>JAUDYJ010000008.1:1850000-4482500 GCA_030761175.1 Masticophis lateralis | reverse complement strand
ATGTCCTTGCTATTCCAATATATCCCCGCCCCCAAATGTTCCCAAGATCATGCCATCAGAACAGGCCACCATATTTCCTTGCCATCTTCCAAGTTGTTGTGGGATGAAAAGGGTTCTGGAATTGAGTGTAGAATGTCCAATTGTCCGAGTCGGAGTTGTCTAAAAGAAATAAAATGCCTCTTACATTTTGATAATAAAAGAAAAAAAAACTTTTATTTGTTAGAACAACGTCTTCACGGACTCATATGTAGCCAGGAAATGACCTCCGCTCCAAATTCCCTCCCTTTCCTGGCTTGCTCCCTTATTCTATTTGCCATTTTCTAAATCATTCTACTGCAGTAATTTAACCCCCCTTTACTATGTCAGCCCTGAATGAAATGCAACTTGAGAGGCTGACACCACTAAGTTTAAAGCCACCTTTTCAACCAATACATAACTCTAGCCTCCCTCCATTTCTGATGTGAGGCCCATACAAAACTATACTCCGAGAGGCCGAAATAAAAAAGGTGAAAATCAAGAGCTTTCAAGGACAAAACTCACCCCTGTCATATTGTGTTGCAAACTGTGATTTGGTACAACAATTGCAATAGGCATTGGCGTCTTTACAAACCAGATACACTGTGTGAAGATGATTCTGTCTGTACTCATAGCTCTCTTTTCCATCTCTTCTTCCTCCCTTCATACCAGGAGAATACAGCAAGGTTGTATGCTACACCATCAGACGTGTCTAACAGTCATAGTTCCTGCTCAATTTTCAGAGTTCCCAGCTGTGCTAAAATGCACTCTGTTGCAAGCTGATATGTTGAATTTAAATATATTCCAGTTACAGAACTTCCCCACCAGAGAATTTATTCCAATGGTTAGTTAACCTCAACTTTCATATAATGTAAGGCAAGCCTTGGCCACTCTAGCTTTAGTTCCAGACAGTGGATCATGTTCTGTCTTTTGTCGACTTCAGACTTCCTCAAGCATTTCTCATCTGCCTTCATTACATGCCCTCCTTAACTTTAATAAAGAAGAATATTTGGAGCTCAGGGTTGAAAGGAGGGGTCCTTGGTGTTCCCTGAGCTTGTTTTCTTGCAGATGTTTCATTACCCAACTAGGTAACATCACCAACGATAGAAAGGAGTGGGGTTTGTTTAGTAGAAGAGAAGGAGAATAGGAGGAGGAGGAGGATGGGGGGTAACTGTGGGTGTTGATGTTGCATTATTCAAATTAGGTAACATCATCAGTGGGAGTGGGAGAGGAGGAGAAGGAGGAGAACTTTGGGGTCCCTGGTGCTCCTTGAGCTTGGATGTTTTCTTGCAGAAGTTGCATTACTCAAACTAGGCAACATCACCAGTGCTAGAAGGGTTGGAGGAGGGTTGGAGGAAGAGGAGAGGAGGATCACAACTTTGGGATCCCTCGTTGAACTTGGATGATTTCTTGCAGAAGTTGCATTACCCAAACTAGGCAACATCACCAGTTCTAGAGAGGAATGGGGTTTGTTTAGTGGAAGAGAAGGAGAATGGGATGAGGAGGAGGAGGAGGAGGGTAACTGTGGGTGTTGATGTTGCATTCAAATTAGGTAACATCATCAGTGCTAGAAGGGAGCAGGGGAGGAGGAGGAGGAGGAGAGGAGGAGGAGGAGGAGGAGGAGGAGGAGGAGGAGAACAATGACTTTGGGGTCCCTGGTGCTCCTTGAGCTTGGTTGTTTTCTTGGAGATGTTGCATTATTCAAACTAGGTAACATCACCAGTGTTCAGAACACTGATGATATTACCTAGTTTTGTACTGAAATGTCTACATCCCATAATGTCTAGAATGAGGCGTGAACATTTTAAAACAGGACTCATCTTTGCAACTTTGCAACATCAGCAAAGCTGAAAGCTCTCCTAGTTCAATCTGTGTTTACCTCTTAAAATAATATTTGGGATTGTGAGGATGGTATGTGATTTTTTCCCCCAATGACTACATTGTCTCTGTCAATGAGCAGACTTTCCAATAACTTTTTCACAAGGTTGTTCTTTTTTGCTTTCTCCCATAGTATGTTTTTTAAGGAAAACTATATATTTAAAAACATATGATGTGGTTTGAAAAGCAGCAGGCATCAACTGCAATGCAGGTGTCATCTTGTATCTTAGCCTCAAGGAGAAATTCCATTCTGATTTTTTTAGAAAAATAATACACCTAAGCTGAAAATCAGATGGGTTGGTGGTGACAACGATGCCATTCGTGGTGGGAAGTAGTTCTGTGTTGTCAAAAGCACTTCTCAGATCTCTACCTAAAAAGATGGCAAAACTTTGGAACATTTCAGAAAAGTGGATGTCTACTGCAAATTATTTCCCAGAATATAGAAAGAAATTTGATAGGGAGTGAGAAATCTCATAGATACAAAATGCCAAATGCCAAAATGTAACAGTTTTTCCAATCCTGATACCCTCTAGGAATATTGGATTACAAATTCCATCCTGCACAATTGTCAGATGATACTTTGTGGAAATAAGATGGAATGAATTTAAGAAGGGAACAACAAGTATTTAAAATTGACTTCATGGGATGAATGAACACGGTGCAAAACTTTCAGCCTTCTCAAGGAGAATTAAGGAAGGATTTAGACCAGCCTGGTGTTTTCCAGATGTTTTGGGACTGCAACTCTGGTAGGCTGAGATTTTGGGGAATTAGTACACCAGGATGGGGAACGTGTTGTGAGAACTGAGGATTTACAAGTAGGCTTTCGCTTTCATCAATGAAATGTTGCAAGTTATAAGTAAATTAGTCTTTGTCATTACTCTCAGAGTAAATCTGCTAAGCTGCTTGTTTTCCATGCTGCTCCCATCTGTTTCTTAAGCCATCTTCAGACATTCCAAGCTAGAATGCCATAGATTGGCGACAGGGCTGGTTCGGTGTTTAATCTAACCACAAGACAGCTTATTGATCATTCTCCTGCTTCTTGACCTTCTCTGTGCAGGAAATGAAAGACTCATTAGCTGAATCCTGTGTGGACAATTCTATGGGGAAAGAGGAAAACATGCCACAGCTAACTCACTACAGCCAACTTTCAGTGGGCCAACTCGCCAAGGCCAACTCGTTGCAAGACAACTTGTTGCAGGGCAATTTAACAATTCAATTTAATTATTTAAAATAAATTTAAAAAATATTTTAATTTTTATCATTCACATTTCATTCTGTCCTTCCTTTTACATTCTTTGTTTAATGATTCTGTTCCACCATTTCTTTGATACTACTGTAACTCCCGCAGCGAGTTCTCCTGTGGTGAGATGGCCACAGTGAGTTGGCTGTGGCAGGTGGGTCATGGCAAGCTGGCTGCGGCAAATTGTCATAGACCCAATTCTATGGGGCCCCTACCTCTTTCATTTAAGCTAGCAAGATTCTGTTACCACAACTTAAAATAAAGGTACTGTTACTATTTATGGTTGGTGCCTTTTGTCTGGACTTTTTTGAAGAGCTGGGTAGAAGACATAATTGTATTAACTGAAAGACCCAGTTGAAGACTTAATCTATATTTCCTGGCTTATAGCAAAAGAGCAATAGCAATAGCAACAGCACTTAGACTTATATACCGTTTTAAAGTGCTTTATAACCCTCTCTAAGCAGTTTACAGAGTCAGCATATTGCCCCCAACAATTTGGGTCTTCATTTTATCCACCTCGGAAAGATGGAAGGCTGAGTGAGATTTGAACTGCCAAATTGCAGGCAGCCGGCAATCAGCAGAAGTAGGCTGCAGTACTGTATTCTAACCACTACGCCACCATGGCGCATAAGGGGAATATATTCCTGCAATAAGTAGAATAAAAAATATTGGCCAAGTTGAGATGCTGAGATCACTAATGGGAGCATCCACCACCACCATGTTTAAAAGAGTGGTGCTGGATGGAAGCTTCAAAGTAGAGTGGAGTGAAGAGCCCTGGTGGCACAGTGGTTAGAATGCAGTATTGCATGCTAACTCTGCTCACTGCTGGGAGCTCAAGGTTGACTTGAGGATGGTAGCCTTCCATCCTTCCAAGGTTGGTAAAATGAGGACCCAGACTGTTGGGGAGATAATATGCTGGCCCTGTAAACCACTTAGAAGGGACTGTAAAACACTATGAAGCACTATATAAGTCTAAGTGCTATTGCTATTGCTACTGTAGTCTTGTCCAACAGGTGCCGTTCAGATATCCTAGATGGTCATTCCCATAATTCCAAATCAACGTGGCTAAAATAATCCAAAACTAATAATATCAGATAATTAAAACTGGAATAAAGCTAACCAGTAAAGACAAATCAAAATGTAGCTGCTCTCTATTTGCAACAAGGAATGTTTGCAGACAGACTTGCCTTCAATATTCCCACTGCATGCATGTTTTCAAAGGGTTGTCATCACTTCAGCAACTAAATCACACTTTATTGAAGCAGGCACCCACAGCTTCTGCCAAAGAATCTTGCCGGTTTGTGCCTGATCAAAGACATGGGGATTGGGCGCCAGATCAACGAAAAGAGCTATAATGATGCCATGTGATACTTATTAGCTACAGGTGGAGATTCTCCCTCACACCTATTATATGGCCCATAATGGGGTTGATACCATCATTCCCTCCAAGGAAATATTGTAAGTGGTTTTATCCAAGGGGAGGGGAGAAGGAGAGAAAAGTGGACTTATTGTCACTGTAGTCTATTTTCTTTCTTCTTCTGCATGAGAATTAGTTGCTCCTATAAGCTAATTGGGATTTTGCATTTGTATGATATTTGCTTTTTAAACATATCTCTGTACTAATCCAATCAAAGGCTCCCTGGCAACCTACACAGAAAAGATTCAACATAAAATTACAAAATAAAAATACAGTAATATAGCAGTATTGCAGTAAAACCACACACACAAAAAATGATGATGATCAAATCAGAGAAAGCGTTTCTGAAATAGCTCAGTCTTTAAAAGTTTCCAAAAAACCTAACAATGAGGGAATCGGCTCGTTTTCCTCAGGGAGCCCATTCTACAGTATTGACACCATTGCAGAAAAATACTGCCTCCTGAACAGTGGGTGAAATCCAATTTTTTTTACTATTGGTTCTGTGGGCGTGGCTTGGTGGGCATGGTGTGGCTTGGTGGGCGTGGCAAGGAAAGGATATTTCAAAATCCACCTTCCCTCCCCACTCCTGGAGGAAGGATATTGCAATATCCCCATTCCCACCCCACTCTGGGGCCAGCCAGAGATGGTATTTGGTGGTTCTCCGAACTGCTCAAAATTTCCGCTACCAGTTCTCCAGAACCTGTCAGAACCTGCTGGATTTCACCCCTGCTCCTGAATCAGCTCTTGGAACCTCCCCTAAGTGTAGTATTTTTTTCATGATAAAGTCATGATAAAGTCAACTCCAGTTGGGCTGATGCTGACTGGAGAAAGTGATCCTACCAGTCTCCAGCTCTCAATCTTTGAAACACTTTTATAGGTCTAAATCAGCATCTTAAACTGACCTACAAACCAATTAGTAAACAATATAGGTTCTGCAAAAAGAGTATTATATGCCAACATGATCGCTAATGTCCGATGACAGATATGGCACAAGAAGAAGAATGCCTCTCATGCCACTAGTCAAAAGTTATGTGGTATGTTGGACCAGTTTCTGAATACTCTTTAGTGGGAGACTCAAGTAGAGTGCATTATAGTAGTCTTACTGAGTGACGTCTAGGGTATGAGTTCCTGTCACTAAGCCCTCCTGCCCCAAATAAAGCATTATGAAGATACACATGGAAGAGTGTGTTGGGAATAGATATAGGGTGAACATAGAAACCAAGGATAGAAGGAGAAGGCTCAGTTGGACCCAGGGACTCTTTTGAAATGACAATCTTTCATTAAAAGCCTGTCATAAGAGCAAATGGAGCATTCTTTAGCATTTTGAGGCATAGCCTCAAAAGGTTCTTGATAGCCACCCTTAAACAGAAGGGTGTTTATGACGCTTATGGAGATGTTTTTATTATTATTTTTACTTGGAGAGGGCACACAGATGTGGAACAGGCAGGAGAATGAAAGCCCTTGGTCTCCAATCAAACATTCTGTAATAATCAGTATTTCTGTTTATAGTCAGTTGAGCTGGACCATGGCCAACCATGTGGATTTTCAATGCAGTCAAGTTCACAAACACCAGAAAAGCACTCAAGAATTAGTTGCATACCTACTTATATGCTTTGTTTGTTTATGGTTATTAAACAGCTGTTTGGTGTGGCTTTTATCATACTCGTTTGTTGTGTAAATAGTAAATGTGTAACAGATGGATTTTTTTTTAAAAAAAATCTTTATTACAGTTGCAAGTCTTCTAGTGGGCTCTCAGTGGTTTCCCACTCCGTGTCATTGACCAGACTTTGGTTGGTTTTGCTTCAGTGGTATTGCAATATTTTGGATTCTTAAACCATTTCCCTGAACCAAGTTCATGGAATGCATATGAATAGTTAAGACTAGCAGGAGAGAATCCAGCCAATCTTATTTCAGGGTAATATGGGATCTCGCTGAATTTCATTCACACCTTTCACAGCAAATTATATAGGATTTTTTTTTCTGAGTAGATATGTTTTAAACTATTCTGCACCTATAGTAAAGCTGCTCTTTCTTTATAATTATAATATATTTATAATTATAATAGCCCTGCAAGGAATGGCTGGCCAATGGTCTACGCCAGCAATCTTATAGAAAGGATCTGCAGGAATCTTTCTTTTGTTCCTGGTGAATCATCACTCTATAATGGCAATAAGGTGGCAAGCTACCTTCATGATTTCACCCACAATGAAAAGAAAGAACAGACAATTATTGTGTCTTATATAATTGTTATTGGAATCATAAAGTCCTTGGCCTTGTTTTGTCCAACAACATCACACCATCCAAGTTCATGAGTTCCACCCTTGCAAAGCTCAATAGCTCAATAATGCCTAATACTGCAAAAGTACCTGGGAAGCCTGACGTGTCATTAGCCGATAATCTCACCTAGTACATTAGAAGATGATGCTGTACTTGCCCTGTGATTTCTACTATCCTCAGAAGATCCAGTTCTGCCATACAGCTTGGGGGAAAAAATTCACAGACAATCCAGTCAGGTTTTTTTGTGGATATAAGAGGTTAGTTTGGCATCTTATTTCCTTAGGCTGTGGAAAAGCTATTTGGGAGACTCTTCATGGAGGATTCAGATTGTTCTGCGACTGAAGACTATAAAGATCATCCAAAATAGCAGTTTAGCTTATCCCATTTTTCTATTTGATAATGATTAACATCTTCTATCTTCTAGGAAATCAACCTTGGCTGTTCAGAAGGACTCTGAGAGACAGGGGATGATGACAGGGGAGCTGGCCTGCTATGATCCTTGGCGTCACAAAGAGTCGGACTCAACTTAGTGACTGAACAGCAACAGTATCTTCTTTCTCTTCTTCAAGGAGGAAGAATGATCTTCCTACACACAATTTACCCATGATCATTTGGGGGTTCTAAAACAGAACTAGCTTGGCCAAGATAGACCTGAAAAGATCAGCAACTCTGGTTCTCTGTGAAGGAACTGAAGAATTTTGTTGAAAGTTTCAAGCAATCTTTGTCCAATTTTATCCCAAGACAGGGGCTTCTGAGGAAAAAAGTACCCTTCCTCTTCTTTCTCATTTTCTCTCTCATATTTCTTTTTTCCCCTGGAGGGGAAAAAAATTGGGTCTCATCTTCCGAGTTGCAGCAAGAGTTGGCCTCTGACCCCTTTCAGACACAAGGAAGGTGTCTGCCCTGAAAGACAAGCTTATGTTGAGCAGCCCAAATGAATAAAGCATGGGAGAAGGGAGGGGGAAGGATGTTTTATCCAAAACACATGTTTTTACCACTATTCTAGTTATCTGGAATATTTCCTGCATGTTTGTTGCCATGGCAACTGGCCCCGCATGAAAGACCTATTTACTAGGCTATAGGATAAGAAACAGCCATGTGTTGCCAATTTTAGAGTGCTCTCTGTCTCTCTCCCCCAGTCTCACATACACACACACACACACACACACACACCATTATACAGTCCCCTCTGTTGCATTCCTGGATGGTATAAAGCCTAAAACCCCAAGATGAGAGCCATCTCTCCGTTTCGCATCATTCTCTAGTAATTTTGTTTTCTCCTTGAGTGAGGTTTTCTTGGCTCCATGTGGAAAGGAACTGGGCAAGAAGCCACACTGGAATGGGGTGGGTGGGTTTTTTGCTTTGGAGGAAATGTTAAGAAGTGTCTGGTGCCGTAGAGGCGTGATTTGAACAGGGGAAGCTCCAAGAGTGGAGAGCAATTTACCGATTGAGCTGAAGGTAAGTGATCCCTTGCACTCTTGCGTGGCAGAGCCGGGGAGGGCAAATTCTCTCCCTGGTCTCCATCCTTAGCTTTTTTTTCCTCCAATGATCTTTACACTCAATAAACCCGGGTATTTGGACCTAAACTTTGCATCTTTCTCCTTGCGGCTTTCCCGCTTTCCTTGTGAAGTGAGCAGCTTGTCAAGGACCAAATCTGTAGGAAAATATAAATTGCATGTGCTGCCTGCAAGGAGAGATCTGAACCCAGCTGTCTTCTGTGCTTCATCAGAGCAGGGAACATATTTGTAAAGAATTGCTGAATTTTATTATCAGGTCTTTTTTTTTCTGGCAACAGAAGGAGATGGAAAACTGTGTTTTAGGAGGCCTCAGAAATGGATATTTGATCAGGGCTGTTATTATATTCTAAACATCCACACCATCATTCTCTGAGAGGATCCTGGAGATTGACTAGGGAGTCCTCAAAAGACTCCCTGCCTCCAACATATATGAAGAGGTACATCATGCCAGACAGAGCAGAGTTTGTCTGCTGTCTGTTGCATTTGGAAAAAGCTGTTCCTCGGTGAATCCAAGCCCTCAAGGAGACATCTGCAACCTAAAGTTGGCAGGTGTAAACCCTCTGGGGTATTGCAGTAATTAAAAACAGCCCAGGTAATTTGCCTGAATTAATTATCCTAATAAAAGGCAAATGTTTTTTTCCACCTCCCCACCCTGCCCAATTTCCCTTCCCTGGATGAATTAGAATAAATTTGGAGCTAAAGAGTACTGAGGGGTGTAATTTGCTCCCAAAAAAGTGTGATACAATTAGTGATGAAACTGTCCCGAGACTGACTCATGGGGTTTTGCGGAGAGAGTTTGGTGTTTTGCAGAAGATAGAGGGCAATATCAGCTTTGTTAAGTCACGTCATTAAAAAAATAGTGGGTAAAGTTGGTGTGGGCTGTGTGATCCCAAAGATATAAATATGCTACATAGAAAGAAAAGTTAGAGGAATTGATGCATGTTATCCAAACTTTTACTGCATGTGGGCCTAGAGCAATCCAGAGAAATGGAGTTGAACTGAGTTTGAAAGCAATGACCGAGAAAGAAAGTAATCCCATAATGGACCATCTATCATATGATATGGGGAATACAACTAAGTAGTAGCTTTGGGCTTGGAAGGAGCTGGTTTGCTTTGCAAATATTAAATTGAGATCAGTGTAAGTTGGTTGATCTGCTCACATTGGTGTCTTCAGCATTCCAGATAATAAAAGATCCTATTTTTACTGGTGATTCCAGGCTCTGATCATGGGTATTTGTGGGCACAAGTCTTATGCTGTGTACCTGAACCAAAGATTCAGTTGTTAAAAGGGCAGCTAATACAATGGATGGATTCACACATTACTGAGTTGTGATGCACAGGATCTTCTTGCCATTGGCCATGCTGCCTCGGGTGGTTGTCCAGCAACCTAATAACATCCAGAGTCCTTATAGATTGTGCCAATCGGCCATCTAATCCAATATTCTGTGTCTCATGTTGGCCACCTCATGCATCCAGGAATCTTATGAACATGGATAGGAGACAGTCATTCACCCCAGTTGGTTTCTAATAGATAACTATTTAAGGCATGCTTGCTGTGGTACCAGAAGTAACAAATGGCCATTAAATGAAATAGCTGTTGATAGCCTCATTCCACTATAATTCAGTGCCTTACAAAACAGAGCAGTGATAAATGAGCATCCAATGCCTCACATGAAAGCAGCAAGATCCAGAGTAAGCTCTTAATATCTGGAAGACTTCTGATTCCTTGTCTTAGTTCCTTTAACAGAATAACAGAGTTTGGAGGGACCTTGAAAGTCTTCTAGTCCAACCTCCTGCTCAAGCAGGAAACCTGTAATAGTTCATAATGATGGCTGTCCAATCGCTTCTTAAAAACCTCCAGCAATGGAGCACTCACAACTTCTGGAGACAATTCACACCACAGATTATTTGGTCTAACTTCTCCTTAGTTCTAGGTAGCTTGTCTCCTTGATTAGTTTCCCTCCATTGCTTCTTGTCCTACCTTCTAGTGCTTTGGAAAATAAGTTGACTCCCTCTTCTTTGTGGCATCCCCTCAAATATTGGAACACTGCTATCATGTCACACCTAGGCCTTCTTTTCACTAGATTAGTTATGCCCAATTTCGGAAAACTATTCTTCATAAGTTCTAGCCTCCAGCCCCCTATTCATCTTTGTTGCTCTTCTCTGCACTCTTCTCAGAGTCTCAACATCTATTTTACACTGTCATAACCAAAGCTGGCTGCAATTTTCCAAGTGTGGCCTTACCACAGCCTTACTAGTAGTACTAACACTTCACATGATCTTGATTCTAGATTTTTTTTTTGTTTCAACCACCAAGACCTATTGAATGATTGTTCCATTTGTTACTCATACAATCAGTTCACCTCATAATGTGGTTATCAAGAAGTTCAGTCCATTCTAATCATATTGTTGCCATTTCCTGCCTTTCTCCCACCCACAGAGAGAAATTATACATCTTTAATAGCTTCATGAAAGACAGAAATCCAGGAACTGATGCTTCACCCATCATTGCATTTCCATGCTGGAAAAAAATCCTGTTATTTGTTAGGTTTCTGTTCTCCAGGCAGAAATTAAGACCACCGAAGACCTGCCAAGGGACACGATAAAAATGGAGGGTGATCTTGGGCTGGTTTTACAGGGAAAATCCAGGAAATGCAATGAGGTTCGATCAGAAACAGGTAGAATTACTCTTGAGTACCGATTTTGCTTCAGAAGGGGGCAATCTAGGTCATCATAATAGTCTTTCTAGCTTGCATTAGCAATATGTACCTACAGCTGGGCTCCCCTACTGAGGAGAAAACATTCCTCATATTTTCATATGGATATGAAGTGACTGTTTCCATACCTTTAGCCAGAACAATGCTTCAAGCAATTTCTAAAGAACCAAAATGCCCAAAACATTAATTTTGGCTTGTGCACCCTGGCAACAGCACAGTGTCCTGCCATATGCCAAGGAAAACAGCTCTTGACATTGCCTTACAAAAATAAATGCCCACGTTTGCTTGCAGTATGAAATAACTTGAATATTAAAAAGAAACGGAGGGCCAGTCACAGGGTTGGAATAAAAAGGGCAGAGCAGCAGAACTTCTAAGATCGATGGGAAAAGGAGGGGAACTTGCATTTTTGATGCTATTGGCTCTTGACTCAATCAGTAAGCAAGAAAGAAGAACCACTGTCAGGCTTCATCCATGTTTAAAAACATTTAACTGCAGCATTTGGTGAAATCAGAGATGCCATCCTTCAAGAGGCCCCTCTGAGGCCTCTGAAATTGATTGGTGAGTTGAAGACGGGTACAAGTTACTCATCTGAGTGAAACAGATAAACACAGGATAGTTAGTTGACTATCCACCATGCATGCAGGCTGACCAAATTATTCTGGCACCAGAAGTTGAAAATACTTCCTGGGAGTAGCAATAAAACAATGTATTAAATAAGACACTAGTCTTCTAGTACTCTTTAGTGGTTCTAAATATCACTGGAGAGGCTGCCTTGGTTTTCTGAAATGTCAGGGCTGCAGAGTTCCTAATGTATCAACCTAGCAACCACTCTGTTTTTTAAGGAAATACTGCATCCCACAAGACACAGTGTGGACATAGACGCTTAACCCTCATTTAGCTAGAGATCTTAGGGTCCAAGTGCTATAACCAAACTGGAATGAAAAAAGGTTCAGAGTTTGATTTCTGTTCACTCCTGTCTCCTAGACCCCATCGTGCAGATATCCAACTACTCAATTCAGAATGAAATATGCTGAGAATAGAGGCTCTTTATGGGGATTGTTGATGGGCACCAGGCTAGAGACCATGAATTTTAATCCTTCCTACTTTAAATCTTAAACCTGCTGGGTGACTTTGGGACAGTCGCTCACTCTTTCAGCCCCAGGAAGAAGGAAATGGCAAGCTATTTCTGAAAACGTCACCAAAAAAACTGCCATGGTAGTCACCAGGAATCAAGATTGGCTTGAAGGCAAAATATTATTTATTCATGATGTCACAGAATAGGATATAGAACGACTGGCTCTGCAGATGTCAAAACCCAACCTCCAACAAACTCAGATATCATAGCCAGTGGTGAAAGATGCTGATGTTGTATTTTACTAACATCACAGACTCAGAATGTCACAGACTCTCCACCCTTGCTATACAAAATCCCTAGGTTCATAGGTTATGTCACTGACTATTAGTTGTTGGAGAACAACAGAATAGGAGTAGTAGGATCTTCCTCCTGTGGACAATCTAGAGGTGTCTTAATGGTTTAGCAAAAGGTGGTTTTCAAATACCGTGTTTCCCCAAAAACAAGAACCTGTCTTATATTTTTTTGAACCCTGAAATAAGTGCTTGGCTTTATTGCCATGTGCTCAAAAGCCCGATTGGACTTATTATCAGGAGATGTCTTATTTTGAGGAAAACAGGGTAGGTTGAAAGAATTCCTCAACAAGCACAGTCATCCCAGTGCACATGGAATAGCACCAATTTGGGAAGATAATTCTAATGTTTTTCCAAAGCAAGGCATGGATACAAACAGGTAACTTGATGTCAGGAGACATTTGCATTGGCTGGGTGCAAGTGAATACCTCTGGGTATTGTTTTGACAACCATGGAACAAAGATGAGCTGTCATGTAGCAGTTAATGGTGTTGTTTTACAAGTTAGATGTGGGAATATCTGGATTTTCATTTAGCGTAAACTGAACAGGAAAAGAATGTGCTCATAGGTCTCTGAACAACATCTTTGCTGAGTATAGACACCTGACATATTCACCAATGAAGGGTTTTGGTGAACACTTTAACAAAGGGTCAGCATACTCTTTCGTTGCGAGTCCATTTGCACTCCACCTTCAACTCTCACTATGACTACAGCCACTTTAGATGTTTGTGGATTTAAGCAGATAGGTGGGTGTGAGGCAATCGTGGGTCACTTGAGCTGAGAGAAAAACCATACTTTTGCAAAAAAAAAAAAAAAGTGGCGAGTTTTATAGTGAATCTTGTAACCCAGTGGTGTTATACACTGGTGCTATTTTCAGATTTATATTTCTCAGAAGTATCGTTAAACATTTACAGATGCTGTTTCAGTTTTCAAGAAGGTTAGAAAAATCCCATCATGAAACAGAACAATATCCTTGGGAACCTCAGTCAAGTATCAGATTTTGCACTTCATCCGGTGTGTAGAGTGTACTTGGAATCAGCCCCCCTTTTATAGGTGTTTGGAGCAGGACTGGATCTAGATTTAAGCAAGCATTGTCACCAGGGTAATAGAATCTCCCATTGACCTGTAATAGGTTCACACATAATCATATTGCCTCTGCGCATCATCAGGGACATTCCTTTCTCCCCTAAATTCTGCTATTGTGCCGTGTGGGAGAGCAAGACAGCAGTTTGTGATCATCCATGGTACGTGCCAGGGATCGGGGTGCCCAGACGACCAGGCCCTTGTTTATAGTAACAGTGGGATGTGTGTAGTAAAAGCAGCCTATAAAAGGCAATGCAAGCTGAAGGTTGTAGAAGAGAAATATAAACATGCAGCTGAAGGTTACAAGCATCTATGCAGGGCTGTGAAAAAAAAATGGGTGTGTAGCTCAGAAATGGAACAGAGGCTGAATATGGCTTGTTGGGCAGAATTGTGAACTTTGATGCAAGAGTGTGAGTTCATGTCAATATTCAAAATACAACAATATAAGGAATTAAGCCTAATGGGATTTGCCTCAATGAAACCTGAGAAGGAATCTCAGCTTTGTAAAATCTGGGACAGATTGGCAAAATGTTTTGTCCAATCTGCCCCAGAGTTGTATGTAGACAATTTGTTTTCTTTTTTTCCACTCCACAGAAACAAGTGTTTTCATCTCATAGATACCTAGATGGATAGGAGATAGATGTACATTCAATAGATGATTAGATAGATAGATAGATAGATAGATAGATAGATAGATAGATAGATAGATAGATAGATAGATAGATAGATAGATAGGGATGGACAGATGGATGATAGACAGACAGACAGACAGATGGACAGACAGATGGAAGAACAGATGATCAACAGACAGATAGACACATACAGACGTTTACATGTTTTTGAAATCAAGGTCCAAAATATAAACAATTTTGCCCAAATCCTTGGAATCAGATCCAGCATTCATAATACATATTAATAAAACAGAAGATAGTGAGTGCACAATTAAATATTCTATTCATTCTTAAAATCAGAGTATTAAAATGATGAATGCATTATCAGTAGTGATAATGCAAAACAGCCAGAAGTCTTCACCTTCCTAATTAATAAATAGTGTCTGTTGCGATGTGTATTAAATACTGTATCTCACTTTACAGAAGGTTGGCCTCTGTTTAAAAAGCTGCCAGGTTTCAAACTGTGCTCTGTGGGATGGACTGTCCAGTCCACAGCTGGTTTTCAGACCAAAAAGAACAATAAGAAGAGAGAGCGACAGAGGCCTCAAATTTTGTTCATCATAACTTAGCTCCTGGAGAAGCAATCACACAGCAGGGTTCCAGTCACTAGGTCACAACTGTCCCGTTTCCACACACACACACACACCTCCTGTTGTGTGAAGCATTTTTAACTCCCTTTAAAATGTAAGTAGCGATTTCTAAATTTGCATCTATACATATAGTTTAGCATATGTAACGTTTAATGCTTTTAGTGTTCCTTGTTCGTTTTGCATTCATTTGTTACAGGCAGGATGTTTCAGAACATTCATTTATTAAATATTATGGTGACCTGGTTTGCACATATAGCTAATTTCCAATTTACGACTGGTTACTTAATGATTGTTCCAAGTTATGACAGACCTCCCCCCCAAACTACTTATGACCCAGTATCCAACAGCCAACACACACACACACATCACATACATGATCACATTTTGGATGCTGGGTAACTAGCCTGCACTGGCAATTAACATTTTAGGATTAGGATTTAGGATTTATTGGATTTATATACCGCCCTACTCCCGAAGGACTCAGGGCGGTGTACAGCCAACAATAAAAATACATACGTACAAAATTTAAAAACCAACTAAAAACAGATTAAATGAATTTGGCCCGGACAGAATTAAAACACCCCATATAATTTAAAATTTTTTAAAATTTAACACTAAAAACGGGGAGTGGTTAGGCCAGGCCCGCCTGGCGAAATAGAAAAGTCTTAAGAGCGCGGCGGAAGGTGGGCAGATCCGGGATCCTCCGTATCTCTGGGGGAAGCTCATTCCAGATAGTAGGTGTCCCCACAGAGAAAGCTTTCCCCCTGGGGGCTGCCAGCCGACATTGTTTGGCTGACGGCACCCGGAGGAGACCCTCTCTATGAGAGCGTACTGGCCGGTGGGAGGCTATTGGTGGTAGTAGGCGGTCCTGCAAGTACCCAGGTCCTAAGCCATGGAGCGCTTTAAAGGTAGTAACCAGGACCTTGAAGCGCACCCGGAAGACCACCGGGAGCCAGTGCAGCTCGCGCAGGAGAGGTGTCACATGGGAACGCCATGTCGCTCCCATCACCACCTGCGCGGCCGCACTCTGCGCCAGTTGGAGCCTCCGGGTGCTCCTCAAGGGGAGCCCCATGTAGAGAACATTTAACTTACCAACCACCACAACTTAGAACCATAATTCTGGGCTCAAATAAGTCAAGAACTGCCTATACAAGTGAGCCATAATGTTTGGGCTGGCAAAACATGCTAAACTACAAACAAACTACATCCTGGGTTAGCGCCATGGGCAAATGAGTGTCCAGAGTCACCTAAACCTAACCAATGAAATACACATCAAATCGCTATTGATTTACACAATTTGTAGAAAGCTGCTGCATTTTTATGGTTTTTTATGATTCCATTAGTGGCCAAGTTGCCAAGACATCATTCTTCCCATGGTTTCTATCCTACCTCTCTAGGATGGTGCGATGACCATCATTAAAAGAAAGTCCGACCCTTGAGAATTTGTTCAAAATTTTCATTTTCACCTGGAAATCAATAGAGCAATTATCCAGGTCCACCCAATTTCTCTGACTACAAATTTAAAGGGAGATTTTGAAAGGCTGTTTTTGTGGAGTCCTTGGTGCTCTCTGAGCTTGGTTGGTTTTTTCCAGACATTTCATTGCCAAACTAGGTAACATCAATGCTATTTTTGCCCAGTTCTAAATCTATTCATTATGCTTTAATGACAATGATATAATTTATGCAGTGGGGTCAGGGGTTAGTAGGGTCAGAGAGATGTTACATTTCAGATCAGTATGGAACCAGGCTACTGAATCAGAGGATTCTCAAGCTTTTGAACTCACCTCCAGATGCTATATCCCCCTCGGGCTAAAGCATCCAAGCATCTTTTAGTTTCTTCATTGTATCACCTGGACATTCAGAGTTCCTAGTATTTTTTGTTCAAGAAACTGCCATTAAAATGCCACAGATGAGCGTATCAGAAAGACAGAAGGCCATCAGCCTTCCCTGAGGTCAGAATTGCATAGCACAGGTGTTGAGTCAGAATTCCTCCAATGGAATTTCTCCAGATTGACATCAATGTTACCCAGAGGAGCACCTGCCATCATTCTCCCACAAACAGCACAACGAGAAGCCCTGAGGCCATCCACTAGGTCAAAACCTGACCTCTAAAGATGCAGCCACACAGGCTGGAATGTGTTTCCACAGCAACCTGTTGAGTCTGGATTCCCCCCCACCTCCCCACTTATCAAGGGGACAGTTTATGTTTTGGCAGCTAACGGAGCAGCCTGGGAGTGTAACTGGATCCACCCCTGGAATTAAAGCAATAGTCTGCATTGTTTAAGACATTTGACAGATAGAGTGAGAGGAGGAGAGGGCTAGATGTTCAAGGCCGAGCCTCAGAAGCAAGTGCTGAAAGTAGAAGGACACCTGTCTGCATGGCCTGGAAGCTGCCCTACTGGATCACTTGTGGTCTAATGCCTGGCTAGATGTCAGTAGGAAAAAACTGATGATGGCAAAGCCAAACTGCAAAGTCAAGTGCAGTGGTCAGGAGGATTTGCATACATTCAAGACCACCACATGTTTATCAGCCTGGTAGAAAATCTGTATCTTAGCTCTTACATCCTCTATAGTCGTGATGGCGAACCTATGTCACGCGTCATGTGGAGCCATATCTGTGGGCATGCGAGCGTTGTCCTAGCTCAGCTCCAGTGCACATGTGCCCGCTGGTCTTCGGGCCTTCTGGGCCCACTGGAAGTCAAGAAACAGGGCATTTCCAGCCTCTGGAGGGCCTCCAGGGGGTGGAGAAGGCCGTTTTTGCCCTCCCCAGCTTCAAGAAAGTCTCTGGAGCCTGGGGAGGGCAAAAAACAGGCCTACCTGGCCCACCGTGCCATCACGTGCCAAAAGCGGGGGGGGGCATGAGGCACTGAATTATGGGTGTGGGCAAACACGTGTGCAACCCTCCCACTCCCCCCACTTTTGGCACATGACGGCAAAAAGGTTAACCATCACTGCTCTATAGTTTATAATCTGTCTTTAGTATGTGTTCTAGAAGATGTGCTCATGGCCATTGTCTGCCCTTGAAATACTGAAGTGAAGATCCACTTCCGATATGTAATTTTCCTCTTGTTTATTAGAGGCAGGAAGAAACTATTTGCACAGGATCTTCAGTTGTATACCTAAAGGGGATTTATCAACTTGAGCATCAAGGGCAGCCTTTTATGAGAAACATCACTCCCGTCCCCATGGGAAGATTAGCTTGGCACAAAAGCTTTTGGTCATCTGGGCAAATTTCTTCCTTTGCTTTGAACTAAGGAAAATATGTGGTTCTTTTCCAGCAAGTGGAGACCAGCAAGTTCTGCTATTGGTGTAGGGCAGGGGTCAGCAACCTTAAACACTCAAAGAGCCATAGAGGTCCTAACCAGAAGCCCCCCTTCAATTCTGGAGCCGACTGGGAGTCTGGTTCCCCCATCATAGAGTCTCCTCCTAGCACAGCATCCTTTTTCCTCTACCTATCCTAACTGAAAGCCCTATCAAATGTGGAGCTGCCTGGAAAACCCGTCCCATGCCATAGAGTCTCTTCCTGGTGCGCTGTGCTTTTCCTCCCCATAACCGGAAGCTCCTCTCAAAATTGTGGCGGAGACAGAGAGCCGCAGCAGAGGGATGAAAGAGCCATATGCGGCTCCAGAGCCGCGGGTTGCTGATCCCTGGTGTAGGGCATGGTTGGATTGATCCTTAACTGAGATTCCACAGTCAATGATCTTTAGAGTTTCTTGTCTAGATAGTGGGACAAACTTCTAAGCAAGACAGTGGGATCATCTATGCACTCAGCCCACAACAGATATAGGATTTCCTCCCCTGTCACTGAGGTCTGTATTTCTTTGGAGATAATCTCCAAAAAGTCGATGGTGGAAGCAGCTGAAGTAAGCAGAGTCAGATGTTGCTGGGGGTGGAGATGGCCTGAATCCTGGGAATTTAAGAAAGAAAGCTAATGTGAAATGGAATAAGAATTCCATGTCAGATTCCTTAGCAGAATTGCCTGGCATCTTCTATATCCCTTCTCCTCATTAACCAGCTGTTATTCCAACTGGATGATGGTCAGGAGGCAGACAAAGGACAGGGAAGAAAATCGTTGGAAGCACATCTGTCTTTAGCACCGCTGCAATAACAGCAATCTGGACAGTCAAAAGAAGACATAGTCCAGGTGTGGGAAGGTTAAGGACTAACAAAAGAGGTGGGGGAAGAGAGGCTTTGTTCCCACGGTTACCAGGATGCAAACATGGTCTCAGAAATCCTGGATCTAAAGATGCTTCGGGCAAGGGACAGCTTCTTTGGAAACATTGTCTGCTGCCTTTTGGGTTTTATAGTGTCTGTTGAATAAATATTTCCTTTTCTCCACAGTGCAGTGACACTTTCACTGTTTCTTCTTCATAAACAAAAAGGCTGAATTTTCACCCCTTTGTTTGTCTTGCCTCTTGTGCCATGCTAAAGCCAGCATACATTACCGGTAGTAAAAGAACAAAAATGCCAGCCTTCTATGAAACAGTCACATTAATCCTAGCAGTATCCAGAAATGTTTCTTTCTTTTTTTTTCTTTTTAAAGGGGCTTTAAGTTTATTTTATTTTTAAAATAAATGGTTGAAGAAAGAGGAATCCAAAGTGTAAAGATGAGGGTTATGATTATGCAATCTTGTAACCTGCCCCTTTTTGACAGGTATCATAGGCCCAGGACAATTTCATGGACAATTGTTCTTTTCTTTTCTTTTCTTTTTTTTTTTGAATCCAATTCTTTACAAAGTGAACACCTTGGGGAATAGACACAATCTTTTTCTTCAGCCCTAATCCTAACTGAACTAGTTTAGAAATGATCACATTAGTAAGTAGCTAATATTTTCGCCAAATCCAGTAATAAGGTTTGCTTAGCATGGTAAGTCCCAAAAAAACAAACAAAAAAACCCCCAGATTTGTTCTTTTAGCATGTTGGGTGAACCAGGCCATTAAAGAACTATAACTTACAAGCATTTAATTTACAACTATTCATTTAATCACTGAACTTTACAACAGCACTGAAAAGAATGACTTATGACCATTTCTCACACTTATAATTGTGATAGCATCCCCATGCTCATGTGACCAAAATTCAGATACTTGGCAACTGACTCGCATTTATGGCGATCGCAGTGTCCTGGGGTCCTGTGATCTCCTTTTGCGACCTTCTAACAAGCAAAATCAATGGAGAAGCCAGATCCACTGAATCACTGTGTTAGTGGTGTAGTCCAATGGATAAACTACCGGTAGTTTATCCATTGGACTTTTGTGATTTACATGAATTATCTTTGGCTGATGTGCATTTAGAATGCTGCTCGAACTCAGATTTCATATAAGACCATTCCAGGTACATTTTGGAGAGGATAAGTTGGCTTGGAACTGACAGATGCTAGGAAAAAATTGCAGGTGCCCCTCGACCACCCAAATGCTTCTTGTAACCTGGTTCTGAAGTTCCAAAAGCTGGGACTTTTAATGGAAAATCAGGTCGCTTACCTTATTGAACAATTTCTAGATTGTAATGGGTTGACATATAATAAAGGAGTGAAATACCAAGGCATTATCCATTGCAGTTTAGCAGAGAGCCTTAGGAAAAGATTGGTAAAAGGCAGAGTATGTGAAAATCTCTCCCTGCCACCACCAATACATGCATATAGACAAAACAAGGGGATTTTTAAGGAAATTGGCACAGATGCTGGTATACAGGCTGCAATACCTCCTACAAAATGCAGACAGTTTTAAATCAAGGTTTTCTCTTAGGAGTTTGTTAGGGTGTGTGTAAAAAGTATTTGTTGCTTGTGCAACGAGCAGAGCAAAAACACACAGGGAAGGAGATAAACGTACAGCTCGTGTGAGAAAAAATACTTTATATACAAGATAAGATGCAGTCTCGGTGTAGGTAAAACAGTCCAAGGTCATAAACAGTAATATCAGTCCAGTAGGTATCCTCCCTTACCAAAGCAAACAGACTTTAGTAACTCTTGGTATCGTACCATCTAACGATCCAGCCAAACATCAGCAGCAGGAAGACGCAGGAAGCTACAATCAGGAACAAGAAGGAAAGAACGCTTCTCTGCCTGCTTACTTATGCACTGTAGCCTAATTACAGGGTTCAGCAAACCCTGATTACTTGGCTCAGTTGTTTCTTAAAGTAACAGCTATATTGCCTGACCAAACAGTTAGGAGTAAGCTCAGGCTGAACCTAACATTCTCCCCATTGGGCAGGACAATATACACATTAGATACAGAAACAAAAATACAAATCCAAATCATACATTGTACAGTGGTATTAGTTACAGTTCAGATTCTCAATCCAAATCTTTCACAACAATTGGTGTGTTTAATGGCACCTTGCGCTTTGGTAAAATTGTCGGCAATATTGTCCTCTGATGCGCAATATTCCAATGTAATCATGTTATCCTTAACACATTGCCGAACATTCAGATAACGTATATCAGTGTATTTAGTTCTTGTCTTTACAGCAAGATTTGTTGCCATTTTAATGGCTGCCTGGTTATCTTCATAAACCGTAATAGGATAGTCCATTTTGAATCCAATATCCTCCATCAACTGTTTATAATAAATCAGTTCAGTACATGTAAGTGATAGACAAGAAAACTCCGCTTCCATGGTAGACAAACTGATGTGTTTCTGGCGAATTGATCTCCATCCAATCAAGCAGTTATTCAACATGATTGCGATTCCAGACGTAGATTTTCTGGCAAAACTGGCATCAGCATATGCCTTTAACACCATATCATTAGAATCATTTGGTTCTAAATACATAGCAAAATGTAACGTTCTTTTAAGATATCTAAGAACACATTTTGCAGCTTGCCAATGCCTATCAGTAGGCTCTGAACTATATTGTGCTAGTTGATTAACACTAAAAACTATATCAGGCCGTGTCCAGTTGCTCAAATACGACAAACTACCTATTAATGATTGATACAGTTCTTTACTGAACTGTGGACTCTGCAAACTATCCTGCTGGAATTCTTGAGCCATAGGAGTCTTGGCAGGTTTACATAATTCCATCCCATATTTTTTCAACAATTTGCAGATTTTATTAGATTGTGAAATTTTAAATCCTCTAGATGTTTTTAGGATATCCAGCCCTAGATAATGTCGTATATGTCCTAGATTTTTAAGTTTAAATTTTGTTTGCAACTGACCGATAATCTCTCTGGCCTCAGCGTCAGTTCTAGTAATTATGGCAATGTCGTCTGTAAAGAGTAACAAGAATGAAACACATCCATCCTGTTCTTTCTTAAACAGACATTTATCTGCTACACCCTCATAGAACCCAATGTTATGTAATTCCTGCACTATACATTGGTTCCACTCGTAACCTGATTGCCTTAAACCATATAGACTTTTTTGTAGCCTCCAACACTCAGTGCTATCCTGTGTATCATAACCAGGAGGTTTCTTCATATATATAGTATGCCTCAACGGAGCGTTCAAGTAAGCTGTCTCGATATCTATATGGGTAATAGAGCATTTATTTCTAGCTGCCCAAACCAGCATTGTTCTTAAAGTGCTTGCTCGTAGACTTGGAGCAAAAACCTCATCATAGTCTCTATCTGTCTGTGAGAACCCTTGTGCAACAAGCCGAGCTTTATGGGTTACTACCCCATCTACACTTTTCTTTACCTTATAGACCCACCTACAGCCTATAAGTTTCTCATTTTGAGGTTTTCTAACAACTTCATAGACACCAAGCCTCTTTAATGAATCAATTTCTCTATCCATTGCCTCTTGCCAGGCTTTTTGCTCTTTTTCTGGAAATAATTTTATATCGTGATAACTGGATGGTTCAATATCTACTTGGCAAACCACTGTTGCTTTATAGCGATCTGGTGGACGCCGTTCCCTAGAAGATCGTCTAGGCATAACAGGACTAACATTAGGTATATTGGGTTCATCCTCCCCTAACCCTGATTCCTGTTCCTGTTCTTCAACCTTAATAGATGGTTTATCATCCATCTCAGATGAACTATCATCAGGAATATGGTCTATCTTAACATCCACATCTGTAAAACCATAGTCTGCTTTTTCTAACCTGTCCCAGCCTTCATGTTCTAGGAATTTAGCACTAGCGCTACACAAAACTTTTGTTGTTCCTTTTTCCCAGAACCTATAGGACCTATGGTTAGCCTCATAGCCAACAAAAATCATTTTCTTTGCTCTCTGTTGGTCCTTTCTTCTCTGACTAACTGGTATATGCACCCAGGCTGGTGCACCAAAAGTATGTATATAACTTAAATCAGGCTTCCTCCCATGCCATAAAGTAAAAGGAATTTTTCCTGTAGAGGAATGCACCACATTATTTAAAATATGATTGGCACATAGTATTGCTTCTCCCCACAATTTATCAGGTAAACAAGCATCAGCCAGCATAGTCCTAGTCATAGCTTGTAGGGTCTGGCCTCTTAGTTCTATATATGCATTATGTTCTGGCCGAAAAGGAGCAGAACGTTTATGCTGTATCCCAGCATCCTTCAAAAACTTAGCCAACTGATGGTTAGTAAACTCAGTTCCATTGTCAGTAACAATGCATTTCACCTTAAACCTCTGCTTCCTTTCTACAAAACGAAGCCAGTTTGTGATACACTGGAACATATCACTTTTGGACTTCATAAGGTAGCAAAAACCATATCTGGTAAAGTGATCAACTATACTCAAAATATAGCATGCTCCCCCTAAACTGGGTTTCTTTGGCCCTATTAAGTCTAAAAAGACTACCTCCAAAGGTTTAGTAGTTTTAAACCCATTGCAGCGGTTTGCAGGTGTAACTTTACTTTTATGCTGGTTACAAGTATTACAGTTCAGGTATTTGCTGCAAGCCCTTAACTTAATGCCTTTAGACTGCTTAACAGTTGAATGCAACAACCTGAAATTTAGATGACCAAGCCTTCTATGTAGTAAATGTACGCATTCATCATGTGGCTTTACATTTCCAAACTTAGCTTTTGACTGAACTAACAGTAATGACTTATCCCTAATGACAAATAAGTCGTTTTCTAATTCTGCAGTAACTACAGTACCTTCACATTCCAGCAAACATTTGTTGTTTTTAAAAGTTACTGTAAACCCAGATTGTAGTAATGACTTTACAGATAAAAGGTTATATCTCAAACTAGGGATATAAAGCATGGGTAAAGGGTGCTTACTAATAGAACATTGAACAAGTCCCTCCCCAGCTACAGTCACATTCCAGCCATTAGCTAATTTGACCTTTTTAGTGCTTTTCTTCATGTTTAGAAACAGTTTTCTGTTTTTTGTTATGGATTGAGAGGCACCGCTATCAATCACCCACCAATCATCTTTTATATTATTAGATGAACTGGTTGCTAAATTACACCCTTTCCTGGGTTTAGCAGAGTCTCTAGCAGACACTTTCTTATTTTTACAATATTTTGCAATGTGCCCCTTAGCCCCACATGCATAACAACGTTTAACGATATTGACATTTTCATATACAGCTTCCACTTTTGGTTGCTGTTGCATCCTTAACTGGTCTCGTTCTTGCCTACGTTTGGCCTCATCCAGTAACCTACCAGTTATACTGGCCAATGTCAGTTCATCTCTAGACAATACTTCTAATGATGAAATAAAAGAGTCATAACTGTCATCCAACGATGAAAGAATAATATAAACTTGCTGCAGTTCAGTAAACACAAGGTCTTTCTCCTGTAGCTCCTGGAAAAGCCCTGTCATGGAGTCCAGGTGAGCCATCATGTCTCCTCCTTTCTGAAGATGTAAGCGAAATAATTTCCGTGTCAGGTAGATATGGACACCCACAGAGTCACGAACGTAGAGCTTCTTTAGCTTTGTCCAACACCTCGCAGCAGACTCTTCGCCCCGGAAATGGACGAGTTGCTGGTCTCCCAGTGTCAGGCCAATGATGCATAAAGCACGCTCGTTGTCCCTGTGAAACTTCGCTATCTTTTTGGCATCTTCTTCGTCAGCAGCATTCAATGCAGTTATGTCCGGTGGATTATTAACCATGTCCCACAGTCCTTCTTTTCGCAAAAGTAGACAGCATTTTGTGGATCAGGTAACATAGTTTGTACCATCCAACCGGGTTATGGTAGAATAACTTGTACCTTGCTCAAAAACCATCATCTTGACTACTACACCCACTGCCTGCACTTCTCACTTCCACAAAAACAAATTAAAGAGCCCTGGAACGTTCTGGGCCCATAACCAATGTTAGGGTGTGTGTAAAAAGTATTTGTTGCTTGTGCAACGAGCAGAGCAAAAACACACAGGGAAGGAGATAAACGTACAGCTCGTGTGAGAAAAAATACTTTATATACAAGATAAGATGCAGTCTCGGTGTAGGTAAAACAGTCCAAGGTCATAAACAGTAATATCAGTCCAGTAGGTATCCTCCCTTACCAAAGCAAACAGACTTTAGTAACTCTTGGTATCGTACCATCTAACGATCCAGTCAAACATCAGCAGCAGGAAGACGCAGGAAGCTACAATCAGGAACAAGAAGGAAAGAACGCTTCTCTGCCTGCTTACTTATGCACTGTAGCCTAATTACAGGGTTCAGCAAACCCTGATTACTTGGCTCAGTTGTTTCTTAAAGTAACAGCTATATTGCCTGACCAAACAGTTAGGAGTAAGCTCAGGCTGAACCTAACAGAGTTAATGCTACATTTTGACTTTGCTAAACATGATTAGTTATAACTTCCCATCCAGGTTTTGTTACATTGTTTCTCATTCCTTTAATAAGTTCTTCTCCTCAGTCTGCTGCTTTCCATCCTTTACGTTGGCCACAAGGTAGATTATTATTTCGTAAAGCTCTGGTCAAAATTGTTCCGCTATTTCACAGGGACATTTTTTAAAGAGAATTTTTCCTGCCTCTAAACTCCTTGACATACAGTTTACCAAAAGGCCAAAGACGGCTTACACTCTGTAAAACATTCATCATGCACTTTGGCTAAAAGGCCATATAGAACATGTTGCTTGATTTAGTGACATTTCAGCAAAGCCAAAGAAATACTTGTGGCAAGGTTGAAGGATCAGAGGGCTACAGCTTAAAAAAAAGCGGTCAGTTATTTTTAAAACGAATGTTCATTTGGAATGGGAAAATCCAAGAGTCTGCCAACCTGTCTGTTCCTAACCACAGCTTACAACCATGTGATTCATTTAACAATTGCAGTGATTTGCTTAACAACCGTGGCACAAAACATCATAAAATGTTGTTTTGGGACACTGCAACCATCATAAATATGAGTCAGTTGCCGAGAGTCTGAATTTTGATTACATGGCCATGGGGATGCTGCAATGGTCGTAAGTGTGAAAAATGGCCATAAGTCACTTTTTTCAGTGGCTTTGTAACTTCAAACTGTCACTAAATGACCTATTGTAATTCGAGGACTCTCTGTACATCCATGAAGAACATTTTAAAAGTATAGACACTAGATTTGGCTGAGTAAGTATATATGTCTGCTTTGCAAACAACAAAAGAAAGAAAACATGGAAATAACCCTGTTTGATTTTATGATAGATTATTTAAAACAAGGGTGAAAAGAAATATAAAATAAAAAAGTCCTGATTGCATCTCAACTGCTGATGTATCATATATGCAGAATCTCAACTATTGCTTATTGCCAAAGATGTTCCACTTAATTCTTTTGTTCCACCCATTCTGAAAAATGTCCCAGGGAAAGGGCCGGCCAGAATGAGGAAATAGAAGTCATCATATTTTACTATGTCTAAAGTTTTCAAATAGATTACTTTAATCTACTGCTACGTATAGGTTAAAGATACAATAATGAACTCTCTTTTTCTGTTCCTGGAGAGATTTTGTTTGAAGACAGTTCTTAATTTCCTGCTTGGCCTGCTTCAAAGTAAAGGGATGCCTTAGGGAGTATATGGAACTGGTTTCTAGCAAAGGTTTTAGATGTGGAACTCCTGGGAAAAGTGACAGCTGCAGCCTTAAATATGATGGTTACTTTATAAATGAGATAAATTACTGGCAAAGCACTTTGCCGGGCTGAAATGTTGGGCTTTGCGTACAGGAAGACAACTCTGCTCTGAGCAGTAGAGAAATCTCCCTCAGAATTTCTAAAAAAAGTGGGATGTTTTCTTTGAAAAGGTCATTCGATACGCTAATTAATTTATTGAGCTAAAAACAATATACCAATTAAACTAGCAGACAGTTTTTCTTTTAGCTTCTCCAACCAATAAAAGGTAAAGGAGCCCCTGCAGATTTTACTCCGTTAATCATTGCTGACTCTAGGGGGCAATGCTCATCACCGATCCAGCACTATCCAAAGACATTTCCACAGTCATGTGGCCAGCATAACGTCACGGAGCACTGTTACCTTCCCACTGAAGTGATACCTATTTATCTTCTTGCATTTGCCTGCTTTTGAACTGCTAGGTTGGCAAGAGCAGGGTGAGAAGGGGAACTCACCCCGCCATGTGGAGCTCAGGTCTCGAACCTGGGCTGGTGGCTTTCCAGCTGACAAGCTCAGCATTTTAACCATTAAGTCACCATGCCACCTTCTCTGACCAGTGGATGATATGAAAAGAAAGTCACCAGGCCTCCAGCCCAGATGAGCTCAGCCACTGAATACTTGGATAAGCAAGCCCTTGTTGAGAGTTGGTTCAACATCTGAACTGACTGGAAAATATATGAGCTGACTT
The DNA here is from genome assembly GCA_030761175.1 of Masticophis lateralis. NCBI lineage: Eukaryota > Metazoa > Chordata > Lepidosauria > Squamata > Colubridae > Masticophis > Masticophis lateralis. The sequence goes on along the minus strand of JAUDYJ010000008.1, from coordinate 4,455,017 downwards.
CTGACAATATGCAATTTCCCGGTGATAGGTAACATCATTTGATTAGAGGCCCCTACTTAAAACAGTCATGCCATGTCGCATTCCCTACAGCTGGTGCCCCATTTAGATTAAAACACTCTTCTCCAACCTGGTACCTTCCCACTCCCTTGAATCCCCATGTTAGTTGCCTTGTTGACAAACAATAGCAAAAGCATTGAGACAGAACATGCATAAGAATCCTTCAAGTCATGATTCACTGTATTAAGTCAATGTTTAGCAACTAAAAGGTATGTGAAGATTCATCTCTCTAAGCAATTAATTCTTGGAGGAGAATTTGGGTTTGGCCAGTCCTAGTTTAATCTGTAGCCACTTTTTCCCCCCCTTCTGGTCAATCGTGTATGATCCCCAGAGGCTGCCTGGACAAGATCCTGCAATTTTCTTGGCAAGGTTTTTCAGAGGTGGTTTGTCATTGCTTCCTTCCTAGGGCTGAGAGAAAATGACTGGCCCAATGTCACCCAACTGACTATGTGCATAAGGCAGAACTAGAACTTACAGTCTCCAGTTGATTGGCCCAAAGTCAACCAGCCAGTTTTCATGCTGAAAACAGAACTAGAATTCACAGTCTCCCAGTTTCTCCCTAATGCCTTCATCACTACACCATATTGGCCCTATACTATTTTACCATTATGCCACTTTTTAATCGAAAAATTCTTTCCCCTCCATCCCCAAAATGTACAACTTAAAACTTCTAGAAACATTTTCACATCTGATGTCTCCTCTTGACTGTATAGTTCCTGAAAATACTGGATTGCTATCTCCTTTTTCTGTTCGATATTTTTCTGTAAGTTTCCTTGTTTATCTTGTAATTGATGTATAGTCCTTTTCTCTTTTTCTTTTCTTAATTTGTAAGTCATCCATCTCCCTGGTTTGTTTGCATGCTCAAAATATTTTTGTTTTATATATTTCAAAGAGTTGATAGTTTTTTCCTGCTCTAACAGGTTCAATTTGTGTTTAGCTGTTATCCAATTAATTTTTATCTTTTCATCTCCTGGATGGCTACCTAATTTTTCTTCCCAGGTTCTGATTTCTTCTTGTATCTTATTATACTCCCTTTCCCTTTCTTTCTTCCTTTTACTATTATAGGCAATAGTTGTGCCTCTAATAGGCCTTTGTGGTATCCCATAGGGTCTGTAAGGATGTTTGTTCCTTAGTATTATCTTTTAAAAACCCTTTCAGTTCTTTTTCTAATGTTTTAGTATATTCCTCCTCCTTAATTGTTCTTACATTCATCATCCATCTTCCTTTTTTTGGTATCTGCCCTTTCCATTCTATTAATATGGGATTATGGTCTGCCCATTCATTTATTCCAATCTCTACCGCTCCAATTTCCTGAACTAAGATCTTGGAGATCCATATCATGTCGATTCTTGACCAGGATTTGTGTGGCTAGAGTAATATGTAATTACGGAAGAGGATAGAGAGATGTTAAACAGAGAGATAACTAAAAATGAATTACAGGAGACAATTAAAAGACAGAAAAATAATAAGACACCAGGAACAGACGGGATCCCAGTCGAATTATACAAAAGTGTAGGCGAGATTTTGAATCCAATTCTCCTAGAAGTATATAATGAAGCCTTGAGAAATGCAAAAATACCAGAGACTTGGAGAGAAGCATATATTTCATTGATCCCCAAGGAAGAGACGGATACTACCCATATAAAAAATTACAGACCTATCTCGTTGCTGAATTCGGATTATAAAATTTTTATGAGTCTACTGGCTAACAGGATAAAGATAATATTAAATCGAAAGATACATGTAGACCAGAATGGATTTCTACCAGGTAGGCAAATAAAAGATAACCTGAGGACAGTTATAAATATAATTGAATATTATGATAAACACCCAGAAAAACAGGCAGCCTTAATCTTCCTAGATGCACAGAAGGCATTCGACCGAGTTAACTGGGAATTTATGACCAAACAGATAAAAAATATGAAATTTGGAAAGAACTTTGAAGAATTAATTTCATCGATATATACTAACCAAAAGGCAAGAATATTAATTAATGGAGAAGCAACCAATTTTTTTGGAATAGATAGAGGAGTAAGGCAAGGATGTCCTCTTTCACCACTATTATTTATTTTAAACTTAGAAAATTTGCTTCAAAGGATAAGAGATAACGAAAATATCAGGGGGCTTAAAATAAAAGGAGAAGAATACAAGGTCCAAGCCTTTGCAGACGACCTTCTATTCTTTCTGGAAGATCCTTTAGCAACTGAACCCTACTTAATGAAAGAAATTGAAAAATTTGGAAAAGTAGCCGGTCTGAAAATTAATAAGGATAAGACAAAAAGAATAATAAAAAACTTAACAATAAAACAGACAGAGGAATTAGAGAAACAATCCGGACTAAAAGTAGTTAAGAAAATAAAATATTTAGAAATAAATTTGACAAATAAAAATATAGATATAAAGAAAAAACAATTATGATAAATTGGTTTACCAAATTAAAAATGATTTAGAAAGGTGGGGAGGACTAAATATTTCATTTTTGGGAAGGATAGCCGCACTAAAGATGAACATCCTGCCGAGGCTCCTCTATCTATTCCAAACCATTCCAGTGAAATTAGAAAAAAGTTTTTTTTATTAATTTGAATAAAATCACGACAAAATTTGTATGGGAAGGTAAAAAGCCTAGAATAAGCCTGAGCACACTACAAGACGATAAATTTAGAGGAGGGTTTGGGTTTCCTGCTTGGGACAAATATTACAAAGCAGCAAGCCTGTTATGGATAAAGGAGTGGGTTAACTTAGAGAACCAACGTTTACTAAAATTAGAGGGGCATGATCTAATGATGGGGTGGCACGCCTTCCTGTGGACTGCCGGGAACAAAAGTTATCATCATTTTAAGAACCATATAATTAGAGGTGCCTTAATCGATATTTGGCTGGAAATAAAAAAAAAATGTTATAAGAAAATTCCCGGGTGGTTTTCCACTGTGGAGGCGGTCATGCACCCAAACACCATATCCTTTCAAAAAATTATACAATACCGAGATATATTAGACTCAGACGGGATATTAAAAATGCGCCAGGAACTCAGAGATGGGGGAATAGAATTAGATTGGTGGCCCTACCTTCAAATACAAAATAGATACAGAAAAGATAGGGATGAAGGAGGAGTTGAGTTAAACCCAAATAGATTAGACAAAATTATGGAAACGAAAGAAGGGAAGATGATATCTAAAATATATAAATATTTATTAGAATTGGAATTGAGTAAGAATTTAATTAAAGGGCAGATGATTGCCTGGAACAAAAACATAGGCGGAAATATCCAATTAGAGGAGTGGGAAAGAATTTGGGAAAATAATATTAAAATGACAAAATCGGTAAGTTATAAAGAAAACTATGGTATAGATGGCACTTACCCCCGTCGAGGCTAGCACAAATGTATCCCAACAGACTCAAAATGCTGGAAGTGCAAACAGGCTAGAGGAACTTTTTACCATATGTGGTGGCTATGCCCCAAAACTAAGGCATACTGGGAGAAAATTAGAACGTGGATAATATAAATAGTAGGAGAAGAAATTGAACTAGACCCCAAGATATTTCTATTAGGAATTTACAAACAAAACATTAGAAAAGAAAAGATATACTTAATACACCACATAATTACAGCGGCGAGAATAGCAAATGCACAAGTATGGAAGAAGGAATATTTGCCAAACGATCAGCAAGTAATACAAAAGATATATTTGTGTGCAGAATCGGATCAATTAACGCAGAAATTAAAAAATGAGGAAAGCTCAAAATATTCTAGGGTATGGGATAGATGGTACGATTGGATCAAACAAAGACAAAATGGATAATGATACTTTTAATTGAATATGAAAGCTAATTTGAACGAGCAATATATGTTATTATACTCTTAGTGAATTTTAAATTAAGAATGAAAATTGGAAAAGGTATTTGAATGATAACCTTATATAAGTACCCATGATGACTTCACCGACAAAAGGCATGTGGATGAAAATAGGATAAGCAATGAATGGTATAATGTATGTATATATATGTGTGTGTATATGTATAGTAATCACATATAGATACTTAAGAGAGTAGAAACGAATTTCATCATTGATTACGATTTATGGACATGGATATTTTAATATGGTTTTTATCTGTTTTTGTATACATTTGAAAGTTGAATAAAGTTTGTTTTGAAAATAAATTAAAAAAAAAAAAACTTCTAGAAACAAACACACCAAAGTTAAGCCTCACAAAAATTGTACCTTTTACCAAGCATATAATTTTTGGCCATAATACATTTCCTCCAGCAAGCGCTCCGCTGTGGTAGGAAAGCAAGTAGGCCTAATTTGAAATGCTGCATTTTTTTATGGCTACCGCAGAACTATTAACATATAAAAGACCAAAAATAGGTTTTAGAGACATTGCTGATTTCCATATTAGCTTTCAGATATTTAAGGCAGGTTTTCAACGGTGGCAGCTCCTTCTAGGAGAACCTGCTGCCTTTCAGAAAATGAACTACATGTTGTAATGACCTTTCAGAACACGAAGAATACCAATTAGTAGCCCCCACCACAAACATCATGCCTCTGGTTTCTGTACCCCACCCCCTGGTGACTTTAATGCAAACTTCAAATTACTCTCCGCTTTGATCAGGTCACCAAAAATACCACCATAGAACTGGCAACCAGCCAGTAATAATATTCAAATGAGTCCTGCAAATTTCAAAACGGTTCACTTCATAATATCCGGAGACCTCTCCACCACAATGGCCATTAAATTAAAAATGTGGTATGGAAACCCCATGAGAACATCCTCTGAGTGTTATAGGCTAAAGGGATGCAGCATAGGAGGACAGCGGTGTTAATATTAAACCTTCCTTACAACCTGTTGACATTTTCAGAGTCACTTTCTTCAAGGCAACTGAGCTCATTGCAACAAAAGCTGACTCTGGATGACTGGGAGTTTGATTTTGTTTTTCCCCACGTGGGTTTAAATGTGAAACCTAGAAAAGTGGCTACGGGAACGGAGACAGGAAAATTTGAGAGCTTAGCCTGCATGCCTTCTCCCCTTAGGCCTCTGGCTCACCCACCACCCCCTCCCCAAATCTGCTTCCCTGTTGATCTGGCTTTAGCAATTTGAAATTGATTATTTTGGTTTGCGTGTCTGCGTAAAGCCCTTCCTTTTCTGCTGGCAAATTAAAACGTGGCCTTGTTCAGGCAGCATGCTTTTAAATTGCTAAGGATTGCCAGGCTGAGTTTAGGGACAATGGCAACAAAGAGGAATTCATTAATTCTAAAGTGACAGTGTTTCTTTAAGAAGGGGCTTGGAGTACAGGAGAGGGGCCGGATCCCCTTGATTGGGAATCCTGTTCTCATCAATCTCGCAAGCTCTGTGCAAAGGCAGCGGAAACGCAGCTCCAGATTTTGGCTCTTGGCTCAGCTGTTGGCTGAGCTGGGATTGAAAGTCTCTTTCTCAGGCTCCATGTTTCTCCTGGGGGAGGACCGGGAAAAAGATTGCTCAGGCCCTATGTGCAGCCAAAGGTAATGAAGCATCACTCCTCCTCAGGAAGAGCGCTGTTGGATATTTAAAATTCTGGAGTCCCAAGACTGCAGTTCTTCAGCCAGCCTTGGTCCCGTCCTGCCAGTTTATCCCAGAGCCATGGGTGAGATATCTAAATGAGAGCAGCAAGGCAATGTCAGTTCAGCTTTGTGAGATTCACTCCCATGAATGCCTGAAAGGTTGCCTGTACAAACTGCATTAGACGCGCTTCAAAATGTTCATTCCTGATTGGCTACGCTGTGACCCACAGCTGCATTCCCTGGCTAGGGAGTGAAAGATGCACAGTGGCCTTTGTTCTGCCAAAATCAGGACTTGGAACCATGACAGGACGATCATATTACTGAAATGGAGGGTCATCTGGAGAAAAATGATCCTCGCCAGGCCTGGAGTGGGGTTTCTGTCCCTCCCCGGAGGAACAAAAACATGCAAACTCTCAGGTCCGCTTCCCTAAGACAGAGTCAGTGGAACCGAGGTGCAAAACACAGATCTAAAGGAGCCTCAAACCTCCAGCTCCTCTTTCATCTAAATCACAGCCAGAGGACAAATATCCCCCTTGCTTTTTAATCACACAGCATGCTAAGCCATAATATGGCTTGCTTGGTTTTGATTTCCCAGGTTATGTGAACCAAGCTGCACAATATAGTCTTCGTGTGATGGATGTACCCGGTCAGTGATTTGTCCAGCAAACAGTGACTCTATAATTCTGTGAAATGGTTGAAGTTATCCAATGAACATTTAATAGCCAATTGAGGCTTGTCAGTGCTTTATTCAGCAAACCATGGTTAGTTAAACCGTGACTCTGCACCACAGATAAACTCAATCTGCATTAGTCACTGGAAAATGTCAGTGGGAAGATGTTACTGCGTTGCCGTTATGTCCCATTTGTGGAACAAGGCCACAACTATCTGGCTGGATTACAGAAGCAGCTAGTGTGATCTACAGGACATTTTTTTATTTATTGCAAACATTATTTTTGTCAGAGATGAATTGGTTTATTGTCCTTCAAACCGAAGACCAATGAAAGGGGGGGGGGGGGAGGAGATGAAGGAAGGAAGGAAGGAAGGAAGGAAGGAAGGAAGGAAGGAAGGAAGGAAGGAAGAAAGAAAGAAAGAAAGAAAGAAAGAAAGAAAGAAAGAAAGAAAGAAGTGGCTTAAAGTAGGAATAAGTTGTCAAATGAGAAAGTCAGCTGACTTGGCCAGTTAATTGAGCAGGAAATAAAGAACAAACAAAGAATGAATACAGTGAACTATGCAGATTTACTGGCAAGTTCTAAGCTAATAAATCAAACCAGAATCTGGAAGAAAGGGAGGGAAGAGGACAAGGATCTTTGAACCACCTGTATGTGAAACTGACGGAGCAGATTGGCAAAAATATTTGCTCATTCATGAGTCATTGGAGACCTCAGAAGTTGAACAGAGATTCTCATGAGCGATTCCAGCCGTGTGAAATTCTGTGTGAATCTTCCTTGCTGATATAATCTTAGCAGCCAGAAGAAGCAAAATCCTGTGAATTGTGTCTGAAATGATATATATTGTATAAGTTCATCCGTTTTGCCAAATGTTTTTTGTTCCAGCCCTTTGTGTTTGCATGTTTTTTCTCCCTCTTCCCTTCAACAGTTCATTGATTAGCTGCATTTACAGAAAATGTCGGTTACTCTCTAGCTAGTTGTGAAATCAAAATACATATTACGTGTTGTAATATGGGATAGGATTATATGGGGTTTCAGGCTTAATTCCAAAATGATATTTCGGACCATAAAGGATCACAAGCCCAGTGCTGGTCCACAACACTTTGAAAACAGCTGCAGTTTTTCTTGGGTTCGTATGCTGGCAGCTGCTTCAAAAAGTTGAAAATAGATGGTAGGTTTATCTCACCGAATGCACTAAAACAATTTGGGGGGATAAAATCTGAAAAGCTGCACTAACTTTGTGTGGAAAGTTTTCATCTGGGATTATATCTATTCAACTAATCAATAGGCTCTTCTTAAAAAATTCCATTCCATTCAGAATTCCCTCATCTCCTCTAGATTGGTTTCTATCCCATTTCCTTCACAATAATCTCATTTTTTATTTGATTTATTTTGATTTTTTTTCATTTGATACCTTCTCAAGTGCCGGGAGAAAAATTGTAGCCAATGGGCAAACATATCCTGGTTTAGGGTGTTCTGACAACTAAGCTTTGAAGGCATCCAGCAATGCACTTTTTATTATAATGCAAAGAATAGAGCCCTTCTTTGTAAATTATTCTCTATATTACATTGTAAATATCTATAGTTGCCTTTGTTTAAAAAGTTGTGGCAAGATGCAGCTCAATATTCTAACATGCATACAACCACACATTGTACCACAGTGTAGCCAGTCATATGTTAACCTAATTGTTTGAACCCAGCCATTGTAGTTAGCATATGGCTTGGGCATAATGCACATCTAAAACATCGGGTCAATTCTATAAACCATAAACTGTGATTAGCAATGAGTAAACATGTTATGAAAGCAGCCCAAGGTGGCATATTTCTGCTTTAAAAAAACTACATGGGCCAAGTTTGTGCTATAATCTGCCTCTGGATAGGGATAAATGAATCTATCAATTTCACTTTGAATCAATTTCTTGTTCTTTTTCTTTGAAAACTGTGGCTTAATCTTCTTCTTAGATTTAGCCCCTTCTTAAATGAGGTTCTTCAACCAGTTTGAACTTTCCTTATTGATATAATATTTGCAACTTGACTGAGGCAATCAGATAGAGTATGCTGAAAGGGGAAAAAGAAGGCTCAGATGTTAATTTCCAAAGATCTGTTCATATTTCCCACAATCTGAAATGCTGTCACTTCTTGTCTAGCTTTGACTCAAAGCAAAAATCATATAGAGCCCTTTATAAACAAGGCCAAAAATACGTTTTTCTACACTTGGGCACTAAAATTTGACCTGTTTGTGGTTCTTGAAAGGAACTGTCTTTTCCTTTGATTGCACAGCTGCTCACCACAGGAAAAGAAGAATTTTGGTTTAAAGAATTAAAAAAAAGATGATTCTATATACAGTATGTGCTCTGTAACCCTAAGAAATAACAAGGAATATAATGAAACAATATACTTTTACAATATCTGCTTTCTCTGTTCTCCCAATAACACAAGCAGCTAAACTAATCAGAAATAGTTTGTTTATTCCTCATTTTACTCGGGAATCATAATTTGTTTCTGGATTTATTAATCAAAACTTAATCCTGATTGAGCCAGGATCAAGAAGGCTGTGAAGTGAGAAGACATCTCAGAGGTTGCAGCACCATGGATAGTTCCAACTGCTCCAATAAGATCTAAGGGGACACTACCTGAACAGCCAGGGCTTTGGCTCAACTCCACCCCTTGTCTTAAAGGGGCAGGCCTCTGGCCTAAAGCGTAAACTTTTTCCTTTTTTCTAACATTTATTGTTAGATGTATTGACCACATTGCTGCACCAGCTTTATGGGGCTGTGGTTCTGGAGGTGGGAATGCCGACTTTTCACTGGAATTCCATGAACATCTCTAGAAGTTGTAAAACCGGGCTGTCCAACCTTGGCAACTTTAAGATTTGTGGACTTCAATTCCCAGAAACCCCCAGTCAACAGGAAATTCTGGAAGTTGAAGTCCACAGGTCTTAAAGTTGTAAGGTTAGACACTCCTGCTGTACAGTCTTCCCACAATGGTTTGCCTTCCAGATACAGTGGCTTATAATGCTTTAGCATTCTTGCCCTATATTAATCAAAAGACAAAAGGGAAAATAAAGGTCCAGAAGTTATTCCAATCCCTTTCTAATAGTTTGTACACAGACACTGCATCATACCACCAAAATTCAATGACACTTTTTTTTTCTTTTCATGTTTTAAGCGGAAATAAATGAAATGCAAGTATTATTGGAGTCATTCCCATCTCACTACCATGCCTCTCTCTAGTGTTAAATAATACTTAAGAAAAAGTGCAGTTTGTTGATGCAAATAAATAAATAAATAAATAAATAAATAAATAAATAAATAAATAAATAGTTCTCCATCCCTCTTTTATAGCAACAACATGGAAAATGTTCATGTCATTCATAAGAAAGACTTCATAATATATATTTTTAAAAATCAAGAATAGGAGGACTTCTTCATAAATACATTTTAAAAAATCAAGAATAGCTTTTGACCAAATTATCTCAAACTTTCCATCTAGCTGTTCACTATCTCCGGGGTAAGCTGTGTATGGGTAGACGTGAAGAGAAGACCTGTCTGTCATCCCTTCTGAACCATAAAGTGGCTTGTCCTCTGATGTTAATTTAGTTAGATCACGGCCAAAGGGCGTAGCTTCTATCAATGCCAGGTCTTAATGAGCAGCTCATTTGAATCCATGCAAAGTACCAGGAAGCATGGAGACATGCTAATTAAAGTGACTGCTGTTCTTTAATTAAGCAGTAATTCCCTGCAAAGAGGTGATTCTCATGTAAATTGGGCACCACTGAAGTGATGTAAATGATTTGGACAATATCTGACCTGCTTTCATTGGAAAGGAGGAGGGAGGCATTATGCCAGTGTTCATGTACTGGCATTAAGCAAGCAGATAAAAGTTATTCATTTATTGAGCTGTTGGGTTCTCAAGGCTTTGTCAGAGAACAATGGGATCAGGCAACAAGGGTCTCCTTACAATAATATATTTATGAATAAACCCACTTTCATGCTAAAAGCCTTTTCACAGTGTTCTCAACATTGAAGGGCATTCAAGACTGCAGATGTAGAGTTAAGGTCTGCCAGGAACAATGGGTGGGTGCCTGTGTGGGATGGACACATGAAAGAAAGTGGCTGAGAATCTGGCAATATCAGCATTTGGAGCCGATCAAATGGCATAAAACAGTAGGCCAATTTGGGGGTTCTCTAAGAGCTGTTCATCAGATCAGTTGTTACAACAAGTGGAGAATTAGAAGAGCTGGAAAGTCCAAAAGTAAGGTCATATGTTTTAGCCACAGACTGCAGATTGATGTAAACCTCAAGATGAGCTGTTTGAATTCACGTTGGTATAATACCTAAATTGATTTTGCAAAACTGCAGAAGGTAGACCTTGTTCCCTTCTGAATACTGCATCCCAACCTAAGTAATGTTTGTTGCAATATCAACCTGTCTATCAAAGCACACAATGTTATATTGCAGCCCTGTGGTGGTTTTTTTCCCCCATTTCAGAGAATGACCTATCTAGCTTTCATTGTATCTCTGCTCCATCCTTGCTCCATTCTTGCTCCCTCAAAATTTCATTCTCACGATACTCTTCCTTAAAACTTTGTGCATGCACTCATATGCCGCCCCCTTCTCTCTTTCTTTCTTTCATTTCTATAGTTTGTCCTCTTTTGTAGAATTCTTGGATCCTGATTGTTTTTTGGGGCATGGGTGTCCTTGTGCAAGCAGCTAGCAATCAAGGTTTCCACAGGTCCTGTGCAGAGGATTTTGGGCAGCAAGTGATTTTCAGCAGTTCTGATCATTCACAGTGTCTTCGGCTTTGTCCTAAGAGACATTAATAATCTTAGCATCTTCCTTAAGTGTTTGGCACCAGGTTTTCCAAGGCTGGCCTTGGTTCCTCTTTCCTCCAGGAGGCATCCAATGTAGTGCAGTTTTTGGATGCCAGTCTTTAAGCAGTTGCATTTGGGATGCTGTAATTTCCTGACCCCTTAAAAATGCATATAGACAAAACAAACATCTGCTGTGGCTACAGCAGATAGAATTGAGGAAGGTTTAACCCACCATTTTCTGTAATCTTTTAAGGACCAATCCTACATGGTCACAGGGAAGATGAAAAATAAGTTGATCGCTGAAAAATAGTTCCCAGCGAAGCCCCATTTTTAATCTCTGCTGATGAAAGGAAGAGTTAATCCTCATTTATGCATTCATATCGTATATCAAGAAATATTTGATTAGTTCCAAACAATCCTGGGCTGCTTTTGGAGTTATAACTAGTTCCAATCTCACAACTTGAATTATTTGCATGACATATTAACCCTGGTCATAACCTAATTAATCATGTTACATAAGCACAACTTTGCTAAGGCTAGCATTGCAACTTGGTATTCTCCAGAACTTTTTTGTGATTACAGAGTACTTTCCCATTGGTTGTGCTGCCCAGCAATGTTAGGAAAACAACAAGGGAAAAAGACTTAATTATCCCTAGTTCAGACTACACATCAGTTGGTAAGGTGATACTCCTTGAATTAGGTTACAGAGATGAGCGAGAATTGACCCAGTGTTTCTGAACTACATCTTGCACTCTCTTTTGTTGTTGTTTGTTGCGAAGTCATGTCCGACGCATTGCAAACCCATGGACAATGTTCTTCCAGGCCTTCCTGTCCTCTACCATCCTCTAGAGTCCATTTAAACTCTCACCGACTGCTTCAGGGACTTCATCAAGCCACCTCGTTCTCTGCCGTCCCCTTCTTCTTTTGCCTCAATCTTTCCCAGCATTAGGCTCTTCTCTAGTGAGTCCTTCCTTCTCATTAGGTAGCCAAAGCATTTGAGTTTCATCTTCAGGACCTGGCCTTCTAAAGAGCAGTCACGGTTGATCTCCTCTAGGACTGACCAGTTTGATCGCCTTGCAGTCCAAGGGACTCGCAGGAGTCTTCTCCAGCACCATAGTTCAAAGGCCTCAATTCTTTGGCACTAAGCCTTTCTTATGGTCCAGGAAGATAAAATCTGTCACTACCTCAATTCACCACTGGCCATATTTGCTGGGTTGCTGAGAGTTGTAGCTCAACAACATCTGGAAGGCTCCTGATGACTGTTGCTCATCCATGACTTCGACGCTTATGGTTCTATGAAATTTAAGAGAATTATACTTTATAGATTAGATATTGCTGGTTAAGGCCTACGGAGCGTGCACAAAAATATCAGGAAACAAGTAAAGTTCACAAATCACAATTTAATCAATCAAGATCTTTCCATCTCAGACTGTTGGGACATTTCAGAGGCTACCAGGGTCAGTTCACCATTTCTACACGGGAACATGGATTGGCCAATCTGAGGATCCATACAACCAATTCAAAGAGTTGTAGAGTGCTGGACCTTCTCTGGAGCTGTATTTCACAGTCTCCTTCCAAGATGTGGTTTTTAAATAATTGAGGTCTTGATCTTGTTTATTTGGCTTTTAATCCACGAAGAATAATTATCCTCATAGGGGATTTAGTGTTTTATTAGAGGAGTGTTTCTTTTCTTTCTTTCTTTTTTAAAAGTCCTTAAGCGCATCAGGCTGATGAAATGCATCTGTTTCCATGGGGTTTAAAGATGCTGTTCCATCATGTAAGCAGAGAGGAGAATAATGGACAGTGGAAATCTGGAGTAATCCCAAACGGCAAGAGGAACCAATGTGCTATCTGAAGAAGAAAACAAAAACAGAGGCTTGAAGCTTATGGCTTTGTTTATTTTATACTTGGCCTGCGGAATCCTTTTGCAAGAAAGAAAGAAAGAAGAAAAAACCCTTAAAACAGCAGTAGCTATTTATACAGCCAAGCCCAGAGTAAACATTCCGGGATGGAGTTGTCTCCATTCACAACACAGCAGCCATTTTCATGGATTCATGCCATTTCCTGTTTCCATAGCAGCATGGCTCACCCTGATTCGCCTTTATCACTTCCCTACTGCCTGAACCTTATGGAATTCCAAAATTCAAACTCATTCAGTTTTCCAAACTAAGTTTGGCTGAGGATCAGGATGAGTTGTCTCACTGCAATGAGTTGTCTCACTAGATAAGAAGGAATTGATAGGTGATAAAAATGCCAAGTCCAGTCTAAACCTTTGGCTGACTAAATAGCCAACCATAACAATACAGGGTGGTCTTGACTTAAAACAGTTCATTTAGTGACTGTTCAAAGTTACAATGGGAAAAGTGACTTATGGCCATATTTCACAATTATGACGGTTGCAGCATCCCTATGGTCACTGTATCAAAATTGATACCATCAAAATGATGGTTGCAATGTTCCAGGGTCATGTGATCACTTTTTACAAACTTCTGACAAGCAAAGTCAAGGGGGAAACCAGATTCACTTAACAACCATGTTACTAAGCTAACCACTCTGGTGATTCACTTAACAACTCTTGCAAGAAAAGTCATAAAATGGGGCAAAATTCACTTAACAACAGAAATGTTGGGCTAATTGTGGTCGTACGTCAAGGAGTACCTGTAATAATAATGGAACATCATTGGCATTGACAAAACCACCGTCAGTCAATTGCAAAAGACAGCTTTACTTGGAACAGCTTACATCCTGTAATAATACCATTATTTATTTCACACCATCAAACAACTTCTGCCTAACACAAGTCCTTAGAAAGGATTCAATAGGGGGATAAAGATGCCAAATCCAGTCTAAACATCTAGCTGACTGTGTGACCAACCATAATGAAGAATATATCTTAAAATTCCTTGAAACATTAGCTTGACAAGGGAGAAGTTAAGATAATTTTTTGTTTGCTTTTGGAAACTGAGATTCCATGGCTTCAGGGCAATGCATGGCAAAGTCACCATTTGGTGCTGCTTCTAATATTGTGAGGGTCTTCCTGTCTGACACATACCTTGTTTTAACGGGTTTTAAGTAAAAACACATCTCCAGGCAGTGCCTCCTGGCCCCCTCTACTTCACCAACATCTTTTCAACTGTCAACAGCTCCCTTTGTGAAGGGACTGGACTGGACAATGTAACATGAATGATCCTTTTCACATGCTTTTTTTTAAAGAGCACAGTGCAAGTAATATAATATTTTAACACTTAGGGGAGCACCATTATCTTTTCTGCACTGAAGCATTCTGCAATTGCCTTCCTGCTTTGAATGTTGGTTTAGCAACCCAGCAGAGTAGCCCTAAGCGAATGAGGATAATTTCATCTTCAAGAGGATTATTGTGAATGTTATGCTGTAGAGGTCCAGGGTGTTTGGTTAAATATCATCCTTTTCAGAAGAGTCATTCTAAGAATTTAGACACAAATTAAACTGGTGCTTTTAAAGGATTTCCAGAAAGATATGCTGCTCATCTATGCTGAAGAATGAGCCCATAGATTCATTTCTATAGCCATCGAACATATTCACCTTAATAGTACAATTGTGTAGGAGTGGTTAGAATGAGCTACAATCAGGGCTATGCAAATGATCTGACTGCAAAACTCTGCATGTCCACCCAATGTAACCAGAGTTAGTTTTCAGTATCACATTTTTGCCATCCAGAGCAGTGGTGCAATCCATTTTTTTAAAACTACCGGTTCTGTGGGCGTGGCTTGGTGGGTGTGGTGTGGTATGGCTTGGTGAGCATGGCAGGGGAAGGATACTGTGAAATCCCCATTCCCTCCCCACTCCTGGGGGAAGGATATTGCAAAATCTCCATTCCCACCCCACTCTGGGGCCAGCCAGAGGTGGCATTTGCCAGTTCTCCGAACTATTCAAAATTTCCACTACCAGTTCTCCAGAATCTGTCGGAACCTGCTGGATTTCACCCCTGATCCAGAGGTCATCTGAATGTTTGCAGACCAGATTCAGTAGCCATAGTAGGAATATTGATATGACCATCACTGAGCCCAAAATTCCTGTTGCTAAGCAAGACATTTGTTAAGTGAGTTTTGCCCCATTTTATGACCTTTCTTGCCACTGTTGTCAAGGGAATCACTACGGTTGTTGCGTTACTTGCTTAAAGAATCTGGCTTCCCCATTGACTTTGCTTGCAGACACTGCGACCGTCATAAGTATGAACTAGTTGGCAAGCCTCCAAATGTTGATTGCATGACCATGGGGACGCTGCAACAGTTGTAAGTATGAAAAATGGTCATAAGTCACTTTTTCCAGTGGCGTTGTAACCTTGAAGAATCACTGAATGAACTATTGTAAGTCAAGGACTATTTATATTTCAGGCAGGGGTGAAATCCAGCAGGTTCTACAGAACTGGTAGCGCAAATTTTGGAGTTTTTTCAGTATCCTTCCCCTGCCACATCCACCAAGCCACACCACGCCCACCAAGCCACACCCACAAAACCGGTAGTAAAAAAGTTTGAATTTCACCATGTTTTCTGCTAAGATGCAGAAGAACAGCATTGTTGCTCAGCTTATGTTAATTTATATAAGAAACCTCAAGCAACTTCCGTCCCGTTTTCCTAGCATAGGAACTCCAGGTAGTTTATGTAGCTATAAACTCATTCTCAGCTAACTAATGCCTTCCTCCTCTTTTCCACACAGAGGTATCTTATGTTCTTCTGTTCAGGTACCAAATATATCCAGACCAGCTTAGCTTTTGGTAAGGACCATCTCTCCCCAGTTACAGGTGGTCCTTATGACTGTAATGGAACCTGTCCATCACTGTTGTAAGTTGGGACAGTCAAAAACTGGGTTGTCATGTGACTGGAGCCAGTTTTAGAACCTTTTTTGTGGTGGTCGTAAAATGAACACGGTGGTCATTAAGCAAACACTGTTAAACAAATATCACAGTCATTAAGTGAACCTATAATTTGTTATGGTGCGTTTTTGCCAAAAAATCAGAAGTAAATGCTGGGGTTTTTTTTTAGCAAAAACATTGTAAAATGTTGTCACATGATCACAGGATACTCCAGTGTTAAAATACTGGACTATATCTGTCCCAAAACATATTATATTGTAGAAAATGCTTAGAAAAAGGTCATCAAAACAATCAAAGGAGAATATGTAGCATTTCGAGCAGTTCCATTTAGACAAAAGACAAAAAAGGGGGTCACACATGAGATTAAAATTAGAAAAGTATGGGAAAAGTGGATAACGATTCTACAAGACCTTGTCCTCGATACATGAGATCAATATCTAGCAAGCAGGACCCAAATCTCGGGAGCAACTCAATAGGTCTTATTTAGGAGTAAATATGTAACAAGCTTGCATTGTCACTTTATTTTTTATTTTTAAAACATTTATAATGGGGAGGTTTGGCACATCTCCATGCTTCTTTATAATGTTATGCCAAAATTCTAAAACAGAGGTGGTGAGAACAGAAAGGCATTAAGATGTCTGAATAGCAAATGTGTCCAGGAGTTTGTACGCATGTGGGCGCATTGAAGCTAAGACTGAATTAGGATGAGAAAAAACAGATTGCGAGCCTACTTGAAGTTTTGGACAGCTAACAATACTTTATTCAGTTACTGTAAAATAAACGCTTTGTGTTACAGCATGCTCTAGATATGATCTCAAAGAAAAGGGGGGGGGGGGAAATCCTGCCAGTTTTGTATTTTCTGTGCCAATCCTCAAGCTGCCTTTGGAAAAGAGAACCAACTGAAGCAAAGCAGTGCCAGCTCTTGTTAGGAAAATATTTTCACCATTCACAGAACTGTCATGCTTGAAAATATAAAAGATGTCAAGTAAAGCCAGTGACTCATTTATATATGTAGAATTTACTTTTTTTTCTTTCGAGAAATACTCTCTAAATTTAGCAATCACAGTTAAATGAAACAAATATATTGTTATTTTTCCCCAGTGTGTGTGTATGTTAACGAAATGCATGTGATACATGAGAGCAGTGATAAATGAGCATCCATCACCTCATAGGAAGGCAGCAAGATCCAGAGCTCTTCATAAGTTAACTTTTAAGCTTACTGAGAATTTTCTGGAGAATTATAGTAAAGAAGATACATATTTGTTTATTCATATAATAACAGCGGCTAGAATTGTATTTGCACAAAGCTGAAAAGCAGACAAAATCCCATTGGAAGGAGAAATTATAATGAAAATTTTAGAATGTGCAGAAATGAATAGATTAACATTGAGAATAAAATATAAAGAGTTGATGTATTTCAGGATATGGGATACATTTTATGATTGGTTAGAAAGGGAATATGAATAAGGGTACGGAGATAAAATAGATAGAGAAAAGATGGGAGAAAATAATCAGAAAAATAGAAACCCAGATGATGCCTAGGTAAAGGGAGAAAGGGGAGGGGGGTAAAAGGGAAAAATGATTTATAAATGATTATAAAAATGTACACAAATGATGAAATAGATATAATTATTTATTAATTAAATAAGAAATTGAAATGAGAATAGAGATAAATAGAAAATCAGGGCTGCTCGAATACCATTCTAGATTGAACTGAAAAGGGAAACAACAAGAAAGAGGGGAAGGAGTAGAGAGAGAGGAAGGGAGAAGAGAGGAGAGGAGAGGGGGAGAGAGAAAAAAGGGGAAAGGAGAGGAAGAAAAGGGAGGGGAAAGAGGAGTAGGAGATAGGGTTAGAAGTGTGGAAGAAGGAGTGGGGGAAGGAAAGGGGAAGTAGGAAAGAGAAGGAGAGGAAGAATGAAGAAAGTAGGAAGAGATAGAAGAAGGAAGAGAAGAGGAGGAGGAGGAGAAAAGTTGAGGCAAAATAAAGAAGGGTAAATGGTAAAAGAGCAGCCCCGAATAATTAATAATGAAAAATGAAAGTTAAATGATAAGATGAATGAAAAATAATTGACTGTACATGTAAATATGTTTATGAGAAACAAAAATAAAAACTTTTTTGGAAAAAAAAAGTTAGCTTTTAAGAGTCATGGTGGCACAGGGATTAGAATGTAGCATTGCAGACTAATTCTGCCAATTGCCAGCAGTTCGATTGTCATTGGCTCAAGGTTGACTCAGCCTTCCGTCCTTCTGAGGTCAGTAAACTGAGGACCTGGATTGTTGGGGGCAATATGCTGAAACTGCCTGGGGAGGAGCTGTAAAGCATTATGAAGTGATATATAAGTCTAAATGCTATTGGTATTGCTATTAATATCAATATCTGGAGGGCTTCTGATTCCTTGTCTTAGTTCTTTTAACAGAATGAATGTCAGAGTTGGAAGGGACCTTGGAGGTGTTCTACTCCAATTTCCTGCTCAGGCAGAAAACCCTATACAATTTCAGGTAAATGGCTGTCCAATTTATCTTCTTAAAAACCACTAGTGTTGGTGCACCAACTTCTGAAGGCAAGCTGTTAATTGTTCTCACTGTCAGGAAACTTCTCCTTAGTTCTAGATTGCTTCTCTCCTTGGTTAGTCTCCATCCATTGCTTCTTGTTCTGTCTTCAGGTGCTTTGGAGAATAGCTTGACTCCTTCTTCTTTGTGGCATCTCCTTAGATGTTAGAACACTGTTTAGACATACCCAAATCCTGCAACTGCTCTTCCTATGTTTTAGTCTCCAGTCCCCTAATCATCTTTGTTGCTTTTCTCTGCAGAGTCCCAAATCTTTTTCCAGAATCCCAAATCTTTTCAGAGTCCCAAATCTTTTTTTATAGTGTGGTCACCAAAACTGGATACAGTGTTCCAAGTGTGGTCTTACCAAGGCATTATAAAGTGGTACTAACACTTCACGTATTTGTATAAAAATCTTACACAAGGTGTCTATGTTAACAGTTAGGAAACGTTCACCTAATTAGGTTTTGTAATGAACCTAACAGGCTTCTCAGAATCAAACTCCTCCTGAGTCACTAAAATCAAAAAAAGGGGGAAAGAGTTGGTTAGTTAACAAGGCCACATCTGTATTAGGACTTATTCACCTGGGATGAATCCAAGTGTAATTTTTCACAACTTTGACTCTCAATGTCTGGGTTCATACTGCCTACTATGTCCTGGACAGTTTCAATCATAGTTTGTTAAATAAAACGTAGCCGTCTGGGTTACATAGCTCAACCATTGTGCTAATCCAAAATCAAATACAGACAATCCTCCATTTACAACCGGTGACCACATGTAGTTAAAATGGATCCCCCTTCTCCAAAAAACTGCCTTGAATTCTCAGAGAAAGTGTAACACAAATATAATAAGTGAATAAATAGCTTCTTGGCCTTTTGGTTAAGATCAAGTGTAATAAATTCAAGAATAATATAATAAAGTAGTTGGTATGAACATCAACATCAATAGCTTGCACTATGCTGATGACAATACCCTGATAGTTGAACATTCGAAGGGTCTGCAAACCTTAGTATTAAAAGTTAAAGAACACAGCGAAAAAAAACTTGGGACTAAGATCAAATATAAAGAAAATCAAACTAAAGTTAACAAGTAGAACAACCAGCCATAGAGCTGATTCCCAGAATTAAGATACAGTGATGAATAGCTTCTGCCTTTTAGGATCAAAGCACAGATGACCAAGTTCAAATTCTCTTATTTTGGACACATTATGCAAGGGCCCAACTCTATAAAAAAGACTTTGAAGCTGGGAAAGATAGAAGGAAATGGAAGAAGAGAATGACCATCAGCAAGGTGGGCTTTGCAAACTCAACTATAGCAATGATGAGTGAACCATCAGAAATCCTAAAAGAACAGGTTAGGAATAGATCATCTATCTGGTTGTTAGGAGTTGAAAACGACTCAACCACACAATCCACCAATCAATCAATGCAAATTACTGTCTTCATATGTCTTATCAAGTCATGATTTGTTTTATCACAGTTCATTCAATCCATTCCACTTCTGGAATCACACAATATACTAAACCAGAAATTGTGGCATGGCCTTCATTCCACAATAGCTCTGGTCAAACACTGACACAAACCACATCATGAATTAATTCATGCTCTATGAATCCAGCCAAGCAAAATTCCTTAGGAAAGAAAGTTGGTGCTCTTTATAAATATTTGGGCTGCAATCCTGGAAAATGACTCAGTAAACTTGCAAATCCCTTTCACTCCCAGGATACGGGTTTATCGGCGATTTTCAGATTTTTGTCTTACTCCTTTCAATGCATTGCAGAAATAGAGCTGGGAGTATCAAAAGGCAAGTCCTCCTCTCCTCCCCCAGCTGCCCCCACCCCACCCCACCCTGATCAAAACAAAATCTCAAAGCATGGGGCCAAAGAAGCCAGTTGGTTCAACTTCCTGTCTCCTGGGGACAGGTCAGGCCAAGTTAAGTGATTTAACTTTCTAGAAGTGTTAAGTTCCCTTTCTTTAGCCTTCGATTTTTGTTTTGTTCCTCCACCCACCCTTAGGCTTAAAGAAATGTGGATGTTTCTCCAACTCCCCTCCTCCTTTCTTGTTTAATTCTCCAAGAATGCAGAAGGATGTGTTACCCCAAGGCGTCTAACTTTAATCACAAGGTTTTTAAAAAAAGTTTTGAAGGTCCTGTACTGAGAAGTGGGGGTGGTGGTTGGGAAACAGCTTTTCTAGGGTGCTAATTAGCTCTGGAGTTAAGCTTCTGACAAATCCAGTTGAAATCAATGCAAGATGGGAAGCACACACATCCAGGAATGCAGGTACAAGAAAGGAATGGAGGTGAACTGAATGGCGTGTTGAGATTATACAACCTCTCCCCTGCTCTCCAGCGGATAGGTAGGTAGTGAGAAGGAAAGAATCCTTAATCAGAGACCATGGAAAATTGCATTGTGATCTGGCTTTTTTAGCATCTCTGCTTGGGTTTTCACTATCAGCAGGACTACCCTCTCCTTAAGGAAAAGAAGGAAGAAAGACTCGGTCAGAAGGATAGATGGATGAGAAAACACCATGCTGGGGTATTGAAGGCATCTTGGTGGGGAAACTGGATTAGAACAGGTCCTTTGGTAGTCCTAATCTCTGCCATAATAAAACAGCTGTCTCTGTGAAGAGGCAAGAAGCCACATTAAATGAAGGCTGTCCAGGAGGCTGATATGGTCATTGCAGTGCATTTCTAGCAAATATTTGGCTCCATACCAGGGATATCCAGCCTTGGCAACTTGAAGACTTGTGGACTTCAATTCCCAGAATTCCCATCATCCAGTTCAATAAGACTTTCTGATAATAGGTTTGGGGTAATAAAGGAAAATTTAGGAAGTTCTGGTTTAAGGGATCTCTCATTGTGGGAAAGTTTTTTTGAGGTTAATTTGCTACGGTGCTTTTCTTTTTGAGAGGAGCTGTTTACGACTGGCTGTAAAAGTTCCCCCATGACTGGCTGTGTTCAGCTGTAAAAGTTTAATCATTGAAGTATCTTGAACCATATTAAAATATAGTCAAAATGCAAGCAATATATCACTTTAAAAACAAAGCTTTTGGGGAAGGTTGGGAAAAAAAGAAAACTTTTCAACTTACAAATCCAATTCGAAAATTTGGATAAAAAGCTTGATAAAATAACAGTGGTTTTAAATCAACCCGAGGATGGTAACCAGATGCAAGTAACGACAGTACCACCAGATTTACAACCAGATGGATTGGAATGTAGTTTCCTTCTAGTAGACCTGAAGGTTGATTCAGAAAACAGAACATAGAATAACAGAGTTGGAAGGGACCTTGGAAGTCATCTATTCCAACCTTCTGTTTCTCCATAGAGGTCCCCCAAAATTTGAGGATATAGAGCAGGGGTGTCCAACCTTGGCAACTATAAAATATGTGGACTTCAACTCCCAGAATTCCTTGTTCAACATGTTGGCTAGGGAATTCTAGGGGTTGAAGTCCAGATATCTTAGTTACCAAGTTTGGAAAACACTGACTGTCAGAATTGATAGTTGTAGAAAAGAAGACAGAGCCATATTGCTTTCCCTTTGGGAGAATTGATTAAGGACAGAAGGAACTCTATTATCTGCTAACTGGTTGGATAACATTGCAAAAAATAAAACTTTTGAACGCAAGAATTTTCTTTGTCTACCAACTTGTGAGAAATGCTTAAATAATTCACTAATTGTTGGGGAGGTGAGGTGACATAACCTTACCTTTGAATGCTTTAAATAAATGTCTTTTGCAACTAAGGCTATTGCGATAAGAAAATTATCTGGATGGAATTTAAATATACTGCTCAAAAAAATAAAGGGAACACAAGCAGAAGACATCCGAGATCTGAATGAATGAAATAGCCTTATTAAATATTTTGTTCGTTACAGTAGTTTATACACTGCTCAAACAACCAAAGGGAACACAAAAGTACTGTAAGTAACGAACAAAGTATTTAATAAGCCTATTTCATTCATTCAGATCTCGGATGTTTTCTGCTTATGTTCCCTTTATTTTTTTGAGCAGTATATATATTAAAACTGCCTCTTCTCTAATATTCCATGTTTTATTTCAAAATCCAGAAGAGGTGAAAGTGAGGCACTGAAATGGTTTCATTGCATTCAATGTTTTACTTAACTTGAACCTTTTATTTTCAATTCCCTGCTAATGTCAATATAAAAAGCCCACAGTGAAGACTTTTTGTTTTGTCTGGTGACGTTAATCCTTACAAAATGCTTATTTTTAGAAGGCTGGAAAGTCAGCCAAACATGCTACAACCTACAATCTGTCTTCCTTTTGGATGGGTAAAATGTGACCATCCATTATTTCATGTTTATTGTTAATCTTAAAAAACCCTTAGCAGTCAAGTGCATTCTAAACACAGCCATGTGAATCATACCCACACAAACTAAATCGTTTAAAATCTGAACTTTTCATGCTATGTGGTGATTCTAGGATAAGATTTTATGGTTCAATATAATGAGGAAAATGTAAGAATGGAATTCCCAATAAATTTATTCAGGCATATATACAATGCAGTACAATAGAATTAGAGATTAGTTAGATATACCTAATTTGGAAATGTAAGATACTGAGTACTAGAGGGATTGCAGAAATAAGGTGAACCTGGTTTGATAGCTGAATGGTAGCTAATCTAATCACATTTGACTTTTTGGAAGGACATCAACCTTCTCCATCTGCATCACTAAGCAAAAGCAGAGGTAGGCAGCCTGCTCATCACTGTTTTCAAAATATTCTGCTAAGCATCTGTTCAGTCATCTAGCAAAAGAGATCCATCACTTGTGTAACAGCATTAACCACAGGAAGGGGAAGGGAAAATAAAGACAGGGAGAATGAAGATGGTTATCTTGCACTCAACATTAACATACGGGACACTGAATCAAATGTTCTCAAACCTGGCAACTTTAGGGTGTGTGGACTTCAACTCCTAGAATTCCAGAGCCAGCCATGATGACTGGGGAATTCTGGGACCCGAAGTCTATATATCTTAAAGTTACTGAGGTTGAAAAACACTGCCTTAGCCCTTCGGGGCAGGCCAACTTAGGAAAATATAGAGCCAGTCTGAATTTTTAATTTTTTTTTCTTTCTTCCTCAGGATTGAAAACATGTTTTTCTAACTGCCTCTGCATAGTTTCTCCCAAGCCATCTCTGTGATTCTGCATAACACTGCACAAAATGCAAAGGCCATTTTGGCATGCCTACCCTGCAGGACTGTTGTTGTAGGAAAAATAGGTGGCAGCAGTATTAGGTATGTTCGCTGCCTTGAGTTAAGAAAAATGGACTTTTTTTAAAAGGCAATGGAGCTTCAATCACAATGCAGGATTAAAACGAAAGCATTCTGGACACACTGAGAGCATTTCCATCTACAAAGGGGAGGAAAACACAAGTATTTCTCTGGAATAAAAATGTTTTACAATACATGGATATGAAAAGCATGCCCAGAAAGCGTAATAGAATAGCGCAAATAGTAAGTTGGGAAAAGTAGGGTTTTTTTAAAAAAATATATATTTCTCATGAAAAAGATGTCATTGCACCATCCTTACAGGTGCAAAGAAGAGAACCAGTTAAGTAAAATGCATTTTAAAATTTCTTCCTCTCCTGGAGGCAGATTTCTAATGTTTAAATATGTGTTTTTATTAATTTATCACATTGGGCTATTTTTAATTTTAGCATTTGTTATGCATTTCACCACTGTGGTCCTCAGAGGCATCAGAATTAAAACGGAATCTCTGACACGGCATTCCATATTGCTGAGGGTAAATGTATTTTAACTCAGTTTTATAGATGTCATACAGTAGATTGTAACAGATCAGTATTCTGGGGCTGACCAGCAGACTTTTACACATAGTGCTCACCTTATGACCATTTGTTTAGCAACTATTTGAAGTTACAACTGTGGTGAAAACAGAGATTTATGACCAGTTCTCATGGTCTTAGTGTAACAATCTTATGATTGTTACACTATCCTTGAAGTAACTTGATTGTGATTATGGTATTTGCAACTGGACTGTATTTATGATGGTTACACCATTCCAGAGTCAGAAGATTGCCATTTGCCAGAAGTAAAATCAGTGGGGGAAGCCATATTTGCTTAATGACTCGTTTAACAACTGTGTCAAAAATAGCGGTAAAATCAAGCACAGTCATAATGACGGCATCATTTAGCCCAGCAATTCCAGCCCCAATTGTGGCTGTAAGATAAGGACTACATGTACTGATATATTTTATTATTATTCAGTGGTGTGCAAATCAGGGGTGGGTTCTACTTACCTTTACTACCGGTTCGCAATGGGGCCGCACGTGTGTGCTTGCTTCGCTCTCTCTCTCGTGCGCTCTTCTGCACAAGCAGAAGACGACATTGGGATCGGTGGGCGGAGCCTCCCGCCGGTTTTACTACCGGTTCTATAGAACCGGTGTGAGCCAGGAGCAACCCACCACTGGTGCAAATGCAGCTTTCCAGTCTTTAAGTGATGGAGTTAAATGTGTTTCATGAACACAGCTTCTATGTTGCTTATGCTCTTCCTATTGTTAAGAAACCTCCTTAAACAACATTAGAAATATTTAGTTAGAAACATTATTAGAAGCATCTAATAATATTAGAAATATTATGACCTAGCTGGGGGAATATTTAAAGTTAAGCTATTAAAACCATTCCTCCACATTTCAGATATTTCAGGTTATATAAATTTAATTGACTAAATAAAAGTAATATTCCATTTATCCAAATTACTAGACCTTCTGGAGCCAAAATAACCCCACCCTCCTCCTTTTAAGGGCAAAGTTTTAAGATTTGTGGACTTCAACTCCCAGAATTCCCCAGCCAGCCGTTCTAACTGGGGAATTGTGGGAGTTGAAGTCCACAAATCTTAGAAGTTGCCAATCTTGGAACCTCTGCATAATCTATCTCGTCTCTAAAAAAAAAACACACACACACAGGTATTTCTTCTCACGCTACTTATGTTGTACTAGCGGTCGGAGACCGAACGCCTGCTCCGCTTTGCCCCCTCCTCACCCCTTCCCCTTCCCGCTTTTCACCTCTGTTGGTATATTCCCATCCAAACCAAAATAGAGGAGCTGGGGGGCGGGGGTGTGTGCGGAAGAAGTGGGAGGAGCGAGAGACCTGGAAGGACAGCGCCGGTTGGCTGAGCGTGAGCTGAAGGCGGGGCCCGGACGCGAGTCCGGCTTGAAGGAGGCCAAGAGGGAGGAGAAAAGGGGAGAGGCGGCGGTTCGGGGCGGGCGCGTGAACGCGGCCGTGCACGCGAGCGATGGGCGGGGCTTCCTCCGCTGCGGGCGTCTGTAGCCGAGCCGGGCGCGCAGGCTCGGTGGCTCGCGCGTCGCCTCAGCCCGTCGGTCCGTCAGCGCGTGAGGCAGCTTCGCCCGGAGCGGCGGCGGCGGCAGGACGGGAACCAGGACCGGGCTGCTGGGTCGGCCGGTCGGTGTTGGATGGAGGCTCCCGTCCGCCTCGCCGGTTCTCACTGGAATGTCCTGGGGAGCGTCTGTCGAGCGGGAGCGGAGCCTCTCTGGGCGCAGCCAGCGCCGCGGCGGCTGAGAGGTGTGAGGGGGTTGGAGTGGGGGGGGGGGGGACCCTGCTGGGTTGGCAGGCGGCGGGGGCACCGGGGACGCGGGAAGCGCTCCAAGGTCGTGTGAACGCGCGCACGGGCTTCTTGGAACCCGCGTGTCGTGGATGGCGAAGCGCGGGGAAGGGATGCTGGTCTCGTGGGTTGCCCGACCTCGTTTTCATTCTCCGGGTCTTGCAGTTGGGGGGGTGGGGGAGAAAGGTGACCTGCCATTCCCTCTGGGGGTGGGTGGGTGTGAGGAGGGCGGGTGTGTAGGGCTCGTGCAAACTCGGACCCTAAAGGACTTGTAAGGTAGGGGAGTGGGGTGGCTGGGTGAAATCCTCCCACGGGCGTTCTCGTGGAAACCCCACGGGCTGGCTGGGCAGCTTTCATCACCGTTTGCAGCAAGGCTGGTGACATCCATTTGGGGAGGGGGTGGTTGAGGGGGGGGGGAGGGGGAAGATGAAAGAGCGCTTGGCACCTTGGAGATAGATTTATGACCGCTTCTTCCGCCCACCCACCCCCACTCCGCGTTGAATTCCCCAACTTTTGGGGTATCCGAAACTTCGCTTGGTCTTTTCCAGAAATGGGTTGGCGAGATTCAAGGGGCGCATCTCTCTTTTGGATCGCGATTGTTGAGCCTGAAGGGAAAAGGGGGCTTGTTGTAAAGCCCCGCAGGCTTTCTTTAAGCGTTAGGGCTTGCAGAGAGTGAGCTGGGTTTGAACCTCTGCAACAAAACCAACCTAAAGTTCTTCTGACATCTTAAAAAGACTAGCAGGCATATTGTAGGGTAGTTTCTCTGAGTTATGATGCAGGTTATTTATTGCTTTCTCCCAAGAGACCAGTCGGTTTGCACCCATAGTTGCATCTTAATCGTAGGGAAGATCAAAAGGAAAGGAAATGCAAGGAGTGCCAGCGGTGATAATTCTTCATAGAGCCATTCAGATCATGTGCACATAAGTACCCATGGAAGACTAAATGGAATGGGAAGGGCTTTTTCCCCCTTTCTATAAATCCTAGGACATTGAAAGGAAGGAGTTAAAAGTTATGTTTTTCTGATGCCAAAACATCTGCTCCCCTAAAGTTTAAAGGGGAGAACAAAAAGAAAAGTTACCTGTTTTTGAGCACATACTCTTGTGTGTGCAATTCTGTTGCAGTGCAAAGTGCATATGCAAAATAATACTGAAGTTTGTCAGGAGTTGCTGTTACTTCCTCCTTCCTATACATAATCAGGCAGTATGTATGGAAAGGAGTTGACCTTGCTTTACTGTTTCTTAACCCATGTGTAGCTTTTGTTTCCTTGACAGAATCGGAGATGAGTTAATTACTCTATGTATACCCCCTTGTATTTATTTCCTACTATAAGTTGGCCTGTGCGAGCCATTGTTTTTTATGTTCTGTGTCCTTGTGAATAGTCTGTTATGGTACTTTTGATATCAAAATTTGTTTTTTCCTTCTTTAGTTTATCATAATCATTTTTAGTTCTTCATGCATCATATGGAAAAGTTATTTCTTAAATCTAGACATTACGTTAGCACTAACATTACTCCCTAGGCATGTGAGAAATAGAATAACCTTGTGTTAGCTGGAATTTGTTTCTGTTTACTATGGAGGATGATACTTCATTTCCATAACAAAATCCTAAGAAGAAGCAGATAATTGGATCCTGTGCAGTCCTTTTGATATTGACTTGATCAGAAAGTTGCTTTTGATAAAACCAAAGGCAGTGCCTGGCACTTCAATGAGAAACATGATTGAAAGGCTCAGTTGTCAACTTCAAACTGTTTAACTTTTGGCAAAGTTCTTTTTGAATGTGAAATTGTAAGCTGCATCTTGTTTTTCTTAAAGAGTATTTATAGCAGCAATATGTTGGGAGGTTTTTATTTGGGGGAAGATGAAACACCACATTTTGTCTGGAAACTTTAACTGTTTTTATGTGCTGCTCAACTAGAGAACATTCTTAGTAGGAGCAGATTGCACTACTGCTATCTGTTATACACATGTCAAAATTGCATAGTGTCCAAAAAGTTGTGTGCAAAGAAAAACAAATCTAAAAAGGAAATTTTAGTTTCTTTGTATCCAATAAATCATCAATATAATTCATTTTGATTTGTGGGTTTACATAAGAATATTCCTTGTGTTAAGTGCTTTCAGCATATTAATCAAAAATACACAGGATTGAGATAATGGTGGGGGGAGGGTCAGTTCTCATAAACAGAATTGAAATCTCTGATTACAGCCATACTCTGTCTTGACACTTGAAGTGCTTGTAATAGATATATTAGCTATGAGTTTAATTTCATTTTTGGCTGATATTTAATATAATTCAAATGTATAAAGTAAAAAAAAAATCCTCTTCTCCAAAATTGGATCTTGTTCTAGTTTGTATTTTTTTCATCACACTGGCCATGGTTGCAGGTGGTTTGACTTTGAAATAATGAAATTGATTTTGTTTAGACAACATGCTTTGACAAGTTTAATAATACAGTAGTGGCTGGGTCTTGTATACAGTGGAATAAAACAGCCGTGCTACTTTTGTATAAGTCAAGGGAACTCAATATTGAATTCCTGGTGGGAGGCTTATAATTCTACATTTCTTTCATGGGATATAAAATTCATATAGAGCTATTTTTGCATCTAGTATAAAGCGTGAACTCATTTCTGTTAGTTTTATTATGCATATGCTAGGTGCTATATTTTATTGTGTATAAATGACAGCTGTACTTTGATAAGTGAAAATTATTTAGGACTAATTCTCTGCATTTTAAGCCAGTTTCTTAAAATATAAAAATATGCCTGATTGGGAAATAGTCCATTTATTAATTATAACTTAGGGTTCAGAAGTTCAAGGTATAAATATGCAGCATTTCATATGAGCCCTATTATTGGGGGATTTTATTTTAAAAAAGAAACTGTAAGGGGAAAAAAGAATCACTGCTGGTTTATGTTAATACATAAAGAGCTAACCATGACTAACTACCTTGCTGTTAAAATGAAACCAGGCAGTATGGTATAATAAGAAACATTCAGTGCAGAACGTATAGCATTTTGCATGATTCGTGTTCGGTTATCCTTCAGTTTTTCAAGCTTAAAGCATAGAGTATCACTATCATTCACAATCTGATAATAGGACCGAGGTGATATTAATGTGGCTGTTTTAAAATCAAACTAATTATATTTGCCTGAAAGAGCCACATTAGTGTGATTCTAGCTCCCTGGTGTTTTTTTGGAGCCCTGGAGACAACCTAGTGAATAGGGTTGAAAATTCATTCTGTATTTGATTAAATGGAACAGACTCGCTGCTTCTTACCCCAGCGGGAGCTATGAGATCTCTTGATCCCCGAAGCGGCTCATAGACCCTGGGAATTCCATTAGCAAGCACCTGAAGAATTTCTGCCCTGCAGTGCCTTTTTTTTTTGTAAGGGAGCAGGGGGAGATGGTGGGGGAGATAGAACAAGAAGTATATCACTCTTGATGATAAATGGGGGAGGCTGAACTGAAGTAGAAGAATCCATGTGTTGGCAGATCTAAAATCAAGGCATGACTTAACAGCCCAACCTGAAAGAATAGTCAGACACTAATGTTTAAAGTCAATCTGTGCTGTACTGGGGGCACTAAAATTAGTTCATCCACATTTATTGAAATCATCTGATTTGATTCCTTGTTTCTTAGTCTGAAGAGGCAAACTCTTGGGGAAGGTATGTGAAAACAGACAATAGTACTTGTGAAGTGGGTGAGTTATTCTTTTTTTAATGAAATGTAACACAGTAGGCAGTAGCGTATGCTTTTTGTAGTCTTTGCATATAAACAGGAAAGTGATTAACATGTTTAAAATACAATTTTCCAACTCTTAAAAAGATAACATTCTAGTAATTATAGTACAAATTTGTGATTTCCTTGCAGAGCATTATTTTTATTATGCCTATTACAAATTTGTATTGTGGTGAATTCTTGGTAAGCAATTAACTTCTCTTTCAGGAGAACATACTGTTTTCCAATATTTAATCAGTTCCAAATATTGTTTATTTTATTTCTAGAATGCTGACAAATGTATATGTAATAGATAATTGAATCCTATGTGTAAAAGTGAGTTCTCTCAGGAAAAACATCCTTATTTCTATTAAGAGGAGTAGTGCTTATTATCAGGTAGTAATTCTATACTAAGAAGTATTTCAGAACAAAGTAGTGATTAGTACGGAAAGCTTATTTTATGTGTAAGTAGTTGGTTTAGCTAAGCCACTTTAGATAGGTTTTCTGTTAAAGATTTGTCTTATTTAGGTTTCATTTTTATTAATGATATAGAACCAGATGGTTGTTGACTGGATACCTTATTCAATCATAATTGCAAAAATAATCAGGAATTAGTCCTCTGTTTTGTGAATATTTTTATGATAATTGTTTCTAATATGTACACCTACTCTCTTTTGGCACAATCCCTCACAATCTCTGCTTCTTTACTTGCCCCAATATTTTGACATTTCTTTTGACTCAAAGATTTAGGAAGCTTGCTTTTGAGCTTATATAAACAAAACCTGCAGTTGACACACTGAAGCTCATCTAAAACAACATTAGAGGGAATTTATTGTTTGAGTGACTTTTAAATGTTTAGCATTGGTAGACAGGATAAATATGTGAAATTTTCAACTGGGAATTACAAATTTATCTAATATTGTTCCAGTTTATCATTTGAAACACTGATCATGTAATTGAATATGTGATAAAAATGTATTTGTAACATAAGCTTTAAAAAGTGGTTAATTATCAACATAATAGATAGGATGTGTTTAACTATATTGAACAGCACTAGACCTAATTTTCTAATTTTATGTGTAAACCACTAAACATCTGTTATAGTTTTGAAACCTATCATTTCAGAAATAATTGTTATAGTCAATGTGCAAGATTACTGTATAGCTTTTCTATATTTTTGCAGTTGAATGATATTGTATTTCAGATCAAATATTTATTTTGAAAGCCTTGAAGATCATTTTCTGCTTACCTGAAAATGTTCATCTATTTAATTTTGGTAGACCAGTTTATTTTGTTCTCCTACAAATTTGTAAATGTTTACACTCTGCTCAGTTCTACAAAATGTTGACTATTTTGTGCTCCCTCTGCTGGTCAGTTTCAGCATTGTAGTAAATACCCTGTATTCTCATGTTTTTGTATCATACTATTAGGTCTGTTACCTAAAGCTTAAAACTAATTCATTAATGTTTCTCCATATGAGCAAGCATTCCATATGTCAAAATTATGTTAAATCAGCAAGAATTCTTATTAGGTCTTTCTCTGTTGCTCCCAATACAAGTTTGGACTTCAAACGTTGCCCTGTTTGTAGCATTAAACAAGCAAATCTGATATTTTAAATTTAGTGATTTTTTTTGAGATAATTTATTCCATACTTGTATTGCTTTCTTCCTCTTTCTGATTTGCCTACTAATTCTCCTTTAAGTTCACAAGGAAAACAACATAGTGTATTGGAGGCATTGGTCATTTTAATGGGGATAAAAAATAAAAAAAAATGTGAGAAAGTTTTCTGCTTTAAGAAGTTTCAGAAGAAAATTGTCATTCATTCTTGCAAATGTACACCACTTGTGCATTTGTCCATTAAACTGAGCATTTTATCCTATCCTATCCGATTATTTACTTCCTGCAAAAGTGATTGCAAAATAGCCCAGTATTCCAAGCATTTGCTTTTTAAGGAGATATTCCCATCAAGGTTTATGAGGACTGAATTAAATATCAGAACAACACTTAAGAAGCATTTTTCAAGTATTTGATTTTAAGTCATGAAATGTCTCTGGTATTACATTTTGATTTTGATAAAACACTTTCAACAGCAAAGTAACAAGACACTCATTTCTCTTTATTCGAATATGTAGACCATTGTTATGACTATTATTTGAAAACTTGTGTATCTCTATGCCTCATTATCTCTTACCTAGCATTCTATGCTGTACATACTGACAGTCAATAGGAGCTATCATTTATATTGATATTAGCTTCTTCCTTTTTTTGTATACTACTCATTTGCTTCATGAATAGGAATTTAATATGGTAGAAGACTGGCATGAAAACACAAACAACATGTGGATATAGTGTAAGCTAACTAGTTGTGAATGAGAATAAGTGACAAACATGTGGAGAAAACACCGGCCAAAGCACTGGGGTGCTGGCCTCTAGTGTCTTAGAGTGCAACTAATTTAATACACTGTACTTTTTAGAAAAAGAAAAATATTTGTATGCTTCAGTGAGGCATTGTGCATCAAGAAGGCACAAAAGGCTGTTCGGCTGATGGAAGTGCTGGAGGAGGCCATTAGTGTGATGGAAAACAAAGTTGAAATTAAACTTTCTGGAAGCAAGTGAGAATTTGGGTTGCTTCATGAGGGAGCTTCGAAGGGATACATCATTCATAATGGAAGCCCCTTTTTGAAAATGTAACACAACCTCAACCGTTTGGAATCCAGTTTTCAAAAGTCTCTAGTATTGCTCCTTCTAACCAAAAACCTGAATTGTGAGAGCATGTCAGAAACAATTGAATGAATTAATAAATTCATTGAGTTGATAAATTAATATGTGAATTAATAAATTGAATTGTTTAGTGCATTAATAAAGACTAGACATCAAGTAGCCCTGAAATACTGTTGTTTTTAAAGCCACAAACATGTTGGGCCACACTGTTTTTAAATAAAAATATGGTCATGTATTTTAAGTGGTCATGCTTGGTAGCTTGAATGGCTAGCATATTGGACAAATTAATTTTAGGGAAATATTGAGTAATAATGCTTTATCGTTCCATCATTTAATATATTTTCAGTCAAAGAGGTCTTGCCTATTATTAGGGGATTTTTATCATTACAATGTATAATCACTAACATTGCCCTTAGTACAAAAATCCTTTTTCAAATAGATTTATTAATCTTTGATTTTATTGTAATTTCTTGGTTGTGAGCAGGCCAAATTCATTGGGCATTGGGTAGCACACAAGTTTAATAGATTGTTATTACTGTATTATTAAAGTCTGATTTCCTTATAAAGCTTTTTCACCTGTTAGGGTCTACTAGTTTTGATAGTTTCATATTCAGTCAGAAATAGTGCCAGCAGATTAAAATACAAACTAAAGAATAGAAGTACTTATTGCATCTTGTTTTGTCCTTGCTATATTTTTGAAAGGAAAACTGGAAGCTTGCCTTCAGTTCACTGACAAAAGTAACAAGATTTTTTAATCTAGTTTTTTTTGGGGGGGGAGGCAGGGTGGAGTGTGGCATGCTAATTTTAGAGTTAATATCTTTTTCTGTATATATAATATGCCAAAAATAATGTAATAGGAACTTGAGTGAGTTACAAAAGAAATAGAAACTAAAATTTAGCAATTATGTGTGTGCTATGCTTCAGTCAAATTTAAATCATCTCTATTACCTGGATATTATTCAGAGTATAAATCCGACTTACTTTATTCATTGTGCCTGCTTTTTCCGTCTAGCCGTAAAATAACTGGTTTCTAATGACTACTGATGTAACTTATTAGTAGATTAGTGAGTAACTATAAATTCTGGTTACAGGTGTGTATATTTCTTTCTAAAACGTATTGTCTTCTCTTCCTAAAATAGAAAGTCTGTAACACAAATAGTTGTGCTTTCGCATTGAAAATGTAGTCCTGAAACAGGAAAAGTACTTCATATCTGGGGTGGGGGTGTTCACCACCTAAAGAAACTGCTTTTTTCTTGTGTTTGCACAGTAGTCACATAGCTGCAGGCATATGTATTTGAGTTAAAAGACTGGGATTTTTGGGGTGGGGGGGTGTGGAGGGATTGACATTCAGAAAATCTGAAGCATCTGATATAAACCAGCCTATAGAATAAATAGCTTCAAAATGAATTGTCTAGCAGTGATACCTTCCAAATGCAGATCGGCAACTTAAATTATGGACGTGTCTGAAACAGAAAAATCCTTTTATGAGTTTTTATTGGCTTATATTGTGATTATTTATGTTTCCTATTTCAGAATGGCAGGAAATCTCTGTGGAGACTGTCAAGTAGAGGTCAGCAGCCTTTTGAACCCATGAAAACATTTGGCATGTAGGGAAATGTGGTAGGCAGTCTTAGTGTCTTAAGGGCTCCTTAAGAACCAGCCTCCATCCATGGAGGATGAACGTTATTTCTAAACTCCAATTGCCACTCCTCTTCTGAAGGTCCCACTATGCTACCCTACATACCCTTGTCCCTTTGTGGGAAGTGGGAGAAGGGGCATACAAAGCAGTGGTCTGCAGTCATCTGTTGCTTGTACAGGTAGTCCTCGACTTATGACCACAATTGAGCCGAAAATTTTTGTTGCTAAGTTAAGTGAATTTTATGACTTTTGTGCCACACTAGTTAAGTGAATCACTGTAGCTGTTAAGTTAGTAACACGGTTGTTGAGTGAATCTGGTTTCCCCATTGACTTTGCTTGCCAGAAGGTCCAAAGGGGATCACATGACTCTGGGACTCTGCAACTATCATAAATCAGGTACCAAGCATCCAGATTTTGCTCATGTGACCATAGGGATAGGCTGTAACAGTGGTAAGTGTGAAAAACTGTCCTAAGTCACTTTTTTCAGTGCCATTGTAACTGTTGTAAGTCGAGAACTACCTCTATTTTCTAAAATAAATGTGGTTTAATTGAGGCCTTGGATCAAAAATAACTTTAGAGGATATGAAGCCAGCTTCTCATATTTTAAGAAAAGTTATTCTTTGTTTTAATGTCAAAAGTAAGAAGGGGAAGCACCAAGGGAGATGGTGGCAAGCTTTAGATCTGGGAGCTGTTAAAAGGAATGTGGGGGTCGCAGGTTACTCACCTCTGTGTTTCCTGCTTTAATCATTGTATGGTTTATAAATGTTGAATTTAACAGTTTTTGTAAGAAGCTGGCACTTTTATGTATTTTTCCAAAAAAACCATAAGGATAGTTGATCAACAAGATAACACATTACCTTTGCATTAGATCTGTTGTCTTAAGAAAATGTCATGATTAGCAGTCTAAAGATCTTTTGTAGAATACATCTGTGATTTGAAATGACAAAAAACAGTGTTTAGTTCAAACCATCTGCAATTTCATGAGCCAGTTTAAATTTTAGCACATTTTTTCTTGATAAGCAACTACAATATTCTCCTTTAAAGGACTCAGTTCTGTTTATCAGAAATACAGTAATACTAAAAGAGATTGATAAGAAACATTAAGACTCTTGATTTAGTTTTAAAGTAATGCTTAGTTACCGTCACAGTGAACTGAAGATCATAGTCAATTGTAATAGCCAAAATGCTAGAAATCATTTTTTAATGTTCTTTTTAAAAAGATACTTTTATACACTAGCATTGTAGGTCAAATAATCTATGCAACTAACTCCATTTCTTAGCCACAGTAAATAATAGTAGAAGTCAACTGGCATGGACCAAAAGAAAGCCCTGTTACAAATATACAAGAATTATTTATGTTATGGTTTACAGTGATGTGCAAATATGTTTTCTATTTGGAAAAAGTGCTATTGACTTACCTTTTGCAGCCATAGAACTTCTAAGAATACAGTTGAAGAACTGAAACTTTGAAACCAACACTGTCTCCATTTCTCCTTTCCCTTGCTACATCAAACTTGTATTTTAATCCACCAAAATACAGGAGACATCTTTCCTATTTTGAATTGAATCTGTAGGGTTAGGGTTTTAAAATGATTGCTAGCATTAGTTTGTGATCAAATTAAAAGTTACTTTGAACTCAGTCCTTCTGTGAGTGTAATTCGGAACACACTGATGCTTATTGCAGCTGGCAGCTTCTTGCTATTACCTCTTTCTGTGTGTGAAACCCACCCCCCTTGGTGACCTTTCCTGGGGCTGGTCATGGTCCCTTTTCATTGTGATGGGCTAGAAGTGGCTCATGTGGAGTTGATTATTTCCTTGCTTGTCTGGTCTGTTTGGTGCCATAACTTCAAGTCATTTCCATTTTCTTCCTCTGTTTTTGGCTGACCACAGTGAAAGGAAATGCTTTTGCTGGCGACAGGATCAGTTTGCATGCTTGGCTGACTTGATTGAGCCTGTGAAAAGGTGGGAGTGCCTAGTAAATAAACCCCAGAGGTGCTATTTTCCTTTGGTGTAGTTAGTTGTGATTATTAAACTCCTAAAATCTGCCCAAACATATATTTCTTAGTCTTTGTTTCACTAGGTCTCTTCATTAAGGACAGCCTTGTTTAATGAAAAATTATCTAGTGTGAGAAAATACTAATGCCTGTTACGTATAAACTTGTCAGCAGGTTTAACAGTTCTCTAAAAAACAAAATCAATCCTTTAGTTAAAACTAATGGGAGCATATCAGTTGTTGGTAGCCTACTACTAATTGCTGTTTGCCAAAAAAAGAAAAGAAAAAAGAAACCCCTAATGATCTTTGCATGCCAGATCGCTTCCATTTATGATGTGGATTCTCTTAAATATTCTATTCTTCGTTGGAGAGTCAATGGCGGTGGGGGGAATGCTGTTTAAATACTGTAGTTTCACTACTTTTTACTTTAAAGGTGCCTTGGCAGGAAGTTTATAATCCAACTTCCCTTTCTAGGATTAAAGTACTGCATGGTTGTATATAAATTGTGTATAATTTAGGTAGGGGACCCTCTCTGGTCTTGCAGATATTGTAGAAAGCCGTAGAACCGTGCAGCCTCCCCAAAGCCATGTGACCAAAATTTTGGATGCTTGACAATTGGCCTCTATGATGGTTGTAGCATCCCAGGGTAATGTGATCACCATTTATGTCCTTCCCAGATGGCTTCTGATGACAAAGTCAATGGGGGAAGCGACACTAGAGATGTTGGTCTGACTACGTAGCTTATTGAAATCAATCAATTTCCTAATTTATATTCTCTACAAAGGAGAGTGGTGATTTGTGCCTCTTCATTTGTGCTTCTCACCAGATATTGTCGGAGCTCTCCCAAAGTATCTTAAAAATTGTAGCATCAGTAAAGAACCATGCATAAGTTTGTATAAATTCCTTGTGTCAAAATACTTTTTTCTGATATGGTCCTAAACTCTTGTTTCTGCCACAAAAGAAGCTATGGGGAAAGAAAAATCCAAGTGTTAATATTTATAGTTTATTGTTTAAAAGTAGCAGAAGCCAACAAGGCTGAAGCTGTTTGGGATTATTTCCTTTTGGTAAAATAGCTAATTTGTTTGTAGAATTGTGGAGTGCGCTGTGAACTTAAAAATAACAAGATTCATACATGTTTCTGCAAGTAAAAAGATTGAGGGTATTAAAGGCTTTCCATTCTGTGTTTTAGTTCTGGTACATATGGTTGAAACTATGTTAGCTGTCAACACCTAGCTGGTTTGGAAGCTAAGCGGGATCAGCCCAGGTTAGTACTTGAGATGAGATTAGCAGGCAGTACCTGGAGGAGGAAAGGGCATGCCGTTTCTGTCGTGTTGCCAGGAAAATTACATGGATGTATCCATGAAGTTAAATGCCTACTTAATTTTATACATATTTAAGTCTTACATTTTCACTCATGAAAAATATGCTTCGAAGATGTTGCCTACACTGTCTTCTTTTATAGGTTCCTCATTGAGTCATATTACTCTGAAGCTCACTGCCACCAGCCTTTGTAACTTGGCATTATGCATCCTGATCCAGTACCTTCACACAAACTGCTTTTTCTTACAGTTTTCTTCTCCACTGCAGCTTCAGGTAAATTCACTTTCCCTGATATGTTCCTAATGTTCTCTTTTAGACTGATAAACGTCTGCCAGTTAACAGTAGTGATAAACAACATATATCTGTGTCTTTTTTTCCCCTTCCCTAGAGTTGATTCCTCACTTTATTTCTGAACCTCTTTCTACCGTCCAGAAGCCAGGAGCAACTATAAAACTTTACTGTTCCGCTGAACCCTCTACAGCTCATCTCTCTTGGATATTCAATGGAGAGAAACCGCATAAGAAAATAGAGCAAGTAGACCCACAACCAGGATCCCTTACCATTTTCTCTCTTAGCCCTTCAAATTCTGGAACCTACCAGTGTGTTGCTAATAACAGTATTGGTGCAATAATCAGCAGGCCTGCAACTGTGTCTGTAGCATGTAAGTTGTATTCTGATTGATGGTAAAACTGTACACCCCATAAAAATGCTATTCTTCCCATTGGCCTCTTTTGTTTCTGAGCGTTTTATATGTCTAAACAAAGCTTATTTCAGAGTAGGTTTAGTCACACACAACATTAGAGCAAAGTAAAATTGTATGGATATATCTAAGCTAATGTAGAAAGAAGCTCATATAGAGTCTCTTTCAAACACAGAGTGGAACAGACACTTACACAAAATGAAATCTCTGTGAAGTGTTACACACACTATATATATATGCCATATTTTTCACTCCATAAGACGCTCCTGACCATAAGACAGACGCACCTAGGTTTAGAAGAGGAAAACAAGAAAAAAAAATCTGCCTCTGCCTCCCAACGTCCATCTGGTATTCACCTGGCTAGTGTCCTTGCAGCAAACAGCCTGCTTCCTCTATGTCTGCTGTCTCCACTGGCGAACGCTGGAGCCTTCACCTCTGAGCAGCTGATCAGCAGTTGGATCGGTTTACCGGAATACCACTGATCAGTTGTTCCAGGTGGTGGGGATCGCTGCCGCCGTTCGCTGCTGCTGCCTGTCGCCCATATTCGCTCCATAAGACGCACAAACATTTCCACCCACTTTTGGAAGGGGAAAAAACGTGTGTCTTATGGAGCAAAAAATACGGTATATATAATGTGAGTTTTAAATAAAGAATATTTAGTTATTTCTTACTTGAAAGGGAAAAAGAAATAAGCTAACCTTGTTAATAGGTTTATTAATCCTAATTTATCCCACTTAATTACAAATTAAGGCTGTGCTGTTCTTCAGGTATGAAACAAAATGCAGCTTCAGATGGGCAAAACGGGACTATTTTGCAACTCCTTAAACTAAGCATGTCTTTTCCTTGGCAGAATGCAACCATCTGATCCCAGTAAAAAGTAGCTTCTCTTCTAAGGCAGGTGTTGTGCTTGCCTGCCTTCAGATACTAAGTGTTGAGCAGTCCAATTATTAAGTACTTTTTTTTACATCTTATCAACCCTGCAAAGATTGGTAATTTAAACAATCTGGAGTCAAGGATGCCCTGCTTCCTTCTCTCCACTTCTCCCCTCCCCTGTATCTGCACAGAAGACTTATTTCTGTTGAGGGTAATTTGACTATTTCAGATCAGAAATAAAATCTCTGAATTACTCCTTTTTTATGCCTGAGCTTGATACATTTCCATTATAAATATACTTTGCTTTTGAAGCATATCCAAAATACCCATAAGAGAAAAACTTCTCATAATTGAGAAGAATAAATGTTTTTGTAGAGTACTGACCCATAGCAAGATCCTCTTGAGAGCTTATGAACATTAGTTAGTACTTAAAGATGCTAAGGACTGTAGAAAACTGTGAATACATCAAATGCCTTTTGTACTGTATTGATTGCTGATAAAAGGCTGCAGCAGGACCAGTATTGTATTGAATTACCATGTAAGCGAAGTAGGCATTTATCAAGCTATAGTTGAGATATCAGTTAGGTCAACGTTGGCGAACCTTTTCCGCACCAAGTGCTGAAATGGGAGCGTGCTCGCGCATGCCGGAAACCAGAACAGCAGCCACCCAGCACACGTGTGTGTCAGGAAGATAATCTTCCGGTTTCCAGCGTGCGCACTGGCCAGCTGGTCTTCGTGCATGCATGCATGCCAAAAACTGGAAGACCAGGTGGACAGTGTAGTTGCATGCAATGGAAACCGGAAAATCGTCTTCCTGGTGTTAAGGATATTGTTGTTGTGTTTACAACTAGCAGAGTAAAGTGCACAGAGAAACGTTGCTGAAAGCAATGAGATATGAGATATGTGCAAACTGGTGTTATCAAAAGTTTTCTTTATAGTGGAAAATAAACAATCTCGTAGTCTTCTAAACAGTCCAAGTCTTTACCGGTTAAATCCAAAAAGCTTCTTACCAAACAAACAGTAGTTGGTTCACTCTGGTTCACAAACCCTGGATGGTAGCAGATCCACCCACATACGCACACGATGATAGCACAATGGCAGCTTATCATCAGCTGAATACATTACAGTACCTTTCTTAAATATGTTGTTAAATTACAACTAATTATAGCATGACTCAGCATTACAGCATGATGCAGCATTAAAACTTAAAGTCACAGAACACATATATTGCCTGGACAACTGTTAGGCCCAAATCATATCCTAACACCCGGTATGTGCACCAGACAGCTGCTCTTCTGGTTTCCAGGCTACTGCACGCGTAAAGACCACCTGGCCAGCACGTCAGAACCCGGAAGAGCAACGGGCAATGGCTCGCATGCCCTGAGAGATGGCTCTG
Source organism: Masticophis lateralis (assembly GCA_030761175.1). Lineage (NCBI taxonomy): Eukaryota > Metazoa > Chordata > Lepidosauria > Squamata > Colubridae > Masticophis > Masticophis lateralis. The sequence continues at coordinate 4,414,594 of JAUDYJ010000008.1, read as the reverse complement.
CATGCCCCTTCTGGCACAGGTGCCATAGGGTTTAATTCAATGTAGAAAATACAAGCTTTGAAAAGTCACTTTATTGGCAAACAGCCTGATTACCTGATAAGGTTCTGCTAATATTGTCCCATTATTTATCAAAGTAAATTAGCTAATTGGTTCATTTGCTGTTTTAGCTGTCCTACAAAAAGGACACAAGGTGACTCTATTCAAAATGGCTAGATGTGAAATATATATTATAAAATATGTAAAATTCAACCACTTTACATGCCATAATGCATAACATGGCTTAATGTTGGTACAATAAATAACCCTCTAAAGAGCAACTATTTATGGTCTATTTCATCTGTCCAATTGCACAGAGAGCCAATTGGCCAGGGAAAAATACATTGTAAAAAGGACAAACCCTATTAGGCAATGTGATACTAGTCAGACAGATAATTGAGTTAAAGCTGTTCCTATTCCCTCCTTAATTATTTAGCAAATTATATTATTTTGAAACCCAAAGTTGCACACTCACCTTTTAACATTGTGAGGAACAAAACAGATTCTCAAGTTTTATAAAGAACCTGACAAAACTAGAGCTTCTCAACTAAGGCACATTTGCAGCTGGATTTATACTTATTCAGCCAAATTGCTAGGGTTGAGAATATTTACGGAACTTTTACTGTTTTCTTATTTTTTTTTAGGAAGGGGAAACTCAGCATCAAATCAGTTGAAAGCAATAACTTTTATTAAGCAAATACTTTTGGTAAAGACCTACAAAATCTACCAAAGATTGAAAATAAAACAAAACATTGTCATTTTTTTCTAGATCTTGATGATTTTGAATCTTCATGGAGAAACACAATTTCAGTGGAAGAAGGGAATACTGCTTTAATAGGTTGCAAGCTACCAAAAAGCAATCCAAAAGCACAGATTCGCTTCCGTGTACGGGGAAAATGGCTGGAACAATCAACAGGTGAGTTTCTATGTCCCTTAGCTAATTGAGAACTGCTACAAGTTTGCATTTTAACATATGATACAAGTTAAACACAGTATTTTCAACAGAAAGATCAATTTATATTCTTTGTATTCTAATTAAAATAACTATTTTTATTAGAAAACTACCTTATTCTCCCATCTGGAAATCTGCAAATTTTGAATGTATCTTCAGATGACAAGGGAATTTATAAGTGTGCAGCATATAATCCAGTTACTGATGATCTCAAACTTGAACCTACTGGACATAAGCTCGTAATCAGTAGTGAGTATTACATGTCAGTGTAATTAAACTGTCAAGATACAGTGCCATTGCTTTGCTAGGTCTCTTCATCCATCTGGTTTTCTGGAATGTCTGCTTGCTGAAAAGACTTATTACCAGTAATTATATTCATCATTGTTAAACGCTGTATGCGAACGAATATTCCCAGAGTTAAGGATGTGAAGCATTTCTAACTTTTAACTAATAATTAGCAATTATTGAAAGCTGGATTTGCACATCATAGAAATCTTCTGTTTGTATGTAGGTCTCCAGTCCATAGAATGTCCAGACAGAATTGGGAAAAGGTCCTATATAAAACCTGGGGTACTTTGATAGAGTATGCTGAGCCAGATAGACTAATGGAAAGGCTTGATATAAGGCGATTTCCCACGTTAAAATAGTTCAGAGCAGGTGAGGTGTGAGACATAATCATAATAACAACTCTGCTGTAGATGACAGAATAAGCTTGGCAATTTAAACTTAGATTTTTTACAGGCTTTGAATTTAGCCAAATATCACAGCTAACAGATTACAAGTAAATATTATCTTTCGTGACCCACAAGGATTTTGAGGTAACTTATTCAAAAGACTCATGCTAACTTTTTTCTCAATTTGCAGACTCTTCCTCAGCGGATTTTCATATTCTTCATCCAACCAGTTCTCAGGCATTGGCAATACCTCAACATAGGCCTCTGATGTTGGAGTGTGTAGTTAGTGGGCTGCCTGTTTCTTATGTTCACTGGTATAAAGATGGCAGAGATGTGCTAATTCAGAACAGATGGAAGCTCTCTCATTCGCATCTTGCCATTGATTCTGTGGATCTATCCGATGCCGGAAATTATTCCTGTGTAGTCCAAGATGATTCTGGAGTTGTGAAATACGTGAACTACAGCATAAATGTGCTTGGTAGGATGACAATTTTTAATTTACAAATTCAGAGTCAAAATACAGCTGCAGCAACAGAATGAAATGAAATGCTTCCTTTTTCTTTTCCTTTTTTCCTCTTTGGTTTTAGAACCCGCTTCTATATCAAGAGGATTACAAAATCAGATAGTGTCTTGGGGCAAAAGTTTGCATCTATCATGTGAAATACATGGAAATCCTTTACCTACTGTTACCTGGTACCATAATGGAATTCCCGTCCATCTTTCTTCCCGGCACTTTCCCTCAGGAAACAAGCTGAGAATAAATCAGATTGCTCCAGAAGACACAGGATTATATCAGTGCTTAGTAAACAACAGCATTGGATTTTCACAGTCCACTGGGAGATTTCATTCCCAAACAGGTAGAAGCACATGATTCATTTTTTTCCTATCCTCCTCTAATCTATACAGAAATGGCTTGTTGGCTTTATGGGCTATTTCTAGTGAATAAATCTTGACCACTGAGCTATGCATCAAATTGTAAGACCTGGCCAATTTTTGACACTGCTAGGAAACCTTTTTCATTATAAACCTGCCTGAGCTCTAAAATTATCCATGGAGCTCTCTCTACAAATGGCACAAATTGTGAATTGTCATCCATTTGTGTATTAAGCTTCTCAGAATTTATGCCTACTATTTAGAGTGTTCTCATTCCTCCACCCCCCACCCCACCCCCACCCCCGTTACTATCCTTGTTCTTCTCTTTGTTAGTTTAACATATAAGACAATTTGATTCATGAGGTGGTTCATGCAAAGCAGTATGTAAATATTTTAAATTAAATAATCACTTGGGCCGTTATTTTTCCCTACCAATCCAAGTTTCTTCTATACATCTAGTCTCCAGTGATAGTTCAGTTCTCTTGGGAAGATCTTTTATTGTGTTAGGAGAAGAAAAGAATGTTAGTTATACTAGCTGCCTTGAGTTACTTATCAAAATAATAAAGGTCGGGAATAAATCAGTAAAGTAAATATATTTGTAACTCAAGGAATTCTGCATATGTATGATCAGAGGATTATTATGTCATGTTATTCTTTGAGGCTTCATGATCTTCGGTGGATGTGTAAATCTCTCTCTCTATATATATGTGTGTATGTATGTATGTATATACATATGGATATATGGATGAATAGTAAATTGTATTTTTTTCTCTTTCATTTTTTAACTAGACAAAAATTCCAAGCCTATTATAACTTCACTGCCAGCAAATACCAAAATGATAGAGGGCGACACTGTGTCATTGTCATGTAATGCCACTGGATTGCCTACCCCTGTAATTCATTGGTACAACAGGCATGGAATAATTAGCACCCATCCTTCACAAGTGCTCTACTCAAAATCACATAAGTCATCCTCCCCATCAAGAAGTGGTAACTCCATTGCAGACAGAGCCTACTTCATTATGTCTCGCAGTGGGTCAAGTTCCTTATATATTCAGCCTCTTACAGCAGAGCATGCTGGGAAATACATCTGTGAAGCAACAAATGATTATGGACTTGCTCGTTCAGAGACTTTCCTTACAGTTGGTGAGTTGCCGTCCCAATTGTCTTACTAAATAGTGTGCAAATATTTGGGCAAACATTTGAACGGAGGTTTGCACTAATTGAACATCCGCAAATTGCTTACATTGTAAACTTACACATTTTATAGCTCATCAAATTTCTATTGCTTTCTATGTTGAAACATGCTCTTTCTGTGCTAGAGCTTAGCAAATTAGGTGAATTATTTCAACCATAGTTGTCTGTTTCTAGAATTGTGGCCTATAATCAATGCTTATAAACAATAGACTTGAGATTATAATAAGTGTTGTAATGTTTTGAGGTCAGCTGGGTTCAACTTGATGATGTTGCTGACACATTAGCATTCATGCTGAAACAATTAAACTTCTTTCCTCCTTCATTTTTAATGAATCAGCCACCCACAGCAAACCGATTACTATTTCAGCAGAGACAGGCAAGCAGGCGTAAAGTGTTGCACAATGAAATGTTTACTTTCTATTACTTTTTTCAATGCACTTGTAGCTTTGAACTGTTACTAAACAAACTTTTGTAAATTGAAGATTACCTGCATATGAAGCATTTCGTATGCAATACTGCAGGCTACTTCTGCTGACTGCTGGCTGCCAGCAGTTCCGGAGTTCGAGTTTCACTGGCTCAAGGTTGACTCAGCCTTCCATCCTTCCGAGGATGGTAAAATGAGGATCAAGGTTGTTGGGGACAAAGATGCTGACTCTGTAAACAGTTTAGAGAGGACTATAAAGCACTGTGAAGTGGTATATAAATCTAAGTTCTATTACTATTGCTATTTTCAACATAGGTTTAGCCATGTATATAAAAATTTAAAAACCATAGGGACCCTTGCAATGGGATTAAAAACTGTTCTTATTTGCTGCTATAATCTAAATTCCTTTTTTAAAAAGTTATAAATCACTTTGTGATAACATACATTGGTTCAGTTAGAAGAAAGGTTGGTGGGAGAAGTGTTAGTATGAAGTGTCATTTGTAGAGATTTTTGAGCCAATGCCTGTCTTTAATCTCCAAATCCTTCTGCAGTTCCCTATGAAGCCAGTACAAAAACCGAAGCTCCTCCTTTTGAAATTGCCCAAAATGATGATGGAGATGGAGATCTTGATTCAGAAACGGGCCTCCCCAGAAAGTCTCCAGCCGAGATTCTTACTGACAAAACTGCTACAGTAAAAACATCCAGTGGCATTTCCCCACCCGAAGCTCCCATCATTCTCAGCCCTCCACAAACACTTAAGCCAGATCAGTATAACCTGGTCTGGCGATCTGGAAAGGATGGTGGTCGGCCAATCAATGTTTATTTTGTGAAATATCGCAAGGTAGGACTATCCTGGCTTTAAGCAAATATTAGTTTTTGTGGCTTAAAAAAAACTTGGAAAACTATAGTATCCTGGTATTAACTATGAGAGAGAGGGAAAATAGGAAGCTAGTCTACATCAGTTTAAAGCATTGACAGTAATGAATGAAAGTTGGCGTATTTTAAACATCTTTGGGCCTTGTATTATAGGAAGATTGAAATTTACATTTTGCAATATGTGAAGGAATTTTTGTGGCGATCCTAAACATTTCATCGTGCCTGTGCTTTTGTTTTTAAATACAGTTTGGTAGCTAGATAGCAACTATATAAGTAATACAGTTCAACATTAGAACCAGCAAATTGTTTACCTACCTTCCCTGTAAGCTTAAGTTTTTGATATTATTTTTTAATTCTCCTTTTACAGCTGGATGGCAATGTTACTAATTGGTATACAATTCGTGTTCCTGGAAGTGAAAATGAACTTAGTCTTACAGAACTGGAACCATCCAGTCTATATGAAGTCTTGATGGTTGCAAAAAACGATGCTGGCGAAGGTCAGCCTTCCATGCTTACTTTTCGCACAAGCAAAGGTAAGGCTAGACTACACATCATTCCCTCAAATATATTTTAGGTGACCTTTTTTCTGAAGTTTGAACACTTGGAAACCTCTGACATGTTTCCCCTAACAAACAGTTCCTTCTCATTTCCCAAAGCAGCAGAGGAAATGCCAAAGCAGGGTAGAATCAAATTCCCCTGTCCCATGAGCAACTCTGTCAAAGATGTTTCATATGTGGAAGAGCATTTCTTAAACATTTCACGTTGGTATTCTTGTGGATGCTCAGTCTCTTCTGAGCTTATTCCATTAACTCACTTTCATGTGGGATCTTTCCTTGAGTGTCAGTAATTAAACAAAGCAACATGAGTAAAGTATGGGGTTTTTCAGCATTTTTGTTGCCTCCTTGCATAGAAAAACATGCAAATAAGATGTAAAGGACTAACACTAAAAAGACTCACAAAGTAACTGAAGACATCTTAAATTATTTACCGAGTACATATTTTTTTTCTCAGAAAGGTCATCCTCTTCAAAAACCTCACAGACACCCTCTCAACCAATTGGCATTCCTAAACATTCTGTTATTCAGGAAGGAACAACCAACAATTTTGGCGTGGTCCTTCCAGATCTGTCTCGACATAGTGGCGGTAAGTCCCACTAATAAATCTGAAAATAATGTAACTTTTGAAACGTCGGCTTTAAACACCTTTCAAATCTTCTGTTAGTTGTGCACTTCCAAGGTCAGTTGTGTGTTTAACAGAACAAATTTCAAAAGAAAATAAGATAACATCTTTTCCAAACACTGAACTCTGAGTTTAGTTCAGTGATAGAATATATGCTTTGCAGGAAGATTGTGTAGCTTAAAGATCAGGTAGCAGATGATTCACCAAGGCCTGATACCTGGAAAGTGCGTGTGTCTGAGTGTCTGTCTGTTATAATAAGATGGGTGGCTAAATAGACTGAACTTGTATGAGGCTGCTTCCTTTGTTGCAGTTAATGATTTTAGGCAGTATTACCAGAAAACGCTTCTGCTCCAATCTTTTGTGAAACCACGGCTGAAGAGAAGAAGTGGATCATCGAATTTAATGATCTTAGACAGCTTTAGATGTTTAAATGCCTTTTTTGGGAAGCAATTAATTCTTCTTTTAAGCAAGGAGCAACATTCTGCTTCTTGACATTACATTGTTCTGTGGTAATAGCATAATTATGCTTAATTCAAAATTTTTGCAATTTGAATAATATCAGGGCTTGTATTACCCTACTGTTTTTCCATGTCATTTGTTTTGTGAAGCAGCTTTAGGCTATATATGCCAAGGTGTTCGAACTAAAGGAAGTTATACTTAGTTAGATTTTTAATATTAGTTAAATGTTTTCTGTTACTAAAATAAATGCTAATATAGGGCATGTTCTGTCACTCTGGTTATATTGCAAAAATGTACAGATTTTATAATTTATGAGATTTATGGGCTATCCCAATTTGTTATGACTCTGGTCAATATAATAAAACCATAACATATATCATTAAAATGTCCAAAAACTCTCAAGAAACTGTTCAAAAACTAGAACATTATACACCACCAACTCTAAAGCATTTCAAAATGGTTTTGTTATTGTAAATTGATCTCGAAACAATGCAGTCAAGTTTCATATCTTGAATATAATATCCATTCTGTTAAAAAAGTAAAGAGCCTTCTGAACATTGAGCCAATGTACAAAGGTAAGTTGGAAACATCTTAAAAATATACAGTTTTTCAGTGTTACACTATCTTTCTTTTTCCAATTAAATATTTTCCTTCATAGTGTATCTTGTGTAACTTGATATAAACATACAAAAAAGATTGGGATAATATCTCAGATAATGATTGTAATCAGACTTACTAACATTCCTTTTCTCCCTTTTTCTGTTTCCACTGCTATCTAACTTCAAGTGAGTTCAGTAAGTATTAATGTAATCTGCATGGTTTTGAATACTAGCTTTTTGGTGGGGGAAGGGGTGCCTTTGAGTCAGTTTTTGACTCCTGTGGACCGCTTGGACTAGTCCCTGCAGTTTCCTTGGCAAGATTTTCCAAAAGTAGTTTGCCATTGTCTTTTTCCTAGAGTTAAACAAGAGTGACTGGCCCAAGATCATTCAGCTGGCTTCATGCTTACACTGGACTAGAATTCATAGTCTCCTAGTTTCCATCCTGGTGCCTAAACCACTGCATCAAGCTACCTAAATTGCTAATACTTAACAGAGATAGTAATAAAGTTTTCATGAATCTACAAATTTCACTTTACATTTTAGACTTGCTATCATGCAAAAACTATTTAGCTTTTTAAAAAATAAGTGGAACTTATTTTGATAATTGAGTTTAAATGGACTCCAGAGGATGTAGAGGACAGGAAAGCCTGGAAGAATGTTGTCCATGGAGTTACGATGGGTCGGACACGACTTCGCAACTAACAACATTTTGGTATTAATTGGTTTCTGTGTCCATTTCCATGGTTGTGAATTAAGTTATACAATTCTCTTCAGTGTGCTAATGCTTCAAGATCTATATGTTCTGGATTAACTCACTATTGTTGCATAGGATTGTCAATAAATTGTAGCAGCCAGTACAACCTTTTGCTTATTTGATTGATTCCATAAGTAGCTTTGATTCTGTCTTTGAAAACTGGAAAAAAGCTGCATTTCAGGAAGGATTTTCTAGAATTAAGTTACCTTGTGTAGATCGCACTAAGAAACCCATGCCATATAGATCAGGACTACTTTTATTGCCGCAGCCATAGTAACAGAATTTTGTGACTCTGAATGCACTTCCCCTTCCCTCCTTTTATCTTCCTGTGTACCTAGAAAGGGGCTTCTTGAAATGGGCTTCTCTGCTTTTCTGATTGTGTTGCCTTTTTCTGTCCTTCAATCCATTCCATATGCCTTTTAAACATTGGGTGTATCTTTTTAATTTGACTGACAAACAACCTACAGATATAAAAATCAATGTGGTGTTTTTGTTTGTTTGTTTGTTTGTTTTTGTATACAATTTTATATGAAGATTTGTGTATTTTCTTTTCTAGTTCCTGAGGCACCAGATCGGCCTACTATTTCAACAGCATCAGAAACGTCTGTTTATGTCACTTGGATCCCACGAGCAAATGGTGGGTCACCCATCACTGCCTTTAAAGTAGAATATAAACGTGTTAACAGAAATAATGAATGGCTAATTGCAGCAGATAACATCTCTCCATCTAAACTTTCAGTGGAAGTTGACAATTTGGATCCAGGTAGTTATATGCATGCCTTGTCCTAATGTTGGCCATTTCTCCTTCCCCAGAATGGTATTTATTTAATCTCTCTCTCTCTCGCTATCTTTTTTTCTTGAAAGGAACTGCATATAAGTTCCGTGTAATTGCTGTTAATAATTATGGGGAAAGCCCTCGAAGTTCTCCCTCTCGACCGTATAATGTGGCTGGCTTTACCAACCGATATTCCAACCGCCCCATCACAGGACCTCACATTGCTTATACCGAGGCAGTCAGTGACACCCAGATCATGTTAAAATGGACTGTAAGTATCCATTTCTTTTTCTGGAAATAATGTTTTATGTTTTTAAAAAGATATTGTGTGTGCAATAAAACAGTTTGCTCACTAACTCTTCGTACAAAGCTCTGTATTATATCATTAGGTGTAGACAATGCCATCTAAAGAACTTTGAACATTTAACATGTGTTCTGCAAATGCTGTTCTAAACAGGCTGTGGTTTGCATACGGTCATTTTGGTAGTTTATATTGTTTATTGTTTAATGCAGTATAAAAAGAAAAGTGAGTGATGAGAATATAATAGAATATTCAAATGAAAATGGCACTTTAAATGCTGATAACTTTTTTTTTTAATCTTAGGTTCTAATTCTAGTTGTTTCAGTTTTTAATGATTGAATATATAAATTACCATATTTTGGGGTGTATGTCGCACCCCCCCCCCACAAAAAGTGGGTGGAAATGTCTGTGCATCTTATAGAACGAATGTTGCTGAAGCTCACCCACCTGCCAGCCCCCACCCTTCCGCCTCTGCCTCCTTGCAGCAAACAGCCTGGTCAGCTTCAGCACAGCCTGATTTAGCATGAGCAGCTGATTGGCGGTTGGATCGGCCTCCCGGAATACTGCCGATCAGCTGCTCCAGGGTGTGGGGATCGCCGCCAACTACCGCCATCCATTGCCACCGCCACTATTGCCGCCTCTGTATGCTCCATTTTCGGCCTCTGCGCGTCTCATTTTCGGCCTCTGTGCACCCCATTTTCGGCCTCTGCGTGTTCCGTTTTCGGCCTCTTCCAGGAGAATTCCTTATTGAATGTTCTGAATTTTCACATGTTTAAACATTTCTGTTTTAGTATATTACTTCAAGTAACAACAACACACCTATCCAAGGATTTTACATTTATTATCGCCCAACGGATAGTGACAATGATAGTGATTACAAACGAGATGTTGTAGAAGGTAAGATCTGTGCAGAAGTCCTTTATTTATTTATTTATTCAAATTTGTATACCGCCCTACTCCCGGACGGGACTCAGGACAGTGTACAGCCAAGATAAGATACAATAGAATACAAAAGTTAAAAATCGTTGTTTTGTATGCTAATGCATGGAGGCCTGGTTAAATGAGATGTAAATATTATCCTTGTATAATTATATTCTTATTAAAACTGTATAGTAATTACCCATTGGATATATTAAATATTTGTACTCATACTTTTAGAGAGCAACAGGTTAAAAAAGGCCGACACAGAAGATACTGCTTTGTCTAAATCTGCCTAAGCCTGACCGTATAAAAATGATTTATCATATTTGTCAATGATTTAATTTAGGAATTAATTGCTTTTTTGTGTACATACTCTACGAATGCAGAGTTTCATAGTCTTTTAACTTTTGTCTCTTATAATGTGTTCTATTCCTTTTTTTTTTAATAATGCATTTCATTTGAAAGAATACAGTTCTATTAAATGGCATTTCTCTTTGCTCCTTCTTTTCCCAGGTACAAAACTATGGCACCTGATAAGCCATCTACAACCTGAAACATCGTATGACATTAAAATGCAGTGTTACAATGAAGGAGGAGAAAGTGACTACAGCAATGTGATGATGTGTGAAACCAAAGGTAAGAAACAATTGGTGCTCTCTGAGCTTGGTGGTTTTCTTGAAGACGTTTAATTACCAAACTAGGTGACATCATCCATCATTGTTGCTGTTCTGACCCGGCCTTAGCAGAAGCAAGAAACAGACTCCCCACAAAGAAAGACCCCTGTTTATTTACACATTGGCAATTAACTGCATTCACCAACAGGAAGTCTAGGCAAGAGTCCTGCAAGAAGTTAACTGAAACAATAGTCCTTATCAGCTCATTATGATAAATGCAAGGATGTGAGCTCCCAGCTAGGAGGCTGCAAATTAAGTCAGTCCAAACAGAGAAATAGACAAACCTTAGTTCTGGCAAGGCAGTCTTTGTCGCATAAAACCCACATGGAGCAAACTTTCCAGAAATGCAAACAGTTGTCTGAGACAACCAAACCATTCCCTTTTCCTCCTATTTATTCCCCAGCCAGGGACAGATCAGTCAGCGTCCACATTTGTTTTGCTTCCACAGCCGGCTCATTGTCCTCCATTGTTCACCTCTCCTATCTGCTCTGCTTATATACGCATCTGGAACAGGTCGCAGCTGTTCCTCCTCCTCACTCATCTCTGACTCCAAAGGCAACTGCCTCTCTGGCTGGGAAATGCTGGATGGCCCTGGCTCTGTGTCCGACACTGAGCATGCCCAGGCTCCTGAACTGGCTCAAGTTCTTCCCCACCTCATCATCCCAAGTCTGCCACTAGCTCTGCTAACAGCTGGTGGGCCACAACACTTGCTTCTGATCATAAATCTGCTTATTAATAAGCAAACTTGTCAGTCTTAAAAGCAGTTGTTTATCAAAAGGGGAGAAACATTGTCTAACTAGCATGTATTTTATTATGCCTTTCTAAATTGAAACAGTGCTCTTTAAACCGAAGGCAAGTAGAATGATATGGCAATCTTAACCTTCCCCCTTGTTTTTTTTCTTCTATGATTGTTCGTGATTTACTGTATACCAAAACAAATGCATCTAATTTTAATAGTACTCTGTAACTAATGGGTTTAATAATTTTAAAGCATTTTCAGCTGTTGCTGAACTTCTGCCTAAGGTCAGAATAACAGTTACATGAATTTACCATTTAATTTTTTTTCATTCAACCTTTTTGCTTTCATTCCAATTAGTGAAGCGATCGCCTGGAGCATCTGAATACCCAGTAAAAGACCTTAGTACCCCACCTAATTTCCCTGACCGTGGAATTGGGAGCAATGCAGGTCAACCAAATAGTTCAGTCCGGAGTAGCAACATGTTGTATCTCATTGTCTCCTGTGTCCTTGGAGTGATGGTTTTCATTTTGATTGTCTTTATTGCCATGTGTTTATGGAAGAACCGTCAGCAAAACACCTTGCAAAGTATGTTCCTTTTCATGCATAATAGCTCTGTTTTATTAATAGGCCATAGATCATAAATCAGTTACAATCACTAATCATAAGTTATAAAAGTTTTCATCAGGGTGATGGCACGGGGAAAAACTATATGTCTGGTTGTTTTGGCATGCAATGCTCTACAGCAGCATCCTGGGGGGAGAAGTTGAAATAGATCATGTCCAGGATGTGAGGGATCTGTAGGTATTTTCTCAGCCCTCTTTCTGGCTCGTGCAGTACAGATTCTCAGTGGAAGGCAGGCTGGTTGCAGTTGTTTTTTCTGCAGTGCTAACTATCGATTGAAGTCTGTACCTTCCACATCTCATCCCTGCTTTATCATTACTGTGGAAGAAAAGACAATTTCTACAGGAGTTTATTTTTCTCAGCCTGCAAATCCTCTATTATGCAGGTTGTAACAAAAACCTGTGTAGTAGTGGTAAAAACAAAACACCAACCTATGTTTATGACTTAGCTTATTTGTTAACCATCTTAATATCATCCAATATTTTATTTTATTTAACCAACTTTATTATTGTTTTTACGATTTTATTATTTTATTTTGATCTTTACTATTGTTTAATATTCCCTGGCCCTGGCCATGCTAAAGTACGATTGAGTCACAATGACCTTGACTGCTAAATTCATGAAACTCGGTAATCCATAAGTATAGCTATGTATTTTTATCATGATCTCCACTTAAACGTGAATATAAGTAAAGACAACAAATTTGTAAATATGCAATGAAATTTAATGCTTACTCTGACCCCATGTCTGATTTGGCTAATGGGAATTACCTCTTGCAGAGATTCATTTTTATTTTTATTAAGTGAAGCCAACTGTGCTATTTGTTTTAAATTATATTTAGGAAGATTCTTCCTATTGTAAGATTTGCTATAAACTAAAACTGTTAACTGACATGGTATATAAATGCAGGGAAAAACCGGTCGAGATCTTCGTCTACATGCAGTACATCGAAGTTTTGTTGCAATTTCTAAATGATTTTTTCTTCCTTGTTCCTACAGAGTATGACCCTCCCGGCTATCTCTACCAAGGTACAGATATCAGTGGACAAATGGTTCAGTATACAACGCTCCCAGGCACAAGCCGCATTAATGGTGGCGTACATGGAAACTTTATCAGTAATGGAAAACATAATAACGGATGCCTCCACCTCCACCATAAGGTTGCTAATGGAATGAATGGGATCATGAATGGTGCCATCAATGGAGGAACTGGGGTTTATCCAGGACATTCTAACTCCCTCTCCAGAACCCACATGGAATATGAACACACCCATCACATAGGAAATGTAAGTAAGCTCAATGCTTTATCGGTCAGGCTCTTGAAACTGTGGTTGTTATGAACATTAAAAAGGAAAGCGAAGACCTTCACTCTACTTGAAAGAGAGAATGTTGCACATGTCATATCATTTTCGTCTTGTTCCTGAAGATTATATTGTTGGACACCTTTTCAAGTATGCTAAACTTACTAAAATTAAAGACTTTATTATGAGAGCAATAAGTATGCACTTAATGATACTTTAAAAGCCATCTTTGTCAATGTAATATTTGGAAACTTGAACACCTTCATTTACTAAGAGCCCATATGTTCTTCCCATATGCTCATTTTGGTATAGACCCCAAGTTACTGAGTTTGTAGCAGTCAGAGGTTTCTAATGTAAACATGTTGCCGAATGGAAACAAACAAAGGTTTTGTCATTCCTGTGGTTACTGGGAAGTTCTGTTATCGGGCAAAGATGCATGACTTTGTTTAAACTTTCAGTTTCTAGAAATTTTTTAAAAAATAATACGTTAAAGAATAAGGGTTTTGTACATAAATTTGTGAAGCTGATTCAGTCAAACTCAGGTTCAGTTTAAGAACTAATGCTTCAGTTGGACTAGATTTGAAAGGTTTTAAACCATAAAAATGCAATAAAATATTTTTATAGTCACGTGATGCTATTTTATCACTTGGTGAATATGTATAGGCAAATATCATGTGAAGGTGGAGATAACAAGCACAAAGTTAGAGGTAATTTGTATTAAGTTTCTATGTTTGTTTTTGAGTTGTATCCTGCAGTGTCTTTGTGCCAAAAGAGTAGACATAACTAGCAGATCAAATCTCTTTTCCCGATATTAAGGGATCTCCCCCACCCACCCACCCCACCCCACAGCAGATTTAATGAGGACAGAATGGAAAGAAAAAGTGATTTTAATCATGGGAACAGAAGTCAGTTTGAATAATGTTGGATACAGCTTTTTGTATTCTTGAAAACGACATTCATATAATCCTAATAAATTAACTGCCCATTTTCATACCTTAGCTTTTATTTCATAATGATAAGGACATTTGCCTTTGGAGAAAACCAGTTCTAAGCTAGAAAGCAGTTCTAGTCCCATTTTAGTCACGCTGTCTCAGCCCACAACATCTGGCTCAGACAACAGTTCCCGTCACAGCCAATGGATCAACAATGAGTTGATCTGGAAAAAAAACCCCAGATCCTGCACTTCCAAGAACAATGTTAAAAAGGGGGGAAATGCACTTTGTATCCATCCAAACTCTTACGTTATGTTGAGATTTTGATAATGTGAGATTAGGGGATTCCTAGCAGACAAGAGATTTACTTTTTTAAAAATATGCACAGATTTGATGTTTGCCAAGTCATTTTGTGACTAAGCTGTACTTCAGATCTAATTTTAAGTAGGTGCCCTTAATTACATTTCAGTGTGCCAAAACCTGGGGCTCAAAAACCAAAGAATTCCTTTTTTTTTTTTTTTTTTTTGCTTCTTGCTCAGCCACACCATAATATCTGCTTTCTTTTTAAATACTTCCTTTTTAAGAATGAACTATTCTATTCACGTCTGTTTTGAAAAACACAGTTCTTAGGCTGCATTTTTATTATGCAGCCTACTTTAAATAGTGCTTTCCTTACTCATGCTGAGCTGAAGACAGTTCAGATAGAGTTTTAAGCTTTGAGGAGTGAAGAATGCAGGTTGATAATTGTTCGTGCTGCTTGAGTAGCAACAACTCAGGAGGAGCCGCTAGGTTAGAGATCCTACGCAAAACCGTTTGGATGTTTTATGGGAAACCAGGAATGTGTTCAGAAATTAAGTAACATCATCTGCTTTGAGTGGGAGGGTGAGAGGGCAATTGTTTGCTCTGGTAATCGAACGTAAACACTTCATTTCATGGAATAACAGATTGCTAGAAGTACAAGTATTGCCGTTCAGATAACCTTTTAAATCTCTCACAATCTTCATGTTTCCTTGTTGTGGGCTTCTTAGATCCTTAAGACCCATTTAAAGGCTAATCCAAACATTGATTTTAGGAATATTTAAATGTAAGCACGTAGGGAAGGGTGGATGCAGCCACTGTGAAATTAAATTAGAGCCTAGGCGGCTGGGTGGGTGAACTGAAAACACAAAGTTAAAACAGGTGTTAAAGATTCTCCTTTTAGATGCTCCCCAAAAGCCTAATTCTCACATTTAAATTTATCTCCAAGTAACATTATTTCACTCAAGTAGGAAATCCTTCATCATTCAGTATGCAATTATTTCAAACATTCCAGCGCTTAGCATGGGTCAATACCCTTGAGAGTTTTAAAACCATTTGCTGTGGCTATTCATCACTTACTGAGTTTTAGTCCGTTCCTATCCTGCTTTTCATTGGAGAAGTGTCCCTAATGCTCTGAGTAAAAAGGAAGAATCTATACTAAAACATTGGTTTTGCTTTTTGTGCTAAAAAAAAACCCTTTACAAACATTAAATAAATGTTATGGAATTGAAAATAGTGGCAATGTTTTCAAATAAGGCGTTTCAGCCTCTTCACAGAATTAGTTCCCAAGATTTATAGATAAGAAAAGTTATCCTGTTTCTTTCCAACCCCACCTCCCCACCATAGTTTAATTACTTTAACCTACATGCATGCAACAACTTGGGAACAGTTGTCTTGAATTTTGTCTTCCACTAAGGGATCTGAGTATTTAAAATGTAGATTCATATTACTTCTTGTGTTGCCATATTTGCAATCATTTCTCAAATCTCCCACATATATAGTATTTAGCAATGAGTTACGTGTTATTAATGCTGTTTTTTTTTAATTTGCAAAGATTATACAGCCAAAACCCAAGAGCTCAGAAATCCCCTTACCTTCTTTCTCCATCCCTTTTGGCTGACAAATTAATGCATCTGTAAAAATAACAGCAAATTTCAAACCCAGAGTTTAGTCAGGCAAGCTGATCTAATTGGAATAATTGGAAGAAACTGGGACATTGATTATATTTCATCAGTCACACAAGCAACATCCTGTCTCCACCAGCAGACAGTAGTTTCCAGTAAAGAAAAATTCCCTTCATGTCTGTCATCAGTAGCATTTTCACTTCTTTCTTCAAATTAAACTTGGGCGGTTCAAACTGAAAACAAGGCCAAGAAAACTATGATGTATATGTCTAAGGCATAACGTTTTGCTTTGCTTTGCTCTAGCACAGGCATGGGCAACTCTTGCAATTTTATGACCATGTTGGCTCAAGAATTCTGGGAGTTTTAGTCCACAGGTCGTAAAGTTACCATAATTGCTCATCCCTATGAATGTCATGGGATATACTGTGCCTGCTTGTTTACTTTTCACTTACTTAGACTCATTTGTGATTTCTTATTTTAATTTTCAAATATTTCCATTATCCCATCATCCAGGGTGGTGACGTATATACATCAGTCCCTCAGACAGATCCTTCAGAGTATGCCAATTGCAGGAACTGCTGGAATAACAACAGGTAATCAAACTAAAGAGATCAAAATGATCTTTGGATCCCTGAATTTGAGTCTGCACAGATTAGGGATCCCAACTATGTGTCTAGCAAGTACATCTTGATATTTGCATTATTACTATTCCGGATTAACACATAGAAAATACTACATGGTTTCTAGAAACTGGCTCCCTGAAGATCTTCCTGCCTCAAAGTATTTAAATTCCTTCAGTTTTACGTTCAGAGCTAGTTTTAGTCAATTATACTTAGTGAAGGCAGTTTTGTTCTACATAGACGTTTATCAACTGCAGGATTTGCTTGAATTATTTTATTCATTCAATTTTGATGCCAGTTGATTCCAATTCTGGGCTGAAGTTCAAGATGCGACCAAATTTCATCTTTGTAAATTACGGGCACATTTCTTCATTAAATTAGCCATTTCTTAATATAGGAAACCGCGCAATCTGACACATTCCTTGCAATATTGAAATGGAAGTGGCTTGGTAGAAGCAGGCAGTTTTTGCTCTGAGGAGAGAAGATTCCTGATCTAATTTAGATGCCTTGAATTGCAAGGAAGCATAAAAATAGTATCCAGCCTTACTTCAGGATGGCTCTTGAGCGAGTGGTTAGGCTGGATATAATATTATCCACA
This sequence comes from Masticophis lateralis, assembly GCA_030761175.1. Classification (NCBI taxonomy): domain Eukaryota; kingdom Metazoa; phylum Chordata; class Lepidosauria; order Squamata; family Colubridae; genus Masticophis; species Masticophis lateralis. Next base: position 4,397,168 of record JAUDYJ010000008.1, on the reverse strand, counting down.
GTGGTTGTCCCAATTTCACTCTTTTCTGAAAGCTGCCAAGTCCTTTTGCTCTCCTTCAGCAACAAGATCATAAAACAAGGGCCTGAGCAGACAGGCTAAAGGCTTCAGCTTTTCCATCCCCACTACAATTTTTCTGTTAGTGGCCAGAAGTTGCTTTATAGAAAATTTGCCCTGCATGAAGAAATCTTACTCCGTTTTGGGAAGATGACCCTATAATGCTTAGGTCCCGCCCGTTTTTCCAATTTCCCATTAGCAGGTTTTAACCACGTTGGCCAGCCTTGAAGTTATGAACTGTCTCAGAAACCATAAAGAATTCCCAGAAGGAGCGCTTTGGTCTCATGTAGTGCACGGCTGTCCCTTGCAGGCCCTTAAACCAAATAAACTCAATATTTGTGGTTCAACACCACTATTTTACTAGCCATCCTGTTCAAAATAAATGTGGAATAATAGTTCCGCTTTGTAGATTATAAAATGTGTGCCTTGTGTTGGCTGTATATTTTAAGCTTAGTGGCTCATGCAGTAAGGGGAAAAAAACTTTATGCAAATACTTTAACGCTTGTTTATAGCAGAGTTGAGGCATTTTTTTTTCTCTTCCAGGAGAAACCAGCAAAAATTAACTTGTTACATATGAGCCTCTCTTTCGCTTCAGTTTAAGTAAGCACATAACCTAGAATGGATTGATGGACTTTAAATAGCAGCTTTCTGTCAGTAGCTGTTTTTTTTTTTCCTTAATATTTCACAAGATACCCTGATTTTTCTGCATTGAAGACTCATATAATAATCTTGGGATTGTGCAACCTGTCCTTGTTGTTGCCTGTGTTATAAATCATATTTTCATTGTTTACTGTGGTCCCACAGCACCTAGCACATCAGGCACATAAAGAGAATTGCATTGACACTTTTCCAATAAAATCAAACTGAAAGTCAAGGATTTTGCATGGTGCAAAATGTAAGGTGTTGGATTATGGTTAAGGTTCAGTTTAACTCTTAGCTGTAGAGCTCACTGGGTGGAAAAAAATAAAAATGAAAATTAAAGTTAAAATGTGACAACTTGGCTTGGCAGCCAAAAGTCAGATTTCTTTTTTGTTGTTCTTGCAATACTACATAAAATATTCAAAATTCTACATGTTGCATCTTAAGTGAGTTCCACTGTGCGTGTATCTGTTTACAGTTAACATAAAGATGGAAAACTAAGAGAATTTTTGGTATAATGGTTTGGAAATTCTGGGAGTTGATGTCCACAAGTCTTAAAGTTGCCAAGATTGGACACCCCTGTTTTAAAAAAAAACTCATGGTGAATGTAACAAACATTTGTAACAAATAAGAATAGTTTGAATTGTGCTGCATTTTGCCCCCTATGGACATAGTCTTTGCATAATGAGTTAGTATCCGTACTCTTCACTTTACATTCTCCCTGAGTTCCCATCTCTTTTGTCTAGTCTGTTGGTCCTTCTCCCCTGCTAAAAATGGTAGCAAGCTTCTTGAATAAATCAGAATTCACCCACTTTTTAAAGACAAATGGGAAGGGTGTTATTAAGTGGCTTATTTGAAAGCCTTGAAATAATCTGAGCTGCTGTTAAATCCAGAGTGATCATTCGAGATTATTTTGTTAGATCCAGCATTTACTTATATAATCATTTAAGATACTTATTCTATCTGGACCTCGTGCTTTATACAACAGTTCTGACATCTTCCCTAAATAGATATAGCTGTGATGTGGTTTTTCACTAAATTTATGTTTAATCACCAATAATAAAGTAAAGTACTTGTTAGCATTTACTGTGGATGTTGAGAAAACAACTTGATAATTGCCTTCATATCTTTGGAAGTGATGATCCAGCTGCAAATGTTTAAAGTACTGGCAGCTTCCCAAAACTTTGGATTAGAGCTAGCATGTCTACAAAGGATTTCAATTGTTAAATTGCCTTTTTTGTTGTTTTCTTTCGTTCAAAAGCTGAGTGGCTTCAGCTATAAGAAACTGACTTCCTTCTCTGCTTGACTAGCCGTTCACAATCCAGAACAAGAGAGAATTATCTAAGTGTCTTTCTTGGGAAGAATCAAAAAGCATGTTCTCACTTTCTAGGATTACAGTGGAGAAGAATGTTATCATGAATGAAATCATTCTGTCAACAGCAGATTTTCCAATTTGGAGAGCAAACTGGCAAATATAATAAACAATCAAATCCCTTGTTATATTGCCCGAGTTACCCCAATTAAAATTTTCAGGATAAGCTCTTGAAAAGAAGTATAAAATAGTACTTGTTATTGGACACACAAATTTCTTGTGTGACCAATCACACTTGGCCAATAAAGAGTATTCTCTTCTATTATGGATATTAATTATTGTAATAATAAGCATTTTGTACATGCTTGTGCTGCCAAGCCAAGTTTAAGATTTTAATGTTAATTATATCCTACACAACATCTAACCCAGATAATTGAAATAAATCTTTTGCTAGCCTTACATATTTTATTTGCGGATTGAACGCATTATTATTAATTGTGACATTTGGTAACTTACTACAGATCTACTATTCATTGCAGGTGAATGATCATACAGAGGCATATGCATGTTGTATATTTCCTGGTGATGAGTGCACAGCAGGAATTATAGAAATACTTTGAAGAAATAAAGAATATATTGGTCAGTGAAACATGATGTGCATTTGGATCCATGTTCTTTTCTCTTGTCTTGGGCTGAATATTTGTAGGTGTTTCACTAAAACCAGTGGCAATTTTGGCAACAGTTCTGTACCAGTGATGCCCATGATGGCACCTTATCAGCAAGACAGTCTAGAAATGAAACCATTAAATCACATGATTGTGGCCATGTGCTTGGCATCCACAGTCCCTGGATGCAGCATTGAGACTGAGGAAAACGATAAGGAGAAGACAGAATCACCATCACACCAGGACTCTTGTGGCCAAGAAAATGTGAGCCCAGTCAATACGAATTGTACATCAGGTATGTCAGGAAAATGGAAAAATGTGCTTCTTTCTTAATGTCTACAGAGATTCTCAGTTATCCAGGTCATGGTTGTCCCACAGGTGCTTTTTTCAAAAGGCAGCTGAACTTTCTTTGTTTTTCTTTGAAGATGTTTCACTTCTCACCTTATCTCTTAGATCATTTGTATATTCTTCTTCTCTCCCATTCAATTGTGTCTGATTCATAGACACTGCCTGGCCAAGTTCCCAGCATTTTTCTTGCCAAGATTTTCAGAAATGATTTCCCGTTGCCTCCTTCCTAGGGCTGAGAGAAAGTGACTGACCCACAGTCACCCAGCTGGCTTTGTGCCTTTGGTGAGACTAGAACTCCCAATTTGGGAGTTCTAGTCTCTCAATTTCTACTCAGAAAATAGTCTCCCAATGGTCTCCCAATTTCTACTCAGATGCCTCAACCACTACCCAAACTGGTACAGTAATTGGTATTTGTTATAACTAAAATATATTAATTAATCCACAGAGAAATGAGAATTGGTGTAAGGGCAAATAAATACATTTTGTGGTTCTGTCTCGGCATACCTAATGCTCAGTTACTTTTCAGGGTGCTTTGAAAAATTAGGAACTCTTACAAAGGAATTTCTTCTGCCTTTCTCCTTTGATTAGGCTGTGAGGATTAATTGATTGATTCTAATTATGACCTGATATTAAAAAAAAAATAAGGATATGTTTAGCTGTACTTCTGCATAACAGCTATAATTAATTGGGTTGAATCCTTATCCAGATGCTGCACAAAATGGTCTTAATGTGAGGCGAAATAGCGGCATTCAGTAAATGGCAACCAGTTGTGACTTGCATAAATCTTTTGAATAGTTGAGGTTGCTCAGGTAGCTGACAAACAGACGCTGATCATTGTTTCCCTTTGCAGAACACAGTGCACATCTGGAGACATCTGATGCCACCTTGAACTGGAGCCCCCTTTTTCATCAGCCGATTTCAAAACACTGTCATGAAAAGACCGAAGTGATTTCAAACGGGGGTGTTACCTTGGACAGTTTGGGGGGACATCAACAGCTCCAAATACAAGAGACTTAAAAAAAATGGCCTTCCTTGATACTCCAGTAAAGCCAGTAACTGTACAGCAGAATTGCTGGAAGGGACGGACAACAAAAATATTAATTATTAGAATCACTATTTATTTTTCATTTTGAGATGCAGTGTCCTATGAATGTATGTTTTAAAATGCCCTTTTGCTGGTGTGTATTATTTATCCCCAGAGAAACCAATCTCCCACACTTCCCTGAATGAAATCATTGTGATGATTGATGATACTATAGATCAGTGTTTCTCAACTTTGGTACCTTGAAGAACTGGCTGGGGAATTCTGGGAGTTGAAGTCTACCCATCTTCAATGTGCAAAGGTTGAGAAACACTGTTATAGATGATGTCTTCCTTGGACAGTGACCATTGGAAAATTACTGTTGCAGTTTGATGTAAAGGTTTTAGTGAATATACACAAGGGAGAACCTCAGGCCAGGTTGGACTGCAGCTTATGATTATATGGCTAAATGGTATGAATCAGATAGAAAAATTCCAGCCTATCTCAAAAATTGCAAGCTATTAGTGGAATCATGATAACTTTCTAAAGGCATATTAATCATTTGATGCTGAATAATTCTCAGTAATTCCAGCAAAGTCTTGCTGATTGGCAGTTAGGCTTATGTAAGTGAATGTATTAAAAATATACAGTTGTTCTTAAGCTGGTTTGATGATAGTGAGAGGAACAAGGCAGGTCCTACAATATTGTCACAACAACAAAAATGGCAGAAGCATTTATAGCCACCTGCTCAACAATAAGGGAACACTTGAATGTGGCTGTTCTGTAGCATTGTCCTTTGTTTTTATTCTAAATGTTTTAAAATTTATCTTTTGGTATTCTCTTGGTGTGTCTCACATACAATACTGTTCACATATTACGTATTGTGTTACTTTTTTCTCACAACATAGTAGTGTTGTGCATAGTAGTGCAAAACATAAACTAGGGGAAGAAGAAATAAAGAAGGTTCTTATATCATGGCTGGCATGTAACTGTGATATAAGAAAATTGGCAGAAATGTGCTCGATTGAAAATATCCTCTTTTCTTTCTCTTTTTAAAGAAAGTAAAGAGTTTCTATTGCTTTATAGGTTGCTTAATTAGCCTAACTAATTGTAAGTCACGGGGAGGCTTTGGAACTTCCATCTGTAGTAGTCGGTAATTACATTTCATGGCATTTGTGAAATAAATGCTAAGAGTACATTAACTTCTACATGTTGCTCTTCACCAGAATTTCATCCCAACTTTTACACAACTTGGAAAGTTGGGATGCAAGATCAGAAATACTACTTCCATTTCCTTTGGTCATACAGAATTGCTGCTTTACCCAAAGGCATCCAGTGCTATTAGATGATAAAGTTCAATTAGTCCTTAATTTGTACAAAAAATGATGTGCGTATCAGGAGAATAGCTGCATAATTCCTCTTCCCTTTTAGTTTTAACCAGTACGTAGACAATGTGAAATATCTAATAATCAGAGACCCCAAGTCCTAAAAGTAGAGTTGGCCCAAACAATAGGGATTGATTTTATAATAGGAGCAAGGATTGAAAAATAAGCCCAGAGAAGCAGGGCTATTACTAAGAGTAATAATGCCATAATAAAATTAAAAATCTGTTCTAGAAGACAAAAAGTGGTACCCAGCGGTACCATTGGCCACACTGAATTGTGTGTGTGTGTGTGTGTGTGTGTGTGTGTGTGTGTGATTAAAAATGGGCTCTATATTTTTATAGCTATTGCAGCAGATATCAAGTGCTGTGTGTATATATAGTGTGTGATTATTTTATATGATGTATATTATATAATTTTATAAATGTGACTCCCTTATGAGAATTTGCCGTGTGGGTATAGGTTGCTATGCAAGATAGGGTTTTGATGCAAAGTGCTATTTGCTTTACATTGAAATTTACAGAGAAGGATTGTGTATACAATTAATTTGGAAAAAGTTTTAGAAATTACTTTTCAATGTTCTATGAAAAGAAGTCACAACGTTGTATGCTATATGAGGGTGGGACCAGTATCTCTCCTGGTTGAGATAAAAGGATAAGTCTTTTTAGCCAGCCAGATTGTCAAAACACTTTTTGGCAGCAAGTTGCTTCTATCAGTTCCATCTTTACACAGCCCATTTGATCCAGAAAAACCCAGATAAGTAATGTAAGAGATGATATTATTATTTGAAGGTGGAAAAATGTCAGCTTCTTCCTTAACAGAATCTCATCAAGAATTCTTTTTCTTATATTGTGACACTGTTTTAAGTGTTTTCCCCTCTTATTGTATTTTATTTATGAAAGTTATATATTGTCTTTATATTTTAGGGGGATCATGTGTTCCTTCAAATCATAGATGCATATAAATGTTAGAAAGCATATACAGGTGACTAGTTCCTGAAATCTAAGTGCTATTTAGATTTGGATTGGTCTGTTTTGCCCAAGAACTGGTTGGATGATCTCATTTGGCAGTTTTACTCTTCCATTTTAAGTTATAATGGCTTTTCAAAATCATTAAACCCTTCGGTGAGAACTGGGACATCTTGTTTAAGCTATTTTGAATGACTCTTCTTCCAGCCTTTAGGTTTGGACACTGTGGCCCCAGAACAAATAAATCTTCAGTTGTTAAATTCTCTAGCATCTTCATCTGCATTAGATATCCTTTGAATTGTGGCAGGGTGTTAGCTCATTTGCAGAATTTACTATTGAAATACATTGCAGCAGAATTTAAATGCTGTATCTCACAAGAGAATTTCTCATTTATCCTCACAAAAAAAGATGCAAATATGCAACTCTATAGAAAATGTTTATTGCAGAGCTTTTGCCCAGAATTTATTCAATTTACATTTTGTTCATCTTTGAGTTTGACTAAGAATGAGATGACTCGACAGAGCGATCTCTAATTATATGATCAACATCCGTGTTATCCTGATATAATGGATAGGTAAAGCTACTGGTTTGAAGTAGTTGGTTAAACTCTACTCATTGCCTGTTGTTAATGCCTGCACACAATAGCTATCAGGAATTTGTCCTGTTAAAATCTGTGTAAACGACTTATGTCAGAGGTGGTTTTGGAGCAATATGCTTTTAATTTGAACTGTTTTCCTGAAGGTGTGTGATCTAGCTATGCTAACTCAAAAAGATGTTATTCTCAGAGATTTCTCCTCCTTGAAAAGTCACTTCACTAAATAAAGTATCGCTCTTTAAGCAAAAAGTGTTATTTCAGTTTACTTTGATTTTGCAATTTAATTTAAATTTAAAGATGCATGTATTTTTTGTCATATAAAAATGTTATATTTTCTTTTAAAAGTTGTAATATTCTTTTTTTAAAAAACTGTACAAATGTTTAAATATTGTAGGTTTGGGCAGAATTTTCTTTGTGTTTATAATATTAAAGAGAATAATACTGGTCCTGTCTAATGGTCTGATATGAGAATTATTACTACTCTTGTTTCTTGTCGCAGTCTTATTTAAAACGATGATATTCTGATGCAGTGAACAGAAAATTCACACAAGTTTCATTAAAAAAAAATATTGTTAAAATTAATGTTTCAAATCATGCATCCCCAGTTTTCTTTTGACCTTTCTTATCTACTGTCTAATGCAGGGGTCTCCAAACATGGCAACTTTAAGACTTGTGGTCTTCAACCCCCAGAATCCCCTAGCCTGAATGGCTGTCTGAGGAATTCTGGGAGTTTGAGTCCACAAGTTGCCAAGTTTGCAACTTGTATCTCCCCTGAGATATAAAATAGCAGCTATATAACCTATCTCAAAAGGAGGAAAGTCCAAATTCATTGTCCAAATGATTGGAGATATCCTATGATCATCTTAATGAGGAAAATGTAATTACGGTATCCATTTTATCTTAATTCTCATTGATTTGGGAGAAGGCACAATAAAATCCTGTAAATGCCCTCCCCCTCAAAACTTTACCTTGGCTTTCTCCCCCTCCCCCTCAGTTGCCTCATCTTTTCTCCACCCTCATCCAGTTTAACTAGTTTCTTTATTGACTTGTGGATTATTTACAGCTCTGAGATGATTCTCGTAACTTTTACAAGCAGGATTGGACTAAGTACTGAGGCATTTCCCAGTGGTGGTGCCAGTGGTGAACTGAATTATACCCAATGGAAACATCCGCTTCCATATGGAAGGAAATTGTAGCACATTTTGGGACAAAACAACTATTGTCTAACTTCAGGGACTACAGATTTATGTATATTTTTGCCAGCATACTTGCTTCACAACAGTGGATTCTCAACCCGTGTGTGTGTGTGAGAGAGAGAGAGAGACAATGTCATCACGGAATCTCTGAAGGCTTTTGAAGAAATCATGATTTAAATCTTGTCTTGGTGGTCTGTGGCCATGGTCAGTGACCACAAAAGGTATTTAAAGGTCTGTGATGAAGGCAAGGTTAGAGAGCCACTGCTTTACAATTGTAACCGAGTCTATTGGAGTTATTAACTAGAGCAACCAAACATCTAAATCAGGAGTGTCCAACCTTGGCAGCTTTGTGGGCGTCAGCCAGCTGGGGAATTCTGGGAGGTGAACTCCAAAAGTCTTAAAGTTGCCAAGGTTGGATACCCTGCTCTAAACAGTCAGTGTGAAGGGTTGGTTTATTGGAAAAGTTGCTCCATACAAAGGAGCTAGCACTGTGTATTAAATTGTGGTGAATGAATCCATCTCTGCCCCACCCATCCACTAGGTAAACAGATGACTGTTTGCTGAGGTGATTCATTATTCCAGTTGTCCAATGCTTGGCTGCCTTTGACAAAAAACAACACACTAAAACTTCATAATGCAAAGACTCCCTGGCAGATAAGACAGGGTGGGTGCTTATGACCTGGCAATTCCCATCATGTTGCTAAGTTATCATTTTACAAGAAGAATGGGCTGGAGTGTGAAAAAACAAGCAGTTAACCTGGGTTCTCCAGCTCTGGTTTAAACTGGGAAAAGATTAATCTGGAAAAATGCAACCTCCTTTTCCTCATTCAGTAGAGAATACGTTGGGAAAAATAGCTAGTCCTACATTATTGGTTGCTGATTGAGGGAAGTATATTGCTGAATAACTAATTACCTGCAACCTTAGAAAGTAGACTTAGGAATGAAGGATGCTGGAACTTTAGTTCACCCTCTAAAAGGCACAGGTTCCATATTGCAATAGGAATTTAGGAATGTGTATGTTATTGGGACATTTTTGTGACAATGTTGGACACAAAACTTTTTTGGAACAATGTATAACTTGCCTTTGTAAGCTCAGTTTAATGCTCAATAAAAATGAAAAGAACATAGACATGAACTTAAATATGTATGTGGTTTCTAACCTCCTTATTATCTAAAACATGATACCCTTTTCCAAAACCAGAGAGAGTGTGGAATCTCAATTTTCTATTTGCACACATAATTTATGTTATCATATTTATGGTAGCTGTAATTCAGCAGTGACCAATTGGACCTGGTGGTTTCTCCTTCAATTAGACACAATTAGATAATGCAATGTATACACCAAGCCCTGTGAAATAATAGACAATGGGGTGGTGCGCTTTCATTCTGGAGTATTTAAATACTCATTTAATTCAATTTATCTGTTGCGTCTTGGGATGGTGAAGTTAAATGAGGCAAAGCTTCAAAACAGCACGGACTCATCTTACATCCGTGAAATTCAAGCCCTTGAATTTTCCATCCCTAAGAAAACAAGATGTCTCTGATACCAGTGCATGAAATAGCTTAACGGAGTCACCAAAATTGTACACAGTTCTTAACAAAAAGTTCAGCATTTGTTGATCCATGAGATCTGCAATCCCAGGAAAATATATTGCTTAAAAGTTGTCTAGCTTATTATGCCTGATCCCATATTGTAACTTCTCTGCCAGTTTGTCAGTTTACAGAAAAACACTCCTATTTTTTTTGTAAAATAGCTCTTATTCAAAGATGCACTTTGGTTCTGTGGGTGACAGAAATCTCTTCGGATATGGTCTTCTACGTTTCTGAGGTCCTTTTTGAAAAGGCCTTGCATAATACCAAAACTGGAATTACACCCACAGGTTCTCTTGTGCTCCACAGTTGTTCCCTGTGCTTCTTTCTTTCTTTTGCTGATCAAGGAGATCTTTAACCTACCCTACCTTGAGTGCTAAAGAGTCAGATTTACTGGTAGTCATGGGGTGGCCGTCACTGTGATTGTAACGTTAACTGGATCTTCGGAAGACGGACTGGGGGCTGGCACTTCTTCCTGGGCCCCTGTTGGGCCCTCTGAAGTCACCACAGCTTCCTTCTGAATTGCCTCTGCAGAAAACAAAGAGAAGCAGTAACTAAGTAGAAATCCTGAAGCCCAGCTGTTTCCATTCTTTGTTTCAATGGTTTCCAGATTCATGTTCAACATCAACAGATGATCAGGGCCCACCAATAACAATGGAGAATAAGGAGGTTTGTTTGCTAATCAATGCGTTTCAGGGGCACATTGTCTTCTAGAACAGGGGTCTCCAACCTTGTCAACTTTAAGACTTGTGGACTTCAACTCCCAGAATTCCTCATTCTGTGAGTTGTGGGAATTCCTCATTCATCCCACAATGGGATGAATGACCAGACAAAAGGGATGCCCAATACCTCCACCAAGGGACAAACTAGACATCTGAAAACAATCAAGGAACTCATGAATCTCTGCCATGTGTAAAATCTCTCTCTGATTACAGGAACAGGGAAACCATTTCTACGCATTTTGAGGAGTTGAGTACTGCACCCTTCCCAAAATAAAATAAACTGGCTATTTTTTAATAATGGCTTGGTTTCCAGCAGTGCAAATTTGAACATTCTTTCACCAATTGAGTTCTAAATAGCCTCTTTCCCCCTACCCCCACCCACTTTTTAAAATATATATATATATATGTATTTGCTACTTTCCTTGGAAAATGAATAGCTGAATATAGAAACTGAGTCTATAGACCAGGGATGAAAACCAGCAGGTTCTGACAGGTTCTAGAGAACTGGTAGTGGTAATTTTAAGTAGTTCGGAGAACCGGCAAATGCCATCTTTGGTTGGCCCCAGAGTGAGGTGGGGATGGAGATTTTGTAATATCCTTCCCCCAGGAGTGGGGAGGGAATGGAGATTTTGCAGTATCCTTCCCCTGCCACGCTCACCAATCCATGCTCACCAAGCCACACCACGCCCACCAAGCCACACCACGCCCACCAGCCACGCCCACAGAGCTGGTAATAAAAAAATTGGATTTCACCGTTGCTATAGACATACAAGTTTTGGGGCCAGTCAACACCCCACCTAACTTTGATGCATGAAGATGAAATATATCTTGAAAGACACACCTGTGTGACATAGCCTCCTAGGAAAGCAGGAGTTGGTGTTACCTAAAAAACCATACTTACTTGTAGAATTTGGATTTCCTTCTCTAATACCAAAAGATACAGGAAAACCCTTTGGCAAAACTTTCTACCTTCACTGGTTCTTTTCCAGTGTGGCAAGGCAACACAGATAATCCTCCACTTACAAACACAATTGAGCCCAAAATTTATGTTGCTAAGTGAAAAATTTGGAAAGTGAATTTTGTCGCATTTTACGAATTTCTTTCCATGCTTGTTAAGTGAATCACTGCAATTATTAAGTTAGTAAGATGGTTGTTAAGTGAATCTGACCTCCCCATTGACTTTGCTTCTCAGAAGGTTGCAAAAGGGGATCAATGATCCTGGGATACTACAACCATCATAAATATGAAGCAGTTGTCAAACATCCAAATGTAAATCACATGTCCATGGGGATGCTGCAATGGTCATAAGTGTGAAAAATGAGCTTAAATCATTTTTTTCTGTGCTGTTGTAAGTTTGAACGGTCACTAAATGAACTGTTGTAAGTTGAGGACCACCTGTATTTCAAGGTCTGCTCTTGGACTGATCCTTTCAAATAAGGTAACCTCCAGAGATTTTTCATCAGTTTACCTGCTGGTGTTTCCCCAGTTGTTGTGGAAGTCTCTCCAACCTGCTCATTCGCTTCTTCAACTTGCTCATTGGCTGCATCACTAATTCCTGTTGGCATCTCAGCATCTTCTGGAGTCCCGATTTGTTCATGAGTTTCAGCTCCAGCCCTAAAGAGAAGAGATGTGTTGACCCATTATCAGCCTTATGAGGCAGACCAGACTGGAAACATAATAATTCTACTTTATTGTAAGGCGACATTAACAACCTTGCAATTCTGAAAGTACAAACTTCCACCATCCCTTTTTCCTGTCTGATAAGTTAGGGTGAATCCTTTCTAAATTTCTTTCTGTGCCTGTTACTCAGTTATGAATTCCTCCCCCTTTTACCTGATCATTCCTTAAGCAGCATCCTTTCTCCCACCTTCCCAGGTATTGGCACATTCCATTACACCTATGGCCATTTGCTAGTCCCTACTACCTGTTGCTATAGCCACCCCCTTGAAAGCTGGAAAAGGTGACCAGTCCAGCTACTGTCAGAACTACATGAAAGGAAGCTTTTCTCATAAGGTTTGAAGATCAAGCATGAGCCAGCGTGGTCAATAAACCTATCTGCAATGAATGGGATTTAGTGATTGTGGGCTGGTCTTGACTGTGTCATGCTTTCTTGTATTGTTCATTCTGTCTGAATGTATTGGTTTTTAATTCTACATGAGCCACCCAGAGTTACAATCTGTGAATTGGGCAGCAATATCAACGGATTAAATAAATAAATGGTAAAGCATGCCTATGTGTATACATGTCTGAATTATCTAAATCTCTTTTAATATTTATGCCAGCTTAATATCCATTGAGATATGAAAGCACCTGAGGGTAAGATAAGAAGCAATGGGTGGAAACTAATCAAGGAGAGAAGCAACTTAGAACTAAGGAGAAATTTCATGACCATTAGAACAATTAATCAGTGGGACAACTTGCCTCCAGAAGTTGTGAATGCCCCAACACTGGAAGTTTTTAAGAAGAGGTTGGAAAACCATTTGTCTGAAGTGGTGTAGGGTTTCCTGCCTAAGCAGGGGGTTGGACTAGAAGACCTCCAAGGTCCCTTCCAACTCTGTTATTCTATTCTATTCTATTCTATTCTATTCTATTCTATTCTATTCTATTCTATTCTATTCTATTCTATTCTATTCTATTCTATTCTATTCTATTCTATGAAGTTCTGGAAAATATAAACTACACACTTTGAGGCAGCTCAGAAGATTCTACTTATTATAGATGGCTAGAAATTAACCAGTTTTTCCCAAACAGGCCTTCTTTAGATGTGTTGTACTGCAGCTACTGTGTTATCTGGAGATCACTGGCATTCTAGCTTAATATAGATACTGGATGTAAATCAATGAGAGGGAATAAGGGAAAGAATTCAAGGGGAGGAAAAAAAATAAAAGATGAAAAGGAAAAAAAATAGGAGGTGTCACTTACATTCTGAAGAGCAGGTCATGTAACCCTATGTGATAAGAGAAAGAAATACCATTTTAGAAACTATTCTGCAAGAACAGCTAAACTGTAAACTATTCAAGGCTACATTAACAAGAACTTTAGAGAGACTCTCCCCACGGCAATGCCATGCCCTATTTGTAAGGAGAATTTGCAATTATGTTCCACAACCATCATTTCAGAACATCATTTCCATCCTGCTAGGGCTGTTAGGGGTAAGGGTAATTTCTGCTTAATGGTGACTCTCTACTGTGGTGCAACAGCCTATTGAACTATACACTTTCCATTACTTTAGTGATCTCTTCAATATTCATGCAAAAATCATGGTGGCCCAGTGGTTAGAATGCAGTATTGCAGGCTAACTCTGCCCATAGCGAGGAGTTTGATTCTCATTGGCTCAAGGTTGACTCAGCCTTCTATCCTTCTGAGGTCAGTAAAATGAGGACCCAGATTGCTGGGGACGATGCACTGACTCTGTAAATCCCTTAGAGAGGGATGTAAAAGCACTGTGAAGCATTATATAAATCTAAGTGCTATTGCTATCTATTGCTGCTTTATCATATGGTCTTTAGTGCACAAAACTTGCTAACATGAAGAGAAACAGAAACATAGCCATCTCAGAATCTTTGGCCTGCTGGCAGAACTAAAGTAAGGAGACAACCACTGAAATGACTTCCCAGAAAGGTGACTGTGTGTGAGTCAACAATTTCTGACTTTTTGTCCTTGGAAAAAAAAGTTAAGGAAGGATTTCCATAGATCCCATAAGCGAGCTGCTAATCGCCCCCACAGCAACTACCACTCACTTGGATTATTCTCCCGATTCCGTATGATGTACTGAAAAACTAGAAGAGAGATGACTGTTGCCACAACCATCCCTGACAGAGCAGCCCCGATCACCACAGGATATGCATTGAAAGGAGGGTCAGCTACAAGAGAGAAGAAGCAGTAGATGAAGGCAGTGGAGTTCTACCAGGACCAGATCTTCAAGGCTTTGAAGAATGATGTGCCAGATGTGCTTTCTGTTATGTTAGCCCCTCCTTCTCTTGCCCAGTGATTTCCAGATGGGTTGATGTTCAGCTCATCAAATCTACCATCTGGTTAGAAGTTTATAGGTGCTGAGGCAACATCTGCTTCATTCTTTTAAGAGGAAGGTTCTGGAAGTAATAGTTTGAGCTCCATGAGCTTGTTGTTTATAAATTGTCTGCCAAGGTGGATTAGTTGGAGGATATTTACTTATCAGAAGGCAAAGGATGACCCACCACTGAGTCAACCATGTCTTCTAATAGTTCAGCATCCTCAATTTTCAGATATAAACACTTCTGAACGAAGCTCCAGGGGTTGCCAACAGCTACCATTCTTATGTTCTAAGAAACATATAGAAATCACCTCAGCCTCAGAGGCCGCCTTGGAAATGAATATCCACTTTTCAGCATGCCAGCACCACAGCTTTTCCTTACTTTTTTAAAAAATAAAAATTATACAGTCATTTAGGATAGGGTTCTTTGCAGGCACCAAGAAACTCTCTGAGTGGGATTATACTTTCTGCAATAGCTTCCTGGTGTGTTTGCCAAATTTTAGCATGTTTTTATGTTACTTCCTTTCCTTCACCTTCAAGCATAAAGAAATGTCATCCCTCCTGGGAATATCTGTAATAAATGATTGTATAGGATAATCGTTACTTTGGGTTTGCTGTTTCCTTGAGGCATAGCTTGACCTTGTGCATGAAATAGCCCTACTGTTGGTCTGCTTTAGAAACTACCTTTGCTAGGTGTGAAAGTTGTGATTGTCTGGACCGAGAAGCCCGGTTGGCAAACTATTATCAAGGCACCTGATTAGTAGAATATCTCTACCACCACCACCCCTCTATTCCTGGTCAAGGAGATTAAAGCTTTTAGATAGGAAGCAGTTTGGGGCAATGTCAAAGGAAGCAGAGGTTAAGCAAGGGTCTCTATCCTGATTAAATTGTTCCCCTCTTCTGCCTGCAGCTAATTTTAAAGATGGTTATTTCCTTAAAATATCAGGAGATCCAATTACGGATCTCTCGTGTTAACAAGTCGTTCTGGCCCTCGGCAACTCTGCATCTTGGGACGATTCTTTCTCTGCCAAAGGAAACCCTCAATGAGGCTTTACACAAACTCTTTTCTGGCCTTTCAGGTCTCCGAGCGATCTTCCACCCCGCATCTGTTTCCAATCGTCTCCGTTTTTCCAAGAGAAGACTTTGCTTGTTTTTCTTGAGCCTTTCATTTTGCTTTGCACCTTCCAAAGCCTCTCCCCAAACCTCACTCAGCCTTGCTTGTTGCAACAGCTGCTGCCCTTATGAGGAGAAAGGATGAGGTGGCGGTCTTTGTTCGAATAGGGCAGCGTTTGCTCAAGATCACCAAGCGAACTGAGGTCAGAAAATCAGGCAATTTTGCTCTTGTGCTGTCTGACCAAATCCTGCTTCTGCAGGACAGATCTTGGCCACGGAAGGAAATGCCACATCAAGAATAGGCACTATTGCTGATATTCCTGATCTCTTCCAACCAGGTCATAATGACATGGGTGCCACCTGCTAATTGTCTACATACAGTGATCTCGACTGTGTGTCTGAATGGTCATCTATTTGGCAATTTCCAATTTCGATCAATAAATGCTCTGTCTTACATATTGGTAAACTTATTCAGAATGTAAAGTACAAGCTAGGTGGCATTGAAGTAGCTGATGACTCTCACTTTGTCAAGGACCCAGGTGTACTTATCTCTGACGATCCATGCTCCAAAGTTCACTGTAAGTGTTGCTAAAAAAGCAACACTTTTTTACAGTTTTAAATTTAATTTTGCACAGTTTTTTCCCCCTGGAAACATTGTGTTGCTAATTAGAGCTTACAAAACTTATGTTAGACCAATCTTAGAATATTGTTCAACTGTTTGGAATCCCCGCCATATATCTGACGTCAGTACAATTGAGCTGGTTCAGAAGTATTTCACGAGAAAAGTTTTGCAATTCTCAGTTTGAATAACTTAGAACTGCGTCGGTTGCGGTCAGACCTAGGTATTACATACAAAATTATAGGTAGTAATGTTTTACCTATAAATGACTTTTTTTGTTTTAATTGCAATAATATGTGCACTAACAACCACTTTAAATTCAATGTAAATTGTTCTAAACCTGACTGTAAAAAATATGATTTCTGTAATAGAGTTGTCAGAGTCTGGAATGCTCTATCTGATTCAGTTGTTTCAGCTGCAAATTTTCAGTTTCAGTCACAAATTGACTTCCGTGGATACTTAAGTGGTCAGTAAGGGGGCTGTGCATAAGTGCACTAGCCCCTATAGTGCCTATAGTCCCTGTCATTTTATTTTTATTCTCTTATTCTTGCTCTCGTTTTTGTTTGGCAAATTCAAATGAATGAATGAATGAATGAATGAATGAATGAATGAATGAATGAATGAATGAATGTGTTTAGTCCAACTGGAGTTTCTATGCAATTAGAAATTGAATTTTGTACTTTTTTTTCCTCTAAGAAATGGGTACCCTTCATAAATCAGGGTTTCCCAGTGCTTATTAATTCACAGTAAGATAAAAAGACTCAATCTTTAATACCCATCTGATCAAGGGGCCAGGTCCTTTCTGCAGCATAAGGAACTTTCATTTCTTTATATTTGGCCAATCATACATAGCAAGAGCACAAATCAGTCAACATGGGCAGAGATTTTTCACCACAACTAGGAGAGCAAGCCTGGAGATTTTTTTGTAAGGAGCCAGGTAGCATGTTTCAAGAAGGTGATGTACCTTTCCCCAAAAAAAGAAGAATAATGCAGAGAAGGAAAGGTGAACTTCATCCTGCTGTTAAGAAGTGATGTCACACAGAGAGGAAAATCCTGTCAAAGTCCATCTCTTCACACCTCCCAACCTGATCACAACCTTGAGACTGGTGTGCAACCACCCACACGACTGAGGTCTGCAGTTCTCATGCAACAGAGCAAGGTGAACAGAGGAGTAGCTGAGGCACACCAAATGCAGAGGTTGAGGAGCACACTAGAAGGCAAAGAGAGACTCAAAACAGAGGCTCTAGAAGAAGCAATGGCAGACATGGTTCTTTCTGGTCATTCTAGCACCACCACTATCACCATCGCCGTCTTGTACTAGTAATTGTTATAGTTGTTTCAAATTGAAGAGCACTTTGGACTGAATATGGAATGTTGCCTTTGATCAGGTCAGCCATATTTTCCTAATTAGCTCAGAATTATCTATTCAGGAAGGGTGTTTCCAAGAACTGAAGCAGCCCAGGAGAAGGAGACAAGGACTCACTAATTATTTTGTTTATTTATTCCCCACCTATTATTTTTATAAATAATTCAAGGAGACAAACAATACAACGCTCCTTCCTCCTGCTGTTTTCCCCACAATAACAACCCTGTGAAGTGAGTTGGGCTAAAAGAGTGATTGGCCCAAAATTACCCAGCTGGCTTTCATGGCTAAAGTGGAACTAGAACTCAGCGTCTTCTGGTGATTGGCCCAAAGACATCAACCAGCTTTCATGGCTAAGAAGGGACTAGAACTCACTGTTTCCTGGTGATTGGCCCAGTCACCTAGCTGACTTTCATTTATTATAATATAATAATAAAGGTTTATTATAATTAGCCCTAATTATGCACCTTGTCATAATTTATCATAAGTAGCCCTAATTATATCATACTACCTCACAAGGTCTCATAGAAAAAGAAGTGGGCATATAGATTGCACAAATACACAACCTGCTGTCCTTTCTGGCATCCCCAATGAAGTCCACTATCTCCTGCATGCAGAAAGGACTAGGCTTGATCCTCTCATCTAAATGCTCAACTGCCACCTCTTCCTTTAAAAGAACCATCTTCCAAAACAGCTGGTTTTTTCCATACTTGTGTGAATGTGATCAGTATAGTTAGCCACTCGAATGCACCTGGAGTCTTCACTTCAGAGGGGTACCCAGTGGTGCGATGGTTGACTGCAAGGATCCGGAAAGCATAGGCCACTGCAGGATCCAGACCACCCAGTTTTCGGCCACGGACATCAGGGTCAATGTTGTTGGCCACTGTTTCCCAGCTGCTGGCCATCTGCTTTGGGCCAGTCTTTTTTGCTTCTCTCCTCTGGACTACAAAGCCAGTCAGGTTTCCCGAGCCTCGAATTTCCCATTCCAGTTCCACTTCTGTACGGGGGCGAGTGTACATCAGTCTGCTGATTGTCACATTGGGTGGGTTGGGATACTCTGCAAAGAAAAGAAAAGACATACAATTGTTGGTGGTGAACGAATCATCATTCTTAGAAGACCCTCCCTCTTCCATGGGGCATGCTTGGTTTGGGAAGCAAGGGCATAACAGAGACAAACAAATGCCAGGATCCCCCTCTCTACTACATGGCAATGAAGTACAGTCATCGGCAGAAATTCCTGTAGAAAAAAAATCAAAATCTTAAGAAGTCGTCAGAAAAGCAGGATCCTCCTTTGCAGGGGAAAAAAACTTGGAGCAATTGGAGGACAAGTGTAGACGCGGTATTCCCACTTCATGGATTTGTGCTTTCCGGGTTTGGGGGGTCTAGAGGAGTTTTGTGGTACACATCAAGAAGCAATGGGTGGAAACTTATCAAGGAGAGGAGCAATCTAGAACTAAGGAGAAATGCCCTAAAAGAACAATTAATCAGTGGAACGACCTGCCTCGAGAAGTTGTGGGTGCTCCAACACTGGAAGTTTCTAAGAAGAGATTAGACAACCACTTGTATGAAATGAGCAGAGGGTTGAACTAGGCCCCTTCCAAGTCTGTCGTTCTGTTATTCAACTTACTTTTTACCTGGAGGCTGATGGTGGCAGAGGCATTGCCCACAGCGTTACTGGCAGCACATCGGTAGGTGCCACTGTCCCGAAGCCATTCTGTGTCCTGGAGAGTCAAATTAAACCAAGCATTCTCCTGCTGCAGCTGATATTTCCTAGCATTTGCTGTAATGGGCTGGTTCTTATTATTGTACCAGAAGACTTCAGAGCCCAAATAGGCACCTTGGAGGAAGCAGGCCAACTGGACCTCGCTACCTTCAAACAACGACACCTGGGACCGTTGCACCATAATCCTGGGGGGCTCTGTGCATAAAACAAAGCAGAATAAAAGAAACTCTCAAAACCATCAGCTTTAAGGAGAGCGTTAACCAGTTATGACCTTTCTCTTCACCCCACAAATCAGGGTTGAAATGCTTCCAGTTTGGACCAGATCAGGCTATCCGGTAGCAATGGTGGCGGGTAGTTCGGAGAACCAGCAGCAAAAATCCCTGCCCCCCCCCCCCCCCGCGCCAGTGCCCACCCAATTGCTCCACTTGCCCACTTGGTAGCTTGCTGCTTCTTTTGGGCTCGCTCACTTTTCCTGCCTTGCTTTGGCTGCTGTAACCCATTGCATCAGCTAGCAACTCAATCTGCCTGCCTTGTGCCTTCAATTTAGTAAGTAACTGGGAGCTTTTAAAAAAATAGTTAATTGGGGTTCTTTTTAGGAGTTTTATTTATTTATTTATTTAGACATAGCAATTTAAAGTTAAGGAAGCTTTAAATTTAGCTGCTTTTATCTAAAAATATAAATAAAATAATAAAATAAAATAAAAATTTTTTAATTAGATTTATATGCCGTCCTTCTCCAGAGACTCAGGGCAGCTTACAATGTGTTAAGCAATAGCCTTCATACTTTTGTATATTTATACAAAGTCAGCTTATTGCCCCCACAAACTGGGTCCTCAATTTACCTACCTTAGAAAGGATGGAAGGCTGAGTCAACCTTGAGCCTCGAACTCACATAATTGCAGACAGCTGGGTGTTAATAACAGGCTATCTAGCCCGTCTAGCCTATTTGTGCAGTTTTCTGAGATTTGGTGTGTTTCTGTAGTGTTTCACTCTAACTACACAAACACACAAAATCTCACAAAGCTGTATGTGGCATTTTGTGTGGAAAAAGTGTGAAAGTTGGTTTTTGAGCTTTTTGTGACTGTGTGAGGTTCCTGCTTGTTGCAGGGGCCATTTTGGGTGAAGTGCAGCTGCTTTTACATTGTGTGTGAGTCAGTTGTGTTGTGTGTGTGTAAAGTGTGAAAGTTGGTTTTTGGTACCTCTTATTGTTTTGTGTACTTTGTTTAGTATTTTTATTAGTTATTATTATTGGCCACGCCCACCCAGTCACCTGACCACCAAGCCACGCCCGGGGGTGTCACCTGACCACCAAGCCACGCCCACCAATTAAGCCATGCCCACAGAACCAGTAGGGAAAATGTTTAGATTTCACCCCTGCCACGAAGGCTTTGAGTCTTCAACATCCAGATGGAAGCTTTGCCTGAAGCACATCTACCTTTCCAACAGGAAACAAAAAAATAAATAAACTGAGATGTAAACAGCATTTCAGGTGGGCTGGTCTAAAGAAAGAAGTTGGGGACAATCTCATACATTAACCATACATTAACATGCTAGTAAATAAGCAGCATTGCTCACCGTGGCAACCATACTGCAAAAGCAATTCTGCCTGTTCTCAAAATGTCTAATCAACCCCAAAAGTTTACTTGTTCTGGATTTGTTCTGCTTTTGCAAGAGTCCCCTAAATCCTCAGGAACAGGCTTCTCCACTGTTGCCTTCCTGACCTTGTAAAAGTGGAGGATAACTTGCATTGAGCCCAAGAGCTAAGGTGGCTCTTCCTTCTTGACTTGGGAAGGCCAACTATAGCACCAGAAGACAATTCCATTACATGATTTTTTGTTACTGAATAAAGAGGCAGGGAGGAAGGGATCAGCTTGGGACAGGTAAACCTGATGGAACAGTGTCTTTCACACTCTGATGAGCCAGTCAATCCTCCTTTGACCCTGTTATTTTTTCTTGACCCATATTTATCTGCTTACCCAGCCGGATGTGGCACTCAGCAGTTCTTGCCCACAGAGGATGAGCTGCCATGCAGGTGAAGGTCTTGCCTCCAAGAGTGGTGTTGGGCTTCATGACAAATACATTGTGTGATGGTTTCATGCTTCCCAGCACATGATGCCTCCAGTCTCTCCACCAGAGTGTCACCTGAGGTTCTCCACCTGGCCAGTCACAGGTCAACATGAGGAATTCATTCAGTTTGGTTGCTACCACACTGCAGGCCAGGCTCCCTTTTGGAACCCCTGAAATAAATTGGTCAGATTTCAGAGGCAGCTTGCCTTTGTGTACTTCCTAGGATTCCTAATAATCATGATTATTAGTTGGATAACTTTTCATAGATAAGAGCTAATTAACAAGCTCCATAAATTATCATAAAGATGAGTTCAACAAATTATTATAATTTATGATAGTGAGTTAGATAATTAGGGCTTTTTATTATAAATTATGCTAGTAAAGTAAAATTAATATAAATAATAATGAAATGACTTGATTTACAGGAATTATGACTTTCTTTAAGGATTTAACTCTAAAGAGCCCCTCCTTGAGGGAGATGGGCATTCAGAAATGTAAAATATAGGAAGGAAGGAAGGAAGGAAGGAAGGAAGGAAGGAAGGAAGGAAGGAAGGAAGGAAGGAAGGAAGGAAAGAAAATCTGGGCCTGAATATTGAAGTATCTTCCACCAATTTGTATAAGAGGCTTATAACCATCCTGATTGCACAGGGTTCTATGTCCCCATACTTGCATTTCATTAAAAGAAAAGAAAGAGAACTTTAATTAATCATGAATTGTTGCTGTAGCATAATTAGTATTTTTGGGAGCCTCAACATCTGTCCCTAGAATAGCAAAAGGTTGGTACTCACAGACAGTGGTCCGGCAAACGGCATCCTTTCTCAGTGCTGGATGGGAAGCCAGGCAGGTATAGGAAGTCCCATTGGGAACATCTGCACCCTGATGGACTTGAATAGCTCTGGAGAAGCTTCCCGTGTCAGTTTCTTCTGCCTTCGTTTTTACCCACCGCAAGTGGACTGAAGGGAATCCCCCTGGCCATAAACAATGCAGAGCAAGGTCTTGGAAATTGGAGGTAGGCAACGACACGCAGTTGAGCTGTCCCTTGGGCAGATCTGTGCATAGGGTAAACATCATATCAACAGCAACGAGGACTTACTGGGTCCAGAAACATCCATGGAGGAAAACATTATTCAGAGGGTGATGGTGGCGAAGAGCAGGGTCCCATTCCTGCTGCTTTGGGATTAGACACAAAAGCTTGTTTGACCCACAAGATGTTTGTGTCTATCTTCTCCATGCCCACCAAAACATTGCTCTTGCAAGCCAACTTCTACCCAAAGTTGACCAACAGTTTATGCATTGCCCTCTCAGAATCTCATGACTTCTTGGCCAGGAGCAGAAGATATAGGAAATACTTGCCTATTCTTTGCATTAGCATACTAGGGAAAGCTTTGATGGCAGAACTGGTCTAAAAAAATGGCTAGAAGAAGCAGAGAACCTTTGTTGTGTAAAAAAAGTTGACAACTGCCTGCTTGCAGATGTTCCTTGGTGGGAAAGGAAACTGGGGGAAAGGGACTATTGCCCTCATGCCTTGCACTACTAAACCATGGAGCTGAGAGTCATATTGGCAAACTCATAATTTATGGTTTCCTATTTTGACAACCTCATATTTTTCTTAAGCTTTGAATTTCTTTGGTTTTCCATCTCTGCAAATCCCCTTATTCACCTTAACTTGTTTCTTGGGTCAGAATGAAGTCATTGGTGCAATAGCATTACATGAATGCATTATAAAGTTATAAGATCCAGATGCTGGGTCAATATATTCAATGAAATAATATTCTATATAAATGCTAGCCCTGATCTCAGGGCTAAGATCATTTCCTATTTATTTGTGCATTTATTTATTTTGTAAGGAAACATTAGGAAAATGAGCTTCTCCCACACCCCACAGCTCAAATTCTTTATGGTACCATCCAGCTAAAACTGCATCAGGTGAAGATGATGGTACAGAAGTTGGGTGGCTCTTCATTATTTCAGGGAATCTAAGAATCTTGCAGGTTGGTCTTTGAGGTGTTGCTTGTTTCAAAATTTCCTAGGTTAATTTGGTCAATGTTGTTATCAATCATATATTTCAATGGTCCATAGACAGCAAACATCACAACAAAGAGGCTGCTTTGGTCTACCTGCAAAACATCTGGCTGCTTTCTGCTGCAGGACACAAAAGCAACATTGGCCAATGATTACTTTCCTGTAGTATTAATACTTTTAACAAGTTGACCTCCTTCTCTGTGATTATTCCATACAGAAATCCATGGATTCTTTCACTTGTATTTCTCTTTTGCAAAAAAAGAGAGAGAATTTGAAGAATTTCACCAGAAAGAACAGACTCTGTTGACATAAGAGACTTGGCCACATGAAAAGTGCAATAATCAGGATACAGAACAAGAACTGTCCATCATTCTCTCAGAAGGGAAATTAAAATGTTACTACAGAAACACCAGCACTGGAAACCATGGTAGAAGAGACAATCACCTTCTTTTGGCACTGATATTTTACACCCAAATTATGTTGGCATTTTTCTTTTGACATCTTTTCAGCCATGCCAGGATGGTAATGTTTGGAATAGTGATTTTTTAAAAAAAATTCTAGAAAATAGAGAGATAGGAAACAACAGAACATGCTAAAACCTCATGCCTGGGAAAATAGGTAGAGGTAACTTACAGTAGACAGTCAAGATAATAGTGGCCTGGGTCCGAGTATTCAGGTGCATATTCTGAGCTAGGCAAGTATAGATGCCTGTTTGAGTCCGTGAGATTCTGGCAATCACATACTTCTGTCCGGAGTAGACTTGAGAGCTGTTGTAGAACCAAATGTAGTGGCTGGGAGGATTGGAAGGAGCTAGGCATGTCATAATCACCTCTTCTTGTTCATTGGCTGAGAAGCCATGTTGGTTAATTGCAAATGGCTCTATGCTGATCACTGGCTCATCTGGACCATCTATGGAAGATTAAACTAGTTAATAGAATGCAATCTGAAGAAGGCCCTTCTGTTGATGAAATTCTGAACATCCGAAGATAGATCTCCCCAGCCTGGTGTGCTTCTGGTGTGCACTGGAATTCCTGTTCAATCAAGTCAATACATCAGAAGTAGACCAGATAGGAAAATCTGACCTAATTTGCTTCACTAGGAATTATCTATTTTATTTCACCCAGCAAAATTAAGATCTGATTGGCAGTACACAAAGTTTCCCAAAAATAGAAAAATTTGCCTTGTTGACCAATTGCTTACAGATAACGTCAAGGTACATCCCATCGCTGGTTTGGCTGTTGACCTCATTGTGGGCTGTGCAGGTGTACCAACCCATGTATGTCCGGTTTGCTGAGGTCAGGTTTAAGAGATGCATCCCTGCTTCAGCAAGAACTACCATGCCATCTCGGTTAGTGTAGCGCTGCCAAGTATAAGCAATAGGAGGTGTCCCTTCTTTTACTGTGCAGATCATCACAACCGGCATGCCTTCCACAGGTGTTGAATTGTTTATCTGCAGAAAGGGCTTGGGAACTGGGACTGGGGAGACCAAATGAAAAGTTAAGAAATTAGGAAGAACAAGACATTGTTACATCAAGAAACATGAGTGACCTGAGCCAGTCATACCTACAAAAATCCATTTCTGGTCCACATTGTTCTTTCAAATTAGGGACTGGATTTAAATCACCCATAGAACTACCCAAAGATTCAAGATGCAAGCTAAAACAGAAACTCAGCAGGCAATTCGTTTTGAAAATGGAGATAAAAATGAAACCACAACTTTTCCCCTTAGGTTTAATGGAAAAAGAATTGGGGGGAAAAATTTGAACTTTGTTATTGTATATGTTGCAGCTGCAAGACTATTGTATGCACAAAAATTGTAGGACACTTTGATCCGTAGCATGGATAAATGGTTGATGGAGTTGGTGGAAATGGCAAAATTGACCACTTTGATTAAAGAAAAGACCATAATTACTTTTGTTTCCACATGGAGACCGCTTCTGAACTTCGTGCTTGATGTGGAAAAGAATGAAACTCTGACTTTGGATTTTACCGATTAGACTGATAGACTTTTATAGAAATGGCTTGTTCATATTATTATGAAAAAGCAAAAAGTGGTGATTTGATGTTAATGCCTTATTCTACTGTAACAGAGAGAGTCAGAAATCAATGTTTCTTTTTCTTTTCTCTTTCCCTATCTTTCCTCACTTCACTTCCCCCTTTCCCTTCCCCACTCACTGTTCTTCTATTTACTTTTGTATTTTGTATTTTATAATACTTTATAACTCAGTAAAAATGTTGACTAGGACTGGGGGGAAAAAAGAACCACAGGCAATTCAACTATTGGCCTAAAAGTTCATATTCATCATATATAAGCATAAATTCAGTTTTTATCATTTCCCTGGCTATTACTTAGAGCAATGTTCCTCAGCCTTGGCACATTTAATCAAGATGGACTACAACTCCCAGAATCCCCTAGTCCAGGGGTCGGCAACCTTAAACATTCAAAGACTCACAAAGGTCCTAACCGGAAGCCCCCCATTCAATTCTGGAGTTGACCGGAAGTCCGGTTCCCCCACCATAGAGTCTCCTCTTAGAGTGGCGTCCTTTTTCCTCTACCTGTCCTAACTGAAAGTCCTATCAATTGTGGAGCCGACTGGCGACAGGGAGCCGCAGCAGAGGGATGAAAGAGCCACATGCAGCTCCAGAGCCATGGGTTGCTGACTCCTGCCCTAGTCAGTATGCTGGCTGGGGAATTCTGGGCATTGACATCCACACATCTTAAAGTTGCTCAGAAAGGCTGACTTAAAGCATGTGTACCTTTTACGATGGAAAAAACAATGCGTGTTTCTGGTTTACTTCTAGGGTTAAACAAACCAATTTCCTTACGTGGGGAAGAGAAAGAGCTGGACAAGAATTCTACGGCTAAATTCGGCGTAATTTAAATGATTTAAAGATTGAATACTTTTCTACTGGGTGACTTTTTTTAAAAAATAATGTGGCAGTGAAATTCATGTTTGCTTAAGAACCTATTTTACTTAATCTCCCACAAAAACTTGGTAGCAAAAAGGTTACTTAATTCTGGTTTATATTGCAAATAGAATGGATTGAAGTCCACGAGGACATTAGGTTACACTTATATATAGAGCATCACTGGCCTGTTCAGACAAGAGGTAGGAATCACAGGCTTGGGTGGTTTTTTGTTGTTGTTGTTGTTTTTTAGCATCTGAACATGGCAACAGAGGAGTTCTTTGCCTCCCTCCCTCTGCTGAAAATGCCAGGCTAACTGCCCAAGGAAAAATAACAAATCAAATTGTCTTGTGATCAAAGGCAAAGATGAACCTTTGCTGGAGATGAATGACATACCTGGAAGAGAGTATCCTCCATCAGCCAAAGAGCTTTAATAACTTGCATTTGACCAACCTGATCACGGGCAAGAACAGCTGGCCAGGGACCATCAACACTGAAAGGCTATTTACAACATTTGACCTAAACCAAATGTTAGGTTAAGATGAAAGGAAACTGAGATATGGTTTTTCCATTAGACCTTTTTGGAATTCATTGTTGGAATGTATTTTTATGCAACAACTACAGTAGTATTCAGCTAGTAGATGGCAGTATGGTATATATTCTTTGCTCTTTTATTCTAAATAGAATTTCCTGTTTCCTGTTACGTTAAAAACTGTTAAGCAGTAAAGCACATGGTGACTGTACCCTTTGCTCTCTGGTGCTATATATAAACAGAATTTCTAACAGACCTTCTCCCCTTAAAGTGGTAGACCTCAAGAAGGAACATTGATTTCTTAGGGGAGGTGATTCTCCTGCTATTTTGCTGCACTGTTTTATTTTGAAAAGCCACCACATGTTGACGTGCCCCATGTGGAGTTTTGTGTACATCTTTGTCCATTCAAAACATGACAAGCCCTACTGCTTGCTAGCTCTAGATCCCAGATCACCAGATGGATTCCTGCTTCATCAACTGAACCAATTGCACAATGACTCAGCCAAAGAGAATGAAGAGCTGGGTGCTGCTACAAAACCCTCAGCAGCCATTTTTTTGGGGAACTTGCAAATCCAAAACTCTTGCATTGAGGAGTCAACTCAAAGCTGCATGAGTTTTCCATGTAAAAAGTAATATGGAGTCATTTTTTTGTATGCATGTTTAAAAATCATTGATCAAATGGAAATGGAACAGAATGGATTTATCCATGGACACATGAAATGTCCACAGCAAGCCAAGACACTAGCAACAAAAACAAAAATGCACATTACAATAACATAATGCACATTCTAGTGCTACCTAATATATTTGTGATACAAGTCCAAAGAGGAATAGAGTTTACATCACAACATATTTCATAATTGGCATCCTTGAATTATGGGGCAGAAAATACAAGGAATTTGATTTGCTATGAGTATCTTGGGACCATAGAGAGTAAATTGGATCAGTTTGTGCAAGGAGAGAGATTTTATTCCTGCATCATCAGCAGACCTGATTACAGAATGACTGTTCTTTTTAGGAGTGTTAGGGCAAGGCCGGGTTCCAAATCCTGTCGGTAATGGTTCATGTCTGTGTGTGCGCCATTTCCGGTTCACCCGATCTGGTGAGAACTGGTAGCAACCCATCACTGTGTCAGGAGTGATGGGAAGAGACACTGTTTCTTGCTAGTAAGGGAAGAAATATGGAGGGGATTAAGTGCTTATAGCCCATTTTGTACAATTTCCTCATTAGGCTTGCCAATCATAAGGACCAAAACTAGTGAATTTCATTCTGGTTTTGTAAAAGATAAGCTTTCTTTCTTTCTTTCTTTCTTTTTCTTTCTTTCTTTCTTTCTTTCTTTCTTTCTTTCTTTCTTTCTTTCTTTCTCTTTTTTTTTTGCTCTCTCTCTTTTTCTCTCTCTTTCTTTCTTTCCACCCATCTCATCTAGAAGCAACTTTCCTTTTAGCAAGGAAAGGGTTAGTTAGAATGGAGGGCCTTTATTTAAAAACAGGAATAGTTCCTTTGGGTCTGACTGGATTATGGGGAGACAAAGAAATTGAACCTGGTCCCTCTTCATGTTTGCAAGATCAGAAGAAAAATCCTAGAAATCAACTCTGATCTCATCTCTGAGGAAACACCCCATTTCCTCAGAAGCTGTGACTTACCCAAGACAAGAAGCTCAATGTAGAAATAAGCCACTTTGATCTCTCCATCCACTTCGTACATGGCTTGGCACATGAAATGTCCCTCAGCAGCTTGTTGCAGTTTCTTAATCTCTAAGGTGCTGTTCCTCAAACTGATCTCCCCCAGAACAGCAGAGGCCTTCTCCACCTTGGACTCAAGGCCATTGCTGATGGCCACAGCTCTGGGAATGAGGGAGCCGGGTTTGGTGAAACTCCAGAAGACAACCAGGGGTTGCACTATGTCACCACATGCCAGCCTCACTGAGTGGTTATGCACCCCTTTCACCACTTGCTCATCATATTCTGCATCTTCCAAAGGGAGCAACTGACCTGGGGGAATGAATGAATGAATGAATGAAATTCAACTGATCAATCAATGCTGAGCTTTCAGGCCTCTCCAGTGACTCATAATCCGTGGTTTTTTTTCTTAATAAATAAACGTCAGTTTAGGACTTTTCTCTCATGCAGTTTAGGAAGATAGGAGCTTCATAGAATCAATATACTACTAAAGACCGATTTCTTGAGAAGGCAAACAGAGCAACCTTTCCAACTGTTGATCTTAAAGCACCACCTGTTAGGATGGAGCACTCATAGCAGCTAACATTTGGCTGTTTTAGGCAAAGGAAGAGGTGGCATGCATAAATCCTGCTCCATTGCAGCTGCTACCAATTCATTTGAAAGCAAATTTGGTCATTCTGTTTTCACAGGGTTTTTCAGAGATGTGAATGCCAGCATTAAAGTTCTCCCGTATTGTATATATTGTTTCCATATAACAGCATTTCCAAGTGTGTGTGTGTGTGTTTCTTTAAGCCAGGTTTTTTTTACGTAACCAAGATCTTTCTGCAACCCTGGTTGAGTGAAATCACATTCACTACTTTCTGGGGGGTTTTCCTTCTTTTCATTCTGGCAGCCAGCAGATTTTGTGCTTGCCCATTGGGAGACTTATATAGCTATTTCTGGCTCATTAGCCATCATCAGTAAGCCACACCCACATCTCATGTATCTTCCCTGTAAAGGTACAATATCTATTATGAATTTTCCTATTAGAGCCATTCTTTAATGGCTCTACTAGGAAAATTCATATTAAAAAAACACTAAAACATGGATGTTTCCCCAGTTTTCCCCATAATAAGACATCCCCTGATAATAAGCCCAATTAGGCTTTTGAGCGCATGGCAATAAGGCCAAACGCTTATTTCAGGGTTCAAAAAAACATAAGACAGGATCTTATTTTCCGGGAAACACGATATGTATTGATGAATGCAAGCTAGGTCGTTTGTAATTTAAAAGTTTAAGGAAATTTACATTTACGGCCACATAAATTAGGGGAAGAGTCATAGAAAGCATCCAGGACCATTTATTTGGTGAAATGGGCGACTACAATTTTGATAAATAAATAACTATAATTGTTATACAATAACTATAAATATAAATTTTAAAAAATTCTGCAAGTCTTACACACCAGATTAGACTACTGAGCTACAACTGTGTACCCTGGGCTGAATCTCAACTTTTGCAATAGTGTCATCTCCTCCACTGAGATCACCACCAGTTTGTCGCACTCACCAACAAGAGAAGAATTCAAAAAAATACAAGCAGGAAGAGCCATCACTGTATCTGTAAAATTGAGATTCAGCCCAAGGTACACAGTCTTCCATTTAAGCCTTAGTGTAGAGCTGAGCCTCTAAATATTCCACCACCGGGACTCGCAAGCAAAAAAGAAATGTATGTTGCTTATTTCATAGGTAGACATGCATATTTTTGCATTGCAGCTGGCCTGGTAAGATTGCTAACAGGTTACTCACCATAAACTACTGCTGGGAGGATATAAAGGATTTTCAGCAAGCTGTTAAATTGTAGATTCTTTGCCAATCCATAATCCATTGCTCCATGTCACTGCATAGGACAAGACCCAGAAGACAGATCCTATGAGCTCCTTCCAGAGCTTCACATTTCCCCAGCTTCCAGGCAAGCCGTGGACTTCTTCCACTTCCTGTTTCTTCTGCGGACTTACTAACCTCTGTGACTACGGGACAGGTCTCTCTGTCTCTTCTTTCAGTCTCTCAAAAATAAAAAATGCAGCCCTCATAAGGCTTAGATTACACACACACTCCCAATCATCCCCGATTAATGTTCAATTATTCATTTATTCTTACTTAATCTTATTTCCTTGATCTATTATGCAGGAGCTTCTTTAGAGAAACAATGGAAATACAAGTCAAGTTCCTTTGGTTTGAGCATCTTGAAGTCGTGGTTTCATGCTAGTGGAAGATAAGGACTGAAAGCATTAAATTTTCCATAGGA
The DNA here is from genome assembly GCA_030761175.1 of Masticophis lateralis. Taxonomy (NCBI): domain Eukaryota; kingdom Metazoa; phylum Chordata; class Lepidosauria; order Squamata; family Colubridae; genus Masticophis; species Masticophis lateralis. Next base: position 4,366,353 of record JAUDYJ010000008.1, on the reverse strand, counting down.
AAGTCTAAGCCATGTGCTTCTAGTTTGCAAACCTTTCGTGCAATTATATTTCTTCAGACAATTTTTTTGCAATGGCAGAAGAGCAAAGTGTCTTTCTTGCTCATCTTTGAAGGTATGTTTTTCGGTTTGTGCAGAATGCTATCTTGATGTTATGTTTGTGGAGGATTTTGCTTATTCTGTCTGTGGTGCCTTTTATGTATGGGAGGAGGGCTCCACAAATATAACATCAAGACAGCATTCTGCACAAACTGAAAAATATCCACCATCCTAAGGAACCCCAAAGACAAAATTGAGTTAGAAAATCAAGGAGTATATGAAATCCCATGCACCACCTGCCCCACCACATACATCGGACAAACCAACAGAAGAATAAGTGCATGCATTGAAGAACACAAAAACTCAGTCAAAAAAGAGGAACCAACTTCTTCCCTGGTCCAACATCTTAAAGCCACAAGACATGAAATTGACTTTAAAAAGACCAGAACTATCGCCAAAACTGAACACTTTAACAGCAGAATAATCAGAGAAGCCATCGAGATAGAAAAACGCCCACACAGCATGAACAAACGAGATGATACCTCCCGCCTACCAGCCATTTGGAAACCCGCCCTTATTGACAAACGAGTCCCTAACACGATGAATGACACCAGACCCACACTCATGAGAGCCATACAGGATGTCACCACCACACATCCACACAGAAAGCAGACTCAAACCCACACTGATAATGAGGCACGACCAAGGACCAGAAGCCAGACCGCAGCTGCATCATTAGCCACTTTAAACCCCTCCAATCCATACATGAAGCAGACTGACACCCACCATGAAGAGCTCGCACAGCCACAAACACGAAGCCAAACAACAACAATGCAGCTCACCAGCTCAAATCCCCCTGCAACTCAGACTAAGCCGAGCACAACCAAGCCCCCACCCAAACAGAACACACCCCCAGCCAATCAGAGCACAACCAACCCTCCAGCCAATCAGAGCACAGCCAAGCCCCTAACCAATCAGAACACACCTCCACCCAATCAGAACACAGCCAAGCTCCCACCCAATCAGCTCCCACCCCACTAGCAGTTAAAAGGAAGAGACAGCTGCGATCTCACATTGCTCCTGGAAGCACGAAGCCGAGAACACCAGCCTGAAGATGACGAATGAGACTTCGTCGAAACGTTGCCAAGATACTTCCAATTTTACATGGGAGAAGACCCAAATAATCAAAGACACACACACACACACACACACACACACACACACACACACACACACACACACACACACATATATATATATATATATATATATATATATATATATATATATATATATTTGATTTATATGCTGCCATTCTCTGGAGACTCAGGGAGGCTTACAGTGCGTTAAGCAATAGCCTTCATACTTTGGTAGATTTATACAAAGTCAGCTTATTGCCCCCACAAACTGGGTCCTCATTTTACCTACCTTAGAAAGGATGGAAGGCTGAGTCAACCTTGAAGAATTATGGAATATATGGAAGAATTCTTACGATTCTCACAATTGCTAAATAATCTGTATTCTTTGATGTAGAATGGAATGGAATGGAATGGAATGGAATGGAATGGAATGGAATGGAATGGAATGGCATGGACTGGACTGGACTGGACTGGACTGGACTGGACTGGACTGGACTAGACTAGACTAGACTAGACTAGACTAGACTAGACTAGACTAGACTAGACTAGACTAGACTAGAATAGAATAGAATAGAATAGAATAGAATTCTTTATTGGCCAAGTGTGATTGGACACACAAGGAATTTGTATATGCTCTCAGTATACATAAGGAGAATAAAATACATTCATCTAGAATAAAAAAATACAACACTTAGTGATAGTCAAGGTTACTAAAAAGCTATCAAATATACATCCTATAAAAAAAATGTACATCATAGTTTGAAATATTCCCTCTTGCAAATTTTGTAAAAAGATTTTCTTTATTATCTGTTTTAATATCTTTCTAACTATCATTTTAGGCTCACTGGACAATAATTGCTTGGACCATACTAGTTTTCTCCTCATTGTGCTGAAAACATTATTTTCGGGAAATAGTGGAAACCTGACAAACTTCTGCTAAGGCCCATAATGTAGAGAACTTTTATGTATAGGGCATGGATATTTATAGTTATGAATACCAGACGTTATATTGGAAATACGGACAGACAGATGGACGGACTGAGAGATGGACAGATGGAAGGATGGATAGATGGACAGACAGATGGACAGACAGACCGATGGACAGGCAGACAGACAAATGGACAGAGGGACTATTCTCCTTGATAGTTTAGAACAGGGGTCTCCAACCTTGGCAACTTTAATTCCTCAGTAAGCAGAGCTGGCTGAAGAACTCTGGGAGTTGAAGTCCGTAAGTCTTAAACTTACCAAGGTTGGAGACCCCTGGTTTAGAACATGTACAGAATGAAAACCTCTGATGAAGAGAAACCATGACTAAATTGCTCCAACAAACGGCGCCTCAAACTACCCAAGGCCATTTTGCTAGGAGAAGAGCATTCTATTTTCCACCAAAACTAAAAAGTCATCCTTTATTTTGACTGTGCAGGATTCCACATCTGGATTTTACAGGTGTAAAGGTTTCCAAATGAGACTGCCCAGTTGTTGGTTTGCCACTCTCTCAGGATTTCCAGTCACCCATCCCTGCCGTCTCCAAGAGCTCACAGCTTCCCAAACACAATGGCCACTTTTCAGATACTCTTCCTCTTAGGCTTTAAAGAATAGATCCCTCAGCAAAGTGGTGCTCCTGTCTTTCCTACTGAAAACAAAATGGGATGGAAAGAAGCAGGGATGGTATTTCACTTACCTTCGCTATCAGTGCACAAATTTGAGTGCGCTATGCATGAGCAGGACCTTCTGCTCATGCATAGCGCATCAAAAATGGGATATGATGACATTCGGGTGGGTGGGCAGAGCCTCCCGCAGCCGCCGCTACCAGTTTGCCCAAACCGGATAGAACCGTCTAAATCAGTGGTGGGTTTCAAAATTTTTTACTACCGGTTCTCTGGGTGTGGCCTGGTGAGCATGGCATGGCTTGGTGGGCCTGGCAGGGGAAGGGTACTGCAAAATCCCCATTTCCTCCTGATCAGCTGGGACTTGGGAGGCAGAGAATAGATGGAGGCGGGGCCAGTCAACATTTTTACTACTAGTTCTCCGAACTCAAAATTTCCGCTACCGGTTCTCCAGAACTGGTCAGAACCTGCTGAAACCCACCTCTGGTCTGAATACCACCACTGCAATGAAGTCATTAGGGCCAAGAAAAACCCACCTTCCAACAAAAAGCAACCCAGAATCTAAATTGGGGGTGGGGGGAGGGAATAGGAGGGCAGAGAAAATCAAAAGAAAGGCCTCCTCCATTAATTGTGTATATTACTGTTTACTGCGAGTGGCAAACAAATTCCAATGCCTCCACAAGTTCTTTCTTTCCAGTATGAAGGCACGTCAGTCCCCAAGGGCCAGATACTATTACTACGTAGGGTACAGACCACACACAGCGAGAACAGAAAAACACACGCTGGATTATCAGCTTTCTCCTCATTACATATTACACGCCCAGCCCTGGCTGATTCTTCAACTGCCGCTGTTCCCTCTCAGAGATCCCAAGTGAGAAGAAAATCATGACTTGGTCGAGTTGGAGGTTAGAGGCCTTTTAGGTCAGGAAACAGGTGGGGAGGCGTCATCAGTATTGATTTTGCCATGTTTAACCTTTGGTTGCATGGCCAAATGGAGGGGAAAAGTCCCAAACAGCTCAATTTTAAAGCAAAGTTGACTTCCTGCTATGATGCCACAATTCATGAAGATTTCCAATCCAGATTGACTCTATTGAGTAGCACGAGGATTTTGTCCATATGCAAGTAATAACCATGATCTATTTAAGACAGATGGACTTCAAAGAAACAGAATAGGAAGAGTATTGCTATTTTTGAACTTTGGTGTGGGAGAAAGCTTTTGAGAAGCCATGAAAACAATCCAATGGAACATTCAATAAGTCAACCCAGAGTTCTCATTCAAGGGAACAAATAACCAGATTCAAATTATCTTACTTCAGGCACATCATGCAAAGACCCACCTCTGATGCTAGGAAGGTAGAAGGAAAGAGAAGACCATGACCAGAAGCAAAGTGGATGGACTCAGTTACACCAGAGATAGGTGAACCAATGTAATGCACTATGAGAATAACCTTCAGCAACAGGAGGACAAGACTCACCTAAGATAATGGTCAGATAACAGAAATTTGAGTCCAAACTAGAAATGTAATTTGAAACTCAGATTAGAACCTCCCTAATTCTTGTATACAAAGGCAGGTTCAGATTTGCAAGATTCTGTTACTCTAATCCTATAATAAAAATAGCATAAATTCATAAATTTGGTTCATAATCTGATCTGCCTGAAAGTGCTGTTAACTGCTTGCAGGCCTGAAGGACCAGATTAGGGACAGACAGACAGACAGACAGACAGAATTCTTTATTGGCCAAGTGTGGTTGGACACACAAGGAATTTGCCTTTGGTGCATATGCTCTCAGTGTACATAAAAAGAGAATATACATTCCTCAAGAATCATAAGGTACAAGAATTAATGATAGTCATAGGGTACAAATAAGCAATCAGGAAACAATATCAATATAAATTGTAAGGATACAAGCAACAAAGTTACAGTCATACAATCATAAGTGGAAGGAGATAGGTAATGTTTCCAATAGAGAAGATTAATAGTAGTGCAGACTTAGTACCTAGTTTGATAGTCATAGGGTACAAATAAGCAATCGAATCATACCAGGAAACAATCAATATAAATTGTAAGGATACAGCAACAAACAATCATACAGTCGTAATCATCATACAGAGAAAATCTGAAAGAGTTGGCATTGACTTGATGACAACATAATCAATCAATTTAAGATGGGTGAGTTTATTATTATTAGGGTTATATTTATTTAATATAAATATAATCTGACAGATGGGCTGTAGCTCACAAAACCACATTTGATGGAGTTCCCTATATACAAGATTAAGAGAATTAAACTATCATATTTCTGGAAAAAAGAGAAGCCCAGCCATTCTCTGGCCTTTTTAAAACAACTGGTGGCACTATTGGTCCTTCTCTTTGATGGCAAGGAGTTGCCACACTCAATTGTCTTAAGACCAGAGTCATCTGCTGCAAGGCACTTTTTCCACAATGTCTGTCCAGCCAGGTTATAAGAGAGAAGGTTGTAATAATCAGGAAAATGGTCTTGGACCAAACAATGAGAGCATATACTCTTCTAGTGCTTCTCTTGACCCACTGATTAATTAGTTTAGAGTATGACTATATCTTATTTAAAAACAGTTATTTTTAGCAGAAGCCACTTTGTGCTCAGATGGAATATAAACATCAATTCAAGGAACAGAGGAAAAACATTTCCAGCAATGTTATTACTCTCCTTTTTGCTCTAAAACCAAAAAACATCTACAAAGTTACTTAAGGATTGATGTGTTGACCCCATACTCTTTATTAATGTGCCAACCGATTTAGACATACTGACCATGTATGGTGGTTTTTTCTAGCCAGCTGTCTGCCAGATGTGTTGGGACTACAATTCCAGAAAATTCAGGCCATAAGACATTTCTGTCTAGGTGCTGTTCCGCATTCTTTGTCTACTGAAGTTCCTTATTAAGACACGCTGTGCTTTTCAGTTATCCTGGCAGCTAAAAAAGCAAATATCAATTGCCATCAAGCAAACAGAGGTCTATAACCTGAGGCCCAGGTACTTTGAGTTGGATGCAAGTCCTTGAAAAATTAGGAACAAATTGTAACATGAATGCTAGAGAATGGGAAAGAAAGATTAAAAACATACTTGGACATTATTCATAATACCACAATTCCATTTGAATTCAATTTAAGTGATGCCAAACTACATCAAATCAACCTTTATTACAATCAAACAACAGTGTGGGAAGGGTGGGGCACAAGAAATTTAAAAGCAATTTAAAAAGTACCAAAATAAAATTGCATTAAAAAACTGAAAAGGGTAAAAATAAAAATCTTTTTTAAAAATCTAAAAGGAGGGGCAAAAAAAATAAAGGGATATAAAAAAACATGGAAAGCAAAATCTAATACAAATAATATATCTTTTACTAAACACTCTATGATAAACATCCTGGTACTCATTAAAATTGATTTGTAGCACAGATCTGCCATATTTTAAGTGCTGCTGTGCAGAACATGGCAACTCTGTATGTTGTAGCAGAGTTGGTGTCTGAAAGTAACAAGAGTATAAAATTATTCTGTGCGCCCTGGATATTTATTCAATAATGGCGAAATAAGGATAATCTCTATAGTGTAGGCACTGGAGAAGTATGTCTTCTGTTGTTCCTACAGGTCCAGAGTCACAAGGTGCCAAACTAATGTTTTTGTCCTCCAACCCCACCCCAGTTTGGAGAAGTCACATGCCTGCCAACAAACAGCCCTTTCGAAGATCTGGTACAGCTTTTTGCCTAGGAAAAATAGAATAATAGAATTGGAAGGGATCTTGGAGGTCCTCTAATCTAGGGGTCTGCAACCTTAAACACTCAAAGAGCCATTTGGACCTGCTTCCCACAAAAAAGAAAACACTGGGAGCCACAAAATCCTTCCCATGCCTGACTATTTCTTGAACGGCCACAAACCTAGCATATGTAGTTGAATTAAATGTTCAGTTTTTTTCTGAAACTTTTCTTTTCTTGGATTTATTCATGGTTGGCCTACTGGGGGTTGAAAAGCTCAATAAATTGTGTGCCGGTGGGTGTCGCACATTGGTGGTTGTGAATCTTATCTTGGGAGCTGCAGCAGAGGGATGAAAGAGCCACATGTGGCTCCAGAGCCGCAGGTTGCTGACCCCTGCTCTAATCCAACGCCCTGGTTAAGTAGGAAACTGTTAGATCGGCGCAGGAAAGAAGAAGTGACCAGCGGAGTTCAAGTAACAAGGTTTATTAACTAGAACTGAACTGCTTGAGCGCTGCCGGAGCTCTCCTTATATTTGCTCCGGCAGACGCACCGCCCCCTGACAGGGATTCAAATCTCCCGCCGAAGGATCTTCAGCCAATCCCAGGCGGGTGTCCTTATAAGGACATAACACTCCTCCCCCCTAGTTCTTAGTCAGTCAATCAGGGAAAATAGTCACTTAAATATACAGGACGTCGACGTAAACGCGCTGACCTGCGCAGTCCATTCTTGGAGAGGCTGCCTTCCCTGCTGGAGGGTGCTTCCTCGGTCCGGGGATTTCTTCCCGGTGCCGGGGTGGATCTGGCCGTCGAGGACGCGGGCACTGCTCCCGAACCTCCAGCCGGGTCGAGGACCTCCGCCTGCGGGCAATGCTGGTCTGCCTCGTTCCTGCCCGGATCTTGGTGCCGCCGGTGTGGATCCCTGCTGTTGGCTGGTCCGGAACTCCTGAGCCACGGTAGGTTCCTGGGTGTCCCTCGGGTTCCCTCCAGGATAGGGTCGCGCCGGTCTGGGCTTGGGTGCGAGTTCGGCGGTGGTGGTTGGGTTAAGTCCCCGGGTTCTCCGGTTGAGTCCGGCTTACTCCCGGGGCAGCAGGCGGACAAGGTTGGTGGCAGGTCGGCTCTGTCGCGGTGTTGTAGGCCTACCTTGCAGGGGTGGTGTAGGCCCTCTCTCTGCGGCTGGCCTGGCAGTGGTGGTTGCTGCTCCCTCTGGCCGCTGGGCTGCTCGGTCACGTCTGGTTGGTGTTGGTCTACCTTGCGGGGGTGATGGTGGCCTTCCTCGCAGGGTTGGTCTTCTGCGCGGTCGGCGGATTGTTGTAGGGCCTCCCGAAACGTTGGCTGGAGGTCCCCGTCTCTGGACTGCCAGTTGCCTACCTCGCAGGGTTGATGTTGGCTTCCCCTGCTGAGTTGTCCCCGGTCTACTTGGCTTTCGTTTCTTGCCTGGAGGTCTTGGGTCTCAGAGTGTTGGCTGCCATTCACCCTGCGTTGCTTCGGGGTCCCTGGCGTGGCTTGTCCCCGGTCTACTTGGATCACCGGAGTTTGCCTTAAGCTAGGTGCTGGGGTGTCTGTTCTTCCCGCCTGTCGCCGGCCTCCCTTGTCTGGGTGGTTTCGTCCTACCTCGCCAGGGTGGTTTTGGCCTGCCTCGTCGGGGTGGTTTAGGCCTACCTTGTAGGGGTGGTTTAGGCCTACCTCGTCGGGGTGGTTTAGGCCTACCTCGTCGGGGTGGTTTTCGCTCACTTCCCTCCACCTTTTGCAGAGCTGGTCGAGATGACGTCTCACGATCTGTCCATCTTCCAGCTCAGCGCGGTAGGATTTGGGACCGGTTGTGCTGTGTACTGTAGCTTTAAGCCATTTAGGCGAGCTGTGGAAATTGAGAGCGAAAACGGCATCGCCGACGGAAAACTGGCGAAGTTGGCGACTGGCGGATGCGGGCACCTCAGAGGTGTATTGCGGGTGCAGTCTGTCCAGGAGTGACCGGAGTCGCCTGCCCATTAAAAGTTCGGCAGGGCATTTTCGGGTGGCAGAGTGAGGCGTGATGTGCTGGGTGAACAAAAAAGTGTCAATGCGCTCCTGCCAATCACCCGGGCCCATCTTGGCGAGCGACTCCTTTGTGAGCCTCACCATCCGTTCAGCCTGTCCATTTCCGGCCGGTCTGTAGGGGGCAGAGAGGGCATGGCGGATGCCCAACCCTGCCAGGAAAGCCTCCATGGGTACGGACGTAAGTTGGGGCCCGTTGTTGGAGACCAATACGTCTGGAAGCCCATGAGTCGTGAAGAGACGCCGGAGTGCACGGATCGTGGCCTCCGTTGTGGTGGATGCCATGGGGACGACCTCCAGCCATTTTGAGTAGGCATCAACCACGATGAGGAGGTGGTGCCCCTGGATGGGGCCAGCAAAGTCTATGTGAATGCGCAACCAGGGGGAGCTCGGAGTTTCCCAGGGCGTCGGGTCAGACTGAGGCGGAGCGGCTCTGACTTCTTGGCACGGGCTACACCCGGCGACCCAATGCTCAATGTCTTTGTCCAGTGACGGCCACCAGACGTAGCTCCGTGCCAGGGCTTTCATCCGGACGATGCCCGGGTGTCCTTTATGCAGCGCGGCAAGAGTCCTTCGTTGAAGCGCGCTGGGAATCAGCACCCGATCTCCCCATAGTAAACAGCCGCGCATGGTGGACAGCTCCCTTGCTTGCGGCTGAATGGGCTGAAATCGGCGCTATCAATTCGAGCAGGCCAGCCTCTCAGGACCCAGGAGTAGACTTGCCAGAGGATAGGGTCAGCCCGTGTGTGCGTCGCCACGTCGGCAGATGTCACCGGACAGTTGCTGTCGTTGTCAATATGCAGCAGCTCGAGCGTGGGGGCCGGGTCTTCCACGGAGTCGGCGGATGGGCACCTGCTCAGCGCGTCGGCGTTCGCGATGGCTTTACCAGGCTGGTGGACGAGGCTGTAGGAGTAGCCGGCGAGGAAGATAGCCCAACGAGTCATCCGGGGGGACATGAAGGTTGGGGTCTGCTTGTCGCCTGCGAGTAGGCCCAGGAGAGGCTTGTGATCGGTGACAATGGTGAAACGCCGTCCATACAGATATTCGTGGAAACGCTTCACCCCTGCAACAATAGCCAACGCCTCTTTGTCCAGTTGGCTGTAGTTGCGCTCAGCACTAGACATAGTCTTTGAGAAGTAGGCAATGGGGGCTTCACAGCCGGTAGGCAGTTCGTGGCTGAGCACAGCGCCGACCCCGTAGGGGGAAGCATCACAGGTTAGTCTGATGGGCAGCGTCTCATTGTATTGAATGAGCACACTGTCAGAGGTCAGTAGTTGCTTAACGGCTCTGAATGCAGACTCTTCCTCGCGTCCCCACCTCCAGGAAGCCGCCTTTGCCAGCAGGCGATGGAGCGGCTCAGCAATAGTGGCTTTCTGTTGGAGGAAAATAGCGTAGAAGTTAAGCAATCCAAGGAAAGCCTGAAGCTCAGCTTTGTTTTTGGGGCTGGGAGCTTCATGGATAGCTTTAACTTTTGATTTGGTGGGGTGGATGCCAGAACTATCTATGAGATAGCCCAGGAACTCGACTTCCTGTACCCCAATGATGCACTTGTCCCTCCGGACCCTCAAGCCCTTCTCCCTGAACCGCTGGAGAACTAGCCTCAGCCGGTCAAGGAGTTGAGCCTTTGAATCCCCAGAGATCAGTACATCATCGAAGTAAGGCACCACCCCTGGAACGCCTTGAAGAAGGCGTTCCATCATGGATTGGAAAATGCCTGGGGCTGCACTGACTCCAAACTGGAGACGGTTACACTTAAACGCGCCTCTATGGGTGACAATAGTCTGTGCCTCCACCGTTTCCTGATCAACTGGCAATTGCTGGTAAGCCTGGGCCAGGTCCAGTTTCGCAAAAATTTTGCCCTTGCCGAGTGAGTGCAGCAAATGTTGCACTACTGGCACAGGGTATGCGCTCTGCGGTAACGCCTTGTTGATGGTCACTTTGTAATCGGCGCAGATGCGCACAGATCCATCCTGCTTCATGGGGGTCACAATGGGAGTTTCCCATGAAGCATGATCGATGGGTTCCAGTATGCCCTGGGCAATCAGCTTATCTAGCTGCGCGTCTACTTTAGCCCGCAAGGCAAATGGAACCCGGCGGGGCTTGAGCCGAATTGGGGTTACCCCCTTGTCCAGATTAAAAGAGATGGGTTTCCCTGAAAAGGTCCCTAACTTACCATCGAAGACTTCTTGGAACTCTCCGATGAGTGAGTCGAGTTCGCCTGAGCTAATCTGGTGGATGCCTCCAATAGAAAGCCCCAACGGCTGGAACCACTCCACGCCCAGCAGGGTCGGGCGGCTATGCTCCACGACAGTTATGGGGAGCTGGCCTTGGAACTGCTTGAAGGCGATCTGGAGGTTGGTTCTACCGATGACGCCGATGGGGTTGCCGCCGAAATCCACCAGCTTGGAGTGCAGAGGTTCAAGTTGGCGCTTGGTGAGTGTCGGCTTCAGCCTCTTCACTTGGTGCCAGTCGATAATAGAGTAGACGGAGCCAGAATCGACTTCCATCGTGCACGGCAAGCCTTCTGCCAACAGTGTCACGTGGAATTTTGTGGCACTGTTGGAGCTGGTGAGGGCGATCGTTGTCTGGTTCACGGCGCCGCCATGAGAACTGTTGCGGTCGTCGCAGTTGTGCTGGAGTGAGGACCGTTTGGATGATCTCTGGGAGTTGCAGCGGTTTTCCGGATTCCGGGGCTTGATCGATTCTGGAACCGGATCAGAGGCTCTGCATGCCTCAGCGATGTGCCCCTTCTTAAGGCAGCGTCTGCAGGTTGCATCATGCCAGCGGCAGGATTGGCAGGGATGGTGTCCCTTGCAACTGCCGCACTGAGCGGCGCGGCGGCCATCTTTTTGAATTTCCCGCCTAGATGGGCGGGAAACTTTCAAAACGGTCGACTCCCCCTCTGAGTCGGTTGGTGCGGCAGAGTCATCGGACGATTCAGATGACGGTTTGCGGATCTTATGGATCCCTCGGGACTGGAGCATGGCAGCGGCGGCGGACTCGGATGTTTCAGCAGCCGTAGCTTCCTCAAGAACGTCCTTCAAGGACAGTCTTTTTCTGCTCAGGAACTTCTTTTGGAGGTTTGCATCTTTCATCCCGAAGACGATCCCGTCGCGTAAGGCATTGTCAATGTTCTCAAACTCGCAGTTTGCTGCAATTTGACGCAATGCTGCCACAAAGTCTTTGAGGGATTCGCCTTCCTTTTGGTTACGCTGGCGGAAAGTGAACCGATTCAATATGGGGGTGCCCGTTGGTGCATAGTGGTCTTGCAGGGCAGTCTGTAGATCTACCCAGGACATGACCTCAATGTCTCTGGGTGCGACGAGGTTGACGGCGAGCTCCAAAACGTCGGTGCCGCAGTGAGCGAGGAAGAGAGCCCTCTTCCTCTCGTCGTCTAGATTGTTGTAGCCATTTCCCCGGAGGAATTGGCGGAAACGTATCATATAGGAGCTCCATTTCTCCCGGCTGGGGTTGAAAGGAGCCAGCGAGGCGAACGGTGCTTGCGGCGTTGCCATCTCTCAGACCGCGTCGAGTGACTTCAGCTCGTTATGGCGATCGTGCCACGCGGAGGTTCTTCTCTAGTCCTTCGTCGCCAGTGTTAGATCGGCGCAGGAAAGAAGAAGTGACCAGCGGAGTTCAAGTAACAAGGTTTATTAACTAGAACTGAACTGCTTGAGCGCTGCCGGAGCTCTCCTTATATTTGCTCCGGCAGACGCACCGCCCCCTGACAGGGATTCAAATCTCCCGCCGAAGGATCTTCAGCCAATCCCAGGCGGGTGTCCTTATAAGGACATAACAGAAACCATATGCCATTTCAGATAAGTGGCTGTCCAGTCTCTTCTTAAAAACATCCAGTATTGGAGTACCCACAACTTCTGAAGGCAAGCCATTCCACTGGTTAATTGTTCTCATTCTTAGGAAATTTCTCCTTAATTCCAGGTTGGTTCCTTCCTTGATTAGTTTCCATCCATTGCTTCTTGTCCTGCCTTCAGGTGCTTTGCAGAATAGGTTGATCTCTTCTTTGTGGCAGCCCCTCAAGTATTGGCTAACATTGGCTATTATGTCTCCCCTAGTCCTTCTTTTCATTAGACTAGACATACCCAATTCCTGCAACCATTCTTCATATGTTTTAGCCTCCAGAAAAACTGCTTTTGCAAAATGGAGAATCAAACAGGTAGAAAAAAGACGTTTTAGTCACACACATATTATTGAGCAGAGAGGCAGCTCCAGCAGTGACAAACTTCTTCTGGGAAATGGGATGGTTCTGTTTTCTTTGATTAACTGCTCCAGGATACACACTCCTCTGGCAACATGCTCTCATTCTACGTGGCTTTTCCAAGAAATACATTTAAATACAGACAACCTCAAGGGAGGCAGGGGAATAGTAAGGTCTGGAAGCTTGGCTGTTTTGGCACATCCCACATATGCTAATCCTGCTTTCCCCCAAAACAGCCAATGCAATTTTAATAGCACATAGAAGCATGGAGATGTCAGTAAAGTTGATGTTATCCATTCCGTTGAGTCCGACTCTTGACAACCCTACGAGCCAGGTCTTTCCACATCTTCCCATCTTGCGCTATTTCTTTGAGTTGTCCTATGGTCTGGCTGGTGTCAGTTTTGATGTTGTCCAGCCACTATATTCTTTGGCAGCCTGGTTTCCTTTTACCCTAACTCTTCCAAACAAAATTGCTTTCTCCGGTGAATTTCCCCAGCATGACCTGGCCAAAATAAGTGAGACACATTTTTGTGATTTTGCCTTCTAGTGACATGTCTGGTATTATGCACTCCAGAGTTTGCTTGTCAGATACCTTTACTGTCCAAGAAATATGCAGGAGTCTTCTCCATCACCACAACTCAAACAAGTCAATTTTTTTTCCTGTTTCAGTAAAGTTAGTAAAATGTAATTAGGCTTTGACTTGGAGGACCTGCTGAATAACAACTCTTCATCCAGCTTCGGTTTGCTGGGCAAGCTTCGATCAGACGATTTTTCTCGGAATGGCCTACCACAAGGCCATTGAGAAAACAAACTTTGAAACTATAGATGCCCCAGGAAGGATGATGGCAGAGGGATTGGCTTTAAGATGCTATCACTCTACTGCTGATAGAATGAAGTCCTGCCATTAATGTGCAAGGCCATCTTTTACGAACACCGATGAATAAATATTTCCAGACAATTGCAACTAGGTGGAAAGGGAGTCAGTTTCCTCTCTGTTCCTTAAATGAGTGGCATTAGAACCAGTGAGCTGAGGTGGCAGGTAACCAGATTCCAGCTAAACATAAGGTGGAGCTTCCTGATGGTATGAAATGAGCTGCTTTGGAAGATGGGAATAAAGTTTCATTTACTAGATAAATACAAAAAGTTGGACATTGATGCTGTACCAAGGTGTTTTTTCAGAAGGAAATTGGACTTTGTTTTTTCCTTGAAAACTCTTCGCTTCTCATCCTAGAAGCATCTTTAGTTCTGAAGAAGAACTGAAGAAGCTTCTTGGATGAGAAATGAAACATCTTCAAGGAAAAATAAAGGAAGTCTAGTTGCCTTTTGAAAAAACACCTTTGGGACAACCAGGGCCATGAATCTCGATAGACGTTGATGCTGTAGTTGTATCATGCATTGTACAAGTTGTACTAGATGGTCTCCAAGCTATCTTCAAGCCCCATGATTACACAATGAACTGATTCCACTATACTACTAATACTACCTTTACAAAGCTATCGGGCCTTACTACATTCCAGTTACTATGCCTTTTTGTTAGACATTCCAAGCTTGAGTAAACACTTACATCAGTTTTATATCAGGGTAATGACTATAATTATTCCTACCTTTGGATTTGTACTTTAGGGAAGATGATGCCAAGAAAAGTTGATCTCACATTTCTTAGGCCTTCCTGAGAAGGCAAACTATCTGCTGATTTAGTTTACAGCAGGGGTGGGTTCTAAATTTTTTTACTACCAGTTCTGTGGGTGTGGCTTATTTTGTGGGCGTGGTTTGATGGTCATGTGACAAACAATTCTTTAGGATTTAGCAGAGGTACTGGTCTACCAGGCTTTTAACTACTTGCAGAGCCGTACTGCTCTACCCATTTGTTTTTGGAGTGTTCTGGTCTACCCATTTGTTTTCGGAGTGCACTTTGAAGTGCCGCGACAAGAGTTTAAACAGTTCCGTTCTGCCACCACCGAGAGCATTGGAAACTGCTTTCAGGCAGCTTGGCCTCAGTTACCAATCTACCACCACCAAGTGGTTTACAAGGAGCAGATCGGTTCTAGCCAATCAGTTGGGAGGCTTCTTGGCTTCTCAATTTAAAGCTACGGTGTCTTGTGTTTTTTTTTTTCCTCTTCTTTGTCAAGTGAGCCCTGATTTTTTTCTTCTAGCTGATCAGCTGGGACTCGGGAGGCAGCAAATAGATTGGGGGCAGGACCAGGCAGAGGTGGTATTTACCGGTTCTCCGAACTACTCAAAATTTCTACTATTGGTTTGCAAGAACCGGGGAGAACCAGTAGCAACCCACCACTGGTTTACAGATAGAAATATCTATCTGTAATGGGTGGAAACTAATCAAGGAGAGAAGCAACTTAGAACTAAGGAGAAATTTCCTGACAGTTAGAACAATTAATCAGTGGAACAACTTGCCTCCAGAAGTTGTGAATGCTCCAACACTGGAAGTTTTTAAGAAGATATTGGATAACCATTTGTCTGAAGTGGTGTAGGGTTTCCTGCCTGGGCAGGGGGTTAGACTAGAAGACCTCCAAGGTCCCTTCCAATTTTGTTATTCTATTCTATTCTATTCTATTCTGTGCTGTGCCGTGCCGTGCCGTGCCGTGCCGTGCCGTGCCGTGCCATGCTGTCCTGTCCTGTCCTGTCTAATGTATTTGCAGATTAGTCAATATATTCTATAAATTGATATTCTGCTGCATATGTCAAAGGAGACCTTTCTCAGAGCTTAGCAATGGTGGTTTTCCCATGATAATAGCAATAGCCCTTAGGCTTATATACCATTTCACAGTGCTTTACAGCCCTCTCTAAGCAGTTTACAGAGTCAGCATATTTGCCCCCAACATAATGTTGGTTGTCTTCAAATTTGTCACAAGCTTTAGCTTCCTGAGTTACAGTCTGCTCATGATAATTCAAGTCCAGAGGCCTTGGTTTGTTATTTCATCCCTCCTTCTCCACTTAGCCATTCAATATAGATGAGGGCTTGTAATGTAATTTAAATGCCACTGTCTCTGAGATGAGAATGATGTAAATGTAGAGATTCTTCTGAGCTGAATGTCTATTCATTCTTGCATCACATGATCCATGACAGGAAAACAGCATCCTTATTATGTGTGAAAAAAAATCTAAGAGCAAAGTGCCATGAAACCAAAGAAGTAACTTAGAGACTTATATTTCAGAACAGTTTTGGAACAAATCAAAGGCAGTAGTTTACTGCATTTTTCTAGGCTTGGCTGCAAAAATAATTTGTTTTTTTTTAAAAAAAAAAATCTTCATACATCTCTTCAGGCAGTGCTGGAAATCTAAGATGTTCGTGCCCTCCAAGCTACTTTGTAAAAATGCCTTCTACCTAGGGCAGTGTTTCTCAACCTTGGAAGCTTGAAGATGGGTGGACTTCAACTCTGCTTGCAGGGGGATTCTGGGAGTTGAAGTCCACCCATCTTCAAGCTTCCAAGGTTGAGAAACACTGCCCTAGGGAATGGATTGAGAGACAGGCCAATCTATTTATGGCACACTAGCCAGTTCAAATTCCATGTTGGAAACGTGGAATGATAAGTGTTGTTCCTTAGAGCCATGAAGGAAATATCACATACTTACCTCTATGAATTTTTTTGGTCTCTGGTGGCTGACCAAATTAATTTTGAAATACGCATCTGGTATGTTTAGACAACTGAACTACCTCGTGATTCAGATAGTGAATTAGACAGCTGATGGCTTTCTCAAACAAACAAACCAAAAAACCTCAACCAGGCACAAAGTATGTGCATACAAGTAGAAGGGTTGTCATTCAACACAATCAGTGGTGGGTTGCCCCCCTGTTTGGACAGGTTCACAAGAACCAGTAGTAAAACTGGCAGGAGGCTCTGCCTACCTCCTTGGATGTTGTCATAGGTGATTGATCTAACGCGAGATCCCATTATGAACCGGTAGTAAAGGTAAATAGAACCTACCTCTGAACACAATAATCAATGCAAGGAATAATGAAGTTAAAAGAGTCTCCTCTGCATTTTGAAGTGGTATAATATTGCAGATCTAAAACAGTGCATCTTCCATAATAAGCC
Source organism: Masticophis lateralis (assembly GCA_030761175.1). Lineage (NCBI taxonomy): Eukaryota > Metazoa > Chordata > Lepidosauria > Squamata > Colubridae > Masticophis > Masticophis lateralis. The sequence continues at coordinate 4,349,539 of JAUDYJ010000008.1, read as the reverse complement.
ATCCTTTAGTGTAACATAGGCTGCAGCATGGGAGGAAGGGAAGAAGGGAGGGAAGTGGAGAAAAGAAAGGTGGAAATAAACAAAAAAAGTAGAAATAAAGACATAAATGGGTTAAAGTTCTGAAAAGACAATGCCTGATGGATTGGAAAGATCACATGGGATCTCTCCAAGGCTTTCTGTCCAAAAGAAGTGGCTAAAAAGTTGTAAAAGAAGAACTACCTTTCAGTCAATCCAGGATGCAGACAATGTTATAAACATCTGATATCCAGAGGAAGTTAATTCATACATGCTGGGAGCTGGGAATTCTGCTATTACAATTTGTCCCTAAGTGAATTTCATGAGCAGGATGAATTCCTTCTCCAAACCTATCAACTATCTGTATTTACTGATAGCATAAACAGCCCACAGCTTTGGTTTCTTCAAATGATTCTTCATAGTCTTACTGGAGGGTAAGATGCTCCAAATTGTGGAAACAGGAAAAATCCATTTATTTTGTTGATTTGTATCATCTATACCAAAACAAGGTTTTCATCAGAGAAAATTGTTTGTTTGTTTGTTTATCACAATAACAGAGTTGGAAGGGACCTTGGACGTCTTTTAATCCAGCCCCCTGATCAAGTAGGAAATCCTATGCCATTTCATACAAATTGTTGTCCAGTCTCTTCTTTAAAACTTACTTACTTACTTACATTTTATTTTATTTTATTTTATTTTATTTTATTTTATTTTATTTTATTTTATTTTATTTTATTTTATTTTATTTTATTTTATTTTATTTTATTTTATTTTATTTTTGTTGCCCATCTCACTGTGGAGCTATTTTGGGTGGTTTACAACAGTAGAATGTAAATTTATAAAATTATTAATTTATTATTATATTAATCACAATTATGATTATGGGCAAAAATTGTGAATATTCACCCAAAGGGCTAACCATCATTGGCAGGCTTTGAGAAATAAGCATAAAAATACATATAAAGTTTTTTTCCAATTGACCCAAGCTTATTAAGATGAAAGCGAGAGAAATTAAAATTGAGATTAACTATCTCACTCTCTGGGGAAGAATCCTGGTGCCCTCCAGAACGAAATTGAGGAAAAGAGCTCCTCTAGATCAGAAGTCTCCAACCTTGGCAACTTTAAGATTTGTGGACTTCAACTCCCAGAGTTCCTCGGCCAGCTGGGAGTTGAAGTTCACAAGTCTTAAAGTTGCCAAGGTTGGAGACCCTTGATCTAGATTACACTGTTGCCTCCTAGCAGTTTTATTGGACTTTCACAATCATCAGTGAAAGAAATGAGAAGGAAGAATAACCCGTTTGAGAAATTGGTGAATAATTCACAACACTATATGGCTGAGAGTCATCTAATTATAGCTTTGTTCCAAGCTTTCCTTGAACTTAGAATAGAATAGAGCTGGAAAGGACCCTGGAGGTCTTCTAGTCCAGCCCCCTGCTCAAGCAGGAGACCCTATACCATTTCAGACAAGTGGCTGTCCAGTCTCTTCTTAAAAACCTCCAGTGATGGAGCAGCCACAACTCCTGAAGGCAACTTCTGTTCCACTGATTAATTGTCCTCACTGTTAGGAAGTTTCTCCTTAATTCCAGGTTGCTTCTCTCCTTGATTTGTTTCCATCCTTTGCTTCTTGGTAGTTTGCCTTCTGGTAGTTTGAAAAATAAATTGACCCCTCCTCTTCTTTATCACAGCCCCTCAAATACTGGAATACTGCTATCATGTCACCTCTAGTCCTTTTTTTCTCTAGACTAGCCAAACCCACATCCTGCAACCGTTCTTCATATGTTTTAGTCTCCAGGCCTTTAATCATCTTAGTGGTTCTTTTTGTTTTCTTTGCTCTGACCATGTTTCCATTTGTCCTAGGTGCCTGTACAATACCCTCTGGATGGTCAGGAGCTGTTGATATTCCTGCAATCCCTTGCACAATGTCAGGTCCTTTTCTTGAGAACCTGTAAGGCTTTAATTCCTAAAAGTTTCCTCTTTCAAGGGCTTAAATGTAGCTCTTGCAGGGTTTCCACGGATCCTGTCAAACCCAACTGGTTTGTGATTTCCGCTGACATCCCCAGACATCGTTCTACAGGGTAATGGAATTGAGTTAGCTACTCCTCCATCCTTGGGGATCACTTCATAACAAGTCAGACTTTGGAAATATCTCCCAAATCCCCCTCAGCTTCCATCCTCATCCTCTTGTGTGGATATAAATGTATGTTCCTGTCCTTAGTTGCTATGTCAGTTTTAAGAGCCTCTGACCCCTTACCAATCAAATGTTTCCTGTGTTATCTGCACAAATCCTAATTTATGGTCTGCCTTCTCCAGAAATGCAATCTCTAGTTTCGACAAATTGCTGTTAGCCCTGTCAAGGGAGCATGTGCAAAAGTCATTCCCTCATAACATCGCTTCCCTGATCTCTGTTGGCCTTTCAGCAAAGTAGTTCTTCTTTATCCTGGATTTAGGCTTTCTGAACGTTATTTATTTTGTGCCTTTGAGTCAGTGTTGATTCCTGGTGATTGCCTGGACAAATCCATGCAGTTTTCTTGTGGCCAGAATTCGGAAGTGATTTGCCATTGCTTCCCTCCTAGGGCTAAGAGAGAATGACCGGCCCAAGGTCATTTAGTTTTGTACCTAAGGGTGTCTTACCTAGTATCCTCCAAATGTATCAGGCTTCATTCTCCCAAATTCCCCATGAGATGAGACTTCTAGGAGCTGAAGTTCACATGGTTGCATGGCGATTAAGTTGGAAGATGACTACAAATTCAGTCCCAGCAGGAACATCATGTAACATATACAGAAGAGCTAGGTTGGAAGAAGGATGCTTCAGTCTATCAAGGCACATTCTAAAAATATCAGTAAATTTGCTATTCTACAGCAGTAGTTATAACTATGAGCAAAGGTAAAGGCTCCCCTCACACATTTGTGCTAGTCATTCCTGACTCTAGGGGGCGGTGCTCATCTCCGTTTCAAAGCCGAAGAGCCAGAGCTGTCCGATGTCTCTGTGGTCATGTGGCCGGCATTACTAAACACCAAAGGTGGTCCCTATTTTTCTACTTGCATTTTTTACGTGCTTTCGAACTGCTAGGTTGGTAGAAGCTGGGACAAGTAACAGGAGCTCACCCCATTACGTGTCACTAGGGATTCGAACCGCTGAACTGCTGACCTTTCAATTGATAAGCTCGTCGTCTTAGCCACTGAGCCACCACGTCCCTAGGCTTATCCATATTTAAAAGAAACAGAGAGCTATAGTCAGAGGCAGCCTGGAAAAAATGCTAAATTGGGATAGAGCCCTTGCAGCAGTTTTCAAATATATTCAAGACCTACAGTTTAAGGCATCTTTTTTTCCTTCCGAACTTGGCAAGTATGGGTTGTCAATTTGTGTCATTGGTATGCTATGCTCTTGTTTGTAATGCTGGTTGCTATCCTCAGAGAAGGCGTGATGGTGCTAGGATGGATAGGATATGAAGTCACTTGGTGTAGAGTGTGCCAAAACTGGAGAAGCAGTTGAGAGGAAAAAAAATGGTGGATTTTGTGAGTCAGGAAAAGTCCTCCTTAGCTCTTGTCAACAGATTGGGAAAAGAAGTTGGGAAGAAGGGGATGATTTTCTTAGGAGATCTCAAGGAAGTCAAAGCTACTCAGGGAGGATCTCCTCCCACTCAGTAACAGTAACAGAGTTGGAAGGGACCTTGGAGATCATCTAGTCCAACCCCTTGCTCATGCGACCTATACTAGGATTCGACTTTCTGATCAACAAGCTCAGTGTCTTAGCCACTGAACCATACATCTCAAGATGTATGGCAGCGGGTATTCCATAGCACCTCACAAAGGCTACTAAATTAAGCAGTTAGAAACAACATTCCTTGAATGCTTAAGACTGTTCACCCAACTAACAGTTGGCAAAGAAGGAATACTATCAGCATGAAAGAATAATGGATGGTGTTCAGAGTTTTTCTAGTGCCTTCAAGTCAGTGTTGATTCCTGGTGGTCAAGTCCTTGCAATTTTCTTGGCAAGATTTTGGAAGGGATTTACCATTGCCTCCTTCTCAGGGCTGAGAGAGAGGGACTGGCTGAAGTTCATGCAGCTGGCTTCATGCCTAAGGCAGGACTAGAACTCCCAGTCTCCTGGCTTCTTGTACCACTGCTACAAACTGCAGCATGAGGAAAGATTGAGATTTTTTAAAAAAACATCCATACTTTATTTTTTAAAAGCAAAATCAAAAGCTTTACTACTACTAAAAGAAGCAGATGCTAATTATAATTCTTTTCCATTTAGAATAGTGCTTTTCTAAAAGCTGTCATTTTCCTTTGGAAATAAAAAGGAAAGAAAAATACGTCACCACCACATCATGGAGACTATCACACACTGTCACTTGGCTTGGAAGGTTTTTGATTGTCTGTAGTCTTAGAAACAGAGTTTTGTCCACAAGCCTCTGAACAGAAAAAATTAGCTCCAAGACTACAACTATTTTAGACCTGGTTGTATAAATCCAGAAATAGAGAGAGTGGGAATGTTTTCTAATTCAAGAACAATATATTTTGGACTGAAGCAAAAAATTGTATAATCATTGTGGCCTAACAAGATCACTACCTTGAAATGAAGACAAAGACTCAACCCTATTTGTCTCTTTAGGAATTCATGAAGCTATGTAATTGTCAGTGATAACTTATATTTCTATTGAATTGTCTCTTTCCACCGACTGCAGCCAATCAGCACATTACACAGTCACATCGCAGGGGTGATACAATAACAGAATGTGAGGGGCTATCACAGAGAAGAGGAGTCAACTTATTCTCCAAAGCACCCAAGGGCAGGAGAAAAAGTAACAGGTGGAAGATTTATTATTTATTTATTTATTTGTTTGTTTGTTTCAATTTGTATACCGCCCTACTCCCAAAGGGACTCAGGGCGGTGAACAGCCAAAAATAAAATACAATTTACATACAAAAGGTAAAAACTATTAAAAAAAGATTAAATTTAGGCTCGAAAATTTAAAACCACCAATTTATATAAACATTTAAAAACCCCAATTTAAAGCCAATTTAAAAGGGAGAGTTAGGCCAGCCCTGCCTGTTGGAAAAGAAGCGTTTTTAGGGCACGGCGGAAAGTGCGTAAGTCCTCAATTCTCCGTATCTCTGGGGGGAGCTCATTCCAGATGGCAGGTGCCCCCACAGAGAAGGCTCTCTCCCTGGGGGCCGCCAGTCGACACTGTTTGGCCAACGGCACCCTGAGGAGCCCCTCTCTATGGGAGCGGACTGGTCGGTGAGAGGCTATCGGTGGCAGAAGGCGGTCTCGTAAGTACCCGGGTCCTAAGCCATGGAGCACTCTAAAGGTGGTAACCAAAACCTTGAAGCGCACCCGGAAGACCACCGGGAGCCAGTGCAGCTCGTGCAGGAGGGGGGTCACATGGGAGCGCCACGTCGCTCCCATCACCACCCACGCGGCCGCATTCTGGACCAGTTGGAGCCTCCGGGTGCTCCTCAAGGGGAGCCCCATGTAGAGAGCATTACAGTAGTCCAGGCGTGAGGTGACAAGATCATTAAAGAGAGATTCAAACTAGAAAGGTGATTTCATGACAGTGAGAACAATTAACCAGTGGAATGGCCTGCCTTCAGAAGATGTAGGTGCTCCATCACTGGATGTTTTCAAGAAGAAATTGAAATGGCAATTTGGTTTGGGATGGCAGAGGGCCTTCAAAAGTTGTGGGAGCTTCATCACTGGAGGCTTTCAAGAAAAGATTGGACTGCCATTTGTCAGAAATGGTGTAGGGTCTCTTGCTTGAGCAGGGAGTTGGACCAGAAGACCTCTAAAATCTTTCCAGCCCTATAATTAGATTAGATTAACAGAGTTGGAAGGGATTTTGTAGGTCATCAAGTCCAACCCCCCACCCAAGCAAGAGACCCTACACCATTTCTGACAAATGGCAGTCCAATCTTTTCTTGAAAGCCTCCAGTGATGAAGCTCCCACAACTTTTGAAGGCAACTTCTGTTCCATGGGTTGATTGCTCTCAGAAATTTTCATTTGAGGAAGAGGCACTTGCACGCCTGCGGAAAAAAACTTTGATCAATCAACTCTACAAGTACTTTTTCCAGTTTCTATTGGCCCATCATGCGTCTTAGCCTGCTTTTTAAAAGGCAGAGTATGTTTTGCAACACGAAGGAGCTGGCAAATCAGTTAGATTAGCCATTCCCATAACCAGAGGCTACATTTGGCTTCGGAATAGCAGGGCTTGTGGTCCCATTCGTCTGAAGGGTACCAGTTTGAGGAAAGTTGGTTAAGCTGTATCCTAAAATGAGTATCCCATCTGCAATTAAAGTAGGGCAGATTTACATTCCCCTTTCGCCTGCCCGGAGGGCTATTTTTAATCCCCTTCCTGGCGTTTGTAACTTCTCAGTTGAAGAAGAAGGGTGAGCTCTCAAGGAGAGAAGTCTGGACCGCCTCCCACTACAACATGCCTCAGGTTTCCTTGGCAAGCAGAGAGGGAAAGAATTACTCTCTCAAAGCTGCCTTGTTTGAGCTTGTTGGGGAGTTCTGGCAGCCTGAAACCCTGCACTGTTCCCATAGCAACAAACAACTAAATAATGACAATTAGCTGTACTCGCGCAGGGAGCAGGGGCCAAAGCAAACAATACAAAATTACCTACAAATTCTTCATCTCCAGCATTTACGCATCAGGCCCCTTCCAAACAACCAATATTTTAATTAAAATTAATTGCTTATTGCCTTAACAACCCCCACCCCCCAAATTAAATAATAATCCTGAGGAATACAGAGCAAAGTGTGTCTATCTCTCAAGGATCTTATCCTGGTGAAGCAATAGCTAAGATACACAGTAACTCCAGTGTCTTACAAGAGGTTCACTCTGGATTTTGCTTTCTCATGCCACAGCTGGAAAAACAGCCGGGAGCAGCCATTGCTTCTCCCGTGAGTCTGGCAAGATAGGTTGGACCAAAAAGGAGAGTCAACCTCCATCTTAGTTTAGTTAGTTTGATCATCTAATCTAGGGGTCTCCAACCATGGCAAATTTAAGCCTTGGCGGACTTCAACTCCCAGAATTCCCCAGCCAGCTGGGGAATTCTGGGAGTTGAAGTCCGCCAAGGCTTAAATTTGCCATGGTTGGTGACCCCTAATCTAATCAACAGGATTTGTTCTGCATTGGGACAATTGCAGAAATTGTCTTTTCTCCATCCAAGATAATCCAAGTTGCCCCAGATGGCAGAAGGTCCTTGTCAAGATCATCCTTTGCTGGTGGACTGTCCCCAATCTGCTGACCCCCTGGATGGGTGAGACTACACCTTTCTTCATGCCTAGCAAGAATACAGCCATGTGAACGTATCTGGAAGGTAGCCACTTGGGGAATCTGGCATCAACCACAGACAAGCTCTTGGTGTAATTGGAACCAGAGTTGAATGAACACATCTGTAATGTCCTGGAACAAATCTTTAAACTTTGCATATTGAGCTTTACACAGAATAACCTCCAAAGGTCAGTATGGTCTTAAGAGTAACACCCCAGCCTTTAAACTCTGTGGTGCTTGATCCCACAAAGCAAGAAAGACAACAAGGTAACCCTTCACCGAGAATTTCAGAATCAAGAGATGTTCAGATACAAGAGCTGAGATGAACCCCCGGATGAAAAACTAAAACTATCCAAAAATGCACCATGAGGCGTAGACATTCTGTCTGTCAGGAACCACATGTTCTGTGGCACGTTTCATCCACACTCTAAAAATTAAGTAGAGCCAGAGCCCATTTCTTGTGGTGGATTCAGGAGTTGCAGGGGGAAGGGGTAAAATGAGTACCACCTTGGTTTAAGAAAACATAGACTTGGATTAATTTGAACAAGTCATTGTGTTTAAGACTGCCAAATGTTTTTGAGCTAAACCACAATGACCTTACTGGTTTACAGCCAAGGCTGTCTTTGTATTGATTCCATTTTTTTTTCCCAGTTTACACAAAATAGATACCAAGAATTCATTCAAGATAGGAATTACATTTTAGGCTGAGATTCCAGTTTAAGAAACACAGACACACACGCTCTAAATGTATTGATCTTCTGTTGGTTTGCAGACAGCAGAACTCACTCAGAAGAGAACAATGGGCACCTTTAGTGTCACAGAAGGTGACACAGCTACCCACACATACACAGGTTCAGCACATCAAGGACTCTACTCTGCTATATGAGTGTAGTAGCTCTGATTCTAACTGCCCTGTAAGAGATAGCCAAGAATCCCATAGCAATATCAATCAGGCCACATATATAACAAGGACTTTCGTTGTATCCCCAAACTGTTCCTTAGCATGGAAGACTATATGGGTGTTTGTTGTTCCTGAAGGCTGAAATTGCATTGGTAATTTTATAAAATGCTTATCACAGGATTTCCAAATGAATGCGTAGGTAATTATATTGCCTAACAAGGGGAACTTGATGTACTACTGATCTTTGTGCAGGATACAATGCAAGGATTCAGCATTCTACTTTCTCTTCAGGAAAACAATCTGTGATTTTTAATTATTACTAATAACCTCTGATTGAAATTCATAGGGAAGAAATTCCTGCCGAGTTCTGTCACCACCTTGATGCAGACCAGACTATAACCGTGCCTGTCGAAGCATTCTTCCTCCGCCTCCCAAATCAACAGTTGTTAATTATATCTGTTTAACTGGAGTGAATCCAAAAGGAGAAGAGGCTCATAACTAGCAGAATTAATTGGCAAAAAGAAGAGATAATTTGCCTTTCTGTCAATCGAGATGGTAGAGATTCTGGTAGGGCTTGCAAGCACAGTCAATGTCTCAGAGAAATTAATGACATCAGATCTCAGCAGATCGATATGCAGGGAATTAATTAAGTTAAAAAAGACAAGACAAGCAGCCGTTGGTCCCCCTGAAGGTACTTCTGTCAGTGTCTGGAGTCTAATGGTTGTCTTGTCTTCAGTGGGAACTTCGGTGCGATTGAACAGATAGAAAGTCTGCGGTAAGGAAAGGGCCACGCCAAGGCAGATTTGCAGTGATGACATGCCTTCTTTCTTCACTCTTTCGGGTAAATAACACCTAGGAATTTGGAATCCAGCTTTTTTCCCCTAACAGCTCATTCTCCTCTTCTTTTGACTGTCTCAATCTGCTTGTTTAGTAAGCAATAGAAAGCAAAGCCTACATCCAATATATTAAAAAGTTAAAATATCATTCACAGCGCGCAGATGTTATTTAGGTACTTGGAATAAATAGAAGACCAGAACTGACTTTTTTTCAGACACAAGAGCTCAGTGTGAAAACAGATTAGAGGAAAATCCACCCCCTTGATTGAAATCACAAGGGCATTTAGAAAACACCGGGAGCTTCCTTGCCATCCACTGAAGCCTTAAAGGTTTCTCGGAAGATAAAAGTGCAAAATATCATGAAGTCCAGGGACATAATTAAAATGCGGACATGAAAGGGAGATCATCCTCAAGGATCAAATCATCTTGACATTGAAATAGGAGTTGGGTCTCAAATGTTCTCCTACAGATGAGAACGGAGAGAGAGGTTACCTGGATATTTTGCTCTGCCTAAGTTAATTTGCATGAGCTATCATTCACATAGCATACCCCCCCTCTCTCTCTCCATCCCTCCTTTAAATTGGGTGAGAATATGGAGAAAGACACAAATGTCTGTCCATTTATCACCAGTTGTTAAGAACTTCTTTTCAAGGTAGATACAGGATGAAGAAGCATTACACAAGTTGAGGCAAAGGAGCTGTCATTCATAGCTGCTAGAAGAATGCAGTCACATAAATTGTTCCTCTCCTTCGCCAACAGAAAGTTCCAGCTTGGGAACATCTAGTTTTTAGTAAAAAGAATCTGTTAGTTCCTCATAAATCTACCAAGTAAAGTGTAATCGGGACTGTGGTGGGTCATTTGGATGTTTCTTGAGATGATGTTGATGATGAAGTTGAAGGTGATGATGTTGATAATTGTACAATACGAAGATCAAAAGCACCCATTTCAATTAGAACTGCATGGTATGTAAAACAACACTTATACTAGCTGATTGGAGAGCCCACAGCAATTCGAAAACAAGGATCTAAGGCACTTTTCTTCAATATCCAATTTTAAAACATACATTTTGACCTTTTTTCCTGAAAAAAAAATCTCATTTCAGTGACACTCTTATGAACAGACAGGAGGCCAGCCCTTTTAATCCATGGTAGCAAAAAAACCAGGAAGAATCTGCTACAGGAAGTCCTCAAATTATGACCACAATTGAGCCCAAAATTTATATTGTTAAGTGAGAAATTTGTTCAGTGAGTTTTGCCCATTTTACAACTTTTTTTTTGTAAAAAAAAAGTTTTTTGCCAGTTGCAAAAAAAAAGTTTCACGGTTGTTAAGTGAATCACTGCAATCATTAAATTAATAACAAGGTGGTGAAATGAATCTGGCTTCCCCCTTGACTTTGTTTGTCAGAAGGTTGCAAAAGGGGATCACATCAGTGGTGAAATCCACATTTTTTTACTACTGGTTCTGTGGGTGTGGCTTGGTGGGCGTGGCAAGGGAAGGATACTGCAAAATCTCCATTTCCACCCCACTCTGGGACCAGCTAGCAGTGGTATTTGTTGGTTCTCTGAACTGCTCAAAATTTCTGCTACAGGTTCTCCAGAACCTGTCAGAACCTGCTGTATTTCACCCCTGGATCCCATGAGCCCAGAACACTGCAACCGTCATAAATATGAGTTAGTTGTCAAGCATTCAAATGTAAATCATGTTACCATGGGAACGAGGTGACGGTCATAAGTGTGAAAAATGGTCATAAATTAGTCTTTTTTCAGTGCCACTGTAACTTTGAACAATCATTAAATGAACTGTTGTAAGTCAAGGACTACCTGTACAACAGCACCTTTTCCAACTAATAAATCTTGTTAAAAAGCATCAGCTTTCGTGAACTGTTTTGTCTTCCTTTTACATCTTGAAGAGGGACAAATCTTCCCTTTAATTCCTTTAATCCCTCCACATCATGGGTCCATCTTTCAATTATGTTAAAATGTCGGTGTTGTACCCAACAATTGTTTCATGGCTGCTGGTGGCCAATCAGGTAATTATCCCTATACATTATTTTGGCTTCTTTATTTTTTCCCTTGAGCTCCCTTATCTTAATGTTTCATGATCAATAACAGACATGTATCTTAATAAGTGTTTTAATCTTTAAGGTGCCATGCTATGCTTTGTTGGTCCTTAAAAATATTTTTTTTCCCCTCTTTTTAGGCAGACGGTTTTGGGAAGGGGAGGCAGGCCTTGATCCTCAGAGGTATCACCTCGCCTGAAGCCACTTTGTCAGTTACAGCAGCAACAAGATTTGAATCTGAGACTTCCTCACGTATTTAATAAGTCTCTTGGCTGTCCTGCTGCTCCTTCAATCATCCAAAGCAAATGCGCGTACGGGATAAGCTTAGCAATATCTTGTCCATTCCAGCCGGAATTGCAGACTCGACCCTACAGCTGGTTCCAATGTTCTCCGCTAACTTTATTGAATTTTTTTAAAAAAAACAATTTATCATTCCTGCTCTGCCGCAGGCCTGCTGATTAGCTACATATGACACGGGCCAATTGTGGAAATGATGCTGGCAATATAAAGGCAGGAATTGTTCAAGTAATATAGCAGGGAAGGGAGGGGGAGAGAAAGGGAAGGGAAATGCAGAAGTAAAGGGAAGTTGTAGGAAGAGCATAAGTGTGCATGACTTAAAGAGCAGGGGTGAAATGCTATCGGTTCAGTCGGTTTGGCCAAACTGGTAGCAATGGCAGTGGTGGGTGGTTCGGAGAACCGGTAGCGATGGCAGCATGAGACTCCGCCCACCTGCCAGGTTGTTATTACTTCCTGCGTGCGCAGGGAGCAAGCTCGTGCGGCACATACACTTCCAAACCGGCGGGGAAGGTAAATAGATTTCACCCCTGTTAAAGAGGGTGAATTTTGGAGCATCTGTTTACAATATCTTTTAAGCAGTGTTTACAACTGGGCCCATTGCTTGATTTCAGGGGAGAAACTTCTGGGTATTGTGCTAAGCTACAGAAAGCGACACTATTTGGGGACAAATAGATCTACTAACCTTAATGTTGCTGGTGGGTTGTTTTAGCAAGTGTGATATGTCAACCCGTCAAATTGTGGTTTATTCAATCAAATACGGCTAAGCCAGCTGTGTTTAGTGCAAAGAGTGCACAACTCATGTGCAAAGGGCAAACTCAAAATATTTGCCATGCAGACTGAGGAGATCTCTGAGCTGTCAGCTCCCTAGCAGCTGTTCTTTCAAGTTCAGTATTCTGTTTTTATTCCAGCTGGGCAGAAGCTGATCATGTCTAACTGGTCATATATCCTTAAAAATGGCTGTCCCAGCTTGCTTCCTGCCATGCTGTGTGGGACAAGCCCCCACTGGATCCATGACAATTCACCAGGGCCAAATCGCTGCAGGACAAAAGTTACATTGCGTTGTCCACCACTATGTAATCAAAACTCCGCCCTTTTTACATATATCACAATGCACAATCAAGAGCAGAAGTTTGATTGCGTGGTGATTGCCACCATGTTGAATTTTTTTACCACTTTGTGGGCTCTTTGCAACGCAGGTAAGAAAGATCAGGCCTTTGAATGCATGGCTGTGGCCGCCATTTTGACTATTTTACTTCCGTTGTAGACACCCCTGAACTTGACAAATCCAGTTGCTTTATGATTCTGAAAGGGTTAACTATGTATAGAACATGAATTAAGGTCTCACCTAATGATAGGACTAGCTGTGAAGTTTGTTACCTAATACCCTTCTTCTGGCTCAGCACCGAAGAGTTAAGGTGGGAGAAGGCAGATCACGGATGGAGGTAGTCTGAATTGTCTCCTTGACTGGTCTGAATTGCCCACAGCTTTTCCAAGCTTGAGCAGTTGAAATGGGTGTAGCGAGTTGGTACCCAGCTACACCCACATGAACTGTCCAAATTGTCAGCCATGGGCACACTGGCTGAGAAAAACTCTGTAAGCTGAAATCCACCCAGCTGAAGTGTTCTAGAATGGAGAAGATGGGTCTAAGCACAACGGTCCCACTTGGTATATGACTTAGAAAGATGTGTGACCTCAACCAGTTTATTTATTTATTTATTTATTTATTTATTTAATTTATTTATTATATTTCTATACCGCCTTTCTCCCGCAGGACTCAAGGCGGTGTACAGTCAAGAAAAAATAAAAGATACATAAACACCATAAAATTGATAATTAAAATTATAACATAGTTTAGCCCAAATTAAATAAAACCCAGAATTAGATAATATTTTAATCATTCCCAGTTAACGTGCTTAGCCCCGCCTGTTTGAACATCAGGGTCTTGAGGGCACAGCGGAAAGCACGGAGATCAGGGATATTTTGTATCTCAGGGGGCAGTCCATTCCAAAGGGTTGGAGCCCTTACAGAGAAGGCCCTCCCCCTGGGAGTCGCCAGTCGGCACAATTTGACTGACGGTACCCTGAGTTGTCCCTCCCTGTGAGAACGAACTGGTCGGTGGGAAGCTATTGGTGGCAAAAGACGGTCTTGTAAGTACCCAAGTCCTAAGCCATGGAGCGCTTTAAAGGTGATAACTAACACCTTGAATCGCACCCAGAAGACCACTGGGAGCCAGTGCAGCTCACGTAGGAGAGGTGTTACATGGGCGCAACAAGATGGCTTCTTCAAAGCCACGACTTAGCACACTAGGTGAATGCAGCCTGGTAGAAGCAAAAGTTTAGAATATGTCATATTTTTCCCTTAGCTACTCTTTTTTTTCTGGACAACTTGTTCCTTCTATTTTTCACACCACGGGAGATAGGGTTGCGCCATGCCAAACCTTTCCTAGCGATCGCATTCCCTTTTATTGCCCAACATTCTTTCTGTGCAAAAAAGAAAGGGGGAGGGGAAAATATCCCGGGGTTTGTGTTTTTCAGCCTCCCGTGCCATGTTTATTCACAGGCCACCAATGTAGCCGGCAATTGGCTGTATCAAGTGTGTGCCCTGGTGCCAATGATCCAATTCCCCGAGGGCTTGGGGGTGTGCATATGGGGTTATGCAAACTTGTCTCTGCAAGACTTTCAAATTGTTCTCTTTCTTCATGCCAGCTCCTGCTTCACTGCAGCAGAACCCGCATGATGCAGCTCAAGTCTCCAAGCTACGCCTAGGAAGGACCACCACGTCCAGGGCAACTTTGCATGTATGGTTGCGAATGCCAGGATCACTTTTATCTTCTGAGAAAAGCGCTGCTCAAAGTGGAACATTTTCCACGTGAAAAAATACAGAGGGGAAAAGGTTTCCGTTTTCTGCTGATTTTATAGCCCACGCTGCCGTCAATGTGATTAAAAACAAGCTGGGAACACAACGCTGTCCTTGGGGGCAAGGAAGCTCAAAGAATCCTTTTCTAATTTTGCTTTATAGTGGGATGACACACACATTTCTTAAACTGAAGTGCTGACCAGAACACACTAGCAGCAACCAGAGTCCACGTTTCATTTGGTGCTTGTGTTAAAATAGCAGAGAGAATGCAAGGGGTAAATATGTATTTTTGAGTATTTAAATAACATTTTGGCTGCTTCCTAAAATTTCCAGGAAATCATCCCAGAGGCCATGAAACATTTTAAGTTTCTTTTTCAGAAAGCAGAGTGCAAGATCAAGGATCCCCTGGAGAGAGAAAAAAACAGGCCTTGCATAGAGAAGTTAATACCCATTATCTGCAAATGCAGCCTGAAAACCTCTGCATGGACATCTGGGAACCACAAATAATAAATATAGGTTGTCCTCTACTTACAACCATTCATTTAGTGATTGTTTGGAGTTACAATGACACTTTAAAAAAGTGACCCATGGCCATGTGTTCAAAATTCAGACGTTTATGATGGATGCCATATCCTGGGGTCATGTGATCACCTTTTGCAACCTTTCAAACTCGCTCTGTCACTTGACGCTTCACAATGTTTTTCCCATTTGCGGAGCAGGGGCGGGCGTGGCCTGCATGTGACGCATTTGGTCCACGGGCTGCCACCTGTTCTAAAGTCAATGGGGAAGCCAGATTCATTTAACAACCCTGCTACTAACCTAACTGTGGCAAGAAAGGTCATAAAATGGGGTAAAATTCATTAACTGTCTCACTTAGCAACAGAAATTTGGGGCTCAATTATGCTTGTAAATCGAGGACGACTGTATTGACTGCTAAGCAAGAAGGACCAATGGACTGTCCATGTGTCTCTTTTTGGTTCAGTCGTTCCTCCAGTGATCACCCATCAAGGTGATCTGGCATCCATTTGTTGCTACATTCTTATTTATTTATTTATTTATTTTGATTTTTATACCGCCCGTCTCCAAAAGGACCCAGGGCGGTGAACAGCCAAGATAAAACATAACATACAAAATTTAAAACCATTTTAAAATAATTAGATAATTTGGCCTATAATTTAAAACAACCCAATTAAAATCAATTTCAATTAAAAAATTAAAATAGATGGATGGGATCAAGTCAGCTCGGCTAAATGAAATAGGTGGGTTTTAAGGGCCCAACGAAAAGTCCGGAGGTCCGATATCCTGCGTATCTCCGGGGGCAGGTCGTTCCAGAGGGCGGGTGCCGCCACAGAGAAGGCTCTCCCCCTGGGGGTCGCTAGCCAACATTGTCTGGCCGAAGGCACCCTGAGGAGGCCCTCTTTGTGCGAACGTACTGGCCGGTGGGAGGCTATTGGCGGCAGAAAGCGGTCTCACAAATACCCAGGCCCTAATCCATGGAGCACTTAAAGGTGGTCACCAATACCTTGAAGCGCACCCGGAAGACCACCGGGAGCCAGTGCAGCTGCCGCAGGAGAGGTGTCACATGGGAGTGTCCCGTCCTAAATCTTATTTAGAATATACTCATAGGGCTGGGTGGGACCTGGGGGCAGGGAGGGGTGTCTTCTAGTCCAACCCTCTGCTCAAGGCAAGAGAGTTTATACCAGTGACCCCAAACCTTTTGGGTACCAGGGACCGGTTCCGTGGAGAGAGATTTTTCCATGGACCGGGGGGGGGGGGACATGGTTTTCCGTGCCACTTACATCCTGTGGATGGGGCTTCGCTGGTTTGCGTGGCCCAGTTTCTGGCAGCCCAGTGCCGGTCCATGGAACTGGGGCTTGGGGACCCCTGCCTTCTACCATCTTGGTCAAAAGACTGTCCAGTCTATTTCAACAAGACATCAACAGGTAGGACTCAATTCTACATTCCTGGAAGGCAGTGTTAGAGAAAAGACGACAGGTTTGCCTATTTTTTTTCATTTAGGAAGTGAAGTTTGTTGCTTATACCTACACATTATCCTGGCATGCTGTGGAAAGCTATGGAAATACAGTGCTAGGAACGGCAAAGATCCTATGCAGAACCCTCAAATTCTCAGGCCTGTGGGAGGGAACCCAAGATTGAGGAAGACATTGGCCACCCATAGGCGTGAGAAGGGATTTTTTAAAAAACGTATATACAGTACATAATCTCCTTAAATCAAATTCGCCTGTAACTCGGCTTTTAATACAAGCAGCTACTGACTCCTAGAGGCAAGCAGAATAATTACCTGTTCTTATGCGCTCTTCTAACAGTCACTTTATTAACCTAAATTTAGCTCAAATCATGGTACAGATTTAGCGCTCTCAAAGTCAAATATGGTATGTATTTGGATCTGACGATACCTATGATCCTGGTACAAGTGATTGGGGAATGCTATCCAACTTTGTGATGGAAATATTGGACATGTGGAACTAAGGCATTTACATAAAAACAACTTTTAACAGTGTGGATCGTCAAGTTCCTCTATTTTCTCAGAAAAAGAGACCCCAAATGATTGCATACTCGTAGTCCCATCAGTGTAAAAAAAATGGCACAGTGCATCTAGGTCAAGTGTCTGCAACCTGCGGCTCCGGAGCTGCATGTGGCTCTTTCATCCCTCTGCTGTGGCTCCCTGTCTGTTGAACCCACCACTGGCTGACCCCGCCCCTCCCCTCCCCTCCCCTCCCAGTCAGTCCTCGCCTGGCCTAAGAAGGTAAGGGCGATTACCAGGAGGCACAAAACCTGAGTAAGTGTGGCTGGGTGTGTGTGTCATGTGACTGGGTTGGAGTGAAGTGAGTGATGTCGAGTTGGCCACGCCCACCCAGGTTTTGTGGCTCCCGGTGATTTCTTTTCTGTGGGAAACGGATCCAAATGGCTCTTTGAGTGTTTAAGGTTGCAGACCCCTGATCTAGGTAGATAATAAGGGCTTTTTGAGATTAATGGTTCGTTAAACTCAGGGCTCTTCCTGCTCATCATGTGAACAATTCTATACCACCATGTACCACCATAGCAGTTTGCAGAAGAACAATAGAGGAACAAGACAATTTTCTTTTAATCTGACAAAGCAAAATAGATGTGGGCAAAGTCTCTTGTACAAAATTATACGGCTTCAGTCTTCTATTTTTTCTAGTGCTTCCATATCCTCTGGATCAAGGCGTTGGATCAAGATCTCTGAAAAGAAGAAATAAATTTGCAGCTGACTTTTTGGAAAGGCACTCAAGCCACCAAATTGCAGTAGGTAATGGTAGCCCTCCATTTAACAACAGCTCGCTGAGTGACTGTTCAAAGTTACAACGGCACTGAAAGAAGTGACTTTTGACCAGTTTTCACACTTATGACCGTTTGCAGCATCCCCACAGTCACATGATTCCCATCCAGATGTTTGGCAAATGATTCACATTTATGACAGTTGCAGTGTCCTGGGATCATGTGATCCCCTTTTACAATCAGAAACCAGATTCACCCAACAACCATGTTGGTGATTTCAGAACTGCAGTGATTCACTTAACAAATGTGGCGAGAAAAGTCGTAAAGCGGGGCAAAACTCACTCAGCTGGTTCCTCACTTAGCAACATAAATTTTGGGTTCAATTGTGATGGTTGAGAACCAACTGTACATCTTCTGAAGTTTGTGACAAAGCACTGCCTACACTACCCTTTCTGTCTGCGAGGCTCCAAATTCTATTTTCACACCCTTCTGATTAAAAGAATCTGCAACACAAAGACACCTGTGGCTAAGATAAGCTGTTTTCAAGAACGCCTCTATCCCCAGCAAAAATTGAGGACCCAGTTTGTGGGGGCAATAAGCTGACTTTGTATAAATATATACAAAAGTATGAAGGCTATTGCTTAATGCACTGTCAGCCGCCCTGAGCCTCCAGAGAAGGGCGGCGTATAAATCAAATTTAAAAAAAAAATGCTGTAGGTAGGCTGAGGGTGGAGGTTTCTTCCCTGAGCCTGTGGTTTCCAAACATTTTGTTACCAGGCTAAGTAGCATCTTCAGTGGAGTTTGGGGGATGTCAGTGTTGGTGTTCTGCTTATAAGGGTTTTTTGTGGTCAGTGGGTCTTGTGATGGGAGGGTCACGTCAGGTGAGGGCCTTATGATAGATCTAGGGATAGGTCTTGTGATGGATCAGATCAGTGGTGAAATTCAAAAATTTTCCCAACCGGTTCTGTGGGTTTGTCTTGGTGATCATGTGACCGGGAAAACCAACTATCACACAAAAATAACACAAAAGCTACACAACTGACTCACAGACGGTGCAAAAACAGGTGGACTTCACAAAAAATGGCCCCTGCAACAAGCAGGAACCTCATAGAGTCACAGAAAGCTCAAAAACAAACTTTACTTTACACAAAAATACCGGTTTGGGCAATAGGTAGTAAAAAAATGCTTTAAAAAGTAAAAAAAAAAGTTCCGAGGATCATGCAGCACAGCTGATTGTCACAGCTCATTGTC
Source organism: Masticophis lateralis (assembly GCA_030761175.1). Classification (NCBI taxonomy): domain Eukaryota; kingdom Metazoa; phylum Chordata; class Lepidosauria; order Squamata; family Colubridae; genus Masticophis; species Masticophis lateralis. The sequence goes on along the minus strand of JAUDYJ010000008.1, from coordinate 4,330,782 downwards.
AGAAACTTTTTAGAACTTTTTTAAAGCATTGTTTTACCACCAATTTGCTGGAACCAGTAGTAAAAAAGTTTTTAAAAAGTTCAGATGATCAGCTGTGCCGTGCGATAGTTGGAACTTTTTTTTTTACTTTTTAAAGCATTTATTTACTACCAGTTGGGGGAACCAGTAGCATTTTCACTACCGGTTTGGCCGAACCACCCCGAACCGGTAGCATTTCACCCAGGGGTGAAATCCAGCAGGTTCTGACAGGTTCTGGAGAACCGATAGTGGAAATTTTGAGCAGTTCGGAAAACCAGCAAATACCACCTCTGGCTGGCCCCAGAGTGGGGTGAGAATGGAGATTTTGCAGTATCCTTCCCCTGCTATGGCCACCAAGCCACACCACGCCCACCAAGCCATGCCCATAGAACCGGTAGTAAAAAAAAAAAAAAAACCCTGGATCATATGTGGAACACATCAGGTGAGAGTCTTGTGATGAATCTAGGGATAGGTCTTGTGATGGGGCCTCTGTAGGCATTCTAAGAAATTCAGACGGTGCATGGCTGCAGACAATGATGAGTTTGGGAGAGGTCCACCTGCTCAGAAAAATGGCCATTTGACTTAAAGTGAATATAAAGAATTATTGTCAAATTAAAGGTAGGTGATTCCATCTCTTTGTGCCTCTGATCTGCACTGCAGCCTTCAGAGTTTCCCACTCTACAGCTCTGATGCAAACTAAAAGCTGATGAAGCTTCTGACTAACGTTTATATATTGGACTACCCACCCTTGTGGGTTTTTGCCCCAGGGAATGTATCACACTCACTGAAGTGATTCTGGATTTCAAACAGAAGAGGTAAGTTTTTCCTTTCCACCATATTGAACGCCAGACCCTTCTTTCCAAACCGGCCTGTTCGACCAATGCGGTGGAGGTAGGCCTCAAAGTCAGGCCCCCGGAACACTGTTGTGGGCAAGGTGAAGTTGACCACGATGGTGACCTGCATCACATCAATGCCTAGGGAGAAATATAAACAGAGAGGATCAATATGGCTGACCTGCCTGGACAGCAGCAGCAAAAACCAGGGTGCCATGGCCTCATCGGAGCCCAGTTCGGAGGAGGAGGAAGAGTTGGAACCATCTGACAGGGATGGCATGTCTCCCTTGGAACGCTTGGAGAGGCCAGGGCCTGAGGAGGATGCTGTCCCAGGCCACTCAGGCATTGGGGAAAGTGGTCGACCAGATGGAGAGCTGCCTGCCCTCATAGACACAAGTAGGGATCAGCTGTAGACAGGCAGTGGTGCCAAAAGACAGCAGATCAGGGGTGAAATCCAACAGATTCTGGAGAACTGGTAGCGGAAATTTTGAGCAGTTTTGAGAACCAGCAAATACCACTACTGGCTGGCCCCAGAATGGGGTGGGAATGGAGATTTTGCAGTATTCTTCCCCTGCCATGCCCACCAAGCCGCACCACCCCCACCAAGCCATGCCCAGAGAACCGGTAGTAAAATAATTTGGATTTCACCACTGCAGCAGATCCCCTCTGATGAAGAAAAGCTCACTCCCCCACTCGATCCGAGAGGGCGGAGATATTTTTTGTGGCATTTAACAGAGCAATAAAGCAGGGGTTTCCAACCTTGGCAACTTTAAGACTTGTAGACTTCAACTCCCAGAGTTGAAGTCTACAAGTCTTAAAGTTGCCAAGGTTGGAGACCCCTGCAATAAAGGACTCCTATTGATGCCCTAAGGACTCTGTCTAGGCGACCTGGGTCCTAACACAGGGAGAGCTTCAGCTGCTAGAACTATACCTCTGGCGCAGATGTTGGTTGTGATGAGAACTTTGAATTTCCCATCGCGGAACTGCTGGATCACCTCTGCCCGCTGGTCAACCGTCAGCTCCCCGATCAGCAGGGACACTTGGTGCCCATCGTTTCTTAGGGCGTGGTACAGCCATTTAGCATTGTAACGAGTCTGTCAAAAGAGTACAAGAAAGGAGCGTGGCACAAAGGGAAGCTGGCTGGAATAGACAGTCCATCCGTTGCGTTTTTGAAGTACTGTAATGTATTCCTTTACAACCTACCCAACAGAAATAGGTGTCAGGAAGCAATAAATAAAAACACGGAGCCCAAGGAGAAACTTACTACAGCAGTTCACTCTTCTTTCTTCTCCTGTATCTCATGGCATTTCTGCATCAATATAAACCAATTGAAAATGCTATTCTCTCTTTGGCTGCTTGGTAGCTGATGGGTATGTCCCAGATGTAGTGGTGAGACATCTGCAAGATGCCTGAATCTAGCCAAATGCTGGCCAGATGTGATGGGCAGAAGAAAAGAAGGGACGGGAAGAAAAGCTGCTACCAAGACAATGCTTGGATAACAGAACCTTGAGCCAGGAAATGAATTGGATAGCTCAGCAGACTAATGCATTGTAATTTAACTCCAGCTGTCTGCAATTAGCAAGTTCGAATCTCACCAGGCTCAAGGTCGACTCAGCCTTCCATTCTTTCTAAGGTGGGTAAATTGAGGACCCAGACTGTGGGGGCAATAAGCTGACTTTGTAAAATATACAAAAGTATGAAGGCTACTGCTTAACGCATTGTAAACCGCCCTGAGTCTCTGGAGAAGGGCGGCATATAAATCAAATTAAAAAAACAAAACAAAATTGTAACATGTACAGGTAGTCCTTGAGTTACAACAGTTCGTTTAGTGACCATTCGAAGTTACAACTGCACTGAAAAAAGTGACTTATGCCAATTTTTCACTCTTAGGACTGTTGCAACATCCCCATGGTCACATGATTTTACATTTGGATCCTTGACAATTGACTCAGATGTATAACGGTGTCAGTGTCCCAGGCTCACCTGATCACCTGTTGCAACCTTCTGACAAACGAAGTCAATGGGGAGGCCAGATTCGCTTAACAGCCACATTGCAAACTTAACTGCAGCGATTCACGTAACAATTGTGGTGCAAAAGGTCATAAAATGGGGCAAAATTCCTTAACAAATCATGTTCATTTAGCAACATAAACTTTGGGCCCAATTGTGGTTGTTAAGTCAAGGACTCCCTGTATAAAAGTCTCAGATAAAATCCTCCCTGGTTCTCTGGAGGGAGGGGAAAAGTACTTTCAGACTTGCAAGGTTTTATCGCCCTCCTAACTTTATCATAAAAGCGGAACTGGGCTGCATGACTTTGGGTTCCTAAAATGGTTTTTACTTTGAAGGGAAGACCACAGAGCACCTTACCTGGCAGAAAATGATGGCCTGGCCGATGGTGATGCTGCCGTAGATGTTGCACAGGGCTCTGAATTTCTCTTCCTTCTTCTCACACTCAAAATAATACTGCCGGATATTGCTGAGGGTCAGCTCTTCTCGGCGGAGCTTAATGATGTTGGGCTCAGGGATGATGCGCTGGGCAAACTTTAGTACAGGCTGCTCAAAGGTTGCTGAGAAGAGAAGCAGCTGGCAATCTGAAGACAAAGCTCTACGGGAAATGTTTTAAAGAAAGAATAGTTCCAACATATACTGTAGGAATGAAAGGAGCCAATATTAAATACCCAAAGAAACTGTTCTGCGTCGGCCCTCGGCCAACAGTCCCGTAAAAGAAGGAACTTTGTTTCAAAGAGCCTGCAGCTCAAGTGTTTTACACGCACGGGGTTTCCAGATTGGATCTTCAGTGTTTCCAACGACAGAAAATTGCTCAACAGCACAGACCTGCAAGGCAGAATTGGGACAACTCGCCATGGCCAACTCACTGCGGGACAATTTAACAATTCTATTTAATTACTTAAAATAAATAAAAAAATATTTTGATTTTTGCCATTCACGTTTCATTCTGTCCCTCCTTTCTTCAAGGACTCTGTTCCACTATTTCTTTGATATTAGTGTGACTCTTGCCCCACAGTGAGTTGGACATGGGGAATTGTCATAGACCCAGGGCCATATTCAACTAATAGCATTATAGCAACAGCACTTAAGACTTATAGCACTTGGATGTGGTCTAGGCTTAGATTATATATAAAGAATGCGGTTGGTGCAAAATGCAGCTGCCTGCATGATTTTGTGCAGACCTCAGTTTGCACATGTGTCACCTCTCCTGTAGGAGCTGCATTGGATTCTGGGTGCAATTCAAGGTGCTGGTTGTCACCTTTAAAGCTCTTCATGGCTTCGGACAAGGTCATCTCAAGACCCTACTGTTCTGCCAGGCTGGGCTATCAATCTAATGATTTTAAATTGGGTGTTTAAAATGTTGGGTTTTAATATGAGCCTAAATTATTTATTAATTTTAATTATTTTTAATTGATGTCTGTTTTTGTGCTTTTAATAGGCTGTACACCGCCCCGAGTCTTTTGGGAGAAGGGCGGTATAGAAATAACAACAACAACAACAACAACAATAATAATTGGTTAATCTGTAGTGAGATTCACAGTCTTTGAGGCTGGTTAATAGCTCAGCAGCTCGAATCCTAACCAAGGACCTAGGAACTGTTAAGGTATCGTCGGAGGATGTAAGCTGTTCCGAGTAAGGTGGTTTTTTGCAGAGTCAAAATGTTCAAGTCCGGTAAATTTAGAATTTCTAAATAGCGGGGTAGCCCTTTGGGTATTGCTCCAAGGGCTCCAATTACAATGGAACAACACATGATTTCTTTTTCCATAGTCCCTCAACTTCAATTTGCAAGTCCCGGTACTTTGTGATTTTTTCTTGCTGCTTATCTTCAATCCGTGCATCACCAGGTATTGCACTGTCAATGAACCATACTTTTTTCTTTTCAACTGCTGTTATGTCAGGTGTGTTGTGGACCAAGTGCCTGTCAGTCTGAATTCTAAGTCCCACAAGATCATTATTATTATTGTTGTTGTTGTTGTTGTTGTTGTTGTTGTTATTTTATTTATTTATTTATTATTTGTATTTATATACTGCCCTTCTCCCCGGGAGGGGGACTCAGGGCGGTGAACAACCAAATTAAAACACATATAATACAAATATTAAAAGAATTTAAAATTAGATTAAATTAATTGGCGTTCCAAAATAAAAGTCTCAAACCCCATTAAAATACCCAATTTAAAACCCCAGAGATTACTAGTACAAAATTTTTTTAAAACCCCATTAAAATCAATCAAGCAAGGCTGGCTTGTTGGAATAAATAAGTCTTAAGGGTCTTTCGGAAAGCACGGAGATCATCATCATTATTATTATTATTATCATCATCATCATCATCTGAGGAACCGTCTCTTGCCAGTCACATCCATCTGACCCACTAGAGCGGAGAGGCAAGGAATGTTGCAGGGCCCATCCCACAAGGATATACATCTGGCGGGACCCAGAAGGGCCGTCTCCATGGTTGCTCCCTCCCTCTAAACATCATCCCTCTGGAAATCAGACTGGCCCCTACTCTGACACTCTTCTGGAAGCCCATTAAATGGCTGGTATGAGTGTTTGTTGTTGTTGAGGTGGGGGTTATTATTTTATTATTTTTATTTCTTTTATATTGTTTTTTTATTTCCTGTAAACTGCCTTAAGTTGCCTTGTAGGCAGCAATATAAATTGTCCAAATAAATAAATTCCAAATAAATATACCACTTCATAGTGCCTTACAGCCATCTCTAAGTAATCTATGGAGTCAGCCTATTGCCCCCAACAATCTGGGTCCTCATTTTATCAACCTTGGGAAGATGGAAGACTGAGTCAACTTTGAGCCAATCAGGATCGAACTCCTGGCAGTGGGCAGAATTAGACTGCAATACTGCATTCTAACCACTGTGCCACCATGCCTCTTGAGGATGGTAATTTCATAGATCAAAGATGAGCAAAGGTCTATTTGGACTGCAACATCCATGATTCCTCTGTATGGGCCATGCTGGTTTAGTTGATGGCAACCAGAACTCAGTAACAACTGGAAGTCCCTAAGTTTTATGGTCCTTGGATAAACAGAACAATGGTCGCTTGACTCCATGGAGGGAGAAGAGCTCTCAAATTGGAGACAGGAAGTGCACGGAAAAGAAATCTGATACAGGAATTTTAAGGGGGGCATTGTATAATTGAAGCGACCAGTGACTTGGGTGATTTTGCAGCAGATACCATGACAAATGGTAGGCATCAAAAGTCGTCAATCAACCCGGCTTCTTGCAAAGCTTGTAAAAAGAAGCGCCAACACATCCATGCTTTTCTTCCATATCACATGAAGCAGCATTTGTTTAACCTGAGATCTGCTTTTGCCCTGGCAAAAGAATCTTAATGACTTTCTCAATAATATAAATGCATACAAGTTTTTTTTATTATAATTTACATGATCTGTATTTTTGGATGTATTTTACATGATCTGTCTTTTGGATGATGCGTGGCCTTGAGGCAACTTGGGAAAAGTTAAATAATCAGGATGTTTAGTGGTGGAAAAGAAACTTATTCAGAAACAAAAAGAAGAAAAACATGATTTACCTCTGGATACGAACACTCTGATCCAAGAAATTCTGTTTATCGATCATGACATCTGCTTCATCCAGCACATACACTTTGATCTTCTTCAGATTAATAAGCTTTAGCTTAAAACACCAATCTAGCAGGGTCCCTGGTGTTCCAATTATTATTTGTTCTCTTATTGAAGTCCCCCTGGGAACTAAGAAAAACATACTTATGTAAAAAGCATTATTTGCTGCAATGAAAAAAATTTAGGACTATGCAGTGGTATTTTTGTGAAGTTGTTTTTCTTTAGTCTCGTTCCGAATGAGGGAAATATGAAATTGAATAGGCTGGATAATTAGAAACCTCGAATCAACAGAATAACAGATTGGAAGGGATCTTGGTGGTCATCTAATCCAATCCCATCTTCAAGCAGGAAACCCTCTACTATTTCAGACAAATGGTTGTCCGGTCTCTTCTTAAAAACCTCCAGTGTTGGAGAACCAGGAAATTTCTCTTTAGGGTCTCCAGGTCAATTTCATACTTAAGGAAGAAATCGAAGAGAATGTTGGACACCCTATAGGATCGCTATGAAGGCAAAACAAATGTGAGAATAAACATTATTAATCTTATTGAACCCTAAAAGAGAAACAGAGCCATGCAGAGCTTTCATGCCTTCTTTTTCAAAAAGGTAGTCAGGCAAGTAAGTCTTGGTGCCATCCAGATATTTTGGAATGTCACCCACACCTAATTAGATATTACTGGTCTGCTGGCTGAGACTCATAGGATTTATAATGCTGCATTGACTATCTGGAGGGCATTGTATTACCTACTCTGGACCTCACAAAAAGAAGTACAAAGGGAATGAGTTTACACCATGGCCCTCACACTATCCAATAAGCAATTGACATGTTCTTCTCCAATAGATATGCATCTATTGGAAGTTCATTCTGACATTTCTGGAGTACGGTTAAGACAACATTACCAAATGCCATGATAGGGTACAAATAACTAAAAATTGGAATAACTAATATAGAAAAAAGTAGTTCCTAATATATTCTGGTTGTAAGAAAAAGTATGATTATTTTTTATATTTATCCACAATATATTAAATTAGTTAAAATTGTAAGGCTGGACAAGGCCATCACAACTCTGAGTAGCTTACAATCTAAAAACCAAATTGGATATGTCTAGTCTAGTGAAACGAACTAGAGGCGACATGATAGCAGTGTTCCAATATTTGAGGGGCTGCCCCAAAGAAGAGGGGGGTCAACCAATTCTCCAAAGCACCAGAGGGCAGGATAAGAAGCAGTGGATGGAAACTAATCAAGGAGAGAAGCAACCTGGAACTAAGAAGAAACTTCCTGACAGTTAGAATAATCAAACCATGGAACACCTTCAGAAGTTGTGGGTGTTGCAACAATGGGGGCTTTTAAGAAGGGAATGGACAACCATTGTCGAAAATAGTTTAGGGTCTCCTGCTTGAGTAGGGTTTGGACTAGAAGACTTCCAAGCTCCCTTCCAACTCCATTATTCTGTAAATTACAGCAGTATCATTCATCCAATGCAACCCCACCCCACTCAAAGATTCGGACAAATTAACATGAACACCACAGAAAATTTCCACGTCTGAAGCAAAAATCATCTAGGAGGATGAAAAATGGAACTGTAATATTGTTCTTAGCGACTGAAAAGATTCCTACAAAACTTTAAAAAAAAACTGTGAAAGAATCCCCTATATGAAGTGGAGATGCGGTTGTAAGTATGCCTCAAGGGAGATTGGCAAAATTGTGTTTTACAAAATAAGCACAGAAGCATTACCATAACAAAGAGGGTGGAGATGCATTGCAGAGAGAGACCCTGACAGTCAGGATGATGGAATTTTAATGGAGGACCCCGGATCAAGTAGATCTTCAGTCACGAAAATTCATTCGATGACCCTGGACCAAATTATTCCCTTTCAGTCCAACCCACTTCAGAGGGTTATTGCTTAGGAGGCAGTGTTTCTTAATGTTGGCAACTTTAAGATGCATGGACTATAACTCCCAGAATTCCACAGCCAGCCATACTGGCTGTGGAATTCTGGGAGTTAAAGTCCATGCATCTTAAAGTTGTCCAGGTTGAGAAACACTGGATTAGAGCCAAAAACTAGAAGAGGCAGAAGATGTACCTCCAGAAAGTGATGGAGGAAAGGCAGGTTAAACATCTAGCACATATACAGTATGTAAGAAATCCTTACTTCTGTTGCCTCGAATAGCATAATTAACATTGATGTTGACACAGAATCTTCCCATTTTCTCAACAACACGTCCAGTTTGAACAGCCAGTTCAAAGGTGGGAGAGAGGCAGAGGCACTTCAAGGCAAGACAAGAGAAATGTATGACTTATCTATACAGCCTGCAGCCACATTTTAAATTTAATTTTCAACAAGAGATGCACATTTTCACATTCATTGATTCCTGGGGCGCTTTTTCAATTATGACTTAACTGTGGAGTAATTACCGTGTTTCCCTGAAAATAAGACCCAACCAAAAAATAAGCCCTAGCATGACAGTGAGGAGGCTGGTGTGGTGCTGCGCCAGCAGCCTGTGCAGCTGGTGCTTGAGTCAGACAATGAGGAGGCTGGAGAAGATGGGGTGCCAGAGGCGGGGATTCAATCAGGGCCTTCAGAACCTCCAGAAATTCCCATAAGTGAAGAGGAAGAAGAGGAGGAGCCTATTCTCGATGCACGAGTGCGCAGAGCTGTTAAAAGGCAGGAGTGGCTCCTCAGAAGGAGGTCTCCTCGAGAGGAAGGCTTGGGGCTAATTGGCCACTCCACTAGCCTATTTAAGGAAGGATGACGAATGATGCAATTTGCAGGAAACAACTTCGTTCATATTCCTTCGCATCTTGATTCCAGAAACGTTTGATTTGGCTCTTGTTTATCTTGTCAGTTTTCCTGCAAATTGCTTCTGGGCATTCTGCCTACCACAGTAAGATTACGTTTTTCTGAAATACTGTGCCTCAGACTTGAGTTATTATTCTTTGGATTCTTGTCCAAATGATGTTAAATTAATAGCCCTTGTTCAGAAAAGACTGATTTAAACTGTACTTGTGTTCGAACAACTACTAAGAAAGCTCATTAGTAGTCCTTAATTAGTAAACTAAGGTTTGTACGGACTTTGTGTGTGCTGCGTTCTTTGGGGTCCGTAGCTGGGGCAGAACAGTTCCGTTCAAAAGGAGCTGAACTGCAGGACATTCATAAAATGTGGATTATTTTGGTGCCACTCTTCTGTATTTTAAGAAAGACGGGCTCGTACTGGGATGAGTCTTATAATTACACATCTGAATTCCCCCCACCTTTGCATGAAGCTCTCAACTTACAACAGTTCATTTAGTGATTGTGCTAACTTACGACATCACTGAATGAAGTGACTTATGACCATTCTTGACATTTACAACCATTGCAGTATTCTCCATTTGGATGCTTGGCAACTACTCACATTTATGACCATTACAGCGTCCCAGGGTCCTGTGATCCCCTTTTGTGACCTTGTGGCAAGCAAATCCAATGGGGAAAGCCAGATTCACTTAACAACCATGTTACTAACTTAATAACTGTGGTGATTCACTGAACAATTGTGGCCCATAAGTTCGTAAAATGGGGCAAAATTAACAAATGTTTCACTTAGCAACAAAAATTTTGGGCTCAATTGTAGTTGTAAGTCGAGGGCTACCTGTACTTTTCTGACTGGTTACACATTGACTAAATACGTACTTCAAAATCTTTTGTAAAAGATTTTTGCTGTTTCTATATGAACAACTCTAGAGCAAATTTTTTTAAAAAGGCAGATATTATCTGGGTTAGTTTCTCACTCACACCTTATTGTTTTTTTAGCAGGCAAGTTTGGAAAGTGTTAGATCAAGTGTCTCTGTGTATGGGTGTGTTTGTGTGTGCGAGCTGAATTGGTCCAATAAAATAATGTTTGGGTGAATTGTTTCATCACTGCCCACATAGCTATATTCCTTAAATGTGTGCCAAAAAAGCAAGGGCATTAAAATTTGAGTGGAAAGTATTATTATTATTATTATTTTACAAAACCTCAGATTATAAAGCTTTTGCTATCCTATTTTTCAGTCAAGGAAAGGCAAGGAAGCGGTCTTACTCGAGATAAGACCAAAAATTCTGCTCACAAAACAGCATTGGTGAACTGTCCTTGAAGAAAGCAAAAAGCTTTGAGCAAATCAGTGACTTTTACCTGTGGAAATTCCATCTTTGGGTCTGTTCTGCTCAGCATAGCCAGAACAAATGCAGCTGTTTTGCCTGTCCCTGACTGACTTTGTGCTATAAGATTTTGGGGTCTGAAATACAAAATTACTTTATTAACATTTGTGCAAATAGAGAGCAACTGATTAACAAGAGAAAGAAGGAAACCATTCCAGGATTTCTTTTAAACAGACGAAAAATAATGTGGAAATGGCATTTAAATAAGGAGAACCAGGAGAACATTACATAAACCAAGCCTGAGAGACTAAGAAAAGATACAACAACAACAACAACAACAATAATAAATGAAAGTATACAATTTCAAAGGATGAATAAAACTGAACAAGCTGAAAAGATTTCTGCAACAGGATTGTCATATGTAAAGCAAACATAAATCTCTGTATTGTTTTGGAACAATACCTCATCATCACCACAGCTCCATCCCCCCCCAAAAAAAAGCTGTTTTGCTTTTATCTTAGCACATAAGAACCCCAAAGTCTCATCAATCAGGTCAACATTCTTTTTATACAATTACCATCTTTGACACCCCAAGAAAGAAATGCAATAGTTCAGCTTCAAGGCAGATAAACTGAGATTCCCATCAGTTTCAATCAGCTAATAGAAGTCACTGCCTAATTGATAGATGGTTTTCCTGAGCTACAACACAAGCAAGGTCCTTCTAATTTCTTTTAAAGCAACTTACGGATCAGCAAGCATAATTGGCAGTGCGGATTCCTGTATCTTGGATGGCCTGTTAAAACCCATGCCATAAACCCCTTGCAGTAGTTCTGGCTTTCTGTCAAAACAGCAAAAGGTTCAAATGTATTGCTGAACAATTAATAACAATTCATAGCATTTTTATTATTATTAATAATAATTAAGAATGAATGCATCAAGGTAAATGACTTGGAAATTCTTTAATATTATGTATTGCTTTATCATTAAAAATAAAATTCAAAACAGTAAAACAAAATGAAACAAAAATAAACATTTATTCAACCCTAACAACAACAACAAAAGAAAAATAATAGTGTACAAAAAAAAAAAGGAGCGGAAAAAGTGATCAGTTAAATTTAATATTCAACATGTAGGATCCACCCTGGCTGGTTGCTGAAAGAAAAGAAAAAGTAAATTTATATATTTTTGAATTCATATATATGAATTTACTGCTTTTTCTTTTCTTTTTTGTTGTTGTTAGTGTTGAATGTATGTTTCCTTTCCTTTCCTTTCCTTTCCTTTCCTTTCCTTTCCTTTCCTTTCCTTTCCTTTCCTTTCCCTTCCCTTCCCCCCCCCTTCTCTCTCTATATATACCGTATTTTCCGGCGTATAAGACGACTGGGCGTATAAGACGACCCCCCTCAGAGCCATTTAAGGCTCGTCAGAGCCTTATGGGCTGGTCTGCCTGGTTACAGGAGAATGAGACCCGGCGTATAAGACGACCCCCGACTTTTGAGAAGATTTTTGTGTGTTAGAAAGTAGTCTTATACGCAGGAAAATACAGTATATGTAGGTCTTTGGTTATTTGAGTCTTCTCCCGCGTAAAATTGGAAGTGTCTTGGCGACGTTTCGACAAAGTCTCATTCGTCATCTTCAGGCTGGTGTTCTCGGCTTCGTGCTGGAATGAGACTTCGTCGAAATGTCGCCAAGACACTTCCAATATATACATACATACATACATACATACATACATACATACATACATACATGTATATCAGGGGTGAAATGCTCCCAGTTCGGACCGGATCGCCCAATCTGGTAGCGATGGTGGCGGGTGGTTCAGAGAACCGGTAGCAAAAATCCACACACACCCCATGTCCAGCTGAGCCGCACGATCATCAGAGGCTTTTTTTTTTTAACTTTTAAAAGCATTTTTTCTTCGGCTGAAAAAATGCTTTTAAAAGTAAAGAAAAAAACCCTCTTAACAATCAGGCAACTCAGCTGGGATCGTCAGAGCCTTTTAAAAGCATTTTTTCTACAAACTCTTCGGCAAGAGTTTTTCTATTTTATAGAAAAAATACTTTTAAAAGTAAAAAAAAAAGTTGGCCACGCCCACCCAGTCACATTACCCTCCCCCACCAAGACATGCCCACAGAAACGGTAGTAACAAATTTTACATTTCACCATTGATACACATATACATACATACATAGATACATACAAACACTGGTACATATACATATGAAGAAAATAGAAAAAACAGTCAACAGGTTAACAATACACTAATCTTCAAATCCCTTGGTTAGCCATCTATTATATATTATAGACCGCTTTATAAGAGACTGGAATCTGTTTGTGGACTTTCTATGTGCTAAATATAATGATTTGGAACTTCTGTTACTCACAAATGCAGCTTTTCAAAGGTGGTTACAGAAAACAATGGCGATTTGGGATCCCGTTGTAGAATCTCCACGTGATGACTCGATTCCACAAGAGACGTCCGGATCAGTTTATTCAGGAGAGACATTTCTGCCACACTCACTGGGTAAAGTGAGAAAAATAAACCAGTTAAGCATTTTGCTGGAAGAAATGGACTCGGAAGCTAAGAGGGTGCTGCTTATACCCTCTACCGATACAACCCTCCTGAAGGAAGACTTTTCTTCTCAAAACTGCCTGGACAGTGGCTTTTTCACCAGGCTATAGACAAGATTGTACCAACTGAAAAGTACTAGTGTTTGATATTTCTTGCCCTGTTCCAGTTTCTATTCCTCTCCCATCGTATCAGCTGGATTATAAACCACATGTGCAGGTGCCTTAAATACCACAGCAGAAAAGTCAGCCTGGTGAATAAAAATGGGCTTCTCTGATTGGAGAACTGAAACTATTTCAACTTATTTCTGAAAGTGAAGAAGTGGTTCCTTTCAATTGGAATGGCTTCACAATTTCTTCGCCAAACTCCTACAATTCAGAAATCGCATCTACCCATGAGAAATCTTTGGCAGCCAGCTTTTCTCTGTGGGAGGGGGGAGGGGGGGAGGATATCAATCACCAGAAAATGAACTAAGCATCAAGTGGAATTGCATTTGTATCCGCATTTCCATTTCATCTTTGGCAAGAAGACAATAGGGACTGTTGGTCAGCAGGTAAGGGTTAATCTGTAAAACTTGATTAAATACTGCCTTGATATACGGGCTCCAAATGTAAATCTGCATAAATTGGGTAAGGATGTACATCTGAATGCAGATAGACTTTGGTTAATGACCATTCGTTTAGCAACTGTTCAAAGTTACCACACCACCAAACAAATGGTACAATAGTTATGTCCAGTCCCTGAAGTTACGGGCATTGCAGCACCCTCGCTGTCATACGACGAAATTTCGGATGTGGCCACAAGGGGCTTCAACTGCCCCCAACATCTGTCCTTTTGCCCACCCTGCACTCTGCCATCACCATCTTCTTTCTCACACACGTTGTCCACAGTGGGTGGCTTTTTATTGCCACAAATGGGACATAAACACTAGTTTCTGGCAAAAAATGTTGTAAATCCTGGTCTGGTGACGGCAAGTTACTGCAAAAGGCAGTGGGCCAGTTGCCAAGCTCTGAAATGCAATCACATGACCCTGAGGAGGTGGGGAGGGGATGCCTAACTTTAAATCCAGGTTGTAAGTACAGACAGTCCTTGACTTACAACAGTTCACTTCGTGACTAAAGTTAAAACAGCACTGAAAATGGGGATGCTGCAATTGTCATAAGTGTGAAAAACAATCGTAACTCACTGAAAAAAGTGAGTTACAACTGTTTTTCACACTTATGACCATTGGAGCATCCCCATGGTCACGTGTTTGAATGCCTGGCAAACTGGTTCATATTTATGACGGCTGCAGTGTCCTGGGGTCATGTGATCCCCTCTTGCGACCTTCTGACAAGCAAAGTCAATGGGGAAGCCAGATTCACTTAACAACTGTGCTACTAGCTTAACAACTGCAGGGATTCACTTAACAACCGTGGCAGGGAAGGCCATAAAATGAGGCAAAAATCACGTAACTATCTCGCTTAGCAACAAAAACGTTGGGCTCAATTGTGGTTGTAAGTCAAGGGCTTACCTGTATTCCTGGGGAGCTCTGTTATAAGTGACTTGTCCTTTAGCAAAGACTACTTGTAGCCAATTTTAACGGGCGTGGGAGTGGGGGGGCATTTTGGAATATGTATGAATATTTGATTCCCAGGAAAAAGTGCCCACAATCTGAAGGGATCTAACTGTAGTTAGCTAGGGCTAACTACAGCTTCCCATCATCCATCATCCTACCTCTGTCATCATCCTTCTCATCCTGTGTCTCCACGTTCACATTGTTCCTCCTAACGATGCATCCTTAAAAGGAATTTTCCAAACATTTTTAGACTGGCCCATGCTATTTTTTAAAAACTTAAATACAGCTAAGAAACATTTCAAGTCCAATTTAGAGATTTATGGTTCTGGAGGATTTTTTTAAAAAAATAGTATGAATTAACTTACAGACCCATTCATAACTTCATTCCAAAGAAGGGATGGGAGGAAGATAGGGCATCTTCTACACAAAACCGTGACTTGCTTCATTGTGATTTAATTAATAAAACAAACTTTACAATACATTTTAAAGAATGTCTTCTAAACCTATTGGAAAAGATTGGATCAAATGGTTTCCTTCCAGCTCTTACATTCCATGGTTTTACGAGAATGAATGGGTTCAAAATAAAATCACTCCATTTGGGAGGCCATTTGAAATTATACGAACACATATTCTGGTACCTGCATTAGAAACCATCTATAATACTTGGATGGACAACCAATAGTTCCCAGATCACAGGCTGAGAACCACTGATCTGGACAATGCAGATCAATACAAAAATATTAAAACAGTACAGTTTCAGTTAATAGTGTAAATCAGTGATTCTCAACATTTTCTTCACCACAGCCCCCCTTCAAATACATTTTGTGGCCATGTATCACCAAGACCTAATTCAATATTTAAATCATAGCACTTCTTCAAGCCTTTGCAGACCCCATGACAACCACACACATACACCCAGGGGTCCATGGACCACAGGTTCAAAACTACTGCTGTAAATAAGCAATGAACTCCAGATATCATCAGAAAAATACACATCACTTAGATCAGTGGTCCCTACCACTGGGCCACAGACCAGTACCAGTCCGTGGACTGCTAGGAACCAGGCCGCACAAGTGGCAGGCGAGCAAGTGAAATTTCATCTGTGCATGAAACCATTCTCTACCCCCACCACCACCCTAGGTCATAGAAGACAATTTTTCTTCCGAAAGTGGTCCCTGGTGCCAGAAAGGTTGGAGTGTGCTAACTTAATATCATCATACCAATATATGCAAGGGACTAATAATGTTCCTTGAAAATATTGGTATATGATGATTTATAAATTTATGTCTTATAACTTCAAATATTTCTCATATGCATATTAGGGCACACAGTTTAGGAAACAGCACTGTTGTGGTCTTTAAACAGTAAGTACCCAAGCTCACCTCTTACCTGTCCCTGAGAAAGGTTGAGGGTGTTGGAGAAGTCTTCCAGGGGTGCTTGGCCTACAAAGCTATGAGCACAAAAGACAGACAACAAACCGTCTGAGACTCGGTAGTTCTACACAGCCAATCTGATACCAATGTGCTATGGTGTAATTTAACCATGGTTAGCTAATAATTTAATTAAACCAACCGATTCTCAACAAATCTGATAATAGATGGTAGATGGGTATAGATGGATGGTACATGGATGATAGATTGGTATAGTGTGGTAGTTGAGGTATTAGGTGAATAATGGAGAAAGTTCTATACTTCTAAGCCCAAGAAAAAATTGAAGATAAAGACAGGAAAACCACAAGTAAAATACAGGAAAAATAGGAATGAGATGAAGGGATTGGAAAAGTATCAAGCTGTGTATAATAGAGGGATTGGCAAGGAGAAAAACATCTATCTATGCCAGCAATGGAGGAACAGGCATGGCACTAGGTGAGAGATGATCAGAAAGAACCAGATAAAGGAGAGTTCAGATATTGATAGACAAGAAACTGAGCAAAGAGAAGTACAGCCCTGGTAAGAAACTAATGAGTTTATGACCAAAAGGTGTGGACAACTGGGAAAAAATAAGTTCTGCTGGATCACATCTACTCTGGAATAATAGAATATAGAATATATTCACAAACAAAATTGTCCACACAACAGTTAAGTATATCGTAACAAAAAAAGCAGATAAACATTAGTCCATAAATACATAAGGAATTAAGGAATGAGATAAGAAAAAGAAATGCAGCAAATCTAGTTTATACTGACGTAAAGCTCTCAATGCCTTCTTACAAAGCTTGCCTCACACCTTGCCTTTTGTTTTTAAACTTTTCCCTCTTTTTTGTTCAGGATTTGATCAACTCCGTTCAACTACAATTTTCTTGATGATTATTTCAGTAGCTGGGTGGCTTACACTTTAAAAAGCAGGACAATATAATGTCCTAAGATATCGTGTATGTCAGGGAATGCGGGAACCACATACATGATACTCTATAGAACTTCCCACAAGGCACCAGCGCCTACTCTACCCCAAGGCCAGGAAACAGCCAGGCTTTTCATTATTATTCGTCTTAATTCCAAAATCTTTATAATATCAGAATTGGAGCCATATGAATCTCTGCAGGGATGTTGCTTTAGAAGACAAACATCACAACAGAGAAGAGGCAATGACAAAAACATTTGGTGATATAGAGTGGAAGAATAATCCTCACTGGGAAAGCTTTGATGAAAAAAACTATAAATGAATGAGAAAATCTTCAATGGAAGACCCATACTTTTAAGTTGCCAATTTGAACTCCCTTGGATAGGGGCGCTATACCTGTCAGCCGCTGAAGCTGAGAATTTAGCCCTAATCCAGTCAGTTGCTTTTAGCGCACCAGCAGGGAGCAGCCACAGAAGCGCCTCTGGGCATGTGCAAAGATCACTTTTTATTCCCCCACCATTATTCAGGATGCAGCTGTGGGGGGAGGCCTTCGGGAAGACGCTGTGTATGTGGGGCAGTGGGGAAATCCAATTTTTTTTTACTACCAGTTCTGTGGGTGTGGCTTGGCAGGGGAAGGATGCTGCAAAATCCCAATTCCCTCCCCACTCCTGGGGATACTGCAAAGTCTCCATTCCGACCCCTCTCCAGAGGAAGGATACTGCAAAATCTCCATTCCCACCCCACTCTGGGGCCAGCCAGAGGTGATATTTGCCGGTTCTCCGAACTACTCAAAATTTCCACTGCAGGTTCTCCAGAACCTGTCAGAACCTGCTGATTTTCAGCCCTGATGTTGGGGGGAGGGGAGAGGGGGCAGGAGGCAGAGGACTGGAGCGAAGAGGGAACTCTCTGATCGGGGCTCCGGAGTGCCAGAAGCCCCGTCCCTCGCCTGGCTCTTACGTTGTGTTCCACGTGCCCGGAGTGCCCCTTGGGCATCCCTCCAAGCCCCATCGCTAAGTAAATCGGCTTCTCCCAAATCTTGCCCTCCATGCTGAGGGCGATCCAGCGGCTGGGCCGCAACCAGACCGGCAACTATTCGCTAAACGCTGCGGGAACAAACGCGGCCTGATTCGAGGGCTCGACCGCTCAGCATTTATAACCGCTGGAATGGGGCGGGGCGACCGCGCTGTTGCTAGGGTAATCTCACAGAGGGGCGGGGCCTCCTCACGTGCCCCGCCCCGCCCGCCTAGAGATTGCCGAGGAGCGCCCGTTTTAGGCTGGGTGAGGGAAACCCTAGTACGTAAAATTCTTGACGTTCTGCGACAGGCCACGCAGGGGCCGGAAAGACTCCACTTCCCAGAAACCTCCGCTCTGTTATCGAGACAGGGGAAGGATGCGTCATTTCCTGTATGGACGTTGCCTGTGGAACAGCGGTCGGCGGTCTTTGCTGCCAGTCCACGTGTGCGTGGAAGCCCCGCGGAGGTAGGAATGGGCTCTGGCGCCGGAGGGTCCCCGCACGCTTTTCCAGAATTGATGGAGGGATCGCTTTGCTCCTGGTATCTTACGGATGGCACCGGAGGATCTCGGGGGGGGGGGGGGGGGACGGCACACCTCATTTAAAGCAGCTTCTCCGACCAACATCTTGAGCGTTCCCCATATTGTAACATGTCTCGAACTCGGCAACTTCTAGGAGACGCCAGCTCTGGGGGCTCTCAAGTGCCAGGCTGGGCGGGTGCTGGCTGTCATCTGCGAGGTCGCCTGAGCGCAGCTAACGGCCTGCGTGCCGTCTTATAAAGGAATGTACGGCTTCTCCAAGTTTGTTGTAAACTGCTGTTGTTCTATACACGCAGAGGGACACACGCTGCAAAATGTACGTTCTGTAGAAGGGAGTTTTGTTTACCCACGTTTGCTAATAGTCATGTGAATTAACAAAGGAGAATATTTGTAGCAGTTTTGCTTGCAAACGTTTCATTATCAAGCTAGGCAATATCATTTAGCACTGATGATGGCTCCTATAGTTTGGGTAATGAAACGTTTGCAAGAAAACAGCCAAGCTCAGAGAGTGCCAAGAACCCTTCATTATCTGAATTACCTCCCCCCTTTTATCTGGTTTGCAAAACATCCCCATTAGAAATTGTTTTGTAATGTCTTAAACCCAGATGTTTCAATGATTATTTAACAGTAACAGGGTTGGAAGGTATATTGGAGGTCATCTAGCCCAACCCCCTGCTCACAGAGACCTGTATTAGGGATTTGAACCGCCAGCCTTTCTGATCAACAAGCTCAGTATGTCTTAGCCACTGAGCCACCTTGGTTCTTTGTATTTTTCAGTAGGCAAACTACACTAGCTTTCATAATATAAAGGCCTTCATGTGTAGGAAGTATATTGCTAAAAATCAGTGAAGAAAATATCCCACCTTTCTGATATATATGTATCTGTAGAACATCGTTTTCATATACAAGGAAATATACCTGTTAACCTCATTCCAGAGAAAAGTTTACTTCTGTAGCTCTGACCAGTAACTAATGCATGATGAAAAGCAGGAGAAACGAAGTTTGTCCTTGGAAAGAATAAAATAATCATTTCACTTCATAAATTTAATTTAATCTATACATCCAGAAGTTAAAACTTTTTAAAAATACAGGAGTTCAAAGAGGGAATGTGTGTGAAGCATCTTGGGGAAAAAAAACAAGGATCCTTTTTCTTGACTATACTTCAGTAGATTTTGATTCATCTTCTGCCTACCTTTTTATAAGATAATATTTACATTCAAATAATATGATCTGAGACAATGGTAGCTTTTAAAAAATCTTTTGCAAGAAAGTAGGCATTTTGATCCGAGATAGATCTTTAAATTAAATTTGAAATTGGAAGGAAATAAAAATAGCTTAGCTGCAAAATTGAGGTAGCTAGCTCTTTGGGATCTACTAAGTTCTTCTGTGTATGACATTTTAAAGATTCCAGGTTCTTAGGAGGAATAGATGTTTCTAGGCACCACACCGTTTGCCAAGTCACAGCGTATTCCCCAGCGCAGGGCAGATCTCTTCTTCTCTGTAGGCACCAGGTAATTGTTGGGGATATAAACAGGCTGAGCCTTAGGAGGCAATTCTGACTTGTAGAGCATCTGTTCCCGAATGCTCAAGCGCACACCTTTCCTGGGGTCTTCTCCTGGAAGCCTCAGGGATTCCCAGTCATGTTTGTGTTCCAGGTAACGGGCAACTCGATCGGTCTTCATTCTGTTCCGATTGAGCTGCTCCAGCTTTGGTAATATGAAAGACTTGGGGTAGCCAGTTAGGATGAAGTCCTGTTCAAAGGACGAAGAACTGAGGCTCTGGCTTTCTTTTCGGGAACACTGATTCTGGCTTTCCTCCGAAGGACTCCAGGAATAGACTGACCCAGGGGAACTTTGGGGCTGGTTCTCATTACACTCTTCCTCCTTCTCCTGAGCATTCAGAACATACATTCTCTGATTTAAGTTCTCACATTCAGGACTGGATTGGTGGACACTTGGATTATTGGATTCTGTCTCACTCATGATAGATTCGTCTGTTATTTGCACTTCTCCGTCAGGTGTTCGTCTCAGAACTTTCCTTTTCATCACAGGTTTCTTAGAAACTCTGGAATTCTCGAGGTTGTCTGACTGGAAGCTGGATTCAGTCTGACCTTGTCTGATCATCGTAGGAAGCATAGGTCTGGCCACTGAGGCCACCGAGGCTCTTGGGTAGGGGTCCAGCTGAGGAGCCACTTGAAGTTGTCTTGGGCTATCACCATCACCCTGCTCTGCACACATGCGAATAAAGTCCATGGCGGCTTCTTTGAGCCGTTCTTCCCTGTTCACAGAGTTCCATCTGTATCGATTGGGTCGTACCAGGGCTTGCATTGCTTCTATTAGTCGGGGTAGTTATGTATTCTGGAAAAGAGATACCAAGCTAGGTTTGTACTGTCTGTTAAGTCATAAATGCTTTACAACTCATGCTTATTTATCAACTCCATCTCTAATAGATCCTCTTATTAGTTTAGAAAACTCCATATTTTGTGCCACATTGTGAAGGCTGCCCCTCCCCAGCTCCTCTGGCCAGGTAGTAATGAAACACACCTACTGCACATCCCAAACTCATTTTTTTCAGGCAAAGGCATATTTGCCCCAATCCTAGAGATTATTTTGGGGGGGGGGGTGTTTGAGATGGGGGAGGGCAGACTTCAGGGTCACAAAGCAAGACATCCCAGTGCCTAGACTGGAAAAGTAAGGAGTGTAGTAACTCCCAACAGCTGGATAAGTGGCTGCAATTATACTAAAGAGCAAGGATGGAGTTTATTTCTGAAGGAATATATAAGTCTAAGAAGGAATGTACAATAGTACTTGTTATTCATTTCTCAATGCTCTTTAAATCCTCCCCCCCCCTGTAAACTCAGTAACTATCAGCATTTCAGCTTTCCTTTAAAATAACTTGATTTTGCAATACCTACCTATTTTCTAAATAATGACAGCAAAACAATGCACTTTCCAATGAAATCAATTTGTGGGTTTTTTTGTTTTGTTTTGCTTTTCTTTTTAACCACTTCTCCCTTAACTTAGAACAGCTTTAAAATCTTATTTAATTCAACTTCAAACTTCCTGACTTCAACTCTGGGCAATTCGCAATATAAAAATAAACAAATATAGGAAAAAGACAACAAAATAACAAGATGGCAGAAACAGCCAAGAAGATAAGCATATCATATACCCGCCAGTAAAGACCTGGTCCTGGGAGAAGGACCAGGTCTTTAAGGCTCTTTGGAATGCCATTAGGATTGGAACCCCTTGGACTCATTCCAGAATACCATAACATAGAAGGAATACTTTTGGAGTCCCGATAAATGGCATTGCTTAATTGAAGGTGTGCTCTGGATGCCTTTGAATAAACAATACTATCAGGATGCCAATAGGGCTTAGTTTGGTCATAAATTAGTATGCATACCTGGAAAGGGTATTTTTTGCTTCTCTTTAGCCAGCTTAGAAATCGAGGATCCAAGTATAAAGGTGGTTTAAAACAGATTCTTCTGTAAGTGAACAAAAGCAGACATTCAATTCTCAGTATTTTATGAAATTCATAAAATCCCAACAAGTTTTCTCTGCAGAAATAGTTGGCAAGTAAGCTAGTTAATTTTTTTCAGCTGAATAGCTTCTAGTAGCAAATACAGATTGCATTTGTTTGGTTATTCGCAGAAAGATCCTTTTCCACTACTACTGCATGTTCATATTGCCAGATTCTTTTTTTAAAAATAGCATTCTACCAATGGCCAAAGGCACAGAAGAAACAGAAAAGCTACTGAAGAGAATCCAGGAGCTGGAAGAGACCGTGCAAAGGCTAGAAGGCAGGCTCTTGGAAAACAGAAAAAGCCCAGGCGAGGGGAATGGTCTCCCAGCATCAGGAAAAGGGAAGAAACGTCCACAGCGGCCATTCAATTTCAGTGCGTATGGCCAGAGGCATGTAGCACTCAAGATTGCCTACCTGGGGTGGGACTATCAGGGCTTTGCCAGCCAGGAGAACACCAACAATACAATAGAAGAGAAACTGTTTGAAGCGCTGGGAAAAACTCGGTTGGTGGTCAACAGACAGACTTCTAACTATCATCGCTGTGGACGCACAGACAAGGGAGTCAGTGCATTTGGACAAGTAAGTCTAATATTTAATTTACACTAAAATGAGGATGGGGTGACACAGAGAACATGTGTTATTGCAACTAATAATGCCCCCCCCCAACTGTTTAAAAGGCTATATTAGTTGATTGTGCAAAAATGCTTAGTGAATTTCATTAACAATCTCTTCTGTAATGTAAGAGTCTGATAGCATCTTTTCCAACTAATAAATATTAAGACATAAGCTTTTCTGAGGTGCAGCTCACTTGATCATATTCACCTGATAAAAATGTACAACTATTAATAACATTTTTAGACAATAAAAGGTACTTTCAGAATCCTGATTTTTTGCCATCATAGACTAACACAGCTCTCTTCCTACAACCCATATAATTTAAAGTGCTTTGTTAGAGATCTGGGCTATTGCCCATCCTATAAGCTGATATTTAGTCAACTGCACAATAAGTTAGAACTCAGAAATTTTGCTATATAGCATGATGACTGAATCGTTAGAAAACTCTGAACGTAAGAACAAGAACTGATTATTAATGCATTACACTGGTTTAAATTATTTGTAAATAGTCAGCTAAAACATCTATTAAAAAATTAGGAGATGAGCCTGAGAATCAATCTGCAACTGATGACAAACTACTATTTCTGCAAAAAAGATTTAGTTATTTAGAAAATATCTATTATTACAAGCAACAATTTTTTTTTAATCAAAGCAATTGAGATCCAGAGTTCCCAGGAAAAACTACTCCAAAACTTTTATGCAGTGAAATGCTTTAATGGATTGTGGGGAAATGTTATACATAAATGTTTGTTACATGCAAAAGCACTTTACATTGTTTGTGAAATGGTGTCATTTCAATTACAGTAATGTCATTTAGACCAAAATGTATTACGTGCCTAACATCATTCTGCAAATGACATAAACTGCCATGGAAATGTAGTTCACTGCACTGCATGCAGAATCTGTTGTATGAAGCTCCACTAAATCAAAATTCATTCTATTGTAATCTCAATGATAAGTGGTATTTCAGCATTCAGGTTCTGGTTATATTTTATTGGCACAAGAGGCACTTAGGAATACATTATAAATAAACAGGAAAATTATGAAAACATCAGTATATCAAAAAATTATTCCACAGCTAGTTAGCTAGAAGCTCTTTACCACTGGATAAACAGGAAAATTGTTAATGATAGCTCAACAGAAAAGAAATATGCACCTAATTCTAGAATCAAAACTTTTTTGCAATTTTCAGGTGATCTCTTTGGATCTCCGGTCAAACCTTTCAGAAAATAAATCTGGGGTTGTTCACACAGAAGATAAAAGTCATATTTCAGAGGAGATCCGCTACACCCATATTTTGAATCAGGTACTCCCTCCTGACATAAGAGTATTGGCATGGGCCCCTGTAGTTCCTAGCTTCAGTGCTAGATTTAGTTGCCTGAAGAGGACCTATCGCTATTTCTTCCCCCGTGCTGATCTGGATGTCACTCTTATGAATACAGCAGCTCAAAGATTTATAGGGACCCATGATTTTCGTAATCTCTGCAAAATGGACGTAGCCAACGGTGTGACCAACTTTCAGAGGACAATCCTGACTGCAGAAGTGAAGCTTGCAGATCAAGAAAGGAAAGTGGAAGAACTGAACCATTTCCAAATATATGCATTTGAAGTAACAGGTCAAGCATTCCTTTATCACCAAGTCCGCTGCATGATGGCCATTCTCTTTCTGATTGGACAAAGGATGGAGAAACCAGACATTATTGATGAACTATTTGATATAGAAAGTAATCCTAGGAAACCACAATACAGGTAGGAATTCCTGAAAGCATGCACAATCTTACTGTATTAGCAATGGCTCTCTATATTTCAGCTTGCCTTGTTAAAATTATGTTTTATCATTTTGATCTGTTGTCAAGAGCTATAACATTTTCAATGTGCACTCTGTTGGAATTACCTGATTTATACTAATTTAAGTTGATTACCTTGCAGCATGGCAGTGGAATTTCCTCTAGTTTTATATGATTGTGAGTTTGAAAACATCCAGTGGATCTATGATCATCAAGTCCAGGAATTTAATGTTACACGCTTTCAGCAGCTTTGGACGAACCATGCTATTAAAACTCAGATGCTGTACAGCATGTTATGGGGCCTGGATTTTGCAAAGATACCTACAGAGCCAGGTAGGAAGAATGATATTTTCAAAAACTGTATTAAAATGAACATTCAATTTACCATGTGGTAGACTGCTGGTATACTGTATACTTCGGTCTATCTGTAAAATTCAATTTTGTCATTTTATACACGCGTACAACTCACTTCATATTTATGAACATTTTGTTTTTGAAGAACTATTTCCTTTTGTTTAACACATGTTAAACAAAATATATTATTTGTTTACTACCATGTTTCCGGAAAACAAGCCCTCCTTGGATAATAAGCCTCCCCCAAATAACCCCCTCCTCAAAAAAAATAAGCCCTCCCTGAAAATATTTAAATGCATGTGCAGCCAGTCCCTGCCATTTCCTCTGTTTAGGGAGACAGAGCTGGAAATCAGGTAAGGTGGCAAGAGGAACCCTGTCTTGCTCCACGTGCCCCAAAATAATAAGACCTCCCTGAAAATAAGGCCAAGCGCTTATTTCAGGGTTCAAAAAAAATAAGTGTCTTATTTTCGGGGAAACACGGTATATCCAGCAATATGTTAAAACTATATTATTGGGTAGAGTGGTTCTAAAAAGTTCCAATATATTTAGAACTATTTCAAGGGGCAGAAGCAATTGGTAAATTAAATGCTGATATATATTTTTTTGTTCTGATGATTAATTGTTGATTACAGCTTCAAGCAACAGCCCAACAATACTCTGGAGAGAGGTAATACCACCAGTCCACAACCAGATTAGTGCTTTAATCGAGGGAGTGAAAGCCCGCAGTTACAAACCGTTAATGGATCGGCCCAAATGTGAAGGTCTAGAATCTCGTATCAGTCATTTTGTGCGCAGAGGACGCATTGAACAACCAAATTTGAAAAAAACAAAACATCCTGAAAGGGAATTGGATGATCAAATGGAAATTAAAAGCAGCCCAGTGGATTCTATTAAATTGGACAAGGAAATTCCAGAACAAACTGCAAAAAGGATATGTATTAGTACAGACTGAAGTTTCTTGATGCGATCTTGCTATCTCTAAAAAAATTATCTATTACAGACATTTAAAGTTACAATGGTAAATAGCTGGATTATATATAGATTTACACACATTCCCTTTAGCCTTCAAAAAATAAAAATTTCATTATATGACTGTGATGGGCAGATATCTAATTATTTTTTAAAATCCTGAAGCAGATACTAATATTGGTTCTGCGTTTTTTGTTTATAGCTGCATACGGAAAGTATCTAATACTTAAACAGTTGTAAAATAATGATTATAACAATTGTACGGGCCAAAGCAGTAATTCAGGGAATATTGGGGGGGGGGGGGGGGGCTAGACAAGTAGGTACAACTTCCAAGGGAATTGAATTTTAATAGTTTAGTTTTCTCCAGTAAATACCTTAGTTATGCAAATTTCTCAGTCCTTTACTGTTTTCTCATATTTTTTAAAAACTAATTTTTTAATCTACTTTAAAGATTTGGTACATTCAAGAGAATTAGTTTGGCATAGAGGGTAAGGTATTGGGTTAGAAATCAGGAGTTTATGAGTTCTAGTTCTTTCTTGGGCACAAAGCCAGCTGGGTAAGTCTTTTTATCTCAGTCCTAGGAAGGACAGAATGGCAAACTCTTTCTGAAAAATCTTGCCAAGAAAACAGCAGGCTTTGTCCAAACGTCTCCAAGAATCGGAGATCATTAAACAGAAGAAAGAAAGAAAAAATAAACGGTGTGGAAACTCTGGATATGATTACATTGTCTCCCATGAAGTTCCTGAGGATGCCTTCCATAGAAATCACTATATACACTTTATGAAAAGAATGATGTAACCCAAACAAGTCCAGTGGGAGATTTAGTAGATCACCTGGTTGTCCTGAGCTTTATAGAATGCCATATGAAGTATTAAAATATTCATCTGTTTAAATGTACAACAATTGGTGGTCAAAGACATAAAAAGCCTGCATCTATCAAACCCTCATATCATAAGCTTAGTTCATACATTTTGCTAAGTCAGGATATGGTTTCTTCTTATATAACAAGTGAATTCAAGTCATTGTGGATTGCAAATTATGGCATACAAATTAGTGCATGCTCAACATAGTGCTTATCGCACCTGAAACCAGTTTCCATGGCTATACAATAATACACTGGAAAAGTTTCCTTTTGAGATTATACAAAATTAGTTAAAAATAGACAACCACAGGGATAGGACATGCAGCATATCAGGAGTGATTACGTTTAGAATAGTTGAAAAGGTTATTTATAAACTAGGCTGACTTGGGTTATTCAACGAAGAAGTTAAACAAATGATCAGTTATTTGTAATTCATAAATCTAGCCCCATCAGACAGGTTTTACATAAGTGATTAGGCTCAATAACTAATTTTCCTAGTACACCCCTACATCATTACTTTGGCTAACACACTCACTAAGCCAAAAGTGGCTTCTGTTTTGTGGCTTAGCATAATGTGTAAACTAGACAATGTAATTATTGTACCATAATTTAGCATACTTTTTTACCCAAGCGAGTGGATGGGTTATTTAATAAAGTAAACCATGATTTAGTGCGCCTATGAATACAGGATAGAATTAGTTAAATAAACAGGGAAATTATGCACTCTTAAAATGTAGTAACTATACCCCTAACTGGACACAGCAATCAACCTCTTCATATCACAAAATTGATGTCATTTTGTTTACAAGAATGAAAAAGGGCTCTCGTACCTATAATATCTTCTAGCAAGTAATATTGCTTCAAAATGTTCTCATGAATTTACCTGGGAAAGAATCAACATCATAAATATTAAAACCTGCACTAAGTGTGGGTAGTAACAAATGGAAAAATTATGTATACAGGAAACAGGTTTTGCTAATATTTATAGCAAAAATGTGCGTTTCAAATTCTAGCCCCCACTGAATCTACTTCGGTCCATTTCTCTGATCCACCTCTATCAAACTACCGCTTAGAATAAAATTATTTCGTGGTCACACCATTTATTGCACGGGTCTCCAACCTTGGCAACTTTAAGAATTCCTGGGAGTTGAAGTCCTCCAGGCTTAAAGTTGCCAAGGTTGGAGACCCCTGATTTACTTTTTAAAATAAGTTTATTTATTTTTCATTAAAAACATATAAACAATCCATCTCTCCTTAAGCAGTGTGTCGTCTGAGTACCAATATTTCTGTGCAACATCCTTCCACAAATTATATAAACAATTATACCTTGTGTAACTCTTCATTTCCATAACATATCTTCTAGTATAAATACAATAACATTAAGCATAGTTATTCTCATCATACTCATATTATCAATTGCCATTTTATTCTTATCTGTTTTAATATATTTTCTATTCTTATTGTCTGCTTCCTTTATTTCCAATTTCCTTCCCCCCCCCCTCTAACCATTGGTAAAATACTTCCCATATCATATAATAATCAGTTTGTTCTCTCTCTTTAATTACTAGTGTTAGTCTATTCATTTCTGCACATTCTAATATTTTCTTATCACCTTCTCCTTCAGTAGGAATCTCTTCACTTTTCCAATATTGTGCAAATATAATTCTAGCTGCTGTTAATGCATGAATAATTAAAGATATATTTTCCTTGTTATAAGTTTCAGGCAAGATCCCCAACAAAAATATTTCTGTTTTTAAACAGAACAGTAGGTTGTTTTATCATCTTTTCCAGCCATATTTTTGTCCAATACTTCTTTGCTTCTCCAAATGTCCACCACATATACAATAAGATCCAGGTACCTGGTGGCACTTCCAACATTTAGCTGTTTTGTATTTAAACATCTTTGCCAACCTCGCCAGTGGATGATGCCATCCATAAAACATCTTATATAAATTCTCTTTATATGCAGTTGACATCGTTAATTCCTGTCCCACAGTTTCTGCCATTTATCTAATTCTATCCTGTAACCAACAGACTCCTGGTTTACTGTAGGGGTCGGATTACTTATTGACACAGATCACATAAGGAACTTTTCAGGCAGTCTTCAGCAACCATCCTCCGCTTTATATTAACCCGGAGGCAGCGAAGGAAACTCCCATCCGAATTGGGCTTGAGGCAAGGGTTTTTTTTAAAGCAACGTTTATCAACCTCGGAAACTTTGTGGGGACTTCAACTCCCAGAATGCCCCCCAATCAGTATGCTGAGGGTTGAAGTCCACCACTTGAAAAACCAGGCTTGAGAGAAAGGGCTAAACTCCTCAGAAAGTGGGATTTTTCTCCTCAGCCTCGTGTTTTCCTTGCTTCCCCTTCTTCTAACCGGCTCCGAATCCACCAGCCTTCCCTTCTGAGCGTGCTGAGCCTCGCGACGCTCCCCTGGCTTCCCCGGGCCGGTCCCGCCAAGAGTACCTGACCACCGCCGCGCTCGCGCCGCCTTCCCGGTTGCCCGACAAACCGTTAAAGCCGCTCCTCAACTGCCGTTCTTGAAACCCACAGAAAAGAAGACCCCCCCTCTTCGCCCGCCAGCACGTTGCTATTGGCTGCAAGGACTCCGCTTCTTTCTTTCTCATTGGCCTGCCCATCTTTGCTCCGCCCCTCCGGGTAGGTTATTGGACGGAGAGGGAGAGAGACGGCATAGAGCGTCGCACCGACGTCTCATTGGAAGGAGAGGGCTCTTCTCCCGAACGCCGCGATTGGCGGGCCTTCTTCGGGCAAAGGCGCGAGGAGAGCCCGCGAGAGAAAGGGGCGGGTCTTGGAAGAGCTGAACCCACCCCTTTCTGACGTCACCCGGGCAGGAAAGAAAATGGCCGCCCAGAACGTTCCTTGTTCTTTTTTACGAGCGGCTGTTCGGAGTTTTGCCCACAGTCCAGCCGCGGCCGCTTCGGTGACCGCCGAGCAGATGGCGGAGAAGCTGCGGGAGCAAAAGAAGCCAAAAGCGGTCCCGGAGGTGAATATGTGGCCTTGACTGGGAATCATGGAGGAGGGGCGGAGGGGGGGGATTTTCCCGGCATGCACCACGGAGAAACTACACTTCCCAGCGTGCATCGGGGGCTGGAACGCTGAAAATTATGGGCGATGCTGCAATGGAAGTTTTGTGATGTGCAAAATCTTAGAAGGATTTGCCGAGATGGAGGAAGGTGTGTTATCCTCCCTGTTCATCGTGAAAGGACTCCGTGGGGAAGACAATTTAGACATAGTTTATCCAGCTCTGGACAGATAGGGTAGAATACAACTTTATTGTCACTTTAAATTGGAAGTCTTCAAACTTGGCAGCTATAAGACTTGTGGACTTCAACTCCCAGAATTCTCCAGCCAGCATAGCTGGCTGGAGAATTCTGGGAGTTGAAGTCCACAAGTCTTAAAGCTGCCAAGTTTGAAGACCTCCGATTTAAATGTACGCCAATCAGCATACATTAAAAGGAAATTTCATTGCATTCAGTTCTCAAAAGATAACCATTATGCATAGACCCAGGTACACAGGCACATAGATGTGACTACCCTTTGCCCGCCATCCTGTTAACCTTTTAAAAGTAACCAATAAAATCATATTCATATTTTCTATTTATAGGAATATTTAAAGTTTAGGCTACCCTGGACTTAAAAAGTGTTTGCATCCAAACAAGCTGCAGTAATCTTCAAAAGAAGCATGGCTAGTGTATAAATTCTCTTTAGCTGTTCAGTATTGCTCCATCGGATTTATTTGAATCGATCTTTGAAGAACAATTAGTGGATTCTCCAACCTTGGAAAAGCAGACTTTTTAAGAAATGAGATGGAAGAACTGCTTTCTCTCTCCATCTCCCTCTCTTTAACCATCCTATTGCTTTGTCCTCTAGCACCTTCACATCAATTTTCACCCTTCCCCAAAAAACCAAAAATCCCTGCAACATACTATTTTCTGTTTGGCACCTTGTCTTTTATGCATTTCTGCTTTGTTGTATGCTGTTGCTACCAAAGCTGAGGGATAGAAACTAACTACCTGACTTGTTCTTTATTGACTATTCAAAGGTTCCAAAAGACCGAGTATTGAGACGAGTGCAAGAATATGTTCAGCAGACCCGATGCTTCCAGCAGCTCCATCCTAACGTCCTAGCTAAGGTTCTCAAAAAGGGAATCCTCTATTCGAACAAAGATATTATAGTAATAAACAAGCCTTATGGACTTCCTGTCCATGGTAAGCGTAGCATAATGCTGATTTTCTAGCAGTGTTGATAAAAATGTATTAGACAAGTTGGGTAATAAATGTCCTGCTGAGAAGTCAAATGATTTTGTATCTGTTACTGAGGCTAGATGGGAATTTATTCTGTGGAACTAGGTCTTATTTTGCTTCAGAATGTAGCTTGACTTCCTAGCTATATTATTTTATTATTTTTTTTTTTATTAATTTGATTTATATGCCGCCCTTCTCCAGAGACTCAGGGCGGCTTACAATGCGTTAAGCAATAGCCTTCATACTTTTTGTATATTTATACAAAGTCAGCTTATTGCCCCCACAAACTGGGTCCTCAATTTACCCACCTTAGAAAGGATGGAAGGCTGAGTCGACCTTGAGCCTGGCTAGGATTGAACTCAGAGAAATTACAGGCAGCTGGTGTTAATTGCTGCCTTTAGTAGGAGGCATTAGCCCTCTACGCTTTAGTAGGAGGCATTAGCCCTCTACGCTACACAGGCTCTATGGGCAGATACTTTATATTGTGGATTCTTTAAGCAAACAATGCGAGGTTTTGTTTTCTTTTTCTATACTGCGTAGACTGGTATTAAAAGCAATAAAAATAACCTGAGCGTCATCATCTGGCTGAGCATCTATGTTTTGAGATAATGTAGATATTGGAGTGGCAGCAAAAAGACCACCCAACACTCAGATTACATTGATACGTGTTTTCCAAGTAGCTTAACATGTAAATATATTATTTCCTGATATTGGTCCAACTTGAGTTTGATGTGAACATTTGAAAATGCTGTAGCATAAATAAAAAACATAGCTTTGGAAATTATGTGATTTGTGTTAAGTGTAAAATAGTTTGGTTTAATTTAGTGGAATAAATGAACTTAACAATTATTTCTAAGCCGGGGTTTATGCCTTTGCATTATAGGTGAACCTAAATTATTCCTGCTTCGCAGGTGGCCCTGGGGTGAAGACATGCATTACAGATGTGCTGCCAATACTGGCCAAGATGTTAGATGGCATGAAAGCTGAATCTCTGCATTTATGTCACCGGCTGGATAAAGAAACTACTGGAGTGATGGTCTTAGCAAAAGATGAGATGATTGCACACCGGGTCCAAGAGATGTTCAAAACCCGTCAGGTGGAAAAAAAATACTGGTAGGAAAGATCTTACAAATGAGTAAATTGTTATTGTGACTTGATAATATTGACTTTCAGTAAGCCAAGAATTTACTAAGGACTGCATTTCTGTAGTATGAATTATAGTATAAGGAGAACCCAGCAGCCCTTGCTCTTCATGCAGTGTGTTGATTGGAGAGAACTGAAATCCCTCCCTTTTGTTTTCATAGGGCAATTTGTATTGGAAAACCAGAGCCAGAACAGGGACTGGTGGACATTCCCATTATGGAGAAAGAAGTGGAGAGCCACCAATCACATTTCAAAGTAAGTATCCCTTGCAGCAGAGACTTGCCTGTTGTGGCCACAGCATTTCACTTGGAAACCTCTGTTTTAGTTATTGCTTACCAGAGAGCATTTAGGTAGATTTAGGATTAGCACCCTCGATTCAGGGAACTCACTAGCATCTTCACCAACATGGATACCAGTTCCTGAAAAAAATGCTGTACAACTTGTACCCTAAGTATCACTATTGCACTAAGTTGTGGAGTGCTTTATTTGAGGAGGGTTAGTGCCTTCAAACCAGTGTTGATTCTTAGCAACTGGTTTGACAAGTCCTTGCAGTCTTCTGGATAACATTTTCAAAAGTGGTTTGCCATGGCCTTCATCCTAGGGCTGAGCAATGACTGATCCAATTTTCCTCATTTGGCTTCGCACCTAAAGTAGGAATAGAACTCTCAGTCTCCTAGTTTCTAGCCTGATGCCTTCAGCACTGCACCAAACTGGCTTTCCTGTTATACATATAATATTTATGTATAATTGATGGGCCCACTTGAAATTGAGAGCAAGTGCTGGCCTCTAAAAGGCCAACAGATCTTATGTTGCCTGTTCCTCTCTAGCTGCCATACCTAAATGATGTAAGTTTGGATGTTCTAGATTACCAATGGAGCAATTCAACAGTTTTCTGCATTCTATGTAACCTATTAATCTTCTCAACTGTTGTCTTATTGGCTTTTTGGATGTTACGAAGAATTGATTTTGAATCATGTACATCTTTGGCTTAGATGACACTTGCACCAAATTATCGTGTATCTTTAGAAGACAAAAAGTTGCGCAAAGTGCGCCGCAACAAAGATGCTCACTTAGCAGTGACCCGGTATCGTGTGCTAAGCAACTGGTCCACTTGTTCTCTCATTGAATTGGAACCAATTACAGGTAAGCAATTACATGCCCCTTTCTTTAATGCTTCCCATTGCCTATCCGGTTCCCTAACAATTGGTGTTAAGAAACATCAAATCAATACCCATAAACCTCCTCAAGCATCTGAGAATCTGACCTTTTTTTTTTAATCTTCTTGGTTTTTTCCCACTGAATCTAAATGAAATGCTATCGGATTGAAGCATTAATTATTTTTTGATGTATGCAAATAAAAAGTCTGTTATCCTAGTATAATATAACACTTAAGGTCAAAGCTAAAAGGCAAAACTGCCTTGTGGAAGAGAAGTATCTTTATACTTGGCATGTCCCTTAAGGAAAGACATTGTACTATTAAACTATTGATATCCCTTTCTGCTTTTTTTCCTGCTAAAATTTAGATATGAAGTTTGAATCAAACGAAGCTTAAATTTTCCCTTAGGATAAATTGCATACGAAAGTCATTTTATGTAACCTGACCAAAACCAGCCAAATATATTTAATGGTTATGCCTCTTATTTTTCTCCATACGTTGTTCATTATGCAGGAGTGAAACATCAACTCAGAGTCCACTTGGCTTATGGCTTAGGTTGCCCAATCCTTGGGGATCACAAGTATTCGCACTGGAGCAAGCTAGCACCACAGGTAAGAGGCAGTGGTGAAATGTAAAGTTTGTTACTACTGGCTTGGTGGTGGTGGGGTAATGTAATTGGGCGTGGCCAACTTTTTTTTTTTTTTAACTTTTAAAAGCATTTTTTTCTACAACCTTAAGAGGTTGCAGAAAAAATGCTTTTAAAAGCCTCTGACGATCAGGCAACTCAGCTGGGATCTCAGAGGCTTTTTAAGGCATTTCTTTGGTTGAGAGGTTGTAGGGGGGAAAAATGCTTTTAAAAGGCTCTGACAATCCCCGCTGGGCCACACAATCATCAGAGGCTTTTCTTTTTACTTTTAAAAGCATTTTTTTCAGCCAAAGAGGTTGTAGAAAAAATGTTTTTAAAAGTAAAAGAAAAAAGCCTCTGATGATTGCACGGCTCAGCTGGGCATGGGGGAGGGGCGCAGGGTTTTTTCTACCGGTTCTCCAAACCACCCGTGGCCATCGCTACCGGATCGGACAATCTGGTCCAAACCAGGAGCATTTCACCTATGGTAAGGGGTATTAAGAAGAACCTGTGCGGATATGGCCATGAACTAAAATCCAAGAAGATGGTAGGGTAAAATCGGCTTCATGGTAGTTAGGATTGTCAAATAATATTTTGTTGGACTCAGCATAATTAGAAATGCAAGTGGGTCATTGTTTTCTTTTTTATGCACATATAGAAACTCTCTCCAGGTACACTGAAGAAACTGGGTTTGGAACAAGTCAAAGTTCGTTACCTCCCTCTCCACCTACATGCCTGTGAGCTCACCCTGCCTCCGATAAACGGCAATGAGGAGCAGAAAATCCACTTATTTTGCAACCCACCCGTCTTCTTCAAGCGTTCCTTAAAACGGCTAAAGCTAGAATTTCCAAAATCGGAACAAAAAGAAACTAAGACTGATTAGCTATGCTAGTTTGTTAATGGGACTCCTTTTCCTGACTTTATAAAACTATGGGAAGATCCCGTGAAAAGGGAAACACCTGGAACCAGATGTTCTCAGCTGTGGAATCACAACATATGCTTCTCTGGAAGCTTGTAG
This sequence comes from Masticophis lateralis, assembly GCA_030761175.1. Classification (NCBI taxonomy): domain Eukaryota; kingdom Metazoa; phylum Chordata; class Lepidosauria; order Squamata; family Colubridae; genus Masticophis; species Masticophis lateralis. Next base: position 4,295,874 of record JAUDYJ010000008.1, on the reverse strand, counting down.
ACTTTCAGGGGAAATCTTCCTGCCTGGCAGCTAAAAATAGAACCGAGGAACGGTCACAGATCTCCCAGAGCCTGTATGCTGGTTTCAGATGAAGTTGAGAGATTTGGAAGGATTCATACAGTTTATATGAGCTGCTATACCTGAAATAAGAGTTAGCGGGGCACATTTTTTTCAGTATTTGAGAGTCAACATATACCTGATGCTCAGGCAAACAGAGTTAAATGGTTTACTTAAATAAAAGATGTGGCCTGTGCTGAATGAATGTGATATAACTGGAACAGAGATATTGGGGAGAGGAGAGGAACACTCAGAGGGTCCTTACGATTGGGGTATGCAATTATTGATGGAACTATGAATTGGGGAGTTCTTGGTTCACATTCATTCATTCATTCATTCATTCATTCATTCATTCATTCATACTTCTATACCACCCTTCTTCCGAAGGACTCGGTGGTGTACAGCCAATAATAAAAACAACATAAGACACAAAAGTTAAAACAATTAAAACATCTCACTTCTGCCATGACTTAAAACATCTCACTTCTGCCATGAGTTTACAGGACAGTCTTAGGAAAGTCAACCTCAACTTTCTATCGCAACTGCAATAGAACACGAAGCTGCTTTCTGACTACTGATCTGCTGTCTACCCCAGTGTTATCAATTCTGAATGGCAGCTGGAAAGGACAAAGATTAAGCACACTTCCCTAAAGCTGGGAGTATAGGCAATAGCAATAGCACTTAGACTTATATACCGCTTCACCGAGCTTCACAGCCCTATCTTAAGAGGTTTACAGAGTCAGCATATTTCCCCCCAACAATCTGGGTCCTCATTTTACTGACCTCAAAAGGATGGAAGGCTGAGTCAACCTCGAGCCTGGTGAGATTCAAACTGCCAAATTGCACTCAGCTGACAGTCAGCAGAAGTAGCCTGCGGTATTGCATTCTAACCATTGCACCACCACAGCTCTTATTGTAAAGGCATTGTAAAGATTACAGATAAACAGCCTACACAAAATGTCTTACATATTCTCAAACAAATGGTTTTAATGCATCACTGAAGCATTACTTTTGCTTTCTTTTGTCTTTTCAGTTGCCAGTTACAAGCCAATCTTATTTTACTTTCACTGAATTTTTCTGGTTATCGCATTCCTTAAACCTATGTTAACCCAAAAATTGAGTGAAAGTGTTTTTTCTATAGGTAACACCACTAAAAACCCATTTGTAAACTGGGATATTTAAATTGGCTTAACATGTTTTACCTACATTGGGTAAAAAGGTCTTTTTGATAAGTGGTCTTGGATAATGAAGTATTTGGGAAGCACAACCCTAAACTAAGGGAACACAATTTTCATTAGCATTTGAGCCCTGCTGGACTGTGTGTCTTGTTAAAGAATAGGATCTATTCTGGAAAGACATTTTAAGAGGCAAACATTTGCTACTCACAAGTCTTTATAAACATTTTTTGTCTGTTAAATGCCCCATCAAAAAAGTAACTTTAAAATACGATTCTTTTCTATTGCGTGAGTGCCAATGAGGCACAATCCCCATGTTTTCTGCTAAGAGTTTTAAACAAAATATCAGTTGATTTGGGTATGTGGTATGCACATACACTGAGAATTGGAAATAACTCAGTAAAAGAATCTAGAGACTGTCTACAGACTTATTTCTGGTATCTTTCTGATTCCCTTTTTCCCCTACAGTATGTATCACTTTTTGTCATAACGTATTATGTATACATTGTCTTTTTGGGCTTAGCATTACAAAAACTGCAACCCAAGGCCACTTCCATCTTATTTGCTTTTGATTACTCATTTTTTTCTAATTAGAGAAAAACACTGTGTGGTTACAAATTTAGGGTTACAAATCTAGGAAAAGAAGGTAACTTTCAAATCCCATTATTTAGCTTCATGGCTGAGTAGAACTGTAAATGGCATTTTATTACAGTATTTCTGGAAGGTGGGATAATTGTTGCATAATATTGGGGAATACCAAATTTTAGAACATGGGGATATTAGCTAATCTCGGAATGAGTTTTTAGCTTGTCAGTGTTTTAAAAGTGATTAAGAATCATCTTTTTCTACAGGTGCCCATTTTTCATTCTAAAGGGTGGTCTTCTATAAAGTGATCTCACATTAGTTATTAAAATAATTTAGAACGGTTCTTAAAAAAATTAGAATAACGAACTGGGCTTGACTGTATTGCTGCAAAAATATGTTGATGCCCACTAAAAAAACTTCATTAAAGAATTACTACTATATAAAAATCAGAAGTATTTCAGGGGAAAAACAGGATACTGATTTATGTGTAAAGAAAATTGGAGGTCTTGGTAGCCCTAGAAAGCCACATATATGTGAATTCAGCTACTGTAGTTTACAGGAGTTATGCTAGTCTATGATCAAAGCATAAAACTTTTGTGAATTACACCTCACTTCGTCAGATGCATGGAATGGCTAAACTGACATAGTATTTTAACAGATAATATGGAAGGGGAAGACAGTATATGTATGAGATATATTATCAATTGTAGTGTGCTAAAAATGTGCAGTAACCCACAAAAACTTTCTGAGGTTGCCCAAAATCTTCCCATATGTTAAGCTTTGGAGATTTAACATGTTATTTTGCTTCTTATTTTAGCAAGGAAAATCACACAGCTGGGAATTGGTTTTGCCACCAATTCAAGCAACATGCTTTAGGAGGTGCAGCAATTTGTCCGATGGTTACATGCAAGTTACGGGTTATCTAGGTTGCAGATCCTTAACTATGTTTTAAAACTGGGCTGTATTTAATTTGATGGGGAAGCTGAGATAAGGGGGAAAATGCAACGAAATTCTTGAAATTTCAGAATCATCTGGTTTTATAGCAAATACAGAAGAAAGCATTGCAGATCCCCATTACTAAACCACAAAAATAAAATTCTTAGGTGTTCTGAGTGGGTTTCTCTCTCCCACTGTCACCTTTAAAAATATGAACTGTTGGACAGCCATTTGATATCCCCCCCCCCCCTCCCGGCATGGAAATTGCTGGATCTGAAAATTGAATACACTGGTCTACCTCTTTACCAGTGGTGGCTAGAAATAACATCTGCTTATGAAAGAGAGAGATAAAACCACATGGCCCAGCCTGGCCATCTTAAGCCTGTGGTTGGCCAGAAACAGTGGAGCCCTTACCAATCACAGCATACCCCCAGTCAACGGCTCTATTTCTGGGCTGAGGGTAGTTGTAGAGAACAGGTTGCCCTGTAATTATCATTCTGTTTAGCAAACAGCCAAGCTGGTCATTTACAACTGCCTGATGCTTAATTCCCCATGGAGAAAACCTACAGTATCCATCGTCAAGCCACCTCCTGCTTTAGATGTAGCTGAGCCCTTGGAGAAGCCGTCTCCTCTCTGTCTCCACGCTTGGCCCCTTTAGAACAGAACCATGTCAATTGCACACACGGCTGGCAATTACATGCTCTCAGATGCACTGCTTCCAGACCCAAACAGGTCCAGAGCAAAAGGGCTTCACTTGGAGCTGCCATGCGATCGCATCATGAAGTTTGTCACAGTGGGACTGCCACTCTTCTTGGTGTCTCTCATGTTTGCCCAGGAATTTTCCACTGGTAGGTCAATTTATTATTCTTTGAAGAAGGAAGGGGGGGGGTTGACCATGTTGTTTCCCGAGGCCTTCTGAGGGGCTGAGGGAGATGCCAGCAGAGGGGGCAAGGACAAAATTTTCATTTCTTTAAAAAATGAGTTTACTGCAAGCCCAGTATGATAACTTGAAACAGACTTTGAGATTGAATTTAGCATTTGCAAAATCAGTCCAGGAGTTTCCTATCTGAAGCCTTGAATTGGCTTCTCTGGATTCACTGTGGGACTTCAATAAGTCCCACAGTGACTTGAACTATGAAGCGCATTCAAACAACACCTTACAATTTTAATATATAAAATGCAAAATCTCCTCTGAACTTAAAATTATGACATTAGACATTTTACTTCTAGCAGACAGTGATAAAGAAAACATGTCAATCATCAGCCTGAGTGATGCTTCTATATAGAGAAAATTAAACATTTCAGAGACATTTAAAAATTAATCCGTATACAGATTTCACTGCAGTAGGTAGTAGCCGATTACCGTTCTTGCCCAATGGGGTTCTCCAACCAACATAGGGGGAAGTTCTGAGATGACAGTTCCAACAGACATAGAGAATATCAAGTCAGAGTAGCCTGGAGAAATCCAGCTTCAAATTTTCACCCAGCCATGAAGTTCATTGAGTGGCCTTCAAACAATCACAGTGAGACTTTTGTGATGCAAGGGCTGAATCCAAGTATGTATCTTGGAAAAGAGACACTGGAATACATCCAGATGTTTCTTTCTCGAAATAACTCCCATTAAGTTTGGTAGATGCAATTCTAGGTATTTTTCCTTGGGAACAAGCCCCATTAAACACTGCAAAAAGGATAATTCAGAATAACCAGCATTACACTGACTGAGGGAGGATACAAAGGTACCCATTCCAGAAGCAACAGTGTCTCGTTTGATAGCATGTACCCAAAACAGGATGATCTGTGTGTGGCTTTGCACAAATCCAACATTGGTTAGATGAGGTTTCATGGCTGCAATTCACAGCCTGCCTCAGGAGTTTATTTCTGGAAAAGAATGTCTGTGTGAGGTTTAGTCGATCCAGATGGAATAAACAAAACTTATTTCTCTCTTTGGCTTGCCTCAAAGCTTGTAAAATATTTTTTTAAGCGCATCCAGCTAGAGAGATGATGAAAAGAAAGAGTTTACAACAACCGCCATAGCAGGGACAGTATAATGGGTCCAATTTCTGAAATTATTTTTTTTTTAAAATGGGGAGCACTTGGATGCCGAATGCTGGTTTAGAGAGATTAAGGTTGGGCATGGACCATCCTTGTTGGAGGTGGTTCAAAACACAGCAGAGTTTTTACTACAGTAGAGGAAGCTGATGGATGTTGCTGTGTTAGGAAGGATGGAGATGAGTATGTTTCTCTTTCTCTGATAGGATCCCAAATCAGCTGCTTCTCTCCTAGCAACTTCACAACAGAGCAGTCCCATTTTGTTGATGCTGTGTGTTGGGACTCCTTGCTTCGCTACGATTCTGAACCTGCAAGAGATGCTGCATCCAATTCCCTCTGGGTCTTCAAGGTATTGGAGTGGAGAATGCCATCCGTTCTCTCTTGGCTGCATACTATGTGGATCTCTGGGCATAATTTATAGTAGTCTACCCCAGTGTATCTCAACGTTGGCCACTTCAAGAGGGGTGGACTTCAACTCCCAGAAATCTGGAATTTGAAGTCCACCCCTCTTGAAGTGACCAAGATTGAAAAACACTGTTCTACCCTTCAACTGACCACAATACACTCCTTTTGTTCTGTTTCTTCTAGGTCTTCCCATATTCTTTGCTGGTCATTGCAGTTGCCATGTACCTGCCTTATCTGCTGTGGAAGTACGCAGCTGCCCCCTCACTCAACTGTGATTTGTTCTTCATCATTGATGAACTAGATAAATCCTACAACCGTTCCATCCGCTTGGTGCAATACATGGTGAAGCTCCAGCAATCGGAAGAGGATCCAGAGGATTTCTGGGAGGAGCTTGACCTGTAAGTGACAGACGGATGGGTGATCTGCATGCTAAAGAGTCGAGGTGGTGGCACAGTGGTTAGACTGCAGCACTGCAAGCTACTTCAGCTGACTGCTAGCTGCAGTTCGACAGTTCAAATCTCACCGGCTCAAGATTGACTCAGTCTTCCATCCTTCCGAGGTCAATAAAATGAGGACCCAGATTGTTGGGGGCAATAGGCTGACTCTGTAAACCGCTTAGAGAGGGCTTTAAAAGCACTATGAAGCGGTATATAAGTCTAAGTGCTATTGCTATTGCTAAATTTCCATTCCCGTTCCCAGAATTTTCACTTCCAGAACCACAGGTAACAGGAAATTTGTAAATTTCTCCCTGCATTCATATATAGCAGTGGCTATTCTTGGGGTTATTCCTCCTTAATCTCCAGGACCATCCTCTTCTGGGTTGGTTGTTTTTAAGTCCCACACATGGAAAAGAAGCACATCCCTAGAAGAGTTCTAGTTTATTCTTATTTTTGTTTTGTTTCTTTCCCCCAAGGGCTCGCAGTGAGAGATACTTTGAGTTCCCCCTCCTGGAGAGGTACCTGACTTGCAAGCAACGTTCCCATTACTTGGTCATTATTTACGTATTGAGGAATCTCTTCCTCCTCTTTCTTCTGGCTGTCAGCTGCCTCTACTTGGGATACTGTCATGTGCAGGTCTTTTTTCACGATAAATTCAGATGTTCAATCAAGGAAGGGCTTCTAGAAGAATCTGATGTTCCAGACTGGATTCCTTGCAAGCTGGTTTTCTTCTCCGTTTTCCAAGTTACCAGCATCTCTCTTGGGTCTGTATACATCCTTCTGGGCCCAATTGTCCTCTACCACTTGCTTCAGCTGTGTCAGTGGGACAAGCGGCTTCTGTCCATTTATGAAATGCTGCCGGCATTTGATCTCCTCAGCAAGAAAATGCTGACTTGCCCATTTAATGATCTCAACATCATCTTGCTCTTCCTGCGGGCCAACATCTCGGAAGTCAAATCTTTCAGTAGACTGAGCGTCCTGAGTACTCTCAAGGATATTTCACCCAACAAAGAAAGCATAGACACAGTTGTAGATTTCATGACCCTCTTTGCTGGCCTGCAGCCAGCAAAGCCAAAGCATAATTCCAATGCCAAGGAGAATTTGCTCCACCTTGAGAATGAAGCTGGTAAGTAACACTTACTGAAAGCTGTGCTGAAATCTGCTGGTTTCTCAGGCTGTTTTTTTTTTTTTACTGCACAAAATATATTTCTTGTTACTCTAGTTCATGCTCAAGGTGTATTCTTTTGATGAGATATCTCTACCTTCCCTTTCATTCCAAGGGAGCAGAAGGCAACCATATAAATTGTGGCTCCAATACTCTGCAGCCTCTTTGGCTGCTCCATTCCAGAGCTGCAAAAATCTCCACTGGGTGTTTGTGCTTGGTCTTTGTTTGGAATATAAGGCAAACTACTGCAGTCTGAGGTTGTGCACTTTTTTATATATAAGTCACAGTCACTCATGCGCTCATGACCTCCCGGATTGACTACTGCAATGCTCTCTACATAGGGCTGCCCTTGAAGACCACTCGGAGGCTTCAGTTGGTGCAGCATGCGGCGCGGGTTGTAATGGGAGTGTCCGACACTCTCATGTTACATCCCTCCTGCACGACCTGCATTGGCTACCGGTTGCCCTCCGGGTGAGATTCAAGGTTCTGATAATTACCTATAAAGCCCTACATGGCTTAGGTCCGGGGTACCTAACAGACCATTTGCGGCCAGCGACAGCTCCCCATCGCCCGGTGCGTTCCCACAGGGAGGGCCTTCTTGGAGTGCCATCGGCCAGACAGTGCCGACTGGCGACTCCTAGAGAACGGGCTTGCTCTGTGGGTGCACCCACTTTATGGAATCAACTCCCCCTGGAGCTCCGGGTGGCCCCTGACCTGCGCTCCTTCCGCCGTGACCTTAAGATATGGTTATTTCGCCAGGCCGGATGGGACTGAAGGGGTTTTTAAGGGGAATTTTAATAATTTTAACATTTAAATTTTGATTCTTGCTTGTAAAAACTTATTCCTGTGAGCCGCGCTGAGTCCTTGTCGGAGAGAGGGCAGCATGATAGATAGATAGATAGATAGATAGATAGATAGATAGATAGATAGATAGATAGATAGATAGGCAGGCCAAGGTGTTATTTTAATCAACACTTGCTGTTATTGGATAAGCCTCACAAGTTCTCCTACCTTTGTGGAAAGCTCTGGGAATTTTCTTTCCTTGAAAGGGGAAGGAGAAATTGTTTGCAATAACACTTTCTGTAATTCCTGTGGGGAGGGCTGGGGGTGGAATCATTTATTTCCCACATGACTAATCTGACTTTATGACCTTTTTGTGGTGGTTGCTAAGCAAATCACTGCTGTCATTAAGCAAACCCTATGGAGAGTTTTTGCCAAAAGCCAGAAGTAAACACAGCAAAAAATGTCATAAATGTGACTTGGCAGTCCGTTGCCAAATGTTGAAAATGCAATCATAAGACTGCAGGGGGCGGGGCCTGTTGGAATTTTGGTCATAAAGACCTTTTGTGGGGGATCCATCATAACTATGAACACTCACTAATTAGCTAGTCATAACTCAAGGCTATTGGCCACACCCCCTCTCCTAAGCTATTGGATTGTTATATGCTCCCAGAGTCACTTTCCTGGAGATAGGAAGATAAATTTGGTTAATAAATAATTAAGTATGTTCCACTTTAAACTCCTGGAGAAAAATAGTTCAAATATCTGAATTACAATATCCAATTCCAATCTAGGAACTGCTAAATCATTTTAATACAGTTCTTTCTTTCTTTTATACCAGAAATGAAACCTGCTCTGCAAGCCAAAGAAAACTGACACAGGAATAGATTCGATACAGCAAATAGCAGAAAAATCGGAATTGGTGAAGAGCATTGAGCATAAAAATGGGCAACTAGGACCTTCCCCTGGGTGTATTTTGGATCATCTTTATTCATTCTTTTTTGGGAGACAACTGTTTGTCCATTAAAACTGTTTGTTTTCTGGTATTACATCCATGGATTTTACCCTTATAATAAATATAAATGTACAGGTTACCTAACTGAATCCTAAATTCTGCATTTTTTTAACAGTCTGATTTTCTTATAAAGCTATATTTATATTTCCTCTATGATAACTTCAACATTTCTGGCCGTTCAGATCTCTGCTACTTTCCTTAAGCTTATAAGATCCTCATTTTAAAAGTAGACCTTTGTTATCTCAAGTTTTCTACTCTGAAATCACTAAGAAGTATATAAAAAATAAACCTCATGCATTTTTAAAATAGTGGGTGGTTACAATCCATGGAGGGAACAGTTTGAAATGCACCTTAATTCCTTTACACAAAAAAGTGAAGTTTATAAGCTGGTTGAAACTGATAAGCTGAATCATCTTTCCAATATTATACAACTTTGGATAATTGAGTTAAAATTATATTCTTTAAACTTGGCACTATCATCATAAATACCAGTGATTAAGTTCACAGGTCTATTTACTCACTGTTTATTACATAAAATTAAAATCAGTTAGATAAGCTTCCCCCTCCTTTTTTTAAAAAAGTGTTAAAAACATGCTGAGCTGAAGCTGAACATGGTGGTTTAAGTACAATGTATTAATGAGGCTTATACTTCTTGTACTCACTAGTTGATTTATCAGACCTGAGCAGCATGTTCAACCAGAAACAAAGTATTCAGAGAAAATTCTGTGGTTCTAAATAATTTATGGTTTTAAATATTAGGGGCTGTAGGTTTGGGCAGCGGTGGGACTTGAATAACTTAGCTATTGATTCTCTGGCTGGGTAGGCGTGGCTGGTTGGTCATGTGATTGGGTGGGTGACATCACTCATCACACCCAGCCCTGCCTCCCAGCCACTCGCCTCAAAGGCAGAGATAAGATTCAGCTGGTTGGGGCTAATCCTACCACTGGCTGGCCCTGCCCCCACCCGTTTTTCAGGTTGTTTTCAGGCTGTTTTTGGCCCAGAAAACAGGTCCAAAAATGAGCAGGGGTGGGGCCAGCCAGTGATGGGATTTGCCGGTTTGCCGAACTGTGCAGAATCTTAACTACTGGTTTGCTTGAACCAGTGTGAACCGGCAACAGCCCACCTCTGGGTTTGGGGGAGTTTGTACTTGGTGCCTCCATGTCAGACTTGAATCTTGGAGACTGCAGAGACTTCTTCCTGAACACGTTTTCTTTGTACCAATTTTGAGAGTGATTTTTCTCTTGTGTACTTTCCAGGTATCACAAAGAGGGACTGGTCCAAAATCCCCCTCAGCTGGCTTAGTTCCTAATGTGGGGCTAAGGCTTTCCAATTTCTAACTCTATGCCTTTAACACTGACACCAAACTGGCTTTCTTAAAGTTTAAGACCAACTGTTCCTGGGAAGAAATGAAGACAGAAATCCAATACAATTAAGCTAATGTTCTTCTCTTCAGCATTCAGTAGCAGCGTGGGTGCTATGTTTTAGATGGATAGTTCTGTTTTGATAAGCAGCCACATATGCAGATTGCTGCAGTGATTGTGAATTATAGCAGGCATAAATAACACTAACAAAGAAGATCAATGGTCTAGCAAATCCGTTAACAGAATCTCACAGGTAATTGAATCGAACAGTCTTCAATGCTCAGTGGAAAGACAAAATATAAAGCAACATGACAATATGGAGAGAAAGGTGCAACCTTCTATAGCTTATATTAATTACATTCCCATGTAAGATATCAAAGCATAAAGGTATGCTTTATTCTAAGCATTTGCTTAGAAATGATCTAAACAAAAGAAAGAATTTTTGTATCAACTGTCAAAATTCACCACAGCTTAGTTTTCTCTTTTTTTTTCACATAGAAAATAAGATCTTGGACTTACAAGCATATAAAAGAAAAAAAAACACACAGAAGTATATTATTTATAGCAGGAATGGGCATATTTAGAGGAGGGCAAGAACTACAGAGTGGGCAATTCAGGATCAAGACTGCCACCTTTGTATTTAACCAGAAATCTTTTTCTCTTACTTTTTTTTTTTTTTTTTTTTGCAAATAGCTCTGATTGGAAGCATCCTGAAGCTATCTGCATTTGTCTAGAGCTTGTGAGAAAAATGATGCTGGAGCAAACTGATCTAAAATGTTTCTTATTTCTTAGAGCCTACACATTATTAGAGGGAAGGCCTAAACTTAAATCTGTGGTATCAAATCCTTTATACAATTCCCGCCAGGGTGAATTATTAAATAATCAAACTTCCAGGCAAGAGGGGATTGTTTTAATTGAGACCACTTAAATCAGAAAGACAAATTTGTAATTTTTAATCATGGGTGGAAATCATACTTCCACTTTGCTATTTCAGATGATTTCCTCAGCAACAACAAAAGCACACGAACTGGCACAACAATGCAAGTATAACTCGTTCATTTTTACATCATACAGGATCATTATCCAAAATATTTACCTATGCAAACAAACAGCAATCCAAACACCCACAAATTTCCAGAACTATGAAAAAGGAGCAATTGTAAAGCAAGAATTTTTGTCTGGCTCTTATGTACACTTGTAAAGATTTTATCAAAGGTAGACCCTGCTCCAGTTTGCTCTTAAATACATAAAAGGTAGTCCTCAAGTTACGACCACAATTGAGTCTTAAAGTTTTGTTGCTAAGCGAGACAGTTGTTAAATGAATTTTGCCCCATTTTATTATCTTTCTTGCCACAGTTAAGTGAATCACTGCAGTTGTTAGGTAACACGTTTGTTAAGTGAATCTGGCTTCCCCCTTGACTTTGCTTGTCAGATGGTCACAAAAGTGGCTCAGATGACCCTGGGACACTGCAACCATCCAAAATATGAGTCAGTTGCCAAGTGTCTCAATTTTGATCATGGAACCATGGGAAGCTGCAATGGTTGTTAAGTATGAAAAATGTCTTAAGCTCCTTATTTCAGTACCATTGTTAACATTGAATAGTCACTAAACAAACTGTTGTAAGTTGAGGACTACCTGTACAGTGTTTGGTGTTTACTCCCAGATACACACAAATTACTAGAAGGTTTGGACAAGTGACTAGAATCTTCCATACAATGTGATTCTAACTGCTAGGCAAATATCCATGCTCTTTTGGATAGAAAATCATCACTCCTTGCATATTAATTTACACATAAGTCTGTGCTGAATAACTGCATACTTTTGAATGAATGAATGCAAATGATGAATACATTTTTCCCTTGGAAGTTGTTCTGCATGGAAATTTGGGGATTAATTTGAAATGCCTGCCGGAGATTACAGATTCATTTTCAAAGAATGATTATGTAGACAAACATATATCTTGCTGTTGTCTACAGATTTCATTTTAAAGTAGGTATTTTTATTCTAGGGTAAAACTTTCCATTAAATTAAGCATGACTTGATTTTTTTTTTAAAAAAATGGATTATTACATGCAAACACTCCATATCCTTTCATTTGCAGTTAAATTGCCATATTTGCCCTGGCTGTCTCAAACAGCCATGTAATTATAGGAAATGTTAACACTGCTTTTTCATTCCAACTCTAATTTGTTAAACAAAGAACAGAGCCATACAAGGGCTCAAAAATATAGGCACAGCACTGCATCACAACTGAAATTCTCAGAGACACACCGCCTACTTGCTCCCTAATTTAGGAAACAACCCATCTAAATCATGGATTTCAGAAACCCCTCCTACAGCTAATCTGAAATATACCTCCATCTACATTCAGCCACCCTTGTCATAGGTCAATTTTATTCTGCCAGAGGGACAAGAAGATCAATCCAAGAGGGACAGCTGTTCCACAGTAAGGATGGATGGAGAAGTCACCTGGTCCATATTTAATTATGAACTTAATTCTGCATTGTCAGATCAAGAGACAAGCTGAAACTTATTTCTCCTTTGAAGTATCAGTTTCTCTGAATTTTACAGAGCTCATTGATTTATAAAAAGGGGAAAGTGTACCAAAATGCCAGTATTAGCGAAAACACCAATTATTAGGAAAAAACAATTACTGTACAGAAATACACACTATAGCTCAAATTGCAAAATGATTGCATGCCTTTAAAAAATAAAATACCAATTTTGATTTCAGCTTTAAAAAATACCTAATATGGAAATGGGACATTTGAAATTGTTAAATCAATGAAACAAAGAATCCACAACACACTGAAGCTGACAGATTCACCCATCTATATTCCACAACCCAATGCCAGAAGTTAATTTTTGAAGAGCAAAGTCAAATAATCTCTACTATCTGGAATCCTCTAGCTGAAATAAATCTAGCACATGAAATATCTATCTTCTTTTACCCTCAAGTCTGTGTTATTTAACACAGATCAATCCATTATTACTGTTTCTTATACATTATTGGGTAACCTCGGGCATTTGTCTGTTTGGAGAATTCTGGGATTTGAAGTCACAAGTCTTAAAAGTTGCCAAGTTTGGAGACCTCTGGTCTAAACACTATGCCCAACGACAGCACTTAACTCTGATCCAGGGAACTGATTCACTCTAATTCACAGCTCTGTAAATCAATTGTTTCCCGTTTTCTACTTTGGTTTAACACAACCAGATCAATCCGTTTGGCAGGTTGCTCCTCTAAGGCAAACATACAACATACATACACAAATGAGGAAATCAAGTTGATCCAAGCCCAACATAGGGAAAACCTCCCTGGCTTTTGGCTGAAACCAGAGATTTTGCTTGAAAAAAGAAATATACTTCTATGTTCTTATTTTTATAAAGCGATATTGTGCTTTTAATGTAACTTTTCATATTTGAAAGGGGGGATTTTTTGCTGCAAGAATTATTTGCTGCAAGTGGTAGTACCTCATAATGTAGATCTGGAATGCAATGAAACCCAAGACTCTTATTTTAATCTGGACGTCAATAGTAGTTCACTTCAGGGCAGACAAGATACATAGTCTAGATATCGCTTTAATGCATCTGCCAACATCACTCACCTTGCCAAGGATTGACATCCAGCAACATCTGGAATGCCATAGCTTGGCCATTCCTTTTAGCAAAAGCTGTGGCTTGCATTAGGCTTACTCCTGCTCTAGTTGCCCAGGAGAGTGGGAGGGGGAGAATGTTGAATGTTTGTTCCCTACTTCCCTTATACCGCTCCTCTTCAAATCAGCTGGAGACAAGAGAAGAGCAAATGGCTGGACCAATACGGCATCTTACAATTGGCCCATCCAACTCGTATCTGTACTTGGGAGCTTGGCCTGCTAAATTATGTTTAAACATGCACTGGAATGTCAATGTTCCCAGAGGAATCTTTTATTGATCACCCATCATACCTTGTCATTCAGAATCCTGGCTCTCCTGGTTGTGTGCAGGTAACCAGGGATTGTTTTAGAAGTGGTTTGATTTCTAGTGAAGTACTTACAAAATAATTCTGGTAATTACAGCACCTCAGGCAGGTAGCAAGAGTAAGAACTGCCAACGTCTGATCCACCCTCCCTATTATGACCTTTCTGGCAAGTAAGTAACTGGGTTGCTCATTTTAAAATTCTTCTCTGCAGTCATCAACCTGAGAGGTTTACTGCTTTAAGTAAAGTAAGCTGTAGCTGTGTACGCCACACTTCTTTTTTTCCGTCTGCAAAATAAGCTGCTGATTCCTCTTTTCACTCAGCTCTCACAGCAAAATCCATGCAGGGTTATTTTGGGAAAATGTAATGAAGGGAGGGGCAGGCAATTCCTGTAGATTGTAAATGGGACACTGTTTGTATTCACAAGGCCATTCAGACCAGGCGTAGCGCAAGCCCTTTATGCCACCTGAACAGGTTGGGTTCTGCAGGATTACCGAGTAGGAAGAGGATGACACCATGTATGCGGGTTTCCAACTGCACGTTCCCTGATTAGAGCAACACACCTGCAAAAAGGCAAGAGAGAGCAATTGCATCAATTGCAGATTCTGCAGCTTTCAAAGCAACAACTGCTGAGGGCTTGGCATTAGTTTGTGAGATGTTTTAGTTCTTGATACTCCCTCTACCCGTGTCATTTCCCCCAGTCTAGATCTCATCCTTTTAATTTTGAAGTTTCTATGAGGACCCGGATTGTGGGGGCAATAAGCTGAATTTATATAAAAAAGAACTCCGCTGGGGGGGGGAGGGGGCGAAAGCCCTACTAAGCAGGTATATAGAAAAGTATGAAGGCTATTGCTTAACGCATTGTAAGCCGCCCTGAGTCTCCAGAGGAGGGTGGCTTATAAATCAAACTAATAAAATAAAATTAAATTAAATAAATTAAATAAATAAATAAATAAATAAATCTCATTGGGGAAAACATACAGCAATGACTTTCTATGTTTAAGGATTAGAGGAACGTGCAAGAAAATGTATTATAATTCATTAAAGCTTGCCATAGCTGAATGACTCTTAACAGGATGACAAGTCAATGACTGTTTAGTATGTTGCTTCCTACACAGCACAAGATAGTAGACAACACTTTCAGAATTTGGGCTGTAACTCTTTCTTGTGCTGTTTCTGCCTTTCTCCTGCCCAATGTTCCTTAACCTCTGCAACTTTAAGATGTGTGGACTTCAACTCCTAAAATATCCCTGCCACATACGCTGGCCGTGGTATTCTGCGAGTTGAAGTCCATGTATCTTGTATAAAGTTGCTGAGGTTAAGAAACACTGCTCCAGCCCCATCTTTTCTTTCTCTAACTTTTAACAAGGCCATGTATACTGTATGCATACATATAATCTTAGCAGCTACATTTAAATAAATGGCAAGCAGGTTATAATTCAAGGCATAGAGCCGTGATGGTAAACCTATGGCACACGTGCCACAGGTGGCATGCAGAGCCATATTGGTGGGCAAGTGAGTGTTGCCCTAGCTCAGCTCCAGTGCGCATGTGCACGCCGGCCAGCTGATTTTTGGACCTTTCGGGCCCACCAGAAGTCAGCAAATGGGCCATTTCCAGCCTCCGGAGGGCCTCCAGGGGGATGGGAAAGGCAGTTTTCGCCCTCCCCTGGCTCCAAGAAAGCCTCTGGAGCCTGGGGAGGGTGAAAAACGGGCCTACTGGGCCCACCCTGCGCCAAAAGTGCAGGGGAGGGGGTCACAAGCGCTTGCATGGGGCGCATTGGATTATGGGTGTGGGCACATATGCGTGCAACCCCCCCTCCCGCGCTCCCCCTGCTTTTGGCACGCAATGGCAAAAAGGTTAGCCATCACTGGCATAGAGAATCCTCCTGCATTCAGGTAGCTAACTAGTTGCTTAATCCTAAATCAACATCTCTTCCTCGTCTTTTACCTCAAAAGTCTTGTTGTCCATGTGATGCAACTTAACACATTCCTCAAAGGTGATATTAAGAAGACTATGGGTTTCATTCACTTGCACTTTCTGAGGATAGGGTCCCTGGAAGATTATACTTTTCTCCCCATAAGCCACTGCCAGTGCTCCAAGATGCAATCTGTAGGCCACAGTCCGCTTATCCCGGGGGTGGATGCTGAAGGACAAAGAAAAGAGCGGGGTCAATTGGAACTAAGGCCCCCCTTTTTTTCATGGTCACGTTTTAAAAGGCTAACCACTGGCAGCTTTCAATATTGCAAGTGAAAGCTGGAAGTAAAAGTGCCATTTCATGAAGAACAAGAAGTCTGAATGGATATCAGAGCTGCTTGGTAGAGAGATAGATGGCATACAAATTTAATAAATGCCAGCCAAAAGGTTCTAGAGCCTATCTCATGTTGTACTTACCTGACTTGTATTTTTCAATTTTGCAATCTGCCATCACTCTCTCTTCTTGATTCTGGCTCTCATTGTTGAGAGTCAATCTCAGGCTTGGGACATTATAAACTATAGTGCAATTCCTTTTTCCCATGGGATAAAATCCATTTCATCAGATGATAAGAATTTTAGTCCACAATAGATTGCGCCCAAAATGAATTTGTTAAATCTTTAAGATGTCCCAAGAGCTTTCAGCACTTTTACTAGAATAGGGTATCAGTCACTTTTTTGGGAACTGCCAATTAATACTATTTAATAGATCACTGATCTCCAACATTGGCAATTTAAGACCTGTGGACTTCAATTCACAGTTACCCAGCTAGTCAGGGTGGCTGGGGAATTTTGGGAGTTGAAATCCACAAGTCTTAAAAGTTGCCACCCTTGTACTAGGTAGTCTGCTTTTCTAGTCTCTGTTTCTGATCAACAGACAGGAATCCCACCCATCCTTCTTTCAACCAGCTTTGGTTCACTCTCCAAATTAATATCACAGTCCCCTTGTTTTCCCATATACTTTTTTCTCCTCCCACGTACACATCACTTGTTTCTTCACACATTCCACCTGCTTGTTTCTCCCTCTCCCTATGATGCTGTCATCTCTGACTCCCTCTACCAAGACTGATGTGACCACAATATCAGTTTTCAAAGAAAACAGAAGCGTTTTTTAATGAGAGAAGAAAACTTCCAGGAGATTAGAGGGCAGATCTCAAGCAATTTTAAAATGTACCTGCCATAAGGAGATTCGTTATCACCAAGATCTATGGTAACAGCCATGAAAGTATTGGGCATTCTCTTATTAGGGACATAGCCATAGTCTGCAGTTTGATGCCACCGAATACGTGGAAATTTGTCGTTTATCTGCATGTGCCGATCTGTGCATAACTGAAAGTGGGTAAAGAATGGAGATCTTCAAGAAACAGTAGCCACGGATTTCACAACTTGTCATTCTAGTCAGTTCCTACTCAAACTGAAAGTCCCTGTTACAAATCATGGATAGAACAGCTATGGAAGACCTGATCTTTACCCTTAATAACCATCATTCACTCAGCTATGATTATAGAAATATACACAATCTGAGAATGGAAACAGTCCATAGTTAGGTATTATAATCCACCAACAAACGATCCTTCTTGGTCCAAAAGGCACAAAATTCTTGGGTCTCTACACTTAAAAGCAGCAAGTGGGAAAATCAAACCTTTTACATAATATCATTGTCCCAATATTAGGCAGCCTTCCTCAACATGGTATCTTTGACATGTACTGGATCAACTCTTATAGTTCTCAGGAATAAGAATTATAGTCAGGAAAATGGCATGCTGTCTGAAGAATTGTGAGAATTAAAATCCAATGCATCTGGAAAACAAACTGGGGAATGACAGAGCAGTGGCTTCATAAAACCACATGCATTATTAGAGGGCTAAAGGTTAGGATTGCTGCTTAACAGTTAACAGTTCCTGATGCACTGTTCTCTATGGCTGAAACAGGCAGGGGTTGAAGTCTGAGGTCTTACATAGTATGTATGGATCCATGCATCACAATGAGTCATCATCTGTTTAGTTTTGGCTGACTATATGTGTAAATCCAGTCATGTGCTTGGTCATCTAAACGAGTCCACTGACTTTTTCAATAATCTATGATTAAAACCCACTACAACTTAAGAGCAATGTACAAATCTAGCCAATGCTTGGACGAGGAAAGCATGAATCTGGAAATATGAACCAGCATTTATCACAGTATTTACCATTATCACTGATTAAGTATTTCAGAAATAATCAGGAACAGAGGTCTAAGGCTAGATCTGACTGATTTAGCAAAATGCCACTTTTCTGCACATGTCCCTTGCATTTTATGATGACAACCTACCATAAAACATTCACATCAAAAGCTTGAGATCAGGACATCTATTTAGATAGGAAGATTGTTCATCTTGAAAAGGATGACATCAAAATTTAAAAGGATAGATTTAAATGAGCCCAAATAACCTGTTCAGGAGTGCATTTCCATCGTACGCTTACCTGAACGAAACCAAAGGGAAACTGCTTGTTGGTTTGACCATCGGATCCTTCATGAAAAGCTTTTCGCCAATCATCAATGAGTGCAGGGAAGGTGCAATTGTACATATCAGTGTTCATAAGAGTGTTGGCTTCCCCTGCAATAGACGAAGGTCCAATACATTAGCAGGGGCAGCATCATTCCAGTCCAATCTTGCACTGGTACTCAAACATACCTTGATACCATATAACTCCTTGGATGGTCATGTTGACGAAAGGGTGAATCATTGCGTTCCACAACACGGATGCTTCTCGGGGACCAGCAACAAGGTACGAGGGAGGACTTCTGTAAGACAGCAGGAAAAATAATGAGTAAAGAGTTCTCACCAGGTAGATTCTGAAAGATCGGGAGCTTTCTCTGTAAAAAAAACGACAATTTGGTGGTCACAATTACGGAATTATTTTTACAAATAATTATTTGTAAAAATAATTACATGTATAATTATTACATGTATAATTATTAAGAGTTTTTAAAGTAAAAGGATAAGAATATTAGAAACAGAAATGAGAGAACTGAAAGAAAATGCAAAGCCTAAAGTGCAAAAAAAGGGGAAAGAAATACAAAATGTCTTCCAACTGTTAGTTACAACAGATACAATTATAAACTAGAATTGACCTCTTATTGTAATGTTACATCATGATTTTCATTTTTTCCACTATGTAGTATTTTTCTAATCATCAAATTCCTATATCCTAATTTTTTTTTCTGTTTCATGGAAAACATCAAAAACAAGGACCTGAATTATTGACCACTAATGTTATCAAGAATCAGACCTATTTCATTATGGCAAAAAAGAAAAAAGGAAAAAAAGAGCTTTGCTTAGTAAAATAGCATTCTCCAACTGATGTTGTTCTGGAATGTGGTCCTTTAACTCTTGAAATACACATAGAATGCAGTAGTTCATTTGCAACATAAGGAGGGCACATAATCACACACACACACACACTGAATCTTAGCACTCAAAAGATTGTAGGGTTGGAGGAATGAGACACATAATAATTAATTTATGCACTTCTCTAATTTATGAGGAAAACTGGTCCCTTTAACTGGTATGGGTTGAAATAAATGATTACACATTTTCACTGCACCTAAGATGATTTTTAATTTCACTGGACTCATCCTGAATTAAGCAGTACAGTAAACTACTAGAACGGGAAAACGTTGTAGTTACACAGAGGAAAAATGTTAGGAGATTGTAGAGCAGGGGTCCCCAAATTTGGCAGCTTTAAGACTTGTGGACTTCCAGAATTTTGGAAGCAGCCAAGTTAGAAGACCTCTGTTGTAGAGTCATAATGTCGTATTAAGCCATGATGGTGATTTTTTGCTTAATGCGATGGGCAAACAAAGCTAGGATGGTTTGCAAAGTGAGGTTTATAGCAGAGCATGTGAACAGAACCTTGGCCAGTTGGGAGATAAATCACAGGGAAAATAACCATGGCTCAGCCAATATGCACACTCATTTTCTAGGATGAAAAGTCTCAGATTAATTAAAAAACAGACACACGAGTCAGTTTTCCTTACCTTTCAATATACTCTAACAGACCACATTCATTCAAGGCCTTCTTGGAGGACCAGGCCTCAATTGGAGTTCCTCCCCAGGAGGTATCTATCAGCCCTATGGGGTACTTGAGTTTCTCGAACAAATACTGGCCAAACAGCCAACATATTGCAGAAAAGTAGCTGAAGTCTCCATGGCCCAGGTTTCCTGTGTAATGGAATATTTTTCTGAAAGTTTAGAACATTTTGATGCTGCGGAAATAATACAACTATTACCTTAAATTGATTAGAAAATATGCATTGTAAAAAGATCAAGTATGAAGGACCTATTAAAATAATTAAGCCTACCTCTCAGACCATTTGGCCTTCCGATACTTGCTATTCCTCCAAATATGTTATGCTGGCCAAGCTGCCTGTCAGGGTTCCAAGGAACACCCCCAACAAAATAAAGCTCTGAGGCCTGAGGTTCCTCAAAGTTTCAATTTATTAGGGATGTCATGTTGGCACATCTGGGAAAACCTGAATCTGAAAACTTCCAGGTTTCCTCCACCCAGCTAAGAGTTCACAGCCCCGCCCCACACCCACAAGTTCATCACATTGTCCAATCAACTCTTCACACTCCACCGGATACAATCTTCATGCAGTCTGCATCAGACGCGGGCAAAAATCCTTGAGTACAGAACGTTGTTTTGACTAACTTTCTATGGCTCCAACAACAACCCCTCCCAACTTCTCCAGCTAAAATATGTGGCAGTTTAGAAGCAAAAAGAAAACTGTCTTCCAAAACTGACACTGCCATTATCCAACTAAAATGGCCAGTTCTTAGCCCACCAATCAACCATAACATGAAAAATATCTTATTGATCCTGCTGATTTCTTGCTAGAAGTTTGATGTAAGTCAGGCTCTTACTGGCCGTTGGAATGGACCACTGCAAGTTCACGCCTCCAAGGTCTTGCAATTCCACTTCTGACTGGATAAGGGCAGTGGAAAATATCCGCACAAGGGGAAACTTGAATGCATCTTCCATCTCCTTGCTAGCATTGAATATCTAGGAAACAGAGAAGATTCTCTGAAAATTGCAATTAAAAACAGAAGTAATAAAATATGTCTACACGTGCAGGCAACAGAGCAGGCCAGGATCAGCTGTGATCTATTGGTCTCTCTCCTGCCTTGTTGATATTCTAGCACATAGTGTCCCAACAGTTTCTTTTAAAAAAAACAAAAACTAAACTAGGCATAGATATGCTTGCGGTCATAAGCTACAGTGTATTGGTAGCTCTCACGTAACAACTGTTTGTTTAGTGAGCAAAGTTATGATGGCACTAAAAAAGAAGTGACTCATGTGATCACCATTTGTGATCTTCCCAGCCAGATTCTGACAAGTAATGTAAACGGGGAAGCTGGTAGGATATGCCACGTGATGTCTCGTTTTGCAGTCAAACTGGAATACCTGGAACTGCTGTTATAAATCAAGTGATGTTTTGCTTAATGACCAGCACTTGGAATCGCCTTAACAATTAGGATTGTTAAGTGAGGACCACCTATATAATCCTCTCCTCCCCCCCCCCTTTTTTTTAAAGATGTTCCCACACGCCCTTGGTGAATGAAAAAAGAAAATGCTGGTAAAGTAACACTTAGCTGCCAGCTGCCTGCAATTACTGCGAGTTCAAATCTCACCAGGCTGAAGGTTGACTCAGCCTTCTATCCTTCCAAGGTAGGTAAAATGAGGACCTGGATTGTGGGGGCAATAAGCTGACTTTGTATAAAAAAGAACACCACTACTAAGCAGGTATATACAAAAGTATGAAGGCTATTGCTTAACGTATTGTAAGCTGCCCTGAGTCTCCGAAGGGCGGCATATAAACCGAACCAATAATTAAATAAATAAATAAATAAATAAATAAATAAATAAATAAATAAATAAATAAATAAATAAATAAATAAATAAATAAATAAATAAATTGAAGCAGCCACTCCTAAACCCTGCTGAGTATTTATTGGAAATTAGAAGTTATAAGGTAGTTTTCAATCTAGTTTTCTATAACCCACAGAGCTACAGGTTAGAGCAAGTAAACCAAAAACAATGAATACATATAGATTGAGCAGAGGTAGCACAGTGGTTAGAGTGCAGTACTGCAGGCTACTTCAGCTGACTGCTAGCTGTAGTTCAGCAGTTCAAATCTCACTAGCCTCCAGGTTGACTCAGCCTTCCATCCTTCTGAGGTGGGTAAAATGAGGACCCAGACTGTTGGGAACAATATCGGGACTCTGTAAACCACTTAGAGAGGGCTATAAAAGCACTATGAAGCGGTATGTAAATCTAAGAGCTATTGCTATAGATCATGGCTAAGGCAGAATGTCTGAATCTCAATCTGGACTTTAGGCTGAGAGCCTAAGTATCATAAACCCAAAATATCCTTTTAACAAAGGTAATTCTCAGCCTGTATCTACATAAGCAGAACCAAGAGGTTTGATATGAGTTCCCAGAATGCTTTGTTATCTGATCTCTCTTCTGCATGGTCCTTAAACCATATCTGGAATTTATAGAAATGTGGTTCACCTGTGAAACAGTCATCTCCATGTTACTCTGTCCACTGCAAATCCAAACATCTCCAAAGTAGACATCTTTTAATGACAAATTGGACACTTCTTCTTTGATGTACTGGTGTACCTCTATAGTATAAGGGCCTCCTTGGGCCACAGGATCCAGCATAATTTTCCAAGTCTCAGAGTTTTCTGATAATATTGATAGAAAAAAAACCCAAATTAAATCCCAGGCTTGTTATCAACATGGAACTATTCAGAAGTATTGAATGCACTAATATCAAGTCAAATTTTATTTGCTTATAGATTGATGTTTACCATAAAATTGGGGAGAAAACGTCATTACAGTAGAGATGATGAGGAACATATATGATCTCATTGCTGAGAAGACCCACTCATTTGCACCTGCCAATTCACTCATATGTGAAAAGCAAAGAACAGAACTGCCAAGGCTGAAACCAGGTGATTGGGGAATATTTTCTAAGCAATTTAAAATCCTGATGGGAACCTGGCTCTCCAGATGCTTCCTGCAATACCTTCCAGCAACCATTAATACTGGCCTGGCTGATTGAGACTGCTGTAGATTGTCCAGCAAAATATCTGAAGGATCTCAAATTTCGGATGTTTGATTTAGAGCAGCTTGGTTGGCTTGGGAATTCTGGGAGTTGAAGTCCACACATCTTAAAAATTGTCAACTTTGAAAAAAACTGATTCAGAGTATTGAAAGGCAATGCCAACTCTTTAAACAAGCCTGGTACAAATGGCAACGGACAGAAACAAAGGACAAATTTTACTCCTAGTGGATTGTTAAACAACAACATTTTATACTGGACTGTTTCAAAAGCAGCTCCACATAAAACAGATTGGAGCCTTCACTGGGACATAGCTGGCTATTTTAAGGAAGGAATGCAGCTAGAAAACGCAATGAAGCTGGCAAATGGCACCTTTCCTGTCACCATCAGGTCATCCATAGAAAGTGATGGGTCAAAAGATACTTCCACTCTAGCCTCTTGTGGTTTTGAGCAGTACGGCCTACCCATTAAAGATCAGTATCTTTCCTAAAATGACCAAACCTCTGACAGTTTCTTTATTGTGTTATAACCAAAGTTTAACTTTCTTGAAAGAAACTGATGATTTATTGCCATATTTCTTCTCCCTGGCATCCTGCTAAACATTTGATAGAACAGTTCTCTTCACCTAGGTGCCACATTCATAGCTTTATTTGGATTCCTGCACAGAGCACCAGTTAAACTTGATGGCCTGAAATGTAAGAAGGAAATATACAGCCACCCATACAGGAATGGAATGATCCTAGACGGAAACCTCATTTTGGCAACTAACATTCCCAAATAAGGGAACTAGGCATGTCTAGCAGGGGTGAAATGTTCCCAGTTCGGACCGGATTGCCCGATCCGGTAGAGATATCAGCGGGTGGTTCGGAGAACCGGTAGCAAAAATCCCTGAGCCCCTCCACCCCCATGCCCAGCCGAGCCGCGCGATCATCAGAGGCTGTTTTTTTTACTTTTAAAAGCATTTTTTCTAAAACCTCTTCAGCTGAAAAAATGCTTTTAAGTTTTTTTAAAAAGCCTCTGATGATCGCGTGGCTCAGCTGGGATCGTCCGAGGCTTCTAAAAGCATTTTTTTCTGCAACCTCTTAAGGTCTTCCAGGACTTGAGTGGCACAGAAAAGAGGGGATTAACCTATTCTCCAAAGCACCTGAGAGAAGGACAAGAAGTAACAGATGAGATCCAACTGAGAACTAAGGAGAAATTTCCTGACAGTGAGAACAATTAATCAGTAGAATAGCTTGCCTGGAAGTTGTGGGTGCTCTATCACTGGAAACTTTTAAGAAGAGATCAGACAGCCATTTGTCCAGAATGGTGTAGGGCGGTGATGGCAAACCTATGGCACGGGTGCCACAGGTGGCACGCAGAGCCATTTTGGTGGGCACATAAGTGTTGCCCTAACTCAGCTCCAGTACGCATGCGCGCACCAGCCAACTAATTTTCAGTCCTTCCGGTTCCACCAGAAGTTGGGAAACTGTCTGTTTCTGGCCTCTGGAAGGCCTCCGGGGGGGATGGAGAGGGCTGTTTTTGCCCTCCCCGGGCTCCTAGAAAGCCTCTGGAGTCTGAGGAGGGGAAAAACGGGCCTACCGGGCCCACTGTGCCAAAAGCAGGGGGAAGTGGGGGTGGGGTCATGTGCGCATGCACGGGAGGGTGGGGCGCATTGAATTATGGATCTGGGCACACGCATCCATGACCCCCCACGCTCCCCCCACTTTTGGCACGCAACAGCAAAAAGGTAAGCCATCATTGGTGTAGGGTCTCCTGCCATAGGCAGGGGGTTGGACTAGAAGATCTTCAAGATGGCTTCTAACTCTATTACTCTATATTCTATGCATGGGCATTAGGACAAGGAAGCCTTGTACACATTGTTAATATTATGGATTACCTTCAATCCGTACCATTTTGGTCACAACACTATGATTCTGGGAGAGTGTCAGCATCACCTTAGAACCAGGATCTCCAAAGCCCCATATGATTGCATGAGTTGGTTCCTTCTGGAGTACCATGTGATCAGCATAATAGGAAGCAAAGTGAAACTTAGCACCTGAGGCAGACAAAAAAGCACGATAATCTGGTTTATAGTTTCAGCTTCTCAAAAATATTCCAGCAATGCCTATGCTAGAGTACAACTATTCAATTCTTAAGACGTTTCTGAACAGCAAAAATAGCTGGCAATTTGTTAGAGATTGTCAAGGAAGCATATTACTGAGAAAAAAAGAATACATCTCAGATGCATTAAAAAATCTTTGAAGATTACACAATTACTTTCATTGTTGCTTTTTCACGTGATCATGTATTTTTTTTTTCAACTGAAGCCATTCTCTGCTGCTCTCCCCACCCATGCATACATTCACACAATCTCCAATTTTCTCTATCTGGTATGAACTTTGGAATTTCACTTTTACAGCACTGGTTTTTAGGAAAGTACGACATAGAATATGTGTCTGTATCTTTATGAGTGAATGGTTTTTCAGCCCAATTCTCTGAGAAGAGACCATTTCTGCCATGTGTCACTTTATGACTGAGGAGACTGAGTCTACAGTCTGTCCCTGATTCCCTCCTTACTGTAGGAGATGCAGGATAAAAACAGAGGCCACTTTGTCTTCTTGCCATTATTTGTATGGATTTAAATAGTGCATTGTTAGTCTTCATTCAATATGCTGAACTCAGTTTAATCAAATACACTTCCTGTGTACTCCTATCACAAAGCCTAAGCAAATACAGCTTAATGTGACTGCTTGATTAAACATGTGAAGACAATGCCTACCTAGGTTTTTACAATGTCCTGAACACAAACATCTCAATTTAGTCTAGTCTAGCATCTTGTACAAACCCAGCTGTTAAGTCTTTAAATAACTTGGCTCAGCATATTGTATGAGCAAAAACATAAAAAAAGAATTTAAAAAATCCCTCCTTCTCTTACAGCTATGGCAAGCCTATACTCATTTACTTGAAAGTCACCAATACAAAGAGATACATATATAGCATCATATCCTTAACACTGAACGACTGAAGGAGAAGAATTGGTCCTCTTATATTTTATCTGAGGCTACCTTAGCTATTTTTTGAGAGGATTATTAGAAATATAGATTGATAAATATTGAAGGGTAAACATTTAAATTAAGGCTCCAGCAACCAGTATCTTTCTCCCATCATTTGAATCTTAGCAAGAATCACTTTAGTATTTAACTGAGTTACAGCCTGGTTTGTTTCATACTCTACTATAACATTTGCGGATGCTACAGAATATATGCCACCGTAGATTTGCAATATAAGAAACAAAAGCTGAGCTAGGGCAGGATGCCAAGCAAGGAGAGTTTCCTTGTACTGTTGTATAGTAGGAACAACTGCATGCTGCTTTTCAGGATACAACATAAAGTTGAAAACTGGAAAAGTCAATGAGAAAATTACAAGAAAATATAAAAAACCCTTTATCAAAGGGGCAACAAACCTAAGCAACTGTTAACAAAACTCTTAAACGATGCAATCCTGAATACACCCAGGAGTAAATTCTGTTGGGGCACTGAACTCAAGGGACTTTCTTTGTAAATATGTTTGAAGTTATTCCTCTACTGAGATGAGCTAGTTATCTGACCTATCCTCACCAAACGCTGAACCAAACTTTGTTCAGGATTTTACTCAAGGAAGTTCAGCCTGTACAAGATATAAACAAAAAGCATCTGGTGGAAGCTTAGCGTCGTGGAAGGGAAACAAATTTCTACTAGCCAAATGCTGCTATTGTATTTTCAAGATACTGTTTTCTCCATATTGCATTTGCCTGTGCTCATTCACAAGTAGCGGCAGGAACTGTCCCTTCTCACTCACCTGCTGTGCAAGCCAAGAGCAACATGAATAGCAAGGAAGCCTCCATCATCTTTTTTGATAACATGAAGCCAGAAAGTCAGAGCATGCAATTCTGGGAGCAGAGAATGTCCAGAGTCTGTATCTTAAAGACATCAATCTCCTTGTGACCTCACACTGGGCTGATCCAAGCCAGGAAGTAACATAGGGCTGGTAGGGAGAAAATAACATAGCTGTTCATAGGTATGGCAACCTTGTCACCACCCAGCAAATATGAATCCTTAATAATGCTCTAGACAATTTCAACTGTTAGGCTGAGATGGAAAAGGCTATATGACTGTATCCTAAATCTGACCTACAGGATCTCTTTATGACTTCTCTCTCTTCTGAAAATGTGCTTCCTATTGAGGAAAAATAGCCTCTGAGGCAGGAAAAAAGGCTGTTAAGGATAGCAAAGCAGCTGAATGTTTCCCAGTACCTTCTGAGAAATTATTTTCAAATTGAATTCAAATTCAAACGTGTTACATTATTGGCACTTGTAACTCTGCAAAGCCACAATTTGGGTTTAGTAGATTGAGGGGGCTGGGTTCCCCAATTAGAAAGTGTTTTTTAAAAAATCCTAGCCTATTCACTAAGCCTGGGTAATCAAGTTGTATACAATCCACATAAACCACATAATGCTTGTGTGTAAACCAGCCACCCTTTGCCTCCTGCCCCATTTCTTCTTTGCAACTTCCCCCTGACATCCCTCTATGAAACTGTACCCTTTTTACTCTGAAAGAATGGCTTGTTTGGTACTCTGAAAGCTCAGCTAAGCATTTCAAGGAAGGACATGTGGGCAAATGCATGTGGCAACCCCCAGGACACCCCAGGAGTGCTGGATAGATTGAGAGACAGAAAACACATCCTAGGCAAAAGCCATAGCAGATGCTTAGGATGGTGAGAAAGACCACACATTTTTAGCCATGACAGTACATTATTATCTACATGTTGGGTTTATACATAATGACATACTTAGCAATGGAAATTTTGGTCATACATTGGGTTCATACATAATGACAAATCATGCATGGTTTGAACTATTCAAAAAATAAAAATACACTGAAGGAAAAAAAAACATTTTTTCCTTTGAAGTTTGTATTTTAATTTTCTATACAAAAACATTTTTCTTATAAAAAAAGAACTTATTTTGGAATAAGCCCCAAGTGGCTAAATCTGCCCAGCAAATTTAATATGGAAATGACAGAGGGATTCCCACAACATTCTAGGTCAGGGGTTCCCAACCTTCTCTATACGCCGCACCTCTAGAATACTTCTGATATATTCTCGCATCCTTTACAAAAGTAAATAATTACATGCACATAATTATGCATATACACTATAATTTTGAAACTTCTAAACCCATGTTTTTGCACCCCCTGGAATATCATCTCGCATCTCTAGTTGGGAACCCATTTTAGGATATGCTGTGGTGCCTTGATGGGTGAATCCAGGCTCGTGTCTGTATTCTAGTATCTGCTCTAATATTGCCTTCAGCAACCTGGTACTCCCCTCCAGAAACACTGATTTACGATTTATTTGAAACATTTCAACTAAAAAGGATTCTTTTATTGATTTCACCAGAGAGAGAATGAAGGGGAAAAATCACACCTTCCCTTTTTATAGTTTGCATACATAAAAAGGTTTTTGATTCAGTAGGAAAAAATCGTCTGCCTAATTAGTTCGTAAGAATTAAAACATATGCGAGCAACTACCAAAGGAGCATTGTACTCTGGATAAAAGCAAATTTATTGCAAAGAAAAATGTCAGAATGGATATAGGTAAAATACATTTTCAACACTTCCCATCATTGAGCCTCAATACTTGCTCTTTTTTGTTCATGGAGGCTTGAGAACAGCTGAAAATGAAACTATGACCTCGTAGATGATCCTCACTCTGTCAAGGATTGAGGAGTACTCATTTCAAAAGATCTAAGCCCCAGAGCTCACTGTAACAGCATTGCCAAAAAGGCAATAAGAGTTGTTAACCTAATTTTGCGAAGCTTCTTCTCTGGTAACATTCACTGCAAACCAGGGCATACAAAACCTTCGCCAGACCAGTTCTTGAATACAGCTCATCTGTCTGGAATCCACACTGTAAAGCAGACATTAATACAATTGAGTGAGTCCAGAGGTATTTCATGAGAAGACTCCTCCACTCCTCTGCTCCCTTATGCCACCAGCCTTGAAATTTTAGGCGTAGGCTAGAACTACGCTGCCTACGGTCTGACCTAAGCTTAGTACACAAAATTGTCTGCTACAATGTCCTACCTGTCAATGACTACTTCAGCTCCAACCGCAATACTATACAGGCAAACAATAGATAACAAGTCGAAGTAAACTGCTCCAAACTCGACTGCAGAAAATACAACTTCAGCAACAGAGCGGTCAACGCCTGGAATGCTCTACCTGACTCTGTGGTTACATCCTCAAACCCCCATAACTTTAACTTTAGACTGTCTACTGCGGACCTCACCCCATTCCTAAGAGGCCTGTAAAGGGGCATGGATAAGCGCACCAGCGTGCCTAGCGTCCCTGTCCTACTGTCCCCATTTATTCCTATCAGTTATGTATGTACCTATACCAGTTTATATGTTATGTTCATGCTTATACTTGCTTTCTCATACATGCTTGACAAACTAAATAAATAAAATAAATAAATCTACAAAGCATTTGAATACTCTCTTGCCACTCCTGGCTTCTAAAAGGGAGGCTTTCCTTGAAGGTTATAAAGCTTAGGCAGGGCAAATCATGAGCTACACAGTTTGAAAAGGGCAAATTGACAAAGACAAGAAAACCCACGTAAGCTGGCCAGTGTAACGGTACTACAAAAACCATGTGGCAAGTATTACAAAGCCCATGCTGCGTGGCCCTCAGTGCCCATCCCCGCCCTCGCAGCCTACCCCATCTGCAAAGCCACGGGGGATGGAAGAGGTGCCCCACCGGCTTAACCCGGGCGGAGGCCCTGCCATGAGACCCCGCCAGGTTGCCAAGAGGCCCGGTGTGTGACGTCACCGCGGGCTCTCTGTGACGTCACCGCCCCGGGGCCCGTCTAAAGCGCGGCCTCAGACCCGCCCTGCCCGCAGAGTCCCAACTCCATGGGCCCTGAGAAGACGTACTAGGAGCGCAGGCTCCCCGCTTGGACTTTAAAACCTCGGCCGCGCCACCGCCTCCTTCACCGGCGCCCGAAAACAGAACCGAGAACGCGGTGAGGCACCTGGGCGAAATCGGATTTTAATTGCGGGCGGGCTCAAGAGGGAGAAAAGGGGGTGGGGAATAGTTTGGTGGCTGAAGGACGGAGCTCGCAGCCAATCGCCAGGCGGAGTGGGCCGACCTAGGTGAAACCAACCGCGCTGAGGCACCGGGCGGGACGAGATTTTAGTTGGGGGCGGGCTTCAAGAGGGAGGAGGGGGGGGGGAAAGGTTTGGTCGTTGAAGGGCGGAGCTTGCAGCCAATCAACAAACGGGCTGGGCTGACCTGACAAGCCAACCGCGCGATTTTTCGCTCTATTGGCCTTCCCCGCTTGCCGTCTTGATTGGAGTTGCTAGGCAACGGGGAGGACGCTGGCCTCTGTCCTTGCGGTAAAAGGGTAAAAGGAGGCTTGGGAATGATCCTCCTGGCGGGCCGGGGAGCTAAAGAGGACGGGGCGGCGGCGTGGGGGCGCTAAACGCCTTCCCCCGTGTTGATAGCTCCAGGCTGGGAAGGAAGAGGAGCAGGCAGGCCAGGAACCTGGCTGCATCAGAACAAGAGCGCTTTTGAGCATGGGCAGAGTACAAGCAGTCCCTGCCAGAGTATAGGCAGTTCGTTTAGTGACCGTTCAAAGTTACAGCGGCGAAAGTGACTTACGACCATTTTTCACACTTATGACCTTTGCAGCATCCCCATGGTCACATGATCAAAATTCAGATTCTTAGCAACTGTCTCATATTTATGACGGTCACAGTGTCCTGGGGTCATGTGGTCCCTTTTTTGTGACCTGACAAGCAAAGTTAATGGGGAAGCCAGATTCATTTAACAATCATATTAGTACCTTAACAACTGCAGTGATTTACTTAACAACTGTGGCAAGAAAGGTCCTAAAGCTCACTTAACAAATGTCTCACTTAGCA
The DNA here is from genome assembly GCA_030761175.1 of Masticophis lateralis. Classification (NCBI taxonomy): domain Eukaryota; kingdom Metazoa; phylum Chordata; class Lepidosauria; order Squamata; family Colubridae; genus Masticophis; species Masticophis lateralis. The sequence goes on along the minus strand of JAUDYJ010000008.1, from coordinate 4,264,925 downwards.
ACAAAAATGTTGGGCTCAATTGTGGTCATAAGTCAAAGGCTACCTGTATTTCTCCCTGTGAGGAAAAGGCTTCCATTATTGCTCCCTTCCCCAACTTTTAGAGGTACAGAAATACAGGCCCCATCGTTCCCGGCAAGCATGGCTGGGAATTCTGGGTGAGGGCTTCTTGCTTCAGTGTCTTAAGCAGGCTCCTATTTTGTAGCCCTGCTTTGTGCCACGTTTTTCATGGAAAATCTGATGAGTCTATTCAATAGTAAATGTTGCTAAGAAGGGCAAAGTAAAATACTGTAAAGTAGGGATGTCTAATCTTGGTGACTTGGATACCTGTGGATTTCAACTCCCAGAATTCCCCAGCCAGCCATACCCATTCTAGTTGGGGAATTCTGGGAGTTGAAGTCCACAAGTCTTCAAATTGCCAAGGTTAGATGGACACCCATCAGGGTGAACATGTGTAATAGCAAATAGACATGTTTGTGTGAGAGTCAATTTAAAAAAAAAACTTAGTGAATTCTCTATATTTTTGAATTTAATTATCTGTTTGAAATTGGATTGGGTGATACTGAGATGTGGACTAGTAGTTTGGTTCAGAACAAAGCAATTCCTTGTTTAAAATGTTGTTACAATTAGATACTTTGTAGTAATTAAAAATATTAAATAGTGTGAGCTTGACATTCAGATTTATTAATATTTTTATTCTGCCTTTTGTAACTCAAGGTGGCAAGAATATATAATACTCCTTCCTCCTCATACTTTTGCCACAACACCAGATTGTCAGATAGATATATAGCATCTTCGGACAATGCTGGCTCCCTCAGCTAAGAAATGGAGATGAGGATCAGCCCCCTCAGAGTCAAACACAACTAGACAGGGGAAACCTTTACCTTATCATTTTATCCAACATTTTATGTCTTATTTAGATTATATATCTCACTAATTGTTCTTGTAAACTTTTCTAGGTATAAAAGAAACTTTTCCAGAAACAATGGCTATTCCGTTCTCGAACACCACTCAACGCATTCCTCCAGGATTTGCCAATCTGCTCGAAGGGCTCGCCAGGGAAGTCTTAAGAAACCAGCCTGATGATATACCAACTTTTGCAGCCAAGTATTTTGAATCTCTCCTTATTGAAAGAGAAAGTAAGTTTCAATTGACTATATTTAAGGTTTTTAACATACATTTGCGTTCTTGGGCTTCATCTGGTTTTCAAGAAACCATTATTTATTCACTTAGGTATCCATCATGTGGCATTTTTCTTTCTCAGGAATGTTTTTGCACCATCCAGAAAGTAACTAGGATTCTCTGTTAAAACTGAGGAAGGGCTGTCCAGTTTAGCCACTATGTAGATTCTGAAATCAGCTATTCTCAAATGCTCACTGCCTTCTTTTTGTAAGTTTTTTACTATATACCATATTTTTGGAGTATAAGACGCACCTTTTCCCCCCTAAAAGAGGCTGACAATTTGGGTGCATCTTATACTCCGAATGTAGCTTTTTCTAAGCTTTTTTTCAGCCCTAATGAGGCACTAGTAAACAATCTTCCCATCTTTGCCTGCTCCCTTGACTCTCCCTGTGCTTTAACGAGGCGCTAGCGAGTGAAGTGATCTCCATGCTTTGCTTCAACTCTCGGCTGTTCTTTAGAAGCTTTTTTTCAGCTCTAACTAGGTGCTAGCCAAGTGAAGCGATCTCCCTCCTCCCTCCCGGTGCTTTGCCTGCTTTTCTTATTGCTGCTTCCTCTCACCTGTGCCTTAGAAGCTGTTTTTTATCCCCAAGCAGGGGATAAAAAACCAGCAAACTAATGTGCTGAAGCTTACCAGACTAAGGACGCTAGCCAGATGAATACCTGGTAGGCAGATTTTATTCCCCCATTTTCCTCCCCAAAAACTAACCTGCGTCTTATACTCCGAAAAATACGGTACATATATCACTTCTTCAAGCATAACATCCTATCATATATTTAATTTGGGGTGGGGGATGTTTTAATTTTGACCTATTATCCTGCATACTATAAAGAATGTTAACACCTGTTTTTCCTTGCAATGAGACAACTCTCCATGGCTGACTTGCCATGATCATCTTGCCATGGCCGGCCCACACTAACTGATTCGCTGTGGGACTATTCAACATGGGATAACTCAACAGTAGGGAAAACTGAATTTCAGCAGGCCTTGTCTTGCTTTAGGTTTGAACCTTTTCAGGTTAGAAGTCTTTGAGGCTGGGGTGAACCAGAGTGTGGAGTCCCAGAAATTCATTTGTCCCTCTCCTCTCTTCAGTTATCCTGCTTTGAATTGTCATGTGTTGAGTTGGCCAGGGCCAGTCAGCCAGTTGTCTATTTTTTCCTCTTTATTACAGATAATTGAAAAGCTGTTGAGCTACATGTGCATGTTTACCTTTTTTCAGTTAAGAAATCTCGACTGTTGTTAAAGGAATGTCAGTGTCATTATGATTCCCAATTTAATTAAGCACCATTTGACCAGGAAGCTTTTATTCTTTTTAAGAGAAGTCAGTAATTTTTTTTCAAAAAAATTCATGTCTTTTAGAAACCGGGTATGATCCAACTGAATGGGGAGCAAAGCTAGAGGACCGATTCTACAATAACCGTGCTTTCAATGTAAGTAGTATTATATAGTGAATGACTCCCCCCACCCTTTTGACAAGCAAACCTTTGAATGAAACTAAACAAAATATAGGAGATTAAAATCCAGATTAAAAATAATAGCCATGAGGTTAATTAGGATTAGGATCATTGGCATATTTTCAAAGGAATGTGGATTATTTATTTATTAAGTTTATTTGCTGCTCATCTCACTGTGATGCAACTCTGGGCAGCTTACAATAATTGATTCATACAATGATTTGTGAAACGCTTATTTTGAAAAATGATGAGTGGGAATCTAAAATTTCTCCTACTATTGAAATTCAGATTCACTCGCTTTATCCTCATGACTGCTGTAGCGTTAAAATATCCTGGCATGCATACCTGTACCCATAAAAAGGAATGAAATCACTTCTTTCCATATGAAGTGGCTTACTACAACATCATTTTACATCATCATTTCAATGGATTCTATATGAAGCCTGATGAGAGCTTGGCATACATTTAGTGATTTTGTCACCATGTGCTCAGTTACCACTCCAATTATTTGCCTTTAGAGTTTTGCTTGCATCAAAATTCAGTGGGGGAAAAATCATCTGTACCAATAGGCTCTCATGCATCAATAATACCCTTCTGCTTTTTCAGGAACTTGCGCCACCAGGAGATGGAGTTAGAAAGGAAAAGAAAGAAGAAACTATTGGAAAACCAGTAAGTATTTTTTATAGAGATTAAATGCATACCTTTTCTAAACTAGCCTCTGTTGTAGAGCAGGGATATCAAACTCGATTTCATTGAGGGCCACATCAGGGTTGTGTTTGGGCCAGGGTGGGCATGGCCAGCTCAAAGTCATTCATGTTGGGGGCGCCTGTGGTGGCCAAGCACTTTGCCAGCTCTGTTTTTGGCTGTGATGGCCTCCTGCAACCCTCTGGCAGTGAAAACGGAGCTCGGGAGGGCTCCCTCACATGCTCTGTTTTTGCTGGCAGAGGCACTGCGGGCCTGTCCGTTGCTATTTCCAGGGCAGCCTCACGGGCCAGATCTAACCTTCCCGCAGGGTGGATCTGGCCCCTGCGCCTTGAGTTTGACACCACTGTTGTAGATAATACTTGCTGACTTTGGTGTGCCTAAAAAGTTGCAATGAAGTTGTCCACTATCATAGGAGCCAACATTAATTTTATATGGGATCCAACATTTTTCCATTTGAAGTTAAACAATTGAAAGAATTTATCTCAGTAAAATTAGTAAACACTCTATCTCCAAAACGGTTTGGCATAAAGAAATGCCTACACATTCCCTGAAGACTTAAAATGCTTCTTCTAAGTTACTCATACTCTACACTTAGATTTAATAAAGAAAAAACATAGCTGAGAATACAACACCTTTTTCTATGAATTTCCAGTGAAGATATGTATGAACAAAGAATAGAAGTGCCTACTCAGAGCAGTTTAAATTGTTTCTTAAATACCACCAGTTTTAACCATCAAGACACATTGCAAAATCCTGTGCATATTTTAGCAGTCTTAAGCACTGCTAAATTTATCCAGTGAAGTTATCACAACTTAAAACTATATTAACTTTGTCAGTTTTACCCTTTGCATTCATTCTGTATAAATAAAACTAAAGACATAGACAGTGTGAAATTGCAGCCTGTACTTTTATTTAGTTGTAAGGTTTATATTATCTTTATGATTTATATTATCCTTACTGTAGCAGTGCAGGCAATGTAAATAGTGCTCCCTCTTCCCGTTTTTCATCCCAAACAATACTAAGAGATTTTGTTGGCCATCCAGATGAGTAATGAAGCTCAGCTTCAGCAGGAAGTTTCCATAGCAGTGAATGGACAAACCAGATACTGGTTAATTTGACCAGTACACTCTAAGAATCTTTATATTGGTATTTTTCTTTTTCCAAATAGTATACGTTTGCTGTTGGATGAACAATTGGTCTTATCTAAGCATTAATTTGGGCATTTGTACCAGACAAAACTTTCTTTGAAAACCGAGCAAAAATTGCCCAAGTGTATTTGCAGAGTTTAATATTTAAAATAGCCCTACGGATTTTTTGGGGGGAGGGAGTAGGGAGAATATATATTTTAAAACCGAACAAAAGCAAGATGCATTTTACTTCCCACCTAGCTTCAGCATCAGTCTTCTAAAGTGTGCTGATACGTACAAATTTGATTGGCATTTATCGTAGCTTAATTTTTTTTCTTCTTCCCTTTGAAACCCAGTAGGCAAAATGCAAAGGTGAGAAATGTAAACTTGATTTTCTTTTAAATTGTAAAGGAGGAAGAAGACAGACCAGAGGTGGATATTCAAGGGACCCTATCGGAAGAACAAGCTGCTGTAAAAATCCAGTCCATTTTCCGAGGATACAAAGCAAGAAAAGAAGTGAAAGGCCGAGAAGAAGGAGAAGATGAAGAAGGGAAGGAACCTGGAGAGACAGACAAAGAAGCTGGGAAGGAGGAAGTCTCAAGTGAGCCTGATAAAGGACCACAGTAATCAGACTCACCAGTTCCATCAAGAGTCCCATTTTCAAACAGGCGTACGGCGAAGTCCCACTGGTCTGCTTAGAAACAACCTGCCAAGTTTATTAAATAAACCATACAGTTTAAAGCTGCATGCAATCTTGGTGCTCATCAGCAGATCAATAAACTGACCCTGTTTTCATGCGGAAAGATCTTTTTGATGTAATGGGCACTTTCTTTTTGGCGTCGGCTTTAGTGAGTGTTAAATTACTTAATCCTTGCCAATATAAGAAAACAACTTGGTTAGGGCTTATATGTATGACACCAGGCCATCATAACATTGTCTCATGAACAGCATCATATACAGGTAGTCCTCCACTTACAGCAGTTCATTTAGTGACCATTCAAAGTTACAATATAATGGCACTGAAAAAAGTGCATGTATGACCATTTTTCACACAGCCGTTGCAATATCCTCATGGCCGCGTGATCAAAATTTGAGGGTTGCAGTGTCCCAGGGTCATGTGATCCTGTTTTCTGACTTTCTTACAAGCAAAGTCAATGGGGAAGCCAGAGTCACTTAACAACCGTGTTATTAACAACTGTGATTTACTTAACACCTGTGGTTGTAAAATTGGGCAACATTCACTTAACAAATTGTTTCACTTGACAAAAATTTTGGGCTCAGTTGTGGTTGTAAGTCAACTACCTATACAGAGTTCCGACGAAGCCTTTGGGGCTAGTTTCCACAATGCTGATACCTCAGTAGCTGGACTGGAAATCTTTTGTGTTTGCTACATTGTGAGATAAACATCTGAATCTGTTTTACAGATTTTAAAAATCTTGGTATCATTTTTGAGGGGAATATGTGTACTCTGATCCCCACTCCCAAATGCTACCTTCATGTACATTCAGTGGTACAGACACTCATACTGTATTCACTTTTAATGCTGCTTCAACTATTTCAGTTTGTAACATAAACGTGCATCAGGTTTCTTTCCAACAGAGAATAAAAAATCTGAAGAAAAAAATATTCACCCTTAAACCTCTGTACATTTTTTGTGCATAGAACTCCAGTGTTCATCCCCATTTTTACAACCTGTCTCCTTTTGTCAGCCTTATTTTATACATTTCTTCAAAGTCTCTCTAGGTTTCATTCCCTAAGGATATCTTGAAGGAAGTCAATGTTACCTATAAGATGTACCTCTGCTTCTTTAGAATTTTGCAGCTTGATTCTTTGCCCATATATTTGAAAATACATTTCATTGGTATCAGAGTAGTTTATTCCCTCGTCCCATCTTGAGTGTTCAAGTTGTTGCAGTCTGAATTAAAAGATCAGCATATACTGTACTTTTCTTTTCAGAACATGTCTTAATTATATTCCTCCGAGAAGTTTGGTAATAACTGGAATATGGAACAAAGGAAATGTCATTTTGAAAAGCAGACACAATTAACTCTGAAGAAATTACGCTTCCTTATTTTGAACCTGTTTTTTTTTTTTAAAAAAAGTTTCACTCTGTAATTGTATGCAAGATCATATGCGGATAATTGATAGGCAGAAGCAAAAATGAACAGATTTTGTGGGATTCTGTTGTTTTTTTCTTGTCTGCACCATTTTCTCTCTCCAGACTGTCTGAAATTAGGATGTAGGTTTCAAGAGTAACAATCACTTTCCGTTTTTTTTCCCCGGAATAGGTTGTCTCTAAACCAATAATTGAGGAACAAAGGAGCACCTTGGCTCTTGGGGCAGAAGATTGGCTCATCACGACATTTGTTTAATGAAAACTTAATAAATTACCACCAATAATTAGCTATATCCCTGAGGCCTCTCTAATTATTACTCATGATTACCTGAGAGAGAGAAAGAGCACGTGCACGAGAGAGCGATCTTACTCAGAGCTTCATTATTTAGGGTAGGAGGAACAGTTGTACTCTTATCTGAAGAGCCTTGTCCTGCTAGGGGAAGTGCGAGGAAAAATGATCTGCATATGCCACTCTCTCTCTAGATGATACTTGGCAGTTCTAAATTTAGTTTCCTAGCATCCCAGGAGGCTTTTAAAGCTCTTTGTGAGGCAAAAACAAGTCATCTGCTATTATCTCAAGCTTCATGAATATGTAATGGAAAGAAGTAAAATACTACAGGGGGAGGAGAAGAGCAGTTGGAGGGAAGGCTTCTGAGCATGTATAGAGATGATGTCTTCTAAGGTGGAAACATAACTTTGTCCCAAAAGGATGAAGGACCAGACATTCCTGTTTAATAAGCATGGAGCAAAACTCTACAGAAGGAAAACAAACAGGTTATATATGCTCCTATTAGTAGAAGCAACTTATCAGAAGTCATTTATTTTCCAAGCGTCCTGCTTCCTTCTAACCAGCACTTTCAACAGGTTTTTAAAAGATTGATCTTGCATCTTCAATCAGATGCAATGCATGACGGTGAAAATAAACCTAGAAACAATGCAGAACGATGGAAGAATCAAGAAATTTTAATGCTTAATGAAACCAAAAAATAGATGTAGGTACTGAGCCAATCACTTTGCATATCCTGGACACTCAAAAGTACTTTCAGAAGGATGATTAATTGTGCAATCCCCCTGCCTCTTTCTTGGAATTGCATAGAGGGTTTTACACAGCAGGGTCTTATATTTATAATGATTGTGTGTTCTTACCTTGCATCTTTTTTTCATAGTACAGGAAGTTCTTTTTTGGAGGGAAAGAAATGAGAACTTCATGATGTTTCTTCATCTGTAATGTTAGCAAATCTCAATGTATAAAATACTCCCTAAGAAACCTCCAGGTCTTTCCTAATCATTGACCATATTTTCCCCCATCTTCCCCCATATTCTTTATTTGGGGAACTCATAGTTTCAGGGCAATTGTACTTGGGAACTCTTTGAACTTCACCCTTCTGTCCAGGGTTCCAGACATATTGGACCCTCAATTTGAATTGTTGAGGCAACTGTAGCTAGTAACACTTTGGGAGTCATCAGAAAATGTCTTTTTCCAAAGCAACTAGAAATGTGGGTCCTTCTCTAGTGCCATCAAAGTGAAATATGAAGTCAGCCAGTTCTTACCTGATCTTTGATGCTCTGCCATGAAATAAAGGAGATGATAGTCACACATTAGTCATGTGTTCTATGACAGCGGTAAAGACATCCCCATTTTAAGGAGCTTGGTTTATCTGGGATTAATCTATCTGCCTTGTTAGTAGATCTTAACAAAAGGAAGCTTGCCGTACTTTGGCAAGCACAGAAAATTGGAATTAACTTAATAGTGAATCCGAAATAATTTGGATTAGGGAGACAAAGAGGTTTCAGCAGGACTTGTTCTTCCGGGGGGCCCTCCTCAAACAACATAACAATAACTTGCTCAGTAGGAATTCATCTACCACATAATCACTGTGACTAATATAACAGAAAATGTACACATTGCAACAAGCTCACGCAGAGCCTGCAAGTTAGAAGGTTTTTGATGGTGACTTTCCTCTTCCATTGCAAAAGGCAACTGAAGGGCAAACAATTGGAGTGTAAGAATGTGTGTGTATGTATGTATATATTTCAGAAGCAATCAGGAAATTGAAGTTTAATCTGAATGTTTCTTGCCACCTATTATAGAACACCTACTATACTGTAGGTAAATAGTAAGCAACCAACTATGCTTTCCAACCATGGCAATCCTATCTAATGTGTGAGGGGGGGAGGGGGGGGAAGGAGTGTCATAATAGTTGAATGATTCTGAAAAGTGGGCGATACTATCTTGCCTGAAGCTGTGGCCAGAATTTTCTGCATTTGATTTGGTTTTGTTTGCAATTAAGCCTATCTTAACTTACATTTTACATTTCAAGCCAGCAACAAACCATGTCATTGATTTTGAGTAGACATGGTCACAAGGAGCTTTTCGCTGTGAGTGTGATTTGACTAAGTAAGGCAACTGGGTTAGATTGCATATGAAGTCAATGTAGGATGAGCAGAATAAAATAACTTACTAGAAAAGAATGAATAGGTGATAACTAGAAGGAGACACAATTAAAACAATAGTACCGACATTGTCAAAGGCGGAGACCCCTTGAGAGCTGTATGCAATGGAATTTCATTGTAATGTATGCCGCTTATTATACATTCAAAGTGAAAATAAAGTTATTCAAAGTCTAAGTCTAAAGATTTCACTTGCAAGATTAGTTTATGTAGTTTTTATAAATTAGGTACTGATTCTAACCATAAGGCTGCTGAGAGTTCAACTCATCTTCTAAGTTAGCTAAGCTACCTCCCGCCCAAGGATGAAATCCAGCAGGTTCTGACAGGTTCTGGAGAACCAGTAATGGAAATTTTGAGCAGTTGGGAGAACCGGCAAATACCACCTCTGGCTGGTCCCAGAGTGGGGTGGGAATGGGGATTTTGCAGTATCATTTGCCTGCCATGCCCACCAAGCCACACCATGCCCACCAAGCCATGCCCACAGAACCAGTAGTAAAAATGTTTGAATTTCACCACTCCTCCCTCCTTATTCCTGGCTCAGATTCATACTGCCTCCAGCTACTACATTGTCTAAGTCCTCCTCCCTCAGCTGAGAGAGTGCTTGAGAAGATGATTAGGTTTCTATAGTGATGTCTTTCCGAGTTGTGCCGTATGTTAAGCTAATCTTGCATCAAAGATAGAAGGATTATCAAAAGAAATTTCAATCTTAGAAGATTCAGAAGATTGAATAATAAGGCTAAAAGGGTTTAGATTGCAATTTTAGAAATTGGCACCAAAGACAGGATGTGAAAATTCTGTCTTGGTAAATTCAAAGTAGTGCCCTGACTATATTGCCAGCAAATAATTAACATAGGTCAAAGTTCATCTATCATTCTATGGAAGTCCATATTTGTGAAGGATGCCATAGCTCTGTTAAGATCTTGGCTTCCAGAGACTTAGTGGTTGTATAATTGACTTACTAGCAGAAATTTATTTGGACTGTATATTAAATAAATGTATGTGGCCGTCCATCTAGCCAATGAAACTCTGGATGATGTACAGAAAATAGATGCGCAATTATCAATGAGAAGAACCAAGCTGAGGCCATCATTTTTTTTAAAAAAAAAAACTCCTTACCAATATAACACATGCTGGAACATTCTGGTTCCAGGGCTTGGGAGAAAAACCAGTACAATATTAACAGCTTTCCAGAAGGACCACAGAATTGTGGCTCTTCAAATAACCGGGGGGGGGGGGGAGACTATTCCATGTGGAAGGTGAAATGTGTTGTGGCCCCGTCCTCTGAGCCTATCCCTTTGGAGGAAGGCAACTCTGAGCAGGAGGAAGAGGAGCCAGCCAGATCTCCCAGCCCTCCCCCTCTGGCACCGGCTCAGGTGCCAGCTGAAAGAGAGCCAAGTAGTGGGGAAACAGGTGTCTCAGATGAGAGTGAGGGAGAGACGTCATTCCTGGACGCACGCCAAAGAAGGCGAGAGAAAAGGGTACTGCAGCTGCGGCGTATGAGGAAATCCTGAGTCATTGGATTGGAGTCATAGGATCCATGACTCACTGGACCACACCCAGAAGCATATCTATTTAAGACAGTACAATGGGTCACGAAGTTCGTGACGAACAAAGCTAACTGCACAGCTAAACAAACGGAGCAACCTCGTAGTCTTGGAAGCTGGATGAACGGCAAAGCTACGTAGGTGATTTTCTTGTTTGTGTAAACCAATAAAGTCCTTGGCAGACGGTGTGCATATCGCTGCCAAGGTTGAGATAAGAACTGCAGAGTGTGCCAAGTGAGTCTTAACCCTCGGCTGGCTGTGTTTTTGTGGGTCTCTGAAGGGGGGGGACAGATCATCTTGTTCGTCACCCAAAACTCCATCGTTAACCCACGATGGACCAACAGCTGCAGCAGCAGGTACAGCAGATGCTGGAGGCCAATCAACTTCTGCAACAGCAAGTAGCACAGCTAACTGCACAACTTGCTTTGGGAAATGCTCCTGTAGCAGCTCCACCTGCTCCCCTTCCCCGTCCAAGATGCCCAGTGAACATGCCAGATAAGTTTTCTGGACAGCAGGAAATGTTCCCGGCCTTCTTGGGACAGTGCCAGCTGTACATGGCAATGCGGCCGGAGGATTTTCCGGATGACCGGGTTCGGGTGGCTTTTATTATCAGCTCCCTCTCTGGCACTGCCGCCCGATGGGCCACGCCCCTGTTGCTGCAAGACAGCCCCTTGCTTCTGGACTATCAGGGCTTTTTGCAACACCTGCGCACCATGTTTGAGGACCCCCTCCGGGTGCAGACGGCAGCGAGGCGCATCAAAGACCTCCGCCAAGGCAAGCGCCCCCTGCAGGACTATATTGCGGAGTTCCGATTGCTAGGCCAGGATTCGGCCTGGAATGAGGCGGCGCTGATGGATGCCTTCCAGGACGGCCTCTGCGATGAGATGCAGGACGAGCTGGTTCGGGTGGAGGCGCCACAGACCCTGGACACGCTGGTGACCCAATGCCTGCGCATCGATGCCCGCCTACAACGGCGACGGCCCCGTAGGGCTCTTCCGGAACCACCGACAGTGCCGGCACCCCCGCGTTTCGTACCAACAGCGCCCCGGACCGTACCGCGTTTGGTGGCGACGGCTGAGGAGCCCATGGAGCTCGGAGCAGCCAGACCTCAACTGACGGCCCAGGAGCGGATGCGGAGACGCCAAGGGGGGTTGTGCCTCTATTGCGGCGAGGCTGGACATTTCGCCGCCTCGTGTCCCCGGAAGCGGAGTGGATCGCTCAAGCCTGTTCCGGAGCCTCGGCGTGACCAGCTGGGAAACGGGTCAGGCCTGGCCTAGGGGAAACTCTGGGTCAGGCAGGTGACCATGCCCCGCCGGAGGCGGCGGCTGTGGACTGTGAGCCCCCTCGGCACCTGATTTTGAACACCCGGGTGTTGTTGGCTAACCGGTCGGAGGGGCTCCAGGCGCACGCGCTGGTGGACTCGGGGGCCACCACGAACTTTATGGACCAGGCCTTTGTGGCCCATTACAAGGTTCCCTTGGTTCCAGTGGACCCTCCGTTGAGGGTCGAAACTATTGATGGGCGGGAACTTGTGGCGGGGCCCATCAACTTCGCTACTCAGCCCTTGCGCCTTGCCATTGGGAACCATGAGGAGGCGATCCAGTTTTATGTGACGGCGGACCTGCACTTCCCCTTGGTCCTGGGGATGGCCTGGCTTCGGGCGCACGACCCTCAGGTGGCGTGGTCGAGAAATGCCATCTCGTTCCCCAGCCTGCAGTGTGTCGACCACCTTCGCCACACCTGTGCCGGCCAGGACGTCTCTGCCCCGAACGTCTCCTTGCCTCCGGAGCTGACATCCTTCGCCGACGTGTTCAGCGAGAAGGAGGCGGATCGCTTGCCCCCGCACCGACCCTACGACTGCGCGGTGGACTTGATGCCCAACGCGCCCCTGCCCTCGGGACGCCTGTACTCCATGTCGGAGCCCGAGCTGGCCGCCTTACGGGACTTTCTGGACAAGAACCTGGCCCGTGGGTTCATCCGGCCTTCGACCTCCCCGCTCTCGGCCCCAGTCCTCTTCGTGAAAAAGAAGACGGGGGACTTGCGCCTGTGTTGCGACTACCGGCGCTTGAATGCCATCACGGTACGGAATCGCTATCCCCTGCCGCTGATCCCGGAGCTGATGGAGAGGTTGCGGGAGGCCTCGATTTTCACCAAGCTCGACCTCCGGGGAGCCTACAACCTGGTGCGGATGCGAGAGGGGGACGAGTGGAAGACGGCATTTGGCACCCGATACGGACACTTTGAATATACCGTCATGCCGTTCGGGTTGACCAACGCCCCCGCGGTCTTCCAGCACTTGATGAACGACGTGTTCCGGGACATGCTGGATCGGTTCGTGGTGATCTACCTGGATGATATTTTGATCTATTCCCGGACCCCGGAGAGTCACCTCCAGCATGTCTGCCAGGTCCTGCAGCGCCTGCGGGAGCACCAGCTCTATGCGAAGTTGGAGAAATGTTACTTCTTCCAGACTTCCATAGAGTTCCTCGGGCACATCATCACCCCCGAGGGCATCGCGATGGACCCACACAAGGTGGCGGCCTTGCGCAGTTGGGAACCCCCGCGTCGGGTGAAGGACGTCCAGCGTCTGTTGGGATTCGCCAACTACTACCGGACCTTCATCCCGGGCTTTGCCACCCTGACCGTGCCGTTGACCCAGCTCCTTCGGAAGAAGGTTCCGTTCCAGTGGGGGCCCCCGCAGCAGCAGGCCTTCGAGGTTCTCAAGCAGGCCTTTGTCACGGAGCCGGTCCTGAGGCACCCCGATCCACACCGTCCGTTCGTGGTTGAGACAGACGCGTCCAACGTGGCGATTGGAGCGGTGCTGCTACAGGCTCCGGTGGATGGTGGCACTCTTTTTCCCTGCGCTTACTACTCCCGGAAACTCACTCCTTCCGAGCGCAACTACACCATCTGGGAAAAGGAGTTGCTGGCTATCAAGGCCGCGTTCGAGGCTTGGCGACATCACCTCGAGGGGGCCCGACACCAGGTGGAGGTGCGGACGGACCATCGGAACCTGGAGCACCTCACCACGGCCAGGAATTTGAACCAGCGGCAGATCCGGTGGTCGTTGTTTTTCGCCCGGTTCAACTTCCACGTCACATACATTCCGAGCCACCTCAACCAGAGGGCGGACGCGCTATCCCGTAAGCCGGAATACTTTTGCCCAAAGGACTCCCTTTCCCCCCGGACGGTGCTGCCAGCGGACTCCTTGGCCGCGGTCCAGGAACCGGTGGACCTGCGGACTCAGGTGCTGGAAGCGCAGCGACGGGACGACTGGTCGCAGCAGCGGAGAGCGGACGTCGGCCCCGCGTCCCCATGGACCGTGGAGGAGGGCTTGCTCAGGCACCGGGGTCGGCTGTACGTGCCCACAAGTCCGCTCCGAGCCCTCGTCATGAACCAGTGCCATGACAACCCCGCGGCGGGGCACTTCGGCTTCTTTAAGACCTTGAACCTAGTGACGCGGACTTTTTGGTGGCCTCGGGTACGGCACGACGTGCACGCCTACGTGACGTCCTGTGTGCCATGCCGACAGGCCAAAGCCGCGTCCGGCCCCCCTCCTGGACTCCTCCAGCCGCTGCCGACACCGGAGAGACCGTGGGGAGCCATCTCCATGGACTTCCTGACTGACCTGCCCCTGTCCGCTACGTTCACGACCGTCCTCGTGGTGGTGGATGCGCTCACGAAGATGGCACATTTCATCCCGTGCCGCGGCCTGCCCTCAGCTCGTACCACGGCTCGCCTGTTCCTGCAACACATCTTCCGCCTCCACGGCCTGCCGGACCGGGTGGTTTCGGATCGCGGGGCCCAGTTCACGGCCCGCTTCTGGAAAAGCCTGATGGCTGCGCTGGAGGTGCAGGTGTGCCTGTCGTCATCACACCACCCGGAGACTGACGGGGGCACGGAGAAGGTCATTGGCATACTGGAGCAGTACCTCCGCTGTTTTGTCAACCAGCAGCAGGACAACTGGGCCGAGTACCTTCCCCTGGCGGAGTTCGCTTTTAACAACTCCCAACATACCTCCACCCAGATGACACCGTTCCATGCCAACGTCGGGTACCATCCACGTTTTTTTCCGTTGACCATCATGGACTCCCCTGTTCCTGAGACCCGGGACTTCCTCTCGGAGCTGCAGGCGGTGCAGCAACTGGTGCGGCGGCAGCTGATCCGGGCGAAAGAGGACTATAAACGGTTCGCCGATCGCGGCCGCCGGGCGACGCCACCGCTGGAAGTTGGAGATCGGGTGTGGCTGTCCACGAAACACCTCCCCACGGACCAGCCGGTGAGGAAACTGGCCCACCGCTTTATCGGTCCCTTCCCCATCGAGGCGGTCATCAACCCGGTGGCCTATCGGTTGACTCTACCCCGCTCCATGCGGCTCCACCCCGTTTTTCATCGGTCCCTCCTGGTCCCTGAGACTCCCACTAGCCGTCTCCGCCGCCCGCCGCCGCCTGCCCCCCCAGCCGCAGCCGACGAGGACGACGCCTCGACGTATGAGGTGGACAGTATTCGGGACTCCCGTTGGCTGAAGGGGCGCTTCCAATACCTCATCGCTTGGAAAGGGTACGGGGCCGAGGATTTCACCTGGGTGGACGCATCTGCCGTTCAGGCCCCTGACCTGGTGCGGACTTTCCACGAACAGTTCCCGTCCCGACCCCATCCCGACCGTCAGACCCGGGGGAAGGGCCCTGCGGTGGGGGATAGTGTTGTGGCCCCGTCCTCTGAGCCTATCCCTTTGGAGGAAGGCAACTCTGAGCAGGAGGAAGAGGAGCCAGCCAGATCTCCCAGCCCTCCCCCTCTGGCACCGGCTCAGGTGCCAGCTGAAAGAGAGCCAAGTAGTGGGGAAACAGGTGTCTCAGATGAGAGTGAGGGAGAGACGTCATTCCTGGACGCACGCCAAAGAAGGCGAGAGAAAAGGGTACTGCAGCTGCGGCGTATGAGGAAATCCTGAGTCATTGGATTGGAGTCATAGGATCCATGACTCACTGGACCACACCCAGAAGCATATCTATTTAAGACAGTACAATGGGTCACGAAGTTCGTGACGAACAA
The DNA here is from genome assembly GCA_030761175.1 of Masticophis lateralis. Lineage (NCBI taxonomy): Eukaryota > Metazoa > Chordata > Lepidosauria > Squamata > Colubridae > Masticophis > Masticophis lateralis. Next base: position 4,249,302 of record JAUDYJ010000008.1, on the reverse strand, counting down.
AGCTAACTGCACAGCTAAACAAACGGAGCAACCTCGTAGTCTTGGAAGCTGGATGAACGGCAAAGCTACGTAGGTGATTTTCTTGTTTGTGTAAACCAATAAAGTCCTTGGCAGACGGTGTGCATATCGCTGCCAAGGTTGAGATAAGAACTGCAGAGTGTGCCAAGTGAGTCTTAACCCTCGGCTGGCTGTGTTTTTGTGGGTCTCTGAAGGGGGGGGACAGATCAAAATGGATAAGCCATACTTCCAAGGTCCTACCAGGTTACTCTGCTCCATTAAGGAGCTACAGATTATGTCCATTCTACCAGAGCTTTTGGGATGGGCAGAGATCATAAAGGATGCATAAACAATGCTTGGAGGACTTAGTCATTCCAGACCTTTATACGAACTGGGCAGATCTAAAAACTCCTTCATGGATTTTTCACATCTTCAAATTTTGCAGTGCACTTGGCTCAAAAAAGTACGCATATTTTAAAATAGAAGAATGGATTACTTAAGATAAAGGACATTTATGACGGCATACATGAAAATAAAACAGATTTTGATCGTTTAAATATTTCATTCCACATTTTTGTTCACACAAATACAGATCAAAACAAGCCAAACTGAACATCTGTGAAACTGATACGAACTAAAAACAGAATAACCCAGACAACTTCATCTGGGTCACCCCAAATAGGCTGAGGTTATAATCTGTCTCAGAATTATGGGAAATGTAGTTCCAGGTCAAAAACTGCATTCTGTCCAATTGGGCATTAACCCCATTACAGATGGGCAGAAAGGAATTTAGTAGGAACTTTATCCGAGAATGTGGGCTGAACTAAAGGAGCTGGTACATATTCAGGGCACTTCCGCAGAGGATTCTGTGCCAGTTCAAAAGCTGTTTGTGGAATTCAGCAGCTGAGACAATTTATTTCTGTCTCAATTGCAAACCTACTCAAGTGGCACCAAAAAAAAAGTTATAAAATATAATCTTGCTTTTTGTACTGGTGAAGCTCAAAGACCTTGTGAGCAGTTCATTTGCCCACCAAAGAAAATTATTGTCTCACCTGTCCTGCTGGCTCTTAAGCTTCATCTGCCCTATAAGAGAAATGATGGCTGAGATCAACAAGGGGGAACTTGACAAGGGTTTTGTCTAGGAGGGGTTGGGGTTATTCAAATAGAATAAACAAAATCAGTGGTGGCGTAGAATTGTTTTTATGATTACTTCCAGTTCCTGCAGCTTGTAAAGTACACGCTGTGTTTGGAACTTTTCACCCCCACTCGCCCACTCGTGCCAAAACCTCCAAGAAGTATGGTGGAGGTGTTGAGAAAAGCCTTTGGCTACAAAATTGAGGACTTGATCCTTTGCCATTTCACAATTTCAAATGGTGTTTTTCAAAACAGAAGGAACGATGGCTGGGTACCTTGTCTCCTCAGCCTATTACAAATCCTCAGATGTTTTGTACCATCAGACCAGCCCACAGAACATTTAGTGAAAACATGGAGGAGAAAAATGCAAATGGAGGTGAACCTCTTTTGTTGTCCCAACATGGACATAGCTTGGATTGAATATATTTTAAGGGTTTTTTTTTTTTTTGCAGACACCTATTGTCTCATCTAAAAGGAGAAAATCGACTGACTCACTATGTTCCCATAAGGTTCTCAAATCAATATGATGAATCAATATCATGATGAATCAATACGATGAATCAAATCATCATATTGATTTGAGAACCCATAAGGTTCTCAAATCAATATGATGAATGACAGGAGTCATTCCTTGGTCCTGGTCCTATTAGATCTCTCAGCGGCTTTTGATACCATCGACCATGGTATCATGCTGTGACGCCTTGAGGGGTTGGGAGTGAGTGGCACCGTTTTACGGTGGTTCGCCTACTATCTCTCAGGTTGTACACAAGCGGTGTTGGCAGGGGGGACAGAGGTCGGCCATGAGGCCTCTCACTTGTGGGGTGCCCCAGGGGTCAGTCCTCTCGCTCCTTCTGTTCAACATTTACATGAAGCTGCTGGGAGAGATAATCTGTGGTTTTGGGGTGGGGTATCATCGGTATATTGATGATACCCAGTTTTTTATATCCACCCCGAACCAGCCCAGTGATGCCCTCAACGTGATGTCTTAGTGCCTAGAAGCAGGACGGATCTGGATGGGAAGTAAGGGTTAAGGCTTCGACTTAACCCAGCCAAGACCGAGTGGCTGTGGATACCGGCATCTCGGGCTGAGCAAGAGGTTTCAGTGCTGTTTATTGGGGGTGAGGTGTTGCCCCCCATAAACAGGGCACGCAACTTGGGCGTCCTCTTGAACTCACGGCTGAGTTTGGAAGATCATATCACAGCCGTGACCAGGGGGGCATTTGCCCAGGTTCGCCTGGTGTGCCAGTTGCGCCCATACTTGGACCGAGATGCCCTACACACAGTCACTCATGCGCTAGTCACCTCCCGGATTGACTACTGCAATGCTCTCTACCTGGGGCTGCCCTTGACGACCACCCGGAGGCTTCAGCTGGTGCAGAATGTGGCTGTGTGGGTTATTGCGGGAGCGACCGATACTCCCATGTTACACCACTCCTGCACAGCTTGCATTGGTTGACGGTTGCCCTCCGGGTGAGATTCAAGGTGCTGGTGCTAACCTATAAAGCCCTTCATGGCTTAGGTCCAGGCTATTTGTTGGACCACCTGCAACCAGCGTCAACTTCCCATCTCCCGGTACGCTCTCACAGAGAGGGCCTACTCAGGGTGCTGTCGGCTAGACAATGTCGGCTGGCGACTCCCAGGGGTAGAGCCTTCTCTGTGGGTGCCCCCACCCTTTGGAATCAACTTCCCTTGGAGCTCCTGTTAGCCCCTGACCTTTGTTCCTTCCGCCGTGAATTGAAAACCTGGATATTTATGTCCCCCGGCCTGGACTGATGGGGTAGTATATTTTAACTTTTTTTAAAAAAAATATTTTTTGATATTTTTTATGTGTATTTGTTGTTTTTACAGTCGCTTGGTCGATTGTCGATGTGAGCTGCCCTGAGTCCTTGGAGATAGGGCTGCATACAAATTTTATCAAACAAATAAACAAACAAACAAACAAATAATCAGCACAGCCATTTCATATTACTTTGGAAGGATTATAGAACTATGCCATTTGGAAGTGCCCTCCATTTAAAGTTGAATGGATATGTGGAAAATGTTCACTGTCTTGTATGTGTTATCTTCTCTGAGTAGTGAGAAGATCCAAAGCATCACCATTATCAAGACTGGCTCCATTGAGAAGGAGTTCCCTAAAAATAAATTGGCATTTCTTTTATATTCATTTAGAGTTATTTACATATAATATGGCTAAAGAACTAAGTAGATAGGCAGATGGATGGATGGGACCAACTATGTGTGGTGAAATTGCTTATGTTTCAACAGGTAGTTGAACTCCGCCAGATCACATTTTCATCAATTATTTCCTAAGAGGATAAGGTTCCCAAAGGTTTCAGAATCTCTTTCCCCACTTCAATTTCTCTTTAAAGGTAAAGGTAGCCATCGTGTCCCTATTAATCTCTCTCTAAATGCAGTTAAATACCTGTCTTATCAGGTAGATCAGACAGGAAACATGACCGGAGAAGCTAATTCTACTTTATTGTAAACCTATATCAACAGAATCTTACACGTTTGAAAGTTTCTCCTGCCATTCCCTTTACAGCTTGAGAAACTAGGGAGGGTCCCTTCCGAATCTGCTGCCACACCCACTATCCAGCTGCAGGCTATACTCCCTCTTATCTAACCGTTCCCTAGGCAGCATCTTCTCTCCATATCTTCCAAGGTCTTTCCCACTTGAATTACTTCTTCTTTAACTGAGAAGAGAAGGAAGGAAGTCTATATCAACAGCTCAGCTCAGTTTTCACATTTACAACATTCTCTGAGAGTATCAAAAAGCAATTGGCTAGTTATGTAGTTCTCATGGCAACATGTCACCTATAGTTCACTATTTTAAAAAGGTTGCATGGTGACAGATTTCACCCTTTCCCAGCCAAATTATGACTTGCCTCCTAAGGTTTGCTTTAGCTTCACAATGGTAAAATGGATTAAAAGCACAGCTAAGGTGATGATACTGAAAATGAGATCTAAAAATAAGTCATTAGAGGACTAAGGTTTGCATATAATTTTAATCTGCCGAAGAAAAATATCTAGACATAATTATTAAGATTTAAATAGAAACACAACAACTTGTAGCATAGTTTATGGTCAGCCAATATATGAGCCAGATTTGAGCTAAAGAAGGACAAATTAAGATCCCTACTCTCTTTTGGGATGTCTGTCCTCCTTTTCAACCACACCTGGACTGGAAAAAATAGATTATTTTAAATAGAGAACTACCTACTACTAAAAAGCCCTAGCTGTGATGGTAATACTGATAGAAGAGAATATTTGCTCAGGGTTGAATTGTGGGGTCAAATGTTTCATTACCAATGCACTGATGATGTTACCTATTTTGGTAATGAAAAGTCTGTAAGAAAACCGCCAAGCTCAGAGAATACCAAAGGTCCTACTATACTAGTATTATCTGACCTGTCTCATCTTGAAAATCTAAGCAGGTTTAGATCTGAGTAGTACTTTGAAGTAAACCTGGAAGCCCAAGCCAACAAAGCTAGATAGAGCTGAAAAATACATGCCATAAGATGGCAATGACAATCCATGGAAATCATGTACATGTAGGCACCAGATGTTGAGTTAGATTAGAAAACTTTATCTCTGCAAAGAAGGGCAGAATAGAATAGAATAGAATAGAATAGAATAGAATAGAATAGAATAGAATAGAATAGAATAGAATAGAATTCTTTATTGGCCAAGTGTGATTGGACACACAAGGAATTTGCCTTTGGTGCATATGCTCAGTGTACATAAGGAAAATAAAAACATTCATCAAAAAGAATAGAATAGAATAGAATAGAATAGAATAGAATAGAATAGAATAGAATAGAATAGAATAGAATAGAATAGAATAGAATAGAATTCTTTATTGGCCAAGTGTGACTGGACACATAAGGAATTTGTCTTTGGTGCATATGCTCTCAGTATACATAAAAGAAAAGATAAGTTCATCAAGAATCATTAGAATAGAATAGAATAGAATAGAATAGAATAGAATAGAATAGAATAGAATAGAATAGAATAGAATAGAATAGAATAGAATTCTTTATTGGCCAAGTGTGATTGGACACACAAGGAATTTGTCTTGGTGCATACACTCTCGGTGTACATAAAAGAAAAGATACATTCATCAAGAATCATAAAATACAACACTTAATGATAGTCATAGGGAACAAATAAGCAATCAAATCATATTAGGAAACAGTCAATATAAATCTTAAGGATACCAGCAACAAGATGGGACTCATAGCATCCAGCCTACATGGTCAGTGTTGAGAGCGGCTGGAAGTTGTAATTTAGCCCAATGAGAAGATCGAGAAACTTTCCAGCTTTGTATAAAGCCACAAAAGCAACAGAATTATGCATGCAGAATAAGGCTGCTGAATGACACTGAACTTTCAAGAAGACAAAATTTCCCTTTTCACAACAGATGTTTTCGGTCATGAAAAAGAGAAGAGCAGTGGGAAGGTACAGGAAGATAAAATGACATCTAGTCTCCTGGAAAATTTGGGATAGTCCAGCAAAATTTTCTATGGATGTATATTAACTGTGCATTGATCTGTTTCCTGTTTTATGAGCATTTGGACTGAAGAGCTATATGCAAATAAACAGTGGCAAAAGGACAGTGTTCGTTTCGTTGGAGGATGAAAACTGTCCTCTTTTATTAAAGTCTCTTGGGCTTCCTTCAACCTAATATGAACTTGAGGTTTTTACACCAAACAAAAAACAAGGGGAATCTAGCTGTGAAAGAAGCTAGATATTGAGCAATGAGGAATCTAGGAAACGTCCAAAACTGAATTGTGAGAGCATCTGCTTAAGATCAAACAGAAAACACACTCCCTGCGGAGGATTATCAACAGAGTTTATAACACCCACTGAAAGAAAGACAAACCTCTCTTTTTTTTTTGTTGGGCTTTGAGCCACAGAAATGAAAGAACCTTTATTTAGAAGCCAATTTTAATATGAATATTCTTGAAAACATTGTCAAGACAAAAATGTAGAGGGGAAAATGACTCTTGGAAGAGTTAGAACCATAACCTTTGCAACCAGCGATCTGTTGACAATGAGGATTTCAGAAGGGCTATACAAACCTCTAATTTCAGAATCACGACTTGCTGGCTGAATAACCGAAAAGAAATAAAAATCACAGCATGGACCTCTTTTTCAGGTGAAAAGTCTCTCTCTAAACTGGGTGATTGGAGATTCATACTGATGGGCATTAAGACGGGCATTGAGAGGCAGTTTGTTGTAGTGGTGAAAGCATCAGGGTACAAACTGGGAGACTGGGAGTTCTAGTCCTGCCTTAGGCATGAAAGCCTTCACTATCTTTATCAATGGCTTTTGCAAAGTGATGGGAAGAATGTCAGAAAATCATCATCAATCTTCTTCCACTTATGACTGTATGATTGTAACCTTGTTGCTTGTATCCTTACAATTTACAGTATATTGGCTGCTTCCTAATGTGATTTGATTGCTTATTTGTACCCTATGACTATCATTAAGTGTTGTACCTTAATGATGATGAACGTATCTTTTCTTTTATGTACACAGAGAGCATATGCACCAAAACAAATTCCTTTGTGTGTCCAATCACACTCGGCCAATAAAAAATTATATTCTATTCTATTCTCAGGAAATTTGCAGATCATACAAAGTGGGACAGATTGTTAGGAACTCAGAAGAAAGTTTCAGGGTTCAAAGGGATATACAGTAGCTAGATTTGATATTGTCCCACAATATCACCTTGTCCAGAAGTTTAATAAATACATATGCAGTTCAGTGGTGAGAAATGAAAGGCTCTTAACCCAGGTAGGAAAAACCAGACATACAAGGTGTAAGATAGACAGTTCTTGGCTCAGCAGTTATAAGAAGGATCTGGGTGTCCTGGTAAACCATAGATTAAACATGAGCCAGCAATGTGCTGCAGTTGGCAGAAGAGCCAATGTAGTTTTGGCTTGCATCAAGAGAGGTATAATATCAAGAGGAATAATAATTCTGCTTTATATTGCACTAATCAGACTACCTGAAATACTGTTCTGAGTTTTGGTTAAAACAAGAAGGATGCTGAAGAAAAAGTATAAAGAACAATAAAGATGGTATTACAGAGTAAATCCTATTATGCTTGTTTAAAAGATCTTGGTATATTTGGCCAACAGAAGGCAAAATTGAGACATGATAGCAGTCTTCTTACACTTGTACAGGGAAGAGGGGGTGTATTTATTCTGCATAAGGTAGGGTGAGGACAAGAACTAAGGGTTCTAATTAGAACCAAGGTTAGGACAAGAACCAATGAACAGAAGCTTAATGAAGAGACCCCCCCAAAATATCTAAATTTAAGATAAAGAATAATTTCCTGACTGTGATAACTGTTTTTTTTTAATTTGATTTATATGCCGCCCTTCTCCGGAGACTCAGGGCAATGTGTTACAATGTGTTAAGCAATAGCCTTCATACTTTTGTATATTTATACAAAGTCAGCTTATTGCCCCCACAACTCAATTTACCCACCTTAGAAAGGATGGAAGGCTGAGTCGACCTTGAGCCTGGGGAGTTTCGAACTGGTGTAATTGCAGGCAGCTGGATGTTAAGTGCTGCCTTTAGTAGGAGGCATTAGCCTCCTACGCCACTCAGGCTCCTAACTGTTAAACTGTGGAACAGTCAATGTCATGGAGTTAGGTGTTCTCCATCACAGGTTTTTCAAAAGAATGTTGAACCACTATTTGTCTGGGATGGTCTGATAACTCCTGCCCTAGACAGACGGTGGGATTAAAAGATTTCCATGATTCTCCCAATATGATGATTCTATTTTTCAAATTTTCTGTCTCTTTAGTCTGCTGGTCTGTCTCTGTTTCCTGGTCTGCAAAAGCTTTATAAATGGAACTCATCCAGTAGTGAAATTCAATTTTTTATACTACCGGTTCTGTGGGCGTGGCTTGGAGGGCATGGTGTGGCTTGGTGGGCATGGCAGGGAAAGGATACTGCAAAATCTCCATTCCCACCCCACTCCAAGGGGAAGGATATTGCAAAATCTCCATTCCCATCCCACTCTTGGGCCAGCCAGAGGTGGTAATTGCCAGTTCTCCAAACTACTCAAAATTTCTGCTACTGGTTCTCCAGAACCTGTCAGAACCTGCTGGATTTCACATTTAACTGGAATGTAGGAAAGCAGGACAAGTCCCATTAGAAAGGAGACAGAACATTTTCATCCCCTTTGGCAGTTGTGCTGCTAACACAAGAAGCCAAACCATAGGAATTTCAGAGAAAGCTTCTTCTTTGGAGCAGGTGGATTTAGAAACATTTTGGTTTCATCACTTGAATAAGATTGGTTTAATTTTTGTTTTAAATTAGGCACAATCCTTTTGCCTCAGCCTTTTGCTTTCCAGATTTTTGGCTTAAAAGTCTGAGAGGAGTAGTCTTGAATATCTGGAAGAAAATCTAGCTGGGGAAAGACTGCTGTGGGTCCAAACGTTGATATAAACTAGTCTAATCTCTTATAAATCCACCACAGCTGGTGCAGTAACTGTTCTTAGCAACATCTCTCTTTATTGCGATCTGCTTGCTGTAGAAAAATCAACACTTAGTCTTTAAACATCCTCACCACTGCAACACGCCATGCTGTTCAGCCTTATATAAATTCAAACAAAACTTGACAAGTATTGTAATCAACATGACAGTAATTGCCCCGATGTTTAGAGAGGCTACAGGCCAACATCTTTTTCTTCCAAGTAGAAGAACTAGAGAACTGTCTCAGCCATGTGCTACAACTGAACAATTGGCACCTTCGCTCTTAAAGAACCACAGCTTTAAATGGCTCTTCCTCAGCCAGGAGTGGTTGGTGGGATTGAATGCAAATAGATAACATTGAAATCAGAAGAAAATGAACTTGCAAAGGTGAAGGCTAAATTAATGGTAGACTGCAACAGTGGAGAATATATGCAACTTAGAGTTGCATTGTTGGAATTTTGGTGTTCTCTCAGCTACTGTACTTTTTTCTTTCAGATATTTGATCGTTGGGTCAGATAACTAATCAGTGCATGGCAAAGTTCACTCCCCCATTCGCTCATGATGTTACCTTGTCTGGTGATGAAATGTCTGCAGGAAGAGAAGCAAGTTCTGAGAACTTAATGCACCCTGTTTATCTGAGTAGAAGCCATAAGAGAAGATTAACCCTTTCCTTTCATATCGGTTTCCTGACTTTAAAGATAGCCCTACCCCACTAAACACTCTGAACTACAAAGGGGAAGAAAGAGGCATAACCAATGGTGGGATTCAGCCAGTTCGCACCACTTCAGGAGAACCAGTTGTTAACTTTCTGAGCAGTTTGGCAAACTGGTTGCTGGAAGAAATCATTAGGGCAGAGAATGGGTTGTTAAATTACTTGAATCCCACCACTGGGCTTCCCCCCTAACAGAACTAACAGGTTTTGATAAGGTTGCTCTGGATCAGATAAACAGTGTAGGACTACAAGTTTAACTCATATCCTCCCAACTCCAGTATTCACTTGGCAGTAATCCAGTTTAAATTAATCTGTGGAGTCCTTGGTGCTGCCTAATGATGCTACCTAGTTTGGTTATAAAACATCTGCAAGAAAAACATCAAGCCCAGAGAGCACCAAGGACTTCACAATTCATGATTACGAGACTAAAAGAGTGGCTTTCAATGGAATTGGCAGAGAATCTCATGGACAACAGATCTAGTAAATTCCTTTTTTCTGGCATCCTACTAGAAATTATTCCTTCTGCATATCAGTTTCTGGGAAGCAGTAAATATATATTGCTTTCTTCGTGCTAAGGATTTCCTATAAACACAGGATTGACACTTTGGAAAACAGAATGTTGAAGAAACTGGATTCTGATTTAATTCAACAGGTCCCTTCTGAAAAATATAACACCAATCTCTCCTCTGTCTCAATGTAATGTAAGGTTTTGGACAACTAATGGCATGTGCTTAAAATATGTTTCAAAACATGATGGTCAGTTGTTTGTGTGTGTTTTTTTTAAAAAAAAACTTTTTTAAAGCCCTTGCTAATGAGTGCATGTATACACACAACACATTAAGACAAGCCAAGGACAAGTTGCAAGATGGAGTGGGAGAATTCTAAGGTTGCATAGCAACGTCCAATTGCTTCCATTATTTTATGGAAGCACATTTTTTTAATGTAGGCAGGCAGCTCAGATGGGAGAAAGAAAACACACAGCTGAGCCACACTAATTCACACCCTCTCACTTTGTTCACACTCAGACAGAATTCCCCTCTTTCCTTAAAGTCTTGCACAATCTTAATGAGATTTTGGATTGCTGAGGCATGCCATCTGATCCATGCCTCATTTAAGTTAGCGGGGAAAGAATTAGTTAAATCTATCCACAGATTGGGCGTGAAATTTTAGTTTTTGTTTTATTATTATATCTATATCTCACTTTTCTCTTAAGAGATGACAAGCCTTCAAGACCTTTAAGTGATATATGCTATATATGAACTCAGGAGTCTCAGGAAATTATGACAGACATTCAATAGCACAACTGGCAAGAAATAAATCCTAGAAGTCCTCATAGTTTGATGGTGAAGCAAAATTTACTTCTTTATCATAAAATAATTTACAGTATTACGCCTCCTCTTGATAAGCTTATAAAACTGGCAAAATTCAGAAAGGATGACTTAGTTGACACAATATGAGAAGCCTGCTTAATAGATATACTCCACAGTGGTGAAATCCAAATTTTTTTACTACCGGTTCTGTGGGCATGGCTTGGTGGGCGTGGCAGGGAAAGAATACTGCAAAATCCCCATGCCCTCCCCACTCCTGGGGGAAGGATATTGCAAACTTTCCATTCCCACCCCACTGGGGATAGCCAGAGGTGGTATTTGCCAGTTCTCCAAACTGCTCAAAATTTCCGCTACCAGTTCTCAAGAACCTGTCAGAACCTGCTGGATTTCACCCCTGATACTCCACCATCTTGGGATGAAGTCTTCAGATGAACTTAGTGTGCCATCTGAATCCAGGATGACTTCTATTTTACCTGTGCAGAAACTAAAATTTGAATCCAAAGCTTGTCCTTGGTTCTTGTAAACCAGAAATGGCTATTACTGCTTTGGATGATATGTTAAACCTTAGATGAACATGATTTAACTAGATGAGATAAGAATGTGACTCTGTGGGTACAATGTAAACTACCTTGTTTCCCCCAAAATAAGACATCCCCTGATAATAAGCCCAATCGGGCTTTTGAGAGCCTGGCAATAAGGCCAAGCGCTTATTTCAGGTTTCAAAAAAATATAAAACAGGGTCTTATTTTTGGGGAAAAATAAGTAGTATGAAAGCAAAGACATCATATTGTTAACAAAGATCCATATAGTTAAAGCTATGGTTTTCCCAGTAGTAATAGATGGATGTGAGAATTGGACCATAATGAAGGCTGAGCACCAAAGAATTAATGCATTCAAATTATGCTGCTGGAGAAGACTTTTGAGAGTCCCTTGGATTGCAAGGAGCACAAATCAGTCAATCCTAAAGGAAATCAACCCTGACTCTTCTTTGAAAGGACAGATAGTGAACCTGAAATATTTTGGCCATCAAATGAGAAGAAAGGACTTATTGAAAAAGACCCTCACGTTGGGAAAGACTGAAGGCAAAAGGAGAAGGTGACAGCAAAGATGAGTTGGTTAGATAGCGCCATTCATACAATGAACATGAATTTGGGCCAATTCTAGGAGACAATGGAGGATGGGGGGAGAGGGGACAGAGGACAGATGCCTCACTGCCAACGTGAAGGCCAGATCTGCCATCATCTGCAAGTCACTTTTCACCTATGTTTGTAACATTCCATGTTGCAACCAAGCTGCTTTATTACGTGTGTTCACACCACATATCTGTTAATGTCTAAGACCAATAAGTCCATTATGAATGAGGTTTGGTAGGAAATATAAACCAGCCATAAATGGATCTCAACACACTAATAAAACTGACCTGCTGAGGTGGCCCTAAAATGTTGGGTGTGGTTTTTGCCCCACTGCCTTGTTTCTATGGCAAAGAGCTCTTGATGCTAGACTGCCTGTCTCTTTAAGTATTTACGGGTGTTAGTTGGAAGCAAGGGGAGTTGCTGTAAAATAAGCTAGAGAGAGAGAGAGAGGGAGAGAGAGAGAGAGAAAGAGAGAGAGAAATTAAAAAGCACAAGAATCAGAGCTGCCTGGTTAGACTTGAGAAGCTGTCCTGGGTGCCACAGGCAGGAAGCTCTAGTCAACTTAAGCACCTGCCAAAGAGTAGATCTGAAGACAATCGGAGGAGAAAATAAAGCAAGCTTTTCTTTCTTTGAAGTGGAACAGAAAGCGGATCACAGACTTCCGAGCACCTATCAATCTCACAGGATGGATTGCTGTAATGTATGTACAAATTATATTATACTTTAAAAAAGAAAAACTGTGTAGCACAGGAAGGTGATAAAGTTGACTAGGGGGACAAACAACTAAAGTCAAGGAACAAAAGACAGGATTTTTCAGCGCTGCTCTTGTCATTGACAAAAGATTAATGGAAACAGTCTTTGGATTACCAGCAAAACTGTAGGGGGTGTTAAGGGCTGAATCTTTTTTCTTAATGTTGCTAAAAAGCTGACTTCTCCACCTTGGCTGAGGATCTATGATGCCCTTTATGGGACATGGGCAATTAGAGAGTGGGAGTCATAGGTGGTCTTTGTTTGTATTTACTTGAGTTTGCTGACATTTTGGAGAATGAATGAAAGATGTGTATCCATGAAAAAGTAGATGATAGATAGATAGATAGATAGATAGATAGATAGATAGATAGATAGATAGATAGATAGATAGATAGATAGATAGACAGACAGACAGACAGACAGACAGACAGACAGACAGACAGACTGATTTGTTTCAGAACTATTGGATTCAACCAGCTTTTTTCATTTGTAGTAATTCCAAATTAATGTAGGTTGAGTGTTTTGTTTTAAACTATTTCAGCCCCTTCCCCGACCCCCTTGACATCTCGAGAATCAGCATCTCTGCCTGGCACAAACATTTCTAATTACTGGAGCGCTAAACATGAAATAACAACAGGGCCAGCAGAACTCTTAGTTTATGTGTAGGAGTTGTTGCTGATTTCTGTTCCTGTGCTACAGAGGGGAAAAAGAGAGAGAGAGAAAGAGGAGGAAAAAGCAGCAACATTCTTTTGCAAGTGGCGGTTGAGATGGAAGCGTATCCTCGCCCCTGTTAATTAGAGGACCAGGATTAAGAATCCTTTTGCCATTTTACAAAACAGGAAAGAAATTAAAGCACTTTATTTTAGATGAGTGGGACGTATTCTTTTATCTAGACAGTCTAGAGAAAAGAAGGACTGGGGGGAGGGGGACACATGATAGCAGTATTCCAGTATTTAAGGAGCTGCCACAAGGAGGAGAGGGTCAACCTATTTTCCAAAGCACCAGAAGGCAAGGCAAGAAACAATGGGTGAAAACTAATCAAAGAGAGAGAAACAACCTAGAAATAAGGAGAAACTTCCTAACAGTGAGCACAACTAACCAATGGAACAGCTTGCCTTCAGAAGTTGTAGGGGTTTCATCACTGGTGGTTTTTAAGAAAAGACAGGACAACCACCTATCTGAAATAGTATGGGGTCTGAGCAGGAGGTTGGACTAGAAGACCTCCAAGGGCCCTTCCAGCTCTATTCTGATTGATTGAATGATTGACTCTTCAATGTGTGGATTTGCATTTTGGAAGAACTCCAGATCAGGTGCAAACGACTGGCCCTTTCCAGATGTTTTGTACTACACTTCTCATCATTCCCAGTTGGGAGGGGAAGAAGTAAGCTCATACTTTTGGTGAAGTAAAAGGTTAAAGGATGCCAACTATTCTGGAGATGCCAACCATGCCCGTTTCCCACTTATCCAGATCATCTTTGCTTTGAAGAATGTCAAGTTAAAGTTTCACACATCCGAATTGCTAGGCCAGATCCGATTTGGCGTTCATTCAAATTTCTGCTTAGTTGGACAGATTCCTTTCATCCATCATATAGATATAAATTCATGCATGTAAGTACTGGCTTACTGTGTAAAACATCCAGCAGCTGCTGTCATAAGTTTTAAATAGTGGATCATGTACAGTACTGTAGGATACAGAAGCTTCAGTATTACAGTTTCCTAGGCTATCTTTAACAAGGAGGAAAAAATATTTAAAAAGCAGCATACAATAAATGGCTATGATGTAACCAGAAACCAAACATCCTATCACTGAGCCCACATCAAGAAACTGAATATTAGCCTGCTACTTGTGCAAATGCCCTTGGCACGCCCCATCTACTTCCCCTTGCAATTGTGATTGCTGCTTTTATGCCCCAATCTTCACTAAAGTGGTTTTTGAAATTGTCAACCTATTCTTTAAAGCGCCTGAAGGCAGGAGAAGCAGCAATGGAAGGAAACTAATCAAGGAAAGAATGAACCTACAACTAAGGAAGAATTTCCTTACAGTGAGAACAATTAATCAGTGGAACGACTTGCCCCCAGACATTGTAGGTGCACCAACACTGGAGGTGTTTAAGAAGAGATTGGACAACTATTTGTCTGAAATGGTATAGAGTTTCCTGTTTGAGGAGTGGGTTGGACAAGAAGACCTCCAAGGTCCCTTCCAACTCTGTTATTCTGTTTTGTCCAACCTTAGGGGACTGGAGGCTAAAACATATAAAGAATGATTGCTGGAATTGTGTATGTCTAGTTTAATGAAAAGAAGGACTAGGGGAGACATGATAGCCATGTTCCAATATCTCAGGGGTTGCCACAAAGAAGAGGGAGTCAAGCTATTCTCCAAAGCACATGAGGGTAGAACAAGAAGCAATGGATGGAAAATAATCAAGGAGAGAAGCAACCTAAAACTAAGGCAGAATTTCCTGACAGTTAGAACAATTAATTCGTGGAACGATTTGCAAAGTTGTAGGTGCTCCATTCCTGGAGGTTTTCAAAAAGAAATTGGATAACAATTTGCTTGAACAGAGAGGGTTGGACTAAAAGACCTCCAATGTCCCATTCTATTCTATTCTATTCTATTCTATTCTATTCTATTCTATTCTATTCTATTCTATTCTATTCTATTCTATTCTATTCTATTCTATTCTATTCTATTCTACTCTACTCTACTCTACTCTACTCTACTCTACCCTACCCTACCCTACCCTACCCTACCCTACCCTACCCTACCCCTTCCCACTCCCACTCTCACTCCCATTCTTATTCTATTCCCTACTTCACCAATGGAATACTTAGAGAATTTTATCACTGATGGTTCTTCCCTTGTACTGCTCCAATGATTTTCCAGGGCTACTTCTGTCCTTTCCCTATTGGTCTGCGGCCATAAATAAATAAAAGTTTATTCAGGAAGAATGATTGGACATCTCTGTACCAATGGCCATTGCTCGGGAGCATCCAAGAGAGAGAGAACAGGAAAGTATGCAAAGGTTGTTTACTCCTTGGAGATGATGGTAGAACAAGCAGCAATTGGAAGGAATGCTAGAATCACCAAGAGATGTTTGGCTCTCTTCCCCTACAGTTTCAATGAAGTGAGTTGCAGCTCACAAAAAGTGAATAAAAATTGTTAATTGGAAAAGGAATGACCAGATTCCTGACTTTTTTGCCACCTTAGACTAACACAGATCTCCTTCTAAAATGTCCACCTCTCCTTTTGAGCTCAATCTGCATAATGACCAAAATTGCTCTGTTTCAATAAAGGATGACATTCTATGACTGTTTTTCTCCTTCCAGCCATGCTTGGTCAGGTCAGCGTGTAAGAAGCAGTCACAACACCAGAAGGATGTTTTAGATAAGAGAAATTGGCCTCCCTGACTTTGG
Source organism: Masticophis lateralis (assembly GCA_030761175.1). Taxonomy (NCBI): domain Eukaryota; kingdom Metazoa; phylum Chordata; class Lepidosauria; order Squamata; family Colubridae; genus Masticophis; species Masticophis lateralis. Next base: position 4,233,340 of record JAUDYJ010000008.1, on the reverse strand, counting down.
CAGATGCTTCTTTGCACCATCATTCAAATCTGCATTAATTCATGTGCAACAGACTCTTAAAATATAACTGGTTGTTTCCTATCCCTCTGATAGACAGATGGTCCATCTCAAAAAACCCATGCAGGACTGGTATTGAACAAAATGTAGATGGTCAACAACCAGGAAACAGGGCAATAAACTAAACTAGAAAGTTCAAAAATGAACCATTGCAAGAAGGCAAAGATAAACCATTTGGCTATTACTTGAATATGTTCTTGAAGATCCAGGAATCAAATACCAATTACGCCATTGTTTTTAACAGGTGTCCTCTGTGCTTTGGCACATTAGAAGAAATCTGCCAAAGCACAGAGGACACCTACAAGTTATTCAGCTGTTTAAAAGTATGGGAACTTCACATATTTCAAAAAGAAAAGGGAAATATTTGCAAAGTCCACCCATTCTATTTAGTACCAGTTAGTGTATTTGTAATGGAATCCCATGAATCTACTCTCATCAATTAAAGGCATAGTCATTAAGAGAAAGCTCACCTCCCTGCTAATGCCTTGACCCAGAAATTCTTCCAAGTCTATGAAGTTATCATAAAACCAGAAGTTAGCTTTCTAAGTCAGATGAAGGTGCACATCTGTTCCAGCTCCTAGAAGTTTGGGAGTATTTCAGCTGGGAGATGGCAGGCCTCTTGTCACTGTATTCAGATTAAACTGGCCCACATGTTTGCAGAGTTCAGAACTTGGTGCAGTCTTGGTGTACCTTTAGACCTTTGTAAAGTTGGAGTAGCATTCAAGAGTGATGGTGGGTTAGGGATGTCTGGCTCCTGAGCTACCCTACCTTCCCCGGCTTCCTATCAGGAACAGAAGCGCAAAGCTTATTTCATGAGGACAGCAGCTCCCAGCCCTCCTTGTCAGCTGCTGCCAGTGTTTAGTGAGTTAAAAATAAACTTGAGAAGATGAAGACCTGATCAAGTCAGAGAGAACAGAGAACAGGGTTAAGAAAACCTCCTTTCTAATCTAGACATGCCCTTTTCTGTCTTCATGGCACCCACATTTCTTCAGCAACCAGTTATTGGAACAAAACGAACAAGGTGAGCTGTCCATCAGCATTTCTCCTGAAGCCCCCAGAAGCCATCCAGACTGGGTGGAACTAAACCTTTTGGCATGCGAGGGGCAGGTTGGGAAATGTATAAGGAGTCTTATAAATACTTAACTACCCATTTCTCCCTTGAAACTCCTAGAACCCACACCACAAATGGGTTGCTTCCCCACCAAAGACATGCTATATGAAGCCCTCCACCAGCTGAAGTTGGTGTTCTGCTTTTCAGAGCTCAGCACTGATTCTTCCAAAGGAAAAGAGATGTGTGTTGGAGAATGTTCCCATTAGCAGGGGCTGACAGCTCTTTTCCCTTTTGAATAATGTGTGTCATTCCAAGCAATGCATTACCAGCAAACCATAGCGGGTGAAAGTTAGAAGTGAAGTTTGAATTATTGGAGGAGTCATTCTGTTTGCTTGCTAGCAGTGATGAAAGGTGAGAAGTCTTAGGCCTTAAGGTTTGTTGCTAAAAGTCTTTTTCCCCAAGGTGGATGTCATTCACAGCTGAAGTGAGAAAGCAAAAGTTGCAATCCCAGTTTACCTGGAGTTCAAAAAGTCAGCATTTTTGGTTCAAAGTGCAAGACAGGAAGCATTTGGGAAATGATCGGGAATTTCAGGCAGACTGATGTGACTTGGAAAAACAGGCTGGGTTGCTATAAAAGTTGCTTTGCTTCACCCTGAACCCTACTAGAGCAAGTGAAGATCTTCACTGAGACACAGTTGATATCAGTAAATCCTGATTACAGGAGATAAATTGCTTGGGAACAGTCTACTCCTAAGTAAGTCATCCTATCTAAGGAGGCTTTGTACACAACCTGGTGCTTCCTTGCTTCAATTTTCCAACATTGTCCACAGTAATGGCAACATTCCCATGGGCTCAGTATTTCCAGAAGCAGAATATGTCAGGGGCAGAACTGTCCAGGATCTTGTTCTACTCTCCTCCTTCATCTTCTACTGACAACTCACAGGTCAGATAAGAGGAAACATAGCCCATAGCTACATAATGGGCAGCACAAGAAGCTCAGAAGGGACCCTGTGAGAGCAGGAGAATTTGACTTCCAGACTTGCAAGATTTTGTTAATGTAGCTTTATAATAAAATAGAATTAGCTTATCTGGTGTGTTTTCTGTCTGGGCCACCTGGTAAGGCTGACCCAAGGGAAGAACACTTCACATCCTTCCCAAGGACTTCCAAATATCTGGAACTAGCATTGCAGAGGTGCCACCACAGAGAAGGATTGCCAATCGGTGAGATCCACTGCTGTTTTTGCAGGGGGGGTGGGGGGAATCAACCAAGTGAAACTTTTACTGAGTAAAACACGGCCTTTAGCTAACAGCAGTTGAAAGTTGGGGCTTGTTGAAAGCCTTGCCACAAAGTGAGAATGGAGTAAAGGGGCCCACAAAGGACAGAAGAAGCTGAGCCAAGGACAAGGCAACGAGAAACTGGAGACAGCTTTCCTTTAACTCCATTGAGGGATGAAGGCCGTATGTTATCATCAAACAGACTGACACATTCTCAGAGCACATCTCGAGTATCTACTTCTTAATTATTCAATACGGAGGCAGAAAAATGGGTCACTGATGCTGGTACTCATTATATCTCCTTAAAAGCCAGGAAGGTTTATGTGGCATCTAAAAGATGAACAGGAACATTGTGGCATCAATTTTCAAAGACAAAGACCCATTTCTGAAAATTAGTGAGATGTTTCACTTAACTGAATAATCTGGGTCTCTTTTCCAAGCCCATAGTCTCCTCTGTGATTTTTTATTTGTTATCCCTTTTCACCTTTGGCCTTTGTTTTTTGTTTTTTGTTTTCTATTTTCTATCTAGTAGATGGCTACACAATTTTTTAAGGAAGCATATATAGTATTTAAAATACCTATTCTAATATACCAAAATTAGGCAAAATTATGGATAACATATGTTCATTTGGGAAAAGTAGCATAGTAAAATGAAGGAAGGAAGGAAGGAAGGAAGGAAGGAAGGAAGGAAGGAAGGAAGGAAGGAAGGAAGGAAGGAAGGAAGGAAAGAAAAGAAAAGAAAAGAAAAGAAAAGAAAAGAAAAGAAAAGAAAAGAAAAGAAAATACAAAATAGGATACAATGGGAGAAACATAAACAGAATATGCAAAACATGCCTATTTAAAATTTTAAAAACAACACAGAACATTAAGACAAATTTCAGGTTAGAAACACGTACAATTAACCAAAGCCAACAGTGACAAATTACACAAAAGTTCTACAAGGGATGAAGAACAGAGTATGAACTGAGAATCTTCCTTTTTAAATACTTGGCCCCACAAATGTAATTAACTAGTGGAAGGAAAACAATTTATCAAGCAACTCCCTTTTTGGCTTGCTGGTGAGAAACGTCTGGAGGTTTTTATTTGTTGCAACTTCATTAAAGACAAAAGAGTTTTTCCAAGAAGAAAAAAAGGCCAGATGGTTACCGTGGAGTCAGGAGACCTGAAGGAAACAGTCAGATGATCTTAGATAAAGAGCAGAGAAATGTTTAAGCATGATGATTACCAGGGGAAAGTTGACTTTTATTTGGAAGTTTTGAGTAGCAAATGCATAGAGAAGGCTGACCTTTTGCAAGGACAGATGCCTGTTGAACTATAATGTTTTCTAGTATTCTTGTTGATGTTCTGATGGCTCTTTGGACTTGTCACAGATTTCCTGTCCTTGCTATTCTCTAATTTTCGATAGCTATCAAGTGAACACTTGGTATCTTTAATAGCTAGCAAAGCCCAGAGTTGGTCTTTGGTCAGAACGTCACTATATTCATCACCCATTGCAGGACCGCCTACTACCACCAATAGCCTCCCTCCGGCCAGTACGCTCTCATAGAGAGGGGCTCCTCCGGGTGCCGTCAGCCAAACAATGTCGGCTGGTGGCCCCCAGGGGGACAGCTTTCTCTGTGGGGGCACCTACTATCTGGAACGAGCTCCCCCCGGAGATACAGAGGATCCCGGATCTGCCCACCTTCCACCGCGCTCTCAAGACTTTTCTATTTTGCCAGGCGGGCCTGGCCTAACGACTCTCCGTTTTTAGTTTTAAATTTTAATCTTTTTTAAATTATTTGGGGTGTTTTAATTCTGTCTGGGCCAAATTCATTTAATCTATTTTTAGTTGGTTTTAAATTTTGTATTTATGTATTTTTATTGTTGGCTGTACACCGCCCTGAGTCCTTCGGGAGTAGGGCGGTATATAAATCCAATAAAACTAAACTAAACTAAACCCATGATGCTTTCATAGATTATCACAGGAGGGCATTATGACTTTAATTTAAATGTCTTCCCATTGCTTCCTTAGTAAATATGCCGATGCAGAATAGGCTTCCTACCACATAGCCCTTTGCTAAGTTTCTCTTCTAACTTGGAACCCATCCTTTATCTATAACCTATAAGTGGGATATGTTGCCTGTTCACACATTATACTATTTTAGAGCTAAACCAAGGTTACTAAAAAAAAAGATAATAAATTATTGTTTACAAATCCTGATTCCTAAGCTATGATATGGGTATACTGATTTAGTATGCTGGGTGAACAAAGCTTCTAGTTAAATATGCATTTGTGATGGTATATAGAATGTGGAAGGATCTTGCAGGATGAGGAGAAGACATGCTGCCTAGGGAATGATCAGATAAAAGGCAGAAAAATCCAACAGCTGCTTAACAGTTATCAGTCAAACTCCCGCCCAATGGGGCTGATGCGTCACACACTGGCCACACCCACACCTGGTTTAGTGGAGGGGAAAGTCCTGATATGTCATGTGACGCCATGGTGATGACATGAGTTTGACATCCCCGAGTTATCAAAAGAAACTTAGGAAGAATCCACTCTAAATTAATCAGGCTGTAAAAGAGATTCTGGGAAATTTGTATTTTCAGACTTGCAAGATTCTTTTAATATAGCCTTACAATAAAGTAGAATTAGATGCTCTGGCTGTATTTCCTATTTGGTTTACCTGGGATAGTTAACAGCATTTAAGCCCACTCCAATTTCATAGATTAATTTAGAATAGAATATGAACTAACATACTATGTCATCAGTCCACCACAATTTATACAACTGAACCTTGTACATTGTGTAAATTTCCTCCCATTTGTAATGGCTTTCTTACTTGTCTAATGGGGGTCAATCAAAGCTCTGCAGTTCAGGGACACAGTTGTCAGGAAAGGCTGATAGTACAGGCATTGTGTAGAAGCCTGGAGGATATCTCATGGGCTCAAATATCATTAGGCAAATAATACTACTTAATTTGCATGATTTAGTTATATAAAAAATTTATATGGCCACCAAATGTGGACCCTGAGATTCTGAGCAGCATGCAATACACCAGAACACCAAACAAAAATAAATGATTTTAATTAAAATCCAAAACATTAATCGGTGACCAGGAATCACAATCCTATCCTTCTCCAAGATGTCATCATGACACCCTGGTCCTCACCTGTTCTTCTTGGTGGATGTTCATTACTGAAACCTATAAGATGTCTGGGTTACCAATTTCTTAGACTCGTACTATCTCTTTACATGCATCCGACTCCTTAAAAGACACTTGAGCTATGACAGGCAACTTTTTAATCAAAATTAAGTAATCAGTCAATCATTTTCTTTCCATCATTGACAAGCAAAACAAAACAGTCACAACTGTTTAGAGTAGAACAATCCATGAAATCATATAACAAAAACAAATGAAATGATAAGTTAAAGTTTAAGAATTTGGGCGGTAAAAATTATAACAAGGTATTCCATTATTACAAACAATAATTTAATTGCCTTATATAAGGCAATTAAATTATTGTTTGTAATAATGGAATGCTAAAATTACCAATCTCATATATACAGAACCACTATAATAGTAAAAGTCATTGAAAAGTCATAATTATTATTATATCTAAAGAAAATGTAGTAATGTAATGTGTATGGAAAAATAATATTTAAGGAGTGATTATGGTTTCAAAATTGAAAAGAGTTAAATTATATATTTTCTATCTATGTTGTAAAAGTAACTAAAGTAAGCTAATGAAAATTAAGACAAAAATGTAATTCAACTGACAATAAAACATTGCTATACAGACAATAAGACATTACTAAATGAGCAACTGTAACTATCAGACTTAATTTAATCTTTATTCTTTGATTCCTGTCTCATTTCCTTTGTGTATTTGTTGTGTAATCCCTTCAACAACCAATATAATGGGGAAAATTCATTGATTCATTTATTAATAATATTTTTAGGCAGCCCACTCAGAAAAACTCTGGGCAGCAGACAGAAAAATGATAGGATTTTCTTCTTTTAAGTCTAGTCTCTCCAAAGGACTTCTGCGTTTATCTCAAGGAATTGTGGCATTGCTCTTGATCAGAGGTCTTCAAAGTTGGCAGCTTTAAGACTTCTGGATTTCAACTCCCAGAATTCTCCAGCCATGCTGGGAGTTGAAGTCCACAAGTCTTAAAGCTGCCAACTTTGAAGATTTCTGCTCTTGATAATAAAGGAGTAAAAAACTAAGGTTCAGGGTGGGATGGGGTGGAATGATCCAAATAAACCAGAATATTGTAAAAAGTGTATGTAAAAATGAATACATGTCTTCATGATTGCTTTTGCAAGAATATTTGCAAATTGAAGCAAAAATGAATGAATTTAAGATTGGAGGTCAGAAACTGTTTGTGAAACTTGACTAATTCCTGTCTATGGATATTCTCAATCATCCAGACTATGGTTATTGTCATACAGGTGCTTTTCCAAAAGGCATCTGGACTTTCTTCTTGTTGTTTTTTTTCATTGAAAATGTTTCACTGCGCTTCCATTATGCTTCTTCAGTTCTTCAGACCTGAAGCTCCTTGGATGAGAAGCGAAATGTTTTCAAGGGAAAAAAAAATCAGGAAAGTCCAGATGCCTTTTGGAAAAGTATTTAATTTGGGCTGGCTTAATTTATCCTGGATCTTCTATTGGATACACTTTAGCAAGAGCAAGAGCACTTGGACTTATATACCACTTCACAGTGCTTTATAGTCCTCTCTAAGCAGTTTACAGAGTCAGCCTCTTGCCCCCAACAATTTGAGTCCTCCTTTTACCGACCTAGGAAGGATGGAAGGCTGAGTCAACCTTGAGCCAGATGAGATTCGATCTGCCAAACTGCTGGCAGCTGGTGATCAGCAGAAGCAGCCTGCAATACTACACTCTAACCACTGCACCACCACAGCTCAATAAAGATCTTAAAGGTCATAAACTTCATAAATTAACCATGTGTTGTATGAAGACATTATTGTACTGTATATCTTATTGTCTGTCCTAGATTAGCTACTGATCAGCAAGTAGAACCTTCAGCCCTCGCTTATTTTTGTCCTGGACAACATCAGAAAAGCTTAGACTACTTACAAAATCTTGAATAAAATATGGTAACTTTTATATCTGCCCTCTTCCTTCCCTATCAAAAGAGAGGGAAGTTATCCATTAAATTGTATAAGCTGCTCTCATCTTAAAAATCACAAAGTTTTGCCCACACAGGAGGTTAAAAAAAGGGAACTGCAAATAGCAGGGAATTACCCACCCCAAGATGGACTTATATAACCATTCCCCAGCTGTGCAGTGTTAATGTGCTGAACACACACACACACACAAACATGGAAAATGCAATGCAGTGCAACCAGTGTGGCATTTTTCAACGTCTAAACACAACACATCTCAAAATAGCTTGCAGGGGAGGAATGTAAGCACTCAAGAGATCCGTTCATGTATAATGAAATGATAAAATACATTTTTTAGAAGGCAAGCACATTTTTCATCTGGCCAGTAAGAGGCATTTAAGCTCTGCCGGTCATTTGTAACAGTCTAGTAAACTCACAAAGATTTTTTTTCCAAACTACAGTGCTGGAGAGTGAGTTAAATATGGTTTATTCTGAAGACGTCTCTGTGGTCATGTGGCTGGCACGACTAAAGGCCAAAGGTGCACGGAATGATGTTCCCCTCCCACCAAAGGTGGTCCCTATTTTTCTACTTGCATTTTTTATGTGCTTTCAAACTGCTAGGTTGGCAGAAGCTGGGACAAGTAATGGCAGCTCACCCTGTTACGTGGTATTAGGGATTTGAACCGCTGAATTGCCAACCTTTTAATCGACAAGCTCATCATCTTAGCCATGAGCCAACGTCCGAGATGTTGTAGCCATCAGGAAGGAGAGGAGTTTAGGAACCTATTCAACAGAATGAATCAGAGTCCTTCCAAACACAGAAAAGCTGTCCTATGACATACAAAGAACTAAGCAAAATTATACCTACTACCATCTAAAGAACTCAGTCCCCATAAAATTTAGTTATGTAACTGCCCTATTTGAGTTCAGAACATGTGTTTGAATGACACACTCATCAACACTTGGGGAAACAACACCTCTCCTCAGCTAAATTGAGCAGCAAGAGAGGTAGAACAGCAAAATCCCATTTGAAAGTGGCAAAGACAGATAGAAACCTACCCCTGGGCACTTGTATCTGACACGTGTAGTACATTTTTGTAGGAATTCTACCTTGCACCCTTTGAATACAATCCTAGTTAATGTAGAGCTGAATTCCTGATGATTTCATTGATACAGCCATAGATATTTTTTTTTAAAAAAAACAATACATGTATTTTCCAGTAGTGGGTTCCACTTACCTTCGCTACTGGTTCAGAACTGTGAGAGCGCATGGCACTTCTGCGCCCCCTGTCTCCACCACTATTAGTTCACCCCAGTTCTGTAGAAACCCACCATTGGTATATTCCCAGGAAAGATAGATAAAGCAGGATCGGAATGTCAGCACCTCCTGAGCATACTGGCGTGCTCCAAATCAGTTGGCGATGTCCATTTTTCTCTCCAAATTCATGGAGACTTAACCCTAACCCTTAGTGGATTTGCCCCCCAATGGGATTTTCCTAAGAATTTTATCAGGAAGTGTAGGCAAGGCAGGATCGAAAAGTCAGCACCCTCCTAAGCATACCAACGCACTATGAATCTGTTGGCCAAGTTCATTTTGCTCTCCAAATCCCTAATGGGATTTTCCCATGTTTTTTCCCGGGAAATGTAGAAACGGCACAATCAAAAAGCCAGTGCTGTCCTAAGCATATAGACACACTCCAAATAGGTTTGCAATGTCCATTTTGTTTGCCAAATTTATGGAGACCTAACCCTAAACCTAAGTGGATTTGTTCCCAATGGGATTTTCCCAAGAAACGTTAATAAGGCCATATCGAAAAGTCATTATTGTCCTAAGCATACCTACACACTGGGAATTATAGTTAAGGTGGGTTTGTAAAGTCAATGCCTTCTTAAGCATACCCATGCACTCCAAATCTATTGTCAAAATCAATTTTGCTCTTTGAATTCCTAGAGACCTAACCTCAGCCCTGTGGATTTGTCCCCAGGAAACATAGATAAGGCAGGCTCAAAAAGACATTGTCCTTTAAAGAATACCTATGTGCTATGTATCTGTTGGTCATGTCAATTTTTCTCTCCAAATTTATTTATTTATTTATTTATATTTTAATTTTTATACCTCCCTTCTCCCAAGGGACTCAGGGTGGTGCACAGCTGGCAGTAAAACACACTCAAATACAAAATTTAAAAACAGTTTAAAACATATTAAATAATTTTGGCCCTAATCATTAAAAGTAAACCCCAATTTAAAATTCATGTTTAGGCTAGCTGAGCTTGTTGGAACAATAACATCTTGAGGGCACGGCAAAAGGTGCGTAGGTCAGGGATCATCCGTATCTCTGGGGGCAATTGGTTCCAGAGGGCAGGTGCCCCCACAGAGAAGGCTCTCCTCCTGGGGGTCGCCAGTTGACATTGTTTGACCGACAGCACCCTGAGGAGTCCCTCTCTGTGGGAGCGTATTGGCCGGTGGGAGGCTACCAGTGACAAAAGGCGATCTTGTAAATACCCAGGTCCTAAGCCATGGAGCGCTTTAAAGATGGTCACCAACACCTTGAATTGCACCCGGAAGACCACCAGAAGCCAGTGCCGCTTGCGCAGGAGGGGTGTTACATGGGTGTGCTATGTCGCTCCCATAATCACCCGCGTGGCCACATTCTGGACTAGTTGGAGCCTCCTAGTGCTCTTCAAGGGGAGCCCCATGTAGAGAGCATTACAATAGTCCAGAAAGGAAGTGACGAGGGCATGAGTGATTGTGCGCAAGGAGTCCCGGTCCAGAAAGGGGTGCAACTGGTGAATCAGGGAAACCTGATAAAAAGCTCCCTTGGCCACAGCCGTCACATTCATGGAGACCTAACCCTAACCCTATGAAGATTTGCTCCCAATGGGATTCCCATCATCAGCCATCTCATGGCCAGTGAACAATGGATGGCTTCTCAATATTTTGTTGCCAGTGCCTATTCTAAAGAAGTTCTGCAAAAAATCCCCTCTATAACCCCATGAGATAGGTCTGGTAACCATTCTTCAACCATCCATCTTTGGTCTTCCCTGCTCATGTTTTTTTTTTTTTTAATGACATGGCAACCAGTCCTCCTTGACAGCATTGGCCAAAAGCACACCTGTGGAGGTAAGTTGACGCAAAGAGCAGGCAGAGTTTCACTGGTGCTGATTTTGTATTCTCATCAGGAAGGAGCTTGCACCAAACTGGATGAAGACATCTTGGATATTCCATTAGACGATCCAAATGCCAATGCAGCTGCTGCCAAGATCCAAGCCAGTTTCCGTGGCCACATGACTAGGAAGAAGATTAAGGGGGGTGAAATTGAACGCAAAAGCAAGGACCCTGAGTGTACAAGCAGCACCCGGGCTGGAGACTTGCGCAACGGAGATTAAGCAACCTGGTAAGGATTCTCCTCATCTCTTCCTGAAAGCATATCATTTCAGGCTATTGTGAGATGGCTTTTCCTAAGCACCTACTATATCATACTGTTCTTTCTCTCCCCACCAGAAATAACCCTCTGAAACCATGATAGACTGGCCAGAGTGAAAAGCTCAACACCTGTGATTCATTCTTATATCTAACTGGCCTATCAGAGCAGGAAGGCAGGGGATATTGCAGACCCCAACCATCAAGGAAATACATCTGATGGGATCTGGCAGAAGGACCTTCTCTGTGATGGTTCCCTCTGTTAGGAATACCATTGCCCCAGAGATAAGACCGGCCCCTCCTAGTTGCCTTACCACAAAGCCTTGGAGAAATGGTTTTGTCAGCAGGCTCAGGGACCCAATTCAGAGCCAATCAAGTGACTTGGTTTATTAAAGGGTGGAGGAGATGAATTTTTAACTGTAGGGTTTTCAATGTTGGAGTCACTGTGTATCAGAGGTGGGTTTCAGCAGGTTCTGATCAGTTCTGGAGAACCGGTAGCAGAAATTTTGAGTAGGTCTGAGAACCAGTAGTAAAAATTCTGACTGCCCCACCCCCATCTATTCTCTGCCTCCTGAGTCCCAGCTGATCAGGAGGAAATGGGGATTTTGCAGTAACCTTCCCCTGGAGTGGGGTGGGAATGGAGATTTTACAGTATCCTTCCCCTGCCACACCCACCAAGCCATGCCACGCCCACCAAGCCACACTCACAGAACCAGTAGTAAAAAATTTTGAAACCCACCCCTGCTGGGTGTGAATTGGGAAGCTATATAAATTTGTGTAATAAATCAATAATACCAATAAAAGAGAACATTTGTAGCTCAGGGCTGAACCATGGAGTCCACGGTGCTCTCTGAGCTTGGCTGCTTTCTTCCAAATGTTTTATTACCCAACAACGGTGCTAAAAAAAATAACCAAGCTCAGAGAGCACTAAGGACTCCACAAATAAAGAAATAAACAAACAAATTCTAGTTGCTGTAATGCACAAAACTGGAGAAAGATTTGTATCGCAATGAATCAAAACGTAAGAGTTACTGGGTTCATAAAATTGTATTTTTCAAAGGCCATTCCCCAAATTGGCTACCTGCCCATGGTATCTATTTCCGTACTCTAGAAATTTCTAGGATTTTTCCATAACAAAAATGTTCATCTTCCTCGCTGCTCAGTTCATTATTTTCCTAACAAAAAGCAGCAGTATTGAACCTCTACATGCGAAAGAACACTGAGATACTGTAAAACACACTGAGTGATGTGTGACACACAACTCAGGTCAGCTTGAACTGAACTCGTGAACCACCACAACAAAAAAATCCTTAGTGATTTTTATATAAACAAAAGCAAAGAACTCACAACGAACAAGCCATGCTCGCGAGCTTGTCCTGGATGTGCATCATCAGTTGATAATCTGGGGCAGGGGTCTCGTAGGAATTGAGATCTGGAGGAAAGCAGGCTTAGAAGGCTTTGCCCTACATACTTAGCCAGAGCAAGGCTCCATTGTCACTTCACTCTCTGACTTTATGGCAGACATGTGCAATTTATGGCCTCTGTGTCACATTTGGTCGTTTGGCTGTCCCTGTTTGGCCATGTCTGGCCCGTGTGAAGTCAATCAAGAGCCTTGGTGGCACAGCAGTTTAAGTGGTGCTAAAGTGACACCAGCTGCCTGCAATTACTGCAAGTTCGAATCTCACCAGGCTCAAGGTTGACTCAGCCTTCCATCCTTTCAAGGTAGGTAAAATGAGGACCCGGATTGTGAGGGCAATAAGTTGACTTTGTATAAAAAAGAACACCACTTGCGGGGGGGGGGGGGGGGGGGGGGCTTGAAAGCCCTACTCAGCAGGTATATACAAAAGTATGAAGGCTATTGCTTAACGCATTGTAAGCCGCCCTGAGTCTCCAGAGAAGGGTGGCATATAAATTAATTTTTTTAGAAAAATCAGAAATTGGAAATAAAATGTAAATAAGATGTAACATGCACTCTTACCCGTAACAGCTAATCAAAACCATTTAATTCACTGCTTTTTTATACAAGGATAAAATTAATATTGAGCAGAATTAAGTTCAGCCTATTGGTTCGACCCTCCACACCAGTCCCAGTTTCTTGTGTGACCCCATGGGAAACTTAATTGCTCACCCCTCTACTATGGGTTGTGTGGAGACAAAAGCTACGGATTCCATAAAGAGGTGAGGTTCCCATAATTTAACAAGTGGTTGACCCCAGCACCAAAAATGTGTGTGGCCTTTTGTGCATGCACTTTGCTCACACACTCACTTGCACGCATACGTGGCTTTAAAAATGCAGCTAAATAGGATGGCATATCACCTAGGCAGATGGGCAGGGGCCACCCACAGGTCACAACTACTAGTTTGCCCAAACCAGTACAAACTGGCTGAATCCCACCCCTGGTTCCATACCCAGTAGAACTTTCCACAAGGGTTGCCCCATTTTTCAATCTCATCTGCTTACCCCATCTCCTGTGATGTTCTTCAACTTTTAGGAAGCTTCTACAATACCCTTGTGCACCTACCAGTGCTGCCTGCAAGGAGGACGTGGGTCAAGAGGCCAAGCTGGTAGCTACAATCATGGGGCCAATGTCTTGCCCTTTTCACATGCTTTTTTTTTTTAACTTACCATCCTGACATACTTTTTTTTTTTTTTTTTTGCCCTTTACCACCACCGTGTTGATTTAGCTGGAAAAAAAGGTTGCAAAATAGAGCTGGTCACATAGATGACCTGCTTTATGGCCATCACGACTTAGAACTGTAATGGGCAGGTTCCAGTATTATTGTAAGTCATGCCTGTATTCAGTTTGGTGAAAAACGGATGTTCTGTAGGCTTATTGGAAAGGTTTCTGGCAGAGCAAATTCTTGCCTATTTCCCCCCTGCTCTCAATTGTGGTGGCCAATGCAATTGTGCGCTCAGCTGTTCTTTGTCTGCTGGCTTTAAATTAGCAATATCTCACAAGCTGTGACAATGATGGATTAATGATAAGGCTGGCTGGATCTCTGTTTCTCTTTTTGGAGCAATTAATGCCTTTGAGCATCCAAATAATAAGAGGGTCTAGTATTTTTAAAAGCAAAACACACTTTTAATTTTTGAAGGCCATGTGGGGCTAGTGGATTACAGTCTGGGAAGCAGACAGAGCTAAGGGAAAACCTATTCAATCTAAGTATGAATCTAGCTCAAAATAAAATGAAGTACAGAAGCAAATACAACTTCCACCCACGAAGTAACATTCAAGATGAAATCGAGGCCACAACTTTTAGAGGGGTGCTGTGGGTCTTGAAGAGGAACTCCGGAGATTCCAGTTGTCCACTTCTACATTGCTACATTGCAAAATTCTGTCCAATGATAAATTATTGTTAATGGTTTCAGGGTAGGATAAATTAATCAGATGCAGGTGCTGTAGCTAGTGAAATATGGGAGCTCAAAGTCCTTGATGTTCTTCTAAGAGATGGGAAATCTTGAACCATCCACTGCGTCTTTTATCTATAAAAACAAACTTTGTATGAAATTCTGAGTTCTGGAGCCTTTTCATCCAATTATTTATGGGATGCAATTGATTATCCAAACCCTCCTTAGAAGCAATTTTTGATTATTGTGAAATAAAGGAAGATTACTTTCCTCCTACCCTACAAATCTGGAGGAAACTCTATTGAAGTTCTGAACATGTAATGAAAAAAATCAAGGTGCTTTTTAAACAATCCCCTCCAGTTAGGATGAGATGATTGAAGTGCTTTGTTGAACTGGGCAGTAAGTAATGCAGTTGCTGAATTTTCTATTTTTCTAGGACAATGGGACTGAATGACAAAATCAGGACAGTTTTAGAACTTCAGGTTATTGCTGCTTTCATTGGAATGACAAATGGAGTGGTCAGGTGTCTCACCACAAGTTATATCCATTGGAAGCCTTCAGGCAACTTTACACTAATCAAGGAGAAAACCAACCTGGAACTAAGTAGAACTTTCCTGACAGTTAGAACAATTAATCAGTGGAATTAATTGCAGAGCAGTGGTGAAATCCAATTTTTTTTACTACCGGTTCTGTGGGTGTGGCTTGGTGGGCGTGGCTTGGTGGGCATGGTAGGGGAAGGATATTGCAAAATGTCCATTCCCTCCCCATTCTGGGACCAGCCAGGGGTGGTATTTGCCAGTTCTCCGAACTACTCAAAATTTCCGCTGCGGTTCTCCAGAACCTGTCAGAACCTGTTGGATTTCACCCCTGGGGCAGGGGTGTCAAACTCGCATTGTCACATTTTTCATCATGTAACATATCGCGATTATTTTACCCTTCAATAACCTGGGGGTGAGGGTAGCCAGCACATGATGCATCCAGCCCATGGGGTGCAAGTTTGAGACACCTGGTATGGGTCTCCTGCTTGAGCAAGGGATTAGACTAGAAGACTCCAAGTCCCTTCCAACTGTGTTATTCCATTATTCTCAGTGCATGAAGAAAAGATTAGGGACTTATACCAGGGTGCTATAAGACTGTTTTAATCAATTTTGTCCCCATGTTGAAATGTTCCAACCTTCTCAAAGGCATTGTCAAAACTGCAGAGATAAAAGAGGCCTCCAGATGTGGATAATATGGAGCTTTAGCTGGTACGGATGAGGAAGAGGATGTTGGAAAGGAAGAATTTATACAAACTCACATACAATATTGTCTTGGGATGTAATAAATATAAAAATTCATTGACTTGGAGGCTATTTTGTTCCAAAGCTTTACCTGGACAATTCTCATATCCCAAACAAATGCTCAATCATTAATACACAATAAGGAAGGGTTTCTTTGTTGGTTAGTGTGATCTTAGCTACTTGGGGCATTAAATGTGGTTTTAAAGGAATCCAAGATGTGTAAATCAAGTTGTAAGTTTTTGTAAAGATGGGAATGATGCCTGTCCAGTTTGCAATTTTTGGCTCTCCGAACTAATTCTGCAATCAGATGGTCATTTTATTTTGCATTTTTTCCAAATTTTATAGCTTTATCCAAAATGATACACATTAGAAAGGCAACACAGAGGAAAGTATAGGTTGCATTGGAAAATAAGAGCATCTCTGAAAAGAACTAATATATTGTATCAAGCATGCCTTATGCGCAGAAATAGTACTTCAGTATTGTAATGGTGAAGGCACCAGGCTAGAAATCAGGAGGTGGTGAGTTCTAGTCCTATCTTGGCCACCAAGCCAGCTGGGTGACTTTGGACCAGTCATTCTCTCTCAGCCCTAGGAAGGAGGCAATGGCACACCATTTCCAAAAAAAACCTTGCCAACAAAACTGCAGGGACTTGTCTAGGTAGTCAATATTGATTTGAAGGTAGCAATAGCAATAGCACTTAGACTTATATACCTCTTCCCAGTGCTTTATTCTCTAAATGGTTTACAGAGTCAGAATATTGCCCCCAATAATCTGAGTCTTCATTTTACCGACCTCGTTGCTTCAGGTTGCTTCAGTTGATCAGAATTGAACTGCAGCCAGCAGTCAGCAGAAATAGCCTGCAGTACTGCATTCTAACCACTGTGCCACCTCAGCTCATATTCCCCTTCCCCGGCCATCCCACCCCACCAAAAACCTTATTAAATTTTCTCTGTTTTGAAATGATCTTGTTCCATCCTCAAAGAAGCTAACTAAAATGGAATTGTTTGTTTTTTCTTTAAGGAAGAAGAAAATGTTTTGCTTCTCATCCAAGAAGTTTTATCGGTTTTTTATTATTTTTTGTATTAATTTATAATACAAAATACCAAAATGCAAAAGAAAATAGTAGGAAAGATAGGGGAGGGAAAGATAAGGAGTTGGCAAAGGAAAAGTGTAGGAAAAAGGGGAAAAGGAAAGAAAAGGCATTGACTTCCGACTCCCTTTGATACAGTAGAATAAGATAATAACATTATCTTCCACCTCAACTTTCTACTTTTACATAATAGTATAAACTAGACATTTCTGTAACAAACCTATCTAATTAGTAAAACCCAAAATCAGTTTTCTTTTTGTCCGCCTCAAGCACAAAGTCCAGAAGTGGTTTCTAAGTATAAACAAAAGTAATTGTGTTTATTTCTTTAATCAAAGCAATTAAGCTTCATCAGTTCTGATGGCAGAGAGAAATGGAAGGATAGATTTTCTTCTTCCTCCTCAAAGAAAATAACAGTCCAGTTGCCTTTTGAAACAACGACTGAGTGTCTCCACAGACATCAAGCAAGCTAAAAGATGCCTTGCAAAATAATATTTAAAAAAAAAAACAAACTCTGGGATCGCTTCAATTATGGGGGAAAAAATACATCCAAATCACACAGTTTTGCCCCCTCTGTTTTATCAAGTATGCAAATTCCTTGCATATATCAGTGGCTCATACACTCGCTGTAATTGCATAGGCTTCGAGCTTCTTATAAAACCATTGTACTCCAAATTACAGGTACCAGTTTGCAGGGGTGGAGAAGCATTTGAAGAAAACAAACCCCTTGGCTGGTAGACCAATTACGATATTATTCAGTGGAAAGGGGGAAAAAAGCAACTGCCCCTGTGTTTTTTCTCTTTGAAAAAATCTAGAGAGAAATTTGCTAATAAGCTGCTATATACACGCTGAAGAATCCAAGTAAGGATAGATTGAGAGTATCTGGTATGGATTGTTGACCAGTGAAAATGCATTTATGACAGGGAAGAGAAGAAAACATTGACAGGGTCACTTTTTCCAACTTAGGGGCAAGAAATGTTCTTTAGAGGTGATGGAGTGGGCCCAATTCCCACACCCTTTTCCTTAAGAGGTGCCTTAAGTTTATTGGAAACTCACTGTCTCTTCTCTCTCTCTCTCTCTCTGTGTCTCTCTGTCTGTGTCAGTCTCTCTCTCTCTCTCTCTCTCTCTCTCTCCTTCTCATACATAAACTGTGTGTATCAGAAAACACACACACACACACACACACACACACACACACACACACACATATATATATATATATATATATATATATATATATATATATATATACATATATATATGTAGGTCTTTGGTTATTCGGGTCTTCTCCCGCGTTTAGACGAAGTCTCATTCGTCATCTTCAGGCTGGTGTTCTCGGCTTTGTGCTTCCAGGAGCAATTTGCACGAAACACGAAGCCGAGAACACCAGCCTGAAGATGACGAATGAGACTTTGTCGAAATGTCACCAAGACACTTCCAATTTTACGCGGGAGAAGACCCGAATAACCAAAGACCTACATACAAACACCCGCGAAAATCTCAGAAAATACACACACACACACACACACACACACACACATAGAGAGAGAGAGTATGTATATATGTATAAGTGTGTGTGTGTTTTTCTTTAAGCCAGGTTTTTCCTTCGTAACCAAGATTTTTCTGCAACCCTAGTTAAGTGAAATCACATTCATTACTTTCTGGGTTCTTTCTCCATCTTTTCTTTCTGGCAGCAAGCAAATTTTGGCAGCAAGCAAATTTGTGCTCCCACAATGCATATATAAATATAAAATTTATCTATCTATCATCTATCTATTATCTATCTATCTCATCTATCATTATCATCTATCATATCTGTCTGTCTGTCTGTCTCTTCCCTTCCCTCCCTCCTCTCTCTCTCTCTCTCTCTCTCTCTCTCTCTCTCTCTCTCTCTCTCTCTCTCTGTTGCTCTTTGCTATATGATCTTTTTGCAGATTATCAAATGAATCACTAGTCTGGAAACTTTCTCTGTCCTAGTTTTCACATGGAAGACAAATCCTACACACTGATAGTTAGCATGGAAACCAATAGTAACTCCCCAAGGGAGACGAAGGGACTGGATTGCAATTTGAATTCTTCCATAGCAACACCAGCTCAAATTCTTCTCATCAGCAGAGTCTATTTTTAAAGGCTGGCAAGAATAAAGTACATTAAGGAGTAAATCAACATTATAGGTAGAGCAGGAAACTCCAAACCCAGCAAAGGATTATGCTGCCATTATTCTAAAGGAACTGCATGTTAATGAGTGTGTTTGTTGGGCACTTTTGCTGTGAAGAACTCACACAATATGGGTTTTTTTTTTCTCTTCCCTCTCCATCTTTTTTTCCTTTTGTGATCTGTTCAGTTTTAAATTGAGAAGAAAGGTTTTCATTTACTTGATTTTATTTTCCCATAACAAGCTAAACCAGCACCAAATAGGGCCAGTAGGGCTTACTTTAGTGCAATGCATGGATTCAGTCCCAATTGCTCACTTGTTGACTCCATTCACACATTGCCCTATATGAGTTGTTATTTTCAGCCTAATGTTTTGTATAAAGCAGACAGCTGGCATCACATGAGTTAGACGTATGGATCAATTACTATCTGGGGACAGCAAGAGTTTTTAATGCTAGTGGGGAAAGTAGGCAAGAATAGAGCAGCAAATAAAACATTTAAGCATTTGGAAGAAGGGATACAAAAAACAAAAACACCGAGACCGAAACATTTCCATCCACTTTAATTTTATCCCATCTGGGAGATTTTAAACTTTGGATAATTTCAGCAATAATTTATGCATTTAATTATTAGTATTTGAACAAATATTTAATAGCACAACTGTGAAGAAAAGTAGAAAAAGGAACCAAAAAGAAATAAAGAAGAATTTATATGCTGGGTATACTTGAATAAAATTTTTCAAAATGACATTAGGTTAACACTTCATATAAAATAACCATAACTGTTATTGGAATCAAATCAATGATCAATAATTGGCAAAAGTAACTAATATGTAAGATTCATCAGACTAAACTATTAAAATATCTATCATATTTTAGAGAGCCCTCCTTATAAGTAAACAAATTAAAGCTAATCTTTTAAAATCTTGTATTAAGAGAATCCTGGTGTTCAACTTTAAGATGTGTGGATTTCAGCTTCCAAAATTACTCAGCCTGGCTGGAGAATTTTGGGAGTTGAAGTCTACACATCTTAAAATTGCCCAGGTTCTGAAACACTGGTTTTACCATGTTTGATCTAGTGGTTAAGGCACCATGCTAGAAAACATGGCATGAGTTCAAGTCCTGCCTTGAGCAAAAAGTTTCTCTCTCACTGCAGGCTAACAAGTCCGTCTGGCAGGGAGATGAATAGTTGTCTGCCACACCTATTTATTTCCACCCCCTGCCTTTTATCCCCAGAGCTAAGGTGGGTCTTCGTTAGCAGCGGTGGCTCTTCCGTCCCAAGGATCGGTCCACAGATTTCCACTGCTCTCCTCTCCTCTGCCTTCTGTGCATCCACATGTCAGACACTGGACCCAGCTGTTCCTCCTCTTCCTCATCAGCCACCTCCAGACCTGGGGGCTGTTGACTCTCCATCTGGGGGCTGACAGAAGGCCCAGGCTCCACCTCTGTGTCTCTCTCTAACAGCTCCATTTCCTCTTCCCCCTCGAAGCTCTCAGGTTGCCTTACTGCTGATCCTGACTCCTATGCCGCCTCCTCCTCCTCCTCTGACTTGGCTGCTGGAGGGGCTGGCAGCCGACAGGCCACAACACAGTCTCTCTCCCTCAACTTAATCCACCTCACAGGATTGTTGCTGTGGGGAAAATAGAAGGAGGAAGATGGGGGGGGGGATATATTTGCCTCCTTGAGTTATTTTTAAAAGTAATAAAGGCAGGATATAAAAAAATAAATATCTCTCCAATCATCACTGAGAAGTTTACAGTCCTATAACTCAAATAAGTAATTGGTATTAACACGAGCATATTAAGAGTCAAATAGTCTTGTGCTGAGGAACTCTAAAAGCTAATATAATTAGCACCTATACACAGGAGGCGTCTCCTTCAATTTATCTCTCTCCCAGATTTTGATTGCTTTCCTAAGTGCCAGTAACATTTGGGCAAGCTGGCTCTCTAGGCGAGTGCTATTCCAAAGAAAAGGGGACAGCCATTGAGACTCTGGATAGGGCTGGGATTAAGGGAGCAGTTTAGTTTTTTTCTATGAGATTACTATTTTATGGCTTAGCCTTACACTATAGTTTTCATGTGTTTCCCAAAGAAAAAAAAAAGGCAAGGAACTATCAGTTTTCAACAACCCCATTCAAAGAGCCCATTGCTATTTCTGGTCTGGATGATCACTGGGAATAACAAGAAGGTACTTCTAATTCTTTGCATATATTTAGTGATCACCTGAAATTTTGCAAGTCCAGATGTCACAACCTTCTTGGAAGGTCTTGGAAGAAGTTTATGAAATCAAAGATTCTCCTGGGTTAGGACAATGTGGAGGAAATGTGGAGGATATAGAGCACCTTGGTTATGCTTCACTAATCAAACAGATTAAGGTACAGGACAATGGAGTACTTTTTTCCTGCTGTACTGTGATGGAGTTTACGTCCACGTTTAGCTTGTTTAATGCAAAGGCTGTTCATCTTGTCTAGAATAGTTTCCTATATTTTCCAACAAAATCTGTTCTGTGCTTGAGTTTCATTTGCTACGTGTCAATCAAAACACTTGGTATATGCACAAACGTATATGTTTCCCTCTTCCCTATCAACCTTGATGTCCAGGAATGTAAAAAGAGAAAAACATAATTCAGAATGCAAAATTTTACAAATGATACTCTCTACCTGAGCACTTTTTTGAGTGAAGACAGGCATGGCCTTTTCAGAAACAGATTATTTTTGATGACTTTCCCTGTTTGTATAGGAAAATAGGAAAAGCCATGTTCTGTTATAGCTCGAAACATAAATCTCTGTTGGATTATTCTTTATTTCATCCTTTATTCATATTCCCAGGATAATTCCTCCATCCACCCCCAATAAACAAATAAATAAACCCAAATGAAATAAGTAAATTGTAAGTGATATAACATAGTAAACACAGCAAAATAATGTTTAAAATGCTATATCAATGTTTTGGGATTTCTTTTCCCATTCATCAGTGACTTAAAATTGGTTTAAAAACATGCTTGTTCTTTGATCAGTGATTTGGGTGAATCCAACTGTGGCAGTTGGTAAACCATAATTTAAGATTTGGAGCTTGAATAAAACCTGCCAACTATGGTTTATTCAATATAGGAAGGTTAAAGAAACTACAATTTAACATCCTGTATATGTCCAGCATATTAATTATGGCTATTTGATATCCATATTTGATATTTGCCATTGGATATCCTTAAGGGAATTTTCTGTTTTTCCAGCTCAGTTATAATATCCTGGAGGTATCTACTTAGCTCTAAAGAAAGCGTCCCCAACCCCTGGTCCGTGGACCGGCAGTGGGCCCTGGCATGCCAACAACCAGGCTGCACAAACAAGCGAAGCCCCATCCGTGGAATGCAGGCAGCACCTGAAACCTCTCCAGTCCATGGAAAAACCTCTGTCCATGGAACCAGTTCCTGGTGCCCAAATGATTGGGGGGCCACTGTTCTCAAGGAACCCCAGTGCTAACCAGATGGTCTGGTGCAACAAGGTTTTAGTTTTTTTCTAAACTTTTTAGTTTATTGTCAACTCGCAAAGCATCCCTGGCCTGATCTTGAGTTGCCATAGGCTGGGGGTGGGGCGGTGGGTGGGGTTGATGGGAAACTGGGGAAATGGCACAGCAGCCAAAGACAGATGTTCATTCCATGCTTATCTCTCCCAAGGCTGTATCCCAGGGTTACCTACAGCAGCCAAGGGGAGTGACCTCTACAACCCGTGAAATTGCTCCGTTGGCAAATGTGATTGATGACACACCCTGGGAGGAAGGGTGGAAAGAGGATCATAATTGGACCATAAATTACATAGGGTCAGAGCTGGCCGACATAAAACTCCTAATAAATAACTGGATTTCTCTTGAAGCTTGGCTTGAGACTCATGATTTAATTGGGGCATCCATCGGAACCCTGACATTTATTTTGATTGCTCCATCTAAGCAACCATCAGAGAAAATGGAACTGAGATTCAGAAAGGTGTCCCCTCATCCCCTGATGTAAGACAGTCTGGAAGGGCTGATTTACAGGAAGCCTCTCAAGGCAGTACATATCCTTCTCGAATCCCATCAGATCATCCTTCATCCCTGAAAACATGACCAAAGACCTTGCATTAAAGCTGCCAGGGCTTCCTGGGGTAGCGGCAAGCCAAAAAAAGCAAGGTCTTGCAAACAAGGCAGAGCAGAGCAGAGCAGTTGACAGTAGCCATCTGCTAGATGATGACAAGAGCCAAACATCCTTCAAGCCTACACTTCCTCTGCAAATGTTACGTCCCAAATCAGCTTCCACATCCTACTTCCCTCCCCTCCCCTCCCCTCATCAAATGGAGACACCCAGTTCTTCAGAGGATGCTTCCTGCCTGCTCCATCTTTTCCCCTGCCTTTCTCCAAAACTAACTGTCCTTTCCAAACGACGTGAACACCAAATCCGTTCCTCATGGGGAGCATTCAGTACAGTCAGTCCAAGCTTGGAGAGACAAATGATTCTTGGCCAGGAGACAAAGTCATTCTGGACTGCCCAGATTGCTATGCAAGTTGTTGTTGTTGTTATCTCAAATACCAGATTCAAGTGATCTGTTTTTCTTTCCTTCTACAGGGACTAGAGAAGAAATGGAAGGAACCATAGCATCCAGAAGGTTCCTGCTGGTCCCCTTGAATTCACCCTCTGCTTCTAGAAGAATCATCCTATTGTCTGAGCACAGGACAGACACGATCTTTTCTTTTGGACTGATTTTGCTTTCAGAACCTTTACCACTGCCCCTTCTCTTAAGAATACCGGTATCGATTCTCCCTGCCTTTTCTTCCTGCACAGATCCCAGGATTCCTCTTGGTGCCCACCTATATCAGCCAAAATATCCACCCCAAAGAGAGAGACTATATTGGTGCAATATACAATAACTACACCTTTACTTCTTGGTTGAATCCATTGCCCCTTAGGATCTATTGGTCTTTTATACCTGCTCTTCGGTTCTTTGCTATTTCCCATCCACTCAACCATCCCTGTGAGGCAGTGGGCCTTTATGGCAGAGTCCTGAACTCTAAGCAAGATGGGCAGTGGAGAAAAGTTTTTTAAATAGATGTGGTTTGGGCTTTTAGGTTTATTTTCATGACTGGTCAATAGAATTTGAGACAGATGATAAGGTAGTTAAGAAGCATTCTTGCCTTGGCTAATGGCAGACATAATTCTATTCTAGGCCACAAAGCAAGATTTCCAACTTTCATTTTAAAAAATTGAATTATAGATTATTTTTACTAAACTGTAGTAGGAGAGAGAAAAATAGATTGGCAATATTATAGGCACTAGCCAATAGATGGCACTTTTCTCCCCTTTTCTTCTCTACATTCTGGGAGAGATCATAAGTAACATTTTGCTATCCCATCCCTTAATTTAGAAATCTACATCCATCCCTCTCCACTCCATTTAAAACATTACGTCTGCCTTCACCATTGATGGTGGCGAGTTTTGCAAACACCACAGTACCCTTCAGATTAAGCCTGTTTCTCAGAAACCTCTTTCCATGCTGCCTTCATCTGTCTGAAAGAAAGAGACAAAGCAAATTAGGGCACCCCTCCAGCCAGAAGAAAAATGCCATTCCTTGTGTGGTGCAGACTGGTGTCCTCCCAACCTCCCTCTTGCATGCTGCATGCTAATTTATTCCATTGTACTCAACACTTCTACACCTCCTTTTAGAGATGTTGTGTAGACGACCTCCCTTTGAGCCATCCAGTCACTGTAGAAATATTCCCTTTCATCGGTGATTTGAAACAGAGATATTATTAATCCTTTGAGTGTCTCTGGTTGTTTTCCTAGTGCTGTGACTTCTTTTTTCAAACCAACAGTAGCTGTAGAATGGCCACTGCTTCCCAGAACCTTTGAGCCAGGGGACATGATGACCTCTGCTCATTCCCTTAATCTATCCGCCCACCTGCAATTGGCCTTCAGGCTCCTGATTTGCATGGATCCGAATGGACAATGCGTGGCTAAGATCTCCCCCCGCCCCCCGCCCCCCCCAGTGCAAACCATTTCTTGACAGCCCTAGGTTTGAGAAATGCTATTTGTATTCAAACATTTTGCCTGCCTGTTTTGCTGAAAATACGTTCAGTCTCCCCCTCCCCACATCACTCAAAGCCTACTGGGTCTTGCTTTGATAATTGCACTACAGCTTCAAGTGATCCGGTTGGGCTTTATAGATGAGAGGGCTCTAATCTAGCAATCCAAAGAACAGCCCAGGTTCCCTGATTGGCTATCAGCTGAGAAAAGAGAGACCACCTCAACATTTTCTTCAGTGCCTCTAAGAGTGCATGTTCATCCATGTTATCCCTAGGTATAGACCAGGGGTCTCCAGCCTTGGCAACTTTAAGACTTGTGGACTTCAACTCTCAGAGTTCCTCCGCCAGCTTTGTTGGCTGAGGAACTCTGGGAGTTGAAGTCCACAAGTCTTAAAGTTGCCAAGGTTGGAGAGCCCTGGTATAGACAGTCACTTTATTACCAGTGGTGATGGTGGAAACTGGAACTGGAGAAAGAGGGAGGTAGAAGCATTCATGCCAACATTCTCCTTTGCATCCTCTGTGCCACAAGGAAGAATGGTAAACTCCATTTAGTCAAGTCACTACAAGATGCAACTAAGGCCATGTAGGAAATGGCCTTTTCCTCATTCAGCTTCCCTTGACTCACACCTGTCCTCTCCTCTCCCTTGTGAATAATCTCCTGCTTGTCTTCCCTTTTCCCCCTTAGATCTTCACTGACAGTTTGGCAGAATATGCTGCCCTTGTCTTTTTTTTAGTATCTCTCTCTCTCTCTTTTTTCTCTTTTTGCACGTGATGTCTTCTACTAAGATGGAATGTCAATAAAGAATATTGTTATGTAAAACAAGAGTACTGAGGTCTTTAGTAGCAAGTATATATTTTTAATTAAACTCTTCCAGGCAGATGTTAAAGGGTGAAGTTCAGAGGTGGGTTTCAGCAGGTTCTGACCAGTTCTGGAGAACCGGTAAATACCACCTCTGATTGGCCCCGCCCTATCTATTCTCTGCCTCCCAAATCCCAGCTGATCAGGAGGAAATGGGGATTTTACAGTATCCTTCCCTTGCCACACCCACCAAACCATGCCATGCCCATCAAGCCATGCCCACAGAACCGGTAGTAAAAAAAATTGAATACCACCTCTAGTGAAGCTGGGTAGACATCCCATTCGAGGTGGGAAGAAAAATGGGGATATTACAGGAAAAATCAGAATCCAGCAAAGTTCAACTTTTAGAGTTTTTATTTTTATGGAATTCATGGCAATTCCTGCTTTAGTAGAAGTTGGAACAAGAGATTTGGTGGCTACCTGTAGCAACTTTGGAAAACTGAGCTTTTAATCTCCCATTCAACATTTAAGAACTTTTCCTCTTCATTTCCTGGAGATGCTTCTGAAGAAACCATTGATGTCTAATTCCCCAAGAAGCTTCTTTTAATTGCAAATATCTTTTCCCCATGGCAACCAAGAAGCATAAGGGGCTCTAAGACAATTTCAGAGTCAAACAATGTGAGATGCAGAAAAACATTGACCTAGAATCCGCAATGGGAGATACCTTTTATGTTCCCAAAATAATTCCTATTAGGATTCTTTTATTAGGGTCACAATAAGTCGACATTCTTATGCCAAAGCCATTCATTATGATGGGTGGAGGGGAAACAAACTGAAATCTTTACGTTAGCTTTTGATAATGAATAGGAGTTTTGAGTGTTGATATACACCCATACTTTTGCTTTATAAAACAGCAGTCCATACAAAACTGCAAAGGGACATCCCACTCTACATATGAAAGGAAATTATTATTTGTACTTTTGCATTTATCCTAGATAATGTTAGAAAGTGAAGAAACATGTGTTACTTCCATTTCTCTACTCTTTGCATTTCCAGTCAAGTTTGGTTTCCAAACCATCTCAAAGGACAATTTCATGTAGAGCAGAGGTCTCCAAGCTTGGTAACTTTAAGATTTTAAGACTTGTGGACTTCAACTCCCAGAATTCCTCAGCCAGCTTTGCCCTGATGTGAGCACTTACAGTATGGGAAGTTGCTGCAACATGCCTCTCTTATGCCATGCGCCCCTTAAAGTGACCATGTCCCTTAAAAAGAGTCCAGTTAGAGCCAGAGACGCTGATCAAAGAATAACTCCCCAGAATGAAAGTTAAAACAGCAACTTCCATTCTGCCCCCAGAATGGAAAAGTACTTCTTCTCTTGAGCCACATTCTTACTAGCATAGGAGATAGAGGCTTTTGCACACTCAGTCTAGCTAGCTAAGAAATAACAAATAAAGTGAAAATGAGGATTTCCCCCCACCTTTTTTTCATGCAGACGGTAACATTTTCTTGACTTAACCAGCCCAAGGACACATGCCAAAAGCAAACAATATTAATCAAGCATCACAAACAAATAAAACTTATCCTGCAGGAAAGTAACTTAACAGATACCAATGGAGCAAAAGGATTAGGAGTGGTAGATAAAGGCCACACAACACAGACGGGATGAGTTTTTCAGGTGACCCATACTTTCACTGCAGTAAAACAAAGCTGGCCCTTTAAGGGGAAAAACGGAAATGCAAATTCAGACTATGAAGTTCCTTAGTTGGGATTTGGTCGTACTGGCTGATCCAGGTCTAGAAGAGACATTTTCCAGGATCTGGCTTTCGGATTTACTGTCCCTTCTCTCCTTGGGATTGAAGATTCCAGGAGCAGTGGCGTCCTCTCTTGAGAGAGAGAAAGGGGGAGAGAGGGAGAGAAAGATTAGTTGATATCCAGTACTTTAGGTTTTAATCTTCCAAGAAGCTCTGATTTTCAACCGTTTTTAAGAGATATGGTCAGCTTTAAATATTGGTTGGCTTCCAACTCTTTGTGATCCATAGTTCATCTGAGATAGCTATATAGCATTCCCTATACTTCCTACTGATCTGCTGATATCCAAGTTCTTCACAGGTGCTACCACCATATCTTGTCTGAAGAAACAGGCAAAAAAAAAATATTCAGAGTCCAGTCCAAACGATATTGTTGCTCAACATCAGCATAAGCATGATGTTTCATCCCATGTACCAAAGATACATTTAAAGACTGCTTTGCGCCCCTCCTTCATCAAATATTAGGAAGATGTACTGTATGATCCCAGCTCTGGTTACCCTTATTCAGTTTTATCTAAAGTTAAGTCAATTTTAGGTTTTCAAGATCTATTTGTTTTTTCCCTTTTAACCAGTTAGCTCTGTCTATTGAAGGCTAGCACAAGATAGTCACCCAGGAAAGCAGACACGGCACGATAGAATGATCTGACTAGCAGTACATGAACAGATGGGAGGTTATTTTTCATGCATGCATCTTCTCACGAATTAAAGGAACTGCCAAATGATGGGTTTCCATAGCGTCTAAATTAAAGCTATCATGCAAGAGCTTCATCCTTTTTTTCCTTTTTGCAGACATACTCTAGGGGGGGGGAAATGATGGAGGAAGTGATAAGACAAGACAGGTGAATTTCTGGCAGGCTTTGCAAAAAAGCCTCATGTGGAACAGGTTTTATTTACTGTCTTATCAAAACATCATTTGATTTTTCCTTTGGCAACTCGAAGTGCCTACGTGGGAATCTGTCAAGCTAGGAAGTTGAGGAAACATCTTGTAGCCACAACAAGCAAATCCACTTCCAACTATTCCTAACAAAAGGTCCATGGAGTCACCAAGAGTTGAACTTGGCTCAAAAGGCATGTTGCATTTAAGATTAATGGTGCTGTGTTGTTGCTTTTATTCCCTGAAGTAAACCAGCAAGAGTTAGAAAACCCCCTAGTGGGCTAAATACCACCAAGAGGTGTACATCAGATCCAGAACTACTTACTGCCAGCTCCATGACTCATTCATTGAAAATCCCAATCAAAATGGTTAATAAAAAAGCTTTTAGAGGTGGGAGGGACTAGGATGAAAGGGGCTACTAATTGCCTTGCTTACAGGCAGCTAATCAATTTTGCTTTCCTTTAGGAATCAATAAACGAAGTGGCTGCATTTAAAAATTGCAAAAGAGAGACTTCCTTTCATTCATTTCTCTGATGAATTCCATTTAAAGGTCCAAAGCAGGTCTTGAATTAAAGCTTGAACTTTTTTGTGAAATAAGAAGGAAGAAAATTCTATTCTTTTGTTTTCTGGAACTCATACATTTCAATCCAGTGGCCAAGTGCATTTGGCCCAGGGGTGAAATCTACTTACCTTCCCTACCGGTTTGGAAGTATGCGTATGCACGCATCATGTGTGATTTTGAACCCTCTGCGCATGTGCAAAGCCTTCTGTGCATGTGCAGAGGGTAAAAACAGGTTACTGTCTGGTTAAAACCAGGAAAACCTGAGTGAGTGGGCAGAGCTCTGCGCTGCCGCTGCTACCAGTTCTCCGAACCACCACCCACCGCCACTACCGGTTTGCCTGAACCGGTGTGAACTGGTAGCATTTCACCCTTGATTTGGCCACAGGCATTTTCCTAGCAGCCTTGGTGATTCTGTGGATCAAAAGTAGGGTACGCATAATAAAAGCTGATAAGTAGAAAGGAGCAAAGCCAAGATGACTTGGACAGCAGTTCTCACCTTATTTCATTTCCACTGTACTCAGACTGTGGCTTCTTCCTCTTAGCCATCCTATTCTTCCTGTAGCGCAAGACATAGAGGACAATGGCTCCAATCAGGAATAGGGCTAAGATGGCCCCAATAAGGGCACCTGCAACTGCTCCAGCTTTTGAAACACCTACTGATCAAAAAAGAGGAGACAAATCACCCGTTAAGCTTAGATTCTGAAACTCCAGCAATGAAATGAAAATGTCTTAGGTTGTAGAATGTGCAAAAAAAGTTAGGTATCTTAAAATGCAGTTACATCAAGGTGGGAATTCAAAGGTTAAATAACTTTCCATAAACCATATTCTATTTCCTGGGAGGGAGGGAGGGAGGGAGGGAGGGAGGAAGGAAGGAAGGAAGGAAGGAAGGAAGGAAGGAAGGAAGGAAGGAAGGAAGGAAGGAAGGGTATTTATCACATTTGGTCAAGCAAGGTCCATTGGCCTTTACAGAAAACTTATCAATTTATTTTTGAAAGGAAAGAGCTGAACTGATTTTGTCCTGTATCCGAATACAGCACTTATTTTACCTGCTGAGAGAAAACATTGCATCTGAGGACATGGATAAACATCACAATTCCAGAGAAAATCTTGTGGGGCTCTGCTCTATCTACCCTTGTTACAGAAGGGAAGGGGAAGGAAGGGAAGGGAAGGGAAGTTGGAAGGGGAGGGAAGGAAGGGAAGGGAGAAGGACTATAGTTGAATTAGAAAAAATAGCTTAACAATAGGAGAACTTCAAGATGAGAACCAATGACTAAGAGATCTTCTTTTCATTAGCTTTCTAGCTATTTTTTCATGCTTTACACTGAGATGTTACTGTTGCCTATTCTAAGAATGATAATTTTTATATCCAGCCTTGGTTCATGCATTTATTGTGACTGGTTTACACCAGTCCATTTTGTATTTATTTTTGATTTCATCATTTTTTTAAAAAAATTAACAATGTACATCCCTCACCCCGGTTAGTGGGGTAACTTTATAAATTCCATAAACGAACAAACAGATTTCACTGCATCGAAAGCAACTGTAGAGACCCAATTTTTGCTCTCACATGGTTTGGAGTTAAACTACCATTTTTAAAGAAAACCACAGAATAAGAAATGTTGGATACTCCCATCTTATTTCAGTCCCTCTAATGTTTTATTGTCTTTGTGTATTGTCGTTGTTGCTGTTGTTGTTCTGCATCTGCTAGCCGATAGTTTCACATGGCAATTTCAACCTCCACTACTCATTTTAAAATTCACCGAAGGCCCATAAACTTGATCATATACCTCAATCATACAAAGAAATCTGAATTTTTAAATGTTCTCACATAGTAAGTTTTGTCTGTGTCTATTTTAGGGGCTATTCTCTATTTTTCCCACTTCTACTAGAACTCTCTTTCTTATATATTCCCTGCCATATGATAGCGGTATAAATGCTTAAAATATTGCTTCACACCATATGGCGTTTCCAAACTGCTTTGCTTTTATAAACCATTCATCTTCAAAAATGTATTTGGAACATGAGCAAAATAAAGATCTCACTTTCTCAACTTCCCATAGCTTTTCCTCTGCCATATTCTACAGAAATGAAATTTATTTTTATAAAGAAAATGTACACCTCGCTTTTCTGCTAATGTAAGTACCGAAGGCAGCTTCCAAGAATCACACAGCATGCAGAGTTTAAAAACATGCCAGGAAACAGAATACAGAATAACAGTATCAGAAGGGAGCTTGGATGTCTTCTTGTCCAACCTCCTTCTCAAGCAGGAGATCTTATACCATTTCCCACAAGTGGCTGTTAAGTCTCTTCTTAAAGACTTCCAGTGATGGAGCACCCACCACTTCTGAAAGCAAACCATTCCACTGGTTAATTGTTCTCACTGTCAGAAATTTCTCCTTAATCCTTAGTCGTAGGTTGCTCCTCTCCTTGATTGGTTTCCATCCATAGCTTCTTGGCCTGCTTTCAGGTGTTTGGAGAATAGACAATTTTGAAAGTCTTCTAGCTCAACCCCCTGCTCTAGCCAGGAGACCCTATATCAGTGATGGCTAACTTTTTTGCCATTGTGTGCCAGGAGCGGGGGGAACGTGGGGGTGGGGGTCACATGCGTGTGCCCACACCCATAATTCTATGAGCCCCATGTATGTGCGATGCCCCCCGCTTCCTGGCATGCGATGGCCCGGTGGGCCCATTTTTCTCTCTCCCAAGGCTCCAGAGCTTTCTAGTCTGGGGAGGGCAAAAACAGCTTTTCCCTACCCCCCTGGAGGCCATCCGGAGGCTGAAAATGGCCCATTTGCCAACTTCTGGTGGGACTGGAAGTTGGCAAATGGGCCGTTTGCAGTCTCTGGAGGGCCTCGTGGTGATGGGGAGGCCGTTTTCACCCTCCTTAGTTTCCTAGAAAGGCTCTGGAGCCTGGGGAGAGCAAAAAAATGGGCATTCCTCACCACCCCCCGAGGCCCTCCGGAGGCAGGAAACAGCCTGTTTCCCTACTTCTGGTGAGCCCAGAAGGCCCGAAAATCAGCTGGCCAGCATGCGCATGCACTCTGGAGCTGAGCTCGCGTGCCCACCAATATGGCTATGCGTGCCACTTGTGGCACGCGTGCCATAGGTTCGCCATCACGGCCCTATTCCATTTCAGACAAGTTCTTTTAGTCCAACCCCCTTCTCAAGCAGGAGATCTTATACCATTTCCCACAAGTGGCTGTTCAGTCTCTTCTTAAAAGCCTCCAATGATGGAGCACCCACAACTTATGAAGGCAAGCCGTTCCACTGATTAATCGTTCTCACTGTCAGGAAATTTCTCCTTAGTGCCAGATTGGATCTCTCTCTATTGCTGGTCGAGGACCGTAATAAAGTTTTATTCATTCATTCATTCATTCAGATTGGATCTCTCTTTATATATTTCAAACTCAATACAGTGTAGATCAAGATCCATATTAAAATTCATACCAATTAACCATTAGAAACCTGGCATTCAGAACGTGTCTTTATGTTTTCCTGTTACTGGAGATGTGCGGACCAAAAAAATCTCTCCAATTAGAACATCACATAACCCGGATGTCAAATAGAATGGAATGGAATGGAATGGAATGGAATGGAATGGAATGGAATGGAATAGAATAGAATAGAATAGAATAGAATAGAATAGAATAGAATAGAATAGAATAGAATAGAATAGAATAGAATAGAATAGAATAGAATAGAATAGAATTCTTTATTGGCCAAGTGTGATTGGACACACAAGGAATTTGTCTTGGTGCATACGCTCTCAGTGTACATAAAAAAAAAGATATGTTGATTGAGCAGGCCTAAAATTTGGAATAGGTGGTCCTTGACCTATGACCATAATTGGGCCCAGATGTTCCATTGCTAACCAAGGCAATTGTTAAGTGAGTTGCACCTGTATTTATAACTTTTTTTTTTTGCCAAGGTTATTAAGCAACTGATGAGTAGATCGTGCAATTGTTAAGTAAATCCAGCTTTCCCATTGAGTTTGCTTGTCAGAAGCTGGCTGGGAAGTTTGCAAATGGTGATCCCATGACCCCAGAATGCCACAAACATCATCCATCCATGCCAGTTGCCAAGCGCCTGGTGTTGATCCCCTGACCATGGGGATGGCATGATGGTTGTAAGTGCAAGCCACTTTTGTCAAGGCTGTAGTAATTTTGAACTGATTTGGCTATAAATCAAGGACTACTTGTACATAAGTTCATAAATATCCCCAGATATTGATATGATTTAAATCAAGACTGGAGAGAACCAGATCCATTTGGTGTGATTAAGGGGATGTGAGAATACGTTCTAAACCTTGAGATAATAACAGAAGGCAGGCTTGCATTTCGTGTGTGTGTGTGTGTGTGTGTGTGTGTGAATATGTGCAGATATGTGTCTTCATCCTTTCCCTATGCTAGTTCCCAATTTAAGCTACCTCCCACCAGAGTTGTCATTACTCTACAAACTTGAAATCGTGTTGTCAGGAGCCAAGGTGAAATGCTTCTTTTCGCTCCCCGAGAAGAAAAGCTATAATTATATACTCTAATTTAACTTTATTCTCTCATATCAACTGAGAGTTTTATCCCTTGAGATTCTTCCAAGTCCTAAAACACACCTGTGAAAAACAAACTGTAACACAGACCTCTGCTTGAAATGAATCCTTGGTTTTCCTATGATTTGCTTTCTCCTTCACATCTCCCTCCCTTCTGCAAGCTGGAGTGTTCCACCTCCCTGGCACTTAGCCCCGCTTCTAATTTCTCCTTCCAGTTGCTGTTCAGCAAAGAAGCAAGGCTTGTGGGGGGGGGGGAGCTGTCCACGGAAATGAGAGCTAATTAATGAAAGGAACTGACCTGAGTGGGAGGCAAGTTAGAATAAAAAGGGGATATGAGTCGTTCAAGCAGAATTGGAAGATTGAAATAGTCCACAAATTGCTTAATGATGATCAAGGAACGGAACTTGAATGGACAATGATTTAATTCCGGAATATTTTTTGGCACTTAAAAAAATCAGTAATAGTTGTCCTCCTCCTCCTCCTCCTCCTCCTCCTCCTCCTCCTCCTCCTCCTCCTCCTCCTCCTCCTCCTCCTCCTCCTCCTTTGCCTTCCTATCCCCATCCCCGTCCCCCTCCCTCTTCTTCTTCTACTCCTTTTCCTTCTCCTCCTCCTTCTTCTTCCTCCTCCCGCTCCCCCTCCTCTTCCTCCTCCTCATTGAATCACTGCAATTGATGTCAGTAACATAGTTGCTAAGTGAACCTGGTTTCCCCATTGACTTTGCTTGTCAGAAGGTCACAAAAGGTGATCACGAGACCCCAGGACACTGCAAACCATCATAAATATGAGTCAGTTGCCAAGCTCTGATCACATGACTATGGGGATGCTGCAACGAGCGAGTGAAAAATAGTCATAAGTCACTTTTTTCAGTGCCATTGCAACTTTGAACAGTCACTAAATGAACCTTTGTAAGTCAAGGACTACCTGAATTGCGATGCCCAACCTCAAGAATGAGAGAGAGAGATGGAGCAGAGAGGTATCCAATCCACTGGGAACAAAGCACCTCTTTCATACAAGATATTTGAAAGGGAAAGTGATGGAAACTGCAAACTATCAAAGGCAAAGATCTATATTAACAGATTAACAGAGTTGGAAGGGATCTTGTAGGTCATCTAGTCCAACCCCCCGCCAAGCAGGAGACCCTACATCATTTCTGACAGATGGCAGTCCAGTCTCTTCTTGAAAGTCTCCAGTGATGAAGCTCCCACAACTTCTGAAGGCAACTTCTGTTCCATGGGTTGATTGCTCTCACTGTCAGAAAATTTCTCCTTATTTCCAGGTTGAATCAGTTTCCATCCATTACACCTGGCCTTCAGGTGCTTTGGAAAACAGGTTGACCTCCTGATGGGAAAAAAGGGGGAGGAAGGGCGAGGGAGAGAACAAATGGGCAATAATCTTGTATGGGGAATGGATGAGAAATAGAGAGGGGGGAAGACTAGGGAAGAACAGTTGCAGGATTTGGGTTTGGCTAGTCTAGAGGAAAGGACTAGGGGGGACATGATAGCAGTAATTGAGGGGCTGCCACAAAGAAAAGGGGTAGGACAAGAAACAATGGATGGAAACTAATCAAAGAGAGAAGAAACCTAGAATTAAGGAGAAATTTCCTAACAGTCAGGACAATTAACCAGTGGAACAGAAGTTGCCTTCAGAAGTTGTGGGTGCTCACTCATTGGAGGTTTTTAAGAAAAGATTGGGCAGTCACTTGTCTGATATGCAGGGGTGAAATCCAGAAGGTTCTGACAGGTTCTGGAGAACTGGTAGCGGAAATTGAGTAGTTCGGAGAACCGGCAAATACCACCTATGGCTGGCCTCATAGTAGGGTGGGAATGAAGATTTTGCAATATCCTTCCCCCAGAAGTGGGGAGGGTAATGGAAATTGGGATTTTGCAG
Organism: Masticophis lateralis; assembly: GCA_030761175.1. NCBI lineage: Eukaryota > Metazoa > Chordata > Lepidosauria > Squamata > Colubridae > Masticophis > Masticophis lateralis. Next base: position 4,198,036 of record JAUDYJ010000008.1, on the reverse strand, counting down.
TATCCTTCCTCTGCCACGCCACAAAGCCACGCCATGAGCCACACAACGCCCACCAAGCCATGCCCATAGTACCGTTAGTAAAAAAAAATTGGATTTCACCACTGCTGATATGATATAGCATTTCCTGCTTGAGCAGGGGGCTGGATTAGAAGACTTCCACGGTCCCTTCCAGCTCTATTTTGATTGATACTGATTGAAGCATAGAACCAGTTTGTGCCAGCTCTCAAGGCCACCCAGCCCGAGACTGGAATGTGGACTACCCCAAATATCTCAGTGTTCTCTTCATTGACTGAAGATCATGGGGGGAGGGCTGGGATGAGGGGGAAACTTGAAACTGTTTCATGTGGGAAATTTAGTTCTAGCCTGACTTTGCTGCAACCTGCATCCTTTAGTAAAAGAACCTATCACTTCAACGAAATGGAGTCGAGGGTTTTTCTTTCCTAGGGAACCTAACTGGAGCAAGACTGACATTCTGCTACATCTGAAGGAGTCCAATCTGTTTATGGGGACCATTCCATGCTGTTGATGAAACCCAATGATAAAAGTTTTTCTTGTCATGAAGGGGAAAAGGAAGAAAGAGACAGGTTGGAAAACTGCTCTATGACGGTCTGCCAACAGAAAGCTAGCACGCCAAAGATCAGCAAAATCTCTTATCCTTGCTGGGTTCTATCCTTTTAGAATATTTAAACGTGTCGCCATCTTTTTTTCAGCTTTTACTGCAACCTGCATAGGTTCAGTGTATGAAAAGTTTCACTGTTTATCTCTTTTGCTAGAACGTCTAAATGAGGCAGTGAAAAACTGGGGCAGGAGGGAGAGAGGCAGGTCAGATCGTGCCCTGGAGTACTCCAAAAACCATGGATGCTGCCGCAAAAGCCCACCATGATCCCTTTCCCTCCTGGCTTCATTTGACTTTCAAGCAGGGGTGAAATCCAGCAGATTCTAACAGGTTCTGGAGAACCGGTAGTGGAAATTTTGAGCAGTTCGGAGAACTGGCAAATACCACTGCTGCCTGGCCCCAGAGTGGGGGGGGGAATGGGGATTTTGCAGTATCCTTCCCCTGCCACGCCCACCAAGCCACACCACACCCACCAAGCCATGCCCACAGAACCAGTAGTAAAAAAAATGGATATCACCACTGCTTTCAAGATTCTTTTCCCTGAAAAAAAATAAATAACAGGGACCTAGGATGAAATAAAGCCAATTTCCAGTTTTTAGCATTCATAAGAATGCCTTTGGACCCACCCGAATATCTCTAGAAGATTCTTAGAAAATCAAAACAGTGAGTAATGGTTGCTCAACATGTAGTTGGCACTGTGCCTGTCTGCCCAGAAAGTTCAAAAAAAAGCATGCAAAGTGTCACTAGATGGCACTATAAACATGTAGAGATTTGGCTGGGACAGTAGGAATCTCTATGCAGACCGAATAATCTACTCAAGGTTTAATGGATAGGATCCAAGGACCAGGACTTCTTTTAAAGAATGGGAAGTGGCAATCTATCAGGCCCAAGACCCTCCCAGTGAAATGCATTCAGATCTAGATCCTTATAAGTTTATAAACCGAATAGATAGAATGGCATCACTGTCCAAACTCTAGGGGGAAAAATTCCAAATCTTTCATGACAAGCTGAAGTTAGCTGTTTACTTGCTTCTTCCATTCCCACAATTTTCCTAACCTAGTTCTTAAATTAACCCATTTGTAATATACAGCGAATCATTCACAAAACACATCTAGTAAGCCACAAAAACAAAGCCCAAGTTAAAACTATTCAAACTTAATAAGATATGCAAATACCTGCTGTTAAATTTCTAAACGAACTTAATAGTCTTGCGTGAAAAGATCCTTACTGTGATCAGGTCCTCAGAAAGATTAACAAAAAGAGTTCCTTGGTGTACTGAGAAGTCCTCACCTGTCACATGGAGGGAGATTTGGCAACTATGATGTCCAAACTCATTGGTGGCAGTGCAGCGGTAGGTACCAGACAACTGAAGTGTGAGGTTGGTCAATACGAGAGTTCCCTTTTGTTGGTCTGGGGAAAGGAAACCAAAATAGAATCAGAAAGAAACTCCCAGTTGAATACCTGTAGCTCAAGGTTGAACTATGGAGTCCTTGGTGTTCTTGAGCTTGATTGTTTGCTTGTGGATGTTTCATTACCTGACCAGGTAACATCATCAGTGCTAGTGAGTGTGGGGTTTGCTGCCTGTTCAGTAGCTTACCCTGCTAGGACTGAAGGAGTGCCAAACTTTGAGGAATTCCCTAGTGTTCTTGGATTTGGCTTAGTTTAAGAAAGCCAGGTTTCCAAGTTGTAACTATAGTGGAGTCTGTCCATGTATTATAGGTTTTCATTGGTCTTTTGGTTTATTTAAGATGTTTACCTAAGATGTACTTAACAAAAGACCTAGTAGCCCTAGAAGAAAAAAACACAGCATAAAGACTATAACAGACATTAGGTAAGAAGATGGGCAAAAGAATAACAGAGCACATCCACAAACACCCACCTGCAGTCAGAAGACATGATAAAAAAAAAGTAAGGTGTGTGTGTGTGTGTTGTTATTCCAATCCAGCCTTTGTTGAGAATGTCCTTCAATATCTTGAGAAGACCGATTTGAAAATACAACTTGAAGAACAGCTTTCTCCAACCTTATGTTGGAACTACACACTCAGAGACTACAACATTCTGAAAGAATTATTCCTTAATTGACCTTTCTCTTGTGGAATAACTTCCCCCTTAATAACAGTATCACTATGTTAATAGAGTTATTATGGGGAACATTATTCCATAAAGTTCTCCCATAATTGAATACATCTACCTCCACATCTTCTATTTGTTTTGATCAAACATCTGGAACCTTCAAACCCATTTCCTTAAAATAGTTATCCCCAACCACGTGCTCTCCAGATGTGTGGAGCTACATAGTAATTGATATCTACTGAGAAGAGTATTTATACTCATAGAGCAGGTCAATGTTTGTTAAACATAAAACAAGTTGACAGATAGTCCATCTGTCTCCTGTTTGCAATTATACCAGTGTACTTGGTTTGCAATCATAAAGCCACCCAGCCACCCTACTCTCTGCTTCAGCATGACCTTTAATCAAGGAAGACTGCCCTTCACCTACTTTGCACCATGTGGGAAGCAGGAAGAGGCTGTTTAGAATCCAGCAGAGTCCAAGAATAAATCGGGGTAGGCACACCTTCAGAAGAACTGCAGGAGAAAGTGACATCTGATCCAATAGGTGAAGAGGTGGACCCTTTACAGACTGGTGTGGATGGTGGCACTGATGAGAAAGAATGAATTCAATACCAGGAACTCAAGGAAGTCAAAATATGTAGGTGGTATAGATCTTCTGCCTCCAAGATTGAGGAGCTTGACCCAGACATCTCTTTAATTCTGGCATCCTCTAGAACAGGGGTGTCAAACTCAAGGCCCATGGGCCACATCCGGTCCATGGGGTGCTTAGATTTGGCCTACAGGCACACCCTGGAAAGAGCAAAGGACCGGTGGCTCTGCCAGTGAAAATGGAACTCAGAAGGACTGCGTGTGGCCCTCCCAGGCTACGTTTTTGGCCATGATGGCCTCCTGCAGCCCTCTGTCAGTGAAAACAGAGCTCGGGGAGGCTATGGGCAGCTCTCCTGGGCTCCGTTTTTGCTGGCAGAAGATTAAAGGAGGCCATTGTGGCTGAAAACGGAGCCTCGAGTGACGTCAAGCTGGCCATGTCCATCCTGGTCGCCCCCCCCACGGCCCTCTGAGGTCAAACCCAACCCTGATATGGCCCTCAATGAAATCAAGTTTGACACCCCTGCCCTAGAACTTGGTAGACATGTAAAAACATTAAATGTTTTGAATACAGTATAAATACATATATTGATACAGAAAACTTTAAAGATTACTATTCAATTGAAGCCAGAATTTTCCTTTTAGCACTGATGGATACACAATTAGAAAAGATTCATGGAAGATTATTTCTATATACGATTGCCATTACAGGATTATTATATGTAGGAAGATACAAAGATGTGACACTACCCATCAGGGAGAAATGGTGGGTGAAATTGACAGAACTTGCTGAGATGGCCAAGCTGCCTTCTTTAATTAGAAAAAGGTTATTATTGGCATTCATTAATGACTAGAAACTCCTCATGGACTTTTCACATTAAAAAGAAAACAATTATGTGATTTATGGTTTTAATGATTTTAAATAATAGATTATAGAAATAAGAGAAATATGATGCAGTTTCAGAGACAGAGGGATTTATACATACATACATACATTGCCTTCTGTTATTTTTCTTTTTTTCTTTCTTTTTCTTTGTCTCTTTTTTCCTTTTTTTCTTTCTTTTTTGGTTTTGCATTTACAATTTTTTTTCTTTGAATCTATTTCTTATTGCATATGTAGAATCTTTAAATTACTTAAAAATAGAACTAGTGACTACCATCAACCTTTGATCAGCAGGCTCGTTCAGCCTGGCCTGGCCTGGTGGCCTTGTCTGTGACATGGATGACATCCTTCTCCTTCTCAGTTGCTATGGATATTTAACGTTCCGTAATAAGCTGACTTCCACATCTATTAGAAGACCATAGCCATAGCCCCTAACCAACAAAACCATCGAGAATTGTCTGTTCCAGAACTTTCTAGGCCTGTTGGACTCTAATTCCCATCACGCTCAGCCAGGCAGGTGAGGATGTCTATCTCCCACAATTAAATGCATTTGTCAAACAACTTTGACAGATGCATTTATTTATGAGATTCAGGATCAAACGTTTTGGATAATGATCAAGGCAATTTTACCTGCTTGCAATTCAAGCTGATGAGCCCTAATCTCGGTCCATTTTATGCCATGAATAAAAAAAGCTACAATTATGTGTATGTCAACCAGCTCAATATTAAAAAAGTAAAATGGGACTTACTTAAAACGACGAGATTCACAAGCCCAGTACCAGTGCCATCAAAATCTGGCGGGTTATTCACTTCGCAGATGTAAGTGCCAGCATCTGATGCACGAATGTTATTTAACTGGATGGAAGCATCTCCCAGCGTGGGAGGTTCATGAAGGAGGCTTAGTCGGTCAGCCTGCCCGCTTGGTTTGTAGAGCATATTATTTGCAAAGTACAGAATCTGTCATGAGATGGGAGGGTTACTTTTGTACCAAGGACTACCTGTTCAAAGACTCAGTCACTGATGACGGTTGCTGTGTCCCAAGATCATATGATCCCCTATTGCAACTTTCTGACAAGCAAAGTCACTGGGGAAGCCACTTAACAACCGGGTTCCTAACTTATCAACTGCAGTGATTCATTTAACAACTACGGCAAGAAAGGTCGTAAAATGGGACAAAATTCACTTAACAAATGTCTCACTTAACAACAGAAATTTGGGGCTCGATTGTGGTTGTAGAACAAGGACTACCTGTAATTTGAAATACTCTCTGTGTTCCTTAAAATATCTATACTATGCCAATATCCTTTGTTCTCTTTTCATACAATTTCTTCCACTGCAGAAGAGGATGAATGAGGTTTTGTACCTTATCTGCAAAATGTTCTGAGTATTTTTTTAAAAAAATATGATGTATCAGAACAGATTTCATAATTGTAGAACTGGATAGAACTGGAAAGGCAGTGGTTTTATTCCGTATTTTTCCATCACTCTGAAGCCATCCTAGTTATTCATATTTCCTAAGATGAAAAATTCCCATGAGATTCAGGGTGGACTGGCCTGGGTGAATTTTAGATTGATTGATTGATTGATTTTTGGCAGGAGGCATCTGTAAGATAAAAATAGGAGTGATCTGCCTTCCCCCATCGGCAGTTTTTTCCTCTTGAATTTCCATGGTCTAATTTTGTTCCAAAGGCTAGGGAAGGGTTAAGGGTGGGAACAAGAGTGTTTCTCTTCATTTGTTAAAATTCCCAAATTCCACTGCTGAAATTTAATTATTTTGCCATATAATTTTGGCAGCCCAATCTGGAGCTGCCTTGAAATCTGCAAAGAAGGGGATGGAGCTGATGATGAAATGGCTGAGGGGGTAAGTAGCCCACCCCTTCTTTAGCATGTTCTCACCCTAATTTTTTAGGGTGAGAGGAACTCATGATCTTCAAGAAGTCTAGAACATTTTAACCAATTAATTGATTAGGAGTGAGGACAGGATGAGTAAAATTTAGTGGCGCAGTGGTTAGAATGCAGTATTGCAAATAAACTCTGCCCACTGCCAGGAGTTCAATCCTGATTAGCTCAAGTTTGACTCAGCCTTCCATCCTTCTGAGGTCGGTAAAATGAGGACCTAAATCATTGGGGCCAATACATTGATTCTATAAACTGCTTAGAGAGGGCTGTAAAGCTGTAAAGCACTTAGTCTAAGTGCTATTGCTTTGGCTATTTCTGCTTCTCTCTTTTGGACCTCTCTCCCATCCCCAATTATTTGGAGGCCACATGGAGTCTGGTTGGTTTTATGTTGATGCTAATTTTAAAGCCAAAATTTAAGTTAAATGTTGTGGATTGTCTTCCCTTCTTCCTAACCCTCCCAATGTATTTTCTTTACCCTCTGATTTCCAAGCAAGATGCCCTTTGCTCTCTTTCACCTGTGTTCCGGCATCAGGGGCTTTTGAACCACCGGCAAACCTCCATTCCAAAACAAAGTTTTTGCCAACAGATGTTTTATAGTGACAAGGAATTTCCACATTTGAACCTTTCTGCTGCATCACAGGATCACGTGGCACAGTCACCTCCACACACACCCCACAGGCTGTGAGGGGAATGAAAAAGAAATGTTTAGAACATACAACAATAGAATTGGAAGGGTTCTTGGGGGGGGGGTCTTCTAGTCCAACCCCCTGCTCAAGCAGGAAATCCTATAGACCTACACCATTGTAGACAGATGGCTGTCCAGTCTCTTCTTTAAAACCTCAAGTGATGGATCACCCATACCTTCTGGAGGCAAGCTGTTCCACTGATTAATTGTTCTCATTGATAGGAAATTTCTCCTTAATTCTAGGTTGGATCTCTCTTTAACAAGCTTCTATTCATTAATTTCTGCCTGTCCTCAGGAACTTTGGAGAATAAATTGACCCTCTTTTCTCTGTGACAGCCGTTCAAGACTGCTATCATGTCACCCCTAGTCCTTCTCTTAGTTAGATTACACATATGCTTATCCAGTTTGGGTCTGTCTGTTTCTTTCTTTCTTTCTTTCTTTCTTTCTTTCTTTCTTTCTTTCTTTCTTTCTTTCTTTCTTTCTTTCTTTCTTTTTCTTTCTTTCTTTCTTTCCCTTCCTTCCTTCCTTCCTTCTTTCTTTCCTCCCTCCCTCCCTCCCTCTTTTCTTTCTTTCTTTCTTTCTTTCTTTCTTTCTTTCTTTCTTTTTTCTTTCCCTTCCTTCCTTCCTTCTTTCCTCCCACTCTCCCTCCCTCCCTCTTTTCTTTCTTTCTTTCTTTCTTTCTTTCTTTCTTTCTTTCTTTCTTTCTTTCTTTCTTTCTTTCTTTCTTTCTTTTTCTTTCTTTCTTTCTCTTTCTTTCTTTCATTCTTTTTTTCTTTCTTTCCCTTCCTTCCTTCCTTCCTTCTTTCTTTCCTCCCACCCTCCCTCCCTCCCTCTTTTCTTTCTTTCTTTCTTTCTTTCTTTCTTTCTTTCTTTCTTTCTTTCTTTCTTTCTTTCTTTCTTTTTCTTTCTTTCTTTCTTTCTCTTTCTTTCTTTCTTTCTTTCTTTCTTTTTTTCTTTCTTTCTTTCTTTCTGTGACAGTTTCAAGAAACTACTCCATGCAGTTTCCTAATGGCTTGATCTTATCCCCCTGTATTAGTATGTAATTTGTTTTCTTAACATTTCCACTGCACTTAATCGCACACTTCTGATTCTGAGTCATTCTAACAACAAATGTTTTGTTGTTGTGGAGAGTTTATTCCATCCATTTGGGAAATCAAATTGACCCAGTTCAACATTTTGCTTTCATTTGATTTTTAAATCAATTTGGAGAAAACCAACCACCAAACCAATCAGGATTTGCATCTACACCCAAAATAATTCAAATCATTAAATCTATTGTGGGACATCCAATTTGATTCAACACTGCTATTCTATTTTCTGACTCAGATCTAGGATTTTGCTAAACAATCACATGAAAATGGTCATAAAATCAAGTCAGGTCATGTGGTGACCCACTTAGTGACCACAATAGCCTATAATGGAAATCCTAGGCTCAATTGTGGTCATACAGTGAGGACTACCTGTACCAAGTGCTTGTCTGCAACTGCTATAAATACCAATCAAAATAGAATGATTGGTGTTTTGCTATTTCATTGCAATGTTTTATGCACTTTTATTACCAGGTGAAAAAAGGGTTTTAGGGTTTATTACCAGGTGAAAAACATAAATGTCGGGCTATGTTTGCCTGCAAAACTGAGGAAAAACCTCTCTCAGCTTCTGCTATGGGGCCTAGGTCATTGAGTAGTATCTGAAGATAGTACAGTCAACCTCACAAGGGGAAAATTGCTTCAAGTGCAAGTCTAGAGCTATGAGATCTGGAATGCAAGGATGATCTGGGTTGAGGTTTTCTGTGTTTCTTCGCTGTCGTCTTGTGATCAACTGGATTTTTGTAGCCCAGCTCTGATCCCACTGATGAGCAGAAAAGATCCCACTCCACTGATAACTTCCTCTTCCTTTCTCGTCCCTTTTTCCTTTAGTACCATGTATACGTCATTCTGAGCAAGAAACGAGCTTATTTTTTTCATATTGAATTGCATATAAAATAAGACACTTTATGATAATAAAATTACGGGACATTTAAAGCGGACTTACAATAATATCTACCTGTAAATCTACGGTACTTACTAAAAGACCAAACAAAGAGCAGGAAGCAGGAAAGTCGACATTTCCAAAAGTCCGTGTGGGGATCCATTTCTCAGGAAAAATAACAGGTGATGACTTTCCTAGGAGAACTGAAACTCAACTGAGACCAAGTAGAACTGTTCTTTATCTTGTAGGTAGGTGAGAGCAAACAATTATGGCCAGGCTGAATCATGCTACAACACAAAGCTTCTTGTGATATGGAAGGCTAACCCAGGGTGCCTTCCCATACCTTGCACTCATTGCTGCTCAGAACTGCTTCTCAAAGCTAGCATTTTTCCTCTTGTTCCTTCCTTATCTGGCCTCTATATTCAAAACTCAAGTGCAAATAATGTTGGTTTTTGTCCTGCGGTTTTTCCAATGCTGGATGATAAGGAAGGTGGTTGCTGCATCTTTTTGTATTGTATGTCAAGTTTTGAAGTGTTTTTTTGCTGCTGCAACCATTATCACTTCTCAGCTTGCCAATGAACTGGGGGGAGGGAAGGGGGTGATGGAATGTAAGCTCCAGACATCAAGAAGACAGCCATGAGAACCAAGGACACTTCGTCAGGTGTTTGCCAGAGCCAAAAGACTTTCTCATAACAATACGATGAGACTCAATTGGACAATGTGACCTAATCTAATAGTGGAAGGGAGCATCTATACTTGGATTATGTGAAGTTGTGTGGGAAACAGCCAGATCTGGTTTTGCCTTCATCTGTGACAAAATGATGTACTCAATGAAGTTTTGCGTTAAGAGATTGGCTTGTCTCGACTGTGCTTGCTTTAATTGGGTTCATCCATTGGAACGTTGACATTGTATTTGCATTTGTGTGTTTAAAGTCCTATATGACTAGGTTATCTGCGAGACCGACTTTCCCTAAAGAACATCTACCTGTCCTAGAGGGCCAGAAAGGGTGGGCAAACACTCCTAGTTCCTTCTGCTAAATATTGCCATTGAATGGGGGCTAGGAAGCCTACCTTTCCTGTGGCCTCTTCCATGAAAGCCCCTGCCCTATGGAACATTCAGCCGGCCTCCACCCTTTTAACCTTCCATGAGGCTTTGAAGATCTGACTTTCCCAAGCACCAGGAGACTAGATAATTGCACATTAGAATTTTGATTGGCATCCCGTTTTTGTTTATATGTGTTTAGTTTTAATAGTTTTAATATGTTTTTATGTTTTAATTTTTGATTGAGAGCTGCCCAGTTTGTTATAAGATGGTCAGTTAAATCTGTATAAAGTGCAGTAAAAAAACAACCCTTATCCTGTATTTAATTATCACCCATTTCCATGGATCTGAAAATCAATGTGTCAAGTCTTCATATACCAATCGATTTCAGAAAGGCTCCAGGCTGATCTAGCTGGGCTTTAAATATAGGCATGTACGTATAAATGTATGCCAACATACTGAAAACACAGAGTCAATGACACGGCTTCCTTCTAGAAAAGAAATACAAACATCACTCTGGGAAATCATTAACAGCTACTGGAAGAAACAAACACCACTGTTCTACACCCAAGCAAACAATTTTCCAGATAAGTTCATTAGAACACTGCAACCGCCTTTCTCAAATAACTTTAGCCCATCTAATATTCTGGGTTAAATCAGTGCTTTAAGTTAGCTGTACTACATTTTGCAATGCATGGAATCCACCAATAGCAAATTTTGTTTTGAGAATGCAGCATTTTTTTCTTGTTTAACAGAATAAACAGAGTTGGAAGTCTTCTAGTCCAACCCCCTGCTCAAGCAGGAAACCCCATACCATTCCAGACAAATGGTGGTTCAGTTTCTTCTTGAAAGCATCTGGTGATGGAACAGCCACAACTTTCGAAGACAATCCTTATTTTCATTGATTTTTGTTTAGGGCTGTTTACTTTATTTCTTTTTAACTTCGTGCTTCTATTTGCTTTTGTTCTTCATTCCTATATTGTTTATCATTTCAGTCCCTGTTGTAAAAAGGAAACAAGAAACCTGGAGTTTTAGTTCAGGAAAGTTGGGATAAGTGCATTTCAATGCCGTCCCCTTTCCACGCACACATAGACAAGTCCCATGCAAACTGCCTTACCACAGTTGGTTTTACTTGATATAAAAACAAATACTTTTAATGATTGTTTATGAAAAATAATACATTTCAAAACTGTACATAAAAATACTTCAGTGTATCCCTACCTTCCCACACAACAGAAGGATCTTATTGCCATTGAAAAATAAAAATAGCTAGCATGAAAATGGTTAGAGGACTCCAGTCCAGATTCACAGATCTGTTAATATCTAGAAGTATAAATTATTTACTCCATCTACATTTATAAAAAAAAAAGAAAAAGAAATATAGGAATTTGTCCATTGAATAAACATAATTGCACAATATATATTAAGATGCAAAAGGTGTCCTTTAAACAGTCCATTTAAGAGGCCTGGTAGAAAGTTGCTCTATAATATTACAAGACATGTTCTTAAGAGTTATGGAAGATGTCGTATTTTGATAGACCTGAGGCAGTATTTGGCCTTAACCACAAAAGAGCAGGTAGAAAAGCGTTTTTGAACTGACATGCTGACGATTCTGAGAGTTGAAGTTCACACATTTTAAAGTTGCCAAGTTTCAAAAATACTAATGTAGAATATCTGTGTAGAGTTCCTATGTGGTTCACTAAGGAACAGTAGGATACAAATTGGAATAAAAACATATTTTCCAGAATCAACCCTGCAGGTCTTAAAGGTTCTAACCACAGTCATAAAAGGGGTTCCATTTATTCTAAGACTCTTTTTAAAAAAAATTAATAGGTTTTGGAGCCAAAACAGATGCCTAGAAGAGAACAGCCTGACTCATTTAGAGCAGGGATGTCCAACCTTGGTAACTTTAATGGCTGGCTGGGGAATTCTGGGACTTGAAGTCCGCAAGTCTTATTGCCAAGGTTGGACACTCTGATTTAGAGCAACTGGCTGGCTTTGTTTGGGTGAGGGATACCTCCAGAGAATACAAGGTAGACTTGCAGAGAAAACCACAGCTATATCCTAGACCAGAGGTGGGCAATTATGGCCCTTTTATGACTTGTGGACTTCAATTCCCAGAATTCTTGAGCTAACATGGCTAGCTCAGGAATTCTGGGAGTTGCAGTCCACAAGTCATAAAAGGGCCATAGTTGCCCACCCTTGTCTTAGACCAACCATCGTCCTAGACAAAAGCAATTCTAAATGAATCTTGTATTGCTGTAATAAAGCTACATGGATGATGGCAAGTAGTCCTTGATTTTCAACCTTTTTTGGTGACTATTCAAAGTTACAATGGCACTGAAAAAAGTGACTTGCAACTGGTCCTGACACAACCATTGCAGCATCCCCATGGTCATGTGATCAAAACTGGGGTGCTTGGCAACCAGCATATATTTATGACAGTTGCTGAATCTCAGGGTCATGTGATCTGCATTTGTGACTTTCCCAGGTGCCTTCCAACAAGTAAAGTCAATGGGCGAAGCCAGATTCACTTAACAATAAACAATTGCGTGATTTACTTAATAATCAAGGTGATTCTCTTTAACAACCATGGCAAAAAAAAGGTCTTTAAATTGGCCGAGATTCACTTAACAATTCTTCACTTAGCAACAGATGTTCCAGTCCCAACTGTGGTCATAAGTCAAGGACTACCTGTACATAAAATTGGCAGAATCCTTTCTCAACTTGCCTTGTGAGCACTTTCTGAAAAGCATATTCTACATCTGTATTTCCGTGGGTTATTTCCTACATTAACTGAAAGAGGACCACTATTTCAGAAAGTGGGCTTGTAGGGATGCTATGAAACACAAGAAAAACCCCTCCCCAAATTTTCAGCACAAGAGTGGTGGGATAGAAAGACCTAGTCTAGAACCTCTACAGATCTGTGTGTCACCAGCTTCATAAGGACTGTGCCATCTGACAATGCTGAATTATATGATTAGCTTGGATTAATATGAAATGTTACCTTAGGAAAGCATTTTATGGTCCTATAAAAATGAATTTTTGTTGCAAAGCTACTGTTTAGATTTATACTTTTTAAAGGTGGCATCCACTTTTCAGTTTCAAAACCACCAAGTGTAAAAACTTGAGCACCTGCCAAATTATTGTCTGTTTCATATATTCCATGTAACTTATTCCTATCAAAAACCATTTCCAAGCCTCTTCAGGTGAACACCAATACTTTGATCTCTTTTTGCACTAATGATACAGCCTTAGCAACTTCATGGCACTTGTCTCTCCAAATAGTTCCATCCTGAGCTAAATTCCTCTTGTCTATAAGGCTGCCAAATTAAATAACCTAGGATACCATTTTCAGGAAAAAGGATATTACACAGCTAGTTGTATCCATTGTAAAAGATAACCTCTCAAATAAGGCTGCATTTATTTTGTACCACACTTATTTCAGGGGGCATTGATACTACCTAATTTAGTGCCCAACAAGTGCAGGTGAATCTCCAAAGTCTTGGATGGGCCTTCATAAGCGACAAACTTTAAAGCTGTCGTTTTCAAGATAATTGCATTAATTCATTTCTCACACCATTGATATTCCATTAATTCAGTTAAAATGGCATTTTCTTCAAATGTAATATATGGTGGCCTCTTCATACATATGGAAGTTTGTGTCTTCAAAAAGTTGCACACCTCTAACATACTGTGATGATTTAAAATCAGGCATCTCAAGAAGCAACTGAAGGGTTTATGAATTAACTACCTTTGAAGTGACACCCAGAACTGCTTATGGCCATCAGACCAACCAGCAGTGAGACTGAACTGTCCTTTAGTTTCTTCTGGGGAGATGGAAGAAGGAGAAAGGAATGACAAGCTAGGAAGTTACACTTCCACCTTGGCTGCATATCTACCTATTGCTGGAAAATATTGTCTACATGGAGGGAGTGAAAGGTGGCAGCTGAGATTCTATCACTTTTGTGATTTGTGCACATTTCTCTAATGTGTAGACTTTTGACATGGCGTCAGGTAGGTTTCAATTATCTTTACCTTCCCTTCCTAAGTGTCTGAGGGGTTTCCCATTGTGTGAGCTAACTCTTGAAAAGTAGTGGGGAAGATAGAATGACCCATTTTGCTTACAGACTTCAGATCTATCTCCTTCTCTTATTCTAAGCCAAGACAGTAAACCACAGCTTGCTTCTCTTCCTCAACATTAAGAGTCACGTTAGAGAACAAACATGTTTTTATCCAGTTAAACCTAGTCTCTGTTTGGTAGATTCCCAGGGGAGATGGAACGGGGCTGGTGCACGAGGAAGAATAAGACTGAACAGATAAACAGAAGCTCTTCTGGTTACCAAAAATAAAAATAAAAAAGTCCTTTTCAGAAGTCCCGATAAGGTCTCACTTATGGCAAAGTCTTGACATTTGGTCACTTGAAGAACAAATCCAAGAACGACCCCACACACAGACCCTGGACCTCCGTGGACAGGCTGGCGAAGCAGCACAATGTGCGCCTGTCCCTCGACAGTGCTTGTGATGGGTCAAACCGATAGCTGCACGGAGAGCTATGGAGTTACAGCACATTTACACCAAAGATCCTGCCTGGCTTTGAGCAGGCACCATGACAGGCACTGCTCCCATGCGATTCAAAGTGGAGGCCGTTAAGCCTTGAGCAGTGGGGACGGGGGGCTCCTGTTGCTGGGGAGCCTGTGGCTGAGCCCTGTTTGTCCGCTGAAGGTTATTCCTGTGGATGGGCACATTGGCATGATGGCACTGGACTCCGTTGATCACTGGTGGAAAATAGAGGGGCAGCGATTGGCTGGAAAGGCTGGGGGTCGGTGTGAGGGTCCCATTTCTGGGGTCGGTGAAAGGGGCCTTGAAGCCCACCATGCTTCCTGCAGCAGTGGTGATGGAGGCCGTGTCCGAGGGGGGCCGGATAGGATAGGATTTGTGATCCCGGGTTGTGTTCATGGATGACAACGTTCCATTTTTGGAGAGTCCATCTGTGGAGGAATTTTTCACCCAGGAGAGTGTCTTGGGAGCTACAGCATCTTCCCTGCAATGGGGAAGGAAGTAATAAATGGAAGGAAAAATAGGGATCAATGAAGTTGTTTTCCAACATTCCATTTCCATACTGATCTATGATTTTTATATTTTAAATCTCTTCAAAATCTTCAAAACTCAAAATTTAAACCAGGGGTCTCCAACCTTGGCAACTTTAAGCCTGGCGGACTTCAGCTCCCAGAATTCCCCAGTCAGCAAAGCTTTAAGCCTAGCAGACTTCAGCTCTCAGAATTCCCCAGTCAGCAAAGCTTTAAGCCTAGCAGACTTCAACTCTCAGAATTCCCCAGCCAGCTGGCTGGGGAATTCTGGGAGTTGAAGTCTTCCAGGCTTAAAGTTGCCAAGGTTGGAGACTCCTGGTTTATACTGTGTTTTCCATCAAACAGAGTATCTGAATGGGTTTTGCCTTGCAAAGACTTATACTCCTATCTGTTTATTACAAAACTAATTCCATCATCCATGACAGTGGCCTCCTCGGATAAAAAGAACCCACAACCACATTTAACCGTTCCACTGCTATACAGTGATCTTACCAACACAAAGTGTTTTCTTGTTGAAACTAGTCAGAAAGAACCAAGAGAAGGGAATATTTGTAGCTCAGGTTGAACTCTGAGGTCCTCTGTGCTCTCTGAGCTTGGCTGTTTTCTTGCAGACAATTCATCACCCAAGTGGGTAACATTATCAGTGCTACCTGGCATAGCACTGATGTTACCTAGTTGGCCAATGAAACATGTGGAAGAAAACAGCCAAACCCTGAGAGCACCAAGGACTACACAGTTAACAAGAAATACTGAAGATGATCCAAACACAATGTCTAACATTTCTTCCAGGTGCTCCAGGGGGCAATTCCTACCATTCCTGGTCATGGGCTATAGACAGAGTCAGTTTGATGGACTTCCAATCCAACAACATATGGTGGACACACTTTCCTAACTCTACAATTAGCAGTGCCAAATGTTCTATGTTTCTTACTTGATTTCATTGGCTATATCCTCTTGGGCTTCCTTCTTTTTCTTTCGGTAGATAAACATCTGAAGTGTAAAAAATATGATCAGGCCAAGTCCAATGAGGGTCCCCACGACTGCACCAGCCACCACTGCTGTATTGAATGCTGCAAAAGGAGTCACAACAGTGAGGATATTTTGGTTTTTTTTTAATGGAGATGGGGAAAAGATTTCAGCAATTCTACCTCTCTCAGCCTTTCCCAACCTCCTGCCTCTCTAGACATTTAGGTCTACTTAATCCTAATTAATATCTCTTTAACCTCTTCACATCAAACACAACTGATTTTGGATCCAATCACTGTATGAACATTTAGGATGATTTATATATCATTGATATTAATCTTACTTCCAAAAAGGCTACACAGGACTATTCTTCCAATGGTTATCATAAACAACTGTGAAATAATTAGACTGGGAAATATTGACTGCGCCAATCATTTCATGAACAAATGAGATGGTTCTCCTTGGGTTTCCCCTGTCCTAAATGCTCTCTGTGACCCAGCAATGACAATTCTTAGCAATGCTGGCTGGGGAATTCTGGGAGTGGAAGCCCATATTCCTGTTGAAGAAACCTGGAGAGCAGGCAGGTTGAGGAAGGATTCCCTGATCATTACTTCACCTTGGCTGCTGAGGCATGAATAGACTGTTAGGACAATGGACATTTCTACCAGGAATATGAACAGAATCTTTTAATCCAGATGGAACAGTCATCACTACAAATTCCTAGCTAGGTGGACACCTTCAGTACAGTAGCCATTTTGTTGTTGTTGTTAGTCGTGAAGTCATGTCCGACCCATCGTGACCTAATGGACTATGTTCCTTCAGGCCTTCCTGTTCTCTACCATCCCCCAGAGACCATTTAAGCTCATGCCAACTGCTTCAGTGACTCCATCCAGCCACCTCATTCTCTGTTATCCCCTTCTTCTTTTGCCCTCAATCTTTCCCAGCATTAGGCACTTCTCCAGTGAGTCCTTCCTTCTCATTAGGTGGCCAAAGTATTTGAGTTTCATCTTCAGGATCTGGCCTTCTAAAGAGCAGTCAGACAGTAGCCAAGGAAACACTAATTTTCCTAAAATTTGATACCAAAGATTTTTATTTCAAATGGAAATGGGAGACTGTTCTTAAGAATACAACTGATTGCAATGGTGATATTTTTATTTATTTTGACCTTCTCTTGCTCCTAAGAGTTCCCATGTAAATGGAAGGAAGTTGAGGGAGACCTTGGGCTGTCAAGAAGAGACTCACGTGGATGTACTTCCAGATTGAGGGTGCAGTTGGAATGGCCAGCTAAGCTGGAGGCATTGCAGAGATACACCCCTGACATCTCGATAGTAAGATTGGTCAACGTCAGCATTCCCTTCTTTGTATCTGGAGGGAAAAAATGCCAAGCAAGTTTCAGACTAACAGAACTGCATTTCAAGAGGACCACATTAACTTTCCCTCAATGACCTGGCTGAGCACTTAAATCAAGTATTCCCATTACACTAAGCCAGGGTGTAGAACACTGTTTCCCAATCTTGGCAACCTGAAGACATGTGGACTTCAACTCCCAGAGTTCCATGCTGGCTGGGGAATGCTGGGAGTTGAAGTCCACATGTCTTCAGGTTGCCAAGGTTGAGAAACCCAGGTAGAACCTGCGTCTAAGTCAGGGGTCAGCAACCTGCGGCTCTGGAGCCTCATGTGGCTCTTTCACCTCTCTGCTGCGGCTCCCTGTCACTCAAAATATGCATCACAATCACCAATGTCTGACACCCACTGGCATGTGATTTATAGGCCAACCATGGATAAATCCAAGAAAAGAAAAGTTTCAGAAGAAAACAGAATGTTTAATTCAACTACATATGCAAGTTTTGTGGCTACTCAAGAAATAGTCAGGAACGGGAAGGGTTTTGTGGCTCCCGGTGTTTTCTTTTCTGTGGGAAACGGGTCCAAATGGCTCTTCGAGTGTTTAAGGTTGCCGACCCCTGGTCTAAGTGTAACCAAAAAGCTCCCTGGAGCTCATTCAGAAGTTTTCACCAAATGATAATTCTAAAGGCGAATGAAGAAGAATATGAAATATTCAGAGAGTGATCCAACCTGCAATTTTGGATTAAATTCAATGTACATTGAACTGGATCAAAACTCCGTTCTAGGGTAATTTTCCCTTTTGTTTAGGAAAGCAGACCCAAAAGATACACGGCGACGTCTCCCCTCTTCATCCTAAACCACAGCCGTTTCCAGCCTGCCCTGTCCAGCTACAAATGCCCAGAGCAAAGACTCCTACCTTGTGTGGGTGCAAAGAAAAACTGGGGACTGGGCTCAGTCCGCTGCCAACGGTAAACTGGGACTGGTTTTCCAAAAGCAGATTTGCAGGACATGGTAACGTTGCCTCCAACCTGTGCACTGCCTTGAATCTGACACTTTGGTGGAGACGGTGGGACTGCAAAATAATGAGATCTCTTTTTTTATTAAAGAAATACAAAAACCATTCAATGCTTTAAAAGGTAGTAAATGGCGCCATCTACTGGCTATAAAAAACATTGGGAAAGGGGGAAAAAGAATCAGTTCATGGATTCCATCAGCTTTCAAAGGGAAAGAGATGTTAGTTTGTTGCAGAACTCCAAATATGGAGGAATCTTAAGTATGAATGGATGCATCAAGGAGGTGGTTGATAATGATATCTGTGGCAAGAAACAACTTTTGATTTTGACCTTTCTTTGTGCTATTAAAATATTGGGGATCAGAAATGATCCCATTCTATCTTTTGGCCCTCTTGAGGTATCTTTTTGGATTAATATCAGCAGTAAAAGGGGTTCCTGAAGCTTCATTGCTCACTTTGGACAAAACCTAAAGAAGATGAATCACTCCTTCTAGATTCTATCTCATGGAAATTGTAGTGGAAGGGGGAGCAGATCCTGCGGGTGGAGTTAAAAGAGGAATCAGCCTAGAATTTCTACGTAGTCACAAGCAAATTAAGTCCAGCCTGCTTTGAATTCCATTGACCCTTATCCTGTGATTCCTGTGCCCATGAATAGCAATAAATGAGTTTAAGTGGACTTTCAGGTGTGAATCTGAGCTTTTGCACCCAACAGGACTGTTTTGAAACAGCTTCCGAGCTGAAACTTGGGTGTTCCTTGTAAATTGCGAGGCAGCTCTGCAGACTATAAGGCTGAACTAAAGAATGCAATTATGGCCGTAAATTATGATGGTTGTAAAGCAGGTCATCACGTGGCTGACCCAATTTTTTAACCTTTTTTGTGGGGTGAGGAAATCATAAACTGAAGTCAGTTTACCCAGCAGGCACAAACTGAACCTACTGATGCTAAGGGCTGGTTTTTGCTGGAAATTGGAACTACAAAATCATGATAACTCACAGTCATGGGACTGTAGGATGCTACAAATGATCATAAACTGCAGGCTGATTGCCAAGAGCCCAAAATATATTCACGTGACCATGGGAGAGGGCATCCATCAGAACTTCAGAACTGGGTCATAAGGAGTGGGAGGCTCATTTTAACTTTGAATGAGTGCTAAGCGACCAATCATAACTCGAAGACTACCTGCCTGAAAACGAAGTGTTCTAGGCGATCCAAGATCACATCTCCCCATCTAAACTCTCCAAAGCAGAAGAAAGTTGATTTACCTAGAACAGTGAGGTTGACAAGGCCAATGTTTCTTCCATTCACCGTACTGTCATCCGGCACGTTCACGGTGCACATATATTGGCCAGAATCCATTTCTTTGGTATTGTTAATTACAAGGGAGACATTGTGAAAAGGCATACGGAACAAAAATCCAAGTCGCTGCTTGAGATCAGGGTCTTCCACTTTGGTTGTCTCATACATAAAGGCCAGGATCTGGAACACAGATCAAAGGATTCAGTGCTTTGGCTGAAACAGCAGCTTGCTGCTATGAAACACAGCACACAATATGAACCTGGACATACACCTATGAAAGATGCATACAATTGCATGCATAGAATAGACCAATTATTCTCAAATTGGGCAGCTTTATGTTGTTTGGACTTCAACTCCTAGAATTTTCCAACTAGCATGGGTGGCTGAGGAATTCTGGTAATTGAAGTCCAGACTTCTTCAAGTTGACAGGGTCAAAGAACACTCTATAATCATGATGGCAAACCTGTGCCATCGGTAGCACGCAGAGCCATATCGCTGAGCACGCAAGCTCAGCTTTTTCCCAGCCTCAGACCATTTCCAACCTCTGGAGGGCCTCTGGGGGGAGTGGGGAAGGCCCTTTTTGCCCTCCCCAGGCTCCTAGAGAGGCTCTGGAGCCTGAGGAGAGCAAAAAATGGGCCTTCCAGTCTCACCAGAAGTTGGCCAATGGGCCGTTTCTGGCCTCCAGAGGGCCTCCAGGGGGGTGGCGAAGGCCATTTTTGCCCTCTCCAGGCTCCTAGAGAGGCTCTGAAGCCGGGGGACAGCAAAAAACGGGCCTACTGTGCCATCGCAGGCCAAAAGCAGGGAGGCGGGGGGAGGGGGTCATGTGCACATGCACAGGGGATGGGGCGCATATAATTATGGGTGTGGGCATGAGTGTGACTCCTCACGCTTTTGGAATGTGATGGCAAAAAGGTTAGCCATCACTGCCCTATAACTTGGCCTCTTTCTCTGTGTAGTCTAATATTGTCTGCTCTTTCACCTGTGTGATCCACACATCCTAAAGTTGTTGAGTTTGAGAAACTCTGGCATAAACTATCAACCTTTTTCCTACCATTTTTGAAGCAGAGACATTCTGGGCGGTAACATTCATTTTTCAACCCTTTCCTCATGCTGATTCTTTTACTGTTCTTCTACCATCATTTTAAAGTAGTTAATACAGTCATTTCTTTCCCCCGTTTCAATCAGTCCCACACAACTCGGGGGCCAAAAACAGCAATAGTGGTGCAGTCTAAAGATTTCATTTTTGGTCTTCTGCAAGTGACAGAGGAAGCCACATTTGCCTACAGATGGGATGTTCCAGTCTTAACTCTTCCTGGTCCAAAAGGTTCAAATGAATCCAGTCCAAAATCTGTGCCTTGACATGCACTGTAATGAACTAGAGTTACCCTGGGACTTTAAAAAGAAGAAAAAGTTGGCTTCGATGCTCTAGCAGAGCTTGGTTGCCATAGTAACAAACGATGCTTCTTTCCCCTCCATCCTCAGTAGGATCTCTTTCTTCATAAAGCATCTGAAAACCAACAATTACAAAGATCTGACAGAGGGGCAAAAGATTGCAGCGAAAGCAGCAAAACCATGATAGGATTACAGCCAGATCCTAAACCTGCTGTCAAGGAATGTTAGACTCCGTCCTGGGAATAAGCAATTTTTTCCCTCTCTTTTTAAAGGAGTGGAAAGATTTTGTGAATAGATCACAAAGTTCTTGACCTTGTCTACCTCAATGAGTTGAGACCTGCTTATTGCAAAATCTTTACTCCAGTGACAAGCAATAGGATTCTACAAGCGTTTCAAACAGCAATGGCTAATGAAATTATGGATGCTCTCGTAGAACATCTGCTGCAAAGGTTGTCCCCTTTGCAAAAGAAAACTAATGGGCATTAATCAAAAGCTGAAATGAGTTCCGTGTGTGAAAAACCAGAGGTTCTCCAAGATTCTTAAAATACTCCTTCTAATTGCTCAAGTTAATTTGGAAGTGGAGAAAACAGGGTTTGATAGACTGAATTAGCCCCGTGCATTCACTTCTGCCTTCCCAGAAAGCAGAAATTATGGTTTACATTTGTAAGTGAAGGAGAATGCAGAGCGGAGGGATGCCACTGAAGTGTCCTTCTACACAGACAACATGTTACAGGTGAGAGGAGTCTATCAAGGAATTGCTCAGGAGCTCAAGTTTCTAAATGGGAGAACTTCAAAATATTAGAAGTGCCCAATTTATTGTCTATTTACTGCCCCCTCTTTTCAGGATACTTGAATGCTGAATCAAATTCCAAGCAAGCCCCTGCACAGTATTTCTCAACCCTGGCATTTTAAGATGAGTGGACTTCAACTCCCAGAATTCCAGCAATGCTGGCTGGGGAAATCCACACAACTTGAAGTTGCCAAGGTTGAGAAAACTTGCTCTAGCATGTTCCTGAACCTCTCCCATATCTGTGGGAATTGAGGTCCACACATCTTCGAAGTTGCCATGGTTGAAGAACTCCGCTCCAGCATCTTCCTGAAGAAGCAATCTGTAGAAGCTTGGTTCTTCAGCCTGGCTCTCAGCCATCCTTCCCGCCTTCCTATCTTTTTCAAAGAGACACAAAGGTGTCAGTGCTACTTAGCACCTCTTCCGCTTGCATGGCTCATTCCCCACACAAAGCAGTGATAAGTCTAGCACATCAAACGGATGACGCTCGGTAGGCATAGCAACGGCATCAAACAGTTCAAGATTTCAGCATGATACAAGAGGCCTCTGCCCGTACGCATAAGTGCATGAACATCCCATATGGTGGACAAGGCATCTGAACCAGTAGTGGGTTTCAAATCCCGGTGCTACTGAAGCAGGAAAACCCACTTTCCCAAATGCAGGAGACAAGACCACTGAAGTTGGAGAACAGAGGTCTATTGCTGGCAATGGTTCAGAGTAATAGCTTGGCAAAATCTGAACCCTGGGCTACACCCAGAGTCTATCTTTTATAGGTTTTGCAATTACAGCTTTACTGATGCATTACATTTCCTTACATGTATCGAGATAGAGTACATCAAAGCAGGATATAAAAAGAAGTTATCTTTTACTACGTTTCCCATAGAAGGTTAGATCTAGCATATCTTACACCATCTGTTAGTTTCAGAACTTCTTACATGCCAGGTCTTGTGTTACGGAATAATATGATACACAGGTCATTAAGCATACAAGTAGATTTAGCAAGAGTTTGGTACTTTCCTAATCTTGCGACAGAGATCGAAACAAATGAAGGTCAATCTACCTATGCTCTCATACCCTTTTACTAGCATTTGGGCCCACCTGCCTCACTAGTTGTTTGCTATCAGTAGCGCGTGAGCACATGTGCAGCGAATTTTTAATGACGTCTGGGTGGGTGGGCAGAGCCTCTCGCTGCCATCGCTATTGGTTTGCCTGAACTGGGGCGAATCAGAAGCAACCCACCACTGATCTGTACCCTTCCTAATCTCTTTTCTCTGCTCTCTTTGCTTAAGCAGCCAAACTTCATGGCAAAAATTATGAATTTTGTCTGCCTGATTTCTCCCTTTCTGTAATTTGGGCTAAAATATAGGTCATCTTTGACTTGCCATTTGCTTGAAACCATTCAAAGTTACAAAGCAGTGAAAGAAGTGACTTATGACTGTTTTTCACACCTACGACTGTTACAGCATCCCCATGGTCATGCAATCAAAATCCGGGCACTTGGCAACTGGTTGCAGTGTCCCAGGGTGGTGGTGGGGTAGGGGTGGGGGTCACGTGATCACCTTTTATGACCTTCTGACAAGCAAAGTCAAAGGGGGAGCCAGATTCACTTAACAACAGTGCTTCGCTTAACAATGGAGGCAAGAAAGGTAGTAAAATGGGGCAAAATTCACCGAACAACTGTTTTGCCTAGCAATGAAAATTTTGGGCTCAGTTGTGGTTGTAAGCCAAGGACTGCCTGTATATAGTATTCCTTCTTCTCACATAAATTTGAATGCATTTATTTTGCCCCTTAAAATGAGCCTTCTCTCTTCTCCACCAAATGCCCAGCCTTGCCAAAGGAGTGCTGCCATTGCTTCCGTGCCCCTGCCCACCCTCCTATCTTTAAGACGATTGTGCAATTCCCACTTGCACGTAGAGGCTCTTAATTTCTGAATCTGTTGGCAGCATGCTTCCATTTGAAGTCAACTCACCCAGCTATATAAGATCAGGGGATAATGCTTGCTTTCTCTGCCTTCATCAGTCTTCAGGGTCCAAATGTGTTGCAGGCTGCAAAGTGCTCTGAGAAACACTCAAGGGGCACACACAAGCCAAGTGTGCAAAAGTGAGGATACTCTCCTATCCCAAAAAAAGCCCACCCAGATTTGAGGGGAAACAGATTCACTGTTGAGCAATGAGCTTCAAATCATAGTGGCATTGCATTCCCTAATTCATCCTCCCCATAAACAGAAAATGTTGATTTCTGAAATGTCCCCAGCTGCCTAAGTCTATATCCTTCTAAAAAGAAGACATAAATTAGAAGAAGATGCCCGAGCATGCTTTTTAGCTCTCATATTTTTTTTTAAAAAAAGATACTTTAAGCCCTTGATTTTTTTATATTGATCTTTTACTCTGAGTTAGATGCAGAGTCTGGAAGTTTGACAGAATTGGGATGCATCCCAACTGGGGGGAAAAAAAGTAATAATAAAATAAAAATGAAATCTAAAAAAATTAAACAGCCTTAACATTAGATTGACTTAAATGGTCACTGAGTAACTCTAAGGATTTCAGTGAACCAAACCTAAACGTGAGGAAATCTTAAGCAAATTGACATTTTTCTATATATGTGGGCTGTACTGACATCTGTGTGATGTAATTCTGCTTATTTATCTTGGCATGGCATTAATCAATGACCGAGGAGGAGATATATTTACTGTCATCTATTTTTACATTAAAAAACTGCTCGTCTTTAAGAAAGTTTTCTCTTCAATTTTACATGTTTCCATCTGAAGTTTGCTATGTGATCTAGTTCTGAAGTTGCTTGACTCAGAAGAGTTTTTGACACAGGGGGGCCAGTTGGGCTAAGACACCTGGGCTGCAAAAGGACCAAATACAGGGGGTCCTCCACTTACGACCACAATTAAGCCCAAAATTTCTGTTGCTAAGTGAAACATTTGTTCAGTAAGTTTGCCCCATTTTACGACCTTTCTTGCCTCCATTGTTAAGTGAGTCACTGCAGTTGTTAAACTGTTAAGTGAATCTGGCTTCCCCATTGACTTTGCTTGTGCAAAGGATGCAAAAGGGGATCACAGGACCCTGGGGCACATCAACCGTCATAAATATGAGACAGTTGCTAAGAATCTGATCACACGACCATAGGGATGCTGCAATGGTCATAAGTGTGAAAACTGGTCATAAATCACTTTTTTCAGGGCCGCTGTAACTTTGAACGGACACTAAACAAACTGTTGTAAGTCGAGGACTACAGTACATGTAACTACTAGAGAACAGCAAAGATATACAGAAATCCCTTGTAGTCATCTGTCCTCTAGTGGTCATCGTGATTCTTGCCACTTAGTTTTGCTAGCCCAAGTCTTCTTCCCGGTACGGTACTGGTACTCCTCAATTTATGACCACAACTGAGATCAAGGGGGATGTTACATGCAGATCACCACACACGTGTAGACTTTCTCCATGTCACCAGGTGGCCCAAGATCTCAGCTCACATGGAGAACCTCATCATGGGATTCGTTGCTATGGCCATTAAGGGCATGGCTTGGAGCCCAAATGGAAAGGAAGAGGTTATTTAAATGCTTATTATGGATTATTGCGAAGAATTCAAACTGATCCATTCAAGAAATCTACAAAGAGCCTGGTGGCGCAGTGGACTAAGTGCTGTTAAAGTAGCACTTAGTTGCCAGCTGCCTGCAATTACTGCAAGTTCAAGTCTCACCAGGCTCAAGGTTGACTAGCCTTCCATCCTTCCGAGGTAGGTAAAATGAGGACCCGGATTGTGGGGGCAATTAGCTGACTTTGTATAAAAAAGAACACCGCTTAGGGGGAGCCAAAAAGCCCTACTAAGCAGGTATATACAAAAGTACGAAGGTTATTGCTTAATGCATTGTAAGCCGCCCTGAGTCTCCGGAAAAGGGCAGCATATAAATCAAACTAATAAATAAATAAAATAAATAAATGTCTCTTTTGGTCAGATGGAGCCTTCAAATCACTACCTTTACCTCTTATCTGTAGTGTTGGGCCATTGATCAGTTGACTGGGTTGCTAAACTGCACTCAATGTTCAAACTGTTTTTAGAAGCCTATCGGTTGACAGTTTCTAGAAACAAGAGCAGACATTATATTCTTCCAGTCTTGGCAAAGTGAGACAATACCTGAAAACGCTCCCCGGGTCTTTCCCTGTGCCAGGTAACAAAGGGAACACTAACACTGGTGGATGTATACCAGACGGGAAGTATGGCCTGCTGTCCTTGGATCACAGTCACTGAAGTTTGTCCAACTTCCACTTCCAAGACAGCAGAAGACAGTCCTGCAAGGACAAAAG
Organism: Masticophis lateralis; assembly: GCA_030761175.1. Lineage (NCBI taxonomy): Eukaryota > Metazoa > Chordata > Lepidosauria > Squamata > Colubridae > Masticophis > Masticophis lateralis. Next base: position 4,172,083 of record JAUDYJ010000008.1, on the reverse strand, counting down.
AAATACAAGCACTGGTTACAGGAAGTCCTCGACTTATAACCGTTCATTTAGTGACTGTTTCAAAGTTACAATTGCACTGAAAAAGGTGACTTATGACCATTTTTCACACTTATGACCACTGCAGCATCTCTAGGGTCATATGATTGACATTTGGATGCTTGACAACTGGTTCATATTTATGATGGTTGCATTGTGACCTTCTGGCAAGCAAAGTCAAGGGGGAAGCCAGATTCACTTAACAACGATATTACTAATTTAACAACTGCAGTAATTCACTTAACAAATGTGGCAAAAAAAGGCATAAAATGGGGCAAAACTCAACAAATTTCTCACTTAGCAACATAAATTTTAGGCTTAACTATGGTCATAAGTCAAGGACTACCTGCATTTACTACAGTAATACAGTATGAAGTATGGACACGTTATGGGTATTGTGTAAAATCATCTGAGGGAAACAAATCTCCACAGACAGTTTTCACCGAGGAGAAAACTACATGTAATGTGTTCAGACAAGATGAAACTGTTTGGGTAACCCAGACAAGGGATGCTGTTTAAGCTGCAGAGAATTTAGGCTATTTCCTTCAGGGAAATACTTCTATTTTGGACAACAGGTTGGCTGGGGAATTCTGGGAGTTCAAGTCCACACCTTAGAAACTGGTCCAGGTTGGAAACACTGAACTAGAGTATCTAAGGAGATTTTCAGTCATCCAGGTCATGGTTGCCCCAAAGATGCTTTTTCAAGAGGCAACTGGACTTTCTGGTTGTTCTTTGAAGATGTTTTGCTTCACATCCAAGAAGCTTCTTCAGCTCTTTACTCTTGTTTTTATAGAATGATGTCCATTTCTTGGTCTATTCCTGACTTGGCCACCTCAAGATCTCACCAGTTCCATACATAAAGCACTAGAGCTTAGACGAGTCATTTGCAAGATGTTTGCCACTAATTTCAAGTGACACCGAACATTAAGGTGAATGATGGAGTCTGAATTGTGAAATTAAGCCAGTGAGAGGCAGATGAGTCTAAGAATCTTTCCTCAGGATATTTAACAAGAAAAAAACAATCTTCACTCCAAGAACCACACAATTATAGGTTTTACCTCACAATCTTGTTGCTAAGGATTTCGACACTAACTGCATCATGTTGCTTTATTTGAAGTGACCTCTGAACTTCTGATCATTATTTCCATCAACTCCCCAGCTCCCCCATCCAGATTTTTCCCTATGAAGAGGTGGAGACTTTTAATATTACTAGCAAATTGCCAGCATTTTTCCCTCAGTGGAATTTTACCTCTTTCTGACGGAAATACACTGCATCTGGATCATTCTGTACATCTCTGATTTTCTAGCTAGGCTTTGTGGAAAACCATTCTCAAAAGCAACTGTTATAACAACACAATAAAAACAACTAACCAATGAATGGCTGCTATCTTCCAATGCCCACCACAAGAGATTGGCTTTAAAAAATAAAACAAACTTAATCACACTTGGAAAAGCTGCTAGCCTCCCTCATTAGTATTTCTATTTTGGGAACATGTTTTTTTTTTTAAAGTCAGAAGAAGGCAATTTCTCTCTGAATTCAAAGCACTGAAAACTTGAATTGTGAAAACATTTTTGATCACCATTTTCTATAGCAAAAATATCTGATACCCACCCCACCCTCATCGCAGGTTATTCTGTACAGGTAATCCTTGACTTTTAATCACAACTGAGCCTAGAGTTTTTGTTACTAAGTGAAACAGTTGTTCAGTGAGTGCTTCTTGAAATTGTTCCTGTTAGGGTTACATGGTCAGCTTGACTCTTTCCTGGAGCTATCCCTTACTTACTTACTTACTTACTTACTGCCCTTCTCCAGAGACTCAGAGCAGCTTACAATGCATTAATATTTACATTGCATTATGCATTAATAGCCTTCATATTTTTGTATATACCTGCTTAGTAGGGCTTTCGCCCCCCCGCCCCAACCAAGCGGTGTTCTTTTTTATACAAAGTCAGTTTATTGCCCCCACAGTCTGGATTCTCATTTTACCTACCTCGAAAGGATGGAAGGCTGGATTTTGTTCATCCATCCCATGATTTCCACTTCTCATTGAGATATTTTTGTATTCCCCCCCCCCCTTTTTTTTGATTCCTTAAAAATATATGCACAAAAGGATTATGTGCTTCTGAAGTGGAGTAAATTCCCAGGTGTGGGATATAGGATTGGTCTCCTGAATTATAAAATGGCCTAATAAAGCCTGAGAGGATCTTGTTATCCTTTCTTTGTTGAGATCCTTGATGGTTTTCAATCTCCCTGGTAGTATGCACCAGTGTTTGTCAAGGAATGCCATAGGGAAGTTGATCAGAAATTATTTTACATTGCCATAGAAACTAGTACTCAAAATAATGGAGATTTTGAAGCTACCTAGATTTCATTTAAATATACACTGTATTAAAACACACACAGAGAGACATACCCATACACCTCCACATGGCAATATCTACATATCAGTGGAATAGTTAACCTACAGAGGTTATGTGTCTATGGAGCTTCTCAATCATCATGCTTGTCCCAAAGCTGCTTTTCTAAAAGGCAACTGGACTTTTTTTTTTCTTTGAAAACGTTTCTCTTCTCAACCAAGAAGTTTCTTCAGTTGGTTGAGAAGTGAAATTTTTTATTCTTTAAAATAAAGAAGCTGAAGAAGCTTCTTGGATGAGAAGTGAAACATTTTCAACATTTTCAAAGAAAAAAAAAAAACCAAGGAAGTCCAGTTGCCTTTTGGAACAGTACCTTTGCGACTGTAGAGGTTATGGCTTCTTTGTCTCTGAAGGTTTTTAGGATATTGAACAGTCACTTCTCATGGATAGTTTAACTCAGGGGTCAGCAACCCGCAGCTCTGGAGCCGCATGTGGCTCTTTCATCCCTCTGCTGCGGCTCCCTGTCGCCGGTCGGCTCCACAATTGATAGGACTTTCAGTTAGGACAGGTAGAGGAAAAAGGACGCCACTCTAGGAGGAGACTCTATGGTGGGGGAACCAGACTTCTGGTCGGCAGAAGATAAAGGACACCACTCTAGGAGGAGACTCTATGGTGGGGGAACTGGACTTCTGGTCGGCTCCAGAATTCAATGGGGGGCCTCCGGTTAGGACCTTTGTGGCTCTTTGAGTGTTTAAGGTTTCCGACCCCTGGTTTAACTGGTTTTCCTGAATTTTGTAAAAGGTTGGAGTAGATGGTTCTTGTGGTCCATTCAAACCCCTACAATTCTAACCTCTTTGGCATCCCATCTTTCCATTCAAGCCCACAGACCATCTAAATAAACTTCATCGTGGAATTTGTTCAGATTTGGGGGGAGTGATATGTAATAGAAAAACAACAGTGGTACCGCTGTCCAACTCTCAGAACAATAACACAATAAAATAAGTTTTAAAGAACCTCCCGACCCAAAAGAAATTCCAAGGGGCCTTGGGAATGAATGACAGAGAGGAAAATTTCGGACAGGTGGGGGGGGGGGGATTGGAAGGTGGATTTTGATACAAATTAGCTTTAGTCTCCTTCCAGCTAAGAAGGGTTTGGATCTCCTTCTTTGAAATTCCTTAATTATTAAGCATCTCTGCCCCAAACAGCATTTCAGAGGAGAGTTAACAGCTCTTGAAAAGTGATGGGGTTGATTCCGACTGGTCCAAGTAGCATGCCTCAGCTGCAGGGCAAGAAAATCAAATGGAATCAGATGCTCTGAAAATGCTCTGCATTTTCCTGACATGATAATACCCAAGATGTCAAAGAGGAAACAAAATTGCCCACAAGGTCCAGAGAATCATCATACCCCCTTAAGACTTGGCCTGTGACTTGCTGCTTGCCTAAACCCCCTCAAATACTAGGACGGCAACCTTGATTAGCATCAGAAATATAGTCTGTTCAGTGAGAAGCATCACATTCAAGAGCTAAGGACCAGAAACTGATTTCTGAATGGATTTTAATGCACTGGCTTCCTCGGAATTCCTTCCCAAAGGATAGGGCATTTATTTGCATCCTGCCTTTACATCTCCACTAAATGAAACAGGATAAAATTTCTTTGCAAACAGGGTAGAAAGTATTTAAATACATTTTTTTCTTTAAAAACGCAGATGCACGCACACATACACACCCACACTTTTGTCAGAAAGCAAAAAATGCTATATGTTGCTAATAGCCAAGATGTATTTTTTTTTTTTTTTTGCCCCTTCAGGCTCCTTAAAGGATGCACCACCTGCCATCAGGAGGAAGGGATTTCCTGTCTTCCAAGGCCTGACTTCAAGATGCCGGAAGCAAGAACACTGGTGATAATGGAGTCCAGCCTCCAGCGCCTCCCGGTTACAGGAACTGCTCTTTGGCAACAGGTCCAGTCATTTCCACCAAAGGCTTTGGGGAAACAAAACCTAGGAAACCGCCTGGGATAACAACAGGAAGCTGCCCTTCTGCCTTGCTCGATAAGGTGCCAAGATTTTTCCCAGGGGCCTCCCTCTTTGCTATCGGTTCTCCGCAGTTGCAATCACAGAGTTTTTATTTGCCATGGGAGTTATGACCCCTCTACATGAGGCAGAGACCACCAATCCTCTCCAGGCCCAACATCCTGAGTGCATCAGTGCCAGAGGTCCAAAAGAATGTTTTCAGAAGGACCAAGGTGTTGATCTGAGAGGCAGGTAAACAGGATCTTCGGTCCACCAACTAATGGGTTGGAGTTATGGGGCTGAAGAGCAAGTGTTTGCCTTCTTGTTGGATAAATCAGGAGGCAGCAACCTGAAGCATGAAGTCCTCAAAGCCCTAGTGTGCTTCATTTTAGGGTCCAAGACATTCTGCCATTTAACTAATGGAGGTCAGGAGCTGGAGGTCATCAACTCAGCTCGGAAGAGGGGACTCTTTACACTAAAAGCCAGAATGATATAATGTTTGAGGTCAGGGGTGAAATGCTCCCGATTCGGCCCGGTTCGGCCAAATTGGTAGCAATGGTGGCTGGTGGTTCAGAGAACCGGTAGCAACAGTGGCACAAATCTCCACCCACCCACCCGGTCATCGTTACTTCCTGGTTTTAACCAGGAAGTAACCTGTTTTTTACCCTCTGTGCATGCGCAGAAGGGTTTGTGCATGCACAGAGGGTCCGTGGCGCGTGCATTTCCGAACTGGTTGGGAAGGTAAGTAGATTTCACCCCTGGTTGAGGTGCTGAATTAGGGCCAGGTTCAAGTTCACTGTTATCCATGGAAACTGTCTGGGTGTCTTCAGGTCAGCCAGTCTTCTGTAACCCACAAAACTATTGTTGTGAGGAAACACAGGAGGAGGAGAGAAGCTACACATAGAGCTTTGAGCTCTTGGAGGAAAGGTGGGATTTACATCTGACAAACAACAACAAAAACTACTTTCCCTTTTCCTCCCCACAGAAGAAACCAAATGACACATTTCTCTGTGTTTATGACAGGGGAAAAAAATGATCCTCAGCTTGATTGGCTACCTTTGCAGAAAGAAGGAAAACTACAAAACTTTGTCTATGCTGTGAGACAAGAATTGGGGTCCATCCTGCTTAAAAGGTACAGATAGGGAAACGAGGAGGCTTTAGGACAAGAGCAAACACTAGTACAAACAGCCATCAACTATTTCCATTTTATTTCTGTCTGAAACTGATGGTGTTTATTTGTATAGATCTTTTTCCAGACAACATGTAAGTGGGTAGGTGGATAGGTTCCTTCTTTTCTTCTTTCCTCCCTCCCTCCCTCCCTCCCTCCCTCCATCTCTGAATTTTAAAATCTTATTTCAGCATAAATAAAGATGTCCTACTTGTTTCCTTGGAGATAGCCCATAACATAAAGGCCACCTGTCAATGCGATGTGCCTGGCAAGCAACAGAAAGCAGGCATTGCTACTAGCAAATCTGATGACATGAGCCAGAAGAGAAGTCTGAAGGAATATTAACAAGTCAGAATATGAAATTCCAAGTTTGAAGGGTTCCAAGGATAGAGACATGAGCAGGACAGTCCTTTGAGGTCAGCAGAGTAAAAGCTACCTGGAGCTACCTGGAGTATTCCCCCCCCACAACATAACAATCCCTACAAGGACCCTAGAGATTGGGTCCTTGTATTTTCTCTTTTAAGGGCAAGATGCAACTGGAAGCAAAGGAAAAGACCTGTGGCCCTGGAACAGCCATGGTCACATTCATTTCATACCCTACCTGGAGTCTTCTTGGCTAACCATAGTTGGAAAGAAAAAAAAATGGGTGAGATAAATAAATAAAGAGACAGACTCTGGAAAGAGCTTAGAGAAGAGCGACAAAGATGATTGTGGTGCTGGAGGCTAAAACATATAAAGAATGATTGCAGGAATTGAGTCTAGTCTAGTGAAAAGAAGAGCCGGGGTGACATAATAGCAGTGTTCCCACTATTTGAGGGGCTGCCACAAAGAAGAGGGGGTCAACTTATTCTCCAAAGCACCAGAGGGCAGGAAAAGAAGCAATGGGTGGAAACTTATCAAGGAAAGAAGCAATCTAGAACTAAGGAGAAATTTCTTGACAGTAAGAACCATCGACCAGTGGAACAGTTTCAGAAGTTGTGGTGCTGCAATCCTGGAAGCTTTAAGAAGGGACTGGACAACTATTTGTCTGAAATGATATCCCTTCCAACTCTGTTATTTTGTGCAATCTCTCTGATCTTCTTCCATTCTCCGGTTCCAATTCCAGCAAATCCTACAATAAATTGTGGTTCAGGGATAGATTTGGAAACATATCTACAAAGAGAATCTCATTATCTACACTTCTGAGCTAAATAACAACGTATTGATGAATACAAGTAAATGTTCAATAGAGAGAAAGAGAAGTAGCATATTTTTGTATTATTTATCTTCAAAGAAAGGAACAATCTGGTTTAAAGATCCATTAAGAGCACAGGCATTCAAAATCAACAAGCCAGGCTCATTAATAACATTTCACAAATATATTTATCTGGCGTGGTTGCCACCCACTGCACTGACCTCCCCAGCGCTTACTTCTGACTGCATGAGTTTGAGGTTTTTTTGAAAGATCTTCTGTTAGCTGACACGTTTAGCTTTTAATAAGATGAGTGCTTAGTCTTACAGAGGAGGTAAAACATCTGACACAAGCCGTCTCAAAATCAGTGGGACAGAAGCAGCAGAACGGGGCCACAAGAAGGATGATACTATGAAGTGGATGTAGGGCAGGTCTTCCACAGACTGGTTTTCCATGGAAAGGTCCTGCAGTGATTTCATACATCTAACATGAACGTCCTTCACGCTGAACATTATTGCCTATGTAGGAATCCTTTGCCTTGACGTATCCATATGAATAAGTATCCCAGAGGTACTTTTTCAAAAGGCAACTGGGACTTTCTTTGTCTTTCCTTGAAGACGCTTCACTTCTCATCCAAGAAGCTTCTTTGGTTCTGACTAAATGATGGAGGATGGAAGGATTTATATTCCTTGCAATTGTCTGGTTATTAGCAGTCTTTCTAAGACTCCTTTTTCTTGGACGTTTATCTGTGCCCTCAGGGTCACCTCAGGACACAGATAAAACTTCAAGTAAGGAATATAAATCCTTCTATCCTCCACCATTCAGTCAGAACTGATGAAGCTTCTTGGATGAGAAGAAAAATGTCTTCAAGGAAAAACAAAGTCCTGTTCCCTCTTCAAAAAGCAGTTTTGGTACAACCCTAGCCTGGATGACTGAGAATCTCCATAGATATGAATGAATGGTTCCAATCATGGGAAATCAGGCTTGTTGTTAACTGTTGTTTCCCTGAGAAACTGTTGAAGAGACATTGTGGAAACAGAAAATGGTTTTGGGGGGTGTGGAAACCTTGTTTAACATGGGACATTTGACTACTCTTGAACCACCTTAAGAAGTTATTTCCTTTTGGCAGATGATCCCAAAATCATGAAAGAGGCAGTTTAGGTGCATCTTGGGTGGCCATACAGAACTGGGACTGATCTGTGCTTTGTTTTCCACTTCTCTCCAGCTGCCGAGAGCCTGTGATTTTTCTTTGCTGTTAGATCAGCTCTGGAACAAGTGGAAGCTTTCTAATTTCACGTTCCTTCTTATCGGAAGGCAACGGCTCAGCTTATCAGAATGAAATGGTTGCTGAAGGTACCATTTTTCATCATCCTTGTCAGGTTTGGCTTCATGTCTATATAACTGTGTGGCAGAAGCTTTAAAAATAGCCATTGTACATGCTACTTTCCCCATCAGCCAGAAATACAGGGCTTTTCAGATGCTATTCCATCACTGAATAGCAAAATGAGTATTACATACTGCAGAGATTCAGTCTTATAGCTCTCCAAATCAGGAGAACCCGAGGAGGGGATATACAGTGGAAAAGAAGACATTTCTGTGTTACTACATTACCTGTGTTACATTACCTACTAACTGCAGGAACAACCCAGCCTATTTAAGTGTTGAATTCCCCAGCATTGAGATACAGTCATTACTTTATTGAAGATAGGGAAGAGACAGAAATTCTGAATCAAGGCCTGCTCCTGAAATCAATGGTTGGTTCTGAGATCAAGGACTGGCCCAATTAACTAAGATTTAGAATCAGAATAGAGCGGGAAGGTACTTTGGAGGTCTTCTAGTCCAGCCCCCTGCTCAAGCAGGAGATCCTATGCCATTTCAGACAAGTGACTATCCAATCTCTTCTTAAAAACCTCCAGTGATAAGCACCCACAACTTCTGAAGGCCATACTTTCCCCAAATCTTCACGACACAATAGTTGGATATGAGTTTAACTTCTTCAGGAATAACTGGACTGCAGAAAAGAGCTTATACCAAAATCTAGTGGCCTTGATCACCAGTAGGGAATGCCCCAAACCAAAGAAAATTAAAACCAATCCTGAAACATGGTAACAATAGTTTCTACAGAAACACAGAAACAAAATTGCAGGATCGCTCCAAGATTCTTTAGCTACTCACATTCCAAACTTGGATATCTTTAGATACTAGTAAGAGGATGTGACAATAGTGGTTGTCTTCCAACTGCGTTATTCCATTATTTCTGAACTGCCATAGACTTCTTGCTTCATGGGGCCTTGTCCTTTTCACTATGTTAGAATGTGTGAAATTGAGAAGGACACCAGCCATTAGAACCACAACCTGGGGGACATGATTGCTCTCCTACCAAAGTAGGTACAACCAGAAAAAGCAAGTGGATGGATCCACAATCAAAACTGCATTGGATTTAATTTGCATTTACTTTGAACTATTATTAAAATCAGTTAAATATTTATATGATTGCATCATAGTTTAATAAACGTGTTAATTAATAAACATAAAGGGTGACAATTTCTGGAGGAATTCTGGGAGTTACAGCCAAAACTTTTGAGGGCTGCATGCAAACTGGGGCTCAAAGTTGTGCACTCTTGACATAGATAAATCGCCTCAACTTTCTAGACTTTGTGATCTCCAGATTTATTGGGCTATAACTTTTATTTTCTAAAATAACATCCTAATTATTTGCACGTAAACCTTTTAACTGGCCATCCTTGAATTTAGACTGGGACCTTCTGTACAGAAAGCATATGACTTCCTGCTGAATCCCGACTCCTCCTGCTATGTACTAAGGAACAGGGACTAAATAAATGCTAAATCAGAGATCAATGCTTGAGACAACAAAAGGGTCACCCTTCCAAATCTTTATTCGTCATTGTGTAACTTTGCATCCTGCAACAATAGTGTTCTTACAAAGCAAGATCTCTTATAGGGCAATGACCTTTCATGGAGACGCAGATATTTTTAAATTCCTTGTAAGCTGCTTGGATATGCATCCTTCCAACCACCAGATGTTCTATCCGATTTCCTGACTATGTCTTGCAACTTCTGGGCAGGAAGCTCTGCGGAAAAGCGATAAGTTGGTTTCTCAGGAAAGCACCAGATTCCAAGCGCCTCAAGAGGCAAATAAAACAAAGGTGGGGATTAGACCTACCTTAACAGCTCATAGAACTTAGATGTTGAAGCACATACTCAAAGTCTCACAAAGCTTTTCCTCCATTGAACAGCTATCGTACAATTCATCATATGGCTAGTAGATTAACTGATACTGTTGGACACTAAGAATAGCTAACTCCATTTTAAGAGTATAAGAACTTAAGAAATCCAGTGGGTTAAGAATCCAGAGATTTGAGATGGCTGAAGAAATAGGACAGATGGGTGAGAAAGCAAAGGATCCCTATTTCAGATTTGAGGAAGAACTACGTACAGTATATGGAGTGGGTTTATTTTCATCACCAAGGGAAGGTTTCATTTCTTCAACTTTGTCATTTTGGTCAACACTTCTGTCTAAAGATCAATAGATCTTCTGGAGGAAATTAAGCCTGTTTTAGTTACTATCCCTTCAGAATACAGGAGCAGTTCTCATTGTTCAATGCTGCCATCTTTAAATACCAAAATCCCACAATGTTCAACATCAGCCATTTTCAGGGAAGCTGAGTTCTTACTTAGCCTTCTTCCTGACTTATTTTCTATAAATTGTAGACACTACATCATGGAATATTGTAACTGCAACTTGGTCACAGGTTGACCAAGTACACAAGGGGTGTCTAACGTTGGCCACTTTAATACTTGTGGACTTCAACTTCCAGAATTCCCCAACCAGCATGCCAGGAGGTCTTAAAACGACCAAGGTTGGACACCCCTGAGAATTTCCCTCAGTGGCTTCTCTTTATCCTGCATTGAGGCATTCCTACTCTTATGAGAAACTTAAAATGTGAGCTTCCCACACATGTGAGGAATTAATGTAGACCCTTGCCTGAGATTACCCAAGAGGCGGGGGGAGGGATTTGTGAGTAAGGATTTGGTTGTTGGGTGGCAATCATCCTACTTCCAAAAACAAGACTACCATGCAAAATGTAACCCTCAATTTTCTGTTAAATCTTCCCCTCCTGCAATTTTTCATCTTATTTATTCTCAGAATGCTTTTGAATGTGTTTGGGTGAAAACTTCATTGTTGTGGAATGATCAATTAGAAAGATAAATGAAATGAATTCAAACTTTGTTTTGGACCAGCCCCATCCCTATATTTTTCAGAGCATAGCCTCTACCACACCACTCAGCAAAAGCTGCACACCACTTCTGTAAATGTGCACACGTGCATATACACACATTCTAGTGCACATTTTTCTCAGGCACTTGTTCTCCACAGACCAGTTCCCATCAGTTTCGCGTGTTGTGTGTATTCACAGCTGCAGTTTGAGCGCAAGAGAAAAATACTCAAAGAGAACTACACTCTTAAGAAAGTATTTTTGTAAATAAAGCTGCACAGAATCAGCAGCCTGGGAAGGGAATCTTCTCCGGTTGAAGAGAATTTTGTCTGGTTGTTGTTCCCAGCTTCTTTTATATTTGTACATTTATATTTATCCCCTCGGGAATTGAAGAATAACTGTTTCCAGTTTATTGGCTGGGATTCAACTTAAATAACGATAGTCCTAGCAATCTGAGTTGAGAGCAAGAGATAGCGATAGGCAGAGAAAGACAGAAGAAGTCATCCAGGCTCTGGCAACGGCCTGTTTTCAGAATGGCCACCGGCCACATGTCAACAGAGGTCACTGAAAGAAACTCTTTGCCATCTCTTCAGAGAGGAAAGGCTACTCTTGGAAGAAACTGTCCACGTGTAGAAGGTCTGTGAGTTTCCTGGACAGCATAGTTTTGATGTACTGGTATGAAGACACATCACCCCTGCATCTCTCTATAATAATGAGTTCTTAGGGGAAAAAATGTGCAGGACTCTTCTGGCTTATTCACCTGCTTCATTGATGATCATGTCGATGTGAGAAATGGTTATATTGATATGTCTGATCAAGGCACATTCATTCCCCATCCTATATCATGAGGAGCATAAGCATATGGGTGTGTGTGTGTGTGTACCTTCAAGTCAGTGTTGACTTTCGGTGAGCACCTGGACAAGTGCCTGAAGTTTTCTTGGTAAAATTTCAGAAGAGGCTTGTCATTGCCTCCTTCCTGGGGCTGAGGGAAACTAACTGGCTCAAGATCACCTAGCTGGCTTCATGCCTAAAGCAGGACTAGAACTCAGTCTCCAGGTTTCTAGCCTAATGCTAGAAACTTTGAAGTGTTGGCCAAAATGACATAGTTGGAGTTACAGACGTCATTGATTTTCCAAGTCAAAATCATGAAACACTACACAATCAGTTTTCAGGAATCATGGTTATAAGAGATTTCCAGTGTCATAAAAAAAGAGCAAAGCTCTTGTTCCTGCATTTCTTTTCTTTATCACTTTACAATGACCTTCTTGCTAGCTAAGAATCCTTGGAATTGAAGTCCGACACGTTCAGAATGCATCAAGTTTGGAGGGGGGGGGGGGGGGAATTGCCTTTAGCAGCCAAATCAGTTCCTGACCTTTGAAAAGAGGTCAGTTGGTTTGATGCTATAGAAGGAAAAAGAGAAAAGGGTGAGAACATAGTACAAGCTTGCCAGTTTGACCCTGTTTGGCTCCACTGACTGCATAGAATGGGTCAGATTCTCAAACTGTGCCTAGTACCATATTTGGCAGTAAACCAATGGTGCATAACCACAGTTATAATATCCATAACTAGCTAGGCAGACTGTGCCAGCTAACATTGCCAGAAGTCAGCACCCAAAATTGGGACATTTGCATTTCCCATTTGATAATGTCACATATATCTCCCCTAAAGACCCTGAGAATATGGGGTCAATTAAAAGAAAATGAAGGCAGCAATGGTTTAAAAAAAAAAGGATAGCAGAATGGTTAAATTCATCATTTCCTCATTCCATGTGTTTTCTGAAGTTTAACAAGCTTGTTAACTTGTTTTGCAAACTGTAATAACTCCAGCTTCAATCTTTAAAGCCATAGATGGTAGTGAACGTCATTTTTGTCAGTGTTTTTCTTCCACAACGTGTGTGTGAGTGTGAGTGTGTGTGTGTGTGTGTGTGTGTGTGAGCATAAGATTCCAGCCAAATTCTTTATTCCATTTGCTTCTAGTGGTGCAAGACGATGGAATCTAATATTTTTCCCACAACAAACCTCAGCCAGAAACAATGCTTCAAAAACTGGCACTGAGGATCAAGGAGAGAGACGCTTCAGGATCCAGCCTGGAAATTGTTTTTGGAACATAGATGATGATTAGAACAGGCCTAGATAGTAACAATTTTCATATGATTGATTGACTGATTTGCTACTCATCTTTGGAGGATAGATCTCCACCCTGCTTCACTGGCTGTCCACCGAAATTAAGGGAATGAGATAGGCCAGGCCCAGGTAATATACAGGTAGTCCTCGACTTACGATCACAATGGAGCCCAAAATGTATGTCGTTAAGTGAGACATTTGTTGTGAGATTTTTTTTGGAACATTTTACAACCTTTCTTGCCACAGTTGTTAAGGGAATCGCTGAAGTTCATAAATTAGTAACCTGATTGTTCAGTGAATCTTGCACCATTGACTTTGCTTGTCAGAAGGTCTCAAAAGGGATCACGTCACCCCAGGACACTGCGACTGACCGTCATAAATAAGAACCAGTTGTCAAGCTTCTGAATTGGGATCACGTGACAGTGGGGATGTTGTGAAGGTTATAACTGTGAAAAAGGTCATAAATCCCTTTTTTTAAAGTGCCATTGTAATTTTGAATGGTCATTAAATGAACTGTTGTAAGTCGAGGACTACCTGCATAGAACAAAGAAACTGTCATTTTCTCTCGCTTAATCACCCTCCACTGAAATTTCTTGGCTTGAAAACTGCTACAGATTACCTGGTGGTGGATGTTGCCATGACTGTTGCAACCACTCAGAATAAAACGCACATCTATTTAAATTAAATTTAAATTTAAAACCATTATTTAATTAAATACATCTTAAGAGTTGTAGTGATTAAATTACTGGCATTCTAATTTCTTGGTTTGATGGTTGAGAGTAAGGCAATATATTTTATCAGCATATTAGCACTAATTATAATAAATTATAATGTAGGAATGAATTAGCGTTAATTGTAAAAACTATTATGAAGATCTGGATAAATTAGCATCAATTATCATAATGTATTGGTTTATTAGAGTTAGTTATATTAAATAATTGAACGTAATTGTTGATTTTGCTTTTGCTTTTGACCCTAACAGAGATCATAAGCAACGGTTATGAAGCCATGGTTTCCTTATTCTATAATTTGGACTCTGTTCAGCTGTAGATGTTTTATTATTCAGTCCCACAGTAGCGAGCTGATCTTTGCTGCCACGAGGATTAGGATTTGCCTGCCCAAGGTAAATGTGACGGGGATATCACATTCGAATTATGTGCTTCATATGTCCAGCTGAGGATTCCGATGCTTGAAGTTCCTAGTGGATTAGTCATGCGGTCAAAAGAAGAGCCACAAGTTTATAAGACAAAGTTCAGCCTTTTGCTGAAAATAAATTGCATGGGAGAATCTCATAGATAGTTCTGTGTGTATGTGCACTGGCAGTATGCCAAGGGATGTAGCTGGAAGATTCTTTTTTCTATTGCACTGGACGATTGTCGTTAGAAATAATATCCATTACTATTAGAATTACCTTAAAGAGCAGGTGGCAGTCTTGGCTAGGAGGGCCTTTGCTCAAGTTTGCCAGTTATGTCCTTTCCTGGATAGAGAGGCTCTCTGTTTGGTCACTCATTCCCTGGATTGTCCCCCAGTCTAGACTATTGCAATGTGCTCTACGTGGGGCTACCCTTGAAAAATATCCAGCAGCTTCAGCTGGCACAGAATATAGCTGCATGAGCAACTTTGGTCTCCCCAAGGACAGTGGATATAACACCTCTGCTGTCTAAGCTGCATTGGGTGCCAGTTTGCTTCCAGGTCCAATTCAAGGTGTTGGTTATGACCTTTAAAGTGTATATCACATGAGGCCAGGCTACCTACAGAATTGCCTTTGTCCCATTACATCAGCCCATCTCACCTGGTCACGCAGGGAAGGTATGTTACAGACCCTGTTAAAGAATTTCAACTAGTGAGATGCAGGAAGAAAATCTTCTCTGCTGTCACCCCCCCCCCCCATCCTCTGGAGTATTTCCCCCCCAGATAAAGACACCCCCCCCCACTCTTCTGACCTTTCAGAAGTGTCTGAAAACCTAGCTCTGCTCTTGCATGGGGGAGGGGGGTCACAGAGAAGCATGCAACCTTGGGGCTGGTTAGTGCCTTAAATTTTATTTTACCTTTGTTTTATCTGCCTTCTGCCAGAATATGTACATTGTTTTTATGCTTGAATTGTACACCATCCAGAGTTGATCTGTGAGGGAGATGGGTGGTCTTCAAATTTTACATATCCATCCATCCATCCATCCATCCATCCATCCATCCATCCATCCATCATAGAGATAGATAGAGAGGTATAAATGGATAAATGATATATAGGTATAGATAAATAGATGGATAGATATATACAAATGGATGGATGGATGGATGGATGGATGGATGGATGGATGGATAGATATAGATGGACAGACAGATAGACAGACATAATGCCAACTTGTTTTGAGTATTTCCCTCACTCCAGTTTGGATATGAAACCTCATAACATGGATTTCTAATTACTTGGGAAGACAAAGAGAAAAAGAATCACCAGCTGCTTGGCAGGGAGATGCTACTAGGAAGAAAGGGAAAAGGTGGAGTCTAATCATATCTTAGCCAAAGATTATGAGAATATTTCATACATTTTGAGCGTCACTGTTATGTTTGCACTGAAATCTATGTCAGAAAGAATCTGAAATATTTTACAATAAAGCTCTGCTTTTGGGAAAGAGCCAGAATCCCTAACTGTTGGAATCAGGAGCCAGCAGATATAAACGCTAGGTACGGGACTATACTGGAAGATGTAACTTTCATAACAGAGTTCCTTTTATAATAAGAAAAAAAACTTATATTCTCATAAACAGGAAATGCCATTTGAGGAATACACCCATATTTCTGGCAACTCTTGATGTAGTATTAAAGATGTAAGCACTTTTTGAAAGGGCAAAACTGACACTTAATTCAAAGATGTCTTTTCAAATTTCTAAGTGTTTAATCAGCCGTTTCCTGATGCTTACACAGCCAGGAAATTCAAGCCTTCTTTTTTAAAAAAATTATAGGAAAAGGTTAAGGAGGAGAGGACTTAATCAGTACCTTCAAAACCATGGATCAGGATGGGTGGACAGGGCAGGGGAACTAAATTAAAACACTTCAAATAATTGCAAAGACAACTCATTTGAGAAGACAGAAGCTGACAGGAGCCCCACCCCATCTGCCCAAAATAAAATAAATCCAGAATTGGAAAGTTAGCCAAGAACACCCTTCTCTAACCTGGTGCCCTTCAATGTTGGATTACAACTCTGCCAATCTTCTAGGCTACTATAAACCCAAAGGATTTTTTTCCCACTCCCACATTCTTCCAATTTTTCCATCTTACCCTGTTTCTTCCTTGCTCTACTTCCTTAAAGCATGGGATAATTTTAAGACATTTGCATCTCTGAATTCTAATTTTCTGTGACCCCCTCCTGATTTAGTTCTCTAAGATTCAGCTTCTCCCTGTAACTTGCAGGAAGCTTTATTTCCAGGAGGACTAGTAGCAGATACTCTTTCACTCAGCTCTGAGTTTAAGAAGCCCCCAGAAGGAAAGAGAAGATGGCAACTCTGCCCCGTCATTGGAGAAATGATGCTGAGCCCCAAGGAGCAGGCAACGCATGATTCACAAGCATCCTTCACGTCAAGAGCATTAAAGGGTCAGCTAGGGTTCTTGATTCAGTTAAGGTTGACCATCTGTTGAGCTTTGCCTGCCCAAGGTAAACCATATAAATAGAGGACAATTTTGCTTCTGAAATTTATCTTGGAGACAGTCCACATCTCTTTCAAAAGCAAATGCACAATTTTTGAGCCAGTGAAACTTTAGTTAACACAGATTTCACGCTTTACAGATGTCTTTGGCACCTGGTCTCCAATCCTGCTAATGTCACTAAATTAGTGACATGTTTCTTTCTGTCTTTCCCTTTTATCTAGGCTTTCTCTTCTTCTACGTTTTTTTTTACATTATACAAGTTCTTCCTGCTCACTTGCAAAGTAGTTTAATAATGCTATGGTAAGAATAGGTGCTTTTAGATGCCATACTGTGATTTGTCTTTGTTCAAAAGGGACAGAAAATAATCATAGTTTAATGGCAGGAACCATATTTTCTTCTTGGCTTAGTATTTGCAGCTGTAGTAGAAGGCACTGTACAAATGGGGAAGCTTGTTTGTTTCCAGTTTTCCAGAACATTCCTGGTTTGTTCTGGGCCCCAACTGAAATCTTTGATAAGCATAAGGCAAAAAGCAACCAAGCATACCATGGTTACATTAGTCACCGGCAAGTATAGTTTTGTTTGTCCAATAAACATAGTTAAGTCAAACCAGGGATAGGATCCTTATGACTTAGCTAGGCTTTGGAATTTCACAAAGTTCCACTTTCAAGTGCTTTTTCTTTTTAACTCAATAAAAATTTCTTTGGGGAGCCAGGTTGATGTAGTGATTAAAGGCACTAGGCTAAAATCAAGAGATCATGAGTTCTAATCCTGATTTAGGCATGAAGCTAGCCAGGTTGGTGACTTTGGGTTACCATTTCCAAAAATATTGTCAGGAAAAGTGCTTGGATCTGTCTAGGGCTAGGCAGTAGCCAGGAATCAGGAAGGAAGGAAGGAAGGAAGGAAGGAAGGAAGGAAGGAAGGAAGGAAGGAAGGAAGGAAGGAAGGAAGGAAGGAAGGAAGGAAGGAAGGAAGGAAAGGAAAGGAAAGGAAAGGAAAGGAAAGGAAAGGAAAGGAAAGGAAAGGAAAGGAAAGGAAAGGAAAGGAAAGGAAAGGAAAGAAGGAAGGAAGGAAGGAAGGAAGGAAGGAAGGAAGGAAGGAAGGAAGGAAGGAAGGAAGGAAAACAGAAGAGGAAAAGAAGGGAGAAAGGAGAGGAATCTTAACATACCTGAACAGTAGAAGTTTGCTCTACTTGGTATATTACTGTACCAAGTCAGTAAGGATTCATCTTACTATTACTCTATTTATTTTTGGGATGGATGAACCTAGTAAAACACAATGCAATTGGTGGAAATTGTACTGTCCTACTCCACCACAGCAGCTCCAGCAGCTTTCCTCCTGGCTCCTGCCTGCATATATGGACAGCTGCTCCCATCGGAGACTTCATGCTCCTCTCCAGAGAGAAGGCTGGGTTGAGCATTACCTAATAGTTTTAGCGTGCCACTTAATTCAGTGTGATTAACACCAGCCTTTGCTAATGTGTTCTTTGAATAAACAAGCACCCAGAACGAGGCTCATTCAATGACTGCACTGGCTAGACTAACTCAAGAGGATTTAATCACTCAGCAGAATGAAACAGCTTCTTCCGCTGTAGCTCCTAAGCTTATTTTTACTTAAGATGGGGTGGGGTGGGCGCAGTCTTTCTGGTTACCGTCATCTTGGGAATCTCTAAAAGTAGTAGATTTTGGGGGTGTAGGGGAGAATAGCTTTTGGGGGGCTGTTCTGCTACACCCCAAGATTTTTTCATGATGATGCAATGTTGAAAAAGAAACAGACTCAGTGTGGTTTGCTCTGGTTCCCCTTTCCAGTCAATCAGCAAGGCCATATGCAGGGGGAAGGCAGGTGGGGCAGGATGATGAGACAGCACTGCCAGTCCTCATCTTATGACCACAATTGAACCAACATGTATGTTGTTAAGTAAGAAATTTGGGGCTCAACTGTAGTCGTAACATGCTAGTTGTCAAGCGCCCAACTTTTGATCACGTGACCACGGGTTCACTGTTATGGTTTTAAGTGAGAGGATCGACTACCACTTTTTTCAGTGGTGTTATCATTTCAAATGGTTGCAAGTCGAGGATTATCTGTAAATACCACAATGCAAATCCGTCTCTTTTGTTAGGCTGTGTGTGGCAATGTCCCATGCACCAAAGGGCCGGTACTTGTGGCATGATGCTGCTATGCTGCCTTCCTCATTCTGACGAAAGTAGCCAGCTCCTACAGATACCAAGACTTCTGCTAGACAACATACATTCTCGGCTTGTTTTTCTGTCTCCATATTATTCTGTTTTGAAATAGAGGTGCACTGGTCATAAAATGATCTCAGGATTGCCCTCTCTGTCATCCAAAATGCCCCTGTTCCATTTCTGCTTCCTGTTCAATGCACCTTGTTGAAGAACGATTTGCTTTCTAATTACTCAACTCGTATGTTTACTCTTGGGGTATGAAGTATCACTAATTCATCATACTGGAAGATATTTTTGTCTTTGCAATGCTGAATTGCCCTAATATGGAAGCTTCCAAAAATGGATGCTTCTTGTCTAAAGATATGTAGAGAAATATATATACCCATCAACATCGCTATGATCACAGCATATGGAGTCATCTTTGGCTGATCTCCAAAAGAACAGACGTCAGGAGTTTTGTTTTCTGCCTGAACTAAAATAGCTCTTCTTTAAGCAGGAATCTCCTGGAATCTTTTGTACAGGATTTATTGAGAAGAAAATGATGCTAGCCACAGATTATTTCCCATTTAAAACTCAATGTATCTGAAACAATATTGTGATGTAATCTTCTCTCTTAATTGACTTCTTGCAAACCAGCAAAAATCTACACTAAGACCACAGAGCCTGCAATTATTTATTTCCTAAATATTTTTCATCCGAGAACTAACACCCCACCAGTAATCAACACCAAGATGAGCATAGATAAACACTGAAATGACAAGACAACCAAGAAGTAAACAGTACCCGAATCGAGGAACTGCCAAACAAGCTAACAGTAAACAGCCCAACCAAAGAGCCTTCAAGACTGCTTCCATCAATACTGACAGGGCAAACCAATAGAATATAAACTGAGACCAAACCCCTTTCCTTGTTAACACTGATGATATTACCTAGTTTGGGTAATGAACGTCTGCAAGAAAGCAACCAAGCTCAGAGAACACCAAGGATCCATAATTATGAGAACTATCAGGATTGGACCTGGTTAGTACTTGAAAACTACAAGAAATTCCAGGGCTATAGGATAGACCACTAAGTTGAAAAAAAGAAACTTTCCAAAAGATAATGGCAAATCACCAAAAAATCTACCAAATGGGCTGAAGGCAGGTAGTTTCTTAAACTCTTTTAAATTATATGTCAAGATATACAAAATTGTGGTATAATATAGTCAAGGGTGGCAAGAGGGAAGGGCTCTTTCCTAGATGGCAAAGAGACATCAGAGCTTAGAATATCTGATGGACAGGAAGAGAGGAAGGTCAGCTCTTCTCTAGCAATTCACAAAGTACATCTATGGTAGAAAATTGCTTTAGTCTGGCAAGATTCTGTCTGTAGTAGAAGAACAATAAGGGAACTACTCAGAAGTAACTCCACGTGTCATTCTTGGTTCTTTGGGCCTGACAAAAAAGCTGAGGATTTGGCAGTACAACAGCCAATTGCCAGCCATCGATATACAAATCAGCCAATAGGAAGGCACCACATAAATACAACACATAGAATAGCCCAAAGTGCACATGCCAATACAGAGAAGTTCCCTGAAGATGGGCTCCAGCTCTGCTGTCCAAAAGCTTGGAAGACTAAAGCTCTGGTCCTGGTGACTGACCCAGATTGGATCTTGCAACATTATCCTGGGTCACACATATTTGCATTCATTCCTGACAAAAACTCACCAATTTGGTAATAAAATGTCTCACCCTGTCTGGAGGATTTACTTCCAGAAACTACAAAAGTATTCCCAAAATAGCATGGTCTGGAGAGGATTCCAATGGACTGGAGGTGGGAGAAAATGTTCTGGATTTATCTGGGATTCTTCACTCCCAAATCAAAGAATTTTGCACACTTCTAATCATAGAGCTATTACATTATTATTTAGTTTTTTTTAAATATCATCTCTGAATCCAACCATTGTGTTAAATTATGTATTTATAGAGCATGTATGGTTGCCCATTTCGTATAATGATTCTAGGCGGCTCACAGCATTTATTATGTGAAGGACAATAAAAAAATGCTCTCCACTGAACATACAGAAGCCAAATAAGGTTGAATTTGAGTTCTATAATATTGACAAGTATGTCTCGTCTTTCACACTTGAAAGATCATTCTAGTTTACAGAGTGGAGAAATGCCGAGGATTTATCATGTGGCATAAAAAAATCTCTTTTAATGGTGGAATTCAAGGGCAGCTCAGTCCCGCATTTGCTTTAATGGGAGGCTGGTTTAGTCATCCATTTCTGGCAATGGAGTTCATGGTGCCAATCTTGAACTTCAGAGGTAGTCAAGCTATAAGAGCTTTCACTATTTAACTGTTTCTGCCCCTCTCTGCCCAAATAACACTTTTTTAAAAATTAGCATAGGGGCAGGTAAAGCTAGAAACCAGGTAGCCATGAATTTTAGTCCCACCTTAGGCAACAAAGACAGGTGGGTGAGTTTAGGCCAGTCCCTCTCTCTCAGCCCTAGGAAGATAAGGGCAGTCACTTCTGAAAATGTTGCCAAGGAATCTGCAAAGACTTGTCCAGGCAGTTTCTGGAAATCAAAGCTGACAGAAAGGCACAAATAAAAAATAAATCAAATACCGCAGGTAGAAAAGATCTTTGAATGTGTGTGTGTGTGTGTGTGTGTGTGTATTGCAGATGATTAGGAGCAAATCTCCCCCCCCCCACCAAGAGAAACGAATTGCCACAATTTAACTTCTAAGCCAAAACGTAACTAGGGAATCTGCTCCTCTTATACAACTCAAAGCAAGCAAACCCTTTTACACGCCCATCAAGCAGCCCTTTGACCATGCACACAAAACTTGACGGCACAGCTTCCTACCAGAAGACAAAAAAAAAATGAAAAACACAATGCAAGCATGAAAGAGGCTTAACCAGCTAAAAATAACAAACAAGATCTCCTCCATACCTCCAGATATAAAACACAAGCTGAATTTGCCATGGGTGCAACCCAGCTCCACCCATTTTGCATAATTTCCCCCCCCCCACCCCCCAGTTAATGAGAAGGCTGCCTGTCCCTTCTGAAAGGATGGGTGGGTTGGCTAAGGCACTGAGTCTGAATTCATGCATAACCCTAAATTCTTCAAATCCTACAGCTACTATCTCTTGTCACCCCTCACTTCTCCTCCCACTTCCCTGTTAGTGATGGGGGTGAGAGAAGAGAAATGCAGGTAAAAAGAAAACTTAGAAACAATTATGCAAAATGAGGGGGCCCTTGGTGCTCTCTGAGCTTGTTTTCTTGCAGAAGTTTCATGACCCTAAGTAGTAACATCATCAGTGCTAGTAAGGAGTGCTGTTTGCTGTCAGTTTATATTCTGGTGGCTTGCTAGTCTATTGGGGTGGGGGCGGTCTTAGAGATTCTTTGGGATATTTACTGATGCCAAAGAGCTATCAGTAAACAGCCCAATCAAAGAATCTCTAAGACCACCCCATAAGTCAGCAGAATATAAACTGACAGCAAACAGCCCTGATGTTGTAGTTGTTTTTTTTTAATTTGGTTTATATGCCACCCTTCTCCGGAGACTCAGGGCGGCTTACAATGTGTTAAGCAATAACCTTCATACTGTTGTATATTTATACAAAGAGCTTATTGCCCCCACCAACTGGGTCCTCAATTTATCTACCTTAGAAAGGATGGAAGGCTGAGTCGACCTTGAGCCTGGTGAGATTCGAACTTGCAATAATTGCAGGCAGCTGAAGTTAAATTACAATGCATTAGTCTGCTGAGCTATCCAGGCTCAACATCAAGATGATGTTACCTAGTTAGGGTCATGACACGTCTGCAAGAAAACAAGCAAGCTCAGAGAGCACCAAGGACCCTTCATGTCCACCCTGAGCTACAAATATTCTCCTTTATTAATTTTGCAAAATTTCAAAAATCACAAGACATTTAATCGGCCGCATTCATTCAGGACTTGGCTCATGCCTCAGACAAAATTCAGGCTCTCATCCTGATACATAAGAAGTTGGTTCTTCCAGCCTTCCACTTGAAGGAAACTCACATTAGCTTCCAAACTTGAAAAAGCCATCAAATTAGGAGTAATAAAAATGTTGTTTGCTTTTGACGCTCCATCTTTGATACCTGGCACGACATGAATATCTTGTTCCAATGTCAGCTGAGGTTTAATGATCTGGTCTTCAAGGAGGAAGTGAAAATGATTCATACTGAAGCACCTTGTTCAGGGTTGGGTATAATGTAATTTCTCCTCATCTCCATAAGGCAGGGGAAGAAATCTGATTCTTCCTTTTCCATTATATTTTGGCATTTGGGGGTCAAAATAACATGCACTTCCATAAAAACTCACTGCCTTAAGATTGGTGTATCTTCCAGATTTACTTCCTACATTTTTGTATCACCATACCCTGCTAAACGTATGGCAAGGAATTGCTGAAACCAACCGTCAACAACACAATAAATCAAAAATTTAATGTAAAAACCCCAATCTTTACACTGGTCCAGTTTATAAAATCATTTAAACCACCATCATCAATCCAATGACCATATCACCACTTTCTAGGTCCCCTTGCCAGGGGGACCCCAACAAGGAAACAAGAATTATACAGACTTCAGTAAGTGTCAGTGAAGATTCTCAGCCATCCAGGTAGAGTTGCCTGGAAATTGAGTCATGGTAACTGGACTTTTCTTTTTTCTTTTTTATTTATTTATTTATTGGTTCGATTTATATGCCGCTCTTCTCTGGATACTCAGGCAGGCTTACAAAGCGTTAAGCAATAGCCTTCATATTTTAGTATATACCTGCTTAATAGGGCTTTTGGCCCACTTTTTATACAAAGTCAGCTTATTGCCCCCACAATCTGAGTCCTCATTTTACCTACCTTGGAAGGATGGAAGGCTGAGCCTGGTGAGATTTGAACTCGCAGTAATTGCAGGCAGCTGGCAGTTAAATGCTACTTTAACAGTACTTTAGTCCGCTGCTCCACCAAGGCTCCTTTTTGGGTTTGAAATGTTTTGCTCTTAGACCGAAGAAGCTACTTGGATAACAAGCAAAACATTTGAAACAAAAGAAATCCAACTGCTTTGACTCAACTTCCAGACACTTCAGTAAGGTGTTTTCATCAAGTATTAGAGATAAAGTATGGAATCTAGAAACAGTTATAGGAATAATTCTCATTCATTGGTGGGTTCATCAAGGTTGTTTCTCTTTGAATATTTTGATTCCCTGAAGTCCCAAGATTTTGATAGCTCAGACTTAGTTGGCAATTATGAGATATAAGCTCTTAACAAAGTCTTGCCCCCCATACTGGTTTACATCTAATATTCCTGGCATCATTCTCACAGCCTCGCCATCAATCTTTCACAAGGTTTGCTGTGGAATACTGAATACAGAATACAGGAAAGCTTTGATTTATGACAATTGGGACTGGTGTCTCCATTGTAAGTTGATCTGGTCATAAACTGAGTCACTATGTGACCAGACCTGATTTTACAATCGTTTTAACCACGGTTGTTAAGCAAATCACACCATCATCAAGTGAATCTGGCTTCGCAGTTGACTTTGCTTGTTGGAAGTGAACTGGGAAGATCATAAATCATGATCATGTGGCAAGTCAAGTGCCAGCCTTGCAATCCTGTAACCACAGGGGTGCTGCAATGTCCTTTCCTCAAGAATGAATAACTTCAAATGGTTGTAACTTCAAACCTTCATTAAACCTTCATTAAAGAGAGCCTGGATAGCTCTGCAGACAAAGCACCCTAATTAAACATCCAGCTGTCTGCAATTACTCATGTTCGAATCTCCCCAGGCTCAAGGTTGACTCAGCCTTCCATCCTTTCTAAGGTAGGTAAATTGAGGACCCAGTTTGTGGGGGCAATAAGCTGACTTTGTATAAAATATACAAAAGTATGAAGGCTATTGCTTAATGCATTGTAAGCCGCCCTGAGTCTCCGGAGAAGGGCGGCATATAAATAAATTAAAAAAAATGGTCATAAGTTGAGAACTACCTATATTTTCAGTTCAGTGTTCCCATTGAGAAAATTCTTCCCTGATCACTTACAGTGGCCACCAAGTCTTGTACGAGTTTAGAGGTTGCTGAAGATAAACCTGGTCACTTAGCATGGTCATTAACTTTGGGTTCTCTCACATAACAGGTTTTTATAACTGATGTCCTGTTCGTCTGTTGTGGGTTTTTAATTCTATTTTATGGCGTTTATTCTGCATTTTAAAAGTCTACAAAATGGTTTCATAATAAATTGCTTTAATATCTTAGATTCGTACTGTAGGGTAGCTTTTACCCATGGAGAGCAAGCTAGGAAATGTATACAAGTATCAATAAAATCCTAGCTGCTTTGGGCCACTGTGCAAGGATTGGTTACAACCTAGAGTACCCCAACAATTCTGCATTTGTCTACAGGAGACTCGGCCATCATCAAAAGCAGTAACTACAGCATTTCAAATCTGACAACTGCTACAGATATCTTTATTCCCCACAATATACATTTCCCTTTCCAGTTCCTTTCCCTGGTATTACACATCAGATGTTACATTTTAGATTTTAAAAAAATAAATGGCATGGTTTCTCTAGGGCTATTTCAAGTGCAAACATCCTGGGCTTAACATTATTCTGTTGTAAAAGTTACTCATACACCGTCAGTTCATTTTACACAGGCCTTCAAGGAAGATGTCAAAGAAAATGCATCATAGATTTGGTAGGCGCTTTCATGCACATTTTGGGGAAGTAAAGCAACGAATCTCTCCAACTTGTAGCCACTCCAGTCTCTGTATATTCTTAGGCCTAGGGTAGCCATAATTCCTCTCCGGATATTAAATTTCGCTTTGCATGGACTCTCGCTTACTGCATTCAGAACAACCCGAGTAAAAATAAAAATGAAATGAAGGCAATATTAGTAAGAGAAAAGTTCAGTCAATCAAACCTGGACTTTATTAGGTCTCTAAAATAACTTCAGGGAGCAGCATGAAACAGAGCTCATATTAACTCCCTTGTTGTATTTTGTTTTGAGATTCTGCCAGAAAATCAAACGGCAACGCCCGTTCACTTTTCCTCCTACCCATAAGGACCCTTGCTTTCATTGGCTAATAATTTTTAAAGGAGCTTTCTAAACTAAAACAAAAAGAAAGAAATGAGAAGCCAACATGCGGCATTACTGTAGGCTTCACAAATAATCTTAGAAGATAAAAACTGTTAGGGTTTGAAACCCAGTAACTTTGTCTAGAAGTACATTCTACTGCCTAGAAAGAAAAAGACAAAAATAAACTTGGATTATAGGAAGCCTCTCAAAAAAGAAGAGAGACATGAGGAACAAACTCTCTAATTTTGTTTCTAAAAAGTGAGTGACTGCTCATTTTATTTATTTATTAGATTTTTTAAAAATCCTGCTCTCTTAGTTTTTGAGTAACTCAAGGCAACAAACATATCTAATATTCACGAATGAAGACAAATCTATGTGTCCCAGGATAATGTTGCAAAATTGAATTTGGGTTGGTCACTGAGATCAGAAATGTACTCTTCTGAGCTTTCGGACTCATGCTGGAACCCATCTGTAATACTGTTAATAATGTAATACTCCTTCCTCCTTCTTTTTTCCCTATAACAGCCACCTTGTGAGTTGGGCTGGGAGTGACTGGCCCAAAGTCACCCAGCAAAGTCACCCAGATGGCTGTCATGCCTAACACAGGACCAGAATTCACAGTCTCATTGTGATTGACTCAACGTCACCCGGATGGCTTTCTAGCCTAAGGCAGGGCTAGAACTCACAGTCTCCTGGTTTCTAAGTCAGCACCTTAATGGTTACATCAAACTGGCCAAACATGTCATCTGTATTGTGAAAGAGCAAACCGAGCCAAAGATGACCAGTTATTGGAGTGTCCAGGATGTGTTCTTAAAATTCCAAATAAACCCACTGCCCTCCAGCTTTAAATTCCTCTGATGCAGACAGCTACTTCCATTTCAAAAACAAAAAGAATCACCTGAACCCAAATTTATTTTCCTTCCTTTTCCCCACAAATAAAAGTTTTACATAAATTGCCTTTTTTGTGATTGAAGAACTGAAGGAAGAAAGGAACTGCCTTTAGGAACAGGGAAGTTTAGTTCAATGCAATTAGTTGTGGGCACCTCAGCAGCAGGGATTAGATACATTTCAGTCAAATTTGGGAGATCCGTTTAATAATCTGGTCTGATGAGGTGCCGTTGGTATTTGTCCATTTAATCTCCAAGACCCATTAAAGGAATTAAGGGAATTCACCTAGGGATGAACTCAACTGCCTGTGAAATAATTCTGTTTTAGCAACCTATCTTAAAAGGCATCCAAACTGATGCCAATCTGACTTCTGGAAGAGAGGGTGTTCTAGAACATGAAAATCATCAGTTCTAGGCCATCAAAGATCTCACTTCTTAGAGGATGAGCATTCTCACCCATCCCAAATGAGAGAGAGAGAGAAAAAAAAGAAATAAACTGGTATGACTTGGAAGAGATGGCCCTTTATGTACCTAGAAGCCAAGCCCATTAGGGCTTTTAAGGTCAAACTCAATACTCTGTATTAAACCAGGAAATTTACAGGGAGCCAATGAAGTGCTACAGTGGAGGTTCCACATGGGTGCAGCAATTCTCACCTCCTATTATGTTACACAATGTGCTTGCAAAGAAGCCCTTGGTTACATTTTGATGAACAGGAACAGACTGATACTGCTCTAAAGGCATTGGTTCTAGTTTGCTCTTCTGTAAATAGCACTTAGCACTCAGCAATAGCACTTAGACTTATATACCACTTCACAGTGCTTTACAGACCTCTCTCTAAGCAGTTTACAGAGTCAGCCTCTTGCCCCAACAGTCTGAGTCCTAAATTTACTGACCTTGGAAGGATGGAATCAACCATGAGCTGGTCAGGATCAAACTCCTGGCAGTGAGCAGAGTTAGCCTGCAATGCTGCATTGTAATCACTGTACCACAACAGTTCTTAAATGGCATTTATTAAATGGTGTCTTGCAATTTGTTCCTGGAAGCACGAAGCCGAGAACACCAGCCTGAAGATGACAAATGAGACTTCGTCGAAACGTCACCAAGACACATCCAATTCTACGCAGGAGAAGACCCGAATAACCAAAGACCTACATATATATATATATACATATATACATATATACATATATACATATATACATATATACATATATATATATATATATATATATATATATATATATATATATATATATATATATATATATGTTTTCTGAGGTTTTCACGGGTGTTTGTATGTAGGTCTTTGGTTATTCGGGTCTTCTCCCGCGTAAAATTGGAAGTATCTTGGCGATGTTTCGACGAAGTCTCATTCGTCATCTTCAGGCTGGTGTTCTCGGTTTCGTGCTTCCAGGAGCAATGGTGGGTGTATCTCATGTTATGTATCATAAAATTAGCGGACAGTGAAATCACTCAGGGAGTAAAAACTCACATTCTTTAGACTTGATTCTTGGTTACTGTATTTAAATAGAAAAGACAGCTTTAGGAAGTTCCATGTACTTGAATGTATATAACAGGAAGTCTGAGCTGGCAATGCAAAATCCATACCATGTCTGAGGGATGTCAAAGTTTTCAGCATGGATTGTGATCTGGATGTGTCATTTCATACACATGAATATCTCTTGATGTTGCATGAACAAGGATACATCTATTAGTGCTATAAGTCTACATGTAAATGATGTCATGTGATCTTTATCCAGAAAACATTTCTGAAACTTACGGTTATTGATCAATTGCTCTTTTATTAGAAGGATTGATAGTTAATATTTCAAGATATTTCATCAATGAGAAATAAAAAATAAGAAGTGGAGCTCTCAAAAGGGAGTAGTAACTTCCTATTTTACAATGAGATGTCCATAAGAGCTTGAAGAAGATCTCATTGTATTGTATTAAAAACATCCTAGAGGAGACAAAAAATTGCATCATAGGAAATTGTGTAGGAGAATCAAATCGTGAATATATTGACTGCCAGCAATGAGCATCACTGACAGGATGATAACATAAATAAAAACAAGACACTTGTGATCTGCAACCACCTTTAAATTTGAAGTTAGTGCAAGCCCCGTATTCTGTCCATTATTTCACTGAAATGTTGAAGGGAAAAAAATTGAAAGTCACCTTCTCCCATCAAACTGAATTAGAATAGATTTTTAAAAAGGAGAAGAAAATTTCAGTCCAGCAGGCTCTAGTATTAGCAGGAACAAAAGTAAATTGCTTGCTGTGTAGCAAACAGAAGACAATGGGTTTCCTACTGCTGGCAATCTGAACAGCAGCAACTAAAGCATGTAAATCTAATTTAAAAAAAACAAAAACCTAAACTGAAATCGGTTTCTTTGAAGAGCTATAGAAGGACATGGATCAAAATTGGATGCAGCAGAAACAGAAGGAAAAAATCTTGCTAGCATTGAAAAGGCCAGTAATAAACCCCTCGTGATAACTACCCAACCCAGTTTTCACCTGTACATAAACATAAACATAACTTTTCCTCTATCCCTCTAAGTGATGCTGCAAATTGTTCTGTCTACCTACATAACTGCTCTACTGAACATAATGGATAATTTATTTGTTCTAGAAGCCTGCCTATTTTTATTTTAAATTTCAAAACTGGGCTAAACGATCACACTTGTCTAGAAATATGATGAGATCCTTGTACATCTCAAAAGCAGGATAAGAGACAATGGATGGAAACTAATCAAGGAGAGAACCAATTTAGAACTAAGGAGAAATTTCCTGATACTGAAAACAATTGATCAGTGGAATGACTTGCTTTCAGTAGTTGTGAGTGCTTCATCACTGGAGATTTTTAAGAAGAGATTGGACAACCATTTGTCTGAAATGGTATAGGATCTCCTGCTTGAGCAGGCGATTGGACTGGAAGACCTCCAAGATCCCTTCCAACGCTGTTATTCTGGTTTTTTTCAAGAATGTCTA
Source organism: Masticophis lateralis (assembly GCA_030761175.1). NCBI lineage: Eukaryota > Metazoa > Chordata > Lepidosauria > Squamata > Colubridae > Masticophis > Masticophis lateralis. Next base: position 4,142,205 of record JAUDYJ010000008.1, on the reverse strand, counting down.
ATGTATAGACTTTTAGTGTTGACCATACATTTCTACTCTAATACCATGTAAAGGGAGGAATCACAAGATGTTACTGATTATCATACAGAATATCAAATAACAGAGTTGGAACGGACATTGGAAGTCCCTTCTTGTCCAGCCCTCTGCTCAAACAGGAGATCCTATACTATTCTAGACAAATCTTTCCTTGAAAACCTCCAGTGATGAAGTACCCATAACTTTTGGAGGCAAGCTGTTCCACTGATTAATTGTTCTCACTGACAGGAAATTTCATCCTAAATCTAGGTTGGATCTCTGGTTGATAAGCTTCTATCCATTACTTCTTCTACCCTCAGGAATTCTTGTTCTCCTTGAAGATAGAAGTTCTACAAATGGTACTCAGATGCTGAGCCTAGACAGTAGGCAAGCTGATAGTCAGGTCAATGATTATTAAAACAATACACAGCAAAAAAAAAAATACCTGCTTCCTGATATCAATTACTGTCTCAGTGGATTCTCCTTTTGTGCAATGTATGTAATTAACAGCTTGTTATGGCACCATCTTATGTTTATTGCTCTGTTATCTTGGACATATGCCATGTTTTTGTATAAACCCATCCACAGAAGATTAATTTTATAGCCAATTACGGCATTAGCCACCTAACTGCTTAAAAGCCATTAAGTCTTTACCCTGTGCCAAGGCAAGAAAGCTCTCATAAGGCATACCAGAAGATGGATAAAGAAGCCAGCATAGTGGGAAAGACAAGGGACCATAAACAACATTCCCTAGAAGAGTCAGAGGATTATTGGAGCAGAGATACAAAGACTTCTTGTCTAGAAAAAAATCCTGAATTTTAGCAGAATATTATTTTTTGTGAAGATAAGTGGTATTTACTTCTGGTGGGACTGATTCACCTCCTTATCTTATTTTCCAAAATGCAATTATAATGGGAGGTGGGGGGTATCAGGTCAGAGAAAGGAACCAAGAGTTTTGAAAAAGGGGGAAAGTTAAGTCTATTCTACCCATTAACAGGCAGTAAAGCCGGGGTGGGTTGCTGGGGGTTCGCGAGAACCTCTAGCTAAGATTCTGTGCAGTTGGGAGATCCCCCAAATCCCACTCCTGGCTGGCCCAGCCCAGCCCACCTCTCCCCTCCCAGGAGTCCCCATGCAGCCTGTTTTGGATACAGGTAAGTGCATGGCATGCGCAGAGGCTTGGGGAGGGTGAAAAACGGGCCTACCAGAAGCTTGGGAAGGCTGGAAATAGTCCCATTTCTGGCCTCCAGAGGGCCTCCAGAACCTGGGGAGCCTATTTTTGCCCTCCCGGAGGCTCAAAGAAAGCCTCCAGAGCCAGGGAGGGCAAAAATGCCCCCCCCCCAGTGGTGCAGGAAGCCGACTAGGCCATGCCCACCATGGCCACGCCCACCCAGCAACCAGTCATAGAACCCCTTGCTAAAATTTTTGAAGCTCACCCCCGCAGTAAAGAACATATTTGAAAAGACATACAATAATCCTATGAGACGGTGAAACAGATTGCTTGCACAGAAATGGAAAGGACCCATTACCCATCCGTGCAGTTCTAGGCTTACATTTATTCACAGGACATTTAAAATGAAATCACTGCAATCTGGAATGATATTGACCACTGTGATCAAAATCAACGTTTCCCCAGAAGTAGCCTTTGCTGTGCATATCTTAAGTATCTCTACTACAGGAAAGGTGAGCGATGCTTTATGAAATCCTGTCAGAAGTGGTAGTGAGCGAATCCCACAAGAGCCTAAAATTTAATCTTGCTGAACAAATCAAACCCGTTATTGTATGTAATTGTTGAGTAGTTGGGGGGGGGGGATGGAATACAAATCCCTGGATTTAGGTCATTGAATCCAGCCTGCAGAGGGAACCAGGATTTGCAAAGCTGTCATCTACAAAGGTGACACTGCAGTTTAGCCTCAGTGTCGAAGACTCAGCCGGGCCGAAGGACCTTAGATTTCACCCAGATTATTAGAATGTAGCTCCAATTATTTCAGACAAAGCTTTTAAATGTCACACACCACCGAAACTTTCTTTGTATTAGGAACACTTGAATTTCTAACTCTAGAGCAGAGGTCTCCAATCTTAGCAACTCTAAGCTTGGAGGACTTCAACTTGAGGTTGAAGTCCGCCAGGCTTAAAGCTTTGCTGGCTGAGGAATTCTGGGAGTTGAATTCTGTGGGGCTTAAAACTTTGCTGGCTGGGGAATTCTGGGAGTTGAAGTCCACCATGAGTATACCTTGTAGAATGTACAAGGTATACTCATGAGTCAATGAAAAGCCGAGGAAGATATATTACTAATAAAAACAAACCTCACTCTAGCTGTGTTTACTATAGTTTCTAAGTACAAATCCGTGTATTCTTCCAGGTTTCTGAATTTTGCAATAATTTTGCAATGATCAGGAGTTCATAGAAAGAAACTGTAGGCAAAGAGGCCAAAGTAGGGCACTCTGAATGAATGTCCAGCTTCCATCTGAAGACTACCAGCAACCAACCTGCCTTTGCCAACATTCCCCATTAAACTGATCCAAGGATGACTGACTGACTTTCAAAATGATTTGTCTAACCTGCTACCTGAATCTAGCCTCTTGGATCTTAAGCCTGATTGTCCTAGCCACTTTCTGGGACAACAGAGCTATGCAAGAGATCTTCAGGATCAAGAGAATGCAGTCATCACCATCTCATCCTGATCACAGATAATAAGGCTATTCTGCTTTTTCTAGAAAGCAAAGAAAACTGAAAGCAGCAGACAGACTTTCAACCTATCTGTAGAAAGTGTTAGGTCAGTAATGTAAACTGTGTGAACTTCAACTACCAGAATTCCTCAGTGCTGGCTAAGGAATTCAGTGCTGTGTGGAATTGAAGTCCACACATCTTAAAGTTGCAGAGGTTGAAAAGCGTAAGGTTAGCTGGTGGCCAGGAGAAGGCGGAGAGATGCACCCAAAAAGGGAAATAATTGATACACATGTCCTGATATCCAGTCCTTGAATAGTTGGAGTTATCTCCAATTTAGGGAAGCAGCTTACTCAACGTCTAAATGTGATCCAAGAAAAATGGTCTTCCTTTCACTGAGCCTTAAAGGAAACCCACGGCATGTTACCAGGATCTCTTTCACTGCACAGCCCAGTTGCATCCAGATGTGTGGCTATAAGCACCTCGTGTAGATAGAAGTCTCTGTTCAGTTCTGGCCATTTGTCACCTGAACAAGTACATGCCGTTGTTTTGCAGTTTTTATCTCATTTAAAGGCAGGGCAAGCATTCAGCATTAAAAGCTGCCTGGTTTTAGCAACCTGTCTGACACATCCATTTCAGGGGGAGCCAGATCCTGGAAAACACCTAATTACCAGGTGTGGTGGCAATCAAACATGAAGCGAGTGCCTTCCATTTCCAAAGTCACACCTGGTTTCTTTTTTAGTGCTGGAGGTTCTAAAGCAGAGATACAGCACCTTTTCTACCCCAAGACCACACACTGTTTTTAATTGCATTACCACACTCCAGCAAATGTGCCCCTGAAGAAATGCCAGATTGCATCACATTAACAATCACAGAATTATCCTTTGATAATAATTTAGTATCTCTGCCACTAATAAAGCTGCTACTTAGGATTAGGGATTTGGGCACAATCTTGGCAACCCAACATAGAAATACATGTATTGTATCTGTGCAAATAGATGAAGTTATGACGCATCCTCCAAGTGCATAGGACCATTTTATGTTCTAGCTCTGAATTCTGATGGGTCACCTGTGAACCAATCTTTTCTCTGGTCCCTTCCTTGGCTAATTTCAGAGGCATGCTGAATTCTTGTTGTTGCTGACACACTGGAAGCTTTTCTTCCCGTCTATTTATTGAATCTCATTTTTGGTTAATATTTTCTTGTTTTTAAATGTTCCGCGGTGTTTTATGATGCAATTTGGCTGCTTGGGGCTGCTTGGAAATACTAGATAATCAGAAATGTAGTTAGGAAATCTAATTAAAAAACTGAAAGGAGATCTGTGCAGTCCTTTGCCCATCAAGAGGTGAATTCCAGTTTACAGAGATTTGATACATCACGTATATTTAGAATAAGATTTCATTCCTTCTTGTTCCACCCCAGTTAAAAATCTTGGATAAATCTTCTGAAGGACACATCATCTTCAGTCTTTGCTCCATAGGACAAAGGCAATGGAAGAAGTACAAGGACACTTTCAAAAGCAAAGGCAGCTTTGTCAATTATGCATCATCAACACTCAAGCACATACAAGGTCTCCAAATGCTAATTCAGCACCCATGCCCTGGAGCAGTTCTTGTGGGCATCCCTTGGGCAAAAAACTCCACCTGATGAGTCACAGCTCTTCTCATCTCCTTGACCTTGATCCAGGCACCAGAGAGGAACATGCATCTCATTGGCAGGATGCTGAATTAGAATTGGGAGTTATAGTATGCAGCTGGGTGCTTTTTTTTTTCTTGATTTATATGCTGCCCTTCTCCGGAGACTCAGGGCGGCTTACAATGCATTAAGCAATAGCCTTCATACTTTTGTATATTTATACAAAGTCAGCTTATTGCCCCCACAAACTGGATCCTCAATTTACCTACCTTAGAAAGGATGGAAGGTTGAGTCAACCTTGAGCCTGGTGAGATTCGAACTTACAGTAATTGCAGACAGCTGGAGTTAATCACAACGCATTAGTCTGCTGAGCTATCCAGGCTCTATCTGCTATCCCTCACCTAATCTTCCTCCTAGAGAACCTTCTCATAAGAAACAAGAATGTGTTGTACAAAATCAAGAGGAGGAATGTTCCCCTTGAGCTCCTGGAGGAAAGGTTTAAAAATGCAAAGCCTCCCTTTAGTTGAGGTCAGCTTCCTGTCAATTATTCAGAAATTATTAATCCTGATTTCTCCCAGGATAACAGACTGACAGAGTTGGAAGGGACCTTGGAGGTCTTCTAGTCCAACCCCCTGCTCAAGCAGGAAAACTTATACCATTCCAGACAAAGGGTTGTCCATTCTCTTCTTTAAAATCTCCAGGGTTGGAGCACCCACAACTTCTGGAGGCAACAATTAATCCACTGATTAGTTGTTCAAACTGTCAGAAAATTTCTCCTTTTCAAACTTCTTTGAAAAGAAGCTTTTCAAACTTCTCATTCTAGCCTATTGCCCTGGGATTTCTTCCTGATCTCCATCTACATACCAACTGGATCCAACCCTGGAATAGTAATGTACTAAATAAACAACTTCTTATCCTTTCATACAACTTGGAAGACAGGAGCAATTTAAGGACCCTTCCTGATGATACAGGAGGCCTAGTTCACACATCAATTGCATGTATTGAGTCTCCCCTGAACCCTTAAAAAAAAAAGCTTATGTTGAATTCCACTCCCACTAATGTAAGAAGAAAATAGATTAAGCTAGTAATCAAATGGAATTCTTCACCATTCTCTCTTCTCCTACACATTCCTTTTATTTTAAAATACATACATTGCCCTTCACACTTTAGTTTATAGGAAAAAAACATCTAGTTCTAAAAAAAATGAAATTAGTAAATTTAGAAAAAAAGACGGGGAGGAAGAAAAAAGACAGAGAAACACCAGCAGGAATTAAAGCCCACTGTGCAAGAACATTTTAGAGCTTTCGTGATTTTTTAAAAAAAAGATAATTAAACAACAGCAGCCACCAGACATTAATCATTTAAACATATGAAAATCTAAAACACAAATCTCAAGAATAGGATTTGGGGCATTTCACCTAATTCCTGAGCATAGGTCTCCAATCAGATGTCCCCTCCCCCCCATCCTAAGCTATTAAACGTTTTTGGAATTAAAGGATGAAGATGGATTTCATTTGGTGCTCTCACTCTGTGAAAGTAAGATGCTTATACAATATGAAACCAAGACAAAATTAAAGCAAGAGTCCTGCGGGCTTCCCCCCTTGGCTGTGACATCCACTTGATGGATTTCTGCTGGTACATGAACATTAATAAGTTGCAAATTTCACTGGTCAGGGTAAGAAGCCATCCAAGCAGCAAATTATAACTCACTTTTTCTCCCCATCCTTCTAAGCTGATAAATCTCTTATTAGTTCTCCTAGGCCGAAATAGGAATTTCCTATTCTGCTTCAATACAAAGTGGGTGGGTGGGGAGAACAGAAGCAGGACATTTGTTTGTGAGTAGTGACTATTTATAAAATTAACAGATATGAGTTGGCCTTAAGCAGAACGCTTGTTGAGAAAGTCCCTCGTTATATTTCTCACGACCCCAGGGCAGGAGGAACTTTTAAAACTCAAGAGAATTTAAAAAAAGAAAAGAAAAAAAAAAGAAAAGTGACTTCTCCGTTCATACCCAGAACAAGGCTTTTAACTCTCACCATGCCAAAAGGGAGACACATTTCCTTTAATGTGATATAATAAGCTGGCTCACAAGAATATTGGAAAGACCCCCATTTCTTTCCTCTTGGGTTAATAGCCAATCTTTCTCTCCAGATGCACTGAAGGGCCAAAATCTATACAAGAGTAGAGGAGCACAAAGCAGTTTAGATGGTTAGCTGCTCCTAAAGTTTTGTTAACATGGTCCGTCTTTGTTTTCCATAATGAAGATTTCAGGGCCATCCTTCTCATCTCCAAGTGAACAAAACTTTGGGATCAGCAAAGCATCTAGACAAGTTCACTTGCATTGTGGCCAATCAAAATTGAGCATGCAAAACAAGGCAGATCAGAGGGGCAATTCCAAACAAGTCAACCTCCTCCATACCTAGTATCTGATTTCCATCTTTGACTTCAAAGGGACCTGGGATGATGTCTGACCCTAGCTGATTTCACTCATCGCACTAACCTTTGGTTTGCTGAGTTAATCATGGTAGGTTCATACATCATACTAAACCATCAACCATGGCTTATAACCAAGTGGGAACATGATTTCTATAACAACCAAATCCCACATTATAGTTTATTGGGTACGTGAACTCATCCTCTTGATTAGTGTGGCACAAAATATTACCATGGCAGCAAGCATTAATCGGGACCTAAAAGATTGAAGGGCAAGTAGGCATGGCATCAGATGATCATCAAGGGCTCAGATAGATTCCCATGCAGTTCTGAAGCTGATCCAATGATGGTTTTGGACAGACAGCAGCTATCGGAAGCTTTTCCTTCTTCCATTACAGAGTTACATGATGAAATGGTATGTGGGAATGAGATGGGGCAAATGGCCACAAACAAAGGTACAGCCAGATAAAAGGTGACTTAGCCCATAGCAGAAATTTGGATGGGGCAAGAGAGTCAGAAAAAGAGACTCTTTCTAGTTTCCGGGCTATAAATGGGACAGGGGAGTAAAGTACTTTCAGACTTACAAGATTTCATTAATATAACCTTACAACAAAGTAAGATTATCTCATCTGGTTGTAAAAAGTGATAAAATGGGTAAAAAGTGATAAAATGAGGGGTCTTTGAGGCTCTCTGAGGTTGGCTGTTTTCTTGCCGACATTTTATCACCAAACTAGGTAACCTTATTACTATGTAGCACCTAACTAATTACCTAATGAAATGTCAACCAACCATTAGTTACTTAATGAAACCAACCAAGCTCAGAGAGTCCCAAAGACCCCTCAATCTGGTTGTTTTCCCCATCTGCTCTACCTTGTAAGGCTGCAACCTGCCCCTGAATCTTTTAGAACCAAAATATTTCATTCTGAGTTGAATAACTTCCATGTGGCAGGTGGAATCTTTTGCATTCCCAGAAAATAGTCTGAGTTCTGAAAGTAAAACAGAAGTGAGATGGAGCAGTTCCATCCAGACCAGTGGCTAAGAAGACATTTCCAATTTCATTCTCAGAATAAAAGAAGCCAATGAAGCATTTCCATGTATTTATATATTGCGTTAAGATTTTAACACAATAAATAAATACATGGAAATGTTTGTTTTCCATGCAGTTCATTGGTTCAAATTCCTAGTGCCGCATAACAGGGTGAGATCCCATGACTTGTACAAGCTTCTGCCAACCTAGCAGTTCGAAAGCACTTAAAAAATGCAAGTAGAAAAATAGGGACCACCTCTGGTGGGAAGGTAACAGTGTTCCATGCGCCTTTGGCATTTAGTCATGCCAGCCACATGACCATGGAGACGTCTTCGGACAGCGCTGGCTCTTCAGCTTTGAAATGGAGATGAACACCGCCCCCTAGAGTCAGGAACAACTAGCACATATCTGCAAGGGGAACTTTTACCTTTATCTTTTAAGACTTTATAGACGGTTTCTGTTGTGGTCCAACTCTTCCCTTTATGTCCTTTTTTCATTTTTAAGAGTACTGGGAGACCCTTGTTCCTCCCCTGCCTTCTCCACAAGCAGTTTATTAGCATTAATTGTTCTTTTAGATACACATGAAATGAGAAAAAGAATAGAACTTCTGGATCAGAAAATTATCATTATACAATTTTGGTTACTTTATTAACGGTAATTAGTGCAATGCCTATTTTGTCGAGAACTTTGATTTTTACAAAGAAATCTAATATGCAACTATATTTATCACTTGTCAATTATATTTTCTTGATGCTGCTCTTTGTTCTTCCTTCTGCCCAGTTAAGAATATTACTGTAGGATCCTGGGTATGCAAGCTAGAAGTGAAAACATGGGCCCACCCAATCTATTCTCATGGGAGAAACAGAACATGTTCCCAGCCTCATGTCTGAGCGTCATTGCATTCATTTCCTTTCAAAAGCTATCACAAAAGATGGACTTCCTTTACAGGGAAGCAGTTAGACTCAGAACTCTCAGAACTCTGACTTGTAATATCCTTGATCACGTAGGGCTTGGGGAATGGGGAAGAGAGAGAAATAAAGATGTTAGGATATTACAGCAGCAAGCAAAGGCAGACGACTTCATTCAAATTACTTAGGAACTTGCCCAAAATCCTTCTAGATTTAATATTGATGAGAACAGAGTTCTGGGACTCAAATAATCCCCTGTCCATTAAGTCAACTTTTCCATACTGGTCATCCTCCTTCAGATCTTAACAGATCTTTTGTCAAGCTATAGACCCAAGTCATCATTCCCATCCTGGTCAGGCTTCTTCAGATCTTAACAGACCTTTTGTCAAACTCTAGGCCTGCTTTTTATACGTTGTAACCTTAGTTGCAAGTCCATCTCACTTTTCACATTTCCCTTCATCAATGCATCACAGACTGATTCAGAAAGACAAGTGAGAAAATATTAGCAGCAAACAGGTTATGATTAGTGCTCTAGCATGTTGGAAATTATCATTCGGTAGAGAGGTGGCCTCTGTGGGGGCCAGGTTGAATTCTCACACTGGGGACTGAGTTGAGACACTGTGGTCTAGTTAAACATATTGACTCCAGTGTGGTTAAAAAAAAAAAGAAGCAAAAACAGCACACAACTTTGATCTTTTCCAGACTAAAGTCTCAGAGAGATTATTTGGATATAAACAGTAAAAATGAACTTTCACCTGGGAGCTTGAAAGAATTTCTTTTCTTCCAATTCAACAGTGTAGTAGACCTTTTTTTAAAAAAAGGGATGCTATTTTACTTTACCAGGCTTTGCTGTTCTACAAAAACCTCACCATCAACAATGCAAAACCAACCAGGGAAAACAGGGAATGGAGATAATCTTGGTTTGAATTCTGTTTCTCCTAGAGCTTCTGACCTTTGCAGGGCACATCAAGAGGCTTTCTCTTCTAAAGCTACACTGATAGACACAGATCAGGGTCCTTGGTGTGTTACCCACATCCCTATGGAGACCTCCTTAGGTCAGAGGTCTTCAAACTTGGCAGCTTTAAGACTTGTGGACTTCAACTCTGAGAATTCTAGTTGGAGAATTCTGAGAATTGAAGTCCACAAGTCTTAAAGCTGCCAAGTTTGAAGGCCTCTGCCTTAGGTAATCATCAATTGTCACAATTTTATTTTCTAAATACTGTGTTTTTGTTTCCAAAAATAATAATAGGATGCTAGAAAGCAGGGACTTGTAAGAGCATCCCTGACACTCCAAATGAGTCCAGAACCTGACAAACTCTAGGGCCATGCAGTGCGTGAAATACAGCTCTTTCTATTCTGCACAAGCTATGAAAACCATCATCTCTTCCCACTCATTGGCTTTTCTCAGACAACCAAGACTGGTGGGCCAATTGTTAGCCCTAAATCTGACTACAGGAATATCTTGTTTAAGAAGAGATCCCTGGTTTCACAGAAAATTTTCATGATACTTTTGGCTCGAGGATTTCTGGCATTTGAACAATGTTTGACAGAGATTATCAGTTGTGCCGGAATGAAGAGTTTACAGTCCAAGTTCTAATAGAACAAACAAACAAAGGAGCAGGAAAGAGTCCTAGTTCACAAAGGCAAAAAGCCAAGCCGGTTTTAAAGTGGGTGCCCTGTTTTCACTCTCTGAAACAAGGAAGCTTGTAAAAAGTTGAACGCAGAGGAAACCAGTATCTATAGTCCAGATACTCTGGACTATAGCTCGCATAACCCTCAGCACTTGGCCCTGCCAACTGAAGGTTAGGAAAATGATCACCCAAGGATCTGATTGAGGAGCAAGAGCTATGATGACTTTCAGAAGAGTTTGCCTCAATGTTGAGGACATTCCTTTTCTTGTCCCCGTATCCTCAACAAACTGAAAATTTTGATGCTGGAATAGGAGTTAAAAAGAATTCCAAGAAATCTGTGTTCAGTTTGCAACATTCTTTCTATTCAAAGGGCAGAATGAGACTCTGAGCACATCTGGATGAGCAAGTACCACCTGTGGGAATGTCTTAAAGCAGCTGTGGCTTTTCTGAGTTCTCCCCTCTTCTCTCAAGGATGAGGGTTGAAAGTTTTGAACCTGATTTATTGTTACCTGTAAGTTTTGTTTTTAACTGTTTTAAGATATGCTTTTATTCATATATTTATATGGTTTTATCATGCTGCTATAAAAGACAGTTAGGTGGGGTGGATAGTGCAGACTTTAATGAATAAAATAAATAAAATATTCCCAACAGGGTCTCTAAACTCACTCAGGCTCTATAATCATGTTTGATTATACTCACTCACTCTATAATCATGTTTGACCTTGAACTCCAGATCTGTGCGCAGCCCCACTGCTTAGTGAATAGAAAACTCAACTGAATGCTAAAGAAACTACAGGAATTAGAAGCTTCTACTACTAGCATTAGGACTCTGCAGAGATGACGAAAAGGCCAAGATGGAAACAGGCAGGCTGCACCAACAACAGGTAGGGGAAAGCTCTTGGATTTTAGCCAGCTGGAATGGTGGACAAGGACTCTAAATTACTTCATTGCATGGGAGTGCCTTGAACAACTTAGAATAACACCTAGTGCATGCTACTTTAAAATAAGTACTTCCTTGCTTCAGAGGGATGCATAACTTCAGTTTGCCATCTGAAAGGCAGAACACGAGATTCACATTTTAGCTGCGGTGAAAATAGCATTCATCTTTTTGACTAAGGAGTTACTGAAGTTGGTGCTGGCTGATCACAGCACATCAACCGTGGTGTTATATTTTTTATTTCTATTGCTGAAGAATGGGGTTTTCCGCCCTTCATCTATCTTCCCTTATGTCGGTCTCAGCAAAATAAAATGTTGGTGGATCCACTAAGGAAACAGAATCCACTAGGGTACATGACAGTGGCTGATGCTTCTGAGTGAACTCCCAGGTGAGTCTGATGTCTACTCCCAAGAGATCCAAGATATCAAAGGACAGACCCATACACTATGATTATTATTATTAGGCAAGCTGACACATGGGCAATGGACTGCTAAGGAATTGATGGTATTTATAACTGCAGGTCCTCTCTCATTTCAGCCAATCTATTTGAAGAACACTACTAGAAGCTGTGCCTGTTCTCCCAGGATGGCACAGTGGACTAAGTGCTGTTAAAGTAGCACTTAGTTGCCAGCTGCCTGAAATTACTGCAAGTTCAAATCTCACCAGGCTCAAGGTTGACTCAGCCTTCCATCCTTTGGAGGTAGGTAGAATGAGGACCCGGATTGTGGGGGCAATAAGCTGACTTTGTATAAAAAAGAACACCGCTTGGGGGGTGGGGGTGGGGGGTGAAAGCCCTACTAAGCAGGTATATACAAAAGTATGAAGGCTATTGCTTAATGCATTGTAAGCCGCCCTGAGTCTCCGGAGAAGGGAGGCATATAAATCGAACTAATAAATAAATAAATAAATAAATAAATAAATAAATAAATAAATAAATAAATAAATAAATAAATAAATAAATAAATAAATAAATAAATAAATAAATAAATAAATAAATAAATAAATAAATAAATAAATAAATAAATAAATAAATAAATAAATAAATAAATAAATAAATGTGCTAGCTAAGTATATAGGTAAACCTTAACCCTTAGAATCCACAGATAACTCAAACCTTATTACCTATTGCATGTCATCACCATCATTTTAGCCATTGACTCCACTGCAGGCTGAAGGCCTCTTCTGCATGTTTCCAACTTATAGAGCACAGTCCTGAACCTATTCATTTACTTTCCACAATCCTTCTGAGAACTCCAGGCAATCTACTTGGTGTCTGAGTTTCTTCTCTAATTTTAATTCCCGAAATAGATTAGGCAACTTGGATCGAAACAGAGTGACTGTCCAAAAGCTACTAATAGCACTCCACAATGCAGTTGTGGGCAGGGGGGTGGGGCTTGAAAGTAGGTTTCCAAAGTCCAACATTTTAAGCATTACACTGGTCACCACATTATACTTTCCTAGCAGATCACCAAGCGGATTATATTAATTCATGGGATCTGCAGAACCTGGTATAATGTCTCCAAGGATCTCATCTGACTTCCACCACAATCACTGTGTTCTCAACCTTTTCTTCCACATGACTTGTAGACATTACTTTCTTCCATCTACAATCCTACCAAAGAAAATCTCTGTTAAAAGAAGGAAAAAATGAAGTAACTCCAGAATGACTGGAATTTTGGGGACCTTCAATCCAAAAAGTCTGTTACTGTGGTTTTTTCTTTTCTTTTCTTATTAAAAGGCAACTAACTAGATTAAAACATTCTTCTTCATTGTTATGCAGAATCTGGGGCCATTCCATGATGCAGGAGATGGTCTTTAGTGGTTTCTCAGTATAAGGCAGGAGAGGAAAAACAAAGAATGGGAGTTAGGAATCGGCCTTTCATTCCAGATGAATTATCATCTAAGTCAGCAGGGCAGCTGGGTAATTTTAAAACTCAGGTTTAATAGGCTGATGAACGGCATGCTTTACATTGGTCTACATCTTGCTGGAAAGAAGAAACACTATTTTTTTTTAAAGAAGGAAAAACAAATCTCTAAAGAACACAATAATAAATTTAGCACCTGTAACTATGAGTATATTTAGTCAACTGCTTACTGAAATAGATCAGTGAATGAGATCACTTTAGATCATGGAAATGCTCACATCGGTTTGGCTACTCACAGAGCCCACCGTTGCTTTAGGTCAGAGGTCTTCAAACTTGGCAGCTTTAAGACTTGGGGACTTCAACTCCCAGAATTCTGGCTGGAGAAGCAAGTCTTAAAGCTGCCAAGTTTGAAGACCTCTGCTTTAGGTGATAATATGGGTGCCCCCCCCCCAACTGAATGGCCTTGCAGGCTTGCCCTGAGGTCCAACTCTAGAAGAGCCAGAGAAGTTGACATCTTCCTTAAGGATCTTACTATCCCAGACAAGCTATGTTTGCAAAGCAGTGACTGTCAACTCCTTCGCTAAGACTATTCCTAGCTGATGCGCTTAAGATAACTCCGCTGGTGCTGATGAAAAGCAAAATAATAATAATAAAAAAATCACTAGCGAAGCAAGTTGCCAAATTAGCCTAAAGGAAGGAATGGTCCACAAAGTTAGTTTTCCTCTGAAAACCATGTTGCCCATATGGGGGGGGGGCGAGGGGGGCGGGGGGCTCAGACGCTGTGTGATTATAGTGACATACACATACACACACCCCAGGCAGGCAAACGCTGCGCCCCTAAATTAGGAATTGAAAAGGACCGGCGGTAGCGTCCCAGCGCAAACCCAGTTGCTCCTTCTCACGCGTTGCTAATCCGGAGTCCTTTGCCCGAGGTGGCAGTCGCTAACCAGCATTCCGGGAGGTGCGGGTGGGGGGGCTTTTTCTCAATCAACCAGGTGAACACCCCTCCCGGCCCCCCTTTTCCAGCAGCCCCCTCCTCTTAAAATTGCCCTGATCCGATCACCCTTCCCTTGTCGAGTGACAGCGGCTAAACCCGCGCATTTCCCCGCGTCTGCCCTTCCCAGCTGCCTCCTCCTCCTCTCCCCACCGGGGTCTTTGCAGACTGATCCTAGGTTACTCCCAGGTTACTCCCAACAGGACTTGCTCCCAAGGCGGCGCCGACCTGCAAAGTTTGTAACCTGAAGAAACTCCCGCGGGAGAAACCTCCGAGCATCGCAAGAGACACCCCCCCCCCCCCACTCTCCGCCCTCCTTCTCCTTCGACTGAATATTCAGGATCGCAAGCCGCGATGGGTAAAGGATCGGTGCTTTACGCCCCAGCACAAGCCCCTCTGCCTGCCCCCCCGCCAACTTCGCAGCCCCTCACTCACCCAGCAGAGCCGCTATCCCAAGCGTCAACGCCAACGGCTTCATTGCGCCGGCTCCCCCGGAGGAAGACCCGAGGCGCAGCGCCAGTCCCGCTCGCCCGGAGGAGAAAGCCGGAGTAGCAGGTGCAGCTGCCGGAGCCCGCGAGCGCGAAGGAAGGGGGAGGAGCTCTCCAGGTGGGGCGGGTCCAGGTGGCGTAGGGGAAGGAGCCCCGGAGCGAGGAGTAGGGGCGGAGCTATCAGGTAGAAAAGGGTCGGACTGTGCCTACAGGTGAAAATAGAGGGGATGGCGGGGTGGGGGGGGGGAGGAGGGAAGAAGATGAGGCAGGACCGGAGTGCAAGGTTACTTTTGATTTTATGTGGCTATTTATACTCAACATCTAACTCAGAGGTGTCCAACCTTGGCAATATTAAGACTTTGGACTTCAACTCCCAGAATTCCCCTGCCAGTATGGCTGGCTAGGGAATTCTGGGAGTTGAAGTCCATAGGTCTTCAAGAAACCCCCGGTCTAACTCAACGCAACATCTAATTCTACTGCAGGAGAAGCTGAGGGGCACTGACAATGAAGCCCAGAGAGTGGAAACAACGCTGGAACAGACACATAGACCTGTTAAAAAGCTTTGTGGCTCATTAGAATTCTTTAGCCAGAGAAAACAAACAAAAACAGAAATGCATCAAAGAAGATAAAGGAGAGATCGGTGGTTTCATGGCTAAGCCACAGTTGGTGGGATTCTTTTGGTAAGTGTATGGCTTAGAAACCACGCTGGTTGGGTCATACAACCAGCTGAGCCACAAACAAGCAGTGTTGTAGCTCAGTATTTTTCAAACTTGTCAGGTGGAGAGGAGGACTACAATTCCCAGAATTCCTGGCTGGGGAATTGTAGGAGTTCAAGTCTTAATGTTGCCAAGGTGGAGAAATATTAAAAATATCTGCACTTTAGAGTTATTTAGGAGCCGCGGCGGTGCAGTGGTTAGAATGCAGTACTGCAGGCTAATTCTACTGACTGTCGGCTGCCAGCAGTTGGGCATTTTGAGTCTCACCGGTTCAAGGTTGACTCAGTCTTCCCTCCTTCCAAGGTGGGTAAAATGAGGACCCAAATTGTAGGGGGCAATATGGTGACTCTGTAAACAGCATAGAGAGGGGGCTGTACAGCACTGTAAAATGCTACTTTGAAACTCATTTTGTAGCTAGCTCCCCCCTTGCACTCAGAAAAATCCTAATTCAGCAAAATCTCAGCAAGATTTGAAAGCAAACAAACCCAGCAGCATTCCTTGCCCTCTGGGACGCCACCCACCTCCCATGGGTTCATTTAAATAGGCCTCCCTTGCTCCCAGTGGTGGGTTTCAAATTTTTTTTACTACCGATCCTCTGGGTTTGGCTTGGTGGGTGTGGCTTGGTGGGCGTAGCAGGGAAAGGATACTGTAAAATTTCCATTCCCACCCCACTCCATGGGAAAGATACTGCAAAATCCCCATTTCCTCCCAATCAGCTGGGACTCAGGAGACAGAGAATAGATGGGGGCAGGACCTGTCAGAATTTTTACTACTCGTTCTCCAAACTACTCAAAATTTCCACTACCAGTTCTCCAGAACTGATCCAAACTTGCTGAAACCCACCTATGCTTGCTCCCATGCCTCTATTTAAACAAATTCTTAAAACCTGCCTCTGTCCAGGCCTGGATCAGAGTAGGGTGGTAGATTCCTATGCAATGTTTTGGTTTTTTTCAATGATGGTTTTTGATGACATAATTCTTTATTCTGTTGTATTACTGCATATAAGCTGCTCAGAACTGTAACAACTTGGGACAGTCTGTAAATCTCATAAATAAATAACACCTTGCAGAAAGGGCAGCTACTTGAGAATGATTCCAAAATACATCATCCATGGATCTGTTGCATGGTCACCTAGAGTTGAGCTCAACAATAAGAATTTTGCATTATCTATGTCAGAGGTCTTCAAACTTGGCAGCTTTAAGACTTGTGGACTTCACCTCCCAGAATTCTCCAGCAGCATAGCTGGCTGGAGAATTCTGGGAGGTGAAGTTCACAAGTCTTAAAGCTGCCAAGTTTGGGGACCCCTGACCAATGTGAATCCAGCTATTGAGCATCCTGCATGGGGTACAATTCAAGCTGGTATTTTTCTACCCCTTTTTCTAGTATCAAGAATGCCTCTTGGGTTATATAAAAAAAAAAAAAACACCACCATTGGTTGTATTTTAAAGACTATATTTTTGAAACTATTCTGACTAAGTTCATCCAGCTCCCCTCCAAATTTTTCAAATTGCAGCTCCCATTAACATCAGCAAAATCTTACAGCTTCTTTCCTTATGGACAGTCCAATGGTGAAATATAGCCAGATCTATCCAGATCATGCAATCCGGTAGTCCTGGTGGTGGGAGGCTCTGCCCACCCGCCCGGACATTATCACATCCTGTTTTTTACCCTCTGCGCATGTGCAGAAGGTTCTGTGCATGTGTGGAGGAGGCGCGCACGAGCGCATGCTCACATTTGCAAGCCGATATGGAAAGGTAAGTATATCTCAACCCTGGGATAGTCCAATACACATTGCCTCAAACTGCTCGTTGTTCTTAGGTTATGGGGTTTATCGTCGAAATCACCTGGAAGAAGCATTAGAAAAGCTCATCTATTCGTTTGAAATACGTAATGACAAACCCACCAAGAAATGAACCACAAGAAGGAGCCTGAGTGGCGTAGGAGGCTAATGCCTCCTACTAAGGCAACAATTAACATCCAGCTGCCTGCAGTTACTGCGAGTTCAATTCTCACCAGGCTCAAGGTTGACTCAGCCTTCCGTCCCTTCTAAGGTAGGTAAATTGAGGACCCAGTTTGTGTGGGCAATAAGCTGACTTTGTATAAATATACAAAAGTATGAAGGCTATTGCTTAACGCATTGTAAGCCCCCCTGAGTCTCCGGAGAAGGGCGGCATATAAATCAAATTTTAAAAAAAGAAACAAAACTAAAAATTGGAGTTTCTTTTGATGCACATATCTGTGGAAATCCTCATGTGACTTAATTTAACTCCCCACTCCCTATTACTTAGAAAAGTAACAGATTTAGCTCCCTTTCACTGTTCTGCTGAGATAAGTAGTAGAGGCAGAAGTTAACCTTTGAATGAAAACAGCCAATGTCTGCTTCCAGCTTCCAGACTAATCAGATTTGGACAGCAGAGTAACAAATTTAACATGTTCTTAAATCAGGATTTAACCAAATCTCCAAATATGGACAGATTAGAACTGCAGGGACCCAGCTCTCATTAATCTATAGTGTGTCATTTTCAATCCTCACTGTCAAGAGTTCTCCATCTTGAAGACCATAATTCAGAAGGGAAACTGTGGTGCTGATGCTGTGTTCCCAGCTCTACAGTATTCTGGTTAGCATGCTGTGCTCCACGCATGCAGAAAAACTGCCTTCAAACAAGCCAGGTCACTTACAGCTTTTCTCTTGGGAGTGATGGGGGATGAGTTTGGTAGCTGGAATGGTATTTTTTCTATATATAGAGAGAGAAGTTACCCAGCCAATGAGGTAGTAATGCTAGCATGCCCTTGAAAGGATGGGATTTATACAGGGCTTCAAAACCATTCTCTTTTAAGGGCATTATAGCATCATTGCCCCAATGGATGGGATGGGATGGGATGGGATGGGATGGGATGGGATGGATGGGTGGGTGGATGGTGTTGTGGTCCACCAGCAGCCTGCGGGGCTGGCAGTGGAGTTGGACAGTGAGGAGGCTGGGGAGGAACATGAGCCAGTCCTGGAGTCTGGTGAAGGCCTGGACGAGGGCTCTGTGTTGGAGGCAGAGATGGGGCCAGAACCATCTGGGAGTTATGCGCGGACTCCGGAGCCTCCAGAGGCAGATATCAGAGAGGCAGAGGAACAGGAGGAGGCTGTTCCTAGTGCGCACATGCGCAGAACTGCCAGAAGACAAGAACAGTTAAAACTAAAGGGACGACTCAAGAGTAAGGCCTGGAGATGATTGGCTCCTCCCAGAAGGCTTAAAATAAGAGCAAAGGAACATTGGCTCTTTGCAGGAAAGCAACGTTGTTAATTTTGTTCCCAGAGTTTGCATCTCTGTTTGATTCTGGAATCCATGTGACTTTGCCAAGTAGGTGTTTGGCAGAGTGTCAAGGGAGATAAAGGTTGGTGATTATCCCAAAGGATTTCTCCTGAAGGACTTTTTGCAACTAATTGGGACTCAGTTGTGAATGAACGTAATTCACAGCTGTTGCAATAAAAGAGGTTTTTAGGACTACTCATGTGTTTTAATGACTCAGGAAGCCTAGGTCACAACAGATAGATAGATAGATAGATAGATAGATAGATAGATAGATAGATAGATAGATAGATAGATAGATAGATAGATAGGCAGGCAGGCAGGCAGGCAGGCAGGCAGGCAGGCAGGCAGGCAGGCAGGCAGGCAGGCAGATATATATCCCAGCCAGTGGGGCAGTGATATACATATACATATTACATATACAGATGTGCGGGTTTGTTTATGTGTGTAAAATAGATTAACATTTCTAATGTTTCTTCCAGCTCCAAATTTATATATAGATATAGATATACTTTATTTTTCGGAGTATAAAACACACTCCTCCCCCCGCCAAAAGAGGGTGAAAATTTGAATGCTCCTTATACACCAAATGTAGCCAAAAACACGAGGCACAGAGGCGATGATGGTCTGTGGCAATCCCAGCAGCCTGGAACAGCTGATTGGGAGTATTCCGGGAGGCTGATCCACCTGCCAATCAGCTGCTCATGCTGAATCAGGCTGCAATAATGTGTTGAAGCTGACCTGGCTGTTTGCTATTTGCTGCAAGGACTCAGAGTTTGCAGCAACAATCACATCCAGAAAGCACACATAAGTAGCTGATTCAATAACTTTATATATAATATAACACATGAAGTAAAATATACAATACCAAAAGCAGGTTTTCCAAGCAAAACACAAGCAGAGGAGAGGAGTTTAGGTTTCAGTTTTGAGTAGCTTTAGCACAGACTCAGAGCTGCAGAGATACTGTAAGCCACACCCAGGCTCCTTGCTGTCTCCTTCCTTGTTGCTCATACAGCAAATACTGTTTTAGTTTCCAAACAGCCCTCAACTCTCACTAGCCAGATGAATACCGATGGATGCTGGTAGGCAGAGGCAGATTTTTTTTTCTTATTTTCCTCCCCAAAAACTAAGGTGCATCTTATACTCTGGAGCGTGTTATACTCTGAAAAATATGGTATATAGATATATAAATAGATATATAGTTATAGATGTGTTTTTCCTTTAAGCCAGGATTTTTCCTACATAGCCAAGATTTTTCTGGAACCACAATTGAGCGAAATCACATTCACTACATTCTGGGTTCTTTCTCCATCTTTTCACTCTGGCAGCAAACAGAATCTTGTGCTGTATTCTGGGAGACCTAAATAGCTATTTCTGGCTTGTTAGCGGTCATCAGTAGGCCACACCCACATCTCATGTTCCTCCCTGTAAAGGCCCAATGTCTATTTTCTTACTTTTCGTAGGTTTAATGTGTGTTTTTCCTTTAAGCCAGGATTTTTCCTACATAGGAAAATAGATATAGATATAGATATAGATATAGATATAGATATAGATATAGATATAGATATAGATATAGATACACACACACACATAAGCACTTATATAAGTATATAAAAATTTGGAAACTGCTCATCTCATTTACAAAACAACTTCTTTAATAATGGTCCAAGGCAAATTATTAAAACAACAGTAAATAAATGAATACAATTACATGAAAATTTTGAAATGTCTTTTCACTGTTACTTGTGAAAAAGGGTACCATACAATTTCTGAATTCTACAGCTATTGATAACAGAACCTCCCATACGATGTATCGGAGAAGGGACCAGGCTAGAAACTAAGAGGTTTTGAGTTTTGGTCCTGCCTGAGACATAAAGTTAGCTGAGTGGTCTTTAGCCAGTCCTTCTCTCTCAGTCCTAGGGAGGAGACAATAGCAAACCACTTCTGGAAAACCTTGCCAAGAAAACTAGAGTTCAGGCAATCACCTGGAGACAGCAAACTTGAAAGCAGACACAAAAAAGCACTATTGATAGGATTTTTTGCAACGTTTGTAGGTTTCTGACAATTAGTCACATCAAAGGAGAGAGAAGAGGATATGTCACAAGCCATGGATGCCCACTATTCTGTAGCTCCCAATTTCCTACGACCGACCTTCAAAGTGCTAACAACCAAATGACTGTAAAGAATATACCAGTGATGGCTAACCTTTTCCGGACCAAGTGCCCAAAGCGTGAGCCCAAACCCCCAAAATACAGTGTGTGTGTAGGCCCCACGCATGTGCCCCACCCCATGCATGTGCATGCTGCGCCCCCACGCATGCATGTACCCCCTGCATGGGCCCCGTCCCGTGTACATGTGCAGCAGAGACCCAAAGACCAGCTGGCTGGCGGGAGGCGTGTGCACATGTGCAGCAGAGCTGAACTGGGGCGACAACTCATGTGCCATTAGATAGGCACTGCATGCCACCTTTGGCATACGTGCCATAGGTTTGCCATCACAGGAATATACAGTCCCTCTATTCCTCACCATTCGGTCAAAACTGAAGAAGCTTCTTTTTCAAAGAACATTCAAAAATGGACTTCCTTGGGGTTTTTTTTCCCCCTTTGGAACAAAGAAAAAAAACCAAGAAAGATCAGCTGCCTTTTGAAAATAAGTTTCGGGACAACCATGACCTGGATGTTTGAGAATCTCCGTGGACATTCTGATTTCCTACTATACTTGGGGGTGATCTCGGCCACAAACCTTGGGCCAGAAGCTTCCTGCCTCCCGAAATCACAAGAAAACACAACTCTCATAAATGGAGGCAGTATCCTTTTTTTTTTTCAAAAATGGTGTGGGGGGGGGGGAATTGCACCAGCTTACTATACACAGCATTGCCTGTTACATTACTTCTGAAGATGCTTCTGGGCTTTGACACATCTGCTGCAAAGACATCACTTCCAAATCTGTCAATAATGTTGCAATGGAGCATCAGACAGTTGTTCAAAGTTTAACCAACTGTGCCCTTTTCTAGAAAACTCCATTCCACTCACTCCAACTTATTCTAGTCAGCATGGTTGGTCTTCATGCTCTCGGCTTTTTTTTTTTTTTTTTTTTTGTGGGTTAATAAATAAAATCTTGCAAATCTTGATCAATAATGATTATGTGCCATCATGTTGTCGTCTCTTAGCAACCACATATTTTCTCCCTAACCTGGTTTTTCATGTCTTCCAATAATACATCCATCCTCACTGTTACCAAGTCCCTCTTCCTCTTCTTTCTTTTTGTCAAAGCTTTGTAAATTTGCAAATACCATCTTCATATTTTCAACATTTTCTTCTTTTAATTTTTAGTTAAATTAGTTAAAAATTAATTTTAATTTTTAAGCTAATCTTTGGATCAGCTTAGGGAAAGTCCTGCCTTTTTCCTCCTCTGGAGACAGCTCCCATTTTGCTTTCCAGAGTGAAAGCTGTTCAGCTGTTGGTATTATTAAGGGAATAAGTAGTTTGGATTTTTAAAAAGTTGGCACTTGGAAGGATCTTGCATTATTTGCTGCACGTCACCCCCTGCTGGCAGAAAGTGAAAATAGCTTTCTGTGAAGAGTTTTGAAAGCTAGAATCTCAAATTACAACCGTTGGTAACTGAACAGTTCAGTTACCAAATGGTTGTAAGTGTGAAAAACGATTATAATTCACTTTTTTCAAAAAAGTGAATTATAACCGTTTTTCACACTTACAACCATTGCATCATCCCGTGGTCACATGATCAAAATCTGGATGTTTGGCATGTATTTATGATGATTGCCGTGTGCTGGGGTTGTGCGACTTATCTTTTGTGACTTTCTAACAAGCAAAATCAATGGGGAAGTAGTTTCACTTAATAACTTCACTTAACATGTTGCTACAACTGTAGTGATTCACTTAATGACGGTGGCAAGAAAGGTGGTAAAATGGGGTAAAACTCACTCAACAACTGTCTCACTCAGCAACATAAACTGTATGGGCTCAGTTGTGCTTGCCCAGTCAAAAAAACTGGTAAATCTTCACTGGGGAAGCTTTGCATATGGAAGGAGGCAGGCGAGATAGAGATGAGATTCTGAATATTCTCTTTGTGCACATTTGTTATAATAAGGCAGAGGTCTTCAAACTTGGCGGCTTTAAGACTTGTGGATTTCAACTCCATGAATTCTCCAGCCAGCATAGCTGGCTGGAGAATTCATGAAGTTGAAATCCACAAGTCTTAAAGCCGCCAAGTTTGAAGACCTCTGTAATAGAGAATCCTGCCCCCTTCTGGATTTTATTTTATTAGCATAGCTGATTTTTTATTTATTTTATTTTATTAGCATAGCTGGCTGGAGAATTCATGGAGTTGAAATCCACAAGTCTTAAAGCCGCCAAGTTTGAAGACCTCTGTAATAAAGAATCCTGCCCCCTTCTGGATTTTATTGGGTAGAGACATAAAATAAGAGACAAATCACAAAATGGGTTTTTGTTTTCAAACAGAATGATTCTCTCCATCCAGGTGGGCTCAGGTATCACGTACTAAGTAATGCAAAACCCGAGCATGCTAGACTGAACTGATCACATCCTGTTAGGGAAAAAGAGATGTAATTACACACAAGCTCAGATTGTAACTCTTCAACACGCCCATCCCAAACCCAAGAAAAACGTATTTTCAGGCAAGCCGCTGCTATGCTGGAATTCTACAAAATACTATGTACACATCTTTCGATGTTTTATTACATTTGGGCAAAAATTCTCTTCTGACTAAAGAATATATGGCGATTCTGAAGCGATGTCTGGTAGAGCTAAGTGACCTTTATTTTTGCATTTTCATTGTCAAAGTATCGATCATCTGCCAAAGGGAAATACATTACCTCTTTTCAGTATGCAAGCACTTAATTTAGACAGTGACTCGCTTCCAATCCTGTAGGAGCACAAGCTGAAAGCTGGTCTTTGAGAAATAAAATAGTGGAAGAGGAGCCAAATTCCTCGATGCGTTATTTTCTTTGGCTGTTGTGTTCTTTTACATTTCCTGAAAAGCAGGTGCATCAGAATAAATAAGGATAAATCTCCCTTCACTTACATTTAAAGCAAAGATAACAACCTTCTCAAACGAAGTGTGATTCTATGTGATTTATGAACATTTCCACCTAATTTTCTTGACAATAAAATATAAACTACTTGCTATTGTTCCTATTTAACATTTCAATTAAGTGTTATTAATATGGTTACTTCCTAAGTACAGGTAGTCCTCGACTTATAACCGTTGGGATACAGTTGTTAACAAGGCAGTTAAAGTGCCCAATTTTGCAAACTTTTTTTTGCTAGTTAAGTGAATCCCTCTAGTTATTCAATGAATCATGTGGTCAAGGAGCCTGAGTAGCGTAGGGGAGTAATGCCTCCTACAAAGGCAGCATTTAAGATCCAGCTACTGCAATTACTTGCGAGTTCAATCCCAGGCAGGCTCAAGATCGACTCAGCCTTCCATCCTTTATAAGGTGGTAAATTGAGGACCCAGTTTGCTGGGGGCAATAAGCTGACTTTGTATAAATATAAATATACAAAAGTACAAAGGCTATTGCTTAACGCATTGTAAGCCGCTCTGAGTCTCCGGAGAAGGGCGGCATATAAATCAAATTTTTTAAAAAAGTGAATCCATACTTTTCCCCAATGACTTTGCTTACCGGAAGTTAGCTAGAAGATTGCAGCTGCTGATCATAAGATCCTGGGACACTTCAGCTCTCATAAACAAGCACCTGAGTTTTGATTATGTAATTATGAGGGTGCTATGATGGTTTAAGTGTGAGGATCAGTGGCAAGTCACGTTTTTCAGTGGTGATGTAACTTTGAAGTCACTAAATTAATATTTTATGTTGAGTATTACTTGTGGCTCATTATTCCACCCCTCCTATCATATTAAACATGACAATTGGATACAAATTTCTGGAGTTAAACTTTTGGTGGGACTGAAAATTATATACATCTCTTTTTTAGTGTTTAACCTTGGCCATTTTAAGACCTGTGGACTTCAACTGGCAGAATTCCACATCCATGCTGGGGAATTCTGGGAGTTGAAATCCATAATGGTTAAGATGTATCCCTGGTGTATGTGGTCAATCTGTGACTTGACGATAAACTCCAGGTTGCAGTTACAGGTTGCCATGATGGAGCATCTATAGTTTAGTAAATAAGTAAGTCAGGAAGAAAGCTTCCCTGAAATGGCTGGCTGGGGAATTCTGGGAGTTGAAGTCCACAGTATTAAAGTTGCCAAGATTGGACACTCCTGCTTTACAGCATTTTAGCATTTGGCTCCTGCCAAATCCTTGCCTGTGTCTTTATGTGGATCCTGCATTACTTTCCAATATCAGGTCCCTGATAATTCTAGAACAGCCCTTCTCCACATCTTAATTCTTTCAAGAGCAAGGACAAGTTTCTGAAACGAGGGCTTTGCTTTGAAAGAAACATTTATTGTAACTTTCAAAATGGGAATTCTAACTTCGAAATTGGGAGTTAGTTGACTTATGACAATTAGACTTTATCGGCAGTCACCAAGTAGGAATCTGGTTCAGAGAGTAAGCTAAACTTTTTCCTGCAAGCAAAAGAACCAATTTGGTCAGCTCCAACCATATTGATGGTAAACAAGCAGCAGTTTAGTTTGGAATTTGGGATTATCATTTTGCACAAATCTGACCATTTTGAGGGAGCTAGAATAGCAGACTCCAGGAGATCACAGATTGATAATGAAGGTGTCTTTTAACACTGAAGCATCAGAAAACTGATGGATATGAGGATTCTTCAACAAGCAGATGGAAAATAATCTTTTATACAGAATGTTGCATTTTTATTAGGAAATGTTATATTTGCTATTATTTATTCATATAATACTGTATGGATTTTGCAAGATAAGCCATCCTGAGGGCTTTTTTTTCCTTTCTGAAGACAGTGGTAATATATGAATATACAGACATTCAAAATAATTAAAAAATATGTATAATAAATAAAAACATTTTTTTTTAAAAAATGCCAGTACACATCTTCATAAAGATACAATCAGGCAAGAAACACATTTCTGAAAATCCACATTTGTTTGTTTTTATTTGGACTGACACATTCATTGTATGTCACAACTTCCACTGATCAATGAGGTTTGTAAAAAATGAAATTAAAAAAAAAAACCTGGCACTTGCCAGCAGCGCAATGGGATTTATACCGGAACATTATAATGAGGCATTAAAAATGCTTACTCCCCTGGTCCATAACTCCCCAGTTCCCACCCGAGCCCACCCCTTCTCACAGCTTTGATTGTATTTGATAAAAGCATGATTTGATAAAATGCTTCCCAGCGGCTGAGTTACTTTCACTGCCACACAGAGGTTAACTAAATATTTCTTAAAAGGCCCATGGATGATTTTAATGTAAACAAAACATAAACCAAAATAAAAAAGGTGATATGGCAACACTACTAGTAAAGTGGGGTACATCACAGAAAGAGAAATTTTTGCAGGCAACACTGGTTGAAAATTGTAAGAACACTTGATGGGTGAAAAAACTGAAATGCTAAATTATATACAAGAGGTGCTAACGGTGGCACTGAAAAACAGTCTTGTGTGACTGGGTTTTAAACTCATTATCTATTGCTTATTTATTACATAACCGTAATCACGCTTGAGACACATGTGTAAAAATGAGACATTGTGGAAAACAGCTTTTTCGTATGAAATTTAACATATACGTTCATCCAACGTGGAATGTACCAATAGTCATCATATTTACAATGCTCCCTTTGAAAGTCCTTTTCTTTAAAAAACCAGTTGGCTGGCCCAAGGAAGTAAACAGCATATTTTACTGACTTGAGAAACACTTGTGTAAAATCCCCTATAAGTGTCCTCCTCATTTCAGTTCGGTTAGAGCTGTTGATTTTGCTCAGTCTTGTACTAATCAAGATGTCCCAAATGCCACAGGTGATACTTACAAAGCCCTGATCCTTATGAAGGATGAGAGTCAATTGTTAAATTTCAAAGGGTATCCAATGGCTTTTTCCAGGCACTCTACCAAAGAGCCAGCAGAAAGGAAGTCCCTCTCCACTTCTACAAATTTAATGTAAATAGACTTAGGAGAAATTCCTGGGTCCACAATACAGTTTTGTGATAAAAATCCATTGATGCCAACCCACTCTTTGCTGAAGGTTTTGGTGTTGGCCTGAAAGTGTAAAAACAAGCACTGTTGGAGAGTCCTGACCTCGGCGATGCCAAGGTAACAATAGATGATTCTGGTTGGCTCCATCTCCACCTTGAGGGAAGCTTGCGACAATGGCATTTCGGTTTCTCCCAGAGTCTCGTTTTCAGGTTCTTGGCTGATGCTCTCGTGATCAGGAGATGGTGGCTTCTCGTGACAATCTTCATAGCCGATGGCATAAAGACCAGGGCTCTTTGGAATGCCTCCAGGTAACAAATACTGGACAATATTTCCACCTGTTGGCTTGGAGTGAGCAATAGGTATCCAGTCAATTTCCATGTGTAACTCTAAGCATCTGGCTTCACTGATAGTAATCTCTAAGAATTTGTAATAAACGTTCTTCCAGTTCATTTTCTGCACTCTGGTCATAATGATCCTGCCCTCGGGCTTCTCAGAGTTGAAATATTCCCGGAGTCGCTTGCCAAGGGGAACTTGGGAACTGATCTCAGCGTAATGGTAACGGATATCCTCCTTCCACCGTGTATTATAGCCAATCCCGAATATAGCCAGTTTGTTAGAAAGGTGTAGTCTAGAAAAGTCCGCCCAACTCTGAAAGAGTTCCCATTTTAACTGGACGGATTCCAAGATCTGTACAATATTCTGCATTAGGTCGCGCTTCCTTTAAATAAAAAAAAAGAACACAATAGGACTAAGTTTTAAGGCAGGCAATTAAGAAGAAGAAGAAAAAAGGATACAATCACAAAATGCCAACGGATGTAAACAGTCCTGTCATATGTTAAGGACAAATAGCTGCTAGAGAAATTCACAATAGTATCTTAAACCCTTATAGTACAAAACAAAGGGTTTGCTTAATGACGCTGGTATTTGCTTAACAACTGCAGTGTTTGCTTAACAAACATGAACCATGTGGAGCCCATTCTTTGTCAGCAAAATGGAACCAATTCCATTTATGACCTCTATAGTTTGGGACAGGAAAGACTGCTGCCTGAAAACAGGAGAGAAGCTAATTGTCCATATGGATAATGCTGAGCAAACTGAACCAGTAGTCTGATTTTTTAAGGCACTGTCATCATGAATCCTGCGTGGCAAATACAAGTCATCCTTGAGTTATGACCATAATGGAGCCTACCTATTATTGTATTTATTAATTAATTAATTTAATTTAATTTATATACTGCCCTTCTCCCTAGGGACTCAGGGCGGTGGACTCAGGGCGTATTATGGTCATAAGTTGCAACTGTCGATCCAATTTCACAACCTTTAAGCAAACATTGCAGCTATTAAGCAAATGCCACAGTTGTTAAGCAAACCCCATTGTTCACTATGGCACGGTTTTGCCACTATAAAATGTTCAAGTGATAGAGGGATGCTACAAACGGTCGTAAATATGCCCATGTTGCCAAGCACCCAATGCAGTCAGATGACCACGGGGGGGGGGGGGGTAGCACTGGAACTTTGGATCTGGTTGTGGGGATTTTTTGGTCCATCGAAATTTTGAATGATGCCGAAGCAACAAGTCATAAATTGAGGACTACCTATATTCTGAGAAGTGAAGGGAATTTCTATATTTTTGTATCTAATGCAGCTACTAACAAAGCACAATCTTATAAAGAGAACCATTCTTGTGTAGTGATTAAGGAGCTGAATTAAGACCAGGAAAACCCAGGTTGATAGCTCAGCTAGGGAAACTGGGAGTATGGAAACTTAACTCTCAGTTCAACCTATTTCACCCTTTCTGTCTATGTACTGAGACATCTAGATGGGCTTTCATTCAGTTCCTGCATTCTGAAAACTGCTGATATAAAACAATCAACATTTGCATAGCCATTTATGATATAGATGCAGTTACCAGACACTGCAACTTTCCAAGGATACAAGTTTGTATTTTATCTGGTTCAGCTGGAAAAAAATGAGACCTTGAAAAGTGCAGATACTTTCAGAATCTTAATTTCCAGGTAGAACATTCAAGATACTTACTGAGAATCTTCTGAAGATTCTTGTTTTATCTTCAATGTTTTCTTCACCGCAGGCATTTCATCTAAAAGGTAAAGCAGAGGTCAAAATAATTCATAACAACTGAGCCTTGTTACTTTAAAATGCAATTATAGCCCAATTATAACTGTGTCCAATTTCAGTATGCATACAGGCTTCACTGTAGTTTATTTATTATTTATTTATGTATTAAACTTTATTGACTGGACAACTCCAGTGGGCTCTGGGCGGCACATAAAACTAGGAAAAACTTAAAAACAGCTAAAAATATCTAATCACCCAGACAGGCCAGGCTAAAATAGCAATAGCGCAATAGCACTTAGACTTATATACCGCTTCATAGTGCTTTTACAGCCCTTTCTAAATGGTTTACAGAGTCAGCCTCTTGCCCCCAACAACCTGGGTCCTCATTTTACCCACCTCGGAAGGATGGAAGGCTGAGTCAAAATAATCTAATACATGGCAAAACAACACAAGTGAGGGGTTGTTGAACAAACATTAAAACATCAACCCCATGCCTGGGACCAAAACCAGATTTGTAAAGCTTTCGAGAGCCCTAGGAGAGAGGCCATTCTTATCTCGGGGGGTGGGGATGGGGTGCTGTTCTAAGATGTTGGAGTGGGGCAACAGAGTGAGCAGGCTTCCTGGACCCCATAACATGGCAACATACAGCAAAGGGACCTAGAGTGTGCCCACTCTACTGGAACATACTTGGGCAGGTAGACACGGTTGGAGAAATGCGATCTCTCAGATACCAAGGCCCTATGCCATACTGGGTTTATAGATAACTAAACAACCCATGTCAGAGGTATTTCCTTATCTAAACAGAGAAGTATAATGACCAAGGGTGAGCAAAAAAAGCAGGGAGAAGAGGACCGACTTCTAACTTCCTGTCAGCTTCCCATTGAGTTTCCTTGTGGGAATCTGGCAGGGAGTATCGGAAATCTCCCTTCCCTTCCCAAGAGGCAGGTGAATTGCTGCTGCAGGAGAGGGAAGGGAGAATAAGGCATTATGAGACTAGCTGGGAAACTGTCGCTGAAAATAAAGATTACATGACCGCAGCAGCCCATCTGCAACCAACAGCCCTCAAGCAGCAACAATTTCCCCAAATTTCATTCCCTCAGGAGTTACAGGTCCTGGATTTTGCATCCATTCTGTGAGTTAGCCCATTTGAGGTACCTTGGTTCAAAAGTTATTTCCCTATGATGCATTGTTTCACCCAGTTAAAGGTCATGACAACGAGAATTTTAGGTTGTATATTGATAAGATAACCAGCACCTTGAATTGCACTTAGAAGCCAACTGGCATCCGATGCAGTTGGTGTAGCAGTGGTGACACCTGAGCACATGGAGTGGTGTCTATTACTGCTCAAGCTGCTACATTTTCATGCAGCTATAGATTCTGGGTGGTCTTCAAGGTCAGCCCCATGTACAGCACATTGCAGTCATGCATTTGTGAAGTGACTGTGGCATGAGTGACTATCTGAAGGGCCTCCTTATAGGATAGCAAGCAGCCAAAAGCCATTTCGACATCAAATGTCACTTCACGAATTTCTAGAGTACACCAATTAATTAATAAACATCAACTGATACTAAAGACAAAAAAATATGACTGAATATTCACGTGGCAGCTGTTAATTGGAACAATAAACAAAAGACTATAAAAACAGTGAAGACATATTGTATTGTGTTGTACTGGAAAGGACTTTTGATGTTATGGACAAGATTGCAATGGATAATTGCAATCTGTTTACCACCATGCAAATGACAAATCTGTGTAATGCCATGCTTTCTTCCAGTTTAAATAATGGAATCCCCTCCCTTCAATTAATGCATTAACTGAGGTTTCACTCTATACAGGTGGCCCTCAACTTATCAGTGTTCGTTTAATGATGGTTCAAACCTATGATGATCTTGAAAACGTAACTAACAACCTATCCTCCAAGTTATGACTATGTTATGACTCCATGGTGGCTCCCTCTCTCTGAAACATCATTCCCCCAGAGATTAGAACGGCCCCACCCTAATTCTCTTCCAGAAGGCACTGAAGACCTGGTTCTGCCAGCGGGCCTGGGGAACCCAGAGCGGGATGGACTCCATTAAATGGCTCGTGAGATCTGCTGTCACCGGGGCGGGGTGGGTGGGAGCTGATTTTGTTATATTGTACTACATTAATTTATTTGATTCTTTTTGTTAGTTTTTATTGTTTTAAATGTGGTCTTTTATTCTGTAAACCACCTTGAGTCGCCATGGGCGAATAGGCAGCAAAATAAATAAATAAATAAGTAAATAAATAACTGCATTTTCTGAAATCTGATTTGAAAGCAATGATCTTGAGAGCTTTTACTGTATCAAAATATGAATTGTGCTATTAATGTTAGTATAGTATAACTGAAGTATACAAATTGAGCCCCATGCTGATTAATGCTTTGGGCCTGGATCTGTTTGATTCCCTCAAGCTTGGAAGCCGACTTGGATCAGTCGCTATTGTTCAGCCAATCTCACAGAATTGTCTATGTGAGTAAAAATTGGAGGAAAGAATATATGACACACAGAACTCCTGGACGAGAGATGTAATGCAATGAATAAATAAATATGCAAGCTGGTGGAGTGTCATATCATCTACCAAAATAAAGAGTTGGTACTGCCCCATTTCCTTACTTAAAATGAGATATCTCAGCCTCAAGTTCAAGGCATGCAACAGGAAGATGTACAAAACAGAAATGCTAAGCCCATGGTTGCAACAAAAGTTGCAGTGGCACCAATTTAAAGTATTAGCAGTCACCGGTGTTTCGGTAAAGTTTGCCACATCTTACCTAACTCTTGCTCGCCTGGTTGGTAACAGTAAAGATCCTGACTATGGTTCCCCCATTCGTCCTGCGAATATTCCTCCATTGTGCTACCATCAGACTCCAGCTCTTGATACAAGCCACTGCTATTGATGAGCACCGGTTGGCAGAGTTGAGAATCCCATCCTCCTTGACCAAAGACCTGCTCCAACTGTTCAAATGTGTAACTGCTTTTTCTTTTGCCCACACCATGTTCCTTCACTCGGCTGTAACACCTGCGAAGGGTCTAAGACAGAAAACATGCCTGTTAGTTTATAGTGGCCCACCTTCTACACCTCTTGTGCCATTTTTATTCTTCTTTAACTTTGTTCTAAACTCTGCCACATTTATTAGATTCTTTTAACCAAACAGGATTTTACAAAGAAGTTTTAAAGCCAAGTTGAATCTTCACAGCCATTTAAACTTCACAGCAAAGAGCACTTATATTTTTATATTTGCCACAAGAGGACAACACATTTAATAATAATTTTAATACATCAGCTCCATTTATTTGTCCTTTATTGCCAAAACTTTCCCTTCTTAACCCCCAAACTTGCTATATTATGCAGAACTAAAACCCCCAGTGAGATACCAACAAGCCCAAGGGAAGAGAAAGAACAGCTACTGTGGTACCCATAGTTTGAAGCTTAAGGAAAAGTGAGGGGGAATGGGGAAAAGAGAGAGATAGGGAGAAAGAAAGTGAAAGATAGAGAAAGAAAGAAAGAAGTCACCAAAAGCAGACAGCTGGATTGTCCCTTACTCCAAAAAGAAAACAATTAAGTTATTTTAGAAATGTTGGCCTAAACTCTTTAGCTAGTAAAATATATTACTTACATAGTTTGCATCCTTACTAACTCACTCTGTTTCTTGGGAAGCTGCTGAAATTTAAAAGAAGTGAAATCAATAATGCTCTGTATTCCCATGATCAAATATTAAACACACAATACTAAGATGGTCAGGTCTAATAATAAAACATTAAACCCAACACTAGATTTTTAGGCATCTTTTATACCCTATCTCAACCAGATTTACCCACTTTCACTGCATCTTAAATCATTCACTTGTCAATAAGAAGCCAAATTACATATTAAGGCAAGTGTGGGTAAAACACTGCTGAAAATGCTTCTTATCTAGGTTTCCCCTCTTTCTAACTCCACCCCACTTCTGTTCTTATGGAGAAATGCTTAAATTATGTTTCTTAATGTAGTTCCACTACAAAGGATGGGGGTACAGACAAAAAATTGACTAAAAGCGTGCAAGGCTTTTCCAGTTCAAATTGTTAGGAGCTCAAAACACTTCTAAAATGGTTGAAATAATCAATTTTGAGAGCAAAGCAGCACCACTAAAATTGACCCATGCAACATAACATGACACTTTATGGAGAATCCAATGCCTTGAATCCAATGGTGAGCCATTCATTGGGTACCAATGCTTTCTTTTCCTCTCATGCAATCCTGCACAGATCTCCAAATTTAGCCCAACTCTCAAAGGAGCAGATTATGAAGCAAAGAGGAGAAAGAACTGGCCTGTTTCCACTTACACTGATGGAACTATTTTAATGTGACTCTATCCCACCTGCTCTTCGATGAAGAGCAAATATAACTCATTGATAGAAAAGGGATGACAATAACTTGGAAATGTTAAAAAAGAATAAAGTAGAGTAAGAATAGTCTTGCTTTTCAGCACACTTCTAAGAAAGTGAAGCAATCTGGTTACCTCAACACGGTGAAATCTTACTGTTGAGAGTGGATTTCCCTTTACAATTCTGCTGCATTTTATCTTTTCACCATGCAGGCAGGTAAAAGTTATTGTAATCAGTATTTTTTTTTATTTTGAAATTTGAATAAAAGTTATCAAGAACGAAATTGCTTTCAAGATGCGGAGGAAGCAAAACACAAGTGGAGTGATGATGGAATGAAGAGGACCAAAAATAATTTGCTTGTGTAAAGTAACAGTAGTATAGGCTTCTTCACCTTATTCCATCATGGGTATAACAAAGGACTTTAGAATGCATTGCAAAGCCTTTCCAAGGTTACTGTTTACTTCTAATAAACTGAGCATAAAATTGGGAATGGAAAGGTGCAAGGCGAACCCCACAGTAAATTGCTAACCTTATGGGATAGATCTTAAATTTCAATGGACTGTTGTCAATCCTTAAATTTCTTAGAAAGAGTTTGGGATTATGATACAGATAACAACTCATAAATAAATTGGATTTTCCCAATTTATTTTTAAACCCCAAAGTTGGTTTAAAAACTTGTTTAATGACTTGCAGTGAGTCAATCTGAGAAGGATGTAAATGTGACATGCCAAGTATTTGCTACCACCCTCTGAAATTAGTACAGGCAAGGACATTGGCCAAAAAGCCTCCATGTACTTTTCAATCTTATGGAGTCAGATTAATCTTTCAAATCACCAATTCCTGATTTCTAGCATTTATTCTAAAATTTACTTTACAGCTTTCTATCATTTTGCTGGTAGCACATAGGGCGTGATATTCATCACTCTCTAAATCCCAGTTAGCTTTATGTATTGCAATATCCAACTCCCTTTTCCTATTTAGAAAAAAACATTTAAAACAATTCTAAATACCTTTCAGGAAAATATGTACACATTTCTTACTCCTTAAAGTGCTATACTATATTTAGAAAGAAAAAAATAACAAATACAGGTCAACTCTGGTTACATTTCAAGATGTTCTAAATAAAAATTGGCATATTGTTTGTCCCTTTCCTCACCAGACATTATGGATGGATGTTTTTCTTTAAATTTGGGGGACGGAAAGAGATAATAAATAAATCAGAAATGTTGCTAGCTATCAAAGTAAAATAGATTTTAAGTCATTGCTTATGGTTTGATATTTTTCAACAAGATGCATAATTCATTTATGACAAACAATTTGGTTTAGTCCTATAAAAAGGCAAAGGAATGTTGCCTAGAGTCACACCACATAAATAAAACCGAATCTACTGAAATCTATAGACACTTTTGCTTAGCTGTGTGACAAAGCTGATCATCTAACCAAGGTGCAGTCTGAACAGAAGTCACTAATAAAAGCTTCTAAAAATTGTTTTTATTAAGAACCAAGCTAAAATAAACAGTCCCTCCCAGAAAATTAACCAGGATGTCTTCACATGCTCTAATAAGATCATCTGAAAACTCCATCATCCACACACAGTCTGAAACTGCAAATTAAGCCCAAGTGTTTAAGAAAGTCCCTTTCAGTGGCCTCTTTCAAGATGACAGAAGCAACCTGGCCCAGCAGTAATCCTATCCTGTATTCAGAACAATTGTAAGAATCCAGATTTCAAACGAATTGCACAAACCTGCCTGCTGAGACAGAGCAGGAGAGTTAGAGACAAAGTGATAGAAAAACTCATGGATCTAGTTGTAACTCCATGGAAAAAACATCTGCTGTGACAGCTTCATTCAGCAAAACAAATCATCCATACTGTATTGCAAATGAACAAAGCTGTCAGACAGTCACTGGTAGAAAAAAATGCCTTATTTTATTGTTTTACTTATTTTACAGTTGCTGTTCTTTATGATATAAAATATCCAGCTTGCATTCTAACTTTATGCCATAATAGGGCTCGTTTCCACCACCCCCATTGGGTTTTGTATAGATGCATTCCAAGGCAGAAAGCAGAATTTACACTAGATAGGTTTCTACATCATGCTAAGCTAAACAAATCTAAAACAAAAATAAACACAGCAACACTAGCACAATGCTACAATTTCTTGCTGTATGTTAAAGCGACATCCCACTTTCCTTCCCAGAATTCAAGGAGCCATACATGGCACCTCTTCCTACACTTTTTCCCACAACAGGCCAGTGGGAAAATGAGTTGAGACTATAAGTTCCCCAATTTAACTTGGTGAACTTCCATGGCTGAGAGAGAACTCAGACCTCCCTAAAATATTCTGATGAAAATTTACATCTAAATCGAAAGATTTAGATGTAAAAAATAACTTTACTTTAATTAAGTGTAAACAGGTATGCACTTACATACTGAAATTTCAAATAGTTTTGCAGTATTAGCAGTTCCTAAATCTATCAATGGAAAACAAATATCAGCAAGCACATAGGTAAACATGCACAGCCAAAGGATCTGATCCCATTAAAAAGGATCCCACACAAGACAACAGGAAAAGAGCTTGGTTATATGGGAGCAATCAACCCTGACTGTTCTTTGGAAGAACAGATACCAAAGCTGAAACTCAAATATTTGGCCGCTTAATAAGAAGACAGGAACTCACTGGAAAATAGCCTGATGTCGGGAAAGATTGAAGGCAAAAGAAGGAGGGGAGGGCAGAGGATGAGAAAGTTAGATAGTGTCATAAATGCAATAAACATAAATTCGGGCAAACTTCGGGAGACAGTGGAGGACAAGAGGGCGTGGTGTGCTATGGTCCATGGGGTTGCAAAGAGTTGGACACAACTTAGAGATTGAATAATGACAATATAGGACATGGGTGTCAAACTCGCAGTGTCACATTGCCATCATGTGATATTTCGTGACATGTTTCCCTTTTGCGGAGTTGGGGTGGGCATGGCCTGCATGTGACGCATCCAGTTCATGGGCCACCAGTTTGACACAGATAGAGGAGGTTGGAAATTAGAAGAAATCTGTGCTGAGAGGCAAGAAGCTTGGATATGTTATTTACGCAAGAGTGCATTTATGATGGGATCTAACACTTTTAGAGAGTGAATCTTCATGATCTCTAAAGCACATTCTAGTAGATAAAACAGATTCTGAGAAATTTCTGTGTACCTAACCAACTGCTGGCTTTTAAAAAATAAGATTGCTTTAGTTCTCCTACAGAATGAAGGAAAAGCAAACTGTGTACATTAAGTAAATAGTTGGTTCTAAAAAATGCCATTATAGATACATTATTGTGCCACCTTGTCGAGCAACCTAATTTCACATTTGTCATTTTCAAAATCCACACAAGGCCTGCTTTGTTTGTGCTGAATATTTAATATATAATGTATGCAAAATTTCTCAGAATGCAAAATTTCACTAGATGCTGAATTTAAAAAACACACAATGATTGTGGACTTCAAATTACATACATTACAAACAACTTTAACTGCTGATGTGATTTCTGTGAGGCCTAGACCACCACAATGTCATTATAAGCATATTGTAGTTTTTCAATATATGGAAATGGATGAAAACATTGAATTGAAATAGTTGAAAAGTCAATTTTTATTTTCTTCATCATTATTAGTACTGTCCTAGATATCTGTAATTTCTATTGTAATTCACTTGGTGTATTAAAACAATATAGAACAGGAGTGTCAAACTTGCAGTATCGTGTTGTTGTCACATGACATATTGTGACTTTTCCCCCTTTGCTAAAACAGGAATGAGCGTGGCCAGCGTGTGACGCATCCAGCCCGCGGCTGTGAGTTTGACACCCCTGATATAGAACTTTCTTATTAATTTGTGGAACAGCTTAAATTAACAAGAAGTTTCTTCTCCGTGGTTAAGTCTAGCTTTACCTCTCTTTGATTGGATTATGCCATCTGTCAGTACAGAAAAATGTATTTCAGAACTCACAGCCTTTTTTGTTACATTTACAGATGCCATCCAGATACAAGGTTTATCTCATATTTGTGGTCTGTTAAGTAACTTTTTAATTTAAAGCATCACTTTGTTTTCGTAAGACTCGTACTTTTTCATGAAAACAGTCCAGTATCACAGTCTTACAGAATATGTGGATGTGAAATTGTTTTCCTAGATTTGGCTTGCTGTCTTTCTACCTATTTCTGTCAAGAAATCAGTTTCAAAATGCTGGTCAACCTTCCTTCTTTAGGAATGACTCTCTTACAGCTGATTAAACACACACACACACACACACACACACACAATCTTATGGATTTCTACCCAAAGGTAAATTTCACAATATTTTCTCTCAGCTAGCTAAAACAAAGACCACTTTTCATAATGTATAGTAAATATTCAGTGTTCCTTACAGTTGCACACTTTAAATACATTCTTCTAAATTACCATTCTGTTAAAGCAAAAGTATCAAGCAAATATCATACCCATAAATTCATAATTGAGCAAAAGAGCTGCAGACAGAAAAGCTGCTGGGAAGAGAGTACATTTTATGTTTTCCAGACACCAGAACCAGCAACAGTTTTGTCTTCCCTACAAAACACAGCCTTCAGTTGTCAAATGTTACTATTTGACTCATAACTATGGCCAGTAACAAAATCACACAAAACATCATAATTCTACATACCAAATGTCTGGTGATTGACAGATTAATAAAAAGCACAGTGTCCATGCATTAGGAAATCTATTTCTCAACTCGTGAAGAAACCTTGGAACATCTTATTTAAAAGCAGCATTTATTAAAATAAAAATGTAATTCAATCAGCAAATTTCACACATAATAGGATTCATGTCAGTCACATTTGCAGCACCTTCTTTATGGAAGACACCCAGAAATTTCACATTCTAGTGCACATAATCAGAATGGGCTAAAGACAACATCTGAATTTTAAAACTTCATTTTAGCCGAAAGAATTTTACAAGGTGTCTCCTTGTCTTTAGATCTACCATAAGAAACAATAGATAGTCCCATGTACTATCCAAGGCACTGCTACTTTTTAAAGATGGAAGCATTCATTCGGCTCAAAAAAGTCCACCTTAATCAACCACATGTGCATCCTTTTGTAACTACCCCTTTCCTTGTAATCTGGCAGAAAATCAAAGCAAATAACTTGCATGGGTCTTTTCAGCATTAGATCTCTCTGAAGTTTACTGCATTCAATATATTTATACAGCAAGAAGGTGTAGCCACATTCCATGACTCTCCACACACATTTCCTAGAGTGTTTTCCACATAAATGCCAGCATTTCCCTTTCCCGATCTAACTTAATAATGTTAAGCTTAAAGTCCCTAAACAGAGCTAACCAAGTTCTCATTACTGTTTTGGATGAATTATTTTGCATTTAGCTAGAGAGCTAAAACTATCTATTGCAAGCTCAGCCCTTAAAAACCATTCTTCATTATCAGCACTTACAACAGGTCCTTTAGTGGCTCTTCAAAGTTACAACAGCATTGGAAAAAGTGACTTACGACCGTTTTTCACACTTACAACCTTTGCAGCATCTCCAGGGTCACGTGATTTACATTTGTATGCTTGACAAGTGGTTCATATTTATGATTGCCGTGTCCTGGGGTCCTGTGATCCCCTTTTGTGACCTTCCGACAAGCAAAGTCAATGGGGAAGCCAGATTCACTTAATAACCGTGTTAGTAAGTTATCAACTGCAGTGATTCACTTAACAACTGTGATAAGTCGTAAAAACTCATTCAACAAATTTCTCACTTAGCAACATAAATTCCGGGCTCAACTGTGGCTGTAAGTCAAGGACTACCTATAGTGACAACACCCTCTCAACTCAGCCCCAAAGGAACTTCGAAACAACCAACCACCCCAGAGCACAACTTTATACCGTGACAAAATCCAAGCTCTCGAGTCTCACTTACTCACTCACTCCATCCATCCTATCTGTTTTTGCTTTGAATTGCACGGTTGTTTTGTTTTGTTTTTTAAAGCGCACCCGTTCCCTTTTAAACTGGGTACGTCTCATTTAATGAAAAGAAGGACTAGGGAAGACATGAGGACTAGGGGAGAGATGATAGCAGTGTTCCGATATCTCAGGGGCTGCCACAAAGAAGAGGGAGTCAAGCTATTCTCCAAAGCACCTGAGGGTAGGACAAGAAGCAATGGGTGGAAACTAATCAGGGAGAGAAGCAATTTAGAACTAAGGAGAAATTTCCTGACTGTGAGAACAATTCATCAGTGGGACAACTTGCCTGCAGAAGTTGCGAATGCCCCAACACTGGAAGTTTTTAAAGAACATGTTGGATATTTATCTGAAGTGGTGTCAGGTTTCCTGCCTGGGCAGGGGGTTGGACTAGAAGACCTCCAAGGTCCCTTCCAACTCTGTTATTCTATTCTATTCTAAAACTAAACAGGCAGGAGGAGTCTCCGCTCCCCATCTCAAAGACAACCTCGCTCCTTCCAAAAAAAATCCCCTTAAATATAAAAACCTTAAATATGAGCGAGTGGGGGGAGGGGAAGAGGAGGTTTGTTCTGAGGGCCATGTGGTTTTCTTGGAGCTATCGGGGCCTGAAGGGACGAGATTCAGGGAATCTTGAGGAAAGGGGCGCGCATCGTCGGAGAAAGCCCCCCGCCCGCTGGCAGAGCAACCCCGACGGGGCTGGAGGGAGGCTTGGCTTCCCCGGAGAGCGCCTCAGCATCCCCGGCTCGTCGGCCGCGCTGCCTACCTTGATGCGCTCTCGGCACTGCGAGGGGGTCCGTTCGTAGCCCAGCTCGGCCAGGGCTCGGGAGACGCGCTCGTACATGGCGGGGCCGGGGGCCTTGCTGCCGAAGACGGTGCCGGCGCCCTCCAACTGCTGGTACCGCGCCTCCACCAGCCGCTCGTTGCCCCACACGGCGATCAGCGCGTTGGTCTCGGCCGGCGTCCACGACATCCCTCGGCAAGCCGCCGCCGCCGCCGCGGCGCTGCTGCCCGGGGAGAAGGAGACGGAAGGAGAGGCCCCCACGCCGCCTCCCCCCGCACCGGCCCCGGTTGAGGTAGCCGCCGCCGTCACCGACCCCGCTCCGGCGGGGCCTAACGGGGAGGCGCCGCTGGGCGTGGAAGGGTCGGAGAGGCTGGGGTTGCCGTCGCTCAGCGCTCCGGGCGAGCCGGGAGACAGCACCTCCATCTTGGGGATCTTGAGCGGCGACTCGGCGGCGGAGAGCTGTGAGGAGCCACAGGGCGCCGCCATATTGGGACTGCGGGGCTCAGCGGGCGGAAGTGACGGAGAGAATCCAGTGGGCGGGGCTTCCGCCAGGCGGCGGCAACTGGAGGGCCAAGCGCGGGGAATGCAAAGAGAAAGAGAAGGTCCCCGCACGCCGGGGGAGGGCGTGGCCGCACGTGGCGAGCTGGGAGGAGCTTCCGGCCTCTGAGGTGCCGATTGGGTCAATGGAATGAACTGGGACGGATTCGCTGGTCTCTTTTGTAGCCTAGCGATAACTCTGCAAATCGTGGTCGTATGTCGAGGACTAGCCGTGTGCCATGCTGCGCGCACGTGGCTTTATACGATTTGATAGGGGCTGGTAATCATGCTGCCCTGAGAGAGCATCCATTTCCAGCTGGCAAAATGCAACCAGCCCCGATCTGGCAATGTTGCATCTGTGCCCCACAAGCTGCCTTGGTTGCCAGTTTGCTTCCCAGTGCAAATCAGGGACTGGTAATAATGACCTATAAAGCCCTATGGGACCAGGCTACAGCTAGTCTTCGACTTAGGACCACAGAATGGAGCCCAACATTTCTATTGTTAAGTGAGACATTTAAGTGAATGTTGTCCCATTTTACAACCTTTCTTGCCTCGGTTGTTAAGTGAATCACTGATAAGTTGATAAGTTAGTAAACCAGTTGTGCAGTGAATCTGGCTTCCCCATTGTCTTTGCTTGTCCGAAGGTCGCAAAAGGGATCACATGATCTTGGAACACTGCAACCGTCATAAATATGAACCGGTTGCCAAGCATCTGAATTTTGATCACATGACTGTGGGGATGTTGGAAAGGTGGTAATTGTGAAAAATGGTCATAAGTCGCTTTTTTTTCAGTGCCGTGGTAACTTTGAATGGTCACTCACCGAACTGTTGTAAATCCAGGACTACCTGTATTTGTGGTCTCTCCTCTCTTTACATCGACCTGTTCTAGCAGGAAGGACATGTCGCAAGTCGCATCTGTTACAGAAAAGAGACCACTCCAGCTCTATCGAAAGGAAAGATTTATTGTGCAAGGTTCAGCAGCGATAGCTCAGCAAAGTCTGAACTCTGAAGTTTATATATTCTTTTCAGCCAGTATATTCATTTCCGGATGTACACCTGATTACCATATATGGGTATGACATGCCCACTTCCTTGGTTCTGCCGGGGTAGCTCAGCACAGGTGAGATGTCATTAATCCCATTAATCCCATCAGTCCTCTCATTCCACAATGTCACGTAGACACGTAGGCATTGCAAGTAAGGACTTAATCCCATCATTCTACTTTATTCCCCCCTCTGGAACTCTTCTGACTTCTCAAGAGGAGTATCATAATTGTTAGTGTCAATAATTCTCTGATATTCCCACATAGCCATGACCTGGGTGACTCTTCCCTTTTTGCCAATAAAGACAAACTATTTGACATATTTTTAACAAAAACGGGCATAACACATGGTAAAATGATTCATCCGGCCGCATCCGATCGCTTGTAATCCTGGAAGTTTAGGGAACTAAAGATGTCTTTGAAATTGAATCTATTGCATTCCTGGTCAGCATTGTAGGTGAGCTGTCTCATTTTAGTGGTTAATTGCTTAATAACTTTCCCTGTTTCATCAATTTGTAAGCAACAATTAGAGAGGTTAAATTTTCCACACAACCCTCCCTCCTTAGCCAAAATGTAATCCAGAGCCAATCTATTTTGATATACAGCTATCCTTATCTTATCTGTGGTTTTCAGATAATATGTTCAAGGCCTTGTCTGTTCTTTGACCGGCCAGGTCTATGACAGCCTGTAACCTGATAATCCTGTTCAGCATATAAATAGGGGTTCTGTATCCATATGAGCCATCCTTCACCCAAGTGGCCTGTCCATATGTACATACTATTTGCTCAGAGTTCCAAGTGTTGGTTTTTTTCATATTCTGCCAACTCTTTACATGGTAAAATTAGAGAAAGCTGTATTCACATCCCTTCTGTGTCTCTTTTTTATTATTATTATTTTATATATTAAACAAAAACATAAGACAAAAATACTTACAAACATGTATACATAGAGACAATACAAAAGAGAAAAACAAACTAACATTAATTCAGCCTATTGTCTGACTTCTAGAAAGCTGTTGCATCGGTGGTTATTTTCTATTTCGCCTGTTTTTCCTCTATTAAAAATCTATTTTACATGCTTACTTGTTTTTACTTTTTTACATTTCCAAATCTTAACTTTATACTCTATTTTTAAGTTTTCCCCTATATAAAAATGTTTATTACTCCTATATATCCTTCTAATAGTCATTCTAACTGTTAATACATACAGTCATACAGTCTTCCTCATATATGATTACCTGAGTTTCTTAGTTGGATTTTGCATAAATGTTGTTTTGTCAGTCCTGTCTTTCCCTCTAGCCAGGAGTACCATCTTTGCCAAACTAGATAATAATCAGTGTCCTCTTGTAACTCTTTTGTAAGTCTGTCCTTCTGCGTCTCTGTAACCCCACTATGTCATACACAGGAACACCCAACACTTGACTCAACTGAATAGGCAAAAGGAAGAAGGATGGCTTATTCCATCCTAATACAAAAGACCCTGACCAGTTCCAAGGTAGTTTTTGGAACTACCACATATCCAGTACATGTTGTCTGGGGCAACCCATTCCTCCAAGGTACTATTAAGATAGTAAAGTAAGGTAATATTAAATTTACTAGGCTCTGTCTTATTACCAGGAGAGATCCAACTTTTGTACTCCTGATCCCAGTATCCTAGACAGATGAAGTCTTCCACGGGCTCAGTTTGATTCCTCACAAAACAATTTCGCCCCACGAGGTTAGTTGATAATGTCCATACAATACCAGAAAGGCAAGTTCCGGCTGAAATATTCCCTTCCTGAGACATATTATTGAAAACTTCAGGGCTTGCTTCCAAGGCTTCCCACGGCCATTGTTCGCCCATATTCGTACCACCGCACACAAAACAGTTCCTTACTGTCAATGTTTTAGCCACTTCTGCCATTTCTACAAACATATTGTTAACCTTTGTACTTATAGAGAGTGGATCATTATCCAATTTCCTTAGATTATCATATACAGACTAGCCCAAAGTTCTAATTTGCCCTTCATGAATCTTCTCCATTATTATGATTAGGTAAATCAAAGGGTCCTGGCCTGCTCCATCAATTCCAAACCCATAGGCTTTTAAAGGTGAATGGGTTCTGAGTATTTCTAACCTAACCTGGTTACTGTTTTTGACTCTTGTGAATTCTCCCAGTCCTGCACATTTATCCACCTCTTGTATAGTCACACACACATTCCCATCCTGCACATTTCACTGAACCTGCGCAGGGTAGCCACTCCTCATGTCTGGCCATAATCCAGGTGGTATTGATGCTACACAGATATCTATGGTTGTGTTTGTATGCATCTTTCCAAGAGACAGATCCACAAACCACTTAGCTGGTCAACCTGGTTTATCTATAGCCGTACACACATCAAATTCCAATATTATTTTCTCACTTCCCTATCTAAGGACAGTGGTATGATTCACATATGCATACCGGCCCTCTATTTTCTCACCATAAAGTTGCCCAAACCCTGTATACAAGGTGACATTCAACTTTTCCAGAGTTTCAGGTTTGTAATAGATCTCCTTACTTCCTAGAATACACAACATATACATGGTTCCATTTCTCTGACATGACCTTCCCGTGGGCTTATAATCTTTCGGGGCTTGGGTGTGATAGATTAACGTAGTCACAGTGGCCAAACCTTGCTTCGCCTGGGTAACACATTGTTGACAATTATCAGAGATGTCGGGTTTTATAGCTTCCCGACATCTACGGGTCCTGTGAATATTCTGATGTATAGAAATGGCTCTAGGGATTGGTGTTTCC
Source organism: Masticophis lateralis (assembly GCA_030761175.1). Taxonomy (NCBI): domain Eukaryota; kingdom Metazoa; phylum Chordata; class Lepidosauria; order Squamata; family Colubridae; genus Masticophis; species Masticophis lateralis. The sequence continues at coordinate 4,097,907 of JAUDYJ010000008.1, read as the reverse complement.
GGACTGAGCATAACCCTGCCCATCCTTTCCTTAGTTGCCATGGGCTGATTGCATGCCCTTCAACAAAGAAAGGTGGGACCGCAATCCAGACTTAACAGGGGCAGGCCAATGTCTATTAAGGCATGTCCACATATACCAATTCGGAACAGCCTACTCAGATTCCTACAAGTTTCCGAATTTCCTGGCCCTTTCTCTAGGCACATTATTGAGACATGTATATCAAAAGTTGTCGGATCATCACATGGTTGGGGCCACTTATCCTCCCAGTATGCTGGGTCTAGTCGAATTATGTTGTTGGTCTCACACTCTGTCCTTCCTATCGGCTCGCTAAAAATAATGCTTCGCCTAGGACCCCATTCTCCTAAATTTTCAATACACACTATAGTACTTTCCCCTCGTGCACAATACCCTAATACCATGATTAGGAGTACTAATCCCAGTACTCCTGCTGTGCGTAAAGGGTCAGCTTCCGGTGTGACCCAGCAAAGCTCTTCAACACTGTGTGCAGGGAACCTATTGCCGGTAAGGTTCAACAGAGTGTCCTTTTCAGGATGCAGACAAGTAAAACCACTACCAATGTCATTACTTCAATTGAAAAATTTATATGGTTCCAATTCATTTACATTTAAGCTTATGGACCAATGGTTTCTAGGTGGGTTGTGCCTCCCATTGGACTGGGTCGCTATTAGCAGTGCCTTTCAGTCTGGTCCAATGGATCCACGATTTGGATTCCACCGTTTTTACTGCAAGAACACATCATTATGGTATATGGCACTTTCCATTATGGTTTAAAAGGTTCATTTTTCCAGTGCTTTAACCACACTCTATCCCCTGTTTTAAAGAGATGGCATTTTGTACTTAATATAGGTGGTGTTTATTCTCCTACATATGTCCTTATAGCCTCTATGCATGTATTCAATCCTTGCAATTGCTTAATTAATTAATTTCCTATTCCCTATTCCCGCCTCATGGGACAAGTCTGGCCAGCCCATCACATCTCTTTGTAAAATCGTGGGGGGTCTTCCATGATGATTGTATGGGGCGTAGTCTTTAAATACTTAGTGATAAATTTCTGAATGGATTCAGTGGCTGCTGGGGTATAATATCTCTGTTTAACTCGTACAGGGCAGATGCCTGGCTTTACGTCTACCACCACAGGAGGCTGGAATCTTGTATATCCTGGAGGATTGTCTTCTGCCTATACCCCAGAGACATCAAATTCTTGCCATTTTCCAGATTTTGGAGTCTCTAATAATCATTAGGTGACAGGTGTGATCTGGGTGATGGTTCAAGGTTAATTCACTACCTTCGGGTGTAAATGTGACCATCGCCCTTAATTTAATAAGTAAGTCTCTCCCTAAAAGCGGGATTGGACATTCTGGCATATATAAAATTGATGGCTGAGTTTCGTATTACCTAATTGACATAAAATAGGTTGTAGTATAGGCCTTCCAAGCACTTTTCCTGACACTCCCTGAATTTTTTACTTGAGACTCCGAAGGGGGGGCTATCGGTTTATTAATCTTTCCCACCTTTAAACAAGGGGCTCTTGGGTGGGTCCTCTAAGCCTGGTCCCTGTCATTCAGTCCAGTCCATCCCCGCTAATCCAATCAGCTCCCCCCTCTCCGGGGGGGGGGGGAGAGGGGGTTGCCTCCTTTGTTCCTCATACCCGATAACCTCCTCTGTCTCTTCCCCTCATCTCGTTTCCTCTCATGGTGGGAGGAAGCAACGCCCTGTCTCCTCCTCTACCCCAGGATCCCAATCGCCATGGGCATTCCTGCTCGCCAGTGTCTCTCTTCTTTACACAGGGCACACTGGTTGGGTCCAAGAGGCACTCCTCCTAATGCGGCAGCAAGTAATTCTGCCTTCCTTTGCATTCGTCCCTCTCTCTCCTTCTTCTCTACCTTGTCTCTATTTACAAACACTTTCCTTGCTATTTCCACTAACTGACTGGTATTCATTCCCTATGCTCCTTCCTGTTTTTGTAGTTTCCGCCTAATATCTTTAGCACTTTGGGCAATGAATTTTTTCATTCAACATAGCCAAATTTTGTGGTTTCTTGTGTTAATTTAGGCATACTGCTCGTACGCCTCAATTAGCCTCTGTAAAAAACTTTCCGGGCTTTCATCAGGCTTTTGCAACACCATGGCAGGTTTTGAAAAATTGACCGGAGGTTTTCCTGCCCTGATCAGTGCTTCTGTGGTGAGGGCACGGAAGTCCATCCGGCGAGTCCTATGAGTTGCATCATTAGGATCCCAGTGTGGACTGACTTCAGCAGCCCTATGTCTTCTTTCGGCTTGATGGGCTTGATCATTATCATTAGGAAATCTTTCCTTCAGGATTTTATCCCTGACCGCCTTCCATTTTTCTCAGTCCTCAGGTGTGAGAAGGGTTCCCAGGAGTTGGTGTATGTCATTCCATGTGGGCATCTGGGTCTGCATTATAGTTTAAATCAGATCCACAACTTCTCTAGGTTTTTGATTAAATGGGCCATAATGTTGTTTCCAATTTAATAGATCCGTAGTAGTGAAAGGAGTGTATTGAAATATAGAGACTATATGGGGCTGACCTTGAGCATCTATAAATTGCTGGCCCACTAGTCTTAATGGGGCAACTAGATTGGGTGGATTGCTCTTACTACGGGTTTGTTGGGCCACTGGGGAGTCCTCCTTTGATTCTGACTCAGAGGAGGAAAGCTGCTTTTTCTCCTTCTTTATTTGTTTCTTCTCCTTCGGTCTTACTGATTGACCTCCGGAGTGAACTACCACAGCTCCCCCTTGTGCCTGCAAAGGCAAGAGTGGGTATCAGGGCACATATGGAGGGGGCCTAGTTTCTTCCTCCATTCCCCCACTTAAGACAGTTTTTGATCTTTTCTGGCACAGGGATTTCTTTCTTTGACTATTTCAAGTGTATGACTCACACACATTCACATCCACTCAGCCCTGCATTTTCTTAACTACTCTGGGTTATTTTCTACTGCTATTTGCCACTGGTCTATATATTGATATTGATCGGGATGACCAGTGCCAGGATCAGTAATTGCCTAAAAACCTATTATTCGGAGATCTAAGGTCCCCGACGAAGGCCACCTTACGAGTGGCCGAAGATGTGCCACTCATCTTTGCATAACTTCTGCAAAGTAAACTTATCCGCTTTCGGATCCCCATAATCTCTGCTAAAAGCCTGCTCGAAATTATTTAATATACATTGGAGCAGTGTCCTTGGGACACTACTCTTTCCACCCATTCCTAATGCACTACCAGTGACCTGGGTGCCGGAACTCAACAGTCACCTTCAGGAACTGCACTAGTTTAACCACCCACACCAAAACCTTATACGGACTTCTTTAGGATCAACGTCCTGAGTCCAGGGTGGTGATCAGGCATCCTCTTCTACTCTCAAGCGGAGTAGGAAACCAACACTATTGTATACTCGCCTGCCGGCAGGTCTTCCTCTCACATCCTGATCAGGATGCGTTCAGACTTCCTTTCCTTTACTCACAAAGGGTCCTTGGGCTGACTGAATGTACCCTCATCAGTGGATGGCCCCCCGCCCCGTGCCTCTGAAGTAAATGACTTCGTGGCACCTTGAGGTACCTGGGCAAGGGATCCCTCCACCGCCGTGGGGTCCTGGTTGTCCGGAGCGAAAAATCGCCTGGTGACTCCTGCCTGGCTCGCCAGTTAATGTTACAGAAAAGAGACCATACCAGCTCTTTATCGAAAGGAAAGGTTTATTGCGCAAGGTTCAGCGGCGATAGCTCAGCAAAGTCTGAACCCTGAAGGGTTGTTACCTACAAGATTATATATTCTTTTCAGTCAGTATGTTCATTTCCAGATGTACACATGAGTACCATATATGGGTATGACATGCCCACTTCCTTTGTTCTGCCGGGGTAGCTCAGCACAGGTGAGATGTCACGTATACCATTAATCCCATCAGTCCTCTCATTCCACAATGTCACGTAGACACGTAGGCATTGTGAGCAAGGACTTAATCCCATCATTCTACTTTACATCTACAAATGTATGCATAGATGTATGATGTATGTATGTATTTATCCCATCTTTATTATAAATAAGTTGAGGCTGTGTGATAGGACGTAAGAGGAGAGCCTTTTGTGTTGTGGCACCTGCCCTCTGCAATATCATTCCTCCTGAGGTCAGATTGGCCTTCACCTTGTTGACTTTTTCAAGAGAGCCTGAAAAAATTGCTTTGCTATAAGGATTGGGCATCTGGGAATGTGGATATGGTGTCTATAAGATTGTTATATTGTTAGGTGTCTGTGGAAATTCTCAGTCATCAAATTCAAATGCTTGGCAACTGGTTCATATTTATGACCTTTGCTGTGTTCTAAGATCATGTGATCCCCATAGTTGTCTCAAAGGTGCTTTTCCAAAAGACAGCTAGACTGCTTTTTCCTTGAGGAAGAAGAACAATTGTTTTTATATTGTTAGAGAAACTGACCTCTTCTCCCATAAACTATGTTTTGTAATTGTAATGGTTTTGCTGCTTTTAATGGTTTTAATTGTGTTTTTGATCAATTGTTGTACTTTATTAACTTTTTATGTTGCCCCGAGTCATGTATGTGAGATTGGTGGCTGAATAAATTTATTAAATAAATATGTGTTGTCTTTAACACATTGCAGCTCATCTAGAGTCATATTCATTTGAATATGGTAATTTGGTAATGTTAGGATGTGTTCAAGTTATCAATATTAAGATTTCAATTCCTAAATTGAAACAGCAAAGTGACTTCAAACATTCTCAGAGGAATCGAGAAAAACTTTTTTCTTGTTCTTCCATTAATCTCATTGTAAGAAATATAATTTCACATTGTTTGAAGCAATTCTCCACTGGTTATTAGGAGAAAATATCCAAGCTTCTTTATTTGAGAATGTATAAAACAGCCCCTAGTATCTATTTCATCTTTATTTTTTTAAAAAATGACTAGTTTTGAAGTTACAATTTTTCTTACCTGCTATGACATGGAACTTTAGAAGGAGTGATCTTATCTAGACCAAATAAGCCAATAACAATGACTTGAGTTTAATAACTTGCCAGTATTCTTAGCAGATTCAAACTTTGCTTCCTCAACTTGTCTGAGCTAATCCATACTAACAGTATTTTCAGTGATCACATGACCTTGGTCATATTGTTATAGAAATCAAGACTCACAAGATTTCCGTGGGTGATCAGAGAGGTTTATTGCACAGATTCAGTGTAAAACAAGAAGCAAAAACACTGAATCCCGAAAGATTATGATGCAGTAACTTAAATACATACTTTTAACATCTTATGATTGGTTACATTTCTGACAGCCCATTGCAACAAACTCACCCCCCCCCCCATTTCCCTTGCTACTAATTCCTAGAAGCGTACTAACGTGTATTCCCTCTTTAAGAAGAACACAGGTGTTCTTGCAAACCTTATCTAAGTTTCTGCCGTTAGGTCTGTGGTTGCCACTGCTTGGCTAAGTGTGATCTTTTACTCCTAATAATGTTTCCTGAGCTTGACAGCTGAGAAAGGTTAGTTATTTCTGTGGTTTTACCTTTTGAACCCAATATTAAAGAAAGGGACCCCGTTTTATATCATTTTTTATCCAATTTCATTATTCTATTTTAATATGATCATAAAATATGAACGGTCATAAAATATGAACCAGTTGCCAAGCATATGAATTTTGATCACATGACCATGGGAATGCAGTAAAGGTGGTAACTGAAAAACAGTCATAAATCACATTTTTCAATCCCAATGTAACTTTGAACGGTCACTAAACAAACTGTTGTAAGCTGAGGACTCCCTCTAGGTGGCAGGTTGTGCATGTAGTTTTTGATCAACTGTAGTCCCTGCGTTCTTCTACCAATTGTTCTGCTCTCTTAGTGCCTCACACTAAGATTTATTTATTTATTTATTTATTTATTTATTTATTTATTTAGCATATGGCATATCATACATGGACTAGCAATATAGATTAACATTTCATATAAATTAGTAAAACGTAATAAAATATATATTTTTTAAAAAATCTTCGTTCAAATGCCTTCATTCAATGCCAGTGATGGCTAACATTTTTCTCGTCATGTGCCGACAGCACATATGCATGCCGGCACCCATAATGCAATGTGCCCCTCCACACATGTGCCCGCGACTACCCCCATGCTCCCTGCGCATATACGTGCAACTCCCCCACCCCTTGTTTTTGGCCAAGCAGGCCTCCCTGCAGCCTCCAGGGCCCAAAAACAGGCCATGGGGGGGGGGGCACACCCCATTTTGGGCCTAGCAGGCCTCCCTGCAGCCTCCAGGGCCCAAAAACAGGCCATGGGGGGGCCACACCCCATTTTGGGCCTAGCAGGCCTCCCTGCAGCCTCCTGGGTCCAAAAATGGGCTGGAGGGCATGCCGCACCCCCATGCTCTGCCCTGCCCCTGCGCATGGGCATACGACCCCCCTGCATGCACCCACATCTCCTGCATGCACCCCACCCCCCGCATATCCCCAAAATCAGCTGGCCGGTGGGAGGCTGCACATGCACACGTGCAGTGAAGCTGAGCAGGGTAACGGCTCGCGTGCCCGCAGAGAGGGCTTTGCATAGGTTCGCCATCACGGGTCTAGGCCATCTAACCATTGAAGCGCAGCATCGCTTATATTAAAAAAAATCAGACACAAGATCGGTAAATGCCCTCAGTTTACAGCCGGTCACGAGGTGATCCACAGTCAGTATCATGTTTCAAGCTTTTACATCCTATGTAGCAGTTGTAATTTGAAAAACCAAATTACGTGAAGAATATCAGTGAATGTTGCCACTCTACAAATTATTTGGAACTGAGATGAGTTGATTGATTTATCTTTTTTTTAAAAAAAAACTTTCTATTTTAACTGACAGCCAATGTTCCATCGTTTTCAATGCTTTGGAAAAGAAGAGATAGAGATATTTTCTCCCTATGGAGTTGTGTAGCCTTTTTAAAAAGGAAAAAAAAATTCTGGAAACCTCAAGCTTTTCCTGAAAATACTGGTATCCCTTGTTTCCCTCTAACTATGAGATTCGGGTTAATGTCAGGGTTCCAAGTAACACCCCCAATGAAAGAAAACTGTGAGGCTTGAGTTTCCTCAAAAGTTCCATTTTATTAGAAATGTCATATTGACACATCTGGGGAAACCCAAATCTGAGAGGTTCCAGGTTTTTCCTACCCAAAGGAAAGTTCAAGTTTCCTTTGGGTAGGAAAGGAACACCCAACACCCACATGTCCATCACATGGTCCAATCAAAGCATCATCCCAACTGGAGATGCTTCCCAGTTCCAGCCATCCAGGTGCAGGGCAAGATGTCCTTGACTCTCTGAGAAAGGAATGTTATTATGACTATATATCACCCTGGCTCCATACAATTCCCCCTCCCAGTTTCCCACAGTAGTAAATGTGGCAGGCCTAAAAATCCAACGAAAAAGATGGCTTCCAGATCTGACACTAGCTCTGTTCGACTTCTATCAAACATCCACAGATATTTCAGAAATGTTTACAGGATTGTTTTTTTCCCTTTTGTTTCCACTGTTAGAATCCCTACTTCACTTCTTACAGAACTTGAACTGTACACTATTAGCCAAGGTTTTCCCAGTTATGATTAGATCAGGTTATAAGTTACGTTTGAGATTTGCTTTTCAGCAAGAGTGTGTTTGTTGTGGCTTTTCAATCTTTTTGCAGTTGCTACCTCACACCATCTGTCCGGTATTACACATTTCCTAATTATGCTGACTTAAATATTCCACTTTGTAAATATTCTGTAGGAGTTGTGATTGAAACTCTGTACATATGTTGGAGGTATATGCATCTCCAATATATGATTCACAATTTGGGTTTATTTAGTTGGCAGTCCAAATTTTCTCAATTATTTAACCAATGAGGTGACTAAATGTAGTTCAGTTGAGCCCCAGCATCATATACATACAGGTAATCCTTGATTTACAGTCACAGTTGTGACCAGAATTTCCATTGCTAAACAACATGGTTGTTAAATGAGTAGCTCCTGACTTTACCACCTTTTTCTTCCACTGTCATTAAGTGAATTACTGCAGTTATTAAGTGAATCATGCAGTTGGTACCCAACTCTAGCTTCCTCCATTGATTTTGTAGTCAGCAGTGAGAAGGTTTCAAATGGTGATCACATGACCCCAGAATGCTGCAATCATCATAAATACATACCAGTTGACAAGCCCCCAAATTGGATCACATTCACTGTGAGAATGCTGCAACAGCCATAAGTGCAAGGAAAGTCACTTTTTCCAGTCAGTCATAATCACTTTTTCTAGTGCTGTTGTAATTTCAAATGGTCACTAAACAAAGCATTGTCAGTTGAGGACTGCCTGTATTACATTTTCTATATGTTCCTGATTTCTTGTTCTTAGTTGCAAAGTCGTATCCGACCCATTGCGACCCCATGGACAACATTCCTCCAGGCCTTCCTGTCCTCTACCATCCTCTGGAGTCCATTTAAGCTCACGCCGACTGCTTCAGTGACTCCATCCAGTCACCTCATTCTCTGTCGTCCCCTTCTTTTGCCCTCAATCTTTCCCAGCATTAGGCTCTTCTCCAGGGAGTCTTTCCTTCTCATTAGGTAGCCAAAGTAGTTGAGTTTCATCTTCAGGATCTGGTCTTCTAAAGAGCAGTCAGAGTTGATCTCCTCTAGGACTGACCAGTTTGATCGCCTTGCATTCCAAGGGACTTGCAGGAGTCTTCTCCAGCATCATAGTTCAAAGGCCTCCATTCTTTGGCGCTCAGCCTTTCTTATGGTCCAGCTTTCACAGAGCCCAGGAAAATAAAATCTGTCACTACCTCCATTTCTTCTCCATCTATTTGCCACCTGATACTGCTATGAAACAACCCATTTAGCTTTAGGAAAAGGGAGCATGGGTTTTCATACAATTTTGCTAGCATTTATCCTTGTTGATGCTTACATGGGATAGACTTTGCTTCAAGTGTCATCCCATATGTGAACACTGAAGGGAGCTCTTATTCCCTATAAAAAGGAACAGCTTTCTAACATGCTGGTACTGGACCTTTGGCGTAGTATAATCCTCCTTCAGAGTTGAATTGATTAAAATATCAGAACATTTTAGCAAAATGCTTTCTGTTAAGACTCTTGACTTCCTTTGATTCACCCTTCATTTATGTTTACTAGCCTCCCTCTGTGATGTAATCCTTGCCTTCCTTTCTATTGTTTTCACACTGCATCAGAATTGATTATCCATGGGATGGGAACCCTTCCAGATTTCTGTTGAACTGGATGCTATTAATGGATCAGTTAAAATAATATGTAAAATAATGTTTTTTTAGATGTGGATGAGATCACAAAGTTTGATTAAATAATTGTTTTACAAGAAATATTTTTAAGGGTAATGGCTAGAATTTTTTTTTTATAAAAACCCATGCTAATCATCTGTATAGGGATATCTCATTAGGCTGATTCTCCCATCCTTAAGCACTGCAGTTCTCAATGCAGTATGCAGAATATTTCACCTCTGCAACCAAGTACTGGATGAGCTAGCTTTCTTTCTTTCTTTCTTTCTTTCTTTCTTTCTTTCTTTCTTTCTTTCTTTCTTTCTTTCTTTCCTTCCTTCCTTCCTTCCTTCCTTCCTTCCTTCCTTCCTTCCTTCCTTCCTTCCTTCCTTCCCCTCCCTCCCTCCCTCCCTCCCTCCATTCCTTCCTCCCTTCCTTTCTATTTTTATATCCTACAATGAACTCACAATTATAATTGTTTTTCTTCACTTGGGGCATGTAGGTGAGGGATTACACCTCTGCACTGCAGTGCTTTGAAGGATTCTGTTGAAATGATAAGTTACTGGGTAGTCCCAGAGCTCAATCTTGCAGTATTTTAAAGTGCAGTCTTACTACCACAGGAACTGCAGGACACGGTGCATATAATATACGTTTAATTTTCGCTGAATTTACAAGGTGCCCTGACTTCAGATTAAATTATGAGCTCCCAGGTCTGCTTTGTAAATTTCTTTAGTGTTATTTTTTTCTCCACAAAGAAAGCATTCTCGGTGTTGAAATGAAATGCCATTTGAAAACAGGGCAAGATTCCAATTTCTTTAGAGTCCTGTCTAGAACAGCGGTTTGGAGTCAATGCTGTGCATAAATAAGTGGAGAGACTGTAAAAGATTTGGGAGAAGTCCACATTACAATAGAATCTGGCCGCTCAAAAAGATAAGGGAGGGATCTGAAAATATAAAACAGAAATAACAAATGTGTGCAAAGGGTGATTTATTTATTTTACTTGACTGTTTCGGTCAAGGCTATTCTAGTAGCATATAATACTAACTGTAACTTACAATGGATGTATAATATAACATTACAGTAAATACTGATTTAGTTTTGTATCCAGATTTCCCTGAAAGGGATCCAAAGGACTGTAGTTTTGACTGATAGCTAAAGTTTCTATTCACAATGCCCTGATTCACTTGCTATAATACAGTTTCTTTGATTTGGGTGTATTAAATTATTAGGGCTGGTGATCTATAAAATATGCCCTTGTGTGATATGTGAATCTAACCAACTTGGTTTTAAAGAGTGAAGCTAAAAGTAATACACTGCATAGACCATAATGCTCTAGTCCAGTGATGGCAAACCTATTACATGCGTATCCAAGGTGACATGCTACAATGTTTTGGCTGACACACCAGCATTTACCAACACCCAACAACTATTCTTGAATGGAAGCCCCATTTTTGTGTGATTTTTTTTGAGTCCGCAGAGCCTCATGAAAATGAGATGTGCACTTGTTTAGTCTCCAGAAGTTGCTCAAGAGAGCTGCGCTCTTGTGTGACTTAGAAACCTCTGAAAATGTAGGAAAAAAATGAGGCAGAGCTGGAGGACAGAGTTAAATGAGTCATCAGCCTAGAGTCATTTCATTCCCACAAATGGTCTAAGTCCAACCCTTCTTGAGTTCCATTGACCTTGATCTGGCACCAATTTAATATTGAACTTCAATTGATTAGAATCTGATGTATAGGCGTGAACAATAAATCTTGTGAACTGCAACTGAACACATGGCCCTGATTTTTTGCACCTGACAAAAAGTCATGTGAGAACGGAACAAGATTTTCCTCAGTTTTTGGAGGCTACAAAGGCCATGGAAGAGCATTCTCTGAAGCTGTTTCAAGAACGAAGGCCTCATGTGACCCAGAATAGCCTCAGGTAGGCCGCAGGGGCCTGTCAACAGAAAGACAACACCACTGAAGGTAAGTGGCCCATGGCAAGTCCTGGGGAGCCCTAAACTGACAATTGTGTCATTCCTCAAAGCTTGCATTCCTTGGGGAATGGCGGGAAATGGCCTTTTTCAAGGGCAGCAGTGGCCTGGGCTGAAGTTGAGACCTGGACCTCTACTTCAGCCCCAGCCTCAGCATTGCCCCCAACTGCCACTGTCCACTGTTTGGGCAGAGGGAGATAAAGATTTGTTTCTCTTTTGTTTGATGAGAGAGAAAAATAAAGAGCAGCAGCAGACTAAAGTTAGTTATTTTCCAAATTTTTGAGCCTAAAAGGTTTGCTATCACTGTCCTAGTCTGTGGTTGTTAGGTGCAAAGTCGTGTCCGACCCATTGCGACCCCATGGACAACGTTCCCCCAAGCCTTCCTTTCCTCTACCATTCTCTGGAGTCCATTTAAGCTCACTGACTTCTTCAGTGACTCCTTCCAACCACCTCGTTCTCTGCTGTCCCCTTCTTCTATTGCCCTCAATCTTTCCCAACATTAGGCACTTCGTCTTCAGGATCTGGCCTTCTAAAGAGCAGTCAGGATTGATCTCCTCTAGAACTGACCGGATTGATCGCCTTGCGGTCCAAGGGACTCTCAGGAGTCTTCTCCAGCACCAGAGTTCAAAGGTTCTTTGTCGCTCAGCCTTTTTTTATGGTCCAACTTTCACAGCCATACATTGCAACTGGGAAAACCATAGCCTTGACTATACGCACCTTTGTTGGCAGGGTGATGTCTCTGCTTTTTAGTATAGTGTCTAGATTTGCCATAGGTTTCCTCCCCAGGAGCAAGTGTTTTTTAATTTCTTGGCTGCAGTCCCCATCTGCGGTGATCTTGGAGCCCAGGAAAATAAAATCTGTCACTACCTCAATTTCTTCCCCATCTATTTGCCAGGCATTGAGAGAGCCGGATGCCATGATCTTAGTTTTCTTAATATTGAATTTCAAGCCAACTTTTGCTGTATAATAGTGTATATTGGGTAGGCAACTATGCCCCTTTATGACCAGCAGACTTCAACTCCCAGAATTCCTAAGCCACTATTGCTGGCTCAGGTATTCTGCGAGTTGAAGTCCACAGGCCACAAAGGCATCATAGTTTGCCCATCCATGGTATATATATTACAGCACAGGGACATTTGCTTGAAAGCTCTGAATTTGGACATATTTATTTCACTCTCATCATCCTATTGGTTTTCTATGATTTTGATGCTGATAGCCAAATTGGCTCGAGATTCTGCCTTGGCACGCCCTCTCCAATAAGCAAGTGAGTATTTATACAATTTATTAGAGTACTTTGACAAAAAGGATCTTGCTTCAAAAATGAGGGAACCTCGGCCAAAGCCTCAGTCTTTCCTTTCTACTCAGGAGAGCAGAAAAAAATATAAAGGTTGATTGGATGGAAAAAATCATCCTGCCCAGTTACATCAGAGAGATGGGCCGATCGTTAAACATTCCATAATCTTAAGTATGATCATTTGACGGAACATCGTATTAGAAGTAGAAAAATAAAAAAAATAAGAAGCATGGGGAAAGGCATCATAAAATCACATAGTGATTTTACAATCCAGTACAGTACAGTGACAACCAGAAACAATACAGTGACAACCAGATGAAACCATTAACATATATAATTGAATAATCCTTTATTATTCAACCTGAGAAAGTCAAGAAACAGCGTAAAATGGGGCAAAATTCACTTAATAAGTGTCTTGCTTGTGGAACGAAAATTTTGGGCTCAGTTGTGGTTGTAAATCAAGAACTACCTGTATTGGTCCAGAAACGTAAATATCTTGGCTTGATACAGTAAACTCATATCAAATTTGGAGAGCCCCTTCAAGACATTCTCCAAGTGGAGGCTAGGAGTCGCTTAGCAGCCACATTGTTGGCAGGCAGCTCATCAGAAGAGCATCTGTTTCAAATTTATCGGTCTCTGTTGTCCTGCTCACCCGTCACACATTCCAGATCTTACTGCTCTACTCGGTAGAGCTCTTTACCAACTGCAGCCCCAGCTGAGCCTTCTCCCAGAGGCCTCAGTAACACCTTAGGCCAGTCTGCCCCAATGGACTGAAGAGCAGGTGCTAAGCGAGCTCTAGATAGTGAAGTAATTCTCTTCCGCATCCCAGAACACACACACGGGCATGTAGGGTGCCACATTGCAGCTTTCCCATTACACAGCCCCTCATTAGTGTGATGTCTTTGAAGTAATTGTAATGAGGGGGTTTGTGTGGTGTCCACAACAAAAGATGGTTACTCTAATTGTATTAAGACTGAAGGTTGACGGACTGTTGTGAGTCAGACTCTGGCACTGCAGAAGGAGAATGCCTCAAAGAAAAGGTTGGATTTCTCTGGGTTTTCTGAGATGAACTGCTTTCCTTTCCTATTTTTCAATGCTTTTGCCATATTCTTTTTTTAAAACATTTTTTAAAAACAATTTAGAGTTGATTGGATCTTCATTACATAATAAGATATCGAAGAGTACAAACTTAACCATTCCCAGCTGGCACAATAGCTATTTGTGTCTAATTGCTTTGGGTTTTCCTTTTACTTTGTATTTAAGTGAGGTCTACAAATGTAATTTTGGTAAGTAAAGATGAAATAATTGACTCATCTCCCTGCCTGCTTGGGTCCTTCAGAGTTACAAGAAAGCATAAGTAGTTGTCAAAAGAGCAGAAAAAATGAGGTCAGGATGTCTATTTTACTCTGGCCAGGTCGCGACCTGAGCCTGTGTCCACTACTCTCAATCCCCATAAGGCAGGAGACTTGCATTGAGCCTGTGTGTGTGCAAGAAACCCTTCCCACTGAGAATGTAATTAAAGGAGCTTGAAGCCAGAGGGGCAAACTTTGCATTCTCTGGGGCTCATTTTATTCTATCTTTGATTAATGAGGTTGGGTGGAGTTAATGAAACAGAGTTTAAAGGAGTGAGTGGCTCAAACTGATACATCTTCTTTCTCTTGGGGACTTGCTAAGGGGTACAGGCAGCCATTGTGATCTGGGGGTGGGGGTGAGGATCAGGTGCTGCTTCTATCTACTTAGTTCATTTATGCAGAGAATTATCTCCAGTGGTATTTTTCCTATTCCTCTGAGCAGACAGAACTAATCTCTCTAGGTGTATAACTGGAAGAATTAGTGGTAGTTCCTTGACCATATCAGGCCAATGTGATGTTCTGCATTCTCTGAGGGCTTGCCTTGCCCATATCTAAAATTCCCCCTTACCTTTGAGAAGAAAAGAAATGCCAGAAGCCCTTTTCAACTCAAGTCATCAAAGATCAGATCAAGAGAGGATGTTCCCATCTACTGTGGAAGGTCTCCTAAAGGATGAGACATCCTACAGTCGATCTAGAAAGGGATTCTTTTATAGGAAATGGAAAGGAAGAGCTTGATACATTAAACATACTGCTGTGAATTTTTAAAATTGATCAGCTTTGTTCATATTAGCTTTTAGTATGGTCTAGAAAATAATTTTCCATTATTTTCTGGATTAATTACTGACTAGAATCTCATATTTACTCCTGAAAAGTTAGGTTTAAAATGTGTTTAGTTCCTGTCTATACAGACAAATTCTATATGAATTGTGCAACTGGTAGAAAACCAAAACCAAAAAGAAATGTTGAGTATACATACAATCTATATTTTTACACTTTTAAGGTCACTTTACTTTCTCTCCCTCTCTCCCCCCCCCCCCTCTCTCTCTCTCACACACACACACACACACGAGGCTTCCTTCTAGCTTAGCCATCTCTCCCCTTGTACATCTACAGGTAGTTCTTACTTAGTGACCACAATTGGAACCAGCTGTTCAGTTGTTAAGTGATCTGGGCACTGAATGCTTATGATGTCACTACAACTTTCCCTTGCTTTATAGACATACAAAGGCTGTAAATGTGATATTTTATTGTAAAAATACTGTAACTGCCTATGGTTGCTAAACAATCAATAAATGAGGACTACTATGTAGTTTCAGCCTTAACAGCTCCAATTTCAAAAATTGCAGGTAACACTACTTATGACATGAGAAAGCTTTTTCCAATAAAAGTGAATAATATTCAGTGAGAAGTACAAACAGATTTAATGTCCTAATAAAATATGCTTGTGTTATCAAAGCAGGAAACCATTGTAAACTGCTTTTTGGAGGTCATCCCTTAAATATTATTTAGCTTATGATGAGAACATAAGAGAAGTAAGCATATAGAATAGAATAGAATAGAATAGAATAGAATAGAATAGAATAGAATAGAATAGAATAGAATAGAATAGAATAGAATAGAATAGAATAGAATTCTTTATTGGCCAAGTGTGATTGGACACACAAGGAATTTGTCTTGTGTGCATATGCTCTCAGTGTACATAAAAGAAGTGTTCATCAAGAATCATAAGGTACAAGACTTAATGATAGTCATAGGGTATAAATAAGCAATTAGGAAACAATATCAACATAAACCTTAAGGATGCCAGCAACAAGGTTACAGTCATACAGTCATAAGTGGGAGGAGATGGGTGATAGGAACAATGAGAAGATTAATAGTAATGCAGATTTAGTAAATAGTTTGACAGTGTTGAGGGAATTATTTGTTTAGCAGAGCGATGGCGTTGGGGGAAAAACTGTCCTTGTCTTTAGTTGTTCTGGTCTCTATAGCATCGTTTTGAGGGTAGGAGTTGAAACAGTTTATATCCAGGATGTGAGGGGTCTGTAAATATTTTCACAGCCCTCTTTTTGACTCAGGCAGTATACAGGTCCTCAATGGAAGGCAGGTTGGTAGCCATTGTTTTTTCTGCAGTTCTAATTATCCTCTGAAGTCTGGGTCTGTCTTGTTGGGTTGCAGAACCAAACCAAACAGTTATAGAGGTGCAGATGACAGACTCAATAATTCCTCTGTAGAACTGTATCAATAGCTCCTTGGTCAGTTTGAACATAAGAGAAGTAAGCCTATACACACAATCCATGTAATTGTATACAAAATACTTTCAGATTTATTGAAAATTAATGATTGGCTGCATCATGTTGACAATTGAAAAACTAAGGGCAATTCTTACGTCTTTAGGAGAATTATAGACATTCAAAGCCATTTCATTACCAAAACCGAAGCTCCTGAAATCCTTCTGATTACAAATGCAGCTTCTCACAGTGAAGAGAGAATCAATAAAACCCCACACTTCAAGTTAAGTCCTTTCAATTTTAAATTTCTGGCACTGGATGCCTGGAAGAAAAAGTATTATATAAACTTAAAAACATTAAAAACATTTTTATTTGAACAAGCTGGTCTGGCTTAACCTCCTTTTATATTGGGTTTTAAATTTTTAAAATTGGATTTTTAAACTATTGAGCCAAATTATTTAATTTATTTTTAAATGATTTTTAACTTTTGTATTTATTGTATCTTATTCTGGCTGTTCACCGCCCTGAGTCCCGTCTGAGAGCAGGGCGGTATATAAATTTAATAAATAAATAAATAATAAATAAATATACAGTAGCTTTGGGGAAAAAAGCTGAAAAGCTGAAGAGGAAGTGAGTTAATGAAAAGGTCAATGAAAAGGTTTTACCTTCTTAAGAAAGTCAGCGTTATTCTCTCATTTCCAAATGTCTGCATCAGAGCACAGTATTGTCTCATCTCTCATCTTTTCTCATCTTCTCATCTTTCCTACTGTTTTCTCCTATTGGTTTCTTATGAGAAATCAATTGTTGTTTGTAACTTATAATTAGTGATTGTAACTATGATTTGAGAATTACAGTTTTTTATTAATTAATTAAATTAAAGGATTGAGGCCTTTGAACTGTGGTCCTGGAGAAGACTGCTGCAAGTCCCTTGGATTGCAAGGCGATCAAACGGTCAGTCCTTAGAGAAGATCAACCCTGACTGCTCTTTAGAAGGCCAGATCCTGAAGATGAAACTCAAATACTTTCGCCACCTAATGAGAAGGAAGGACTCACTGGAGAAGAGACTAATGTTGGGAAAGATTGAGGGCAAAAGAAGAAAGGGACCACAGAGAATGAGGTGGCTGGATGGAGTCACTGAAGCAGTAGGCATGAGCTTAAATGGACTCCAGGGGATGGTAGAGGACAGAAAAACCTGGAGGAAGGTTGTCCATGTGGTCGCGATGGGTCGGACATTATTTCGCAACTAATAACAATAACTATGATTATGACCTGTGAGCTATTTCTTGCTGTTTTATATGTGCACTATGAGCTTATGCACCGGAGATGAATTCCTTGTGTGTCTGATCGCATTTGGCCAATAAAGCTATTCTGTTCTGTTTTGTTCTGTTCTGTTCTGTTCTGTTCTGTTCTGTTCTGTTCCATTCTATTCCATTCCACTCCATTCCACTCCATTCCATTCCCCTACCCTACCCTACCCTACCCTACCCTACCCTACCCTACCCTACCCTACTCTACTCTACTCTACTCTATTCTTAATAAAATATGGGGAAACATTGACTACTGTAAATGAAAAACGGTTTTAATAGTCTTTGGATATTACATAAAAATTAAAATTAAATGAGTACCAAAGGACATCTCATGCTCCATTCAGTAGCCTGCAATAAAAAAAATGCTTTTTGAATGTATACGTTTGACGTTTGAAAGGAGGACAAAGAGAGGACAATCTTCAGCAAAGTTGGTAGACTCAGTTGCAGTAGCAATTGGACATTGGAAAATCTGAAGGATTTGGGAGAGAGAGATAAAATAGGCAGAATATCTGTGTGGTCACTAAGAGAGGACACCAGTTTGATAGTTAAAATTAGCATTGACATAATATTAATTAATTTGCTTCTTTTGGTTTAAAGAACCAAAACCTATGAATTTTAGTTATTTTTTATTATTGGTTTGTGTGTGTGAGTGTAAGCCACTTATTTGAACAGTTGACTCAACATAAATGTATTTTACAACCCCTGGAAAGGATCTTGGAGGTCTTTGTCTGAAATGTTACAAGGTTTCCTACTTGAGCAGGAGCTTGGCCAGCCAGAGGTGGTATTTGCCGGTTCTCTGAACTGCTCAAAATTTCCGCTACCGGTTCTCCAGAACCTGTCAGAACCTGCTGAATTTCACCCCTGCTCTAAGGCCTCTTCCAACTCTGTTATTCTGTTCTAAATGCATTTTAAAAACATCCCTAAAATCCAAACTATTAAAAATATTAAATGTTTAAACCTTACAGTGCCTGAAGAATTAGTAGTTCCAAGGGAAATGATTTTAATACCTGTTTTATCCTTACTAGTATTTCTGCTGGTTGCTTTAATATCATTTACCAGACAAGCAAAGTAGATATTTAACAAAGTGAAATCATTTACATTTTATTGATTTGTTACCAATTGGCAACTAGGCTTTTGAAGTCCAGCTCATATTTTTGTAGCTTGTAGTAGAAGCTCTAATAAAGGGATTTGCTCTCTATGACTCTGTTGCCACTAATTTGCTTCTGAAACCACTAAGGAAGTTTTTGTTTTATGACTGAAATATGTTCTGTAAGTTTTACATTGTAGACTTAAAAACTCTTCTACATCTAGGGGCCATACCATGGATAGTTTTTTTCCCTTTCTTAGAGGAGGAGGAGGAGGAGGGGAGGAGAGGAAGAGGAAGAGGAAGAGGAAGAGGAAGAGGAAGAGGAAGAAGAAGAAGAAGAAGAAGAAGAAGAAGAAGAAGAAGAAGAAGAAGAAGAAGAAGAAGAAGAAGAAGAAGAAGAAGAAGAAGAAGAAAGAGAGAGAGAATTCTCAAAATTATTATCTGTTTGGTGTATTTTCTCCATATACTATTCTTTGCAATGTTTTTATTGCATCAAGAAATAAAATTATTGTATGTTGAAAGCTTCAAAAGTGTAAATAAGTTAAACCTTCCAGAAGCATGCTAAGTAGATCTGAGATATTTTTTGATTCAACTTTTTATCAAATCTTACACATATCTATATTAAAATGATAAAATGTGCCTTCCAACTTTATTTATACACATAAATTTTGTATTTTTTTAATTTTTTTGCTAGGCCTTCTAATAGTACTTCTATATATTTTATCTGACAATATGAAGCTTTTATGAGGAACAGGATGACCAATTCCTAATAGAACTTTTTTATATTTGCAAACTATGCTATGGAATTGAAATTCTATCGCATTATAAATTCAGAGTTGTGTCTATAACCAAACAATTAAAATTATTAGCTCTTAAATTCTTTGCTGATTGTTCCACTTCATGGGAGAATTACAGCAGAATGGTATCATTGGAAGGCATTGATTTATTGGGATAGGAAAAGCTTATGCTAAACAGGCCCAAGTCTCAACTGCTGTTTAGCCTATGGTAATTGTGGCTTATGGTTGAGATGGCTCTGTGTTTATTCTTGACTGCTTAATTCCTGTTGCCTTTGTTTTGGCTATTCCACTCTTCACATTAACCAAAATGCTTTAATTACAGAGCCATTTATACCAATGTTGGTTAAACAAATCAATGTTTGAAGAAAGCCGTATTCCTCCAGCAAAACTCAGCTGGGTGGGAAGAGCTTGAAGGGGGAAAAGTCCTCAAAAAACTGTGGAGGTCTATGGAATCACAGCTGTCAGGACTCCAGAATGGAAGCAATCAGATATGTAATTATACAATTCTAATTACAGGGATTACAGAGATCATGGCATTACAAATTGCATGAACTGCAGGCATTAGAATACATTAAATGCTTACTTGAAAACAAAGCAGAGCAAAGCAGGTGACTAAACCAAAATGCCTTGCATGGAACAGAGGAATATGGTCAGGCAGCAGCTAGTCAGAATTTCGTCTATAAAAGATAGAATTCAACGTGGTCGTTCCATCGAATAGACATCCGAGTGCATCCTTAAATCTCAGCAATCAAAAAGGGTTTCCAGAGGATTTTAGCACCCAATAGAGATCCATCATTCTTACGGTCATGAAATAGTAATAGTTTAAAAACAATCATGCAATTCTAGCTTTTCTCAATATTCTTGTGAATCAAAATAATGTGATAAAATATGTGCGGAGATGAAAAGAAAGATAGGGATGGGTAGGCATATAAATATAAGAACAATAAAATAAAATTTTGGAGAAGCTATATTACCAAATAAAAGTAAAGATTTTGAGGAAAACTACACAGTTGCTAGAGTTTCAGTATTTATGGAATATGTCCATGTCCTCAGATGTCTGATATGTTATCTAAGTATATTTATTTGTATGTGTGTGTTGACATATAATCCATAATTTTTAATAAACGCAATAAACTATAAACTATTATGTTATAAAACTATTATAAAATATAATAAACATTTTACTCTTTGCCTGGCACACTGTATTTCTTCAAGAAATTATTTTTAGTTCTCCTGCTGAACCATTAATGCACTGATATTAGTGATAGTGTCCCTGATGGCTTGCTACGTATATATACATGCTTCCAGCTTCCACCCATAAAAATCTTTTGTTTACAACTTAATTTGACAGAGATATTCAACTGTTAGAATTAAACTAGGCATTCAGGAAGCTGAACTATCCACCCAATGAGATCCATAGATAAAGCAATACAACCAAATAAATTTCCAGGGAGCACCTATTTAAAGACAGTCTGTAAAAATAGAACAACAGAACTTCACTGGCTATCACCTCCAGTTTACAACTCAAGTCACTCAAATGCATTGCTATTAAATTACATCCCAAACTAGATGAAAGTATTGCACCTGTTCAAGAGCTAGATGGTAGGCCCATACTTTCATACAACCAGTCAACCTGAAGCAAATTCTCACATGGAAAATAAAAAAAAAACAGCCATGGAGCCAAATGGAGTTAATCCTAAAAGATTTGTGAAAGCTATTTATGATGAGTGTTTGTCTCTTGTCCTTGTCATTTTCCTGAGTAGCCCTACCAGTGATGAATACAAGCTCATTGTTCCCAAATACAATTTGCAATTCTAATATCAATGTTTTCTAAAGCTGCCTATTGGGTTTTTATAGACCTTGTCATTGTAATCCACTTCAGGACACATTTGTTCCTTTGCAGTGGATTTCTTTCTTCTTGCTGTATTAGTATTTGTTTATTAACTTTGATATATATTTATATAAGGAATGTGGCTATAAAATACTAATTTGCAATATCTGCAGGCTTCTATTATTTTGAAATGTGAAAGTCTATGAAAGTATATCATCTTTTATCCAATTACATTTTAAAATCAAGAAAGCCCCTTATTTCTAATGGTTATTTAACAATCATCCAAGATGCAAAATTAGCAATGAAATTCTGTAATTTGGTTTCTTGTAAAATTATCAAAACTCACTGTAGCAAAACACAGCTATGATTGAATTTTCAGAATGGATTGTGTAAGCTTCAGTATGCCATTGTCTTATAAACTAATTTTGTCTAATCTTGAAAAGAACGATCACTCGTGTAAATAATAGATAACCATTGCAATTTTGGTAATTCAGTAATAAATGGAACCAGAGAAGTTTATCAAGTCAAACGGTTCATAAATGTTAAAATGTAGTAGGAAAATGCAGCAAAGTTGATTTTCTGTCTCAAAACTGCTGAGGAATATATTCATCAATCTGTCCTGTGTTATCAGTTTCGAGAAACACATTTTAGAAGCTAAAGATCTTGCTGCTCACAAATAAGTGCTGATATGTGAGTTGCAGTCCATAATAAATGTGTTTAACTGTTTACTCACAAACCATAGTTCAGGAAAAGGAGAAAATGGAAAACTTATTTAATGTCCACGGATGGTGAGTGTGGCATCTTTGTTGCCAGCCTTGGTGCATCTTCTTGCATTTTGCTTCCCTCTGTTCACCCACATTATCCTGATCTCACAAGCAATCAATCATCAACAAGAATAAGCTTATTAGTTGATATGGTACTATGAGAGTTTTGGGGGAAAAAAGTAAGAATCTAAACTAGATATTCACAGGAAGTGAATCAGGATCTTGTAGAGGAAATACATCATTAAACCATATAAAAAGTCTCCATAGTTGAATTATGAGAAAAGGTCAGTAAAGAGGAAACAGGTAAAGAGGTTTTGTTTTTTGAAAACACAAAACTGTTTTGGAAATGTGTTTTGAGGTCTGCCATTCCACTGACTTCAAATATAGATTCCAATAGCCCACTTAGCTTACATTGACTTCCATAAACAGAATAACAGAATTGAAAGAGCAAGGATTGAGCAAATCCCTTGCTCAAACAGGAGACCCTATACCAGGGATGGCAAACCTTTTAGACACCGAGTGCCCAAACTGGGCGCGCGTATGCCCAAACTGAAAGGTGCATGCGCATGCACGGACATCAGTGCACACATGTGTGAACATACACAGGCATGTGCATGCACAGACATGTGAGTGCAGATGGGCATGTGCGTAGCTCTTCTGCGTATATGCATGTGCAGAAGTAGTTTGACGTTGAGGTCGGTGGGCGGAACCTCCCAGCGGTTTTACTACCAGTTCTATAGAACCGGTGTGAACTGGGGGCAACCCACCACTGGGTCACGCCTTCTTCCATTTCTGCTTGTCTCATACTTTCTTCAGAGAGAATCCTTTGAATTGTGCATCTATGCATTTATTTATTTATTTATTTTTGCAGGGAATGAAAAAACTTTCATTCCCTGCAAAAATAAATAAATAAATAAATAAATAAATAAATCTCAGCAGTTGCTGAACAAGGGTGGACAATCTCTGCAAAATATGGAATACTTTTGCATACTCATTTTCCATCTGATGGTTCCTTGCTAGTATTTTTACAAACCACACACTCTGAACTGAATTAAACTTTTTAAAATGCCATTCTCATCGTATCGTGATTTGTCCGGTCTAAAAATGTAAAGCTACAGTATCTGTATTATATATTATGTTTTAACTTTCTCATTGTGCTTTAAAAATTCAGCAGCTAAGGTGCTTCTAGAGGACTGCAGAGAAAAAACAATGAAATTTATTTTTTCCTGTTTTCTGTAATAAAAAAATAGATTTACCCCCAAAGTAAAGTATTTCTTTATTCCCTCCAAAATCTACATCTATCAAAACATACTTTCATCTTATCTATAGCTAAGGATGGTAGTTCTAAGGATCCTTCATACTAGGCAAAAATCTCCACTTGCCACATGGCAATTTGCTACAAGGCTCATAATAAGAACAAAATTAGAAGGCCTCTTGATAATCAAAGTGGCCCAAAGTGAACAAGCAATGTAAATCAAGCGAATGGTTAATTTTTTTTTTTTTTGAAAAATTCATCATTTGTCAAAAGCAGCTGATTGAAAAGCAGCCCTGCAATTTAAATTAAGATTATTTGTTCATTTTCAGAATGAAACAGTGTAATTTGATTTATAATCTGTAACAATTTGGATGAGTAAGAGTGATCTGAGCAGCTTTGGCCAATTGAATAAGAAAAGATTCTGATGAAGGCAGCTGAAGGTGAAATAAGGGATCTCTTCTAATTCCACACACACACACACACACAGCAGACACAATGACACATAAGCAAGCAAGCAATTAATTGTTGCCACTGTCTGAGACATCCTAACGCTTTCTACCTTAACCCACTGAAATTTGCATATCATGTATCATTCTTCTTGTTGTCCTAGGACATCGTTATGGTTGGATAAGACACGGTGATTCATTGCAACTCCAGCAGTCACTTTCCTTTTAATGAAGTTGCACATTTTGCATATGGATGTGTTAGTTTTCCAGTGTTCTTACGCACATACATACATACATGGATGCAGTCTCTTTTCTTAAAATATGGGTAGATATCTCCCATGCAGCCTTCTTGCTAAAATTATATAGCTTGTATGATCAACTCGCTAGTAGATTATCTTGGAGAGCCTAGAAGTCAGTCAGTCAGTCAGTCAGTGTCTGTCTGTCTGTCTGTCTGTCTGTCTGTCTGTCTGTCTGTCTGTCTGTCTGTCTATCTATCTATCTATCTATCTATCTATCTATCTTGATGCCTTTGACTGCCTGGACAAGTACTTTCAATTTTCTTGGCATGATTTCAGAAGTGGCTTGCCATTGCCTTGTTCCTAGGATTGAGAAAGCAGATTAACAGATCTGAAAGGGATTCATCTAGTCCAACCCCCACTCAAGCAGGGGACCCTACACCAGAGGTCTGCAACCTTAAATATTCAAAGAGACATTTGGACCAGTTTCCCACAGAAAAGAAAACACCGGGAGCCACAAAACTTGGGTGGGCATGGCCAACTTGATGTCACTCATTTCCACCAGTCACATGACCCCCCCCTAGCCATGCCTACCCAGCCGGTCATTAGGGCAGAGAACCAGTTGTTAAAAACACTGGGAACCACAAAATCCTTTTGACATATCTCTCTCTCCCCTCCTTCTCTCCCTCCCTCTCTCCCCCTCTCTCTGTATCTCTCTGTCTCTGCCCTGGCCTCTTCTCCATCCCCTGCCATCACCCTTACCTTCTCAGGCCAGGCGAGGAGTGGGAGGGTGAGGGTGAGGGGCGGAGCCAGCCAGTGGTGGGATCACCTGACAGGGAGCCACAGCAGAGGGCCCAAAAAGCTGCATGCGGCTCCGGAGTTGCAGGTTGCTGACCCCTGCCCTACACCATTTCTGACAAATGGCAGTCCAATCTTTTCTTGGAAGTCTCAAGTGATGAAGCTCCCACAACTTCCGAAGGCAACTTCTGTTCCATCGGTTGATTGTTCTCACTGTCAGAAAATTCCTCCTCATTTATAGGCTGAATCTCTCCTTGGTCAGTTTCCATCCATTATTCCTTGTCTGGGTTTTGGGTGCTTTGGAAAATAGCTTGACCTCCTCCTCTCTTTGGCAGCCCCTCAACTATTGGAAGACTGCTCTCATGTCTCCCCTGGTCCTTCTCTTCACTAGACTAGCCATGCCCATTTCCTGTGACTGTTCTTTATATGTTTTAGTCTCCAGTCCCCTAATCATCCTGGTTGCTCTCTTCTGTACTTTTTCTAGAGTCTCAACATCTTTTTTATAGTGTGGTGACCAAAACTGATGCATTAACTCTAGGTGTGGTCTTACTAGGGCTTTATAGAGTGGTATTAGTACCTTACTTGATCTAAATTGTATCCTTCTGTTAATGCAATTTAGGATTGCATTGGCGACTGGCCAAAAGTCACCCAGTTGGCTTCACACCTAATGCAGGACTAATACTTACCGTCTTCACTACTACACCAAACTTGCTGTTATATCCCAATATTGGAACAGGGCAAAAAAAAAAGTCTTTGATTTTCCAAGAAGGCTGTCTAGACTGTTAGGTTAATGAATGGGGGCTATAACAAATAGTATGTATGAATTGTGTTATTTGTGGTTGTTGAAAGGAACAGAGCATTCTCAAACTGTAAGACAGGAAAAGGTAGAAAGCTCTATACCTTTATGACTTCAAGTGGAACATTGAGGCTAGGAATAACTTCTTTACAGTGTTTACAATGGTTCTTTGCTTGTCTATGGTTAAGAAGCATAGGATAGAATAGGATAAGGGAAGGTGCTACTGCTTGCCTTCAGGTTAAGCAAAATGCTGACCTTCCTCTGCTTCATCAATTTTACCTGTTAAGGGAATTGTTTTCTTATCTTAATCCCAAAGATGACACAGTGAAATCAAATCAAGCCTTTACTTGCTCACATCTAGTAGATGGAATCTTGCCAGATTAAAGCTACAACCTTCTATCCTAAGAATATAAAGAATGAGAAGTTGGGTGAGACTACCCTGAACCTCTTCCTCCCTCCCCCATCCAATTGTTCTCTTATACCTATTAGACAGAATCTTGCAATCTCTTATTTTGGACTTATCTCTGGAACAAAAATCGCAGTGCTCCTGGTTGCAATTCTACCCCACTCCTCCTCCAGGTATAAAGGTAAAGGTTCCCCTTGTACATATGTGCTAGTCATTCCCAACTCTAGGGGGCAGTGCTCATCTCCATTTCAAAACTGAAGAGCCAGCTCTGAATGAAGATGTGGTCATGTGGCCAGCATGGTCATGTGGCTGGCATGGCTAAATGCCAAAGGCACACGGAACATTATTACCTTCCCACCAAAGGTGGTCCCTATTTTTCTACTTGCATTTTTTATGTGCTTTTGAACTGCTAGGTTGGCAGAAGCTGGGACAAGTAACGGGAGCTCACCCCGTTACACGGCACTAGCGATTTGAACCGCTGAACTGCCACCTTTTGATTGACAAGCTCAGTGTCTTAGCCACTGAGCCACTGCATCCCTCATATATATATATATATATATATATATATATATATATATATATATATATATGTGTGTGTGTGTGTGTGTGTGTGTGTGTGTGTGTGTGTGTGTGTGTGTGTGTGTGTGTTTTCTGAGGTTTTCGCGGGTGTTTGTATGTAGGTCTTTGGTTATTCGGGTCTTCTCCCGCGTAAAATTGGAAGTGTCTTGACGACATTTACATTTCTTGAGACTTCGTCGAAACGTCGTCAAGACACTTCCAATTTTACGCGGGAGAAGACCCGAATAATCAAAGACCTACATACATACATACATACATACATACATACATACATACATATATATATATATATATATATATATATATATATATATATATATATATATATCCAGGTATACATTCCATCATATCATCTTTGGAATAAACCCACAGTTAAGTTGGGTATGCTTTTATTTTGTTTTTGAAGAATGATATTTTATATGCCACCATTTAATATTATGAATAGAGATTTGAAAAAAAAATTGATTGCACTTAAGAGAAAAGGTGACAGTTGCATTCCACTCTCTCCCAAATTAATTTCATTATTTGAATCTCTTCCAAGTTAGTATCTGTTGCAAAGAAACCAAGCCAATACATTACTATCTGGGGCACCAAATTCCTTTAGGTTGTCATGGAAAGTATTTATATTACTAATGAGCAGCCCCCAGTGATGCTCCTACGCTTTTTCTGTTGCCATGTTTGTGTTGGGAGGCTGCTTCAGCTGCCAACTCTATTCCTGTTGTCCTTCTAAATACAATAATAAATTAAAGATACTCTATGAAAAAATAGAAAATTTCAGTTCTTGTCTCAGATTGCTTCATTCTAGCAAGTAGGAACACAACGTTACTGATTAAAACGGATAATCAGTTTTGTCCAATGCCTTCTACACAACAGCAATAAAGTTGACCAAAATCATGTTAATCACAATTGCTGCATTTTGGATTTATGTAAATATATCATCTGGAGAAAAGTAATGAAATTCCCTCTGCATAAAAGTAATGATTTATAAATGTTCTCTTTATTTAGAATTGTGTGTATATATAAAAGTCCATTCCTACAGCAGAGGAAAAGTCTGCA
The DNA here is from genome assembly GCA_030761175.1 of Masticophis lateralis. Classification (NCBI taxonomy): domain Eukaryota; kingdom Metazoa; phylum Chordata; class Lepidosauria; order Squamata; family Colubridae; genus Masticophis; species Masticophis lateralis. Next base: position 4,070,433 of record JAUDYJ010000008.1, on the reverse strand, counting down.
TGAAGTAATTGATAATATTATATTAATGAGATACTTTTTATAACAAAATTTATATTATGAGCAGACTACTAATTTTGAGGAAGCAACTTAAATGGATGGTGAATTGGTTGCTTTATCATGACTATATAATACATTGAATTAAATGTAATGAGAAAGTGCTTCATACAGGAAGGAATCTGTTGGATAACAAAAATTGTGGTATTTTTTTAAAAATTTGATTTATATGCTGCCCTTCTCCGGAGACTCAGGGCAGCTTACAATGCGTTAAGCAATAGCTTTCATACTTTTGTATATTTATACAAAGTCAGCTTATTGCCCCCACAAACTGGGTCCTCAATTTACCTACCTTAGAAAGGATGGAAGGCTGAGTCAACCTTGAGCCTGGTGAGATTCGAACTTACAGTAATTGCAGACAGCTGGTGTTTAATTACAATGCTTTTGTCTGCTGAGCTATCCAGGCTCTTGAGCTAAGCTCAAAAGCAGGTATTGAGCTTTCGAATTGCATGATGTTCTTTCCCACCATAAATATTGTGACCTACAGGTATTACTAAAGCAGTGAAAGTGATTTTATTTGAAACATAGCTAAATGAGCTGACAATAATCTTGCTGATTAAGGAAATGTTAATTTTTTTTTGTTACATTGCCTAGAACCTTCATTAATTCATCCAATTTTATTATGACAGGAACGTTCTCAGCTGAATAAAATATAGGCAGTCTTTTGCTAGCAAAGGATGGAATTTTTCTCTTCCTGTCCTCAGAGAATGTGAGGATGTCACGATATATTTCATAGTATATATTATATTTGGGATTTTTGTTTTTTAAAAAAATATTTTTATTGAGTATTTTACATTTTAAAAACCAAACACACAATAGCAAAAAAAAAAAAAAAAAAAAAACCAAGAGAAAAAAACCACATACACTTACATCAAACATTAAAATATAATACTAACAACAGATATATACAATTTTACAACTTTCTGCATTGACTTTTGTCTTTACTCTTAACTTTTATCATCCCTCTCCTTCTCTTTATTTTTAAATATTCATAATTAACCTTTTTGTAAGCAGGGTCATTATTTACATTTATATCCAATATATTAATATCAAATTTCACTTTATATTATTTTTTAATTTGATTTCTGTTTTCTAACCATGTATAGAACTTGTTCCACACTTTGTAATAATCCGAGTCATCTCTTTCTTTGATCTCCATCGTTAATTTGTCCATTTCGGCACATTTGACGATTTTTTAAATTATTGTTTCTTCCGATGGTGTATTGGTCGACTTCCACGTTTGCGCTAGAGTAATTCTGGCCATATTTGTATGTGAATACACACCCATAGTTAAAAAAACCAAAAACCACTGAATTTGTAAATGTTTTGCCAGAATAGAATGGCATTTTGCTCAGGAGTTTGAAATCTCAGGTTCTTTTATAGACAGATAAATGTTCTCGTGTCTTTTATTTGATTACGGTTTATGATAAATTCCCCCCAATGCATTCTTTTATTTCTTTGTTTGTGTGTGTGCGTGTGTGTGCCCTTGTGCGTGCAAACACCTTTATTTTAAAAATACATGGCAGTTTGAGAAACATGCTATCCATACAGGAAGTCCTACCAAAAAGAGGAAGGGTAGAAATGTGTATTATTTTGAGCTTAGAATGAGAAAGTGGTGAGGCTTTAGAATCTGAAAACTAGCCAGCCCACTCTAGGGGAATAGAGTCCTTTGTGCTAGCATGGCTCATTTCAAAGATAGCTTTTCATGCAGCTGGCAGGAGGCACAGATCCAGCTGCTTCTCAAAGGACAGCAGGAAGTGACAGCCTCCTTGTTTCCACTGGTGGGTGAGGCTTGGTGAAAAGTTCCACCTTTGAAAGCAGAAAGATATCTGCAGACAAGGGAGGGATCTAACGTGGCTTGTTTGGAGCTACCAGCATGGACTGTGCTGGTTTTCTGTTGGGTGTAGGGTGTGCATTGAAACCTCGGCCACATGTAGAATGCTAACTTAAAATTCAAATTAAATAAGGATAATTAACAATTAACAAAAAGCTAAGCAGACAAGTAATTAGATATTCCCTGACTAGTATTTACTGTAATTTCATGACCCATTCATAATTAACCTCAGACTGTAAAGTATATTGATGAGAAGGCGAGGTATGAACTTGTATTAACAGTGACAGAATAATCTGCCAATTAAATTGCATTTCATTCAGGCTTAGAGAAGCAAAAACTGTAATGGATTTTTATTATCTTCCCATACTTTCCTATGCTTGGCACGTGCCACAAGCAAGATTAGGAGTTGATGAAAGGAATAACGATAAAAAAAAAAAACTGCCTGGTATCGGTAGCAAGGGGGTGGGTGGGAAAGTAATATTAAAGAAGGTTTAAAGAAAAACAATAAAAATGTTAAACAGATTTATGCTGCATTGTATTGGTAACACATTCAGAATAGGTTCAATGCACACATCCTAAATTTTAACCTTTTCTCAATATTAAGTACATAGCTGAGCTTCTAGTGCAGAATTTCAGCAAGAATCTAAAAGCTAACTTAGAAGATGTTATTCATATCTTTTGAATTTTATGTGCCATAATGTGAAAACATTCCTCAGTAGTATCTCAGTGATGTCAAAGTGGAGCATTCCAATATGGTAATACCAAGATAATTTCTTATTTTTTCTATTTGTGATTCTTTTTTTTTCTTCATTTCACCCTTTAGAGAAATAAAATAACATGGAAAAATTTTAAAATATTTTGTATTTTAAAAGTTCTTTCTTTCCTGGAAGCCACATTGTCCAAGCAAAAGATGGCTTAAATAGTGTTTTCCAGCTAAGTTCCTAGAAGTGATTCTTTCTTTTTTGTAGATGTTCGGATTATATATTCTGGCTTTCCCTTTCTCCATTTTGTATTCTATGTAGCTGTTGAAGACAAATTCTGCTCTGCTATTTATGATACCGTGTATTTCTTTTTATCAGTTGAAATATTAAATCTATATGCTGTTTTTCCATTATTAGATTCTCAAGGCAGCTTATAGCAATATTGACTTCTTTCCACTCTAAGATTTCTCATTATTGCAGGTTAGAGTTGCTGCACCATCTGTTTCTTCCAATAGTTTCATTACTAACTAGCATTAATTAAAGAAGTCTGCATGATAATGTTGTGACCTCCAAAATAGTTTCCATAACTATATGTCCTACAAACAGCTGCTTTCTTCAAGCATTATCCTTTCACAGCAGTCTACAGAATAAGCCAAAGTATGTTTGTTCAGATAAAACTTTCACAATTATTTACTTCTATATAAATATGCTGTGGGCTTCAGTGGTGTGATTAAGGGTAAACGCTACTGAAGTCAGCGATCATTGGTTTTCAGTGTGCTACTAGATGCAGTTCAAGGAGATGGTAGTTGTTGTGGCTCCGTTGCCTGAGCCTGTGTCATTGTCAGGAGAGGACTCCGAGAGTGAAAGGGAGGAGTTGGCAAGGCCTCCCTCTCCAGGACCCCCCTCTCTGGCAATGCCCCCGGAGGACACCTAAGGGCAAGAGATAGGCCCAGAGCCAAGCACATCTCCGCAGCCACAGGTGGACAGCAACAAAGAAGATAAGTGCTAGCTGGATCCTCGACAGCGACGCAGGGAGAAATGTGCACAGCAGAAGGGAAGGCATGCCAGAGATTAGCTGAGTCACTGGACCACACCCCACAGGATATAAAAGGGAGCGTGGTGGTCAGTCAAACCTTGTGACGAACAAAGCTGAAAGCTTCCACGCCATTCTGCATTGCAGGACTCTTGCTTTAAGACTGGATTATCTCTGGACTAAACTGTAATTATTGAGCTGCTTACCTTTGATGTGCCAGAAGTGGGGAGAAGATATCTCTCCTCTTTGTAACTAATAAACTCTTGGCAGGCAGCCACTAGGTTTTTGCTGGCTGGTTTGCTTCTTATCTCCTGAACGCTTGTTGGTGTGTGTGCGTGGGGTCGGGGACAGAACAGTAGTTACCTGTAAAGTTATTTCTGGCATTGGATATGGTTCTTTGCAGGACTGCCTGGTTGTTCTACCCATCCCACTGGATCCAGCTGGAGAAGCATGTTATGGGTCACATGAGTTACAGAATGTCATCTTGCAGGACTCAGAAATAATTAAGATTAGATTAGATTAGATTACTAACTTTTTGAAAAACTTTTAAGACATGAATAGTTGTCCAAGCATGGACCTTGCAAGTTTGGTGCAATGTGATTAATATTTGTTTAGATTGGTTTCACTCTTCAGTTGTTGTACATGTTTCAGTTGATTGTATGTTCTTTAACCGTTTGAAGCCTATCAGAGTCTCTATGGTGAGATGAATTTCTATGGAAGTCAACAAAAATAAATAAATAAATGACATCTTACAGAAATGAACAATGTATGCATTGAGTGAAATTAAGCCTCACATATTGGAAGTCAAATATAAGCATAAGAACAGGTCTTCTCTTTCTTGACTGTTTTTGAAACTGTCAAATGGCTCATGTCCTTGGAAGCCTCCTTTGTCTCATTATGGATGTCAGAACTTCTCTCCCTAATTCTGAATGTTGGATGCCCTCACATTGCTCAGTCTCTGCCATGTGGTCACTGCTGTTATTTCCTTTCCAAGCTATAGGAGTCATAAAATTATACACCAAAGGGAAACCAGTGCAGCAGATGTCACCTCCCTAATTCCCTCCAGTTTCAAACTTGGCTGTGATCAGTGGCATAAACAGACACATCACTATTCATGTATCAGCTAAGAACAGAGACACGCAATCGCCATTAAGGTGCTGCTCTAAAACTTTCTAAAACCTTTACTGGCTTGCATTGTCATTAGATTTATATTTTAAATACATACACAGACACCACACAGAGACACACAGACATAAAAAGATAGAGATAAAAATTGAGACAGAGAGGGAGAGAGAGAGAGTGAAAGAGAGAAAGATGAATATAGAAATGGGATAGAGATAGAGAGGTAGAGGTGGAGAGAGACAGCGCTCAGGGGGATTACATTTGTTACATACTGGAATCAAACACCTTTTATAATATTGAAATTTATTACATATTAGTCAGCTCAAGGACTGATTATTTGAAGAAGAAAAATGTTCAGAAGTCTCATTGTCCCCTAAACTTACACTGTATTTTTATTATTATTTCAGCCAGCCTGGCATAGGTTAGTAGCTATTATGAAGTTTACAAAAGTGAATTAAGATGCATCAATGAGTAACTATTTTAAAGGGATCTTTATTGAGTGTTGAGTGAGAAACTGAGAGTTGGCTCTTCCGGCAATAGTTGAAGAAAAGTGAACTTAGCCAGTGATGTCTTGATTGATGGGCATGTTTTATAGAGGACCTTTGATGAGGAAGGAGTGATTGTCTTAATAGGCTAATTATCTTCAGAGAATAATTCCTATCCCCTTTGTGTAGCAAAACGACAAGGTAGATTGAGTTCTTGCCATTTTTACAGATGATAGATAACATCGCTCTCTTGTGAAAACAGCAGAAAAACTAAGAGAGCAAAAGTGTCAATTGGACAAGAACATCTGCTTTCTATATAGAGTGATTAAAAAAAACTAATAAAAATAACTGAAGGAATAAATCCCACTTGCAATCTTCTTCACTTCTGAATTCTATCACTTCATTCTTCTGCATGCCTAATATTCTTTGTTGGGTCTGTTTGCAGGGCTAATTTAATTGTAAGTTTTCCAAATCCCAAAGCTGTCTTTCCTTCTAGACTTCCAAGGGCAGCACCTGGGGGAGGAGACTGTCCTATTCACTTTGGAGCATACATTTTTTAAACAAACCAACAAACAAAGATATACTTAACCACAACTCCAGCATGGGAAGAATCTCCATCCCAGGGCCCAAGATTAGTGAGTGAGCCCATAGTCCCTTGGCACTTACCATTCCAGCTGCCCTCAGTATGAATTGCTTATCTTTGGACAATAGGACACAGACACTATAATTTGGTGTGTGATCATTGACACGCCCCCTCCTTTGTCTTCCTTTCAAAGCCAATATACTAGGCCCAGATGGGTTAATACATAATGCAAACGCGCAAGTAATTGGTTGCCTTTGTGTAGCAGTCAGTCATAGCTCACTGTCCCTCTGATCCACTATTAGTGGTCATGCAAACACTCCTTCCACCTAATTAAGCACAGCTTTGAAATCTCCCTTCCCAATGATGTTTCCCTCCCAAGCTAGAGATTCGCACATGAGCCCCTACCTGTTAAACCTACCATTTCACACTCTTCTGGGACAAAACATCCCCAGCCTTACCCAGGTGACCAAGCTGCTGGGGATGTTAGGACCTAAAGGGAGGGTGGAGTGATGAATGATCTTCAGCAAAGTCTAGATTAAAGAGCTGAAAATGGGATGTTAATAAACCCCAAGTCACTAATTTAGAGAACACATGCTCTCCAGGCTAAACCCAGTGCTTGAAACAATGAGAAGGGATAGACAAGGCATTAGATAGGCAGCCATCTTTTCAAAGTCGGCTTTTTTTGCTGTTCTGGAAATGTGCAGGACAGTCAAGGTGTTGTGGTATGTTAACTACTTCACCTGAAGATTTCATTCATGGTTCCAATCCTGGTAACTTCTGGACAAGCCATCAGCCATTTGCTTATATATTTAGCTTTCCTTTCTGCTTTGAAGAGTCTGAATTGCAAAGGGGATAAAGGCAGTGGAGTTACAGCTGAAGGCAAAGCTGTTTTGAAACATTCCTTAAAGTTCATATTGAGGACAATTGGTGGTAAAATAAAAGACACGTTTTGCGGCACTGCATGCATTTTTGTAAGCAATTCATGTCAGTCTTTAAAGCAGGGATAAAGTGAATGAAAATTGGGATTTAGTGACAGATCCCAGGGTGATTTGTAGAAGAGTCAAACAAAGGCAATAGTTTAAAAGTGCTTTTTCTACCGCGAAAGGGTTTGGAGGTGGTGAAGGAATGAAGTAGTAAAAGAATATTGACATTTTAAAAATGTATTCAGATTTGAAAGAAGAAATCTCATGAATCTTTATAAACAGAATACTTTATAGGAAAAGTGCCACCTTTGAAAAGTTCAGTTTGAGTAATTCTGATCCTCACATAATGGCAGAACCAAGCAAGAGCATCTAAAGTTGGCTTAACTGAAGGAGAAAAGAAATATTTTTTTCCCACTTCTGTATTGTTTCCATTAATTCGAACCATAGATTCTGGTTGGCAGAAAGTTTTATCCCTCTGGGAAACTGAGGGTACTGCATTCAGCTCCCAATCATTAATCAGAAAACAAACAACAAAAGATACCGAGAATCTGTTCGATTGTGGTGTGATGCAAACTGAGTGAATGAAGGAACAAGATGTGACAAGGGATCTGATTCTAAACGAGTGGTGAAATGCTCCCAGTTCGGATTGTATCGCCCAATCCGGTAGCAATCACAGTGGGTGGTTTGGAGAACCGGTAGCAAAAATCTCTGCCCCCCCCCCATGCCCAGCTGAGCCGCGCGGTCATCAGAGGTCGAAAAAATGCTTTTAAAAGTAAAAAAAAATCCTCTGATGATCACGCGGCTCAGCTGGGATCATCAGAGCCTTATAAAAGCATTTTTTCTACAACCTCTTTGGCTAAAGAGCTTGTAGAAAAAATGCTTTTAAAAGTAAAAAAAAAAAAAGTTGGCCACGCCCACCCAGTCACATTACACCCCTCCCCACCAAGCCACACCCACAGAACCGGTAGTAACAAATTTTACATTTCACCACTGTTCTAAATTCTTAGGCTTCTCATTGGATTATAATATCTTAGAATGGGTGGGACATTTACAGATGATGCCCTGCTATCTTATCAACGAACTTCAGCTGAACATATGAGGTTTGCAGATGGTAATACTAAGAAGGCAGTACTACGAAGGAAGGAAGGATTATTCTTCTGTATTATACAGGCCCTCCTCGATTTATCACCACAACTAAGCCCAGAATTTATATTGCTTAAGTGAGAAATTTGTTAAGCGAGTTTTGTCCCATTTTATGACTTTTCTTGCCACATTTGTTAACTGATTCACTGCCGTTGTTAAATTAGGTTGTTAAGTAGTGGTGGGTTGCCCCCGGTTCGGATCGGTTCTATAGAACCGGTAGTAAAACCAGTGGGAGGCTCCACCCACCGACCCTGAGATCATCAGGAAGCTGTGCTGTGCATGCGCAGAAGTGCGTGTGAGCGAAGTAAGTGCGTGTGTGCGGCTCCATTACAAACCGGTAGTAAAGGTAAATAGAACCCATCCTTGTGGTTAAGTGAATCTGGCTTCCCCATTGACTTTGCTTCTCAGAAGGTCACAAAAAGGGATCACATGACCCCAGGACACTGGAACCATCATAAATATAAACCAGCAAATATAATCAAGCATCCAAATGTAAGTCACGTGACCATGAGAATGCTGCCATGGTCATAACTGAAAAATAGTCGTAAGTCATTTTTTTCAGTGTTGTTGTATAACTTCAAATGGTCACTAAATGAACTGTTGTAAGTCGAAGACTACCTGTACAAAGATCAATTTTTTGTGGTAATGTTTTTTTAACGTTGCTAACTCAATATCTTCTTATTCATTCTATTATGACCAACTCTGATCTTTCTGTTCCATCTTCCATCTGGACTCTTTTTTGCACATACTGTCTTCCTATCTTTCTTATTTTACAGTTTGGGCTCTGCTGTACCATGCTATAGTGTATTATGCTTATCTTTATGGAGAGTGACCCTTCACTGGAAAAACCAGCTATGTTATTGCTACCAAGAGGCACATCCAGTATGTACAAATAGGCTGCTGAGTGAGGTAGTGGTTATGTAGCCTTTCAAATCCTGGCAAACAGATGGAGAAGAAATGGAGGTAGTGACAGATTTTATTTTCCTGGGCTCCAAGATCACCGCAGATGGGGACTGCAGCCAAGAAATTAAAAGACACGTGCTCCTGGGGAGGAAACCTATGGCAAACCTAGACACCATACTAAAAAGCAGAGACATCATCCTGCCAACCAATAGTCAAGGCTATGGTTTTCCCAGCTGCAATGTATGGCTGTGAAAGTTGGACCATAAGAAAGGCTTAGCGCCAAAGAATTGAGGCCTTTGAACTCTGGTGCTGGAGAAGTTTCCTGTGAGTCCCTTGGACTGCAAGGTGATCAAACCAGTCAGATCTAGAGGAGAGCAACCCTGACTGCTGTTTAGAAGGCCAGATCCTGAAGATGAAACTCAAATATTTTGGCCACCTCATGAGAAGGAAGGACTCACTGGAGAAGAACCTAATGCTGGGAACTATTGAGGGCAAAAGAAGAAAGGGATGGCAGAGAACGTGGTGGCTGGATGGAGTCACTGAAGCAGTAGCGTGAGCTTAAATGGACTCCAGAAGATGGTAGAGAACATGAAAGCCTGGAGGAACGTTGTCTATGGGGTCACGATGGGTCAGACATGACTTTGCAACTAACGACCAAAATCTATCAAAGGGTGTGTTAAATATTTAGGTCTGACAAGGATTTATATTCTAAGCATTATCCCTTCAGGTTCATGATATTTATAGGTTCAGTTGTTTCTTCGTGCATATTTTTGTCATTTGCCATTATCTTTGCCTTCACCAATATCTTGTCCCATTTAGCACTTCCAGTTATTATGGTCAGTGGTAAATGAAAATTTACCTTTAATGGCTAGCTGTGTTGGATCCATGATAATCAGCACATGAAGAAATCTAAGCTCCATTTTATCATTAATCTCAGTTTTACTTTACATTTCATTCTGCTTCTGGTATTTTCGTAAAGAACAACCCTTTGCACGTCTGAATACATACAGGGCAGTCCTACTGGACTTACACCAGTGTAAGACTGATTAGGACGACAGCCTTAATTTCTTAAGCGTTCGTTTTCAGTGCTATGTATTATGCACAACATCATGGCAATAAATTTTGTAAGCATGATGGCATAAGATGTTCAGATGCTCATTAACTTTAGATGGTTTAGAGGGGAATATGCAAGTACATGGGCCCATACATCAACTGTTAGCAGGAGAGTTAATTGAGCTTCAGGGTTCATAGTGAAGTACCATATGATGCCAACTGCAATAGCAGAGAAGGACCAATAGCAGAGAAAGACCAGGCCTTCTTTGGCAGCATATGACTGATAATTGTGAAAAACAAAACTTTGATCCAGTGGAATATTTTGACCAGCTTTAACCTTTATTACTTAGATTAGTCAGTCCTGGAACTGTTGAGCACAAGGTGGCCACACCAAGCATAGAAATCTTTCTGTGACCAATGACAAAGCCTTGATATTCTCTAAGATAAATTGTCTCTTATTCTTAATAGTCTGAAATACTTCCTACCATTTTATTTTTCATTTTCTGGGCATTTGGCCATATTTCTAGAAACTCTGCACCAGCTACTCACATTTTTATGGGGACCTGTGTATGCTTACAGGCATGTCTGAAAATAATAATGATGCTAGGTTTGGAGAACTCTGTTTTGCAACTATGTGAACAGAAGCAGCTGAGTTTTATTCATGTGGTTAAATAATCTTGGTTTAGCATAATGTAAACTCAACCATGCATTCCTAACATTTTTATCAAATGTTTTATCAGATTTGTTTACTTCTTACAATACCAGCATCATTTAGCATAATTGCTCCCTGAGTTTTGGTAAATGTCCTGAATAGTTTCAGTATTATACAGAATACTTCTCTCCCATGTTAACCTTGACCAGATTGCAGAATTACGATTAATATTATCAGTACTATTTCCCTGTTTTCCAATGTAAGACTGCTGAGTGTCCATAGGGATACTCCACCATCCAGATAGAGGATTTTATCCCATTGGTTTTTCCTACCTAATAAAATTTTATATCTGGGCAACATCTCAAGAAGAAAACCATCCACTACATCCGCCCACTACAATAATCACAATTCTGGGCAGCATCTCAAGAAACAATTCTCCCAACATTTGTGTGCAAGCATGTAGAGTAGATCAGTGACAAGGGGAGGGACCATTCTGAAACTGAAGTCAGTAGAATTGTGGATGTTGTAAAAAGCCTAACTTTTTTTCCCCTTTTTCCTTTTTGCTTGTGAAGGTCATCTGAATTTGGAAAGTAAATTGGCAAAGCTATTATTTTCCTGCCGATCTAAGTATGTTGTGTTTTAATGCCTCGTTTATCTTTTTGTGGCTATAGGTTTTCCAGCATACAGTATTACACTAAGAAGTTCTGACTTTGCAGGGGGATATATGGATTTTTGTTTTACCTTCCACCATTTAAAGAACAACCCATTAAGCTCAAAGAGAAGAATTGTATTATAAACAAGTTAAAGAGCCCAAGGTACTCTAGATTGGAAATGCAAAGAATATTGTGTACTATTGAAAGAATTGAAAGGAAAGGAACTGAAATGGCATGACCTGGACATACAAGAGACATTTTCTTGATGACCCACTAAAGAAAACAGTTCAAAGGAATCTGAACTCAATTCCTTTATTTATGGGAGGGTCTGTTGCATTCGTCTGCTGTAGGCTATATCAGCAAGAAATCTTATCTCATCTGGAAGACTGGCACATATATAAAATAACCTCAGCTTAAGTTTAGGAAATCACTTTCTCAGAGTAAACACAATACTTTAAAACAATGTTAGATCTTTAGATAATAGGGTGCAGGCTCATTTATTTAAGAATATTCATGCCATACATGTAAACAAATGTTTTTTCAGGGCAGCTTATGATAATCCAATGTCTACCAATTTAAACTAAAAGTACAGCACCAAACTAATAACATCTTTAAACACTCAGTATAAATATCAGCCATTTAATAAACAAAACAGTTGCAAGGTAGTAGAAAATAAATTTAGATTTCACATGAACCACCCAGCTGTTCATGCAGATGTTTAAAATTATCATTCCCATTGTTTTTGGTGTTGGTCATACAAGTTACATCAGATGGAAGGAATCATATTAGCCTTTCCTATTGCTGCCTGCCATCCATCCATCCATCCATCCATCCAACCATCCATCCATCCATCCGTTTTGTTTATTAAATATATAGTTAATATATATATATTTGTTTGTTAAATGGCTGATACATAGGAATAGCAATAGGAAATGCTAATATTATATATGTGTGTGTGTGTGTGTGTGTGTGTGTGTATTCTTACTTTTTGTAGGTTTTATGTGTGTTTTTCTTTAAGCCAGGATTTTCCTACGTAACCAAGATTTTTCTATAGCCCTGGTTGAGTGAAATCACATTCACTACTTTCTGGGTTATTTTCCTTCTTTTCATTTCTGCCAGAATGAAAATTATAATTTTTTTTATTTATTTATTTATATATATATATATATATATATATATATATATATATATATATATATATATATATATATATATATATATTTAAATATATATATGAAAAATTATAATTTTTTATTATTTTTATAAATTATAAAATCATAATAAAAATGTGGGTGTGGCTTACTGATGATGGCTAATGAGCCAGAAATAGATCTATATAAGTCTCTCACTAGGAAGCTTATGGCTTGCTGGCTGCCAGAAGGAAAAAAAGCCCAGAAAGTAGTGAATGTGATTTCACTCAACCAGGGCTGCAGAAAAATCTTGGTTACATAGGAAAAAACCTGGCTAAAAAAAAACACACATAAAACCTACGAAAAGTAAGAGAATACACACACACACACACACATTTATTCAGTTCAACTACTTCTTTGTTTCCTATGTTAACAAATTCATTCAAATCATTATTACCTTCTGGCTATTCCTACTGTAATTCTACTCTGTTTTGTTTTAATCTTTCAAAAACTGAATTCACCCATAACTGCAACTGTAGTGTATGAGCTACTACTGAAAAAGGCTGAATTAATTTCTGATACTAGATCCCATCAAACACATCTTTCTTGGTGGCTCCTAAAATCTATTATTCCATGAATGTATCAGAGTGTCTGGAAGAATTAATTTATCCTTAAGTCTTGCTTCCCTATCCATTAGTGACACTGTAGTGTGGCTAACAATTCCAAAGAGGACCTTCAGAGCACTTCATTACCATGCAAATGGAGGTGGCTTTTTTCTTTACAGACGTAGCCCTAGCTAGAGGATTACATGATAGCTTTAAGGAGAGCATATGCAGGGCACAAATTATTAGAGTCATCAATATTTATGCAGTCGATAAAATTCCTATCTGACAGGTGCAGCTTCTGCCAAACTGAGCCATAGAAACAAAGCTTTACTGTAAAATTAAAGATTTATTATCAAAGCAGCGTATATTATTGAAATAAACTGGGATTGATTTTAGGGTAATCTTGATTTACCTATCTGGCAAGAAACTGGGATGACTTCAACAATCGAAGAACATTGGGGCCAGACTGGGCTCTTTTGAGTTGCTTGGTATGGCCATCCATATCCAAGTATATATATGTAGTGGCATGTGGAGAAGACCTTTGGAGAGAGAGGGCCAAAGTCAGATAGTCAGATAAGAGACCACATAGGCCACAAGTGGATAGTGGATGGGGCAAGAAGGTCAGAGGAAATACTCCCTAGTTTCTCAGGCTGTAAAAAGCAGGTGGGAGAATTGTACTTTCAGATTTGCAAGATTCTACTAATATAGCTTTACAACAAAGTAAAATATGTCATCTAGTCCAGTGGTGGGATTCTATTCTATTGTAAGCCAACCAGTCATGTACGAGATGGGTGGCTATATAAATCAAATAAGTGACTAAAATTTTATTAGTGACTGAAATTTGAATGAAATGTGGATGAAGAAACCTACAGAGAACTGTGTTCCCTGGATGTGTGAGATTAATTCCTGTAATCTTAACCAATGGTTGTGCTGCTAGGGAGGATTGAGTTAACATATGGAGAATTACAGATAGTGGAAGATAAATTAGAGAACACATTTCTTTCTCCCTCCGGTCCCTAAGATCTGGTGGATTACTTCTTTGGACCTAGTCTAAACTGCCTTAAAGTTTTCCAACCTTTTTCTTTCTTTTTTCTTATTTTACAAAAAGGGGCACATAAATTGATTTATCTCTGGTTAACATTTTTATATATTATTGTGTTGCTCTTGTTTTGACTGTTTGATGTTTCAATGATTGTATTATTTTATGTCTATTGATCATTTGCTGCTTTGCAGGTCTCTTAAGAAACAGATGGTGTGGAGTATAAATCTGTTATAAAAGCAGATTCTTTTCCATTGCACATGAGATTATGCAAAATTGCATGAAGCAAAGCACAAGGTTTTTTCCATTTCAGAATCATAAAATAATGCTGCTTTTTTTCAGAGGTATCTTAAATAGCGTCTCATGATTAGATCAAAAAGACCTGTGGTCACTACAGGCTTAATTTCAAATGCTGGAAGCATCATAGTAGGGGCCTCTGATTATGAATATATAATGCATCCAGTGTATAGCACCAAATTGTTCTTTGGAATTACTCCTATGGATGAAAACTCACAGGTGATTTTATATTGCAGCTTGCTCCCTGCTTCAATTGAGAGGAGAATTCACAATTCCAAAGAGATAATTATATTACATGAATAATAAGTAAAAGCATAGAAATACTATGTGCATGCAGCTCATTTTTAGGGACCAGCAAAAGCTTCCCTGCGCTTCTGGAAAATACATACAGGTAGTACTCAATTTACAAGCTCAACATTTCTGTTCTTAAGCAAGATAGTTGTTAAGTGAGTTTGGCCCATTTTACAATCTTTTAGCAATAGTTGTTACGCTGAAGTTGTTAAGTGATTTATGCAGTTGTTAAATTAATCTGGCTTCCCCCATTTATTTTTCTTGTCGTAAGCCAGTGGAAAGTTTACAAATGGTGATCGCTCGATCCCAGGACAGGATAATTCTCATAAATACATGACAGCTGCCAATCTCCTGTATTTTTATCATGATGTCAATGTAAGTGTGACAAATGGTCATAAGTCACTTTTTTCAGTGCCATTGGAACTTCAAATGGTCACTGAATGAATGGTTGTAAGTCAAGGGCCAGCTGTATACATCAACAGTAATTTGTGGCAAAGCCAAATCCTTTAATATTGAGCTTTGACATCATTGCAGTAGTATGATTTGCCTAAAGTGCTTAGACTGCAGACTGCTGTGTCTGAAAAAAGCAGGAAAGATAGCAAAACACACCATTTAATTTCAATTTATCAGGAACATTTCTGAAGTTCATCTTTCCTGGGTACTAGGAAACCTCCGAACAGTTATTTGAGTTACATGTAGAATTAAACAGGGATTCAGCTCACTCTGGGAAAAAAAAAAAAAAAAAACCCTGACCTGAAGCAGCTGAGTTTTCTTTAGTATATGAATGTTTCTTTGGTGTTGCACTGAATAGACACATATATTGGGACCTTTCTCAAGCTGGTGATCTCCACTCGTATTGAGACTCCTTGGCATCTCAATAAAATGTGTCTCAGGTAAAACCCTGAGTTTTCTCAAAGATGAAGCACAATCAAATCCAGCCTGTTTTCTCGTAAAAGCAGAGTTAGGGAGATACAGATCAAGCGGAAAGTGATGTCCTTGCAACATTCCATAAGTTAAATGGATAACTTTTCCAGCGCTACACAATTCTTTCATTTCAATCACACCTCTTTTGTTAATGTAAGTGATATGGGTAAGAATATAATTCAGGTGATCACTAGAGATGGCAATGAATATATAAAGGCCAGAAGACATGGATGGTTATGAGTTATGAGGCTCCAGATAATCCTTTCTCATTTCACCAGATACCTGGTAGATGGATTTTGATCTCCCTTCCTCGGTAATATAATGCAGCTAAATTCCAGATCAGTTTACAGAAAGACTTCACTCCTTTCTGTCTTAATCATGGATGAGGAAGGAATTGATGCCATCATCTTTAAGTGCTTTCTCTTTAGTGAAGTGACCTGTCCTGTTTTCACTAGTTCCAGGTGAAGAAACAAGCCAAGAATTTATTTATTTATTGGTTCGATTTATATGCTGCCCTTTTCTGGAGACTCAGGGCAGCTTACAATGCGTTAAGCAATAGCCTTCATACTTTTGTATATACCTGCTTAGTAGGGCTTTCAGGCCCCCCCTAAATGGTGTTCTTTTTTTTAAAAAGTCATCTTATTGCCCCACAATCCGGGTCCTCATTTTACCTACCTTGGAAGGATGGAAGGCTGAGTCAACCTTGAGCCTGGTGAGATTTGAACTCGTAGTAATTGCAGGCAGCTGGCAGCTAAGTGCTATTTAACAGCGCTTTAGTCTGCTGCTCCACCAAGGCTCTTAATTCTTGGTGCTCTCTGAACATGGTTGATTCCTTGCTTGCAGACATTTTATTACTCAAGACTAGGTCATTGTATGAGCACATACCAGTGGTGGGTTTCAAATTTTTTTACTACCGGTTCTGTGGGTGTGGCTTAGTGGGCGTGGCATGGCTTGGTGGGTGTGGCTTGGTGGGCGTGGTGTGGCTTGGTGGGCGTGGTGTGGCTTGGTGGGCGTGGCTTGGTGGGCGTGGCAAGGGAAGGATACTATAAAATCTCCATTCCCTCCCCACTCCAAGGGAAGGTTACTGCAAAATCCCCATTTCCTCCCGATCAGCTGGGACTTAGGAGGCAGAGAATAGATGGGGGCAGAGCCAGTCAGAATTTTTACTACTGGTTCTCCGAACTACTCAAAATTTCTACTACCGGTTCTCCAGAACTGGTCAGAACCTGCTGAAACCCACCTCTGGCACATACAGTACATAACTGGAAGGCATTAGATTGATACATGGGATTATGTGGTTAGAGTTTTAAGAGATCTCTGCAAATAATTCTTACAACAACAATTTGATTTTATACAGGTAGTCCTCAATTTACAACAGTTTGTTTAAGTTACAACGGCACTAAAACAATGACCGTTTTTTACACTTACAACCATTGCATGGTTTCCCATGGTTACATGATCAAACTTCAGATTTTTGGCAAGTGATTCATATTTATGACCATTGCAGTGTCCCAGGGTCATGGGATCCCCTTTTGCGACCTTCTGACAAGCAAAGTCAATGGGGAAGCCAGATTCATTTAACAACCGTGTTACTAATTTAACAGCTGCAGTGATTCACTTAAGAGCTGTGGCAAGAAAGTGGGACGAAACTCACTTAACAACTATCTCACTTAGCAACAGAAATTTGTAGCTCAATTGTGATCATAAGTCGAGGACTATTGTATATCAGTCTTCATGTTTTATATGTTGTTAAGGAATTGGATCTTTGTTCGGTTTTATCTCCTGCCTTAACATGGGCCTGGTTAAATACCAACAAGCTCACATCGTATCCAAATGCATAGGCGGATTTTTCAAGATTTTATTTGGATCTACGGTTACAAAATTAAAATCCATTAGCTGCGAGAACCAGGCCTCTTCATTTCACTCAATATACTTCTCAAGCATTGTTTAAAAAGGAAAAAAAATTGCATATATTAGCCTTAAGATTCTTGTAAATTTTGAACCCCCGTTTTGTTTTACATATCAAATTTAGACTGGTGGGTATTCTCACGATACTTTAATAATTGCAATATTGCAATTTGGGGAAGGAATTTTAGTTCACACAAAGACAAAGAGGTGACCATTTGGGAAATAAATGATTCCTTGCTTTCAATTTCCTTAAGTAGTAAAAGTGTCCATTTCTAGATAGATGTCCTGGTTCAGCATAATAGAATAACGTAGTTGGAAGGCACCTTGGAGGTTTTCTAGTCCAACCCCCCAGTGGTAAAATCTGAACCCCCCCCAGTGGTGAAATCTGAATCAGTATTGCTTTTAAAAGTAAAAAAGAAGCCCCTGACAATTGTGCGGCTCAGCTGGGATCGTCAGAGGCTTTTAAAAGTTTAAAAAAAGCCTCTGAAGATCTGGCAACTCAGCTGGGATCATCATAGCCTTTTAAAAGCATTTTTTAAACAACCTCTACCTTTAGAGGTTGTAGAAAAAATGCTTTTAAAAGAAAAGAAAAGCCTTTGATGATTATGCGGCTCAGCTGGGCATGGGGGGTGGCTAGGCAGGGATTTTTGCTACTAGTTCTCCGAACCACCTGCCACCATACTACCGGATTGGGTGATCCAGTCTGAACCGAGAGCATTTCGCCCCTGCAACCCCCCCACCCAAAGCATTTCAGACAAATTGTTGTCCAATCTCTTCTTAAAAGCTCTTTATCTTGCAGCATCAAAATTGTTCTTCCTTTCTTCTCTTTTGGACCCTGCCCCCCTCCCTGCATATCTGTTATTGTAGAATAAACAGGCTTATTTTTATATTTATGTTCTGCATTTTCTTTTTGTCATCAGAAAGCTCTCTACTGGGTGAAATCCCAAAGCATTGCTTCCTTCTTTATTTCTGAAAGCTAACCTTGATGTCCCATCAACGCTTTGTTCTATTGTAGCTTGTCATATGCAAATCATTGTCCTGTGTACTTCAAAGACCTCTCAAGATAAGAAATTCTTCATACTGCTGTATGATTCTTACTGACTAGGAGGGCTGGCCCAGATTGTTTAATTGATGGCTTTGTTCCTATCAGTTTAAAGACATGCCACTGATCTGAAGGCCTTTCCTTCTTACACCTTAAGGGAAAGAGATTCCTCTGATTTTAAAGTCTTGCTGCCCTTGGTATGAGATCTTCATATGTTAATTAAATTCTCTGTGTTAAAAAATTAATTTATTATCCCAGGCAGTCTGGGAATATTCTTGACCAGTTAAAAACCATATGATTTTTTGCATCAGAAAACTATTTCTTGATATTAATCCCCTTTTAAGACAAAACATTACGGTAAGACCTTGGTTTGGCTGATGCATTATGTCACCAAGCCTTGTATGATGAATCAACATCTGCATAAGTGCATGGGCTTCATAATATATAAACAACTGCTAGTAATTCATTACATTGTAGGAAGTTAGCACCCACTCCTCTCCTAGAAAATGAAATATTTTAGGAAATATTAAAAGGGCAGAATATTTCCCCTAAAAGGGAGACAGAAACTCAGCCCCCCAATCTTTGTTAATGGGCCATTAAGGCCTGGGCCAGTCCATTCTACATAACAAAGATCTACCTCCTTCAGGCAGAGCCATTTAATTGTCCTTCATTGCATCATCCAGCAAGATACAACCAAACTAAACACAGAGACAACCTAAAAAGCTAGCTATGACCTCTGACAGCAACCAGTCAGGATACACTCCTGTGCCCCAGGAAGTTCAAAGCCAGAGATGGTATAAAACCCAAGCATCTCTTCCCTTTTTTTCGCCCAAGATCTCCAAGGCATGTGATTCTATTCAACAATAAACCTTCTTTCCAAGCAACTTCCATGAATCAAATGTCTTTCTCCCCACTTGGAACTGAACCCAGATGGAAATTTCTTCCAACAACATGATTTCTTATTTAACATATTTTATGAAGGTCTGTCAACAGAGTTTGGGTTAATCTACAGAATAGAGATATTTATGTACATACAGAATTAATTCTTAACACAGAAAGGTCTGTGCACCCAGATCCAACCAAAATATATATATTGCACACATCTCATTGATTAACTGAGACTTAATGATGGGTCTTAGGATACCATTAAGAATCAGAAATATTGTAGCACGCTGGAACCATCAATTATATAGTGGATGGAAGTAAAAACACAAACTGATGGCTTTCAATATTTAAATATATTGCTTACTCTTTCTCTTCTTCTGTTCTGATGGGCACATAACACAATCCTACATGGATTTTTTTTTCCATGTGTGATGTATACAAACACATTTGATACATCTGAATCCATGACTAGGCAAATCTCCAAATGCAGGAGATGGACGGAAAAGAAAAAAAGAAAAATCAACTGTTAATCTTTAAATTTTTAATGAGATACAAATACTGTCTGAGCAGTGGAACAAAAAAGAGTCTTTCCGTTGGAACAAATTAAAAAAAAAGAAAAAGAAAAACCTTGGGGATCAAAGAGGATTAACATGGCTAGTCCTAACATGAGAGCTTGAAGGGATGTTTGGAAAAAGGCTGAGTAAACCATCTGACAAGAGAAGCTAACCTTCTTTTGGAAAATCCTGAGCAAACAAATACTAATCACTGAATAAAGGGACAATTAGCTGTGATGTCTCTTGTAATAAATCTACTAAGAAGAATACAACCTTCTGGCTATTCACAGCCAGATCCCAGTCCCTTGCTGTTTGCCAAGCAGATTAATGGGGACAAATAGGGCAGTTTATTGTAAGGGACAAACACAATTCCTTGTCTGCCTTGACAAAAGGAAGCCAAACCTGCCTAGAATTGAATCTCCAGCTTGATCAACAGGGGCATCTGGTTTAGCAACTGCTCCACTTGCAGCATCCCTTAAGTGGCATTTCATTTCCTCTGTAAAACTACCTCTGATAAAACAATTGGAAGTCACCAGTCAGTTTTAAGAAGGACAAATTAAGCATTATTGTGACTCACTTTGTCACTTTCCCAATTGGGCCAAGTTAATAGGCAGAGTGGATGTTGGTGTTAACTGATTGCCATATATCCATTAAAATCTCTTCTGATTCACATAATTATTTATAGAAAAGGTTTTAATCCACTGTCAGGGAGAAAGCTTTGAAATGCTTTACAGATTCCGGACAATTTTAGAACAATGCATTGGATTCATTTAGGAGACACTTGGAAATTCAGACAAGCCAACGACTACAACGACTTCTATGACCACTCTGATCAATCAATTGCTGTAGAGCTTCTTCTGCAGTCTGTATCAA
This sequence comes from Masticophis lateralis, assembly GCA_030761175.1. Lineage (NCBI taxonomy): Eukaryota > Metazoa > Chordata > Lepidosauria > Squamata > Colubridae > Masticophis > Masticophis lateralis. The sequence goes on along the minus strand of JAUDYJ010000008.1, from coordinate 4,049,746 downwards.
ATTTAGAATCGACACCCCAAAAGAGAATGCAACGTTCTTCATTGTAGGAGGAGAACCAGGTTGGTCTGAAATCAGGAATACGGTAGCAGTAAAATTTGCTAGTAGGAAAAGATGCCATCAGATTCTTGTTTCAAAGCCCTTTGTGGAGATCTTATTAGCCTCATAATTATCCAAAGCCCCACCAACTTTAACAAGGGAAGCTATTCCATCTTTTTAGGGCTGTGAGAAAGTGACTGGCTCAAGGTCACCCAAGCTGGCTTTGGGCCTAATGCGGGACCAGAACTCATGGCCTCCGGGTTGCTAGCTGAATACCTTCACCACTAGACCAAAGTGGCTTTCGCATCAGGAATAAATGCCATTTGCCAAATGACCTTTTGGCCTCCTTGTTGACAATTGTCCCAAATCTCTTGTAAGCATATTTGTCTTTCATTATGGGTATAGGTATGGATTCTGTGAATGGGAGGATCCCTGTGGATTCCAGAAGAGAAAGAAGTTATTTTCATTTAGGCTTTTTGTTTACATTTCTTCACATAATTCCATAGTATCTTCATGACTTAATTAAATCCTTGAAAGCTGAATGCAATCAGTGAAAATAGTTTCTGTGTTTTCCATCCATAAATGGAATTTTGGTCCTAAGATTGACCAAATCAAAATCCCTGCCATTATTTGGGAAAAACATTTCATCCCACTAATGACAGTAGATTTGAGTTTGGTCTTGATAATGGAAATGAATTTCTTCTTGGCTTGGCTTTTAATACTCATATAAAGAGCCTGCTGTGTTGCAGTCTTCATATCTCATAAAAGTTTTTAATTATAATGAGGCTTAATTGCAGTCTTGGCTAACAAGAATATATTTTGTTTCTCATTTCACAATTTTCCCAATGAAAGTCACCCAGCCAAAACCACCCTCTGAATACAGCGCTCAAGCTTCATCCTTGAGCCGCTGACTTCCATTTGGTATCTGCTGCTGAACTTTTAAAAATGGTGAAAGATTCCTATTATTTATTGTTTTCAGGTAATAAGTACCCTTTCTATATTTACTGTTATTTGTTTCAATCACAAATGGACTTCAATAAACAGAACATAACCAATGCTATCTTTGTTGTTTGACAGTGAGTGATTTACTTCATTTCCTTACTGAAATTATTTCAAGAATGTGTCTATATCAGTCTCCCCAGGTAGACCAGACAGAAAACATGAGCTGATGGGCTAATTCTACTTTGTTGTAAGGCTACATTAATAGAATCTTGCAAGTCTGAAAATACAAATCACCCATTGTCTCATTTATAGTCTGAGGATTTAGGGAAGGTCTCTTATGAACCTCTTTTTCCACCTTCTATATTATGAAGTTGCAGGTACTGCCGTTTCTTATCTGACCATTCCTTAGGCAGCATCTTTTCACCCTGTTTCAGGGGTGAAATCCAGCAGAGTCTGACAGGTTCTGGAGAACCGGTAGTGGATGTTTTGAGTAGTTCGGAGAACTGGCAAATACCACATCTGGCTGGCCCCAGAGTGGGGAGGGAATGGAGATTTTGCAGCATTCTTCCTCTGCCACACCACCAAGCCACACCCACAGAACTGGTAGTAAAAAAAATTTGGATTTTACCACTGCCCTGTTTCTTGGGTCTTCCTCATCTACCACTACAGCCGTGATGGCGAACCTATGCCACGCGTGCCAGAGGTGGCACGCAGAGCCCTCTCTGTGGCCACATGCACCATTGCCAGCTGGTCTTCTGGGTTCCACCATGTGCATGTGCGTGCAGCCAGCTGGTCTTCGCGCATGAGCATGATGGAACCCGGAAGTGCGGTTGGTGACAGTGTACATGTGCACGCGGCCAGCAGCTCTCTTCCGGGTTCTGTAGCACACATGCATGAAGACCAGTTGGCTGGCGTGCATGCACATGATGGAACCTGGAAGTGCAGCTGGCAAAGGCATGCGTGCACACTGACCAGCTGCTCTCCTCTTGGTTTCGGGGCTCTGGCACATGCACTAACGCTAACGTGCGTTAGAATGTAGTTAACATTCTGTAATCTAGGTTTGTTGTCCACTTCCTTTATTCAGAGTTACAATCTATCTGGACAAGATTTATTTCCTATAGTTTTGGCTTTGACAGTTGAAGTATGGTCTCAAGAGGCATTTTCAAGTCGCATAGAACACAGTAAAAACACCTGATTTTCAGCTAGTGGTGCTGAATGTGATTGTTTGATAAGGTCCAATTTAAAGTAGCAATTTAAGAATATCATTCAATACAGGTACCTGGCACAACTCCTTGCTTGCAATTTAATATTAAAATATTTAAAACGCATGGTATTTAATATTCCATTGTAATGTTCCTATTCATTCTGGTTACGGAATAATTATTTTGATAATTGTTTGATAACATTATTTTTCAGGTAATTTATTTCTACTTTTCTGCGTGGTAGGTTCTGCTATGTCCCTGGAGCAATGAGAGCCACTGCAGAAGCTATGGAGGGCTTTGTATGACTTTGAAATTAATATTTATTTGGTCCCTTCACTTGCCCAGAACAAGAGAGTTTATGAATAATACATAGGCCCAAAGAGTCACAATAGGAAAGCTTCTATTCTGAATCCTAGGAGCAACCGGAAAACTTATTTCAGCCTAAGGATCATCAATGTCAAATGAATCAGAAATGGCTCAAATTAATGTGAATTCAGGTACAGGTCAAGGCCCTCAGCTAGTTTAAAAAAAAATCACCAGGATATTATTATGAAATTGAGAAAAGATGAGCTAAGAACAGCCTGCAAAAAGAAACCAGCAAAATAAGATATAAAATCTCTTTTCAAAGCTCTTTAGAAGATATGGAGGTTGCTTTTTCTAAACTAGATTTGGTGATCCACTGTTCAGGTCTACTTTGTAGATGTCACACACCTGCCTTTTGGTTTTACTATCCAGGCCTAGAAGGTCTAAATCAGACCAATATTGTTAAAGCTAAGTGGTTTGTGTTTAGACGTAAAGTAGTCTCTTGGTTGATTACTTGGATCCAAGATTTAATCAGTCTAGATGCATTGAAATTAGTAAATTACTTTTACTATTTATTAGTAAATTATTTAGTAATAAATCCAATTCAAAATCCAATGGGATTTTTTTAAAGGTTGACAGTCTACTAACCATCATGATTTCCAATATAATAAATATTAGCATAATTGTATTTTAAGATTTTGCTTTGCAAAAATATACTTTAAGGTTAGATACATTTGCAAAGGTTATATTCACAATGATGGAATATTGGCATTTTAAAACTAGCTGTATAACTTTGAAAAGAAACTCCAGCTTTTGAATTACATATTTTTCCTTTGTAATCTCACATCAGACATGACACTGAAATTAGTCTGTTAAAGTAACCACCACAGTGCATCAAGATAAAGAGTTGAAAGTTGCAACATTTCTTATTGGTTGGATGTTGTAGTCATTGGTTGAATGGATGCAAGCTGCTCAATAAATGTTTAATAATAAGTTCTCACTGGTGAGAGCTTTTGCATTAGCAAACATGCCAGCATAAACAAGAAGCCAATGTAGACATTTTTGGAGTAGTCTTTGCATTAACAGTTCTATTCATACTTTTTGAACACAACGGACAGAACAATTTCTTCTCTGGATAATTAAGACATTTGGAGGCCCCATAAATTTATCTCCCAGCTTTATTCTTTTAGCAGAATAATAGAGTTGGAAGGGGCCTTGGAGGTCTTTTGTTCCAGCCATTTCAGATAAACATACCATTTCAGACAAATAGTTGTCCAATTTTTTCTTAAAAGCTTCCAGAGTTGGAGCATCCACAACTTCTGGAGACAAGTAATTCCACTGATTAAAATGTATCAGAGCACATTTATCAGTATATTACGGTTTAGACAGATTAATTCCTTGAAATCAGTGGAATTTAACCAAAGCTAACTCTACTGAGTTCAATCAGCATGAGAGAGGTCATACTCCTTAATAAGTTCTATGCTTTCTTGACTGATCTTCAGCTTGGATACTTTGCCATCTCCTGGAGACTGGATGTAATGGCAGAAGTTGGAGAGCTAAGGGATTCATTCTTCAGATCCCCTAATCAGGGTTGTTCTCAATAATAGCAGTCTTCAGATATGGTGGTTTGCCTTGGTCATGGACCTAATTCTTCTTAAAGGAAGTGGTATTGGCCCGATCTGGATGCAGATACAGTTATTGTGTAACTTCAACTTCTACTCCTGAAATTCTCATCTATTAGAAGCAAGCATAGATAGTTCAACAGAACTAACTTTTGTTCCTTCTTGCCACTTGAAGATGGTGTCCTCTTCACATTTGCTCAGAAATTTCTCCTTACATTTAATCTGAATAGTTTTCACACTCCCAACTTCATCAACTAATTTGATTCAAGAGGATGACCTATCAAGAGCAGTTTTCATTTACTGCATTTGCTTTCTCATACATAAGGAAGCAACTTTTGGAAACTGAATGGGAATCACTGCGCAGCCCTAATGATTTGTTTGTCAACTTAAAGAAAACTGTTCACCAGTCAGAGACCTATATAATCCAGTTTTAAATTTAGAGAGTACTAAATACTAAAGTACTGAATTTACTGAATCTAAATTAGATTCAGAGTATTTAGTACAAATATGGACCTACTTTCACTGCTACTGCTATGATGCTCTTTCTTAAAAACATCTCAGAAATACTTACTAGGTACCAGATTAAGAACATATAAATTGTTCAGCTTTTTAGATACATATATTAATTTAAAATGAAACATGTTTCATTTTGGACTTCCAGAGGAGTTATGGCCAACTAAAACAGCTCTTGAAAGTGAAGTTGACAACCATGAAAGGACCAAGGAACTATTAGTAAACTGGTTCCTTGGAATCTCTCTGGATAAGAAGAGGATAGGAAATTGCCCATGTGTTCTCCAGACAGCTACTCCTATCATGGAGCCTGCAAGACATTGGCTTGAGCATCAGGAGATGACAGGAAGAGCAATCTTGCCTGCATCTGTGGCAGAATCATTTAAGGGAAACTAAGTTTGCAAACCTCACTTTCTAATTGCTTCTGAAAATTGTCTATTAATCATATTAAAGCAAGTAGAGATGTTTGGAAGAACAAGTTTGAAAAATCTTTATCAGGTGAATTTATCTTCTACTCTGAACAAACAAAAAATTAATTATAGACTTAAGAACTTAAAGAATCTGAAATAAACAGCCAAAAGTTAAATAAGCTTTCGCTCTTAGAAAGTTCTAAATGGACTAAGCATTCAGATAAATTTGGAATATTGAAACGTTTACAATCAGATTTTGGAATTAATTATAAAGAACAAACATATTCATGTAGGAAATGCATCTGTTTTGGTTTTTGAAAGATATAGCAGAGATAAGTAATTTCATGATGTAAAAACTGGACAGTAAAAGGGGCTAAGGATTTTATGTAGAGTGAAAAAATGACTTTTTTTCTTTTTCCTTACAATTTTTTTAGTGTTTCTTTTCTATTCTAATTTCTTCTTTTTAAGTTTTAGATTTTACCATTATAACCAACATTCTTAAAACAATTATATAAAAAATGTGGTGATGCAGCAGTTAGAATGTAGTATTGCAGACTATTTCTGCTGATTGCCAGCTGCCAGCAGTTCGATTCTCACTGGCTGAAGATTGACTCAGCCTTCCATCCTTCCGAGATTGAGGACCCAGATTGTTGGAGGCAATAGGCTGACTCTGTAAACTGCTTAGAGAGGGCTGTAAAGCACTGTGAAGTGATATATAAGTCTAAATGCCATTGCTATTGCTATAGAAAAAATAAATAAAATGAAACATGTTTTTTCTTTGTAGATTTAATATATGTATTGATTTCTTTTTTATATATATAAATATGATTGAACTCTGAAATCAGCTAATGCAGAGTGGAATATACATATAAATTAAACCATTTTAATTTGTGCCAACTATTGTCCTAATAATAAGATGTATTTTATGTTAATTTAAAGCTGCATCTTATCAACATGAATAGATTTCCTACTGACATAAAAGGCAGAAATCCGCTACTAATCTCATTCTTTTATTTCACGTAAGACTGATAAAGAAAGGGATCTGAGCATCCTGGAATCCTGCTAGTTCAAAGGGACTCATTACAATATTTATTTAATGTCCCTTGTAATTTATTTAGCAAGGTCCCATAGTCTGGGGAAGATGCCTATGGTAGTCAGGCTGAGAGAAAGATGTGTCAGGGAATAAAAGTTAACACCTTTATCTTTGAATAAAAAGGAATTTGTGGTGGAGCTGAAGACACTGTTTCAGTAGGAATCACTTGCAACGCTCAAAACGGTTGATGTGATTTTTTAATTTTTTAATTTTTATTTTATTAAACTTGTATGCCAGCCTCTCTCCCAAAGGACTCAGGGCGGCTCACAACAATAAAAACACATAAAATTCCATATACAAATATAAAACCAATAAAATCCCTTAAAAAAAACCACATCAGTCCAATCCGGCCAGGCCAAATAACCATGTTTTGAGATCACAGTGGAAAGCGCAAAGGCCAGGGACCATCTGGAGCTCCAGGGGGAGTTGATTCCACAGAGTGGGCGTGTCCACAGAGAAAGGCCACTCCCTGCGAGTCACCAGCCGACACTGTCTGGCCGACAGGACCCCAAGGAGGCCCTCCCTGTGAGAGCACACTGGGTGATGGGGAGGCTGTTGCTGGCCACAGATGGTCCGCCAGGTACCCCAGGCCTAAGCCATGTAGGGCTTTATAGGTGATTATCAGCACCTTGAATCTCACCTGGAGGGCAACCAGTAGCCAATGCAGGTCCCGCAGGAGGGGTGTAACATGAGAGTGTCGGACACTCCCATCACTACCTGCACGGCTGGGTGATTTAAAATGAGAACACCACTTGAAAGCCAGGTCATCACAAAGGAGGGCTGTATCATTTGTTTTATGATGAATATCTTTGGTAAAATAAGCAAGGCCCACCCTTCCATGCTAAAAGGGCTACTTTGAAGAAAATACTCAGATGGATTAATTTACCTGACAAGGAACCAGTCCTTCAGAAGAGTCACTTTGTACTAAGATGGAAGCACTGAGGGAGTTTCCTAACAGCAGAATAAAAAGCAGTTGAATGGTGCGTGTTCTGATAATTACTCTTGTATTGCTTGCCAGAAAATAAAAAGACAGCAAGACTGCATGAATAAACAAAGTTTGAGCAAAAAGGAGCCTCAGGGGACATAAAGTTTTGTCCTCCATAAAGAACTTGGTGTCTTTGTTCTATATTAAGGACACTTCTTCAAATAGGCTAACAATATATTGTTATATTATTAATATGCATATGTCAGTTAATATATTAAAGTTATAAGTCACACAGCTTCCAAAAGCTCTGGGTCATATGACAAATGACTGAGATGGCAGTTATTTGCCTGATTTGTGACCCAGGTAGAAGGAAGCCTAGTAGGATGACATTAATGGCACCTGAACCTCTGAAAGTCCAACTATAGAGTTTTACCATGCTCCTCACCAAGAGCTGTCCATGGTCCTGCTTGGAAACATTGAATAGAATCTGTGGAGATTCTCAGTCATCCAGGTCATAGTTGGCGAAAAAGTGCTTTTTCAAAATGCAACTGGACTGCTTTTTCCTTGAGGAAAAAGAAAAAGACATTTAGCTACTAATCAAAGAAGCTTCATTGGTTCCGAATGGAGCGTCTTCAATGAAGAGCTGATGCAGCTTCTTGGATGAGAAGTGAAACGTCTTCTTTTTTCTCAGGGAAAAAAGCAATCCAGCTGCCTTTTGAAACAACACCTTTGAGAGTGAATAGAATCACCTGCCTCCAAGACTAAAGATGTTAAATGGTCGTGTAAGCTATTCAGAAGCAGTCCAGTTGGGAAATTGTAAGATATTCTCCGTTTTCCCTTCCCTTCCCTTCCCTTCTCTCTGATGGGATGTCTTGGGTGAATAGTGGTGAATGAGAAGAAAGGAAGAAGCGTATTTGGAATTGCTATGGACCTTGGACAAATGAGCACCTGGAAATGTCTGGAATTCTAATTCCTCTAGATTTGATTACCATTTGACAATCTTTCTCTACATTTCTTAGCTAAGAACTTGATTTTAAGACAACTATTAACAGGATACAATTCTTCATCTCCTTATAAACTTGTAACAGGTACTGTCTATTCATGGAGTGCTTTCCCATCAAAATATTATTGAAAAACTGCTCACACAAATTACTTTTAGAGCAGCAAATAATCTGTAAATTGGACAATGTAAGATTTGTAAGAACCTTTCATAAAGGTTATGAAAAGTCTGCTACATTCTTCCATGGACAGCTGCATTGACAGATTTCTGCTCATGGCTATATATATTCCTTGCTTTATTGTCTAAAAATCTTTTGTAGCATGTACATAGGAATAATTTTCATTCCACCGCAGTCCAGTATGGTTTCACAACAGATGAAGGGGAGCATAAAACAGCTCTGGGGAGCACCAGATGATGCCCAGCTTAAGGAAGAAAACCCTGCCAATCATTGTTTTCAAGCAGATTTTAAAGACAGTTCTGTGCAGTAGGTATTCTTTCTTTCAGAGCTGATGTCTTTATGATTTCCATTGTGCTGCATTATTTTACGCCTCTGCACTTATATTTTAATGTGATGCTTATTTGTTTTTTGCTTTTACTATGTTCCTTGTTACTGGAGTTACACTGTGGAGAAAAACAAGATACAGGTGTCACTATTACCTGGTATTTCTCAAACAGATTGCAAGACAGCTCTCAGAATTCCAAATAAGCCATGCTATCTGCCTACTGGGAGTCATCAGACAAGAGATTGAGAGAGTGCAACATTTGTAAAAACTGAATTAAAACAAGCCAACTTTCTCATATTGGATTTTTTTTTTTTTTTTGGCTTTCTCATTGTGCTTCCTGGTTCCTTGTTCATAGGCTCACTACAAATGTTCCAAAGTAGAAATGTTGCTCTTTCCTGATCTTGCTGTTTCTGATTTCACGTCAACTCAATCCTAACTACTAATTTTCGGAATTCCTCACAAGAATTAGGGAAGAGTTTAATTGAAGCTCCAGCAGGGAAGGAGGGACACAAGTGAACTCTCCTTAGCCCAGTTGCCATGGTTCTAAACTTGAGCATTTTTTTACTATTTAACATTTCAAAGAATGAAATCCCAGTAATATATATCCAAAGGAAAACTTGAATGTCACATATAATTTGGCTGTTAGACTCCAAAGTGTTACTAGATTTGCACCCTGGACAGAAATGGAGTCGAGATGCTTTTTATGTTACTTTCTTTACTCTTAAGGCATTGCCAACTTACCCTGTAATAAAAAACCCAGGAAGATCTGTGGGTTGTTTTACTTAATTTATTTTTAAAAATCCCCCTTTTTAAAAAATCCCACCTTTGTGGGATGCGGGTCAATTCTTGGTGTTAGGGTTATATCTAAGCAGTAAATGTTTGCAGGCAGTGGTGATGGAGCTGCTGTTCACCTTTTTAATACGATTCTAAAGATAGATTATAGAGATGGGCAAAGTCTTACACTCAATGTTCTTTCTGCCTCAGAATGAAATAGAGAAGCGAGAAGATAGCAGATGAACTGGGAAATTCCTGCTCTCATACCCGTTTCTTTTCACAAATCATTTAACTTTATTTCAGGTTCTTCTCTCTCCCAATATTAAAAAGTACAAGTTCACGATTGGCGGCTTCTCCTTCTCCATGAATACCATCTTCAGCAGCAGCTCCTTATCTTCCAACCTCCTCTGAAAAGGGAGCATTTACTTTCATCTGCTGCACACAGATATGATATGCCTCCCTCTAGTACCATAAAATGCAGAGCTTCACAAAGTCTAATCATACTTGGCAACTGATCAGATCTTGGGGAAAACCCGCCAGTTTTTGTGAAGCACTGCAAAGGTGGAGTTTGTTCTTTAGCGAAATGAAAATTCATTTCCTCTTCTGGCGACTGCATGGTGTTTTTCCTGCAGGAGACTGGGCCATTGGGCCAGCCCAGCTATGTATGACTTCTGTCCCTCTGTTCTTCGGACTGAGTTTTCCTTCCCAAGCTCCTCTCATTAATATAGATATGACTTTCCCTCTTGACATTCATTTGTCATGCCTTTTTATCTCTGTTATACTCTCTGGCAATTTTCATTCTGTCCCCTCCTGGTGTGTATGAGTTGGAGTGTTAATCTCTGCCTTGTCATCTCTCCCTCCCAGCATATGCTCCTTTTTCCTTTGCATCTTCAGCAACTGCATTGCCCTGGGGAGTCACAAAAACCTCCCAGTCTCAGCTGAGAGAAATGGGGAAAATGGGAAACGTTGGGGCAGGCCACATGCATTTGGGATGGCCAGTAGATGGACTGAGAGATAGGGAGGTGTGTTTCCCATCCAAAGTTTGGATGGTTGCTGTTGTGGGAAAAATAAGAGGAGGAAAAAGCATTAGATAGGTTCGCTGTCTTGAGTTTTTATAAAATAATAAAGGCAGAATATACGTAAAATAAATAAATAATAACTACATTAACATCCACCAAAGCATCAAAGATGAAAAAGATGGAATGGTCCTCAGAACAGTTCTTCAAATATTTGAAATGGGAAATATGTTGGTCTGCACACCCAGCGGCCAATTTATATGACCACAGTTGAGTCCAACATTTCTGTTGTTAAGTGAGACATTTGTTAAGTGAGTTTTGCCCCGTTTTTCGACTTTTCTTGCCACAGTTGTTAAGTGAATCACTGCAGTTGATAAGTTAGTAACCTGGTTGTTAAGTGAACCTGGCTTCCCCATTGACATTGCTTGTGAGAAGGTTGCAAAAGGGGATCACGTGACCCTGGACACTGCAGCGGTCATAAATATGAACCAGTGCCCAAGCATATGAATTTTAATCATGTGACCCCGGGGAAGCTGCAAAGGTTGTAACTGCGAAAAATGGTCATAAGTCACATTTTTCAGTGCGATTGTAACTTTGAACAGTCACTAAAAGAATTGTTGTAAGTTGAGGACTGTCTGAAATGTCTTACACATTTGTTTTGGGAGGCTATTACACCAGGACTGAACAGGCCTGGGATCATTCTGACTTCATATGTATTAATTATTTGCTTACTTTGAAAGTCTGGGCTCTGGGCTTACACAGACTGTGTCAGGGGTGAAATCCAGCAGGTTCTGACAGGTTCTGGTAGCAGAAATTTTGAGTAGTTCGGAGAACCGGCAAATACCATCTCTGGCTGGCTCCAGAGTGAGGTGGGAATGGGGATTTTGCAGTATCCTTTCCATGGAGTGGGGTGGGAATGGAGATTTTGCAGTATCCTTCCCCCAGGAGTGGGGAGGGAATGGGGATTTTACAGTATCCTTCCCACGGACTGGGGTGGGAATGGAAGTTTTGCAGTATTCTTTCCCTGCCACGCCCACCAAGCCACGCTCATCAAGCCACACCCACAGAACCGGTAGTAAAAAAACTTGGATTTCACCGCTAGACTGTGTCACATAATCCTTTTCTCTCTCTTAGAGTCTACAGGAAGTACATAGAAATCTCTGACAGTACTGGTTTAGATTGAGGACTTAAACAGACAGACTGGTCTGTGTGATCATGGCCTTCAGGCATTTTAGATGGGAACATATATTTTTTTTCTTTTAGCCAAGCAGGAAATGCCAGAGATTGTCACAGGAATTTGTTTACTCTTTTCTTTTAATGAATAAATATCGTTAACAATTATTTGCATGCAGTCGTGGAATATAAAGTGGAATATAGTTTTTCTCTAGAACAGGGGTGTCAAACTGGATTTCTTCGAGGGCTGGATCAGCATTGTATTCTCTTCCATGGGCTAACGAAATAGAGAAGCAAGAAGATAGCAGATGAACTGGGAAACTCCTGCTCTCATACCCCTGTCTCTTTTCACAAATCATTTAACTTTATTTCAGGTTCTTCTCTCTCCCAATATTAAAAAGTACAAGCTCACGATTGGTGGCTTTTTCTTCTCCATGAAGATGGAGAAGATTCCTGAAGCACAGTGCTGGCCCAAATAGGGCCCATGCCCCATTTTGCCTGGCAAAGTGCTGCAGGAGGCTGTCCAGGTCGAAAATGTGATGTGGCCCGGGTGTGCAGCCTCCCTCGTGGCCCCTCCAACCCTGGCTGCAAAGTGGGCTGGCAAAATGCTGCAAGAGCCTGTCCAGGCTAAAAATGGGGCATGGGGGGGTCACGTATGGCCTCCCGTCTCCCACTTTGGCTGCCAGAGGTACCTCGGACTGGTCCTTTGCTATTTCCAGGCTGGCACCATGGACCTGACTTAAGCATCCTGTGGTCTGGCCCATGGGCCTTGAGCTTGACACCCTTGGTCTAGAACAAAAGAACAGGCCTGTTGGATTAAGCCAAAATCCTTCCTGATGCAGTGCTCCTTCTGCCAGTGGCTAGGCATTTCACCAATAGAAGGCATACATCTATTCCACTTTCCCTATTGTGGTTAAAGGAATTTAGAACTGACCTTGGGGAAGGTATAGATATATGTCAAGTAATTTAACAACCGGTTCTCTGTCCTAATGATTTCTTCCAACAACCAGTGTGCCAAACTGCTCAGAAAGTTAACAACCGGTTCTCCCGAAGTGGTGCGAACTGGCTGAATCCCACCACTGACGGAGGATGTTGCCGGGGTGGGGGGGTGGGTGGGAGGGGGAAAGGAACAAATCCTGAGATAGAAGGAAGCATTTAAAAAGGAATCTCCTTGTCTTGATTTGTTGATGTACAAGATGGGACAGAGAAAAACCTGGACAGACATTCAAGATTCTGTTAATATGCCATACAATGTTAGAGCAGCATTCCCACAATCTCAGCATTTTTTTTTTAATTTCTTGACCTAGTCTAGCTCAAAGGATTGACGTTCTCTTGAAACTGCTATTTGAAGGCATGCGCCTTAACTCAGATGTGAGAACTGTACCCTATGGTAGACTTGGCTTCCAATTTCCATTAATATATATCTTTCTCTATCTATCTATCTATAGCACTTGTAGGCTGTTCTAACCCCAAAACGGCTCCAAGCTGTTGGTGGTAATGAATTCCACAGGTTAATTGTGTAATTAACAATTACTGTGTTAATTAATTCCACATCAATTATTATATTTCAGACACATTATGCAAAGATTTAGCTCTCTGGAGAAGTCTATAATGTTGGAAAAGGGAAAAGGAAAAGGAAGAAGGGGATGACCAATAGCAATGGGTGGACTCAATTATAGCAACAATTGTGAAATAGTGTTAAAAGTCTTGATTGGTGACAGATTCTCCTAGAAAATATCCACCTATGAGTTGATATTGACTTGATGGCACTTAATCGTCATAAAATCTCTAGCCAGACAGTTGATGCCAAATATGATTTGAGCATGTTCTGTCTCTCAATTTCCTTTCTTTCAAGCTAGAGTAAACAGCTTCAGATGTGTAGCCTTTTTTAAAAATCCTGTAGAGTATTTTGCTTGCCTTCTTCTCTTCTTTTTCCAGCTCTACTTTATCCTCCAAAAGGATGTAGGATTTTTTTCCAAGTTAGACATTCCTGTTTTTAATCCTTGCATAATGATACTTAGCATGGACTTTGCCTTCCTTAGAACTCCCACACCTCTTCATTGAGATATCTACTATGGCCTCAAGAGCTTCTTCCTTGTTACCTATAGACAACTCAGACCTGACTAGTGCATATGTGAAATTAGAGCTTTTTGCCCTAGTGTGTATAACTTTACTTAGACTGAATTGCATTGCAAATTGATTGAACATTATCCAAATTTAAAAAGAACTTTATAGAGTGTTTTACAAGCACTGTTGGTTCGTATTACCCTGAATAATTTAGTATCATCCACAGACTCAGTCAACTGATTGTCTAATCAAGATCATTTATGAACAATCATTTATAAACAAATAATAAAAAAACAGACCTGTCACAGATCCTGACAAACTTCTCTCCTTGTTTCCTTCCATTGATAAAATTACCCAATTATTTCTATGCTTCACATTCTGTTTTTCAACTAGTTAGCAATCCATAAAAGAACAAGCCCTCCTACCCCAAAAGACTTAAGTTTACTCAAGAACCTTTGATGATAAACATTGTTAGCTGTTCTCTGAAATTCAAGCCTAAAGTATCAACAGAATTGTCTCCATCCACCTGTCTGGCTGACCTTCTCAAAAAGAGAAGTGAGCAGTCTTTTCCTTTGCAGAATAAAAAAGCAATGGCTTTTTCTTCCAACCGGACAGGTTGTCCAATGCTGGCTAGGGAATTCTGGGAGTTGAAATCCACAAGTCCTAAAGTTGCTAATGCTGAACACCCCTGCAGTAGGGTTTGTTCCTCTTCATATCTTTTCTTTGGTCACCATCCTTGCCAATGGCTTATCGTTTCCATGATCTTCTCCGAATTTCTTTTTAAAAAGTTGATGCCCCATTTGTATGGCACATGTCTGGTTGGTCCTACTTGTTTCTCCAAATTCTGTGCTGTAACTCCTGGCTCTGTAAAATATTCAGATAAACGGTATACTATATATTTGGAAAGACAACGTGAACAGTTTAAAAGAATTATTACAATGCTGAGCATGCAGCATGCAGCTGATCCAAAGGGAAAAGACAGCAACCACATGTTCAGTTGCTTTTATGGAAATGTAGCATCCAGAGTCAGCCGTTATTGCAACATTAGCCTGTCAAAATGCTGATCGCAGTGGTGGGGCTCAGAACTCTGTCCTTCATAAGAGGTTCTCCTCTGAGTTCCCTAATTAACACAGAATGACAATTGAACAGCCAGTGCCAAAATGGGTAGACAGAAGGTGCCTTTAAGTTGGTTGCTTAGGTGTCATTTGCTATTCTCACCTCTGGACGATCCTCCCCGCTGCACAGGGGGACGCTGGGAGTTTTGAGATCCTGCTCCTGTTTATGTGGGCTCTCGGATACGTTAAAAATGTGTCCAGAGTGGAATGAGACAGATACAATCTGCCGCATGCTCATCACCAGCTTCAGATGAGTGTAAGCAATCCACTTAAAATGCAAGCCCCTCCCAAGCAGAGCCTTCCCGGTGCATCTTTTGATAGAGCTGGGATAGAAACCATCTGCCCCTTTTCATTTAGCTCCATGATGGACCCTGAGCTGTTCTGGCACATTAAGGAGCTGTCAGGGAACGATGCTAACGGCTTAAATGACAGAGGAGGCAGTTCAGGGATGGCAGTGTGAAAATCTCACACATGTATGGAATAGCCAGATAACCTTTATCCTTGACAAGCAGAATCTATCAGGGACATTCCAGCCAATGCGTTCAATTTATGTAGATCATCCATGTTGATTCATTCAATAGTAAATGTAAAAAATGAAAATCAGATCAGTGGTGCCCAGGTGCAACTGCCTTCCAATGAAACCCGGCCATTTAACGGTTGTATTGTTGCTGTGGCTTTCAGACGGAGGGCATTTGCAACAGGAAAGGGCAAACTGGCCATTCTCTTGTGGTTGTTAAATTACCAATGTAGCCAGCATGCCCAACAGTTTAAGCCACTGGGAGTTTTGGTCCAGCAATGACTTGAGGGATCCTGTGTATATAGTCAATTGACCTGATTTGTGAGACTGTTCAGAGCTCTCGACTTGCAGTGAGGTCTTCTGAATCCTTTGTCATCTTGTTGCCTATCTTCAGTTGTTCATTCATCATTCATTCATTCATTCATTCATACTGCCGCCTATTCACTCACAGCGACTCAAGGCGGTTTACAGGAATTAGAAACACAATATAAAAGAAATAATAATCATAAAATGATCATAAAATAATCAGCCTCCCCAGTGGCAACACATACTCTTATCAGCCATTTAATGGGCTCCCACCCCACTCTGGGTTCTCCACTGCCAAAACCACGCCTTCAGGGCATTCCAAAAGAGTGTCAGAGTGGGGTCCAGTCTAATTTCCCAAGGGATAATGTTCCAGAAGGAGGGAGCTGTTATGTCCTTATAAAGACATCCGCTGGGGATTGGCCAAATCCACCGGAGGGAAATTCAAACCGCTGTCTATGGGCGGTGCGACTGCCGGAGCAAATATAAGGAGAGCTCCGGCAGTGCAGCGCCAGTCTTTTCTCACGCTTAATAAAGTGCTGAATGGACCAGAGCTGGTCGCGTCTTTATTCCTGCACCTAAATTTAACAGGAGCCACCACAGAGAAGGCCCTTCTTCTGGGTCCCACCTTTTGTAGCTAAGGCTCCAGTGGTGGGTTGGCCCCGGTTCAGACGGGTTCACAAGAACCAGTAGTAAAACAGGCGGGAGGCCCCGCCGACCGTCCCAGATGTCATCATCAGCAATCTGCACATGCGCAGAAGCTTCTTCACGATCCCGTTGTGAACTGGTAGTAAAGGTAAGTAGAACCCACCCCTGCAAGATCAGAATACTGCAATGAAATTTCCTTTGAAGCTTCAGTTTAGGAAGAATGCAATAATACTGCGAGAAGGAAATATAATTAAAATTCAAAGCTACATTGCAATTTATAGCACACTGTGTAATCCCAGTGATTCTATGGAAAACCTCCAGTGGTTGGTATTTTGTGCTGCTGGCTGGGGAATTCTGGGAGTTGAAGTTCACACGTTTCAAAGTTGCTGAGTTTGAGAAAAATGGCTCTTAGGCGTTTTACTCTTTTCCAAAATCTATCTTGAAATCAAAGTTTAGTTGAATACACCTCATGGTCTTCCCTTGGGAGAATTTGGCAGAATTCATTCTAATTTACCCATAGTCACAGATCACACGCCAGATTAGCTCTATTCAGCAATGTAACAGGTTTTCTTCTGCAGTAGGGGATCAAGGATAAATATACACTTCTTAGAAGTGATTTAAACTGTAACATGTATAATATCAAAAACTATTTCCTATCATTTAAATATTCTTTTGGGGCCGTGTACTGCAGTCATGTCATGTATTGAATCATAAAAGTTACCTGAAAGATGTTATTTATTCATCTAAGTATGATTGAATTGGAGATTTGTAACATTCAAATAAAGACCATCAGCCAATCCTTAGCGAATGAGAAATCCAAACAACATTTAATACTGAATTCTCATCAACCCATCTAAGCAGGAAGACATGGGCTGGAGAAGTTCTACACATATGCTCTTATGAATGAATTCAGATTATTAATCTGAATATGGTTGCTATTGCAACCAGGATGATTCAATCTATGTTTTATTTTCTGGTTGTCTGGTTAACAATTATAGCTTGATGATTTTCTTAAGGACTGTGACTTCAAATCCATATTTAATTTCCTGCGAGTTCCTCTAATAGATTTGATATACATTCTGCTGAAAGTGTGTTGGATTTGACAATATTTTTGCTTTACAATTCCAGGAGTATAAAAGACAGTGGGCATCCCAAAATAAGTGTCTGTGTCATTTTCTACAGAGATTCTTAGAGATTCTTAGATTTATGAGTCCCAGTTCCCATCACAATCCTTGTTCCCTTGGAGCTAATTCGAGACATTTCTCCATAAGTCCCGTGTTCTTTTGAGAATGTTATGCTAACCAGCACCATAGCTGGTCACTGCATGCCTTATGTGGTAGGAGGATATGTCTGAGAGCGCCACCTGGTGAGGTCAGTAACAATAACGACTTCATAGAAGACACTCCAGGATGCCCAAAATACCTTAATGTTCAAGTTAGTTTCTCTAATAATGAAGGTCAGGTATGGTTCCCTCTCCTGCTTCTTCACATACAACAATGTAAAAAGCCCTTTCTTCAGAGTTCATTGCAGCTGTGCAGCTCCTCTCGAACTCTTTGCTTACTTGAATATCCATTTGGATTTCCAGAACTTAAAAGTCTTCCCAAGCAAAAGCATAATAGAGCAGGGGTCTCCAACCTTGGCAACTTTAAGCCTGGAGGACTTAGCTTTACTGGCTGGGGAATTCTGGGAGTTGAAGTCCTCCAGGCTTAAAGTTGCCAAGGTTGGAGACCCCTGTAATAGAGCACTCAGAACCCCAAAATTTCTTGATTTGAAGATGGGTACTCAAAGGGGATTTGGAAAAGGCATCTGGAAAATGATTCAGAATGGGCTCTTCTATTAGGCTAACCTATGCTTCGGCTAACTGGTTCATTTAGTACAGAATAATTGGTGGTTGATTCGGAGAGTATACCATAGTGAGATACCATGCGGGCCTCAATGGGGACAAAATGATGATGATGATGATGATGATGATGATGATGATGATGATAAACAACTGGGCACTCTTCCATCATTTTTCATTTTCAAAAAAACATATGAGGAACTTAAGACATTCTTGTAAAAAAGGTTGCTACATGATGACACTTTGAGGATTCTGTTTTCTCTGTCTCACCCTTCCCCTTTTTCTCCCACTCTCTCCCACCTCTCCCTCTCCCCTCCTTCCCCCCTCTCCCTCTTCTTCTCTCTCTCCCTCCATTCCCCTTCCCTTCCCCCTCTTTCTGCCATACTCCTTTCTTTGCCTCTCTCCCTCTCCTCTCCTCTCCCCTCCTTCCCTTCTCTTCCTCCTCTCTCTCTCTCCTTTCCCCTCCTTCCTTTCCCCTCTTTCTGTCCCTCCCTCCTCTTTCCCTCTCTCCCTCTCCTCTCTGCTCCCCTCCTTCTCTCCTTCTTCCCTTCCCCCTCTTTCTGTCCCTCCCTCCTCTCTCTCTCCTCTCCCCTACTTCCCCCTTCTCTCTCCCCTCCTCTCCCTCCTCTCCCCTCCTTTCCCTCTCTTCCTCCTCTCTCTCCCCTCTTTCTGTCCCTCCCTCCCCTCTCCCTCTGCTCTCCCCTCCCCTCCCTCTCTCCCTCTTCCCTTCCCCCTCTTTCTGACCCTCCCTCCTATCTCTCCCTCTCCTCTCCCCTCCTTCCCCCCTCTCTCCCCTCCTCTCCCCTTCTTACCCTCTCTTCCTCCTGTCTCTCTCTCTCTCCTTTCCCCTCCTTCCTTCCCCCTCTTTCTGTCCCTCCCTCCTCTTTCCCTCTCCTCTCCCCTCCCTCTCTCCTTCTTCCCTTCCCCCTCTTTCTGACCCTCCCTCCTCTCCCTCCTCTCCTCTCCTTCCCCCCTCTCCCCTCCTCTTTCTCTCCTCTCCCCTCCTTCCCCTCTTCCTCTTTTTCTCTCTTTCCTTTCCCCTCCTTCCTTCCCCCTCTTTCTGTCCCTCCCTCCTCTTTCCCTCTCCCTCTCCTCTCCCCTCCCTCTCTCCCTCTTCCCTTCCCCCTCTTTCTGACCCTCCCTCCTCTCCCTCCTCTCCTCTCCTTCCCCCCTCTCCCCTCCTCTCTCTCTCCTCTCCCCTCTTTCCCCTCTCTTTCTCCTCTCTCTCTCTCTCTTCTCCCCTCTTCCCCTCCCTCCCCTCCTCTCCCTCTCCTTTCCCCTCCCTTCCCCCTCTCTTGCAGAACCTGAAGGCATCTAAGGTGTGTTTAGTGTGGCCCGATGCCAGTGGCCATTAGGTCTCCCCACCCCAGGGTTTGCTGTCCTTGGGCCCAGCAGCAATGTTCAGCCTCATGTATTCAAGCAGCAAAATAAGCACTTTCTCCAAATGGAGCCTGTGACAGGCACTGCAGAAGTTGGCAAGGCAAACGATCTGTTGTTAAAGGAACACGGGGCTTGAAGGAAGAGGGCTGCTGAAAGCAGTCAAGGACTTGGCAGCTACGGCTCTTCAGTTGGGAAACACACTAGTACCTATTCAGCAAGAAATGATTCCAAAACTGTCAGAAAATTGACTTTGTTTTACTTAGTTGATTCATTGATTTGGGTTGGGAATTAAGTGTTTCGTTGGGCCCAGCCAAGCAGGAGGGCCTCGGAGAGAGAAAGCTAAGGATGAAAATCATCCTTCACATTTGGAAGATTCCGATTTAGAAAGCCAGGCAGATTGGGGAATTAAGAAATAACCATGGAGAATAGAGAAGAATGCTGATCTTGAATGAATGACTTAGCAAAAAATTCACAGTAGTTGCAACTGTCAGGAATAAAAATAGGATTTCCCCCCCCCCCCCGTCCCCCACCAAGGAATTGCAGAAACTGGTGTTTTAAAACATGTTTACTAGGAAAGAACGACCAGAACTGGCCAAGTTTGTTGATCTCTATATTTGATCACTAAAAGCAGAAGGTCTGTCATTTTAATGTGGTTAAGATCAGTGGCGAAATCCAAATTTTTTTACTACCAGTTCTGTGGGCGTGGCTTGGTGGGTGTGATGTGGTTTGGTGGGCATAGCTTGGTGGGCATGGCAGGGGAAGGATACCGCAACATCTCCATTACCATCCCACTCCAGGGGAAAGATACTGCAAAATCCCCATTCCCTCCCCACTCCTGGGGAAGGATATTGCAAAATCTCCATTCCCACCCTACTCTGCGCCCAGTCAGGGGTGGCATTTGCCAGTTCTCTGAACTGCTCAAAATTTCCACTACCGGTTCTCCAGAACCTGTCGGAACCTGCTGGATTTCACCCCTGGTTAAGATGTGGGAAAATAATGTGTGATAAGGGTTGGGGGCCATGCGGAATAGCTCCACCCCACTATTGCCTGGAAGAGGGCCCTCCTGCTAAGTCAGAGCCACCTCAGGTCCACAGCATTGGTGGGACAGAACCAGATGGATCATGTGATCCATGGCAATCCAGTTGAGCCCTGTGCAGAATGTGGGATTTGTAAGGCTGAGGTGTGCTGAGGAAGCATATCTGATCTCATTCCAGTACTTGCATCAATCTGCTTCTTCCCTCATTGATTGTCCACTGTGTTTTCCATCACAAAGCCACCGAAAGTCAAAATTTAGTCAGCATATAATGCATCTGTGCTCTACTCAGCACCTTTACACATATCAGGTATAGACTGAAGCTTCATCTGAATAAAAGACCACAGAGTAGAGATCCTCTAGGGCAGAGGTCTCCAACCTTGGCAACTTTAGGCCTGGCAGACTTCAACTCTAAGCTTTGCTGGCTGGGGAATTCTAGGAGTTGAAGTCCTCCAGGCTTAAAGTTGCCAAGGTTGGAGATCCCTGCTCTAGATGATGTTCTTGCTGTGGATGATGATGATGATGATGATGTTTAAGATTTAAAAACCTAAGTGTCAAAATAATAACTTGGTTGTCAAAACCTACTCAGGAGCCTGAGTAGCGTAGGGGAGTACTGCCTCCTACAAAGGCAGCATTTAAGATCCAGCTGCTGCAATTACTTGCGAGTTCAATCCCAGGCAGGCTCAAGGTCGACTCAGCCTTCCATCCTTTATAAGGTGGGTAAATTGAGGACCCAGTTTGTTGGGGGCAATAAGCTGACTTTGTATAAATATAAATATGCAAAAGTATGAAGGCTATTGCTTAACGCATTGTAAGCCGCCCTGAGTCTCCAGAGAAGGGCGGCATATAAATCAAATTTAAAAAAAAGGAAGTCCTGCCAAATGCTGGGCAAGCTTCACTAAAGAGGACTTCCTACATCCATTAGCAGGGGTGGGTTCTACTTACCTTTACTACTGGGTTGCATCGCGCCTGCGCACACTCTTCTGTGCATGTGCAGATCACCTATGATGACATCTGGGTCAGTGGGCAGAGCCTCCCACCAGTTTTATTACCGGTTCTTGTGAACTGGTCCGAACTGGGGGCAACTCACCACTGCCCATCAGGATTTCCTCATCCTGTTCTGGTCGCCTGGTGAGTGGGACAGTTAGGCAGCTTGAGACAGGATCTCAATACTGAAGACTGGATGATGTCTCCATTTCCACAAAGTGGTCACCCAAAATCTTATGTTTCAGGGGGAGCTCCCCATCCAGCCAGAGCTGAAGAAGCATTTTGGATGAAACGGGGAAACATCTTCAAAAAAAAACCAGAAAGTCCAGTTGCCTGTTTTTCAAAACACCTTTGGGACAACCATGACCTGGATGACTGAGAAATCTCCATAGACGTTTATGCTCTCAATGGTAATCACCATCTGTCCTTCTCTTCATTTGACGGAAAGGCTAAAAGAGGAAGACTTTGCCTTCCAGATGGCCACAGGTGAGTAGAAGGAGGCATTCTTTCAGGCATGGCAGGAATTCCCTTCCTAAGGTTCTTTTCCACCAAGGATGGAGTAGAGTTGAGTCAGATGTGGCAGGTGGAGGCTCTCCATTCATCTTTGCTCTGCTGGTGGGGAATAGATTTCTTGCCAGATTTGACCAGATTCAAAGCTTTTGAAATTAAACTGTGTGTGGTTTTAGGAGGGCTAATTGTCCATGTCACTCTAGAAAAACCTCTTGAGGCATTGGCACATCCCCCCCTCCTTCCTTCCTTTTCTTTCTTTCCTTTCTTTCCTTCCTTCCTTCCTTCTTTCTCTTTCTTTGTCTCTTTCTTTTCTTTCTCTCTTCCTTTTCTTTCTTTTCCTTCCTTCCTTTCCTTCCTTCTTCCTTCCTTCCTTCCTTCCTTTCTTTTTCTTTCTTTCTTTTCAGAAACCCTTTTTTTCTGTAGAGCTTTCCTCAAGAGCTGAAAGGAAGGTTGGTATTCATTCTCCCAGTTGCTTACACCCCTTCTTCTAAGCTTCAGCGTTTATTCAGAGGGTAAATTTCTAGGAGCACAAATGCCTTTGCTCCTGTGACTTTTCTTTCTTTCCAAGAATGCCAGTACAGTACAGTATAACAATTTGGCCTTGGCACACCATACCCAATAGAACAGGGCTCTCCAACTTTAAACCTGGTAGACTTCAACTCCCAGAAGCAAAGCTGGCTGGGGAATCCTGGGAGTTGAAGTCCTCCAAACTTAAAGTGGCCAAAGTTGGAGAGCCCTGCAATAGAAAACACCTACCTGTGATGCTGACTCTTTCCCCATAGCCACACGCAGGAGCACTCCTGCGGATCTGCGCAAGACTCATGTGTCAGGTGAGGCATTTGCCACACAGAGGGAACACAGAAGCACTTGCTGTGTTCAGGAGCTAGGTGGGCCAGCTCTGAATCAAATCCTCCATAAGTTACACCCCTGGGCCTCCAAGTGGAAGCCACCATCTCTTTAAAAAAAAAAAGGGTCCATGTGGAATTTCTGAATCCGGGTTCCCCCTTCTGCCAAATCAGAGCATTGATCCACCTAGACCAGCCCCCTCCCACCCAAGCGGGGAGTACAGCTGCAGCTGTTCAATGTGGGCCAAAGGGATGTGTAACAGAGTTGGAAGGGACCTTGGAGGTCATCTAGCCCAACCCCGTTTATGCAGGAGACCTGTACTAGGGATTCGAACCAGAGGTGGGTTTCATCAGGTTCTGACCAGTTCTTGAGAACTGATAGTGGAAACTTTGAGTAGTTCAGAGAACTGGTAGTAAAAATTCTGACTGGCCTCACCCCATCTATTCTCTGCCTCCCAAGTCCCAGCTGATTGGGAGGAAATGGGGATTTTGCAGTAACCTTCCCCTGGATTGGGGAGGGAATGGTGATTTTACAGTATTCTTTCCCCTGGAGTGGGGTGGAAGTGGAGATTTTACAGTAACCTTCCCCTGCCACACCTACAGAACCGCTAGTAAAAAATTTTGAAACCCACCGCTGATCTTTCTTGATCGACAAGCTCAGTGTCTTAGCCACTGAGCCACCTAGTCAGTGTGTGGCTTGCTTTTCGAAAAACTCACCCAGGGATGAAAATTTGGGACCTAGGGAGTTATCAGAAGTGGAGCAACCTTTCTTTCTCTTTCCAAAAGAGGGGGAGGGTGGAGTTTATCACTTGGAACTTTCTTCTGCCCCCCTCCCGCCCCCCAACCCAGCAATTTCTGTTCCCGGAACGGTGCAGTTTTGATCCCCAGTTTTGGCGGCGGTGGGGGGTGCCAGTTGCCGACCCGCTCACGCAGGGCTGCCTCGGCCCGCGGTCGTTTGTCGGCGGGGGTGGGGGCGCCGCATTGCTCTGCGCATCGCCCTCCAGGGAGAGTTCTGAATCCAATAATTAAACCTTTATTGGTGGCAGCACCTGCCTTCTGCCTGCCCGGCCCCCCGAGGAGCGCCAGCCCGGCCCAGCCGCGGCAGGAAGGAGGGGACAGAGAGCCAGGCAGGAGGCGCAGAGGAGCAGCGTTGCAGAGGCGGCGGTGACCGGCGCTCCGCACTCGCCCGACGCCGCCTCCTCCTCCGGATGCCAGCACAGGCGGCGGCGGCGGCGGCGGCGGCGGCGGCCAGCTGGAGCGGCGGCCAGGATGCTGCGCTACCTGCTGAAGACGCTGCTGCAGATGAACCTCTTCGCGGACTCGCTGGCGGCCGGCGACGGCCTGGCCAACTCTTCGGAGCTGCTGCTCAGCCTCAACTCTTCGGCCCTGGCCGCGCTGAGCCCCGGCGGCTTCCTCGACCTGGCCAACGTAACCGGCGGCAACGGTGAGGGGCGAGGGGCCAGGCGGCTGAGCCGGGAAGGGGCCCCCAGGCTTCATCCGCCGGCTGGAGGGCAGGGAGGAGGGCTCGACCCAAGCCAGCATTGGCAGAGGCGGGCGGGCAGGCGCTCTGTACATGCTCGGAGGCAGGCTCGCGAATCGCGTGGGAAACCGGTCTTGGACGCCGGGTCTTCTTTCGGGGGTCAAGGCAGCCGAGTTTTTCCTGCATTACCGGCAGCCCCCCACCCCGTGATAGAGATAGCTGGGGCGGAGAGGGGACGCGTATTCCCCCCACCCCCCACCCCGATTTCATGCCTGAGGGCGGAATTGAATTCGAGTTTAGCCACTCCGGTCCCTGCAGTGGCTCCCCACCGCCAACCCTCAGTAGATCGAAAGATTCAGGCTCTGGGATCTCTTAACACGTGTCATGTTGGGGTTTCAGGCCAAAGTCCGGTGGAGGGTTTGGGGGCGAAAGGGACACGGCTGACTTTTTTTAGCCGCGTGAGGATTAGTCCGCCGGGGGAGGGGGTGTCAACCATCGTAGCATCTGTCCGCTTGAGGGGCGAGCCTGGCCCTCCCGCCCATTCACACGTGCACGTGTCTCACTCGGGAAAGTCTCGGTAGCGGATTCTCCGAGAAATCCTTTGTTCCAGAACGCTTTTCCTCTTCAGGGAAATGTACCCAGTGCCGACACGTGTCCGCATCTTCCCACGTGTACGGGAATCTTTAATGGGAATAATCGCTTCTCTGCTCACGGATCTCTTTTTCTCATAGTCGAGTGCTGAGAATCATTTAAAGAAGGGGGGCATTTTGTATATCGGATCCTTGGCTATAGAGAAGCCTAAACTCCCTCCTCTTTCCTGAGGGCCGCCCCATTTGAAGCCTCCTGGGATTGCAGCAACCGGCCGGTAGTTTTTGCAGGCGGAGAAACCCCGGTGAACTCGGAGCCCCGTCTCCCGAGAACATATTGGCCCTTGGATTTTCTATAGATTCAAATCTAATCCCATTCCTTTTAAAAAAAATAATAATAATCCCCAATTCGCTTACACCCCGGTGGTCCTGGAAACTCCTCCTCGCAAGTATCCGCCGAGTCCTACGCAGGGGCGCGCTTAAATGTATTTCCCCTTCTGCAAGATCAGCCTTCTAAACCAGGCTGAAAAGTCACAAACGGAAAAAAGTAAAGTACCTCTGGGCAAGTGCAAAGTGCAATTCCCATCTTGAAATTTCGGGCCGATCCAGGACATACTGAGAGCAGGAGTTAAAGCTTTTTTCAAAGCCCCCCACCCCCAGTACCATCTCTAGCCTTCTTTTAATAAATAAAATTAAAAAAACCGAGAAATCTTTTCGGTAAAAAGCCGGAGGAGTTCGTATTTTACTGTCAGGTGAGGACCGCTCTTATGTCCCAGGAAGATCGCTCCGGCTTCCCCCTCCTCCTTCCTCCCGCTGCAGTCCAGCCTTCTCAGCGCGCTGCATGAAAGGAAGCGCGGGTTAATCCACCCCGTAGCGCCTCCGCAGGGAGCTGCAGCTAACCGAGCTCGCCCCCTGGACGCCCCCTGAGCGCCTGCCTGGATCAGGCCCTGCGCGCGATTCCGCGGTGGGGCCTTTCAGACGAAGATCAGACTAAAGGCAGCGCAACTCTTAGGGAACGCGAGTCTCCAGCGATGCAGTTAATAAGACGCGGAGCTCCGCTTCTTCGGCGCTGAGTTTGTCACTAACCTGTACAAGAAGCGCGTTGACTTCCCTTTGAAAGTGGGAAAAAAAACTTCTAATTCGTGAAGGATCCTAGGTAGGAATTGCAAATTGGCCGTTTTGCGCCCTCTCTTGGCTAAAGTTGGTAATGAGCAAAAGCTCCGGATTCTTTTTTCCTATCTATTCGTTCCTTATTAGATTTTCCCCCACCACCCCTTTCAGTCCTGTCCGATTTCCGAAGACTGCATAGACAAATTCTTGGCGACGGTTTTTAGAAGAGGTTTGCTACTGCCTCCTTCCTAGGGCTGAGAGAAAGGGGCTGGCCCAAGTCGCCTAGCTGGCTTTTTGTGCCTAAGACGGATCTGGAACTCACACTCTCCCACTTTTTAGTCTGATGTCTTAACCGCTACACCAAACTAGCTCTTTCAATATTAGATACTGGGAAAGAATGCTTATTTTAGCCCATTTCCTTTATTTTGTTCCAAGGGGCGCCTGGAGGGGCTCAAAAAACGCAACTATGGCCCCAACGAACTGATGTTGATATGAGATAATTGACTTTTTTGACCGCTTCCCTCCAGATCCTCTAGTTCTATGCTATGGTAATTTTTTTTACCAATTTTTTCTCATTTATTTATTTATTAGTTTGATTTATATGCTGCCTTTCTCCGGAGACTCAGGGCAGCTTACAATGCATTAAGCATTGTAAGTCGGAACCCCCGGGAACTTTGAATGTGTGGAAAATTTCAAAATGCCGAACTAACTCTTGGGGTTATATTTTGAGATATTTCATTTTCCATCATGTCTGATTTACTGTGCCTGATTATTTTAAACGCTCCCCCTTCTCCCCTAGCTCATGTGTGGCACCCAAGGCAAAAGCTCCCCTTCCTTTACACTGAACCAGGAATAAGTAGAATGTTTGAGCCAACCAACAAGCAAGCCAACTTTAATAATATATGTGTGTCTTTGCAATGGACACATTTGGTTTATAACCTGGAAATCACAAAGACATGATAAGGCTCAAAGACATGATAAGGCACATCACTTGGTAGCTTCTATAAAAGGATGAGGAATGAAGGGTGTGTCCCACATCTAAGAGATAATATAGCATGGAAGCCATGCTGAGATATTTTAGGTCAGTGGGTCTCAATCCTGGCAGCTTGAAGATGTCTAGACTTCAACTCCCAGAGTTCCCAGAAGATCACACATCTTCAAGCTGCCAAGGGTGAAAAACTTTGTTGTAGGCAACCAGATGACTTCCAAATTTTAAACCACTCTCACTATCTGTCATTGGTCACACTGCTTGGGTTCCATAATATTAAAATCAAATCTACAGAAGCCCCCAAGATGCCTTCCTTCCCTGTTCTATGAGTGCTCCATTGCTGGAGGTTTTCAAAAATAGACTGGACAACCCTTTGACCGGGATGTTAAGGTCTTGAGCAGGGTGTCAGACTAGATGACCTTTAATGTCCAGCCCTATGATTCTATGTTCTAAAAGAAATGGCTCCTGATCATCAAAGGTAGCCATTGATGGATATATGCAATGAGGCAATTTTATGAACCATACACAAATATCCTATTGTTCCTGCAAACAAAGCAGATTCTTATTATTTGGGCAATATCCATCTTTCGCATTCAGGTAAGTGATTTGCAAAACAAACAAACAAACCTCAAAATGCTTTGATGTTTGTCACCTCTTTGCTTTCCCAGGATTGATCTGTGAATCTGAGAAATGCATTGCTGTTAGTTTGTGAATTTGTAGATTTTTTTCCTAAAAGGGGCCTTTCTGAATCTCTGGATGCAAGAATAGGCATAGTAACTAACAGCTGCTTTGTATTTGAAGGATACTGATAGAAGAGAACATCTGTAGCTCATGAATGAACTGTGGGGTCCTTGATGCTCTCTGAGCTTGATGGTTTTCTTGCAGATGTTCCATCACCCAACTAGGTAATATCATCAATGCTACATGATGAGCACTCCAGCACTGATGAAATTACCCAGTCTGGTAATGAAACATCTACAAGAAAACCAAGCTCAAAGAGCACCAAAGATCCCATATTTGAAGATTGGTCAAAATGATGCCATGCCAGGCTAATATAGCTGGACTGAACAGTATAGCTGATCATTTTGCCATCAAACAGCAGCTGAACCAGATAATTCCCCCCTTGGATTCATGCGTTGGGGAAAAAAACATTTTAATAAACATTTGCATGCAAAGAAAGTTAAACTTGTCAGGCTAAAGGTGAGCCTCTTCTTGTCATGTTAATTGGTTTTTCTTACATAATGGGAAAATGGAGTCAGCATTTTCATAGCTTTTTGTCCTTTTATCACACATTGTTTGCAATACTTTTCCAGCTGAATGCTTGCAGCTTCGTGGCTAGGATCTTGCTTGTTTTGATCACAACTCCATCAGAATTTTTATATTCTGGGCTGAACAGCATCTTGGCAATGTGATGACAAAACACAGAAGGACACAGGCCACAACTTTGATGTAAGGTGGTAAGAAGTTGCCAAACACCAAAGAAAATGTCTGGTGAGACGCAAAGCCATTCTGTTCACCTTCCACTAAATATAACCAATGCAAGCACAGAAGCAATAATAATAATATGCTGTTTTTTATATTATAAGCTGAGAAGTTATATAGAGTAAAGCTTACCAGAATACCAGCTATTACCCAAGGACTCTTTCCTTCTTCCTATTAATAGTAGCAATAATTTGGGGATAATCTGAATTGGTAGAAAGCTGAAATAGATTGGTCTTCCTCAACCTGCTACTTCTAGATGTGCTGGCAAAGAACTCACAGCTAAGTATTGCTCTGAGATGGACATTGAGAGTATCTGCAGCTCACCAGGATAGCAAAGTGGATTGAGATGACCTCTAACATTCCTTCTAATCTACTAACTCCCTTGGTCTATCGAAGCATATTCGATAGTCCCATTCTGAGCCATAGTTTCTTGGTATACTGTGTTTATTGATTAAATTTATATGAGACCCATCCTGTAGTTTGAGGAAACTCTTTGATGGTTAAAGGAAGGTGAGCAACTTCAACATTTTATTTGCTGGCATTTATGGAATACACTTTGGGCTTCAGTGAAGGTGATTTGGAAGTAGCTAAACAAATGCAAAAAACCCCAAAGCTTTAAATTCAAATCGGCTCTTGGTGATTGTAGAAATAGATAGATAGATAGATAGATAGATAGATAGATAGATAGATAGATAGATAGATAGATACATACATACATATGTAGGTCTGGTTATTCGGGTCTTCTCCCGCGTAGAATTGGAAGTATCTTGGCGACGTTTCGACGAAGTCTCATTCGTCATCTTCAGGCTGGTCTTCTCGGCTTCGTCATGAAGCCGAGAACACCAGCCTGAAGATGACGAATGAGACTTCGTCGAAACGTCGCCAAGATACTTCCAATTCTACGCAGGAGAAGACCTGAATAACCAAAGACCTACATACAAACACCTGCGAAAACCTCAGAATACATACACACACACACACACACACACACACACACACACATTGCTGGAGATATATATATATCTCCAGCAACGGCACAGATGTGGTTAGTCAATATTTCTTAAACTTCCAAAACTAGCTTGCTGCAGCCAAATACTAACCAGGAGTGACAATTACCAGATGCTGCCATCTGCTAAAATGTGATGTACATAAATTCAACAGGTGTAGAATTTTCATCACCATGTTTATTTGCAGGTGGGTTAATTACTGCCTATTCTTAGAGATTAGCCGGCTGCGTTTGAAAATGTAGCAATGGGGGCAATGACTGGCAGTTTATTTGCCCATCAAATACTATCACTTAGAGCGGTGTTTCACAACCTTGACAACTTTAAGATGTGTGGATTTCAACTCCCAGAATTCCCCATGCAGCATACCTGGTTTAGAGGTTTTGTAGGCTCTGTACATCCTTAAGAAAGAAAAAAGAATGCAAGAAAAATGAAAAAAAAAAACCCACCCCTTGGAATGATGGAGTCAGTGGTAAATTAAGAATGAAATAAATCATGGAGATGGATCAGATTGTTTCCTCTCTGTGGGACTGCAGGAGGGGCCTTACCCCCTGGCCTTGCTCAGGCTCCTTGTCATAAACAGAAGACCTCTTTTCATTGGCATTATTAATTACTTTTGTTATTAATGCAAATGAGGGAGAATGCAAAGAACAGTGCATCTTTTAAGCCAGGCAGGCCTGCTGGGATGATTCAGAGCATCGCTGAGCCCTTTGGATTGATTCTCTCCCTGTTCCTCCTCTCCTTTATGCTAATTAGACTCATTAAATGGTGTTTGACTCCAGTGTGTTCTTATAGATGATCTGGCCATGCTTTATCCAGAAAGCAATGAAGGACTTACCCCTTGGGCAGCTGGTGAATCTGGGACAATGGCCCTTTCAACCTGAAATGTATCTTGTCTCAAATTTTCAATTAGTCACTTTTCTAATTGGCAACCATTTGGGCCTTATTAATTTCCTGGTTCCCTCAGATTAATGAGGGCTAAATAGTCAATATATTTATGCCCATGAAAATCCCTAAGTATTAGGTGGTAGCTCTATACACGCAACCACTCGAGCACACTTCAAAACCTGCTGCTCACCCTGCCTGCCCCTGCCTCTCTATTTGCTTCTTTCTGCTTTGCAACTTACTTTCTATACTTGGAAGAGCTAAACATGCAAGCTGCAAGTAAACAGGAAGGCAACGAAACGTTCTTGGAAAAGTTCATTCCCCTAAATCTAAGCCTATTTCTCCCTCTTGTGGCTGAACTATCCAATGGCTAATGGCTTCCTAACTCAGGAACTACCGTAGTTTTTCTCCCCTGAGAAAAATGGCTTCATCACTAACAGGAGAGGGAAAATTCATGGAATTTTTCTTCCAGTCCCTTAGTGGGTGAATCAGTTGCTTGCAGGAGAACATCAGTTCGGAAATCCTTTTAGTAGCCTCTGAAGAAATTTATTACATACAATTATGCAAGTTTTTAATTTGCCTTTTGTGCTTGCAGAAAAATACTCCTGCTTTATTTCCCTAGTATTTTGTATTTAATTTGCTTTCACATTTCTTTTAAAAATAAGAGAATAATGGTGAAATTGTCACAGTTGGACAGTTCTTGCATTCCTAGAATTATTAGGTGGCAAAACTTTGTGCAGGAAAATTGTGCCGTTCATTGTACAATAATCTTATTGACAGTGCAACCTCATTTTCACTTTTCTATTAAATCTCGAAGGAGAACAGTAAGAATTTTTTTTGTTTTCCATAGAAGGAAAGGAAAGCCTTCAGAGTGATGGGATGGCATGTCACAGGAAACAGCATCATTTCACCAATGAGACCTTTATATACCGTTTCTAACAAAGTCAGCAAAGGGAAATTTTCAAGGTAGCTTGAGAATAAGGCAGAATAATGAAAGTCTTTTTTAGAGAAGAACATTTAGAAACATCAAGGCAGCACAGTTCAACACATTGTACTTTACTTTATTTCATTTCTCATGTCTAAGGACTCTCTTTAAATCACTTTTGTGGGTCACAAAGTGGCATCCAGAGACGGCAACAAGAATGGCAGGATTCAAAGTAAGAGGCAACATGGAGGCTTTAATGCTCTTCGTTAATTGGTTCCTCTCTTCTGTCCTTCTTCTCTTTCTCTTCATTTAGTCCAGCCACACACCTTAGCAGCTTTGGCCTCTTCTTCTTTTCCTTTAACTTGCGAAACAGTTGAAGGGTAGTTTAGAAGGAAAGAGTTTTGTCTAGAACTCTTTAGAACAGGGCTCTCCAACCTTGTCAACTTTAAGACTTCTGGTGAAGTCCACAAGTCTTAAAGTTGACAAGGTTGGAGACCCCTGCTTTAGAAAGGTTAGAAGACAAAGGTGACTGCCCAGAACTTTTGCATTTTTTTAAAAAAAGAGAATTCACCCATCTTTTATAAGATACACGTAGATCTGAATGTGAAGGTGGTGAGTTCCATCTTCTATCCAAGTGGTGCCTCCAAAGCTTTTTACAAAACCAGCCCTTCCAAAACTCTCCCTTTGTGATCTGTGGCAGCTGTGATAGGCCAGGCTGCCTTTGAGGTGCAACGGAAAGCCTACTGAAGCAAAAAGTTCATGCCAGTAAATAAAAGGTGCATTTGGAAAGGGAAAAGGGAAAGGAGCAGCCTTGGCTCAAGCGGCCTGCCTCATAATGAGCTCCTTCTATGCTTAGCATGGAGCATCAGAGCCAGCTCCAAAGACCAGGAAAATCTTTATGCATGGAGCGTGTGCTGCATAAGCAGCAGGCCTGCTGCTCGCAGAGGGAGATGCCTTTATTAGCACTGGCACTTTCCCTCTGCTCTGAATTCACTCCATTAACATAAGCTATTTATCAGGGCGATTTGACAGCCAAAATAAGCATTGGCGGGGAGTGGTGCGGTTGGTGACAAAAGTTGTCCTTGGGGAAGATGAACTATACTGAGGTTTTTGCGGCGTGTGTGTAAAAATGTGAGTTCATTCTCAAAGTTTTACACAGTTTGGTTCTAGGCCTAGCTCAAAACTCTAATGGCCAAATGCCTCAAAGACCTTCTGGGATGTTACTCTTAGAAACAGGCATGGAAAATCTCCAGCTCTTGGAGCCAACAGGGGTTCCCCATCTGTTCTACCAGGGTTGACCCCCTTTATCGTAAGCCAAAGGAAAATTCATTCATCTTTAGTCAGCAGGGAAAGAGTAGGAATTAACACACTAAATTGCAAACTAAGTAGCAAAAATCCAACTTATGTTATCCTGACCTTGAACTGTCATAGGAAGATCACTTAACAATACGAAAATCAAACTTCCACGATTTTTTAAAAAATATATATTTACAGTTGAATTTGCTAACCACTTGCTTTAGGTTAAATTTATCCAAGTTAGCAGCATGTGTAATCCTATAATTCTGTGGGCTAAGGATGATTTTAGAATTGTAGTCCAGAACGAGGTCAGATTAGGGAGAATTGCTCTAATCTTTAATTTCTCCAGTCTGGTGCCTTCCCCATATGAAGACCTCAGCTCCCCAATTTTTCTTCCAACTTAATGCTGTCTCTGCAGTTCCAGTTCATGTGGAAAATGCCCATTTAGGATGGGGTAGAAGAAACATTAAAGAACCGGCCTACGTAGTGAAATTTTAATCTTTCTTCTTAAGGAATCACTGATGGAATGTCAAAAGGGCTCAAAGTGTGCCTAATTATGGATGGATTTTACATGAGGTGCTTTAGTTGAGAGCATTTAACTGGGTGGTGGTGTCTTTCCCCCCCACCCCCATCCCTCACAACCTTGCTATCACATGGGGTGGCCTTATTCTTCATTACCTTGGCAACAACCTCTTTCTCAGTGGAGAGCCATCAGCAGGACCCGGCCAATCCATAAGAATCATGCTGAGGGCTTTCGGTTGCCTGAGATTGCCACATCAGCTTCCAGCAAAAAAAAAAAAAAAACCCACATAGCTAACTCAAATGTATTTGGGAAGTGATTCAGTCCAAAACTGTCAAGGAAAGAAGATCAAGTGTTCAGAATGGGCTTAGTCTGCTTATTTTCAGAAAGTAAGCAGACAACACTATTAGAGGGCTACTTTACTGATGTCAAAAGCAGGCAAGTGGACTTTGACCTACTTCCAGACACCCCTGACTGGGGAGATGTCAACATTTGGGAAGCATCTGTCAAGGCCTACATCATTGCAGTGGACTTATGTTTTCAAAGACACGTGTGTTACTCTCTACAAGAGCCACATGTGCTACGGAAGACAGTCCATTGGATGTTCTTCTCTTGGAAGACATCTATTTGATGTCCAACTTCCTTGAAAAGATAAAAGACCTAAGAGAAAGCAGCAGCCTCTTCTAAGCTGCCTATCAACAATGATCAGAGTTTTCTTCCCCTGAGGAAGAAAGCTTCAGATTTTTAAAACCTCCTCTTTATTGTTGCCAGATGATAGGGGTTCCTGCTTTTCTGTTGCATATCTTTCCATCATTCTGCAGCTTCCTTACCTGCTCCCATAACATGGTCTGAAAGATACATACAGGAGGCATTTACCTTGAATGTCTTCCTCCAGGATTTAAGCAAAGAGTGGGAAGTCAGGGAGTCCACAGACTGCTGGAAGGAGGATTATAGGGTAGAAAATAGGGCAACCCAATTCTCAGGACTCCTTGTTATCCAGGAAAATGAAGAACGGCATATCAAAGTCATCAGAATTGCACCAAAAATATTCTTTTCCAGAAAATTCAGTAAAAATGTAGTGATTTTTTTAAAAAAAACCCAGTAAAGTTTTAGCTAAATGCCAGCTGAGATCTTAAACAGCTGTTATCAATCAGAATTGACAGTATTGATCTAGGTGAACAATAATATGATTTAGTATAAGGAAGTTTCCTATGTTCTTGAATAATTGTTTGCATGTGTGTGTGAGAGAGAGGGGGGGCAGTGGGGAGAACACTGACCAACAGAAGAGGTTTAAGTTATTATGTTGGTAGTTGAAATGTCTGCGAAGCTAAGAAGCAGCTTCATTGATCCCACCCTCTGGAAACCAGAGGTGAGGTGGCCTCCATATTCCTGGCCTTTCAGAAAAGTTTGAAAACCTGGTTGCGGGGTCTTGCTTGTAGCTCACAGAGCCATGGGGCTTGTTGGTGCCTTGAAGGTCCTCTCCCTGCCTTCTAATTAACTTTTAATGTTGAACTTTAACCATCTTGGCCTCTTTTTACATTTCATATACTGTACAGTTTTTTTATTTTTTAATATTTTATTTGTATGTTTCCCAGAGTTGCTCTGGGAGAGATAGATAGATAGATGATTGATAGATAGATAGATAGATAGATAGATAGATAGATAGATAGATAGATAGATAGATAGATATAATCAAGACTGTCATTTGGATCTGAAAGAGAGAAATGAATTCTCTCTTTCAGGAGATTCTTTACAGTGGCAGATCACGGAGGGAGGGGGGAAAATAAAGTTCACTCCATCCTTCAACGACAGCTGCTGCATTTAGAAGCTTCCCCCCATGGTGGAAATCTTGTGCACCCCTCCAAGTCGCCACCTCCCCACGTGCTGCTCCATGCTGCGCACACCAAGTACTTGATTAATTAGTAGCTTTGTCTCCAGGCGACTGAGTGGAGCTGAGATGTCGCTCTTCGCCAGCAGGGAGGGGAGCCGCTGTGGTGAGAACGCAGCAAGATGTGGGATGAGTCAATAACCCATAGGAAGATATATATGACTTTGTCCCGCTGGCAGTTCCCTAATCTAGGGAAATTTTGGGAAGACCATTTCCTTGGGAGTCCAAGGCAGGGGCAGGAAGGGGCCACTGCTTCATTCTATACGTCATTTGTGTTGAA
The DNA here is from genome assembly GCA_030761175.1 of Masticophis lateralis. Classification (NCBI taxonomy): domain Eukaryota; kingdom Metazoa; phylum Chordata; class Lepidosauria; order Squamata; family Colubridae; genus Masticophis; species Masticophis lateralis. Next base: position 4,014,547 of record JAUDYJ010000008.1, on the reverse strand, counting down.
TCAGCTGGTTTCTAAGGGTGTGGGTGTGAATGGGCATCATAATTGCAAAGGTATTTGGCTGTGTCCCAGGATCAGATTATTTTCCTTTAATTGGGAGAGACTGGGGTTCTTAAGCAGCTACATCACTGGATACTTCTCCTCTTCTCGGCATTATTTTTGCAGGAGCAAATCTGTTTTGTGGCCACATTCAAGCCAGTGGGTCATCTATTTACAACAATTGGCAAACATTCCCTAAATCATGGATAGCCAATGCATGGCCCATAAAGTACTTTCTGGAGTGGGGGGCTTGGTGGATATTAGGATCATGATGCCAAAGTTCTTCAACACATTACCAACAATTGAGAAGACATTATTTGGCCAGTCTTTAGGTCAAAAGTGCTTGTTCAGTTTGGTTTTCCATGATGCTGGTGATCTTCCCTTATTTCCAGTGCCCATAAGAAGGAGCTCTCTATGGAAATTATGAGACCCAGGAACCGCAATAAAGCCTTGGGAGTGAGGGAATCTATGAAATTTCACCAAGTAAGTCATTGAGAATTAAATAAACTGGTGGACCCATAACACTAATAATTGTGGATGGGAAAAGGAATTCTAGGAGAAAGAATAAGGAAAAAAGACTATGTCTAAAAATCTGATATGAGATTCTACATTATGAATGCAGAAGGCATTATGCATTTCTTATCTACTCAGCTTTTTTGGCTCTTGGAGACTACTTACAGCTTATTTTTCTTTGGTTTTTCAAACATGTCACTGCTGCAGCTGAAGCATTACTTTTTGCTGTGTTCACGCACAGAAACGCACTCAGAATCCATCTGGAGATTTGTAGTACGGTGTATAGCCTTCTATTTCTCCCAGCACATAGTCATATTGACACCCTGTGGCCATCCAGAGCCATTACAAATAATGTCAATGCCTGGAGTTTGCCTGCTTTGAGTCATTCCTGCTGAGTGATAAAGAAAGGTTAAACTGTTTAAAGTGTTGCTCGCCTCCCAGCCATCTACCACACCTCAAATAGACACAATATTACATTTCAACTAGAGTTTTAATTGTTAGAGTTAAATGGGAACAGTTGGGTATTGCTTATGTTGTATGTAATCAAATTAAAAATAGTGGGTGAAAAATGTATTTTTCCTGGAATAAAATATTGTAAGATCTCATGGCAAATTGCATAGGTCTCAGCTGCAAGATTGCTCTCCATGGTCCTGAACATGAAATCAGACCTATTGTTGGTCCCTGTGGCAGCTCTCCAGGGTCCTGAATTGGCCTGTCCTTGATTTGCTTCCATCCGTCTTACGTTTCCTCTTGCTTGAACCATCACTTACTTAAATGATGAACACACTGATAAAGCTGGAGTCTCCTGTGAATTTCACTAATTTTTCCTCCTCATCTGAATTTCTTTTCTTTCTAAAAGATTGAGAACAATACCAGAAATTTTCAGCAGTGCATTAGGCTACCCAATGAACTGTCAATCTTACTAACAATTAAAGCGAAAAGCAGATTTGTAATCAGATGTCCTGAACTTATTTCTTCCACAAAAAAGTGAATTTGGTCGTAGAGAGGGTCAATCTGAATCAAGAATCACTGAGGAAATTATTTATCTCATCCAACCATATATTGTTTTCATAATTTAATTCCCTCTTTAGAAGTGTTTCTTGTCACACAGGGGAAGACTTAGAGGAGAAGCATTGCTTTAATTATTCTTGAAAATTACAATACTAGTTTGGAGCAGAGACGTTTAGCACATAGATCCACACTCCAACTACAAGAGGTTTATCTCTGTTTAAAATGTAGGGATCAAGACTATGCATTTTTTATTCATATTTGTGTAATTAGAAATAATTTTAATTTGTTTTAATTTATTTTATATTGTATTCTGAGGGTATCAATCTATGGTAGGTACTGATATGCAATGCATGCTTTCTATGAATGTAGGCACATGCATTTTTACTTCAGGTCACTAGAGGGTGCTGTTGTATCACTTAACATCTACCTCGGTTTGGCTTCATTTCCCTAATGTGGCCGTTTTCTCTCCTTAGACAGGACTGAAGGCATAGCAGTGGGTATGCAGCAATACACAGTCTCACTGCTATTAGTGTAAAAAGCTTGATGAATTCCCATAGGGAATATATACTGTCTTGTGAAATAAGATGGAGCTTCCATAGCTTGGTAGTTAGAGATGGACAGAGATGAACCGTTTAGATTAATAACTATAGCAAATATCCATGCCATTTGCTTAATAAGAATATCTCCTGCAGTGTCATTTTATGTGGGAAGAGCTGACAACAATTCTTTTAACATTCTGAATCCACATTCTCTTACAGCAATATTCGCCGTGATATTGTTCTAACGTTGGAGTCCAATTTGTAATCAGATTTACATTATATTACATAAATCCGTTACATTTAAACTTCATTTTTTATTTTCTGTATTGTTAGATTCACACCCAGTTAAACATTGTAAGGAGCAAGTATTGGGTTAGATACGCATTGGATATAGCAGATTTATTTTTATCTTCCAAATGAGTGTATCTATAACATTTGACTAAAAACAACCCAAACTTGTTAAGAAACAGTGATCTTGAAATAAGAAGATGGATGCATAGTACATTGAGTTTTTAATATCAGAATGAAAGCCTCCAGTGTTAACCAGCCAATACCCAGCTAGTTCAAGAATCCATTACTGATCAATAGATGTTCAATTAAACCTTTGGAATGTTTGTCTCCAGAGGATTTGAAAGACATTCTTGTAAGTAGAGCTAGTAAGGCTATCTCTGCTAAATACAAAACCCTGGCTCCATATTCCCACTCTGCTTTTCATATGGATATGGATAAAACAAGGTGCAATAAAAACTGCCTTGATATAGCAGTTAAGGCTAGAAAACAGGAGATGGTGAGTTCTAGTCCCACCTTAACGTGAAAGCTGACTGGATGACCCTGGGCCAGTCATACTTTCTTAGTCCGACCCAGTGGTGGGATTCAGCCGGTTTGAGCCAGTTTGGGTGAACCAGTAGTTAAATTGCTGACTGGCCATGTCCCTTCCTGCCCCGCCCCATCCAGGAGTCCCCATGCGCCCCATTTTGTCTCCCAGGTAATTGCAGGGAGGTCTTCTAGGCCCAAAACAGGTGCAGGTGGGTGCGGTGTGCCCTCCCCATGGCCTGTTTTCACTCCCAGGAGGCTTCAGGGAGGCCTCCTAGGCCCAAAACGGGATGCAGGGAGGGGCATTCAAAAAATTTTTTACTACTGGTTCTGTGGGAGTGGCTTGGGGGGCGTGGCCAGGGTGTGTGACAGGCAGCACGAGTGCAGGAGGCCAAGTGCTACCTGTCACACCCCCTGGCCATGCCCCCCAAGCCACTCCCACAGAACCAGTAGTAAAAATTTTTGAATCCCACCACTGGTCCAACCCACCTCTTAGGGTTGTTGTTAGGAGGAAAAGAGGAGGAGGAGGAAGGACTATGTTCACTGCCTTGAGTTACCTACAAAGTAATAAATGTAATTTATTTAATTAATAAATAATGTCCAAAAAATTACTTTTTTAAAATAATCCATTTTTTGTTGAAGAAACCATTTTTATAACATGCTAAGATTCTCTGCCAGTGATGTGTTTTAAGTAAGTTGGGTTGCTTTAATCACATAATGATCACTGAATTGAAATATTCTGGGTTGTTTTGCCTTGCCTGGATCTTTGTAGATGCCCTCAGCTTCATATTGCAGTTTCCAGTGAAATAGAATTTGTGTCTTGGTTCTAATGGCTTTTCAGTCGATTCCAAGTCCATGTTTATGTCTCCATGTAGTAAACACTGGCAAAGACCACACATACACGTACAAACACAGAACTGAGGAACAGCTTGTTCTAATCCTCTTTCTTTTTTTTTCTCACTGTGCCCAAATTAACTTGCACCGGAGCTCGGCAAACTCCCAAATTATCTACCAGAATGATTGGAGTGATGTTGTTATTCAACACGCAATCTCTCTGCAGGAATCTGTACTATCTGGTCACAATATAGATGGATGATTCAAAAGGTGGGTTAAATGACAAAGTTTCTAGCACATATAAGAACCTTGCCAATAGTTAACCAAATTTGGCCTGCAGCCACCAAGTGAATTGAAGGATTTTAGCTTCACTGGAGTGAATAATGAAGGCTGCAGCTGAAGTTTCTGACTTCTGACTCTGAAAAGAGAAGAAGCAGCAGATCAGTGAAAATGAAAATAACAAATATAATGAAACGTAATAGATTTAATTGCTGGGGTGGAAACACACTTCTGGTGGAATTGAAATAGTTGGGAAACAATATAAATATATTTTTTAAAAGTACTAAACAGATTGATTAACTATGATGAACAAAATGACAGCATGATATTCAGAAAATGTATAAAAAGACATTGGACAGTTTCAAATGACTTAACTATCAACCACTTAATATAAAATTATAGTATATAGCCAGAGCTGGAAAGCAAACAGATCACCCAATTTAACTAACTGTAATGATTAGACTTCATTTTCTCAATAGTAATAGAGTTCAAGAAAGCCAATTTGTAGTAGTACAATTGGTGTAGTAGTTAAGGCAACTAGAAACTGGGAGACTGAGTTCAATTTGGTTCAGTTGTCTCTAGGAAGGAAGCAGGGGCAAACCATTTCAGAAACTTTGCCAAGAAAACACACATACTAGTGGTGGGATTCAAAATAATTTTACTACGGGTTCTGTGGGTGTGGCTTGGTGGGCGTGGCATGGCTTGGTGGGTGTGGTTTTGTGGGTGTGGCAGGATATTGTAAAATCTCCATCCCCACCCCATTCCAGGGGAAGGATACTGCAAAATCCCCATTTCCTCCCGCTCAGCTGGGACTCAGGAGGCAGAGAATAGATGGGGGTGGGGCCAGTCAGAATTTTTACTACTGGTTCTCCGAACTACTCAAAATTTCCACTACTGGTTCTCTGGAACTGGTCAGAACCTGCTGAAACCCACCTCTGGCACACACACACACAAACCACACAAAGACAGGGTCAGCAGAAATGGTCATATCACACCTTTGTCCTTAACCCACAGAGACTCACAACGTTGGGGCAGAAATTGCCGCAGGTGTGTGGCTAGCAAGAATGTACCTATGGGCCGAATGTGATTCGCGCATACAAACCCTGAGCCTGGAGTCTTTCAGCTTCTTAATCCTTTGAGTTAAGCCTGGAAGGGAATGAGCCAGAAATGTTTGGCCTGCTCTGTTATTGAATCCATCTTTATGTAGCTCCCCTTTTAGGAATATCTTGCAGGAAGAATTTAATAGCAAAAAGGAGAAGCAATTGGTTCTCTTATCTGCTTAGCTTTGCAGTAAAATATCTTTCATTATGCAGAGCTGATTCCACTAATGAGGCCATTTTGCCTATTTGTATTTGAAGAGGGAAGGATTAAGTTAGTGTTCTTTTTAAATGTGATTTTTTTTTTTTTGTTCGTGGATCTGATGGAAAAACCCTAGTTTCCAAATTGACTTGTTTGATGACAAAGACAATATTGATGAGAAAGACAGTATCTTATAGCCAATATCTATATTTATTGCTGCCTGGAAACCTCTTATGGACGTTTTGCGTAAAACAGGGGAAAAAATGAACCTGTGATTTACGGTTTTGATGATTAGATTGGATAGACTATGAAAAGAGGGATGTTATGATATATTTTAGAGAAAGAGATACATTTATTATTGTACTTACAATTGCTGCAAACAAGCCACTTCTCTATACATTTTTCTTTCCTATTTTTCTTTTGCTTCCCTTACCCCTTTCTTGCACTTTTAGCTTTTTGTCTTTCCTGTCACCTACTTCCTAATCTTTTCTTTGGGAGGTTTTGAAACTCAACTGAAGCCGCTATGCATAAGTCCTGCTGGTAACCAGTTGTCCCTCTTCTCAGCCGACTTAGAAATTTACCATCCCACTGAGGATTAGGCTCTGAATACTCAGCTTCACTTTCTTTGTCTGAAAGCTGACACAAATATAAATGAGCATACCTCTGCCTTCCCCAAAAGGACCCTCTATTATAGCCACCGAAAAGGATGGTCTGGGCAGTATCTGTTAATTAAAAAAGGAGACTCCTCATACCTGGGTAAGACAGATGATGACCTCCCAAATGAAGGTCCCGCTTGATGGAACATCTGGTTATCTCAGGAGTTGGAGAGGCTGGGGAGGGACTTGGGTCCTGTGCAGCCCTCAGCATCCAGCAAGGGAGAAGGAAAGATTGCCATTATTGGCAGGTCACTCTGAAGGTCAGAATTTGTTATTTATTGTTGGCATTTCCATCCCCTGCACCAGAGAAGAAATTAATCAGGATTGGACGGCATGCAGATGAAGTTCCTTTAGGCCGTATCTGCGTGTGGGCAGATGGCTACTTGACAGCCAAGGTGGAGTGACAGCCATTTATTCTTAGAGGTTGACTGTCCACAGGGAAGGAGAAGATGGAATGGGAGGCCTCAGGCAGGTCTTTGCCTGGCCAGTCAGAAAAGGATCTGAATTTCTCTGTCAAAACAGGGGAGATCCAAATGGAGGAGGGTTTTCCTTCAGGGCTGTAGATCTCTGGAGCAAGAATTGACTTGGGAAGGTGAAGTGAGATGGTGTTGGCGGTGGTGATGATGACCGTGGATTTGGACAACCCACTTCCTTCACATCCACAGCTAGTTCCTACAAATGGAAAGTGGTGTCCATTGTTTCATCAGAGAGCACGTCAATTTGTGGCATCTCAGTTGTGGCCTTGGTAGAGTTCATAAGCTTCTGTGTTTTTCACTGACATCGCTTGGGTTCATCATTTGTTGTTTTATGAACCTTTTTTTTTCCTGCACCATGTGTAAAGTTAAAACAGTTTTGGAAATAAATGATTGAATAAGATGATGTTTAAATCTGTATGTCTGGTCCAGGGGTGGGTTCTACTTACCTTTACTACTGGTTCGCAACGGGATCACGCATGCACTGAGCTTCTGTGCATGCGCAGATCGCCTATGATGACATCCGGGGTAGTGGGTGGAGCCTCCCGCTGTTTTTACTACTGGTTCTTGCGAACTGGCCTGAACCGGGAGCAACACACCATTGGTCTGGTCTACACCTTACCCGATTATACTAATTGCTTTTACATCACTAGGAGACTGTAATATATGCTGCTCTGTGTGTGTGTGTCCCTCTCTCCCACTGTCTCTCTCCCTCCCTCCTCTCTCCCTCCTTCTCTCTCTCTGTCCCTCTCTCTCTCTCTCTCTCTCTCTCTCTCTCTCTCTCTCTCTCTCTCTCTCTCTCTCTCTCTCTCTCTCTCTCTCTGTCTCCTCTCAGTTTCCCAGATCATAAGGTATTCCACTTAAATAGATATCAGTTCAATAGATTTCTTTCACTACAACATTAAACTTACAAAAGATAATTCAAGGTAAATTAATTTTGTCTTAGCTTGGCAGTGAGATATGGGATGATATATGGTGAGTTATTAAAAAATTCCTAATACAAGTAGTCCTCTACTTTACAAAGTTTGTGAAGTGATTGTTCAAAGTTACAACAGCACTAAAAAAAGGTGACTTATCACCGTTTTCACACCTCTGACCATTACGGCATCCCCATGGTCATGTGATCCAAATTCAGACACTAGGCAACTGACTCATATTTATGACAGTTGCAGTGTCCCAGGGTCATATGGTATGAGTGGGATGCCTTGCTTGCTGGGGAGGTGGGGGGTCACTGAGGTGGGGAAGGGATCACTAGGGGGATGGAGAGCCGGAATATTACGGTTATGATTGGGAGAGGTAGATATGGTGGGAGCCAAGGGGTAGGCTGCTCTCGGGGAACTAGGACTCGCTACTACAAAGCAATTACTTGTTCCGGCCACTTTGGTTTTGGTTCACCAGGCTCACCTCGTATACCTGATGACTTGGGATGTCAGGGCCCTGGCCTCAGGCTGCTGCTGCTTAATGCCAGGTCTGTTGTTAATAAGACTCCTCTTGTTCGGGACTTAATCCTGGAGGAGGGGGCTGACCTGGCATGTATAACTGAGACCTGGCAGGGCCAGGAGAGGGGATGCCCCTCTCAGAGATGGGCCCAGACGGGTTTCAGATACTGCATCAGCCACGACTCCAGGGAAGGGGTGGAGGAGTGGCAGCTATTGTCCGGAAGAGCCTTTGTCCTTGCAGGATCCCTGCCCCTGAGATTTTTGGGTGTGAGTCTCTCCTCTTGAGGTTGGATTCAGAGGTTCAGTTGGTCTTGTTGTTGATGTACCTGCCTCCCAGCTGTGTGACAACAGCCCTGCCTGTGCTGCTAGAGGCAATAGCCAGGTTGGCGGTGGAGTACCCCAGGGTTATGGTACTGGGGGACTTCAACCTACCGTCACTTGGCGATTCCTCAGACGGGGCTCAGGAGTTCATGGCTTCCATGACAACCATGGACCTGACCCAAGTAGTTCAGGGTCCGACCCATGAGTGAGGACACACCCGCTCGACCTGGTATTTCTCTTGGGGCAGTGGAGATATGATCTGGAATTAAGGGGTATAGAGATCTCTCTCTTGTTGTGGTCAGATCATTTCCTGCTGAGGTTGGACTTTAAGACACCACTCCTCCATTGCAGGGAGGCAGAGCCGATTAAGTTAGGGAAGTTGAGTGCAGCCACTTGGGTGCTGGACCCATGCCCCTCCTGGCTGATTTACTCAGCTCGGGAGGTGACACGTGGCTGGATCCAGGTGGTGATAATGGCTTCCTTGTGGGAGGGAAGCTTTCCAGCTGCCTTGAAGGAGGTGGTGGTGAGGCCCCTCCTTAAAAAGCCAGCCTTGGATCTAGCTGTTTTGAGTCATTTTCATCCGGTCTCCAACTTCCGCTTTCTAGCGAAGGTTGTCGAGAGTGTGGTGGCACATCAGCTCCCACTGGCCCTGGATGAAGCGGATTACCTCGACCCGTACCAATCAGGTTTCAGGCCCGGGTACAGCATGGAGATGGCATTGGTCGTGCTGGTGGATGACCTCTGGAGGGCTCAGGACAGAGGTTATTCCTCTGTTCTGGTCCTATTGGATCTTTTGGCGGCTTTTGATACCGTCAACCACAGTATCTTGCTGCGGCGCCTCAAGGGGCTGGGAGTGGGAGGCACTGTTTTATGGTGGTTCTCCTCCTACCTCTCGGGTCAAATGCAAGCAGTGTTGGCAGGGGGGCAGAGATCAACCTTGAGGCCCCTCACTTGTGGGTTGCCCCATGGGTCGGTTCTCTCGCCCCTTCTGTTCAACATCTATATGAAATTGCTGGGGGAGATCATTTGTGGTTTCAGGGTGAGGTACCAGTATGCTGATGATATTCAGCCTTTTATATCCACCCTGAACCAACCCAGTGATGCCCTTGACGTGATGGCCCGATGCCTGGAAGCGGTACGGGTCTGGATGGGAAGGAACAGGCTTCGGCTGAACCCTGCCAAGACTGAGTGGTTGTGGGGTACCGGCATCTCGGTCCAAAGGAGAGGTTCCATCGCTGGCTATAGGGGGTGAAGTTTTACCACCTGTAGACAGGGCACACAACTTGGGTGTCCTCCTGGACTCACAGTTGATTTTACAAGATCATATAATGACCGTGACCGGGGGGCATATGCCCAGATCCATCTGGTGCACCAGTTGTACCCCTACTTGGACCGAGATGCCCTACGCACAGTTACTCATGCACTAGTCACCTCCCGTATTGACTCCTGTAACACTCTCTACATGGGGTTGCCCTTAAAGACCACTCGGAGGCTTCAGCTAGTACAAAATGCAGCCGCACGGGTTGTAATGAGAGAATCCTGATACTCCCATGTAACACCTCTCCTCCGCGATTTGCATTGGTTGCCGGTTGCCCTCCGGGTGAGATTCAGGGTGCTGGTGATGACCTATAAAGCCCTACATGGCTTAGAACACTTTTGAGAGCCTTTGTTAGGACTTACTTAGTGGCAATACAGGCGGCAAAATGTTCACATTTTCCTCACTTATTGCATCCGCGAATTCTCTCCCAGCTGCCCTATTTAGGGTAACTCCCTCCCTCCTTAAGGTGGCGGGAACGGAGGAGCCCTTGCAGGGTATAGCTGAGGAGTTTGTGCAGTTTCTGTCGGATAAAATCGATCAGATTCGGGTGGACCTGGACTCTGATTGGGCAATACCAACTGAGATGATGGGGGCAGGTCTTAGTCCTATTGTAAGGGAGGAGTTTGAGCCAGTGACGTCTGAAGAAGTAGACAAGGATGTAGGGGCGATGAGCTCCTCCACTTGTTTATTGGACCCGTGCCCCTCCTGGCTGGTTTCGGCCAGCAAGGAGATGACACAAGGCTGGCTCCAGGCTTTAGGTAATGCATCTTTGAGGGAGGGGTCCTTCCCACAGCCACTAAAGGAAGCGGTTGTAAGGCCCCTCCTCAAGAAGTCTTCCCTGGACCCAGCAGAATTAAAAAACTTTCGTCCAGTGTCCAACCTACTCTTTGTGGGAAAGGTTGTAGAGAAAGTGGTGGCACATCGGCTCCTGCGGTCATTGGATGAAACAGATTATCTGGACCCTTTTCAGTCCGGCTTCAGACCTGGCTACAGCACGGAAACTGCTTTGGTCACGCTGATGGATGATTTCTGGCTAGCCCGAGACAGGGGTCATTCCTCTATCTTGGTGCTATTTGACCTCTCAGCAACTTTCAATACCATTGACCATGGTATTCTTCTGGGGTGGCTAAGAGAGCTGGGAGTCAGAGGCACAGTGGATCACCTCCTATCTCTCTGGTCGATCACAGTCGGGTTGGTAGGAGGACAGAGGTCATCCCCTAGGCCCTTTGTTTGTGGGGTGTCTCAGGGCTCGGTCCCCTCTCCCCTCCTATTTAAAATCTACATGAAACCACTGGGTGAAATCATTTGTCGACACGGGGTGGGATATCAGCAAAATGCTGATGATACCCAGCTGTATATCTCCACCCCTCATCAGTTCAGTGAGGCGGTAGATGTGATGTGCAGGTGCCTGGAGGCTGTGAGGATCTGGATGGGAGTCAACAGGCTCAGACTTAATCCAGACAAGACCGAATGGCTGTGGGTATTGCCTCCCAAAGACCATGTCGATTGTCCATCCTTGGTTCTGGGGCGAGAGAAAGTGCCCCCCTCAGAACGGGCTCGCAATTTGGGTGTCCTTCTAGACTCACAGCTGAGATTGGAACAACATCTGACGGCTGTAGCTAGGGGGACCTTTGCACAGGTTTGTCTGGTGCACCAATTGCAACCCTACTTGGATCAGGAGGCTCTCCTCACAGTCACTCATGCCCTTGTTACCTCACGGTTGGACTATTGCAACACGCTCTACATGGGGCTATCCTTGAAAAGTGCTCGGAGACTACAGTTGGTCCAGAATGCAGCCGCGTGAGTTATAGTGGGTGCACCTAGATACATTGCATTTATTACCGATCCTGTCCTATTCACTCGAAGTCTTACCTGGGTTTCCATGTATAACAATCTAATTAGATATAACAATTTCTTTTCAATTCCCATGGCCTCTAATTTATCCCATAAAATTTGTCTATCAATTGAATCGAAGGCTACCTTCAAGTCTATGAATGTCACATACAGTGTTTTTTTCCAAAACTTAAATATTGTTATTACATGGTCCAACACAAAAAAATTATCATAGTAGATCTTCCGCTCCTGAAACCTGACTGTTCTTCAGCTAGAATGTTATTTCTCATTACCCAGTCCTCTAATTTATGAAGCGAATGCTTAGCATAAATTTTTGCTGAAATATCGATTAGACTGATAAATCAGAAATTATCTGGGTTATCTCTAGAGCCTTTTTTATGTAAGGGAATAATTATTGATGAACACCAACTGGCAGGAATTTGTCCTGTTCTATTAATAAAAGTAAAGAGACCTGCCAGGACAGGTGCCCACCAGGCTATGTTATCTTTAAATGCCGGGAGTGCATCCTGTCCTGGAGCTTTGTTTGTCTTCAGGGAGGAGATTAAACTCCTCACCTCCATGATTGACACTTCTTCCCAATGTCGGCTGGCGGGTCCGTGGGGAGGGCCTTCTCTGTAGCTGTCCTGACTCTCTGGAACCAATTACCTCCTGAGGTCCGGACTGCCCCCACCCTATTGGCCTTCCACAAAGTAGTGAAGACCTGGCTCTTCCGGCAGGCCTGGGGCTGTTGATCTCGTTATAGTGATCTTGCGAGACCCAACCACAAATTGGAGTGTATGTGTTTTAACGTTTTAATGTTTTAATGTCTTCTTTTAACTTTTGTATGGGATATTGTTGTATTGTTTTATTCTCTGTTGTAAGCTGCCCAGAGTCCCTTGGGAGTGGGGTGGCATAGAAATGTGACTGACTGACTGACTGACTGACTGACTGACTGACTGACTGACTGACTGACTGACTGACTGACTGACTGACTGACTAAATAAATAAATAAATAAATAAATAAATAATAAGATCGATCACCTTTTGCGACCTTCTGCCAAGCAAAGTCAATGGGAAAGCCAGATTCACTTAACAACTATGTTACTAATTTTACAACTGCAGTGATTCACTTAACAGCCATAGCAAGAAAAATCGTAAAATGGGGCAAAGCTCACTTAACAAATGTCTCACTTAGTAACATAAATTTGGGCTCAATTGCAGACATAAGTACCAGATTTATTAAAATACTCTTGCAGTCAATTAAATTAGACATCAGACATTTGTTTCTAAATGGTTATTTCTGGCAGCAGGCAGTCATTGCTTCTGCCTCTCTTGGACATCGTCTACAGAGGTGTTTTTCAAACTTAGGCACTTTAAGATGTCCAGAATCTCCCAGCCAGCTTTCTGGGAGTTAAAGTTCACATACCTTAAAGCTGCCATGTTTGAAAAAAACTGTTTTATAGTTTGGTCTTCAGAGTTTCTTAGTAGTTAACTAATTGGAGAACTCTGGTGTGGATCTTCGTTGAATTTGTATGAAAACATACTTTTTATTTTTTTTATTTTTTAAATTTTAATTTGATTTATATGCCGCCCTTCTCCGGAGACTCAGGGCGGCTTACAATGCGTTAAGCAATAGCCTTCATACTTTTCTATATTTATACAAAGTCAGCTTATTGCCCCCACAAACTGGGTCCTCATATTACCTACCTTAGAAAGGATTAAAGGCTGAGTCAACCTTGAGCCTGGTGAGATTTGAACTTACAGTAATTGCAGACAGCTGATGTTAAACACAATGCTTTAGTCTGCTGAGCCACCAGGCCCTTATAAGGAGCAAAACAACGACTTTCCCAGTGTCTAAGAAAGAAGAATTGTTCTGCAGGAGACTCAGCTCATCAACGAGTCTTTCATGCCAAAAGCCACCACAGTTTTGATGCCCAGCTAAGTGTCCTTTTTAAGGTATGCAGTTTATTTGGACCAGGAAACTTTTTTTAATGCTGTTGCTATCAAATATACACTGATATCTCCTTTTCTTCATGGTGCTGGAAACTGCCCAGAGATTCCTCTCATTCTCCTTCTGCTTTGCTCCACCATTCTAAAGTCACATCCGCTGACATCCTAAGCCTGAACCTCACTGCAAATTTTGTGTTCACTCTTTTTGATCCTTTTAGGACAAAGGACACAGTTCCCTAAACAATCCTATTTCATCACTTACAAATAATTTTCTAGCCTCCTGGGGAAAACTACATCTGATCTGAGAGAACGATTATGACACATTGAAATGTAATGTAAGCATAAGCATCAACCAACCTTTCCCACTGCCAGATTCTCTGACATGAATGGCTCTTCTCTTTCTTTTGTGAATTATTTCTTTGATGTATTTCTATTCTATAGAGGAGCGCCAGGCACTCGTATCCAAAAGCTCACGTCTCCCTTCAATAAACATACAGGTGGGAGATGAGCAGGGAAGCAGAAGCTCACAGCTCGCAGCATTGTCAGCTCTGGAGAAAACATCTGACTGTTCGCCCAGGCTGAGATGAAACATTAGCAAACCGGAGAATTTTGCAGCTGTCACTAAGTAATTAATTCTTTTGCATAACCTGACATCCAAAGCAAGTATTGCTACGTAGGGCCAGCTTCATAGAGACTCTTAAGACCCAACAATAAACCATGTTCATAGCTGAAATCTGGGAAGTAAAACATCTGGCTTTTGCAGAATATTGAGAGAAAAAACCATCCAGTTTTTCTCTTCCCCCTTTCCTTCTTTTATGACATCCTTCATAGATGTGCTCTTCTCCCTTTTAATTGCTAGTTGTGCTCAGAGTCCATTTCCTTATTACTCTAACCAGGGGTGTCAAACTGGATTTCTTCGAGGGCTGGATCAGCATTGTAGTTCTCCAAGGTTTGGGGGGGGGGACGGGGACGGATGTCTCCTGCAGCACCCTGCCACCCTGCACCCTATTTTCAGCCTGGATGGCAGCCAAAATGCGGCACAGGCCTGAACGGCTTCCTGCAGCACCTTGTTGGCCAAAATGGGGATGAGGGAGCCTCATGCAGCCCCTGCCATTCCCCATTTTGACAAGCAGAGTGCTGCAGGAGGCACGCCCTCCCCCCACTTCTGACCTAGGATTCCTTAGAAAGTATAAAGCACAATCTTAGTCCTGGCAAAACTTCTTTTATTTACACAGCTGTGAATTATTGTCATTCATAGTCCGCAAGGCTTCACAAACAGTAAGGGAAGTCCGCAAGTCTTACAGGGGAATGTTTACACAGTATGCAAGTCTTTCAGGGGAATGTTTATAAACACCCACCTTATCTCTCTTGGAATGCTGCCAGAGAACTAATTGCCAAACGCAGGGCAAGGCCAAACTTGGCACAGAGTCAAACAGAAGTTTTCAAAGCTTGAACCGACCAGATGAACTAATTGCTTCCTGCAAAAGCTCACGTCTCATTCGCTCCTCTTTTATGTCTTATGGGAGGGGCCAATCATCTCCAAGCCTTACTCCCAAATCGACCCTGTTTTCTTAATTGTTCTTGTCTTCTGGCAGCTCTGTGCATGCGCACACTGGGAACAATCTGCTGCTGTTCTTCTGCCTCACTGATGTCAGACTCCAGAGGCTCCGGAGACTCCAGAGGCAGCACATAACTATCAGATGGCCTTGTCCCACTCTCTTCCTCTGATGCAGAGCCCTCATCTTAGCTTTCCCCAGTCCCCAGGACTGACCCAAGTTCCTCCCCAACCTCCTCACTGTCCGACTGTGCTGCCAGCTCTGCTGGCCACCGGCAGGCCACAACATCCCTGCGCCCCATTTTGTCTGCCAGAGGTGCAGTGGGCTGGTCTTCTGCTTTTCCAGACCATCCCTGCGGGCCAAATTTAAGCAACCATGGGCTGGATCCAGCCCATGGGCCTTGAGTTTGACACCCCTGCTCTAAGCAACCTGCTTTACCAAAGAGGAATAGACCACTTAGCAATAGAAATAGACTTATATACCACTTTACAGTGCTTTCCAGTCCTCTCTAAGTGGTTTATAGAGTCAGCACCTTGTCCCCAACACTCTGGATCCTCATTTTACTGACCTTGGAAGGATGGAAGTCTGAATAAACCTTGAGCCCCATCAGGATCGAACTCCTGGCGGTGGACAGAGTTAACCATGCAATATTACATTCTAACCCCTGCACCACCAGGGCTCTTCCTACCCCAAAGCTTTCCTGATGTGTTGGGGCTACAACTCTCTAAATTACTTCAACCAAAGGCTGGACATTGTGAAACTTGCAAACCAAACACATCTGTAGTTGCCAGAATGGGAGGTAAAGTAGGACCACAAGCACAGTTGAGGCAAGAATTTCCATAGTTAAGCAAGGCAGTTGCTAAACAGCACCTGATTTTTTGACCTTTTTTTGCCACAGTTGTTCAATGAGTCACTGTGGTTGTTAAGCGAATGATATGGTCATTCAGAGAACTTAGTTTCTGCCTTGACTTTGCTTGTTGGGAACTGTTTGGGAAAGTCACAAACGGTGATCATATAACCTGGGGGGCTGCAACAGTCACAAATAGATGCCAGTTGCCAGATGCCTGAATTTTGATCATGTGACCGAGGGGAGGTTGCAATGGTCGTAAGTCTGAGGACTGACCGTAACTCACTTTTTTCAATGTTGTTGTAACTTCAAACAATCACTAAATAAATGATTGTATGTCGAGGACTCCCTGTACAGGTAGTCCTTGACAGTGGTGAAATCTAAAATTTGTTACTACCAGTTCTGTAGGGCGTGGCTTGGTGGTGGCGGTGGGTGTAATGTGACCGGGTAGGCATGGCCAATTTTTTTTTTACTTTTAAAACCTTTTTTTCTACAACCTCTTCTGCCAAAGAGGTTGTAAAAAAATGTTTTTAAAAGCCTCTGCTGATCCCAGCTGAGTTGCCTAATCAGCAGATGCTTTTTTAAAAAGTCTTTTTTAAAAACTCCTTTTTTTTTCTTTTTTTAAAAAGCCTCTGCTGATCAGGCAACTCAGCTGGGATCAGCAGAGGCATTTAAAATAAAAAAGGGGTTTTTTTCTTTTAAAAGCCTTTGACGATCCCAGCTGAGCTGCACGATCATCAGAGGCTTTTTTTTTTACTTTTAAAAGCATTTTTTCGGCCGAAGAGGTTGTAAAAAAAATGCTTTTAAAAGCCTCTGCTGATCCCAGCTGAGTTGCCTGATCAGCAGAGGCTTTTTTAAAAAGAAAAAAAGGAGTTTTTTTCTTTTAAAAGCCTTTGATGATCCCAGCTGAGCTGCACGATTATCAGAGGTTTTTTTTTTTACTTTTATTTTAAAAGCATTTTTTTGGCCGAAGAGGTTGTAGAAAAAATGCTTTTAAAAGTAAAAAAAAAAAGCCTCTGATGATTGTGCAGCTCACCCCACCTCAGTGGGGTGGGGGTGGGCTGGGATATTTGCTACTGGTTCTCCAAACCACCCACCTCCATCACTACCGGATCGGGTGATCCAGTCCGAACCGGGAGCATTTCACCCCTGGTCCTTGACTTACAACAATTCGCTTAGTCACCATTCAAAGTTACAATGGCCCTGAAAAAAGTGACCTATGACCATTTTTCACACAGCCGTTGCAGCCTCCCCGTGGCTAATAAATAAGGAGGAGGAAGAGGTGCCTAAGAGAAGACATGCGGGAATTTTCTCTTGGACATCTTGAAAATAGCTCTATATTTAAAGTAACAGATATAATGCAAAACGATATTTGCATTGGCTGGACTTGCGATCAGACAATTTGCTTTTAAGCAGTACACTTTTCTTCCAATGTTATAATCCTGTTCCAACTTCAAAAATGTAGGCATTGTAGGCATTTGGACAGAGGTAGGTTTCAGCAGGTTCTAACCAGTTCTGGAGAACCGGTAGCGGAAACGTTGAGTAGTTCGGAGAACAGGTAGTAAAAATTCTGACTGGCCCCTCCCCCATCTATTATCTGCCTCCCGAGTCCCAGCTGATTGGGAGGAAATGGGGATTCTGCAGTAACCTTCCCCTGGAGTGGGGTGGGAATAGAGATTTTACAGTATCCTTCCCCTGCCACGCCCACTAAGCCACACCCATCAAGCCATGCCACACTCACCGACCCACACCCACAGAACCAGTAGTAAAAATATTTGAAAACCACCACTGGGATCGACCTGTTCATCTTTCCTCATATCGTGCTGTTCCTTGCTCATGAGAAAGCTCTAAGTATTATGTTGGGGAGCATTTGGAAACGAAGAGCTGCCACATAGGAGTTTATCTATTTTAGCCCAGATCTGGAACACCTAAGCTGGTTATTAAAGGGCTGTTGGGGGGGGGGGAAAGGGAATTTCCCCCACAATTTCCAGCCTAAATGCTACTCTTCCTAATTAAAACATCTGCTCCCATTTATTGCTTAGATCTGACAATTGGAATGGTCCTGCCTGTGTTAGTTGGTCCCACACCAGTATTTCTACTGAAGGCTAGTTGTTACAATTTGCTGGAGCTGTGTGTATGTGTGTGTGTAACACTAAGAGGACTTAAGGCAGCTTTTCTCTGTTTCTTGACTCTCTGAAGAAGGAAGTTTCCAAGCTCATTTCCCATCTTCTGTAGCTGAGAAACGAAAAAACTCTTGACTGAAACTTCAGGGACTCGGCTCAGAAATAAAGATTGCTCTGAAGCATCCGTCTTTATTTGTGGGCAGGGAAAAAAGGAGGGAAATGTGTTAAATTCCCTTAGGCAGAAGTGATATTGCCAGTAGATAAAGGAAGCAAATGGGTTAGGAGAAGGGAACAGGAAAGAGTATAAGATCAGCTTCCTTATTAATGCCTTAATAAGCATTAATAAAAAAAACTGTTTTCCCAAATTCTCTACTCTATTCAGTTTCCGTGCAGTGAAATTTAAAGGAGAAGGCTGCTATTTTGCTGTACGCTTTCCAGGGTGGTGTGATGTCATGAGCTGTGGTGACACAAGGGTTAAATGAGTATTGCAGGCTAATTCAGCTCACTGCCAGGAGTTCGATCCTCATTATCTCAAGCTTGGCTTATCCTTCTAACAAGCAAACTCAAGGGGGAAGACAGATTCACTTAAAAACCGGGTTACTAATTTATCAACTGCAGAGATTCACTTAACAACCGAGGCAAGAAAAGTCATAACATGGAGCAAAACTCACTTTAAAAACATCTCGCTTAACAACAGAAATATTGGGCTCAATTGTGGCCGTAAATCAAGGAGTACCTGTATAAGTCTAAGAGCTATTGCTATGTGGCATAGATGAGACATTCTTCAACAGTTCCCAGAAGCCCCAAAGCACAAATTATTTGCCAAATTGTGAGTACTTGTCTCCAGAAATGATTCTGAGAAATGGACATTGAAATAAGACTATGAAGTGAGCTGCATACCTAAATAAGCATTTGAACCTTCCTGTTCTTGGTGCTAACCTGAGGTTGTAGGCAGGTTACTGCTTCTCTGTTCTCTTTTAGTGCAGAAGACATCTTAAGCTGAGGTGGTAGAGTAGAGTAGAGTAGAGTAGAGTAGAGTAGAGTAGAGTAGAGTAGAGTAGAGTAGAGTAGAGTAGAGTAGAATAGAATAGAATAGAATAGAATAGAATAGAATAGAATAGAATAGAATAGAATAGAATAGAATAGAATAGAATAGAATAGAATAGAATAGAATAGAATAGAATAGAATAGAATAGAATAGAATAGAATAGAATAGAATAGAATAGAATAGAACAGAACAGAACAGAACAGAACAGAACCGGACCTTGGAGGTCTTCTAGTCCAGCCCCCTGCTCAAGCAGGAGAACCTCTACTATTTCAGAGAAGTGACTGTCTAGTGTCTTCTTAAAAACCTTCAGTGATGAAGCACCCATGATTCCTGAAGGCCAGCTGTTCCACTGGTTAATTGGCCACACTGTTAGGAAGTTTCTCCTCAATTCCAAGTTGCTTCTCTCTTTGATTAGTTTCCATCCATTGTTTCTTGTCCTGCCCTCTGGTGCTTTGGAGAATAATTTGACCCCTTCTTCTTTGTGGCAGCCTCTCAAATACAGAAATACTGCTATGATGTCACCCCTAATTCTTCTTTTCTCTAGACTAGCCAAACCCAAAACCTGCAGCCGTTCTTCATATGGTTTAGTCTCCAGGCCTTTGATCATCTTAGTTGCTCTTCTCTGAACTTCTTCCAAAGTCTCAAGGTGCTGGCTCTTGATATTTCTCCCCATCTAATAACCCCTGAAACTACCATCTATTTATTTCATTGAGGGCTATGTATTATGCTGATTTTTTTTAAAAAGGGCAGGATAGAAAGAGTTAAAGGATAAAAATACATCCTTCAGTTACTGGTAAAGGGAGCCTTTGAGTTAAGTTCTACACTAATTCCTCTCTTGAGAATTGTCTTTTCCTACACTTTATTATGTGGCTACATGCACTAAAGAGCTGCACTCCTGTGGGCTGTGAAATCATTGTGAAGGCTTTTAGGGCACCTCTAAAATAGGCCGGTGGGGGCCTGGGAGAGGCAGACAATCCCATTGCGGGAAGTGCAAATACTGTAGAAGTAATTAAACATACACATATATGAACCAACCAGAAACTCACGAGACTCCTACTTTTCCTCTTAGGATCACACTGGTAGAGATCTTTATCAACTTTAAGTTGGGAAAGGAGCATGGATTGGAAGAATGAAGGGACACTCATAAAGTGTCCTGTGACTTTATCTTGCTGATGAATTCTGGAACAAAGCAGCTGTTTGCAAGATTGAAATAGCTGGTTTCACTTTAGATGTTGACAAAAGGAGCTGAACACTTCCTTCCTTCCTTTTTTTAAAAAAAATTTGATTTATATGCTGCCCTTCTCTGGGGACTCAGGGCGGCTTACAATGCGTTAAGCAATAGCCTTCATACTTTTGTACATTTTATACAAAGTCAGCTTATTGCCCCCACAAACTGGGTCCTCAATTTACCTACCTTAGAAAGGATGGAAGACTGAGTCAACCTTGAGCCTGATGAGATTCGAATTTACGGTAATTGCAGACAGCTGGTGTTTAATTACAATGCTTTAGTCTGTTGAGCTATCCAGGCTTCCTTCCTTCCTTCCTTCCTTCCTTCCTTCCTTCCTTCCTTCCTTCCTTCCTTCCTTCCTTCCTTCCTTTCTTCCTTTCTTTCTTTCTTTCTTATATTTATTCTACCTTTATAAGTAACTCAAGGTGACAAACACACTCCTTAATTCTCCTATTTTCCCCCATAACAACCAACCTGTGAAATGAGTTGGGCTAAAAGTGAGTGACTAGACCAAATTCACCCAGCTAACTTTCATGCCTAAGGTAAAACTAGAACTCTCAGCCTCCTAGTGATTAACCTTGATCAGTTTCCATCTATGGCTTCTTGTCCTGCCTTCAGTTGCTTTGGAGAATAGCTTGACTCTCTCTTCTTTGTGGCTGCCCCTTAGATAATGGAACACCGCTCTCATGTCACCCCTACTCCTTCTTTTCCTTAAACTAGGCCAGGGGTGTCAAACTTGATTCCATTGAGGGCTGCATCAGGGTTGTGTTTGACCTTGGGGGGGTCAGGGGAGCCATAGCCAGGGTGAGCGTGGCCAGCTTGACCGCACTCGTGTTGGGGGCGCCTATGATGTCTTGAGCGCTCTGCCAGCGAAAACTAGCTCCCGAGCTCCATTTTTGCTGGCAGAGGCACCGCTGTCCAGTCCTTTGCTGTTTCCAGGATGGCCCCGTGGGCTGGATCTAAGTACCTTGCGGGCCTGATCCAGCCCTTGGGCCTTGAGTTTGGGTAGACAAACCCAATTCCAGCCACCGTTCTTCATATGTTTTAGCCTCCAGTTCCCTACTCATCTTTATTGCTCTTCTCTGCACTCTTTCTAGACTTTTTCTAGCGTCTCAACAGCTCTTTTTATATGGTGACGACCAAAACTGGATGCAGTATTTTAAATGTTAGTCTTATCCAGGCATTATATTGTAACGTGGCACTAATGCGTCACATGGTGTTGAGTCCTTTTGATTCTCAATTGCAGAGCTGTCCCTACTCTGGAAGAATTTCAGTGGAAAATGTGACAGAGGGAGGGATAATTCAGTGCTCTTTCTCTGTGTCTCTTTGTGTGTGTGTGTGTGTGTATCTGTGTATGAGAAAGTGGGGGCAGATGGAGAAGGAGGCTCAACAAGCATCTAAAGCAGGGGTCTCCAACCTTGGCAACTTTAAGCCTGGCAGACTTCAACTCCCAGAATTCCCCAACCAGCAAAGCTGGCTGGGGAATTCTGGGAGTTGAAGTCTGCCAGGCTTAAAGTTGCCAAGTTTGGAGACCCCTGATCTAAAGCCAACCCAGAGCCTCTCTGCTAAATTGGTCTTCTCTCTAGAGATCCAGTTTGCCATCGGCTGTGAGCTTCCTTCCCTTTCTACAAGAGCCGGTGAGTGAAATGCATAGTATATTTGCAAGTATGTTTTGCCGACCTTTGAGAATTACGTGACAGCTGCAGCTTTGCTAGCTGACTGCAACCTCTGACCCCGAGTCATGGATTAAATTTGTGACATATCTATTATTTTCGCTGGGGAAATATGTAAAGGTCAAACGACAAATGAAGAGATTTTTCTCTTCCTTCCTCCCACCTTCACAGCTCATTAAGGTGATAACCTGTCGGGCAGCTGAGATGAATCAATGTACATTTTTTGCACCTATCCAGGGTTTAACAAGGTTCTACCTGGAACTCTGGGGGTGGCTTTGCCCTTCTGAAACTGGGCCTTGTTAAGGCTGCTTCCTTACTGTGTGCTACAGCTTCTAAATGGCACAGGTCATACTCTAGAACAGGGGTGTCCAATCATGGCAACTTTCACACATGGGGACTTCAACTCCCAGAATTCCCCAGCTAGCCATTCTCTGGAGGGTAAAGTCCATAGGTCTTAAAGTCTTAAAATGAATAGATGGGCTAGGTGGATGCATGCATCATATACAGGTAGTCCTCAATTTACAACAGTTTGTTTACAGGCTGTTCGAAGTTACAATGGCACTAAAAAAAAGTGACATGTCCATTTTTTACACTTAACAATAGTTGCAGCTTTGCCATGGTCACATGATAAAAATTCAGATAGCAATAGCAATAGCACTTAGACTTATATACCGCTCAGTGGTGCGTTTCAACATTTTTTACTACCGGTTCTGTGGGTGTGGCTTGGTGGGCGTGGCATGGCTTGGTGGGCGTGGCTTGGTGGGCATGGCGGGGGAAGGATACTGTAAAATCTCTATTCCCTACCCACTCCAGGGGAAGGATACTGTAAAATCTCCATTCCCTCCCTAACCCAGGGGAAGGTTACTGCAAAATCCTCCCTATTATCTGGGACTTGGGAGGCAGAGAATAGATGGGGGCAGGGCCAGTCAGAATTTTTACTACTGGTTCTTCGAACTACTCAAAATTTCTGCTACCGGTTCTCCAGAACTGGTCAGAATCTGCTGAAACCCACCTCTAATACCCCTCCACAGTGCTTTACAGCCCTTTCTAAGCAGTTTACAGAGTCAGCCACTTGCCCCCAACAATCTGGGTCCTCATTTTACCCACCTCAGAAGGATGGAAGTCTGAGTCAACCTTGAGCCTGGTGAGATTCGATCTGCCAAATTGCAGTCAGCTGCAGTCAGCAGAAGTAGCCTGCCATACTGCATTCTAACCACTGCGCCACCATGGCTCAGATGCTTGGCAAGTGATTCATATTTATGACGGTGGCAGTGTTCCAGTGTCGTGTGATCCCTTTTTTTGACCTTCTTACAAGCAAAGTCAATAGGGAAACTAGATTCACTTAACAACAGTGGGAAGAAAAGTTGTAAAATGGGGCAAAGCTTAGTTAACAAATGTTTCACTTAGCAACAAAAAGTTTGGGCTCAATTGTGGTTGTAAGTTGAGGACTACCTATAGAGGTTACGCCATGTCTCGTATCTATGACTGGTCAAGAACTAGATCGTTCTACCCAGAACGTATATAAAGTGCATACAGGTAGTTTTCGATTTACAACCATTTGTTTAGTGACCATTCAGAATTACAACTGCACTGAAAAAAAGTGACAGATGACTGTTTTTCAGACTTTTGACTGTTGCACCAATTACCCTATGGTCACATGATCAAAATTTGGGTGTCTGGCACATATGTATGACAGTTACACTGTTTTGTGATCACTATTTGTAACCTTCCCAGTCGGCTTTTGGCAAGTAAAGTCAATGGTTTGTTTCATTCTTAATTCACCATTGTCTCCATAATTCCAAGTTTTTCATTTCTCTTGCATTCTTCATCCTTTCCTAAGAATGTATACAGGCTACAAAGCCTTTAAGTTAGGGGTGACTCAAACTCAAAGCCAGAGGTGAAATCCTCTGAAGCCTGCTACCAGTTCTGTGAGTCTGCTACCTGAGGTGTGCCCTCGTGGCGCTAAAAAAGGAACATTTTGAAGCTTTCTGAGTCTGCAAAGGTAAGTAGAACAGCGAGGGACGGAAATCCGCTGTGCCACGCAATTTAGATTAGCTAGAAAGCAGGAAATCCGATGATTCTAGCTAATATAAATCGCCCGGCTGATCGTTGGAAATACCGGTTAACTTGAACTGGTAGCATTTTTTTACTACCAGTTTGCCTGAACCGGTCTGAACTGGTAGCATTTCACCCCTGCCCTGGGCCAGATATGGCCCGTGACGTGCTTAGATCTGGCCCGCGGGGCCACCCTGGAAAGAGTGAAGGACTGGCCCATGATGCCTCTGCCAACGAAAATGGAGCTCGGGAGGCTGCGATGGCCTCCTGCCAGGTCTCCAATTGGCGGTTGTATCAGCCTCCCAGAATACTGCCGATCAGCTGTCTGTTGCTGTTGCTGCCACCACATCATCTTCCTTCCCCCTTCCCCCCAGGTATGGCTGATACAATATCTGGTGAATAAGATGCACCCAGATTTTCACCTTCTTTTGGGGGGGGGGAGTGCATCTTATACTCCGAAAAATAGGGTATGTATCCTGTTTTCCCCAAAATAAGACCTCCCCTGATAATAAGGCCAATCGGACTTTTAAGCTCATGGCAATAAGGCCAAGTACTTATTTCAGGGTTCAAAAAAATATAAGACAGGATCTTATTTTGGGGGCAACACGGTACTTAGCAAAAGTGTCTGCTCAAGATCATTCTGAAGTTGAGTTGCATCCAAAGTATCATGATCTGATTTGTCTGTCTTAAAACAAATTAGCAGACCAGAGAACAAGCTTTTTGCCAGGAGTCAAACCCAACTCAAGAGAATCTAATTATGGTACACAGAAATTTTGAAATCTAATCAGACATGGTTGAAGTTGGCCTTCACTTCACACTGACCTTGATTCCTTCTTTAGGCATCTTTAGAAGTTATAACTGTAGATAGTGATGCACAGGCTGGGCTGGCACCTACTGCAATATTCAGAAGGATTGATAACAACTACATTGGTTCACAAATGAAAACCTTGTGATTAATTTAGCTGTCAGTGCTCCACGCCCACTCATCTCCCCACCTCTGCGACTTTGGCATAATTTCTAAGGCTCTTGTCGTTTTGGAAGGAAAACATCAACCTACAATTGACAAGGATTACAAGTTTAAGTCGGACGGGCTTCAGGAGGCTTGGTTTTTGTTCTTGCTTCAATCTCTTTTGTGTGGGTTGGGTCAGGTTCTGGCCAAACCATCTCCGGCCTTTAGGGTGCAGGGTGGATAAGATTAGGAGACACATGGATTTTTGATTTCTCTGTCTTGCACCCTTTTTCCATCTTGCCTTCTAAAATTGCTTCCTTTCAATCCTCATATTGTTAGGGTTAGAGATGTTAGGAGGAAAGATACAAGTAGGCCTTGACTTTCAAATTTCTAATTTCCTCCCAAACACTCCCCCGTTCTTGGCAAGTCCTAGAGCAAAATGCACGTGCGCATGCACACCCACACACCCACACACCCACCCACCCACACACACACACACAGAGGATAGTGTCTGGCTGTGCCCAGTCCAGCAAAACAAAGGAACAGGGAAATGAGTCCACAAAACAAGGAACAAACAAGGAGCCCACCAAGTAAGGAACAAAGTACTAAGTCCACAAAGTCAGGAACATGGCATTGAGTCCACAAAGTAAGGAAGAAGCAAGCAGTCCTGGAAACTCCAAACGTCAGTACCGGCACATCAAACTCTACCAATTCAGCATTTGTTCCCAACAAATGTCCCTCCCCCACCCCGCAGAGTCTCCTTAAATCTCAGTCCTCAGATGTGCCTTGTGAAGAGGGGCAGGGCACTCTTCTCCCGAGTCATCAGGCCAGCCTGTGCTATTCCCACCTTCTCTTCACTCTCCATGCTCGGGGATCAGGAGGGGGCGATCCTTGCTCATCACTTGAGCTCCTTTAAGAACATAAGCATTTTTGTAGAAGTTTTCCCCCTAATAAATGAGATAATTATTTTCATAGTGATTGAAGGATTATAGTATTTGAATGATCTCTATATGTGGATAAAGACAAGGTAATCACATGGTTAAAGCATCAATATAGCAGCAGGGAAAACTAGTTATTAAATAACAGTTCCACTGGGAAATTGAATAAGTAACTGTATCCCTATTCAAGAATTCTCTTCTTGTGTAAACTCTACCCTCTGCCTTTTTAATAGACATATGCAAGAATTCTCTCTCTATAGATATGTGCTGTACCCCGAGCTATGGATTAAATTTGTGCAAAACATGATTTTAATTAATGAAATGGCATGCATGTAAAGTGGACAGTTACTGTAGTTGCCATATGCACTGATACACTTCTAAAAAATGTAATTTGAAATCAAAGGTATTGTTGAATATTAGCATATCCATCTAGAAGCCAGTGCTGTTGGGAGTCTTTAGTTACAAAATACTAAATCTTTTAACATGTAGCATTTCTACATTGCTGAATATGGTCAACTCAGATGGGAAACCTAAACATTGGTTGATAAGAATTACTAGTTAAAGATCTTCAACTCTATCTCATTTGTAGAGTTTTGGCATTGAGCGTTTTGCTTGCCTGTAATTCTGTTGGCCTGAAAGATAGGAATTGTGGGATAACTTTCTGGGGCTCACATTTGAATACAAAAACAACCTAATTTTGATTTTCTGAGCTAATATGCAAATTGGAATGCGATTACTTTGTTTTTTTTCTAGTTTCATGAATTTTGTGATCAAAAACTGCATACCAACAGGCATATATTAGGTGAAAGCGCTAGGAAAAAACGTATTATGGAGAAATGAATTCAAAGAAGTGTTCTAAATTTTCATGCATATAAGAATGTATACTCATTTTTGTGCAGATTTTAAATATAATTGCAAAGTGAAATAGAAATGAACTTCTGCTTAAAGAAGCACAAATATTATGTAGACTTCCCCCAGGAGAAATAGTCAAATAATTGTTTTAACAACAGTCAGCTTGATTATCTTCCTGCTTTTTCCAAATACTTGGCCTCTAATGTACCACGTTGCAGTTTTTTTTAAATATGTGGCCTCTTTGGTCATAAAATATCAAGTACACATTTAATGTTACAACAGAGAAAGAAAACAACAACAACAAAAGACAAAACAAAAAAGATAAACAAAAAAAAAAACCAATGTTATTTGCAATCTTCCCAGCTGACTTCTGACAATCAAAGTTAATGGGGAAAGCTGGATTTGCTTAACAGTTCCAGGATTCATTTAACAACTTTGGCAAAAAAGATTATAAAATTTGGTCTGTCTCACTTAACAGCAACCTTGCTTAGCGAGTGAAATTCTGGTCCCAATTGTGGTTGTAGATTGAGAACTAGCTGTAATCAAGTTGAGGTCAAAATGAGGTTAAGTGGGGATAAAGTCAGAAGTGCAAAAAAAGTTCATACCTTCTGTTAAGATAGCAATAGCACTTAGACTTATATACCGCTTCACAGTGCTTTCCAGCCCTCTCTAAGCAGTTTACAGAGTCAGCCTATTGCCTCCAACAATCTGGGTCCTCATTTATCAACCTCAGAAGGATGGAAGGCTGAGTCAACCTTGAGCCAGTGAGAATCGAACTGCCGAACTGCTGGCAGTCAGCAGAATTAGCCTGCAGTACTGAATTCTAACTACTGCACCACCACGGCTAAGACGGTAGCCAAGTTGTTTGTTACAAGAGCGCTGAGCCATACAATTAAATCAAATTCAGTTCATTAAGACAGGAGTCCCTAACCCCCAGTCTGTGGACCAGCAATGGGCCGCAGCATGCTAGAAACCAAGCCGCACAAATGGGACGCAGGCAGCACATGAAACCACAACCCCTCCGGTCCATGGAAAAACTTCTCTCCACAGAACCTGTCCTGGGTGCCCAAAAGGTTGGGGGCCACTGCATTAAGGAACTGAAGTCATTCTAGCACCGGCTCATTGTTTTTGCTCAACTGTATTCTGAAAGGACCTCTCCCTCAAAAAAATACCCCAACTCAACCCAAAGAAATTAAATTTTAGTGATGTCAGAAAGAGAACCATATAATCAGTGATGGGATTCAAGTAATTTAACAACTGGTTCTCTGCCCTAATGATTTCTTCCAACAACCACTTTGCCAAACTGCTCAGAAAGTTAACAACCGGTTCTCCCGAAGTGGTGCGAACTGGCTGAATCCCACCACTGCATATAATTCAATTATGTCCATTTGCTGAGCTACCTCCGATATGAACCACTGAAAGAAAAACACAACTTCTCCATTACTTTTGCAATAAATAGGCTAATATCATGATATAACTATTTAACAACATATAACCGAGGACATGGACAATAGTTGCCTAATGCCAAAAGGGCAGATGTTTGTCTGCTCATTAGCCACACATGGTTTTTGACCAGCAAATTAGAGAAGTCTATTAGAACAGCGGTCACCAACTGATGGTCCATGAGAACATTTTGGTGGTCCGCAGAAAAATTATTTGCATTTTTTTAAAATAGAGCACTAAATCAGGGGTCCTCAAACTATGGCCCCTGGACTGGATATGTGCAATGAACGTTTGTGTTGCACAGAGTCTCCTCCTTCAGGGCCTTTTTGGGCAGGTTGGAGGGGGGCAGAAAATCCAACTTGGGGTCTGCTTCGGCCTCCTGGTGCGGGGCTTTAGATGAAGGCTGGAGGGAAATGGTGGCAAGGAGCCGGAGGGCCTTGTTCCAGCAGGACTGCATCATGGCCTGGAACTGGCTGACCATCTCAGCCCGCTGAGCCTCCAGGCACTGGTACCTGGCCTTGCACTCCCGCAGGTCTTCCCTCTGCTTGGAAAGCCTATGCTTCTAGTCCTGAGTGAGGTACTTGTGCTGAGCCTCCTTCTCGGTCAGATCCAATTTGAACTGAGCTGTTTTGCCAACTCTTTCTCGTGGTGGCTGCTTAGCTCCAACAACTGCTTCCTGTTGGGGCCCTAAGGAGCCTGGACGGGGAGGCGAAGAGTGGCTGGCAGGAGAGGGGTGAGTAGAGGCTGGCAAGGCGCTCCTCAATGTGAGTGACATTGAGTTGGCCATCACATTGGCCACCACCACCCAGTCACATGACTACCTAGTGGCGCCCACCCAGCCATTCATTAGGCAGATCCCATGGATTAGGTCCATGGGATTTAAAATTATGAATTTAGTGGTCCCTGAGGTCCGGAAGGTTGGGGACCCTGCATTAGAAGCCACCATGAAAACAAAATGCCATTCAGGGCATCGTGATCCACAGTGATGCAATTAGGTAATTCACTTCCCTCCCATTTTTCTTCTACATCATTAGTGGAATGCATGCTGTCCAAAATAAGTAGGACTAGATTTAATGTGCATTTCAAGGTAATTCAATGTCCCTCATTGGATTATTTCATGGATATCTAATAATTTCCCATATATGATGCTTAACAATTACTGTCTGGGGCCACATTTGCAAAGAGTTCTGGCTCAGTGTGTTCCCCTGCCATGTTGTGTCTGGATAAGTTGTGATCAATGAGGCTGCTCAAGCAGATTTATAATTAAAAAACTAGACTAATGTAGCCACATGTGTGTATGTGTATATGTACAAGTAATCCTCGACTTACGACCATAATTGAGCCTAAAATCTATGCTGCTAAGTGATAAATCTGTTAAGTGAGTTTGGCCCCATTTTATGACTTTTATTGCCACATTCGTTAAGTGAATCATTGCAGTTGTTAAGTTAGCAACCCGGTTGTTAAGTGAACCTGGCTTCCCCACTGACTTTGTTTGTCAGAAGGTCACTAAAGGGGATCATGTGACCCTGGGACAGTACAATGGTCATAAACATGAGCCAATTGCCAAGGGGATGAATTTTGATCACATGACCATGAGGATGCTGCAATGGTCGTAAGTGTGAAAAATGATCCTAAGGCACTTTTTCCAGTGCTGTTGTAACTTCAAATGGTCACTAAACAAACGTGTAAGTCAAAGCCTATCTGTATATGTACTTGTATATGATATGCAACAGGCAGATCTTCTGTGTGTGTATATATGAATTGTTTCTTGTCTGCCATAAAAGAAAATTGAGTCAAGTCAATGAAGCTTCTGCTATTAGTTAGTTGCTGAATGTAGAGTTGAGTTCCTGGAAATTGTGAAATCTGATAATCTCCCATCTTAATATTCCCAACTATCTTCTAACTATATGATCCAATCAATCAACTTTTCTGAGTGATTAAATCAATCATCATTACAGCAGAGGACTGGAACAGGCAGGAGCAAAAACAGTGGGCTTATTACTTTCCTAGTATGCACACCATATGTTGAATTATCTTCAACCAGAAGATATTTCTTCCTTTGAAGCAGGCTGTTTTTGTATTGCAATGAGAGAAGCATCCTAAAAGTACAACCTGACCTCATTGGGGTGACAGGTGGCTTGGGATTTGCTCTCCAGGCATATAAGCTACCTGCAAGACACTTGTTTGTGCTGTCATTTAAAAGATACCTTTAGAGAACCCAGCTTACTTTCAGTAGATTTACTGCAGGAACCAGAAGTTATATTCCTTAATCATGTCAGGTTGGTGAAATCTCTAATTTGGAGGATTTTGTTCGACTGCTGTGGCAATGTATTGCATGTATTTCCAACCCAATAACTTCCAATCTAGTTTAGTGCCTAGCCACTACACCAAACTGGCTCTCTAAATATAAGTGCATAAATGGAATTTAGGCAAATCTGTCCTGGTTATTAAGCTAAAATGGGTTAAATAGGAATGCTAGAGGTAATAAACCATTGAATTCCAATTTCCCATAGTAAGAAGATGTAGTACTTAGAATGGCAGGTTTTGACTGGATTTAAAATCTTTGCATAGCCGTGCCATCTTATTGGGCAGTTTTAAGCCAATCATGATTGCTCAGCCTAACCTACTTTGCAGAGTTGTTAGGGAGAGAGAAAAAGGAAGATTTTTGCTCAAAAGGCAGAGCTGTTAGTACATCAGGAGGGAGGATAGGACCATGTCTGCATTCTCAAAGAACCTAGGAGGCTTTGCAGGAGTAAAGTTGCAAAAAGTGTTTGGAATACCAACTACATGCTTAAAGCTTTTGCCATCTGTCCTTGGACAATCTCAGTACTGGGGGAAAAATGCAGTCTTAATGGCAATATGCATTTATTCACTTGACTCAGGCAGACAGTATTGAATGCAATGGAGAAGATATCCATCTGTTAGTACATTAAAAATATGCTCTTAGCTAGATAGTGCAGTTGGACCTCATTATCATATTTTACAATATTACCTTCAGCTATGGCTTTGTCAGCTCCACCTGTGTAAGCAAGGATAAAGCACTTGTTCTTAAAAACATCTGCATTCTGCCTTTCCCCAGATGGGCTCAGAGGTAGCTAACAGAAGCACTGGGCACTGAGGAACAATGTAAAACTTCGCTTATCAACCTAGGGTTTCCTCCTTCGTTATACTACAACCTGGTTGTGCAACAAAGTTAAATGGCACAGACTCAGCACAGAAAAGCAATTTCTTCATAGAGTACAGGTAGTCCTTGACTTATGACCACAATTGAGCCCAAAATGTCAGTTACTAAGCAAGACAGTTGTTAAGTGAATTTTGGCCCTTTTTTGCCATTGTTGTTAAATGAATCACTGCCGTTGTTAAGTTTGCAACAGAGTTGTGAAGTGAATCTGACTTCCCCATTGGCATTGCTTGTCAGAAGGTTGCAAGATGGGGTCACATGGCCCCTGGACGATGCAACCGTCATAAATATGAGTCAGTTGCCAAGGATCTGAATTTTCAGAGTGTGACCCCGGGGATACTGCAATGTTTGTAAGCGTGAAAAATAGTCATAAATCACTTCTTTTCAGTGCTGTTGTAACTTTGAATGGTCACTAAAAGAGCTGTTGTAAATTAAGGACTACCTGTAGAAAACTAAAAGATGAATGCTACTACAAAATGTAGGGTGCCAATGTGGACAGCATTACAGGTAGTCCTCAACATATGACCATAAATTCCAACAGATCTGTCTGGGGAGTACTTAAGGCCCAGATTTGAAGTTCAAATGTTTCCCTCCACCCGCTTCATCAGTGGTGAAATCCATTTTTTTTTACTACCGGTTCTGTGGGCGTGGCTTGGAGGGTGTGGTGTGGCTTGATGGGCATGGCAAGGGAAGGATACTGCAAAATCTCCATTCCCAGCCCACTCCTGGGAGAAGGATATTGCAACAATCTCCATTTCCACCCCACTCTGGGGCCAGCCAGGGGTGGTATTTTCCAGTTCTCTGAATTGCTCAAAATGTCCGCTACCGATTCTCCAGAACCTGTCAGGACCTGCTGGATTTCACCCCGCCCCCCCATGATCACATGATCACACTCTGGGCACTCAGCAACCGGACTGTATTTACAGTCATTGGAAGCCTGCTGTAGTGACGGGACCACATTTTTATGATAGTTTTGCCAAAAGAAAATTTTTGCATCTCCTGGTTGAAATGAGGGCTCCTTGGTGCTCTTTGAGATTGGTTGTCTTCTTGCAGATATTTCATTACCCAATTAAGTAACATCATCTATACTGATGCATTTAGTTTGGGCAACTGCAAGCTCTGAGAGCACCAAAGACCCCTCAATGTTGCCAAAACAGACACTTACTTCCAGTTTTCGGCCTAGCTTAAAGCATTGGTTTATCTTACACCTGCTTAATGACTGCCACAAAAAGGATTGTATAATTGGGTCGGCCACAGGACAGACCTGTTTTACAACCCTCAAGAGTTACAACTGTGATGGGCAGTCTTCATTGGCAGGCTCCATTACAGTTGTCATTCGAGGACTAGCTGTAAATGGGATAATAACCAATTCAGGGAGAAAAAAAACAGCTATTGGAAATGATGAATTATGTTGATGGTCCATGGCTTCCAGTGTGCTACTGAAGTTCATTTGTGGACTGAAATCAGTGGATTCCAATTTCAGCAAAATTCCAATATTGTAGTAACTACCCCTACAAAGCATTCCTAAACCAATGTATTTTTCACACTTGGAAGACTTTCAATTCCCAGGATTCCCTAGCCAACAGGCTTCAAGTTATCAAATTTGAAAAACACTGCTTTAAACAAATGAATTTTGAAGGAAAATAGTGACAGGAGCAGCAGGTAGATAGGATGTACCATGAGTTCCAAAGTGAAGCAGTTAAGACACTAATAAGATTAATAAGATTTAAGGGGTTCCTACAAAGACGAGGGGGGTCAAACTATTTTCCAAAGCACCAAAAGGCAAGATGAGGAACAATGGATGGAAACTAAGCAAGGAGAGAAGCAACCTAGAATTAAGGAGAAATTTCCTAATAGTGAGAGCAATCAATCAATGGAACAACTTGCTTTCAGAAGTTGTGGGTACTTCATCACTGAAGGCTTTCAAAAAGAGACTGACATCTATCTGAAATGATATAGGGTCACCTGCCTGAGCACGGGGTTGGATTAGAAGACCTCCAAGGTCCCTTCCAACTCTATTATTCTATGTTTATGCAACAACTCATAAATAACAATAACAGAGTTGGAAGGGACCTTGGAGGTCATCAAGTCCAACTCCCTGCTACTAGGGATTTGAACTGTCGAACTGCTGATCTTTCTGATCGACAAGCTCAGTGTCTTAGCCACTGAGCCACCTAGTCAGGCGTCTCTACTAAATCTGGCCTTAGCCTTGATTAAGAATGCATTTCCCAATTGGCTGGCGAAGCAAAAAATCAGGATAATACTTTGTCAGCGATTAGACCAGAAATGAAAGTTTGTCCCTTGCAGAAACCTTGCTTGTCTTGCAACTGTGCCACAATCTTTTTAAACTTCACCTGGAAAGGATTCCAGATGGACTGCATAGCACAGAGACAAAAAGAATGTTAAATGATGTTTTGGGTGGCTCAGTGAGCAAGCCACCACTGAGATGGGCAGGGCTGACTCTTCTCCTTTAGGGATTAATGCCCAGTTTTCCTGATATTTTACAGGTTGGGGGAAAAAAACCCAGACTTTTGATGTGGTTTTGCAGGTCACATGTGGCCCACAGGCTGCAGATTGCTCATTCCTGATATAACATGACAAGCTTCTAAAATAACCCGAAGATAATATTGATTTCCCTGTGAGTTCATTTGTCTAAAATTTTCACAACCTGCCTTGGTTTCCTGTCTGCCGGTCATTGAAAATCTCTGCACCCAGCGTGAATATTTTTCTGCAATAGCAGAACTCCCTACCTCATTTCATTCCCGAACATTTGATTTGCTTTCCTGAATTTCAGGATTCTGCTCATTCCCTCCGGAAAGGGTTTCGGTGGCTGTGTTCTCCTTTGCCCGTTTGTTATTACCCTGCAAGGTTAAACGCTGCTCTGATTTGGCTCACAACCTTCGCTGAATACCAAACTGCTGTTATTTGAACAACTGCATATTTATTATCCTGCCAAGACAACACACACAGTGAGGAAAGAGTCTAAGGGAGGGTTTCCTAGAGAGAGGACAGAAGATCGTGGGGAAGGAAGGACCAGGATGCCGGACCACAAACTAAACCATCTGCAGGGCATAAGATGTGTGGGGAACTTGGGAGCACCACTAACCTCGAGATATGGGGTGATAGACTGTGTCCTTTTCATCTGGAGAGCAACAGAGGTGAATTGTAGTTAGGGAGCAATGTTATATCTTCCCATCTCACAAAAACCTTAGCTTGCCTTGCATTCCTCTCAGCCATTGGCCATCTTCCTCTGCATGCAGAAAATGTCGTTCGTACGCCTTACATTTCCAATGCATACGATAAGAGATTAACCCAGCATGTAGCTCAATTATGTGAGCAGAGAGACAGCTTGGGTCACTTATCCATTTTAAAAGCACAATTTGCCCCAAAATGATAGTGCCACATTGGTGTGGCGTAGATTTTTGGAGAGGGGAAAAAAATATCTGTGTTCCTCTTCTAATGAGGTTGGTGCAGAGTGAGTTTGCCCAGAATTCTAAGGAGGTTGTGATGTGTGTGTGTGTGTTATTTTGCCAGCAAACATCCCTATAAATAAAAAGCATACCTTGAGGCTTTATTATTCCGCATATAAAAAGCCTAAAAAGAAAAAGAAATTGCCATAAAGCAATTATCTTCACTATTAAAGGGATTTATTTCAATGTGTAAATATTTTCTACCAGTGCTAACAACTCTTCTGGGAAAGGTTTGTGGAGAGGTTAGAATCACTGCCAGGTTCTTGCTTACTGATAATAATTCAGATATTTATCTCAAGGCTAGATCATGAATCCTAGATGAGACTATCAAAATCTCATTTGTTATGTGCCCATAACCCCTTGCTTTCCATTCACTTTGTGGGATACTCATGCTGATTCATCCACAAAAGTAATTTGCATCATTTCACAAAGATACTGGTTGCCTGCAGGCATCTGGCTTACAAACCCAGGGATTAAAATGTGTGGGGTGAGCACTCGCATGCAAAACTCAGCCCCCCAAATCTTTGCAGCTGGTGCCTCTTTAGACCTATGCCAAAGAATATTAATGTCTACAGAGAGGTTGCGTGAATACAGATGATATTTTGAACTCCTTTGCTTCGGGTTCCGCTTCTAAGGCGTAATGCCCATTGACCAATTAGCCCCCAATTTCCACGAATGGAGGAGAAACTTAACTCCTCAGATTTGGACCATGGAACTGGGGGTCAGTAACTACGGTAGGGAAAAAAATATAATTAATAATCTCCAGCTTGCTTAAATGTATAAATCCTGTCGTTATTTTGAGACACTCAAAGTGGTTTTTTTTATTCTGTATATGCATTTTCCTTCTTTCTTCTGTTTCTCATATGGTTGCTGCTGGCATACAGATTTACCATTAAAAAAATAATACAAACCTTGCCATACCTTTTTTCTAGGGAAGCCTTGGAGATTCGGACCTTGGTATAACAGACTTGGTAAATACCAGCTGACTGATTTTTTTTTCTACAGCTAGAGAAAATGCACAAAACCCTTTAGAAACCAGTTAAAAATGACAATTTAAATGCATTTAATTTTCTCTTTGCATTTTTTTAAAAAAACACACACCAAATGTTTAATGCAGAAATTCAGCAGAATAGAATAAGGTGAATATGTTTAAATGAGAGCAAGGACTGAAAATAGATGGATTTTGCTCTCTATTATTGTTTTATTTGGAGCCAAGGAAAGCTGAGTAGCAGCAGCTTCTTTTGTCAAATTATCTTCAACTCTGGAAGAAACATTCCTCCATGAGCTTCAATTGTCTCAGCTGTGTACATAACACAAGTCTCTCTCCAACCTGCTGCCCTTTAGGAATATTGGGTGGCATCAGGTGGGGGAAAAAAACTGGTCTACATATTCTCTCCGCAACTCCCCCTATCCTTCCTGGAGCTTATCTCATAATAATAAGCCATTTCACTTATGGAATAGCTTGGAGGCACCCAAATGAATGAAATATATATTCCTTTCTGAAGTGGCAAGCTGAGAGTGTTTTATCTCCACAGTCCAGGAAACATAGCTGTGGATGTACTAAATTAGAGGATAGCATTTGCAGGAAGCATTGGATAGAATTAAACCAGATGCCCTACTGGGAACAGTACAAAAACTGGCAACGTTTGGCAAAACCCATCAAAAAACTAAAAGCAAAGAGCTTTGATAGATGAGGGGTATGATGCCAACTGTACTTAGTAAGTCCTTCTTGAGATCAGATGCTGGGCAAATGAAGTGAGGGGTCCCCTGTACTATCATTTATTTATTTTCACCAAAGAGTCCACATTTTCTTCTCATTTGGCGTCTCTGTAGGACGAACTGATTATCAATAATCATTAACAGTGGCTTAAACTGGATTATCTGTTTGGGTTTGTGTGAAAGCTGTTTTGACCTCCAGTTTGTGCAGATCAAATGATAGGAGGTCTTAGAAGATGCTTGCTGGGAGAAAAATCAATTAGATTTTGTAAATTCCGTTTGGTGGTTTTTGGCAGAGGCCTTTACCAAAAATAAATAAATATATTAAGGAGAGGTATACATTGTATTGCGTCTCTAGGAAGTCCTATCTGTACTTTTTGGTTCTGCCCCTCTGCATAATTTTTTTTTACTTTTCCCTTTTATACTTGGACTCCATTAATCTTCATCTAATCATCACAGAAGCTTTGCTCTATTGTCAACAGCCTTTATTTACTTCCAAGGCTAAAATCCTTTTGTTTAACCCTACATTACAGAAGATTGAAATGAAAACACACACACACACACACACACACATCAGCTTCTTCTTGTATGAAAGATAGTCTCTGATCCTTCTCCTCATTGCATTCAGAGGTTGAAATGTTAGCAACGTCACTCGTTTTATTATTTATTTGCAGAGTTACTGTATTGTTCAGGAGCAAAGCTAAGTGGGTTGCTTGAACATTGCATATGAGAAACATAAAAATATAACCAAGTCACAGAACATGCTTAAGTTGGTTTGTTAGGTGATAAGAATGGGGTAGAAACACAAGACTGGATTCTTAAATACCTCTTCTTCCCCTGTGTCTTTGCCTTTAGCTTCAGAAGCTGAGAATCAATAATCCCATTCATTTTGTATGACCTGGAAGTTGTCAGCATTTCTATTTCCCAATTATTAAGGAATCGTGATTTCCATTTCAGGTACACTGGGATGGGTTTTTTCCCCCTCCTCCTTCCCTCCCTTTTTCCCTCCCTCCCAAAACCATTTAAACAAATGACTTTTGAAACTGAGACCATTAACAACTAAAATAATTGGACTGCTTTATCCCGTGGCTGCTGAAAACCAAACTACCTTTCTTGGTGGTGCATATATACAATGGTAGGGCTGGGAAGTTGAAGCCTCTGGGCAGATCATTGAATTTGGTTTTGAGCTATGCAGTTCACTTGTTGATATGGTAGCATAGACCCTGGGTGTTTTGCAATATTGCTCTCCATTCCCTACTAAGAGCTAATCCCGCTGACTGAGCAAGAGAGAGAAAGTTTCTCTTTCCAGAAGGATTCAGAAAGAAATCCTCACACTTCAATTCTTTGAGCATTTCTGACATAAAAGGCCTTCCAGCCTAAGGAAAAAAAGAACTTTCAAGTTTCTGAAATTGATCCTTCTGTGCTATCCCTCTTGGAGCATACATTCTTCTTAATTAATTGGAGCCACGGATTGCCCTCTTGGTGATTCTACCTACAACATATTTGGAGGAGGAATTCTCTCTGTATCCATCTTTCATCCTGGGATCAGGAAACTGTCAAGAGATACAACCAGACACCGACAATGCTTTACCTGCACAACCTAGCAGGCAGAATCTGCCATTCCTGGGCCCTCCAAAGAAGCAGGGGGCACAAAGATAGTGCTGCTTTGTCTTCTATGGGGGTCATCCTGAAAAACAGAGCAGCAAAACCCCATAAATTACTTTCAGAGGAGAAGAATTGGAAACAGCGCCTTGAAAACAGATTGCTTGGATGCTCATTTGAATCCTGGTCATTCTTGATGCAATATCCTTACAAGGTCATCTAATTTCTTCCAGTGTCACAGTGAGTGGGCCATGGTTTTGAATTCTTGATAGTCAGAAAGACAGAGTTGGAAGGGACCTTGGAAGTCTTCTAGTCCAAAGGCCTGCACAAGCGGGAGACCTATACCATTCAGACAAACCACTGTCCAATGTGTGTCTTCTTTATAGCGTCCAGTGATGGAGCAACCACAGCTTCTGAAGTCCTCTGATTCTCACTGTCAGGACATTTCTCCATAGTCCAGGGGTCTCCAACCTTGGCAACTTTAAGACTTGTGGGCTTCAACTTAATTCTGGGAGTTGAAGCCCACAAATCTTAAAGTTGCCAAGGTTGGAGACCCCTGCCATAGTCCAACTAGGAATGATTACATTCAATTAGTCCAACATAATCGCCCAAACTGCCTGATTCTCAGCTTGAAACTGGTGATATCTTTGGACTTCAGGACTTAAATCCTGCATTGCCTGTCGTGACCAGTTTCTTTCTTCCAGTTGCTCTATCCAAAATCTTTTCTCAGCTCTCCTTCGAATAGCCTCACTGAGCTATTTTCAGGCCCCACTTCCCTTCTGACTTTGTATTAGATTTTTTTTTCTTGGCTGATCTTCATATCTGAGATGTCATCCTATTAATATCTGACTTTCATCAATATTCCCCTTCTTTCTTCCATGAGATCTTTAATGCAGAAATAAAATCAGGTCAGTCCAAATGCTAATTCCAGAGTTCTGTCACATAAAATAGCAATAGCACTTAGAACTACCGTATATACCATTTCACAGTGCTCTTTTTTTTTATTGAAAAGTTTTACAAACACAAAATAACATTTTTCTCCCTCCCCACCCCCTTCCCACCTCCCCTTCCCGCCCTTCCCTCCCCTTCCCCCCTTTCCCTCCTCCCCCCTCCCCAACTTCCCGGAGCAGAATACAAGGTATTAGAGAAAAAAGAAAAACAATTATAAACTAAATTGACCTACCCATCCATAAACTAACCCCCCCCAACAAAAGAAACCTTAACTCCCTTATAGATTACCCAAATTATCATTACATTCATGCATACGCAATTTGATATCTTCTTGTCTTATATTTGTTTTGAACATAGTCTATCCATTTTTTCCACTCCAAAATATATTTCTCTTGCATATGATCCTTCAGGTATGCTGAGATCTTCGCCATTTCAGCTAAGTGTGTTACTTTCAATGTCCATTCTTCTATAGTAGGCACAAATTCTTTCTTCCAGTATTGAGCTACCAACAACCTAGCTGCTGATATAAAGTTTAGAATCAGTTTAATCTCTAATACTGTACAATCAGTTATTATACCCAATAAGAACAACTGTGGGGTAAATTTCAATCTTTTTTTCAATATATTTTGAATTACCACCAAACTTTTATCCAAAATGCTTTGATCTTCTTACAAGTCCACCATATATGATAATAAGTTGCATCATCGGAATCACATCTCCAACGTTTAGGTTGCATATTTGGGTACATACATGACAGTTTCTTGGGATCTAAATCCATCTATAAAACATTTTATAAAAATTTTCCCTTATATTTTGCGCTTGCGTAAATTTAACATTTCTAACCCAAATCTTTTCCCATGTATCCATCATTATTGGTTCCTGAAAATTTTGTGCCCATTTAATCATACAATTCACAATGCTCTTTACAGCCCTCTCTAAGTGGCTTAGAAAGTCATCCAATTGCCCCCAACAATCTGGGTCCTCATTTTACTGACCTAGGAAGGACAGAAGGCTGAGTCAACCTTGAACTGGTGAGAATTGAACTGCAGAACTGCTAGCAGCCGGCAGTCAGCAGAAGTATCCTGCAGTACTGCATTCTAACCACTGCGCCACCATGGCTCTTGTTTCACTACTACACACCCCACTCCTTCCTCCAATTCCTTTGGTCCAGTCCAGGTTTCTATTTTTGCTATTGCCTTTTAGGTGATTTTCTACCCATTTTGTTGCTCTCCATGCCAATTACGTTTTTTAGTTACAATTTTAATGAGGCACCAGTATCAGATGATTTAATAAGGGCAAAGTATAACACAGGGGCATGCCACTTAACCTCCTGCCTCCTTCCAAAATCTCAATTATATTGTTCTGACAAGATAATCCTTCATTAGAATCCTTGGGTGGATTTTTTTTTTACATCTCCCAAAGCCTTTAAAGTGTTTTGAGAATGAAAATGCTGCTCACGGTGTACTTTTATTACATTTTCACCTCTACGTTAGGCAAATCTGGCTGCCGAAAATGATAAAACCTCTTTCATCAGAGGAGTGAGTTGAACAAAACCATGATATCCACATGCCACAAAAACCCGAATCACCTAAGATGTGCCTTGCCGCTTGGTCAAATTGGAAGTCTATAGAAGCATTTTCTTTTGTTTACAACAGAAGAAATCAAACCCTTCCCATGTTTGCTGCTCTATCCATAATGATTTGCCCTCCTTCTTCCTAAGGCTCTTTGCATGTTTTAAAAACTATTCTATGCTATGGTGGATTTCCATTTACTAAGCTCTAAATAAGCCAGATGGCTAAACCAGAAATCAATAAACCACATTATGGCTGAAAAGTTTAGATCAGGGGTGTCAAAATCAATTTCATTGAGAGACACATCAGGGTTGTGTTTGACCTGGGGGTTTGAGGTGGGCGTGGCTCAGGAGTGGGTTCTACTTACCTTTACTACCAGTTCGCAATGGGAACGTGCTTGTGTGCTTCTGCGCATGCGCAGATCATACTTTATGACATCTGGGTGGGTGGGCGGAGCCTCCTGCTGCTTTTACCACTGGTTCTCAAGAACCGGACAGAACCAGGAGCAATCCACCACTGGCATGGCTAGGGTGGACGTGGCCAGCTTGATTTCACTCGTGTCGGGAGTATCTGTGGTGGCCTGAGCACTCTGCCAGCAAAAATGGGCTCCTGAGCTGTGTTTTCAGCTGTGACAGCCTCCTGCTGTCCTCTGCCAGTGAAAATGAAGCCTGGGAGGGCCGCGTGTGACCTCCCCCCCCCGAGCTCTGTTTTCTCTGGCAAAGGCACCACGGGCCAGTCCTTTGCTGTTTCTGGGGCAGCCCTGCAGGCTAGATCTAAGCACCTAGCAGGCCGGATCCAGCTCCCGGGCCTTGAGTTTGACACCTCTGGTTTAGATGAACCAAGCTATCACATTAAGTCATTGCAGAGTTTGTGGGTGCCATGTTCATTCAGTTTAGGAAATTAGTAAGTGCTATTTAGCTCCTAAGAATGATTAGAAGTTCAACTACCATATATTTTTCCTTTCTTCAGATGAAGGCAAGGAACAATGGGGCAATGCCTCCTTTTGGTGGCCAAGATGCCAAAGAGATCCACTTAGATTTCCAATGCTCAGTCCTCAGAGAAGAATCTGGCACTGAGTATGAGGTGTTGGCAAACTTTGTGAGGTGAGGTTGTGTTTCATTCATAAGGGGAACTGGCCAAGAGGGAGCCTGGATTCCTGTAGGCTGCAGGAAGAAGAACAACCTGTAGCCAAGAAGCCACATTAACTGCTTGGCAAGAAGCAAAATAGTGTGAAAAATGACTTGTGCTCCTTGGTGCCAGCTGAAAGCCAGAGGGCTGTTAGGATAGAGCAGAGGGCAGAAATCTGTAATCCTCTCCAGCAGCATGAGAAAGAGAGATCCCAAATGTAGCAGGAAGGCTGAGAGCTTGACAAACTAATGCATATCATTATGGAAGGGAAAAGAAGCAGGCATTCTCCAAGTGTAGCCATACAGCTGAAAGAAAA
The DNA here is from genome assembly GCA_030761175.1 of Masticophis lateralis. Classification (NCBI taxonomy): domain Eukaryota; kingdom Metazoa; phylum Chordata; class Lepidosauria; order Squamata; family Colubridae; genus Masticophis; species Masticophis lateralis. Next base: position 3,972,586 of record JAUDYJ010000008.1, on the reverse strand, counting down.
TCTTGACGCCCATGAATCACACACACACATACACACAAAAGAAAAAGAATAAAAGAAAGGAAGAATGGCATGATAATGAAAAAAGGTGAACTTTCATTCCTCCCCCCACCCCCAATGCAGGGGTGGGTTTCAAAATTTTTTATTACCAGTTCTCTGGGTGTGGTTTGGTGGGACTCGGGAGGCAGAGAATAGATGGAGTCGGGGCCAGTCAGAATTTTTACTACCTGTTCTCCAAACTACTCAAAATTTCCACTACCAGTTCTCCAGAACTGGTTAGAACCTGCTGAATCCCACCTCTGCCCAAATGCCTACAATGCCTACATTTTTGAAGTTGGAACAGGATCACAACATTGGAAGAAAAGTGTACTACTTAAAAGCAAATTGTCTGATCACAAGTCCAGCCAATGCAAATATCGTTTTCCATTATATCTGTTACATTAAATATAGAGCTATTTCCAAGATGTCCAAAAGAAAATTCCCACATGTCTTCTCTTAGGCACCTCTTCCTCTTCCTTATTTATCAGCCTTTTGCTTTGGAAATAGATGCTCCTTTGATCCTGCAGAGCTTTGTGTCCAAAGAGAAACCATCAGTGCTCTATGTTGCAAGGCGTTTGTAACGACCACATAGTTTTCCATCTGCTTGATTGCCTGCAACAGGCAGACTTCGGAGCATGAATGAGAAGCTACAGGGCAAAACATGGAAACTGCTGCTCTGTTGTTGTTTTTTTTCCCCCTGTGGAAATGAGGCAAACAGGCAGGGAATTGGTCCTGGGATTATCGCATTACTTCCCTACTGCTCTGGAATACTGAGTTGCAGCTTGCCCCCCCCCCCCCCCCACACCAATCCCTCCTGTCCAAAGGCCGTTTCTCCTTCTGGGTCACACTTGGGAAGACAGAGGCTGCTTTTCACCAGATTACATCAGTCCCTATCGATCGTCCCACTGCTTTATTACCTCATAACTCACCAGGGAGAAAATTACTTTGCTGCAGATTATGCAGTACTTCAGATTCTTATGTGTGGGGAGTGGAATATAAATGCTGCTTCTAGCAGCACACGGTTGCACAAGGGATAAGCTGAGTAGCCATCCTTGGGGCTGGTGCGTAGGTGGTCTTCCATCAGCTGCTGCCCTCAAACAACTCCCTAAAAGAGTATCAGTAAAACATCAGGTGCAACATGAAAAAAGCAGGAAGAGGGGAGCTGGCCTGTCTAGACCAAGTTAAATAGAAGAAGCTGCCTTGCAACAGCTCAAGTCAAACAAATTTTTAATTGACCATTTAATTTAGCAAGACCCCGGTCTCTGGAAAAAGGCTCTAATCCTGGGAAAGGTGGAAGGAAAGGAAAGCAACAAGATGGATGGACTCAGTTACAGTGACCATTGGAAGACCGGAAGGATCAAGTTCGGGGTTAGATTGTCATAAGAAAACCTATGTCATCACTGAAAGTCAACCTCAACTGGATGGCAGATCATCCATCCATCCATGAATGGCAGGACAAGCAGTCTTTGGAAAGTGGAAGTTGTTCTTTTTAACAAAGCATTTTTCAGCAACTGCCAGCTGCAGGGAGCACGGTGGTGTGATGCAGTAGCATCATTGTGAGGTGGTGTGGATCTGTAATGACTAACCTATTTTTATTGGTTGGCTGTTATGCATCCCCACTGGGACTGCGCTGGGTGATGTTGAAGCCTGTTGTGGAAGTTCAACACCCCTTCTTCTTTTTATTTTCAATTGTAGAGTGGTCGGAAACCATAGCATCATAATTCAGTTGTTCGTTAGTGCTATTTTAGGAGAGGCTGAGAGATTAGAGAGAGAAAGGGGCAGAAGAGTTAGTGTATATATATATATATATATATATATATATATATATATATATATATATATATATATATATATATATATATATATATATATATGTAGGTCTTTGGTTATTCGGGTCTTCTCCCGCGTAGAATTGGAAGCATTGCTCCTGGAAGCACGAAGCCGAGAACACCAGCCTGAAGATGACGAATGAGACTTCGTCAAAACGTCGCCAAGACACTTCCAATTTTACGTGGGAGAAGACCTGAATAACCAAAGACCTACATACAAACACCTGCGAAAACCTCAGAAAACAGATGGTTGCCCAATCTCTTCTTAAAAGCCTCCAGTGTTGGAGCATTCACAATTTCTGGAGCCAAGTCTTTACACTGATTAATTGTTCTAATTGGCAGGTAATTTCTCCTTAGTTCTAGGATGCTTCTCTTCATGATTAGTTGCCCTCCATTGCTTCTTGGTTGCATATAGATCTTCGGTTGTCAGCCATCCAGTCCTGATCTGTAGAGACTGGTTATTGCTTTCCAGAGGCCATGTTTAATTACTCTTTAAAAAATGATGAAGATCCCAAGGACTAAACTTGCTGCAACCATGCAGTAAATGTTAGGATTAGTGAACAGATTATCTGTGCATGCATGCACAGAGTCCAAGGATTTGTGGTAGGCATACATGTTCAATACATGCATAAATCTGCTCATTCTCAGCATTTTTGTCACTCATCATTTTGGCCATGTTTTCTTTGCTTGTTCTCAGTCACTTGAGAGCCACTTCTTTCCCCAAACTCAAGGCACCCATCATTTTCTGACATTGCTTAGTTTGGTTGTTGCTGCCTGAATAGAGAGTAGGTGGCCTTGCCCTCTCACCAAAAAAAATAGTAGCATAATAATAAATGACACCATTAAGGCTATCTGATAAGCTGGCAGGCTTCTCAAGTATCTAATAAATCTTTGGTGGAAAAACAAAGGTGAGCAAGGAGGAAGAAGGTCACTATTATGGGAACGGGTGTTTTTAGCTGTGCTGTTATTTGGGAATTTAAAAGGGGAGCTGGAGGAAGATAGCCCAATTGTTTGAGACAGGATCCAAAGACAAACTAGGGTCATAGTAAGACTATAATGCAACTTAAATCCTTTTTCTGTCCACTTTCCCTTGGGAATAATCTGTTGGGGAGTTTGTCAGACTGCAAGGCAGTCCAGACAGGAAGCATGCACAGATGAGGTGATTCTACTTTATTGTAAAATTGCAATAGCAGTTTTAAAGGTTTGCAAGTTCGAAACTACATTTCTCCCCCATCACCTTTACAGCTCAAGAGACTAGGGAGGGTCCTTTCTGAAATATTTGCCATGTCCACATTCTTTCTGCAGACTAAACTTCTGCTTATCCCACTATTGCACTAGTTGAGGCTCTTCCCTCCATCCCTCAAGGCCATCCCCACATACCATTACAATGTGTGAGTGCTGGATGAGAGATCTGTATGAGATCTGAGAGAATAGTGGGTGGAGCCACTATGTTCCTTTCTGACATTTCTCTTTCATCACCACTCAAGGACTGAGGCAGGGTACACATTCTGTTAATGTTAGTTTTTGATGTTCGCTTCTAATTTTATCCTGGATTCTGTGTATTATGTTGTTTGAGTTATGATTTTTTTTCATTGTTATTATCTACACTGAGTCATAATGAGATAAGTGGCTATCTATATTGAAATCAGCAAAGAAGTCAATAAATAATCATTGTTCTCACATGCAGGTGAGCACATCATTGTTTCAATCAATCAGATTAGAGCTGGCAGGGATCTTGGAGATTTTCTAGTCCAACTCCCTGCTCAAGCAGGAGACCCTATATCAGGGGTGTCAAATGTGGCCCACAGACCGGATGTGTCACATGCTGGCCACATCCACCCCCGGTTTAGTGAAGGGGAAAAAAGTCACGATACGCCTTGCCAACGCGAGTTTGACACCCCTCCTCTAGATCATTTCAGACAAGTGGCTTTCTACTCTGTTCTTTAAAACCTCCAATGATGAAACATCTACAACTTCTGAAGGCAAGCTGTTCCACTGGTTAATTGTTCTCACTGTTAGGAAGTTTTTTCCTTAATTCCAGGTTGTTTCTCTCCTTGATTAGTTTCTATCTGTTGTTTCTTGTCTTGGTGTCTGGTGCTTTGGAAGATATATTTATTTATTTATTAGTTCAATTTATATGCCACTCTTCTCCGGAGACTCAGGATGGCTTACAATGTGTTAAGCAAACAGCCTTCATACTTTAGTAGGGCTTTCGCGCCCCCCCCCCAGCAGTGTTCTTTTTTATACCTACCTCGGAAGGATGGAACACTGAGTCAACCTTGAGCCTGGTGAGATTCGAACTTGCAGTAATTGTAGGCAGCTGGTGCTAATTAACAGCACTTTAGTCTGCTCCGCCACCAAGGCTCTTTGACCCTCTCTTCTTTGTGGCAGCCCCTCAGATGCTAGAATACTGCTATCATGTCACCTCTAAGTTCTTCTTTTCTCCAGATTAGCCATACCCAATTCCTGTAATTGTTCTTCATACATTTTAGTCTCCAGGCCTTTAATCATCTTCGTTGCTCTTCTTTGCACTTTTTCCAAAGTCTCAACATCTTTTTTGTAATGTGGTGTACTTCTTTGTAATGTTTCTAGGCAGGACTCTATTCCTCGTGTGCTTCTACAGATGCAGTTGTGTGGTACTTTAGTATTCAAACATACGTGACCCTTTGGACAGGCTGGGTCTCTATGCGAGCAGCTCATCGTGAATAGAGGCAGTAACTTTCTTTTGGCAGCTGTCAATGCTTCCTTTCTCCTTTTCATTTCCTACAGGTGAGGATGATAAATCAGTGCCCAGAGACAGACAATAAATGGAAGCTCAGTCCAGACAAGGTGACCCAGTTCCCAATAATTCACTTCTTCCAAGGGTGCACTGTGGTTCAAAAACAGCATAATCACAGAGTTACTTTGGGTGAATCCTGCTGTAGTGTTAGGATCAGGTTCTGTTGTTGAAAACCACATTGTTTTGATGGAATTCTGACAATTGTCCACCTTGATGGAGTCATAGCCTAGAGGAGAAAAAGCCAGAGACAAAGATCAGACGGAGTTATAGATGTGATATTGGCTCATCTATAGAAGGAAGAAGGACATTACTAATTTGGATAAGGCTTGATTCATTTTGTTGGTATGATGGGAGAGTTTAGCAGAGCAAATTGTAAGACTTAATAATACCGTGGTACATATCATGCTGGGCAGAGGTGGGTTTCAGCAGGTCTGACCAGTTCTGGAGAACTGGTAGCAGAAATTTTGAGTAGTTCGGAGAACCAGTAGTAAAAATTCTGACTGGCCCCGCCCCCATCGATTCTCTGCCTACTGAGTCCCAGCTAATTGGGAGGAAATGGGGATTTTGCAGTAACCTTCCCCTGGACTGGGATGGAAATGGAGATTTTACAATATCCTTTCCCTGCCACGCCCACCAAGCTATGCCACGCCCATCAAGCCACACTCACAGAACCGGTAGTAAAAAAAATTGAAACCCCCCACTGATGCTGGGGAAAGAAGAGACAGCCTCAGTAAAGTCTGAAGAAGAGAACTAAATGGTGTAAAAATCTTTATTTTGGTCCACAGGTTAGCATTTAGGACAGCCTCTAAGTTACAGTGTTGAGATCTGATTTCTGGAAGGAGCAAAATCCTGAGTGATTTTACAACTTTAAAATAAATAAATAATTAAAACTTTTTTAAAAAATTAAAAAAAATTAAAATGACTGTAGCAAAACTGTGAAATACTCTTAACCTATTCTCTCTTTCAACCATTTGTTTCACCAGTGTATAGTATGGCGTTAAAAGTTTGGCTGCATAAGTAAATGCAACATATGTTGCATTTAGAGAGCTAAACTTGTCCTAGTGGTTAAGACACCAGACTAGAAAGCTGGAGGCTGTGAGTTCAAGTCCTGTCTTATCCATAAAGCTGGCTGGATAACTTCAGGCTAGTCACTCTCTCTTGCAGCCCACCTCAAAGAGTTGCTGCTATAGGGAAAATAAGAGGAGGAAGGTATGTTGGATATGTTCCCTATCTGTCTGCCTCGTGTTATTTCTAAAAAAAAAAAAAAGGTGGGATACAAATAAATAAGTGAATGTGAGGACTTTTTGGATGAAAAGTAGAACTTGAACCAAAGTGTAAAAGCCCATGGGGGAATTCAGTGTAACACAAGGTATAACTTCATGGCGCCTCAGTGATGGTCAACAGTGGAATACAGTAGATTGTTTTGCAGACTGTCCTTCTCCAGCTACTTTCACGAATGCCACGGCCACATTAGTCCAAGGGTCAGGCTAAATGACCCTAGGTTAGTTCAACCCCAAAATATTAAATAAAGGCAATCTGATACAGACAATTGACACTCAGTCATCCAAAGCTGTTTATCTCTCGCTGCTTCTGCAAAATATAACCTTGGGTAGAAAAGTGTGGAGAGAAAATAGGATAATTCCAAGGACTGGATCAGCAGCTGTGTGTCTAAGTGTCTGTGTGTGTGTGTGTGAAACATGCAAGCAGTTCTATACACCTTTAATGTTGTTTTGAGGATTAGGCGGCTGCTCAGTCATTACTTTGATTTAGCATGCATTCAGGGGTCTCCAGGTGATGTAGTGAAATGATTTGACACTCAAAAGTACCAACATCTGCTTTGCTTGACCTTGCTACTGCAGTTAATTAACTTGTTTTGAGATAAGGCCAGCTACAGCTCTGCTAGTAAAAGCAGACTTGCTATATTTTTCCCACTTTATGTCGGGTGAGGGAGAATGACACTTCAGCTGCAAACCGATAAAGGAAAAGAATCCCCACAGTGTTCAGTTGGCTTAGATTCAAATAGGATTCTCCTGTTAGTAAGACAAAGTCTCCACCTATTTGCATGGCTCGGCTGAGTTCACACCTCACGTTAAGCCAATGATTTGCTTGAGCTGTATTTTGTTGACTAAGCCACCATGACTGGGTTTGAAGATTACACAAAGCCATAAACTATGGTTTACAACACTGTAGGGCTTCAGTTCATACATGCCCTCTGTACAAATCAAGTGAACTCTATTATGATGTAGGGTCACGGGTGAATGCAACCAGACGGTATTGCTCGGATGTGATTACTCTCCAGATATTTACAGTGTAGTCATACTTGTCCTCTTCCATTTTTTCCTCTAGCCTTTTCCCACAAGTGCAGATCAACCCAAGTGTTAGTCCATTGGCTGTGATAGGAATTGACTGGCTGACTTATTGCTAGAATCTGACATTGTGGGCTGAGAGAAAATGATTGGCCTAAAATCACCCAGGCCAGTTCTATGTCTAAATTGGGGACCAAAGCTCACAGTTTTCTGGTGACTGGTCCAAAGTCACCCAGCCAGTTTTCATGCTAAATGGGACTAGAACTCACAAACTCCTGGTTTCTTTTTGTTAACAGATGAGAGAGCTTCATGGAAGACTTTGGGGCTTCAAGTTGCCCTTTTTTGCAGTAGTTTAATCTTGATTTGTAAGATATTGTTTATTCCTGAAACCTCCTTCTCCAATGTGTGTCTTGCTTTAATTTTTACTGAAGTTTAGACATTTAGGATGAAAGCTTTGGGTGTCTGCAGCTCCTTGGTTTGGCCACAGAGAAGAGTCTCCATTTAAAGGTCTTTAGTTGACCCTCAATTCCGCTCACATCTCTCTTCCTTCCCACTCCTCCTTTTGCATTTGGAAAAAATGTAGTTAATAATTCTCCATGTGGACCAGAAGCTGGTGAAGACAGATTATTGATTAGAGCCAGGCAGCTCAGCTTGCCTTAGGGATCCAACTGGAAATTGGGGTTATGTCCCTTCCTCCTTTCACAACCATCTCTATGGAGGATACACAAATCTTGGACTCCAAGTCTATGGTGAACTGGAGACACATTAAAAAGAAATATGGAAAGCAAAATGTTTAGCAAAGAATTTGGCTCCAAGGCCAGCTGGCTACATTTCAAATAGAAAAGTTAAAATCAAAGAAGAAACCAGAAGTCCAAAAATTATGAGGTAGCTTAGGAAAAGTCTTTTGGGGAAATGTTCTGATAAAGGATTTTTTTTTGTTTGAATTTTAATAAATATATTAAAGAACAGAAGCCATTCTGTATTGAGCCAAATATTTTTGCAGACTGTAAAAATGCAGGGTTTCTTGTATGTGTATTTTCTTGGACGCAAGCACCATTGATTCCTGCACTATAGAAATTTCACATAATTTAGAGTGAAAATATATTTCTACATGTATTTCTATATCATTCTCACTGCCATGTTTCAAAGAGACTAGAATTATTTGCCAGGTGGGAATTAATTTCATGAGCTTCCAAATCAAACTTTTTCTGTTGGTTTTAGTCTTGCATTCTCTGTCTCTATTTAAACTAGATCCCATGGGGCCAGGCAGTTTGTTTTATATTTATATAGCAAGAGCCTGTACTCGCTTAACACACATAAAACATAACTAATATGAAATGCTTGGCTACAACCATAATGAAGCCTGGAATGATGGTGGTAAGTCATGTTGGTCATTAAGCAGGTCATCACGGACTAATCTGATTTTATGACATTTTTGCAGCAGTTAAACTAATCTATGTTTGTTAAACAAACCCATTGTCTGCAATGTGCATTTGCTAGAAACTGGAAGTAAATGCTGATTTCTGCAAAAAACATAAATTGTGGGTCAGTTGCTGGGCACCAAAAATGTGATCACATGACCATGGTCTGTCTGTGTATGTGTGTTGTGTGTGCTGGTTGGAATGTGGAATCTGGGTCATAGTTACCTTTTTGGGGGGCCGGTCATAACTTGGAACAGTCACTAAGTCATAACACAAGGACTAAAGTTAAAGGTTTCCCTGTCACTTGTGTCTGACTCTACGACACAACGCTTATCTCCGTTTCTTACCCGAGGGAGCCAGTTTTGCCCAAAAACAATTTCCGTAGACATGTAGTCAGCATGGCTATTCACCCAAGAATCCTGGTACCTTCCTACTGAAGTGGTACTTATTTATCTACTCACATTTGCATGCTTTTGAACTGCTAGGTTGGCAGGAGCTGGGGCCAGTAATGGGTGCTCACCCCATTGTGCGGTGCTTTGGTCTCAAACCCAAGCTATGAGCTCTCCAGCTGATAAGCTAAGTACCACTTATTCAACATGCCCTTAAATCAAGGAACTACCTTTACTGAATTTTACTTTTCCTTAAGAATAGAAGTGTCTTTCCGGATCATCAAAAGCTAAATTCTTCATAAGAATTCCAAAAATTTCAGAAGATCTAGGAGATTCTTCAGCAGATGATGTTCAACTTTCATTCTTCATATTGGTGCTTGTCTATCATTGGGGGTGGGGGGGGGGAACCTTACTGTTTTTGGTTTTGTTTTAATCTTTTAGAAGTAATTTCGGAAAGCTCTACAAAGAATATTTGCCAAATCTTTAAGCTCTTGGATTTTTTTTCAAGCGGCCACTGCTGCCAATTCCTGCACATTGTATTTGCAAGTCTCAAATAATTCATTTTTCTTCTTTTTCCATTTTTTTCTTTTTCTTAATATTCACTAGGTGATGTTATTTCACATCATCTCAGATTTCATATTTTCCAAAGTAATGTTTAAGCCTTCTAGCTACGTAAGAAATAAATCTTTCAGCAGGAACCAAAAAAAGTGCAATCTGAGAAAAACCCAGGACTCAACAGAATATTTGTTTTAGAAATGTGTTCATGTATGTGAACACACATATAGAGGAAACCACAATATAAGCCAATTCAATGAACATCTCTGGTGTTCAGTCACTATTTGCAATGCTAAGTTCTTAGCAAGGTTAATTCCCTCGGGATGTTTAAGCAGGGGATTTTTCCTTACATCCATATTTTCCTTTTCTTTCATCTTTTTCTTTTAGAAAAGCAGATCAACAATTAAATCACACGATAGATATCTAAGTACGTTTCATGGGCTGTTAGAATTATTCTATACATTGTGGTGCGGAATTTATTTTATCTGTTAAATTTATATCCTCCTTGTTCTCCAGGAACAGAGGAAACCACACCCCACTTATTCCAGAATAATTTAATAAGAATTTTCCGTGTCCACAGCGTGTGATCAAAAAATGCAACGAGTAGCTACAATGGTGTGACTAAAATTTTGCCCATGTTTATGTGCATTTTGGGTATAATGGTCCTTACTCCATGGAAAGCTGGGAAATGCAAGCCCTTTTAATTGTTTAACCAGGAGAATTCAGTCAACCAAAGGTTCCAGCATCTAAGGGAAACAGGTTACAACTCAGCAAACACAAACCTCTCTTGCAAAATAATTGGACATTAAATTAAACTCTCAGGAGCTGCATCTGAAATCCTTTTTGTGTGTGATGGATTGCCTAGCAGCCTCGGCAAAGATTTTGAAATTTTGATCTGAGGATTGTCAGTCTGCAAACAGCAGTCAATTACCAGGAACTCGGAAGCTAAAAACACAAGCACTCCAATTCTTTCATAATAAGTTCTGTTTCCCCCAGTTCTGAGGATCTATTAAATGAGGAGGAAGGTGGAGGCAGTTTGTATTAAAAATTTGGTGGGGTTTACTAGCAGCGGAGAAGATCGTGCTTGGGAATGGATGAAACTTTTGCATGAAATGACTGAGATTTAAAAAGAAAGATGTGTGCCCAGATTGCTCTCTCTTCTGGATAGACCATGACATGGCTGTTCAGTTAAGCAGCTGCTTGTCAGTGCATGAGCTGCTGTGAAATTTAGCATTCCCCTCTTCTTTATAAAGATACTTTCCTAGGTAGGCAAAGAACAACACTAACTGAACAGGTAAAACAATGCTAATCAAAGAAACAGCTTTGCAGTTTTTCTATTTGGGAGTCCTTGATGTCTTCTAAACGTAGTTGTTTTCCTACAGATATTTTGTTACCACGCCAAACTAAGTAACACCATCTATGTATGCATTAGAATAAGAATGTCCAACTTTGGGAACTTTAAGACTTGTGGACTTCAACTCCCAAAGGCTGGGGAATTCTGAGAGTTGGAGTCCACAGTTCTAAAGTTGCCAAGTTTGGACACCTCTGCATTAGAGGTTGCAGTTACTATTGTGTATGCATATAGTAGCTTGACTTGGCACTCTTGGTCGGAGTCTGGTTTCCTCATTAATAGTTCCTTGATTGGGTCTTGTTTGCCCCTTGATTATTTTCTAGTGCTGTTTGCTTTTTAGTTGGGTGTCAGTTGCTAGGGTCAATGTGAAATTGTGGCACAGGTGTGGTTGAATTTATCAATGAGTTTAGATGTCTCTGTTTCTTAATCTCTCATCACACGGCCAAACTCAACCACAATTTCAACTGGGAAAGTGTTGATATTCTAGACCAAGTCAAATCCAAAAATGTTAGACAATTATTGGAAGATAGGCTTTCAGATAAATCAGCCATTAACCAATACATAAAAATAAGTACCATCTACAGTATGTATCATTTAAAAGATACAACCAAACTTTCAAAGAAGGAAACAGATAGGCCAGATCATATTCTCCCTTCTACACAACATCCAAATGAGCAAGAAACTATACTGGGTAAACGATAGGTAGCTCTTGATTTACAACCATAACTGAGCCCAAACTTTCTGTTCTTAAGGGAGACATTTGTTAAGTGAGTTTTGATCCATTTTATGACACATTTCTTGCCATAGTTGTTAAGTGAATCACTGCAGTTGTTAGCAACCCGGTTGTTAAGTGAAGCTGGCTTCCCCATTGATTTTGCTTGTCAGAAGGCCGCAAAAGGGGATTGCATGACCTTGGGACACAGCAACAGTCATAAATATGAGTCAGTTGCCAAGCATCTGACTTCTGATCACATGATCATGGGGATGCTGCACAGGTCGTAAATGTGAAAAATGGTCACATTTTTTTCAGTGCTGTTGTAACTTTGAATGGCCACTAAATGAACTGTTGTAAGTCAAGGACTGTACTAGAGAAGAAACAACCCTAATCCAGGACCAACGAAGAAGAAACCACACCTCAACTAAGATTGCCAGGCAAATTCACTGTCTATAAACAGCTGGCCAATTCCATTTCCCTGTGCACTGTGGTTACCTAGTTTGGTAATGTAACATCTGTATGGAAGCTCGGAGAATGCGAAACCCCCAAGATTTTAACCCAGAGCTACATAGATTCTCTCTTATTGGAACTTACTATTTTGCATTTAATTGAGCAGATTGACATTTTCATTGTGGCTTCTTAAGCATCTTGGAGAGTGATATTGATTGTAGACATAAGCAAGATAGATATAAGCTTGGAAGATGGATGCTTTTAATGGTATTTATTTGACTATTAGAATCTAATTTGACTCTGCAGTTATAAATCATGTTGGATTTAAAACCTACCTAAAAGAGATGTTTAGCACTAAGCAGTCAATTGGCATTGCCAGGAATAAATACAGGAGGTAGTCCTAGGTTTACATCAGTTCATTTAATGACCGTTCAAAGTTACAACAGCATTGAAAAAAGTGACTTATGACCATTTTTCACACTTACGACCATTGTTACAGCATCCCCATGGTCACGAAATCAAAAGTAGGATGCTTGGCAATTGACTTGGCCAAGATTCCCCGGGTCACATGATCCCCTTTTGCAATCTTCTGACAAGCAGAGTCAATGGAAAAGCCAGATTAATTTAACATCTGTGTTACTAATTTAACCATTGCAGTGATTCACTTAACAACTGTGGCAAGAAAAGTGGTAAAATGGGGCAAAACTCTGTTTACAAATGTCTCACTTAGCAACAGAAATTTTGGGCTCAACTGTCGTAAGTCAAGGACTACCTAAAAGTTAAAAAAAAATTGGTAGAGAAGAAAAAGTCACAGCAATCTATGGTTTCTTATCTCCTTTGGCATGATCTTTAAACCACTTTGCGCTGAAGCCAGGGTGGGTGATGGGCCAGTTCTCTGGACTGCAAGCTGTTTCAGGATCAAGGAGTGATGTCTTTTTAGAGGTCTGCTGAAATAGAGAAAGAAATCTCTGTCTGACATTAGTTAGTACTTTTTGCGTATTTAATATCTTAATCCTTTTCCAGGACAAGGAACCTCTGAGTCTGCTGCACTGGATGTCACTGCAGTAGATTATCACCGTTTCTCATTTTCCCCTCTCCTGAATATTGTTATGCAGATATATAGAGTCAAATGTTAAGTGTTTTTTTTTCCAGTGAGAGTGGTCTATCAGGGCAACCTCATGTACCCAAATATGGGACGGAGCATACTGCTTCTGCTTTCGCCTTTCAGCCCCCATCCAGGAGCCTTCGCAGCCAGTCGCTTTCGCGACAAACTATTTTTGTGTTGAATTTATGTTTACCAACAAAGAAATAAAAGGAAACTAGTATAGATCTATTTCAAGCTATTTAGCTCTCTTTAGCCATACCATATTGTGGTATGGCTAGCTGATGAGAAATAGGGATGCAGTGGTTCAGTGGCTAAGATGCTGAGCTTGTCGATCGAAAGGTCAGCAGTTCAGCAGTTCGAATCCCTAGTGCCGCGTAACGGGGTGAGCTCCCATTACTTGTCCCAGCTTCTACCAACCTAGCAGTTCGAAAACAGGTAAAAAATGCAAGTAGAAAAATAGGGACCACCTTTGGTGGAAAGGTAACAGCACTCCATGCCCCTTTGGCATTTAGTCATGATGGTCACATGACCATGGAGATGTCTTCAGACACCGCGGGCTCTTCGGCTTTGAAACGGAGATGAGCACCCCCTAGAGTTGGGAACAACTAGCACATATGTGCGAGGGGAACCTTTACCTTTACCTTTTATCTGATGAGAACTAAATAGCTTGAAATAGATCTATACTAGTCTCCCTTTATTTCTTTGTTGGTAAATATAAATTCAAAACACAGTCAAATTTTGTTATCCAAAGAAGCTTGGAAGGGAAACCCACTAAATCAGGGGTCAGCAACCTGTGGCTCTGGAGCCGCATGTGGCTCTCTCATCCCTCTGCTGCAGCTCCCTGTTGCTGGTTGGCTCCACAATTGATAGGGCTTTCGGTTAGGACAGGTAGAGGACACCGTGCTAGGAGGAGACTATGATGTGAGAACTGGACTTCTGGTCAGCTCCAGAATTGAATAGGGGCTTCCGGTTATGACCTTTGAGGATCTTTGAGTGTTTAAGGTTGCCGACCCTTGCACTAAACCATCAACTCTTGCCTAATTCTACACAAATCCTTGGTGCTTACTCACTGCTAGCAGTGGGTTAAATCTAATCCTTTTATAAAACCATACCAGACTATGGCTTTATGAATCACATAGAAATGGTAGGTATCCTTATTTTCTTCCCTGAAAAACCAGACTGCTAATTGATTCACACGTACCTTTCCTTGGGTCTGAAAGAGTGAGGAAGGCCAAGAAGTGTTGGCTCGGCTTTCTGAAGTAAGAACAGGGATATGGAAGTCTCTTGTCAAATGGGGGTAACGGAAACAGCAGAGAGAGACGGTACATCTCCAGTCTATTGGGAGACAATGGCAATCAAAGGAAAATGTGTTGCATTTGATAATTTCCCTCTAAAAGGCTTAATTAAGGAAGAATCTGGAAAGATCTCTGGATGCCTCTCCTGTAATTAGAGATGTATTACCTCCCCTTCTTTCCTAGATCATCAGGTGTGTCATCTTGAGTTCTGAAGGGCCAGCTGCAATGGAGGCAGTCCAAGGGGTGCGGAGTAAGAAAGCAAGGTAGAGAAACACAGCAGGAAGAGTCACTTCATTGGGTTTGCAGGCTTGTTTGGCTGGAGTCTCAAGTGGTGCTAAGTCATGGTTTGTTTATGTTTCTGTGACTCTGTGGCAATTGGATGGTTTTGCCCAACAGCTAGAAGCAATGAAAATAGAGCAGGTTTAGCATTTTCTGTCTGAGTCCAGCTTGTAGATTTGGAAACAGTGAGTCAGTTCCAGAGGGCTACGAGGAACCTTTTAAAGTTGCATATTTATTGTTGGTGTTAGCAGTGCCTGAAATCCAGCCTGCCACAGCTCCCTCTGCACCTCATGCTAAGCTACTGTTTCTTTTAATGATTCTTTAAATTACAGTGGTTACTTATGCATTAAGTTCATGGTGGCACAATGATTAGAATGTGCAGTATTGCAGGCTAACTCTGCCCAATGCCAGACGTTTGATCCTCAACTCAGCCTTCCATCCTTCTGAGGTTGGTAAAATGAGGACCCAGATTGTTGGGGGAATATTCTGACTCTGTAAACTGCTTAGAGAGTTCTGTAAAGAGAGTTCTGTTGTGGCCTGCCAGCTGCCAGCAGAGCTGGTGGCAGACTCCGATGAGGAGTCTTGGGGAGATTGGGCAGGGCCAGTGCCGGAGTCAGGGGAAGGCTCTGATGGATGCGCTGCATTGGATGCAGAGATAGAACCAGCCACTGGAGAGGCAGCTGCATTTGGAGGCTGATATGAGTGAGGAGGAAGAACAGCTGGGGCCTTTCCAGATGCATATATGCGTAGAGCAGTTAGAAGAGGTGAACAACAGAGGACAAGGAGTTGACTCGAGAAGCAAAGCACATGTGGACGCTAAATGGCCCCTCCCTGGCTAGGGAATAAATAGGAGGAAAGGGGAGTGGTTGTCATAGGAGGCAACAGTTCATATTTCTGAAGATTTTGCTTGTTGTGTTTCGTTCTACAAAGACTGCTTACCAGAACTTAATTTGCAGCCTTTTGGCTGGGAGCTCACGGCCTTGTAATTATTGCAAGGAACTGATAAGGTCTGTTACTGCAGTTAACTCCTTGAAAGACTATTACCTGGATTTTTCGGTGGGTGAATGCAATTCACAAGAGGTAAATAAAGGGGTTTTTCATGACAAGGAGTCTGTTTCTTGCTTCTGCTAAGAACAGCGATGGTCCTCAACCTTTTTTGTGTCTGTGGGTCAGCGGCAGTGGGAGGAGAGAGGATAGTTGCTTGTGTGCAATCTAATCCTACACATGCAGAAATAAAATTTTGCATGCTTGTCCGCTGCTTGTGCAGCACAGTTTACAATGGGCCATGGACTGGTTTGAGCCCAGGGTTTGGGGACCCCTGCTGTAAAGCACTGTGGAGCGGTATATAAGTCTAAGTGCTACTCCTGGTGCCAAGTCCAAATCCAATAAATGGAATTGACTGGTTCACATAGACTCTGGATTCACACATTAAATGACAACGTGCTTTCTTTAGTTTGGGTTTATTGATTAGTTAAGTAGGTTAATTTGATCAAGCACTGCCAATCTTGGCATGGAAAAACATCTTGACCTAGAACTGTAGCAACATTTCAAGATGTCTTTTATACCTATGTGATTCTAAGGACCTCACTGTTCATTCTTCATTTCTAACCACATCCCTGTTCCCCATACATTTCAAGAAAAATGCCGTATTCAGTTCTTCATAAAGAAATTCATGCAGCTCCTTCCTAGTTCAAAAGCTCTCACAGCAGTGCATCGGCCTTTATGGATTCGCTCCCAGATAAAACACATCACCTCCACAGCATTTGCAGGTGTGTGGGAAAACTGAAGTGTGGCCCTTCCAGGGAATCATTGGAAGCAGCAAAACCTTCCAGTGATTGTAGCTTGAGTACAATCTTTTGGAGGTGTTGCCTGAATTGGACCCGTCTAATTTGGCTCATGCTGAGAAAGCTTTAAATTAAATTCAGGTGGAGCTGAATTAAGAAGTCCAGTACAGTTTCCTATCCTCTCCAAGAAGCCAAGTAGTGACATCATGCTGCAGCAATTTCTTTTTCAAAAAAAAAAAAAAGAAAAAAAAAAGAAAGGAAAAAGGGAGGGGAAGAGTTTACATGAAAAGAGATATTAATGTACCTCCATTTCCCTACAAAATGGCAAAAAGAACTGAAAAAGTGAAGCTCAGAGATGGGATGATGATCTACTAAGCATAAATGTTTAGAGCCCCATAATTAGAATGTCGAAAGTTGATGGCTGAGATTTATACTGACTGAGGCAGCGGAGAAGTCGCAGGACTGGGTGCTGTTTCAATGAAATGAGCTAAGACAGCGATATAGTTTCATTATGAAGGTGATGCAAAACCATTGGGCACATAGAACTAGGATCTAGGGAGGAAATTATAGATGGGACCATCTCCAGACTCCGCTGACTGATGATGAGTGATGAAGCGGAAATTTCCCAAGACGGCTAAGTGAGGAATTCAGAAATCACTCATTGCTTGTTCTCACAAGTGTCTTTAATTGGCTTGAAAAGCACCAAAATTTGCAGAATCAAAAGAGTTTGAAAGAGCTGGGATAAAAAGGCAGCGGGTATGTTCAGAATGTAGAAAACCCACCTGGATGAGAAATCCTTCTGCTGGTGGGAGGGGTGAATTCGGTAAATTTCATTTGCTCTTCACAAGAGCACAAACTCTCAAGACCCTTTTTGAGGGTGGGGAGAGTGGTTCTCTGATGTGCTGTTGGAGGAAAACTCCCTCTAGAGCAGGGATATCCAACTTTGGCAAATTTAAAACCTGTGGACTTCAACTCCCAGAATTGCCCAGGCAGGCATTCTGGAAGTTGAAGTCCACCCATCTTAAAATGGCTAAGGCTGGAAAATACTGTATTAACGGAAGCAAGCTAGAGTTTTGAGCAAGCTGACTGAAAAAATATTCTCCTGAGGTCCTGGGATGCAACCATTAGTCAGTGCAGACTCTACCAAACGAAATGGATATCTGTACTTAATTTGACCTGGCATAAGGTGTCTTGCTGTGATTCCATCTCCATAGAGATGTAACAGCAGCAAAAAATTACGGTGCCTTGCTGTCCCGAAGCAGGAAGATAATGGCAAATCTTCCCATAACACAGCGTGATTCCAATAACAGCTAGAGAGATTAAGAAGAACTATATAGCCCTTGAGGAAGGACATCTGGTTAAGTAACATTCTTCCTGGAACGCAACTCACATTATGTTTCTTTTGAATACTGGTTTTTGCTTCACTTTTATGGCAAGAGGAGAGAAAATAAAGTTCAACAGCAGGGGGCAGTTTAGGTCGTTTTATCTGCATTAACATAAACAGATTTATCCTTTGTTGAATGTAGCTCAATGGCCAGGTTCCATCCTGGATTTGCAATGCTCGAGATATTAGGATTGATTCTAGAATCTTCATTGGACTCCAGCTTGTCTGCCATTTCTTCTCCAACTAAAAGCTTCGTGTTTCAACCCCTGGACCACAAGGGG
This sequence comes from Masticophis lateralis, assembly GCA_030761175.1. Taxonomy (NCBI): domain Eukaryota; kingdom Metazoa; phylum Chordata; class Lepidosauria; order Squamata; family Colubridae; genus Masticophis; species Masticophis lateralis. The sequence goes on along the minus strand of JAUDYJ010000008.1, from coordinate 3,954,627 downwards.
TTCGTTTTTGGCTCTGCTTCCTATATATTCCTGGAAAAGGAGGAAATTGTTGCCAGCTATCCCTCTTACATAAGGAATGAGAGGTGTGGGAGAAAGAGGAAAATATTTCTCATTACATATAGCAATATTTGGGATCCTCCAATGTAATTCTCTGAGATGTAGAAAGATGAATTGGGCATCATGTAAGTCTTACTTAACTTGATGTCTTCTGATTTTATTGAACTGCATTTCCCATCCGTGGTGGGATTCAAATTTTTTTACTACCGGTTCTGTGAGCGTGGCATGGCTTGGTGGGTGTGGCTTGGTGGGTGAAGGGGAAGGATACTGCAAAATCCCCATTTCCTCCCGACCAGCTGGGACTCAGGAGGCAGAGAATAGATGAGGGCGAGGTCAATCAGAGATGGTATTTACCGGTTCTCCGAACTACTCAAAATTTCTGCTACCAGCTCTCCAGAACTGGTCAGAACCTGCTGAATAGCACCTCTGACCTTCCATTCTCTCTAGATTATCAAGTGGGCATCAGAAGCTATGGTGCTGCAGTGGTTAGAATGCAGTAAGGTAAAGGTAAAGGTTCCCCTCGCACATATGTGCTAGTCATTCCCGACTCTAGGGGGTGGTGCTCATCTCTATTTCAAAGCCCAAAAGCCAGCACTGTCCAAAGACATGACATGGTCATGTGCCTGGCATGACTAAATGCCAAAGGCGCACAGAATGCTGTTTATCTTCCCACCAAAGGTGGTCCCTATTTTTCTACTTGCATTTTTTACGTGCTTTTGAACTGCTAGGTTGGCAGAAGCTTGGACAAGTAATGGGAGCTCACCCTGTTATGCGGCACTAGGGATTTGAACTGCTGAACTGCCGACCTTTCGATCGACAACCTCAGCATCTTAACCACTGCGCCAGTGTGTCTCATCCTAGAATGCAGTATTGCAGGCTAATTCAGCTCACTGCTAGGAATTCAATCCTCACTGGCGCAAGGTTGACTCAGCCTTCCATCCTTCCAAGGTGGGTAAAATGAGGACCCAGATTGTTGGGGGCAAGAGGTTGACTCTGTAAACCACTTAGAGAGTGCGGTAAAGCACTACGAAGCAGTCTATAAGTCTAAGTGCCATTGCTATTGCTACTGGAAAAGGGATAGAAAACGAGTTCCTTTAAGAAATTGTGCCATTTACGATGTCAGGAAGGACTTCTAAACATTCTCCATGTCTGGAATGGTATAGGGTTGGACTAGAAGACCTCCAAGGTCCCTTCCAACTCTATTATTTTGTTATTCTATCTTATTCATGGGCAGAGAAGTTTCTCCTGAGTGGAATTTAGAAATAGATTCTCCCCCCCCCCATTTTTTAAAATTATTGTAATTATTATTTAATTACAGATTTATACCGTTTTTCATGTAAAAAATGTCTGTAATCATGTAGGCACCTAAGTCTTCCTTTTCTGATTAAAATATATTACTTTTTAAAAAGTAAGTGTTGCTGTAGAATGCAGGGTGAGCCCATCAGGTGAGCTCTGCAGAGTCATGTCAATCCATGATGTGCCTTGAGGGAGATGCCTCCTGGATTGTTACATAGAGAACCTTTGAATTGCTCCACACAGATGTCAATCTTAGTTACCCCAATGATTCTGAAAACCCAGGAAGTATTTTTTTTTCATACTTCCAATGCAACAAGATCTAGCATTGTCCCTGAGATGGGAATGCATTGTATGTAACACGTTCTGGAGGATTCCTTTTATTTGGAAAGGTGTGTCAGGTAACAAAAAAGACAAAATCGTGGAAAGTAGAAAAATGTTTTCTGGGAAATTCAGCTCAGCTCTAATTTAGAGGGTGTTCAACTTTTAGACAAGGTAGCAGAGCTACTGATAGAAATGAGCTTACCTTTTCTTCTCCATTTGTAAAATAATCTTGGTGGATTCCTTACCCAAGGTCAGTTGCAAGATAATGATGGGAATAACTTCAATTTTCTTGTTGTTCGTGTTTCTTATGAACAAGAAGTATCTGATTTTCATTCCTTCGGAATGAAAATTCATTCCTTCTTTGAAGAAGAGAGGCACCTAGATTTTAATGCTGAAATCATCTCTCCTTCCAAATTGAGGCTGGTGCTATGGATTAATTTAGTAACAAATTTGCATTTTTATCACTTTCCCAGTTTAGCTGTTGAACATTAATTCTGTATGAGGATTTTTTTCCCTTCCAATTGTCTGGATACTTTATAATTGTTTGGCCAAAAGCTTTCGGCTGAGAGAACCTTGCACTGTGAAAAAGACCATTTCCGTCTTGATCTATTTTAGTCAGTTCCAGAGGAAAAAGAAAAATTTCTTGCTGGAGGACCTCTCGGCTTGTGACTCAGTGGCGGAATTAGACAAATGGCTGAAGGATCTGTCTGATTTCTTCATCTGACAAATATTCCAGGCTGTGGGCATTGCAACAGATTTTGCCTTCACCACTTTTCATTCACAGTTATTCTGTTCCCTGATGCACAGCTATCACTCTTCTGCTTCATTTAGAACTGGAATGGCAAGCGGGGAAGAGGTTGTGCAGAAATAGTTCTCCTTCTCACCCTTGCAGAGACTGTAAAGCCATCTGATTAGTATTTATCAGCGGGTGGCAATCTAAGTCCATGCTAGACCCTGTTATAAAAAGATGCATGAAAGATGGATGGGTCAGTTTGCAGAAGAAAAGGCCAAACCCGTTGAGCCTCTCCCAGGGGGTGAAAGGTCATTAAGAGGTGGTGACATGTTTAAAAAGTGATAGCATTGGTTTAAAAAGGATCAATCAAGTGTATCCTGACCCCTTCTTTCTGTTTTGAAAGATGCTATCAGCGCCAATGCTGATCTGATTCCGGTAAGGTTACAGTTAGAAGAGAATGAAGTTGGAGAGGAGAATTTTTTGCATTGAAATGGACTACAGATCCTATTACTCTCAGCCAATGCTCCCTTTGCCTCTAATAGTTGAGAGAACTGATGTTCAACATATCTACAGGACTCATATCTGCCATTATTTTTGCTTCTCCACAAGACCTGGTAGGATTAGCATGCTCTGGACGTCCTCAATTAAACAGTGTCGTCTGATGGGAGTCAAAAACTGTCCTTACATCAGGCCTGTGGAAAAGTGTGCCTGAAATTTGGATGACTACAATCCTTCCATAAGGCATCACAAATGGGCTTTTCAATTGGACATTGGGCTGTGAAGTTAAGTTAGCCCATTTGGGAGGAGTTATTGATGAGAACATATGGACAGTTCCACTTGCAGGCAGTTTTGGGTTCTGGTTAATGATTTTATTGTTGTTTTAATTTGTTGCTTGTTGCTCAGAGTTGTATGTTGTTGGATAACCATATGAATCAAATAAATATACCCATAAATCAGGGTTGTCCACCCTTGGCAACTTTAAGATTGGGGACTTCATCTCCTAGAATTCCCCAGCGAGCCATGCTGGGCGTTGAAGTCTACAAGTCTTAATGTTGCCAAGAGTGGACAACCCTGATTTATGGATATAAATGATTGCCAAGGTTGAACATCCCTGATGTAAACCAAAGCCTCCCTAACAAACTCATCAAAAAGGCTTTGAGCCATGTGACAGATAGTGTCATTTTGGGGAACTCAAGGAAGGGAATTGCATTTCTGAATCATCTACAGATACAGATATCTAGCTGTAGATATCTACTCTTTGATGTACCCAGAAAACTAGGAGACTTGTTAAAATGAGCCACTTTCATGATTCTCTAATAAACAGTGAGATGTTTATATTCTAAAATACAATTGCCCTCTTAGGAGTTGTCAGTTCTACTAATCATATGACTTTTCCTTCAACTGATGAATGGGAAAGCATGAATGATTTACTCTTCATTTAGAGAAGTATGAAAGACAACGCTGCTCGTTGATGGATGCACAGCCTAGTTCTCTATGCATTTGCTCCCAGATAAGTCCCACTTAGTTCAGGATGGATTTCGTTCCTTTTAAAAGGTCACGAGTGCATTTTTATGCATGTTCTTTTTAAATGGGGATGCGAGGGCTCAGCAGTTAAAGATGCTGAGCTTGTCAGTTGGAAAGCTGACAGTCCAGGTTTGAAACCTGAGCACCGCGCAATGGGGTGAGCTACCATTCCTGCCTCAGTTCCTGTCCACCTAGAGCATGCAAATGTGAATAGATTAATAGGTACCGCTTTGGTGGGGAGGTGATAGTGTTCCATACACCATGCTGGCCACATGAGCACAGGAAATGTTTTCGGACAATGCTGGCTTCTTCAGCCAAGAAACAGAGATGAGCACTGCACCCTAGAATTGGGCACAACTGAACAAGGGAAACTTTACCTTCACCCTTTTCTTTTCAAATAAAGCACTACAATGGTACTGGTACCCAGGAAGGTGTGCATGCTTATACACACCTACTTGAGTACACTATAAACATGTAATGGATCACCCCTCTGATTACATTGGTGAAAGGCATATTGGCGCGCTTCTAGCATAGCATTGTCAGTCTACTAATAAGCACCAGTTACTCCCTTCTGTTTGCACACCCAATCAAATCAATTCAATTGACAGACAGGCATTTTCGGTTTGGTTTAGTTTGATTTTGCATTCATTTTACAGATGTTTCTCAGATTATTGCAGGTGACAAGGGAACAAGTAACAAAAAGACTCACCATTTTACATTCCTCAGAGCTTCCTCTGCTTTCAGTTTAGGACAATGGTGCAAAATTAGCTACCAAATTACGCTTACCTGGCTTCTGATGAGCGTCTGGGATGCCTTGATAGGAAATACTAATAGGAGAGACTTCTTTCAAATCAAGCAGACACTCTAGTCTTGTGTGATTTCCCCCCCCCCTCACGATTTCTCTCTCTTTCCCTTTTCCCCTAGTGTTCTGGTCTGGCAGTCTAGCTTTAGGGGGGTGGGTGAGCACGCGTGCACATGTTTAATTTGTGTACGTCCGTGGCATGGCATTGGCACATTTATTATGTTAAAAGGGGGTCTTGTTTATTGATATGCAAATGCCAAGTGTGACGAGGGAGAAGGCAGCTGCGATGGCTTTTTAATTACCTAGGTGGTGAAGGGCGTGGGGTCCTAGACTTGCCATTAATGAGCTGTGACAGAAGTTCGCAGATGATGACGCACCAGCCATTTCACTAGCTTTTGCTCAACCAGCAAATGAGCAGCTTTGCTCTGGTTTCATTTTTTTTTAAAAAAAAAGCACAAAATGGATTTTTAAAAAGGCTTAGGAAACCAATGCTTATTCTGGAAGGATGCCAGTATGGAGAGTGGGAAGGGCCAAAAGCAGCCACGAGGGGAGCCCTGAAACCTGGGCAAGGACACACCTACTTGGGGGAAGAATAGGTTGTTCTTGGTTAGTTTTCTGGACTCACGGATGTAAGAAAATGCATGTGGGAGATATGTAAAAATAAGATGCAGGGGTTAAATTGCGTGCACTGCAGTGATCGTGGGTATCACTTTTTTTAAAAAAAAAACGTGTGCACACAAACACATACATGGTGGGGTTTCCTAATGGAAGATTTTTGGAATTAGACTAAACGTACAAGTTATGCCTCTCTGGTGCAGGTCACTGTTGCACTAAGATCTTCCTCATTATTTCTATAGGTTCAGAAAGCAATAAAGTAAGTATTCCCCTAAGAGAAATGAAAACAGGTGCGTAAGTGTGTGTGTGTGTGTGTGTGTGTGTGTGTGTGTGTGTGATAGCTTTGTTTGCTACAGCTACAGCCAAGTGAAAAAGCAAGCTATATTGTTTTGTATGAGCAATGCCTGAAGCTGCATGACAACGTGACTTTCAAGTCTTCTAGTTCAATTCTGGACTGTCTTACAAGAGTAGTTTCCTATGGGGGGTCAGGCAGAGGCATCTCCCAGTTCTGGATCAGAGATATTTTTCTGCAGGATATCAAAGGGAGATTTAATGTGGTCTCTGAGCTTGGTTGTTTCCTTGCAAACAATTCAATACCCAACTAGGTAACATCATCAGTGCTAGAAGGGAGTGAGGTTTGTTCTCTGTTTATGATGCCAGTGTTCTCTGTTTATGATCCCCAATGATACCCTTGATGTGATGTCCCGATGCCTGGAGGCCGTGCGGGTCTGGATGGGGAGAAACAGGCTCAGACTCAACCCCTCCAAGACCGAGTGGCTATGGCTCCCAGCATCCCGGTATAGCCAGTGCTGACGATTGGGGGTGAGACTTTGGCCCCCTCAGAGAGGGCTTGCAATCTGGGTGTCCTCCTGGATGCATGGCTGTCTTTAGATCACATGATGGCTGTGGACAGGGGGGCTTTTTATCAGATTCGCCTGATTCACCAGTTGAGTCCCTTTCTGGACCAGGACACCCTGCGCACGGTCACTCGTGCCTTCGTCACTTCCCGTCTGGACTACTGCAACTACTCCCCTTGAAGAGCACTCGGAGGCTCCAACTGGTCTAGAATGCAGCCACGCGGGAGATCATGGGAGTGACATGGCGCACCCATGTAACACCTCTCCTGCGCGAGCTGCACTGGCTCCCGGTGGTCTTCCGGATGCGATTCAAGATGCTGGTCACCATCTTCAAAGCGCTCCATGGCTTAGGACCCAGATATTTACGAGATCGCCTTCTGCCAACACCTTCTGGCCTCCCACTGACCAACACGCTCCCACAGAGAGAGACTCCTCAGAATGCCATCGGTCAATGTCGACTGGTGACCCCCAGGGGGAGAGCCTTCTCTGTGGAGGCACCCGCCCTCTGGAATGAACTTCCCCCGGGGATACGTATGATTCCTGATCTGCCTACCTTCCGCCGTGCCCTTAGGACCCTACTATTCCAACAAGTTGGACTGGCTTAATAAGGAATTGTAATGGGTGTTTTAATTTTTCAAGTTTTAATCAAATTGTTTAATACGTTTTTAAAGTGTTTTTAAATTGTGTATTGTTGTTTTATTACGGCTGTACACTACCCTGAGTCCTTCGGGAGAAGGGCGGTATAAAAATTTAATAAATAATAAATAATAAAATAATATACAAGGGAGTGTCCTTGGTTGGGAAGAGGAGATTTAATGGTGGGAAAGATATCAGCCCATGAAGCATGGACACCTGGGTAGAACTTCTTTAAATCTGTCCTGCCTCTGAGCAAGAATGGATTCCAACAACTCAAGATCTTGTTGACTCTACTTTAGAAGTGAAAGATCCACCCTTCTCCAAAAGTTGATCAGTACTTCTCCTTGCCTTCATAAAGCGTTATAATAACCGACACCCCCTAACTTAAGTGGTGTATCTCAGCTGGGTTCTGTAGGCACAGTGAGGTCTCTGGAGATGTTGAGCATCTGATTGGTGATCTTTCTTCAGGAGGGCAACATCTCCTCCTGATCCTCTTCAGGGTCTGAGGTCTGCTATCAACTTTATGAAAAAGAAAATGGATTCCTCCCATGCCTGTTGAATTCCGGTGTCTTGTCAAGAGATCTGGAGATCCTCAATGTAGCATTTTTCAAACATAGTGCCCTGTTTTCCTCAGGATCTCTGTCTTGCTGGGCAGTCTACCCCAGCCATTCCCTATTCTCTGTTAATGCCCTTCCACCGCACGTCCAATTCGAGGGACGGCCGGTGGCTGGTGGGCCAGAGGTGCTAATGGGTGTGTGCGGGCGAATAGTCCGCTGACCTCCACACAGGTGAGCCGCTGCAAGGCTCTCAAATGCGACAGTGTCCCAGTTTGCGTGGAAGATGCCCAGAGAGTTCGACACCCTTCCAGGGTTACTTAGTCTCTTTCGGTGTTATAATCGGAACCGGAGGATGCCGGGTTCCAGTCGCCCCTCGCGTCCAAACCGAGAGTTGCCCGGCGAAGTTCCTCGGTGGGAACTCCTGCCGCTGCCCACCCGTGGGGAGAGAGGGAAGAATCCCAAGCGCGCCGCCGCGGTTCGGCAGCCAAACCCATCCAGCCAGGCTTTTACCTCCAGTCCCCCGCCCGCCCGCCCGCTCGCAGCCCCCTCCCCGGGCTGGCGCCAACTCCTCCCCGTGCCCGGCCTCCAGCCGAGGCAAGTCGGTGTCTCTTTAAGCTCGAGAGAGGAGGGGAGGGAAGGGACCAGCCGGCTGACAATGGGCCGGGGCGGCTGAGTTGGAGCAAATTCCGCGGCGGAGGCGGCTCCGAGGCGAGCGGCTTGGCCCCTCCGCTGGAGCGTCGGAGATGAAGGCGCGCTGGCGCTGAGTTGAGCGGCGAGCCTGCCGAGAGCGAGCGCGGCTCCGGGGAGCTTGGCTCTCCTCCCTGCTGGAAGCCGAGCGAGCCCCGCCGCCCTCTGGCTCCCGCGGCCGCCCCTGGGCTCTGGGAGGCCGGACCCCGAGGCAGCCCAGCCCAGCCGCCGCCCCGCGCCCTCCACCGGCTGCGCGAGAGGGGAGCCCGCTTTCCCTCTGCCGGATGCGTCCCTGGCGGAGCTGAGCCATGCGGCGGAGGCTCCCGCTCTGGGTTCGGAGCTTGCTGTGCCTCTGGCCGGTCCTGGTGGCACCCGCGGCAGGTAAGAGGCGCCGTCGACCCCGCTTCTCTCTCCCTCTCGCACCTTCCCTCCGCCGTCCCTCCCAAAGGAGCCGCGGGGCGCAGGGAGGCTGCTCGGTGGCCTTTCGGGGACTGAAGTGGACGGGGAAGCGCAGCGCCCGGGGCGCGGAGTGGGGAGCCTCGCGAGGCACCTTTTGAGGGGAGCAACTGAGCCCGGGGAGGAGAGTTCTGGAGTTTGGTGGCTCTCGGGGATCGCGTGGGAACGGAGCGAAGTCTGGCGAAGCACGCGGGGTCTGTTCAGGGCTGGGCAAATGGGGCAGGTTTACCCCGCGTGGCAAAGGTCGTAGCGCTTTCGCAGGAGCGGCGCAGGCAACAAAAGGCGATCCTATCTCGTGGATATGCAGCGGGGAGCGTCCTCTCTTTACCCCGGTCGCTCCCTCCGTTCCATCTTCGCGTCGCCCGGTTTGGACGCAGCCAGGGACCCCGTTCAACCCCGATCCACGCACACAGAGAAGCTTGCTTGGCGAGTGGTCCCCATACCCTCCCCAGAGCCAGTCCACCACCCAGCCCCTCCAACGGCTCGCTAGGCTCCAGCTTGACAACTAACACGTGTCTAAATGTCCTGCGGGTGGCAGGCAGGCAGGCAGGCAATGCCTGCTACAGTTGGTCTCCAGCGCGAAGGCGGCGGTGCGGGCTGCGGATCTGGCCAATCCGTTTTGGTGGCTTGGTGGCCAAAGCGGGCGGAGTGAAAGAAGGGTCCCGATTCTGGGGGGACGGGGGAGGTTCCGGGGGCAGCTGCTGAATCCCCCCCTCCCCGTGGCCTTTCACCCTCAGTCAAGCACCTGGCCCGCGTCTGCGGAGTCCGCCCAGGCTCAGCTCAGCCAGGGGCGCCTCTGCGTTCTCGGTTTCCTGAAGGGAACAGATGGGCCGGAGAGGGATGAAAAAAGGACACGTGGAGTGGGGTGCGAGGGGTGGGGGGTTGCCTGGGAGAAGCTAGTTGCAGAGGCGAGGCAGTCAGCGGGAGGGAGGCTGACCTTTCGGGCCTCCCCCGACTTGTGGGTTCATCCAGCTCATCCCAATGAGTTGAGAAGCTGCTTCTTGTTTCTAGGCTAGAGTCTGCCTTGTAACTGTCGAGGGATGTTCTTAATTTGCTTCTCTCCTACTGAATGATCTCAGCAGCCTTTTCAGCAGGAAGTCAAAATCCGCACTAAGAGCCCCCCCCCCCCCCCCCACACACACAGACACAAATCTGGCCGCTAGAGGAGGCTTGAGGATGCTCTTCAGAAAAGGGATGCAGCAGGAGCCTTTGGGAATCTGCTCTCCTGGGCTGGGAAGGGAAAACAATTGTGGGTGTGTTGTTCCCAGCAAAATGATCTTTTAGAAACAGCAATTCTGGGTTGGGTAAAAATAGAAGAGATTTCTCCAAATAGGAGATATGAGCTAAAGTAAAGCCCAGAGCTTTGAATGGTGAGGATTGTGAGTGGTGGGGTTTTGGTTTTTTTTTTTTTTTCCAGTAAGGGAGAAGGTCTCTGCTGTTTTAGAATTTGGACACATGTTTTGGGAGGATTCCTTCCAGCTTTGGGGAAGGATGAAATGGAGTTCCAGGTTTTCAATTCATTCTGATCAATCTGGATTTTATTACCAAGAATTGGTTTGAGTGAGATCGTTATTTGTTTTGCTTTTTGGCTGTGGCCACAACTTGAATGTCACAGGCCATTTGGTTGGGCGGGGAAAAATTCATGAGATTTTAGAATTTTATATTCATAGGACGTTCCCCCCCCCCCCCCCATTTTTCCATTTCAGTTCACATAAGCTTATCTTAATAGGAATGTAAAATGCAGCTGCAGAAACTATCTTGGCAGGAGCAAATCTAGCGTACAGTGCATAGCGGTGGGTGCCGTTACAGGCAGAGGTCCTGCTTCAAGGGATGCTTTATTATACTAGAGTAGTGTGGCATATCAGCAGGAGTTGCACTGTACACCTCTTGCTGTTTCCCCTGCCATTGCTCTGCTTTCTTTGGGCGGGGGATGGGGGGTGGGGTTGAATTAAACTTGGAAGAAATACTTAGATCTGAAAAATAAGGCTGTTGGAGAATTACAGTACTTACGTCCGCAACTAAACCCAAAATTTCTGTGGTGAAGTGAAACATTTAAGTGAATTTTACTCCATTTTACGACCTTCCTTGCCACCGTTGTTAAGTGAATCGCTGCAGTTATTAAGTTAGTAAGAAGGTTGTTAAGTGAATCTGGCTTCCCATCGGACTTTGCTTGTAAGAGCATCACAAAAGGGGATTGCATGATCCCACCGTCATAAATATGAATCAGTTGCCAAGCATCCAAATTTTGATCACGTGACAGTGGGAATGCTGCAACAGTCATAAGCGTGAAAAACAGTCATAAGTCACTTTTCCCAGTGCTGTTGTAACTTTGAAGGGTCACTAAATGAACTGTTGTAAGTGGAGGACTACCTGTAACAGGAAAGCAGGATGGATTAATTTTGGGAGCGTTCGAGGAATGATGGGGCTGATGTTTCATAGTGTGCTAAGAGCAGATGCCATTCTGGGGTCCAGAAGTCAGAAATAACATTGCTGAGTAGCCAGGATCAGTCACTAAACTGATCATGCATAAATCATTGTACGGGGCCCACAGACTGGTAAAGACATTTCCCCTTTTTCTTTTGCTAAATTAAAGTCTGTCTAGAAAAAAATATTTTTCCTTAGTAAAAATTTATGCAATGTTCAATGCGAAGACCAATGCAAAGTTCAACTTAAGACCTTATTTCCGTAAGAAGATTTCTTTGGAGATAGGATTTGCAGGCAACATTCTGGCTGGAGGGAACATAGAAGATATTAACTTGGGGGCATCAGAAACTAGAGCTGCAGCCTTATTTATTCATGAGGCGTGCAGCCCACCTTTCCGCCAGGAGCTCAAGTTGATTACATATCCTCCAGTAGTGCTTCCCTGCACAAGTTTATTTGGCAGCACACTGGCTTCCCACTTATGTATTTTTAATCAAAGGGAGAGAGAAAGGGAGTGAGAGAAAAGGGAGAGACCCCCAAAGGATAGCAGTCCCACTGAGAGGTATCAGCAGGCAGACTGATTCACACAGACACGAGGCAGCCTCTTCATGAAGAACAGGCACATAAAATTGTAACCCAAATTTTCAGACCCTCGTTAATCCTAGTTCCTGATTGACATCCAAGCTATGTAAGATGGAAATGTGTATTGGTAAATCCAGAATGTGTTGTGGAAACACACGCTTAAATGTACACTTAAAAGAGGACCATGCTGAAATGGTGACATACAGTATGCAGAAACTCTCCAATAGATCTTCTTGATGGCCTTTTGGATTGATTTGCTGCATCCCTTTGTTAGGAGAATGATGAGACAAGTTTATGGAGAAGAGGCCTCCCAACGCTTTGAACACTGAGTTTTAGTATAACTATCTCTGAATACCAATTGCTAAATAGAGTGAAAAATGGGCTACATGTACCATATTTTTCAGATGATAAGATGCTCTGGTGTAGAAGGTGCACCAAGATTTTGAAGAGGTAAGTAAGAAAAAAAACAAAACAGTTTTTGCCCTCCTTGGCCCCCAGGAGCACTCTGCAGGCTTCCCAAACCCTCTGTGCAGAGGGTTTGGGAGGCCTGCAGAGTGCTCCTGGGGGCTGGAGGAGGGCAAAAATGCCCCCATTTTTTTTTCAAAAAACAGGCAAAAACCTGTCCCGTTTTTTGCAAAAATGTCATTTTTGCTCTCCCCAGCCCCCAGGAGCGCTCTGCAGGCCTCCCAAACCCTCTTTTGCAAAAATGGGACCAGTGGGACCAGTGGGTCCCATTTTGGGAGGCCAAAAATGGGAGGCTTTGGGAGGCCAAAAATGGCTGTATTCGATGTATAAGACACACCAACATTTCCACCCTCTTTTGGGGAGGGGGAAGTGCGTCTTATACTCCGAAAAATAAGGTATGTGCCTGCATATATAGGTAGTCCTCAACTTACAATCACAATTTGGATCAGAATTTCCATTGCTAAGCTGGGTGGTTAAGTGAGTCATGCCCAATTTTCAACCTTTTTGGCCAGGGTTGTTAGGGGAATCACTGCAGCGGTTATGGGTATCATGCAGTCGTTAAGTGAATCCAGGTTTTCCCATTGACTTTGATTGTCAGAAGGTCGCAAATGGAGATCATGTGACCCTGGGACAGTGCAACCATTGTAAATATGTCCCGTAGCCAAGTGCCTAAAGTTTGATCACATGACCATGGGGATGCTGCAATGGTTGTAACTGCGAGGACCAGTCCTAAGTCTTTTTTCAGTGCTGTTGTAACTTTGAATGTTCCCTAAATAAATAGTTTAGGGACTAGCTGTATATATCAGGGGTCTCCAACCTTGGCAACTTTAAGATTTGTGGACTTCAACTTCCAGAGTTCCTCAGCCCCCACCAGTCTGATCCACAAATCGGTGATTGATGTTTTGATCAGACTGTGGTACCCTGTTTGAGAAGTGTGCCTGGCATTTGAAATAGTTAATTATGGTTATCATTTTTTCCCAAAAAGTTTTTTTTAAACAAAAACAATATTAAAACATCATCCTTCCAAACAATTACAGTGTTTCGATCGGTTAAAATCATTTCGTGCTCTCAAACTTTTCAAAACCTCAATATATGACAAATGTTCTTTCCTCTAACAAAAAAACAAATGTTTACCCATTTTATCCGAATTTCATTTCATATATAATATTTCAACTCCATGCTTTATCATCAATCCATTGATAAAATAGCTCCCATATCAAATAATATTGTTTATCTTCTTGTTCTCTTATTTCAAATGTCAATCTACTCATTTCAGCACAGTCCAACATTTTCTTAATAATTTCTTCATCAGTAATTATCTTCTCTCCTTTCCAATTTTTTGCAAATACAATTCTAGCTGTTGTTAAAATATTCACAATTAAATATTGCAATTCTTTATTAAAAGTCTCTGGTAAGATCCCTAGTAAAAATATCTCTGGTTTAAGGTCAATATGTCACTCTACGATTTTTTCCAACCACGTGTGTATCTTAGTCCAAAATCTCCTTGCTTCTATGCATGTCCACCACATATGGTAATAAGTTCCTGGGGATTATGGTTATCATTTTTTGATGGGAGAGAGATGGGAAGGGTGAGTTTAGATGAGATGGTATCTATGTTAAGAACAACTATCCCTTCCTCGAGATTTGTAAGGTTCTTACCTTGATGATATTCCGAAAGTCCCTAAAAACCTGGCTCTCTTCCCTGGCCTTGGGGCTGGGTGGCAGCTGAACAAAATAAATTGTATTCAGCATTGTACCATGCTGGTGACAGATAGCCTGTTTCCCAGCTCATTTTTTCCAAGCGTGTGGGCATATATGCCCACTCAAACATATTCAAACACACTGATCCCTCTATATCCAAGTTAGGCTGATCCAAATCTCTCGAGATTTGACTGCATCTGTACCCTATTTTATTCCTACCAGAAGTGGCAATTTCAGCAGTCTCTGACAAATCCACTCCTCTCCTTAATTTTCTACTTGTAAAATGGAACGATTGCTTTTTTTAGAAGCTGCCCAGAGAGGAGAAGAATAAAAAGGCAGAGGAGAAAAGAAGGTGTTGAAGGAAGGCTATGAAGTGGGGGGGGGGGAGGTAAACATGGAGATTGCCTGTCATCCCTCCCCCCTCCTCAATTTTGCATATAAGGATTTGAGCCCATCCTGAAACGGATGTTGAGTGTGTGTGTACAACACACTGAGTCACACATCTTTTGGCCTAGCAGGTTGTGCAAACTGAGCCCATATGTTTTGTGGCACAGTGTGTGATGCAAACTCAGAAAAAAATGGGACTCATTTACATAAACCATTGATAAGTTAATCATTAGTGAGCTTGTTTATGTGTCTGCGGAGTCTGCAGAAAAAAACCCTGAAATGGCGTGTTTTCGTCACACTGTTCAGGGAGGGCATCTCTCTGGTTTGGTTTGCTTGTTACCTGAACACCAGATCTCCAAGTCACTCGAACAAATCCCTCTTCATCCTTCCTAAATACTTCTGCCTCTCCATCTCCTTTCTCTGGGAAACTGCTGAGATAATTAAGGCCAGACAGGGCTTGACTTGTTATCACTAAGAGGGTATGTCTCCCTCCTTTTTAAAAAAAAGAAAAAAAGAAAGAAATGTTTGCCTCTCAGTGTTTGGCAGAGACTTTGCTTTTCAGATTCACATGGCAGCAGATGACGCTGGTGGGAGGTGAGGGGAAGGAAAAAGATGGCACCAGCGGAAACCTTGAGAGTTGCTGGCTGCTCCTGTTGGCATTGCATCCTTGGAGAATGTTGTCATCCTTGTAAAGACAAATTCTAGGTCAGATCCTGCCAGCCAAAGAAGGGTTGTGTAATGGTATGTGAGAATGGCCCAGGGGTGGGCTCTTGGGGGTTCAGCAAACCTCCAAATGCCACCCTGGCTGGCCACGCCCACCCTGACCCTCCCGTCCCTCCCTGCCCCTCCCAGGAGTCTCCACGTGTCCCGTTCATCATTCTAGGTAAATGCATGGGTCATGCGGCGGGTCTGGGAGGGCAAAAAATGGGTCTACTGGAGGTTCTGGAAGTTCAGAAACGGGCCTGTTTCTGGCCTCCGGAGGGCCTCTGGACCCTGGGGGAAGCAGTTTTTGCCCTCCCGGAGGCTCAAGGAAAGCCTCCGGAGCCTGGGGAGGGTGAAAAACACTCTCCCCCATTTGCCATGTTGCAGATGGCCGACTAGGCCATGCCCACCATGGGCACGCCCACCCAGCAATGGGGCAGCAAACCTGTTGCTAAAGGATCTGAATGCCACCCCTGGAATGGCCTTAGAAGAAACATAAAAAAATGGGAATGGTCAGATAAGAGAGAGAAGAGAGGTCCTAGCCCATAACTGCATAAGGGGCAGAGAAGGAGACTCAGAAAGAAACAGCCCTAACTTCTCAGAATATAAAAGAGATAGTGAGAGACTCGTATTTTCAGGCTTTCAAGATTCTATTATTGTAGCCTTAGAATAAAACAGGATTAGCCCATCTGGTCGTGTTTTCTGTCTTGTCTTCTTGGGAAGGCTGGCATCAGTCCTTGCAAGTCTGAAAGTACAAATCTCCCACTGTCTCCTTTACATTCTGAGAACATGTGAAAGGTCCCTTCTGAACCTCTTTCTCCATCCATTATGCAGCTGTGGGGTCTGCCCTCCCTTATCTAGCCATTCTCTAGGAAACATCTCTTCCTTCTGTCTCTCAAGGCCAATCCCACATACCATTACAGGCTGGGAATACCTAAACACTCACTCGTATTGGTAGCTGGGGAACAGCTGCACTTTAAGCTTGAGAAACGCTGTTATATAGAATATCTTCCACCCATGTAGGCAATAAGCAAACCTCTCAAGTATGCACTATGGATCTTAACAACATTCACACAAATGGGTTTGATGAGTTAAGTAAAAGTCCCTAAAACGTTCTAAGTGCTCCTCAGGGCCGTCCAAAAATTGCTAGCATACAGTCATTTTTAACAGGAGCCAAGGGCAAGAGGATGAAATCCATGGAGAAGAATCATATTCACCATCTTCCTTTAGGAATAAGAATCAAACGCAGATCCTTTTCTGGCTATGCCACTCCTTCATTGTGGCCCAAAGAATGGCATGCCATTCAAAGGTCAGGAAGATGCCATCTTAAACAAGCCGTGTCCCACTGCTGTAGAAGGACAAGCCAAGGCACTTGATTCTTCCTAGACATTCTGGACTCCGCCTTCTCCCAGGAAGTGCTTGACTCAGCAGAGTTGCAGGAGAAGTCTGATAAAGCTTAATCCCTGCCCTCCTCCTGTGCTTTGCCACTAGCTTTACTTGTGGGAAGATGCCATCATGATATGCCATTAGCTGAGTGTATTGTGGCTGTTGAATGGGCACGGTTGAGACATGTTCTCTTACGCTGCTGGTATTAAAGAGATCCTTGATTCACTCTTATTATTATACGTATCTTTAATTACAAATGTTATAGGAAATCCTCAATTTATAACCATTTCTTTCGTGATCATTCCAAGTTACAATGGCACAAAAAAAAGAAACTTACGACTGACTGGATCTCGTACTTACGACAGTGGCAGCATCCCCGTGGTCACATGATTAAATTTGGGTGCTTCGAATCTGCTATATATTTTCTATGGTTGCAATATTTCGGGATCATGTGATCACCATTTGCAATCTTCCCAATGGACTTCCAACAAGCAAAGTCATTAGGGGACATTGGATTGGTCATAAAATTGAGTGTGACTCACTTAATAACCATCTTGCTTAGCAATGGAAATTCTGGTCTCAATTGTGGTCTAGGATTGGGACCACATGATGGGATTTTTTTAATGAGAACACCAGGATACTCAGATGAATTTTCAGTAGAGGTAGTCCTCAACCTATCACCACAATTGAGCCCAGAATTTGTGTTGCTAAGTGAAAAATTTGTTAAGAAAGTTTTGCCACCTTTTACGACTTTTCTGGTCACAGTTGTTAAGTGAATCACTGCACTTGTTAAGTTATTAACACTGTTGTTAAGTGAATCTCACTTCTCCATTGACTTTGCTTGTCAGAAGGTCACAAAAGGGGATCACATGACCCCCCTCATAAATACGAGCCAGTTGTCAAGCATTCAAATGTAAATCACATGACCTTGGAGAAGCGGAATGGGACTTTTAGGCTCCTACTTTTGGCTGTGTCTGCTTCTCCTCCAAGGTTCCTCCTCCACGCATTGTCCACCAGCTTTTCTCCCCAGCTGGCCCACCCCAATCTTTTTGCCCCGGCACATAGGCCCCGACCCCTCTGTCCCAGTCCCTTTGCCACGGCCCATTTGTCGAAATACAGTTTGTGTTGGGCGTTTGGGCACATGGGACAATTCACCACCAGCCAATCGGCTGGCTGCCAATGCTGGCAACCAGAAGTCACAGCACAATCGATGCAGGGACTGGGTTAGGGTTAGGGTTACCCACCCCTCACTCTTCTCTTCCCATTTGGTGTCAGAGAGGCACAATCAGGTACAGGGGAGCTTCCACCCCTCCCCTTCCTTCTCCTAACAAGCACCTGAGGCCATTTTGCTGCATCAAAGCCTCCCAGCCCCTGCATCGATCGTGCTGTGACTTCTGGTTGCCAGCATTTGCCAGCCAGCCGATTGGCTGGTGGCTAATTGTCCCATGCGCCCAAACGCCTGACACAAACTGTACTTCAACGAATGAGCTACGGCAAAGAGACTGGGACGGAGGAGCTGTGGTCCATGTGCCGGGGTGAAAGAATGGGGGCAGGCCAGCCGAGAAGAAAAGCTGGTGGCTAATGCACATTGGCGGGACCCTGGAGGAGAAGCAGAGACGGCCAAAGGTAGAAGCCTTGAAGTCCTAGACCCATGGAGATGCTGCAACAGCCATATGTGTGAAAAATGGTCTTAGGTCACCTTTTTCAGTTCAGTAACTTCAAATATGAACTGTTGTAAATCGAGGGCTACCTGTATGATTCCTTTTTAAAAATCAGAACCTTGGCTTGTGTTCTTTGCATATTGGACCAAGAGTTGTTCATTTGACTGATGTTAAAATGGTAGCTAATGCTCTCACACCTTCTGCTAAACCAGGATTTGTTCAAGCATTTATTGTTTCTCAGGTCTTGCAACATTATCACTTATGAGTTCACACATCACGGTAACCCAAACCCAAACAAAGCCCATTCCTTCACCCCTTGCTTGGTGTGGATACAGGTCTTGTGCAGAGCCTGTCAAGTAATAAACTGAGGGAGTTATTTATGTGAACGTGTTGAAAGAATCCAATCCCAGTTCAGCCATGCAAAGGGTGGCCTTGGATGCAACTGTCTTCTTCAATCTTGTAAGTTTTTAGCACAATGAGATAAGAACTGAAACAAAGTTTGTTCTCCAGAGAGTTGTAAAAATAGCAGTTCTGGATGGTTCGGGGAGGTATGTCATTAAAAACAAATGTGTTTTGTCTCCTCTAAGGCAGGAGGCATGTAGCACTTTATCTTTGTCCCTCCAAATCAAGTTCCTGAATTGACTGATTGATTGCAAGGTCCTTAATTGAGTTTGAATTTTGGAGCAGGGACACAACCATCCTTTTCTCTCTGCTGTCATATATATATATAAAATCCTGCCTCTTGAGTGCTGACCTAGCCATCCGTGTTCCAGACTCAGTGGAAAGTTGCAAAGTTGAGATGCACAACAGAGAAGAATGGCAGAATTAAGGGTTTGAGCATTGCTCCAGAAAGGCTGAAGGTCATCCTGCTTAGGAATTCCTTGTCTATCCATGCACGTTGTAGATGTGCCTTGGGGGTATGGAACAATGTGATTTTTTCTAACAGTTTATTTATTTATAAGGCCACACAACTCTTCAATAACTCAGGGTAGCAGTAAAAGCAGTCCCAAAATACAATGAAAAAAAAACAAATATGCAGATGAAAAGTAGCCATTAAAAAACAAACAGAAATGTAGGATCTGCCAGCCAATTTAACCCAAGGCCTGGGAAAATTCCAGGTTTTCAGAACACTTTTGGACATGGCCAGGGTTGGGGCCAGATGCACCTTGAAGAAGGGAGAGGATGCTATGACTATGACAGAAAAAGCACAATTCCTAGGTCCCATTAGGTGGTATGAACTGAACCAGCTGAACCCTGGCAAGACTGGGTGGCTTTTGGGTCCTGGAGCCTTCTGGTTCTAGGACTATATCATCTCTGATGCTGGATAGGGTTGCACTGCTCCATACAGACCCTGAGAGCAATCTGGGCGTGTTCCTGGACTCACAACTCTTGCTCAAGGAGAAGGTAGCAGTAGTGGTTGGAGTGTGTGTGTGTGTGTGCGTGTATGTGTTGTATAACTTCGTATTTTGTACCAGTTGCATCAGTGGTGTGTTTCAAATTTTTTTTACTACTGGTTCTATGCACGTGGCTTGGTGGGCATGGCAGGGGAAGGATACTGTAAAATCTTCATACCCTCCCCAATCCAGGGGAAGGTTATTGCAAAATCCCCATTTCCTCCCGATCAGCTGGGACTTGGAAGGCAGAGAATAGACTGGGTGGGGCCAGTCAGAATTTTCTCCGAATTACTCAAAATGTTTGCTACCGGTTCTGCAGAACTGGTCAGAACCTGCTGAAACCCACCTCTGAGTTGCACCAATTCCTACTCACGGTTACCCATGCTCTGGTCACCTCTCAGTTGGACTATTGCAATGCACTCTATACTGTATGTGGCTACCCCTGAGGAGCATCTGGAAACTTCTGCTGGTGCAAAATGCAGTGGCAGGAGCAGTGTTGTGTGTCTCTGGTAAAGTATATGTTACACATCAGTTGCACAAGCTGCATTGGTTACCAGTTTGTTTCCAGGTCCAATTCAAGGTGCTGATGTTGATCTTTGAAGTCCTACATGGCATAGGACTGGGTTACTTTGAGGGATTGCCTCTTCCAGATTTCATCTGTCCATCCCATCTGATCCAACACAACAGGTATCTTACGGGTTCAGTCATCTAGGGAGCTTCATCTGGTGGGACCTAGGCAGCAGGCCTTTTCTGCCATGGCCCTCGCATTATGGATTCTTCGGTCACCTGCTCCCCCTGAGATGAGGTCTTGAGCTGTTGAAGGTCCCTCAAGACCTAGTTATGTCAGCAGACCTGGAGACTCCAGAGGACGGGTGAATGAGTGAAATGGCTCCCTTTTTATTAATATTCCTCCTTCTGTTACATTCTTTCTTGTTTAAGTTTTGCTTGCATAGTTGATATGTTTTTTAACCATTATTATGTAATGGTTTTAGCTAGTGACTGTTTTATATTTTTCCTGTTTTACTGGATTGTTGTATGCTGCCCGGAGTCACCGTCTATGAGATGGGTGGCCATATAAATTTGATTAATAAATAAATACGGCTGATGGGTAGGCATGCCTCCAATGCGGGGATGAAATCTAGCAGGTTCTGACAGGTTCTGGAGAACCAGTAGCGGAAATTTTGAGCAGTTGGGAGAACCATAGTAGAAATTTTGAGCGGCAAATATCACCTCTGGCTGGCCCCAGAGTGGGGAGGGAATGGGGATTTTGCAGTATCCTTCCCCTGCCACGCCCACCAAGCCATGCCCACATAACCAGTAGTAAAAAAATTTGGATTTCACCATTGCTCCAATGTCCAGGAGAAACTATAAAAGAAGGTCTTTTAGATAAACCTAAGTTGAGAAAGCTATGTCAGAATTTTGGATTTTTTTTGATCAGTTGCTTAAAAGCCCAGCCTTACACTCTTTTGTCCCCTGATAGCATTATTTGTGCTTTATTTCACTTTCACTCCAGTAGCTCCAAGGCAGCCACTATCTTTAACTCACCTACCAATATAATTTCCCCCAAATCCTGCAGAGAAAGGCTGAGCTACATGAAAAGAGAAAACATTGCGGTTTAGTGCAGAAATGATTACTGTTTGCATGTTTGTCTCTTTAGCTGCTATCTGTAAGGTGGCAATTTTAAAGACAATGTTTGTAAGCTGCCCTTCCAAATGAGGTTTGGACAGTCTGTAAAACATAAAAAAGTAGTCAAATAAAGGTAAATAATTCTGAGTGGTTCATAATAATCCAATGAGTGTAGATTTAAACCTGGATCCCTCTGCTTCTAGTGAAACATATGGATTTCTATCTGGGGAACCTCTGTTTTATTTGTTCTTTGGAGTTTCAATGAAGGCAATGGCATTTTTTTTTGTTCACCCTGTTGTTCAAGTAATTTAGGGGAGGGGTCTGAGATTTTTTGGGGGGGGTATTTGGTATTTGCAGCAGGAGCTTCTTCCTTTAATTTCCCCAGAATCTTCTGAAAGCATTAGCCACATTGCAGCAAATAGACTAGAGAAACAAGTGCAAAGCAGCTGAAGAATAATTAAAAAAACAACAACCAAATATCACAACAGTAATCAAAAGAGAGTTCCAAAAGCAATGAGATGTTCACAAATAAATGAAGGAACAAAAGATGTCTTCAATAATAATCCTGAAGAGAATAGTTGCCTCTTTGTCTCTGCTTCTCCCGCCCACCTTTCTTCTTTTATCCCTTTTTTCTAATTCTTTGCTAGGCAAGGAATATGTGCTCAGATGTACATGCTGGATGGAACCATAATGTTGTATTGTCCAGACTGGATTCAGTTGTTGGATAAATTTGACCATTGAAGTTCATAAACTATGACTTAACCTGTTGGGTGAATCCTGTCAATGGAGGTTCATTTAATAAATCATATTTAAGCAAACTATGGCTTAGCAGGCTATACTAAGCCAGTCTGAGACTTAAGGACCTGCCACAAGTCCCTTTATTTCAGTGCCATTGTAACTTTGAATGGTCACTCAATGAATGGTTGTAAGTCACGGACTACTCTTCTTGCCCATCTTCCATATGTTATTTCTTGGCTGGAGAACCTTGCCTTGCATAAGATTGGTGGTACTTAGGGAAGGATTTTAAAAGAAACAAAACCCCTGGTTCTAATCTTGAGATAAGTATTTACAAAATAGTTTTAGCTAGTGGTGAAATCCAAATTTTTTTCTTTAGGTTCTGTGGGCATGGCTTGGTGGGCGTGGCAGGGGAAGGATACTGCAAAATCGCCATTCCCATCCTACTCCAGGGGAAGGATATTGCAAAATCCCCATTCCCTCCCCACTCCTGGAGGAAGGATATTGCAAAATCTCCATTCCCAACCCACTCTGGGGCCAGCCAGAGGTGGTATTTGCCAGTTCTCCGAACTGCTCAAAATTTCCACTACTGGTTCTCCAGAACCTGTCAGAACCTGCTGGATTTCACCCCTGATCTTAGCCCCATATTTATTAGGTGGCAACTCTGATCTTGGTTGTTCTTGAAAAAGCTAAACTGAGTTAGCATTCAGTCTGTTCTTATTCTGGTCTATTCTTGGTCAAGTTATCTATAGGTTCCATTCAACATGCAATATACTATTTTAGATTTATTTATTTATTTTAATTTCCAGGTGCCAGAACATATGAGTAATATATACGAATAAGTATTTCAATGAAACGATGCTTTTGACAACTGATGGGCTAGCTAAAGAAGGCAAGGCAAGCAGGTCTTAATTCAATTTCATCTTTGCTGTTATGGCTGATCAGCATCTTTGCTCTGTCAGGCCAAGGGAGGGGTTCACCAATTGATATAAATTAGACAAATAAATAAATAATTGCTGTGGGCTAATCTCAGTCACCTCTCTGACCTGCAGAGGTGGTCGATAGAGTGAAAGGCTCACAGCCATAAGATACAAGCAATAGCAGGAAGCTTACTAAGGGAAACCACTCTGTTGGGATTTCTTTGGGGGAGGTGGCATTTTCTTTCTTTGTTCCACCTTGTGGGAAATGGCTACTATTGTCAACCTTCTTTCTTCTCTCCTGTGGGTAAAGCTGAGAAGGATAAATTTGCAACTGAATCTCCCAACCCTGTTAAGAGACCCCCAAAAAGTGGTTTATTGTCTCTATTTTTGTTTTCATTCCTCCCCCCCCCACACAAAAAAAAAACCCAACCAAAGGAGAATGCTACTCCTTCTTTGCCTTGTGAGGCTCAAGACAGATTAGCTGTGGGTTTTGTTTTTTGTTTTAAATGGGGGGTCCTTTTGAGATCCTCATCTAGAGCAACAGTGGGAGGTTGGATCAGAATGTCAAATGTCAGAGAAGGGGGATCTTGATTGCTGATGCTCCAAATAAATGGCAATACTGAATAATTGGGTTCTTCCTTTGTCAGGACATAAGCTGCTAAAGTGCCATTCCTGGGCTTACCTTTTTATAGAGTTTCTTTCTTTCTTTCTTTCTTTCTTTCTTTCTTTCTTTCTTTCTTTCTTTCTTTCTTTCTTTCTTTCTTTCTTTCTTTCTTTCTTCCTTCCTTCCTTCCTTCCTTCCTTCCTTCCTTCCTTCCTTCCTTCCTTCCTTCTTTCTTTTTCTCTTTCTCTCTTCCTCTCTCCCCCCTCTCTTCCTTTCTCACTTTGAAAAGCTCAGCTACCAGCATTACTTTCAGTAAGATACACTCTTGCTTAAAATACTTAACTGAATTGCACAGCAAAATGTAAAAGCAGCGTAAGCAGAAAATAGAAACATTGGCTTGGCCAGGAGCTGGGAGAGGAGAATAAAAATGACTTTGCAATAATTGGAGTGGTATAATGTAAACTTTTTATTTGCAAACTGCCTCAGCCTTTAGTGTGAAGTGGTGGTCATTTCCAACTGCAGTTTTTATTTACAGACCGAATCAGCCCTGACCAGTCAAGGAGTGAATGTTCAAATGTTTCTGATAATGTTTTTATAAACATCTTTTAAAAATAACATTTGGATCCCAGTCTTTTCATGAGGGATAAGCACATTCTTGACTGAAAATGCTTATTTCATTTGGAGCGATTCAATGAAGGATAACGGTCCTTTCCAAGAAGAGATGCAGACATCTCTCAGGGTTAGTGAGTGTTTGGGGACCCAAATGCTTTTAAATTGAGGCTCTTGCAATCCTAAATCTGTGCAGAAAAAGCTGACAGCTGCAAAGCCCTTGAAATTATTCCTCCTGGAGAGTTGATGGAATTTGGGAAGAAAGGCTTTTTGAAATCTGCTGGGATAATAGCAGGGGAAGAGGAAAAACTCATCTCACCAAATCACAAACTAAATTTAGCTGTTAACCATCATGCTGTAACTTTGGCATGATATCTCACAGATAGCGTGTCCGTGACAGTAGCCAGAAAGCTAAGCAATTCTCCAAAGAATCAGAGAAGATTCTGCTGTTGGAGAAAGCTCTTCTTCCTGGCTTAACATGTGGTTATAGAAAGGATGCCACCGAGGACGAGGGCCTTGCTATAATCAGTGAGAAATTTTGGGAAGCCTAAAAGGGCAGCTTTGTAATGTGGAACCAGGGCTTAACACATCTTGAGCCATTTCTCTTGCTCATACAAGCATGCACTGATGATATCTTGACAGGCAGAGTCATACCTCACCTCTCTTCTGGCTTCTGGGACTTCATCAGTCTTTCCATCCCCATTTTCAAACCAATTGTCATGCTGTCTAGAAAGCTGCCTTTTAAAAACAAATAAATGAGTTGAGTCAAAGTCAAATGAGTTAATTTTGGTTGTTGACTAGCTTTACATGACAGAATGCATAGGAATAAAATCAACAAAAACAAATGAAAAAATGAAATTGTCTCTCTGCTATCTATCTATCTATCTATCTATCTATCTATCTATCTATCTATCTATCATCTTCTCTTTCTCTCGTCTGTTATCTATCTATCTTGTCTCTATCACCTCCCTCTCTCTCATAGCTATCTATCCATCTATCTGTCATCTTCTCTTTCTCTCGTCTGTTATCTATCTCTTGACTCTACATCTGTCATATCTATCTATCTATCTATCTATCTATCTATCTATCTATCTATCTATCATCTATCTTGTCTCTATCATCTCTCTCATATCTATCTATCCATCTATCTGTTATCTATCTTGTCTCTATCATCTCTTTCTCTCTCATATCTATCTATCATCTATCTCTGTCTGTCTGTCTGTCTGTCTGTCTGTCTATCTATCTATCTATCTATCTATCTATCTATCTATCTATCTATCTATCTATCTATCTATCTATCATGTCTCTATTTATCATCTACCTATTTCTGTCTATCCATCATTTATTTGTTTATTTCTCTCTCCCCCCTCTCTCTCTTCCCTCCCCCCCAACACCACCCAGTACCGGTGAAACAGTCTTAGATCAAATAAACCAATTCGAAAACAGACTACAAGCATTAAGACTTCAGTGAAGAACCCTCATAAGTATAGCTAGAGACAGATAAACAGGAGGGTTAACAGTTATTGTTATTTCAACACTTGGAACAAGTTCAGTCAAGTCAAAGCTGTTCTTTGAAAGGTCCTGTTGAATCTTGCAGGGTATTAAACAAAACTTGGCAATATTATAAGAAAGTGCTTCACTCTGATCAGCGGAAAGATAATTGAGATAGAAGTCAGCACAGTCTGGATGTTGAGTAATTGAAACAAAATGAGGTGATAGTCTTGGGACTCTGAATATAGTGCTATCCTTGTGAGAACCTTAACTGCAGCCTTCAGTTCTTCCTTTTATAGTTTTCTTGAGACTTGAGTCTAGTGTTTTCAGAGTCTTTAGACTGGCTTCTTTGCAATTTCTGATATATTGTTGACTGACATATAAACAGCAGATGGTGATGGAGAGATACTTGTACTACTTCTAGGCTTTGGAATGTCTTCTCTTGAGAATTCTGTTAGTCCCCTAGAGTCTTTTCTGGAGGAGCAGCCAAATCACCAGGTTCTTACTTGTGAATTAAAAGAGGCATTGATTTTCATATATTTTTGGATTATACTTCATTGATTGAGGGAGCCAGCTTGGTGTAGTAGTTAAGGCATCCAGCTAAAAACAGGAAGAGTATAAATTCTACTCCTGTGTCAGGTATAAAGCCAGCTGGGTGATCTTGGACCAGTTACTTTTTCTCATCCCTAGGGAGGTGACGAGGGCAAATATCTTACTAAAAGCCTTGAAACTGACTTAAAGGCATGTGTGCTCACACTCACACACACATACAATTGTATTGGTTGCCTCTACACAGTATAGAAAAGTGTAATAAAAGTACTGTGTTTCCCCCAAAATAAGACTCTGTTTTATATTTTTGAACCCCAAAATAAGCGCTTGGCCTTATTTTCAGGGAGGTCTTATTATTTTGGGGCATGTGGAGCAAGATGGGGCTCCTCTTGCCATCTTACCTGATTTTCAGCTCTGTCTCCCTAACCCTAACCAGAGGAAATGGCGGGGACCAGCTGCACATACGATTAAATATTTTCAGGGAGGGATTATTTTCAGGGGGATTATTTCAAAAGCCCAATTGGGCTTTTTATCCAGGGAGTTCTTATTTTGGGGGAAACACGGTAATAGAGAATAAAATAGGTCCATATCCTAAGAACAAAATGCAGGATGTGGCTGGGTTTTCTTTATTACCATAATGGTGCTTGCTTGGTTTAGACTTGGGTTTATTTATTTGTTACTTCAATTTATATGGCAGCCCATCTCAAATTAATGACCCTGATAACAACAATACTATAGAGCTATATAGATATAGCTCTATAACTATAGTATTGTTGTTATCAGGGTTGAATTTATATAGTATATATAGAATTCAAATCCACTCAGTGGCAGCTATGATTTAGCTCTTGTGATTTGGGTTATTCAGTAGACCATACATAAGGAAGCTATGACTTATCATAATATATAAAGCCATCCTGTAGTGGACAGTTTGGCATTATGAGAACCCCAGATTTTTAATTTCCTAAGAAAAGCAGAAGTAGTGCTCAACTTGTAAACCGTTTGTTTAGTGAGTGTTCAAAATTACAACAGCACTGAAGAACATCACTTATGACCAGTCCTCACGCTTTACGATTGTTGCAGCATCCCTACAGTCATGGGAATTGTGATCCAGCCACTTGGCAACAAGCGTGCATTTTTTACTCCTGCAGTGTTGTGAGTCTCACGTGATTGCCAGTTGCAGCCTGCTCGGGTGGCTTCCAACAAGCAAAATCAAGGGGGAAGACAGCAGGGAAGATTGAAAATTGCTGTCATGTGATATCGCCACTTGAACAAGAAATATATTCTCACTGTAGGTATAGAAATGCAGCAGGTGCACATTCCTAAGACCATTTGTGTGTGTGTGTGTGTGTGTGTGTGAATGACTTCTAACTATGTGTACTCAGAAAGAGAAACCCTTGAGTTCAGGGAGGTCTTTCCTTCAAGTAAGTAGGCATGGGATTGCAGTCTGAATTAGATTCTCTGAGGATGTAACTTCGGTGTCTAGTTATTCTAACTCTCCCTCTCCCCCAACCCCTAATTAGATAATGTGGAATAAATTATGCAGAAGGTGCAAATGAATTCAATTTCCATAATTTATGCAACTTGCAGACAATGACAACCAAAGATGTTTGGATGCCTGAAGCAAAGAAATCAAGCATGGCATATCCTCTGAACCTCTATGTACATAAATAATGCATTAATAATAGAGCTAATCGATCAATTAATTGATTCCCTTAGTGCACTGATTTACATTGCGTGTGATTAAAAACAAGAATTGTTCAAATAAAAAGGCTGCTCTATTTGTTTTCATATTATAACATCTTCTGCAGATATCTTCGGCAAAAATTAAAGTACTACTATTTAAGCAGTGCTTTCTCCAAAGAAAAGATGGGATGACCAAGTACGACCAAAATGCTCCTTCATAGATTTAGGCTTTGTTTACACACCAAAAGTCATGACATATTTTAAGCTTGCTTCACAGAACGTGCTCCAGTGATCTAATTAATAGTCAAGAACAAATGAATTCCATTTAATGATAGCTTGTCAACAGTCCATGTTTCCTGGAGCACTATAATGTCATGATGGGAAAGAAAGTCGATAAAGAAGGGATCTCTAGTGGATGTACTTATCTGGCAGGGAAGATACTATGACCTGATTAATATATCCACACTAATTTTACACAATGACGTAAACAAGGCTCAGTCCTCCACTTACAACAGTTCATTTAGTGACTGCTCAAAGTTACAACAGCACTAAAACAAGTGATTTGTGACCATTTTTCACAGAACCTTTGTAGCATGTGATCAAAATTCAGATGCTTGGCAACTGGTTCATACATATGACCATTGCTGTATCCCAAGGTCATGTGATCCCCTTCTGTGATCTTCTCACAAGCAAAGTCAATGGGCAACCCAGATTCACTTAACCAGGTTATTAAGTTATCAACTGCAGTGATTCATTTATCAACTGTGGCAAGAAAGGTCGCAAAATGGGGCAAAACAAATATCTCACTTAGCAATAGAAATGTTGGGCTCAGTTGTCATAAGTTGAGGACTACCTGTATTTAGGATTATGCGTAAGTCTTAATTGTTTGTCCTCGGGGTTGCCCTCTTCTGCCTAATCGTAGCTCTCCAAGGCAGCATTCAAACCCAGAAGCTTTTCATTATTTCCTACCTATCTGATATCTCGGTAATACAGTGTTTGTGTTGTTAAAGGCCACTTTAATGAATGCTGTGATTGAGATTGTATCAGTTCCAAAGTACTTCTTCCAAATCATTTTTTTTCAAGCTCTATAAAGCATCCCTTATCCAGGTACTTAACTAGCTCAGGTCTGGTTGAGTGACTATTGCTTTGGTTACCATTGTTTCTGGGCACTGCATCTCTTAAAGTATAGTCCATTGACCACACAGTGAATGAGATGTATAAAACAAAGAGCGAGAGTGACTCCTTTGCCTCATATAACAGCCAGAGATGTCTGAAGGACTCTTAAAAAGAACAATCTCCTTTTCTTCTTTCAGCCTTCACAGGTAAACCAAAAGGAAATACAACTAGAAGAACTAATTCTACTTTATTGCAAGGCGGTATTAACAGAATCTGGCATGTCTGAAAGTACCATTCTCCCACCATCACCTTTTCGGCTTGATAATTTAGGGAAGGTCCCTCCTGGGCCTTTTCTGTTCCCACTATGCAACTGTGGGCTATGCTACCTCTTATCTAACTGTTCCCTAGGTAGCATCTCTTCCTCATCTCTCAAGGTCATTCTTACATGTGTTACACATAGCTAGAGAAAATGGAGAAGATTGTATTTCTCATACCAGTATTTGGAAAATAAAGATTGGGGTTCTGTAATGTTTCTTCCCTAGAAGATAATTTAATCATTGGAAGAATTATGGAGATGTATTTTTTTAAAATTTCTCTCCCACATATGTTGGGTGGATCTCTGTTGTATTAACATACCCAAATTTCATTGTTGACATTCCCTGGTGATCTTTCTGGTTTTCTTAAGCTTGTAAGTGAGGAGATGCATCTCCCAACCAACATTGTGAAGAATTGATAGGCACAATGTTGAAACACATAGAACACTAGACCCTGGACTGGAATTCTGCATAGAGCAATGAAACAGACTGAGTTGGTTGGAGGTGGAATTAGCTGAATGTAGCTTCGATCATCAATGAAGATAATAGTATTTCAAGTATACCTAATGCATCAGTTGTCACAATCCTCAACAAAGTATCTTGGGGAGGATGCTAAATTAGAAAATACACAGGACAAATCTGAACTGAGAAGCAGTCTTTACAGCTGTGATCCCAGCACTTTGGTAACTAATGAAAATCCTGCTACAAGGTAATGGATCAAATGTAGGAGATCCTGGGTGTAATCTGGGAAATAGATCTAGGCAGTAAAAAAAGACCATCTTCTTAGAACATTGAAATAGATGAGGTTGGGCTGGGTCAGATGTTTTTAGGTATTTTTAATGCTCTCCATGCATAAATACCTTAGCACCTCCAAAAGGGCACTAGTGATGAAGTTGTGTGCTAAGACTGATCTTCTCAATCTTAACTGAATATCTGTGTAAAGAACTTCCAGTGGTCAACTGTTCATGTTCTCCCTTTTGCTACCTGTGTCTTACATTCAACTGCGGGAGAAGCAGCATTGCCAAAGGCTTTCAGGAATTGAAGAGTGGATGCCCTGTTGAGCCCAGGGCCTTGACAGCTTGTCATGGCCATCTTATTGTGGCCGTCTCGCTGCAGGGACAACTTGCCATGGCCAACTCACCACAGAACAACTCGCTGAGGGACAAGAATTACACTAATATCGAAGAAATAGTAGTCAAATAGAATCATTAAAGAAAGGATGCCAAAGGAGGGACAAAATAAAATGTGAGTGGCAAAATTAAAATAATTTTTAAAATAATTTTAAATAATTAAATTGAATTGCTGAATTAGCCCATGGCGAGTTGGCTGAGGTGAGTTGTCCCATTCCATTGGCAAGTACCTGATGAAGTTCAATGGATGACATCTACCCCAGGTGTCTCTTTTATTGAAAGCCAGTCAAGTACCTTTCAAGAACCGTGTTTCAGCACAGCTTTTGTTGTTTACTGTGGTAGGGCTTCCATTAATCTTCTTTTTAAAAAAAATGTTCCAAGCCTCTGCAGGTGCTTGTGTCAACCAAACAAGGATCCTGCTCAGGTGCTCTCGTGTGTGGCTAATTTAAACCTCACCCCTGTCATCTCTCACCGTGGTGTTGGAAAATAAATGTTGGGATGCTTGTCTGCAAGGAAGAACCAATGAGGTGCAGAGTTTAAACAAACAGGCATCACTAAGTTGCCCATTTTAGCTTGAAGCTGTCCTTTCAACTTTCCTTTTTGTGGTGACTGCTGTATTATTTCAGCCCGGGGCATCTCATGATGAGTAGAAAGTGCTAGTTTTGCACATCAGTTTTATGAATTTGCCTGAAGATAGTTCTTTGCAGCCAACAAGGAATCCCACAGATCTTTAGGCCTCTCATATAAAATTCAGTTTTGCATTTCAGCAGGAAGGCTGCTGTTACAATATGAAGTACTGGTAGCCCTGGACTTGCAACAGTTCTTTTAGTGACCGATTGAAGTTGCAACGGCACTGAAAAAAAGTGATTTATGACTGTTTTTCACACTTACAACTGTTGCAGCATCCCCATGGTCACGTGACCAAAATTCAGACTCCTGGCAACTGACTCATATTTATGACGGTTGTAGCATCCCGGGGTCCTGTGATCACCTTTTGTGACCTTCTGATGAGCAAAGTCAATGGGGAAGCCAGATTCACTTCACAGCTGGGTTGCTAACTTGTCAGCTGCAGCAATTCACTTAACAAAGGTGGCAAGAATTGTAAAATGGGCAAAAACCCACTTAACAAATGTCTCACTTAGCAAACAGATATTTTGACCTCCATGACTATCTGCATAGCATCTTCTTTTGGGGTTAGGGGGAGGAAGGAAGGGAGAATAATTGCCACCCAACTGGAGGCTACTGAGAAAGAATTACCGGTAAATCAAGCCAACAAATTGGGGGCCTGCCAGTCCGTGATTTCCCCCATCCCAAAGCCCATCATCAGAAATGCTAAGAATTGTAAGTCAAGACACGGGAAGAGCTGTGTTTTTCCCTGCCTTGAGTCTAAAGGAGTGAATTTGAAGTCTGGAAAATAGAAATCTGCCAGATTTTTCTTTTTCCCAAATAGCCTCATCATATTTATAGCTTTCACAATCTGGATGTCTTGGTTCAAAGCATGCGAGAGAAATTTTAGGTGCCAAAAACTGTTCCCTGGGAAATAAGCTGGAGTACATTTCAAAATACCTTACCCAGGTTTAACTATTATAACACCAAAGTGTGTTCTCCATAACATGGGGGCAAGATTGATAAAGCAAAGGAATAAGGAGGATATCTCTAAGGATGAAAAGAGAATGATAGGAAGGAGTAATACCATTGTGCCAACTGCATGTGGCTTTTCCCAATTAAAGGGGGAGGGTTCCTTTAAAAAAAAACCAATCCATATAGGCAATAAAGCATGTGCACCTCCTGCTGAAGTTACTCTATTTAGTGATTTGCATGTTCTATCTTTCTCTTGCTGTCCAAGATTTTTCTCCCTCTATTCATACGTATCCTCTGGTTATAACACTGTGTGGAATGATGGCACCAGGTTTCTACAACAGGCTGCACAATGGAAGCAATTTCTTGCAATCCAGAATGACTTCACTGATGAATGTGTATTTTCTCAGCTGAGGCAGCACAGAGTCTTGGAATACGAAGTGATGCTCTGCGGGGAAATTGTTCTCCTCTGCTGTGATAACTCTGGCTGATTTGCAGGGGCAGACATGACGAGCCTGCCAGATGCATATCGCCCAAGAGAGATTGCTGAGATCTGCTTTAAAACAAACTAGGGAGCCCCGTATCAGAGGCAGTCGCTGTTGGGAAAGGTGTTTTCTGGGAGCATAGAAATGGCTGTATCAGGAGCTGCTCCACATCTATTTCCTGGGTCAATTACTTTGATATCATTACAAGCTCTCTTTGAGGAAGGAAGGAAGGAAGGAAGGAAGGAAGGAAGGAAGGAAGGAAGGAAGGAAGGAAGGAGATGGGAGGGAGGGAAGAGAGGAGGAAGGAAGGGGGAGGGAGGGAGAAAGAAAAGGAAGGGAATGGGAGAGAGGGAGGGAGGAAGGAAGGAGAAAGGGAGGAAGAAAGAGGAAGGGAGGAGGGAAGGTAGGAAGAAAGGAGAGAAGGAAGGAAAGGGGAAGGGAGGGAGGAAAGGAAAAGGGGGAGGAAGGAAGGAAGGAAAAAAGGAAGGGGGAAGAAGAGAAGGAAGGAGTCTAGATTCTTCTTTGTAGCCAATTCAAGAGAAAATCATCTGCAGATCAATGTAACTGCAAGCTTTTCAGAAACATAAAGTTGTGTCTGGTGGGTGCTGAAGCAGCAACTGAAATGTGCCCAGTAAACCCCAAATGTTACTTGACTATTCACACTCAGTTGTGTCTTCCAACGCCTTGTTTTCACTACGAAGAATCTGCTGCCAGAGGCGGCCACTTTACAGCACAGAATAAAGTCATCTTTGAAGTTGGCAGTAGCAAAATGAGGTGGGGGGGCAAAGTCTGGGAAGGGAGGGGTAGCCATCCTGCCAAGGGCTTACAAGGAGCAAGACAATATTCTTGTGATCTCACAGGGCATTTCTTTTTGACTAGAGAGATATATTTTCATTTCTTTTGCTGTTCGGGAAGATGCGGTTTATTTCCATTGTTTCTATCTCCACAGTGGCATTTACCCCCCCTTTACACATCTTAATCCTGCTTTGTTCTGACATAAAACTGCTGTTTGTAATTATAGTTAGGGAGAGGGAAGCCATTCACCCCTCCATCCACCCCTTCCCTCTCTAATTCTCCACGTTTTTCTTGTTATCCTGAGATTTGGGGAATATCGTTCAAATTAAGGGCTGCTACGTGTTACATCTCTGAAAGACCTGGGGCAGATATTTCTAATAAACTGTGGCACGTCTGCTTTCAAGCTTGGTGCTCTTGGAGAAGGTACCACTGGTGGTTTAAGGCTGAAGATCGTGTGGTAGGGAAGCCACCCAGCACCGCATGAAAACCTTGTTTCAGCATGTGCAAGAAGGATGTCTCTTGGGTGTTCAGGCATGAAATAACTTTGCTCCGTCTTCAATGAAGCTTGTTGGCATCTTGAGAGGGGGAGAGAGCCAGCCAGCCAAAATGTATTTAAAAAGCATCTGGAGGAGTGAAGAAAGGATGCCTGGGAGCGGGTGAGAAAATAATGAAATCCAAGCATTAGACTAGACGCCGGTATGTGCACCATCTGCATTTGTGGAGAAGAGCTGAGTCAAGAACATTCACACTTGATCTTCATTGATCGTGTAATTTAGCTACATGCAAAAATTCAATACAGGTAGTGAATTATGACCACAACTGAGCCCAAAATTTCTGTGGCTAAGTGAGACAGTCATTAAGTGAATTTTACCCCATTTTTTCCTGTTTTTCATGAACCTTGGTGGTGCAGTGGTTAGAGTGTAGTACTGCAGGCTACTTCTGCTGACTGCCGGCTGCCTGCAATTTGGCAGTTCAAATCTCACCAGGCTCAAGATTGACTCAGCTTTCCATCCTTCCGAGGTGGGTTAAATGAGGACCCAGATTGTAAACCCCTTAGAGTGGGCTGAAAAGCACTGTAAAGCAGTATATAAATCTAAGTGCCATTGCTATGGCTATTTTACAATCTATCTTGAGTGAATGACTTGCAGTGGTTAAGTTAGTAACCCAATTGTTAAGCGAATGTGACTTCCCCATTGAGTTTCCTTGTCAGAAAGTTGCAACATGACCTGGGACAGAACAGCCGTCATAAATATGAGTCAAGCATGTGAATTTTGATCACTTGACTTATGGTGATGCTGCAATAGCATAAGTGTAAAAAGTGATCATTAGTTACTTTTTTCAGTGTTGTTGTAACTTCAAACAGTCACTAAATAAAGTGCTGTAAGGATAGCTTCTACAAAATTTCCACCCCTCCTAATCAGAGGTGGTATTCAGCTGGTTCAGTTCTACCGAATCGGTAGTAATGATTCTGCACAGTTCAGAGAACTGGCAAATTGCATCACCGGTTGGCCCCGCCCCCCTACCCTATATAGCTTGCCTTCGCCACATGGCCAGCTAATCTCCACTCCTTGCCTCTGCACCTCACCAGTTCTGCTCACCAAAGATAAGCATGCCACACTCGCCCTTTGCCTCGCCTCGGGGCCTGGGGATGTGCCATTCCCTGACTCCGGCCTTGCTCTGAAGCCTCTGTCCGCTCGCCATTCACCTCGGCTGGGTCGGGGAATGCACCATTCCCCCACTCCATCCTTGCCCTGGGCCTCTGTCCGCATGCCGCTGCCCCCCTCTGGCTTCAAACTACGCCCCTCCCCCCCGGGACAAAGCAATTTATTCAACCTGCAGCCTGCTGCACTAGGCCGAAGGCTGCGGGGGGTGGGAACAGCATGGATGCAGGAGGGCCAAAGCGGTTTAGGAATGGACTGGACAATTCTTCTTACCTGTAAGAAGTCCCATCTGGAAAATGATGCAGTGGAGATCTTGCAGATGCTTCTTCCGTCCCTTGCCGAGCCTCAGTTTCTGCGGAGATGCTCCGTGTGCTCTCTGCCAGGTCGGGACCTGCTTCTCTCTGCTGCTGTTCTGGCTGGGAGAGCGTCTTGTGCAATTTAGAAGCTGTGAGCCGCCTCTTTCCTCTAAGTTCCATCCGGAAAGCGCTGCAGCTGAGAGAAACAGCATTCAACATGGCGGCTGTGTCTCTGTGCTGCAGCACTTTCCAGATGGGACTTAGAGGAAAGCAGCAGCTCACAGCTGCTAAAGTGCACAAGACGCTCTCCCAGCAGTGTGGAGAGAAGCAGCCATTGCCCTGGAGAGCAGAGATGGAGGGGAGCAGGCTCCGAAAGGCTGCTTGGTTGAGCCTTAGTGGAAGCCGTGCGCATGCATATGCACAGAAGCCGTGCACGTGTGTGTGCGTGCGCTCACATTTTCTGTGAACCGATGGTGAGATTATTTGAAACTCACCACTGCTCCTAACAAGCAGCCACCAAAGACCATCCTGGAACTATGGAAGACAAATCAGGAGCTACAGGGTAACTGGACACAACCACACAACTGTCTTCCCCCTGGTCCAGAGCAATCTTGGCCTATATGGAAATCACTAAACAGACTGTGCCCTGGGGTAGGGAGGTCAATCTAAGAAAATGGGGCTTCCTTATAAAAGATACTCTATGTCAGAAGTCTTCAAACTTGGCAGCTTTAAGACTTGTGGACCTCAACTCCCAGAATTCTCAAATGCTGGCTGGAGAATTCTGGGAGTTGAGGTCCACAAGTCTTAAAGCTGCCAAGTTTGAAGACTTCTGCTCTATGTGAATGTGGAGAAGAGGAATCCATCTCATGATGTCCTTCAACATGCATGGAGGAAGACCTCATGCTGGTGAGAGAAAATGCCATCGAAGTGGCTCGCCAGTGGGCAAGCGTCACCTAGTATTAAAACCTATTTGTTTTATATACTTTTTACATGTGAACTCTATGACTTATTTTATACTTATTTTACCTGCTCAGTGTTGAACATTATATGTCTATAATTTGAAAGTGTTTCTGACACAAATAAAGAACTGAAAAAAATTACCGAGATGTTCTCCTTTAGGGGGGAAAAAATTGAGCAAATTTCCATCAAATCGAAGGGGAATGGTTTTGAAAATGTAGAAGAAACTTAGCTCACCACTAATGTGAACCCAGAGGCTTCGTTCCCATTTATCCCTGGGCCTCTCCGAGAAGGACCGAGTCTGCTATTTCAGCAGCTTCACAGTGAAAAAAAAAAAAAAGAGCCTTGAGTAAATATTTAGTCTTGTCCCCAAAGCTAATATCACAAAAGCAAAGGCTGCACTTAGGAGAGGTTGCTGTCCAACCCCCAAGCTTTGCAGCTGGAGACTCGTGGCTAACATCTGCCCTTGAGAAGGAGTAGCAACAGGCGACGTCTGCTCTTGCCAGCTGGGATTCTTCTCTCTGATATCTCTTCAGAATGCAATGCCTGGCCATGAAATCTGGCCTCCAGACCAAAGAAGCTGGCTTGGTTTCTTAACATGGGAGATAGTTGAATACATTAACATCAAGGTCTCATTTTCCCCCATATTTAGTTTATTCTAATCACTATAGCCTGTATATCCTAACATATGCATTTTCGTACCAAAGTTTGCCTTACATAAATACTTTTCCAAGCATTTTTTCCTTCATCTAATGGGGTTTTATCCTGTTTTACACCATGAGTACATTGTTGGGGTTTTTTTCTTTGCATTTTCCCCTTCCAGTTTATATACATTCTTTTAGATTGCTGGAGGTGCTTCAGAAGGATAACTGGACATTGTACGTTGATTGAGGAAGTGAGACCTTGCTCATAGGATCAAAATGCAAACAGAGCAAAATTCTCTAGATGCAGCTGCAGTTATTTTCATGAGTTTTTTGCCCAAAAGATTTTTGCTGTCTAGCAAAGTTGATTTTCTTCATGATTGTCTTTAACTAAGTTGACTGGTAGTTGGGGCATTCAGATACTTTTGAAGTTGGGGACAAGCAGGGACGAGACTGGCTACATATCAATCTCAATTCTGTATCTCTATCTTCTATCTATCTATCTATCTATCTATCTATCTATCTATCTATCTATCTATATCTGTCTGTCTGTCTGTCTGTCTGTCTATCTATCTATCTATCTATCTATCTATCTATCTATCTATCTATCTATCTATCATCTATCATCATCTTCTCCATCTCTGTCTGTGTCTCTATCCCCTCTCTTATCTGTCTGTCTGTCTGTCTGTCTATCATCATCATCTTCTCTGTCTCTGTGTCTCTCTCTCATCTATCTATCTATCTATCTATCTATCTATCTATCTATCTATCTATCTATCTATCTATCTATCTATCTATCTATCATCTATCATCATCTTCTCCATCTCTGTCTGTGTCTCTATCCCCTCTCTTATCTATCTATCTATCTATCTATCTATCTATCTATCTATCTATCTATCTATCTATCTATCATCATCTTCTCTGTCTCTGTGTCTCTCTCTCATCTATCTATCATCTATCTATCTATCTATCTATCTATCTATCTATCTATCTATCTATCTATCTATCTATCTATCTATCTATCTATCATCTTCTTCTCTGTCTCTGTCTGTGTCTCTCTCTCATCTCTCATCCATCCATTCATCTATCTATCTCTATCCATCCATCCATCCATCCATCCATCCATATAACTAAGCCTCATATTACTAAACAATTAGAATCAATATATTTTTCCATTTTTGTGCACAGGGCAGGGTTTAAACTTATAGCAATAGTTTTGTCTCTTAAGTAATCCGTGAACCAAAAAGGAGGTTTGGAAGTATTGTCCCCTTCCTCAGTGTGAATATGTCCCTGATCATATCATCTGTGTGTGCACACATGCACACCCACACATACAGCTAAAAACATCTGCCTATACCCGGTGTCCAGAACAAATATCCAGAATTCTTTTCTGGGAAAGCAAGCAACAATTAATCTATCTATCTATCTATCTATCTATCTATCTATCTATCTATCTATCTATCTATCTATCTATCTATCTATCATCTATCTATCTATCATCCATCCATCCATCCATATATCCATTCATTCCATATCATCTATTTATCTATCTAGCATCTATTATAAGGAGTTTTCTCAGTACTGTTTTGAGTTGACAACAATTTAATTTTTTTCTCCTGGCTTTGAGGTTGCAGGAAATGTTTATATAGCAGTTCTATGTGGCATGAGATTCTTTGGTTCCTGTTCTTGCCATTCCTATATATACTGTCCAGGCAGTTTCCCAAGAATCAAGATATGATTGAATAGATACATACATACCTACATATGAATATAATGCAAACAAGTGAACCAGAGAATTGAAAATGTCATATACTGTAGTTATAACTTTCTAAAATGTCAATAATTAGTTATGAATAATTACATCTCTTCTGTGTCCTGTTACCAGATTAAAAATCACAATTGAATTTAAACTAAAAATGAATACCGTAGCCAAAACCAATGGCAACAAAATATAAATCAAATGAAATTGTGCACTGTAATAAGTTCAGCTCATATTATTGAAATCTATTCTGATTTAAACACCTTATAACATTAAAAAATAGATTCTGTGCATAACCCTCCACCCCTCCCTCAAATTTCAAATATGGTATCAGCCCATGTTTTACATTGTAATTTAAGAATGGTTCCCTGGTTAAGCTGAAATCTGTGTCAAACTTGTTTCTCAGATAGGAAGTTATTCTAGCTACTGAAGCATATTCCCATAGCTTAGTTAGCTATTCATCCATTGAAGTTATACATTTTAAGGCTCATATAACTAAGCAATTAGAATCAATTTTTTTTTTCCATTTCCGAGCACAGGGCAGTGTTTAAAGCTTATAGCTGTAGTTTTGTCTCTTAAGTAATCCATGAACCAAAAAGGAGGTCTGGAAGTATTGTCCCCTTCCTCAGGGTGAATATGTCCCTGATCATACCTTCTGTGTGCGCACACATGCAGCTAAAAACATCTGCCTATACCCAAACAAATATCCAGAATTCTTTTCTGGGAAAGCAAGCAACAATTAAAAGGTTCTGTCCTAACTGGAGGATCTTGAAATGTGTGAGCTCACTGCTGTGATAGGTGAATTAATCAATAATCGTAGCGCTTATCAGAGTTTAGGGTTTCAAGGCTATTGATCACTGCAGCCTGCAGATAGCACTTCTCCCTGGGGTCTCAAATTATGGCCTCTTTTTTGTGTGTGTCTGTATATGTTCCAGCCTCAGCTGGGATTCTGACTTTTAAGCTTCGTCTGGGGTCAAGGGGTTTCTTTTCCTTTGGCACAAATTAGGCATTGTATTTTGGATTCATGGCAAATAGAAACATATGCTCCTTCCCAGATCATTTATGGGAATAAAGATTCTCAGAGTTTGGCCCATTGCCTTACTGGTGGCATGTTTGGGAACTCTGGCACGATTTTATTTTGTTGATGGAGTGATTCATATGGTTTCTCTGGCGGACGTACAAAATAAAATTTAAAAAAAAACCACAAATATGATCAACAAATTAAGGCATACCAGCCATAAAATCCTAGCTTTAAAACAGATTTTTGAGGTGGCTTCTCTTTGCCCTCTCTGTATGACATAGAGTGGGATTGTTCTAGCATATTAAAGAAATGTGTGGTGAGGAGGTGGGTATTTTTTTGTGAAATTAGATAAATAAATTGATTTGATGTAAATTAGATTTGATGTAAATATTATTTAGTCTATATCCCTTTAGTCAGGGATGAAGGAAAAGTGGTGATTTTTGGAAAATTTGGAAATGGGAGATCTAGGTCAAAATTAAAATTCCAGGTTGAGTGTGGTAGGCATCCAGTTTGCATCCAATTGATAAAGGGAAGCAACATATCAGTGATTTTTCCCAAACATAACCTAAGTAAGCTGAGCCCAAAGTTCTCTCTCCTTTTTTCTAATTTTTTATTTTAATTTTTTATTTTTAATTTGATTTATATGCTGCCCTTCTTCGGAGACTCAGGGTGGCTTACAGTGCGTTAAGCAATTCTTTTGCTAAGAATTAACTTTTTATCAGGTTCGCCTGATTTGCCAGTTGCGTCCCTTTCTGGATCGGGACTCATTAACTCTTATGTGGTACAAACTTATTATTGAACTTTAGTTGACCGAATTCTTGTGTGTAGGCTTGAATAAATATTCTATGCTTCAGCTTATCTGATGGTCCCAATTTTTTGTACCTGATAGTAACCTTACAATAAAGTACAATTAGCTCATCTAGTCATGTTTCCTGTCTGGTTTACCCTGGAGGGCTGACACATGCAAAACTTGGGGCTGTTGTTTATGTTAAAGCTTCTTCTGACTTTGTGCCTGCTGTGAAGCACCATTTTTCATCTAGAAATATGCTTTTGTTTTCTTCTGAAAGAGAGATCTCAATTCCCATTGATTAACTAAAGCAGAGTTGGCAAGATGTCTTTAATAAAGCCATAATCTTTGTGAAAGGCCTTCCTGATCTTTATCTCTCTGATTGCTTCTTGCCCTGGGTCTTTAGATATTTGAAGAAGGATGTCATGTTTACCCCCAATCTTATCCAGGCTGAAAATATTCCAGTAGCAACATTCTTTACAGGATTCCCCCCTCATACACACATTCTACAAGTTGACCATCCTCATTGCCTTTTTTACAGCCATATCCTATCTTGTTCCTATATATATCTGTTTGAAGGCCATTGTGTTTATCCTTCCCATGTTTCATTCCATTGCTTTAGGGCTGCTTTTCCATTTTCTCAAGATGTTTTGGGATATTATAAAGTATTAATTTCCCTACTTGTGCTTAAAGCCATAATAGTTGATAAAGGAATTCTCTAACCTGAAAGAAGTGAAAGATGGAACTTGCCTTGATGTGGGGAGTGGGGTTGGAAAATGCACATCTCTGGCAGTTAAACCATGGTTTGTCATAGAATCTAAAGCAGACCACAATCCCTCAATTGTCCCAAAGAGAGAGAGAGAGAGAAACACCAAAAGTCCTGTTGCCTTTTCAAAAAGCAACTTTGGGGCTGCCATGACTTGGAAGACTG
Organism: Masticophis lateralis; assembly: GCA_030761175.1. NCBI lineage: Eukaryota > Metazoa > Chordata > Lepidosauria > Squamata > Colubridae > Masticophis > Masticophis lateralis. The sequence goes on along the minus strand of JAUDYJ010000008.1, from coordinate 3,913,699 downwards.
AGAATCTCCATAAATCCCTCAATTGGTTCCCTGATAACTTGCCCTTCCTTGTTTTGGGGCCTTCCTGATCTTCTCCTGAGTTAATACTTTCTTTTTCTACTTCTTGAACCTCAGCTTCTCGTCCTCGCCTTGAAGATTCATCTCCACGGATAATAGAGCATCCGTCCGACCTCATTGTATCTAAGGGGGAACCAGCAACACTCAACTGCAAAGCCGAAGGACGGCCCACACCCATCATTGAGTGGTACAAAGATGGTGAGCGAGTGGAAACAGACAAAGAAGATCCCCGGTCGCATCGCATGCTGCTGCCCAGTGGCTCCCTCTTCTTCCTGCGCATCGTGCATGGACGGAGAAGTAAACCGGATGAAGGCATTTATGTTTGTGTCGCTAGAAACTATCTGGGTGAGGCTGTCAGCAGGAATGCCTCTCTGGAGGTAGCCAGTAAGTAGATTTTTTTTTGTCTGAACATGATGACCTGGATACATTGTATGTCCTGCTTTGTTAGTTTGACATGAACGAGGAGTTATGGGTTGGTAAGGAGTTACCTTGAACTTGGGTTACACATTGCATGCACCAGATCTGGATTTTGAGATGGAGAATCTTGTGGCAGTCTTCAGACGTATTTAGTAGGCTGCTTAATTGTAGCGTTGCAATTTCCCATTTCATTAGAAAGAAGCTATGTTATATATCTGGATGTTACAATAAAGCATTTTGGGAACTGGATGGTGGGTTTTTTTTACGTTAAGCTGAAGGGTTTTAGGCTTTGAAAAATATATTTGTCGAAATTTACTCGTGTGCCCAAATACAAGAGAATCTATAAAATGCTGCACGTAGCCTCACCCAGCAGGAGAATTGCTCTTCAAATTTTTTGGCAGTTGCTCAATATTCTTCTCTAGGAAACTTCATTCTCTTCTTTTCTCTTCTCTCCTTTTCTTTTCTGTTTTCTCCCAGAAGTGTCACTCAACATTCCAGAGCTGCTTAATCTTCACTGAACCATTCAGCTCTCTTGGGGAGTTGTTAGATATAGATATAAATATAAAAAATTGGAAGTATATTTCTAGCTATCTAATTTGCAAACCTTGAAGCTGAGCTTGGCAGTATCTTTTTGTGTTTCAATGACATATGAACCCATCTTGTGGATGTTAAATATTTATTTCTGGTTTGACATGGAATTGGCTGTAGAGGGTTTGATCGGGTTTACTGCTGTTGTAGTTTCAGCAATAATATAGCTTTAGGAATTCACCGACTACTCTAGACTTTTTAAACTATAGTACAGCCCAACCATAGACCCAAGATTAAACCATGATAATCTAATTAATGTCAGGGTTCCAAGTAACACCCCAATGAAAGAAGACTCCGAGGCTTGGAGTTCCTCAAAGTTCCATTTTATTAGAGATGTCATATTGGCACATCAGGGAAAACGCAAATCTGAAAGCTTCCAGGTTTTTCACACCAAAAAGAAAGTCAAAGTCCCTGCCCAGCACTCACACATCCATCACATGGTCCAATCATCCACCGTCCAACTGAAGACACCTCCCAGTCGTCCAATTCCAGGTGCCAAGGCACTGCGTTCTTGACTCTCCGAGGAAGGAATGTTATTATGATATATATCACCCATGCTCCATACAATCCTCCCTTCCAATTTCCCACAGTAGTAAATGTGGCAGGCCTGAAGGCCAAATGCAAAAGATGGCTTCCAGGCCCAACAATTATAGTATTGTATGGTTACTGCTTTGCTTGCAGTACAACAGCATCCTTCTCTGTCATGGACATCCTTTAGATGTCTGGACTTTAGCATTCAGATTTTATAGTCATTGCTGAAAATTTGGAAATGGAAATCTATGAATCCAAGGCTGGGAAGAATGATCAACAGTATTGAAAAATTCAATCTTGGTGTCAGAATAACATTGGTACCTACTTTTCTTTTCTTTGTAATATATACTTCAAAATTGCTTGACCCTTTCGGTCTCTTTAGCACATGTATTTATGTACTATCCTTTATGGCTGACTGTGAACCATATGGTCTCCTTCACAAATATGTATCTTCTAGATGCATTTGAGATTACAGATCTTGATATTCCCATGCTGCCTGTAATAACAATTTAGCTGGAAGATTCCAAGATACTGTTTTCAGTTCCGGGAGATCATGGTATGCTGTTGCTTTTCAGTAAAAATTTGAGCTTCTGACTATCTTGGTTGCATGAGTTTGGTATAAAGAATAAAGGAAAAAGGTTAGTTTAGTCTCATGAATGAAGGCAAATATATGTGTTGAAGGATCTTATCTGGGTTGGTCACTGGGACCAGAGGTTTAGTCTTCCAAGCTGTTGGACTCCAGCATGAGTCCAAAAGCCTGTTAGCTTAGTTTAACCAAGATTACAGTTTTCTGTCTGCCATGAAGCAATTTTTACATGTCTTCCAGTTTTATTTCTTTTATGTTAACAGCTTAGATGAAGGTTTGATGTGAGATCACATGTTCTCATACTGATGGGTGCTTACTGGCTTTGTTCTTAGTGACAGTTTTAGAGTGTCTTCCTACATTTCATTGATATTGTGTTTTGCCTTGTTTTTAATGTGTTGTTAGCTGTCCAGGGATGCATCTACGAGATGAACAGTCACATAAGTCAATTTAATTCATTAATTAATGTTGCTTGAGCATCTTCTATGTCATATTTTACTTTGACCTCTACTTTGATGAGTTACTGAGATTCAGTCCCAGTGTCTTTCCTTCCTTGTTGAAACTGAACTGATCTGAAAATAAGGAATTGAAAGCTCAGAATAATAGAACAGAATAATAGAGTTGGGAGGGGCCTTGGAGATCTTCTAATCCAAACTCCTGGTCAGGCAGGAAACCATGTACAATTCAGGCAAATGGTTGTCCAATCTCTTAAAAACTTCCAGTGTTGGGGGATTCACAACTTCTGGAGACAAGTTGTTCCACTGATTAATTGTTCTAGCTGTCAGGAAATTTCACCTTAATTCTAGGTTGCTTCTCTCCTTGCTTAGTTTCCATCTGTTGCTTCTTGTTCAGGTGCTTTAGAGAATAGGTTGATGCCCCCTCTTTTTTGTGAGAGCCCCTCAAATATTGGAACACTACTGTCATGTTGCCCCAGTCCTTCTTTTCATTAAACTAGACATACCCAATTCCTGCAACCGTTCATTATATGAACGGTTGCAGGAATCAAGACAATTCCTTGGAGATTGCAGTGTGCCGTAAAGAAGCATGGGCTTTCTTTTCTAAAAAAGGAGCTTTACCCCAAGATGGAGCAACCTGTGGCTCAGATACATCCTCCTTTTCCATGGCTTGTGCCCTCCCCCATCCTCAAGATAATGTCTCTGAAATTGAGTGGCAAAAAGCCGCATCCTACCAGCATGATTTTCTGTCATTTTTAGCAGAAAGAGATAAAATGCATTAACTCTAAAAAAAAAAAAAATGAGGATAAAGGGCTGAAAATTTCACCAGCCCCCTCTGGAGATAATACCATGATGCTATCATGATTATGCTAGCTCTCAGCTACTCCAAAAATTGATTCTATTTTTTTTGGGGGGGGGGGGAAATCAGTACAGCCCCTGGCTACAAAAACTTCATTTTGCAGTCCTTCTTACTGCTGTGTGTATATGTAAGGAAGAACATATCTGGGAGGACTAGCTCCCTATCCTTTTCAAAATAGTTTTCTTTTCACTTATGTGCTATAAAACATCTGTCTGGAGATGTGAGAGTGACAGGTTTTCTGTTCTGCTGCTCATCTCTCCTTTGTTCTCTTCTCTTGCTCCAGTTTCCTTCAAATGCCGCCTCCCCTACCGGCTGCACCATTCTGCATTAATTGAAAGTAAGAAGGGCCAAACTAAGAAGAAAAGAGAACTAATCTCATCTTTGTGGGGACTGGGAGCTATTTGCTTAGCAATATGAGATAAGCAAGAAGTCAAATGAGAGACAAAAGGGAAACTAATATGAATTTAGTCCATTTTGCACTGCTTCTTCCCTTATTGACTGACCACCCTGACCTAGGTGGATTTGAGATGACAGGAAACCAGTTTGATTGTTTTCCTGTCATGATGCCCATACTTGGTTGCCTTGAGATTGGATCAGAGGTGGATTTCAGCAGGTTCTGACCATTTCTGGAGAACCGGTAGCGGAAATTTTGAATAGTTCGGAGAACTGATAGTAAAAATTCTGACTGGCCCCGCCCCCATCTGCCTCCCAAGTCCCAGCTGATCAGGAGGAAATGGGGATTTTGCAGTATCCTTCTCCTGCCACGCCCACCAAGCCACACCCACAGAACCAGTAGTAAAAAATTTTGAAACCCACCACTGGATTGGATCTACTAAGATGTTTCTTTCCAGTGAAGACTTCATAATTTTGCTTGTACTTCTTCAGTTGTTTTGAACTACTGCTCCCAGAATTCCTTTGCGTTTGCAATTTGCATGGTCTGAAGGTGTCAAACATCTGGAAGGGGCATCCAATTTTATATCTTAGATGTAAGCCTTTTTTTCCCCAAATAAATTCATCAAAGATTATATTTTACAAACTAAAAGAAAAATAAAAAAGGTCCAAAGGGGAAAAAACAGGAAAGGCATAAAGAATAGATTAGGAAAAAAAGACATACAGTTAACTATCAATTTATAACCATTTGCTTAATGATCAAAGTTATGATGGTGCTGAAAAAAGTGGCTTATGATCAATCATCACACTTACAACCATTGGAGCAACCCCACAATCATAGGGTTACAACTCTAGCCAATGTCTTGCAGTCTTTTCATGAGATACAAGTGTCTGGAGCACTTGAGGGTGATTTCTATTCCTCTCCTTTGTCCATAGAGGTCAGGACCATAGACTCTCCACTGATGATATTGAGAAACAGACAGATCTTGAAGCACTATGTAAAAGTACCATTGGTACCCTCCTGCCCATAGCTTATATTCTGCCAACTCCTGGCATACAGCCATCATGGTTAATAGCTTCCATCAGTTTGCCCCATTCTGTTTCAACCTCATTAAGTTGCCAGCCAATTCTACACTTGGCAATTCACTATGTAGACAAACTCTTCTTCTTGTCTGTCCCTTTTAGTTTTCCTGGATGGCACCCCTCTGTGCAGATTGTAATTTTATGTAAATGCAATGAGAGTCAGCATTGTCAACAATGGGGGGTAAAAGATCCGTGGGGTGGCATAGTGGTTGGAATTTAGTATTGCAGGCTAACTAACTGCTCACTGCCAGGAGTTTGATCTGGACCAGTTCAAGGTTGACTCAGCCTTCCATCATTCTGAGGTCAATAAAATGAGGACCCAGATTATTGGAGGCAATATGCTGACTCTGTAAACTGTTTATAGAGAGGGCTGCAAAGCATTACGCAGAGAGGTATATAAATCTAAGTGTTACTGCTATTGTGCTTTAATCAGTTGTGTGGTTTATCCTGTAGCATTGGTTCTGCTTACGAAAGTGGTCCAGTAGACATCTTGTATGACATGCCCAGTTCTATGCCAGCAAGTCAAGGTTCTTCTTTTTATTCTGGTCATTTTCTAACAAATGTAAGCCAAGAACAAATCCTCAATTCATAGAGGTCCATTCAGTTCTTCTGATAAACTCTTTCTGGTAACCTGTCCAACTGCATTCCTGGCCAACTCTTTCAACCTGTGTGGGTGCCTTGGGATGGGGTAAAATCCATTTTGGTTATTTATCTACCCTGACCTCAGAGCCCATCTCCTGCAAAGCTGTCCAAGGTGCTCTCAACCCATTGTCTTGCTAATGATTTGATAGAGACAAAGATCAACAAACAAACCTTGTGAAAAGCCTTCAGGTCTGCGGAAAATGACACAAGAAAAATGATGGCCTCCCTTTAAGACAAGGCCAAATGCCACAAGCGAGGGAAATGAGATGCTAGCTCTGCTAAGCACTTGGAGTCACTAATACTTACAGGCATCTCCTGAGCTGAACTTCATATAATGCTATCAAATGTGTGTGTGTGTGTGTGTGTGTGTGTGTGTGTGGTTGTAGTTGCTTTTCTGTGCTAGAAGAATCTTAGGCTGCTTTGTGGCTTTCATAAGAGGTTATGGCCAAAATAAAACTATCAAAATTAAATTGTTTTCTGATGAGTAAAGTAAATTTTAAATAGATGGGCAGGTTTTCCAAAGGTGGGGCCTCCTTTGTAGAACATTGCTACTGTGAAAAGCCATCAGAGAATCTTTCAATAAATGTTCTTATTCACAGTGGCCATCCATTTGTCTGAAATGGTATTGAGTTTCCTGCTCAATATCATTTCAGTTGGACTGGAGGATCTCTGGAGTCCCTCCAACTCTGTTATTCTGTTTTTGTTTCTATGATGACATGTACCATCCCATCAACCTCAAGGAAAGTCTGGAATGCCATGGGCAGGGGGATGGACTAGATGTCTCCAAGGTCCCTTCCAACCCTATTATTCTATGCTTTATATTTCAAAAGATCAACTTGCTTCACATTGAATGAAACAGTCCTTTAGATTGGCAGGTAGTGGATGCAGAGAGCTAAGAGAAGACAAAGCAAGAAGTCCTTGGCTAGATTTGCATGTTGGACTTAGGTCAAATGTTCATGAATTTTGCAAAGCCTCTGTTTTGCAAATCTAGTTGTGGTTCAGTCCATAAATGTGCTTAATCAAACCATGCTTTAACATGGGGATTCTGGTAGTAGCTGTGGTTGTACATTGAAAGTTACCTGTACAGCTGTTTTACACCTTAAGTGATCTTTCTTTCTTATTCTACACTATATAACTAAGGAAGTAAGTTACTTACAGAAAGTACAGAAAGTGAAACTGAGTGGCTGTTATTCTGAGTGACGATCCTGCTTCTTAAAACACTAACTGTTGATTGCCCTCCCCCCACCCCACAATTGGAAATGTCTGTTTTCTCTTTATGGAATTGTTCTTGTCCCACAGATTTTCCCACAGTCTGGACGAGTTGCCTAGTCATAAAATGGCTGTCACAATAGGTAGAACAAATCACAAAACATAATAAATGTCATCTCAGCCTCCATTCAGCAGCACTGTTCATTCTTTTTTTTTTAATGTAAAGGTTTCCAGTCATTTCCCACTCTAAGGGGTGGTGCTCATCTCTCTCTGCTAGCCAAGGGAGCCAGCATTGTCCGAAGATGCTTCTGTGGTCATGTAGCCATCATGACTGTACATCAAGTTCCACTGAATGTTGTTACCATCCCATCAAAGTGATACCTATTTCTTCACTCATATCTGCATGCTTTCAAACTGCTAGGTTGGCAGGAGCTGAGCAGGATGGGAGCTAACCCCATCATGTGGTAGTTGGGTTTCAAACTGCCAAACTTTCCGTCAACAAGCCCAGTGTCTTTCTTAACCAATATGACACCGCACCCCTCCATTGATTCTTAGCATACTCCAAAAACATTTCACCATTCTTCTAGACTAGGGGTGTCAAACTGGATTTCTTTGAGGGCCTGATCAGCATTGTAGTTCTCCTCCATGGGCTGGGCATGGGAGAGGAGGGAGATGGAATGGATGTTTCCTGCAGCACCCTGCCAGCCAAAATGGGGCAGGGGGAGATTTTGTGAGCCACCCTGTGACCCATTTTGGTTGGTAGAGTGCTGCAGGAGGCTGAAAATGGGACATGGAGGGACTCGTGTGGCACTTTGCTATTTCCAGGCTTGCGGGCCAGATTTAAGCACCTTGCGGGCCAGATCCAGCCCATGGACCTTGAACTTGACATCCCTGCTCTGGACCATGATGATATGACTATTCTGAAGGTGGTCAGTCTGAGAGTAAATTATGGAAGATCTCCTGTTTCACCTTTGCCTGAATGATTAGATCAGCATTCTCTGGAAGTTCTGATCCAGAACTTTGAAATTTGAGGGGAATGATATGTTCCTGGCCTTGAACAATCTGCTCATCCCTATTTGTACCCCTAACAGGCCAGTGATCATATCCAAATAGCATTTTTGATGCTTTCTCTAATAGGCTTTCCAGGATGGAAAAATGTCTTTGAGCAAAAGGCCTGCATAATTCAAAATAGCTCTTTCCTCGCTATGCTTGGCAGTGTCCATTGATTGAAAACCTTAATCTGATCTGTTATGGTGTAGAATGCAAAGATTTAGGATCCACTGCCACGAAAGCCACATTGGAAATCTATGGAAATTGGGTTGCTTATCCCTTTTGATACATAACTATTTGCATAAAGTTTCCTTAGCTGTGCATTAACTTTGCAAACGCTCCACCATCCCAGCTTAGGCTATTACATCTTAGCAGCAGGATGGTAGCTGCACAGAAAAATGGCCTCACTCTTTAGCATATTTCAAAGGGTGTTGAGCAATTCAACAGCTCATTTTGCACCCTGAGGGGCACAGCCTGCCTGCTTGCTGATCTGTTGTATGTGCATGAATGTCTATAGCAGGGGTGTCCAACTTTGGCAATTGTAAGACTTGTGGACTTCAACTCCCAGAATTCCCCAGCCAGCATGGTTTATAGAGTTCTATTGAATTCTGGCAGAAAATTTCATGGCCGCTGAGCTGATTCAACTCTAGGATGGCAGCTCTGTAGACACTTGGCAAAAATTACAGGGGCTTGTTTTCCAACTTCCTCACATCTGGGAGGTTTTCTGGTTCACCTGGCAGGACTTTGCTTCCATTTCTTCTTCAAGAAATGGCAAGGGGGCTTTTGAGCTAAAGAGAAAAGATGAAAAGATCACACGCAACACAGGTCGTTGTTGATGGCTATCTTCAGTATTTCTTGGGATACATTAGCTAAGAGAGGGGAGGAATGGATTGGACCAAGATGAGGTCAAGTATTTAGAGGAGAGGGACTGGTCCAGTAGTTTCAGGGATGAGCGGTGGGTAAGGTGCTTAATGGTGGAATTTTATTTAATTAGCTTTTTAACTAATTTTAAAAAGGAGATTGGTTTAACTAATTAGTCTCTTTTAGGGTTCAGATTGTACTTTTCCTCTGTCCCCGTTTCATAATGGTAGGAAACTATGCTGCCTCTTTGGATTTCTTTACTAATGTATTTAATTCCTCTCCCTCTTTATTGTTAGCCTGTGGAAAAAGAAACCTTAGGAATAGTATGCACTATTAAAGTAAAGGCAAAAGATGCTGCAGCTGTCAGAAATACCTACCGATTGCCAAGCGTCCAAATTTTAATGTGTGTGGCCCTGAGGATGCTGTGAAGGTCGTAAGTGTGAAAACTGGTTGCAACTCATTTTTCATTTTTCAGTGCTGTTGTATCTTCAGTCGCTACACAAATGGTTGTAAGTCAAGGACTGCCTGTACATTGTATTAAATCCCAGCGTTTTCCTGGAGATGCTAAAGGAGTAGCTGAGCTGCCTCATTTTAAAAATGGGAGGAGGCTGAAAAATCTTCAATTCTTTTTCTTGGCTTAAATGCCTAATAGCCGAGCGTGCTGCTAATCCAAAGCTGCTCCTATGCTCAGAGCCTCCCTATCTTTTAGCTGCATCTTAGCTGTTGCTTTTAATGAAAGACTCGGAGGCATCGTGTTGTGTCCGCATGAGGGATTTAAAGGAGGCGAGGTCAAAGAGGAGCTCCCAGTGGGGGGAGCAGGTCTTTAAATCAAGAGAGGAAGAAGGGCTTGAGCGAGCAGCATCTCAAAGGTGGAGTTGAGGGACGGGAACAGAATGGCCTTTTGTTGGCGGTAGAAACGGATTATGGGCATGGTTAAAGGGTTCATCTCCTTCTGCTTTCTGTCCCATTCCTCCTTTTTTGTGTACTTCAGAATAGGGAAGGAGAAAAATTTGGCTGGTAGCAATTAGTAAGCAGCCCAACTTCTGCCTCCCCCTCCTCCTTCTGGTGCAAATGGATTTTCTGCTACTTTCCCATTAAAGGATGGATTTGGCCCCAGGTAAACGGCCCAAGCACCCTCCATTAAAAAGGAGCTGCAGGTAGCATCTTACGAGGATGGCAACGAATGGAATGGAACCATTTTTAGATTTTGCCAAATGGTTTTGCTGGCACAGTTTGGAGACTAATGCTTAGTTGAAATGCCGTTAAGTGGCAGTTAGAAAAGGCCATGAATATTTTTAGGTCCAGGGGAAGTGGGCAGGGCAACCAAATTTGTAGCAATCTGCTCAAAAACTGTATTGCTTTGCAACTCTGCTTTCTATGTGTGGAGGGGTTTAGGGCTAGAATCATTCTAACCATCCTCAAGGTTTATTTTCTCCCCTGTCCCCCAAAGTTTGAATATGGGGCCAATGGCTCAGCAGTTAAAGATGCTGAACTTGTAAGATGGAGACCTGACAGTCTGGCTTCGAGACCGAAGCTCTGCGGTCTCGATGAGCTCCCATTTACATGCCCCAATTCCTGCACACCTAGCAGTTTGAAAGCATGCAAATGCAAGTAGATAAATAGTTACCACTTTGGTGGGAAGGTAACAGTGTTCCTTGTGCCTTTGGCATATATAGTCATACTGGCCACATGACCACAGAAATTGTCTATGGACAATGCTGGCTCCCTCAGCCAAAACACAGAGATGAACACCATTGTTGTGAACTAGGCCTACTGAGTCATTAGAAGACACAATTAGTCCCAAATACTAAAATACTAAACCTATTTTATTGTCCCAGTTAGTTGCAAAAGGAAGAAGTCCTTCGGGATAATCACCAACCTTTATCTTCTTTGACACCCTGTCAAAGGCCTTACTTGCAAAGCCCCACGAAGTTCAGAAACTAACAAAAGATGCTGGCTGGAAACAGAGTTAGCAACGTTGCTTTCCTGCCAAAAGGCCCAAGTGCCTTTGTTTCTCTTTTAAGCCTTATGGGAGGAGCCAATCATCTCCTCATCTTATTCCCGAGTCATCCCTTTTGCTTTAGCTGCTCTTGCCTTCTGGCAGCTCTCCGCATACATGCACTAGAAACAGGCTCCTCTTGTTCCTCTGCCTCTCTGCTGTCTGACTCTGGGGGCTCCAGAGTCTGCACATCACTCCCAGATGGCCCTGGCTCCATCTCTGCCTCCAACACCTTCCCCAGACTCCAGGACTGGCCCATGTTCCTCCCTGGCCTCCTCACTGTCCGACTCCACTGCCAGCTCCACAGGCTGCTGGCAGACCACAACAACCATGTCTTAGGGTTGGACACGACTGGACAGGGAAACCTTTACCTAGGTTTTAAATGTGAAAATTAAGAGGAATATTCCAGAAAAGTCATAGCTGGAATGACATTTATCGATGTAGAATTAATTCTATTTTAATAGATTCCTTGAGTGGAAAAATAAACCTTGAGTGGGAGATTTCAAGAGGCCCTTAGATGTGGAGCTGCTGATAGAGTCCCTTAGGTGCTGTCATTATCTGGCTCCAGGCCGTTAGTTCTACTGCCTCACCCTGTGTCCTTTTCTATCAATGCAAATACAAGAACTGTCCTCTCAAAGTGTCCTCATTCATGGGATTGGCATTGATGGGATGAGAGTCTCTTCTCAACTCATGGTTTCTTGCAACTTTCCAGCCATGTTGACTCCAGCCTCACTATGCCTCCATCAGGAGGAAGCCTCAAGAAGGAAATAGCATTTGTCAGAACCACTTTGGTGCCTCCTGTCCTATGCCTGGTTTCCAGAAGCTTGTCAACTTCGTAGAATCAAAGAATTGCAGAGTTGGAAGGGACCATTGAGTTTAACCCATACAATTCAGTGCCAGAATTTCAGTGAAAAACCAAATGACTATTTCCAACCTCTACCTGAACACATCCACTGAAACAGAGTTCAACATCTCTTTCAATAATTGGTTCGAGTGTTAAATTGATCTTACAGGTTGTCTTCGACTTATGACCATAATCGGAACTAGAATTTCCATTGTTAAGCAAGGCAGTTGTTAAATGAGTCATGTCTGACCTGGCTGAGACCAAATGACCCAGTGGGCTTTGTGTCTCTGAAGCAGGACTCTGTCTCCCAGTTTCTAGCTGGTACATTAATCACCACATCAAAGTGGCTCTCATCCTGCACTTTAGGACAACATAAAAGAGTTTTCCATCTCTCTCTCTCTCTCTCTCTCTCTCTCTCTCTCTCTCTCTCTCTCTCTCTCTCTCTGTGTGTGTGTGTGTGCATGTGTCTGTGTGTGAGAGACATCCCATCCGATATTTGAAGAATGATCTTAGATCCCCACAAGCCTTCTTTTGTTAAGACTGAGCATATTCACATCCCTCAATTTCTCCTCATAGGATTTCATTGCCAGTCCCTTGATCATTCTGATGTCCTCTGGAGAATTCCCGTTTTTGCCTGCATCCTTCTTAAATGGATGTCCAGAACTGGTCCCTGCATAACCTTTTTATTTCCTGGAGGAAAACCAAGAAAGACTTCCTTAAGCAACCCGTAACACAAGAACAGCATTTCGCTTCTAATTATTGCTTCAGTCTCCACTATCCCCAAATCTTTGAGCAACTAATACTTCCATAGAGGAGACTGGGGTTGAGAGTATCACTCTTAGAAGTGTTCTGGAGACAGAAATATGTCCACGGCTCTGAAAACTGACTGACAGCTCCGTTGAGAGTCAAACCACAGCATGGGCAGCATCTTGGAACATCAGTCAGCCACCTCTGAACTGGAATTATTTATTGATTTTTGTGTCACTACTCAGTCCATTACCCAGACAGGATGCATTTATATAATTTGGAAAAGGGGCGACTGCTGGGTAAACAAACCAGCAACGTATTTCTTGCCAAGCTATAGTTTCCTAGTTCTCAATACAAAGTTATACCAGAAGCTGAATTGATGGGAGGGGGCTTTCATCTAATCTAAAGATTATTTGTAGCTAGTCCTTCTCTTCCTGAATAGTCTCCTAGAAGCAAAGCCTCCTATCAACCCTAAAAATACAATATTCTTCAGAAATTGGGGCTCAAAGTCACCCAGCCATCTTTCACACCTAAAGTGAGACTAGAACTCACAATCTTCTGGTGACTTGCCCAAGGTCACCCAGCTGGCTTTCATGCTGCCTAAGGACTCATAGGCTCCTGGTGATTGGCCCAAAGTCACCCAGTCCCTAAGGTGGGACCAGAATTCACAGTCCTCTGATGGTTGCTCCAAACTCATCCGGGCATTTTCCACGCCTAAGGTGGAACTAGAACTCACAGTCACCTGGTGATTAGTCCAAGTCTCCCAGATGGCTTTCCTGGATAAGGCAGGACTTGAACTCATGGTCTCTTGCATTCTAGCCTGCTGCCTTAGCCACACTCTAATGATCTGTGGGGCCTCTTGAGAAGTCTCATTTTCTTTGCCACCCTGTAGGCCAAAATGAACTTCTCATCTCAAGCTGGGTGAGGCTGCAGATTCCTGATAAGCACCCTGCATGGCTTTCCTTAAAGGGGAAGTTTGGATGCTCCTTTGAAGAAACAGGGAGAACCCTGTATTTATAAGATAATTTTAGCATCCAGTGGGCTTCATGTCTGTCAAGCTTGTGGGTCTGGAATGTTGGTGGTGAAAAGCTGCCTGAGAAATAACAACTGGTCCCTCAAACAAACATGCCGCCTCTCTTTTTCCCTCCATTTGCAAGCAAACATTTTTGGCAAGAAAGTTCTGTCTAGGAGAGACTTTTATCTGAGCCTTGTAATCAGGCTGGCTTCCTTGCTTTAGGAGGGATTGTCTCCCCTTTTGTGAAGGGAGGTGGCTTTGTTTCTTCTTTGTACTTTCCAGTTATGGTGACCTCCCCCCTGCCCCAATAAAGTACACCCTCTTCAGGGAAGGAAGTCACATGATTGTCATTAGAGGGGTCCCCCTCCCTCTGACTGCTTCTCCATCTCTGTCTTGTCTCCATGAACCATAGAGTGAATAGAAGATATTCACTCTATGGAGAAGATAAAGGTTTTGTCCAAGTTGGAGCTATTCAAACCTAGGAAACTAGTGATAGCTAAAGGGGGAAATTAAGTCATTTTGTAAGTAATGGGAGTCATTTGGCATCACCCTTTCAATTTTTTCCTTGGTGGTGATGGTGAGAAGTTAAATAGAATGACATTCCTTTTAATTTTGGCAATGGAGAAAGATTGGCTTCAGTTTGAAGGGAGAGATCAAGTTGCCAAAAAGGGCAGGGTGAGGGGGGAGGAATCTTGCTGGTCCGTAAACGAAGGAAAAGGGGGAAAATGATCTTTTGTGTAAATTTTTATTTCTGGTCTTTAAGGCTTCTCCTCTTGAGTGTTTTTATGTGCTGGAGATTTGTGGTCAGCATCTATTTGTCTCAGGATTTGTTTGTTTGTTTTTAAAAAAAACTCATAGAAATAAAATGTAGGTTCTTCACATTACTATCGTTTCAAATGCTTTTTATTTGTAATGCTGGTCTATGACCGTAATAAAAACTAATTGAATTGAATTTCCGCATTTTATCATCTTTCTTGCCACAGTTGATAAAGTGACTCACTGTAACTGTTCAGTTAGTAACCCAGTTGTTAAATGAATCTGGATTCCCCATTGATCTTCTTTGTCAGAAGGTCCCAAAAGCTGATCACATGACCCCAGGACACTGCCATTGTCATAAATATGAACTAGTGGCCAAGTGTCCTAATTTTGATCACGTGACCCCAGGGACACTGCAACAATCATAAGTGAGAAAAATGGTCATGTCACTTTTTTCAGTGCCATTGTAACTTTGAATGATTACTAAATAAATGGTTGTAAGTCAAGGACTGCCTGTAGTTTACCACCCCCACCTGGGTGTGACTTTGTGGCTTTGATTCAGGAGGAAGGAAGATTTTGTGCACGGGGAGTGAGTTGGGGAAGAACACACAAGAGTTTGGTCACAAGTTGGAAGTTATATTCCTATTTTCTTGTCTTCCAGATTGCAGAGAGGAATAGTAATTAACTCTTTGAGAGACATGTGTGTGTGTGTGTGTGTGTGTGTGTGTGTTGGTCTTTGGTTATTTGGGTCTTCTCCCGCGTAAAATTGGAAGTGTCTTGGTGACGTTTTGACGAAGTCTCATTCGTCATCTTCAGGCTGATGTACTCGGCTTCGTGCACGAAGCCGAGAACACCAGCCTGAAGATGACGAATGAAACTTCATTGAAACGTCGCCAAGATACTTCCAATTCTACGCGGGAGAAGACCTGAATAACCAAAGACCTACATACAAACACCCGCGAAAACCTCAGAAAACAAATATTGTACCTCTACGGGGAGGAAATCCACCATCTCACCAGGACCTATGAAAAACTAGAAGTCCAAATAGCTTCCGTTTTATGTGACCTTGCATTCCTACGCAACTGCCGAGATCAAAATTTAATCCCTACAAGCTTCCAATTGAAATTCCACTCCAACTCTGCAGCCACCAAACGCATTCTGAAAAGAACAGAACTGGCCCTAATCAGAAATGAACTCCACACAAAAAGATTCCTCCTAGACCGAATCAACAAGGATCTTCTCACACTTCACCTCAAACTCAGCAACAAGATCCACCCTGCACTTTGGGACAAATCCAAGCAACTTGCAGTCTGGAGAGCCGAAACACAGACCACCCTCAAGACAGACACACACACCAACAAACTCCAAAGACTACAAGAACGCCAGAAACAAACCCCTCCACCCTCACAGCCACACATGAAACAAACAGTGCATAACATCTCAGATAGGATCCTCACCAAAGCCGAAACCAATGTCCTTTCCAAAGGATTCAACTTTGCAGTCGCTTCCAAACGCATCCCCACTGAAACCATTATATGCGGAGTTGAAACCAGCCTGACCAAAATCAACCCCGATGATGCAAACAGAATCAGACTCGAAATCACCAACATCCTCTGCACCAGCAAGCCACCCAAAAGCAACTTACCCAAAGAGGAACAGACAGCACTACTTAACCTGAAAGAAGACACCAGCATAATAATCCTACCAGCAGACAAGGGCAACGCCACGGTGGTTATGAACACATCTGACTACCAAACCAAATTAACCAACCTACTCCAAGACTCCACATACAAACCCCTAAACACAGACCCCACCACCTACCTGGAAAAAACCACCAGATCCAAAATAAAAGCCTCCCCCATCAGTGAAGAGATCCAGCAAAGAATCATTCCCAGAGAGAAATCATCCAGATGCCCTAAGCTCTATGGTCTCCCCAAGATACACAAAGAAGGAACCCCACTTAGACCCATAGTCAGCTCCATAGGCTCACCTCTACAAAACCTAGCCAAATTTCTCGCCAAACAACTACAGCCCTATGCAGAATCCATCACCTCGCACGTAAAAAACTCATTCCAGCTTCGATGTCATATCCCTCTTTACCCAAGTACCAATCAAAGAAGCCTTGACAGTTATCCAAAACAAATATAACCCCCCCAAGCACATCCTAGATCTGACCAACCACTGCCTATCCAACACATATTTCATCTATAACGGACAAAAATACAAACAAATAGAAGGAGCACCCATGGGATCACCCCTCTTGCCTGTCATTGCCAACCTCTATATGGAGCACTTTGAAATCCAAGCTCTAGAAAAATCTGATCACAAACCAAAACTCTGACTCAGATACATAGACGACACCTTCATAATCTGGCCACATGGGAAAGAAAAACTGGACAACTTCCTCACACACCTCAACAGCCTACACCCCAAAATATAGTTCACCATGGAAACGGAAGCAAACAACCAACTTCCCTTCCTGGATGTCTTAGTCTACAGGAAATCCGATGGCTCCCTAGGACACACTATCTACCAGAAGAAAACACACACAAACCACTATCTGCATGCACTCTCACACCACCACCCAGCCCAGATCAACTCTGCAGCCAAGACACTCATCTACAGAACAAAACACTTAGCTGACGAACAACACCTAAAAACCGAACTACACACTCTCACTAACGTGCTAACATCCAATGGATTCCAAAGAAATAAGATTACCAACCTAATCCAAAAAGAAACCCCCACTAAAATTTAAGACAGAGAACAAGAAAACGGCATAGCCCTCCTCCCATACATAAAAGGCACAACAGACAGAATAAGCAAAATCCTCCACAAACATAACATCAAGACAGCATTCTGCACAAACCGAAAAATATCCACCATCCTAAGGAACCCCAAAGACAAAATTGAGTTAGAAAATCAAGGAGTATATGAAATCCCATGCACCACCTGCCCCATCACATACATCGGACAAACCAACAGAAGAATAAGTGCACGCATTGAAGAACACAAAAACTCAGTCAAAAAAGAGGAACAAACTTCTTCCCTGGTCCAACACTTTAAAGCCACAGGACATGAAATTGACTTTAAAAAGACCAGAACTATCACCAAAACTGAACACTTTAATAACAGAATAATCAGAGAAACCATCGAGATAGAAAAACGCCCACACAGCATGAACAAACGAGACGATACCTCCCGCCTACCAGCCATTTGGAAACCCGCTCTTATTGACAAACGAGTCCCTAACACGATGAATGACACCAGACCCACACTCACAAGAGCCACACAGGATGTCACCACCACACATCCACGCAGAAAGCAGACTCAAACCCACACTGATAATGAGGCATGACCAAGGACCAGAAGCCAAACCGCAGCTGCATCATTAGCCACTTTTAACCCCTCCAATCCATACATGAATCAGACCGACACCCACCATGAAGAGCTCTCACGGCCACAAACACGAAGCCAAACAACAACAATGCAGCTTAAATCCCCCTGCAACTCAGACTAAGCCGAGCACAACCAAGCCCCCACCCAAACAGAACACACCCCCAGCCAATCAGAGCACAACCAACCCCGCATCCAATCAGAGCACAGCCAAGCCCCTAACCAATCAGAATACACCTCCACCCAATCAGAACACAGCCAAGCTCCCACCCAATCAGTTCACACCCCCACTAGCAGTTAAAAGGAAGAGACAGCTGCAATCTCACATTGCTCCTGGAAGCACGAAGCCCAGAACACCAGCCTGAAGATGATGAATGAGACTTCGTCGAAACTTCGCCAAGATACTTCCAATTCTACATGGGAGAAAACCCGAATTTTCTTCTGTGGAAGATTGTTGGGGAAGGGGAATATGTTTTTTTAAATTTTTTTTTAAAAAGAGAGATTTGTTCAGAATGCTGAGTTGGTATGGTGGATTCACACATCACACTAACCCAAAACTAAGGCACAAAATGGTTTAGTGAAAAGTGTGTATATAGAGGGAACATATTTTGTAATAAAGTCATTGTTATCCTTTGTCATAGAGGAAAGATTCTTTGTAAGCAACCCAAAGAAATTTTTGGAGGCAAGCTATTTTTGGGCTCTTTGTGCTTTCAAATCATTATACCAGATGTTCTTGCTGTTGTGAAGATTCTGAGGGAGCATCGCCACATGAGATTCTCAGAAGTGAGAAACCATTTTTAAATTGGCATGGAAGTTAAGTGGACATTTGATGCCTTCAAAGAAAGTCCGAAGGTTTGTCTCATTTTGGTTTCCCTTCCTTTTTCCAATCCCTTCAGATTACAGTGGGGGTAGAACTTTTGTCTTCCCAGACATAGGCAGAGCACCTGTTTTGCAGATAAAAACC
The DNA here is from genome assembly GCA_030761175.1 of Masticophis lateralis. NCBI lineage: Eukaryota > Metazoa > Chordata > Lepidosauria > Squamata > Colubridae > Masticophis > Masticophis lateralis. The sequence continues at coordinate 3,895,253 of JAUDYJ010000008.1, read as the reverse complement.
CAAGCAGCAATAAAGATGAAGCAATGGGCATCATTAAATCATTAGCAAAAAAAGAAAAAGAAAAACTTGACAGTTTTTATGAGGCGTTTTTCAGTAGCCTAAGATTTAAGCACCTTTCATAGCAGCTTCATCTGACTTTTGATGTCCCTACTGATTTTTTTTGTTGTTGTTGTTGCTTATAGCACAAAAACAACTTCTGTTTAAAGGAAGTGTATGCTGGAAAATCATTCTTCAAACAAACACAGAAGCCTGTGAACTTTTTTTTAAAACCACAAGTGCTTTAAAAGGAGCTGCTCTGTTCCTAAAATACTTTTAAAAGTCTCACCTAAAAGTCTAACAACTTTTATTATGTGGGTGTGCTTCAATATGTGCCTATGTGTGCCTCTTTGTACGGTATATGTCCATTAATAAATACATAATTTTGTTATTTTGTTATGTTTTGGTTGAGTTGAAGATACCTTGATTGGTAGACTGATGATCTCATTTTGAAGAGACAACTAAAACAGGATATTTTTCTCTGTCTTGCATATTTCTTTCTTTTTTCTTTTTTTTTTAAAAAAGAAAATTTCAGGTCAGTCCTGGCAATTAGCAGTAAATTTATATATTTTCTTCTTCTAGGTTTTCTTTACATTTTCTTCCAGTTCTGCCTTTCCAAATCTATTTTGCCCAAGAAATTGTAGAATCACAAATGCCAGTTCTCCAGCAAGCGTTAGTACCACTCCTGGTCTTTGGGCCTTCTTCCATCTGGAGGACAGCAGCTTGCGCGAGATTGCAGGAGGATGAAACAATCTGTGTAATGGTACCATTAAAAAGGAGAATAAACAAACTTGGTGACTGGCATCCAGATGATCCTAGTCTGAAACCCCGTGTTAATGGAAAACTTGCATGGATAAGGATCTGGTACATCAAAAAGATCCAGGAGAGATTTAATTGTGTATCCTGACTACCAACTTTTTGTCTTCCTACTTATTTGCTAAAAGATTATTTGTAGCTAGTCCATCTCTTCCTGAATAGTCTCCTAGAAGCAAAGCCTCCTATCAACTCTAAAGATATAATATTTCTCAGTAACTGGGGGCTTATAGTTGGAGTTTCTGAGCTATTTGCTTTTGAAATCCTAAAGTGAACTGAAATAGTGATTCAAAATATGGTTATCATTGATAGAAGGAACTCCAAACAGATTAAAACGGGGATTGCAGTAGATTTCTGCATTATTCTACATTGTAGCAGGACTTTCCATGCTTCCAAATTTCTTTTTTTAGATGTCTTCCTGGGAATCCAGAGTAGATGTAATATATTGTACAGCGAAGGTAATCCTCAATTTACAACTGTAATTGAGCCTACAATTTCAATTGTAAGTCGTGACAGTTGATAAGTGGATCACTATGACTGCACACAATATTACAGCCTTTTTTGCAGCAGTTGTCAAGCAAATGTGGTGGTCATAAAGCAAATCCCATGGTCCTTCAGTGAATCTGCGGTCAGTGGTGGGTTTCAAAATTTTTTACTACCTGTTCTGTGGGTGTGGCTTGGTGGGTGTGACATGGCTTGGAGGGCGTGGCTTGGTGGACATGACATGGGAAGGATACTGTAAAAGCTCTATTCCCTCTCCACTCCAGGGGAAGGATACTGTAAAATCTCCATTCCAACCCCACTCTGGGGGAAAGTTATTGCAAAATCCCCATTTCCTCCCGATCAACTAGGACTCAGGAGGCAGAGAATAGATGGGGGCGGGGCCAGTCAGAATTTTTACTACCAGTTCTCCAAACTACTCAAAATTTCCGCTACCGGTTCTCCAGAACTGGTCAGAACCTGCTGAAACCCACCTCTGCCTGTGGTCATTAAGTGAACCCTTTGTTCTCTATGAGGCATGTTTTTGCTCGAAATCAGAAGTAAACATCAGTTGGCAGCACAAAAGGCTATGTGTTACCAAGCACCCAAAATGTGTTTATGCTATCACAGGGGATTGGAACTTTAAGTCTGGGTTATAAGTAGCTATTTTGGGGTCCATTGTAATTTTGAATGGTCAGTAAGGTGAGGATTACTTGTTCAATGATAGGGAATCTACCCTGCCAGATTGTGATGAACTACAGTTCCCAGCACCCAGCACCATGGTCACTTGGCTTGTTCTGCTCCAAGCTGCATACAGGCTTCCCACTTTTCAGTAGGAATTGGATTTGTATGTTCTACACATCATGCTTGGTGCTAATTTGACCAAGCAATACCTTGGCATGTCAGGCAGACATATGGCTAGTAAACAGTTATCCACACCGTCCTATTTAGTGTCCCAAATAATTTGATAAGACATCTGTACCCAATTACGGTAGAATACAAATGATGGTATTTAATTTTGATTCTTGTAATTGGGAAGTACATTGGAAATATCTGTTGTTGTTGTTTTTGCGAAGTTGTAGACACTTTGCAAAAGATACCACTCTGTATCTACTACTCTGTAGCTACATTTAAAAAAAAAAAGCCCTAGGGTATCTAAAACGTAAAGGATGTGCCTGCAAGACAGATGGGTAGAGGCATTAAACTTTTTAAACTACTTCAAACAAGCATGTTGGCTTTTGGCTCCCATGCTACCCTAGCGGGGGAGCTATGCATATAAAACAAATGTATCAGTTTTCATCTTAACCCTGCAAATATCATTGCTGTGGGCTGTGCTCCATCCCTCCCAGCTGCTTGGCGGATGCCATGTTCTCCAAGTGAGAAGATGGCCTCAGGCATCCATGTGCTATGTCAAATTGCTTGCATCTTACTGTTTGCTGTGATTCCAGATGCTTCTTGCCCTTGCTCTCCTGTGGTTTTTAACAAGGTAGCAATGCTCCTAGGCTTGAAATGCACCTCCTACAGACTTTGTGATGTGATTTTGGGGGGGGGGGACGACCTTCTCTGATTTCTGGCTGCAGTGCATCCTTCTTGCTTCTCGCATGGCACAAAAGCCACTAATAAAATCCATCTGATCTTTTTTTTGGGGGGGGGGTTCCTTCCTGCATGTGCTACTAATTAGATTCAAGCACAAGGTCTGGTTGGTCGTCTTTTTGTTTTCCTTTGGTAGTTAAGAGCTGTGGTACAGCCTTGGAAGATTCCTGTCTTGAGCATCGAGGTTGCTTCTTAAATATGCCACAAAGTCAACATTCTGCTGTTTGGACTGATCGCCTCCTCTGCCTCTAAATGAAAAGCCAGACATTTAATTTACTCCTGATCAAGCTGCACCACTGTTGGGTAACATCTGCCTCATTGAAGCAACATTTTCAATTATTTGTCCCAGCTGGGGCCTGTGTGGGGCAGGTGGAGAGACAGATCACACAGTGGGACCGCGTTTATTGGCCCAAGCATGGAGCACCAGTATGCCAATTGGACGACACTTCTGGTGGGGCATTTAACTTCTCCTTTCCAAAGCTGGCAGGGCTTCTAAGGTAAGCACGGAGATGCTTTCCCTTTGTTGTAGCTGAGTGGCAGGATTTTCCTTTTACGTAGTCATTATTCCAGGCAAATCAGTGAGCTGTGACCCAGCAGATGAAAGCTGCAGGCTCCAAATGGAGAGCTGTATCGAGACATATGAGCTTGCAGGGCCTGGTGTTGCCGATTGAACATCTTGACACATCTTCCAATTGCTGTTTCATCATCAAGACAATGATGAAAGAGGTCTGGATGGTCCAGCTTTGTCCCATGAGATGGAAGATGGCTGGTGTTATATGATTTGTCTTCTGCTGTGTCTTTGTGTTAGCAATCCCGCTCTGGGGCTTCCATTGTTAAAGCCCTATCTCACCTTGGGAGACAATTCCACAGTCTAATGCACTTTGCTGTCAAGAATTTTTCACTCACATTCAGCATAATTTCCCCATTTCCTAGGTGATGCTTTATGTCACTGTCTCTAGTTTCCATTTCACGTGCCTCGGAATCTGTCTGACTGTCCTGGCAAGTTCATCTTTTTATTATTTCTTTTCTTCCCTCTTTGGGAATCAGCCTCCTGCAATCCATACTATTTTTGCAGTCTGAGCCTTTCTTTCCTCTGCAATTAATACTTCCGCCACAGCCTATTTTTCCCTAGTACTGGTTGATATGTTTTGAATAAGTTATGTCAACATAATACGTTGTCTCCTGAATGTGAGACTGAGGAAAATGATCATTTAAAAGAAAACTAACAATTTGTGGTATGCTAAAGAATGTCAAACGGGAAAAGAGAATTTTTTTAAAAATCTGCTTTTTCTAGGATGGAGATCACAAGTGATTTTACAAGATAGCAACAGTTTGAAGAGATCCACTTTAGAATGCAAATTCCAAAGAAGAGAAGTTACATGGTTTTGCCTGTAAATTCTCTCCTTTGGAACTCCCATTGTAAAATGGATATCTTTTATTCTTAGTATTTTTTTTTCTTTTTATGATCCTTTAATCCCTTTGTTTCGGGTGGAGTCAGGACGACCGATGGGAGCTGAGCATTTATTGCCGGGCGCCCTTCCTGACGCCTATGTGGAGTTTGCAGCAGATAGTTTCTCTTTGCACCTTGGTAGAGAAACATCTGCCGCTGCCCAGGGTCAAACTCTCAACCTTTCAAATGGGAGGCGAGTATCTTTCCCTCTAGGCATCGTGCTGCTCATCTCTGATATTCTTAGTAATATCCAGGTAACATTATATAAGATTAAAAACTCTGCTACTCTGTTCCCATCAGACCTCTGAGGCATCCAGCTTTTTCCATACCCTTCATCAAATGGATGCTCATTTGTACATTACTGGAAATATTATGGTGGTAATCTCTTCTCCTTTCCATGGTTGTCTCCATAGCGCTATGTGTAGTATCAGTATCTCCTGTCCATAGGGCAGGTTGCTAGTTGCACACTAGCAAAAACTGCCTTGCTAGAAAATATTATCAACACATATTAACCATATTGTCCAGGGGTGGCAAATTTGCAGCCTGCAGGGTGCTTAGATCTGGCCCATGGGCCCACCCTGGAAACAGCGAAGGACTGGGCCACGGTGCCTCTGCCACTGAAAATGGAGCTCAGGGGATTCTGTTTTCACTGGCAAAGGGCGTCACAGCCGAAAATGGAGCCTCGATGAGTGACGTTGAGCTAGCCACACACCCCAGCCACGCCCCATGCACCCCCTCAAGATCAAACACAACCCTGATGTGGCCCTCAATGAAATCAAGTTTGACATTCCTGATATAGTCAGTGACAGCATAATTAATGTATGTTACTCTGAGTTTAGTTGTAAATACAGCTAGTCTTATGTCAACTGCTCTACTTTAGATAACATGTACAGTAAATACAGTCTACATATCTGTTCTTTTTTGAAAAAAACAAAGTCATGTTCTACAGGTAATTCCTCGATTTGCAACCAACATTTCTGTTGCTAAGCAAGGCAGTTGTTAAGTGAGTTTTGCCCCATTGCACAACCTTTCTTGCCACGGTTGTTAAGTGAATCATTGTAGTTGTTAAAATAGTAACATGAATTAAATGAATTTGGCTTCCCCATTGACTTTGCTTGTCATAAATAGTGATCACATGATCCTGGGACTATGCAGCTGTTTTAAGTACATGTCAGTTGCCAAGTGTTGGAATTTTGATCGCACAACTGTGGGAATGGTCATAAGTGTGAAAAATGGTCATAAATCACTTTTTTTAATGCCATCGTAACTTTGAACAATAACTAAATAAATGGTTGTAAGTTACTTGTATGTAAACAAGAAAGATTTCCTCCCTTTCCACTTTCTACAAAGGGAAGTGTTAGAACAGACATGGGCAATCCACTTTTCTTCTCCTTTAGTGGTCTCCAGAACCTTCTAAAATTGTGCTCTGAAATTTGATTGAAATTTTGCTGAAAAACAGAGATGCAAGTTATCTGGGTCAGAGCATAACTATGTGGGTGCAGTTTTGGAAAGATTTAACAAAAACATAAAAAAAACCCCATCCTCTCCTAATAATTACGGTTGCATCCATCTCTATGACCTCATCGTGTCATGTCCTCTCTGTTCTGGGCTTGGATGCACCCCTAAATTGCTTGCCTCTGCCCTAAAGGAAAAGCTGTTGTGCAGTGATAGCATAATCCTTGCAGGTGGAAGATGAAAAAGATTTCATTCACACAGCAGCACTATCAGATAAAACGGATGCCTGGAAATTGTTAAGAACTTATGAAGGAAAAGGCTTCCACGGGCTATTAGTCATGAGGGCTGTATATGAAATTCTGGTTCAGAAGCAATGGAGTGGCCCAGTTGCAATCATGCTCTGCTCCAGATTCCTATCAGTATTTGGTTGCCCACAATAGGAATGGAATGCCAGACTGGATAGGTTTTGGCTTTGATCCAACATGTCATCGCTTAAATCCTCAGCCTAGTGAATCCCTAATCTATGAGTCTTCTGAGTGCCTTATTTCTCCAACAGACCTTCAAGCTCTGGAGCAACCATTATGTAAGCAATTAAAGCATCAGTTTAATGAGCTCACTGATGCAGTTTCCAGAACATTCACTGAAGACCAAGGATTCATTTGGCAAAAGCCCTTAGAGGCATAACAAGAAATAAGCCAGATCCGGCATGTAAACATTTGTGTCTGTTCTGCTCTTCCTTCTATGATCTCCAGGTCTGTCTGCTTCTGGGGGAATCAAAGCAGTTGAATAGATGGCAGTTACCATCGTGTTAGCAGGCAGCATTTTAATAGTAAAGTGCAGTATAACACTTAACATCTTAATAGTAAAGTGCAGTATAATATACTTGGTCAATTATGTTAGCTAGGAAAGGGAAGAAGAAACATTAAATTTTCTTTGGATATCTGGAAATTGCGGATACAGAGCATAATCCTAAAGTAAATCCCACCGATTTCCTCCAGCATCCTCTCCGTAAAGAATGTATTCACCTGGGAGGAAGTGCTATGATGTGTTGTATGGCAGCTTACTTTTGAGTGGAGATACGCGGATTTTCCAAAAGCAATGTGGTTTAACAATCATGCTTAAAAAGAATCCGGGAGTAAAATTTCAAACAGGTGATGGTTATGGAATTTAGCCTTTCCCCTTTGTAAGCTACAAGATCTTTGGATTCTTAGGAGAAAAGTATAAGCTTTGATCTTTATAAACAGACATTGTGCCTGTCTGTCTATATGTATGTTTTTCACGACACATCAGTTAAAGACTCAGTGGTTTCTATACATTTGATTAGTTGACTGTTGGTTTGGTGTGGTTTAAATCAAGGGATGGGATTCAGCCGGTTCAGCCTGGTTCTGAACCGCCCCAGTGCTATGCTGTTCTATTTAGCTGTGTTTTGAAGCCACATGCATGCATGCAAGCATGCGTGAGAGCAAAGTGCATGCGCAGAAGGCTGCGTGCATGCACGGAAGGCGTGCGCTCACATTTTCGGTGCTGGGGTGAACCGGTTTTAAATTACGTGAATCCCACCTCTGCTTAGATCTTGTTTAAATCTGTACTATCTAGTTACTTTATGGCATAGTGCACCAGGGGAAACCAAAAAATGGACTGATGCATGAGCAACTCAGGCTTGTTATCTGAAACTAGCCTTGTAATGCAGTTTAGAATTTTGGGGGGAGTAGCTAGCTTGCTGAATGATGTGAACTGATTCTCTCTGCACAGTCTTGATATCTGCTGGTTCTAAAAACGTCCTTGTGGGAAGATTGTAGGAAAAGATTTCAGCTACATGTGGCACAAAGCATTGGGATAAAGAAGTGGGGTCAATATTGTATACCAATCAGATCTAACCAGAACCCTCATTTTTTATTGCCACTGAATCCAACAAGTCCGCTGCTTCTCTTGTAACATACTTAACTCAAAGTCCCTAAACCCCAGAGAGCCTTTAGATCCCATGCCCTCAGCTGTCCTCCAGGGCCATTGCAGGATGATTCCCTACTCAATCACAGTGATTCTGGACACACAGAAACTGCAGAGTATGCGTTTCTCTGGAGTCTCTATTGCAGTGATATTTGTACTAGCCTTATCTTGCCATTACTACTTAACTATCCAGGCCTTATAGGACAATTATACACTTCCCTGCTGATTGCAGATACTAACCATGTTGCCAGGTTCTCCTCAGCATGCTTAAAATTTGTCCAATGATGACCTGTGCCATAAACTAGACTTAATGAGCATCTAGTTTGTCACACTAGATTGCTCTCAAATTTGATACAGTCTTCCACATACTAACCTTTATGTTCTCCTACACCCATCTAATATGTCTGTATTTCATTTTAAATTCTTGTTTTTATATACATACTTTCTGTTAATGTATGTATGTATGTATGTATGTGTGTGTGTGTGTGTGTGTGTGTATGTATTTCTCTTTAGCCAGGTTCTTCCTATGTAAACCAAGATTTTTATGCAGCCCTAGTTCAGTGAAATCACAATCCACTAGTTTCTAGGCTTTTTTTCTGGCCAGCAAAAACTCTGCTGCCCATTGGGAAACTAAGGAGACTAAGATAGATCTATTTTGGACTTATAAGTCCTCATCAGTTAGCCACACCCTCATCCCATGTATCCTCCCTGCAAAGGAACAGTATTTGTTTTCCTTCCTTTTTGCAGGCTTTATGTGTATTCCTCTTTAGTCAGGTTCTTCCTACATAAACCAAGATTTTTATGCAGCCCTAGTTCAGTGAAATCACAATCCACTAGTTCCTAGGCTTTTTTTCTGGCCAGCAAAAACTCTGCTGCCCATTGGGAAACTAAGGAGACTAAGATAGATCTATTTTGGACTTATAAGTCCTCATCAGTTAGCCACACCCTCATCCCATGTATCCTCCCTGCAAAGGAACAGTATTTGTTTTCCTTCCTTTTTGCAGGCTTTATGTGTATTCCTCTTTAGTCAGGTTCTTCCTACATAAACCAAGATTTTTATGCAGCCCTAGTTCAGTGAAATCACAATCCACTAGTTCCTAGGCTTTTTTTCTGGCCAGCAAACACTCTGCTGCCCATTGGGAAACTAAGGAGACTAAGATAGGTCTATTTTGAACTTATAAGTCCTCATCAGTTAGCCACACCCTCATCCCATGTATCCTCCCTGCAAAGGAACAGTATTTGTTTTCCTTCCTTTTTGCAGGCTTTATGTGTATTCCTCTTTAGTCAGGTTCTTCCTACATAAACCAAGATTTTTATGCAGCCCTAGTTCAGTGAAATCACAATCCACTAGTTCCTAGGCTTTTTTACTGGCCAGCAAACACTCTGCTGCCCATTGGGAAACTAAGGAGACTAAGATAGGTCTATTTTGGACTTATAAGTCCTCATCAGTTAGCCACACCCTCATCCCATGTATCCTCCCTGCAAAGGAACAGTATTTGTTTTCCTTCCTTTTTGCAGGCTTTATGTGTATTCCCCTTTAGTCAGGTTCTTCCTACATAAACCAAGATTTTTATGCAGCCCTAGTTCAGTGAAATCACAATCCACTAGTTTCTAGGCTTTTTTTCTGGCAGCCAGCAAACACGCTGCTGCCCATTGGGAGACTAAGGAGACTAAGATAGATCTATTTCACACTTATAAGTCCTCATCAGTCTTCGGTTTCGTGCTCCTCTCACAAGCACGAAGCCGAAGACACCAGCCTGAAGATGACGAATGAGACTTCGTCGAAACGTCGCCAAGACATTTCCAATTTTACGCGGGAGAAAACCCGAATAACCAAAGACCTACATATATGTGTGTGTGTGTGTATGTTTGTGTGTGTATGTGTGTGTGTGTGTATGTATGTATGTATGTATGTATAGATAGTATATATGTTTTTATATATATATATCTTCTAGATTTTCATTTTTTCATTTTCTAGGACTCTAGTATATCTTCTATGCTTTTTAATAGACTGTCTCCCACTTATGCTGGTCTATGTCTATAATAAAGATTGATTTGATGCAAATATTGTTTTGGAGCAAAAAAAGAAGACTACAGGTAGTCCTTGACTTATGACCACAATTGAGCCCAACATAAATATGTTGCTAAGTGAGAAATTTGTTAAGTGAGTTTTGCTCCATTTTACGACTTTTCTTGCTACATTTGTTAAGTGAATCGCTGCAGTTGTTAAATTAGTAACTTGGTTGTTAAGTGAATCTGGATTTCCTATTGACTTTGCTTGTCAGAAGGTTGCAAAAGGGGATAACACTGCAACCTTCATAAATATGAACCAGTTGTCAATCATCCGAATGTACATCACATGATCATGGGATGCTGCAATGGTCATAAGTGTGAAAAATGATCATGTCACTTTACAACCCCATTGTAAATTGTGGTCACATGATCACAGGAGACTGCAAATAACTTTAAATTTGGGCAGTTGCCAAGCACAGAGTATGTTCATGTGAATTGGGTGGGGGAGGCTATTGGAACTTCAAAACTGGGTTGTAAGTAGTTTTGGAGAGATCTGTCATAGCTTTGAATGGTTCTTAAGCTACCGGTTGTAAGTTGAGGACTAACCGTCAAGAGACCCTTGTTATTTGCTTGCTGAGTGGGAAAAAAAGCATGGATGTGACATTGTGGTCTCTTTAAGAGCTGACCCCACTGAGATTTCTTGCTTTTGGTTCCATTTAGTTAAGGAATCCTGGTCACTGTTCTCCCAAATTATCTGCACTAACCAATTAAGATGCATTTGCCTTCCTGGACCGAGTTCACGTAGCAACCCGCATCTGATTAATTCAGCACAAAATTTCCAAATTTGGCCTCCATCAAATAGGAGTAAGCGCATCTTCTGTTTGTCAAAGAAATTGCCCTCCTTTCTATCCTAAGAGCACTTTAAGCTGGTCTCAGATTGTGCCAAACCTGATACTTCCCTTTGCATTGATGGGGGTGGGGGGTGGGGAGGGGAGGCTCATCTGGTGTGTTGTTAAAATTTGGACTGGCAAATATTCCCTTAAGACCACTTGGAGCTGCGAGGCTTAAAGAAATGAGTTGTAATAAGTAACAGAAGGAACGCTGCTCATGGTGCTGTTCAGGGCAGCCCATAAGCTGCGCATATGCTTGTATAAAAGTGTATCTGCTCCTTGCAAGGATAAGCTTTTCTGATTAAAAGCAACATCCTTCCCTAATGGTGCTTTTCTTGGTAAGTGGATTTGCTAAGACTGCCATAGATTATTTGAGATTGGGCAACTTTTGGGTTGCTGATGCATGACTGAATTTTATTTTTTTTTAACCTTCACTATTCGTGTTGGTTACTGAGAGCCACAGGGGAAATGTTTGATCTATTTCCTTGTGATTTCTTCTTAAAAAGGCAGAAATTAGAGTGGCTACTTAAATGTTAAATTAAGTAGTGTTCAGTTTTGGCAGTAGCATCTCAGGAAACCCTAGGTCCGTGATGGCGAACCTATGGCATGAGTGCCACAGGTGGCACATGGAGCAATATCTGTGGGCACACAAGCATTGCCCTAGCTTAGCTCCAGCATGCATGCGTATGCCAGCCAGCTGATTTTGGGGCCTTTTGGGCCCACTGGAAATCAAGAAACGGGCAGTTTCTGGCCTCCAGGAAAGTGGGGAAGGCAGTTTTTGCCCTCCCCAGGCTCCTAGAAAGCCTCTGGACCTGGGAGGGCAAAAAAAAAAAAATGCCTACTGTGCCCACCGGGCCATCGTGTGCCAAAAGTGGTCACTATACATGCACAGAGGGTGGGCACATTGGTCACTATACATGCACAGAGGGTGGGCACATTGAATTATGAGTGTCGGCACACGTGTGCTCGACCCTCCACACTCCCCCCCACTTTTGGCACGCGATGGCAAAAAGGTTAGCCATCACTGCCCTAGGTTTTGGGCCCAAAGGGAAAAGAATAAGGGAGGGTGCTACGTGATTGGCAGTTGAAATTGATTTCTAGGCCTGAGACGAGGGAAATCAAGAATGAAGGCAAATATACGTGTCCCAGGATAATGTTGCAGGATCCAATCTGGGTCGGTCACTGTGACCAGCAGTATAGTCTTCCGAGCTTTTAGACTTATGCTGGAGCCCAGGGAAGTTCTCTGTAGCAGAATGTGTGCTGTTCTCTGTGTGGTATTTATACTGTGCCTGTTGTATGTGACTTTTTTAGATGTTAATTGGGGTGTTGAAGGCTGTCTATTATGTCGTTGGCTGTCATTTGCTTGTGCTGCCTAAGTACTTGAGAAGCTGATAGGAAATCCTGTTGACTGACAAGGAGCCCATTTCCCAGGCTTCAATCACTTCCTTGGTTGTTTTTGTGCCTGCTCGTCCAACAATCTTAGTAGCTACAAAATTGAATGTATGTTCCTGTTTGTTGTAGTGTGAGGCTACAACGTTAGGGAGTTAGGGAAATCAAGCAACATCTTTGCTTGAACATATATTTGTTTCTGAGCCACTTGAGTACTTTTTTTTTTTGGCATCCCACCGAGTTCATTTTTACAGTGAAAAGCATTCTTGAAAAGAGAATAATAGAATGATGGCATTGGAAGAGACTTGGGATCTTATTGATTTCAACTCATTTCATGTGGTGTTTCACTTTACTTGTCCATAGTAAGGATTTGTGGCCAGAGGTCTTAATAGTGGTTTCTGGAACATTCCAGTCTTCTCCAGAACCATGCTGATCTGGTTGCTCCTAGGGTGGTCTGGCAATTTTCCAGAAGTTAGTTTTCTGAACTGGAAGCAATTTGAGATGGATATGTCCAGAACAAGATTCAGAAGATTAACTTCTGGGAACCTGTCAGACCACCCCAGAACAGCTGGATCAACATTGCCAATAGGAGGAGCAGAAAGTTCCAGAGTCTTCTAAAATATCCTTTTACTAGAATGATTGTTTCAGAAGAAAGAAAGAAAGAAAGAAAGAAAGAAAGAAAGAAAGAAAGAAAGAAAGAAAGAAAGAGTGAAAGTGAGAGAGAGATATGAAAATTTCAACCAAGAGCCAGAGGTGAGTTTCAGCAGGTTCTGACCAGTTCTGGAGAACCGGTAGCAGAAATTTTGAGTAGTTTGGAGAACCGGTAAACACCCCCTCTGACTGGCCCCGCCCCCATGTATTCTCTGCCTCCCGAGTCGCAGCTGATCGGGAGGAAATGGGGATTTTGCAGTAACTTTCCCCTGAAGTGGGGAGAGAATGGAGATTTTACAGTATCCTTCCTCTGCCACACCCACCAAGCCACACCCACAGAACCGGTAGTAAAAACTTTTGAAACCCACCACTGATTAGAGCCCTCAGAAACTCTTGTCCTGTAACCATTCAGGCTTCCCCGGAAGACTCCTTAGATCAGAAGGGCACAAGTGACTGCTGAAAGCCCTCTGTTAGGTTCCCATAGGTCCCAGAAACAATTACCAAATCGTAATCTTTAGCCAGTCAGAAAGTGGAAATAATAAAATGCATCAGTTGTGTTTAAGTTGAATTAAATTTGAATGCAGCTGAAATTAAATCCAAGTTCAGTCTTGGCTTAGTCACTACTTTTTGGAATGTGGTTCCCACTGCAAAACCAAAAGTGTCTCTGAGTCCAAAATGCTGGGTGGTTGCCTTTGCTGATTCCAAGGAAGTTGGCCGTAGAAACAAACTTTTAGGAGCGATATCCTGCTTCAGAAGAATTTTATGAAGCGTGTCAGTCTCTGAATCCAGATGTTGGAGATGAATCTGAATTAGCCTGCAAACATTTGTATTGTAGTTCTCACAATTGAGGAGACGGCAAATTTCTCGCAGAGGAAAAGGCAGCGCTTGTTTTAACTCATCAAACAAGCATTCTGCCTGTTGCCCATCCACAACCACTAAAGTACAGGTACTCCTCCACTTACAAGCATTCGTTTAGCGACTATTCGAACTTGCAATGGCACTGAAAAAAGGGGGTTATAATCTCCACCGTCCCAAAGTCAAAATTTGGGTGCTTGGCAACTGGCCTGTATTTACAAGAGTCACAGCTTCCTAAGGTCACGAAATCCCTATTTGCAACCTTTCCAGCTGGCTTCCGACAAGCAAAGCCAGTGGGAGAAGCTGGTTTTGTTTAACGACCGCATGATTCACTTAACAACCATGGCAAAACGGGTTGCAAAAATCAGGCATGACTCACTTAACCATCTTCCTTAACAATGAAAATTCTGATCCTGATCGGGGTTGTATTTCGAGGTCTACCCGTAACAGTGTGAACATAATTTTTATGACTTCATTTGGCTGCAATAGCACCTAAGCTGAAATGTTGCCTTTTTGGTTTTTGAGCCTAGTGGAGCAAAACCAGTATCTGCTTTGCTGCTGGCTTATTCTTTCAATGAGATTATCTAAAGCAGTGGTTCTCAACCTTGGAAGCTTGAAGATGGGTGGACTTCAACTCCCAGAATCCCCCACCCATCTTCAAGCTACCAAGGTTGAGAACCACTGATCTAAAGAGAGTCCACATTCCCATCTAATTCCCTGGCAAAGGAAACAGAATGATATGAATCCATTTTGCTGCAGCTGGGACTCCCAACTATGAAGCCTTTGTCCAGCTTAGAAAGGGTGTTTGGCAAGAAAGACTCCTGTAACTGACGTCAAAAGGCAGCTTCACGTTTTTGACTTTGTTGCCAACTCTGCATATAATTGTAGTTAAAGGAAGATGTGATCTGACAAATAATAGCCAGTGGTCCAGCAGCAACCCTTGCTAGTGCCAAAAAAGGATAGTGAGTGAAAGTATCTATTCACTTACACAGGTGTTTGATTTCTCATGCATTCTTGCTTCAAGGCAGCTTAGGGCTATGCAGTATGAGTGATGTGCTCCTATTTTTTTTTCTTTTCCCAACAAATCTGTGCAACAGTTTTAAAAGGTCAAGATTTCCCCTGGCCAGTCGTGTCTGACTCTAAAGAGGGCAGTAGTCATCTCTGTTTCTTAGCCGAGGGAGCCAGTGTTGTCTGAAGACACTTCCATGTTGATGTGGCTGGCATGACTATATGCCGAGGCAGACGGAACGCTGTACCGAAGTGGTACCTATTTATCTACTTGGATCTGCATGCTTTCGAACTACTAAACTGAATTAAACAATTGGCCTAAGACAATTTCAGGCAAAAGGGAGATTTGAGCTTAGGTGTCTACAGTCTTAAATTCAATATATGCATCACCATATCAATGTGATATGGCTTGCTTTTGCTTATTGTTTTGTGTGAACCAACTGGTTATTGGTGTGGATTATGATTTAGCATATTGTATGGACCCAGCCAATTGTGGATTGTATAACAAACTAGAGCAGGGGGGTCAAACTTGACACAGCCACATTCTGTTTGACCTGGGGGGGAGGATGCGGAGGGACGTGGCCAGGGTGTGCATGGCCAGCTCAACATCACTCATGTCGGGGGTGCCTGTGGTGTCCCGAGCATTCTGCCAGCAAAAACGGGCTCCCGAGCTCCGTTTTTGGCTGTCATGGCCTCCTGCAACACTCTGCCAGTGAAAACGGAGTTCGGGAGGGCCTCATTCAAGCTCTGTTTTCACTAGTAGAGGGTTGCAGAAGGCCCTAGTGGCCAAAAATGGAGCTCAGGAGCCCATTTTTGCTGGGAGAAGCACTGAGGGCTGGTCCTTCACTGTTTTCAGGGAAGCCCCGTGGGCCAGATCTAAGTACCTCGCAGGCCGGATCCAGCCTCCAGGCCTTGAGTTTGATACCCCTGAAATAGGGGTAAAATGCTCCCGGTTCGGACCGGATCGCCTGGCATCGGGTGGTTCAGAGAACCGGTAGCAAAAATCCCTGCCCCTGCCCCCGCCCAGCTGAGCCACATGATCATCAGAGGCTTTTTTTTTTTACTTTTAAAAGCATTTTTTCTAAAAACTCTTCAGCCGAAGAGGTTGTAGAAAAAATGCTTTTAAAAAGCTCTGATGATCCCAGCTTCGTCAGAAGCTTTTTTTTTCTTTTAAAAACTTTTTTTTAAAAAAAAGCCTCTGATGATCAGGCATCTCAGCTGGGATCATTAGAGCCTTTTAAAAGCATTTTTTAACAGAAAAAATGCTTTTAAAAGTTAAAATTGCTTAATACATTGTAAGCCGCCCTGAGTCTCCAGAGAAGGGCGGCATATAAATTAAATTAAAAAAAAAAAGTTGGCCACACCCACCGAGTCACATTACCCCCCACCAAGCCACGCCCACAGAACTGGTAGTAACAAATTTTATATTTCACCACTGCCCTGAACTAGTGTCAAAATAAACCCTGGCTCCATAAACAGTCTACCCCTACCTAGAGCTTTGCAGATATGTTGACTTAGAATTCTTAGAATTCCCAACCAGTATTTATAACCTCACAGATAGCCACATTGAAATGAATAAATTTGTCCGTTTCAGTTTCATTCAATTTCTTATTTTCCCAAGCCTAAACTTATTCCTCCTTTTGTGACTTTTGCAACTTTTTTCTGCTTTGTTTTTTTAAAAAAGAAACACATCAACATTTCTCTGTACATTGCTGATATGCATATACCTCTCTACAGTGGTGAAATCCAAATTTTTTTACTACCGGTTCTGTGGGCATGGCTTGGTGGGCGTGATGTGGCTTGGTGGGCATGGCTTGGAGGGCGTGGCAGGGGAAGGATACTGCAAAATCTCCATTCCCTCCCCACTTTGGGGGGGAAGGATATTGCAAAATCCCCATTCCCGCCCCCCACTCCAGGGAAAGGATACTGCAAAATCCCCATTCTGGCCCCACTCCTGGGGCCAGCCAAAGGTGGTACTTCCTGGTTCTCTGAACTATTCAAACTTTTTGCTACCGGTTCTCCAGAACCTGTCAGAACCTGCTGGATTTTACCCCTGCTTCTCTGAAATAGAATTTTTTTCAAATAATTTCTTTAGATAAGATCCTTTCATTCATTTATACCTTGGGAGATCGACTTTTTCTCAATTTCTGCATTTTCTAGTTATTTGTTGTTTTTTAAATTGGAGATTCACATCACAGAAGCATGGTGTAATTAGGCTTTGGTTCAGGAAGTGTAAATTAGATAAACTCAGATAGCAGCATAGTCCAAAATGCCTGGTAAATTAATTATGAATAACATGTACAGAGATATTGTATTACCCAGATGTTGACATCGCTGAAAAACACACAGCCTTAGAAGTCTCCCACCTTTTTGTATAAGAGGGAACAATAGCTTTGAGGTTTCCAGATTTTTTTTCCTGAACGTTTTGGTATGCTTTTAGAAGAAAAATACAACCATTTTTAAATGCACATTGTGATAATTGCACAAAATTAAGGAAGCCCAGTGCCCATAGAATAGATAAGAAGCTTACATTTTATTTTGTAAGTGTTGATTATGTTAATAAACCTTCTGAGAAATGAAGAAATCTTCATTAAGGAAACTTCTGAGTTTGGAGACATAATACATATATGTGCCCTGATCCAAGCATTAGTTAGTTGGGGAAAGATGAAAAGAAATCAGCATGGTGGTGGGATCCTCGATGCTCTCTCAGCTTGATTGTTTTTTTGCAGGTATTTCATTACCCAACTGGATAACATCTTCAGTGTTAGAAGGGAATGGGATTTGTTCTCTATATAACAGTGGCTTGCCCTATCAGTGTTGGTGGGAGTGTCCTTGCTGGTTGCTTGATTAAGCTGTTGTTTACCGTTAGCTTGTTTGTCTGAGCTGATAACAAAACCATTAGTATATCAACAGTTCCTTCTACCACTGATGATGTTACCTAGTTGGGTAATAAAATATCTGCAAAAAAAACAACCAAGCTCAGAGAGCACCAAGGGCATAGAGTTCAACACTGAGCTACAAGTATTCTCTTCTATTGCTGCAGCACCGCAGTTCACGGCTGTGTCCTTTTTGTAATTTAAATACCTAATGAAGGGGGAATCATTCTGTAATGACTTTAGGAACAAAAGAGGTGTTCTAATATCCCAGGAAGGCATTGCCTAAGGTCTCAGAAATACTTGTGAACTTTAGAAGCGATGCTATGTCCTTTATTGGAGTACCTTCAGACTTGCCACCAACTTAATGAAACTCACCTTTTGCCGTGATCTGGTTTGTAATTCGCAATATAGTTTCCAGTGTACTACTCAAAGCTCAATTTGGGCCTTAGGTCTGAGAAGCATTGCAGTCCATTGCTCCCCAGATCAAATGTTGACTCATAAATTCAATATTGACTGTGGTGTTCCCAGGAACTGTGATGGATGCATTTGGACCTTCCTGGTTGCAAGGAAGGAGTATCCTCTCCTTTCTAAATGAAAGCAGTCACAGGCTGTTTTCACCACCCCATCCCCATATAGAGGAAAGCAGTTTGTGCAGTGTATCTCATGATGCCCAAGGGAAGGGATGTCCTGGGACAGAGGGATTTTCCGGTCTGAGTAATCCCAGAAAATCCCTGGCCCCTCCCTTCCCTTGGGAGCATTTGCACATCTGGTGCCAAGAACCTATGCCTGAGAAATGGCAAGCAGGCTGTTGCCAGCTTGGTCTGGCAAATTTCCAGAGGCAGAGCTAATGCCTTTCGCAGCTGGCGGCTGCTCTTGTTCATCCAGCAAACATATCCATCCTTGACGCATCGTGCATCTATCCACCTATCCCTTATTCTTCCCATTCCAACTAAGACCTGAAGCCTTGCTAGCCTCTTGTGAAGGCCATTGGCCAACTGCAGGATTTTGCTTCGCAGAAACACCTGGTCAGAATGATAACATGGCAGAGCTGCTTTTGTCGATGGCCTGTTTGCAGACCTGCTTTCCAAACCCATATCCAAGTAGGTCAGGGGGAGGCACAAATCTCAGCTTAAAGTGGATCACAGGCTCCTGCTCAAAGTCATTAGGAAGCTGTCAGGAGCATTTGCGCATTATATATAGGAGGACCTGTTTCTCCTTCAGCATCTCTCCCATAATTGAAAAAAGTGTGTGTGTGTGTGTGTGAGTGGTGATGTAGAGTAGCATTTGCCAGTTCTCCTCTGGCTGAGAAATTATCAGGTCACCTGCAGCAGGATGTGGTGATCCTTTTCTGAAATGTGCTGCGCAGTCCAAATGGAGGTGGAACAGGATTCTTTTTAGAAGGAAGATTCTTTCATTGCAATAGCCGAAGCACACTATGGCAATGAGGAGGTTGTTGCAAAAACATAGAACATAGAATAATAGAGCTGGATCTTGGAGGACTTGTAATCCAACACCCTGCTTGAGCAGGAGATCCTGGACCAATAAATGGTTGTCCAATCTTTTTTTTTTTGAAAGCCTCCAGTGATGGAGCAGCCACAACTTCTGAAGGCAAGTTGTTCCATTGGTTGATCGTTTTCACTGTGAGGAAATTTCCCCTTAGTTCCATTCCTTGGTGAGTTTCCATCCATTGTTTCTCGCCTTGCCTTTTGGTGCTTTGGAAAATAGTTTCACCCCCTCATCTTTGTAGGAACCCCTGAAATATTGGAACACTGCTATCATGTCTCCCCTAGTCCTTGTTTTCATTAGACTAGACATACCCAATTCCTGTACTTGTTCTGTGTATGAAGAACAAATACCTTTGCTTCTGCTGATGCTTATTCTGTGACAGGTTTTTGAGAGGAAGTAACCACTTGAGCTGAATTCTTTGGTTGAATTATTCCTAATAACTGTGTTGGGGATGCAGAAGTAGCTTTAGAAATAATCTGGTGGTACATGGACTATCTAGTGCTGGGATGTCCAACCTTGGCAACTTTAAGACTTCCCAGAATTCCCCAGCTGGCAGTTGAAGTCCACAAGTCTTAAAGTTGCCAAGATTGGACACCCCTGATCTAGAGTATGCTGAAATTTGTGATGAAATATTGAAAAAAATTAGCCAATCCTTCTTGATCCATCTAAACATCTGTATCTGCAGTTAATAACTGAAGTTAATGCTTAACTTGCTGCTGAACTCATTTAAAGTGTGCATTGATGTATTATTATCTTAGTTAAATGTTGCAACTACAAAAACCAATTAAACAAAAACAAACAAGCCAGGCTGTTTAATGCACCTAATGTGTGAATTAAAGGACATTCAGCCCAGTAAGCTAGTTGTCTCCAGATGTTGAGACAGCAGGATTGCATCTATATGAACATGCATGTGTGTGTTTATGGGTGGCTAGATGGAATCAATGTATTTTCTGGGTGAAACAAAGCTATTGTTTCTCCCTGGTCCTCTGTATGCTTTATATAGCTTGCATTCTGTAGCTAAGAAAGATTTGCTATGTCTTGTGTACACTCTATTGAGCTGGACATTGGAGAAGATACATGTTGGTAGCCAACATTTTCCTTACATGTATCTTCTAAACCCATTAACCTTTTTTTAAAAAAAAATATTGATAACAAAATTAAGATGTATAGTTTGATCTAATTTCATGTGGCTTGGCTTAATTTTAAAACTCCACTTCAGGAGAGTCCTTGATTTCTGACAAGTCTGCATGGGCAGTATAAGGACGTCAAGTGGGTAGAGCTGCTACGTTGAAGTCGACGTGGGACAACTTGCTGCAGGACAATTCAACAATTCAATTTAATTATTTAAAATAATTAAAACATTATTTTAAATTCAGTCATTCACATATCATTTCGTCCCTCCTTTAGCATAATTTCTTTACTGATTCTATTCCACTATTTCTTCAGTATTAGTGTAAAACCTGTCCCGGGGCAAGTTGTCTTGCAACAAGTTGGCTATGATGAGTTTTCCCACAGTGAGTTGGCTGCAGCAAGTTGACCATGGCGGGTTGGCCTTGGTGAGTCATCATAGATCTTTTTTCCCCCAAAATCTGTTAGGCTTTTTTTTTTTAATGAACTTGCACCATGGACTTTTATGGACCTTCACCATATCCCTTTCCTCAAAATGACAAGCAAGCCCATCATTATCTGTCACCAGTTGTGCCTCCAGTTTGTATCAGTAGCAATCAATGGAGGTTCCAGGGCCTCATAAAAGCCTGGTCATCTACAGGTTGCACATCCATGGTGTAGAAATCCTTCAGTAGATTAGATGAACAGCTCATCCAGTCCAGTTTTCAATGGAGCTCCAGGGTAGCTCATTAGGACACGCTGGATTGTAATTCTGGCCCTGTAATTCCAACACTTCTGCGGAGCTGGAGGTCGGCTTGTGTTAAAACAGCAGGTGGATTCCTCCCCTTACTTTACTTTGAAGGGGGCGGAGGGGGGGGGAGCAGCTAATTGAAGCATTGTCCTTCCAGGCATCAGGTGGGCTGGATTTTCCCAAGTATTTCTAATATTTGTTCCTCAAAACCATTCAGGTCTGTTCCTGTCTCTGGTTAATTGGGATATTGATTTTTCTTCCCTCCACTAAGAAAAATGGCTCTTGCTAATCCTGAGAATTTAATCGCATTCGGGGCTTGAAGACAGGGGAGTGCTCAGATCCAAAAGCCTGACAGGAGCACAGCACAGCCTTTGTCTTGAAATCTGTCACAGGAAAGAAAGCCTTTGCTTCTGCAACATCAGCAGTCCTTCCTCTTTCAAAAGCTTGGGTTGCCTCCCACACTTCTGGCAAAGTAATTGTGGCCATTTTGAAGCTAATAATATCACAAGGCATAGGCCTTGAGGAACTGGTAGAATCCAGCCTCATCAGGAAGCCCACGGACATTACTAGCTATATATAAATAAATGCATAAAGAAATAAAAAACAAGAAAGCAGTAGTAGTTGTTTTTTTTTTCCCCTGAGCAGAAATGCAGACTTCAGAGCAAATCTGCAGAGGGTGTTGATGACAATGAAAAGATTATGGCTTCAAGGACTGAAACTTTTGCTCCGTTCTTCTTTAGAAAGAGATTGGGGGAGTGAGCAGCTAAAAAGAGAAGTGCTCCTGAGAATTGGTGGGTTTGCTACAGATTGTGGCTGTGCAATCAGGAGTTGTCACCCTGGAAAGGCAAGAAAAATGGGTAGCCTTGATTAAGAAATGGAAAGGGGTAGATAGCATATCTCCCGTTTCTTTCGGATGGGGAGATTTAAAAAAAAATCTAACCCAATCTTTGCAGGTTCAGTTGAAAACTTGAATTTGAGTAAACGGCAGTCCGCAGAGCCCCAGTCTAGTGCAGTGATGGTGAACCTTTTCAGCACCAAGTGCCCAAACCAGAATACACGTGCATGTGTGTGCATTTGGACGCACTGGAGTACCAGAAAGCTGAAGACCAGCTGGCTGGTACTTTCATGCCTGTTTTTTGGCCATTTTGGATCCTTTTCTGGTCCGTTTTTCAGGCTGTTTCCAAGCCATTTTTCGGGCCATTTTCTGGCTGTTTTCTGTGTTGTGGTGCCCAAGAAGGAGAGCAGCTGGCAGCAGCACATGTGCCCACAGAGAGGGCTCTGCATGCCACCTCTGGCACGTGTGCCATAGGTTCACCATCACAGCTCTAGTGGCTCATTAGTCATAGCCTGAATCTTCATCTCTCAAACGTTATTAGATATTTATTACTATAAGTAACTCAAGGCAGCAAACTTATAAAATGCTTCTTCTTACTCATATGTTCTCCACAGTAACAATTTTGTAAAGTGGGTTAAGCTGGGAAGGAGTGAATGCCACCCAGCTGGCTTTAATGCCTAAGGTAAAGAAGTCCCTAAGGATTTTACTGCGCTAGTCAATGCTGACTATCGGGTATAGTGTTCATCTCCATTTCAAAGCCATTGAGACAATACTGAAAACATTTCCTCAGTCATGTGGCCAGCATGATGCCACAGAGCGCTGTTACCTTCTCACTGAAGTGGTACCTATTTAACTACTTGCATTTGCCTGCTTTCAAACTATTAGGTTTGCAGGAGCTAGGGCAAGGACAGGTGCTCACCCCATTGTGTGGCACTCAGGTCTCGAACCTGGACTGTGGGCTTTTCCAGGTGACAAGCCCAGCATCTTATCCGCTGAGCCACTATGCTGCCCTCTTCATGCCTAAGGAGGGGCTAGAAGAGCCGAGGTGATGCAGTGGTTAGAGTGCTGTACTGCAGCTACTTCAGCTGACTCCTAGTTCAGCAGATCAGCAGATCAAATCTCACTGGCTCAAGGTTGACTCAGTCTTCCATCCTTCTGAGGTGGGTAAAATGAGGACCCAGATTGTTGGGAGCAATATGCTATTGAGTATACTGTCGATTGTTGTAATCCGCCCAGAGTCCTTGGAGAGTGGGTAGCATAGAAATATGATTAATAAAATAAATAAATAAATAATATGATTAATAAATAGAACTCACAGTCTTCTGGTGATTGGCCCAAAGTCACCCACCCGGCTTTTATGTCTAAGGCTGGACTAGAACTCACAGTCTCCAGGTTTCTAGACCAGCACCTTAACCACTACACCAAACTGGCTCTCATGTTAAAGCTCCTTTCTGTGCTGAAGAGACTAAGGTCTACTTCCCCTAAGTGGCAGTAGCCTTTGGTTGCACACATCCTCTCCATTATGCTGCTGCTGACAGATTTCAGTAGATTTCAAACATCCTTTGTGTTCTGAGCAACGTCTTCTGAATCCAGCTCCAGCAGCTTGTTCTCCAATTTGTTAGCTCTAAAGGAATGCCACTGTTTGTGTGCAGTGTATTGATGGCCACGGCTGCTAATTAAAGGGTTGCTTCCCTCAAGGAAGTGAGCGGAGTTTCTGTCTTTTTTTAGCGGAGGCATGCGGAGTTCCCTCGGGCCAGAGGTTCCATCTGCTGAAACTCCACACTAATGAAGCCCTATTTCTGTAACAATATTACATATTGATCTGTATGCAATATCGGCGCATCAGGTGACCTTTGTTTGACAGCCTACCTTCTGCCTGCCCCGAGCAGCAACCTACTTACAAAGGGTTCTTTCTAGGCAGGCAAAATGCGTTTCAGACATAAGCCAGAGTGTTGGCCCTAGGCAGGAGGGAAATGCCATTGATTAGGCAAGGACAGTATTGGGACATCACCCTTCCAGATATCCCTTCAAGGCTCTTTGCTGTGCAAACACTGAAGCTACCTCTTTGCAAGCTACAGTTTGATGAGCAAAGAGATATCATCATGAAAAGCCCATTGTGTTGAAGAACTACTTAACTGTGTGTTGCTTCAAAATTGAGTTGTGACTAGAATCTCCTGAGTATGTGCAGAAAACCAGAGTAACAGAATTAGAAGGGACTTGGGAGGTTTTCTAGTCCAACCCTTTGCTCAGGCAGGAAACCCTATTACCATTTCAGACAAATGGTTGCCCAATGTCTTAAAAACTTCCAGTGTTGGAGCACCCACAACTTCTAGAGGCAAGTCGTTCCACTGATTAATTGTTCTCACTGTCAGGAAATTTCTCCTTAGTTCTAGGTTGCTTCTCTCCTTAATTAGTTTCCATCCATTGCTTCTTGTCCTGTTTTTGGGTGCTCTGGAGAATAGGTTGACCCCCTCTTCTTTGTGGCACCACTTTTGATGAAGAACAGTTGGGAATGAAGCAGAGTAAGAGGTGACTTTCCTATTACACCCATAGAATGTCACCGGAGAGATAGTTCTGCTGCCTCCTTCCAAGTCCACTTTTTCCATAAAGAACTTGTTGCAGTAACAAAATCTGAGTCCTTCTAAATGCTGAAGAGCAACCTATTTGTCACTGGCTAGGTCTGCAGGGAATTATAGCTGGAAGGCCAGGGGTTGATCTGTCTGCCATCATAATTAAACGTATAACCAGATCTAAGCCCCTCTAATTGAAATCGAGGTGCATAGAAACAGACGTATCCCATTAGATTACTGTTTGTCTCCCTCAGCATTGTCCACTCAATAGCTCAAAAGAAGAAAGCAACTATATATGTATATTAGCATAAAACAAGGAACATCCCAAAGTGGAAATATTCATTATTATTTATTATCATAAAAATTACATGGTCTTAAACTATAGTAAAAAAATCTAGTTAAAAATATGAACTCTATCAACATATGCGCGTGGATTGGTGTTCTGTAATTCATATGACATTCGCAGAGCCAGGAGAATATGCTAGTCTCAGATCATGAACTCAGAAATAGCTCTTCCGAGTTGGGGTGATGAATAGTCTCTCAATTTAAGCTCTGCACTTGGGCTGTCACATAAATTCCATTACCTTTGACTCTGAGAAGTGGACTTTGGGCTTCCACAGAAAAAAGGCAAACACCAAATGAGAATTCTTCTTCTCCAACCAGCTATTCAAATCCTCAAATTTTTAACTTCCAGAAGACTAGCAGTGTTCCAATATCTCAGGGGCTGCCACAAAGAAGAGGGAGTCAAACTATTCTTCAAAGCACCTGAGGGTAGAACAAGAAGCAATGGATGGAAACTAATCAAGGAGAGAAGCAATTTAGAACTAAGGAGTCATTTCCTGACAGTTAGGGCAATTAATCAGTGGGACAACTTGCCTCCAGAAGTTGTGAATGCTCCAACACTGGAAATTTTTTAAGAAGATGTTGGACATTTGTCTGAAGTGGTGTAGGGTTTCCTGCCTGGGCAGGGGGTTGGACTAGAAGACCTCCAAGGTCCCTTCCAACTCTGTTATTCTATTTCTATTTCTACTATCCCAAAGGTGCCTTTCCAAAAACCACTGGACTTTCTTGGGGTTTTCCTTGAAAACATTTTGCTTCTCATGCAAGGAGCTTCTTCAGTTCTGCAAAATGTATTCAAGGGGGGAAAAACCCCAAAGTCTAGTTGCCCTTTGGAAAAGCGCCTTAGGGACAACCATAACCTAGATGATTGAAAATCTCCCTATATTTGCAGAGGACTAGTGATTTGGGGAAGCGGGGGAGGGAGGCAGTTTTATAAAATATGAAGTGCCCAGCACTACTGGTCAGGTTTCAAACCCTGGCACAATTGTTTGTTTGTTTGTTTGTTTGTTTGTTTGTTTGTTTGTTTTATTCAATTTATATGCCGCCCCTCTCCAAAGACCCAGGGTGGTTTATCCAGTGTAATGCTAAGATAACCAATATCCTATTATAATTGGGGTTCTCAGCTATAATTCTGAACCCAAGCCAAGAATAATCTGGATCTGGATCAGAACCTATAATGGTTGGCATGGAGATTTCTACAATATTAGAGAAGACAGAATATCCTCATTACTCCCGTGTAACACCTCTCCTGCGCAAGTTGCACTGGCTGCCTGTTGCTCTCCAGGTCCGTTTCAAGGTGCTGGTGCTAACCTATAAAGCCCTACATGGCTTAGGCCCAGGGTACTTGCAGGACCGTCTTCTGCCTTCCTCCCATCATCCCGTGCGCTCCCACAGAGCAGGCCTCCTCAGGGTGCCGTCGGCTAATTAATGTCGACTGGCGGCTCCCAGGGGGAGAGCATTCTCTGTCAGAGCGCCAACCCTCTGGAATGATTTGCCCACTGAACTCAGGATAGCCCCCGACCTCCTCTCCTATTTGATGGAAGACTTGGGTCTTCCATCAAATAACTTGATTTGTTAGGGATTGCACAAATTGTAATAATTTTAAATATGGTTTTTAAGGGGTTTTTTTAACTTACTTTGTTATTTTGTGATTTGTATTATTGATTGCTATTGTAAGCCGCCCTGAGTCCTTCGGGAGAATGGCGGCATATAAATCGCAAAAATAAATAAAATAAATAAATAATTCCTTCTCTGATATTGAAACTGTTGCTGAATCAGGGGCTACATGTGCCACAATTCTGCCATCTCACCCTCTTCTCCAGCACATTGATGGTACAAGAAAGTTCAAGAGTTGCTCCACTTACCCTTTCTCCCCAAGTGATGAACCACCATCTCTGCCTTTTTCTCCTGATTCATCAGCAGCTTTATAGATATAGGGACAAAGACTTGGCTGCAATCGGATAAGTCTTGGGCAAGATGTTGAACACAAGTAAAGAAATATTCATTATTTTTCATTAGTTCTCCAGCTGTGCTTGTTAGATACCCATGAAAATTGCTCTACCTCATTTAGGTTGTACTTCTGATGACCCCCATTTGTTGTAAATCTTTAGAAAAACATCAGGAAGAGTAGGGTTAGGCATCTCCTTCCTCTGCTCCATTCGACTCCCCTAGAGTGTGCCAGTACTGGGCTTTCCTTTTTCTGCAATCAGTTCAGTGGTGCATCCCATAATTGAAAGCTAGTGTCCATTGAGGAAGACACCTGGCACTCAGTCAGGTTTGAAGCGATTAAATGGAGCTATGAGGCAGAGGAAGCCTGCTGAGTGAAGGCGGCCTGCCACGATAGCTAGAGATAGACATTTGTCGACATGTCTGTCCACAGGGATCACTTTGTGAAACATCAAAGGTGAAACTGGAAATCATTAGCACTGGGGTCATATCCTCCACAGTGGGGGAGGGAAGCAAGGAAGGTCATAGAGACTCATTTAAGAGAAAAGAATTGTTGGAGGGTGGAAGAAAGAGAGACCTGCAAGAATGCAGACAGACTTTCAGGCAAAAATAGAAGGGAAATACATTCAGTGTATGAGCTGTGCCAGGAATCTGTCGATGCACTGGTCTAAATTCTTATTCAATATATGAAGAATGTATCAACCATTCCCTTATTATGTTCCCAAAAGAATTTGTACTGAGTTGTTCTGAGGAGTTGAGGTTTACATGTACAGCTATTCTTGGTGTAGCCCAGCTGATTCAGATCTTTTAAACAACAACCAAAGTACACCAGGTGTTGTAAATGAAAAAAATAATGGTCACTGGAAAAGGGAGAAAGGGATGACCTCAGATGCTCTCTTCTGTCTTCCAGATGCCTCTGG
The DNA here is from genome assembly GCA_030761175.1 of Masticophis lateralis. NCBI lineage: Eukaryota > Metazoa > Chordata > Lepidosauria > Squamata > Colubridae > Masticophis > Masticophis lateralis. The sequence goes on along the minus strand of JAUDYJ010000008.1, from coordinate 3,867,822 downwards.
GTTCTCAGTTGCTACCATGGGACAATATTTAGGGAGGGGCAATCATGATGATAGCTGTAGCCACTCTTCTTGGTCTTGGTCCTTAAATTGTATGTAGAAGTTCAGTCCTGGGTTCAAACCCAGTTGGTCTCAGGATCTGTCTAACCATGCTGGGTGCAGAAGATCAGGGATATCTTTTGAAGATCCTGAAATGTCAGTCATTAGCTGTACTAATCGCGGGCAATTTGGAGCTCCTAAACTCTCTCTAAAATGTACAGGTAGTCCTTGACTTACAACCGTTTATTTAATTACTGTCTGAAGTTACAATGGTGCTGAAAAAAAGTGGCTTATAGCCAGTTCTCATTGAAGTATTCATAAGGAAAATTCATGTATTTATGACCATTGCCATTTCTCAGGGTCACATGATTGTCATTTATAACCTTCTGGAGGGGCTTCGACAAGCAAAGTCAATGGGGGAAGCCAGATTTGCATTTAGGGTGATTTGCTTAATGACTGTGGCAAAAAAAAAAAAATCACATAAAACTGGGGGTGACTCACTTACCAACCATACGGTTCAGCAATAATACATTTCAAGTCCCAATTGTGGTCATAAGTTGAGGATTTACCTGTAATCAAAAATTAAGCTGTGTTATTTTTGAAAATTAGTGGTGCATTTCCCCCAAAGTAAACAAACCCTCCAGGTCCATCCCCCAGGCCCAGAAACTGAGTGGAAGCCTTAGCAAAATGCCAGGTCTGCCACTGGCCATAATGTTGGTGTGGATCTTTGATCCCAGAATTCTGGGAGAATTCTGGGAGCAAAGCTGGCTGAGGAATTCTGGGTGTTGAAGTCCACAAGTCTTAAAGTTGCCAAGGTTGGAGACCCCTGAGCTAAAATAACAATTCAAAGAAATATCCCAAAGGTCCCAAATAACCCAAAAGCTTTTTTTTTTTTTGAAAGCTTCTCATCCAAGAAGCTTCTTCAGTTCTGATGAGAAGCGATAGGTCTTCAAGGAAAAACAAAGTCCAGTTGCCTTTCGAAAAAGCCCCTTTGAGACAACCATGACCTGGATGACTGAGAATCTCCATAAAACTTTAGCAATGCAAAGAAATACATTTCTTCACATATTCCTTCTTCCTCTGGCTCCTCTGAGCTGTTTACCAAAGGAACCCATATGTTTAGCCACCTCCCCTTTTTCTAGTTTTGTATTTAGTAGGAAAAAAAGACCTTTGGGGATCCATGTCATGAGTGGTTAGAATCACCTGAATGCACCCAGAGTAGCAAGGCCTTGTGGATAATTAGCAGAGCTCAATTAGGAACAAGGGTAATGCATTTTTAATGTGAAGAGCAAAGGTGATACTAAAGGAAGTGATCTCTCCCGCCTGATGCATTTCTGGCAGACTAGACAAAACCCAACATTCAAAGCACTATACAGTATATTGTGTATTGTGTAGAATACACTGGAGATGGTCTGAGGGACAACTTTTCTCCCCGGTTTATAAGACTATCTTCAGCATATTTATTGTGATAACCCATTCTTTGAAGTTACTGTTTGAATCCATTTCTAAAGTTCCATGCAGGAACTACAGAAGTGGCCAAAATTGTGAAAACGTTTTGGAAAAAGTGTATTTTCTAAAACTAGCTAATAACACCACTTTTTTTTTTTTGGAGTAATACCATTAATTTATATATCAATGGAAAGATAATTTAATCAAGAATGTAATGCAATACTTTTTATGAAGGATTTGCTATTAGAATAGCAGTTACCTTGTAAAGAAGAAAAGTGAAACAAGCAGGAAAAAATGAGATTTACAAAAATTATCATGTCAGTTAATACTTAGTTGGGTAACCTTTAGCATGAATTACGGCCTTACAATGTCTTTCCATAGAGTGAACCAAGTCTTTTAGTTCCACAGCTGTTCTAATGTGAAACCAAGATTGAATGATTGCTTCTATTAACTGGGTTTTATTGCTGGGTCGCTTCTGACTAACAAGTTTCTTTAGTTGGCTCCATAGACTTTCAATTGGGTTAAGGTCTGGGCTATTCTCAGGCCATTCCAGCAGTTGGATATGATTATCTTGAAATTCCCCCCAAAAGTGGTGTTATTAGCCATCAAATCTCAAAAATACACTTTTCCCAAAGGTTTCCACAATTTTGGTCACTACTGTACTTTTAGATGCTGGAATAAACCCTAATGTGGATTGGTTTTGATTTATACAATATATAAACCTAAGCTTTGCAGATATGCTTTTATGGCTTAGAGCAGAGGTGTCCACCGCTGGCAACTTTAAAACATGTGTACTTCAACTCCCAGAATTCCCAAGGCAGCAGGGAATAGGGTAGGGATAGGCAAACTTTCTGCATTAAGAGTTGCACTTGAGATAGTGGCGACTGAGAATAGCAATGTGAGTTGGCTAGTTTGGGGGGAGAATTGGAATGTTCTCTTCTATTTAATATATTAGGACTTACTGTAGCGTTCCATCAGTTTATGCATCTCAGAATGGTATTAAGAGCTATACTCAGAGCGTTTATCAGTTGGTTCTCAAAACACAGAAAAAAATATCAATTGGGGCACCTCAGAATTTACTCCTGGGACGAGCATTTTCCAACATTTTCATGAATGTCTTAGATGGAGCGGTGGAGAAAATGCTTATCAGATTTGGAGTTGAGGCAGAGTTGGCACCTAACACTGCAGAAAATTGTACAAAATTTAGAATGAACTTGATGGGTGAGCAAAATTAAGGAAATTTAATAGGTAAAGATGCCCTCTCTCTGCACTCAATACCTAGTAACTGCAAGAAGACAACCATCCTATCTTCCCAGAATTTTCCCTGAAACTGGAAACTGTGTAGTATAAGGAGACATTGAAGGAATCATATCTTGAGAAAAACATGTCAGTCAATGTTTAATGTTTAAGAAAGTACTTTTAAAGGGGCACAGAGAAAATCAAGATCTATTCTCTCTTATCCTACTATGTAGGACAAGGAATAATGGTCTTTTTTGTCTTACATTGGCCCTATTCTAATAATGATTACAGATAAATTCTGGTTAAAAGTTATAAAAAACTCCCTAATTATGAGAGCAAGTTGATACAGGAATTCAAAATTGAAAGAGATTATGAGTTTCCCTTGATCAGATTATTCAAGTAGAACTTCACAGTCATCAATTAGGGATGCTTTAAATTAGGTAGGTAAGGAGCTGGACTATGTGATCTCAACATCCCCTTCCAATTCTGTGATGCTTTGATTTTATATTGTCTTCAGTACTCATGATTGGGGGAGACTCCAAGGACCACAAAAAGAGAGTTGGGAAAAATCAGTCCTGGCACCATGGATTGTCCATCCTGGCTTCACACCCATGATTGAGAGTATCCTCTTCTTGTCATTCTTCTTTTTCAAAAAATTTGAATTTTGTTTTGCTTCTCTCCTCCTCCTCCCATTCCCATTCCCCTCTCCTGAGCATCCTGTCATCAAAGAAATGAGCAGCAAAAATCACCCCTTCCCTGAAAGGCCAGCTGGCCAATCACTTTCTGAAAAGAGACTCTGAATGAGCTTGATTACAAGAGCCAAGAAGCATTTTCCCCTTCTCTGAAACAAGCAAAACAAAATGAAATGAAACAAAGGACGTCATTACCAAGAAGCCCAACAAGGCTAATCGATATTTTACATGCATTTTACTACAGCACAGGGATCTGTGCTGTGATTCTCCTATATCTCTGACATCTTCGCTCTGAAGAGCTTTTGTGCACGCTTGAAGAGCTTGATAACATGGGCTAAACATGCCAACAACGGCATGCCAATTCAGTTCCCCTTTTTCTCAACATAGACACTGAGTGAGACTGGGTAGGCCTATTGGGTTGCTCTTGGGTAACATGTTTTCCATCTTTCTAACACTTGTTCTCTCCTATAGTCAGATAGGAGTCAGATGCTCAGATAGTTCCTGAGCAGTCTCTGTACATGGACTCCTAGAAGAACTGTTTTGTTTCTTTAAGATTGGAATCTTCTTGCTGACTTGGGAAGAGCACCTAGATGCATGTAATTTAAAAGCCACCAATTCCTTTGTATCCTTCATTGACCCATTCATTTCGTGCATTTTTATCTTGCTGTTTTTTCATGAAGAGAATTCAGGGCAGTATAGATTGGATATCCAGTCTCAGATCCACTTAGTTTCAGCAACATGTTTAATTAGGGCAGCTGCATTTATGACTTATGGGTGACTTGCTAATGCTGCAAATTTGTGACCACAGATCAACATAGCAGACCATTAATAGGCAATAGAAAGTTCATTAAAGAAACTAGGGAGCTTGGCTTCCAACCTCTTAGAAGGTTGGAGCTCAAAAATACATCTTAGTTATTGATGTCTGTAGGGGGAGAATAATAACACTTAAAGATGGCCCAGGGAAAACTATGTAACCTTGAGTGCTACTGTAGATCAGTAATGAAGTTCAGTAAATTCCTTTAATCATATATTAAATATGACCTGCAAAGCTTTATTAGTTTAACCTCTTTTCAGTTAGTAGAGTGCAAACATACATGTGGACACCTGTTTTGAGGTTCTATTGTCCTTCCAGCAACCAAGTGTGCAGGTAGAGTTCTGAAGACCACAATAATCAGTTAGTTAAATGTTGCTTTCTCTGCAATTCCTAGTTGCACTTTGGGCTCATAGCAAAGCTTGGGCATATTTCAAATGCCACGAGACCCCCAATCACCAACTCCCACCCACCCCCATTAGATTATCCCATTGATTTAGAGCAGCGTCTATTTCAACAGCCAATTAGCAAGCTTGTGCTAATCACTTGGGGTGCCTTGTTAGGAAATTTGATTAGTACTTCATATAATTGACCCTATTACAAATGAAGAAAAGTACTTCCTTTCATATACCCTTTCATTAAGGGAAATAGCAGCTTTGTGTAAGATTTTTTTTTTTTTTTGCTTATCACTGCCAGTCAGATCCCTGAACAATAGCATCCTGATTCATCAGATTGAGAGGGGGAGGAGGGAAATAGATATGTTGAATCTTCATGCTTTAAAGTCTATGTCTGAAAAAGTAAGTAACATAACATAACAAAATACCTCCAGAGAAAGCTTCAGCATCTCAGATTGCATGCATAGATCATGATATTGTATGCTTTCCTGACTCTTTCTTCGAGAAGTTTAAACATTTATAACCTCCTCTGCTGCGATTTTGCTCTAATATCCTCCCTGTCAGGTCAGCTAGTCTGAGAGACAGTGGCTATGTTTGAGTAGTGTGCTACTCAAGATATAGCTTCTTGAATAAGCTATAGGTCCAATAATACTAAGCCATAAATCATGGTTTATGAGCTCTAGTGATAGGATTTCCACATCCTCCTAAGCCCAAAGCCAAGCCATTTAGCCAATGGAGCAACACATCTTATTTCTCAGGTTTAATCTCGTAATTACCATGAATTCATTAGGTAACTTTGATCCGTTTTCTAATCTCTCAACATCACTTCTGAATCTCACATTGCACTTCTGAATTGGGGTGATCATCACAATACTTATCTTAGAAGATTATTGGGCAGCTTGCAAGGAAAGGAAGTGTATAAATTGAACTAATAAATAAATAAAGCATTGGAAAAGTTGACAAAAATAAATAAATGCTAAATTAATCATTTAATTTCTTTTGTTCTACTCTGTATCGTCTCTTTTCAGACTATATCCCATAATAATTGAGCTGTCTGGGAAAAATTACAAGAAGAAATAAACCTCCAGGTGTTTGTCTCAAAAGAATGTGTGTATCTCTAATTGCTTAACTGGTTTTTGATAGTATGGAGCTTCATTAGTTGCCAAGAGGCATTATTCTCTCCCCCCCACCCCCAAATTCTTTGGAAGCACCTTCTGACATAGACAAATAACACTTTTTAAAATTGTGCTGGACAGTCCACTGTCTCCTTAGGAATCCTTCTTCCTTCCTTCCTTCCTTCCTTCCTTCCTTCCTTCCTTCCTTCCTTCCTTCCTTCCTTCCTCCCTCCCTCCCTCCCTCCCTCCCTCCTTCCCTCCCTCCCTATTTTTCCTCTGTTGCTTGTGAGATTATTCCTCATTAAAATTATAATTAAAATCTTGTTCTCAAGGCTTAGCAGTAGTGACAAGCTTGAGTAATTTAAAAACAGAAGAGAAAGAAATATGAGAAACTACAATGGTGCAATGCAGTGATCTTGAATCCCTCCCATTACTGTCTTAAAAGACAAGAGGCTCTTCTGTAAACTTCCCCTAGCTAGCGCATAAGTGGGGTCGGGCCCTTATTAGGACCATCAAGTGTTTTCCCAAATACCTAAAGTGGGCTAAAATCAGGCAGCATATTGTATAATGATTTATTTGGTATAATTGTAAAATAGGACTTCCACATTATAAAGCAAAACACTAGAGAAGGAGATACTATTAGTTCTATGACCTGATTCTGCATTTGGTGTAGGTATCTAATGGGTTCTCAGTCTCTCTGTAGTCATGTCAGCTCTGTTCCTTTCCACATCTATTTTGCCCTGTTTCTCCATCAGCGTGTAATTTTTTAGCAGTTGCATAAATATGGTACAGTTAGATTGCTCATAAGCATTCATAAATGTATTTTACCTAAATGTGTGTTTGTGTGTATGCTTGTGTGTAAATATGTGTGTATCAATCAATCACACATGCCCACATGCATGAAATGTTGGTCACACAACTGCTTTATGAAATTTTTGAAAGGGCAATAATCCAATGGTCTTCTAATAGCAATAGCAATAGCACTTAGACTTATATACTGCTTCATAGTGCTTTTATAGCCCTCTCTAATCTTCTGATCCATGGTGGGGTTGAGGTTAGGTGTATGGATCAAGTCACTTCACATCAAAATTGGCCCTAATCCAGGAATCTTTACGAAGCTGGAATGTTTTTTGTCTAATCCAGGAATTGGAGTAGAAGACCTCCAAGATCCCTTGGAGGATCCAGGACACCATGTTTTGGAAGACTTCCCCTTTGGATTCAGGTTGCTGATTTTTCTTTCGAATCTTAATTCAGCTTTCCATCAAGCCTCACAGTCAAATCATGGTAGACCAACGGGCAGGAAAATAAATGTAGCACACACTACCTCTCGATATGTCGCTCCATGTCATATTCTACAGTGTTCTCAGGAGTCTTTTGATTCATTCAGCAGAAACTAAATGAGCATTAATCATGGTGGAAAGGTCTTGCTTTTTGCAGTGACATTGAAGTGATGCTAGCCCTTGAGATCATTGATAATTTGAGATAATGAACAATTATAATTTGACAGGGAAGATTTAACTGTCATAGGGTAACTGTATGGATTGCTCACATTTTGAATAATACTACTGTCATTCTAGTTCACCACAGAGCTAGATGGAATGGCAATTTAGTGAGATGTTCAAGGAAGTCAAACAAAGGTCCATGCACATAAAAAATGGATGTATCTTTCTAAAAATTCTCATTCTCCTGTTAGTGATCACTAACAGGATCACTAGTTGGAAGATTCTGGAGCTACTTTGCTGTTTATTCATTTAGCAGTCTGAACCAGTGCTTATATCAGAGGATCAAGAGGCATAAATCTCCTACTTCAGCGTATCTTGTTTCAAAGATAGGAACAAAATGTGCAGGCAGCAGTTTGGGGACCAACCAGCAAAATATACTTTAATTAGACTGAAGTTGGAAAAAGGTACTATAGTTAGAGAGGTCACCCACAGATTCACTTATTATTATTATTTCAAAGTAGCATGGGCATTAATTTTTAATAGGCCAGAAGTGTTGACCTTTAGTATTCAAAGTGTAAGGGTGTGAAACTCTGCTTTTCAGAACTTCATAATCCTTGTTGGATGATGGAGATCATGTTTTATTCTCTTGCATATATCCTAGGCAGATTCTGTCATTTGTAAAGTTGGATATTATAATGCTAACGTAATTGCCATTCTTCTACGAAAAGCTTAGGGCCATGATGGCGAATGTATGGCACGCGTGCCACAGGTGGCATGTGGAGCCATATTAGTGGGCATGCCAGCTCAGCTCTGGGGCACATGCATGTGCCGGCCAGCTGATTTTCGGGCCTTCTGGGCCCACCAGAAGTAGGGAAACAGGCTGTTTCCTGCCTCTGGAGGGCCTGGGGTGGGGGGTGGGGGGTTTGAAGGCCTGTATCTAGATCTGTTCCAGACAAGCTTCAGGCCCAGGTACAGCACAGAAACAGCATTGGTCATGTTGGTTGATGATCTCTGGAGGGCTCGGGACAGGGGGTGCTCCTCTGTCCTGGTCCTGTTAGACCTCTCAGCAGCTTTTGATACCATCGGCCATGGTATCATGCTGTACCGGTTGGTAGAGATGGAGGTGGGAGGCACTGTGTTGCGGTGGTTCTCCTCCTATCTTTCCAACCGGTCGGAGTCTGTGTTGGCATGGGGGCAGAGGTTAACCCCGAGGCCCCTTATATGTGGGGTGCCACAGGGATTGGTCCTCTCGCCCCTCCTGTTCAACATTTATGTGAAGCCGCTAGGTGAGATCATCCGTGGTTTTGGGATGAAGTACCATCAGTACGCTGATGACACTCAGTCTGTACATCTCCACTCCAGACCACCCCAACGATGCCCTTGAAGTGATGTCCCGGTGCCTGGAGGCCATGTGGATCTGGATGGGGAGGAACAGGCTCAGGCTCAACCCATCCAAGACCAAGTGGCTGTGGTTTCCGACGTCCCGATATATTCAGCTGGTGCCATCACTGACTATTGGGGGCGAATCATTGGCCCCCACGGAGAGGGTTCGGAACTTGGGCACCTTCCTGGACTCGTGGCTGTCCTTAGAAGGGCACCTGACGGCCGTGGCCGGGAGGATTTTTTATCAGGTTTGCCTGATTCGCCAGTTATGTCCCTTTCTGGATCGGGACTCTTTACTCACGGTCACTCACGCCCTCATCACTTCCCATCTGGACTACTGTAACGCTCTCTACATGGGGCTCTCCTTGAGGAGCACCCGGAGGCTCCAACTGGTGCAGAGTGCGGCCGCGCGGGTGGTGATGGGAGCGACATGGCGTTCCCATGTGACACCTCTCCTGCGCAAGCTGCACTGGCTCCTGGTGGTCTTCCGGGTGCGCTTCAAGGTTTTGGTTACCACCTTCAAAGTGCTCCATGGCTTAGGACCTGGGTACTTGCAGGACCGCCTACTACTACCAATAGCCTCCCACTGGCCAGTACGCTCTCATAGAGAGGAGCTCCTCTGGGTGCCTGGCGGCCCCCAGGGGGAGAGCTTTCTCTGTGGGGGCACCTACTATCTGGAACGAGCTCCCCCCAGAGATACGGAGGATCCCGGATCTGTGCACCTTCCACCGCGCTCTTAAAACCTTTTTATTTCACCAGGTGGGCCTGGCCTAACCTCTCTTTTAGTGTTATATTTTAATCTGTCTTAATTGTGTGGGGTGTTTTAATTCTGTCTGGGCCAAATTTATTTAATTTGATTTTAGTTGGGTTTTTAAATTTTGTATACATGTATTTTTATTGTTGGCTGTTCACCGCCCTGAGTCCTTCGGGAGTAGGGCGGTATATAAATCTAATAAATCTAATCTAATCTAATCTAATCTAATCTAATCTAATCTAATCTAATCTAATCTGTTTTTCTTTCTTACCTTGCTCCAGATCCTCTCTATTTATCTTGGAGGCCTGAAAGACCCCATTTCCCAACTCCCGGTGGAACAGGAAGTGACTTTTTTGCTGTCCCCAGCCTCCAGAGACACCTAGAGAGGCTCTGGAGGCTGGGGAAAGCAAAAAATGTCACTTCCTGTTCCACCCGGAGTTGGGAAATGGGCCGTTTCCAGCCTTTGGAGGGCCTCTGAGGGAGTGGGAAAGGCTGTTTTTGCCCTTCCCAGATAAATAGAGAGGATCTGGAACCAGGTAAGAAAGAAAAATGGGCCTACCAAGCCATCATGTGCCAGGAGCTGGGGGGTGGGGGGTTGCATGCGCAGGGCAAGGCACATAGAATTATCGGTGTGGGCACATGCGAGCACTACCCTTCCCCGCCCCACCCCCGCCTGGCATGCAATGGCATAAAGGTTAGCCATCACGGGCTTAGGGTGTAAATCCATAAATGAAGAAGAACCTTGTATCATGAAACTCAAAAGGGAAATGGTTACCCTTGCCAGGTGTCCACTATTTGAATGGACATTCCGCTTTTTTCACATTATGTTCACTATTTTTTTTCACAAAATAGTGGACATTTTTTTATTCAAAAGCTTTATGATGAAATGGTACGTAATCTAAAGCTGTACAGTCTAAGAGAATAAGGATAGGAGAATCGTGTTTTGTCTTTTTTTGCATAAGTTAGAATGAGACAAAGATCGAATATCCATTGAACTCGATTCTCTGAAAAAATTAATGATGAGATTAAAATAAAAATATATTATAAAATTATGTACAATTCACATTTTTAAAATGTACTTTTTCAAGAAAGAGCCAGCTCCGAGTTTACTGAAACTGTTCCAGTATTGTGCATCAATTCCGGTATCAAATGCAAACGTTGAACGAATTTTCAGCGTCATGGGAAATTTGTGGACTGACGAACATAACCGACTGCTTGTACCATCAGTTCGAAGTGAACTTTGTATATTTTTTAATATTTCTCAACGTTGTACGGAAATTAAAGAATTATTCCTTAAACACAAAGAATTGATCAAAGCTGCGCAGTCAAATAAAAAATACACACGACAGCAAAGTAAAATGTAATTTAATATTTTACATATTATTATAATATATTTGATGTTTTGAATTTTAAGTAAAGTTTTGAAGTGATTATTTTAATGTTAAAATGTTTGTAAGAAAATATATAAATTAATTGCAAATATTTTTTTATTTTTTTTACTACTTAACCCCCCTCTCCCCACTTGTCCGCTATTTTTTGGAAGCAGACCTGGCAACCCTAGAAATGGTTGTAAGCGTGCCTTTTTATACAATTTATTAAAATTATGTTCTATTGAATTTCATAGGATAGAATTCCTAACTGATCTCCATGAACTTGCTCTACAGATCAGTGGTTTACAAAAATGTGTATTAGCCATGGCAAGTTGCCAAGAGCATTTGTGGACTTTGGAATTTCTGAATAGAATAGAATAGAATAGAATAGAATAGAATAGAATAGAATAGAATAGAATAGAATAGAGTAGAGTAGAGTAGAGTAGAGTAGAGTAGAGTAGAGTAGAGTAGAGTAGAACAGAACAGAACAGAACAGAACAGAACAGAACAGAACAGAACAGAACAGAACAGAACAGAACAGAACAGCACAGGAGTTCTTTATTGGCCAAGTGTGATTGGACACACAAGGAATTTGTCTTGATGCATACGCTCTTGGTGTACATAAAAGAAAAGATATCCACATGTTTTTAGCTGCAGTTCCATAATGCCTTGACTGGAGCTGATAAGATTAGCAATCTAAAACATCTGGTAGATTCCACATTGACAGAAAGATAATGTAGCCCATCATCCTACAGTGTGTAAGGGCCACAAAGAGGCTTCCGAAAAGAACATGAGCTGTGCAAGAAAGTAGTAGCTATCCTGTGCTGTCACCCAGCAACTGAAAGTCACTGGTAAGTGCACCATTCTATTCTATTCTATTCTATTCTATTCTATTCTATTCTATTCTATTCTATTCTATTCTATTCTATTCTATTCTATTCTATTCTATTCATTTCTATTCTATTCGTTCAGTGAGCCCAAGGACACATCTTTTCTTCATCCTCTTCATCAGTCACTAAACATTAGTGTTTTTATTTGGAGAGACAAAAAAGGACCCAAGTGTTTCATATAGTACATCAGCCTTGCCTGTTATATGGGACCAGATATGTAGAATTGGGAATGAAATTTGATCTGAGCAGATCCAAGTTAAAATGAGACGTTTTGTACTAAGTAGAAAAATCTGTCCTTCTTTTAGAGATACTTCCTTACCAGATTCCTCAATGCTTTCAATCATTAGGCAGAATCTAATGTACTGGAAAAGTTATTAAAAATTTAGAGAGATATTCAGAATTGTATCTGCCTTGAAAGTAGTCCATGTTGAACTTCATAGCACAATCAAACACTAGTAGTTGGCCACAGGAAATGTTTTATGACATACTATGTCATAAAAATATGTAATGCTAATATTTATGCCATAAAATGTTTTACAAAATTTGCCAAATTTTAATTCTGTGGGAGTCATGTGTCCCAGATTTTGGATGTCTTCTACAAGGTTAGCCAGTATGAGGTATCTTGGTTCAGAAAGTTGTTCTTTATGATGTACCATTTTGCCTAGCTAAAGGTTACAGACACAAGCGTTTTAATAGTATATAGATGACTTCCCCACCAATGGGGTCACTCTGGGGAACAAAAAGTGGATTCATGAATCAAGTCTTCCATGGATGACTGCCCTTTGTGGAGGACACTGCAGCAGCATCAATCTTCATTCTTCCTGCCTTGAATGTAATTGGCAAATGCTGATCATGAGCAGATGGAGTTAGATGCATCCCTCATAATTCTGAATGGGCACCCCCCCCACACACACAGCCTCTCTTCACCCAGGAAGACTCTCATCATTAACAAAGCCTGCAGCCCATTCATATTTTAAGATGCACCCACACCATCATATATGTGTTTGCCAATTTGTAAATCTATGTTGACACCCATGCTGCTGTGCTGATTCTTGATTAACTGGAGAAGAACTCTCTTGCTGAAATCCGAGCTCCTGATTATGAGCATTAGAAACTTTCAAGCAATGTCAGTGCTTCTGTGCCATAATCCAGAAGGGTTATTTCAGAATAATAGGCTCAACTGTCATTTGTCTAAATTTAGACTAAGATGGAGTTTCCAGAAAAGCCATTGAGGTAATTTCTGTCCCAAATCATTTTTCCTGAATGTAACTTTTTGAAAAGAAGAAAAAAGAAATCTCCTTTTGTAGAAAGTATGAAAAGTCATGTCATCTACTAGAACACGGTGCAGTAGAGACAAAAGTGTCAAATGTTTTTGTCACCTGGATTTAGGCTATCTGAAAATATCTGCAGTGACTTTAATTTTAACTCAAGGCCTAAATTGCTTTTTCCAATTCTAATTCCAAAGGCACTTTTTAAAAGGCAACTGGACTTCCTTTGTTTTCCTTAAAGAAGTTTTACATCTCATTCAAGAAGCTTCTTCAATTCTTCTGAAGAAGCTTTTTGAATGAGAAGCAAAACATCTTCAAGCAAACAAAGAAAGTCCAGCTGCCTTTTGAAAAAATACCTTTGGGACAGTCATAATCTGGATGACTGAGAATGTCCATAGACATCTTCTGACTCCAATTTGTATCTATGTTGGTTGGTTGGTTGGTTGATATTTGCCATCAAGTCATTTTCAACTCCTAGCGATCACATAGGTAGATTTTCTCCATGACAACCTATCTCTAACCTGGTCTTCCAACAATACACTCATATAGTGTAATTGAGTCCATTCAGCTTGCTGATGGTTGTCCTCCTCTTTTATCTACATTTCCCAGCATTAGAGACTAGGTCACTAGGTCTTTTCACATTGGTTTGGTCAATGATCCATTGGTTTGTTTTCATGGTGGTCCACAATATTTTCAAAAGTTTTCTCCAATACCAAACTTCAAAGTGTCAATACACTTCAAATCCTGCTTCTTTGAAGAAAAACTTTTGCAAACTTTAATGTGTCATAGAAAATAATTGACCAATTCCAAATAGGATCTCTTAGAGAACTGAAATATAGAAGGATTGCTACAACAGAACTAGATCTGTTCTGCTACAACAGAACTAGTTATATCACAGGTAGGATAATTCAAAGGCTGTGGCAGAAAGATAAAAAATTTCTATTTATGTCATGGATGCTTAGCTCATAACCTCATGACCATAAGCCATACTCAAATCTTTGACTAAGCTCCCCAAGGCCCTCCAAAAGTCAACACCAAATTGTCACAAATCAGTGTGATAGAACACTTAAAAATCACAAAACAAAGTATTATAGTTCCCCAAATCTATTTTATTAATTAGATCACACTTGATTGATTGGATTATGTGCCATCAAGTCATTTTTGACTCCTAGCAACCACATAGATATTGTCCATGAAAGTCACATTTAGTCGGTCTCTTTGTCTGTCCGTCCGTCCGTCCGTCCATCTGTCTATCTGTCTATCATCTATCTATCTCTGCCTTTATTATTTTTACAAATAACTCAACTTGCTTTTGAGCCTGGTTTCTTAACCACCAGATCAAACTGGCTCTCATTTTTATATTTTGTTCTGCCACCACCTATTTATTGGAATGTGACCCTTAGCTTAAAAAGACTGTGTACCCACTGCTTTTTTAAAGGAAAGGTTTAACTACCACTTTCTCCCAAATAGCTGGCCAGTACTATAACTGGTTCAGCTCCCATCTTTCCTGGACTGTAGATATGATTTGATGGGATCAAAGTTTTTTCGACCATGTATAGTACACCTGTCTCAAGTATACAGAGGGACATGGATACTAGGCCAGGCTTCAGCCTAATTCCAAATTTTTAAATGTGCAATTAATCTTATCATGTCAGGAGATGAAGAGGAGGGGACCCCCACCTGCAGCCTGAAGCTTACAATTGAGCCCTTGGTGCCTCATCTGTTACTATTATAGTAGGAATACCAATGGTTGGTTTCCCTCATCATCCCTTTCATCCAGGGGTCTTCAGTACAATCAATTGCGGTAATTACCCCTTCACCCAGAATCCCTCCCTGGGTGGCAAGTGGATCCTTTTGTACTCAATGCAAAGCAGTTGTTTGAAAAAAAGGCTAATGGTGCCTATTTACTGAGGTCAGTCCCCTGAGTAGAACAAAGACTCACCTCTAGTGGCCTATGGCAGATGTTGCAAGGTCCACATGAGGCCCCTAACCTCTGCGGAGAAGGAGAAGCCGTAAAGTAGCCCATGGAGATGGAGGCGGAGATCCAAGCCATTCAGCCGCCATGCTTTCCAAAGAGCTCAATCTGCTTTTTTAAAATGCGAAGTCAAAATACGAGTTGAAATGCAGGCAATTAATTGCTCCCAAGTGTCACCCACTCCTTCTCCACTGCAACGCTCTGGATCTCATCATTAACTTGTCAGCACTTCTAAACTGTGAATTTTCCATGTGAGGTAGAATTCAAAAAGCTGTATGCCTGACAAAACATGCCTGATTTCTTTCAATGTAAAATGAAGGGTGAACAGGCGGTAAGGGGTGAGGAAGAGGTGAGGGCGAGGGGCAGCCAAAGAACAGAGAAAAGGAAGGAAGGGAGGAACACGCATGGCTGGCTTGTACTGAAGGAGGACATTACTACAAAAAGAGTGGTGGTGGTGGTGGGGAAATGAGCCTTTTCAGAGGATTTTGAGAATGCTGATTATAGTAGCTCTGCGGAATGAAAAGCTTCACCAACGCTGTTGGTGTACCCATACTGCAAGAAAAATTAAGACTGGGTGCTTAATTCGAAGCTGCTGCTGAAGCTTTGGTTGGTTGACCTCCCTGATTAAGTTATAAAGGTTGGAGTAAATACTATTTGAGCTTTGCAAAACAGCAATTTGGATCAACTGAATTGCAAAGAATCCTTCCATTTTGGAGAAGTGCCTCATTTTCTTTATACATACGACAGCCACAATAAAAGAGGAATGGATGGGTTCTGTTCCATTTCCTATTTTGCCCTTCCCTGCATTATTGGCTACCGACTGAACACAGCTTTGAGAGCCTCATCTAGACAGCCTTCAAAATGACCTCAAGCCCATTCCCTATGCAGCGGGTCTAACAGCCTGGAGGAGCCCTAAACCAGTAGCACAAGCTTCTGTTGCTTTAAAAAAGAAAAAAGGGGGGATTTGTCGTTCCTTACTGTTGTCTACCTGCCTGCCTGCCTCCCTCTGTCAATGTTTTACCCATGGGTAGAATTAGGGCAAAGAGGAAAACTGGGCAGGGGGTGCTTTCAGACCCTCCCCAGAGCATGGTGCCCATGGCAAAGTGGTAGAGAACAAAGCAACAGATGGTTACTGTACTCTTGCTGAGATTTATATAAATGTCTACAACAAATGCTCAGATTTATACCTATGCAATAAACCAATCCCAGGGTCTTAAGTTTGTAGAATCCCCACCTGAAGCAGAAGCTGGAGACTTGGGCAGCATAAGTGCAACAGTTGAATGGATTATCTCATAAATATGGAGGTTATTTGGATAATTCACCTTGATATCTTTTCACACTTTCCTCTAAGCACGCAGGCCTTAAATAATGGGCACGTTATTTATGTAGCTCCACATTGCTTTACCGACTGATATAATGGCACGTTTGCCCTACAGGGTTTTGCCTTCTAAATGCCAGCAATCAATTTTGACAGGTTAAAAGGTAGGCAGAAGTCTGGGACTGCGACAGGAGATGGCTGATCTATGGCAAAAGGCATCCAATGGCTTAATCACACCCTGTTGCTTTGGGGAAATCTGCTTACCGCTGCAGAAAGAAGGTTGTGCAAAATGTAGATAAGGGAAACTTGGAAGGGAACTTGCTCTTGGTAGGATCTGGCTGGAGAATCTCACTTGAGTAGTGGTGCATTTGTAATGTGTTAATGCAGAGGAAATGTGCTGGTATGAACCACATTGATTGTTCATGGTCCATCTGTATTGTTTGCATGGAACAGTGTTTCTCAGTCTTGGCTACTTTAAAATGTGTGAATTTTAACTCCCAGAATTCCCCAGCTAGCAACCTTGTGGTTGAGGAATTCTGGGAATTGATGTCCACATATCTTAAAGTGGCCACGTTTGAGAAATGCCAGCCCAGAAGATGGAATTCATTCAGCAATAGAAAAGGTGTAGAGAGGACAGAAAAGGTTCATCGTGTTCTCCTGGTGGTGATGGGGGCAAGCTTTTCCACCTTAAGAGCCAGCAAAGAGTCTGCCTGTGTTCTTCCACACATATTCATATCCATGTGGACATTGCCTTCACACAGAAGTTCAGGTGCAGTTAATATCACTCCCATCCAGGTGATCCTTCCTTCCTGTGCTATAGAGCAACATCATTGGGAGGAAGCTGGAGGCAATAAAACATCTGTATTGTAGCCCATGGGTTTCTCACACCTCCTTGGAGTCTACTAGACTAGCTGTTCCCCCTGTTTTTCCTGAAACATCATAATCTATTATGTAGATCATCATCCTGGAGTCTTCTATTTAATAATTATGTAAAATAAACTTGTGACATTCTTCTCTGTGGAAATGTTAAAGACACAACTTTTTTAAAGTGACTCTGTGTGGGTGTGTGTGTGTGCGTGTTTGTATATGTGTGTATATGTATGTATGCTTGCTTTTGAACAGTTAGTTTGGCAGGAGCTGAGATGAAAATGGGAGCTCATCCCATTGCATGGTGCTCAGGTCTTGGGTCTCGAACCTGGGCTGCTAGCTTTCCAACCAACAAACCCAATTTCTTAACCATGGAACCATATACCCAGTGGTGGGATTCAGCCAGTTCGCACCACTTTGGGAGAACCAGTTGTTAACTTTCTGAGCAGATTGGCAAACTGGATGTTGGAAGAAATCATTAGGGCAGAGAACCGGTTGTTAAATTACTTGAATCCCACCACTGCATACACCCCATGTGATGGGGTGAGCTCCCATCATCGTCCCAGCTTCTGCCAACCTAACAGTTCAGAAGCATGCAAATACAAGCACACACACACACACACACACACACACACACACACGGATGACGTGGTGGTTCAGTGGTTAAGATGCTGGGCTTGTTGGCTAGAAAGCCAGCAGCCCAGGTTCAAGACCCAAGCGCCATATGATGGGGTGAGCTCCCATCATCGTCCCAGCTTCTGCCAACCTAACAGTTCAGAAGCATGCAAATGCAAGTGGATAAATAGGTACCACTTCAGTAGGAAGGGAACAGCACTCTGTGATGTTATACTGGCCCCATAACTGGACAGTGCTAGCTCAATGGCCTTGAAACAGAGATGAGTGTTGCCCCCTAGAGTCGGTAATGACTAGCAGAGTAAAATCCACAGGGACTCCTTTTGCTTTTAAGATAGCATAATATGGTTTTCATTGTGTGTTGCTCATTTCATTAGTGCATTGGCATTTTCTAAAAAAATTACAGTCTTGAAGAGAGGATTGTACTTTACAAGGTGAGATGTAAATCTGGTGGTAAAATAAAATAAATGCTGGGTCACTCTCTCCATTTGATTGCCTCTCCAAGTATCAGTGACTCTACTGCTCTTCAGGGAAATTGGCAAGGGATTATTGATGACAGTGAGTGAAAGATTCAGCTGTGCAATTTCTGCTTTAATTTCTCCCCTTTTTCACCATGAATTTGAATGTTAGCATTCACTTCTTTCTTCCCAACTGTCAAAAGCTTTTAGAATTGCTGCTGGCACAAAAGCTTTTTCCTTAATTACTACCTCTGGATTTAGCTCTTTGCCTTAACATATAATCAGATGTGTTAAAGGCAATTTTATTTCACTAATATTAAAATAATTTCAAAATGCAGTTTTTGTGCATGCTGATGTCTAGCTGCCTAGGAACCATAGTTTAAAAGTTTTAATTATCCAAGGAAATAAAATATGCTTTCAATCTGAAACAAAAAGAGATAAATGGATGCAAATGTGTGATCCATGTTAAGAAGGATTACCTGGTGGCTTCGTAGGTAGCGTATCATCTTCCCTTGCTTAGTGACAAATATATACCCTGGTGGCCACATTAAGTTTGTTAGTAGCCAAATTGGCCAGTTTTGAAAGACTGTTATGTTCCCAAGGGAGCCCCTCATTGTCTCCTTTGAAAATGGAGCTTTCAAAGAAATTCAGTAGGCCGGATGCAAGCAAAGTAGAAGCTTTTCTATTGCCATCATTGCTATTAAGGTGTTAGATCGGTCTTCCCCCGCCTGGCATCCTTCAATGGGTTTGAACTGAAACAGCTGTGGTACCTGGGGATTATGGAAGTCCTAATCTTAATGTATTCAAAAGGAGGGAGGAAGGCAAACTAGGGAAGTGTGCATAAGAAGCCAGTTTGCTTCAGGCTTGGATATGCAAAGTCTAATTCATTGGGTAATCAATTGCACAGCTAACAAACGACACAGATGCAGCAGTGGCAGAAGGGTTTGCCACAGAGGTCAATAACTTGAGGCCCAAAATCCCCGTATCATTTTTATGGCCTCTACCACCATAGGTGTCCACAGGGGAAGTTAAGAAAAAAGTCACCCTGGCAGCCTTGCAGAGCCCCATCCCCTTCTTATGTGTGTCACACAGGAAGGGATGGGCTTCAGCTACACAATTGCATCAACCTCTTGACATTGATGAAGATCAGGGGCAAGTTTCCTATCAATGGTGAGGTGAAAAGAGACACAACATTAATGTAAGTCTTCAAAGAGGCTTGTCGTAGTTAAAAGAAACAAAGGCAACTCACGCTTCTCCACAGAATTTAGGGAAACCACACAAATTCTTCTCCCACATTATTCTCTCCACTGTGGTCCTTAAAATCTCAAGATCTGTCAGGGGTGGTCCTCAGTTTAGGATTTAGCTTACAGACCGACTTATCTTCAGATTGATGAATGCAGTTTAGGATTTCAGTTTTGATATCCCAGTGGTGAGGTTTTTTTTTTTCAAATGAATCTTAGTTTTTTGGAGCTTTTTGTTTTTGAAAGAATGGCTCAGGAAAATAAACCAACACAATCTATGCAGAGAAAAATAAATTGTTTTTAGGATAGGATGGTTAAGATGCAATGAAAGAAGCCATGGTTGTTTGTTCAGAGAAAAAAAGCAATTTTTGACTCTCTCTCTTCCTTCCTCTCCTCTCTCTCCTTAATGCAAAGGACGTCCTAATTCTAACATAGGTTTCATGCACTAAATCAAAACCATCGCTGGTGCAGTGAGGTAGTGTTATGGGCTTGCCCTCTGTTAAAAAGAAATTTTACCTAGTTCGTTTCCAAGCCGGGAATAAAATACACAGGCAGTTGCTGGAACCAAAGGTGAGATTTATTTCAGAGAGCACATACAGAGTCAGCTGTCAGAGGTGGCCACACTCAACTCTCCTCCCAAAGTCTTTTATGTAGGAAAACCTTTCTTTTGTTCCTCGCAAGTGCACAGAAGCAAGTGACTTAGGCATTCCAAGGAAGTGCACTTAGCTGATGTTCCAAAAGGCAGCCCTCTGCAGATAGGCAACCTGCTGAGTTGCAGTTTTTCACTTTTATATTTTAGCATTGATTGATTGAAATGGTAGAAAGGACCTTTTTTCTTGTTTGCTCAAAGGGATCTTAGGTTAAGCTCAGACTGGGAGGAATGTATACCCAATTGTGATGGGGTTTCCCATTGCATTTTCATCCTTGTTTAGAGCAAGGCTGTCCAACTTTGGCAACCTGAAGATTTGTGGATTTCAACTCCCAGAATTCCCCAGTTAGTTTCCATAACTGAATGATTCAAGGTTCACACAAACTCCGTGATGCTCCCTTAATGCAAGTTGTGTTTGGCTTTGACTTGTTTGAAGTGTTGACTTTCAAAGAAAACAATGTAGACTTGTGAATTTCAACTCCCAGAATTCTCCAGCCATCCCCTAGAGCCGTGATGGCGAACCTATGGCATGAGTGCCACAGTTGGCACGTGGAGCCATATCTGTGGACACGCAAGTGTTTCCCTAGCTCAGCTCCAGCACGCACGTGCATGCCGGCCAGCTGGTTTTCGGGCTTTCTGGGCTCACCGGAAGTCAGGAAATGGATCATTTCCAACCTCCAGAGGGCTTCCATTGGGGTGGGGAAGGCCGTTTTCGCCCTCCCCAGACTCCAAGAAAGCCTCTGGAGCCTGGAGAGCTCCCAGTAGGCCCGAAAAACGGGCCTACTGGGCCCACCGTGACATCACATGCCAAAAACATGTGTGTGTGTGCGGGTGCATTGAATTATGGGTGCGGGCACATGTGTGCGTGACCCCCCCCCCACTCCCCCCACTTTTGGCACAAGATTAGCCATCACTGCCCTAGAGAGATACATCTGGCAGGACCCAGAAGGAGGGCCTTCTCCGTGGTGGCTCCCTCTTTCTGGAACATCATTCCCTCAGACATTAGACGGGCCCCCACTCTAACATTCTTTCGGAAGGTGCAGAAGACATGGTTCTGTTGGCGGCCTGGGGAACCCGAAGCGGGATGGATGGAGCCCATTAAATGGTTTGTATGGATGTGTGTTTTCACCTGGGTGGGGATTGGGGAGGTTATTATTTTACTAATTTATTATTTTATTCTTCTTTTTCTTCTTTTTATTTCTTCTATATGGTTTTATATCTGTGTAAGCCTCCTTGCGTCGCCATGTGCAAGTAGGTGGCAATATAAAATAAATAAAAATAAAGTTGCCAAGGTTGGACACTTTTGCTCTAGAATCTATTCTAATACATGATTTTGAAGCTTTTTGTTCCTGCTTATGGAAAGACTGTATGGTAGGAGGACTTGATTTCCTTCCCACAGCTCATTAATAGGTCTGTCCTCCTTTGTGTCCTATTGCAGTTTGTAAGATTCACAGAGATCACTTCTCTAATGCTGTCCATTTGCTAAGGCACCCAGGGATGTATTCAAGAAAAAAATATATAGTTCTGAATTTTCTCCCCTGTGCAGGCTGGTGAAGTTAGAGCAGTTTATAAGAGCCAGGTTAGCTCATTTTATGCAAGAGTTAGGTGCTGGGCAAAAACGTTCATCTAACCAAGGACAATTTCTTCTTTGCTTTTGTTGTTTGAAAGTTGCTACATGTTTTCTTTGAAAGTCAACACTTCAAACAAGTCAAAGCCAAACACAGTTTGTTTTAAAGGAATATCTTGGAGTTTGTGTGTACTTTGAATCATTCAGTTATGGCAAAGAGCAAAGAAGGGATTGGAAACATTTTCAAGCTTCAAGGATAAAAGTATGAATGAACATTCAAAAGATTTACCAATTTTTATCAGATTTTGGCAATTGCTCAGCCTTGAGATTTCAGGTTGTCTTGCCTGAAATTGGATCACATTTGCAGGTTTTTGAGATTTGCACCTTGTAACTTTTTAAAATTTCATTTGGAAGATACTGAGATGCCTTCTAGATGGTCTCTGGCATTCTAAAATCCATGGGTATTTCCTTACCAATTTGTGCATTAATATGGAGAAGAGTTGTTGCATTCTTCTTCATGGTCCCTTGCAAGAAATCAAACATATTTTATACTAGAATAATCTGCTATCTTGTATGCAGTGGTGGGATTCAGCCAGTTCCCACCAGTTTGGGAGAACCGGTTGTTAATTTGCTGAGCAGTTTGGCAAACTGGTTGTTGGAAGAAACCATTAGGGCAGAGAACCAGTTGTTAAATTACTTGAATCCCACCACTGCCCATATGGAAATTATTTATCCATTAATTCTGACAGGGCTCACCAAAATCAAATTATTTGGTTCTTGACATCAAGGCCTGAACAAATATTTCATATGCAAACATTCCTAATTTTGTTCAATGAAGTAGTCCCAAGACGTTGGCTTCATGGGAGAACAACATCTTGGTAGCAAATTTATTGAACAAAATTTGCTTTTCTATTTCACAAACATATCTAGACTTATTTGTGGCAGTACAAATACTAGAGTCTATGTATGTATCCATTATAGTTGGAAGACACATCATCAAAAACTGAACTTGGCTTACTAAATCTCTGGTTCCTAACAATCCTAGACTCAGAACTGTGTGCATTTTTGCTTAAAACTAATCTCTGTGGCCTGTTCTGAATCAACTGACACTCCAGAAACAGATGCAACTTATTTCATTAGCGATGATGAAATCACAATCTCCTTGTTTAATCAAGTAGAATATAACTGAACATGCAGGGATGCATTGAGCAATCTTTTAAAACTCTTTGAGTTTATATTTCAGGGTGGTGTTTCTTCATCTCTATCCCTTCCTTGAGGAATTTTGTAATCTCGACTTTTGTGAAACATTAGTAACAATTGAAAACAATAATCCTGAGACTAACCCTTCACATTTATCTAACTGTCCTGAATGCTGGCACCGGGCTTGGAATGCAAGAGAGGCCATATCAGAATGGTTAAAAAGTTCTTTGTGCTTCTGTTTACAAAGCAGTAATTGATGCTGTGTTCTTGCATTCAACACAGAAAATATTTTGCATTGTGTATTCCTGAGCAGCGGGAATATGCAGCATGTCTTCCCTGTGAATGTGTATGCCTTTTGGTACAACAAGATCCCCAGGGCCCTGATCCTGCTGTCTTTAGGAGAGCCTTGTTCTTCCCTTAGGCTAATGTTTCTCAACCCTGACAGCTGGAAGATATATGGACTTCAACTCCCAGAATTCCCCAGCCAGCCATATTCCTGCATTTTAAAGTTGTCGAGGTTGAGAAATGCTGCCTTAGGCACTAGGCTGGGATGATGTGTGAATTTGCTCTCTGTTGTGTATTTTGACTCTCTTTCTCTTTCCCCGGGGTGACTTATTTTACTGTTGTGATATTTCTGTTTGTCACTATCTCTTGTTTTGAACTCTCTGTAAGCTGCCCAGGATCATTTAGAGAGCCGATGGCCTTACAAATTGAATATATAAATAGAAATGGATGGAATGGTAAATAAAAGAAACCCTGGGTGACTTTGTTTGCTCCTGGGTTGATGTGCGAACAGGGGTCCCGTTTTGAATAGGGATATTCCACTAGCCCAGATGGCCCATTCATCCATCTTCCTTCTGGCTGCTTCTATGCCAGGCTCATCAGTCTCCCTGAATAATCTTATCCTAGTCTGGGGCAGGAGAGGGACTAAATCTATCACCAAAGAGCCTTCAGGAGGCTGGTGCTACAGGGAGACAGACCCAATTTAACAGTTCATTAAGAATTTGCCAGCCATTGATCTAGATTATCAGGGTTACTGGCAGTTAATTGCATCTTCCTATACTTATTAATTATATTTGGAGAGCCATAGTGAGGTGCTTGGTGACTGGCTGCTATATTTAGAAAAATCTCCCTTGGGGATCTAATTATGGAACAAAGTAGTTATTGGTGTTGGATTAACCACTGACTCTTCCAGAGGTTCCCCCCCCCCCTATTAAATAAGAGTTAACCAGGGGTGAAATTCAGCTGGTTCTACCCATCTTGGGCGAATCAGTAGAAGCAGCTGCGGGAGGCTCCGCCCACCCATGCAGACACATGACGTCCCTTTTTTGCAACAGTTTTCATCCTCTGCACACATATTTGTGAACCAGCAGGGAAAGTACATGAATTTCACCCCTGGAGTTAACCATTAAGAAAGCTCCACTTTTGTGTTGGTGTTTGTGCCATTTAGTCAGTGTGGACAGGTGGCAATTTCCTGGACAACGCGCTGCATTTGTTTTGACAAGACTTTGGAAGTGATTTTTCCCTTCCTCTTCTTAGGTCTGAGAAGGAGCGATGGGCCTAAAGTCACCCAACTAGCTTTGCATCTAGGCAACCCTAGAATTCACAGTCTCCCACTTTCTATCCTGGTGCCTTAACCACTTCTGGTACTCTAAAACGGCTCTCAGAAAAATCCACTGCTGTTCAAGAAAGTATAGCAATAAGCTACTGACAAATAGTTGCATAATTTTTGTGCTCTTGTTTAGTAGAAAACAAAACAACAGAAAAACTGGCAGGAAATCTCAATATTAAATGCCTCCTCCACATATTAAACCCTAAAATACAAAAGAAAAGCAGTCCCAATTCAGAAACATTTTCCATGCTTATTCTGAAGATATCATTGTACCACAGTGATCTTCCTGCATTGGTGGAGGGAGGGAGGGAGGGATGAAGGAAGGAAGGAAGGACAGCCTTTGTCATCAAAGATCATTCTACATTGACAGTCCTAACCAGCACTTCAAATTATGCCAATCAAGCAATCAAGCAATCAGAATAGAGCTGGAAAGGGACCTTGGAGGTCTTCTACTCCAATCCCCTCTTCAAGCAGGAGACCCTATTCAGACAAGTGGCTGTCTAGTCTCTTCTTAAAAACCTCCAGTGATGAAGCAGCCACAATTTTTGAAGGCCAGCTGTTCCATTGGTTGATTGTTTTCACTTCCAGGAAATTTCTCCTTAGTTCCAGGTTGCTTCTCTCCTTTATTAGTTTCCATCCATTATTTATTGTCATGTCTACATTTGCTTTGGAAAATAAGTTGACCCCCTCTTCTTTGTGGCAGCCCCTCAAATACTGGAATACTGCTATCATGTCACCCCTAGTCCTTTTCTCTAACAAGGAGACTAGTTTCCTAAAACCCGCCCTAATCCATAGTTTGAATGTTGTAGCTGGAGTTTTTGAAAACTTTTCAGAAGTAGCCTTGTCCATTGCAACTGTTCCATTACAAAGTTCTCTATTCAGACACTGGGGGGGGGGGGGGGAGAAACTATAAGCAATTTACTACATCTCAATCAGTGGTGAAATCCAATTTTTTTTTACTACCGGTTCTGTGGGTGTGGCTTGGTGGGCATGGCAGGGAAGCATACTGCAAAATCTCCATTCCCACCCCACTCCAGGGGAAGGATACTGCAAAGTCCACATTCCCTGCCTACTCCAGGTGGAAGGATTTTGCAAAATCTCCATTCCCACCCCACTCTGGGGCTACCGGTTAGAGGTGGTATTTGCCAGTTCTCCAAACTACTCAAAATTTCCACTGCCGGTTCTCCAGAACCTGTCAGAACCTGCTGTTTTTCACCCCTGAACTCGATTCTCAATCTCTTGAAACATTTTAATCAGTTAACGAGTAAGTGGTTGTTCCACCATTTACTACTCTTTCAAGGTTTAACATTAGGTATCACAGGAACCTTCTAAGATTGATGTGATCCAGCCTCCCCTCCCCCACCCCTGAACAGAAGCTCTACAGAATGTGAATGAAGGTATAAATCAGGGACTGATAACTGAGCAGTGAAAAGAAAGGAATCTGCTAGAAGATTTTTGGAGAAGAATCAAAGCCATTTCATTTGCTTATCTATGAGCTCTGGGAAATTCCAGGCAACCTTTTGCTTCTGTGTTGAGATCACCTAAGGCTTCCAGGTTTGCTGGAAAAGATTTTTTAAAGAAAAGGTAGAATAAAAAGATGTGAAAACCAAGGCAGTTAAAATTAGAATTCTTCTCTGAAACTAAGGCTTAAAGCTGCCCATCTCATAAAATGGAAATCAAGCTGTGAGAGAAACTGAAGGACAAGAAGCAAGAAATTGTTGACCTTCCAGTCATATAACGTTCATGGACTTATTATTCAGAATCTGAAATTTTTGAAAAGGAACTTAATTTCTAGTATTGAATAAACATGTTTTGTTTCTCTGTGATTAAGTAAAACCAAATAGGGAAGGAGGGAGGGAATGTTGGCTAAATAGATAATGCCTCCAAGTCAGGCTCAACTCTTTCTCACCTCATGAATACATCAATGTAATTTTTATAGCTTTAATATGTAAATAATTTGCCATTCTTTCTTCCAGAATGCATTTTAATTGCCCCATCTAGCCTACAGCCCTGAAAATTGCTGGTTGAATTTTATCCAAATCCTGATCAGGTCCAACCTTGCTTAGCTTCAAATTTAGAAAAGGTCATCCAGGTGCTGTGGTTTGCTGAGAGGTGTGCTTTATGGCTCTTACCCTATTTTCTCAAAAATACGACCTACCCTGAAAGTAAGTCCTAGCTTGATTTTTACACGTCCAGCCAATATAAGCCTTACCCCCAAAATAAGCCCTAAGTAAGGCGGAAAAGGAGGCCTGGGGTGACCCACGCAAGTGAGGTTAGTCAGTGGATGACATCCCCCGAAAATAAGGCCTAGTGCCTTTTTTGGTTGCAAATATATATATATGTGCGTGTGCGTGTGTGTGTGTGTGTGTGTAGGTCTTTGGTTATTCAGGTCTTCTCCCGCGTAAAATTGGAAGTGTCTTGGCGACGTTTCAATGAAGTCTCATTCGTCATCTTCAGGCTGGTGTTCTCGGCTTCGTGCACTTCCAATTTTACGCGGGAGAAGACCCGAATAACCAAAGACCTACATACAAACACCCGCGAAAACCTCAGAAAACATATATATATATATATATATATATATATATATATATATATATATATATATATATATATATATATATAAAAGACAGGGTCTTATTTTCAGGAAAACACGGTATATTACAGGTAGTCCTTGACTTATAACCACAATTGAGCCCAACACTGGAGCCATGGTGGTGCAGTGGTTAGAATGCAGTACTCCAGGATACTTCTGCTGACTGCCGATTGTCAGAGGTTCAGCAGTTCGAATCCCAGCAGTCTCAAGGTTGACTCAGCCTTCCATCCTACCAAGGTTGGTAAAATGAGGGCCTAGATTGTTGGGGGCAAGGTGTTGACTCTGCAAAAACCGCTTAGAGTGGGCTGTAAAACACTAAAGTGGTATATAAATCTAAGTGCTACTGCTATCTCTGTTGTTAAGTGAGACAACAGCGAATTTTGTCCCATTTGATGACCTTGCTTGCCACAGGTTAAGTGAATCACTGAAGTTGTTAAGTTAGTGACAAGGTTGTTAAGTGAATCTGGTTGCCCCATTGGCTTTGCTGGTCAGAAGGTTGCAAAAGGTGATCACATGACCCCAGGGCACTGCAACTATCTTACATATGAGTCAGTTGCCAAGCATCTGAATTTTGGTCACATGATCACGGGGGTGTTGCAACGGTCATAAGTGTGAAAAATGGTCATAAATCACTTTTTTCAGTGCCTCTGTAACTTTGGATGGACACTAAATGAACTATAAGTTGAGGACGACCTGTATATTATATTAGATGTGTGTTATACAGTTCTTATTTGACTTCCATGCCCAATGTATTAATCACCTCAGACAGATAATCGGAATGGTCATTCTAATTGGAGGAACTTGTGACCTTAGGATGGACACACCTAGAACAGTGGCGGCTTCTACTTCTGATGATAATTCCTCTCTCTGTACTAAGGTTCAGGAAAGCCACGTCTCCCCCTCTTCTTTCTTTAAATTCACTCTGATATGGGAGGGGAGAAGAGGTCATCTAAACTAGTGTCAGCCTTACCAGGTAGACCGGACAGGAAGAATGAGCAGATAATCTAATTCTACTTTTATTGTAAAGGGGTGTGTTTAAGCGCAACAACGTGCTAACCATCCCTGTGCTAATGTTTCCTTTTATTCATATCCATTTCATGTATTTATAATTATGTTTACACTTGTATCTGTCATAAAATACATGCTTGACGAAATGCAAATAAGTACAAATAAAAATAAAATGAACAGTCTTACAATTCTGAAAATTGTAAGTACAATTCTCCTTGTCTATGGAGATTCTCAGTCATCCCAGTCATGGTTGTTCCAAAGGGAAAACTTGTTGAACTGAAGAAGCTTCTTGGGTGAGAAGTGAAACGTCTTCAAGGAAAAACACAGAAAGTCCAGTTGCCTTTTGAAAAAGCACTTTTTGCACAATTCTCTCTGCATCTCCTTTACAGCCCAAGAAAATAGGAGGGTCCTTTCTGATTCTCTTGCCCACCCCTCTTGCAGGCTACAAGTGTCTTATCTGATTATTCCTTTGGCAGCATCTCTTCCTTCTGAACATTATGATAATGTCTGCAGTTCATTGGACAGATTGCAGTGCATCTCCTTCTAATTCACTTTTGTCAACTAGAATGGAAATTAGTTTTCTGGTCTTTCATATGACAGAAAGGAACTTAAAACGCTACAGCACGTGTATTGCATTCAGAGCGTGATTGATCCCGTCAGTTATATCTCTGATTAAAAGGATCACCAGTGACAGGAAAGACCTTGAAGGGTTTTTGGTTTTTTTTTTTTTTTTTTTTTTTTTTTTTTTTTTTTTTTGCCAGTTAAAGTAAATCATCAGCAAGTACCTGGCATATTACAGAAGACGGGATGTTAATAGACATCAGTTCTGGTCAGCATGGCCAGAGCTTTCTGAAGTTAAATTTTGAAATTTTTGGGAAGGCACTGAGTTCTATATCCTGGAGAAAAAAAGATACTTACCTGATTAAATGTAGTATAATTTATCAGTTCAGCATCTTGGCTGAATTCTTAAGCCCATCTTTGGTTCTTCTTGTCAGTTTTGGCTTCACGGAGAATCCACACTTTCTCCCTTCTGAACAGTTTCCTGGCACAATTTTCTGCTAGGAAAGAAAGTTGACCAATGATTGGGCCATTCCTATTCTAAAGACCACTTAGTAGTAATGATGGCAATGTAAGTAATAACTGATTGCTGGCACATGGTACTTCTGCTTCTATGCAAGATCTGGGAACCATGACCTCAAGGGACATGTTGCTTAACTAATATTGTAAGCATTTTACTACGTTGCAGCGTCCAGTTCCCTCCAAAGGCATCCATTTTGACAAAGCTCTTGGGTTGTAGGCATAAATATTTAATAAGCAATATATCTGTATTTTATTGCTCATTACCAGCAAGATTATTTCAGTATATTACACTTAGATATGAATATTTATGGTGTATTACTCGGCGCAAAGTTAAATGGCTTATTGACACTCTATTAATGCCTAGTAAGCATACCCTTTTTCCTCCTCCTCCTCCTCCTTCCTCCTCCCGTCTTCTAAAGTGTTGAAAGACAAAACAAATAGTTCAAAAAGTAGACAAAATCCTAGCGCTTTTCTCCCTCCCTCCCTCTCTGGTTGTAGAGTAGGAATGAAACAAAGGTCAATACAGGGCATTTAGCTGAGAGAGATTTGAGGATTATCCCAAACCGATATGAAGATTTTTCTCAAATATTCAGGTTAAACATCATAGGTTACTGTGAGCAGACATGACTATATCTTTTGGGGTATCTTTTTCAGCCTTAATAGTGTTGAATAGAGGGCAAATTGGTGTTCCAAAAGTTACAAAGTTAGGCCAAAATCTGCTTCTCAAACTAACTCAACCCAAGGCTTCCAGA
The DNA here is from genome assembly GCA_030761175.1 of Masticophis lateralis. Lineage (NCBI taxonomy): Eukaryota > Metazoa > Chordata > Lepidosauria > Squamata > Colubridae > Masticophis > Masticophis lateralis. Next base: position 3,838,025 of record JAUDYJ010000008.1, on the reverse strand, counting down.
AAACCTATCACTGTAGCCTGAAAACTAAGGGCTTCTTGTATAAAAATCTGTATTTGTTGGCACAGTGCCATTGAATATAGAAGCTTCATCTATTTATTTGGCTAACAGTTGTTGTTGTTAAGTATCTCCACACAGATCTGTGAGACAGTGGACAACAACAATGAATTTATTTATCTTTCTTTCAAAAATATCTAAACTATAAGTCCCACCGCACATCTTGTTGCAGAGAAAGGCTTAATTATATGCTTTCTTTTACTGATTCTAAATCTTCAGCTTGCTATTCCTTGGGTGATCTGTAAACCCAACTATTAGAAGTTGCCTTCAGGCCAATAGATGTTTTGTGTGTTGAGATTACATACAATTTCCCAAACTCCAAGAGGAAAATTTCTTCTGTCTTTTCACGAAACCCTTTTTCACGAAACCTTCCTTACCTCTTTTTTTTGTGATCCAGGCAAAAATATGCTCTCCGATATTATTAGCCACATCTTTGCCCTTTGTGTTAGCCCAGCTCTCCAGGGCTCATCTTGGTGTTTCAACCACATTATTCAGCCAAGAAAATGTTGCAGTGTAATAATATCTCAGGTCAAATGAGTTGTAAAGGAGTTGCAAGTAGCACCCAACAGCCGCTTGAGAGAGGGCTAAATAATGACAAAGCTTGGGAGGATCTTTAAAAATAAGTAGTGTTCTTCTACTTTGCACCTGATAGTTAAGGTAAGAGCAGTGGTGGGATTCAGCCAGTTCGCACTACTTCGGGAGAACCGGTTGTTAACTTACTGAGCAGTTTGGCAAACTGGTTGTTGGAAGAAATCATTAGGGCAGAGAACCAGTTGTTAAATTACTTGAATCCCACCACTGGGCGAGAGTGTGCTTCAACTGCCTGATACAATGGAATCTTTCATGTTTCAGTTTTCTAATTGGTTATTGACTCTTTAGACAATTCTTTTGATTGTTTAACATCAAGTTGGTGTAAACTCTCAGCAACCATATGGCAAGAGTTTCTCAAGGAGGATCCTGTCCCCTACTTGGCTCTTCATATTTTCCAGTGGTGGCTTCACCTCTGTTATTCCTGAGCCCATTCTTTTTCTCAACTTGAGCAAGCTGGCTGGGAAATTCTGGGAGTCCACACATCGTAAAACCATCGCTTTAGACACTGGCTGCTAATTCCAGCCAACTGGCTTGGCCTCCTCTCTGTCCCTATTTTCAGGGGATCATTTCCCCAGTGGTCAGGGGATCAGTACATGGATGAATAGTCATGTGCGTGTCCAAAGCACAAGGCGAACCCTCCGGAATCATTAAGTCAGGCAAAATGAAATGTTGTTTCTTGCCGTTGCTCTTTTGCTGGCTGCAGCTACTCTGGTGTGTTTTACAAGTCCAGGAAATCTCTGCAATGCCATAAATAGCCTCTGACAGGCAGTTGTGCAATAAAGCCTTGACATTTCCCTGTAATGGTTATAAAATGCTGAATTATTTTGGCAAGCAGCCGCTGATTAAGAAACAACTCAGAGAAGGAATAATTAGTTGTGCAGTGGTAAATACATGAGGCAGCCTAAGGGGCAGTGAATTTGTGGGGTGCTTAATAATTCAGATGAAGCAGAAAGAGACTGAGGAAAAAGGCCCAGACTTCATCTGTAAAAAGCCACAAACCTGCCTGCCTTTGTCTCATCCGCAGGTTGTCATGAGATGCTGGTCCTTCTAAATCTTGATGATGGTGCTTTCCTTTTTAATGTCTTCCATATTTCTTCCATTGCCTTCCAAATTAACCCATTCTCAATACAGTGTTTTGATATTCTGTTCTGGGAACAGATTTAGAGCAAAGATGCGGGCAACCCATCCTCGATTTATGAGGAGGCTTGGTGACCATCTCAAAGGGAAGCCCCCAATATTTTCCTCTCTCATCACTGCTAGGGAGCAAAGACTCTTACAACAAAGCATTTTATCCACCCAACTGGGTGTGTGTGTGTGTGCGTGCTTGTGCAGGCGCACACATATGCATGCATGAGAAACCTTCAAATCAACCCCTTCTGCAAAACAGTGAGGAAACTTCTCTTGCTTTGCAGATTCCTCCCAAAAATTAAGAATGGATATTGTTTTTGAATATTTGGGAGAAAATAACACAGCATCTCCCATTCCTTTGAGCTTCTTGGATGAGAAGTAAAACATCTTCAAAGAAAAACAAGAAAGTCCAGTTGCCTTTTGAAAAAATACCTTTGGGACTCTCATTCAGTGGTGGTTTCAAAAATTTTTACTACCGGTTCTGTGGATGTGGCTTGGTAGATGTGGCATGGCTTGGTGGGTGTGGCAGGGGAAGGATACTGTAAAATCTCCATTCCCTCCCCAATCCAGGGGAAGGTTATTGCAAAATCCCCATTTCCTCCCAATCAGCTGGGACTTGGGAGGCAGAGAATAGATGGTGGCGGGGCCAGTCAGAATATTTACTACCGGTTCTCTGAACTACCCAAAATTTCCACTACCGGTTCTCCAGAACTGGTCAGAACCTGCTGAAACCCACCTCTGCTCCCATTCCTTTGGTCTAAAAACCACCACTCTAGTATTCTTACCCTTAATTTAGACACCACTATTTTATAAATGTTGCTTTAATAATAAAATTAATCTGCATGGGGACTATATTCCATCAATGTATTGACAGTCCCATTCTTGAAACACACATATACATTCTATATGGGCCCACTGGTACTATTATCCCTTTTGTAATATGTGATTTTCCATCCCCTTCCTTTCTGGACTGCCAAGCATAGTGTGCTCTAAAGTGATGGTATTTGCAGCTTCAAGTGTGAAATGTTGCTAGGGTAAGATGCACACTACTTAAATAAGAAGGAGGAAGGCCCTTGATGCATGTTGAAACAGACTAAAAGGGATTAAGATGGGCTCCTGATGAAATCAGCCTGCAAAATTGACTAATGAGTAGAGATTGAGAGGGAGATGTCCTTATCTCTGCTTCCAAAGAGGTTTGCAATCAGGAAAGAATTTCTCTTCTTGAATTCTTTGATATCATTCTTAGATGGCAGGGTTGAAAGGAACATATTTGGAGCCTAAGCATATTCTCAAATGGACTGTTGGATTGCAGAATCCAGTCCACTGGGACCAAAGGTTTATTCTTCTAAGCTTTTCGGCTCATGTTTGAAGCCCATAATCAGAGATATTCCAGAATATGTGCACTGGGCTGTTCTACACATTATATTTATATGGTGCCTGGTTGTGTGTGTCTTTTAGTTGTTAATTAGGGTGTTGATGGCCAGTTATTAAATCATTAGTTGTTGTTTTCTTGTGCTGGGCTTCTTTTCTTGCCATAATGAAATGTGTGGCTTGAGTTCCATTGAGTTAATAATATGAGCCACGGTGGCACAGTGGTTAGAGTGCAGAACTGCAGGCTACTTCTGCTGATCACTGTCTGCCAGCAGTTTGGCAGATCGAATCTCACCAGCCTCAAGATTGACTTAGCCGTCCATCCTTCCGAGGTTGGTAAAATGACAACCCAGATTGTTGAGGACAATATGTTGACTCTGTAAACAGCTTAGAGAAGGCTGTAAATCAGTATGAAGCAGTGTATAAGTCTAAGTGCTATTGCTATAACCAAACAGATATTTCCTTCTCTCTTTCCCATGTACTTACTGGGCAGCAATTAAGGTTTGGAACCCTACTGCTGCTTTGATGCTTTACATGCCAAAAAGCTCCCAACGTAGAGCTCCTTGCCTCAGGCATGCAAGTTTGCCCTGGGGAAGGCTCTATTCAGCTTTTTTTGCAAGCCACATTTGCTTTGGAAAAAATGTCCAAAGAGATTACGCTTGCTTAGGAAAATTGCCATATTGCACTTGGCAAAGGTGAGGCGTATTTTGCTTGCAAACTCTTGTGCATCCCTTTAGGCCATATGGCAAAGCTGGCCCTATTGGGGCATACAGCAGATAGCAGAGGGAGCAGCTGTTAAGTCGAGTGCTGTTTCCGGCGTGGGAGTTGTTAGTTCCTGATGCCCTTAAAGCTGAGTCCGGATAGCAGTGAGGAAATGAGGTGGAGGGAGGCATGAAATACCACAGTGAGGGAAAGCATTGGGGTCAGCTCTTTGCAATAGGACAGGAAGGCTTGTTTTGGTGAAGAGATTTGAATCCACATCTTGCTTTCTCAAAATGTGTAATTTGCTGGCTTTTTGGATTATTGGAGACACCTATAAACTTTTTCCCCCACCATGCAGTACTTTTTAAAGGATGCTTCCTGCTATCTTATTTGAGACATTATTCCTGAAGTAGGAAAAACATGTTTCAACATGTGTTTCCTTGGCTCCCGGTCTTATGAAGGGATCCAAAGGTGCTTTTTCAAAAGGCAACTGGACTTTCCGTGTTTTTTTTTTTCCTTGAAGAAATTTTGCTTCTCATCCAAGAAGCATCTTCAGTTCTGACTGAATGGTGGGGAATGCTTCTTGGATGAGAAGCAAAGTGTCTTCAAGAGAAAAAAAAACAAAGAAAAGTCCAGTTGCCTTTTGAAAAAGCACCTTTGGGACAACCATGACCTGGATGACTGAGGATCTTCACAAATACTTCTGAAGGGCTTTCACAGGCTTCCTTTTTCTTACAGTCTTAAGAGATGACTTCCGGCAGGCTCCCAGTGATGTGGTAGTAGCAGCTGGTGAGCCAGCAGTGATGGAGTGCATCCCACCAAGAGGCCATCCAGAGCCCACCATATCCTGGAAGAAGAACAGCATCCGCATCAGTGATAAGGAGGAGCGCATCACGGTGAGTTTGAGCATCTCTGCTTTTTGTGCACACATTGCATATTGGGATTGAAAAACCTAAAAAATGCCTTGGGCTGGAACATCTATAAACAGCTTCTGGTCAATAGGCCAAGTTGACTTGTTCATCTTCTGGTCCAGGACACCATTCCTCAGCTATCATTCTTCCTAATAAATTAAATTCCCACCACAGTGGTATGTAAACTGCTCATTGGAGGATTAATATTTTTCTGTCATCCACATATGGGATGAAGAAACAGATCCCATGAAAACAATGTTTCTAGGCTCTTGCTATGTTCTCTTTCATCCTCTTTTTCCCACATGGAAGGGAATAGTAAATGAGGAATAAAGGACAGCTATGGGGAAGGTGAAGCCTCAACTCGTCCCTGGAGAAATTAATCCAAGTTGTGCCATCATAGTTTCTCTTTGGATGGAAAAATAATAAACATGGAAAGGAAGTCACTATTTCTCAGCCTGCTTTTTGGCACCTGGGAGGCCACGGAATGACTACCTCTTTCCCAGTTATGCTCTGGTCCTTTCCATCAAGCAGTGCCATCTTATTTGATATCAGAGTTGTGGCTTCTTGGTGGCAGTGCCTGCCCTTTAGAAGAGTATCCCTCAGGAAATCCAGATGGTCCCAATGCTGTTGGGCTTTTGTAGCACTTCAAAGACCTGGCCTTATCCTTAGCATTTGGATCAGGAATGTTTTCTTTTTGGGGGAGTTTATTGTTTTAACTTTGGGTGTTTCATGTGTGGTTTTTTTTTCTCTTCATCTCTGTAGGTCACCCAGAATATATAAATAAATTGCCCAAGATTATGTGATCATAGCACCAAACAATGAGTCTGATCACGAGTAGAAGGGTTGACTAGGTCACTTATGACGTGGAAGCAAGGCCAGAATGCCATTTTCCATCAAAATATAGGTCCAGGAAGGGTCTGTGGATGGAGACCTTACAGCCTTTTCTTGACCTTCTTCTTAGATCCGAGGTGGGAAGCTGATGATGTCCAATACAAGAAAGAGTGATGCTGGAATGTACATCTGTGTGGCCACCAATATGGTAGGCGAACGGGATAGCGAACCTGCAGAACTGGTGGTATTTGGTACGTAGAAGCAGGGTTCTGGTGAACTCTACTGGAGAAGAAGAAGAAAGTGAATTTTCTTGGGCCCAGCTAGATGAGACCATGGAAAAATTATATTTAAAAAAAGTTTAGAAGTTGTAGGAATGGAAATGAGAGAAATGAAAGAGCATAATTCTTCTTACATGTTTAGGATTAATTGGTGGGGCTATCGCCAAAATTGGGTTGAGCCACTTTTTCAATCATTTTTCAATTTTCTTTTTTTCCTGGATTCCCTTTTTTAAAAAAATCTATTGGGCCACAGGAGTGGAGTCAGATTTACAAGATAACTGAGCTGAGTGCTGGGTCTGTGCAGAGATTCACTCAAATCACCATCTTGATCAAATCAGCAAATCCAGTTGATCAGTTGACTTAGGTGCTTTGAGATCGATTTGATGCACATTTGTGCAAGTCCAAGTCCATCTTTTCTTCCCCCCAAAATCGAATGAACGACTGAAATCAATTTGATGCAGTGCCTCAAAGGGATGGTTTGAATTGAATTGACTCAACTCATCCCATTGCATTAACGATTTGAATCCAGTCTCGGGTGATTCACATATCCATATGGATTGCTTGCATAAGGGTTAGGAAATTAAGTTGAGGTAGCCTCAGGCTCATTAGTCATTCATTGTCTCCTGCTCAAATTCTTTTTCCCGGGACTGAAAACATGCTTTGGTCCTCTCTCTTTCTTTCCCCTAGTCTCAATCGCATCTCCTTTAATTATAACAGAGAAGGCCAAACTGAGATCCCAACACTAGTTCCAAAATAATATGTGTCTCTATATCCTGCTCTTGTCCTTTGCTTTTGAAACACTTTATGATCCTGACAGAACGGCCCACTTTCATCAAGAGGCCCATCAACCAGGTGGTCCTGGCTGAAGACACTGTGAATTTTCACTGTGAGGTGCAAGGGGATCCAGTGCCAACATCCCGGTGGCGAAAAGAGGAAGGGGAACTTCCTCGAGGGAGGTAAGTGACAACTGCAAGTTCTCCATTCATCTTTAGGATTCTTCCTGTAGATTGAACTGTTGAATCCTTGGTTTCTATGAGCTTATGGTTTTCTTGCAGATATTTCATTACCCAAGTAGGTAATATCTTCAGTCCTAGAAGGAAGTGGGGTTTGCTCTCTATTTATATACAATGGCTTGTCCTGTTAGCGTTGATAGGAGTGTTGTTTTCTTCTTGGTAATTCCTTGATTGGAGTATTGTTTACTGCTGGATTGTTGGCCTGCTATTAATTCTGATGTCAATCTCTTCTTATGGGGGTGTTGATTACTGGCGAGAGTGTGTTTGGGTCTTTTTGTTTCCTTTTTAGCTTTTCAGTTGTCTTTTTTGAATGGTGTCTAAGTGTTGTGCTAAAATCTGTCTTGTCATTTTCCTCCCCTGCAAATGTGCTTGCTGTTTTTCTACCGTATTGTACCACTGCTTAAGCTTTTCTGATTTCTATTGATGACTTTTTGAGCAGAGCTGATCATTGGGAGTAGGGGATGGGTCTTGTGCTGTTTGGTTTGCTTTGTTATCACTCAAAAATTTCTGTCACTCGGAGCCTCCTAGATGGATGTAATGTTATGGGGGAATGACTAGGGGAAAGAGGAGAAAGAACTGCAAACTAGATGACTGCCATGTAAAGGTATCTCAGCCCAGAGAGGTAAAAGAGCTGTGAGAAGCATCTTGAAAAGGAACACATCTCATTTCCTGAAAAGTAAAATTAAAGGAAGGGAGAACTGCTCTCAGATTTGCAAGATTCTGTTATATAGTAACCTGACAGTAAAGATAGCATTTACAATAGCAGTAGCAATAGGATGGAAGGCTGAGTCTCCCTTGAGCTGGTCAGGATCAAACTCCTGGCAGTGGGTACAGTTAATCTGTAATGTGTCATTCTAACCACTGCACCACCATGGTTTCCTTCCTCCCTCCCTCTCTCCCTCCCTCCTTCTCCCTTTCTAAGCGGATTACAGAGTCAGTTTATTGCCCCCAGCAATCTGGGTCCTCATTTTACCCACCTCAGAAGGATGGAAGGCTTAGTCAACCTTAAGCTGGTCAGAATCGAACTCTTGGTAACTAAAATTATTCAATTCTTTTTTTTTCCCCTGTAAAAAATCAGAAGCAAATTCATTAAACTGAATAGGAATCGATAGGAAAAAATGCAGGAGAACTTGTAAGGATTGCGGGAGATGGCTTTTTCCCCTTAGCGCTTCTCAAATAGCTTTGGCGTCCTCCCTTTCCCCAGTTGTAAGAGGAGGGCCATCAGCTCCTTTGCATGTTAAAATGACAAGTGCAAGAAACGACAAGCAGTAGCAATAATGGCTGACAACCCTTTGCTGATTGGAAGGAAGGCTTCTTTTGCCATGCTGCAGAGTCTGAAAAGGTCAGTCGATTACTGTCAAAGTGTTAGTGTTGAAATAGGACCATTGTTCAGATATCCTTGTCTTGATTCCAGGGTGACAAAAGAGCTTAATCCCCTGGATAATCATGCATGAGGCACAACAGAGCTGACAGTAAATATCATTACAGGCAATTGCACTAGTTGCTGTACAGTTAAAGGCATCTATTTTTCCCCCTTTTGAATGCACTAATAATAAGAAGGAGCACATTTTTGAAGACCGGGAATGGAGAATAAGTTTAATGATGAGAAGGAAGAATAGGTTCCATATATGGAACCTGAATGTGATTAAATCAGATAACACAATCTGGAGATAACATGATTTTTCATGCAGAATTCAAAGGAAGATGATAGTTAATAAGAATAATTGTGCAGAATTTGCTCTCTAGTTTTATTTTTTCATTATTCCTGGCAGCAGTGGAGCATGTAGCTCACATGCCTAAGAAGAAGCACATCTAAGTAGAACATGCTTCTTCCAGTAGAAGCATGTCCAATTGCTCAGTAGACGAGGTCATCCTTTGTACCAAACCTGACATGGAGATAGTCTTCCACAACTGACCTGCAGAGCTACAGCTTGGTATAGGGTTGGGTTTTACTTTAATAAAGTCCATGATTCACTGTCTAGTATTTACTTCAAATCGGGGTGAAATTAGTGGTGAAATCTAAAATTTGTTACTACCAGTTCTGTGGGTGTGGCTTGGTGGGGGAGGGGTAATGTGACTGGGTGAGCGTGGCCTTTTTTTTTTAGTTTTAAAACTATTGTTTCTGAAAAAATTGGGCGATCCGGTCCGAACCGGGAGCATTTCACCCCTGGGTGAAATCCATCAGGTTCTGACAGATTCTGGAGAACCAGTAGCAGAAATTTGGAGCAGTTTGGGGAACTGGCAAATACCACCTCTGGCTGGCCCCAGAATGGGGTGGGAATGGAGATTTTGCAATATCCTTCCCCCAGGAGTGAGATGGGAATGGAGATTTTGCAATATCCTTCTCCTGCCACCCCTACCACACCACGCCCACCAAGTCACACCATGCCCACCAAGCCACGCCCACAGAACCGGTAGTAAAAAAAATTGGATTTCACCGCTGCTTCAGATGATGTTTGATAACTTGAGTTTTAGGAATGAACTGGGCTGAGATCTTGAGGAATCAATCCAGTCAGTGACAATCATTCTTAGAACTATGAGAAAAGTTGATAACTGCAGTCGTTGTGAGTGCAAATCATTGTTTTTAGAAGCTATAGATGGCCCCAGAGAAAGATTTCTCATGTACAAAAAGATGAGAGAAGTTCATTATCCAAAATAACAAAGTCTTTTTGGCAAGCCATTTCCTTAGGGTAAGATCAGTTCCAGAACAATTCCAATAATAAAGGTTCGTTCTACTGCTAGGAGAATATTTTGCTCCTGCAAAAAAAAAAAAAAAAAAAAAAAAATAACTTGGCAGACAGAACCAGGGTTTTTATTTTTAAATCTAGAGTTCTTGAGGTCTCATCTCAGATGCTCAGGAGACCTTCGTGGTTTTTCTGTGGTGGTTGTGGTGGGGAAGACATTCAGAGACTCAACCTCCTAAATGATATTGTGTTATATTGACTTTTGTAATGTGTTTAAAATGCAAGTGTAATAGAAATGAAATGTTTGTTACAGTATGCTGAGAAATGAATTTGATATTAGGCTGCTTATTGTAATGATAGCTGCTCTGGGATCATCTATATAACTATAAAAATATATAGCATTGCCTCTGCTACAAGCGCTACTACTACTAGTCGACTACTACTACATGCTGAAGCCCAAAATTTAAGAATGGTTTGAGGGATAACTTGCTGCTAGGCCAGCCTGTTATCCCCCCACCCTTTTTTTTGGTAATATTTTTAACTGAAAAAAATTACAGAATAAAAACATGTAAAGAAAAAAAAACCCAAAGCTAAGTCAAAGAAAAGTGGCAAGAAAAGAATAAAGGAAACAGAAATAGAAAAAAGAAAGACAAAATATAAAGAAATGGCTTCAGATTGATTTACAGCCGTTATAAATGCAGTTGAATGTTATGCTCTCTAGGATTACATCATAGCATAATCTACCCTTTCTAATCATCAAATCCATAAATCACAAATACATTTGTTTCTGTTTTCAGCAAAAAGTCTTTAGGGTTTCCAGTCATTTGCACATATAGCTATTGTCTAGTTATTGTAGGAGATGATTAGACCAGTAATCGAGGGAGGGATCAAACATGTCATAAGTCCCTGTGCATCTACAAGAGATCTAAGCCCAGTCCATCTTGAATTCCTTTCTTAACTCCCGTTCGACCAATAGTAACTCAGATTCTTGTAGAGAGCTTAAGCTTGCAATAAATCTTTATACTCATTTGAACTGCCTGAATCTCCTGATTTCTCTGGTGCTTGACCCTTATCTTATTAAACACAACAATTTTGCCATCTCTGCAAATTCTGCAATCTTCACGTACCATTCCTCCATTGTGGGTATTCCAATGTCTTTCCATCTTTGTATATATGGTCTGGAATGCAGCAATACGGTACTATGGAGATAAATTCAGGGCCCCAGACAGAATTATAATGCCGATTGGTGAATTTTGCTTTATTACTTATTTAATTATTTATTCAATTTTTATATGAAAGAAAGTCACACAAGCCAAGCTGTTAAGATTTCTAAATACAGGTTCATTGTGTGAATCCAGCTCACGGTGGCTTCTTCCAGAAATTAACCATGGCTTAACACAGCCATTGACATCCTTTTTTTCCCTTCAAAACCAAGATCGGAGATCCAGAATGACAATAGCTTGCGCATCAGCCGAGTGAATGCAGAGGATGAGGGGACCTATACTTGTGTGGCAGAGAACAGCGTGGGCAAATCTGAGGCTTCGGGATCCCTCAGTGTACATGGTAAGTATGTATGAGTGGGCTGCAGAGTCTGGCTGCTGAAGAGCTACGATCAAAGAAGTCCAACATGTATGAGGTTCATGCTGTCCTTGGTGCAACTGTAGCTAAAACAGCTTTGTTTGTTCGAGGGTCAGCAGTTCTGATGAATCAAGGCTGACACCCAAGGTTGATTGGGACAGAAAGTTAGTAAAGCAGGGATTAGTATTCACATGCACTCTAGCTATCTGGGACTAGAGCAGTGTTTTTCAACCTTGGTAGCTTGAAGATGGGTGGACTTCAACTCCTAGAATCCCCCAGCCAGCGCTGCTGGCTGGGGAATTCTGAGAGTTGAAGTCCACCCATCTTCAAGCTTCCAAGGTTGAGAAACACTGGACTAGAGCTTCCAGACTAGGGTCAGGACAAATGGATGTTGCAATCCAAACATCCAGAAAGCACCCAATTCATGACAGTTCCAGAAGGAGATCAAGGAACATGTTGCATTTGATTCTTGTGCAGCTCCCCCCCTTTCCCCCACCTCCCTTCAATATAAATTATATGCAGATAATCCTTAATTTATGGCTAGTTCGCTTAGCAACCATTCAAAGTTACAACCAACCCTGAAAAAGCTACTTGTGACCCAAATTTGAAGTTCTGATGTGCTCAAGCTTTGGGTGCTCAGCAACCAGCCCACATTTATGGCCATTTACGGTGTCCAATGATCACATGACCATGATTTATGTTTTTGACCGAAACCAGTGTTTGCTTCCAGTCTCCAGCAAAAATGCCCTATAGCAAACAATGGGTTCACTTAATGACTATTGCAAAAAAAAAGGTCATAAAATCAGTCATAATCAGACAGTGATCCACTTTACAACCATCACAACCTACGACCAAAATTGCAACCTTAATTATGGTTGTAAATTGAGGATCCTATATTGCTTTTGCTCCCAGCTCCCTCCCTCCCTCTTTTTCTCTTTCGGGTTTTTTTTTTTTTTTTTTTTTTGCAAACCGTGGAGCTACTTTATGATTATGGTCCTATGATTTGACAACAAAATGCAAAATAACAAGCTTAGAAGTTTCCAGATTTTTTAAAATAAGAATTGAAACAGTTGCATTTAGCTTCTGATAAACACAAAGTAAAGTTTGCTTTATAAAAAAAATGGGGAAAGGAATTAAATATTTCGCCTCCAAAAACATCACCTGGAATGTTCCGCAGAGCAGCTGGGAAAACACATCCATAGAGGGTAGCCCAGTCATAAAAAAAGCCTCTATATATCTTGTTTAAAGAAATTTGCAGCTACTTAGAAAATTGCTTTCATTCACACTGTTTGCAGAACAGTACTTACTTAATAGAAACAAGCCAACATTTTATTAAAGAAACAAACGAAATGTTTGAAATTTACACACAATAAAATTTCTGGCCAGTTGCTAAAGGTTGAAATTGAAACTAACGAGCCAGCATTTTTTCTTAGAAAAAAGCCCAACCTCTAAAACTCACCCTAAAGAGGTAGGCATTGTAATATTAGTCTCAGGGTCTGCATATCTCTAAGAAGAAGGGATATCTTGACCTTAAAATGCTCTGTGCACATCTGTACTTTCTTATTCATTGCAATAATTTGTATGCTTAGCTTGCAATATCAAAGCATGCTGTGCAAAATTTAAAAAAATGCATATGTAGCTTGCTGTGCTATGGACAACTACTGTGGTGGAATCTGATGCTGAGATGGAAGTGGGAGGGGCTCTTTCCCAAGCAGCTATGAGGCCTGCATAACTCAAGTCCATGTTTTGCAGAAAGAGGCCCAGAAGAGATCCTCCCTAAACCTAAATCACAGGATTGGTCTGATAGTTACTATTCAGAGTATGTTTTGGTCTGGTAAGATTAATGTCCAGCGCAAGGAACCAAGAACGACAGGATGAATTATTCAGAGTGATTTCTTCATTGCTGTTTGCCCATAGACAGGAATCTTGCCAGACTAAAGCATTCTTTGCATAATAATCAGATCAATGCTGTGAAGGTTTAAAGAGGATCCCTTCTGGGCCTGCTTCTGCAAACCAAGGACTCGAGGCTGATCTGCTTCTTAGCTTCTTGGGAAAGTGCCTCTTCCTCTTCCATCTCCACACTAGATTTCACTATAACTACTGAGGTACAGAGGTCATGCAGAAAGGGATTGTTTTGGCCCCATTCTTAAATGACCAAATGTGTGCCATCTTGATTTTGGTAGCCAAAGTATTCCACAAAGAAGGGGAAGGCCATCTTGTGACTCCCTGTCCCCTTAATCTCTCATGGGTGAGATTTCCACCCTACCTTTCTCAGTTAGATGGTATTGGATGAACAGAATCCTCCCTGGAGCAAGTTGTCCCGGAGATAGAGAAGACCCAAGTTTTAAAGGGCTTTGTAGTGAACTGAATCAAGGATTTTACATTGATCTGACAACTAAATGAGTGGATGTTTGGCCTCTAATACCTTTATCCTCCAATTCTCTAAGCATTCATGTCAGCCTTATTTAATCAAACGCATCTCATACTTTTTTATTTTTGTTTTTCTCATATGTTCTCTTTGGTCCAGTTGGCCCATTCTGTAAGTATTCATTTCATCACATATCATTGCTGCATGCTGGTGTGGGTTAGGGTACATGAATCAGATTTTTGCATGCTGTTTTTCTTTCTTTCAAGCCACAGTGGGAATGGATTGATTTTTCTAGAGGACGGGGTGGACTCTAAATCATTTTTCCTGCTGTGTCAATGAACTAAATGAGTCATAATCTTTGAAGCAAATTAGAAAGTATAATATTGTGGGTACAATCTAGGGCATATTTTTTTTTTCAAAAGTCTGTGTTCTAAACATACAGGCGGTATAGTCTCATTTTATGTGTCATCCAGGTAATGACACATAAAATCATATCCTGATCATGCAATCAATTATATGTCTGCTCACTGAATAGTCCCATGATTTCATGGAGATATTCAAGTAAGCGAGTATCATATTGCAATCACACTGTCTTAATTTCCTTGGAATACCAGAGTTCAACCCTAATGTTACCTGGATCATATTTTCATCATTCTGCTTCTTAAAGTTTGTGGTTTGGGATTTTAAAAATAAAGAACATTCTCTTCAGAGAGAAAGTAGAAAAATAGAATTCACAAAACAAATTTGCTTCCAAAGCAGGCAATAACTACATTGCTAAATAATCAACCATATCATCTGCTAAGTCATGTTGGCATTAACAGAGATGTGTTGGGTTGGGTTTGAATAGGCCAAGATTGAAGGATGGTGACTGCTACCTCCCACCATCTCACTTTTATCTGAATGGTCAGATAAACTCAGATAAAGACTTAAAAAACTCTGAAAAAAATTAAGTTCTAACATTCTAAGTTTGGTTGTTAAAAGAAAACTTGGTGCAGTTGATTAGGAATTGCAAGAACAATCTATTTAAGAGAGAAAGCACAAAGGGAAGTTTTCAGTTTATATTTTTGTTGTTCAATGTAACAAGATTCATAACAATTTATTACACTTTGCCTACTAACTCCAAGAAGTACATATCCTTCTCTTAATTTCCTGCAGTGCTAACATTCATGTTTCAACCATTCCTTTGGAGGAGAGGCCTTAACATACAAGCCAAACTTTCTCTTCTGGTGTTTTTCAAACTTGGCAACTCTAAGATGTGTGAACTTCAATTCCCACAATTCCCAACATAGCTTGATTTAAGATGCATAGACTTGAGCACTCAGAATTTCCCACTGAGCATGCTCTAAGATGTGTGGACTTCAGCTCCTAGAATTCCCCAGCCAGCATGCTTTGAGATGTGTGGACTTCAACTCCCAGTGCACACAACGTAAAGTTGCAAAATCTAAAAATCACTAGTCTAGCCTAGTGGAGTGTTGTTGTTTTTTTGCATTGCAAGCTCTTCTTATAAATAAATTAGAAAAGGAGATTCATGTGCATAAGCAAACACATATTCTCCCATGATATATTCTTTAAGTAGACCTAACATGTCAGCAAGCCAAGATCAACCAGCATTTGGGATGAACAGAAGGTAGCATTTACCATGAGCAACAAGTCATAGTTTTTGGAATAGTGACTGCTCTAAGTTTCAACATAAGCCAATGACTTTGGTAAAGATCAACGCATGATTGACAGGGCTTATAAGGTAATATGCATCCATTCATTCAACAGCCTATGGTTTAGCGTGTTCTGCGAGCAGCTTAAAAGATTAATATGTATACAGGGAATTCAATACAGTTCGCAAATTTAGCTGTCTTCTCATGAAATCTTCCAGTTATACATTGCAACTATCCATTTATGTCTGGAACTGAACAGCACTGTCTCTCTTTCTCAGTTCTTCCCTCCAAGGTATTTTCATGAAGCATATTTATTTAGAAAGTTTATAGATTGGATTTCAACAAAAGGTTCTCCCAGCAGTGCACATAGTTAAAAGAAAAAAAAGTTAACCAATCCATTTCAGTGACTTTTTAATATGGCACGGGTGAGTTTCCACAGATGGATATTCCATCCTGAATTATGGATCAGCCTTTCATTTCATGTTTTGAGGCTTTGGAGAACGCAGAAAATATCAATGAGGAGGTCAAGAGAACAAGGTTGTTCCTACAGTATAGACCTAATAACACATTCCTTCCTTCCCTCTTTTCTCCTCCCTGTTTCTTCTGGGCTGAATATTAGATTGTAAATCCCTCAAGACAGGAACTTGCTTACTGACAGCCTTGTAAAAATGGTTGCTTTTATTGCACGATTCGATTTCTCTCAGAATCCATGCACTTAGTCGAAAAAGCCTGTGAAAAATTTCTTTGGTGAATTTGCACATGGAAAGATGTGTTTGCTTGCAAATGAAATGTTACACTTGGGCCTAACCCTAACCAGCCTGCCAGGCAGCCTCCTTTGTATCTCGGGTTTGCAGATCCCTAACAGGCTAAGTTAAAAACAGGCTCTTCTGTTGCTTCTGATGACTTTGGAGGCGGGGTTGGCAAGCCTCCTCATCAGGTACCTATTGTTTGGTGCTAATAAATCAGCCTGCAACAAAGAGCAGGAGCCCTTGTAGCTGTGCAGATAAGAAGCCCAAAGGTGAACAAGAAATGCTAGAACAGCACTACCCCTCCCCGCCCTCCATCCTTGGCTGTGTATCCAGCAAGGCAGGTCAATTTCCTGCCTTGGGGATGGAGAGAGCGGGGGGGGGGGTGTCTTGTTTTGCCATCATCTCTTATCTCCATGCTGGATTTGTGGGCAACAGGAACATTTCCTCAGGCATACCAGGTCAATCTTGCCCTTGTTTTATCTTTCCCCTTTGAAGCAAGGAAGTATCAAAAAAACAAAAACAAAACCAAGGCAGAGCAGAGCAGTGCTGGGGGGCAGCGATGAATTTCCTGAGATCACCAGATCCTTTCCATCATCCAGCTTTGACTGGTCTTTGAAGTAACTGGGGCGGCTGCTGTGTCTGGCTGCATTTATAATTTGGGAAGGGGCTTTCCCAGCGATTATTAACCAAAGAGACAAATTAACAAAAGCGGCCCCTGCTTCCCTCCCATTTGCATTTTTATTTGATTATAAAGCAGGTGGCACCAGCCAGTTCTTGCTCTGAAAGGTCAAAGGTGCCTTAACTTTCATCCAGGCACATGTTGGAGCAAATAGCCCTTGACCAGTCACCCACCCCTGGGTACAACATCCTGAAACTGCTGATTTCTGCTGTGCCAACAGAAGAACTCTTGAGCTACCAATAGAAAGGGTCCATCTAGGTCCACAAATACATCCTTGCCCACTGATTGCTTCAACATTGGTTGTGGAGACAAAGGCTGACCTTCAACAAAATGCTGGAGCATTCTTTGTGTTACCACCTAGCCTGTCCTCCAAGATTTACGATGCTCAAGACAAGAGGCTGCTTCTCAATGCTCCAAGGAACGAAATATAACCCAGAGGCTTAAGTTGTAAAACTGTAGACTGTTGCATCAGTGAGATTTGACCCCAGGCTTTTGATAGTTGAGGGACGATTGGGTTACCTGCCATGATCCCTCCATGCATTCAGATGTCAGGATAGTAAAATCAAGACAGGAAATATCCCAAACACCTGAGCACCTCCAGGCCCTCATAAAATCTTAAGAGGGCATCTTCGAACTATAATTTTTCCTGCCTCAGTTTTGTGGAATAAGACGTCAAAACAAATGACAATTAGTGAGGAATATTGCATTTTAATGTTGTTGTTGTTTTTAAAAAAGTGTGGGTGATAGTAAAAGAAAAATATGATTGGTGTGTTGCGAGTTTCGTTACGACTGAACCCAGATAGCTTCTATAGAATTCTCTTTGAATATTCCCTACCATTTTTCCTTCCTGTTTTGTTACATCTAGAGCATGGGTTTACAATTGTGCCCCAGAGTCAAATGGACACCTCCAGTGCTTGAGCATGATGCTAACACAAGAAAGCTGCTCTTGAATCTTCACTCTAAAACTGTCAGAGACTATTATTAAATACATTGGGAAGAAGGACATTTTTATGGCTTGTGTTTAGACAACATGGCTGATCCAGTGAATTGCCATCCTTTTTGTCCAATGGGAAGCAGCTCTTTTTGATGGTGTCCTGGTCACCACAAAGGAATCTGAGAAGTTGTAACTTCCCCTGTTTTGTTTTTTAATTTCTGGAAAAATGGGCAGCCATCCCATCAGCAGCCATCCCATCAGGGTCAGTGTTGAGGGACTCTCTCTCTCTCTCTCTCTCTTTCCCTCCTTCTGCCTTGCCCTCTCTCTCACATACATACTGTATATAGGACCGTGGGATTGGAAAAAGTAGAAGAGAGGATAAAACAAAGGTCCCCATTTCCATTTTACATATGACTGAAGGAAGTGGGTTTAACTCCAAACAACTCCATCCGATTAAGTTATGGTATGGTATTAACAAGGAGCCTGTGTAGCGTAGGGGGCTAATGCCTCCTACTAAAGGCAGCAATTAACACCAGCTGCCTGTAATTCTGTGAGTTCAATCCTAGCCAGGCTCAAGGTCGACTCAGCCTTCCATCCTTTCTAAGGTGGGTAAATTGAGGACCCAGTTTGTTGGGGGCAATAAGCTGACTTTGTATAAATATACAAAAGTATGAAGGCTATTGCTTAACGCATTGTAAGCCGCCCTGAGTCTCCGGAGAAGGGCGGCATATAAATCAAATTTAAAAAAAAAAAAAAACATCAATAGAAGAGAATATTCATAGCTCAGCATTGAATTGTGGAGTCTTTGGTACTCTCTGAACTACACTGTTTATTTGCAGACATGCCATTGCCCAATTAGGTAACATATAATGATTCTCATGATGATAATCTGATCACGTTACCTAGTTGGTTAATGAAACATCTACAAAAAAACAACCAAGCTCAGAGAGCACTAAGCACTCCACATTAACACCAAACATGACCCAGTTAAATGTAGTGTTTGAACAGGATTGTATTTAATTAATTCCATTTAAATTAAAATCAGATCAAATTTAGTTCTTGATGATGGAACAAACTGTTTCCGATTGCAGCTCTTAGCTTAACCTAGAGACTGAAGCAGGGGTGAAATGCTCCCGTTTGGACCGGATCGCCTGATCCGGTAGCGATGGAGGCGGGTGGTTCGGAGAACTGGTAGCAAAAATCCCTGCCCCCCCCATTGCCCAGCTGAGCCGCACAATCATCAGAGGCTTTTTTTTATTTTTTCTACAACCTCTTTGGCCAAAAAAATGGTTTTAAAAGTAAAAAAAAAAAACTCTAATGATCGTGTGGCTCAGCTGGAATCACCAGAGGCTTTTAAAAGCATTTTTTTCTACTACCTCTTGGCTGAAGAGGTTATAGAAAAAAATGTTTCTAAAAGGAAAAAAAAGCCTCTGCCGATTAGGCAAGTCAGCTGGGATCATCAGAGGCTTTAAAAACATTTTTTTTACAACCTCTTCAGCCAAAGAGGTTGCAGAAAAAATGGTTTTAAAAGGGGAAAAAAAAGTTGACCATGCCCACCCAGTCATATTATCACCCTCCCCACCAAGCCACGCCCATAGAACTGGTAGTAACAAATTTTACATTTCACCACTGGACTGGACAGAAAAATAAGATTTCCCCTTGATATTCTCTAATATAGAGTAAGCAAAGTGTTGTCGTCTTCTCTATGCTGAATTAGAATTCCCATAATTTCTTTCTATTGGCCTGTTGATGGCGGCTACCAGGGAATGAGAACATAAAGCTAGTCCTACTTTGACTGTAGCAATAACAAAATTAGTAAAAGGCAAGCTTTTTTGGAGAGGATACTTAAAGCAGGATGCTGTCATCCCAAGGACCAAATCTCTGCTAACCACCTGGCTACAATGGCAACACGTAAAGAGAATTGCACTAGATTGGGGGTGTCAAATTCAATTTCATTGAGGGCCGTATCAGGATTAGAGTAGAGTAGAGTAGAGTAGAGTAGAGTAGAGTAGAGTAGAGTAGAGTAGAGTAGAATAGAATAGAATAGAATAGAATAGAATAGAATAGAATAGAATAGAATAGAATAGAATAGAATAGAATAGAATAGAATAGAATAGAATAGAATAGAATAGAATAGAATAATAGAGTTGGAAGGGACCTTGGAGGTCTTCTAGTCCAACCCCCTGCCCAGGCAGGAAACTCTACACCACTTCAGACAAATGGTTATCTAACATCTTCTTTAAAAAAAGTGTTGGAGCATTCACAACTTCTGTAGGCAAGTTATTCCACTGATGAATTGTTCTAACTGTCAGGAAATTTCTCCTTAGTTCTAAATTGCTTCTCTTCTTGATTACTTTCCACCCATTGCTTCTTGTTCTACCCTCAGGTGCTTTGGAGAATAATTTGACTCCCTCTTCTTTGTGGCAGCCCCTGAGATATTGGAACACTGCTATCATTTTTCCCCTAGTCCTTTTCTTCATCAAACTAGACATACCCAGTTCCTGCAACAGTTCTTCATATGTTTTAGCCTCCAGTCCCCTAATCCTCTTTGTAGTTCCTCTCTGCACTCTTTCTAGAGTCTCAACATCTTTTTTACATCGTGGCGACCAAAACTGAATGCAGTATTCCAAGGGTGGCCTTACCAAGGCTTTATAAAGTGGTATTAATGCTTCACCTGATCTTGATTCTATTCCTCTGTTTATGCAACCCAGAACTGTGTTGGCTTTTTTGGCAGCTCCTGCACACTACTGGTTGTGTTCGACCTGGGAGGGAGGGGCTGGTGTGGGCGTGATCAGGGTGGGCATGGCCAGTTTGACGTCACTCCTACCCAAGATGCCTGTGGGTGCCCGAGCGCTCTGCTAGTGAAAACGGGCTCCCAAGCTCTGTTTGGGTGCCATGGTCTCCTGCAACCCTCTGCCAATGATTACAGAGTTCCATTTTCACTAGCAGAGGGTTGCAGGAGGCTATGGCAGCCGAAAACAGAGGTTGGGAGCCCATTTTTGTTGGCAGAAGCACTGTGAGCTGGTCTTTCACTGTTTCCAGCGTGGCCCTGTGGGCCAGATCTAAGTACCTAACAGGTTGGATCTGGCCCTCAGGCTTTGAGTTTGACACCCCTGCCCTAGATTATTTCAATATAGGATGAGCTGACATCTGTGTTCCTTCAGATGCTCATTTCTTTGATTGGGCAGCCTTTGCCCTATTGCCACTTACATCATTATTTCTGAAATACAGTAATTTTCCTTCTCTTTTCTTGCCTAGTATCAACCCCAACACAAAGTTTAAGGGAGCCAGTGTAAGAGATGAAAGCCATCTAGTCCTTCAGCACTAACTTCCCATTTAAATTCTATCTGCATGTATTCCATTGTACCTCCCAACCAAACATTTCTCCTGTCAATCAATAACTATTAACAATCAGTAGGGTTTCCCCCTCCCTCCTCTTCTCTATAACTTCATTAAGGAGAGGCTTGCAGAGCTCCAACAATGGCACACCTGAAAGTATTGTTATTGTTGTTGTTTTAATAGCATCTAATGCTCTGTAAATGCTTTATAGTTCTGCAAGAGGGGCTAGGAACATTCTGTCTTCTTCTGCTTCTTCTTCTTTTTCTTGATAGAATAGAAGGAAGGGAGGAGAGGTGATAAGGCAAGTGATTAGCATTTGTAAAACCTGACTGTCATTTGTCTTGCATTGAGAGCTGAGATGGGGGAAGGTTTTCAAAAAGCCAGAAGTGCTCAGAAAGAGAGGAATTTACATCCGAGACATTATTCATGGTTGGGTGGTTGATTTAGCTGACTTGTTCCTTTCGTGGCCTCCCTCAGACTTCTTAAATGCCTTCTTCCATTGCAAATTGATATTCTTTGCATGCATGTATTGGATGGTTTTTGTAAAAAGAAAACCTCAGGGCTCTCTCTCTCTCTCTCAAAAAAAAAAACTGTTCGCCTTTGTTTGGTGTCTTTTCCCCTCCTTTAAACTGTCTTTGGCACCTCCCAATGCTTGAATCACCCCCTTTTCTTTCCTTGTAAATGCCTGTAGCTGCTCTTCTGAGATGCCCAAACTGTGAAGCTGCTCCCGGTATTTTGGGAACTGCCAAGACATTGACCCTTCTCTTTTAGGATTATCAGGAATGGGCAAAATGGAGAGAGGGATTAGCCAGGTCACAGTCTCAGAATACTGAGTTCCCATGGGAAAGGTGGTAAAGCCAAGGGGTCCCCAAAATGAAGGCCAGGCTCAATTCTCAGCATTTCTTGATAGAACTGGAAAAGGTTACAGCCTGGATTGGACTGTATTGGGACTAGAGCTCTGGAAGAATTCTGGAGTTGTCCTTCCAGCACATCTGGAGGACTTTTGGTGGAAGTTGACTACATTAAGGAAATCCATGCAGGTCAGTGATGACCCAGTGGTTGGATTTGATATAAGGGAGCTTTTAATGTTCCTAAACAAAAAAAGGCTCCCTCTCTCCTTTATCCCCCCACCCCCACCCACAACCCATCCCTCAGGGTTTTTTACCTGGTTACCCTTTAAATGCAAACATTGCTAAAATGCTGCTGGTCTGACTCATTTTACAATCTTTTTTTCCACCTCTTTTTTGTCTGTAGTCCCACCTCAGTTAGTGACCCGTCCACGGGACCAGATTGTAACCCAAGGCCGCACTGTGACCTTCCAGTGTGAGACCAAAGGAAACCCACCACCAGCTGTGTTCTGGCAGAAGGAAGGGAGTCAGGTAAGTTCATGGGTATACAGGCATGAGGGAGTCTGCATGTAGTTTGTATTTTGACCCTATTCTCACATCATATTCCACAGGATCGTTGAGGGGGAGGGGGATGGAGTTGTGCAAGATTCAAAATGAAGTTAATTGACCCAACTGGGTTTTGGGGGGGCGGGGGGGGGAGTAAATCACCCAGTTAACTAACTCTGCTTCCAGGGTACTGCAAACTATCTGAAGGTTAAATGTCCCTTCTAATACCTGTGATCAAGTTGACATTCTAGAAAGGGTTTATGAAAATGGACCTCTGTAGACAATTGATTCCTGTGGTTTTTCAGTTTTAATCCCCTTGTGATTACATGGGGTGCAATAAAGGTTCATATAATCTTCTAACCTTATCTGTGGGGGTGCTGATCCTGAGTACAACTGGATGAAAAAAAAACAAAAGCCAGAAAATAGAGTGGGAAATGACATCCTGACAGTTGCTCTTACGGCAGCTGGGATGACTAAAACTGTGGCCACCACTTAGCCACTCAGAACCTCCTGGTTGTAAGGTTTATTAGATTTATTCCTCACATTTCTCCCTGTGGCTCAAGTTAGCAATCAATTCTCTCACTTCACAATTCCTCTATTTGGAAAATTGGACTGATAAATAACAACTAGCCTCAAGTTATCCAATGAACTTCCATGGCCCAAGACAGACTTTTGTACAGAATTAAGACACAGTACAGTGCGAAAGATACTAGAGTCGGTTCTTGCCTTAATTTTATATTTTCCCCAATCTCATGTAGAGAGAAAGAGAGGATGCTAAAGTGTTAGGAATTCCTGCAGGGTTGCAAACTGATCAGATTTCGTCTCTCACTCTACTATTGGCCAGCATCAATGCATGAGAGGATGTTCCTGACGAAGACGGTCCTTGAGCAAAAAATGATTTCTTGTCTTGACTCTAGAGTCAGCAGTAATTTCCCATTACGGGAAGAGCTTGGGTAGCTGTGGTTTGCATATTTATGGAAATGCAGACATTGAAGATTGTATTTACATGATCTATCCCCAACCTTTCCAGCTTGGGGGGACAGGCATGTGAGTGACAGGTGCATGTGCACATACACAGCTTTATTTGTGCAAGCAGTGGGTGCAGGCGTGCCCTCCGCTCACACAAATGGAGCTTCGTGTCAGAGCAGAGAGTGCTTGTGCTTGTGCATGAGGGCACTTCAGCGGAGGGTGCTTGTACTCAAGCCCGAAGCTCCTCTTGCACCAGCGAAGAGCATTTATGCTTGCACACGAAGCTCCATTTGCGTGAATGAAGCTTCACACACAGGTGCCTTTTACTTACACAAGTGGAACTTCACAGACGCATGCTTGCCCATCTCTCCCGTGGCCTGGTTTCAAACAGGGTCCAGCCTGGGGGTTGGGAAACCTTGACCTATGGATTATAGAAGTGTTTTGTAGACTGAAAAAAAAAAAGGAATTCTCAGAGCAAAAGTACCTACTCTAGGTTATAGGATCTATGTGGTCTAAACAGGGGTGTCAAACTGGCAGCCCGCGAGGCAGATGCATCATGCGCAGGCCTTGCACAACGCTGCTCCAGAACGGGAAAAAACATAGTGAAATGTCACATGACAGCAATGTGACTCTGCAAATTTGACACCTATGGTCTAGAATCTCAACTTTCACTAGTGTAAAATAGAGGAAGGTAGGGTGGTTTGAGCCAAAACCATTTACCTCCAGTATATCTTGAGCCATATACTGGGATAGCCTATAAAATAAGTTATAGAAATAGACTTTACTGCAGCACCAGATTAGGCAATATATTACATCAATGGTTGTATTTAACATGTATAGTTTGTCACAAATTACATCTGCAGTGGATGCTTGTAATTGTACTTGCTGTATAAAAACATTGGGAATCGCAAACCCATGTCAATAGACCATGTCGCAACCAGCTGTCTTCTAGTCTACAATCTTTTACTTATTCCTTTTTTAAAAGGATTTGAATGTTTTTCTTTTGACATCCAGATTGTTGACAATAATGGTTCAGAGATGTAAACAGCACTGTCTTATTCAGGTGCGTTCTTGGTGAATTTGCTTACTGATTTGCAGGTCATCTAGCTATGTACTATATTAGAAAACAGGGCAAAATGATAATTCAGCTTTTCAAAATATAGTTTATTTAGCCATAGGAGTTTACAGGACACCATAATAGCTACTGCAGCCTTTTTCTTCTGGTAAAAAGGTGGTGTCACAGTTTTCTTATTTCAGTGACTTTTGCGTGGATTGATACTTAAAATATTTGAGAAGAAATGCTTAATAATTCCTAGAATTGTTTTGTTTCTTCTGTTGAACTGCCAAGAGAAGCTAAGATTTTGCCTTACAAGCCAAAGCTGCTCATATCTTCCAGATGTATGGGATGAGACGCCTCTTGGGAGACCCAGTCTCTTGGAATGAACAATTGGAGTTTCTAAGATGCCTTTAAATAGCACTGAGCTATTACTGTGTCAATTACTTGCATCCTAAGAGGGTCGGTGATAGAAAGGAAGGGGGAAGGGAGTGAATCATTTGCTCTAAAGCAAGGGCTGAACTTCATTCAGTGAAGCAGATGTCAAATTCACAGAATCATAGCATTTTAGCATGCAGGGGATTTCTTTGCGTGGTTTGGAGATCATTTGATGAGTTCAGAGTTAGAATCGCTGACAGAAAACAAGATCACAAGGACTCTTTTTCTGCCCCGTGTAAAGAATGGGTGGGGCTTAGCTCTCCTCTAAGTAATGGGAGCAGACACAGTTGGGAAACCTCATTGTTTATTATTTAGCATGTGATCAGAACATGACAGATGAGAAGCAAACAGATGCACACAATCTACGTAATTATATACAAAAACTTCTAATGGGGGCATGGCTCATAACTGGATGTCCAACTCAGCTATCCAGATGATCGCCTCTGGTGTTCCTTCGTGCAGACCTTCTAGGGAACCAGAGAATGCACATCATGGGCAATCTTGCACAATATGTTTAATAGTTCGCATATCAGCACCACAATCGCAACAAGGGCAATCTTTCCATCCCTGTTGATACAGGGCAGAGGCACGTTTTCCAGTATCACACCTAATTCTCTTAAATTTCATCCAGACAGAGCAACGCAGATCAAAACCAGGTGGTTTGATAGAGGGATCATTAATGGAAAGCCTCTGAAGGCAGGCCATTTGTCTGGAAAATTGTCTAACTTGGCATGTTTAGGACTGTTTGCTCTGTGTAGGCAACAGTGTGAGTGGAGGAGAATAATAAAGGCTGTGTCGCATGCCTAAGCATTGTAGAGCACTTGAGACATATTAGGGAGCCATGATTCCCTACCTTAGGAATGAGGCATAGTGAGTCTTAACCTCATGAACTCTTGTCTCAGTCTTTATGTCTCCAAAGACATTGTAAAACGTTTCCCTTCCAGTTTGAAACAATCTACACCTCCTTGTAGCTTCCATTCTCAAGAAACTGATTTGTTAAACAAGAGGCAATGAGAACAAGTGAAGATTGTCCCATAGTTTTAGATTTGTTCTAAAACTACCTTTGAAACACAATACAGTTTCCTGTATGTCTATGGTTTATTTAAAAGTGATAATTATGGTCTATTCCAGAGAGGGGGAAATGTTGTAGGAATTCAATTTTCAGCAGCCTCCTATAATTCCCAAATAAGAACAGGTCTCAGGAGGATGTCCATTGTCAAAAACCAATTAAAATGCAATTTTTTTAAATACTTCTTGAGTTGATCTTCTCATTTCTGGTGAATCCCATAGCAATCTCAGTAGAGGATGGCTTAGCATATGAAGGATGTTAAAAGAAAGTTATATTGGAATTCTGTGATATCTGTGAAGATACTCATGTGGTTTCTTCCTCTTTCTGCTCCTTTACACAGGTTCTTCTTTTTCCCAGCCAGCCCCCTCAAGCTACTGGCCGCTTTTCTGTAGCTCCAAGTGGTGAGATGACAATTATGGATGTGCAGACCTCAGATTCAGGCTACTACATGTGCCAGGCCATTAGCGTTGCAGGAAGCATCCTTGCCAAAGCTCTCCTGGAAGTGGAAGATGGTAAGTGCTTAAGAATGTGAAGTTGTATTGCTTTCTTTTCTGTCAAAAAGGAACGACTGTGTATATATTGTTCCAGTTCAAGGAAGCCACAAAAAAAGGTCCTCATAACAGAAATGGGGAGGGCAGCAATTCTTAGAAATTTCAGTATATTCCATATTAAGGATAGAAGGAGCAATCTCAAGGAACCTGGGTTAGATGCTTTCCCAAAGTCTCTTGCTAAAGTTTGGTGGCCCTGTCCACACAACAAGCTCAGCAGGAGATCAATCCCAACTCAATGAATTCCAGCAACTAATCGTGAAGGGAATAGTTTTAGCACATCCAGATGTGTTTGGGGCTAAATTTATTTTCTCTAGTCAACCATATTTCACTAACTGTTTACTAAAGCTGCGGGCATCGATTTTCCCTTCCTGCTTGTAAAATAGGAACCATAGGAGAAAGTGGCAGAACCTGGGGGTGGAGTTAAAAAGGGATCAGCCTAGAAACCTTCTACAGCCACAAGCAACTAATCCAATCCCCCCTTCTTAAATTCTGTGGACCCTTATCTAACTTCAAGCAGGTTCTAACAGTTAGTTGAGATGATTTCTGTGCATAGGCTATTTAGCAATAAATCGGTTTAATTATACCTTTGTGTGTAGATCTGGCCTTTTGCACCTGACAGCAACGATGAAGCTGTGAAAATGGGAATTCTTTGGGTATTTATTTATTTTATTTATTTATTAATTAGACTTATATACCGCCCTTCTCCTTACGGACTCAGGGCGGGTATTCTGTCTCTGTCTCCTTCTGTCCCTATATCAAAGGTGAAATCCAGCAGGTTCTGACAGGTTCTAGAGAACTGGTAGCGGAATTTTTGAGTAGTTCGGAGATTTTGCAATATCCTTCCCCCGGGAGTGGGAATGGAATGACAATTTTGTAGTATCCTTCCCCTGCCATGCCCACCAAGCCACACCATGCCCACCAAGCCATGCCCACAGAACCGGTAGTAAAAAAACCTGGATTTCACCATTGCCCTATACCCCCTTCGCAGGAGTGGATGGGTAGAGAGGAAGGGACATTCTTCCTTGATTGCCCTTTGCAACAGCTGGCAGGAGTCAGAGAACAGCTGCTTTCCAAACTAAGTGGCTTGCAATCAGGCACTATTGGTGTATGGGGATAAGTCCCTTACCCAGAGGAGCAGAAGATTTAGTCAACCACATCTACCAAACACAAGTAATTTAGCAATGCTTTGATCCCATTTCTTTTAACTTTCAGCAGGCAGGAAAAGAGTTCCTCCCATCCACCCACCATCCTAAAAGAGTTTTATGCATATCTGTGTGAGATCAGGAGAGGGGCTGATGGATAAACCACAAATATCACAGATACTTTGTAAATGATCCCCTCAAATGACAAATGGGAAACTGATGCCCTCCAGATGTTTTCAATTTATTTCCCACCACGGCCAAGAGCATCGCGTGTAATTTCAACCATGTCTGAAGAACACCAGGTCAGGAAGAAACTAGACAGTGGGCATTTTCTGTCCAATGGAGAAAAAGACAGCAGATCTTTCTCTGGTCTTGCAGCTTCTTCCTGGTGGCATTTCATTTTCATGGGCAGCAGGGAATTGTTAATGTTTTCTCCCCAAACCCCAGAAGGATTTTTCTTCCGCCTCCCTCCTTCGCCTTTCTGCAGTTAATTTTATATGGGGAGAGTTTCCTTGGCAATGTTCAGATGCCAGAAAAAACAAGCTGGTCTGGATCAGAGAACCTCTCACTTTTATTGCTAGAAATAAAACTACCGGAAAGAAAGAAGGGGAGGGGGAGGAGAGAGATAAGAGCTGAATAGGCAGGTTTCTTTCTCACACTGCTATCTCTGAAAATTGCTGGATTTTTTTTTTCAGAACTGCTCTCATAACCCTATTTTGGCTACCCACCTTCCAAGCAGGTTGCACATTGTCAAAGCCAAAGGAGCCACTAGTAAAATGTCAAATTACAAGTCTCCTTCAGTAGAGGAGGAAGAAAGGCACCTCCATAGTTACGTTTGCAAATAGCATCAAGTGTTCAGAAACAACAGTCTGAATCAGTGTTTCTCACCTTTAGTGATTTAAAGAGGTGTGGACTTCAGCTCTCAGAATTCCGCAGCCAGCAGAATTTTAGAAAAAACACATTGAGACTCTAGAAAGAGTGCAGAGAAGAGCAACAAAGATGATTAGGAGACTGGAAGCTAAAACGTATGAAGAACAGTTGCAGGAACTGGGTATGTCTAGTTTAATGAAAGGAAGGACTAGTAGTGTTCCAATATTTGAGGTGCTGACACAAAGAAGAGGGGGTCAACCTATTCTCCAAAGCACTAGAAGACAGGACAAGAAGCAATGGATAGAAACTAATCAAGGAAAGAACCATCTAGAATTAAGGAGAACTTTCCTAACAGTGAGAACAATTAACCAGTGGAATAGCGTGCCTCCAGAAGCTGTGGGCTCTCCATCACTGGAGGTTTTTAAGAAGAGACTGGACAGCCATTTGTCTGAAATTTATTCATTCATTTATTTATTTATTGTTGGATTTGTATGCCACCCTTCTCCCATAGGACTCGGAGCAGCTCACAACAATAAAAACTATCCAACAATGAAAAATTCTATTAACTAACGTTAAAACCAAATAAAATCCCCAAAATTAAAATCGGCAACAGATCAGGGAAGCTGTTGAAAGAGCCATGTCTTAAGGTCGGCGCGGAAGGTGCAGAGATCGGGGGCCGTCCGGAGCTCGACGGGCAACCCATTCCAGAGGGTTGGTGTGACCACAGAGAATGCCTTCATCCTGGGGATCATCAGCCAACACTGTCTGGCTGAGGAGACCCGGAGGAGGGCCGCCCTATGTGAGTGCACTGGGCAGTGGGAGGCTGGTAGGAGGTGTTCCTGCAAATACCCCGTGCCCGTGCCATGAAGGGCTTTATAGGTGAGTACCAGCACCTTGAAGCGGACCTGGAGGACTACTGGCAGCCAATGCAGCTCGCGCAGAAATCGTGTCACATGGGAGTAGCGGGAAGCACTGTAACTACTCGCGCGGCCTCATTCTGGACCAGTTGGAGCCTCCGGGTGCACCCCAAGGACAGCCCCATGTAGAGGGCATTTCAGTAATCCAACCGAGAGATGATGAGAGTGTGAAATGATATAAGGTTTCCTGCTTGAGCAGTGAATTGGACTAGAAGACCTCCAAGGTCTCTTCCAACTCTGTTAGCTTAAAGTCACTAACTTTCAAATGCAAATAACCAAGAATATTTGTGGAGTTCAAAGCGCAGAAGAATTTATTATTGCTACCTATACACAAAAATAGAGTCAACTAATGGTCAAAGCTAAATTGGCGCTTGATAAGGGTCAAGAGAATTTGGGTTAGTGGAGGATGAGGCTGAACTTTGGTCTCTTGTGGCAGTGTAATGACTCCAAACTGATGACATGTTTAACTCTACTTTCCAGCTCAGCTTGCTCTACTCCTACAGTAAAGTTCAGAAACATTGATCTGAATCATATGAAAACTAGGCAACAAAGCTTCAAGGTATCATTAGATTCCATCTAGTCCCCATTCCCAGCCATTGTCAATCGAGAGAATTCTAGAAGTTCACAATGCTGTTTCTAGAACATGTGGATCTGGCTCTTGCAGGAGGATGTTAGGCACTATATCATGGCCCAAAGACTCTGTTGCTCCAGCTGATACCCACTTTATCCATTCCAGCTGCAAACAAGCTTGGCTGAGTTATTACCTTGCAGAACTAATGATCTGGAAATCAAAGGTTTTGCACTCACTTTCTTCTCTAGGGCTTTCCTCTCTATACCAATTCTTTATCCTGATTAGAGGCCTTCTCTGTCCCCCCCATTCCCCCCCCCCTTTTTAAATGGCAACACCTGACCCATTGGTGGCAGACAATTGGAAGAGATTAAGAAGACAAAGGAGTTTGTAACCTGAAATCCTCATTTAGTTGCAGAATCACCAGCTGGGTTTCTAAGGCAACAGAAAGAGGCATATTCTTCCTAAACTGCTCTAGCACACCAGGCAGGAGATGGGGCTCTTTTGTGTCACTTGTTTTAAAAAAATTACACAAAGCAATACTTTCTTTTTTTAAAAAAAGAGTTGAGTGCCCATAGTCTGCTAGAGAGGCATTAGCAAGTCAGCTGAGCCAAAGAACCAATTGGCTCCCGTACCCTTCTCTATCCCTAGCATGTGGAGATCACGGCTTCAGAATCTGGGCTTCTGCAATGTCTTGCTGATTGCACCCACGCATGTCACCAAAGACATCAAGCAGTTTCTCTCCTGCATGGGAGATTTGGCAGATTTGGTAGGGCAGCTGGGGTGGAGTGAGGTGGGGGGGGGAGAACCAATGATCAGCCCCCTTCATGCGCGACGGGTGCAAGTCCCTCATGCTCGAAGCTTGGCAGGTGCAACAGATGTGTCTGTCCAAAGCCAGCTCCTTTGCCATGATTGATTTTTCGGCCCCCTTCCTTCCTCCCCTTGTGCACGCTTTCACTGCTGATTGTTACTGGGAAATTCAATTGTGTGTGAACTTTTCATCGCCCTTTGTCCGTTTGCTGTTTCTCAGTCGATGGAGAGTAATTAGGGCTGTAAATAATGGGCAGAGCAGGTAGCTCACTGGGCTGATGGAGTTTGGCCACTTCTTTGGTTGAGCATCTGGGGAATAGAAAGACGCATCTTTCAGGAAGCTGGCACGATAACCTAACACTGATGCTTTTTTTGCCTCTGATAACCTGCTTCTAAGAAGGGCAGTAGATCAAGCAAGCTGTTTATGTATAGTAATAGTGGTAGGTGATATTTTCAAGCTCCAGGTATCATCATGCAGTGTTATATGATAGCTCTGATTTCTCCCCCAAAATGGCTGAAATCTCACAAGAGCCAGTGTGGTCTTGTGGTTATGATATCAGAAAGCTGGAGCCCTGCCTTAGGCATCAAAGACAGCTGGGTGATTTGGGGCCAATCACCAGGAGACAGCGAGTTCTAGTCCTGCCTTAAGCATGAAAGCCAAATGGGTGACTTTGGCCCAGTCATTCTCTCTCAGCTGTACTCACCTCGCAGGGTGGTCGTTGTGGGGAAAATAGGAGGATATGTTTGCCATCTTGAGTTATTTGTAAAAATAATAAAGATAAGATACAAATAATAATATGCTTGCCAGAAGTTGCATGATTAAAACCATTGTCCTCCAGACTCATGTGAGAAAGTCATAATCACCTAAGACTAAACAATCTCAGATTTCAGCTTCTCAATTATTTTTGAGGAAAAGCGGTGGGGAATTTTAGGATACAGCATGCAACCTAACACCAAGTAAGAAGCATGTTGTCATACTTCAGTCAAAATTAAGACTTCAGAGGTATGAATATTTACTCATCTTTGCAATTTAGGAAATCACCAAATTTGTGGGGGCGAAACCTGCTTAATCTAGTCTTTTTATGTTTTCTTTAGTGGCAGGGAATCAAAGCTAAACCTACCTCTTAATTGTGGGCATTAATCACAATGACAGCAAAGTATAAGGACTGCCACATCAAAAGAGGGCATTTGCTTTTGAACTTTCCCCTTCACAAAATTACTTCCCAGCCCACAGTGGAATGAAAGTGGGCCTGAATGAGAATCACTTTATCTGTCCAGGAAATGTTTGGCTCAGATCCAAAGGCGAATGATATCCAGCTTCATGCAGTTTGTAAGCCACCTTAGTCATCCTTTAGGGAGCAAGACATGACTTTTAAGTACAGAGAATAAATAATTATAATACAGATCTGGGTTTGCAGGCTATCAGCTGATCTGAAAACTCTATGCGTTTCCTGATTATTTGATCAATTAAAAAAAAAAGCTTCCTATAAAGGCCAAAACACATTTTTCAAATCACCCTGAAAAATATTAGTAAAATTAAAAGAGCCATTCCCGGCTGTTTATGAAATGCTTCTGAAACACTGCTTCTAAAACTTTAGTACTCCAAATGTAATAGTGTTTATTTTTCTGCTACTTTTTAGGTAGACATGGTGCTTTTATAAAGGGAAA
Organism: Masticophis lateralis; assembly: GCA_030761175.1. Taxonomy (NCBI): domain Eukaryota; kingdom Metazoa; phylum Chordata; class Lepidosauria; order Squamata; family Colubridae; genus Masticophis; species Masticophis lateralis. The sequence continues at coordinate 3,805,713 of JAUDYJ010000008.1, read as the reverse complement.
CCTAAAACAACATAAGGAATGCAAGGAGCATTAACCCAACGCCACACAAAAGTCTGGGCTAGCCAGATTTCTAGAAGAGGGAGGAGAGAACAGATTGTCCTCTGTTTCTCCAAAATTTCCCATTAGCATTAGGATAAAGCAAGCAGGACACCATCAGCGCACTAAAGAGCATTATCAGCAGACTGGGAGAAACCCAAAGCCTGGCAGTTTAAAGGGGGTGGAGAGAAAATCTGAGATGGAGCTGGGGAGAGGGAATCCTAAAGTATCTCAGTAGGAGCTGAATGTGCTCAACAGCCATAGAAAACATGCTTGAGGGGGCGGGAATGGGAAGTCGGGAAGGGTTGATATGGAATATTGTACTGTGGAGGAGTGAATGGGTGGATGAAAGCCTGAATGTGGTCTTTCCACATGGCTGCCTTTTATTTCCTGACCCCATTGCATTTTGCTTCTCCAGTCCTGCAGTCGGGCTCTCTTTAGAAAACCCCATCACTACCCTTTACTCTGTGCAAATGTTTGTGTCAGTATGCTGACTGAAAGAAGTCGGATAATATTTCAGCTTCGATTAATGGCTGTTTCTCTGAGAACAGAGGTGCTCTTATAATCTTTCAAGCTCTGACCAGTAACCCCTTCCTTCCTGCCCACCCGCAGTTCTCCTTCCCCTCTTCTCCCTCTGCTCATAGGCTTCAGTTTTGCCTGTGTTCAATAAGTTGTTATTTAGTGTCATTGCTCATACTGTCAGAGCAAGCTCCCTCCAGCGTAGCTGATCAATCAGATTGATCCACCATAAAACTGGCAACGACACCAAGTGCTTGGAGAAGTACGAAAGACTTCTCAACTAAGGTATGGGGTTGCTTATTTGGTTAGCCCAGCAGCTGGCTTTTTTTTTTCAGCTCATAAAAAGTTCTTTTTCTTCTAAATATTTGATGAAATTGGTTGGAACTGTGTTGGTTGAATACATGCGGAAAAGGCCTTCACCTTGCACTGGATAGACAATGATGATTTGACGAAATAGAGCTGGATCATTTCTGCCATTGACCGCAATTCAGTTGGTGATGACCTCTGTCAACGGTTGGGTTAATACCTCAAGTGAAGCCATGACCTGTTTAATCATAGCATATTGAGCAAACCATAGTGGGATATTCACACATCATCCTGAGCTATAAACCATGGTTTATAATCCACAGTGCTGAGAACATAAGATAGATAAGCCAAATCTACCACATTATGACTTAACATGAGGTGCGAACCTAATTAACAAATGAAGAAACACCATGGAGAGAGTGTGCAGAAAAGAAAAAGCATGATCATGATTAATAGCTTCTTCACATTTAAACAATGAGCAGCACATAGCTGTGGTCTAGACCAGGGGTCTCCAACCTTGGCAACTTTAAGACTTGTGGACTTCAATTCCCAGAATCAATTCTGAGAGTTGAAATCCACAAGTCTTAAAGTTGCCAAGGTTGGAGACCCCTGGTCTCAATGATCTGAGAGCATATGAGGACAAGCATCCCTGATACCAAGAAAGGATTTGTGGTTAAAGGAGAGAGCAGATCCAACAGGTATGGGTAATTGCAAGATTATCCTGACTCTAGCAATAACACAGAGTTATATACCACTTCACAATGTTTTACAGCCCTCTCTAACTAGTTTACAGAGTCAGCATATTGCCCCCAGCAAACTGGATCCTCATTTTACCCATCTCGGGAAGAATGAAACCTTGAGCCTCGTGAGATTTGATCTGCCAAACTGCAGGCAGCCAGCAGTCAGCAGAAGTAGCCTGCAGTACTCCATTCTAATCACTGTGCCACTACGACTCTAGGCATAGAGACTAGCACCGTTAACCACAACTTATCTCCTAGACCTTAAGTAGAACCCTTCTCAGTCTTACCTGGAGAAGCAATGCATTGAAAATGCAATTTTGTTTGCATGCAAAACATGTGCTCTTCTACCAAACTATGGCCCCATGCCTTCAGTAAACAGAGATCTGAAGATGACTGATTAGGGGCATTAATTTATTTTTACCACTAGAAGAGCTGGGTTGTGGATGACAGCAGATTGTGTATCATCCACTGGGAATACCATAATGTAGTGGTTAAGGTTTTTGATTGGGACCAAGAAGATCCTCACTCAGTCATAAAGTGTGCCAGGTGACTTCGGGCCAGTTGCTATCTCTCAATGTGAGCCATCTCCCTGGGTTATTTCATGGAAATTAAAACAAATGTCTCCAGACATCCCATTTTGATTGTCAGAAAAGGGTGAAATAATAATATAGAAGATGATATAAACTGGATTATGATGTTTTTAATTTTTATTGCTCTTCTGCATCTTGGGAAAGAGAACACCTGATAGAGGCAGCAGTAAGGAGAAGTTGGTTTCCCCCTTCACCACCACCACCAATGTTGCCTCTAGCACAGTGTTTCTCAACCTTGGCCGCTGGACGATGGTTGACTTCAACTCCCAGAATTCCCCAGCTGGGGAATTTTTTATTTATTTATTTATTTATTTATTTATTTATTTATTTATTTATTTATTTATTTATTTATTATCGAATTTATATACCGCCCTACTCCCAGAGGGACTCAGGGTGGTGAACAGCCAAGATAAAATACAAATAACATACAAAAGTTAAAAGCTATTAAAATAGATTAAATAATTTGGGCTCAAAAAAGAATTTAAAATCTCCAATTTATATAAAACATTTAAAAACCCAATTTAAAAGGAAGAGATAGGCTAGACCCGCCTGTTGGAATAAAAACATTTTTAGGGCGCGGTGGAAAATGCATAAGTCTTGAATCCTCCTTATCTCTGGGTGGAGCTCATTCCAGATGGCAGGTGCCTCCGCAGAGAAGGCTCTCCCCCTGGGGGCCACCAGTCGACACTGTTTGGCCGACGACACCCTGAGGAGCCCTTCTCTATGGGAGCGAAGTGGTCGGTGAGATGCTACTGGTGGCAGAAGGCGGTCTCGTAAGTACCCTGGTCCTAAGCCATGGAGCGCTCTAAAGGTGGTAATCAAAACCTTGAAGCGCACCCAGAAGACCACCGGAAGCCAGTGTAGCTCGCGCAGGAGGGGGATCACATGGGAGCGCCATGTCGCTCCCATCACCACCTGCGCGGTCGCATTCTGGACCAGTTGGAGCCTCTGGGTGCTCCTCAAGGGGAGCCCCATGTAGAGAGCATTGCAGTAGTCCAGGCGTGAGGTGACAAAGGGGTAAGTGACCGTGCGTAATGATCCAGAAAGAGATGCAACTGGTGAATCAGGCGAACCTGATAAAAAATCCTCCCAGTCACGGTTGTCATATGCTCTTCTAAAGACAGCCGTGAGTCCAGGAGGACGCCTAAGTTGCGAACTCCATCCATGGGGGCCAACGACTTGCCCCCAATAGTCAGTGATAGCACCAACTGACTATATCGGGATGTCGGAAACCACAGCCACTCGGTCTTGGATGGGTTGAGCCTGAGTCTGTTCCTCCCCATCCAGATCTGTACAGCTTCCAGGCGCCAGGACATCACTTTGAGGGCATCATTGGGGTGGTCTGGGATGGAGAAGTACAGCTGGGTGTCATCAGCATACTGGTGGTACTTCACCCCAAAACCACGGATGATCTTGCCCAGCGGCTTCACATAAATGTTGAACAGAAGGGGTGAGAGAACCGAGCCTTGCGGCACCCCACATATAAGGGGCCTCAGGATCGACCTCTGCCCCCCTGTCAACACAGACTGCAACCGGTCAGAGAGAAAGGAGGAGAACCACCATAAAACGGTGCCCCCCAACCCCAACTCTTCCAACCGGTGCAGCATGATTCCGTGGTCGATGGTATCAAAAACCACTGAGAGGTCTAATATGACAAGGACAGAGGAACAGCCCCTGTCCCGAGCCCTCCAGAGATCATCAACCTATGCGACCAATGCTGTCTCCATGCTGTACCCGGGCCTGAAGCCCGACTGGAACGGATCTAGATAGGTCGATTCATCCAGGTACTGAGGCAGCTGCCACGCAACCACACTCTCAACAACCTTCGCAACAAAGCGAAGGTTGGAGACAGGATGATAATTTACCAACATTGCCAGATCCAGGGAAGGCTTCTTGAGGAGGGACCTCACCACCGCTTCTTTCAGGGCAGTGGGGAAGACACCCTCACTCAAGGAAGCATTTATAATCCCCTGGACCAGCCTCGTGTAACCTCTCGGGAGGCCAGCGTCAACCAGGAGGGACACGGGTCCAATAAACATGTGGCCGCACTCAGTTTGCTCAGTATCCTGTCCACGCTTTCGGGAGTCACAGAATCAAACTCTTCCCATATAATAATCTCAGGACCTGCCCCTGTCATCTCCCCTGGATCTACCCAGTCAGAGTCCAGTTGTTCCCGAATCTGAGCGATTTTGTCATACAGATATTGTACAAAATCCTCAGCTCTACCCTCCAAGGTGTCCTCCCGTGCCCCCTGTTGGAGCAGGGAGTGGGTCACCCTAAACAGGGCAGCTGGACGATCTGATGACGCAATAAGAGCGGAAAAGTAGTTTCTCTTCTCTGCTTTTATCGCCACTAGGTAATTCTTAATATGAGATCTTACCAGTGTCCGGTCAGATTCAAAACGACTAGCCCTCCAACTGCTCTCTAGGCATCTTTTCCGGTGCTTCATCTCCCTCAGCTCCTCGGTATACCAAGGAGCCAGGTGAGACCGGCGCCGGGTCAGAGGCCACAAAGGCACGACTCGGTCCAAAGCTCCAGCAGCCACTCTATCCCAGGCGGCTACTAAGTCCTCAGCCGAGCTGTGTGCCAGAGCCTCAGGAAATGACCCAAGCTCCATCTGGAACCTATCAGGAAGGTTGAAGTCCACACATCTTCAACCGTTGAAGTCCACACATCGTCCAGCGGCCAAGGTTGAGAAACACTGCTCTAGCAGGACTCACAGCTTGTTCTAATCCTGCCCAGCATGGTACCTTTAATTAAAAAAAGAGGGTTTTTTACCTATAGTCCTTGATTTACAACAATTCATTTAGTGACCATTCAAAGTTCCAACGGCATTGAGAAATGTGACTTTATGTACATTTTTCACAATTACAACCTTTGCAGCATCCCCATGGTCATGTGATCAAAACTCAGATGCTTGGCAGCTGGTTCATATTTATGACCGTTGCTGTGTCCCAAAGTCACGTGATCCCCTTTTGCTACTTTCTGACAAGCAAAGTCAATGGGGAAGCCAGATTCACTTAACAACCGGCTTACTGATTTATCAACTGCAGTAATTCACTTAACATCTGTGTCAAGAAAGCTCTCAAAATGGGGCAAAACTCATTTAACAAATGTCTCACTTAACTACAGAAATTTGCGGCTCAATTATGATTGTAAGTCGAGAACTATCTATACCCTAGTGCAGGTTATCACGAAATCTGGAATGCTTGCAGAATGAAATATGAAGGGGATTTAAGAAATGCTTTAATCTGGCAGCAACTAGATCGAACAATAAGGGCAGAAGGCAAGTTTGATTCTTCTGTTCGATCCACTTTTAGCATATCACAGCACATGGTTACAACCTCAAACTCGGAGCCACACCAAAGCCCGGGATGTGGCATCACAGCTATCTGCACAGGACATTACATCAAAAAACTCAGGATATCACAACACTAGAACTCAGGATGTTAACACAGCCCATTACCCCGGTCGTTAAAACACAAAAGAATAATGGGTACACATCAACGACCTCACTCACACAGGATGTTACAAAACAGCTGACTAATCTGCAAACATCTCAATCAACTAATCATTATGTAACAACACAGGTAACCAACCCTCTCACAGCTACAAAGCCAGCACCCCACACCTCCCCACCAGTATTTATAGAGAGACGGCAGCTCCAATCATGATTTCCTCGCACAAGCACGAAGCTGAAGACACCAGCCTGAAAATGACAAGTGAGACATTGTCAGATGTTAGGCAAATACTTTTAACATAAGCAATGTATGAGCAAAATTATTTAACAGAAGTCAAACTGATTTCTCACTATTAGATCTCAGTCAAATGTTTTGTATCACTGGCTGATTACATATTTCTTTAACCATGTTCAATAGGAGGCAAATTCTAGAGTGCTTGCAAGGCTGGGGTGGAGAAAAGAAGTAGTACATATTTCTGCAATGTTAATTCTATCTTGGTCCTAGTCTCATGCATTTTTTTCCTCTATAGCAAACAATTTATGTGTAAAAAGAAATAATGGCTCCATTTTAATGACTGAGAGACAGCAAAGGAAAGGAAAGCACTTCATGGTGTTCAATCTGCTCATGGTGCTAAATTGTCTCTACTATTGTCTCCTCTTCTCTGCGTCTTTACATCTCACAGACATGATTCACACATGCAGATTTAACATTTTGTGCTAACAGCATGTGTGAAGGAGACATTATGCATCTTGCATCACTGTGAGGGTGTGCAGTGGCTCACTCCCACGGGTAGGTCCCCAATCCCTGGCACTCTTGAACATGGGCTGTGGCCAAGTTTGTGCTTGAAAAGAACACTTAACCATCTGAGTAGAAGCCAAGGATGCAGTTAGATCTTGTTTCCTTGTTGGCATGGGAGAGGAGCCGTCATCACATCTGATGGCCACAGCTTGCTTAGGAGACTCAAAATATTTTATGAGGTTCATACAGTTCTGTCTTCTAATGAAGGAAATGTGTGCCCAGAAAACAAGGGAAAAGGCATGGGTAACTCCAGGGGTGGGCTGCTGGGAGTTCGCAGGGGTTCGGGAGAACCTCTAGCTAAGATTCTGCGCAGTTCAGAGAACCCCGAAATCCCACTTCTGGCCGGTCCAACCCGCCCTGCCCCGCCCTGCCCAAGAGTTCCCACGCAGCCTGTTTTGGATGCAGATAAGTGCAGGGCACGCGCAGAGGTTTGGGGAGGGGAAAAAACGGGCCTACTAGAAGTTCAGGAAGGCCGGAAACAGCCTGTTTCTGGCCTCCAGAGGGCCTCCATAGCCTGGGGAGGCTGTTTTCGCCCTCCCAGAGGCTCAAGGAAAGCCTCCAGAGCCTGGGAAAGGCAAAAATGCCACGTCCCCCACCCTGGTGCAGGAGGCCGACTAGGCCACACCCACCATGGCCACGCCCACCCAGCAACTGGGTAGAGAACCCCTTGCTAAAAATTTTGAAGCCCACTCCTGGGTAACTCTCACTGCTGCTCAACTCTACCAGGTGATAGAGCTGCTCTTGCTGTTGTTCATTCCTCCCCTGGACTGGTTTAAATTACCCATAATGCTCGTGGTGTCAGTCAGAGACATTTTGAAAAGGGAAGAACTGAACATCCCAGGAAACATTTCAATGAAATACTGCCAGTGTGAGGACCCACTAACTTAGAGAGCACCCACCAGAAGCTATATTGCTAACAACTAGATCTAAAGTCCTTTTGTCCCCGTGTCCAAAATAAGGTGACTGTGGAGAGGCAAATAGGATTAAGTAGAAATTCTACTGTCCAGCAAGAGCAAGATGGAAATTGAATCTTCTACCCTACAGTGTCACATCTAGTCCTTTACTTATAGCAGGCAGGAGAAAAGGGCATGAGAATTAAGAATTTGAACAGTGATTGCAATATAAATACACCTCATATTCAATGCACAGCAATGGTGGAATTCTTTCAAAATGGGTTTGTCGCTTTTCTACGATAAATATTATTTCGGCATTTTGGGATTCTTATGTGCCTGCTTTAATTGGTTCCAGCCAGCCAGCCATGCACAGTGGTTCTGTGATTCCTCCAGTTATTTTCTAACCTGCTGTTCGATGAAATTTCTGTTTCTTCATTCTATTTGGGAAGAGGTTGATACTAAAATAAAATATAGTACAGGTATTCCTTGACTTACAACCACAGTTAAGCCATAAATTTCTGAGTTTTGCCCATTTTACAACCTATCTTGGCACAATTATTAAATGAATGATCACAGTTGTTAAGTCGATAAGATGGTCGTTAAGTGAATCTGGCTTCCCCATTGACTTTGCTTGTCAGAAAGCTGCAATAGCTGCTCATGTGACTCCCAGGACACTGCAACCTTCATAAATACATGCCAGTTGCCAAGCATCTGAATTTGGATCATGTGACCATGATGGATGCTGCAAAAGTTGCAAGTGTGAAAAACGGTCATAAATCACATGTTTCAGGGCTGTTGTACCTTTGAACAGTCACTAAATGAACTGTCATAAATTGAGGACTACCCGTAATGAGCTACAAGAGAAAGGCTTTTGCTTTTCATTAGAAACGCTTCTTGCTCTCTCAGATCAGGCAGGTAATGGGTTACATTCAAAGGTGTGCATCGACACCTTCATTGCTTTTTGTCACACTCCGGCTGTACAACTCCAGGTAATCAATTAGTGCCTTGCCCTTAATTGACTGCTTAATTACATGTTACTAAACAAGCTGGAGGATTTGAATTTCATCACCTGTAGCTCAGTTGCTGGTAAGGATCTGTCAAGAAGGCTTTCGAAATGCAGGAAAGATCAGCCCCCCATTCACTCCAATTAAAAATCTCACATAAGAAATGAATAACAACCCAGAAACAAGTGTATTTGTAAGAGTCTCTGTATCTAATGATGCACTGTCTTGGTTATGTCTTGCATGAAGTAACAACTGATCGCATTCCACCAATTATTCGCCGGGGTCCCGTGAATCAAACCCTTGCCATAGACTCTACAGCACTGCTCCAGTGTCACGTAACTGGGAACCCCCTCCCCAGCATCCAGTGGCTGAAAGATGGACAGCGGATTGTGGGCAGTGATCCAAGAATGAGCCTGTTGGACAATGGAACGCTACAGATTACAAATCTGCAGGTACGATACTCCTCCCTCTTAGACAAAATAAGCAATGTTGGTGGTGCTTTGTTCTCTTCCGAACATTTCATCACCAAGCTAGGTAAGATCCTCAGTGGGACTTCAGTTTAGCATCTTGTTCCAGTTCTTCACTGCTTATATTGATCTCATGGGGTCATGTGATTGGTGGGTCGTTTGACTGGCTGATCATGCCATGTGACCTACCATGTGAAGCCCAACTGAGGATGTCACCAGCCTGGTCAGGAAACCTTTGGATGCTAAACAGCAACCTTGTAGAACTAACCATCACCACCATTGACCACCCGAACTATAAATATTTTCTATCGTTTCTAAAATAAGCAATGTTCTTCCTTCTCCATTGCAGTAGATCCATGTTCTTTGGGTTTCCCAGCCATGCATGACTGATCGAAGGACCTTGCTGTGCTCATTTGGATTTGCTTTCTTATCCCAGGGGTGTTTGAGTTGAGAAGATTCAGCTTTGCACAAATCAGGAAAGAGAGAATGTCCAGGTTACCTCTTCCAGGTGCTTTTAACTAGGCTTTGGATAGGTAAAGATGTTCTGATGACACCACAGAATAACAACCTATTTATTTCTTTGTGGTGAGATAAAATTGTCAGGGTGAAATCTGTCTCTTTCAGTAATGTACAAGGCCATTTCACAAATATTGTATAGGTGCTTGCTCTTTCTTTTGAAAACCATAGCTACAATCATCTTTTTAAAAAAAATATAGTTTGCATGTGTAAAAGTAGAGCAAATGGTAACATCACTTTTTACATGGTTACGAGGGCAAAAGGAAATTGTGTAAGGAAGGATCTTAGATGCTGCAACATTTCTTCAAAAACTAAGATTTAATGCCTGTAGCTTGAACTTCCTCATTCCCCTTGGGGTCCGCCAGCTCCTTCCAGCCATCATTTCGAATCTGTCTTCAGACCAACCCTTTCCCAATTCTTCAGCCAAATGCTTCCTCCAGAGCATTTCTGCTCTCCACTTCTACTCCCCTTTCCCACGGTACCTGCAACAGCAGCAATAAACTTTATTAAGGCCATTGACCAAGCCACCAATGCAACAAAACTCTCAACAAGATCAGATAATAAGATTAGCTTGATAAAATCTATAGAGTTACAACAACTTTTAATAGCAATATAAAAAAATACTTCACAACTGTTATGTATGAGCTCGTATCTACAAGGCATTGGGTAACATTAAATACATTTTTTTTCTGAGAATCTCAGAACTAGTGGACTTATAAGTTGCTTCCATAGTGTATATCCCAATAGACATTGCAATGTAGAAGGACCTCTGTCATGATTTCCAAGGCACCAGAATCATGGGTCAAATACTACTGGACAATGCCCAACCTGGTTGTTTTTGCTCCCATTAGCTCCCCCTTGTTCTGGCTTTCCTTTGTCTCTTGCTTTGCCTCCATTTCTCCTGTACTTTCTCCACTTTTATCTCAGGATTCATTCATTACGCTGTCATAATTTGCTTTACCATGATTTACAGAATAACCAGAATTGACTGGAAAACTCATTAGTAGCAATAACCCTTAGAATTATATATTAACTCATAGTGCTTTACTACACACTCTGGGCAGTTTACAATGTAAAAGCATTATTTGCATATTGCCCCCAACAATCTGGGTCGTCATTTTAGCAACCTCAGAAAAGATGGAAGGCTGAGTCAACCTTGAGCCCCATTAGGATCAAACTCCATGCTATAGGCAGAGTTTGCCTGCAGTACTGCATTCTAATCACTGCACCACCAGGGCTCCAAATGCCAAATGCCCATTCTAGTTCACCCAATATGCTAAGCCAAATTCAAATCAAAGGAAGTGCATCTTAGGAATCATGTAGCCCAGTTGCCCTACGGATATTCTTGGTTGGAATTCCCACTGGATTCAACCCATTATCTTCCCAGTGAACCATTCCACATTTTTATGCAATCAAGTCAATATGAGATTAGCCTCTTCCCCTTCCTTCTCCCAGTTCTAGTGTTTTTGAATTTTGTGAACCTTCTGATCTTCCTCCTCATGACTTCTTATATCTGGGAAAATTCAATCTCTCTAGTGAACAAGCAGCCAGCTAGTAATTGAATGCCACAACCTAGCTAGGGATTAAATTGTTTGCTTTCATAACTGTGCTAAATAGCTCAGTAATGAAATTACTCAATAAAAGAGAGACTGTAATTGCATGGTTCAGAAGTTGAAAAAGAATTCTTAAATACTCCTGAAAGCTAACATAGAGAATGGGCCCATACGCTACTGTGTACTTATTAAGAAATTAATGTTGTTAACGAGCACTAAGCAATTCCTTTGTTTTACCGGCTAAAAACAGCTGAATGCAATTTTCTTATCCTTAACAAGTAAATATCAGTAAACAAAGAACAAAGCCTGCCAAATCAATCCCTTTGCAACACAGCTGAATCTGAAAACCATTTTGTGGCAAATGCCATTATGAGCAAAGTTATAACATAACTTTCTGCCAAAAACTCAATTGTAATTAACTCTTTTTAACCAGGGTTCTCCAGCCAGAGTTATTTACTGTCCAGTCACTTTAATCTTTTCAGAAAACCATAATTGTCTCAGTACAATGATAGAATCAAGCCAATTATACTACTGTTTGTGGTTCATGTTCAAAGCTGAATTTCTAAACCAGGAATATCTTAGTTCAGAGAGGGACATTATTTTGCTTCCTGGAATGATATTTGGGGATGTGGCTTTTTTTAAAAAAAAAAACCAAAATACATTCTTTAAGACATTCCTAGAGATTTAATTTGCCTATTTTAAGTGTTAAAGAAAGATCACATTGGAGAAAACTATACTTTAGTTGCTGAATTCCAGTAACAATATACTTAAGAAGCTCTGGAATCTTCAACAAAACCCCTATAACGATGGGCCTTGATCACCTCATCCTAAATATTAACTGGGTTTTTAATATATAATGCAGTTTATAAACCCATATTTTATGGCTTCCTGTGCTGAGTGAAGCAAGCTATTCTGTTTTTCTCCACCTATGTTTTAATGCAACACATGAATCCAGCTTCTGTGACATTTTAGGCCCAATCAGCAGAAAATCAGAAGAGCCATAATGTAATAATCAATATTTGAATTTGGCTGTACCTGGTATAGCAGGGCTGACATTCTGGATTCTAGATTTAATAGTTTTGCAATTTCAATCTGGTTCTTGTCTACTTTTGAGCCTGAAGTCTCCTTAGACAGTTTTGATTGTAGGTCTAATGCTTTTTGGTAGGGACTCAACTTTGGTTACCTTGTTGAATCAAGTATTGGCTAAAATAAACTTCCTTTGATAGTATTTTCACCCACTAGTCCTAACTGATAAATGCAGTTCTCAGAAGAAAAGCATAATCTTGGAACTGAATAATTGTGGCCAATTAATCCAAATGCTGATGATGTCAGGACCTTGGAGAGCCATTCTGGAAATTAAACAATGAGACCTAGATCTGCAAAAAGAGAGAAGCAAAGCCTCTTATTAATAGTAACCACTGTGGTGGACCTTTCTTCCAATTAGTCTTCCTTATATATTTTTCCTGTCCTGTGCAAAAGAGCATGTTCGTTAACCAGTGTCAACACCGTGTCATCTATATATATATACCTTCACCAACATGGTGCCCAATGTGGTGTTGGAAGTGTTAGTTGCTAAATCTTGTAGATACAGTTCTAATACATGTGGAAAGCTGTGATAAAGCCAGAGGTCTCTTGATATTTCTGTAGGAGGGCCTTCCAGCTGAAAAACATCTTAACAGTTGACAAGACAAATGTTTGTGTCTTGCTTGTTTACCCCTTTTCAGAAATTAACTGTTTCCCCAGTGAAGCATTGTACATATTTTGATGTATTACAATCACACGTAGTTAACGGTTTCAATTTCCCACTGATTCAGTGAGTCCAAAGTCTCTCAGCACTTTCACATAATCATCCCCAGTATAAGTTAATTTATGAATATTTACAATATTGCAGAAGAAGGAGGTGTGTGCATGTGTGTTTTGTAGATGCAAAGATGCCAAGAGATGCTCATTCCATTGGGAGATGGGGGGCCGTAAACCTCACTGCTGTTATAAATGCATTGCAATGGATATAATACATCAACATAATTTGATAGCTTAGAACAGATTGATAGTTGGGCAAAAAAATCATTCTGTGCATAAAGGCAAGCATGGGGACCACAGAGCGTTTGCTTTCCTGCTGCTCTGATGGCCCTCTAGAGCCAGATCCCACCTATAAAGAAGACATATCCAGGACATTCATTCAGTTAGGAAAACCAAAAAAGACTTTTGCTGCATTTTGAAAAGGAACACACTTATTATGGCATGAGGACTTGTCAGTTTCACCCACCTAATATCCCTGTCTCCAGCCAGCTCATAAACATACTGAACCAGTTAGATTTGGCTCAAGCCATTTGTTATAAATTCCACACTATTCTTCTGTAAGTTGAAGTAGCTTTGCAAAGCTAAAGGTTAAAGCAATTTTTCAGCAATTGTGGATGCTGCCAGTTTTAAACGTCCATTCACAATGGCTTTTTCCTGTCCCACTTTGGGATTGGCTCCACCCATCATGCAAATGTTGCTACCTAGGGATGCACAAATACAACTTTAAACAATGGCAGCAACAAAGATTTCTATTCCTCTTTAGCCAATGATTCCAGAAATTGAACCTGCAACCTTCTGCTTGTTGAGCAAGGATTCTGCCACTGAGCTGTGGCTCTGAGCATCTGATTTTCCTGTTGCATAATTGGAATCTTGAGTTGAGACAGATGTAGTGTAAAAGCCCAGAGACAAGGGGACAATCCCTCCTACACTACAAGATCTTAGCTAAACATTTTGGAGCTCATAGCATTACACATTGCATTTCCTTGTAACAATTCCAAACTGGGCGAGTCCAATCTGCTTTTTTCATGCACTAGAGTCAAATACAGTGACAGGGTAATGTGAAAGTTATTCATGAATTACTTATCAAAACACAGACCAAATGCTAAACATTTGTTTAAAAATTAATGCCAGCAGGCAGCAGGGAGTGAAATATTTCACGTTAGTTTTGTGCTTTCATTGTGTCAGAGTCAGGAGGTTAATGCATCAACTGGGTCCCAGAGCACCTAATAGCGTTGTTTGATAGCAGTTGTGGCGCTTTGCCCAGGAAAAAATTAGAACTGTCGGGTGGTTCGGAAGACTAACATGAATTAATGGTCCCCCCAGGATGAGTTGTCTTCATCAGGTCCTTCTGATACATGTGGGAAAGCAAGTCAGTGGTCCTCAAATCACAGAGCCCACCAGGTGAAGACATGACAGCAACCCCTTCCTTTCATTTCCATGATCATCAAGACAACTAGCAACTATTTGCTCACAAGCTCTAGTTCTTGCCTTTTGCTCATTGTACGGTTGGGAGGAACCATAGCTTAGTAGTAAAATATATGCTTTATACAGGGAATCCTTGACGTACGACCACCTTGAGCCCCAAATTTTTGTGGATAAGTGAAACAGTGGTTATGTGAGTTTTGCTCCATTTTACGACCTTTCTTGCCACATTTGTTAAGTGAATCCCTGCAATTGTTAAGTTAGCAATGCGGTTGATAAGAGAATTTGGCTTCCCTCCTGACTTTGCTTGTCAGAATGTCATAAAAGGGGATCAGATGACACTGGACCATGGCAACAGTCATAAATATGAGTCAGTTGCCAATCATCTGAATTCTGATCACGTGACCATGGGGATGCTGCAACAAAAGATGTAAATGTGAAAAATATTCATAAGTCACTTTTTTCAGTGCTGTTATAATTTTGAACAGTCACTAAATGAATTGTTGTAAGTCGAGGACTGCCTGTACACAGAAGAGTCCAGCTTCTGACTCTGAAGCTCCAATTCTGAAGGTGAAATACAAGAGATATGGAGAGAGATCCTGGAGAATACTGCCTATTAAGAGTGAGGCTAGCAGGAGCAGGAATTTCATTTAGTATCAGGCAGGCTCAGGGGTGAAATTCAAAATTTTTCCCTACTGGTTCTGTGGGCATGGCTGTTGTGGTTCGTCAGCAGCCTGCAGAGCTGGCAGTGGAGTCGGACAGTGATGGGGTTGAGAACATGGACCAGTCCTGGAGGCTGGGGAAGGCCCAGATGAGGGCTTTGTGTCAGAGGCAGAGATAGGTCCAGGGCCATTGGGGAGTGATGTGCAGACTCCGGAGCCTCCAGAGGCTGACAATAGAGAGGCAGAGGAACAGGAGGAGCCTGTTCCTAGTGAACGCATGAGAGGAGCTGCCAGAAGGCAAGAGCAGCTAAAGCAAAGAGGATGACTCAGGAGTAGGGCCAAGAGATGATTGGCCCCTCCAATGAGTCTTAAAAGACCAGCAGCGGCTCTTGGGCTCTTTGTCGGAAAACAACATTGATAGTCTTGCTGCACTTATCTCTTGTCGGTGTCTTCTGCTTTTGAACTTTTGCCAAGAGAAGCCTTTGGCAGTTTGCCTAATTATACCAAGGTTGGTGATTAGACTGAAGAATTTGTGTTATGAAGAGTTTGTTTTAATTTAGTTTGGACTACGCTGAGAATGACTTAATTCTCAGCTATTGTAATAAAGTCTGTCTGTTTTGGAACTGTTTGCGTCGATTACTACCTACTTGGGCCTGGGTCACAACAGTGGTTTGGTGGGCATGGCAGGGGAAGGATATTGCAAGATCTCCATTCCCACTACACTCTAGGGCCAACCAGAGGTAGTGTTTGCCAGTTCTCCAAACTATTCAAAATTTCCACTACCAGTTCTCCAGAACCTGTCAGAACTTGCTGGATTTTACCCCTGGGCAGGCTCCTCTCTTGTGTTTGTGTTTGTCAGTTTGGGCAACGAAAATCTTAACATTGTCAAAAAGTACCAGGTTGATGAAGCAGAATGGGACAACACGTCACAGCCAACTCAGTGTTGCTAACTCACCATGGCCAACTTGCTGTGGGACAATTTAACAATTCAATTTAATTATTTTAAATATATAAAAAATATTTTTAATTTTTCTCATTCCCATTTCATTTTGTCCCTCATTTTGTCCCTCCATTCTTTAATTATTCTATTCCACCATTTCTTTGATATTAGTGTAACACTTGTCCCTCAGCAAGTTGTCCTGCGGCAAGTTGGCTGCAGCAAGTTGGCCATGATGAGTTAACCATGGCAAGTTGGCTGTGGTGAGTTGGCCGTGGTGAATTGTCATAGACCTTGATGAAGACCATCTCAATCTCAGCAAGGGTTCAGGTGAGAGATCCAACATCTTATTGTAGAAAGGACTCGGTCGTGCAAAATTGGAACTGTTCTGCTTTTATACGCTAGGCAGACTTTTTCTTTTCCCAAGCTTTTGTCAAAGTTAGGTTTCTTTCTTTTTCTTTCCATCTGTCACTTTATTTTTCACTTATGGGCTCTGTCAACTGTTCCTCTTTAATTTTATTTTGACTTACATTTTTAATTTAATACCAAACCATTGTTGTTGTTGTCACTATTACATCTTAGCTGTATTCATACCTGAAGGAACTCACATTTTAAGCATAAATAAATAGTCCGGCAAGAGAGCTAAGAATTATCATACCACAGAAGGAGACAGGCAGGTAATCATACCACAGAAGGAGACAGGCAGGTAATTAATAGAAGTACCTTTATGTTGTCTATTGATAGAATGAGGCCAAAATAATAGTTGTTCCAAATGTTGGCAATTCCAGAGAGTGGTCAAAATCTGCAAGATGGCAAATGCAATGTCACAACAAAATGGGTGGGACTTTAGTCCTGGTAACCCATCTTTCCATCATGCAGATTTTGGCACACAGATTCTCTGCTGCCTTTCAGATTATCTGAGCATTTGAATGTTAAAATCCAAATATGGATAAATATGGCGGGGGAGCAGTGAGTCCTGTTCCCCTTTGTCTGTAAAAGTATAGTGCAAGAATCCTTTGGGAGTCATTAGCCCCTCTGGTGGCATATTTTTATGACACCCTAACCATTATATTTACACCTCTGCTCTGCAACTGCATTTCAGAGAGCAAACGCATCATACAGAAGGGGTCATGGAAATGAACAGGTAGTCCTCGACTTACGATCACCATTGGGACCAGAATTTCCATTGCTAAGTAAGGTGGTTGTTAAGTGAGTTGCACCTGATTTTATGGCTCTTTTTAAACTGCAGTTGTTTAAGTAAATTACTACAGTTAATTTGAATTACAAAGTCCAGCTTTCCCCTTTGACATTGCTCGTTGGAAGTCACCTGGGATCCTGGGTCACTGCAATGGTCATAAATACATAGCCGTGGCCAACTGCCTGAATTTTGATCACATGACCATGGAGATGCTGCAACAGTGATAAGTGCAAAGACTGGTTGTAAATCACTTTTCAATGGAACTGAAACTTTGAACTGTCACTAAATAAATAGTTGTAAGTCAACGGGTACCTGTACCAGGACATCTGGGCTGGTCTCATAACCATCCAGCTTCCATCAAGCCTATCCTTTCCTCAAAGTCATAGGAGGAAATCTGAAGTATCTCCTATGGATGAGCAGTAATAGTATACATCTAAGGACTATAGGATACATTCTCCCCGAAGGCAAGAAAACTCCAAAGTCCAAACTACTATTGCTGTGAGCAGAAAGGAATAACAATTTCTCTGCTTGGCATGTTTCAGACCTCCGACTCTGGGCTGTATGTTTGCATTGCTACAAGCTCAACCGGTGAAACCAGGTGGAGTGGCTTTCTGGCAGTGCAAGGTGAGTCATTTGCAGGACCCCTTGAGTGGAGATGGATGGGAGTGTGGTTTACCTGGGACTTCATATTTGCTATGCTTCTTCTGAGATGCTGGGATGTAGAAGGGGGAGTAACTTCAGAGGCATTGAAAAATTGACCAAACTCTTAAACCTAATTGAGTTTATTGGATTTCTTCTAAAAATAAACACATAGGGCCAGGGAAGGGAATGCAGGTGCCAGGTGTGCCATAAAAATGAAGGCAGAATTTGATTCTTCAGGCCATAGTTGAGAGAGAATGAAGTTGTCCTAAGTGGCTACTCCCAATAATGAAGAGCCTTTCCCTAGGCACTTCCAATTTTTTAAAAGTTCTGCATTAAATGCAGATCTAGTTTGACTTTAATCCAGGGTTGTCCAAAAGTGGCAAATTAAATTATGGACATACTGGCTGGTAAATTCTGGAGGCTGAAGTTCACAAGTCTTAAAGTTGCCACACTTGGACACTCCTGCTTTAATCTGTCAAATACACCTACAGTAGCTTGCAGAACACCAATATCTTCTAATGTGTCCCAGTGGTAGGTTTCAAAATTTTTTACTACTGGTTCTGTGGGTGTGGCTTGGTGGACATGGCAGGGGAAGGTTACTGCAAAATCCCCATTTCCTCCCGATCAGCTGGGACTCGGGAGGCAGGGAATAGATGGGGGTGGGGCCAGTCTGAATTTTTACTACCAGTTCTCCGAACTACTCAAAATTTCCATTACCGATTCTCCATAACTGGTCAGAACCTGCTGAAACCCACCTCTGGTGTGTCCCAGAGAAAGATCCTGCCCACAGTTAGGTAAACAAAGGTAGCCCCAGTGACCAGTTCTGGGTGGCTTTTTGTCAACCTGCAAATCTAAAAATGGCCGGCCTTTCTACATCCTTGGAAAGAATCTGAAACCTGCCAGATTTGAATATTTGGCTTCTTGTCTCCTCAAACCACTAGTTGCCTAATTTCTGGGAGTGGGAAAAAGATCATAAAAGTTTGTGCCTGTTGTCACATGGCATAAATCATGGCAGTAAATCCTATTAATATCATCCTGGTTAGCAGGAGGCCCTAATTTTCCAGATGAAGAAAGTCCATGCTTCCTTGCACAGACAGTTATACCTTCATCATAGGAAGATGTTCCAGATCATGCATTTTTTTTTGCTTTGCAAATGTAAAATGCATTGGGAAGCCACAGGGTGCACAAGGCTAAATTCAGCTCACTATCTACAAAGACCCTCCGTAGCTGATTTGATCAGTATTCCTTGAAGGCCTTCTGGCTAATGTTCTCTTCATCTTCTACATTGTTTTTCCAGAGAATGGAGTAGATCTCCAGATGCAGCTTCCAGAGCCAAATCTGCTTCCAGGTCCACCTTCAGCTCCCCTGGTCACTGATGTCACCAAGAACAGTGTTGCTTTGATCTGGAAGCCAAACCCTGGGAATGGAGGTGCTCCTATCAGCTCATACATTATTGAAGCATTCAGGTAACTCACAAGTTTCTTGAGAGATTTTTCTCCAATTACTATTGGGCATGAAGCAGACAGTTAGACAATTTCAGAATGAAAAACTGAAGAGTTAGTTTGGTATAGTGATTTAAGGTGCTGGTCTAGAAACCAGGCGTTCTAGTCCCATTTTAGGCATAAAAAGGAATAAAGTCGGCTTGGAAACTTTGCACTAATCACCAGGAGACTGTGAGTTCTAGTCCTGCCTTAGGCATGAAAGCAGGCTGGGTGACTTTGGGCCAGTCACTCTCTTTTAGCCCAACCCACCTCACAGGGTTGTTGTTGGAGAAAAGAGCATTAGGTTTATTTGCTGCCTGAGTTACTTATAAAATAATAAAGGTGGGATAAAAATGTAATAAATAAAAGAGTTAATCTGTTGTTCAAGACTAGGCAATCTTGGCCTAATGACATGTCATCTGTGATTTCACAAATTCTCCACTAATGATTAGAATAGATCTCCTGTAAGAACAATCTGTTCCTCCCTAGCAGCTCGCTGGATGAGAAGAGGGAAAGGAGGGAGATGGGAGGAAAACCCCCCACATTTTTAGCTTCGCTTTGCTGCTTTCAGCCATGTAATGTGATCTTCGGCAATAAAATAGTTCTCCATCTCCCCTTAGCCCATGGGTCAAGCAATCTTACGCCTCCTGTTGGGCTGGCTGCCCCTTGACAGAGGTGATGAAACAGAATTAGGATTTTGTTTTGTTCCGGTCAGCAAAAGAACATGAGATTGTGCTGCAAAGATGGGACAATGGGGAGAAAGTAGTGCTTTCCTTATTTATTTATTTTTTATCATGTATTGCTCTGAGACAGAATTAGAATTCTCATTGCAAAAAGCTGAACCTTGCTGAACTGCAAACTTAATTTAGGCTTCTCTTAGCTCTGCTCACTCCATCCAGCACACTGACAAAATATTCAAAATGCAATATTCATCCCTGAATGTTACTCACCCCTATTTTAGGGAGTGGAGTTTACAAGAAGCGCAACACAAGTCAGGCTGGGTATCCCTGTTCTATTATCCAAGAATGGCAACTTCTACCTTTCATCTGATAAGGAAGATTTAACTTTACAAAGATCTGAGCTGTTTTCTTTCTTCTCCCTCCACCTGCCCCCCTCCAATCTATCAGCTGTATCTGAAGCTAGTTTTTCAGAGGGCAAGAGAGCAGATCCAGGCAGCTGTGGAAATTTTTTGCTATCGGTACATTCCAAGACCATCCATTTCCTCCCCTGCTAAATCCATATTAAGCTTCTGTTTGTGATTCCTGCCCACGACACACATATCACCACCACATGCCCTATTCGGATTCTGCCTCCCTGCAGCTGAGCTACCAAGGGATGAGTGTATCAAGGAAAACTCTTCTTTTTCATGTGGTTTGCACACCTTACCTAACAGAGCCATCTGTTCTGGACAGGGAGCTTTAGGGGGAAGCGCAGGTGGCTGAGCAAGTCACTTACACTGAGAGGTTTGGCAAACGGGGAGGTAGCCCTGCTACATCATAAATCATTGAGTAAACTAATCCAGACTTGTATGGGAGCATGCACGGAGGGACATGGAAACACAAGACTAGGGGCAGCCTGGCATCTGCTACAAATCCTCTTTAACATGGACTTGAGCATCTGTGTGTTTAGCTTAGAATTCAGAGCCAATCTGAATTCTGAGCTATCCCATTCTAAGCTTTGAAAATGTCCTGGTGTTGCATTCAGGTTCATCTCTTTCTAGTTTCCAGCATGGAACATATTACTCCATTGTTCCCGCATCCCATTTAAAGACTGCAAAAAAATTGCACCTCTTTGAAGCAGAGTTAAAAAGACTCAAAAAATAGATTTTCTGATTGCAGGGAGAATAGATTGGGCTAAGGGCCAAGTCCCTGTTTACATTCTGTACCTGAGCCAAAAGCTTGTCAATCAGAGTTCCATTGAATTCTGGACCTTGAAAATTCAAGGTGGGCAGCAATTCTAAAACAACTTTGTGAACCTTAAAATTCAGTGGTTAAGGCAAACAGGAATCTTGTCTACCGCTCCTTTGTGTGTACAAAAGGCTGTGTTTATAACTGCAACATCTGTGCTTATAATTACAAAGTCATTCTGCAGTTGCTGAGATCTTTGAAGGCTGGCAGAGAGACTGTCTGGAAAAATTGGTCTCTTTCTAATGCCATCCATCATGGTCCCTCATCGGGGGAGAGTGCCATGTTCGTAGCAAGTAGCTAAAATCTACCCGCCCTTTCAAATTTCCCAGAATGCTTTGCATCATGTTCCTTTGGTACAGCATGGGGAATCTAAAATGCCAGGGGGTGACCCAAGACCTTCTGGGGCAACGCAACAGCTAGAGAAAAGGTGGTCTTCCTGAGGTTTGGAGGTTACATGAGCCCAAATAGTAGTCCACGAATGTCAGAAGCTGTCAATAGTCTTGTCTTAATGGAGCCACTAATTTTCCGCATTTCATGATAAGAAAAATGTGGACTAATTGTTGGTATATATCAAAAGTCCTACCTGTTATTGTTACATTTGTAATCTGTTTTTACTTATTTTGGTTGGTTGGTTATGTTTTTGATTTGTTGTTATACAGTGAGCTACCTAGAGTTGTTTGGAGTCAATGGTACCTAAATAGAATGAATAAAAATCAATGAAATTAAATTAAACTAAATTTCTATTGCTCGTTGATCTCAAAGTAAACTGTGGGACATTGTAAGTACATACACCAGGCACTACTAGTGGATCTCTCTGCCTCTGAACTTTGCTAAATCAGGCTGTTGTTAAATGAGACTGTTGCTAAATCAGCTAAATCAGAGGCCAAGGGCACACAGGAAGCCTGTGCTGCCTCTCTCTTCCTTTCTGAATTCTGTCCTATTGCAGTCAGTCTTCAGGCAGCACTTGGCAAACCGTGGCAGATGATGTCAAGCTTGAAAAGCACACAGTCAGTGGCTTGAATCCAAACACCATTTACCTCTTCCTTGTGCGAGCTGTCAACTCCTATGGCCTCAGTGATCCTAGCCCGGTCTCAGAGCCAGTTCGTACACAAGGTGAGTTTCCCACATGGCACAATATTGAATGAGGGGCTGATCTGACACGAGCTTGGTTGACGCAGTGTATTAAAGCGATAATGTCATTTATTTGGTTTGGGTTTAAGCATGGGGAGATGATCCAACCATGAGGTTTTGCGTTAGAGTGCATGTTGTGTGAATCCAGGTAATTATGAGAGGATTTAGAAAATTAGGGCTAAAATGAACACTAGTTAATACTGATGGAAGTTTATGATAGGGGTTAAAAGGCCCCATTTTGAATTCCCCTGCTGTTGCAATAGGTTTTACTCCACATGTGAAAGAGAGAAATAAATGATTTATTTCATGGTGGTTATAAGGAATCAGAAGCTGTGCAAATGCAGTGGGTGATTACATATGTAGAACTCTTTTCTTCTTAATTTCATTCTGTAGACCTTCAAGTAATTGTAGAGAAGTCAGCAAATCTACTCAAATGTTATATGATCCCTTCTACTTTAATTCTCAGCCCTCTTATGCCTTTCAGGATAGATTAGATTAGATTTATTTATTATTTATTTATTTTATTTATTATATTTCTATACCGCCTTTCTCCCGCAGGACTCAAGGCGGTGTACAGTCAACAAAAAATAAAAGATACATAAACATCATAAAATTGATAATTAAAATTATAGCATAGTTTAGCCCAAATTAAATAAAACCCAGAATTATATAATATTTTAAGCATTCCCAGTTAACATGCTTAGCCCCGCCTGATTGAACATCAGGGTCTTGAGGGCACAGCGGAAAGCATGGAGATTAGGATGTTTCGTATCTCAGGGGGCAGTTCATTCCAAAGGGTTGGAGCCCTTACAGAGAAGGCCCTCCCCCTGGGAGTCACCAGTCGGCACAGTTTGACTGACGGTACCCTGAGTAGTCCCTCCCTGTGAGAACAAACTGGTCGGTGGGAGGCTATTGGTGGCAAAAGATGGTCTCGTAAGTACCCAGGCCCTAAGCCATGGAGCGCTTTAAAGGTGATAACTAACACCTTGAATCACACCCGGAAGACCACCGGGAGCCAGTGCAGCTCGCGTAGGAGAGGTGTTACATGGGCGCAATGAGATGCACCCATAATCACCCGCGCGGCTACATTCTGGACCAGTTGGAGCCTCCGGGTGCTTTTCAAGGGGAGCCCCATGTAGAGAACATTGCAGTAGTCCATACAGGAAGTGACTAGGGCATGAGTGACTGTGCGCAAGGCATCCCGATCCAGAAAGGGACGCAACTGGCAGATCAGGTGAACCTGATAAAAGGCCCCCCTGGCCACAGCCGTCAAATGGTCTTCTAAGATAGCCGTGAGTCCAGGAGGACACCCAAATTGCGGGCCCTTTCTGTGGGGAGCAAGGTCTCATCCCCAATTGTCAGTGATGGTACCAGCTGACTATATGCTGGAAGCCATAGCCACTCAGTCTTGGAGGGGTTGAGTCTGAGTTTGTTTCTCCCCATTCAGTTCCATACGGCCTCCAGGCAACGGGACATCACAGTAAGGGCATCGTTGGGGTGGTCTGGGGTGGAGATGTATAGCTGAGTGTCATCAGCATACTGATGAACATTCACCCCAAAACCACGGATGATCTCGCCTAGCGGTTTTATATAAATGTCAAACAGAAGGGGTGAGAGGACCAACCCTTGCGGCACCCCACAAATAAGGTGCCTCAAGGTCGATCTCTGCCCCCCTGCGAACGGTCAGAGAGAAAGGAGGAGAACCACCGAAGCACGGTACCCCCTATTCCTAACCTCTCCAGCCGATGCAGTAAGATACCATGGTCAATGGTATCAAAAGCCACTGAGAGATCTAATAGGACCAGGATAGAGGAGCAACCTCTGTCCCGGGCCCTCCAGAGATCATCAACCAACGCGACCAATGCCGTTTCCGTGCTGTATCATGACTAGATTAGATTAGATTAGATTAGAAGAATTGGAAGGGACCTTGTAGGTCATCTAGTCCAACCCTCTGCCCAAGCAGGAGACCCTACATCATTTGTGACTGATGGCAGTCCATTCTCTTCTTGAAAGCCTCCAGTGACGAAGCTCTCACAACTTCCGAAAGCAACTTCTGTTCCTTTGGTTGATTGTTGTCACTGACAGAAAATTTCTCCTTATTTCCAGGCTGAATCTCTCCTTGATCCATTAACTCTCCTTTCCATCCATTATTCCAACCCTCTAGGAACCATAGTTAAGAAGAGTTCATGGTTTATAATCTCCAGTTGTACATCTGTAGCTCTACATTCCTTCCATAGAAAGTTCTACTGGCCTAGCACAGATTGAACATTTCTACAAAAACTTGTTTCTAACTCTTGAAGTTACTAAGTATCCAGTAAAACCTAGAAAGAAACTTTATGGGCATATGCATATCTACAGCTTGGTGATCATTTGCTCTGTTTTATATTTTGGATATTTGGTGTTGGTCTTGTTGCAAAGAATATCATCTGGTCCGGGATTTGTTCCTTTTCTTGATAGATGTGAGTCCCACTAGACAAGGAGTCGACCATCGGCAGGTGCAACGGGAACTTGGGGATGTGGTAGTTCAGCTCCAGGAACCCGTTGTCCTCACTTCCACCACCATACAAGTGACCTGGACTGTGAGTATTAATAAGCTCATACTTTTTCTTGAAACAACATCATCAGAACCAATAGCAAGAGGAAGAAATGGGATCCTAGATGGGAAAGCATTGATTCAGGCAATAGGTTCCATACCCATACAGTCAATGCTCTCTCTTTATTTCATTCAGGTGGATCGCCAGGCTCAGTTCATCCAAGGTTATCGGGTAATGTACCGGCCCAAGAACAGTGCTTGGCTGGTGCAGGATGTGAAGTCACCTGCTGAACGGAACACTGTCTTAGTAGACCTACGCAAAGGCCAAGAATATGAGGTCAAGATACGGCCGTATTTTGATGAGTTCCAGGGCATGGATAGTGAAGTGCTCTTGGTGCGCACCCCAGAAGAAGGTTTGTAGGAAAAGGAAACTGCTATCTTTAAACCTGAGTCATCCCCACCTTCCTATAACCAAATTTCTTGGTTTCAATGATCATGTGAATATTGAGGTTTGCTCTTTACATCAACATGACCATTTTGATGTTTTGGTATTTCTGGCTGTGTCCTGTATCATCATCCATTTTTTATGTCAAACTCAGCATTGTAAGAACTATAGGCTTCTTTTCTACAGAGACATGAATTCTGAATGCTGTATTGATTGTTACATAGAAATAAGGAAAGGAATAATTTTCCAGTGAACTACTTCATGACTGCTGATTGTTAACATTGGCAGAATGGATTAGGAGATCTCTGAGCTTTTTTTTTTTTTTTTTGTAAAATACAGTATATCTTACAGAATGAGGATTCTCATAGCCAGTTCATCTATTATTAATAATCAAACATTTGCCTCCTAACTGATTGAAAAAACAATTGATCAAATGTTGACCCTTTGATTTAATTATCTTCCAGGTGGTTTATAAGACACTAAAACAATCCTTTTCCATATGCCCCCTTTTCTCCTCCCACCCAAATTGTCTTCTTTTAACAGGCAAAAAAAATGATAATTTGGCCTTAATTTTTAAGACAACCAAAGTACGTGGTCTTGATTTATGAAATTAACATGCATTGATGAAGCAGCTATATCTTCTGCCTAATAGGGTCTTCTGCTTGGTTGGTTTCCTGTTGATTTCTACAGAAAGCCCATAAGCAGGAGAAAAGGGAACCCTGCATAAGGATGAGGGTTGTTTTAATGGATTGAAACTGGTCAGGTTAATGCAACACACAAAATAAATCACAGCTGATAAACTACAACGACTGGCTTCACAGAGTATGTTGAGATTGTTCAGTCATTCAGTCACTTCAGGTTCCCAAAGGACATCATTCCACCAGAATTATCAGTGAGGAACTGCATTTTTTTTCTTGCTTTAGTTCTTATACCTTATAGCCAGTCACTTGCTCTTTTATTGGCTTTCTTCAATTGAGTTTGATTTTTCCAGGCATCCCAGCTGTTTTTTTAATAAATCTTGCCTGTGCTTTGCTTGCTTGTCTGAAATATATAAGCACTGGTTTCGTTGTTAGTATTTCCACGTGCGCTCTCGTTTTGTTCTTGAATAATTTCTTCTTTTTGCAATCCAAGAAAAACAAATTATTTCCCCAACAATCTTCTTCACCGCCACAATTCAGAAGCAGTGCATTTTTCATTCAGCTTTTCTGATCATCTACCTCTTACACTATATGCTATAACTGGGAAAATAATGATTTTGACAATGTATAATTTAGTTGCAGGCATGAGACCTCCACAGTATGTATGTCATTTTTGAGCCTAGGAATCTGTTGGCCACTTCAGTTTCCCTGTCTCTTTGCATTGGGTTGCCATTGCCTGTTAAGATAATTTTAAATGACTTTGTTGTTTTTAATATGGAACAACAGTCTTTCTTCCTTCACCTTCAAAAAGAGTTCACTTAAGTTTTCTCTGTTTCCAAGCATCGAATGGTATCAGCAGAACATCTCAGGTTCTTGACATTTGTCACAGCAATTGTAATTCCAGTTTCTGTCTCCCCTAATCTGACATTTCGCTCAGTACAGTCAACAGGCTCTCCTCTGCTTTGCAAAGTTGCTACCCTTGTTTTAACTGCCTCCTTTTATTGAAATATAATATTATATATGGTATTTAATGTTTTTAATTGTACACAACTCAGAATCACTCTGTGAGTGAGGTGAGCCACCTCTAAATTTGAATCAATCAGTCAACAAATAAATAAATACTGAGTACAATGACAGTATACAGCCCTGATGCCTTCCCCAATTTTAAACGCTTTAGTTGCCCCACGCTCAGTTCTTATTCTTGATTCCTGGTCATGATAGAAATTCAAGCAAATAGGCTGATTCTGGGTTTTATTATTTATTATTAATTAGTTAGTTGGTTTAAAATCGGATTTTATTGTACATGTTTCTTAACTTGTAGTCACCACCCTGAGTCCTTCGGGAGAAGGGCGGCATATAAATACATGTAATAAATAAATAAATTCATCCGTAGGCAGAACAAGAGGAAGCTTAGAGTGCACCAATGTCTTTAAGGAGTTATTCCCAAGTTATTGTGGCTAATAGGTTGTTCAGAGTCACTTTTTATTTTAAAAGTGACGAATAAATAAATACATAAACAAATGAAAAAAAGACACTGGTCTTTTTTCATTTTCCACTGGATGTTAACCTGTGTGATCTCAGGTGCCTTTGCCTCTTCTGAACCCTGCAACACTTTTTCCGTGTGTGTGTGTGTGTGTGTGTGTGTGTACACATACATACATACACACACACAAATATATATACATATATATATGAGCCTTGGTGGCGCAGCAGACTAAAGCACTATTAAGTAACACCAGCTGCCTGCAATTACTGCAAGTTCAAATCTCACCAGGCTCAAGGTTGACTCAGCCTTCCATCCTTTCGAGGTAGGTAAAATGAGGACCCGGTTTGTGGGGGCAATAAGCTGACTTTGTTTTTAAAAAACACTGCTATTACTTAACGCATTGTAAGCCGCCCTGAGTCTCCGGAAAAGGGCGGCATATAAATCGAACCAATAAAATAAAATAAAAATAAATATATATTTGTGCCATCCTTTTTAACTTCTTTAGAGCTTTGCCTTTTATTATGACTGCTTTGTATTAAAATTTCCCTCAATTTCTATAATTTTCTCAAGTTTCTTGTCCTTTTCATTTATTGTTATTCTCAATTTCTTTGTATGTCAGTGTAGATATAACTCATTGTCTCTTTGTACCATTCTCTAGAATGTAGCATTTTAGTTACACCAATTTCTTTCTGCCTCTGTTTCCTTTTGTTTCTTCAGCTATTTTCAATATATTAGCAGGCAGTAATTTCACCCTCTTTTGCTTTCTGCATTACAATATATTTCTCTGGCTTTATCTTTGGTGATGTCACAAGGTTTCATCCAGAGTTCTTCAAGCACTCTATTTATCAATTCTAATCCACTAAATATATGCTTTACCTTCGGTGTATAATCATATTGAATATTGCTGAGATAATATCTTGTCTGTCTGATGAATTAAGTTGCAAGGAGGAGTTCATATGCTAGCCACAGGCAATACCAAATCTTGTTTTTGCTGATTGAATAGATCTTCTCCATCTCAGCTTGCAGAGTATATAGTAAATTCGATTTTGGGTTTGTCCATTGACTAATGTCCATGTGTAAAGTAATCTTTCAGGCTGTTGGAAGAAGGTATTTTCTGTAAACATTGAATTTTCTTAACAGATCTCTATTAGTCTGTCTCCTGCTTTAGTTTGTATACTGAAGTCAAATTGTTCCATTATCGCAGATACTATTTAATTCCAATTTTAGGATTCCAGTCTCCCACAATGTTTTTTAAGTGCTGCAAGATGCTATAGAGCTGTATCTGGGGTTGGAAAATAAGACTTGGATCACTGTAATGTTAAGTGACTTGCCTTAAACGTAACATTTTGATGTTGTAGCCAAGCAGTGAGTTCGACACCCTTTTGTTCATAATGATAGCGTCTCCATTTCTGTCATGAATTTCTTGTCTGCAATAAAGACCAGATGCTCCTCAGTTTTCTGTTTAGCAAAAACCAGGCAAATCCATATCAAAATTTAGTTCTGTATAAAAACTTAGCCAGCATGCCCTGACAATATCTTGGTGTGCTTTCACAACTCAGAGTAGAAGCTGCAGTGGTTGCTATCTTTATCAGACTATTCTGAGCAAGAAATCCCTTTTCTTTTCTTTCCTCTTTCTCAGCTCCTAGTGCTCCTCCACAAGGAATTTCTGTAGTGACCGTGGGAACCAGCAACAGTACTAGTATAAGCATATCCTGGGAGCCACCTCCACCTGGAGAACAAAATGGGATCATCCAAGATTATCGGGTAAGATGGATTCCTTGACAATTTTTGCAATGAGGGATACCCAAAAAGAATGGGTCTGAAGTCCTTTGGATTTCCAATGGTCACAGAAGCTGGAGTATATTATCATAGAGTTGGGTTGTGCATTGCAGATTGCCTTGTCCAACTCCTTGGCCAATGCATCAATTCTTTACTATGGTAGATACTGCAATCCAGTGATGTGCAGCAAGTGTTTTTTTTGCAGGGTAATGTTTTCTTCAGCCATTAGTTACTATGGTCTCCTCCTTCTCCTGGACAGGTTTGGTGTCTGGGAAATGAGTCTCGCTATCACATTAATAAGACAGTGGATGGCACAATGCATTCCACAGTTTTGATTGGGCTAATCCCTGGCATGATCTACCGCACAGAGGTTGCTGCTGCCACTAGTGCTGGCATAGGAGTAAGGAGCGCCCCGGTCACCATACAGATCAGTGAGTATTCAGGACTCCTTCATATGCCCACAGTTGGAAAAAAGACGTTCTATTTCCATACAGTCCTGCCCAACCAGGTGAATCACCTGGGGAGGCTCTACACTCTACAGCACATCCCTAGCATCTTCAAAGGTACAGCTGTCATATGAACAAGAGACAGTCTTTTCAGTGATGGCCTGTAAGAAATTGATGTGTTACAATGAAGAGGACAATGACTAAAATTACATCCACCACTATTACTATCATGCTTTTAGATGGTTTGAATGATACTCAAAGTCTTCTTAAATATGTTTATTCAAAACTAAACCATCTTGCAATGTCTCTCTTGCAAATGTTCCATAACTTTAGTTCTGAAACAGGAGACAGCTGATACCAGTAGGATTCAGGAAGTGTGAGACACATTTGCCACATTGTCAGGACAATAGAACAGCAGTTTGCTATTTTAGAACAGTGAAAGTAGAGACTCATATGATTGAGTATTCTTCCATGCAAGCCCTGTTCTTACCAGAAAGAAAATTAGTAAGAAACAAGGCTCTTTCCTTGATATGTTAATTCTACATGTAGGAACACTGCAACCTTCAACCTGGTTACTGTCCTCACCGCATAATTAACCTTGCTCACGCTTTGTACCTCTTCTGACTGCAAATGCCTTTGCTTTCCATGTTTGCTGCAGAACCCCTGCCAGACCAGGATACTGTTCCTGTGGACAATGGGGATAGTGTGAGCCTTGCTGAGCAGATCACAGGCGTAGTGAAGCAACCAGCTTTCATTGCTGGCATCGGAGGAGCCTGCTGGGTCATTCTCATGTGCTTCAGTGTGTGGATCTATTGTCGCCGAAAGAAGAGAAAGGAGATGAGCCACTATACAGGCAAGATAAGCTCATCTTTACTACCAGGTCCCCACTCTAGCATTCTTAAGGGAGGGTGTAGGTGGGCTGCCTTATACTAGGTCCTTTGGCCTGTCTTTGACTAGAAGTCTACTAAGCAGAATGGAGCATCTCAGCACCATGGAGAGCTCCAATTGAGTCATTTGCTCCAAAGCTGAAGTTGGACCCTACCCTGGAGGCTGGACCACCCCTCCTAAATATCTTACCTTGTTGGAGTAGGGGAAGGCAGACTTCTTATTAATTGCCTCCAGCTTCCCCTTCTATTCTGTACTGTGTTAATGGGCCACGTAGGGATCTGAGTACTGGAGAAAAATGTAATGGGACACCACACCCACTTTGGGGTTTCCTTCTCACCTTTGGTGGGTTCCCTTTAATTGGGATTTGGAATATACACCATTGTGCATGCAATGCATCTGCTGTGCCCCATCATTTTAACTTAGACTCCCTGCCCATCCATGCTGACCCCAGCAATGACTTTCTTTGAGCTGCCTCACTCTTTGCTTGCTTCTCTTTTCAGCTTCCTTTGCATACACGCCAGCAGGTAAGGCTTTGTGCCCCCTTCCCATCATATTGCTTTGTCCTCCATACCACCAATTCTCCCCTTCTTTTGCTCTTGAAAGGAGCATCCCTGAGAGTCTGCTCTGTTCTCTTTTGCAGTTTCTTTCCCCCATACGGATGGTCCAGCACGTGTCGGCAGCAGCAGGTGAGTGCAGAAGCCTCGGGCTAATAGGAAGGATTCTCCCATAAGCTTTATTGGTTCTCCGTAGTACAATCCATGTTTCTGCTTGATCAGGGCAAAATTTTAGACGTTATGGCTACTGCAACATTTAATCAGTTAATTGATTAGGATTGATCAATTAAATGCCTTGGGTCAGCTAAGTCCTGCTAATCAAGGCATTTCTAAGGAGCAATAAACATCGCAAGCATGTTCTGAAAAGACAAAATTCTTCCCTCCCTTTTTGTCTGATAGTGAAGGAAATGATGAAACCGTGACGATAATCCATCATATAACTCAGAGGTTACCTCTTTTTTGGCAGGCTGTCAGTTAATCTTTATTTCAACTCCTTCAATATTTTTCAGTGAAATAGTTAAAATTGCAGGCGATCTCTCCAGAGTACCTTGTTTCATTATATGCCAAGTTTCATGTGTCTGTTTCAAGATCATTCTAAACACTTCACCCAAAGAGAAGATTAAAAAATTAATCACAAAACAGAACAGCATGTTGGAATAAATTAATCCCTCAAATACCAAGAAATATATAAAGGGTTGCTATTGAACATTACAAAAATGCAATTATTTATTAATTAAGAAATCAGGCATGCAAATAAATAACTCCAGCCGTTTTCAGTCAAGTGTTTTCCTGTTATGTTGGGCTATAATTCTCAACTCCCCAGGACACCAATTTAGGAATCTGAATATTAGCACCAAAGTTAAAAATGTGGTGTAAGGCGAACTCCAAAATTTAAAGTTGTGCATTTTGGATCCAAAAAATACAAACCTCCTTTAACGCCTTGCTTGCTGCAATCATCCATCCACAAGGATATAGATGTCCATTCTAACCTTAGGAACCTTTAAGACTTGTGGCCTTCAACTCCCAGTATTCCCTAGCCAGCCATGGGGAATTCTGGGAGTTGAAGTCCACAAGTCTTAAAATTTCCTTTGGTTGGATACCCCTGATAATTGAAAGTGCTTTCTTCTCCTCATAATTGAATTTAATTAAAAGACATATATTAAATTGAAGCCATTTTAATCAATTAATTAACTAAAGCATGCACACTTACTCAAATTATTTTTAAATGCCTGTCACATTAGTCACCAAATAAATAATTTTCTGTCTCTCCTCTAGCCGCCCTGGCATGCTGGCCATGGCTACCAGTGCTTCCAGCTACCCATGGCTGGCAGACTCCTGGCCAGCCCCAAATCTGCTGCGGAATGGGAAGACAAAAGATCCTGGAATGGCCTGTTGTACAGGAAACCATAACGTTACTGAAAGATACTACAATGGTAAGAGTTCCATAGCATCAATTGTGTCTCTCAGGAGCACAGAAGGTCTAGAACTGGCTAGTAGAGAGAGTCGGAAGTCAGTGCTTCTTTTTCTTCTTTTCTTATCCTTCCTCACCTCTCCTTCTCCCTTCCCCTCCCCACTGCTTTCCTATTTACTTTGTATTTTGTATTTTACATTAATTAATTAATTAATTAATTAATTACAAATTAATTAATAAATTGTCAGATTTATATGCCGCCCTTCTCCCGTAGGAATCGGGGCGGCTCACAATAATAAAACAACCCGACAATTATTTAAATAATGTTAAAACCAAATATAAAATCCCCAAAAAACCACAACAGATCAGGGAAGCTGGTGAAAGAGCCACATATTAAGGTCAGTGTGGAAAGTGCAGAGATCAGGGACTGTCCGGAGCTCAGTTCGTAGCCCATTCCAGAGGGTTGGTGAGACCACAGAGAACGCCCTCATCCTGGGGACCACCAACCGACACTGTCTGGCTGATGGGACCTGGAGGAGGGCCGCCTTATGTGAGTGCACTGGGCAGTGGGAGGCCCATAGGAGGTGCAAATAACCCATGCCCATGCCATAAAGGGCTTTATAAGTAAGTACCAGCACCTTGAAGTGGATCTGGAGGATCACTGGCAATCAGTGCAGCTCGCGCAAAAGTGCTGTCATATGGGAGTAGTGGGACGCACCCATAACTACCCGCGTGGCCGCATTCTGTACCAGCTGGAGCCTCCGGGTGCACCCCAAGGGCAGCCCCATGTAGAGAGCATTGCAGTAATCCAACCGAGAGATAATGAGAGCATGAGTGACTGTACGGAGGGCGTCCCTGTCTAGGAAAGGGCGTAACTGGCGCATCAGGCAAACCTGTGCATCCTGGGTCTGCCAGAGGTCATTCACCAGGGTGACTAATGCCATTTCCATGCTGTGTCCATGCCTCAAGCCTGATTGGTACGGGTCTAGATAATCAGTCTCCTCCAGGAATTGCGGGAGCTGGTACACCACAGACCCAACAACCTTCGCTAAGAAGAGAAGGTTGGAGACTGGATGAAAGTTGTTCAAGGAGGCCGGATCCAGGGAAAGCTTCTTGAGGAGGGGATAAACCACTGCCTCCTTAAGTAAGGCGGGGAAGACTCCATCTCTCAATGAAGCGTTGATAATCACCCAGATCCAGTCTCTGGTCACCTCCCTGGTTGCCGCAACAAGCCAAGAGGGACAAGGGTCCAATAAATGAGTGGAGGCCCCCAGTCTACCCACAATCCTGTCCACTTCCTCCATAGAAACAGGACCAACTCAACCCAGATATTACCACCAAGAAGTGTTCCCATCCCCTTGTTAGATCCTGCCCAGTCAGAGTCTAACCCCAACCGAATCTGAGCAATTTTGTCTTGCAGAAATTGTGCAAAATCCTCAGCACTGCCTTACAAGGTGTCATCCCTCCCTCCCTGTTGGAGAAGGGAGCGGGTTACTTGAAACAAGGCTGTTGGGCAATTTTCTGCAGACACAATGAGAGCAGCAAAATAGTCACGTTTCACCGCTTCCATTGCCACAAGATAAGACCTAATATGGGTCTTTATAACTCAATAAAAACGTTAATGGGAGAAAATAGAGCTGGCTAGCAAAAGACAAACATGCATTGCCTAGACTCCCTCTGTGAGTGAGATGGGTAGTGTCTAAATTTGATACATAAATAAATAAATAAATAAAAATCTGTAGCCAGCTATCTCAGGGGTCTCCAACCTTGGCAACTTTAAGCCTGGTGGACTTCAACTCCCAGTAAAGATGACTGGAGAATTCTGGGAGTTGAAGTCCACCAGGTTTAAAGTTGCCAAGGTTGGAGACCCCTAAGCTAGCTGATCCATGGGAGAACAGGGTGGGCAGACTCCAGTAAGAAGCTTGATCTTTTAAAGGAAGTGGCCGAGAGACATTTCCCACCCAAGAGAAAAACTGAGACAGGATTTTGAAAATACAGTAAGGACCCTCTTTTCTCTCTCTCGGTAAGTTCAAATAAAAGACCTACAGATATTAGAGGCATTTGGAATTGAGGCATCCTGAAACTGCTTCAACTCAACCCAAAAACCTGATAAGACTTACATCTCTCCTTGTTGACAGATGCTGGGATTTCTAATTACATTGCTCAGACAGAGAAGTTTGGGACGGGGGTGTCCGATGGCCCCATATACAGCACCATTGACCCAGCCAGTGATGACATGAGGACCTTCAATGGGGCATTTTCCCAGCATACCACCCCATATGCCACAACTCCTGTGGTACCATATGGTGCAACTCATCTACACTCACCTGATGAAGAGGAAGGCCAATGGAACAACGAGGCTGGCATCTCTACCATCCAGTATGCCCAGCCCGACCGGGGCAGGGTGGAGAGTGGTAGGGACCATAAGCCTACAAGAAACTAGGCCATGGACATACTCAAATGTTTGATAGTACAAGTTTAATTAAGACATGGCTAGTGTAGGCAAGTTAGAGATGATGGAAATTGTAGCCTACACTATCCCTGGTTTAGAGATCTTCCTCTGCCCTTCCCATCCCCTCCAAGTATTTATTTTATTTATTTATTATTTAATTAAACTTTTATACCGCCCTTCTCCCGAAGGACTCAGGGTGGTGTACAGCCCATAATAAAACAACACAGACACAAAAGTTAAAACAATTAAAACAGATTCAATGATTTGGCCATATTATTAAAACCCCAAGACTAAAATATCCATTAAAATTCATCATTCCGTCAGAGCAGCTTGTTGGAATAGTAGGGTCTTAAGGGAACGACGGAAGGCACGCAGGTCGGGGATCCTACGTATCTCTGGGGGCAATTCGTTCCATAGGGCAGGGGCCCCCACAGAGAAGGCTCTCCCCCTGGGGGTTGCCAGTCAACATAATTTGACCAACAGCACCTTGAGGAGGCCCTCTCTGTGGGAGTGTACCGGCTGGTGGGAGGCAATTGGTGGCAGAAGACAGTCTTGTAGATATCCAGGTCCTAAGCCATGGAGCGCTTTAAAGGTGGTAACCAACACCTTGAATCGCACCCAGAAGACCACCAGGAGCCAGTGCAGCTCACACAAGAGAGTTGTTACATGGGTGTGGCATGTCGACCCCATAATCACTCACGCTGCTGCATTCTGGACCAGTTGGAGCCTCCAAGTGCTCTTCAAGGGGAGTCCCATGTAGAGAGCATTACAGTAGTCCAGTTGGGAAGTGACAAGGGCATGAGTGACTGTGTGCAGGGCATCCCAGTCCAGAAAGGGATGTAACTGGTAAATCAGGCAAACCTGATAGAAAGCCCCCCTGGCCACAGCCGTCATATGATCATCTAAAGACAGCCATATATCCAGGAAGACACCCAAGTTGCGAGCCCTCTCTGAGGGGGCCAAGATCTCACCCCCAATAGCCAGGGATGGAGCCAGCTGGCTATACCAGGGCACCAGGAACCATAGCCACTCAGTCTTGGAGGGATTGAGTCTGAACCTGTTTCTCCCCATCCAGATCCATACGGCCTCCAGGCATCGGGATATCACGTCAAGAGCATCATTAGGGTGGTCCGGGAAATGTACAGCTGTGTATCATCAGCGTACTGGTGACATTTCACCCCAAAACCATGGATGATCTCACCCAGTGGCTTCACATAAATGTTGAAAAGGAGGGGCGAGAGGACTGACCCTTGAGGTACCCCACAAGTAAGGCACCTCGAGGTTGACCTCTGTCCCCCTGCCAACACAGACTGCATACGGTCAGAGAGGAAGGAGGAGAACCACCAAATCATGGTGCCCCCCACTCCTAACCCCTTCAACCGACACAGCATGATACCATGGTTGATGGTATCAAAAGCCGCTGAGAGGTCTAAAAGGACCAGGACAGAGGAGCAACCCCTGTCCCGGGCCCTCCAGAGATCATCAACCAATGCGACCAATGCTGTTCCCATGCTGGATCCTGTCCTGAAGCCCTACTGGTACAGACTTGATAGACAGCTTCATCCAGTATCGGGGAAGTTGTCGCACCACCACACTCTCAACAACCTATGCCACAAAGCGGAGGTTGGAGACTGGACGATAATTTGCTAATACAGCCAGGTCCAGGGAAGGCTTCTTGAGGAGGGGCCTCACCACCACCTCTTTCAGGGCAGCTGGAAAGATACCCTCACTCAGAGAAGCATTAATAATCCCCTGAAGGCAGCCTCGTGTGACCGCCCAGGAGGCCAGCACCAACCAGGAGGGACACAGGTCCAATAAACATGTGGCAGTGCTAAGCCTACCCAGAATCCTGTCCACGTCCTCAGGAGCCACAGGGTCAAACTCCTGCCAGATAACATTCTCAAAACCCACCTCCGTCATCCCATCTGAACCTACCCAATCAGAGTCCAAGTCTTCCCAAATCTGAGCGATTTTATCATGCAGGTATTGCACAAAATCCTCAGCCCTACCCTGCAAGGGATTCTCCCACACTCCCACATGAAGTAGATAGTGGGTCACCCTAAACAGGGCGGCTGGGCGGTTCTCTGCAGATGCAATAAGAGCGGAAAAATAATTTGATTTGGCCACTCTTATTGCCACTAGGTAGGTCTTGATCTAAGACTTCACCAATGTTCGGTCAGATTCGGAGTGGCTGGCCCTCCAGTCATTCTCTAGGCATCTTTTCCGGTGCTTCATCTCCCTCAGCTCCTCAGAAAACCAGGGAGCTAGTTGAGATTGGCACCGAGTCAGAGGCCGCAAAGGCACGACGCGGTCCAAAGCTCCAATGGCCGCCCTATCCCAGGCGGCCACCAATTCTTCAGCTGAGTCGTGAGCCAGAGCCTCTGGGAATGGCCCAAGCTCCATCAGGAACCTCTCCGGGTTCATCAGGCACCTGGGACGGAACCATCTGGTCGGTTCCATCTCCCTACGGCGAAGGGAGTCGGCTCGAAAGTCTAACTGAAGGAGTGAATGATCTGTCCATGACAAGGGCTTGATGACTAAGTCCCCTATTTCTAGATCATTCAATCACTGACCAGAGAAAAGAATTAAGTCCAGAGTATGTCCCCCCATGTGAGTGGGGCCTTGAACTAACTGGGTCAGGTCCATGGCCGTCATGGTAGCCATGAACTCCCAGGCCGCCTCTGACGTTTCACCGACAGATGGCAGGTTGAAATCCCCCATGACCATAAGTCTGGGGGTATCCACTGCCACCCCGGCTATTGAGCAGCTCAGGCATATCATGTATCTAGTCTCAACTTGCAATGTGGTCATTTTGTCTTGAGAAGAATAGGCCTGGCATTTCCCAGAAAAGGTTAATTCATCACTGATGACAATGCAATACAATACGTGTACCATAAAAATGCATAACATCTTGTTCAAGAGACGCACAAATTGCTGCAGGAAGATTAGGAGAACTATCAAGCTTAGCATACTGAGGATTAGGTGGCCACTTTAAGAAAACACTCAGGTTCATTAATTTTAATAAGAGTTGTTAGGCTTGCAACCAAAGTCTTTTACCGTAATGGAAGGTCTAACTTCTCTGTTTCTGTAGTTGCTAAACCTGGGAAACAGAAATCGATGGGGAAGCCAGTAAAAACACCATCCCTCAACTGGACAGAAGTGCTGCCCCCACCACCATCTGCCAATGAACTGAGCCAATATGTGGAGGAGGAGGAGGAGGAGGAAGAAGAAGAGGAAGAAGAACTAGAACTCACGTAAGGGCCATCGAGGACTGAGAAATCGCAGTATTTTACTGTGTTTTCTCTGCTGAAAGAGCTGGCACTAAAGAGTGGGTTTCATGTTCATTTTAAGGCTGAGTTTGCACTTGAATTTTGATCAGCTTTTTCCAGGAGTAATGCATTTTCCTGTAGTACAGACTGCCCTAATGTCCTGCTTATGAACAGAGCAATACATACGAGGGGGGAAATAATCATAATCAGTATTGCCAGTTTCGAAGTCAATAGTTCCATGCAGGATATCCTCAACTGACTCAAAAATCAAGTTTTAACCTCCAGAACCCTTAAATGCCTGTCTACCTATGACTTTCTTCTCCCTTATAAAATTGATGCTACAAGGAGCATGCATGTCTTCAGTCAGGCTATTAGTTGAGTATTGGGAGCCTAGTCTTTCGGGCCAGTTTATTGGCTCAGTTCATTCAACATAATTGAATAAACTTTAAGCTCATTGAAAACCTAGGAAATGCACTAAGCTTGGTTTCGCTTTACTTTGCTTTGGTTGTAGTTTGTAGCAGTTGATGGCTCAATGTTCAGTGTGACCCCAAATGAATTAATTTAGTAACTACTTTAAGCATGTTTTAGTCCACTGACAGCAATTTAGATTGCTGGATGGATTACTTTTGGCCTCAATGTATCCACAACGTGTTTTGTTTGGTTTGTTGCATGATGTACAGTATGAATAAGTGTAGGTCAGAGTTATAATGGCTTTATATTACATATGAACAAGCATGTATTCAATAAACCATGGTTATATTAAGTCACGGCTTAGAACAATATATGAACCTTGATAGGTCAGAGGTGGAAGAATGGTGTCCACCTCTGCCAGAGAGGACCTACTTAATGGAGAACATCCAGGAAGAAGAATGTCCTCCTCCTCCACCTCGCAACGATGCCTCTTCTCCTGCAAATTCCTATGGACAGCAGTCCACAGCCACCCTGACTCCCTCGCCACGGGAAGAGATGCGAGCTTCGGAGGATATTCCCAGGCTGCACCAGTTTGAGATTCCACATCTGCCCAGGTATGAGCTCACCACATCTGCAGTCCAGGCTTATGATGTCCCCTTTAGCGTGGCCCTCACAGTTTCCAGATTTCTCCTAATGATCTGCAGAAGCTTCACAGTCAACATCTGCTGTGTCTCTTTGCTATGGGAAGTGGGCTGGGACTGGGCAAGAGAAGGGTCATTTTAGGCAGATGTTAGTCTGCTGCAGTTTGAGTGCTAGTATAGACTTGACCATATTGGATCATATTCTATAAATTCATCTTTCTCTTATCAATGTGTGCCATTAGCTCTTTTGATGTATTGGAAAAAAGGAGGAAGATCTATTAAGTAAGGAAATAACCCCCCCTCCCCATAAGACACCCTTCCCCCCCTCCAGTATTTAGTACAATGGAAAGCAGACAGGAGCTGTCATCTTGATGGTGTTCATGCACACTATTTGAAGTCCAAAGCCATGCCTGTTCTCCAAAAACTTCTGATAATGTTCTACATTTGAGTGATTAGAAAATTGGGACATGCCAAAAATCTGCCCGTTTAATCTGATGCTCCTTTGCTTCCCAGGCGGTTACCCAATGGGTCAGGTCCCTTGACAAGACCCTCAAGTCCTCCCTTGACTCAGTCTAATCCCAATCTAAACCTGCCCGAAGAGAGGTTAGAAGTCGTGTTTCCCAGGCAAAGTCACCGACGTAACCTGAGCCAAACACCAGCGCATAGTGCAGAGAATGTGGACTCCCCAGGTCAAGGTGAGTTCATTTCCCTCTTCCCAGGTGTCCCATAGCATCACAGGAACAGGGATGGCCATGTTGTCTTTGAAGAGAACATCAGGGAATTCTCTTTATAATTAGCTTCCTGTTATGGGAAGAGTAAAATATTTGTAGTGACAGGTAGTCCTGATTTATGACTGTAATGGGGCCTTTTACAGTTCTAAGTCATGACAATTGTAAAGTGGATCATCCACCTGTGAACCTGATTTTATTACTCTTTTTGATTGACTGTTAAGTGAATACCATAATTGTTAAGCGAATGTCATGCTTGTTAAGTAAACCCATTGTTTGTTATGGGAAATTTTTGCTAAAAACAGAAGTAAATACTAGTTTTCAGCAAAAATATATCTATCTATCTATCTGTCTGTCTGTCTGTCTGTCTGTCTGTCTGTCTATCTGTCTATCTGTCTATCATTTATCATATATATATATATATATATATATATATATATATATATATATATATATATATATATATATATATATATATATATATATATATATATATGATTTATATCATATATATTAGGGCCCGGATACCTACGGGATCGCCTTCTGCCACCAACAGCCTCCCACCGACCAATGCGCTCCCACAGAGAGGGGCTCCTCAGGGTGCCGTCGGCAAAACAAAGTAGGCTGGCAACCCCCAGGGGGAGAGCCTTCTTTGTGGGGGCACCCACCCTCTGGAATGAACTACCCCCTGGGATACGTATGATTCCTGATCTCCGTACCTTTCGCCGGGCCCTTAAAACCCTGATATTTCAACAGACTGGCCTGGCTGAATAAGAATCTGGATGGGGTATTTTAAATTATGGGTTTTAATTGACAGGGCCAAATTTGTTTAATTCTGTTTTAAATTGGTTTTAAATTGTGTATGGTTCATTGTTTTATCATGGCTGTACACCGCCCTGAGTCCTTCGGGAGAAGGGCAGTATAAAAATTTAATAAATAATATAATACTATAAATACTAATTTATATTTTGCTGATATTTAATATAAAATGGTTTATTATAAATGTGACTGCTTGAGGGCTCCTGGATTGGAGCTGAAAGGTGAAAGGGAAATAATGCTCCCTCCCATAGGGGTACACGAGAGAGAGAGGGAGGGAGGGAGGATTTATATGGCTGTCCACTCACTCTCAGTGGTTCTGGGCTGCTTATGAACAATCAATTGTGGTCATGTGGCCATGGGAAATGACCATAAATGCAGGCCAGTTGCCAAGAGCTCAAAATGTGGTCATGTGACTGTGATGGGAGCCTAGTCATCAGAACTTTGAAACCTGACCCTAAGTATTTTTGGGGGGATCATAACTTTGAACAGTCTCTAAATGTCATAAATTGAGGACTACCTGTAATTGCGCTGTGAAAGATTAATTCCCTTTGAGACTTTTGAGAGTCTTCATGGTACAGTACTTAGCTCATTGGACTGGGAGGTCCAGGTTCAAAATCCCCTTGTAGTCAATACCATGAAAATCACTGGCCTACTTCATGGGTTATTGGGAGGCTAAAAGGTGAAGTGCTTGGGGCATTCAGGTTGATCTGAATATGAGGAAATCAACCATTATGATGGAGTTCACCCAACACCCTAAACCAAAATCCAACATACCGTATAACAGCTTAGCACAATGTGCATATTTTGCCCGTGTTTTTTATCCATTTAGCACAGGTGAGTAATTCTGAGCTTTGCCAATAAGTTGGTGGGGAAGGCTAAGTTGTTACTGACGTTGGGCTTTTACTGGCAGGCAAGACCCATTCCAGCCTTGGTGATGTTTTGCTTCCTCTGGGTCAGAAAGGCAAAGGCAAAAAGAAATCCAAGTCCAGCCACTATCGTCGAGAGAAGAAACAAGGAGGTAACTCCCAAGTTTGTGCTATACAGTGTTAAATCCCTTTCTGTTCTCTTGATTCCTGGTGACTGCATGAATAAGCCTATAGAGAGTCTTCTTGGCAATGCGTTCAGAAGTTTTTTGCCTTTGTCTCCTCCTTCCTACGCCGAGAGAGAATGGCTGGCCCAAAGTCACCCAGTTGGCTTCACCCCTAAGGATGGATTCAAATTCAGTCTCCTGTTTTTTTAGCCTCAGATCTTTAACCACTATACCAAACTAGCTTGATTCCTTTAACTATAGCATCCTCTTAATTCCATTACCTAATCGGGTTAGTTCCTCCATCTGCTTTTTTTTTAAGTGTACCAAGAAGCAGCCGCTCACATCTGGAAAGCATTTGCTTTTGACCTCCTTTTATAGAATCTTGCTTACACAATTGTTTTCAGGAACATATTTAACTTTTCTTTTCTCGTATCTCAACCAAGCCACGCATTGCAAGTATTAAATTGGGACTCAGCTATTGGGGACCAAGGAATAGCTACTATTTAAAAGGCTAATAAACCAGCATTTAGGTCTAGAGAGAGGAACATAGAGCTCCAGGATGGTAGCATGTCTGCTAAATCCCCAAGAACAACCCTGGTTTGGTTTTATGATGTTTATAATGTGTATCCATGCACGTGATGTCCTTGTCACAATTGCAAGATGTTGAGATTCTCACAATGCTCGCATGAGATTTCCATTTTGATTTGATGTGTTTATTGGGCATTCAGGCCATTGCATGAAGTCACATCATGATTCCCATGGCCCAAAGGTAATGTCAAATCCTACTTATGGAAGAAATTAAAGCAAGGGGTCCTTAGTGTTCTCTGAGCTTGGTTGTTTTCTTGTAGAAGTTTCTTTGCCCAAACTAGGTAACATCATCAGTGTTAGTCTTAGCACTGATGATGCTACCTACTTTTTTTTTTTTAATTTGATTTTATATGCCGCCCTTCTCCGGAGACTCAGGGCGGCTTACAATGCGTTAAGCAATAGCCTTCATACTTTTGTATATTTATACAAAGTCAGCTTATTGCTCCCACAAACTGGGTCCTCAATTTACCCACCTTAGAAAGGATGGAAGGCTGAGTCGACCTTGAGCCTAGCTAGGATTGAACTCGCAGAAATTGGAGGCAGCTGGATGTTAATTGCTGCCTTTAGTAGGAGGCATTAGCCCCCTACGCTACTCAGGCTCTCTTTGTTTCATAACTTTGAGTTATGA
Organism: Masticophis lateralis; assembly: GCA_030761175.1. Classification (NCBI taxonomy): domain Eukaryota; kingdom Metazoa; phylum Chordata; class Lepidosauria; order Squamata; family Colubridae; genus Masticophis; species Masticophis lateralis. The sequence goes on along the minus strand of JAUDYJ010000008.1, from coordinate 3,762,904 downwards.
AACACCTGCAAGAAAACAACCAAGCTCAGACAGCACCAAGAACCCCTCATTTCAACCCTGAGCTACAAATATTCTCCTTTATAGATATTAAAGCTTTTCACCTGCAAGCATCTGGGGACATGTATGGAGCAGGAATCATTTTGGTTTGCTCCAAGTCTTTGGCTACTTGCTGGTTGTCTAGATACTCATTCATGGGTGGACTTCTGAAGTCAGCAATGACAGCTAGCCCATGACAAACTCTGCATTTGCTGATATTGGTCCTGATTCTCCCACTTGCTTCTGGTTCTTGCTAATAACAGCAAGCAGTTCTTCTCTTTTAGTAATTACAACTGAAGTATTTTCACTATCCATCTCATTCTCCAAACACCACCATTCAGAATACAGCACATACCATTCTGAGATTTTCAGGTTCCTAAGGCTGCCAGTATGAATGTTCTAAGACAAAGTTCTCCAAACTTGGCAGTTTTAAGACTTCAGTTCTCTACTTCAACTTTAAGACTTGTGGACTTCAACTCAGCATGTCTGGCTGAGGAATTCTAGGAATTGAAGTCCACAAGTCTTAAAGTTGCTAAGTTTGGAAACCCCTTGCTCTAAGATGAATCTTTTGAATGCATTGGAGGACCATCTGAAGAAATTTCAGGGGCTTCATAGAAAGCGTGGATGCTTTATCATCAGTTCTGCTTGCAGATCTGCCACCACCACCTTTGCCACCACCTGCAGAAGATCTCAGCAACTCTGCTCCAGACAGCACCCCACGCCTAGACTGTGACCCTTCTTTAGAGAAAGACTTCAACAGTTCCTCAGCTATGGAGAGGAAAGTTGCCCATCGCACAGTGGCTGGCCAGCTCTACCAACAGCACCGAGATGGTAATATTAGTCATAGGAAGTGTTTCTCATACGATTGCAAGATTGCGTATTGATCTGGAGTCATGAGCCAGCAATATGAATAATCATCCATCTTCTGAGCTTTCTGCTTTTGAAGGAAGATAACTACTTTGGAGCTCCTTGAAAATTCAAGGAGGATGGCCTGTTGTTTCATCTTGGAAATGTTCTTTTTTTGCTGCAGTTACTATAGAAAGGTCAAGCATGGGGCTTGGCAAATTGAATTGTTATATAAAAAATTGAAATCCACTTGCTTTTTCCACTTGAAGAATTTAGTGCTTCTGCTCATTTGATGTTTCACCTTTCAACAGAATGAGTCTCAAAGCAGTTTGCAGTAGATTTCAATACAGGTAGTCCTTACCTTACAAGCATTCATTTGGTGACCATTTGAAGTTACAACAACACTGAAAAACTGACTTACAACCAATCGTAGCAGCATCCCCACAGTCACATGGTAAAAATCCAGGTGCTTAGCAACCAACATGGATTTATGATGGTTGCAGCATCCCAGGATCAAATGTCATTGGTGACCTTCCCAGCTGTCTTCCAACAAGCACAGTCAGTGGGGGAAGCTGGAGTCATGTAATGACCACGTGATTCACTTAGCAACTGCAGTGATTCGCTTAACAACATGGGAAAAAAAGGTCATGAAATTGGGCATGACTCACTGAAATAACCACCTTGCTTAATAAGGGAAATTCTGGTTCCAATTGTAGTTGTAAGTAGAAGACTTCCTATAATAAAGAGATATGCAGCAAACCAGATTGCTCTTGGTCCTTTGGGCAATGGACAGTTTATTTCAGTTTCAGTGCTTTTACAGCCCTCTCTAATCAGTTTACAGAGTTAGCTTATTGCCCCCCACAATCTGGGTCCTCATTTTACCTACCTTAGAAGGATGGGAGACTGATCAACCCTGAGCCTGGTGGGATTTGAACTGCCAAATTGCAAGAAGCCGGCAGTCAGCAGAAGTAGCCTACCCTCCCCCCAACTCCCCCCCCCCAAAAAAATATTAATCTGAATGCAGGAACTCTGAGAAATAATTTCTAAGATATCTGGTTTGTACATACATTAAAAATTCAGGTCCCCAAATGAAGTTACAGTTCCCAGAGTTCCTAGTGCCCAAGTTGCTGTTTTTGAGACAGTTGGAGAGAAGGAGATGTATTAGTTCAGTTTATGATCCAAATTAGTAAAGAATTCCTGAGGAAAACAGGATATTCTAGATCGGGGGTGTTAAATTTGCATGATCACAGTGTCGTCATGTGACGCATCACAACTTTTTTTCCCTTCACTAAACTGGGTGTGGACGTGGCTAGTGCGTGACACATCCAGCCAGTGGCCCGTGAGTTTGACAGCCCTGTTCTAGATCACACAGGTGGCCATTACAAGCAGAGGTTTCTATAGTGAATCACTCTTCTCACCTCTAACTCACCTTCACTTTTTGGCATCTCTACAAGACCTAATTATGGAGATTAGGGGATCTCTTCCAAGACCCACAACTTTTATTTGTAATACAGCTTTGTTGAATTAAGCAGTTGACAAGGACCATTGCATGCTGTAGGATCTCTAGCCTGGTTCCTTGTAATGAACCCAGAATTTTCATGTCCTCTGGACTGAATTTTTGCCAAGATAGATGCTTGGAAATTGCTTCTTAAGTTGGTTTTCTTACGAGCAGGAATTAGAGGCCATTTGAAATGATCACAGGTATGGATGATGTTCATTCAAGGACTTGAAATAAATCAACAACTGTTATCTCATGATTTTGAGTGTGTTCACAAGCATCTACTTACTTAGAAAAGAATGATTGATACAAGAGTTGGTGATTATTCTTTTTCTCCCATACTTGTTTCCACAACTGTGTAAACTGCAGAACAGCTGCGGTGTGCATTGCTAGAGAAACTCTTGTTTTTTTCTGGTTTGCTTTAAACTCTCTTGTTGGGTGTCTCTTGGCAGAAGAAGAAATTGTTCCCTACAACAAGCCCACCTTTCTCTCCCGGAGCCAGATGTCAAGCAATTGCTCTACAACAGGAAGCTCTTCCTCCAGGGGTTCCACGGCATCCAGAGGCCACGGATCAGGACGCAGCCGGACAACAGGGGATCGCAATGAGGTGACTGCACAGGCCTTCCTACTGCCATATTTCCCCTTTTCTTTTGCATGATTGAAGGAGGGGTTCAAGACCCTTGCTTGGGATGGGCTGAGAAGGGTTGGCTAGCTGTCATACAGAGCTGATAGAGCCATCAAGATCTCAAGAACAACTAAAAAGAATGGTGTCTCCTGATGTGTATTAGAACCACAGAACCTGGAAAGAATATTAACTCTTTGTTCTACTCTGACTTTTCTGGATTGTTCATTTGATATGGAGCAGACAAACCAAGTATTAGATTAGCTCTTAGTGCCTGCATTATACAACCTGCTAAATTGTATGCCATGTTTAAGATAAAACAAAGCATTATATTTTAGAGTGTTGTATTAAACTGATCAATAGGGTTTATAAACCAAGATTTATCATTTTGATTTTGCATTAATGAGCAAGCTTGTGAGGTTTTAAATTACCTAAATAATATTCCTCACAAGATTCCTAGGTCATTGCATCTAGGGGAGCTTTGTCCAGACACAATTTTAACCCTGATCATGTCCTTATTATGCTAGAGACTTAATTCAGATCTCCTTCAACTTTGTAGTAGTTGCACTAGGGAGTCCAGTCGTAGGCAACTTGACTTTTAGAGACAATAATCAAAGTGGGTTTAGAGCAGGGGTGAAATCTAAAATTTGTTACTACCAGTTCTGTGGGCATGGCTTGATGGGGGGGTAATGTGATTGGGTGGGCATGGCCAATTTTTTTTTTTTACTTTTAAAAGTATTTTTCTACAACCTCTTTAGCCGAAGAGGTTGCAGAAAAAAAATGCGTTTAGAAGCCTCTTATGATCAGGCAACTCAGCTGGGATCGTCAAGAGGCTTTTAAAGGCATTTTTTTTTCCTATAACCTCTTCAACGAAGAGGTTGCAGAAAAAAATGCTTTTAGAAGCCTCTGACGATCCCAGCTGAGCCGCGTGATCATCGGAGGCTTTTTTCTATCTTTAAAAGCATTTTTTCAGCCAAAAAAATGCTTTTAAAAGTAAAAGAAAAGTCTCTGATGATTGGACGGCTCAGCTGGGATGAGGCGGGGAGGGACAGGGATTTTTGCTACCAGTTCTCTGAACCACCCGCCGCTATCACTACCGTAGAAACTGGGAGCATTTCACCCCTGGTTTAGAGAAAAATTAGATAAGTTAATCAGGGAATTGGCAAATCATTGAAAAAAAATGAAATAACACTTAAAATCTTGGAGATATGTGTGAGCCAAAACACGTACAGATTGGTAATAATCTGCATTCATGCACATCAAAATAGACCAGAACTTCTTCCCTCTCCCTCAGTTACTTCTTCCTTCCTCAGAAATCACTGATGGCTGCTAGTTTTCTGTTGCTCTTAGCTTTGAGATGCCAATAATCTAAGTGCCTCCCCATAAACTGCTAGGAAATACCAGATGGGGTCAGTTACTGGCAACTAGCCAAGATATGGCTCAACCAGGCAGTGAGAAAAGTGGGCATGGATCCAGATGTGTGATCTACAGGTGGCCGGTATGTGTTCTAAGCAGATTGGGGTGATGGACTTAGAAGAAAATAAATGGGCACCTTTTTAAAAAATCTGGATGATGCAATACAGAGAGGCAAACAAACTACAGGAACAAGCATACTGATGTGTTCTCTTCTTGCATTTTCAGGAGAAAAGATGAAACCAAACGCCATTGGCATGAGCAAAGCAAGGTTATGAATTTGACATCTGTAGACTTGGGGCCTGGTGGTTTTCTGTGCATCTAATTTATGATCCTTCCAAAGGAGCAGTACGGCCTGGCTCCATGTAAATAGGTTTGTTTTCCTGGAGGTTGACGGTCCCTGAGAGGCAAGGAAACTGTATTTATAAATGGAGACAAAGAGACATTCAAGCCTTGAGCCTCGGTGGGTCTGTTTGGGAAGAGGCTGGGTATTTTTCGAGATGGGGAGATTGGCGCCACTAGCAGTGGTGGGTAAGAAGTGGGAGATGAGGCAGAAAATGAAGTGGATCTGCAGACATTCAGCTCACGTTGGGCCCTGAAAGAGCCCATCACATCAAGCACATAATCAGATGCTGCCCAGGTGCTTCGCCCTGCCTGCCATATAGCAGGGCTCAGTGGGGATTTCTTTGGTAGCTAATGAATCCTTTTGTAAAATGGCCAATAAAGCTATTTGTTAACCTGAGTCTTGCAGAACAATTTGTGCTTTTTTTTTGTTCCTGGTGAGGCATCCTCATAGATCCTGTAACGCAGGTAGTTTGCCTGTTCCATCTCCCTTTCAAAAAGGGAATTATCAGAAACTGCAGTGTTTTTGCTTTATTGAATTGCACAAAGCTGCAGCAACTTTCTGAGGGCCAGAAATATAAAACAGAAGGATGAGATCAAACTTGGCTTGGTTGCATCATGAAGCTATAAACTGTGGTTTATGAACCTCACAACTGGCTGAGTTCAAACAACACACAAAGCAAGCCTATTGCCTGATGGCTGAAGAAAATGCATCAACTCCTTGTGGCCATAAACAGCTGCCTCTGATACAAGAGCATTTCTGTAGTTTAGCTGGCCAAAAGGACTTCCCAGTTGAACCACATTGAAGACAGCATATTAGAAAGTAAAATCAGTGCCCGGGGTCAGCCAAGTGGCAAGATCCAAAAGACCCCAAGAGAAGGACTAGGGAAATGAAGCCGTACAAGGCTCTTTGCAAACAGGTCTCTTTATTTTACTCAAAAGTAAAGGTCTCCAACCTTGGCAACTTTAACATGCTGGCTGGGGAATTCTTGGTATTGAAATCCACAGATCTTAAAGTTGCCGAGATAGACATTCCTGCTGTAAAGGCAGGGGAGCCCAACCTATTTTCCAAAGCACCAGAAAGCAAGGCAAAAAACAATGGATGGAAACTACTCAAGGAGAGAAGCAACCTGGAATTAAGGAGAAACGTCAGCGAGAATAATTAACCAGTGGAACATTTTGCCTTCAGAAGTTGTAGGTGCTTCATCACTGGAGATTTTTAAGAAAAGACTGAACAATCACCTGTCTGAAATTGTATAAGGTCACCTGCTTGAGCAGGGGGTTGAACCAGAAGATCTCCAAGATCCCTTCCAGCTCTATTATGATTGGTTGATTGATTGATTGATTGATGATTGAAATCCTCATAACTTTGGGTCCCCATAGGCATCCTACGCCCATGCTCTGTTTCTGTTTTCTTTGAAGGGATGTGATCAATTAAAATTAGATTATATTAGATTTAGATTTATTGGATTTATATACCGCACTACTCCTGAAGGACTCAGGGCGGTGTACAGCCAACAATAAAAATACATGTATACAAAATTTAAAACCCAACTAAAATCAAATTAAATAAATTTGGCCTGGACAGAATTAAAACACCCCACATAGTTTAAAACAGATTAAAATTTAGCGCTAAAAAAGAAGAGAGGTTAGGCCAGGCCTGCCTGGTGAAACAAAAAGGTCTTAAGAGCGCGGCGGAAGGTGCGCAGATCCGGGATCCTCCGTATCTCCGGGGGGAGCTCGTTCCAGATAGTAGGTGCCCCCACAGAGAAAGCTCTCCCCCTGGGGGCCGCCAGTCGACACTGTTTTGCTGATGGCACCCGGAGGAGCCCCTCTCTATGAGAGCGTACCGGCCGGTGGGAGGCTATTGGTGGTAGTAGGCGGTCCTGCAAGTACCCAGGTCCTAAGCCATGATTTGAAATTGCCAATTAAGAACATCCTTAGGTGGCAAACTGAGCAGTTATCTCAGTCACGGTCTTCTCCTTGCCCACTGTGGTGTGATATTACTATAAATTGCAATACCCATTACCCCAGTCTACCTTTCCCAGGTGTACATCAGAGTCAGCTTGTGCAAATTGGTGTGCAAGATGCCAGAGAGCTGGGCTATAAAAAAAAAATTGGGAATGATTTGTTCAGGGAAGTAATATTTTCAATTTATCCTCCTGGTGGGAATACATGACCACACCCACCCACCTCATCCTTCTGCTCTTAGTGATGAATGAGCTTATAGTCTGTAAATCAAGGAGAAATTTTGTTCAAGAAACTGTCTGACTGCTTTCCCAGGAAGAGGAGGTTTATGGTCTGCAAAGGTGGGGTTCGTTTGCCACAAAACAATTTCCAGCACACTCTTTCAGACTACATATCTACCTAGGGCCAAATAAACAATGATTGCCTCTTTCATTTTGGGAGGTGGGAAATCAAATTGAGCCTTGAACTTCTTCCCTGCAATCCACTCCTCTTCAAGTTATTCTGGCATGCCTTCAAAGAAGTCTATTGCAACTGGGCCATAAAGCAGGAGTAGAAGACAAGCCCATTCAGTAGGATTTATGAGTTTGTTTCCTTTGCATCAAGGCTTCCTCTAATGAGCTTCGGGAGACAGGAAGAGCCACAGAACCACAACATCATAGGGGCAGGGCTGCCCAGCTGGAGAACAGGCACTATTTAGAACAAAACAAACCTGCAATTTAATTAGGAATAGAAATAGAAATAGAAATAATAGAATAGAATAGAATAGAATAGAATAGAATAGAATAGAATAGAATAGAATAGAATAGAATAGAATAGAATAGAATAGAATAGAATAGAATAGAATAATAGAAGTTTTAACTGTCCAAGTGTAATTAGACACACAAGGAATTTGTTTCTGATGCCGAAGCTCTCAATGTACATGCAAAATACAGAATAATAATGATGATGATGATGATTATATTACTATATTATATTATAATCAAGTCAATAATATTTGTGATACATTTTTAAATGTTCAGTTGACTGAGTTTCATGTTTAATGAATAATAAATGATGATGATGATGATGATGCCAATAAAAGAAGGTAGTAGAGAAGATGAGAAGGATAATAATAATACAGCCATACCACATGGGTAAATAGACATAAGACAGTCCTATGGGAATTAGGTATAAGATGAGATAAAAGTCCAAAGCTCCAAAAAAAAAAAAAAACAGGCATAGGGTCACAAATAGTATTTGCTATTATTTCCAGAATTCCAGAATAAAAATAAAGATTTCCCCTGTCCAGTTGTGTTCTCATTTCTGTTTCTTAGCTGAGGGAACCAGCATTGTCTGAAGGCATTTTCCGTGGCCATGTGACCAGCAGGGCTATATGCCAAAGGCACAAAGAACATTCTTATCTTCCCACCAAAATGGTACCTATTTATCTATTTGCATTTGCATGCTTTCAAACTGCTACATGGGCAGGAGCTGGGATGAGCAACAGGAGCTCACCCTGTCACACAGCATTCAGAACTCGAACCCAGGCTGTCAATTTTCCAGCTGACATGCTCAATGTCTTTAACCATCTTGAATACAATATGCAAAACTAGGAATGTTCACGAACAGGGTAGGCATAGGGGTTTTGCTCATTCCTAACAGAAAGTGTTTATTCATTTATCCATGCAAGTAAAAATATGCCAGCTGACCCACAGCTTCTCCTTCTCATTTGCTGTTCAACCCTGTTCCCCATTCTTCCAAATATACGCGTTCAGAAAATACATGAACGCAATGGGACTCATGGGAGTGCCTTGTCACTTCACTGCAATCAGCCAGTCATATAAATCATGCGGGGTACCAGCCAGAGACACAATTTCCAATTATCCTGCCAACTTGGGTTGGGCCAAGTCTCCAGCCCAACCAGCTTCTGATTCCACCGTGCTGATTCAACAAAAGAAGCCAGTGACTTCATCCACTTTTACAGCAGCTGTTCCCAAAGTTGCAGTCAAATCTACTGAGCTCATAGATCTTCCTGTTGCATATGCTAAACTCATCACTGCGGACCATATGAGGCTTCTGTTCTGAGATAGAAGGGATGTTTATGTAATATATTGAAGGAAATGGGGCCTCAGCCACACTTAACAAACACAAAAGGTTTGGGTTTCCAGGCTCCCTGCTTAGCAGCTGTCTATGTTTACTTAGCCCCTCTTCGACAGGAAACCCCCCTGGAGATCCCTGATTAAACCAGAAGGGGCCACAAATGTAGCCAAGCTGTGTAGGATGCCTGGCGAAAGGCCACGTAGAGTTTTGCCTTATTTGACTCTGAATCTCAACTGTACCAGGAAGCAGCTGTTAAGAGCTCCTCTTCCAGTGTTTGCCCAAAGTGCATTTCCTCCTTTAAGCAAAGGCAGGAGTGGTTTGGAAGAGTGGAACAAGGCTTAGGAAGGTAAATTCAACTGGTATAGATGCTTGCATTGACTATCTTTCCCAAAGCTTTCATTTCCTGTTTCTAGAAAACGGTTGACCACGTCTTGATCCAAATTTACTGAAGTGGAAGGAAGGGATGATGTTAGCCCTACAAGGTGGTCAAGGCAAGAAACATGTTCAGATGAACTAATTCTAAAAGAAGGAAAGGGAAAGGAAGAGAAGGAAAGAAGGAGAGGAGAGGAGAGGAGAGGAGAGGAGAGGAGAGGAGAGGAGAGGAGAGGAGAAGAGAAGAGAAGAGAAGAGAAGAGAAGAGAAGAGAAGAGAAGAGAAGAGAAGAGAAGAGAAGAGAAGAGAAGAGACAGTAGGGGAGGGGATGGGAGGGGAGAGAAGGAGAGGGGAAGGGAGGGGAGAGGAGAGGAATGGAGAGGGGAGGGGAAGGGAAGGGAAGGGAAGAGCAGAAGGAAAGGAGAGGAAAGGAGAGGAAGTGGAACTACTTGCATTTGCTTGCTTTTGAACTGCTCAGTGGGCAGGATCTAGGTAATGACGGATGCTAACCCCTGTCGCACAATGTTCAGTCTTGAATCTGGGCTGCCGATTTTCCAGCTGACAAGTCCAGCATCTTACCTGCTGAGCCATCACACCATCCAATTCTACTCTAGAGCAAGTTTAATTAATAGAGGCTTGCAAGTCTGAAATTACACTTTCTCCCATTTTTCTTTTACACTCCAAGAAACTCTTCTGATATGTTTGCCACACCCACATTTCTGCTATAGGGCTAAGCAACCTGTTATCCAATCATTCCCCTAGCTATGGCTCTTCCCCAAATCTGAAGATTATTCCTACATATCATTACAGATTGGTTGAGTCATGTTTCATTTTAACCTGCTTGATGTAGGGAAGTCTATAATAGCCCAAAATCAAAAAAAATCTGGGAGCATCTTTTCAAATCTGTCCCTTCCAATGCAGTTTGTTAATCTTGAAAGATTCCACCTTATTCCTCTTGGCTTTTGATTGAACATGATATCTTGAACAAACTATAGGCTGTATTTGAGTACTGCCTAAGTATAATCTTATTTACCCTGTAATTGGATAGGCTGACACAATGATGGTTAAATTTTAACCATGCTTTGCACAGCTAGGTAATTAAGGATACAAAAACCAAGCACACTGCACAAGAAGCTGCATATTTCTACAGTAGTTCTCTTCCACTCAGTGATGATTCTGGCCCTTATTCTAGCTAGTCAGAGGTCTCTATATCTTTGATTCTCTATATCTTTGATTCTCCAGTTTGATAACTTTGATGAGAGAGGAGGATGATAATTCTGAAAACTTGGTAGGCAAACCTACAGAAAACTAAAACTTTGCTCTTTATTATTCATCATATTATTAGTTAAATATTTAGAATGGGTTTGACATTTTTGACAAATTGTTGTTCGATGGTATTAAAGGTAATGTGTCAGGATGTAAACTATTCCAAGTAAAGCTGCCTTTTGTACTTGACGGACAATGTTGATGGTGGTCAATACTGATGATGGTCAACATCAATGGCGTTGCTCCCGATATTTTCGAATTGCACCCAAAGCACCTGTCACTATTGGAATTATCTTTTATTCTTTTTGCCACAGTCATTCTACTTCTATTTGCTGGTCTTTGAATCTCAACACGGCATCTGTTTTCTGCATTCAGATTCAAAAAAGGTTTGGCCTCCTGGCCTCCCGTGTCTCTGACATCAGGAATTTTCTTCCCCAGGTACCCAATAGCACTGATTTTTAAAACAGCAACCAGCACCATTTTTAAGCATGAAATTCCACCCTAAATTGTGTCCCGTCATCTGTTGTTGCATTCTGGTTGAAAAAAATGTTGGCCTCCTGGCTTTCTGTGTCCCTGACCCTGGCACCAAAATTTTCTTGCACAAGCACTTCATGTGGACAAGGTTCATAAACAGAAACCAGCACCATTTTAAAGCATAACTTCCACTCTGAATCTAGTCCTGGCATCTGTCCTTGTGTTCACAATTCAGTGGTGGGATTCAAAAATGTTTACTACCGGTTCTGTGGGCGTGGCTGGGTAGGCATGGCAGGGGAAGGACACTATAAAACCTCCATTCCCTCCCCACTCCATGGGAAGGTTACTGCAAAATCCCCATTTCCTCCCGATCAGCTGGGACTCGTGGAGGCAGAGAATAGATGGGGACAGGGCCAGTCAGAGGTGGTATTTATCATTTCTCCAAACTACTCAAAATTTCCGCTACCGGTTCTCCAGAACTGGTCAGAACCTGCTGAAACCCACCTCTGGTTCACATGAAAAAGTTCTGCCACTCCTGTCCCAAATCCCGGCATCAAGAATTTTCTTCTCGGGGCACCCAATATGGCCAATTTTTAAAAACAGCAACCATCACCATTTTTAAGCATGAAATTCCTCCTGGCCACCTATGTCCCTGACCCCAGTATCTTCCATTCTGCTCTTTCCAGGCACTAGCACATCTACTATCTAGAGTTTTGTCTTATCAACAATTGTTCAGTCTGGGATGTTATCTAGAAGCACTTTAGTTTTTCCATTTTCTATTACTTTGTCTATTTTTGTGATCCCATCAGTTCCTGCTTGCAGGCAAATGGGTATTTTTTGCAGCTCTTCCAACGTGACATGTTTGCTATTTTTTTCATGTTTTTGTTTGTAGTCAATCTGTGACATTTATTATTTTTATTAGACATTGTGCAGTGATTTGAGCCCATGGAAATTATTGAAAGCAATAGCACTTAAACTTACATACCGCTTCACAGTGCTTTACAGCCCTCTCTAACACAGTTTACAGAGTTAGCATATTGCCCCCAACAATCTGGGTCTTCATTTTACCGACCTCGGAAGGATGGAAGTCTGAGTCAACCTTGAGCCGGTGAGAATCGAACTGCCAAATTGCTGGCAGCTGGCAGTCAGCAGACCAGCGGTGGGTTGCTCCTGGTTCTGTCCACTCCTTTAGAACCGGTAGTAAAAGTGGCGAGAGGCTCTGCCCACCCACCCGGATGTCATAACTGACGATCTGTGTTCGTGCAGAAGCGCATGTGCACACTCCCGTTGCAAGCTGGTAGTAAAGATAAGTAGAACCCACCCCTGCAGCAGATCTATCCTGCAGTACTGCATTCTAACCACTGCACCACCATAGTAGTTACAGTAGTTGAATTCAAATAAAGCCTTTTTCAGTAAGAGTCCATGTTACTTGGACGGTATGGTGGTTCAAAATGGTCAAGATGCTGGGCTTGTCGGTTGGAAAGCCAACAACCCAGGTTCGAGACCTGAGCACCACGTGACAAGGTGAGCTTCCATCCTCATCCTGGCTCCTGCCAACCTAGCAGTTCGGAAGAATGTGAGTTGATAAGTAGGTACCACTTTGGTGGGAAGAAGTTAATTGTGCTCCATGACATTGTGCTGGCCACATGACCACAGAAATATCTTATGACAGTGCTAGCTCAATGGCCTTGAAACAGAGATGAGCACCACTGCAGTGACCAGCAGAATAAAATCCACAGGGACTCCTTTACCTTTTTTACCTTTTACTACATTATTTATGAGACCATCTCTGCCAGGTTGACTGCACCTGACTTGTCTGTTCTGCTTTGGAAGAGATGCTTCCTTTTCCTTCAGGTTAAGCACTGAAAGGAATCGATACCCATAAGTCCCATTTTTCTGTTACTATCCACATTAGTTCACCCCTACTTTAGCCTTCTTAAGGTTAAAGCATGGCATTTCTGACAGACTTGAACATTTTGCTTCCCATCCAAATGGCAGTGGACAGGAGGCAAATTTTACTGATGTTTTGTGAGATTGATGTCATTTATTATTTTTATCATTTGATTTGTGGACTATCTAAAGATGCTTAATTGTGGCAGTGCAGAAATACTGGAAATAAACAAGCAATGAACTCTAATTTCTATGCTTCAGCAATCTGCTCCCTGATAATAACGTATGTGTATACTGCTTGTGTAGCTTATCTTAACACAGACTTTCTGTTTTATGGAATGATGTCATTTTTAACTTATAGTGGTGGCTGAGTACTGAGAATGGAGTTCTCATGATTTCTACAAGTTTTTTTTTAAAATATTATCCCAACTAGAGCTTTAGCCTGAGTAGTTTGGTAGTATCATGATGAATAAAATGGATGAATGAACAAACCTTCAGAAAGCCAATGAGATGCTGTAGGAGAGGACTGAATGCTAAGCAAATCGTGCTGTCACTCCCAAAGATAAAATATATTCACCAAACTTTATGCCCCGTTTTGCCAGTGGTCTGCTGACGTTCAAAATACCAATTCTAATTAGTTCATCTTAAGAAGCAAAAGCTCATAAAATTATTGTCACAGCCATAAAATTATCCATCCTTTTAAAACTATCCACAGGCACTTAACTCTCTGACCCCATCTGGCTCACTGAGTGCAGCGGGACTGACTGGAATACAAAACTCCTGAGGCCAACTTTCACTCTGACTTAACTTCAAGCCTGGGGAAAGATGAAGGAACAAAGATATGATGTTCATCTCAAGATGCTACGAGTGAAAAACCAGGGCAAAAACAGTGAACACACAACCCCTGCCATTGTTAAGGTTAATAAAGAATTAATATGAGAAAAACTACTTACTGTGAATAATGATATTTACTGTGATTATGGCACTATTCAAGCAACATTTTAGACAAAGAAGATGTTGAGACTCTAGAAAGGATGCAAAGAAGAGCAATCAAGATGATTAGGGGACTCGAGGCTAAAACACACAATGAGTGGTTGCAGGAACTGTGCATGGCTAGTCTAGTGAAAAGAAAGACCAAGGGAGACATGAGAGCAGCCTTCCAATATTTGAGGGGCTGCCACAGAGAGGACGAGTTCAAGCTATTTTCCAAGGCACCTGAAGGCCAGACAAGGAATAATGGATGGAAACTGACCAAGGAGAGATTCAACCTGGAAATAAGGAGAAATTTTCTGACAGTGAGAACAATCAACCCATGGAACAGCTTGCCTTCAGAAGTTGTGCGAGCTTCATCACTGGAGGCTTTCAAGGGAAGATTGGATTGCCATTTGTGAGAAATGATGTAGGATCTCCTGCTTGGGTAAAAGGTTGGATTAGATGACCTACAAGGTCCCTTCCAACTCTGTTAATCTGTTTGCAACTATCTATCTTTTACTGCAAGGGTCCCCCCCTCCTGGGCCATGGACTGGTACCGATCTATAGCCTGTTAGGGACTAGCTGCACAGCTGGAGGTAAGCAGTAGGCAAGCGAGCATATGCATGCAAATTATCTAGGTTGTGTGCACTCCTCCTGCACTCCCCCAGGTGGAAAAATTGTCTTCCACTAAACTAATTCCAAAAAAGTTGGGGGCCACCATTTTATAGTTTCCCCCTAGGATCAACATGCCCATGGAATGACTAACTGCTCAAAAATATCCCTGCCATCAATGTGGGCCGGGATTAGGCTACAACTATATAATGTTATGTTTTTATTAAAGTTTTTAATCTTCTAAAACTTAAATTAATAATTTTCCCCTTTTAATTCCTACATTTCTGAGATGAGATGTGAAAAACTCTGCTCCTCAAACTAAATCAGTGCTCCTCCAGTTACTTATTTCTCTGTTTAACCAATCAAATGCTCCAGAAATCTGCAGGTGGGGGGGGGGGAATTAAATAATCTGGAGCAGGAAAGAGCTGGCCAAAATCCTGAACAGGCTAACTACATAGGGTAATTCTGCAATTGTCAACAATTATCTTTATATCTCAACTTCCAATACCATGAAATGAAACTAGCAAGCTAAGAACTACGACATATATATTACAGTATATCTGGAGGTAATTAACTGACGAAAAGAGTTCTAGCTTTAAAGTGAATTTAAAATGCAGATGACAGGATTGGGCAGAGCTAAATGAGATCTTCTTGGAGAGCACAGTTCAACCAAGCTATGGCTCAAATGTTGGCAAACCTAGGCCTCTGCCAGCAAAAGATAAGGAGACATGTGAGAGAATGGCTTATAGGCACTCTAGTCTCATCATAGCTTCCTGCAGGGTAAATTTTCCTGTGAGGATGTGTCATCATTCCAGCTAATCACCAAACAAGCAAACCAGATGTGATGTGGGCTGATTACATCTTCTGTTCACCCTATAAATAATATTATACTAGAACTGTTGGGAGAAGGCTAGTGAAAAGATTGCAAAACACTCCACTACCATGGAAGCCCTTTGACGTGGAGTCAGTGAGCACCATATATGGAAGAGGCTGACCCAAAATGGATACTTCAATAATTGAAATTATCAGAGTGGTGAATATTTAACAACCAGAACTGGAAAACTAGTTTATTAAAAATAGCCACACTGTCATTTCTCCCATGTCAATTTTGATTTCCTAGAGTATAGACCAGTAGTGGGTTTCAAATCCCGACGCTACTGATTCGCTATCGGTAGTGCGTGGCACTTCTGCACATGTGCAGAGCATTTTGATGACATCTGGAAAGGTGGGCGGAGCCTCCCACTGCCACCACTGATTCACCCAAACCAGAGCGAACCAGGAGCAACCCACCATTGGTCTAGACCATTGGCTTCAATGGAGAAGAATGTACACTGACCTAAGGTATGGCAAGAAGCCGAGGCTCAAATCAGCCTTGTCCCCTTAGAAGTCTCTGAAGATGGCATAAACAGTCTAAATGAATAAGCTCAATAACTGAGAAGAAAGGAGGACACTTGTCAACCCATGTCTAGGATGATGAAACTTAATAGACCAGCAAGAGAATGCATTTCCAGGACTATGATTCCAATAAGAAAAGCCAAGGGTGCCAACATAGTGAAAAACTCTGGCTTTTGAACACCTTCAATGAACATGTGCAGTGCATTCTAAATGTTCTAAACGTATGCATGCGCAGCGCACACTTGGCATGCACTGTGCATGCACGGGCAGTGAACCAGTGGCAAACCAGGGAAGATTTCACCACTGAGTGATGCCCATTGTCATCGGGGCACTTGGTACCATGTCCAAGAATTTTACAAAATACATCAAGAAATTGCAGCTTCCTGCAATAACACCAGTTGACTGCACTACTAGGTACATCATACATTTTAAGGAGATACTTGGTGGTTGTTGTTGATGATGTTGATGGTTTCCAGGACCCAAGTGTCCAACTCTATCAATGACACAGACTGGATAGTCAATGTTGTCCAGTCTGCTTTGGTTAGTCCTCTGGACCCTGGGTCAGAAACTTTTACTGTTTTAAAAGAAAAGAGGAAGTGGCTGTGGACACAATGACTTCACACCACCAAAGAGGGAGAGCGGTAATAGCACTGCACAGAGCATAACTGATAGTGGGAAAGATGTTGCATGCGGAAAAAGGAGGCTTTGGAAGGTAAGTAGAACAGGAGTGGGGAACAGCTGAGCCGCACGATTTAGATTCACTAGAACACAGGTTTTCCTGCTTTCTAGCGATTTTAAATCATGCAGCACAGCTAATCATTGGAAATACTAGTTTGGACCAATCGGTAGCTTTTTTTTTTACTACCAAACCGGACCGGTTTGCCCGAACCGGTCCGAACCGGTAGGATTTCACCACTGGTATCACTGCTACATGTTCCATAATTGCGTAGTTTTGATGGCCATGGATGAAACCTGTAACAGTGACACCCATTGTCATCAGGGCACTTGGTACCATGACCAAGAATTTTAGAAAATACATCAAAAAATTGCAGCTACCTGCAATAACATCAGTGGAACTTTTGTACATCTTAAGAAGATACTTAGTTGATACCTAGGATGCTGGTAGCAACCTGTATCAACCATCAGCACCAGTCAATTATATTTTTGATACATGTTTAAATGTTCAGTTGACTTGAGTTTTATGAATAATTATTTAATTATTCATTAAATAATTCATTTATTTAATGAATAAAAGATAATAATAACAACTTTCACTATTAATGGATTTGGAAACAGGATGGGACAAATCTGAAAAGCTAGAAAAACTTTTTTTTATTATTATTCTAGCTCCCTGACATACCAATGGAAGAGACAGTCCTACAACAATCCAAATAATGGATCTTGGAACTTGGCTGAAATGCAGACAAAATGTATTTATCTCCAGTAGGGTTATTATGGATTGGTCTGGCATCTGTTGATCAATAGGATCTACCGCTTAGAAATGCATTATTTCTCAGCTAAGCAAGAATAAAACTTCACAACCTTGAACATTGAAATGGTTCAGTTCAAGAGAGGAGGCATCCTTTTGATTGTCATGAAAAGGGACAGTCTTTAAAAGTTGACAGCATTTTAATTGGCCAATGCTCTTCTGCTCTCGGTAACACCATAGCATTTTTCAGCAGCAGTATCATGTCAGAAATAAATGGATCAGACCTTTGAATCATTCTACCTGGGGCATCAGAAGATGCATGTTCAAGATTTACAACAGAGCAAATGAAAAGAGTGGTTGCTTTAGTATAGAAATGGGAACAAACACTTTTCAACTTCTGTATTTTTTTTACTGGTGGTATCCAACATGCATGTCAAGACCAAAATCCAGAATTCACACATAATTTGGGCAAAAAGAAAGAATTGACATCATTTTTTACCAAATCTTAAGAGAGCTGTACTCTCAGTACATTTGGACAGGGTTGAAAATCCTGGTTTATAATAATTGGAAGCAGCTCACCAAAGCTTCAATGGGAGTCTTCCTCAATCCCACACGAACACCTGAACTCTGGAACATTGACACACAGAATATATGCTTTATCACTGAGCTACCACCCTTCTTATACTGATAATAGTATTATTAGAAATATTCTTTACTAATAACCCAGTCATTTCACTGCATGAACAAACAAGGTTATCTAATGCCTCCTTTGTGAGGGATACTGGGCCTCACAAAGTTGCTTCTGAAATCATGTCTACGTTCAAAACAAGACTGAACCATGGGCTGCAGTGATGGCCATTACCAAGTTCATTTCATTGAAGGGCTACCAAAAGTTATTGGACTTAATGGATGCTTACTAACTCAAAAGAAGCAGATCTTAAAAACCATCTATTGGGGAGTAACAGTAGCAGTGAGCAATTTTCCTCTTGTTAATGCTTGCTAGGCTCTTGAATTGATCTGGCTGGCCACTCTGGGACCCAAAATGTTGGACCAAATGATCTCTGGCTCTATCCAGGCGGGCTCTTCAGTGCCTATGGATGAGTCATTTGCTCTGGTCTATAAAGCATCCTTCAACTCTATTTTACGGAATGCTAGAATGCAGCTGAAAAGCAGCCATCCTTCTAATGCCAAACGAAGCTCTGATCCAAAGTGAGTGTGGCAGAGAGCAAAGGCCGGGCTAGATATTTCCATCAGACAAGGCATTCAACTAATTGAATCTCTCTTGCCTGCTCACTGAGGCGCAAAGGTGTGGGAGGTTGAAAGGCCCTCATCAGTCAGTCGCAGCATTGGAAATCAATAGGTCTTTCCTCCCTCCTCCCTCTCCATTCGTTATAAACTTGAAGCAGCCTAGGGCTGCAGGTTCGGGGTGACATTCATTGAGTCTTTGGTTATTTGGACTCACAGAGACTCACACAAGCAGAAGGGACAGGAAAAGTGAAGTTCCCTCCTTCAGAATCAGATGACTTTGAGCAAAACTACCCAAAACACACACACAAAAAAAACCCTGGGAATAATAGTGAATAAAACATTGTTCAGAGTAATCTATTTCAGTGGGTCCCAAGTGCAACATGGCAGAAATGGGTCAGGTAAGATGAACCTGTTGCACCTGACCAACCAAGCTCATGTGCCTTTTGCAACAGACAAAATGGTGGGGGGGGAGGGGAGGTTGACAGGTTCAGCAGCTTGCTAAGTCACAGCTTGGCATGAGTTTGAAACCTCAACAGCCATCATCCTTTTATCTAAAAAGGTTTTCAAAGCTTCAAAAACCTCCCATGTCACACTGACCACTTGCAGAACATTTGCTAGGTGCCCCATCCTATAAATAATGTAGCCATAAAGTAAAAAAAAATGCAACTTCTGCTATTTGTTATCTAGACCTTAGGTTAGAGACCTAAGCACACCCTACTTTTTCTGGATTTAGAATCTCCTTTTCCTGGGCCTTGAGCTCCAACTGACCAGAAATCTTGGCCTTAAAGTAATATTTGCCTAGTCAATCCAACTGATATTTCCCTATCTGCATTCTGACCTGGACACCATGTCTTTAGCCCCAGTCAGAATGCAAAAGAAAACATGTACCATTTTAAAGTCCTGGTCCAAATCCAAGTGACTTCAGCCCTGAATCAGAGTTGCTTTCTGACCAGTTCCTCAATTTTGAGAGTAGACAGGTACAATTCATTCTTTTCCACACCAAGAAATGCTACCTGGGCCTATTGGATTTGCCCAGGGAAGATAGGTGAAAATTGAGTCCTGTTTCTTCTAAAAATCAAATCAAAAATAAAATGGAAGGAACATAAGCATTTTCCCTTTTCTAAAAAGATGAAAGTTGACAAGTTGTCCATTTCTACAGATGATTGGCAGGGACCATGGCTTTCCTGAATTAGACTCCTAGCACTGAAAAGGAATTCAAAATTCATCAAATTCTGAACACCAAACTCCAACCAAAGCAGGACAGCTACTACTTTAGGATTCCTGGTAGGCGGCCCTCCACCTTGGAGCAACAACATTTGTCATTTAGTCCCTGTTGGATAGAAGTAGGGACCAGCTGGGCTTCTTCTGGTGCAGTTATCCTGCCTTTCCCTGTCTTAACAGCAGCCTCCCAGTCCTCAGCTGGTTGCATATACTTGGCTTCCATCTCGTCCACCCAATCAGTGCTCCATTCCCACACAGGCAGGGGCTGCAATCCAAGCCTCTGTTGCACTTCTTCTGAGTTCTTCATGAGAGCCTGAGGATGCAGGAGACCATCCAGAGGAGATACAGGAGGCAAAAAGTCTGCAGGGGAGAAGAGAACAGGCACATGTTCACCACCTATGCACCAGAAGATAAGAAGCGGAGTTTCCAAGAACCCCCAATGCAGTGTGAGAACTGTGATATCAAGCCATGTCATTTGGATTAGGACTGAGAGAGCCAAATCCTCTCTCCACCATGAAGCTTATGGATTGATTGAGAACATGCTGCTATCTCTCAGCTCAGGCAGCTTCCCTGGGTTATTGGAAGTGCAAAATTAGTATGTCCACCACCTTGAGCTTCTGGAGGACATAAAAGCAACAAATAACTATAATGGCCCATTATAGCTCAGGCGAAGCTTCAACTGTCTGCATAAGTGCACCCAGGGGAAACAGTGGTCTACAGAAACAGGCACTATTTTGTTTAGCCTTCAACAATCCAGGACTTCAAGCCCCACCATTCCCAGACAGAGATGCTTTAGAACCCTCTAACTAATTTACAAGGTTGACTAGGATTCTTGGAATAATTCCTGGAATGGGGGAAGAGCTAAATATATGGAATATTTTGGGTGACCACAAATAGTTCCTCTGTTTCTAAGGAGCGTTTCATGCAGAACATAAATTTATGCCAGCAAAAAGGCAGAAGAGAAAAAAACAACCACAACTGCAGAGTACCTTGAGTATCTATAATGGATTCCAAATGGATATATGTGTGCATTTCAAGGAAATGATCAACAGGGTAAAATTCAAGTCACAATTAATTTATAGCTAGCAAATTACAGACGCCTGAGGCTTTCAGTTCATGTTTCCATTCCACTGATGGCTGCAGCTGAGCACCAATTGGATGCCATCATGTATTATTATTATTTTTTCATTTTCCTTTGTTTGCGCTGCGTGTAAACATTTGAACCAATCCATTGTTAATATATAGATGGGAAGATAATGGTGCACTTTTCTGCAATTTGCAGTACAGTTCTTGGCAGTAGGGGAAAAAGTATGCATGTTTGTGTATTCAGGGAAAGGTGATTTTAGGGAAAGTTAACTTAATATTTGCCCAGTTATTTCTCAAGTTACATATGGAGGCAACAAGGCAAAAGAGACTAAAATGGAACCCCGGCAATTGTAATGGATTGAAGAATAGAGTGATCTAATGTCTTCTGGAAATGCTGCTATTTCAGGTGATCCAGTCTAGATGCTTTATGTAAAGTGGTCCTGGATAAAGAAGAGACATTCAAAGGCTGAAACCCCTCATTTCCCCCCTGGAAATTTCAAGATGCCCTGATCCTAAATCCCTTTGTGTTTTGCACTGCAGGGACGTGAACATAAAATACAGGAATCTGGTTGTGAGATAGAGAGGGCCGTAAGGATCAAGCAGCTTAAGTCTGGATGACAAAGAGGGATCTGGCTGAGTAACTGACAGAGCTTGGGAAAGCTTCAAAGGAATCAATTAGAGAAGGTGGAAATCTCATCTTTGCCTTTGAGGAAAGGAGCATAAGAGCAGCCATCTGGCTGTTTTGTTCAGGACTGCATAATTGTGTCTAGAAGCCTTTTTTGCTCCTGCTTCTTCTTCTGAATTTGCCCCCATATTTATTTATTTTATTTATTTGCTTCCTTGCTTGTGCCATCAGTTTTGGCATGTTTAGCTCTCTCAAAATGTGTAGAAAGAGATGGGGGGGGGAGCCCAAAGCAAAATCCTTATTCTAACAGCAACAGAGAATTACTTCAGTGATAAATCAAGTTCTGCTTTCCTGGCTACCTACATTATTATCAGGAACAGAGATTGAATGGAAGTGCTCAAACCTGAACAGAAGATACCATATAAATCAAACATTCTGTTTTTTCTAGCGCGCACACACACACACACACACAAAACCCCACTCTGTGGCTGAATTTCGCTGCCCCAGAGACCATCCTTCAGGAGGTTAAGGGCGCATGCTGATTCTGCTCCTACACTTGTAGCAGTTTTCAACTGACCGGGGGGGGGGGGGGGCGAGGGGGTGGGGCGGGGAAAGGCCCTGGTTTCACCTGCCAACACCTTGGCCACCAAGTTAAATAACAATGAATGGTGTTGCAACAACTGGTAAGGATGTCAATGTTATTGAACTGAAGCGAACTAAAGTGCATTGGAATGTTTTACTTCTCCACAAGTTGAAAATCTTCAGCTTTTATAGCACAAGAGAAATAATTTGCCTTGCTATATCTGTTCATAATCCAGCCTCAATGATTCATGCTGGGCAGGAAGACAGAAAACTTGTTTTCTACTGAGTTCCTTTATCCTAATATTGTTGTGCCTGACAGATAATGATTCTTCAGAGTTTCAGGCAGGAGATTTTTCTCAGATCCCTCTGGATGCAAAGTAAGTGCCCTCCTATCAAGCTTTTCTCCAATTCTTCATTCTGCCCTTGTTTTCTAGTACTTTTAACTTTTTGGGGGAGGGGGAGAAATGAATGCCATGCAGAAAACGTCTGAAAATGTTTTCTACTGGTTCTCATCCATTAGATGAAAGTGAGCTTGTTTTTGACATTTCTTTCAAAGGAAAAGAGAACATCAGTGAATTTCTTATGACTAGAATTTGTTATTCTCATGCTTAGTAATGAAATGGACTAGAAATGAAACGTTCTGGTTTTCAATGGTCAATTTACCACCCTGGTTTTCCATACCTTCATTTTAAAAATGAAAAAAAAAAACATTATTATTAATGGTCTCTTTCCTAGAGTTTTTTTTTGGGGGGGTTGCAGATTTTTTTTCCTTTGTTTTAGATATAGGGAACCTCAGAAACTTGGAGGATAGTTAATAGCAAAGCATCTTAGAGAAGCATCCTTCCCCATCTCCAACAATAATGTCAGCTTACAAATATCACCAAGAGAAGTAGAAAAGTAATTCTTAAACCTACTGGGATTAAAATAGGAAACAAAAGTTTGTTTCTCAGGCACACAATTGGCACATTATAAAATTAAAAGCTAAATTAGCCCAGGTTCGAATCCCAGAAGGGTATTGCTAACTGATGAGAGCTAAATAGCTTGAAATAGATCTATACTAGTTTCCCTTTATTTCTTTGTCGGTAAATATAAATTCAACACAAAAATAGTTTGTCACAAAAGTGACTGCCTGCGAAGGCCCCTGGATCGGGGCTGAAAGGCAAAAGCAGATGCAGGATGCTCTGTCCCATATTTGGGTACATGAGGTTGCCCTGATAGACCCAGTGGTGGGATTCAACCAGTTCGCACCACTTCGGGAGAACCGGTTGTTAACTTTCTGAACAGTTTGGTAAACTGGTTGTTGGAAGAAATTATTAGGGCACAGAACCGGTTGTTAAATTACTGAATCCCACCACTGGATAGACTGGAACTGGAACTGTGCTGGAATCCCAGATGATCAAGGAGGCTTTCTCCATAGACTCATTGTCTTTGCAGTGAAAGGAAAGTATATTTATCTTGTCCTATAATGGAGCACAGATAACATCCAAACATAGTTTGGTGTTCCATTCAATGTGATGAAGGGAAGGACCACATGCCATTACCTGTCAAAGGCCTGTCAACTTCCTTCTTTGTCAGCCCAAAGCAGAAACTGTCCACTGCCACTGCCAGGGCTTGAGCAAAGTTGGCATCCAACAGGAAGGAACCGTCTGAAGAGCTGACCAGGCTGCAGCGAGTGCTGGTGCCGTTGTCCTCTGAAACAGATCCCCAGCCATTCACCAAAGAACCTCCCAGGGAGGCCTCATCTTCACTCAGGCTGGATGATGGGGTTTGGCAGGAACTGCGGAAGAATTTGGTGGATGAACAGGGACCTTCCACCATGTTTGGATCCTCATCTTCATCCAACACATCGTTTTCCAGCAGCTCAATGGCCAGAGGACCACAGATATAGCCATAGCTATGGGATGGAAAGAGGATGTGGGAAGTGGTTGAGTCACTGTCATCTGGCTCCCTTGAAAGAGAAAGAGGTGTTAGAACCTGAGTAATAATGATAATAGCAGCAACAGCAGCAATAGCAATGGCACTTAGACTTATATACTGCTTCATAGTACTTTATAGCCCTCTCTAAACAGTTTACAGAGTCAGCACATTGCCCCCAACAATCTGGGTACTCATTTTACTGACCTCAGAAGAATGGAAGGCTGAGTCAACCTTGAGCAGGTCAGGATTGAACTCCTGTCAGTGAGCAGTGAGTTAGCCTGCGTTCCAACCACTGCGCCACCATGGCAGCTACAACAACTGCCACAGCAAACAAACAAAACAAAATCCCAAAATAACTGGAGAGCCTCTTGAACACCGTCAGTGACATTGACAAAATCACCTTCAGTCAATTACAAAAGACAGCTTTACTTAGAACAGCTTACATCCTGCTACAATACCTTTGAACACCAATATCAAACAGCAACATTTCGCTATCGTAGGTCCTTGGGGAGGACTCGATAGGTAGATAAAAATGCCAAATCCAGTCTAAACATCTGGCTGACTGTGCGACAAACCGTAATAGCAACAGCTATAACAGCTGCAGTAGTGAATGAACAAAATTAGGACAAAGAGTTCAGCATCCGATGAGCAAAGGCACTAAATGTGTTTTGGCATTGATTACAGTTTCTAAAAATGGTAAATGGATGGTGATTGGGACTGCAGCAAATGGTGAGAGGAGAATTGCTAATTTTCATCCTTGGAGCAACCTGAGCTCAAGCTTCAATCATTCAGTTTTTAATCCAGTCATAAACCAGCAAATAAAACAAAAACATTGCAATTAATTAGGGTCAAAAGAAAAAAAACATGCACTGTATTGTAATACCACTGCATCAAGATTAACATAACGTAACGTAACGTAACGTAACGTAACGTAACACAACACAACATATAACATAACATAACATAACATAACATAACAACATAACAAACAACACAAAATAAATAAAAATGCATCTTGTGAATGCATCAGAAAAACAAAAGTGTCCCACTATTCAGTCAGAACTGAAGAAGCTTCTTGGATGAGAAGTGAAAAAACCAAGAAAGTCCAGTTGCCTTTGGGACAAGCACCTTTGGCACAACCATGACCTGGATGATTGAGACTCTCCATAGACATTTTCAAAGGAGGGTAGCCAAATTAGAAGACAGATTTCAGCCTGGAAATATTATAGTAGTGTCCATCCATGATGGTCATCACCAGAGAAAGAGGACTTCTCTATTACTCCTCTTTCTTGCAGCTTTTCCACCACCAATTCTGATGCTGTCAATCAAAAATCTCTCTCTCTCTCTCTCTCACACACACACACACACACACACAGTTTCAGATAGGGTAAGGGGTGCAGTAGTGAAGAGAAACAGATGGAACCATATCTTCCTTCCCACTTCATTGCTGGAGGTCTTCAGTCAGTGATGAAGAAGGAACACATATCACTCCACGTGATGGGTTGTTTGGATTCATTCTGTCATAACTCCAAGGATTAAACAGCAGAAAATAAAAGAAAATCTGTTGTGCGTCTGTCTCTCATCAAACTGCCCAGTCACTTTCTCCTATGCAAACCCAGATGAACTGAATGGATGAGGGATATGTTTGTGTTGCTTATCTACAAAAATGGATTGAAACAGGCAACAGCACATTACAGTGCTGACAAACAGCCTTAAGGATTACCTGCTATCTCTATTCCTATTCTATCCATACCAAGACTTTCCACCAACATACACTACTCAAAACTCATGCCATTAAAAAACTGCTTTCCTGCCAAAACACTTCATGGATAATTTTTTTTCC
Source organism: Masticophis lateralis (assembly GCA_030761175.1). NCBI lineage: Eukaryota > Metazoa > Chordata > Lepidosauria > Squamata > Colubridae > Masticophis > Masticophis lateralis. The sequence goes on along the minus strand of JAUDYJ010000008.1, from coordinate 3,737,168 downwards.
CTTAAAAACTGTACCCTTTTTGCTATGGATCCTGGGAGCAAACCCTCCCGAGTAATGCTGTCCTTAAAAGCCTTATTGGAAAGATAATAAATAGCAATAGCATTTAGACTTATATACTGCTCCAAAGTGCTTTACAGCCCTCTCTAAGCAGTTTACAGAGTCAGCATATTTCCCGCAACAATCTGGGTCCTCATTTTACCCACCTCGGAAGGATAGAAGGCTTGAGCCTGGTGAGATTTGAACTGCCAAATTGCAGGCAGCTAGCAGTCAGAAGAAGTAGCCTGCAGTACTGCACTCTAACCACTGTGCCACTGTGACTCATAATGGTTTTTATTGTATTGTCTGCTTAGCTATCTTCATTTTGTTGTTGGTTTCTTTAGTCAATACTGCCCAATAAATAACTGGTAGGCTGAGAAGAAATTGAACCTTTCTCCTAAGCATGCATGACCTCATAAGCCAGTGTAGCTTAACTGGAAAATATGTGGATTTCAGCTCTCAGAATTCCCCAGCCAACTGACTGGGGAATTCTGGGAATTGAAGTCCATGCATCTTCTAGTTGACAAGGTTGGAAAACACTGTCTTAAGCAAATGCAAATAGTCCCGTGGTAGAGACTGCCACAGACCTCAGTAGAAATAACGTTGCTGTTTTCTGAAGAAAGGAGAAATGTAGGTGAAACTGCTGGCTCAGCTACAAAAACCCAGAAAGGAAAACCAATATTATAGAGGGCTGTTTTGGCTAGCAACTGTGTGAGTCTTCATGTCTGGATTCCTCATCAGCTCACTTAAAATACAAGGTCACTGAAGATGTTAAATTAACAAGATGGATGCCACTTAAACAAGGACATGTTGTTCTTCCCTTCGTTTCTTTATTTAGAAGATATACAAGGCGCCCTTCTTAAATAAATAACTCTGGGAGGCTGGCCATCAAGACAGAAGGGAAAAAAACCCAGTATGATAAAACTCTATAGAACAAAACAAAAAATGTAATTAAAAGGATGAGCAACATACAACAAAGGCCTTGCATAACCAGTTAACAAGATAAGAACATACATATTATGTTCCACTAACTTTCTGACCCTATTTACTGGCATAATCCATAGTTGAATACTTCTCAATATTCCTCTCATTGGAAAAGACCCTGGTGTTGGGAAAGATTGAAGGCAAAAGGAGAAAGGGAGGATGAGATGATAAGATGATTAGACAGTATCATCAATGCAGTGAACATGAGCTTTGGCAAACTACAGGAGACAGTGGAGGATGGGGGGGGTGCAGCCCATGGGGTCACAAAGTGCCGGACACGACTTAGCAACTGAACAACAACAGTATTTCTATACTTCAGTCTAATTCACTGCATAATCATCTTGCCATTATGGTGAGCTTTACAGAGTTCTACCTTTCTTTGCCAGGTAAGTTCACTTTAAACATGGTAGAGGAATCCATCCATAGATGGGGGACCTTTGCTAAAGTAGAACCTCCTAGATATTTGCCCCCCCCCCCCCAAATTCTACCTTGAAAGAAAGAGCTCATGGCCCTTTTCATTCTGACCTAGCAGGTCTTCAGCTTCTAGATGCCAGACAGGTCTGTCTTAATGCATGGGCCTGATGGGCACTTGCCCGTGGCCACACGAGCATAGGGGCCCCATACTACCATGTATGTTAACCCTTCAATGCACCTTGTATCATATAAATTTAGCAACTGTTTGGCTTACAGTTCATCCCACATCCTGTCCTAAAGTTTTCAGAAACAGCAGTCTAGCATTAAAAGAAGGTGTTGAAAATGCTCCAGAAAGAGCTGTGGTGGCACAGTGGTTAGAGCACAGTACTGCAGGCTACTTCTGCTGGCTGCTGATTGCTAGGAGTTTGGCAGTTCAAGTCCCACTGGCTGAAGGTTGACTCAGGCTTCCATCCTTCCATGGTTGGTAAAATGAGGACCCAGATTGTTGGGGGCAATATGCTGACTCTGTAAACCGCTTAGAGAGGGCTGTGAAAGCACTGTGAAGTGGTATATAAATCTAAGTGGTATTGCTATTGCTATTACTGAGTATTATTGTATTGTTAAAGCCTTGTGTATTATTCAAATATTTGTCATGTTGATTAGTTGTTGCTGCACAGCATGTTTTTAATGTTTCAATACTGATTTTGTTGGAAGTGCCAATAAAATAAATATGTTTAATTTTATCGACCATTTACATTTTTATTCCTGTGAGTAGTTGTCGTAGGGGCTCCAGTACTATGCTTTCCCCGGGGCCCATAATGCTGTTAAGATGGCCCTGATGCCAGATCTAACAAAAATCCCTCAAAATCCAAGTTAAAAGTTTTAAACGTTGTTGGATGTTTCAGTTATCCAGGGAGGCTTTGCAACCAAATCAATCTTACCAATCTATAGGGCACAATATATGTATGAATAATCGTCTGATGTTTTTTTCACCACTCCATAACCTCAGCTCAGATCAGATCTAAGGGATGGGAAACATTTTGCCACCACTCCTGAATGCAACGGCCTCCAGATCAAACATTGCATTCAACCCACATCCTGCCCAAAGGTTTTCAGAAATAGCAGTCCAGCATTAAAAGAAGGTGTGGCAAATGCTCCAGAAAGCCCACCTCAGAGGTGAGAGAAACCACAAGGGCTGCTAAGATTGGGCCTATCCTTGTGAACACAAAGGGGCAAACAAGATGGTGCAGGCTTGTTTAATTTGCCTGCATTGTGTCTCAGTACTTGGCCACATGGAATTCTTCAAGACTTTGGGGTGAGAGACCAAGCCACAGTTTTTTGCAACTCATTCAAAAAATGTTTGGAATAAGAAGAATGTGTTAAAATAAAATATTAGCTTTCTTATCCAGCAGTTGTATTTTGGAGACTCTAGATAAGAGGTGTCACTCAAGGCCCATGGGCCACATCCAGCCCATGGGGTGCTTAGATCTGGCCTGCAGGGCCGCCCTGGAAACAATGAAGGTCCGGCCCGCGATGCCTCTGACAGCAAAAAGGGAGCTCGAAAAGGCCCTGTGCAGCCCCCACAAACTCCATTTTCAGCTATAATGGCCTCCTGCAGCGCTCTGGCAGCAAAAATGGAGCTCGGGGGGCTCCATTTTCACTGGCAGAGGGCTGCAGGAGACCATTGTGGCAAAAATGGAGCTTGCGAGGGCTGTGTGCAGCCACTCCAAGCTCCATTTTCACTGGCAGAGGGCTGCAGGAGGCTGTCACGGCCAAAAATGGAGCTCGGAAGCCCATTTTCAGTGGCAGAGCGCTTGGGCCACAGTCAGGGGTGCTGGCTACACACCCCTGGCCACACACACACACACACACAGGTCAAATACAACACTGATGAGGCCCTCAATGAATTCGAGTTTGATACCCCTGATCTAGATTGTAATGTAGTAAGGTAATTTAATGTAAAAAGAGCTCTGAGAATGGTTGATCAAGTACCCCTCTTTTTTGTAGGTGCTCTGGAACTTCTACTCCAAATGGATTGTACACGTGTAGAAAGAACAGTTAGTACAAGAACTATAAACAACTCTGGCTTCATAATTGCTTGGATTTCAGAACTGTGTTACTTCTAAATCCAGTTCTGCCTACTTACATGGATGCTTTCAAATGGTGGTATCTACTTCACCTTGTGCATTCATAAGCAGTCAGATGAGTCCAAAAGACTATCTCTGAAGTTTCCTTCATCCATAAGAAATTAATTAAAGCAGCCCATTTCCCACAACTGTATAGAAGGAATGTAAAACTCCATGCAGTGTTTCTTAACCATGGCAACTTCAAATTTAGAGACCTTCAAATTTCTAGGTTCTACCATACCTCATGACCTAAAATGGACACCCAACGTCAGAAACGTCATCAAAAAAGCACAACAAAGAATGTTCTTTCTGCGCCAACTCAGAAAGCTCAAACTGCCCAAAGAGTTGCTGATCCAGCTCTACAGAGGAATTATTGAGTCTGTCATCTGCACCTCCATAACTGTCTGATTTTGTTCTGCAACCCAACAAGACAGACCCAGACTTCAGAGGATAATTAAAACTGCAGAAAAAACAATTATTACCAACCTGCCTTCCATTGAGGACCTGTATACTGCCTGAGTCAAAAAGAGGGATGTGAAAATATTGACAGACCCCTCACATCCTGGACATAAATTGTTTCAACTCCTACCCTCAAAACGATGCTATAGAGCACTGCACACCAGAACAACTAGACACAAGAACAGTTTTTTCCTGAACGCCATCACTCTGCTAAACAAATAATTCCCTCAATAATGTCAAACTAGTTTCTAAGTTTGCATTACTATTAATCTTCTCATCGTTCCTATCACCCATCTCCTCCCACTTATGACTGTAACCCTGTTGCTGGTATCCTTAAGATTTATATCATTATTTAAATACAATGACTATCATTAAGTGTTGTACCTTATGATTCTTGATGAATGTATCTTTTCTTTTATGTACTCCGAGAGCATATACACCAAGACAAATTCCTTGTGTGTCCAATCACTCTTGGCTAATAAAGAATTCTATTCTATTCTATTCTATTCTATTCTATTCTATTCTATTCTATTCTATTCTATTCTATTCTATTCTATTCTATTCCAATTTGAAGAGGTGTGGACTTCAAGTCCCAGCATGTTTTGGCTGGGGAATTCTGGGAGTTGAAGTCCACACCTCTTAATATTGCCAAGATCGAAAAACACTGTTCTATGGATAGGAGATGGAGTGGGTGGTCACAAAGACAATAACTAATAGTAAGTCTTCTAGTAACTGTAGTTCTATTAACCAAAATGTGTGTTTTGCAATAAAGTTAAGTTAGGCATCTGCATAGCTTTTGAATGCTTAGGCTACAAATACTTTTTTTATCTCAGAGAAATCACTTAGTTTCTCCCTGCCGAAGGCAGAGTTTTACATTTGTCAAAACTAAAATAATCCTGCTACTTCAGTCACAAAGGAAGTATACTAGTACATTTTTCCGTGCCTGAAGAGGAGATATGGCTTGGAACTGGAAGGCGATGTCACTGGCACCCAGAACCAGCGGAAGATGGTTAAACATTGCTGAAAACATTAAGTTGGCTGCCGGTTAGCCTGCCTAGGCTTTAAGAAGAGCTGTAATTATCTCAGGGGAGTCACTGTGCTTCCCATAAAATCTGCTACTTTGTCTCCCAGCCCCAGTTACCAAAGTGTAAGGAGTCAACCTTATGGGACAAGCTGTCCTCAAACCACCAAAGCAGCAGTTATGGGACATTTGTTTTAGCAGTTGACAGGCTGAAGCTGGAGCTTTATATGCAGTTTCCTTAAGTCCAGCTCTTTGCATCTCCATGGAGTCTACAAGACAAAATCCCAAAAGTGTTTTTTCAAAAGGCAATTGGACTTTGTTTTTGCTTGAAAACATTTCACTTCTCATCCAAGAAGCTTCTTCAGTTCTGACTGAATAGTGGAGAATGGAAGGATTTATATTCCTTGCAGTCATCTGGTCATTAGCACTCTTTCTGAGAGTCCTTTTATTTGTGCCCTCAGGGTCACCTAAATAGTGCAAATGGGCGTGGAACCTTCTTGGAACTGCTGAAAGGACCGTGTTGTAAACACTCATATTTATAGCCGTGATCTGGATGACTGAGAATCTCCATAGACGTACAAGGTGAAGAGAAAAAGGCATAGAATCAGACTGGGATGTGACCAATATTCACAGATAATCCTGAAACCACAAGGCCAGATGTTCTAGTGACCACTTCTGCATTCTTTCGTTATGATTACTGAAACAGGAGCGAAAGTGTTTTCTGCTATATAGCTCCATTCTTTTTTACCATAACTAGTCCAAGGAAACCTCCTTGATTTGGACATGGGCAATGGATACTAAGGATTAGTGAAGAGCCTCAGATAGCTCAACAGGCTAGATAGCCTGTTATTAACATTCAGCTGTCTGCAATTATTGCAAGTTCGAGGCTCAAGGTTGACTCAGCCTTCCATCCTTTCTAAGGTAGGTAAATTGAGGACCCAGTTTGTGGGGGCAATAAGCTGACTTTGTATAAAAATATACAAAAGTATAAAGGCTATTGCTTAACACATTGTAAGCCGCCCTGAGTCTCCGGAGAAGGGCGCATATAAATCTAATTTTTTTTTAAAAAGTGCACCTACTGTAGATCTTGAGTCAATTCATGCTCATTCCTAGGATGACTCTGGACTATTAATTTCTCTTTCAGTTTATTTGTATTTTGCAAGATTGCTTCATGAACATTATGCTGATCTGGATTACTGGTTACAGATTAACAGAGTTGGAAGGGACCTTGTTGGTCATCTAGTCCAACCCCATGCCCAAGCAGACCCTACACCATTTCTAACAGATGGCAGTCCAGTTTCTTCATGAAAGCTTCCAGTGCTGAGGTTCCCACAACTTCAATGGAAGGCAAGCTGTTCCACTGGTTGATTGTTCTCACTGTCCAAGATCCCTCTCAGAAATTAGTGCTGGTTTCACTCAGTCTATATGTGTACTTTTGGTTGACAGCATATCACTGATGTAGGCTGATCTCAGAAAAGTGGACCTGACTTGATATACATAGATGAGAGATCAACAAGAAATCTCAGTGTTGTAGGCTAGTATGTGCCCATAAAACCACCAGTGACAGCTAGTTCTCACATGGTCAAGAATAAACAACATGACAACCAGATCTGGTACTTATCTGGCTATTCACAAAACAAAGAATAGATGAAATGTGTCTGTCCTAGAATTGGTTTGAATCATGAGTAGGAGAAATGTTTATAATGGCTTCTTCATTTTTCTACAATAAAATCTTTTATTTCTTCCCATCCAGCTTGCCAGGGAGAGCTTGACTCAACTGCAACTTTGTATTGGGAATTTTAAAGCATAACCAAGTTTCAAGTTTAACATTCTCATTGTTTCCAATGATCTCCTTTTTTTTCTGACTATAAATACATATATTAGATGGAATCTGCATGTAGGCACGTAACTGGGAATTAAAAATAACCTTAAAATGTATAACATGCAAAAAAAGAGAACATATTGGACAAAATAATACATTAAAATAAATCTGCCATATGCCATCTTATGTGCACTTGTTTAAAAATGAAGCTTTTGAAGCAAAAATAGAATGATTCAAAGTTAGGATTAGATGAAGAGGACATGAAGGGAATACTAAATCTGAAAGATGTGTCAAACTCTGTTTCTCAACGCAATGAGGGATATATACAAGGGGCAAACTATTTAGGGTGTAAGACAATTCAGCATGGCCAAGTCGCATAAGTCAATACAGTGTGGCCAACTTGCCATGGCCAACTCACTGCAGCCAAGTCACTGGGGGACAACTCACCATGGCCAACTCAACACAGGATAACTTGCCACAGGACAAGGACAGGACACTAATATCAAAGAAATGGTGGAATAGAATAATTAAAGGATACAAAAGGGGGGGTCAAAATGAAATGTGAATGAGAAAAATTAAAATATTCTTTAAATTATTTTAAATATTTAAATTGAATTGTTGAATTGGCCAGCCACAAATTGTCCTGCCATGAGTTGGCCATGGAAAGTTGGCCGTGGTGAGTTGGCTTCACAAAGTTGCCCCATTCTGGACTATTTATGCCTGTCCTCACATAAACTCTTCTTAATGAACTTTGATGTTTGGTAGATGTTTACCTTTGACAATCAGTTTCTGTGCTGAGTTCTAGGTATTCTGCCACCTCTTCTGGGGTGAGAACTGTCTCCTGGTCATCGCTGAGAGATACAGGGACTGAAGCTGAGGAAAGCTGATTGTAAGGCAAGGTGGGGAAGGACTGGTTTTCATCCAGAGACTCTTTGACCGTCTTCAGAGAATCCTTGTCCAGCTGCTCATTCATGAAGTCCTCTGGGGGATCAAGATAGCATGTACAGGAGCACCTGAGAAACAGGGAACAAGTACAGATAGTAAATGACTGGCAAATAATTTCTCTCTTTAAAAAAATGACAAAAGAATAACTCAAAATCTGAGAAAAGAGGCCATTTCTCTATGCTTTTAGCTAATTTTGTTTTGAGGAGCATACACACACATTTTGGTGCATGTGAGTGGGAATCGTAGGATTTGTGGTCTTGATTTCAAAACTGGAGGGTACCAGGGAAGGCTGATCTAGCATCTTAGAGTTCAGACTCCTTCAAGTCCTTTCACATATAAGCATCTGAGTCTTTGGGGGAAACAAAAAGGATATTGCCGACTTTGATTTTCTAATTGCAATCCTCTGGTTTTAGTATCTAAAAAAACCCTTGAAGATCAGTTCCCTTCCCCAGCAATTACTGTTTGGTGGCTGCAACTGGAATGTCAGCTGCAGATTGTTAAACACTCTCACAAAATGGCTACCAAGTGGGGAGTTGGTACACAAGAGCTCTGGTGACACAAGTGCAGTATTGCAGGCAAACTCTGCTCATAGCCTGGAGTTTGATCCTGACAGGACTCAAGGTTACTCAGAAGGATGCTTCTGAGGTCATTAAAATGTGAACCCAGATTGTTAGAGGCAATATGCAAATAGTGCTTTGACATTGTAAACCACCCAGAGTGCTATAAAACTCAGCACCCAGAGTGCTATAAAGAGCAGTTATATAAGCCTTAATGCTATTGCTATGGTGAACATGGCCTATTAGGAGAGACCCATGTACCATTTATGCCTGTTGCCCCATAAACTCTTATTACTGAACTTTGAACTTTGTACCAGGAGGTAGACTGGTTAGAATGTGTCTAATGCTTCTTTCCAGAAAGAAAAATCTTCCTGCCTCGCTACACAACTTAATCTTCTCTTTCTTGTTAGACAAGTAGAGAGATTTGCAGATAAATCCCTGGGTCAACTATCATTTCCACCATTTTTGCTTTCTATACATCCAGCAAGGGGACCAAGAACATTCTTGGGAATGAGGGCAATGTTTCAGGCTAGCAAGTAAGGAACCTGAGAGGCCCAAGAGAGATGCTGCTTGCATCCAAGAGTTCCATTTGCCTCTCCTGATTCCATGCCGTCAGAACTTAGAAATTTGGGAAGGGAAAAATTCACCCCTTTTCTCGTTTTCAGGGGCAGCACAAGGGCTCAGTGGTTAAGATGCTTGTTTTGTCAGCTGGAAAGTCAACTGCCCAGGTTTGAGACCTGACCAGCACTTGACCAGAGGTGGTATTCAGCCGGTTCGCACCAGTTAGCACAAACCATTGGTGAAAATTTGGCCAAGGTCGCCGAACCAGTAGTGATGGCTGGCTGGCCATGCCCCCAAACCGGTCCCCCGGTTGCTGCTTGCTTGCCCCGCCCACCATTTTTGTCGCTGCCATGTTCTTCGTGCACATGTATCTCATTGCCTTGCAAGTCCAATGGGATGTGCATGTGCAAAGAACATAGCGGCGATGGCAGCAGCTTTTTCCGCGACCTCTGGTACTTTTCGGGGGCCTGTAGCCAGCCACCACAGCTGCAAAGTGGCTCTCAAAGAGGCAGTGGCTGGGAGGCTTCTTTGCCAGCCACTTTCCAGCAGCAGCGGCTGGCTGTGGGCCGCTGAAAACTCCGCTCAGCTTGCCTTCTGGACTCTGGACCAGCCACCATGGAAGATAAGCAGCCTGAATAAAGAGGCAGTGGTGGGGGAGGAAGTGGGCTAGGTTCGGCGCCACTAAAGGAGGGGAAACAGGGGCACCTGGCGAAGGGAGGGTAGGGGTAGATAGGTGGAAATTCCAAAAAATTTCCAACCTTTTCCTGTGGCCATGGCTAGGTCGGGGGGGGGGGTGTCATGTGACTGAGTGGGCGTGGGTGTGAGTGACATCAAGTTGTCCATGCCACTCAGTCATATGCCCCCCATCTAGCCACACCCACCAAACCGGTATCAAAAAATTTTGAAACCCACCACTGCACATGACGGAGTGAGCTCCCATTACTTGCCCCAGATTCTGCCAACCTAGAAGTTCGAAAGCATACAAATGCGAGTAGATAAATAGGTACCACTTTGATGGGAAGGTAACAGAGCTCTGTGATGTCATGCTGGCCACATGATTGCAGAAATGTCTTTGGACAGCACTGGCTCAACGGCCTTGAAACAGAGATGAGCTCTGCCCCCTAGAGTCAGCAATGACTGGGGGTAAAATCCGCAGTGTCTCCTTTCTCCACCCCAGCAGATCAAGTTAGATAGCAAGCCCCAGACAGTGAACCCAGCCTACCATTCTCACCTCCTTGGCCCAATTACATCTTTCTAGCAGATTTCCCAAACTGAACTGAATATCTCCCTTTTACAAGTCTGTCAGAAGCTGTGAGTGATTTCAGACCCGGAAGCATGCCCATTCCCATGTCAGGAGCTGCACCATCATTTGCAAAGCTCTCCCTCAGCCCTCCTCTCTACCTCTCCCTACCCCCAAAGAGCAGGCAAAGTTAGCAACAGCCATTGTCACTTGCGTGTCAGTACATTGTGCCTGTCACTTTACACAAACCTGAAACAAGCACCTTAAAAATAGCATTCCTGTGTGAACTTCAGTTCAGTGTCCGATAAAAGCTTCCAGGTGTTGCTACTGTTATTCTCAAAGAACTGAAAATGATACTTATTCATGTATGTGTTTCGTTTTTATTTTAAGAATAGATCTCAGAAGAATAGAATAGAATAGAATAGAATAGAATAGAATAGAATAGAATAGAATAGAATAGAATAGAATAGAATAGAATAGAATAGAATAGAATAGAATAGAATAGAATAGTTGAAAGGGACCTAGGAGGTCTTCTAGTCCAGTCCCCTGCTCAGGGAGGAAACCCTATATCAGTGATGGCTAACCTTTTCTGGACCAAGTGCCAAAAGCGTGTGGGCCCCCACATGCGCCCTGCCCTTACACATGCACACCATCCCCACATATGCCCCCCTGCATGCACGCACAGCCTCCCACACACGCCCCACCCCCATGCATGCATGCATGAATCCCCTGGTGCTCCACCCCTTGCAAATGTACGTGTGACCCCCCCTGGTGCCCCACCCCTCACACATGTGCACATAATCCCCCAGTGCCCAGTCCCCTGCATGCACCCTGCCCTCCACGCATGCATGGCAGAGACCTGAAGACTGACAGGCGGGAGACACGCATGCATGGCAAAGCTGAACTGGAGCAATGGCTCATGTGCCCACAGAGAGGGCACGGGTGCCACCTCTTGCACACATGCCATAGGTTCGCCATCACGGCCCTATACCATTTCAGACAAATGGATATCTAATCTTTCTTAAAAACTTTCAGTGTTGGAGCATTCACAACTTCTGGAGGCAAGTTGTGATTAATTGCTCTAACTGTCAGGGAATTTCTCCTTAGTTCTAGGTTGGTCCTCTCCTTGGTTAGTTTTAAAGTCAACATCTTGCTAGCTCCCATAATAATGGGCAGAGATAGTGAAGATCATTCAGGCAGCACAGACACTACCAGGCTGCTGTTATTATCTAGATATCATCCACTTGTTCTAACAAAACAAAACAAATACTCCACTTAGTTGAGCAGGCACGCTAGACAGCACAACACCCACTCAAATTTCAGCTACAGCTGCCAACTTACATTCCAAGGGACATCACACAGATATCCACTCAACAAGACAATTCTTGGAGGAAATTAAAATGAGTCTGCTTTGTCCTTAAGACATCTCTCTCTGCTCAAGCCCATCCCTGGATATTTGTTGCTTGTCTTGAGTTTAGCAACATTATATGGATGCTTCTATTGGATTTTATGCAATGGCTTAACATGTTTTATATTTATACTTGGTACATCAGAAAGGATTTATTCTAACCATAAGTGACTTAGAAAGATTTTTAAATCAATAAATAAAATTAAAAAAACTGCATTTCCTCTCTGCTAAAAAAAAAAATGCTGCAATGTCAGAGAACCGAAGGGAGACGGGGCAGAGTCAGTAGAGGCAGCAGTATGTTCCCTTCTGAATATCTTCTAGACAGTTTTAGAGAGAGAAGCAATCAAAATGGGCGCTGATACTTCAGTTCACGTACCGTTTCTTTATATTAGAAGTTTAGTTTTTAGGTTCTTATATCCAACGCTACCCAAATTCCTAAGAGTATGTGTTAGTGAGTAGAAAAAAAGTAAAAAAAAGGAAATCCCATCATTCAATCTATCTTATAACAGAATAACAGAGTTGGAAGGAACCTTGAAGGTCTTCTAGTCCATCCCCCCTAATAATATGTATTAGGGTAGAAAGTCATAACTTTAGTTTTGGCAAGATTCTGCCATTTAGAAGGAGACGAATAAAATATTGGAGTTGATAGGGTTTCACTGTTGTCTTTAGGTTTGGGCCTGATAACTTTACCCTAAAGTTATGTTAACAGAATTTTGCAAGTCTGAAAGTACAAATCTTCTACTGTCTCTTTTACATATGGATAAACGAAGGAGGAGGGTCCCTTCTGAACCTCCCATTCCAGCCACCATGCAGCTGCTGTGGGTTTATGTGCCTATGTGTTGCAGTTAAAAGTACAGTAGATGAAGCTTCCTATGAATTGAGCTGGACTCTTGGTAATTACATGAATATGTTTAAGTGATGAAAATAAACTATGTAAAGCGGTTCAGGATTCTGTCTATTTCTCCATCTGTTTATCAGCACAATAACTCTCGTGATTGATTAACGTGGCCCCAAATCTATTGCAGGGGGAGAAAAATTGAGTTCAAGAACGGGGAGAAGGAGGAGGAGAGAGGGAGGAGGAGGAGGAGGAAGGAAGGAAGGAAGGAAGGAAGGAAGGAAGGAGGGAGGGAGGGAGGGAGGGAGGGAGGGAGGGAGGGAGAAGGAAGGAAGGAAGGAAGGAAGGAAGGAAGGAAGGAAGGAAGGAAGGAAGGAAGGAAGGAAGGAAGGAAGGAAGGAGAAATAAATGGCCATCACAGAACTTACACATGTAAGACAGATATCATGCCTTGTAAATAGAGAAGCAAGTTATAGAATCATGTAAATTTACTCTGTTTAACCTATCTAATCCTAATCAGATGTACAGACATGAGCTCAGAGTTTAGCTCCATGCTCAAGCAGCCCTTTTGGCAAGCAAACATATTTTGCCTGCTGAACAAAAGGAGCAAGTGTTTTATGTGAAATGAGATCTGCTCCTTTTCCTCTTATTTGAGTGTAGCTGTAATCTTGAGATCATCTGAAGTGGACATGCCAACCTTTCCTTCTCCAGGACCAGAAAGAAATATTTGGGACATGCACAGGAGTCTCTTGTCAAAGAAAGGAGAAACCCGGGAAATGTACTTCAGCCACTCCTCTTACACAAACTCTACTCTGCTCTCCTTTGCAACCAAATGAATTTTCAATAGAGCAGTCAATTATTGTGTAATTGCCCATAAATTTAGAATGACACCAAAATTATTTCATGCAAGATCCAAGGACAACGTTTTTCTCTTTATAAATGTGGGATTCAAAGGGGCAGCAAAAAAGGATGGAGTCAGCTGATATTTCACTAATGGATTGATTTACTTGCCTGGAATGATAATTGCCCATTTACTTAAATAGCTGGGCACTTGTACAGAGGCCTGTCCCGTTCAATGAGAAATGCTCCCTTCTAGCCAGGCACGGAATCATCCCATGATTTGTAGCTTTTTAAGTGCAAAATAGGGAGACAGGATAGTTGGGATTCATTTCCCCGCCACATTTGTTCCTGCCACCCTGATGATCCATCATAAGGGTGCCTCTGAATAATATGCAAAGTATGTAGATTTCCCTACTTGGTGCTAGAGGAAGGAGCAGGCCATTTATTCTACTATCTGGCACAACCAGAAGATGAGTCAGCATAGGGTGAACTCTGAGTTTTCTGCAAGGTGGCTCTCTATCAAAAGTTAGAGGAGAAGCAGAAGAAATCCTGTTCTGCAAAGGGTTGCAAGCCAACCACCATCTTGTTAATTCTCATCTGGGCTTCCTTTAAGTATCATGAGAAAAACAATTGAACTATTGGGTCATCAGTGACTGGGAGGGAAAGTGTTTTTAAAATGATGTCTTCTTAGTGCCTTTTAACAGAGTTATTAACAAAATAACAGAGTTGGAGTTCTTCTAGTCCATTCCCCTGCTCAGAGCTTGGTAGTTTGCATGTAGATATTTCATTACCAAACTAGGGAATATCATCAGTGCTAGTGGTGTGGGGTTGCTCCCTGTATGTACAGTAGCTTGCATTGCCAATGCTGGTGGGGATGTGAGTTTCTCCTTGGTTAGCGCCTCCTCTTTACCAAGGAGAAAACCATACCCTCAACAACACTGGTAGGGCAAGCCACTATATATGCAAGGAGCTAACCCCACACTCACTAGCACTGATGATGTTTCCTAGTCAGGTGCAAGCAAACCACCAACTTTAGAGACCACCAAATATTCCATAATTTAATCTTGATCTACATCTATTCATTTCTATTGATATTTTAATTGAATTCAAGGGTTTTTTTTAATATTAATTTTGGTACTTGGTTTAAAAATGCAATCAATAATATTTAGGATCCTGTCTCATTTTTGCTATGTATAATTCCTATGAGTTCTACACTGCTTTAGTCTCAAATAATCCAGCATCTCTGAGGTTTACATCAGGGGTGAAATGCTCCCGGTTCAGACCACATCGCCCAATCTGGTAGTGATGGAGGCGGGTAGTTTGGAGAACCAGTTGCAAAAATCTCTCCCCCCCCCCCCCGCATGCCCAGCTGAGCCGCACAATCATCAGAGGGTTTCTCTTTTAATTTTTAAAAGCATTTTTTCTACAACCTCTTCGGCCGAAAAAATGCTTTTAAAAGTTAAAAAAAAAAAACCTCTTATGATAGTCCGGCTCAGCTGGGATCATCAAAGAGATCATCAGCTGACGATCCCAGCTGAGTTGCCTGATCGGCAGAGGCTTTTTTTCTTTTAAATGCCTCTGACGATCCAAGCTGAGTTGCCTGATCGGCAGAGGTTTTTTTTCTTTTAAAAGCTTCTGATGATCCAAGCTGGGTTGCCTGATCGGCAGAGGTTTTTAAAAGAAAAAAAGCCTCTTCCGATCAGGCAACTCAGCTGGGATCGTCAGAGCCTTTTGAAAGCATTTTTTAAAAATCCCTTCGCCAAAGAGGTTGTAGAAAAAATGGTTTTAAAAGGAAAAAAAATTGGCCACGCCCACCCAGTCACATTACACCCCTCCCACCAAGCCACGCCCACAGAACTGGTAGTAACAAATTTTAGACTTCACCACTGGTTTACATCCTCTTAATCTTATGTACCAGGTAGAAAGAGGGTTGCAGAAAGAGGCTTGAGATTAAGATAAACAACCAAAATATTCAGATCCCATCTTACTCTTGCTTGGTGCTAGAATCTCGGAGATCTTGAAAACCGGGTGGAATAGGAGGAGGTGGTGGCAGTGAAGGGCCATTTTGTGAACTGCACAGTGAGAACTTGGAGGAGCTGTAAGTTTTTAGCACCTTTTTTGTCCTCCCTAAGAAGGAACATAAAGAGAGAGAGAAGATCAACAAACGGCAACTTTTCCACCATCCTCGCTTCATCCATATTGGACAACTGGCTCAAACAATTACCTCCCTTGTTGTCATCCAAATCAAAATAAATCCTTACAGTTTAGTCCCTTTAAATTATTACTATTACTATTACTATTATATCTATGTATAATGTATCTTATCAAAATGATCAAAATCATTGAGCAGTGCACAATGGCTTAAAAGAGTTTTGAAAAGGAGTAACAATACAGGACCAAATACAAGTTGGGAAATACACACACACACACACACACAATTATTGGATAAGTACATGAATTGGTTTGCTTTCTTCCCATCTCCAGCAAATGAGAGATGAGCCAATTTAAAACTTCAAACATATTTCCCCTGAAAGGCTCATTAAATAGTCATCCAAAGCCTCTCTGGGTGGGTGGATCCAATCCAGATTAGGATACACCTTATGAGTCTATCAAAGAAAGAAGAGGAGAGGTTCAAATAAATGCCAACTGAGTCTTGGACAAACTGATAGGCATATAGTTTCCTGCAGTTATTGGGAAAAGATTAAAGCCATAACACTTTACAGCATTTCTCACAAACTGGTTTCTACAATTAGGTGTCTTCTGTAGAGAAGGTGCCCACAGAGTCTCAAGAAATAGAGTCTGTAACATGGTACGGGCTATAACTTATCTGTCATTGCTTGCTTGTTTGCTAAGACAGATACAGTACCTTCCTTGATTTTTTAAGCCAGAGGACTCTCCCCTCAGACCAGACCTGTCACAAATCAGGTCTGTGCATTATGTGTTCAGCTCTGGACTTCAGCAAGTAACTGGTGCCAAACCAGTTTTAAATCGAAGGAAGGAAAGAACAAGGAAAGAATGTGAGTCGTGCCTTGGGAAGATTTTCTTTGCTTGTGACATTTAGACTGAAATCACACATGCATTTTTAAACTGCTTTAATTAGCACTCCTACACGTCAATTAAGGTGTGTTGCCACCATTTCCAAGTTCTGTTATCCCTGTTTTAGAAAGCACCAGGAGGAGATATTCCCTTGGCTATTCTACACCAGATGCTGACCCCAGATGTTTCATTACCTGCCCAGCCCATGTGCAACACCCTGATACAGTCCCCTGAGTAAGTCTCAAATTGGTGTTAATTGCTGCTGTCTTCTTTGCCTATCTTTCTATTGGTCACTTAAACAGACATGGTCATGGGGAAGCCCTGTCAGTTTTGCTGGACAAGAAAGAAGCAGATTGATAATAGAAGCCTGCGCCAATGACAATGTCTGACTACATTCTCCATCCATGTTTGAGGAGTTTGGAGCATACTTTAAGAATTGGAGACACTCTAGGCTCAACACTTGTTCACACAGTTAGCTGTCCTCCAAAAATTCAGACTGGAGCTTTTTCAGTAGTTCCTAAAGAAGCAGACTGAATTTGGGACTTCTCTTGGGTTCTCTAGCAGTGATTTGCCCCAGATTATAAATGCAAAAAAAAAAAAAAAAGCAGGGGAAAGCAGTAATAACAACAAAATACAACCTGGACAGCTGCAGTCATAAAGAGCAAAATTAAACAGATCAAAGTGAAAGAGAAATGTACTCATGGAGGACTCCATAAACTAAACAGTATAGGGAGGTTGAAATGACTCTGGAAACTGATCTTCTGCAATTATGATGGCAACAGATGCTCTTGAGAGTGAGATGGGTAGTTTCCAGATTTAATAAATAAATAAATAAATAAAAAATGTTCTCCCTTTGAAAAATGTCAGGGATGTTAAATGATGAAAGATATAACAGCTAGGCTGCTAGCAAGAGCAAGGTATACAAGATATGGGATCCTGCATGCCACAGTGAAAGATTTCCACAACTTTATCAGATCTTCCAAAGCATTATTCAATCCAGTATTAATCTTTGAAGTCTAAACAACTCGATGGTCAACTATTTAAGAGATTGCCTCTTTTATTATGAACCTGACTGGCCATTTAGATATGCAGAGGTCCCTCCGATGGTGTCCTCCTGGTCACCATCGGACCAGGCTAATTTGTATCATCTGCAGAAGATAATGCAGAAGATCTTCTCCAGTGGCTTTCCCAAACTATGGACTCTATCCTCTTGTCCTCTTGAGTGTTCTTTCCTAAGAAAAAATAGTCTTATAGATCTTCTAAGGAAATAAATTTGTGAATTCAAGCCTGAGACATCTTCTTAGCTTGCTTATCAGCAGAAAGAAATAAAATTTAAAATATGTTAAATGGCATGTGTGAAGCCAGTCTTTCAGGAGAGCATTTAGTAATAAAGTAGTGATTTGGTTTATTCTTCTGCTTCTGGCTGAGCTTTTGATTTGGCACCAGATTACTCAAAGAAGCAATTTCCTCTCTTGCTGGCTGCCCTTGGAACTCATCAGCAGAGACCTTTTTAATCTGCTCATTGCATTGATGGGTCAGTAAAAGAATAGGTCACCCTTTTTGTAATGGCCCTAATGGCATCTGGGGAGGTTCACCAGCTTTGTTTTAGCTTTTCAACACAATTCTGCAGATTCTATAATTCTTCTTGATTTATGAACCACTCATTTTATCACATAATTATCCTTTGGATCTTACTCTTAAATGCATCTTAAACATAATTTGGATTTCTCATTGTCTTCTTCATGGAAGGATGGATGGATGAATGGACAAACAGATATATTCACTTTCCAGTCTATGGCTGAGAGAGAATGACTAGCCCAAAGTCTCCCAGTTGGCTTCCATGCCTAAGGTGGGACGAGAACTGGGTCTCTCCACTCCCATTCCAGTATCTTAGCCATTACACCCCACACTGCCTGCAATCTGAAGTAGTAAATTTCAAGGAAAGCTTTATTGCTTGATTATCCTGGAAATATAAACTGGCCTTTCATCAGGGCATTTGAATGCTCTAAGAGCAGCACACATAATACAAACCAGCATCACAACCATTTATAAAGCCCTTTTGTGAGTCACACCATTACATCTTTTCTCCCAGAAGATCCAACTTGGCCAGATTGGCTATTCATTGCAGACACTACTTCATGAGTAACTGAGGAGGAACTATGGACACAGGATATTTGGGGAAAGTGTGGTGGAGGCCTTGTACATAGATTACAAGGAAAATCCTCATCAGCAGTAATGATGGTGCCTCATTAAGCATTTGAAAGGGCTTCCGAGTGCCCTCTTGGTTGGAGAGTCAACTTGTCGGCTCAAGGCTCATCTGGCAGTGAGAATCCCATAATAAAGCAATGGCAGCAAAGCACAGAAGTACACAAGGAGTTGCATATATTTAGCACCAGAGCAGACTATATAAACACACTGTTCAAATAGTATATAATACCTTCAGTTTTAGAGCTCTTTAAAGCTGAACTATTGCGAATCAGGCCAGTATTTAAACAACAGAGTTCAACAAACATTAAAGAGGAAGAGACCTTGATTCTCTGCAAGCATACAAGCTTTGCATTTAGATCTATTCAACAATTCCATGGAATTTTTCTTTCCTGATCTTTTTATTATCCTTCCTTCCTTCCTTCCGTCCTTCCTTCCTTCCTTCCTTCCTTCCTTCCTTCCTTCCTTCCTTCCTTCCCTCCCTCCCTCCCTCCCTCCCTCCCTCCCTCCTTCCTTCCTTCCTTCCTTCCTTCCTTCCTTCCCTCCCTTCCTCCCTCCTTCTTTCCTTCCCATCTGGAGAACTGATTCTCATAGATGGCCTCCAAAATACTGGCACTTATTTATAACTTCTTGAGGGATATAGGTAGATGTCATGTACAATTAACTACCTATAGTTCTTCAGTCATCTTGACTTTCTACACTTCCATTCGATGAGCATCGTTCTTGGAGACTTTTTCCATCAGATAGCAGAAGGCAGCAAGGGAGATTATAGGTGGATGGATGGATGGATGGATGGATGGATGGATGGAGGATGGAAGGAAGGAAGGAAGGAAGGAAGGAAGGAAGGAAGGAAGGAAGGAAGGAAGGAAGGAAGGAAGGAAGGAAGGAAGTCCTTGATCATCTTGCAACAATAAAAGTAGCACAAAAACAATCAGAGAATGAAGTAGAAGAATAGAAACTGCTTTCATATTATCTGACATATGCTGTCAAAGACTCAAAGGAAAAACAAGTTGCCTGCGGCAGTCCAGAATTAGTCATTAAGTAAAATAAACATAAGCTTATGGCACTAGGAAGGAAGGCACCACAGAGATTAGCTCTTCTGTCCTTAATTTTTTTTTCTACTGCCATGCTCAACTTTTCAGCATTTATTGTGGGATGATAAATCACAATAGAAAAACAGCTTCTCTATAGCAAATTCATATGGTGATGTGGTAATAAAGCACCCAGGGACCAGAATAAATAAAAGCATTTGATGAGCCTAACTTTAAAATGGTTTCTCCCTCCTCCCAGTACCTCCAAAAGAAGAATTAAAGAGGTGGGGAGCCACTATCATCCCTTTTCTATTAAAATATTTCCAGCTGAATCTAAGATGACCCTCCTATTTAAAGAAGAATTTGGGAAAAATCTGAGGTTTCACTGGATATCCAGTGATACTCTGCTGCTCTCTGCTGGAATAGAGAAAGAGATGGAAACATCTTAGACATGAACCCAGTAAGAAGAACCCTTACAAAAACAAGAAGTGAGATGACATTATTGTAAAAGTCTACCAAACCAATCCCACCACCATATCTTTACCTGGACTAGCCAACAGCTTTGCTTATTTTCAGAATTTTAAATCAGATTGCAAAGCACTAAAACCAGGGATGACAGTAGGAAAAATAGAAGTGTGTCAAATATGACTTTTCTTACAATTTTTTTTTCATTTTTCCCACATAAATTTGGTTTGTGACATCTGTGAAAGTTTTTTAAACTTCATCTTAAAATAGTCATTTATTTTTTTATATCCTGCCTTTAGTATTTTTTTAATAAACAATTTAAGATGTAGAATATATTTAACATTCCTTCTTCCTCCTACAACTCCCACAACAATACCCCTATGAGGGGAGTTGGCCTGAGAGAGAGTGAGTGGGCCAGGGTCACCCAGCCAGCCTTTTTTGGTTAAGGCAACAGTAGAACTCACAGTCTCCTGGTAATTGGCCCATGATTGTCCAGTTGGCTTCCATGGTTAAGGTGGAACTAGAACTCATCTTCTCCCAGTTTTTAGCCTGATGTCTTAATCATTAGACCAAGCTATCATGCATATATGCATTTTCTTATCCCATACTCATGCACACACATACATTACACACCCAAAATTTCTAGAACAAAGCATTGTTCAATGGCATTAAAACTAATATCAGTTACTGGGTAACTTAGAAATAAAGTTAATTTTTGTAACATATAGGTTGTGGTACATCATCTTGCAATATCAAGGGATTTTTTTTAAAAAAACCTCTTCTTTTAAGCTGGAAAACTGTACTGCCAGATTTAGGGGAAATATTTGGAAAATATTTGGCTTCAGTTTTCATTTTGGTTCCCTAATTAAAACTAGGTTAGTGGCTCTGCTGCACCAATCAGAAATAGGGCTCATAGCACTGGCCTTCTCTCCGAGTAGCGTCTCTCTGACAAGATGTAAAAAGTAGTCTTTTACCCCAGTAACTGGCTTGCATCTGGGATACAAATTTCCTTCCATTTTTCCGGTCGGTATATGTGAAAATGAAATATTGAAGACAATATTAAGGGCATGTCAAACTTTCTCTTTGAGCAGATTGGTTTCTGAAATACTAACTGTTTCTCTTCTTTCCTATTTGTCTCCACAGCTAGGCTTGTGATATTAAAAAGGATGTCATTCTTTTAGCAGATGGAAAGAGGGAAATAGGAGACAGAAAGGGGGTAAGTAATTGCCTGTGAGCACAAAAATGACAGAAACTCGGCATGGCCAGTCAAGATTACATCGGTTGGGATCTAAGTGTTTAAAGAGATCTCACCTGGAAGAACTAAGTGCCTATTATACCTGATTATGCCCCTAAGCAGCAGAGAACAATCGCATGAGCCAAGGACCACGTTAAATGCCTTGTTCTCAGTCCCTACCATATTGATGTTACTACTTCCCATATATCATGCTTGAAGAGGACTCTGCTTGGCCTTCTATCCTACTGAGATCAGTTCAGATAAGTCATGACAATGTCTTAGAAATCAAATGGTGGATTCCAGTCTAACAAAATATTTACAACTGATTGGGTCTTTCCCCCAAACCCTGAGGCAAAAGTTTCTTCTCCTACCATGGACTGTTTGATGCTTTCCAGAACTGACAACACTCCTTGGGCTACTATGGCTGCTCCAATCTGCTGAGAATCCAGATGGGGACAAGGGTGTGCTGTGTACCTGTTGCAGCTCTGAAAGAGAAAGAGATTTTCATGATAGTATGTGCCTGTCAGATCAACCTGAATTCATGCTGTTACAATGATCAACCATTGGTCAAGCTAGGATGATCCAGATACTGAAGATATTACTTGTCCAGGAAGATACTCCAAGTCATAAATCTGATGGATCAGATGAAACTGCTGCCCATGAAAGATTTGGGGTCCACATCTGGTGACAGTCAGCACTTTCCAGTAAGAGGAGCATGAGCCTAGCCAGCCCTTACAAACACATTTCTTCCAAATGTCAGATGGTATGCATTTCAAGAGCCCACCAAAGGACTATGCATTATTCTGAGCATAAGAAGTGAGAAATCATATCTATACAACCATGTAAGTACATGCATGTTCCTGAGTAGGCATTTATACTTATGGGTCCTACATGTACACAAATCTTACTTCCTTCGATTCATAAAACCACAGCTGGTGGCTAAAGGCTCTGACATGGTAGAGATGACTATGAAGGCCAAAGCTATAACAAGCTCTCCAGATAGGGATGCTCTTTGAGCTGCCAAGTTAATTTCCAAGTAACTCAGCCCTTGCTGTGTCCTTAACAGAGTGGATGCGTCGCTCTGCATCGCTCCTGGCAATTAGCAGCTGCAGCAAGCAAATGAGGCTTTCTATTACATTCCACAAAAGCCATGGCATTAAATCTGTACCTGAACTTTGGAGATAATTCAATTAAGTCCCCTTGCAAAGAGGAAGGGGAGGGGAGAGATGCTGCAACCAAGGAGAACTCAGTTTCTTCCATTTCCTGACTACCTGCAGGAATTCTCTTGACATTTAGATCGATGCCCTTATTCATTTTCATGATCTTGTGGGTGAAGGCAACAATCAGTGAAGGCACCCCTGACTTTTTGAGTTGGACAAGACTTCTCGCAGACACATAACTGGTTCAAGAAGTAAAAGGACAGGAAGCAGGTAATAAGGACTTCCACAATTTCCACAATGGAGAGGTGTATAGTGTATGGGCATCCCTGCCACAAAGATCTGCACTGGCACCAAAATGTTTTCACTTGTTTGGAACTGGGTAGCTCAAGTAATTAAATTGCAGATGATATTAACTTATTTGGGGCAGTAAAAGAGAAGAGAAAGAGTGCAAAGAGCTCCCAGAGGGATTGAAAATGGCTGATTAGTACAATGCAATGCAAAGTCACGCACATTTGAGAGGAAAAAAATTCAATTTCACATGCATACTAATGGAATCTAAGATGGCAACAGTGATTGGCCACCAAGAGATCTTGGAGCTATGGTGTAGAAGTAAATGCAGATGACAATCCAATGCATAGCCTTGGTGGGGAGGGAAACAGGCCCATTTCACTTAAGAAATCCTTAAGAAGGAAACTGAGACGAAAACTAACCTAGCAATGACCTTCTATAATACTATGATAAGATTGCAGCTGGAATGACATTTCTGGTCATTACACCTCAAAAAGGATATTGCAGCCTGACAGGATACAGAAAAAGACCATTAAAGCTTATTTGGGGCTACAGCAGGTCTTCTATGAGGAAATACTGTAACATTAAGTCTCTAGGTTAAAAATGATGTTAACCGGATATAAAACCCTACCTGACATGAAAAGATGGAGAGAGACACGTTTTAGAATCTGGGATCACCTCCTGAATCTGAACTTGCAAGATTTGGACTGTTTTTTTTTTTAAAAAAATGTTTATTCATTTGTGGAATTTGTATATTGCTTCCATCATTATAGTTTATAGAGGTAATGATGGATAGCAATTTTGATTTCTTTCAAGGAAGCTTTTGACAAAGATGTATCAATAGTCAGAGATTGCTTTAGATACATGTCAGTTATTTGGGGGATGGGCTTTGCCTTACCCTTTTTGTCATATCTGGCCCAGGATCCTCTGATAGTACGATTTGGGGAAAGGGAACCAGCTGCCTTCCATGGCCCTTGTTGTGTTCTTCCTTGGCCACTTGCACGATCAGTCCTCAGGTTCTGGCTGCCATGAGACATGAGCTCACCAGCTTGTGTTAACTCCATTCTTTGTAAGTTAGGATTGGAAAGGTATGGCAAAGAACTGTAGAAGGTCTTGAGATCTTTTGCTGGAAGGTTCATGCAGAAAGCGCCATATGGGCTACTATTGCTGCTATCAGGCACCAAAGGTACAGTCTGGATTCGTGATCCTTGACTCTGCTTATCAAAGGATACTGCTGTGGGGATGAAGACACAAAGGCAAAAAGAGATGCATGTGATTTTCTGACTTTACAATCAAATCCCTACAGTAGTGAACAACTAATTGGCAAGATTGGCAAGGCCCAATCCATACTGTACAGGGCATATTCAAAAAAAGAAGAGGGGCAAAGACCACAGGATAGACCCAGAAGAAGATGGAGACACAATATGAAAGAAACACTACAACAACTTCAATTAACAATTAGTGAGGCTGCCAGAAAAGCAAGAACCAGAACTTTGTATATCCCATGATACCAGAAGGAGGAGGAGGAAGAGGAACAGAAGGAGAAGGAGAAGAAGGAGAACATTAAAGCCTGAGTAGCGTAGGGGGCTAATGCCTCCTACTAAAGCCAGCAATTAACATCCAGCTGCCGGTAATTCTGCGAGTTCAATCCTAGCCAGGCTCAAGGTCGACTCAGCCTTCCATCCTTTCTAAGGTGGGTAAATTGAGGACCCAGTTTGTGGGGGCAATAAGCTGACATTGTATAAATATATACAAAAGTATGAAGGCTATTGCTTAATGCATTGTGAGCCACCCTGAGTCTCCGGAGAAGGGTAAAAAAATCTCGGTTATGTAGGAAAAACCTGGCTTAAAAAGAAGAACACACATTAACCAAAAAAATAAGTGTGTGTATATATATATATATATATATATATATATATATATATATATATGTGTGTGTGTGTGTGTGTGTGTGTGTGTGTGTGTGTGTGTGTACAGGTGATATCTCGGGTTTCTTCCCGTGTAATTGCAAACATATCTTTGGAAGTATTGCAGCGACGTTTCGATGAAATCTCATTCATCATCTTCTGGCTGATGTTCTCGGCTTGGTGCCTATGGGCAAACTGTGTGATCTTAACTGATATCCCTCTTTAAAAGGAGGCAGGGGTATATTCTGATTGGTTGACAGTGCTGCTTTATTCTGATTGGCTGATGATGTAGTTGTATTTTGATTGGGTGGAAGCACTGTTGCTGGGATGTGGGTTGATGGATAAGATATGTTGGAAATGGTGGCAACACAGGTCTCCTGATGAACCTTTGACCTATGGCTTACACTTTGTGTTAAGATTCGTCTATTTATGAGAGCAGGTTTCCAAATAGAAGGCAGACGGGAGGTGTCATCACGTTTATTCATGCAATATGGTCTTTTCTCTATTTCAATGGCCTCTCTGATTATTCTGCCATTGAGATGTTCTATTTTTGCAACTGTTTTTGTGTTATTAAAGTTAATATTATGTCCTGTGGCATTTATGTGTTGTACTAATGATGATGTGTGTTCTTTCTTCTGTACTGAGTTTTTATGTTCCTCGATGCGCACACTCGTTCTTCTGTTGGTCTGTCCAATGTATGTTGAGGGGCAGGAAGCACATGGGATTTCATATATGCCTTGATCTTCTAGTTCTATTTTGTCCTTAGGGTTTCTTAGGATAGACGATATCTTTCTATCTGTGCAAAATATGGTTTTGATGTTGTGTCTTTGCAGTATTTTGCTAATTTTATCTGTTGTTCTATCTATCAAAAGAAGACACATACGAACCGCTATCTCAATGCTAAATCACACCACCATCCAGCACAAATAAACTCTGTTGCCAAAACACTAGCCACCAGAACTAAACGTTTACTGATAAAGCACATTTACAAACAGAATTATATACACTAACCAACGTATTAACATCAAATGGATTCTGTAGAAATAAAATCATCAGTATGATCCAACATGCAACACCCAAACAGAAGAGAAATCAACAAGAAGAACAAAACAATGGGAAAGCCATCTTACCCTACATAAAAGGAACAACAGATAAAATTAGCAAAATACTGCAAAGACACAACATCAAAACCATATTTTGCACAGATAGAAAGATATCGTCTATCCTAAGAAACCCTAAGGACAAAATAGAACTAGAAGATCAAGGCATATATGAAATCCCATGTGCTTCCTGCCCCTCAACATACATTGGACAGACCAACAGAAGAACGAGTGTGTGCATCGAGGAACATAAAAACTCAGTACAGAAGAAAGAACACACATCATCATTAGTACAACACATAAATGCCACAGGACATAATATTAACTTTAATAACACAAAAACAGTTGCAAAAATAGAACATCTCAATGGCAGAATAATCAGAGAGGCCATTGAAATAGAGAAAAGACCATATTGCATGAATAAACGTGATGACACCTCCCGTCTGCCTTCTATTTGGAAACCTGCTCTCATAAATAGACGAATCTTAACACAAAGTGTAAGCCATAGGTCAAAGGTTCCTCAGACCTGTGTTGCCACCATTTCCAACATATCTTATCCATCAACCCACATCCCAGCAACAGTGCTTCCACCCAATCAAAATACAACTACATCATCAGCCAATCAGAATAAAGCAGCACTGTCAACCAATCAGAATACACCTCTGCCTCCTTTTAAAGAGGGATATCAGTTAAGATCACACAGTTTGCCCATAGGCACCAAGCCAAGAACATCAGCCAGAAGATGATGAATGAGATTTCATCGAAACGTCGCTGCAATACTTCCAAAGATATGTTTGCAATTACACGGGAAGAAACCCGAGATATCACCTGTACACATATATATACCCGTGAAAACTTACACAGACATATATATATATATGTCTATATATATATATGTATATATGTATGTTCTTCAATGCGTGCACTTATTCTTCTGTTTGTTTTTCCCATGCACCGCCTGCCCCACCACATACATCAGACAAACAAACAGAAGAATAAGTGCACGCATTGAAGAACACAAAAACTCAGTCAAAAAAGAGGAACCAACTTCTTCCCTGGTCCAACACTTCAAAGCCACAGGACATGAAATTGACTTTAAAAAGACCAGAACTATCGCCAAAACTGAACACTTTAATGACAGAATAATCAGAGAAGCCATCGAGATAGAAAAACGCCCACACAGCATGAACAAATGAGACGATACCTCCCGCCTGCCAGCCATTTGGAAACCCGCCCTTATTGACAAACGAGTCCCTAACACGATGAATGACACCAGACCCACACTCACAAGACCCACACAGGATGTCACCACCACACATCCACGCAGAAAGCAGACTCAAACCCACACTGACAATGAGGCACGACCAAGGACCAGAAGCCAGACCGCAGCTGCATCATTAGCCACTTTTAACCCCTCCAATCCATACATGAATCAGACCAACACTCTCCATGAAAAGTCCTCAAGACCACAAACCCGAAGCCAAACAACAACAATGCAGCTCACCAGCTCAAATCCCCCTGCAACCCAGACTAAGCCGAGCACAACCAAGCCCCCACCCAAACAGAACACACCCCCAGCCAATCAGAGCACAACCAACCCCCCATCCAATCAGAGCACAGCCAAGCCCCCAACCAATCAGAACACACCTCCACCCAATCAGAACACAGACAAGCTCCCACCCAATCAGCTCACACCCCCACTAGTAGTTAAAAGGAAGGGTCAGCTGCAATCTCACATTGCTCCTGGAAGAACGAAGCCGAGAACACCAGCCTGAAGATGACGAATGAGACTTCGTCGAAACGTCGCCAAGATATTTCCAATTCTACGCGGGAGAAGACCCGAATAACCAAAGACCTATATATATATAGGTCAAATATATATATTTGCTTCATGTAAATATTGTTTATTTTCCTGAAAACCATATATCAATTTATTCATTTTTATAGGAAGGTGCTGGTGCAAAAGGAGTCACAGAATGTGCATGTCCCACCTCTTCCATCTCCTTTTTGAAGAAAGGATTTCCTTCCTCCACTTTGAGGGATTATGGAAGAAAAAACAGAGGAAGATACTTTTCCTATCATCCAGCCCATAGGGGTAGCATGCTGGCAAGAAGCCCAGAGCTCCTGCAAGGTTTAGCTCCCCAGCCCTGTTCTAGATTCAGTTTCAACAGAACATCTTTTGCATGAGGTGTGGGATTAAAGAATTACCCAATATAAAAGGCAATTGCCTCGCACACTAAATCTATTATTGGCTTTATGTTGCTTTTCTTGAATTTAGTATGGTCATTCTTTGATTTTATTTGGATCTCCACAAACTACCCCACAAGGTTAATTAAAAGGTAGTGCAATATAATGAAGATAGAAACAAGACTTTCAACTTGGCCATGAATGAAGAAGAAGACGAAGAAGAAGAAAATGTATACTGGATTTGTGGAATTCTTGGCTGTCTTTGGATTCCATCCACAGAAGTTGGCTACTGAGGCTGCTGCTGGTACTGTAATTCTTGGAACCAGATGCAGATTTCCATGTATTTGAAAGCCAAGGAGAATCACTGGAGTCTACCCTGTAGTCAAGGGGAAAACACATATAACTTCATGTACATGGTTCAGGATGATAGCTTTGAAAGTTATTTCTTGCCCAACCAAAGGAAAATAACCTAACATCAGATCATCCTGTTATCAAATTAAGAGACAGATGTAAACCAGGCTTCTTATCCCAAAGAGACAACTGTCCAGCATGTTGAATAGCAGGGAAGAAGAAACATACGCAAAAATTCAACAATACTTTTAGTGTAAGCAGGACAGACATAGATAAATATTTGTTTCCTTTCCTTTCCATCCTCTTGTCAAACTTCTCCCTGGCAGGCTAGATTTAAAAAAAACAGTTAAACAAATGCACAACAATCCATAAACTTCTAAAAATAGTTTTACTACAGAAAAGCTAAGAAACCATTATGATAGAATTCAAGCAACTAGTGATAAGCAGTAGTTGCTGGAATTCTATCATAATGACATTTATGAAGTAACATTTATGAACTAAAAGTATCATAATGACATTTATGAAGTAACATTTATGAACTAAAAGTAGTAAAACTACTTTTTAGAAGTTTCTGCGTTCTTGTGCATTTGTTTAACAGTTTCTTATCTAGCCTGCCAGGGAGAAATTTGACAAGAAGATGAGTCATGAAATTAAATACTGTGTCTTCATCAGTAGTTTGGCCATAAATGTCTGTAATATTTCTTTAAATATTGCCAGGAGATTGTGAAATTATAAAAGTGTATGACATCTACAAGAGTTTTAACTCTCAGGTTACTTTGGTTAATGGCAAAGGTTTTCTAGTTATATTATTTGAGTGAATTCTCATAATTTTACACTGACTTCACTTTACAAAAACAGAAACAAAAAGAATTAGAACATGGTCTTTTCCCCAAAACAGGGCCAGCCATAACTCATTCCAGCCCACCCTCTTAATAGCATCATACATTCTTTGACATTTAACCCCGAGAATAGATATTCAAAAAGAAACAAGCATCCTGAATCCTTACAATTCCAGCTCTCTCACCTATGTTTGATGATGGTGTCATCACTTGCATTCCGGTACAGTCCTGAAAAGAAGAAAGTGTAGAGTAAGATGCTGTGTCTCCCTGTTCTTACTAAGAGTCTCTTTACAACGTTTGTGTTGTGGCTGACAGCAGCACTCTCTGCTATTCTGAATAAACCCTCTTTTTCAGGAATAAGCAATTTTTTTATCTGCAGGCCAACCATACATTTCCTGCACCATTTATGCAGAGAGAGGTAATTAAATTATTCAAGGAATTTGAGAAAACAACAGGCATTGGTGGGACATTTAATCCTTTCTTTGTATTCCCTACTGCAGATAATCCTCCATCACTTTTAAGGGGCATTTTCCCCTTCTGTGGTTCCAAAGGCATCTACGGAAATGCTAAATCTTGTGAGCCCTGACTGTGTCGTCTAAACCCAGCCAAAAGCAGCCTCCCTTACCTTCTCCAAGGGCGTACCCTCTTCTGCCACCAAACTGCCTGGCTTGTTGCTGGCAGACATAAACCGCCAGCACCATCAACATGATCCAGAGTGCCGAACCTATGCTGGCAATGAAGACAGGCTGACGCACTACTTCAAGCACATAGTTAGCTGGCAGAAAGTCTGGGCTATTTGCCATCTTCTCCACCATGGGGTCTGGAATGAAATAAGTTCAGGTGATGGAATGGTCACTGAATGCACATCCAGAAGAAAGTGTAGGCTCTAGAACCCTCAACATCCATGCTGAAAACTATGAACCCATATACATGCAAAAAGACTCCAGTTGAAAGCCTGGATGGAGGAATGCTGTTGACACTGAAGAACTAATGGCAGTGTAGTGGATTAGAGGAACTTAATATCAGTTTTTGTAAAAATAATAATAATAAAATGTTCTCACAAATTCAGAGTAAAAAAAAAATCCTCACCTAAAGCACAAGATAGATGTAAGCACATGTAAGTCCTCTACTTACAACCAAAATTGAGACCAGACTTTCCATTGCTAAATAAGGCAGCTGTTAAGTGAGTCATGCCCAATTTTACAACTTTTTTGCAATGGTTGTTAAGCGAATCATGCAGTTATCACATAAATCTGGCTTCCTCCTTTGACTTCACTTGTCGAAAGCTGGCTGGGAAGGTTGCAATGGAAATCACAGATCCTACTGTCAACTCTGAAGCAAACCTGGCTGGGCCCATTTTTGCTGCTTCAGGGTTGCCACTAGATGGGAGGGGAAGGGAAATAGTTAGCTGGGGCTTTGCAGTCAAAAAAAAGTGTTCCTGTGGGAACCAAGATCATTCCAACAGGTAGCTGGGAGAGGAGGAGCAAAGTAACCAAGCCAGCACCTCGATTGGACCATGTGACTGATGACTTGGGAAAGGGGGAAACTTTCTCTTTTAATTAGGTGAAAACCACAGGAACTTTCAGAGTCGGTTTTCACCAGTTGTGCCAATGTGATGTATCCAATAAAATTGTTCTTTGAGGAATCTACCTGCCTCGGACTTCTGCTTTCTATGGATGCATTATTTGGAATACTGACACCTGGGATGCTGCAACCATCATAAATAAATGTCAATTGCCAAGTGCCCGAAATTTGACAAAGTGATGCTGAGATGGTTGTGTAAGTGTGAGGACAAGTTATAAGTCATGGCTGTAAGTTTGAACAGTTGCTAAATGAATGGTTGTAAGACAAGGATTAGCTGTAGCTGGCACATTTCGTATTAGCATCACATCTGCCATTACACTAAGATATTAAATGTAGCCTCTTCAACCAAAAGGATGCCCTCAAAGGGTGCCCCACTAAACAGACACTACTGTAAAGTAAGAAAAGTGCAAGGAGACAATTTCCAAAATAGTTATCTATGTCTCAAGAAACGATAAAATAGCCACTTCTGACCTGCAGTGCCACATACAGGATTGCTAGCTACTCCAACACCTGCTCCATTGATTGCGGCTACCTTCACACAGTATTTATGCCCACTTGGGAGTCCTATTGTTTCCAGACTATAAGTGTCTCCATCTACTGTCTTGTTAAATCCTGGATGAGTTTCATTGCCAAGGAACCAGACCTGGGGGAGAAAAAGTAAGAGACAATGGTAGCTCTCCTGGATCACATAAAGCAAGTTATTTTCTGCAAAACTGAAGGACAATGGTCCTTAAATCTCTGGGAGGCCAAAAGTTGCTGAAGCAAAGTATCCAGCAGCTCCATTCAGTCTGATAAATAGTGAGGAAATTGTTGTAGCTCACTTGTTTTTTGGAGTACCATCAGATCCTTCCTGCTTAGCAAATAGTAGCCAAACTAAAATAACAAGCAAATGTAATACTTGAAAGGGAATGTTATTATCAGAATGGGACAACTTGCCACAGCCAACTCACCATGGGACAATTTAACTATTTGATTTAATTATTTAAAAGAAATAAAAAATATTTTAATTTTTGTCCTTCACGTTTCATTCTGTCCCTCCTTTTGCATCCTTTCTTTAATGATTCTATTTCACCATTTCTTTGATATCAGTGTAACTCTTGTTCCACAGTGAATTGTCCCACCGTCAGTTGGCTCTGGCCAGTTGCCCCATGATGAATTGTCTACGACAAGTTGGCTGTGGTGAATTGTTATAGATCCATATGGCCTCACAGAGCAAAGCAAAAAAGAAACAAAACAAGACAACCAGTCTTGCTTTCCTTCCTATAAAGACATTCATGGTCAAGATTTCAAACCCTGCACTCCTTAACATCTTTTGCATCATCCATCTCTGAGGTTGTTTCCATAACATCTCCTCAGTGAAAGGTTCCCCTCGCACATATGTGCTAGTCGTTCCTGACTCTAGGGGGCGGTGCTCATCTCCATTTCAAAGCCAAAGAGCCAGTGCTGTCCGAAGACGTCTCTGTGGTCATGTGGCTGGCATGACTCAACGTCAAAGGTGCATGGAACGCTGTTACCTTCCCACCAAAGGTGGTCCCTATTTTTCTACTTGCATTTTTTACGTGCTTTTGAACTGCTGGGCTGGCAGAAGCTGGGACAAGTAGTGGGAGCTCACCCCGTTATGCGGCACTAAGGATTTGAACCGCTGAATTGCCAACCTTTCGATCGGCAAGCCCAGCATCTTAGCCACTGAGCCACTGTGTCTCCTCAGTAGTCAATAATTAAACACCATACCTGATAAGCCTTAATGATGCCATTGTGGGTATCTGGTGGAGGGGGCTCCCAGTGAAGGATGACAGTGCTATTCTCACCTCTGGACACAGTGATACTGATGATTTGTGGAGCAGCACTTGGTACTGAGGAAAAGAGACAGCACTGGTTGGAAAGTGTATGGATATTCTCAACCATCCAGGTCATGGTTGTCCCAAAGGTGCTTTTCTAAAAGGCAGCTGGATTTTCTTGTTTGTTTGTTTTTTTCCCCTTGAATATGTTTCTCTTCTCATCTAAGAAGCATCTTGAATGAGAAGTGAAACATTTTCAATGAAAAATAGAATCAAGTAAGTCCCATTGCCTTTTGGGGGAAAAAACCCTTTGGAACACTAGTTGAAAATATTTAGCAGAAGCAAGACCACCCGCCCCTTAAGCTGTTTGGGAACCCAGGACCCATCCATCCATTATTTCATGTCTATTGTGACACTCCTTGTCTCTTCAACCACCCAATGCTTCTTCAATAGATCCAGAGGGAAAGGTGAAGAAATTTCAGATCACTCCTACCCACCCACCCCCCAAAAATCTAGCTCTTCTACATCCCACTCAAGGCTACCTGAAGAAAAACACAATACAATAAAAGCAGGAGAAAAGAAAATGAGAAGAAAAAGAAAGGGTGGACCCACAGCTTTGAAGTGTGGGCTCTGGTTTCTTTCCAAAATTTAGTACAGTTTTTAAACTAAAAAGGTTTCCCTGCAAGCTATTAAATTAACAAAATTGGTCAAAACATGGTGATAGGTTTTTGCACCTTCCTCTGGGATGTACAGTTGCCTCACGTTGCTGTCTATGCCATGGATCTTCCCCAAATACGGTCGCACCTTGAATTCATACTTGTAACCTCTTTCAAGTCCAGGAATAATCGTCTGCTGGTCTCTTGGGACATCCCATTCAGCCCAGTGTACTTTTGTGGGCAGCAGAGAATGATAGAATACCTTGTAAGCCTCTATGGGCTGGGAAGTTGGGGTGACCTTCAAGCAATACAGTAATTGGAAATGTGCTTTAGTCTATTCCTTCTGGATGAAAAGAACATTTGTTTAATGTTGTAAGCCACTTAGAGTCACCATGTCCAGGGAGGGAGGGAGGGAAGGAGGGAGGGGGAGGGGAAGGGAATGAAGGAAGGAAGGGGAAGGGGAGGGGGAGGGGGAGGGAAGGGAAGGGAAGGGAAGGGAAGGGAAGGGAAGGGAAGGGAAGGGAAGGGAGCTTATACAGACAAAGCAAGAAATGAAAGCAAAATGGGAGCTAACCCAGAATCTGCACCCTAGTTTTGAATTATGAAACATTTGGAATGTTAGCCCAAAGTTCTGAATTTCACATTTGATTTGGGTCCAATGCTGTTGACACAGAACCTGGCTGAAAAAAATGCAATAAGTGAAATAAAATGATTCAAAACCCTTTGAAATAAAAAGTGGTGATGAAGAACATTTTTTAAAAAGAAAGTAAAATGGAGAATATAAAGTGAATTATTGCAAGGAAGAGCTATGAGGATTTGCACAATTAGGATTATAATTATTATTGTAGTTTTGAATCTAACTGGTCTCTGGAGAGGATGAATAATATATTTGTTTGGGGAAATCTTGCCAAGCTGAATTTCATTCTTTTTGAAACTTGATTCCTGTGAATCCAAGACCATCTCTCAATCTCTCTCCCTCCCTCCCCCTCTCTTTTGCATCCTGATTTTTAGATCTTGCTTTAAAATTATTTGTTTATTATATTTGCCTGCTTTGGGCTACATCACTCTTCGTAGGAACTATTGCTCTGATTCTCATTTCTAAACCTCTGACCACTCCTGGATCCTGCCATTACTTCGTTGTTTACAAATGAACCCACCAACCTAAAAATAGTTGGAGTTCATGTTATTTATAGAAACAGGTATGTTAATTAAAGTCATTTTAGATCATAACTCCTCATCATCATCTAGATTTTGATCTATTATCACTTCTCAAGTCACCCTTTGTTATTTCTAACTCACCTTCCAATGCAGATGGGCAGCTGGAGCAGAGGGGACAATAGTCACATTTACTAGGCAAATTCTGATATCCATCAGTTCCTTTGTAACATCTTTTGATCTGTTCCATTCCTTCTGCCTGGTATCTAGTGGATCTAAAGGCCAGAAAAGAAACCCAAAATATATGTGTGAACTTCAACTTTAAAGTACTTGAAGGACATCCCAAAGTGATTTTTCAAAAGGTAACTGGACCTTCTTTGTTTTTCCTTGAAGAAAAAAAAAACAATTCTGAGAATCATTGAGAGAGTACTAACAACCAGATGATTACAAGGAATATAAATCCTTCCATTCTCCACCATTCAGTCAAAACTGAAGAAGCTTCCTGGATGAGAAGCAAAACGTCTTCAAGAAAAAGGAGCCTGAGTAGCGTAGGGGAGTAATGCCTCCTACAAAGGCAGCATTTAAGATCCAGCTGCTGCAATTACTGGCGAGTTCAATCCCAGGCAGGCTCAAGGTCGACTCAGCCTTCCATCCTTTATAAGGTGGGTAAATTGAGGACCCAGTTTGTTGGTGGCAATAAGCTGACTTTGTATAAAGATAGATATACAAAAGTATGAAGGCTATTGCTTAATGCATTGTAAGCCACCCTGAGTCTCCGGAGAAGGGCGGCATATAAATCAAATTTTTAAAAAATTTTTTAAAAAAAAACAAAGAAAGTCCAGTTGCCTTTTGAAAAAATCACATTTGGGATAACCATAAACCTGGATGACTGAGAATCTCCACAGAATCTCTAGTGGAGAATGATACCAATGGTTTCCTTGTGTTTGGATGTGATCTGGCCTTATTTTAGTGGACAGTAGTCAGCCTAGGCCCTAGGACAACACGAAGCCTTTAATCTAATTCCATATGGTCCATTGCCTACTTTTAACAACCTCAATCCCCACCCCCACCCCCGCTCACGCTACCCCTGACTCTTGTAAAAGCTCTTTGTCCTCTTCTTCCCCCATGCTCATTACACAGCTTTTAACAGATCACCCTTAAATAATCTGTATATATCTGCTCTAGAGGAATTAATTGGGGAGTTAAGTCATCATTTAGTGGTTCATCTGGGGGAAAAAACCAATGTTAGTTTTTTTTTTTATTGTAGTTGAAAAATAATCTTGTTGTGGGATAGGGGGCTGCTTTCTAAGAACAAAATAGTGGATTTTGGTAAGTGCTTGTGAAGGATAACTCTGGCATTTAGTCAACACAGGACTTCTTCTTTTTTTTTTTCTTGATGGTCTTGTAGAGCTCACCTTTCACAGTTAAAGTTGCCTTGGCAAAGATGGTCCCTCCATGGCTGTAAGCAGCACAAATATATTTCCCAGCATCACACATTGTAAGATGGTGAATTTGAAGGACATTTTCTTGGTCTATTTCATACCTGTGAGGAAAGGTCCAGAATTCTCAGGCCACAGGGACCTTATTTACATAACAAGAAATAAACCAGAATTGGTTTTTCTCTCCTTCCTAGGAATACTTTCAGAAACTCAATAATACATTGTGTGATAGTCCCCCATTCCCAGGAATACTTCAAAAAAATAGATAATGCATTGAATGGCAATATTATTTGGTCCACCATGAATCTGCCATCTATCAAACTTCACTGGACATCTCCCAAGATATATTTATACGTGATATGCAATTTAGCAATAGCATTTAGGCTAATATATCACCCCATGGAACTTAACAGCACTCTTTGGGTGGTTTACAATGTAGAAGCATTATTTCCATATTGCCCCCAATAATCTGGATCCACATTTTATTGACCTCGAAAGGATGGAAGGCTGAGTCAACCTTGAGCCCTTCAGGATTGAACTCCAGACTGTGGGTAAAGTTAGCTTTTTAACCACTATCCACCAGGGCTCTAAAGATATGAAGTGCAGGGGGGGAGGAGAATCCTCCAATTCTTTATTCATGCTTGCATAAATTGATGAAAATTTCTATCAAGGAGTTAGGTTTCCTTAGAAGAAATCTGGAGAGCCATACAACACCCTACTGCTTGCATTTAGTTAAAAACGGCCCTGGACTCTTGGCTGCTGTGAACTTTGGTTTGTTTGTTTGTTCTTTATTGTAATAGCCATCTTGTCTAATCTTCTTAAACGTTTCTGATTTTCTTACAAAGAAATAGCAGGGATACATGAAATGAAAATGACAATAATACTCAGCACTGTTCTTGCCAGTGAAGTTTGTTTGAGGATCATGTATCTCACCACCCAATTTATCTTTCAGAATTCTTGGGAGAATGAAATGGCAAAGAAAAAATCCCTAAACTTCTTGAGGGGTAATCATAATTTGGAGTAAGGAACTAAATAGGACCAGTCCTGATTAAGACCATCTTTTACCCCATGAATTTATTAGACAAAATTAGGTACCCCAAGGGCAAAGCCTGAGAAATAAATCCAACCGTGATGGTGGATTCTGAAGAATGATTATAGAATCACTGTCTCACCTACAACTCTAAAGATGAATAGAATTGGAACTTATCTTCAGAATCTAGAAAGTTATACTTGCCTGCCTGGAGGGAGCTCTCCATCTTCTTTATACCACTGCACAACAAGTTTTGGGTCTCCACGGATTCCACAAATGAACTGAACACTACTGCCAACACTGGCTACAACATCACTGGGTCTCCGAATGAATGTTGGCCTCTCTACAATGGAAGAAGTAGAATGTTTCTGCAATCCCAATTTGGCAGTCTGACAGTTACTAATTTTAATAGGTGCCATCTTGAGGAGATGTTCGTGCATTGTTTCGAATTATCTTAAATAATGGCCCTTCAAGTGCAAAACAAAGCCTAGATGACCTCTAATGGTTGTGGATTTTCTTACCAAAGACAATGACCATGGCTGCTCTGCTCACTTGCTCTCCTACTTGATTGACAGCCAGACAGGTATATGCTCCTGCATCACTCTTCTGAGCATGGGCTACCAGAAGTTTTTCTTTTGAGAACTGCAGAAATACAGAGTGGGGGGAAGAAGGAGAATTTGGAATATCAGAGGTGATGATGACCTTACTGGACAGATGAAGAAAAGAATCTCCTGATTTTTTTATGTCTTGGAAAAGGAAAGTTTATTCTTCAAACAGGGTTTAGCAATATTTTCAAAATTAGAAGAACACAATTTATAAGTTAAGGGTGCACAATCTCCAAAGTTACCTCAGCAGCCTCTCCCAAATTGCCTTTGTCTTAACACAGGGGTGTCAAACTCACGGCATCACGTTGTCATCATATGATGTATCACGACTATTTCTCCCTTCGCTAAAATGGGGATGGGGGTGGCCATCATGTGACACATCCGGCCCGTGGGCTGTGAATTTGACAACCCTGTCTTAACATGTTGTGTAAATCAGGCTATTGCCTTAAACCATCATTATGGTTGTGAGGGTATTGTTTATTACATTAAAAAAGTCATGGCATTTTATTAACTTGTGTTTATAGTACCCATAAATGGTGGCAATGCAGCCACTTAAATCCCATTGATTTCTATACATTTACTGTAATTGAGACTGTTAATCATTACCAATTTGTCCCATTGTTTTCAGGAGGTCAGAACAATTAATTAATTAATTGTTAGAACAATTAATCACTGGAATGACTTGCCTCCAGAAGGTGTAGGTGCTCCAACACTGGACGTTTTTTAAGAAGAAATTGGGACACCATTTATCTGAAATGGTACAGAGATTCCTGCTTGAGCAGGGAGTTGGACTAGTTGATCTCTAAGGTCCCTTCCAATTCTGTATTCTGTTAGTCTGCCTCTAAGCTTCTTAAATCTAAATACTGACTACAATAAGAGGTAGGTACTAGTTGGCTACCTCATAATGGCCATTTTCTGCACTTATGGGCACTCCATTCTTCTTCCATGAGATGGTGGGCTCAGGATGTCCCAGTGGAGGCACACACTCCAACAACCACGATTCCCCAATTGTCACCTTCAAGTCACTAGGATGAAGTCGGAATTCCTCTTCTAGGACTACAAAAAAAAAGCATTCAAAAATAATCTTTGATAAGTGGATTTCATCCTCTCACCCCATTTTTAATTCATTCTCAGAAACTTGTAGAAAAATAATAATTTTGACATCAGTGGCCAAGGTACTGGAATGAGGAAATAGCCTTCCAAGACTATTTGATGCCAGAATTGTTTCTTATCGGTAGACAATGATCTTATAGGCAACAATAGCATCTAATGAGCTTCATTTTTTTAACTTTGAAAAAAATGGCAAAAATATAACAACATCATCAACTATCCCAAGATTAGTTGGTACCCAAAACTGATTCCACAGTACAGCACCATCCTGATTTAATCCTAAGGAGATCCAGTTCCTAACTGTCTCTTGATAGTAAATCTTGAGGTTTTTAAACATTTCACAGATGTGTGGTATGTATTTATATATAATAATTAATCAGGGTTTGTAGTAACATATCTTACTGAGTAAGGGCTAATGAATTATATTAACCCAGAAAACCATGGTTGATGGCTTGAAATTGTGTACACCAGGCTGTTGTGGCTTGCTTAGCAAACCATGGCTTAGCATATTTTAGATGTCATCAATTGACTTCGTCTTTAACATTGTGGGTGAACCTTTCTGGAGAGATAAATTCCTTTCAAGATGGTCCTTTAAAAAGACCATCTCACTGGAGCTCATCCCCACAACATCCTGTGGCAATGAAACAAGAGCTGGAGTAGCTGTAATAGGGAAATACTTTAGTTGGTTTGTCTCCCTTAAAGATAATAATTGCCTTGACAGCCTGAACTGGGAAGGCAATCTGAAAGCTAAACCCTGCAGAGAGGAAAAACAGGGAATTCTTTATCCTTTGCCATTCAGCCTTTTTTAATGTTGCCTGTTTCCTGCATTTGTTCCCCATGGAGGATGTGAATCTTTTGTGATACAATCAAAACTCCAGGAGATGAGTCAAATGCTTACAAGCAGGGTTCCTACCTTAGGATATTATTCTTCCTAGATATTTTTAGATCACTCCAGCAGAAAGTTTCTAAAATCATGTTAATTAAAAAGTTAAATGGAAGCAAGTATACCAAAAATTAAAACAGGGAATGTCCAGCATGATCTTTATGTTCAAGAATGCCTTTGGCCCTCATATAAATCTCATAGGTATTTTTAGAAAGTAACTGACTGCTTCAATAAATGTTTTGTTTGGAAGAGCACTCGGAAAAAGAGAGAAAAATGGCTTTCTAGAGAAGTAGCCCCCAATCTTTCCAGCTTTGCAGACCGGCAGTTGCGGGAGGAGGAGAGGAAATGGTCCCATGCAAGCAGCAGGCATGCTCGCTTGTATGGCCCAGTTCTGAAAGGGCCATAGCCCAGTACCAAGCTGCAGTCTAGGGGTTGGTGATCCCTGTTCTAGAGAACATTCTGGAAAGCTGAAGGATCTTAGGAACAGCTCTTCAACTTGTCAAGCATAAGTCTTTGAAATACTAAAGCTATCAATTACTTTAACATAGGAGTGTCAAACTCAATTTCATTGAGGTCGCATCAGGGTTGCGTTTGACCTCGGAGGCTGGGGGGAGAGGACATGGCCAGGATGGGCGTGGCCAGCTCTACATCACTCATCCAAGCTCCGTTTTCCTGGAGCCCTCTGCCAGTGAAAACGGAGCTCTGGGAGGCCGCGCAGTGGCAGAGGACTTCTGGAAGCCATTGCAGGTGAAAATGGAGCCTGAGCAGGCTGTGTGTGGCCCCCCTGAGCTCCATTTTCACTGGCAGAAGGTTGCAGGAGACCATTGTGGCCGAAAATGGGGCCCAGGATGGCTGTGCGTGGCCCCCATAAGCTCCATTTTTGCTGGCAGAGGCACCGCAGGCTGGTCCTTCACTGTTTCCAGGGCAGGCCCACTGACAGATCTAAGCTCTCCATGGGCGAGATCTGACCGGCAGGCCTTGAGTTTTACACCCCTACTCTAACACATTATTTCTCAGTCTTGGCAACTTTAAGATGTGTGAGTTTCAATTCCCAGAATTCTCCAGCTGGCTTGGAGCTTGCCGGCTAGGGAATTCTTGGTGCGGAAGTCCACACATCTTAAGCTTGTCAACATTGAGAGACATTTGGGACAGAGTTGTAAACTTCAAGGGACAAAGGAAAAGCTCTGCATCTGAGTAATCATTGCACAAAAAAGTTAGTACTCCAACATTTTGTCAAAGATTTAACCTAGGGGTCTCCAAATTTGGCAACTTTAAGACTCATGGACTTCAACTCCCAGAATTACCCATCCAACATGATTTAACCAAATAAAATGTTTGAGACAACTAAAAAGTGGCATTTTAAAAAGAGTCTGGATACATGAAACAGTGTTCTCGTATCTGCTCTCTGAAATGTTCCAGGCTAGGATCCTCCCATCCCAGTTTTCACACATTTGTAGCCAATTTGCTCAGAGGGAGATTCACACTTCTAGCAAAATGCCAAAACAACATCTACTTCCCTGCTGATTTTGTTTGGAAGGGATGCATCAAGAAGGAAGCTGGAAAAAAGGAAAATGCTGCCTTTGCTGACTCCTGGAGCACCTGTTTGGCATCCTTTTCTGGCTTGGCCTGACAGCCAGCCAGAGAGGGCAGTTCTCTGCAAGAAATGTACCAAAAAGGCAGCCTCTTCTGGCACACTTGATTGAGCCTGGCTAGCAAAAGCATCTCCCAAGTCATCGTTACTTGTATGAATATTTATAGCTGACAAACATCACTGTGAGCCTTCCTGACGGACCGCAGGAGCTGAAGGGAATCTGATCAGTAATGAAGTGTTAATTGGAGAGATTCCAGGCCTGCTTATTAAAGAAGAATTCTAATTGCATTAATAATTTGAGCTGCACAACTCTACAGGGGAGACATTTTAGATGCCAAGGTGGAGAAAATGTGGACTGAGAGCAGTAGACATGGGCTGTGGGGCATCCAGCCCATATCACATATATGTTTGTGTGTGAGTTGCAAGGAAGCAAAAATGTAGCTTAGTGCACAGAGACCCACAAACATATATACATACACACACAAACACAAACACACACGGGGGCAGGGGCAGAGAGAGAGAGAGAATATATCCCATACCTTGTTTTCCAATTATTCTTTTGTTATTTTCTGTCAACTGATTTATTATTCTTAATACATTGCTTACACTCTCCCTGAGGCCTCTGCGTTATTTATTTATTTCTACAGAAATTGCTATCTCATTTTCTTCATTGCAAAGGAGGGGGAAAAACAACCCACAACGTGGCTTATAAAACATAAAGCAGATTTTTTTTTAAAAAAAGGCACATAAACAAAGTAGCTGAATTTTGTTAGCTACATTTTTAAAAATCTAAAACAGCAACCTCCCCAAATAAAGACACGGAGAGAGGAAACTGATTCCACCGAAGAACCAAATTCAATGTTCATTTATTTATTTATTGGTTCAATTTATATGCCGCCCTTCTCCAGAGATTCAGGCTTACAATGCGTTAAGCAATAACCTTCATACTTTTGTATATACCTGCTTAGCAGGGCTTTCCCACCCCCCACCCCCAAAACGGTGTTCCTTTTTATATAAAGTCATCTTATTGCCCCCACAATCCAGGTCCTCATTTTACCTACCTCAGAAGGATGGAAGGCTGAGTCAACCTTGAGCCTGGTGAGATTTGAATTTGCAGTAATTGCAGGCAGTGGGTGCTAATTAACAGCACTTTAGTCTGCTGCACCACCAAGGCTCTTAAAATTTCATTTTAAATAGGGTGGGAAGTCCTCTCTTGGAGCAGAGAGGTCCACATATAGGGCCTGGACACAAAAAGCATCTTCCTGTGGATTAACAATGACCCAGAAGGAAAATGCAAATGAGATACAAAAATGAACAAAGTAACCATATTTTAATTAGCCAGCTCCCAATCCTTCTTTAGGAAGTGAAATAGCTTTAATGTCTTAAGGCTACAAAGTCAACATGTTCCACAAGCACAGAACTCTCCTGACTGCAGATTGGCAGAGCTTAATTGAGAACAGAAAGATGTATAATTTGGGGGTGCTGATTTTTAATGGCTTGATTAGCTTTCTCCCCAGGTTGAAGAACTAGTTGGCAGATGAAAGGAGCCTTTAGGTTCCATGCACTTTCTGCCTGATGAGTACCTTTGGATCTCAAAAACCCTGAAGGTTAGGAAAAAACAGCCATGCAAACCTGGGAACAGGGAGGGCCAAAATCTGATGCTGGATTCATCTCTTAGGACAGGATTCTGCCTTAGGGTGCACTGAGATTGAAGGTGACAACTTGAATAGAACATAACAGAAAATTTCCAGTCCCTAAAACACTTGGATGCATAAAATGTACTTGTTTGTTTTGTTTATTGAATATATATGCTGCCCATCTCACCATCCAAATCCATTATCCTAACTAATATTGATTTGGTAGCTTAGATGAACAGATTTGTCAGCCAGATTGCTCCACATCTTACATATCATGTTGCAGAGTTTAGCCACACTTAAAGAGATAAGAGTCATTTGAATTTGACAGTAAGAGGTTTAAACAGAACAGATCAGAGTCATCGGGATATTTAATTAAGTGTGGAATTGGCAACTCACAGCATAAAATGGACAGCACAGTAAGGTGCATGTGATGGTTTGGATGGCTCCTTCACCATATGGGCAGACCCAGGATTTGAATGGAATCCCTTTGAATCTCTTTCCATCACTGATAGAAGCATGTCAAACTGTGCGAGGCTCATGGCCTGGCTTAGATTAGGAACGGTGATTTGATTTAAGTGTCCAGCAGGATAGTAAGACATGTGAGGGCTACTTAAAAAAAATTCTTTGGGGAAGGACATGAAGTCTGCTTGATTGCCGGTATCCTTGAGATGCTGCTTGGTTGCCTCTATTGTATATTCTTGCCCCAGCATGCACACTTGAATGAAGGAAATGCCTTATGTTTCTTATGTATCATCATGGCCCAGGAAGAAACAAATTGATCAGTGTAATGGAATGCTTGGGTGACCTTGAGGAAAAGGAAGAAGAGATGCTGCCTAGGAAAACATCAGACACAAGAGACAGGAGCCCCCAGTGGCTAAACGGTCAAAGAAGGAAACTTAGGAAGGATCCATCCTAATGGAGCAAGCAGTTAAAAGTGGAGGTTGGGAAGTCTGAACTTTCAGACTTGCAAGTTTGATATTGGCCTTCTTGAGTAAACCGGACAGGAAACATGACTAGGTGAGCTAAATCTACTTTATTGCATTAACAGAATATTGCAAGTTTGAAAGTACAAACTTCCCTCCCTCCACTTTTAACTGCTTGCTTTATTGAGACAGGTCCTTGCCATGTGCATTTTTCTATGCTGTCTCTATATCTGACCATTTCCTTTGCCACGTCTCCCAAGGTCTTTCCCACATATCATTACAGGATATCTGAAGGAGGAGATTAATGAAGGAACTTAATGAGTTTGTAGGATAGTCTGCATTTTATCATCCCAACCTGCTGTCCCTGCTGACCTCTTGAGAGGCCTAGTGAAGGGAAGGTAACCATTATGTAATTAGGGTGGGTCCTTTCTAAGTTTCTTTCTCTGACCATTAAGGCACAAGGGATTCCTGCTGTTCTTGTCTGATGGTTACTTCTTCAAGGTCACTCATGCATTCCATTACAGGGAGAGGAACCTGAAATAAATGGCCAGCAACCACTGTAGTTGATACATAGCTGTCTCTTTCCCCTGGCTAAAACAATACAGAAAGGACAATAGTATCTCTTCATATTGAAAAGGCTCAAAGAAACAAACTCAGCACAAAGTGCTGGGATGTGGTATAAACAAGGCTTCTTCCTGAACGTTACTACTACTGCAAATACTCCAGGAACTTTCAATGCCTTACCTTCTAAATAGAGTGATGCATTTTTACTCATGGCTTTACCCAGATGATTCCTGGCCAGACAATGGTATACACCCTCATCTGATTTTCCTTTCTCCTGGCTGAGTCGGAGGAAGAAGAGGGACCCATCTGGCAGGAGGGTAGGCTGGGAAGTAGCATCATCTTTGCTGGGTTTCACGTACTTTCCATTGCGATACCATTCAATGGTGGGAGCTGGATTTCCATCAGCACGGCAGTTCAGAGTGGCTGGTTGGTCCTTACCTACCACAAGGTTGGAGGGGTGATCAAGAATCTGTGGGGCAAATTCCATGGAGCGAGACCTTGAACCTGGAAGAAGGAGAAAGAAGAGGGGAAACAGAAACATACTGGTCATTTTTTCCCCCAGTCAATCTCTTCCCTTCACCTTGCTCTACTTTTTGCTGTCGATGGTAGCAGCAGCATCTCCTCTGTGTTATGACTTTGCAGTTGCTAGAGTTCCATTATGATAGCAGTCTCTGTTCCTCTGTTAGTCTAAATGGAAAGAGCTGGGGTGCATTTTTGTTCCTTACTAATCTTCCAATCTTCTTCCTTTATTATGGTGATAAGATTACAGTGGTGAACAAAGTACATATCAAGGTAAGAAGCGCAAAAGCTTTACCTCTGAACAGTTGCTGCT
This sequence comes from Masticophis lateralis, assembly GCA_030761175.1. Taxonomy (NCBI): domain Eukaryota; kingdom Metazoa; phylum Chordata; class Lepidosauria; order Squamata; family Colubridae; genus Masticophis; species Masticophis lateralis. The sequence continues at coordinate 3,692,330 of JAUDYJ010000008.1, read as the reverse complement.
GAAAAGTAAGAGTTTTTGATACTGAAAGGAAGTGGAGGACAGGAGATAGGATCTCTCTAAAGAATTTATGGACCCATATATCTCCATAAATTATAAATGACAGCATAGCCAGACTGCTGCCTGTCTAACTTGATTCCCAGGGTTATTATGAAGTTAGATGTAGGAGATAAAGAGGCTGAACCTGAGGGAGGGGTCAAGCATATCCTCAGCCTCGAGTCCTTTTGTGCCCACAAGAGAACTAAGTTCAGCCCATTGTTGATTCTTATCTATCACCAATTTGCTTTGACCATTAGTAGTTCAGATTCTTGTAGAGAGCTTTAGAATACAATAAACTTGTATTCATCTGAACCTCTCTGGCTCTTGATTTCTTATCCTTTACGTTAAATGTTAGAAGATCATGGATGCGCCCTTGGAGAAAAGTGGAGTACACTTATAAGAAAGCTAAAGATGAAGTCCTGAGATAACAACTGTGTTTTTAGTGTTCCAAAGAATATTATTAAACAACAACCATTCAAAAGAGAGAAAGAGAGAGAGAGAAAGAAATACACATCTTTAGCGTTCAAGCATCAGGATTTAATGAGAGCTGGTAAAAGCTTCCTCTATCTTCCAACACTTTGTATGTACAATGATATTCTATGACTATGAATTCTCTGAGAACCTAACTTATCGTTATCACCCACGGTCCTTCTTCTGGAATTTCCTCTACAAAGCTTCCTGACATTGTCACCTTGGAGGAGACTGAGAGTCATGGACCATCAGCCACAATGAAAAGTCTCTTGGGTCTTTCAAATACAATAGGCTCTCACTGTTCCTCTAGTCCAGGTGCAGCTAATTTTCCCAATCATGACTTCATAAAAATTGTCCTTAAGTTTATCACAGTGCTTAAAATCACCTCCTTATTTTTTTTAAAAAAATGCCATATTTTAAAAGGATGTATTTTGCTTTTCTTTCTTGGCAATAATATGGTGAGATGGAAATAGCAGTTCAGTTTACCAAAAGTATAGGACAAACCCATACATACTTATGTGTATGTACTGTGTGTATGTGCATGTATGTCTGTAAATTTTGCCCAGGTCCTAGGCCACAGCACATACATACTGACAGACAAAGGGACCCCAACAAGTATTAATCTAAATACTTCTACCTACTTCTTGTAAAGATAAATAACTTTTTACATCAATCCAGTACCTGGGCGTTGAACAGAAGCATGGGAATTCTTGAGTTACAGAATCACCTTGATCTAAGGGAGGAGTGTCAAACTCAAGGGGTGCTTAGAACTGGCCCATGGAGCCACCCTGGAAACAGCAAAGGACTGACCCACGGTGCCTCTGCCAATGAAAATGGAGCTGTTTTCACTGACAGAGTGTTGCAGGAATCCGTCACAGCCAAAAACGGAGCTTGGGAGCGCTCAAACCACCACAAGCAACCCAACATGAGAGAAGTCTAGCTGGCCACGTTCACCCTGGCTCCCCGAGGTCAGACACAACCCTGATGTGGCCGTCAATGAAATGGAGTTTGACACCCCTGGTCTAAGGAATATAGAAAGACTCCTTTATCAGACTCCAAAGCTTAGTATCAGTTTTGTGAGGTAATCCAGACAAGAAGCACATCCAGCTCTAGCTTTATTGTAATTTTACATAACAGAATCTTGCAAGTCTGGAAATACATCTCTCCCCCCTCACTTTTACAGTCCAAGAAAGTAGGGAGTGTCCCTTCTGAGATGTTTGCCACAACCACATTCTGAGGTTCCTTCTGAGGACTCACCTGACTCTTGTGTAATCTGCGGCTCTTCCTCCTGTCTCCCAAAATCATGCCCACAAACCATTACAAATAGAAGAAGAGTAAATGAGCTGTTATTTTCATAAATTCAGAATAAATCAAACTGGGGAAAGAATACAGAGGTAAACTTGCTAGCCAATTCAATAAAGTTTGCTACCTTAGATTTTTAAAAAATTAGGTGGGGCCTTTTATATATAGTCCCTGAACAAATTCAACTAGAAACAAGCAATGAATCAGGATCCTCATCCCACCTAACCTATTAGGCCCATGATGGCGAACTTATGGCATGGGGTACCACAGGTGGCATGCGGAGCCATATCGGTGAGCATGCGAACTCAGCTCCGGCACATATGCATGCGCCAGCCAGCTGATTTTTGGGCCTTCTGGGCCCACCAGAAGTCAGGAAACACAGTTTCCAGCCTCCAGAGGGCCTCTGGGGTGTGTGTGGGGAAGACTGTTTTTGCCTTCCCCAGGCTCCTAGAAAGGCTCTGGAGCCTGGGGAGAGCAAAAAACTGGCCTACCAAGCCCACCGTGCCATCACATGCTAAAAGCAGGGGGAGCACATGGGGGCGGGGCACATAGAATTATGGATGTGGGCACACGTGCGTGTGACCCTACCGCGCTCCTCCCACTTTTGGCATGCAATGGCAAAAAGGTTAGCCATCACTGTAGTAGGCAATTCTAGATAAAGGATATGAAAATAATGTGTACAGAACATGCTGTCTTTTAATTTAAAAAATTCCAGAGAAATAGACAAAGCCAATCATAGTTTTCCCACTAGTACAAATATTCAACTTCTGTCAAATGATCAAGCTGGTACTGTGATATAAACTAAGATAATATAATTTTGGTTTGATGTATTGTATGAATACACCAAACTGGAATATACCAAACTGGACTGGACTGGAAGCTAAAACATGAAGAATGACTGCAGGAATTTGGTGTGTCTAGCTTAATGAAAAGAACTAGGAGTGACATGATAGCAGTGTTCCAGTATTTGTGGGGCTACCATAAAGAAGAGGGGGGGTCGACCTATTTTCCAAAGTACCTGAAGGCAGGACAAGAAACAATGGGTGGAAACTAATCAAGGAGAGGTCCAATCTAGAACAAAGGTGGAATTTCCTGACAGTTAGAACATCAGTTTTTTTAGTATTTAGTATCAATATTAACAGTTAATAATCAGTGGAACAACTTGTCTCCAGAAGTTGTGGGTGCTCCATCATTGGAGGTTTTTAAAGAAGAGATTGGACAACGACTTGTCTGAAATGACATATGGTTTCCTGTATGAGCAGGGGGTTGGACTAGAAGACCTTCAAGGTCCCTTCCAACTCTGTTATTCTGTCTTCTAATCTATAAACCATAGTCCATGAATTTGTGTAATAAGTGAACTCAGCTAATACACAATAATAGTTCTAAAACTATGCATTAAGCAAACCACCCTTTTCCAACCACTGATCCTATTCCATGTAACCATACTACAAGCATTGTTTTCACTGGTTTTAGAACTGCTAAGCTAACTTGCCTTATGAAATATCGGATTTTTCTGATACTCAAGATATTAAAAACTTGTTTTTCGTGGTAGGAAAGAAACAGCAGATAGCAAGGAGCTGCCATCTCTGCTTCCTGCTGAGCTCCAGATTATGGATTGCAAGGGCCCAGATGTCATAAATATATAATGCCCCAAATACAGAAAATTTAAATGCAAAGCACCCAACATAGCACAGAACAATTGATTTTGAACTGAAATTATTCTACTTCATACCTATAACAGCATAGAAACCCTTTGAAACCTAAAGCGCCTGTAAACACCGTGCCAGAATATCAATTACATCAACCTCATGGTGAAGTTATTAGGATGCAAGGAATATGTAAATTTAAGAGCTGTTCAGAGTTATTCATCTATCCAAACTCCCCAAATTCCTTAAACACATTGACTCAGAAGCAAGGATAGAGATGATTCTTTCTGTAAATCCATGAGATTCTACCCATGAAATCGGTCCACTCACCTTCCATTAATAGAAACGATGCCCAAATCCAGAGCCTTGAGGGCTCAATGTGCTTTCGTCTTGACATGGTTGCCTAGTTGTTGTGCAGCTGTCATCCAAAGAGAGTCACTGGATGAGACCCTGTTTACTCCCACTCCATTGTACCCCCAAAACTTTTACGTTGTTTAGTCCCACGCACATCACACTCACACAAAGTTTCACCCACTACAAACAGTTCTCCTCAACTCCTGACGTCTTCCCAATTAATGAGTCCATGTCCGTATATTTTTCCTTTCCTGGCCACAGGATACAGGAAGGGGTGGTACTGGGTGTGAATTTCAGCTGCAGCTATCTTCCAACTTCAGTTTGAAAGCACAGCTGCCTAAAAATCACACTTTTGCACAAAAATGCGTCTATGCACAATCATTCTAGTTTCTTCCTGCTTCACAGTGGGACTCTGTCCTATTTTTAAACAGAAAACAGAATTTTTATTCAAGCAGATTGTTTTACTCTTCCCCTTCCCATTTCCCTTTTTTCAATTATTTCTACTTCAACCCTCTTTTGTGCATATAGGCCAAACAATACTGTGAAAATACAAATGGTTTTGTAGCACAATGGGTTTTAATCATCAAGCTAAGCACTTTGCCAATGTAAAAACCCAAACTATAATTTCATACCCTCCTCCCCAAAATCTGGATTCTTCTTGTTTTACTAAAAGTGTAGTAGGCATTTACAGTTAGACATATGATGAGGCTAAGGCAGTGGTTGGTGGCACTCAGAAACACCACAGAGTCCAGGATTTGATTATACAGCGCTCACTTATCTCTAAATTGTAGTGTGTCCTACGTTTCAAAATGTTAATATGTATTTACTTTTTATACAGTAGTTGGATATATACAATACAAGGTACAATTACATGATAATGTCAGCTGCCTGAAAGCTTTGCTGGTTCTGAAATTCACTTCTCATGAGCCAGTAAGATGTTCATCAAGATATAATCACACTCTTTAAGAACTGTATGAAAATATGAGGCTGTTAAGCATTTTGTGCACTGCCTTTAATTCCAGAACATTTTTCTTTGCAAGACACAGATCCCCTAAGAACATTTGCAGAATAGGATCATAAAGTCAAAATGGGATCCACAATGGTGTATTCAAAGTTCCATTTTTCTTTAATGTGTCATACATAGCAATAGCACTTATATACCACTTCACTGTGCTTTATAGCCCTTTCTAAGCAGTTTACAGGGTCAGCATATTGCTCCCAACAATCTGGGTTCTCATTTTACTGACCTCAGAAGGATGGAAGGCTGAGTCAACCTTGAGACAGTGAGAATCGAACTGCTGGCAGTCAGCAGAATTAGCCTACAATACTGCATTCATACAACAAAAGGGTGATGTGATGGCTTATGGTTAAAACAATGAGTTTGTCAGTCAGAAAGCTGACAGCCCAGGTTCGAGACCCAAGTGCCACATGACAGGATGAGCACCCTTACTCACCCCAGCTCCTGCCAACTTAGCAGTTCAAAAGCATACAAATGTGAATAGATAATTTGGTACCACTTCAGTGGGAAAGTTATTGCATTCTGTATTTTCATGCTGGCCAGATGATGACAAAAACATCTCTCAGACAACACAGGCTCCTGAGTCATCTCATTTCAGAGGTGAGCACAGAGTCTCTGAGTTGGTCAAGATTGGACAGAGAAAACCTTTAAACCTTTACATGTAACAAGAATCAGCCTGTCTAGTGATTAAGGCATCAGGACAGAAACCAGGAGACTGTGAGTTCTAGTCCTGCCTTAGGCGTGGAAGTTAATTGGGTAACTTTAGGCCAGTCACTCTCTCTCAGCCCAACTTACTTCACAGGATTGTTGTTGTGAGGAAAATAGGAGAAAGGATGAGTATGTAAGTTCACTGCCTTAGGTTACTTATAAAAATAATAAAGGGAGGATAAAAAAAAACCTCTAAAGACACACACATAAGGTGTGGGGGGGGGGCAGGCAGAGCATAAAATGCACCATCTTAACTTTTTGCCATCTTAACTTTTTTGATCATATCCTGTAAATATCTCTGGACTGCACCAGGTCCACAGAGATTTTAAACACATTGGTTTCTTTGTTTTGTTTTTAGTTACCCACTAAGTTTTAATACAATGCCTTAGGAAAAGCCAGAGTTTGCCAGGAATGTAGAGCTGAATAATAGTCGGATGCAGCAAAGGAGGCAGGAAGTGTATTTGAAACAAACAAACACACACACACATACAGAGAGAGAGAGAGAGAGACAGAGACAGAGAGAGAGACAGAGACAGAGAGAGACAGAGAGGTTTAAGAAATAAGAGATTAACCCCCTCAAAAAACTCAGACATTTGCAGCATTATGGATAAAGACTTAAAACAAGCATCCATGGGGCTTCTTATATCAGGTGAACAGCTGATAGACACTGAATTGCAAGAACTGGTAACTTACTAAGTGTACAAAAAAAAAGTTAATTTCAATTTATAGAACAGCCATATACTGTACCAGCTGCCCAAACAGTACACATTCCTAAGAATTAGAAGCTAATTAAAAGTAGGCATGGTATGAAAAAAATAGTTTGCATAGGTTTATGTTTGGAAAACCTAAACAATGGCATCTACTGTAGAAATAGCAATAACACAAAATGTGGCTACTGCTCTAAACATTTTTGCAAATCCCTCCATTAAAAGGAGGTGAGTTTTCTCCATGCCTGATTAGGAAAGTGAGTATAACAGCAGATCTGATTGCCAAGTTGCATACAGTAAATGAAGAATGTGCTAAATATAGTGATTCTAGTCTCTTTCTGTTTCTCTATCAGTTTGACACTGTCTTTGCAGATTTAGATATCTAGTTCTTCTGCATTTTCAAATGGCAATAGGCAAGAAAGAGACTTTTGCTTTTGCTGTGAGGAATCTATTTTCCTCCAAATGCATAATAGAGGAGTGATTTAAAAAAAATACTTTATTTTGATTTGAGAACAACTTTCTCAAACCCTAATGCAGTGTTTCTCAGTCTTGACAAGCCTTGACCTTGCTGGCAGGGGAATTCTGGGAATTGAAATCCACCCATCTTAAAGTTGCCAAGGTTGGGAAGCACTGCCTTAATGGAACAAAGTATTGGATTGAAAACATGATTAAGTTCCATAGGGTTTTTTTCCCCAAAATGATTAGAAGGTATCTCAAATATCTATGGAGAATCTCAGTCACCCGATTCATGGTTGTCCCAAATGAGGAAAAGGAAGAGTCAGTTGGACTTTCTTGTTTTTCTTTGAAGACATTTTGCTTCTCATCCAAGAAGCTTCTTCAGCACTGACTGAATGGTGGTGAAGGATATATATTAAAACAAGAAAGTCCAGTTGCTTCTTGAAAAAGCACCTTTGAGACAACCATGACATGAATGACTGAGAATCTCCATAGACATTTAGCTGTGCACTTTGGAATGAACAAATGGTGAAAGGCTATGAATGGATTTCCAGAACAAATTGCAGACTACAAGACCATTTGCGCTTCAGTTTGAGATGCAGACAATACACAAGACACTTGGACTTCAGATCTTTAAAGTTCTGATTGGACCAACTCAAGGAATCTTTGGTTTTTTAAGAACAAGTCTTATAAAACATAGGACTAATTACTTTGGCTTCATAGCTGTTTATAGTAGCAGGCATGTAATTATTGCCTTTACTATCTACGAAGTACAGAACTGCAACGTTGGTCCTATGGGTCTGTTCCATGACAGCTTTTGATAGTTCCCTCCAGACAAAGAGGGTTGAAAAGTAATTTACAGAAGTTGCTAATGGCTAATATGTCAGTGAAGAATTTCAGACTTGGGTCCAACTCCAAGCCCTGATTCATTAGGACACCTGCTATGGCTAAGGCCGAATTAGTCAATGTTTATAGGGCTTCTGGAACTAATAATAGTAAGCATCTATGGGAATTAGCTCTTGAGCTGAAAGAATCTTATAAATCCCATTGCTAAGGATGAGTCCTATTAGATAATTAGTGTTAAGCTAGCTCAGATATTCAAATGTAAGAATTCCTAAGCCTCTGACTCATCTGGCTTGGCAAGATTGATCTCTCTTGAGGTTTGGGTTGAATACATCTATGAACTGAGTATTAAATCTTATTTGAGTTACCTTCAGGTTATGTTCCAAATTGGCCCCCAGTCTCCCTCCCTGAAATCCATAATGTATGCCTTCAGCAAAAGGAAGGGGAATGGGTGGGACTTGATCCCAGCCAAACTTTTAAAGCTGAATCCTGATTGGTAGCTGCATGATGATGGTCATCACTCATGATGGTCATCACTCCATATTTCTTGGTCAATAGCAGCTTCTTTTTTAAAAAAAACAGGCTTATCGTTATAACAAAACATTCCTAAGGACAACAACCTTGCTATAGAAAATCTCACCGATCTTATCCTATCCTATAAATGAAAATTCAAAAGAAAATTCTCTGTTCAGCTGAAAAAATGTAGAATTTTTCTGTGGTACTAAGAAATACCATTTAGCATTGTAATGTTGGTGTAGAGAGGCGAACTGGGAAATCCTAAAATACATCAATAGAAGTCTTCCTTAAATCTTTGGCTGAAGAATCTCCATCTGCATTGCATACTTCTAATAAAGAATGCATATTTCTAATCTAAAGATGCACGGTATAAGACTATTAGCAATCATTCACAAAACTAATAATTTTTTAAAAAATTAAAGAGATGGATCTCATGTTCTATCAAAAATTGGATTCTCTTGTAACTGTAAGAATGGGGAACAGTTTTTGCCAAATTCCCATATAATCCTGAGAGCACTTCCTGTTCCCACCTTCCAGAGTATCCATCTCAACATTCAAAGAAGATTTGAAAAAGAGAAGTTGCCAAAAATTGTCATCTGCAGCCATGTCTACTTGTAGCTATAGGTCACTTCTGTTCATATGGTTTTGCACCACACAGATGTTCTGCTATTTAACTACAGGTTGTAGAGTTTAAATCTTGACTCTCTATTTGCATAGCGTATGTTTTGCTAGTGAGCTATTGACCCTCAGAAGAATATGTCAAAAGAATAATTCCCAGGCACAAATTGCCTCCACAACAGTAAAAAAAAAAATAAAAATGATGCATTCAGACAGATATTTGGGAAAATGCCAAACAGGGCCAGGTTCACCAATCCTGGATTCCAAAGTATCACATTAACTGGAAAACAACACAATTATCAAAACTAGACAATACAACTATTCAACCTTGAATAATAATGTCAAGGCAACCTGTCTGAAATACAGCATGAGATTTAAATGCAAAAATTCTAATCAGCTATGAATTGGTACCCAACATCAAGTCTGAATGGGTTTGTTCACACAAACCCTTTCAACTGGCCATCTTGGCTGGAAGTGAAATCTTGAACATCTGGAAAGCATCACTACTTATCTCCTGAACTGAGTATTAGACTCATACTAGCAATGACTGATTGAATAATTCAAATAGAAAACAAAGTCACTTGCAGCTTTAAATGAACAAAAAACGGATATGCTTCCATAGTGATGAAGCAGAAACATTGAAAATGAGACTCTTGAATTACAGTTTTTGGAACTTTTTATTTTTCTGACAAGGGTAGTTCCTTCTGGAACAGACTGCAATTCTACTGCAGCTACGTATCTGTCTCATACTATTAATATAAGAATATATAAAGGTCCCTAATGGATCAGGTTGAATATTTATCAATATTAATTCAACCTTACTCCTAGAAGTGCCAAATGAATGTTTTAGGAAGCCTACAAGTTTTATCAGTGATAGCATAGATGTCCATTTTTTACAGTCTCTTTAATCCTTGTTTTACATTATTTAGTTGTGTTTGTTTATCTATGTGTGAATTTATATCCTTATAAATTATCAGTTATAAATATATATCTCAAAAGAACACGTAAACATGTGGAAAACTCTTAAAAATATCACCGATTACAGCAAACCTCCTTCCCATGATGAAAGAAATCAACAACTGGCAGATGACCTGAATGTGTTTTACTGTAGGTTTGAGAGAAAACTACTGCTACCAATCTCCACAACCCCCATCTCAGACACACCAACAACAGCCAAGACTCCTACAACTGACCCCATCCCATTGGGCCCACCACAGGAGGTGAAATCCAACAGGTTCTGACAGGTTCTGGAGAACCGGTAGTGGAAATTTTGAGTAGCTCTGAGAACTGGAAAATACCACCTCTGGCTGGCCCCAGAGTGGGGTGGGAATGGAGATTTTGCAATATCCTTCCCCCAGGAGTGGGAAAGAAATGGGGATTTTGCAGTATCCTTCCCTGGAGTGGGGTAAAAATGGAGATTTTGCAGTATCCTTCCTCTGCCATGCCCACCAAGCCATACCATGCCCACCAAGCCACGCCCACAGAACCAGTAGTAAAAAAAATTGAATTCCACCACTAGCCCACCACATCTGGTGATTACAGAAAATGAGGTTCAAGGTCTATTTCACAGATAAAAGCCAGGAAAAGCACCAGGTCCAGACAAGATAACTTCTTCTTGCTTAAAAGCTTGTGCTGACCAACTGACCCCATCTTCACCCGCATCTTTAATAAATCACTAGAGATGTGCTATGTTCCTTCTTGCTTAAAATGATCTACTATGCAAGAGTCTTCTTTGTAGACTTCAGCTCAGCATTCAATACCATCATTCCAGATATTCTTCTAACTAAATTAAATCAGCTATTTGTACCTGACCACACTTGTAAATGGATCACAAGCTTAATAACAGACAGGAAGCAGCAGGTGAAGCTAGACAAAATTATATCAGATACCTGTACAATTAGCACAAGAGCCCCCAGGGCGGTGTGCTGTTTCCACTTCTCTTCCCTCTATATACCAATGACTGCATCTCAAAAGATCCCTCTGTTGAAATACTGAAGTTTACAGATGATACAACAGTGATTGGCCTCATTCAAGACAACGACGAATCTGCATAAAGATGGGAGGTTGAACAACTAGCCTTGTGGTGCAACCAGAACAATCTTGAACTAAATACACTCAAAAGAGTAGAAACGGTGGTAGATTTTTAGGAGAAACCCTCCATACTCTCATCTCTTACAATACTAGAAAACATAATATCAACAGAAGAGACCTTCAAGTTGTATAATATCTCAAGACTTAAAAAATGGACACCTAACATCAAAAACATCATCAAAAAAGCACAACAAAGAATGCTCTTTCTGCGCCAAACTCAGAAAGCTCAAACTTCCCAAGGATCTGCTGATTCAGTTCTACAGAGGAATTATTGAGTCTGTCATCTGCACCTCTATAACTGTCTGGCTCTGCAACCAAACAAGACAGACACAGATTTCAACAGATAATTAGAACTGCAGAAAAAACAATTGCTAACAACCTGCCTTGCATTGAGGACCTGAATACTGCATGAGTCAAAAAGAGGGCTGTGAAAATATCTACAGACCCCTCACATCCTGGACATACAATACATTGTTTCACCTCCTACCCTCAAAACAATGCTATAAGGCACTGCACACCAGAACAACTAGACACAAGGACAGTTTTTTCCCCAATGCCATCTCTCTGCCAAACAACTAATTCTCACAACACTATCAAACTATTTACTAAGACTGTATTACTATTCTCATCCTTCCTATTACCTATCTCCTCCCACTTATGACTATAAACATGTTGCTTGTATCTTTACAATTTATATCGTTTTATTTGTTTCTTAGTATGATTTGATTGCTTATTATTAACTTCTGACTATCACTGTATTGTCTCTTATGATTCTTGATGAATGTTTTTTTCTTTTATGTACAGTGAGAGCAAAGACAAATTCCTTGTGTGCCCAATCACACTTGGCCAATAAAGAATTATATTATTAAAGAGCATAAAAAGAGACAGCAGAATATTTCAAGGTGCCTACCAAGAGTTAATCTCTAGGAAGTTAAGTAGATACACAAGTGACTCATTCAAAGCGATATTTATTGGATTTATATTTATGTTTCTGCAATGATTTCAAAATGCAGCTATTATGGAAAGCTGTTTCCTCTTTTTGCTCTGTGTGAATGACCATCATATCCAGAAGATTTTATATCCTCTAACTAATGGAACTTCTTTGCTCAAGAACTAGAAGTTACACATAGATTATCTGTTTCTCTAAATCAATCTGCCAAATATATGAAGAACAGATTGATTAGGTGATATAACAGTTATTGAAATATGGTTTGTTGGAGGCTGCAATGTCCACTGGAAGCCATGAGATGGCACTTTGAGGTCAGCCCATAAAGCACTGCAGCACTGGGGAAACAAATCCCCAGGATGATGTCCTGTCTCGTTACTTCTCCATGAAATAGCTCAACTACCATTGACGCTTCTGTAAGGATTGTGAAATCTACAGACAATGGATGAAAATATTTGTCTACTTGTTTGTGTGTGTTTCATCTACTCCTGGGAAGCATGATATCTAGTATTTCAGTCTAGGCACAGAAAATGCAGCTTTTCAGAACCAGTTCCTGAAAATCAGTAGAACCACTCAAGAAGATGGACTGGTTCATTCTATGGAATTGTCAATGAACATGTTTGCATTGTAATAAAATCTCAAGAAAAGTACCAGGAGTGTGGCCACCATGTGTTATAAATTGAATAAACCTAAATTTCTCAAACAACCCAATTTCAGAATACATTCAAGTGAACCTCAGAAAAGCTCCCCTGAATTCAGAGAGCCAACACAATGAAGGAGTTAGTATGCTGGACCAAAAAGACTCAAGTTTAAGTCCATGCTTAACTCACAGGATGAATTTGGGATGATCATTTGTGAAAGGATAAAATGAGAAGTGACCTCGGAAGTGTCTTCTTGAGCTTCTTACAGATAGTGGCAGATATAATGTAAGAAAGAAACCATGTAATTAGACTATATTGACTGTTTTTATTTTCTGTAGGTCTGTTGATTTTCCTAGAAACTTAAAAATGGGTCCTTCGTATTTATGAAGAATGCACTTAACCCAAAGAATAGAAAATTATTATTTATTTGGCAAGAGAATAAATTGTTTATGGGATCAGCAAGAATATCCAAAGAAAACAAAGCATTACAAAATAAAATCTGTCTCTTCATTAATTTTCAAAGTACAGATGGGGCTGCAGATCTTTTCCTTTTAAATCATTCCTATCCCCTTACTACCTTTCTGTCCATTATATTAAAAGAACGTTATAAATTGAACATTGTTTCAGTGGTTGCTTTGTTGAAAAGCATGTGTTAATTCTTACTTCCTTTCTTTAAATGCACTAAGTCTGGGGCTGAACAGCATTACTCACAACCAACCTTTCAAGCAAGAAGGTTAAGGTTAAACAACAGTTAAGGCAATTCTAGGTTTTCTACAAAAAACCCCAAAAAAGTCATTTTGAAGGAATTGATCAAAGCCCCTTTTGATGTCTGTGAACTGAGACCCGGCACCAGTAATTATATTTGTTAGGTGTTAAGAGAATTTCTATGGCTCTTTTCTTCCAGTTGGCCTATATTGCAGCAGGCTAGCATCCCTTCATGCAAGTTCACGCAAGCAGGCTAGCCACTGTCTCCTTCATGCAAGTTCAGACCTTCATCCCACAGGAGAAACTGGGGTTGAACTCCTACACTGTTTTTTTCTGAATCCACCTATTCTTCTCGTGTCCTGTCTTCTCAGCTTCTTCCTTTAGTCTGTGCCCCCAAACTCTTACAATCCTCACAAATAATGCAGAAAGGTGCCTAAGACATGCAAGCAATAGGAAGGGTATCCTGAAACTATCCTTCCCTCATCTGGGCTCCATGTGCATTTTCTTTACTGAAAAGTTATTTTTCTGCTTTTCATTGCTAGACTTTGATTCAGCCTTAGCTACCAAGCAAGGTCCGTTCGTGCTATTTAATTCTGCCAGTTGCCACCCTGAACATCCCTCTCCATGGTCCTTCCATATCTCCCATATCCAGTATCTTTGTTCCTAGCAACCACAAGCTTCGCATAGGTCACTGAACATCTCTTGGGATGCTTAGGTTGTTGGACTCTCCCCATCCTCACCATGAGCAGGCTGAAGCAGGTCTGGGTCTGAAAGCCAAGAAATCAGCCCAGGACTCTTGGGATCCCATTTGGTTTAGGAGGTTGTTGGTGGATCTCTTACCTCTTAGCCTGTGTCTAGGAGGAGAGCTGTGTGGAAGCTGCCAGTTCTGCTTCCTTGGTCCCCGCAAGACCTTCTTGGTGTGTCCTGGCAGGCAGGTGCAGTGGCACTGACACACCTGAGCCCCCCAAATCCAGGGCAAGGACATAAAGCTCAGCAGGAGCATCCCAGGCAGCATCCTGTGGAGGAGAAAGGCAACAAGGGAGAGATGGCTCCAGGGGGGGAAGAGCCCAACAATTTCTCAGTGGTAGCATTCAAAGAATCTCTTGTTGGACAGCCTCAGGGGCAGGTGATTCCCTCCTCCTTCTCTCCTTCGGCCCGAACAATGCTCCCTTCTGCTTAGCTCAAGTCCTCTGTTTGGGGAAATTATTTGGAATTTGTTATTAAGCATGTTTTCCAACAGCTTTTGTGTCTCCCCCCCTTCTTTTTTAACTTGGCAAACAATGGGGGAGAAAAGCATATAGGCACCATGCTGTGAGCAGACTGCCTCTCTGCACCATCTGTGACATCAGAAAGCAGGGAGGGGGCATCCCCACCAGGTTTTTCTCTTTGGGGGTCTTTCTCTCCCCCCACCCCAGCCGGCCGGCCCTTCCCACAATATTGTGAAGAACTAAATTAAATGATCACTGAAGAAAAGAGAAACATTCTTTGTGGGTTCTCTCTGGATGGCCAGACATTTCTCATCTCAGGACCCCCTCCCCAACCTTTCCCCCCCTCTCCTCCCCCAATAAACTTTGTGGGTTTTTTTTAAAAAAACTGTTCCGTGAAAAATGCCCTCTCTTTCTTCCTCTCCTCTCTTTGGGAACAGGCAAGGAAAAAGTTGATTTCAAGCCATCTCAGCAAGAGGAGATTGACTGCATAAAAGAAGGCTCACCACTTTGGGAGAGGGAGGGGGGAGAGAAAGGACTGTTTTCAAACAAAATTGACCATCTCTTGATAGATTTAACCGCCTGTCGGCAAACCCTTTGTCAATCCGGTGGGGAAACAGGGTGCCCCGAAGGGGGCCTGGAACATTTTCATTTATCAACAAAGACCCACAGTGTTTGGGATGGTTACAATTACATTTATTGCATGATTGCCAATTATTTCATCATTTCAGAATAGGAAACCACTTTGCATCCATTATTATTGACATGGCTGTTACTGTACCTAGTTTTCTCCATGGCCTCCTCCCTTTCCTCTTACGACCTGCTTTTCGAGATTTTTTTTTATTGATTCAAAACAGATTTAACCAACTTAATTGGCCTAAAGAAATTTGCTGCTATTTAACTCCAGTGCACGAGCCATTTATCATTCTTACTCTTTCCAAGCTGTGTTGCTCACTCCCATATCTCCCTGCCCACCCACTTTAGCAACTTTCAATTAGCAGGAATTTCTCACCCCCATCTCCCTCCCCACATTAAACTCCCCCGTCTGGGCTGCCTAATTATGTTTTTAACCACAAGCTGACTTAACTGCCCTTCCTAGTGAACAAGTTATGGTCATTCCCTCTTCCTTGCTTGGGTTCCGCATTACCTGTGTTGGGAAATAAGAATTTAAGGAGAATCATGCAACTGATTTTGGCTGATATTACGAAGTTAAATAGTTTCAGATACAGTTCTTGTTAGGATGGAAGACTATCAAAGAATAACAGGGTTTGGGGGTGATTTGAGGTTTTATTTATGTATTTACAATATTTATCACCTGCTCCAATTCCAGAGAACCCTCAGATGTTTAAAGAATAAATAAATAAATAAATAAATAGCAAATCATTTTTCATAGACAAGAAAGCTACATCCCTGAAGTCACCCAAAATCATGTTGGACTCAGGGAAAACCTTTTCAGCACTAGACTTGACCTACCTCAGCTAGCATCCTTATTACCATAAAGTCCAAGCAGACTTTTTTTATAAAGTTCATCAGTGAACCTCTAACTATCAAATGTTGATTGATTGGTTAATGGGAATTTAGAAAGTATTACTTCACATACCATGGAGCATGAATGGAAAATTCTGCTATGTTTGAGTGCTTTTCTCCATCTAGGCTTTTGGCCTACAGTTCTACCTTGAAAACAGTGGTTTTTTATGAATAACCCTACAAAGAAATGTAGTCTGATGAAAAAGGTGAAGTAGCAAGACATACAAGCAATTCACTTTTCTGCAAGTCTTCCAAAATCCAAAAGGATTGCTGGTCTCTGCTCCTCACAAACCCATGGTTTGTTCTTAAGGCCTGATCCTAGTTTATTATCTGAAATCAGTTATTACTTCTTACCTTAATTTCTGATTTTTACTGTGGTTTCTTGCAAGCCTCAATAGTTGTTGGTATTGTAAGATGATTTCTACCAGACATAGGACATGTTTCTGAACAGCTTTGATCACTATGAATCAGAGCCAAAGAAAGATGACGCAAAGATGGCCATTCTAGCATTGTGACTATTTCTTTAGAGGTTCCATGCACACTGTGTTAAAGGCTTGCTGCCTCCCACCCTGTCCCCCAAAACCTGACAGATGTGGGAACTAGGACTGCAGCTGTGGACATGAAATGACCTCTTCCTTTTATATCTCATCTTCTAGTCCAGCTGGGTTGCGTCTAGTAGAAAGATCAACATAAAGGTCAAAATTCGTCAGCTTCAGGTCATGGCCAGAGGGGGGGCTGCCAGGATGCAGAGAGGCTAGCATTTTAAAGAGGCATCAATGAACCCCAGTAAAGATTAAGTGGTTTAGTCCTTGTTTTGCTTAGGGTCATGTTAGGGTCAGTCTAATGATTGCAAAGGCAATGCTGGGAGAGAAGAGAGTCTTTGGAAGTTAGATCTGATGTTGTTCAGGGTCTTCCCAGATCACTTTTGCTGGAATGCAAATCTTCCAATCGTAGCATGATCATCAAGAAATTATAGATAGGTAGATAGCAAAGTGACAGGACCCCTGGCCTTCTTATGGACCTTCTGCCCCCTTTCTTGAATTGTTGTTTTTCTTTGTCCCTTATAATAGCCCACCAGTCTCTTTATTTGAGGCTAAAAAAGCATTGATCAGTTTTAATGCAGTCCATTTCTTATTTGCATTAATAAGGTAGCATTCTGGTCTTTTTTTTCTTAGTCACCGCTTTCCACAATAGACAGAGCCTTTTTTATTTTCTGTAGGTTTCCCAGAAGGATTCTTCTCCCACCAGAATCTGCATTTTAAAAAGTGCCATTTTTAAAGCACCATCACTGTATGCATTTTCTGAATGCAAGTCTTTGAGAAATAGTCATTACTTCTGAATAGGTATTTTGTGTTTGAGGGTGTGTGTGTTTGTGTAAAGAAATTGTCTTGATTTGAATTGTTGTCTGGGAAAAGGTGGGTATTAGCAGATTTTCTTCACTGCTTTTGATTGCGCAACAAAATGAAACTGTCTTTTCAAAATGTCTTTGATAATAATCTACCTGCCCTTAATATCCCTCCTAGGAGCAGTTTAAACGAATAATACATCATATTTCTTGAATCATTGGGAAAATTTAGGTAAGATGTTGTTATCAAGGTTCACATTTACCGGACAGTATTAGCCTTAATTTAACCCCATCTTGGCTGTTCTATCATAGTGCAATGTTTTGACCAAGGGATGCAGTCATGCTGGAACAAATAAACAAGTATTAGTGACATGTATTTTGATGTTTTATAGCAATAAATATACAGTTATTCATATTTAATAGAATTAAGATTGTTGAACTATTTATATCTGTACAGGAGAAATTAAGAAACCCATTTTGCTTGTAAATATATCAAGATGCATTACCCCAAAACCTATTTATTCAGTTTTTAATTTACTATTTTAGTACTTAAAAAACATAAGCTACTTAGTGTATAAAGTTTCATCAATAGCTTTATAACCAAACAGATGGAAACATGAGCAAAAGCCAGAAATATAAGGGCTGTTAGCTAATAGCTGGCATTAGGAAGGATAAGGAGCAGTGAGGAGTAAATGACATCATGACAGTGGCACAGTTTCCATACTGGAGCCAGTTGGTTTAGTGGTTAAGGCACAAGGCTAGAAATTGAGAAACAGTGAATTCTAGTCTCACTTTAAGCATAATAGCTGACTAGGTGACTTTGGACCAATCACCAAAAGCTTGTGAGTTCTAGTCCCACGTTAGGCACAACAGCTGACTTGTTGCTCTCTATCAGTCCAATTAACCTCCAGGGGTTGTTGTTGTAGAGAAAATAGGAGGAAGAAGGAGTGCTAGGTATGTCCACCATCTTGGATTATTTATAAAACTAAAGTATGGGAAAACAAACAAACAAACAAACAAACAAACAAACAAACACTTGGAAGTATAGGCAGTCCCCAAGTTAAAAATGAATTCTGCTTCTAATTCTGTCTTTAATCCAGCTTTGTATGTACCACAGAACTTATCCTTATAGACAGGTTGTTTGTTACTAAAAATGGCGAATGGTGTTCTCCTTCCTTAAGCTAATGACCTGCTGAAGCCATGTAATGCTTTCAAGAACGGTTGTAAACAGGCTGTATATTAAAATGTGTGATTTCAACAGTTCATTTCAAATTTCAAATCTTTATTGTCAGTGCACAACATATGTACAATGAGATCGGTTGAACTCCCTTAATGCACCTCAACCCTCCCCAACACAGTAAAGACAGAAAATCCCTAACCCAATAAATCATATTAATAAAACACCCAGTTATGAACCCAATAGTTCATAAAAACATTGCATAGCTCCAGCAGTTTGTTGGTTCGAGGAAAAAGAATGATGTCTAACCATTTTTAGTAATAGGTAATAGAAGGTATTTCTCATAAGTAGGAGTTATCTATAGGTCAGACAGGTAGACAGCCTGTTGCACCATTTGACTGCTGTCACAACACATGTTTTCATTTAACCCACATTGTGGGTTGTAATAGATGCCCCTGCAATAGGAATTCAGCTTCTGAAGCATGTTCATTGAAACTGAGCTTTTGAAAAAGTTTGCTCTCTATTATGTACCTGCCTTAGTAGGTGTTAGCACCTACTGAACGTGACTAACCTATATTTAGGAATGGAACTCATTCTTAACTTGGGAGCTGCCTGTAAAATGGGACTAGTACTCATATTATCCTGGTGATTGGCCCAAAGTCACTCAGCAGGCTTTTATGCCTGAAATGGGACTAGAACTCACTGTCTCTCAATTTCTAGCCTCATGTCTTAACCACTAGATCAACTGGCTCCAGTATCAGACCAGATTACATTAACAGAGCTGGAAGGACCTTGTAGGTCATCTAGTCCAACCCACCACCCAAGCAGGAGACCCTACACCGTTTCTGACAAATGGCAGTCCAATCTCTTCTTGAAAGCCTCCAGACCAGGTTCATACTTTCATGGAAGAATTAACTGGAAATTCCTCTGCTGGCTAGGGTTACGGTTGGGAAATTAAAAATTGTTCTGGATGAAGGGAATGAATTTTGTGTCACACTACCAAGAAAAATGCATGGATGTAGACATAAAAAATGGACCAAAACTGGTTCAGTGAACTCCCTGATTGAGTGAGCCTTGGATCTGGATGGGCTGCAGATTCTGTTGTAAATCACCAAGTCTTGCATTCCTAGCTAAGACAACTTGTCTAGTGACAAAGGTGGGGACATACATGAATGGCTCACATGCTCCTCAGTTCCCCTCCTCAGGCTTTTGAATTATTTCTTCCTCATGCTGGGCAGGGAGAAAACCTACAACCGTAGCCTCTTCCCATCTTTGGGATCCAGCTATGTGGGGGCGCTTTGTTCCTCAACAGAACAACAGGGGAAATAATACTGACTGCATGTTAATAACAGAGCAGCCAGTTAGGAGGGTGGCTTCAAATGTGCTGCTAAGTCACAGAAGAAAGTTATGTTAAGGTTAAGGTCATGTTAAGATATGTTCAGCATCCATTTTGGATTAGTATGAACCACTCTGTCATGTATAAGAAGCTTAATTTGGGAGTATGTATTATGTAATGTATTTCAAGATAGCATCTTCATTTTGATTTTGCGTTTTAGATAGACTTGTTGCTATAGAAATGTCTAGTACATATATTATATAAAACTAAAAAGATGAGGTTTTATGTTAATACTTTTCTCTCTTCCCTCTCTCCTCCATTATTTTCATTTTCTTTGTATTTCATTTTATTTTATATTTTGATAAGCTAATAAAATATCTGTAAAAAGCATGTACCAGTAATGTTTCTAACTATTGCCTGACCAAAAAATTGCTTGAAAAACTTGAAAAGTGTGGTTCCTTTGCAGGGCCTTATTTAATAATGCACAATGCAGCTATTTTGTATATATATAAAAAAAGTCCAGTCACGCCTCACACCCTCCCCCCAAAGGATTTACAGTCTTTGTGTGAGTGTTGCCACTTTTGCATGCTATTAATCAAAGCATTTACATTTCTTTGGCCTCTAGCTGAATAGTAAAGCAGTCTTGGTTTGCTTGCTTGCTTTATTTATTTGTTAGCCTGGTCCCTCCCTACTAACCTTTTTATAGTTTCAGTGACTACATTTCCTTTCGGTGAACCATCTCTGAAGTTGCTATTTCTTTATAGGGTAGCGTTTGAGTTTTGTTTGGAGTTGTTTGTTGTTTTTAGCATTTCTGAATGGTTTAGAATAGAATAAAGAATAGAATACAACAGAACAGAATAAAACAGAAAGCCGCTTTTGTCAACAATTTATTTATTTACTTACTTATGTATTTTGTGTTTCTTGTGGTCTTCTTCCCTCAAAGAGTGGCCCTGGGTGTGATGTGCAGTAGCATACACCCAGCAGAAATATACAGTACAGAAATATACAGTGTATATAGACTAGCTAAACATGGTATAGTCTGGCATTAAATTTGAACAAGCTGCATTTACCTGTCACATTAAACCACAAACTAGTTAGTTCCATTTTAGCTCCCATGTTTCCCAAGCCAGGCCTGTACGGTTAGCTGATAGTTCTGTGTAAGCTTCCACAAATGGCTGGACCAAGGAATGCATGGTTGACTTATCCATTAGAAAAAGAGACCTGAATGCAACCCCTTTGGAAGGGACTGTTTGAGGCCTGAAGTGCCCTGAAATCTCCTCCCCACCCATTTGTTTGTGTATAAAAGATTATAATTCATCCAGAAGTGGCTCCAGTGAGGACCGAGAAAGGAGCTTCTGCAACAAACGAGGGCAACCATTGAAAGTCCATGGTGCTTCATCTTGGCACAGGGCCATGGTAACAGTGTGTTTGCAGCCCCTCTCTTTTTCACCTGTGAACCCCAGCCCAGTGGGGGCTGCCAAGGCACACTCCTGCCTAGTAGGCAGGTAGTCCCGGCATAACCGCAACCAGCGTGGGCCTTTTTTTCTGCCCAAATGACCTTTACATTGGCCCCTAATCATCCCCACAGGAGGACAGGCCTCTTTCAAGACGTCCTGAGGCGTTGCCTTCTCCTCACGCCCATCTCCAGCAAGGAAGCCATTGTCAGGCCTGGTTTGCATTCGAGAAGGCTTTGACAGCAACAAAGTGGGAAGTGGAGCACATCAGGGCTGGCTTTTTTTTTTTAAAAATAAATAAATCTGAGAGAGAGAAAAAGAGAGGGGGGGAGAGAGAGAGCTCTACCTCCTCGCAGCCTACCTCCTACCTCTTCCCTGCAGGTGAGCAGTGTTGATGGACAGGTCTTTCTCTAAGTCTGATGGTCCCCTTTGCTCTACCCCATCTCTTGGCAGCCTGCGCATCATCCCCGTAGCAACCACCTTTCCCCTATAAGCCGCCCCCCCCCCGTCTGCCCCTCCTGCCCCAGTCCCTTGCTTCTCCAGCTCCCTCGCATCCCTTTGGCTGCCAGCTTCCCCCTGTGAAAAGAAAGATAGAGTCCAAAGTTGTTTCCCCAAGTTAGTTAAATCAGAAAGTACAACTCATTTGTAGGGTTGGCCCCCTGAAAGGGGAGGACGTCAAAGAAAAAAGAGCAGGCGGGCGGGGGAGATGTGGGGGTGTTATTGTTGGGTTGCAGGGAGGATGGAGAAGAAGGGGGGAGAGAGAAGAGGAGTAGGAAGGAAATAAAGAAGCAAGAATCGGAGCTGGATTCTGCTTGACTGCTGCTCAATGGAAATGGCCCGGGCTATAAGAGAAGGGGCTTCTCTTTATCCCACATTCCCAGCTGGTCTTAGACAAAAGGGGAGCTGCTCAGAACCCCCCTTCTAATACCAATGCAGCCCGGCTTTGTTCCAGCTATTTTCCCACTCAGGGAAGAGTGATCTGGGGGAGGGAGGAGAGAGAGAGAGAGAGGAGTAGCGGTGGGTTGCTTTTCAGCACGTTTTCATGGAAAAACGGAAAAGGCATTAGAAACAGCCCCTAGCTTAGGAACTGGTAGTATGGGTGCTTTAGGAAGGGGGATGAAGAAAGGGCTGACCTTATCCTGCATTCTGGAACTGTTTTTGAGCCTCTTCTTAACGGGATGATCAAAAGCTCTGTGCAGTCCCATAGTTTGCTGTTGCTTCTCAACAGTTGAGCCAGTGTAAAAGAAAATAGCTGGGATCTGTTTGATGTCCCTTTCTAGGCTAGCGCCAGGTCTGAGCAGGCTTCCAGTAAACATCTAGCTCATTGTTGACCTGGCTTGCATTGGTGGCAATGGACTGTGTAGTGTTGTGGTGGTGGAGGAGTTCAATTGCCCAAGAAAGTGGTACTGATGTTGAGTCTGACTCCTTATACTTCCTTATATTTAACTGCCATGGTTTGCTTTCCTCTCTGACCATTTGCCCATCATTCCAATCATGACTGAATCAAAACATGCATGATAGTTATTTCCCCTTCTTATGCTAAGCTGTGCTTTGCCTAACAGTTTGTTGAATAAGACCCAATGGTAACAGTATAGGTAGTCCTTGATTTACAGTCAGAACTGGGATTAGAACTCCCATCACTAAGCGATGTGGTCATTAAGTGAATCATCATGAGATTTTACAACCTTTTTTTTCCCTATGGTTGTTTTTTTTTAAATTAGATTTATATGCCGCCCTTCTCCGGAGACTCAGGGCGGCTTACAATGCGCTAAGCAATAGCCTTCATACTTTTGTATATTTTATACAAAGTCAGCTGATTGCCCCCACAAACTGGTTCCTCAATTTACCTACCTTAGAAAGGATGGAAGGCTGAGTCAACCTTGAGCCTGGTGAGATTTGAACTTGCAATAATTGCAGACACTGAATGTTAATAACAGGCTTTTTAGTCTGTTGAGCTATCCAGGCCCTGTTGTTAGAGGAATTTGGCTTCCCCTGTTGACTTTGCTTATCGGAAACCAGTTGGAAAGGACACAAATTGTGATGTGATCCTGGGATGCTGTTACCATGCTTTATAGCCCTCTCTAAGCAGTTTACAGAGTCCACATATTGCCCCCCAACAATCTGGGTCCTCATTTTACCAACCTCAGAAGGATGGAAGGCTCAGTCAACTTTAAGCCAGTCAGGATCAAACTCCTGGCAGTGGGCAGAATTAGCCTGCAATACTGCATTCTAACCACTGCGCCAACATGGTGTAATTTTAAATGATTTGTAAATGAATGGTTGTAAGTCGAAGACTATCTGTATGCCACAGTGGTTTGTAAACATCATAAACATGCCAAATAAACCATATTACAATCTAATATGATGGGTAAAATATGTCCTTTGGTTAGTTCAGAAATGTAACCAAGTAGTCCTCAACTTAGGACCAGAATTGAGCCTAGCATTTCTGTTGTTAAGTGACACATTTCTTAAGTACACATTTTGCCCCATTTTACGACCTTTCTTGCCACAGTTGTTACATGAATCATTGTAGTTGTTCAGCTAGTAACTTGGTTGTTAAGTGAATCTGGCTTGGTCATTGACTTTGCTTGTTGGAAGGTCGCAAAAAGGGATCACATGAGCCCAGGATGCTGCGATCGTCATAAATACATGCCAGATCACATGACCATGGGGACGCTGCAATAGTCATAAGTGTGAAAAATGGCCATAAGTCACTTTTTGCAGTGCCATTGTAACTTTGAATGGTCACTAAATGAATGGTTGTAAGTCGAGAACTACCTGTATGCGTTCTATTTTCAATTGCTGACCTAGTAGATCTCACAACCAAGTTATAAATGCTTGGGCATGTTTTGGGATCTTTTTTCTCTACAAAGTTATCAAGTTGATAAAACTGGAACATTAGTTCCTGTGCTGGTAACTACTGTAGATTTAACCAATTTAAATCCTGGTCTTAAAATAGTGCTGAACAAACCTATAATGAGGTTTGTTTGGGCTTAGCCTCTTTGGAATCCTCGTGATTGGTAGGCCATCCAGAAGCCCTCAGGATCACAGGCTGAAAGTTAGTAGTCAACAGGCAATATTGATGACTGTGTCCATTTTATAGTGTAAGGCAGGGCTGTCAAACTCAAGGCCCAGGAGCTGAATTTGGCCCGTGAAGTGCTTAAATCTGGCTTGTAGGGCCGCCCTGGAAACAGCGAAGGACCGGCATGCAGTGCCTCTGCCAGTGAAAATGGAGTCAGGAGGCTGCAACGGCCTCCTGCAGCCCTCTGCCAGTGAAAACGGAGCTTGGGAGGGCCGCTCCGTTTTCACTGGCAGAGGGTTGCAGAAGGCCATCGCAGCCTCCCAAGCTCCGTTTTCACTGGCAGAGCGCTTGGACCACCACAGGCACCCCCAACACGAGTGACGTCGAGCTGGCCATACCCACCCTGGTCATGCCCACCCGCCCCCAAGGTCAAACACAACCCTGATGCAGCCCTCAATGAAATCGAGTTTGACACCCCTGGTGTCTTCAAGAATTCCCTCCAACACCCACAAAATGGGGGTGGGATGGGGGGAATGGAGATTTTGCCCTCAACCAGTCTGACTGCATTGTTGTGGTTTGCAAGCCCTCAGAATCAGATCCATTAAACGAATCATTAGTAAATTAAATGAAAGCACAGCTTCTTGAATGAAACGTTCTCAATGATGGCCTTCTTAGCTACAGAATTCCCAACCAGAAACTTCTTGACACACCCTCCTCTTTTATTAATTTTAATATTCTTCTGTGTCATTACTTTTTTAAAAAATGCTGGGTTTTTTTTTTTCATTTTTCTGTTTAGCTCTTCTCTCAAATGCTTGCTTGTATTTCATTTTACTCTGCGTAAATTTGCCGTTTTGAAGCCTGTTTTTTTTTAACGTGAAGAGCTGTGTCTAGTGGGAGAGGAATGCGTTTTAGAAATAAATAAATAAATAAATCAAATCGAGAAGCCTTCCTCGCCCTCCCCTTCTCCGTTCCTCCATCTCTCTCTCTCTCTCTCTCTCTCTCTCTCTCTCTCTCTCTCTCTCTCTCTGGAACTAATAGGATCGACTCTGTTTCATTAATTCCCTTTCATGTGTTCTGAGGGGATTTCCACCACACGTAACACATCTTACCCCACATTTATCATGGATTAAGAAATGCAGTGAGCTAATGTGAACCGCCGATGCACTCTTCAAGCCAGACACAGGACAGGAGGCACTCGAGTCTGCCAAGGGGCTGGGTGGGGGTTGTAGGAAAAGATTAAATAGCACACCCCCCTCTGCCTCCTCCTCCTCCTCCCATACCCATATTCTTTTCCCTCATGGAAGGACAGTTTTTTCATCAGCTTTAACATCCTCCTCCTCCACCACTTCTACCTCCACCTCCTCCCATACTCATATTCTTTTTCTTCATGCAAGATCAGCCTTTTCACCAGCTTTAAAATCCACTTGTTGCCCCTTCTCTATGCGGCCAACGGAAATTCTAATAATGTTGTGGTCAGGCAGCTGGGTAGGACCATGGGCCAGTCCTGGAGTCTGGGGAAGGCTGGGACAAGGGCTCTGCATCGGAGGCAGAGAAAGAGCCATCTGGGAGGTACGTGCTGCCTCCTGAGCCTCCAGAGTCAGACCTCAGTGAGGCAGAGGAACAGGGGGAGCCTGTTCCCAGTGTGCGCATGCGCAGAGCTGCCAGAAGGCAAGAACAGCTAAACAAAAGGGATGACTCGGGAGTAGGTCTGGGAGATGATTGGCCCCTCCCTTAAGACTTAAAAGAGGAGTGAAGGCACATGGGCCTTTGCAGGAAGCAACATTTGTTCATTTGGTTCAGCTTAAAGCCTGAAGCTCTGTTTGATTCTGGACTCCATATGGCTTTGCCAATTAGGTCTTTGTCCCTTTTTCAAGGGAGATAAAGGTGGGTGATTATCCTGAAAGACTTCTCCTGAAGGACTCTTTATAACTAATTGGGACTCATCTGTGAATGAAGAGAATTCACAGCTGTTGCAATAAAAGAGGTTTTTGGGACTACGCGTGTGTTTTAATGACTCAGGAAGCCTAGGTCAGAACAAATGACTTGAAGAGCAGTGAAGTGTTGGAATGATAGCTAAACATGAAAGAAGGGAAGAACTGGGCAATGATACCTATCCCAAATGACTTCCTTTATAAGATTGAACCAAAAGGATCCTTCTCTAAGAACCATATTCTGGGCCAAGGATTAATAATATCCCTGGATCAGATGCCTTCTAACCACCAGTGGGTGGTACAAAGAGATACTTAAATTTCTATATATGAAAAATGACAGGTAGTCCCAATTTAGGACTATAATTGGAACCAGAATTTCCATTGCTAAAGAAGATGATCTTTAAGTAAGTCATGCTCAATTTTATTACCTTTTTGCCATGGTTATTAAGTGAATCGCTGCAGTCATTAAGTGGATCAGGCAATTGCTAAGTGAATCAGGTTTCCCCCATTGACTTTGTTTGTTGGAAGCTGGCTGGGAAGTTCTCAAATGGTGATCAGACATCCCCAGGAGGCTGCAACTGTTAGAAATCCATGCTAGTTGCTAAGCGCTCAAATTTTAATCACATAACCGTGAGGATGCTGCCATGGTTGTAAATGTGAGGACCAGTCATTTTTCGCATACTTAAGGCCAATCAAAATAAAAGCACCTATTAGCACATCCAGAGCTACATTCTGCATCTCTCTCTCTCCCTCTCTCCCCGCATGCCTATATATTTACATACAATGCCATCAATAGGGTCTACTTTGTATACACATATTGTATAGGTTTGTGCTGCAAATCATCCACCTTTTAAATACAATAACTATTCCTTTCACATTCTAAATTAGATGGGAAAAGTCTGCAAAGATCACATCCAGCATTTTTCTCCTAAATGATTTGAGACTTAATTGTCTCATCTAACTAATGCTAACAAGTAATTCCGGGAACTGAAATTTAATTCAACATTTTTGGAGGGCTTTAGGTTGGGGAAGACCGGCCTAGTTTAAGTATAATCCACTTGTGGCCATTTGTGGCAGAGCAATAGCAACAGCAATGGCACTTAGACTTATATACCGCTTCACAGTGCTTTACAGCCCTCTCTAAGAGGTTTACAGAGTGGGCATATTGCCTCCAACAATCTGGGCCCTCATTTTACCAACCTCAGAAGGATGGAAGGCTGATGGAAGGCTTGAGCCAGTGGGAATTGAACTCCCAAACTGCTGGCAGTCGGCAGTCAGCTGAATTAACCTGCAGTACTGCATTCTAACCATTGCACCACCACAGCTCTTACAAGTAGAACATACAGCAAGAGATAGCTCTATGTTGTACTGTTGTCAAACTATCTGTTATAATGCAGTTTATCCCAGTTTGATTATAGAGTAAAAATCTGAATTACAGTGTAGAGAAGTATGCTAAACACTGCTGATCACATGGCATTTCTCTACTTTGGACTTGGCTGGCCTGAAGGATCTTTGATTTTGCAAAGGTTTTATTGTCATCAGCTCCTACTATAGGATTTCCTCGTTTGCAAATCCATCTTGCAACATCAGAGCACATGACAAGACCTGCTGGATCGTAATCACAGGTCTGCCCAGCAGCCCCACTTTCAATTAATCCATAAGAGTTAGCAACCCATACCAGAAGCATAAGAACATGTTGATCAGTGCACCGTATCAGTTTATACAAGAGTGCCACCTAGTGTCTTCAGACAAGCTTGTTATGAATAAATCACTAAACCTCTTACACAATTTTCTACAATCTCATTTCTTCTAGATATGTTGTGTTTCAACTTCCAGAATTATCACTGTGGATTCTAAGGAACTTGGAAAGTATTAAGCTAAGAAAGACTTGTGTGTTTAAAGAGGTACTCTATGTATCACATAATGGCTGAACTATTTATTTATTGAGAAACAGAGAGAAAGAGGAGGAGGAGGAGGAAGAAGAAGAGGGAAGAGGAGGAGGAATATTATAAAATATTTAATGTGCTTTATGAAAAGGGCTCAGGTGAAGAGAAACATGTTAAAGTTTAAGATGTCTCACAATGCTTCACCATGTTGGTTGCAGTAGATGACTATCTAGTTGATGAAATATATCTTTTATAAGCAAAATTATTTATGGTTGTAATCCTGAAACTCCTTAACTATGCATAACTCAGACTGGATTGAATGCAACATCTAGGAATAAACATAGATAAAACTGCACTCCAAACATACTTTCTTCACTGTTAGAAATAGCAACTGTGTAGTCTCTCAGTTCTCCTACCTGTTAGCAATACATTCATAAGTCTCACAAGGTTTGGATGGAATCACCAGATTTTATGGCAATTAGTTGGTCATCACCATTTTTTGCAAATAAAAAAAGCTGAAGCAATAATTGTATGCTGTTTGGCAGATGTTACATATAGCAAGTTAGTGCTCTTTTGAAACATGCAGAACTTTGGAGCATCAAACCTACCGTAATTACATAAAGCAAGTCCAGGCAATCAGTGGAAACACTGGGGTTCACTTTTTAATCTAGAAGCAGGATCCAAACTTCTTCCATTTACTAGGCAAAACCCATTGGCATGTGCAAAAATGCCTCAAGTTGACTTACTGCAACCTCTGGAAACCGTCTCAGGAAAGGGAGCTGTCTCTATATACACAGGCACATATATACACTCGGCCAGCTGTCTTTAAGCATTGATTTCCATGGTGTTGGGCTCCCCCTGTTGCTCTCGGATAAGATGAGGCCCTGCAGTCCGAACCAAGCGAGTGGCATTTGGGGCCCGTCCAGGTGAGCTGGGGGGCCTGGTGGGGGAGCTCTGTGTTCTGGAAGTGACCGGAGACCTGGCAGGGGAGCGATGGTGTCTACGGGCAGCCCAAACAGGCAGTCCAGGGGATCTTGCAGGAGGAGGTGGAGAACTGGAATAAATGGGTGGTGAAGGTTGAATAGCTTCTCTGGAGTCAGGGATGGATTCCACCTCAGCTTCAGGAGAATCCTTTGAAAAATAGGAAAATACAGGAAACTGTAGTCAGAAATAAAAAATAGACTCCAACATCCTCATGCATGCTGACAACTGTTAGAAAAGCAGATTGAATT
Organism: Masticophis lateralis; assembly: GCA_030761175.1. NCBI lineage: Eukaryota > Metazoa > Chordata > Lepidosauria > Squamata > Colubridae > Masticophis > Masticophis lateralis. Next base: position 3,663,157 of record JAUDYJ010000008.1, on the reverse strand, counting down.
CATGCATTTATTAGTGTTTAAGCAATTGCATATACCATTCATTTATGATCCAGGTTCCCAAATTAACCTCTGAATTTTTACTATTAGCTTGCTTTAAGAGGAAAAGCGGTATGTAACCACTACTACGATATCATCTGTGGGTAATTTACAGTTGTCTATGGAAATTCTGAATTATCCAGGTCCCAAAGGTGCTTTTTCCAAAAGGCAACTGGACTTTCTTGCTTTGAAAATGTTTCTCTTCTCATCCAAGAAGTTTCTTCAGTTCTGAAGAGAAATGCACTGAAAGCTGAAGAAGCTTCTTGGATGAGAAGCGAAACATTTTCAAAGCAAGAAAGTCCAGTTGCCTTTTGGAAAAAAAAGCACCTTTGGGATATAATCTACAGTTAGATTCTCTCTAGTCAACCCAGCCCTTTGGAATAGCCTTACACCTGGGGTTCGAGGGACCTCCACTCTTTTAGCCTTTCAGGAGACTGTGAAAACCTGCCTCTCCCCCCAAATGTTGGGCTAGGATGGGGCTGTCAGGAAGTCAGTAGTTTGGTTGGAAGTTGAAAAGGTATTTTTATTTTTATTCCATTGTTTTGATTGATTGTTCTGAGCTGCTTATTAGATGAGATCACTAGCTGGTTCAGGCAGTCATATCAGTTCTTTAAATAAGTAAATAAATCAATTAAGAATTTGCTGGCCATAGGGGAATGGTTGGTTATATTAATATTGAATACCAGAATACCAGAATTGAAAGGAGCCTTGGAGATCTTCTAATCCAACCCTCTGCTCAAGCAGGAAACCCTACAACAGTTCAGACAAATGGTTGTCCAATCTCTTCTTTAAAACCTCCAAGGGAAACAAGGTTGTCTCCAATAGCAAAGAGAGATAAAACCACAATCTTTTCCAGGTTCACATCAGGGGTGAAATGCTGCCGGTTCAGACCGGATTGCCCGATCCGGTAGTGATGGCAGCAAGTGGTTCGGAGAACCAGTAGCAAAAATCTCTGCCCACAAGCATTTTTCCACAACCTCTTCTGACTAAAAAATGCTTTTAAAAGTAAAAAAAAAAAAAAAAGCCTCTGATGATTGCACGGCTCAGCTGGGATCCTCAGAGGTTTTTCAAAGCATTTTTTTCTGCAACCTCTTGGCCGAAGAGGTGGTAAAAAAAATACTTTGAAAAGTCTCTGACGATCCCAGCTGAGTTGCCTGATTGGCAGAAGCTTTTCAAAGCATTAGAAAAAATGCTTTGAAAAGTTTTTTTTAAAAAAAAGTTGGCCACACCCACCCAGTCACATTACCCACCCACCCGTCAAGCCACGCCCACAGAACTGGTAGTAACAAATTTTACATTTCACCCCTGGTTCACATCAATCCTAGAAGACCTCACATTATGATGTTGAATTTTTCAGTAGGCTTGCTGATATGTGAGTTAAAAGCAGTCCCCAAACCACACAGCATGCAATATACCGTACCTTGTCCTTCAGGATATATAAAGCCACTGGATTCTTGCGTTCATGTTCACTGCTCCTAGGAACAACCTCAACTGCATAATAAAGCAAAAATGGAAATTGATATTGTTTCAGGGTCTTTTTAATGTGTAAAAACAATTCCTGTGAACAAATTGGGAATGTGCCAGTGATAGGCAAGCTTATAAGTACTTTGTTGCTAAAAAGACCAGGTTCTATAATTGCATTAAGACCTCTGTTGGTTATAGATCTTTCCTGCAACATCTTTGTCTATCTCTGTTAATAAATATCTATGGTTGTGGCTGATCTGCATCTTTACTTACCAAGACTGAATCTGCAGTCAAGTAGCCTGCCTTGATCTCTGGCGCTCTTGTTGACCCAATTTGATGTACTTGATGTACTGGGTTACTTCAATTGAATTTGTCTAAAATAGCCTGTCTCTTCCTTTACTTTTTCAGCACCATAAACCCTGTATCTCCAAATTAAAGCAAGGTTCCATTTTTCATTCTCATTGATAAAAACTATCCTCTATACATTTGTGTAAACCTCATTAAGAAGTTCTGTAAATTAAGAATTCTTCACACAACTTAGCCAGACATTAGTAAGAGGGGATGTCAATAATATGCTGACTAGGAGTTCTGGATATTGTGATCCTGCACAACTGGAGAGCATCAGATGGGAAAGGTTGTCATGGACAGATCCCAGTCTACTATAGGAGAATTATTTTACCATCATGTTTTAAGTGTTCTTCGTTCTGGTCCAGGTATTCTGAGGAACTTTCCTTCTCTAGTTTTCTTTTGTTCCTACAAGGAAAGAGAGCCCAAGAGCTTGTCTTAGTGAAATTGCTTGCTTATGGTCTTGATACTCTATGGATGAGATACCACATACAATGGACAGCTGGCATTTCAGTCTCAAATGTTACCTTCCCACAAAGCTGAGCAAAATGTGTCCCATGATAACCTGTGGGAAATGCCAGACTTGTATGCTGTACTCTGTCCAGATTTGTTCAATGTTCCACCGACCAGAAAGAGCAACTAACAAGTCTTTTTCATGATGAAGCAACATAGATTTGGGAAGAAATTACTACCGGGGGGGGGGGGGGGGGGGATTAAGAAACTCTCTCATACACATATATGTTTTCTACTAGTACCCAATATCTGCTGATACATCCCCTACTGAAAACAAAACTGGAGAAAAATGAGAAAAATCGTGGTGCAGGGTACAGATGCCCAAGGCTCTTACCTGAAAGAGATGGCCTGTCTTTTGTGTAAGAGCCTTTAGCCAACATTTTTGGAGGCTCATGAAGGACTCATTAAGCTAAAATTGTACCGTAGGAATTAATGTATATATAAACTATGGATTCTTTTTAAGGACAACTCAAACACTATTAATCCAGGAATTATGGTATGCAGAGACTAACAGTCTATTCTGGCTCAACCAAGAGTTGGTCTGGTCTACCATGCTTTGCCATTCTCCAGAGATTTGAAGAAATAAATTGGATCTGAAGTTTATAACAAAATCCCTATGCCTGTGTGACTCTGCAGAGACAAAGACAGTTCAGCATGTGGTTCTTGGTTGTGACTCTCCAGAACCCTACTTAGCACTGTCACCCATCCTACAAAACAGATGAGTTTTACACTAAACTGCTGCTGTCAGATACCAATCAAGATACAACAACAGAGTGTTGCCATCTATTATCCAGCTGTAATGAAGAGATGATCATTGCTGATTTCTTCAGCTAACTTTAATTTCATTTTACAATTCCTATTTTGAAATATTAGGCTACCTCTCATTAACTGACATATTATTATATAGAGCTCTGATCTTTAATCATCATAAAGGATTTTATTTCATCCAGAATTTCACTAGCATGCATTATCAGGAAGCAGTTTCGCATCCATCTACTCTAATCCAAGGAAAAAGAAGACCCGAGGTAAATTATTCCTTTCCACATCAGGATCTTAGGTTTGCTCCAGTTATGTGTACAACCTTATAAAGCACCCGGCTGTACATGTTTGAAGCTGCTGAAGAGATACACGCAATGAGAAGTGACAAAGAGAGCAAGCAATGGTGAAAATGACTTTCATTTGAAAAGAAACAGTTTTGCAGAATGGATCTCTGAACCCCAGTTTCGCTTCCCTTGTTCGGCTGATCCTTCAACGTGATTAATAGGATTGATTTATTAAATATACCTTGGGCTGCACTGCTAAATGCCTTCTAAAAGCATGGACTGGTTTTCTTAATATAGTATTGTTCCAAGGCAAATTGATAATTTCCCTTTACGATTTTGCTGGGAAAAATGGAGAAATGGGTGCATCATTTTGAAAGTAGGATTTTTTCAGATCTCAAGTAAGTGGCTAGCTATGATACCACCCCAGTACCAGAGCCGGCACAGTTTCACCAAGGTTACAGTAAAGCAAAAATTAAACCATCTGCTATTAGAAAATGGCTTGTCTTAAAATGTGTCTCATTTCATTTGGGGAAAAAATTGAGGACATTGGTAATTGTAGATAATGAGCAGGTCTATATTTCCCAATAGGGACATTATGTTTAAGTTATAGATAATATGCATTCAGGTTCATACTTCTTGGACGGTTTCCAGCAGGCACAAACGGTCACTAAGGTACCCAGAAGGAAAATTCCCCCGGTGGACAGGATTATATAGAGGGAGCTCCTCCCTACAAAAAGACAAAAATTGAATTAGAGATGTGATTAATTAAATGAAAAGAGTAACACTTGAGATTCGCCTAAACCTCAAGGATTAAACTAAAAGGTTCTGGCTTTATGCTGAGTTTCTGATCTCTGAGGGGAATGGTAACATTATCAGGAAGATGTTTGATGAAAGCTTCTGCTTTTATACTTGTACACATATTGTACATACACTTATATAACTGCAGGCTGGAACCCCTGAGAACTAAAATCCCTTCCTTCTTTCTTTCTTTCCTTCCTTCCTCCCTTCCTTCCTTCCTTCTTTCCTTCCTCCCTCCCTCCCTCCCTCCCTCCCTCCATTCCTCCTTCCTCCCACCCTCCCTTCCTAATACTATTATAAGCTGTTATTCTTTCAAACTAGTGCCTTAGCACCGTAATATTACATAGCAAGGGGTAGCCAAAAATAATATGTTTCCTTGAAGAACTGGAAGTTCACACCATGCAAGAATCCAGGGTCCTCTGGCTACAGTCTGTACAACTGTGCCCTTACCCTTGATTTATAACTACCTCCTGAGTTTTATTTAGAGGCAATATTTCACGCTCTTGTTTTAAAGAATCCATGGAGACCTGGCTGCCTTCTTTGGCATTACCTGCCAATTCCAGCTTAGTAGCCAACAAAACATCTCCATTCTTCTGTGCTCCCTTTTATTTTTTAGGATACTGTCAAGGAAGGGAGGGGGAGGGTCATGTGTGGGTCAGGTCAAGTTTCTGAACCAAAATAATGTTTTATTTTAAAGATATTATTCTCCATATTCTTGTAGGGGAAATAGTAAGTACATAACGCTGGCGCAACAATAAGAACAGAAAGTTGTGGAACTTCCGGTTGACATCGCAGTGGGAACAGACTGGAAAATAGCAGGCTCTGATGAGCCGTGTGAAATCCAGCTGGATGAACAGCTGCCGGGAGGCTTTCAAGCCATAGCCATCTTGTAGGGATGGTGAAGAAAGGAGACGCGTTTTGTGGACCGTGAGGATTTTGCAATTTCCTCGCTGGAGCAGAAACAGCTCTCCCGAAGCAGCAGCAGGGGTGGTGGCCAATTTATGGTGGCCCCCTTGAAGCTGGGACAACCAAACCGAAGAATTGTGCAGGAATAGCAATTGGACGGAGTGCTAGAACTGGGTGAGATAAATGCCAATTTATGCTAAGAAAAATTAAAATTGAAGTTTTAAAATAATTTCTGAGCTTTGACTAGCAGCCACTTGGCATTTGGGGGAAAAACATACACATGGAAAAAGAGAAGGTGTGGACTGTAATATAAAGAAACTAAGAGAATGTTAGGATATGATTTGGGCCTAACAGTTGTCCAGGCAATATATGTGTTCTGTGACTTTAAGTTTTAATGCTGCATCATGCTGTAATGCTGAGTCATGCTATAATTACTTATAGTTTAACAATGTATTTAAGCACGGTACTGTAAAAGGTTCAGTTGATGATAAGCTGCCATTGCGTGCGTGCATGTGTGGGTGGATCTGCTACCATCCGGGGTTTGTGAACCAACTACTGTTTGTTTGGTAAGAGTTTGTTTAGAGTTAACCGGTAAAGACTTGGACTGTTTAGAAGACTACGAGATTGTTTATTTCCCATTATAAAGAACATTTTTGATAACACCAGTTTGTATGTATCTCTATCTCAGTGCTCTCAAAAACGTTTTCTCTGTGCACTTCACTCTGCTAGTTGTTACACAACAACAATATCCTTAACAGAGAAAGTCTTGGTTTTAGAAAATTGGGAAAAGCAAAAGATTTTAAAAAGGAAAAAAATGGTTTTCGGAAGAAAACAATAATTTATAAGAGAACTTTAAAAAAAATCATTGGACATTTTGACAAACAATTGGATAAAATAGCCTGCTTTGTAATGGAGTAGAAACAGAGAGTGCCATCTGCTGAAGGAAAGAAAAAGCACTGTAACATTCTATTCAAATAGACAAAACAGAAGAAATAGCAGCTGGAAATTTTGATTTTGGCTGTATAGAAGAAGATAATTAGGACACTGTGAGAATATTTAAGGAGTGACAGTGTTTTACATCTGGGTGGTTGTTTTATTTCCCTTCTCTTCTGGAAGATAGTTTTATAACTGGATTTGACTGTTGCTGAATTGGGACAATAATTAATAATTGAGAAGAACATTTTAATTTTAAAAAACAAAGGAATAATTGAAGAAGAAAAGAAGAGGAGATATAAGAAAATTATACAGACAAAATTTTGGCTAAGTGCATAGAGATATAATTGGGGAAACATTAGTAACCTTTTAAATTGTCATAAAATGGAGTTGCAGATGTATGAAGAGTTAGTTACTTTTGATGTTTAAAAGCATGTGTGAATCTTTAACAAGCAAAAAGAAATGGAAAATTCATTTAAATATACAGAAAAAGAAAATGAAGAGAAGTTGGAAGAGGGAAATTTAAATGAGAAACAAGAAATTAACAATGTTGAAGAAAAAATATTAAAAAATAGAAATCAAATAGAGAGCATTATAGAAATGGTTAGGAATGTTAAAAGAGCTGAGAGGAAAGGGGGGGGGAACTCCCCCTAAAAAAAGAAACAGGCAAAAGGAAAGAAGGAGAAAACCTGGAAGAAATAAGGGAAAGCTTTGGTGATGGATGTTCAAACAACACAACAAAAAAAGATAAATGAAAGGCAGAAGATGAAATGTAACATATATAAAAAAATAAAAAAGAGAATTGAGAGGTAAGAGTGAGGTAAAGGGTCATGCAAAACATTATTCAAAAAGGGAATGCTAAAAAGATTTAGAGATGATAGTTAAAGATGAAGGATGATGGGGTAAAAATCGACAAATATAAATGAGATAGATGGGAATGGGAAAGTAGACATAATAATAATAATAATAATAATAATAATAATAATAATAATAATAATAATATTTTTGATAGTTTTTTAAATTAGAATGCAATTTTAATTGTTATAGTAGTGGTAAGATAGAAGAATTATAGAATATACTGTGATGTTAGCTAGATGAAAGCATTGAAAATGAAATGATAAAGAAATATGTAAGAATAATATGGTAGAAGTTGAAAAAATATGATATGGCGGAAAATGATTATAAGTGAATATATGATAAAGATGAATGAATAGAGTGTCTACACTAGATAGATAGAAATGTGAAAATAAGCAATTTGACAATATTATTAATTTTGATATCAACGTAAATTAAAATGAATATTTAAAATGTTAATTGTAAAGAGAATAACAATGTTGAAATTATGAAAGTGACTATGTTTGCAAAGAAGAAGCAATAGAACACATTTGTGATAAACCACAGCAGATGGAAAGGTGAAAATAAGTAATCTAAGAATATCATTAATTTTGATAAAAAGGTAAATTAAGATGAATATTTTACTGTTAATGATTGGGTAGAAGTAATTAGAGAGACACTTCCAGAAATGAAAAAAGAATGTAAACAACTGCAATAATTGTAATTGAGAAGAAGCATAAGGCATAAAGTGATGTGATTTAAATATAAACTTGAAAATGATAAAAAATGATGGAAAGAAAATAATATGGCAGAATTTGAAATAAGAAGACATGGAGAAAAATGATAAATTTGTGATAAAGGCTATACAAAAGAGATAAATATTGGAAAAAATGAGAAGATTAAGATATATTATAATGATGATTTTGATTATGTATAAGATGTGACTGGTCAACACTCTGTTTATAAAATACTGTATGTATGATGAAAGGATTTTTTAAAAATAAAACCTGTTTTAAAAAAAAGAACAGAAAGTTGTGGAAAGCTGAGTGGGCATTTGTCCATGGAAGTTGCAATGAATGCAGCAAATCAGGTTGGTGCCAACATGATGGTATCTGTGCAGTGATGCCATAATACAAATGCAACCATCAAATGCTTGTATCAACTGTATGTTAATACCACATTATAATGCCTTGATAAGGCCACACTTGGAATACTGAATTTAGTTTTAGCAACCACGATGTAAAAAAGATTTGAGACTCTAGAAAGAGTGCAGAGAAGAGCAACAAAGATGATTAGGGACTGGAGGCTAAAACAGAACGGTTGCAGGAACTGGGTATGTCTAGTTTAATGAAAAAAAGGACTAGGGGATACATAATAGCAGTGTTCCAATATCTCAGGGGTTGCCCCAAAGAAGAGGGAGTCAAGCTATTCTCCAAAGCACCAGAGGATAGGACAAGAAGCAATGGGTGGAAACTAATCAAGGAGAGAAGCAACTTAGAACTAAGGAGAAATTTCCTGACAGTTAGAACAATTCATCAGTGGAACAACTTCCCTCCAGAAGTTGTGAATGTTCCAACACTGGAAGTTTTTAGGATGTTGGATAACCATTTGTATGAAGTGGTGTAGGGTTTCCTGCCTAAGCAGGGGGTTAGACTAGAAGACCTCCAAGATCCCTTCCAACTCTGTTATTCTATTTTATTCTAACTCTTTTAGTCAGGAAACAGACTCTACATAAGCACTGGAACTTTATTGCTATATCAGAGTTATGAAGGTCTGACACAGATTCTCTTTCTATACATATTTATATAGATTCCAAGTTCTCACAAAGCAACAAAAGGTAGGAATGGTCATGGGATGTGAGTCAGGAGAAGTCGTCTATGGGATGTGAGTCAGGAGAAGTCGTCAGTCATCCCAGCCATGGTTGTCCCAAAGGTCCTTTTTCAAAAGGCAACTGAATTTTTCTTTATTTTTTCCTTGAAGATGTTTCACATCTCATCCAAGAAGATTTTTCAGCTCTGAAGAAACTTCTTGGATGAAAGACAAAACCTCTTCAAGGGAAAAAAAACAAAGAAAAGTCCAGTTGCTTTTTGAAAAAGCACCTTTGGCTTAGGAGAAGACGGCAAAGTGAGCAATAAAATAAATTCTTCCTTGAATCAAACTTGATTCCTGTTAATCATGCAGACACTGTTGTTTTCTTGGCAATGGTACCAAAGCGCTTTGCTAATGCCAAAGTTGATTTCCAACTCAAGGTTTTCCCTGTTTTATTCTTTAGATTTATATCCCACTATAATCTTTACTCTTCCCACGGCATCTCCTTCCTCATTACTCTATTATTTTCAATTTGCAAATGTTTTTTCAAAGGCTTTCCAAGTAGCAAACAGATCAAAATATACACATAAAAACTGCACTCACACAGAGCTATTAAACAGTCAGACTCTAGTTCAAAACAATAAACAGCACTTAAATAATCATCATTACTTCAATTCAAAAGGCCTGGCTGAGGAGGAAAGTAACAAACAGAAGACGAACCCAAATTTGAAGTATCATTAAGAAGGACCACTTTATTAATCTGAGTTTACCAGAACAGCTAGCCAAGTCTCTAAGTCCTTATTATTATCACCATCATTGTTATCTTTGTCTTTATATTTCTTTCTTAACATTTCTTAACATGAAGATGGAAAGACAGTCATTCTCACGATGGAAGAGTAGATGATAAAGGTGATGGAGTTAGCAGAGATGGTGAAATTGAGTGCTTTAATTAAAGAAAATAATTTATCTGTCTTTGTTTCTACTAGGAATCCACTTCTGGACTTTTTTCAGAACTGAAAAAAATGAAACCTTGATTTTAGGTTTTGGTGATTAGGATGATTTTGTCCTTACAGAAATGTCTTGAAATGTTGTGAAATGTAACAAAAGGTTGAGATTGTATTATTTTTTAAATCTACTGCACCAAAGAAAATTGGAAGTCATTCCTTATTTTCTCTCTTTGCTCTTTGCTCTCTTCTCTTTCTAATTTTTGTTTAATTTTTATCCTAACATAAAACATAATAAAAACTTATTCCAAAAATATTTTTATAATATTTATCTACTGCCCATCTTCATCACAGAGTGACTCTGGGCAGAGAACAAATAGATGCATAAAAACGATACATAAATATTATAATAAAACAATTTAAAACAATAATAAAAATATTAAAATTCAAGATTTTGTGCTACTGCCATGTGTATACATTTGTGCATCCCATACTTACTGTACACTGTCAGTTTTACAGGAACACTTTGTCCTTTGCTGATGGGGTTCTCTACCAGACAGCTGTAAGTGTCATCATCGGCCATCAGAACTCTAGTGATGGTGAGGATCTTCTGGTCATGGGAGAGGATCAGCCGAGAGTCATTGCTAAGAGGCTTGTTGTCCTTCATCCATGTATAGCTGGGTTTAGTGCCATTCTCATGGGAACAATTGAAAGAGAAATGTTCACTCAGCTCCAGCACAGTTGAGGAGGCCAAGGCAACGTGAGGCTTTGAAACTGGAACTAGAATCAACAAAGAAATAAAATGGCATCTCGTTGGTCTTGAAGATGCAGATAATGGATGAGGAAGAGGGTTGATGGGAAACATGTTTAGTGAAATCATTCAAGCTTTTTTTTTTCTTCCGTTATAGATTATTCACCAATCACCAAGAAAAAGACAATAATTCACAAAGCCATTGTAGTCTTGATTGTATGTAGTCTGCTGAGCAGAAACTGATTCCAAATGGACCTTTTACAATTAAACACAAGTCAGCTGCAGGATCTAATCTAGGAGACAAAATAGTCTGGTGTCTCCGCCTTTGTCTCAGCTGGCATGTGCTTGTAATAATGTTCATTATATTTTCACTGTACCAGTTCTTCAAATATATATTCTGAAAGCACCTGTTAGCATGCAACTCTGATGATGGAAGACTCCAATTAAATATTTGCAAGTGGAAGTTATATCAGTAAAGATTTGAACTGATATGGTGATGTGGATAAAGGTTTCATTTCCTTGTCAGGTTGGGTTTTTTTTTTTTTTGTTTTGGTTTTTTTTGAGATAGGCCAGATCAGGAAATGGGAATTGTTAGGAGTTTTACAATGTACTTTAATATAGTTAGGGTACTTTAGCAAAATCTTGAAAGCCTGTCACAGGTTCTTTTGACCTTGACTTATACCTAACATAATCATGGTAGAATGTCTTGAAGTTTCTTACGTTTTTACTTTCTAAAGATTCAAATATATTTCCAGGAATGGTTCGGCAGTTTCCTCCCCTTTTACTGCGTCAAACCTACAGTCTGTTACTCATCCACTCCACACGCACCAAGAAAGAAACTATACATTCAGACAGTTAGCCAAGCCCTAGTCACCTGTTGGAAGGAAAATCCATCTGGTTCAGTTCCAAGCTGGGAGAAAGACGCTGGAAACAACATGGAGGCTGGAGGCTGATTGGAAAGAAGGTCCATTTATTGGTGAACAGAACCACCAGGGTTTGTGGTTTTGGGTCAACTGAACAATTAGCTAGATCAGTGTCAGGATTTTTATACAGGTCCTGAAATGTTGCTGGGGGGCAGGGGTTGTGCAATGAAGGGGTTTGTGTTCTGAAAGGGTGTTGGGCAATTCCTATTGTGGCTAATGGCTTTTGTCCTGTGCTGGATCTTGGGTGAGGGGCTGCTGTACTAATCCTACCATTCTGATTTTGTTAGCAGTCAAACTTTGCTGAGAGGAGTTTTGAAATATCCTGTCTTGAATGGATTTCTGCCTGCAGTATTTGTTTTGCTTATGAAGAGTGCCATCTAGATAGTTGGCTTCTTCTTTCAATAAGCACTTTATCTCCTTAAGTGCTGGCATCTGCTGTGGGCTATTGAGAAAGACTGGGGGCTACTTTCTGCCTCTAAAACAGGTTTCTCCATTTCTCCTTTAGGGAAATATAATATTTTGCCTTTTTTAATATTTCCCAAAATATTTCATTCTTTCGGGGGGGGGGGCTTCCCACAACACCTCATGACTTGATTACTGCCACCCAACTGGTCCAGAATGTAGCAGCACAAACAGTGATGTATATGCAGTATCTCAATACGCCCATGTAACAGCTCCACTTCGCAAGCTGCACCAATTACCAGTTTGCTTCTGGATGTGATTCATGCTGCGGGTGTTACCTATAAAGCCATACATGGCATAAGAACTGGTTACTTGAGGGACTACTTGCCACTTTGATCTTGACTCTGGGCTAGTCATTTTCTCTCAGCAAAGGAGAATATTTGTAGGTCAGGTATGAAATGAGGGGTCCTTGGGGTTCTTTGAGCTTGGTTATTTTCTTGCAGAGATTTCATGACCCAAGTAGGTAACAGCATCAGTTACCTGGACTATTCTCTCTCAGCCCAACCCACCTCACAGGATTGTTGTTGTGGGGAAAACAGAAGGAGGAAGGAATATTAGGTATGTTCGTCACCTTGAGTTACCTATTCAGTAATAACGGCATGATGAGAATCTAATAAATAAATAAATGGATGTGTTGTTTGGGCCAAGGAATTCTTAAGTCAGGATGTATGTGAAGTAAATAAAAATCAATAAATCTAGTTTTTCTAAGACCAACCTACCATCCACTGTAAGATTAATGTTCATCTCGCCCGTAAAAGTGTCATCCGTGATGGAGATTTCCACTTCATAGGTCCCTTCATCAGATAACTGCAACTCATTGATCAGAAGGGAGCCATTTTCAAAGATTTTTATCCGATCTCTATATTCTGGGCGTAGGTTCCCAATGATCCCTGTGCCGATGGATTGCACCACTGTCGCTGCCTTGTTGCGTTTCACTTGCCATTTGATCACAGGCTTGTCATGGCTCGTGCTGGTGTATTTCACAGAGAGCAGGGCGGGCTTCCCGACTGTACCATGAATCAGTAATACTGGACTGGTGATATTGACTCCGTCTATCAGCTCTAATGGGGAAAAAGAAATGAAAATATAACTGACATTAAAGAGGAACCCTGGATGGTGCACTTGTTAGAATGCAGTATTGCAGGCAAACTCTGCCCACGGTCTGGAGTTCGATCCTGACTGGTTCAAGGTTTACTCAGGCTTTCATTTTTCCAAGGTCGATAAAATGAGGACCCAGATTGGAGGCAATATGCTATAAACCTCTCGGGTACTGTAAAGCACTAAGGGATGGCATATAAATCCAAGCGCTATTGCTATTGCCGACTCATTTGAAGTCACTAATACATGCTTTCATGTATTATTTGAAGTCACTAAAACTTGCTAGCCAAGAGAATATCCAGAACTGATAAGATTATAATCAAGAGCTCCCCGAATAGAAAGACCATGCTGAATGCGGATGACAGAGCTGCAGTCCAACATACCTAGAAGGCAACTCACTTGGAAAAGAGAGTTGAGTTATGAGGGCCCAGTACATTGCTACCCTGTAACTATATAATGTTTGATCTTAGTGTATATCCTAACATAAAACTGGAGTACCACGTTATTCATATTTCATTTAAAAACCATAGCACCAATTTAATTACAAGTTTACTGAGACCAATAATGGATGAATAGAGCTTTTGTTGTGTGAACGTCACCAGATGGGCTTAAGGATCTGTGTTATTAATGCAAAGGAGAAAAAGAGCAAGGATGAAGTCTACCAAGTCATTGGATAATTAATTAAATTCAATAGAAAATAAAGGTTTAGGTTACAGTCATGTGCACGTTCAAGTGTAAACACTAATGAATGCCATAGGATACGGTTGGCATTGCATGATATGTTCATTATGGCATGCTTGTTTAATTATAGACCATACATTTCATTCCAGGGCTGGTAATGTAACTGGCTAATTAACAGGGGTTCCTACAGCTCCCTAGCAGAGGCCTTAATGAGACCCTGCCGCAAAGAGCCAGAAAGGCTGAACGCTAGATTGTGCTGATGGGTGCTACACAAACAATTAATTCACTCTGCCTAAATGCAACATAATTTAAACCCTGTTCAGACACTTGCCAGAACTCGCTTTCTTAGCTTCAGGGATTGATATAATTTAAAGAGAGTCAGAGATAGAACACGGTTGACCTTTCCTTTCCTTAGCACCCAGAAGAGTGAGACTGTGAAATGCGGTGACAGTGTCACAGTCTTGGCTCGGAAGTGTGCTTTTGTGTAAAAGAATGAGTTCACTGACATTTAGGCTAAGTGTCAGAACGATAACAAACAAATGGACAAGTATGACAAAAAGACAGGCAAAAGAAGATATTTGCTCAGAGGTTTTGCATCCAGCAGCCCAAAAAATTCTATATGCCTCAAACTTTTCCTTGTTGTTTGGAAATACCTAATCGTATACATGCTTTTCTGAAACTCTCATTCATTTCAATAGGCTTTGGTAAAGACTGAGCTGGATTACACTTGTGTGTCTTGCAGGAAAAGTCAGCTGTGGGTGAATGACCTTCAAACTAAATTTAAGAACTGGTCGTGAAATCTATTCTCCATCCCCACTACTCTGAACCTCTTTTTAGAAGGTGGATCTCACCAGCCTTCTGCTGATATCATCTGAAATGTAAGAGATGACTTTGAAGTTTGATCCCATTTACTTGATATCCCATATATATGGATATTTATTTTATTTATTTATTTGTTTAGATTTGTATACCGCCCTTCTCCTTGCGGACTCAGGGCGGTGAACAGCCAAATAAAAATAGTACACAAAAGTTAAACAATTTCTTTAAAAAAGCATATAACTTTGGCTAAAAATTAAAACCATTAACCATTAAATATTTAAAATACCCAACCCTATAATACAGATCTTAAAAATTCAGCGGGGTCAGGCTAGACCAGCAAGCTGAAAGAGATGAGTTTTCAGGGCCCGACGAAAAGTCCGGAGGTCAGCAATTGTTCTCAGTTTTGGAGGAAGATCATTCCAGAGGGTAGGGGCTGCCACAGAGAAGGCCCTCCCCCTGGGGGTCGCCAGCCGGCATTGTCTGGCTGACGGCACCCTGAGGAGACCCTCTCTGTGGGAACGCACCGGCCGGTGGGAGGCTATTGGCGGCAGAAGGCGGTCCCGTAAGTACCCTCGTCCTAAGCCATGGAGCGCTTTAAAGGTGGTCACCAACAATTAAGGAAACACTTCACCATGAACGCTAAACTGAAGAAGTAAAAAATGGAAGTGAAGAGGAGCAAACATTTAATTGAAAGTACAAGAAACTATGACAAGTGCCAATTCTGATTTGATGTACTGTCTGAGTACTGCAGGACTTGAAAGGCTGCCCTAAAATTTTTGATATGAGGCAAAACTTGTCAAAAATTTTTGGTATGAGGCAAAAATGTTACAGGGAGATGAATGGGAGAAGAGATTCTATTGTTTTAAGTCAGCTTTTCAGTCCAACATCATTTGGAATGAATATCTTGAGGTTTCAGAAGGATTGATTCCTATGACTCTGTTTCCAAAGATGGAAGCAGGAATGCAGGATACAGGTAGTCCTTGACTTACAACCGTTCATTTAGTGACAGTTTTTTTTACACTTACAGCCCTTGCAGTGTCCTCATGGTCATGGGATTGGCAACTGACTCGTATTTATGACCATTGCAGTGTCCCAAGATCATGTGATCCTCTTTTGCGATCTTCTGACACACAGTCAATGCCCCCATTAAGCCAGAATCACTTAACAACCATGTTACTAATTTAACAACTGCAGCGATTCACTTAGCAAATAAGGCAAGAAATGTGGTATAATGGGTCAAAATTCACTTAATAAATGTTTCACTTAACAACAGAAATTTTGGGCTTCCCTGTGGTCATAAGTCGAAGACTATCTGTATATCCTTACAATGGAAAGAGAGTCAAGAAACCAGGATAGATTTGACCACAAGGTTGCGACAGAAAACACATTTAGTGTCATATGTGTCATTTTTGGAACGTTTCAGCTGCCCAAGGAGCAGTACAGGGTAATCCTCAAGTTACGACCACAGTTGAGCCCAAAATTTCTGTTTCCTCAGTGAAAAATTTATTAAACTCAAAAATGAGTTTGTCCCATTTTATGACTTTTCTTGTCACAGTTGTTAAGTTAATAACCTGGTTGTGAAGTGAATCTGGCTTCCCCATTGACTTTGCTTGTCAGAAGGTCGCCAAAGGGGATCATGGGACTCTGCAACCGTCATAAATATGAAACAGCTGTCAAGTGTCTGAATTTTGATCATGTGACCATGGGGAGGCTGCAAAGGCTGTAAATGTGAAAACCGGTCATAAGTCACATTTTTCAGTGCTGTTGTAACTTTGGATGGTCACTAAATGAACTATTGAAAATCGAGGACTACCTGTATCAGGGGTGAAATCTACAATTTGTTACTACCAGTTCTGTGGGTGTGGCTTGGTGGGGGGGGGGGGTTAATGTGACTGGATGGGCATGGCCAACTTTTTTTTTTTTTTTACTTTTAAAAGCATTTTTTCTACAACCTTAAGAGGTTGCAGAAAAAAATGCTTTTAGAAGCCTCTGACGATCAGGCAACTCAGCTGGGATCGCCAGAGGCTTTTAAAGGCATTTTTTTTTCTATAACCTCTTCAGCTCAAGAGTTTGTAGAAAAAATGCTTTTATAAGTAAAAAAAACAGCCTCTGATGATCATGGGGGGGCGGGGGGGGCGGGCACAGGAACTTTTGCTACCAGTTCTCCGAACCACTAACTACCATCACTACCAGATCGGGCAATCCAGTCGGAACTGGGAGCATTTCACCCCTGACCCTTTATGTAGCAGATAGAAATATGGATTGTTTGGGGGACCATCAAGTCCTAAACTAGGAACTATATATGTAGCATGGAAAGGACTAAATAAATCCAGAGATCATCAAATCTATCGATACCCAAACTTCTATTGTTTTATCTCGCATTGTCAGTTCAGGGCAAGCAGAAGGCAATCCGATGCTCAAGAACAACATGGTTAAAAAAAAATGTGCAGAAACCCACATTTCTGATTTAAATTGACTTCCTTGTTGCATCATGGGAAATTTCTGAGGAGATCTCCTTTTTCCTTTCTGTAAAAGCACCCATGTGGAAGGGGCACAGATCAGGGAGAAGCACAGGAACAAAAGCAATTGGGTTGAGAACAAATAATGTCAAACAGTGGAGGAAAAGCAAATCAAAGCAGTGTCCTCTCATTCATGCTGCTTTTTTTTTATTCGGATCTATTTGGGGCTTTTCTTAGAAGAAGGAAAAAAACAATCTGGGATTCCCTCTAGAGGTAGGTCATTCAACTACTAGGCTTCACCCCGGATAACTTTTTGAGATCAGCTAAGGACAGCTAGGTGCCAGTTTGGGAAGTTTAAAAATATACTAAAAACCCACCCCTGAATAGATGGACTCACCAGAGTTCAGCTCAGCTCAAGGACATCTTCAGCTTTTAATTACTCACTGGTATGTATACTTTTCCAGACACTTTTCCACATTCTCAACATTGGCTTTTTACGGTTTATTTTCTTAGATCTATATGGTCTCAATATCTCTTGCCATGTTTGTACATAACTTCAGCCAACATTTCCCTTACAGTCATGTTCCACCACTGGAACATAAATGTACAACAACAGACAATGTGTTGATATGTAACAATACCTGTTTCAAAAGGACCTCAAAAAGAGATCTATTCTTCTTTACATGAAAAGAGGTCTAGCCCTCTGCTTTACCCGGTTATTTATTTATTTCTACTCACTTATACTAAAGCACAGCATACTAAAAAGCAGAGACATCACCCTGCCAACAAAAGTGCTTATAATCAAGGCTATGGTTTTCCCAGTTGCAATGTATGGCTGTGAAAGCTGGACCATAATAAAGGCTGACCGCCAAAGAATTGAAGCCTTTGAAGCTGGAGAAGACTCCTGAGAGTCCCTTGGACTGCAAGGTGATCAAACTGGTCAGTCCTAGAGGAGATCAACCCTTAATCCTGTTTAGAAGGCCAGATCCTGAAGATGAAACTCAAATACTTTGGCCACCTAATGAGAAGGAAGGACTCGCTGGAGAAGAGCCTAATGCTGGGAAAGATTGAGGGCAAAAGAAGAAGGGGATAACAGAGAATGAGGTGGCTGGATGGAGTCACTGAAGCAGTAGGCAAGAGCTTAAATGCACTCCAGAGGATGGTAGAAGACAGGAATGCCTGGAGGAACATTGTCCATGGGGTCGCGATGGGTCAGACATGACTTCGCAACTAACAACAACAACAATTGCATTCGTATCAGAAATACCGAGGGGCTTCTGGGTAGAAAGAATTAGCCGGTGACATCACTGTGGCCCTGGGGATACCCAGTTGGGGGCTCTTTTCATGTCCTTGGCAGGACCTGGAGTGAAGGACAAGAGCTCAAACCTGCCCCACAGCAGCTCATGGGTCTCGAACATGGGCTTGCTAACCTCCTGTCCAACATTCCAACCGCATGAGCCACCGTGCTCCTTACCTAGTTATGGAAGATTGACAGTGTTGTGGTCAAAATAACACACAAAGGAAATGAACAGGTCAGAGAGGGTTCAAACCACTGTTTATTAGTCCAAAGCTAGCAACTTATAATGAATCATTGGTCTCTTTCACCAAGAAATGCCAAGAACAAGCACCACAACACTAGACTGGTAACACATAGAATATTAATCAAGGGCAGCTTTGATTACATTATATAACTAATATATGATAAGTAGTAAAGATGAGATGGCACTTTTAAGGAGTAATAATGCATGTGTTCCTTGATAGTCAATAGTAGCTTTAGGATTCTACAAATTACACAAATATTTTAATTTTTCTAATAAGCTGTATGATAATTTATCACCAGAAATAAGAGGAGAAGAGATCTACATCAGTGCACATCCTTGATATTTCTGTTTGTGTGGCTTGAATTTTATAATCACTGCAAACATAGCACTAGGTTTCTTTTATAAAAACAAGTTTGTTTGTTATTGGGGTATGTAATTTTATTCCAAGTCTCTTAAAATTCAGACCATCCAAAGACCGAATCAATTACTGCATAGTTGGGCATGGTAAAAGAATAAAGAAAGATGTAATTGTGTAATTGAAGCCTTGCCTGTTTTATGGGCATCACGGCTGCCATTTTGCTTTTTTCATTATTCCATGTAGAGAGCCCTGATCAATTAACAATCTGATCAATGAGTTAACAATGCTTCTTATCAGCTCTATGAAAACAGATTTTCAGGCTATAGCGTGTGTTCCATAAATCTAACAGGAAAAAAGACTTTACTATACAGCTCCTTCTACCTTTAGAAATACTTTTTTTTTTACTTACTAGTGAGGGCATAACTAAGCCAGAGTAAGATCAACTACTCTCAAACTGTTTTAACTTCAGATAGTAGTTGATCCTGTCTCCTGTGTAGCACCACCAGTTGTCTTTCTATTCTTGCTAGGAAGTGTTAAATGATACACTAGCCAGAGCTCTGCTATCTGTCTGGTAACACCTGCTTCTCTCTAATTTGAATCCTATTGAATTACTTATTAATGGATTTTTTTCCCCTGCCATTCAGCTAAAAATCAAGTGGCATATATCGGGGGGAAAGTTGGATTGTATTTATAAGCTCAGTATAAGACTCAGTATAAGATTCTCAGTATAAGATTCTCAGTATAAGATTCTAATCACAGGAAGGAAAGGAATAGTGAGTGCATGGGAGCGGGGAGAACCAATTTTAAAGCTTATTTATTAAATTGCACTCCATGACTGGGTGCTGGCCACGTACGTTCTTTAAAGAAGGCAAACATTTCTCATACACGTTCAAAAACATTGAGTTTTCTAAGTAACACTTTCATTCAAGATTCATCTTTCCAGAAAATGCTGTTTTCTACAGGCGTTTAGAATTAGAAGAATTCTAATTCTGGCTTTTGTCTGGGACATGGCCAATCTCAGTCTCCAGGGTCTTGGTGACAGATTTCTTCTCTGTCCCTATAAGAAAGAACTCAAAGCAGATCATCACCAAGCGGAAAGGCTCCTGTGAGAAGGACGGATGGCATTCAGGGTCTCAGCTGGGAGAGGGTCTATCTATCTATCCATCCATCCATCCATCCACCCACCCACCTACCTACCTACCTATCATCTAGCTACTGTATCTAGCTCAGGTGTCAGCAACCTGCAGCTCCAGTCGCATGCAGTTCTTTGGGCCCTCTGCTGTGGCTCCCTGTCAGGTAATCCTACCACTGGCTGGTCCCACTCCTCGGACACCCCTCCCAGTCACTCCTTGCCTGGCCTGAGAAGGTAAGGGCAACAGTGGGGGATGGAGAAGCAACCAGGGCAGAGACAAGGAGATACAGAGAGAGAAAGACAGAGAGAGAGGGAGACAGGGGGAGGGAGGGGAAAGAGATGTCAAATGGATTTTGTGGTACCTGGTGTTTTTTAACAACAGGTTCTGTGCCCTAATGACCGGCTGGGTACGCGTGGCTAGGGGGTCATGTGACTGGTGGAAGTGAATGACATTGAGTTGGCCACGCCCACCCAAGTTTTGTAGCTCCCGGTGTTTTCTTTTCTGTGGGAAATGGGTCCAAATGGCTCTTTGAGTATTTAAGGTTGCAGACCCCTGATCTAGCTATCTACCTAACTAGCTATTGTATTTAGCTATTTAGATAGCAGATAGATAGATAGATAGATAGATAGATAGATAGATAGATAGATAGATAGATAGATAGATAGAGACAGACAGACAGACAGACAGACAGAAAACTGTATCTAGCTATCTAAATAGATAGCTGTCTAGCTAGCTATCTTTCTATCCATCCATCCATCCTGTCACTTTATTTAAAATTATAGATGTATATCAGTGATTGAATGACCTCTGTAGATGCCATAGGCTAAATAAACAAAATCTATGCTTTATCTTCCATTGATTCCTTTCAATCTAATGCTCTCCATTGGTTGTATGTTATGGGAATTGATGTCCCAACCCATCTGGAGGGTGTCTGGTTGAGAAAACTAGTTTAGACGACTGGAGGAAGGGAGGTCGAAATAACTGGGTGGTTCTGCTTCACTGCAGGTGGGCTAAGCTAGCCCCTCGATGTTCCTTTGAGGGAATTCTTCTAGGGTTGGGACACTATGAATAGAATCAGGAGTGTTTGTTCGCTGAAAGACGTTTGGAAACAGTTGGCAGTCATTCAAGCTGACTGTTTTGAAAGCTGTGTACTTCCAGTACATTTTGTATCCTGGGCAAAGGAGCTTCTTTGCTGGAAACAGGGAGGGCGTGCTGGTCTCCTAGGCATCGGATCCAGCATTTGGGGGCAGACTCGAGACTGCCAGGAGCCAAGGACAAAGCTTTTGGTTGTGGGGCTTAGCTCCTTCCTGGCTCTAATTTAAAAGGCTGTAGTATAAGGAACAGCAGCATTTCTGATTCATCAAGTTACATGAAAGGCTTGGCAACATCATCAGCCAGACAAAGGAAGCAGAAGCAGCCTCAGATAGGGATGCTTCTGGTTTGGCGTGGCTTCAATAGAACCCAAAATGGCCTTGTTCATAGCAATGCACCTGCTCGTGGCTTTTAGCAGCCACTGTTGGGAATATGAGAGTGTTAAATTTGCTAAATTAGCATTAACTAAATCAGATGAAGTGTAAATAAGCAATCGTTTTGATCCAATAAATGCATTTGGACTTTTGAGAGCATGTCAGATCAAAATGGTGGCTAAATTAGGTCTAGTTCTGCACAAAGACATCTTGACTACAACATTTTCTTTGGTTCTTTTTTCCCTTCTGAAGAGGGAAGGAGGCTCTAGTTCAAAACAAAGCATCAGGCTAGAGCATGGGTTTCAAACTGGCGGCCTGTGGGCCGGATGCGTCACACGCAGGCCACGCCCACCCCAGCTCCACAAAGGGGAAAAACATTGCGAAACATCACATGACGGCAACATGATGTGGCGAGTTTGACATTTGTGAGCTAGAGCTTCCCACTCATCATATCTATTATTTTAGAACTGTGTGAGTTCCCGTATAAGTTTCTGAGAATTTAGACTGTTGAGGTCCACTTAGCTTCAAGTCGGAGTTTTTCAAGTTGATGTCCTTCTACCCTAGAGAATTCTAATCCATCTATATTACTGTATTGTAGTAGTGAATATACACAATCCAGACAAGTTACCTTTCCTTAGGGCACATTTCATATGCACATTTCCCCCAAATCGTATGCTGGTCAAATAAAACAAAGTTGGATTCCTAACAAGGAAGCCATTTAAAACTGGCCAAAAAAAGATGGGAATGCCCCATTATATTAATTAAAAGCAATTCAGTCTTAATAACCCAGGTTACAAAAAGACATTAATCTGCATAAAATGAATGTGATGATTTACTGATCTTAAGTTAGCTAGCATGGAATAATTACTGTAATAAAAATAGAAATATACTATATAGCTGATGGAAATAGCTATCTTGAATAAGACTTCACAAACAACTAAGAAGGGTTGGGCCTGATGAATACAAGGATGAGGGACTACTAGCAAATCCCAGAGTTATCAGCTATACTAGAAAGTAAAAAAGGACTAGGAATTCAGAAGACAATGGTAGACCACCTCCATATCACTGCCAAAAAAATGCCATGGACATGTCCATGAAGTTGTTAGGAATCCTGCTTAAATCAAGGAAGCCTTTTTCTTTAACATTTCATGTAATGGAATAGACTTGATCCTACGACCTATGTAGCTATTATTTCAGAAAGCCCCAATATTCATTATTCTTCATTTTCTGGATTCATTATTCTTCATTTTCTGGATTCACACAATACCAAGCCATAAACCATGAGTTAGGATGGTGAGAACCATGAGTTCTTCTGCAGTGAAGAAATATGCTCATATGGCTTGTTACACACCTGGTCTTCGAGTTTACCTGAGTTAATGCATAGGATTTGTGGTTTTCACTCTTTTCACCAAAGAGCTAAATTTGTTTGTTTCTTCAGGGTTGATCCTACCTGAGATCTGTTTGAAAATTTCTTAGCTTGTTTGCTTCCCCCAGAAACAGACCATCTGACTACGCCTATTCATAACTACATAGGAACAAACAAATCTAGTACTTTCGAGGGCAAAAGCCATAAATCCTAAGCATTAACTTGGCAACCTGGAAGACTGGGTGTGTAAAAAGCTACATGAATGTATCTCCTCTACTGCATCTTCTAATGCATGGTTTATGATTGTATGTTATGTGAATGCAACAAATGATGGATTAATGAATACTGACACTTTTTGAAATAATATAATTCATTGATTAATCATGGCTAGTGGTGCCTATAATTCACCTGATACAACCATGTTAAGGTTGAATAAACTTCAAATTGAAAATAGCTTTTTCCTTTCCTAAACATCGTAAATAGAAAGAATACAGAGGTACATAAGCATGGAAAGAAGGAAATGTGGGTTAAATAATCTGATGCGATGTTTTTTCCTGGTCCAAGATAGGTGACATTTCTAAATTATAGATTGACATAATATGTTATAGTGTAGTGTAATTATGTAATTACCTTTAAAGGATCTAGCTAGCTAGCTAGCTAGCTAGCTAGCTACCTATCCATCCATCCATCCATCCATCCATCCATCCATCCATCCATCCATCCAACCAACCAACCAATCAACCAACCAACTAGCTTTTCGAGGCTAGTATCTTACAGATTCACATCCTCTTCAGCTAATGATCCCAACCAGATAAGTCTGTCATAGATTACAGAGTAATTATTATCTCCATGTTAATCTTTCACATATCAATTCTAACTAGATTACTTGGAAAACTACTGAAAAAGTATCTTCACTTGGGAATCTTATAGTTTTCCACTCCTCAGCAACTTAATCTTAAAATATTCCATAATCCAGGAAGTCCAAATCACAAAATCAGCAGTGCAACACGGTGTACAATTGCTCAGAAGTGGAACTCCCACTGAATTCAATAAACCTAATGTCCAAATAAGCAAGTAGACACAGGTCCTCCACATATTGATTCAAGAGAAAATTTGACTACATTCACTGAAGCTTCAAGGTATATACTGTACTGTATACACACATAAGAAATTTAAATATGCTAAGATCCATCCTTTTATTTATGCCATTATCAGTCCTTTTTCTGTAAATATTATCAGTGTAGCTTGAAAGTTGAAACTGCCTTGTTTTAAAAACATACCTGCGCAAACCAGTATTTAAGATGCATTCCTTCAAAGACTTCCCTAGGTTTAGAGACGCACAGATCTGTAATCTATTCTGTAAAGAACAGTGTATTAACTCATTTTTTAAAACAGACACTGAAATGCGTTTAAAGCCATCTCGTTTCAGGGACAGAGCTGTGAAAGGACAGAGTAGGTATTCGGACCATTCTGACGTCTCTGCCTAGAAGCTGGGCAGTTCACACCCAGGCATTCAGTATCCAAAGAGAACCTTCCTCGCTTTCACAGGAGCAATTGCTCGATCCATAACTCAAATACCTTTTACCCAAATGTTTTTAAGGCTAGTTTCCTACCTGCATAGTAGATTACAAAAAGGCAAACGATATGTACGAAACCCGGAGTGCTGAGAACTCTGGACAAAGCTTCTCTTTCTCTCTTCATTTTGGGTTTAGCTTTAGATCCTTCTCACACACAATTAGCATGTTTTGTCCACTCCAAGCACGTCCCTTAGTACGGCTTGGAGTTTGTTCTGCTACCACTGAACTCTGCCAAGTCCCCTTTCAATAGACAGAGCCCTGTGTGTTGTTGTGGATTGTTGTGGAAGGGTTTGTTGGATTTTATGTTTTTACCCTTTTTTCTTTTCTTTGGATCAGACCTAAGACTTGATGAACTGAGATTCTTAGTGCCAAAGGATTAACTAATCATATTTAAAAACAACACAGAATATATTTCTGATTTTCAAAGGCAGTTTCACAGGAAATTCCTGATTTAAAATTGTAGAAAGACCTAGAAACTCAAGATTTCTGATTAGTGCAGTAGCAGATTTTTCCAGTGCATGTTCTTCTGGAATAAACCCCACAACCAATCCCAACCAAGATGAAGTTACACAATCCCATATATGTTGAGAAGTACTAGATTGAATCACATCAGAGAAGGCTATCCTAGCTTACATTTCAAAAGTACTTAAATTGCACTTCACATTGTACCAACAATACATGACGTAACACATAATTGCTTGGATTTTGTGGCTTTAAAATGTAGGTATATTTGTTACAGCCTCAGTTCAGTCTTCAATGTTTTGCATACGTAGCCCAGAATGAGGTTGAGGAAATTTGGCTTACCTTGGTCTTTATTTCAAAGGATTCACCTCCCAAAAGTGGATTTGGCATAAGAAAATAGTATGCTTTCCAGTGCTAAACTCAGTGGTGAAATCCTCCGCAGTTTGCCACCTGTTCACTGTCTGCGCATGGGTGGTGCGCGCCAAATGCACGCTTCATGTAGAAAAAGGACACTTAATAAGGTAAGTAGAACAGCAAGGGGGGGAAACAGCTGTGCCGAGCTATTTAGATTCGCTAGAAAGCAAGATTTTGCGTGGCACAGCTGATTGTCGGAAATACTGGTTTGGACCAACCGGTAGCTTTTTTTTTACTACCAGTTTACTAAACCAGTAGCTTTTATCACAACTGGTTCACCTGAACTGGTGGTTCTCCTCCTTTCTTTCTGACCATTCACAGTTTGTATTGGCAGGGGGGCAGAGGTCGACCTCGAGGCACCTTATTTGTGGGGTGCCGCAAGGGTCGGTCCTCTCACCCCTTCTGTTCAACATTTATGTAAAACCGCTGGGCGAGATCATCCGTGGTTTCGGGGTCAATGTTCATCAGTATGCTGATGACACTCAGCTATACATCTCCACCCCAGACCACCCCAACGATGCTCTTACTGTGATGTCCTGCCTTGAGTCCTGCGGGAGAAAGACGGTATAGAAATATAATAAATAAATAAATAAATAAAATAAACCGGTAGGATTTCACCACTGACTAAACCTTATTTCCACACTCACTAGCTAATTGATTCTAGAAGTATCTTTTTAAAAAAAACCATGTTCATATGAGAAAAATAAAAACATCTACCTTTGAGAAGTTATTAGAAACAACATGTGCAAACTCCAGATTTCGATGTTTTGCAATGTCAAGCAACTGCCAACTAGCTAGCCACAAAAGCCACCTTAATATAGTTGTTCTCTCCCTTAAGCCTTTTCTATTGCCAGCTCTGCTTCCACAGTCCTTAATCCTACATCTTCCTAAGGCGGCCAGCATTCCAGATTTAGGGTGCCAATTAGACTCCTTTTGTTATCCCCAAACTTTTGAATAAGGCCTTGTTAGCAGATAGCGCCAATGGCTGAAATGAACCCAGCTGATTGCAGCTTTGTTGACATTAATGACATTCAATATTTAGTGCACGAGCAAAAATACCAATTCTTCAAAAATGGTTGATAAAAAGAAAAGAAAAAAGGAAAGGGAAAGGGGATACAAATGTCCTTCATTTGACTAACATTGTTTATTGTTGTACATCTTCTAAATTCCAGCAGTAAAAGGTCTCTTCTGTGGGAATATTTCCTTTTACAAGATGCTGGGTTCAGCATCTTGTAAAAGGAAATATTCCCACAGAAGAGACCTACATTCCCACATTTCCAAATGTTTTGAACTATGAGAGACTGTTGAAGAAAGATCTTTTTTTTTTCCCAATTTTATTCAGAGGTTTCTGTAGAAACAGCCACCTTATCCAACTGAAATTTGCAACCGTACCTCCATGGTCAGGAACTCATAGTCTATGGCAAAGGAAGACAGTAAAGCATCCTGCTGAAAGTTGCATTCAACTAGCTTATCAATATTTTTGGTAAAAGTATTTCTGATTGTATAATGAACTAAATCCCATTCCCAGAACCAAGAAGGAAAGCACAATGTAGAAATGGAAACACTACACGTGATATAGCATAGATTTAGAGGATTACAATGAAGCTGCTTTCAGATTTTGTCTCCTCCAGAGAGACAATTTGGCACGGTCATCTCCTACTTTGACACATCTCACAGATATTATGATAGAAAGGGTGGAGGCAACCAGATAGTACAAATGGATAGAAATAGAGGATGTAAATACAGTAACTAAAGCTTTGGTCCAAATAATAAGCGTGCCACTCAGCATGAACAAATGCTTTAAAATTATATCTTGATCTATGAGTTTAATCTGCTTAACTGCTGTTCCCCTAGAAGTGTCCTAAAGTAATAAGATTGCCTCTGAATAGGAGGCAATGACTTAGAAATATCATACTGTGGGAAGTCTCTCCCCCCAGAAGAATTCAATATTTTGGGGGATATTAAAAGAGGCAGAATATTATATTTTCCCAAAGGAGAAATGGAAAAATATGTTCTAAGAGGCAGAAAGCAGCCCGTCTTCTTAATGTACCTATTCACAAACAAAACAACTTCACCTCCAGTTGATGGGATTAAGGACAGGACATGACTTTATCCCCATTCATTGAGCAAAGTGGAAACAATACCAGTCCATTAAGAAAGACAGGCTAGGCTAGAGGCAATAGATGATGATGATGATGATGATGATGATGATGATTAATTAAATTTATATACCGCCCTTCTCCTTACGGACTCAGATAACAGGATAACATCAATTACACATGCCTGACAGGATTAGGTTCAGGAAACATGACAAGAAAAGAAATATATGGATTTATATTTATAGATCCCAATCTACAATAGATAGAAGCATGTCACATAATGAAGCAAAAGATTCAAGGAAATGGCATTGCAGCATTCATTGCACAACCTATCAACACTGGACATCAATTTTCAATTAGATACCAAGTGATCTAAAAAGTCCCAGGCAATGCTGGGCATATGATGTCCAGTTCAATTCAAAGACACTAGCTGGAATCAAGATGTCAAAGCAATTGAAACACAACTTGAGATTTGCATTATGTAGCAGATTGATTCAGGGTTATAATTATGATTCATATGCCTGACTTCTACCAGGGGCAAATAAATCTGGGCTGCATTGCAAAACTCCAAATCACGCCTAGAGGGCGACCAAGAGACTTTTCCGAATCTCTCTATTCCCCTCTAGCGGCCGCCTGTATTTTTGCCGCCCTTCCTAAGGCATCTCCAAATACCTCTGAGCTTTCGAGCTACCCAGCCTCTCAGCTCCACTTAACAGCTCCAACAGTGGAAAGTGGCCTTTAATTTAAACCCAGGCAGCTGATTGGTGCAACCAATACTTAATAGGAGCGGCCTTGAGTTGAAGGGCGGGGTCAAATTTCAAACGGACCCTCCTTCCAAAGCGCGGCCAAAGGCTGTAAGAATACCCACCAATCACACGGCCGGGCCTGGCTTACTATGACATCACTGCCGCTTCTACGCCCGGATTGGTGCCCGGGGAAAGATGGGGCGGAGCCATTGCGCAGTTGAAGCGGAAGCGGCGCGAGGTTTTAAAACGACGGTTGCAGAGAGAAGCCAAGCGGGCTGTTTCTGAGGGTGAGGAAAGAGACGTGAGCGCGTGGAGACAAGAGGAGGGGGAGCTGGTTGCCATGGCAGCGGCGCCATAGGTCAAGCCATACTGGTACCAAATCTCGCGGGAGGAGGGGTTGCCATGGTAGCGGTTGAGTCCGAATCCTAGCCAAGCCGGGAAGGTGCGGGACGGAGGTCGGCCTCTGGGATGGTGTGAACCCGGAGGGACGCGATCTTTCCTGCGGGGGCTGTTGCCAACAGGTGGGAAGATTCCCCGAGGGCCCGAGACGGGAATGAGGGGCTCCCCAGTGGGTTCTCTGGGCTGCGGGTGCCGTGGCTGGTGATGGCGACCATGCCACAGCCTCGCCAGAATGGCCTAACGGTATTAAAAAGGTTGGCAGGAAGCACACTTAAGAACTTCGGATGGGTGGAATGGGGGCCAAAAGGAGGTAATTGAGGTGTTCCAGAACAGTATGAAGGCCCAGTGTAGTGATAACCGCACCTGCTTGTCCTTACCTGGCTACCTATATTTTTATGATGCACCCCCACCTTTAATAAAGTTCCTTGCAGAAAGAGTCACCTTTAATGCTAAGAATTGCTCAGATGTTTACAGGTGTATGGACCTGCAGACGTTCAAGGAAATGAGCAATGCATCTATGTAATTTTTAATTGTTACATCCCATGGTTTTGCCATAGAGCACAGCATGGAAAAAGGATACACTACCAAAAAAAGAAAAGAATTGTATTTAGCTTGAAATCGCTGGTGAAAACTCAGGAGAAAACCAAAAAAGCTTCCTCTCACCCCCATTTTTTTTGTTCCAGCCAGTTAGGGACACCTAATTCTGTTTTAATTAAAGCTTTTAAGGGGAATTCATATAATGAGACAGACTTTATTGATAGATGATACTAAGCAAACGAGGGATTGTGTGAATATTTGTAATGATTATGCAAGAAAAAATAAATTTTAACGTTTAGGAAATTGATCTTAGGGCAATAAGGGGACTCTGGCAATCTCAGCATTGTAGGGCTACTTGAAAATGTCACAAGAAGCTTTGTTTGCTGGCTTTGACAGAAACAGGGCAAGACAGTTTTTATTTTTTTAGTAAGCTTGTATTTCCAGTTAAATTAGCAGCAGCTACCTTTAAAGGATTATTCTGGCACATAAATAGAGCTAGAGGTTTTTTCTTATAAATGAATGCTTATTAAGCATGACGGTGTCTTTCCATAGGAAACCTTGGCCTTACTGTTCTGTTGCTGAGATGGTACCACTCAAGAAGGGGCTACAACAACACGGTTCCCAGAAAATTGCCCAGCCTAATTTGAGGCCTCCATCAGTCAACTGGAATGTATTAGCAGGAAGAACTCAGTGCATAGCACCTGTTGGGGCCTGGGTGGAGAGCGCCCAAGATGATGGAGAAGAGAATTCAGTTTTTGTGAGTATTAAGTGTAAAATTACCTAAATCAATATTAAAAATTCAGACTAAGCCCTCTGGTTCACTTTCTACTCCAACTGGCAGTGGTTCACTGAAATTCCAGATGTTCCTAAGGTCTTGGAGATGGAATCTAAAACTTCTTCAGGTTGTAGTAATTATCTAACAACTATTTCTGTTCTGAGGAATTCTGTAATGGTAATATAGTTTTGAATGGTAAACATCAAAACAACTTATAGCTTTTAGACTATGATTTACTCTTTTCCTTTTAATTAAGCTAATTGGGGTGCCTGTGGTCCTGTAAGTCCTGTCATCTCTGATAATAGGCCATTCTGGGTAGGACCCAGAGATACTGGATTCTAACATCTGGAAGGCCACTAATTGCTATTATGTTTTAATTAGAACTCTTGTTCATTGTGTTAGTGGTACAAATCAAAAGTATATACTTAATATATGCCTTCAGTATCAATAGAACTATCTATACAAAGTGATCCTAAGAATGCTTTCATGAAGACAAGGGTGCTGTATTAGCAAAACTTAATAAGCATTAACAGCAAGCTTGATGCTGTTCTGAAGCATGGTTCCCTTGTGATCTGTTTATCTGTTTTAATGCTAATTATTTCTATAGGCTACAGCTATTCAGATTGAAAAAGAATACAAAGAACAACAAAAAGAAAAAGAGAAAACATTGAAACATTTTCAGCAGGAGGTAAAACGCAGGGTGAACCAATGTGTTAATCTAAAGAGGAAACAACAGTTGAAGACATCTTACGAAGCTGTAAGGTTCTATTTCTTTTAAATGTGAATTTCTTGAAAACTGAATTTCTGTGCAATAAAAAAGCATCAATTTAATTTGGAGAGTAGTTATTGTAATCTGCCTGTTTTTCTTATAAATGAAATTATTTTAACATAAATGACAAAATTGTTGGTTGATCTTGGTTTTTGAATTTTAAAGACACCACTCCTTAGTTCCACAGGCTACTTAATTACATATTTCAATGTAACAGCAATGCTATTGCTATTAAACCTTTTTGAGATTATTTTAGTTCATATTTAGTACAATCTAACTTTCAGATATCTTTTTTCCAAATTTTTAGAAAACAATTTAATAGAATCCATTTGTCAATTAATATTTCAAGGATTATTTTTAATTGTATGCATTTGTTTCAGTTTAAAACTACTGATTTCTTTGTACAGTGTATTTATGCTTTTCCATCATTTGATACCTATTTCTTTCCCATTGTCATTTTAAGCTTGTATACATCTCATTTTCACACTTTTTTTCTCCTTTGACAGGCCTTGAAAGAAAGCTCTGTTGTTATAGGATTTTCAGATTCTGCTTTGCAGTTGACCCCTAAGAAAAATACATGTCTCTACAGATATACTAGAGATTCTGCTATTGGCAATTTTAATGACAAAGTCACCTACGTACAGCAAGCTGATTACATGCCGGAACAGTTCTCAGAGCTAGCCAAAACAGTAAATGTTTTTTTTTTCTGTTTTCAGTTTTCTGACATAATACACTAATGACAAGTAAACCCTGTTTATAATGTGTGCTATCTGCTTCTTTGTATAAATCTTTTCTTTCAGGTAAGGAAAACAGTGCAACAGGTCCGTCACAAACTAGCTTCTCAAAAAGCTGTTCCAGAAGGAAATGAACCTCCAGAACATCCAGAAGGTGCTCATCAAAATCCTTCAAGAAGACAGGTCATTAGCACAGAAATGCTTATAATGTCATGAATGCTAAGAACTGTAGTATTTGTTCACCTGTAAAGCAGGAAATTAAATTTCCATTTACTAAGTTTTCCTTAAAACAGTAAATCAAGACATGGCAAGAAAATGGGACATTTTGAATAGCACTTAGACTTATATACCACTTCATAGTATTTTAAAACCCTCTCTAAGCAAACCCTACAGTCAGCCTATTGCCCCCAACAATCTGGGTTCTCATTTTACTGACCTCAGAAGGATAGAAGGCTGAGTCAGCCTTGAGCTGTTGATGATCAAACTCCTGGCTGTGGGCAGTTAACCTGCAATACTGCATTCTAACCAGTGCACCACTATGGCTCCAAAATATAGGCGTAGATATCCTGGTTGAGAATTCTGGCAAATGCAGCTGCAAATCAAGTGGAAGTTATTAGGTTAGAGAAGGATTTTCCTGGCACCAAAATAATTATACAAGCTTGGAGGGACACATTTCCACGTGATTTGCAAAAAAACCTCAATGAACAGAGGTCTGTCATTAGACTTTACACTTGATTTTCTTTCATGATGCCTAAACCTAGACAGGATTCAAATTTATTATTTATTTATTTTATTTATGTGATTTATATGCCGCCATTCTCCCCGAGGACTCAGGGCGGCTTACAAAAACAGTTATGAATACAAATCACAATAAATACATTAAAATACATTAAAATCCATAAAAACATTCTAAAAACTATATAACCCCACGACCGTAATATTCTTTAAACAGCCATGTCTTTAATCCCGGTGGAAGGAGAGGAGGTCGGGGGCCGTCCTGAGGTCGGTGGGCAAACTATTCCAGAGGGTCGGGGCTCCGACAGAGAAAGCCCTCCCCCTGAGGGCCGCCAGCCGACATTGCTTGGCTGACGGCACCCGGAGGAGGCCCACTCTATGGGAGCGCACTGAACGGTGGGAGGAAGGCAGGAGGTGGTCCTGTAAGTACCCCGGGCCTAAGCCAAGTCTGAATGTTTGTTTAGATATCTATATCCTGCTTTTTAACAGCAAGCAGAACCTTGCAACAAAACTACTCTAAGCCCAGAAGAGGGTGATATGGGAGAACTTCTTCTGAAGGGATACCATGATCTTCCAGCAGAACTTCAAGAACGAGAGGTAGGAAATTGGGACAACACAGAATTTCAAAAAGTAAGACTTCTCAACTATGGGATTTGTAACTAACATCTGCTAGGGCTTTACATCTGCCTTATGCAACATTCTTCCCTCTCCCCCCACCCTTCCCGGTTAGCTCTACCCTGTTAATATTCCAAAAATCCCTCGATATCTGGTTATATCACCAGGCTTGGGAGTCTCAGGGAACCAATAACATTCTAAGATGGCTCCACTATTATGGTTGATATGATCACTCCACGCCATAATAGGTAAATATCATTAAAATGTATATTTTAATTTTTAATAATATATGTTTTATTTTTTATTATGATGGTTTTTATATATTTGTTATATTTTATTGTTTACACTCATTTCTTGTGAGATGAATAGCCATGTAAATTTGATATATAAATAAATAAATAACCTGAATTATGTTAAACACTTTTGGCAAAATATTGGCATTCTTGGTACCTTCATTGAGAGACTGTATTATTGAAATTAAAAGCTGCTCCTCTTATTTGCCTGTGAATTCTTGAACTGAACATTAAAATGTTTTCCATTTTAGCACGGACAAGTAGCTCAAGATTCAAACAATATATGGCTAAATTACTGTAGCTTAGTTATATTATAAAAACCTTTCAAGTTTTTTAGTCCTAACAAAACAGGTCCAAGAAATGTGATTTAGACATTTATTGATGTATTGCAGAAGTTTTATGCATTAATTGTTCTTTTGCCTATAACAATAATTTCATATTGCTGATATAACCCTTTTTATATGGTAAGTATTAGGTAAATTGCATGGACAATTTTGCAACCTAATAGTGAAATACATCATGGTTAGGGCTGAAGATTATATGATGTTTTCTGAATTGACCCTTTATATATAATGGGATTGCCAGCAAAGTTTTTATAGTTGTGTTCTTCACAACATAAAGACACTTTTCAGGGAAAAGCTAATCTGGTGGGATGCAGAGGAGTGTTCTATTTTGCTTTCCATGCTATTTCTCATATATATTTTGGACTGTTGTCCGGAGATTGGAAAATTGGTACAGTTCTGTATATCTCTTTATCGAAACCAAAAAAAGTTATTTTCAGTAACCAATAATAGTAATAGAATGCAGGATCTTATTCTTTGCTTGATAGTGTGGGTATGTTAAAGTTTGCACTGTTGCATAACAGGCAAGAAGAAACATTTTGAAAAAATTATGAAAAAAGCTATCCAGCTTTCAATGGTAGTTTTTTATGATCAAATGTATGATTATTTCAAAAGTTTACTCTTTGTTTTTTCTTCCAGGTAAACAGTGATACCTTGAAAGATAATAATCCAGCTAATACTGAGACTCGTGCTGTTCATATATTCTGGCCTGGAATAGAGGAGGAACAATCAAAGAAGCAGGTATATAATCTTACATGAATTCACCTTATTTAGTGCTATCATGACTGAAAGGGAGATTCTTTGATCAGATATCTAATTATGTATCTCATTGCTGATCCCTGAGTAAAGATTAGAATTATTGTTTCTATCCATAGGTGGCAGCACTAGGCAGCCTGACCTGATCCCAGATGTTACCAAAATCAGCATAGGTCAACTTGTGAAAACTTTTTGTAACAATTCCTGCGTGCAGTTGCTAGGAGCAGATTTGTGGGTGTCTTTATTTAATTGTACCCTAATTACAAGCCAGCAGAATGAAGTCTACCTGAAGAGATCTATTTAGTAAACTTCTCCAATAAATTATAACAATTCCGTATAACCTTGTAATATGTAACAATGAAACTCCCTAATTATGGAACGCTAAAAAGAGCAAGTACTAGAAAGCGTTTCTTACACTGTAAGATAACACAGAGACAGCTAATGTCCCAATTCATGCATGTGTGTGAGCAGATATGTGAAAAACAAATCCAAACTCTCAATAGACAATTTTTATTTTTGAAAATAGGCCAAATTTAACTTCCAAATTTTCTATCTCATATGTGAAATGTCCAGGTTCCTTGGTTGGAGGGAAAAAGAGATAAACTTTTACGTTTTTGTGTTAATAAAGCTAGAGATAAATTGTGTATTATGTGCTAAGTTTAATGATACATTTGAGAAACCTTGCAAAATTTTTAAAACATAGTTCCTGCCCACTGACTTGCAATCTAATAGGATTCAGATGAGATTTGAAGGAACAGAAAAGTATACTGGTTCATCATGTATTAATTCTTCATTTAATTATTTCATGAGAATATACTCTAAATGTAGCCATTGAGAACACAAATGATAGGTGGTCCAAGTTAAATCACTAATATGGGCCATGCTCTATTTATTTGCCTTTGCTGTGGTCAGGAAAGAGAATAGAGTAAACATTTCCTCGGTAATACGTGAAATAGCACGATCCAGCATTAGGATCCAACTGAAACTCTTCTTTTTCTGTAGCACCAAAGCCAGTATCTGAGGTATAGGCGCCTCTTCATGGATATCGAAAGAGAGCAAGTGAAGGAGCAGCAAAGACAGAAGGAGTGGCAGAGGAAAATGGACAAGTACACATTCAGTAGATGACCATTCTTTTTTGCCTATAATCTCTTGAATATAAAAAATGATTCCTAACATTGCTCTATACTTTTGAAAGAAAAAAGTCTAAGGAACTACTGGGTGGTAGCCACTCATTTTGGTTTCTGAAAATGTATCTGGAACTCAAAAATAAAGATGAAACTGGTACTTTACTGTTCACCATACCAGCTTCTCATTTCATTAATTTTAGTGGCCAGGAGAGTATCAGAAATAACTGACAGCTGTCAACACAGCTGTTCTGACCTATGGCTTTCCTTTTCCTGTCATAGTTATGGGGCCTTGGTGCAATAATATGTCACTTGAACTATAGTAAAATGAAGTTTTAAAAAATGGTGCCAAGCTATGCCATTGTCATTTTTTAAAAGCATATCTGGGCTCCAGGGGAAATTTCTTTTATTGGATATATTTTTAAAAAATGAAGTGGTACAGAATCTTAGAGAGGTCACCTGGGCAAGTTATACATTGAAGCAGAGATTCACTTTCTCATAACATCTGAGGAATCTTCTCTTATAAATTCTTACTTGGCAAAGCCTTTTATGCAGGAGAGAATGCTGTCCTTTATTGTAAGTATTTGGTTACAATACAACCCTTGCTCCCATAGTGTTTTACTAGTGAAAACTTTACAATGATGTAGTAAAGCGTGGACAAATATTGAGTTTTAAAGAGATTGCCCAAGAGGGAAAAACAACAGAGTTAAATGGCTACATTTTCTTAAGCAGCGTGGTTTTCTAAAACAAATATTTTTTCTTTTAAATTCTTGTATTTTTCCGTTGATTTGAAGAGCTTTTGATTTAGTAAGCTGGCAGCAGCTACGCAATTATCCTCTGATGATTTGGGCTGAAGGTCGATTTCACCTACCATTCTGTTTTCATGCAGTGACTAACCAGACCCCTCTAGGAAGTCTAGATATGGCATAAACACAACAACATGTTTGTGCCCTATTGACTAATATTTGGGAATATCTTTTTTCTGAATATAGCTATTTCCATTAATTATGTAACTGAAGACTGTTGTGAGAGACTGAATTTGATTGAACTTTTAAGATTTTATAATGAAAGCTCTCTTGTACCATTCCTGTACAGGTAGTCCTTGACAATAATGAAGCCCTGAATTTATGTTGCTAAGTGAGAAATTTGTTAAGTGAATTTTGCCCCTTTTTACAGCTTTTCTTGTCACATTTGTTAAATGAATCACTGCAATTGTTAAATTACTGTATTTTTTGGAGTATAAGATGCACCTTTTTCCCCCCTAAAAAGGGGTGAAAATTTAGGTGCATTTTATACACCAAATCTAGCCCCGCCCACCCACTGTCTCCCACCCTTTAGCCTGTTCCTCGCAGCAATTACCTCTTTGCAAGCAAACAGCAAGAAAAACAGCTTCTTTCAGCTTCAGCACAACCTAATTAGCACAAGTTATTGTATCGGTCTCCCGACTCTCAGCTGATTTGCTCACAGCTGTTTTGCACTGCTGCTTGCCGCAAAGAGATAAATTGTGCTAATCAAGCTATGATGAAAATGAAAATGAAAGTAAAACAGGCTGTTGGCTATTTGCTGCAACAAGGCAGAATTGCTCAGAGGCAGAGGGAGATTTCTTTTTCTTCTTTTCCTCACCAAAAAAGGTAGATGTGTCTTATACTCCGGTACATCTTATACTCCGAAAAATACAGTAGTAACCAGCTTGTTAAGTGAATCTGGTCTCCTCATTAACTTCGCTTGTCAGAAGATCATAAAAGTTGATTACAAGACCCTGAGACATTGCAACTGTCATAAATATGAACCAGTTGTCAAGCATCTGAATGTAAATCATGTGACCACGGGGATGCTGCAACGGACATAAGTGTGAAAAATGGTCATAAGTCACTTTTTCCAGTGCCATTGTAACTTTGAACAGTCACTAAATGATCTGTTGTAAATTGAGGACTACCTGTATAAGAATTCTCTAGCTGAAGTACTCTTTTTGTCAATATTTTTGTTAGAAACCTCTTATTTCTCTTCAATTTTCTTTTGCACTGTCCCCTA
This sequence comes from Masticophis lateralis, assembly GCA_030761175.1. Lineage (NCBI taxonomy): Eukaryota > Metazoa > Chordata > Lepidosauria > Squamata > Colubridae > Masticophis > Masticophis lateralis. The sequence goes on along the minus strand of JAUDYJ010000008.1, from coordinate 3,626,068 downwards.
GCTCTTTTATACTAGCTATTGTTTGGAGATACTTTTTTTTTTTGTTGTTCTAATGTATAGTTGGTTGGAAACCAAACATTTGCAGGTAAAGGGGGGGAAATAGTTGTAATGTGGAATACTGTCAAGTATACCATGTCATATAATGTCAAGTATACCATGCAGAAACTTGCTAAATAAGATGCAAAGCTGATTGCTATGTTTTCAATCTGCTGAAACTAAAGTAACAATAATATGACTTTAACCAGATTTTATAATCTTCCTTTATTTCATATAGAAATTTGATAGCATAACAGAATTGCAGTGTTCCTCTAATATTTGATTCTGTACTCCAATAACTAATTCTGAATAATTGGAAATTTTGTCTGCCACAGAATTAGGAAAGAAAAGGAGTATCAGCGCCGTGCAGAGGAACAGAGGATACAGGAGGCACAGCGAGCAAAGGAGAAAAGGACGCAGGAGATGGTGTCACAAAAAAATGCTAACCCCAGGGGAAAAACCTGTGAAAAACTGCAACAACTGAAATTGGAAGAGCCAGAAGAAAAGAAAAAACTAGTGGAAAGAGTACAAAAAAATAAAGAATATTCTAGGTGAGTTAAAGTTTAGAATTCAATAAACACGCATTTACAAGCACTGCCAGACCAGAACAAACATTCACCTAGTCTTGTCTCCTGACAGAGCCTAAAGGCCAAGGTCTTTCTTAGTCCCTAGTATCTATCCGGGAGATAAATGATGGGGAGCACCACCTGTACAACCAAAGGCAACTGAACTTCTCCAGGTGTTGAGTATAGGTAGTCCTCAACTTACGATCACAGTTGAGTCCAAATTTCTGTCATTATGTGAAACATTTGTTAAGTGAGTTTTGCCCCACTTTACAACATTTGTTGCCATGATTATTAAGTGAATTGCCGTTGTTGGTTAAATTAGTAATACAGTTATTAAGTGAAACTGGTTTCCCCCTTGACTTCGCTTGTCAGAAGGTCACAAAAGTCAATTACATGACCCTGACCACTGTACCCGTCATAAATGAGTCAGTTGCCAATCATCTGAATTTTGATCACGTGAGGATGCCACATGGTCATAAGTGTGAAAAACGATCATCAGTCACTTTTTTCAGGGCCATTGAAACTTCAACCGGTCACTAAACAAACTTGTAAGTTGAGGACTACCTATATTTCTAAGAGTTCTATCAAGTTGCTAAACTAGCAAACATAACCAGTACCTGGTCAAAATACTTGCAGATGCTTCCAACCAACCTTTTCACTTGGTTATCTTGCTCCAGGATAATCAGTTGGTGATAGTTGTAGGATTGACAGTTGTAGGAATGTTCCCATTGGTCAGGCACAGCAGTAGCTGCAGCAGGTGATTATGGGCAAGCGGAATGACCTGAGGCCCCACATCTACTATAGAACATGAATACAAGAAGCACTTGGAAAAATGGCTGCCTCTGAGCCTATCAATTTACTTGCAGCTCTCTTCTGTGGGCATCTGGATGATTAGAACTGAGGAAGCTATCAATAAAAGAGAGACCTTCCGAATTTTTTCAAGCATTTCAGATATGCAGTATACCCAGGTTTAAAAGATCACAGTAAGGGAGAGGGAATGTCCATTATTTCTGAATGCCCATTAAATTGGATATAACATCGGATAAAAATACAGTAGGAGTCTCATCTTCCTGAACTATTAAATCCAAGCTTCATTATATTGCTGATTCTTATCTGAGGCTTGTATTTTGAACTTACTGTAGTTACATTAGGTTTCAATACCTTTTCTGTAGCTATGTGATTGAAGATATCCTATGTAATGATGTAGAGTATTTTTTAAAAAACAATTAAAATTAAATTATCTAATGTTAATATTTTAATTACTTTAATTTTAATCATTAAACATTTCAGGAGCTTATGTTAATTTGCACACCGATTGAAAGCGACACTTTATGAATCTTGCAAACTTGATTCTCGTCCATAAAAGCTTGTGTCCCAGTAAACCTAAATGACCTTATAGCTCCTTGTTTGGTTTGGTTTGGTTTGGTTTGCTTGTTTGTTGAAGAAGAAAAATAGTTGAAATATGTTGAACAAATTTCAGCCAGGAAATTTGTTTGTAGCACTAAGGCTTTAAAATTGTTGCTGAACAGGAAAAAAATGTGTTTTGCAGATATGTGGAAGCATTACGAGCCCAGATGCGAGAGAAGATTGACATGTATAATATACAATTGCCTCCCTTATGCTTTTGTGGGTCAGGTTTTTGGGACACTCACCCCGATAGCTGTGCCAACAACTGTATGTTCTACAAAAACCACAAAGGTATCATATTTGGAAGTCCCCCTTGTTCCATTACTTTCAGTACCAGCCCTCCTCATTTGGATTTGCTTCAGTGTGTTTTAAAACAACTGGTACAATAGAGAAGGCAACTCAGTGCACCACCAATGATGTCACTGTCAGTGACAGATGTGCAAATTGACATTGAGTGAGATAATATTTCTAATCTGCCATAACTTTGGAAAGTATTGTTAATTACAGTTTGTGTGGAAATATGTTCTTCCACACTTTTCTCTTGCAGTTGTAGATACAAGATTTGAAACAAATTCGGCTTCTGCTCAATTTGAGAGCATTTCAGTTCTGTGAAAGGGAGAGCTCTGAACCTAAGTTACAGTTGTAGTAACCACCTTAAAAAACATTGGCAATTAAATACCACATAGAGAACTGAACAGACAGATTCTAAATCTGTAGATGCACATTATAAACAAAGATAGGTCCCAAGATTGCCTGCTGTGATCAGGTATTGTTCATTCAGAACTTAAAGCAATATGTCTTTTCAAAGCTCCTGAAATAAAGGAAGTGAAGAAGGTGGGATACTCATCTTGCAATAGAAGTTGCTCAGACTTAACTTTTGTTCTTTGCCTATCTACAGCTTATGTTCTCTTTGGTCACACAAAATCCCTGCTGCTTCATACTGTAGTAAATATTTTTAATTATTGTTCTCTCCTTTGAAGAAACTCCTTTGTATAAAGAAAGATTTTAATTCCTGACTTTGTGTATAATGCAAAGACTTTGAACTGTGATTCTTACGGACAAGCAATGCAAAGAATTGAAAGAAACCATTTTGCTCACAGCCTTGCAGTTAGATAAGACATTCTCTAAACTGCCTTAGAGTCAGGATGAGTGAGTTTTGTGGCCATATAAATTTTCTTAATAAATAAATTGCCATGTTGAGTCAGATTGAAAATCTATTGAGACTGGCATTCTGTTGCTAACTGACCAATAAGATATGATTGTATAGCCTCTACTATTGTAGAAGACAAAATGTTTAATTTCCAAGTACCACATAATTCTTCATCGTGCTTTCCAGTGTTTTTGCCTTCAAAACTGTATATATCCCAATAAAGCTAATTTCTCTTTCAGCGTATGCTCAGGCTCTGCAAAATGTCATCTCATCTTGCGATATTTTGGACAGGGGCTCAAACACAAGACTTTCTGTCCATACATTTGCTGTTGTACATGCTCGTTCTAAAAATTCCTGACAGAAGAGTAGAAATTGGTGCCTCCTTCCCAACCCTGTCTGAAAGTAGGTGACTATGAACACATCACTTCTGAATTTTCTCCCGGATTGGATTAAAATAAATAGATTCAGAAGAGAAGTCTTCTCACATTTCTTTAAATAATACTTTTCTGAAAACAGAAAATACACATTTTCTGAAAGTAATACTCTGTGTTTTGTTTTTTTACAGGATACTAATTTGTCAAAAACGTTAAATTCTTTGTTATTTGTTCATGGGTGGAAAATGTTCTTAGATCAATTTTGTGCCCAGCTAGATCTGTATCTGTCAGCTTGTGAGACTTCTAGTGCCCAAAGTTTAGGTAGGTTTTGTGCTTTGGGGATGGGATAGGTTATTAAGATCATTTTGTCTCACATTGGATTTCAAACCAAGATACCTGCTTCCTCCAAGATTTGGAAGTGTAAATTGTAAAATGTAAACCTTGGTCTTTGGGAAAACTTTTGAAAGGGATTATTCCAAAAGAACAGAACTGCTACTAATCATGACAATGCTTAGTCAGCGTCAAGACAAGATGAAGGAAAGTTCACAGTGAAGAAATTGAGAATGTAACCCAGTTTCTAGAATAAAATGAATGAGTCTCTTGTACAGTACTTGTTTTTAATTTGATGTTTGGCTGGGAGTCTCTTGTTTGTGATTTGCACATGTGACGTAGGACAGCTAAGAATCTTGAAGTAATACACATTTCTATGCTTTTTTTAATTATTTGGATATATATTTGAATAAGGAATGCCTCTGAAGTATATTTAAAAAGTGAAACTTTAAAACTGAGTTTTTGATACATGTTGACTAAAGAGATTGTTATGTCAGCTTGTCCAATTTTCAAGCTTTGCAGATCTGTTAGATAACGTGCAGACAAAGAGTTCTTTGCTCCTGACATATTCCAATAAAAATGTTTTATGTTTTATATCTAAGTGTCTACTATCAGTTCTGCTTATCTGTTGTGAATTCTGGGAATAATAACATGAAAAAGATTTTCTACTGAACCATGTCGGCTTCTTTTAAATTGAATTGCTTATAAAAATGTTGCAATAGAAAGTGAGGAGATTATAACATATAATTACATTTTTAATGTCTATGTATCTTTCCTGCAACACGTGATGGTATAAAAATAACTTCAGATGTTATGTGTTATTCATTGTTTAACCAAGATTTTTAAATAACAAAATGATATTGATCTAAGAGTGTTCCAAGTTGCATTACAGGTGAGTAAAACTGGTCCCATTATATTCTTAATTACTCCTAAGGTTGGTAGTGTTGATTACTAGACTCTTGTAAAAAACAAAATAAGTATTAAATCCTCAATAATGAAAATGCTTGTTTTTGTTCTTTTCTCTTCAGCAGATGTAGTAGAGTCACCATGCAGGCTTATTATTTCTTAAAATATTCAGAACATTTTCCACTGACAGAATAGAAAAATAATGTAAATATTTAAATTCCTATAAATCATGGCATATAAACTTCATCCTTGAATTTTCTTTAAATGGTAGCATTAAACAGGATTCTTAAACATGTAAATATAGAAGTTAAACGTCTTGCTCAGTCTAGTTAATGGTTATAGCAAGTCTTTACGTCTTTTCTGTTAGTTCATTTCCAAGGACAGTCTCGTCTTGTAACTTTAGCACCATTTTAAAGCTCAATAACTTTCTAAATGGGTGGAAAAATATTACATCTGTACTTAGTTATCTTGGCTTTTTCTTACTAAAGTTCTCCACTTTGGTAATAATTAGTATTTTACAAAGATGTATTGGAAACTTATCTTCACCTATATTTCTATCAGAATTAGTCTGCTGTGTCATTTCTCTAAATTGTATTCTTTGTGTGTTAAACTGTTAGAGAGTGGTAGTAAGGATGTAAAAAAATATGAAACAACTAGATTTTAGGTGCAATAACAAGCAAAGACAAGGTACAACAAGAATGTGGTATTAGCTGAGACTCCTAGTTTCCTCATTTGGAACTCTTCATCTTTTAAATTTTTTAATCCTAAATTATTCAGGTTTTAATATTTTAAGTTATTAATTAAATTGTACACTATCCAGAACCTCTCTGTGAGGGAGATGAGTTATTAAGAAGTTTGATATTATATATGTAAAAAAATCTGCTTTTTAAAATTCGGTTGGGCAGCAGACCAAAATGGCGGCTCCGCAGTGAACCCCGAGCTTAGGGAGGCGATGTTCGGCATTTTCAGGGGTGTCGGGGGTCAGTTAACCATCTTTTGACCCCCCCTCCCAGCGAGCCAAGGTGTTGCCGGCTCGATAGAGCCGTGGATGGAGCCCGAGGAACAGCTGACTGTCGGGGAGGAGGATAGAGGACGGCACAGAGAACGGTGCAGTCGGGGCCCAACTGTCTGGGCCTAGGTGATGGTGCTGGCAGGAATGTCGGGGCAGCTAGAGAACCGTGGTTTGGAGGCAGGCTTGGGCGTCACGGGCGGCAGCGTGGAGGTGGTGGCGATGGCTATGGCAGCGGAGGTGATTGCTGTGGCGAAGGCAATGGCGCTGGTGGCGGCAAGGGTGGTAGCAATACCTGGAGGCGTGGCTGCAAAGACACCCCCATTGTTGGTAGAGAAGAGGGCAGCATTACAAACGTTAGGATCCCTCAATTTTTGAGGGATCTGGACACTCCCCCCTTTTTTTCTGAAGCATGGGAGAGGGTTTAACAACTTAATGGGCTGAATGGCCTAAACATCAAGGTTATAGGGAAGGGGCTGAGGATTGTTAGCTGTGGGATGACGGTTGGTCTCCCCCTGGACTGCCCCCCCCCTTATTAGGCTTAGGCCTAATATGGCCACTCAGCATAAATTTATAGCTTTTGATTGATTTGCAGCCTTATTTGACCATCTTGTCCTCCCTGGGTTACCCGGATTATTCAATCATTTATTCCATCCTATGACTACACCTTGTTTTTTTGCTGAACTAAGCCTCAGCTATCACTGGTGTCAGGACGGGAGGAGGCATAGACACCGAGAGTCTTGGACTATGGTGGGACGGACCATCTTCTCATTTGACCTTATGACTCTGGTTTGGTCACCATGAGAGGGCGGCCTTTGAGACTTTTTTCCCATGCTTGAATAGATTTATTATAATCACAAGGCTTTCCATCGTCGTGAGAGGACGATGATGTTCCGATGTTCTGATGTTTTTAGCATATTGTCTTATCTTTAACATCGTTTCCTCCCTTATTTAATCTACCTGTTTTTAACCATCTCTAACACCCTTTAGAAGAAAATGATCCTTCATCACTTTCAGCTCGTTGCTATTCTTTAATGTATTCAACTGCGGAGTTCCTTGCACCGCGAGACTCCCCCCTCTCACAGGTTTGGCCCCCTCAACTATCGAGGGATGCCCTTGATGATGGATTTTGGAACCCCGAGAGGTGGTACGCTAAAAAACAGAGGCTCGGGGGTTTTTTAAATAGATTTTTAGATACAATTTTAAGGGGATCCGGGAGGAGGGTGGTTTTTAATTACAAAAATGAGACTGGGGGGTCTCTTAAGGATCAGCAGCCATGCCATTCTGACAGTCCCAGTGGGTTGGGGGGGTTGGGAGTCGTAGAGGATGTTCAGAGGAGGGTGGGACATTCTATACCTGTGATGGTGGAAGAGGGCAGAAGAAATCGAAGTAGGGGTCAGCATCACACCACATGCATTCTGAGGGTGGCTTGCTCCCATACCTCCTCCTCACCCTGCTTTTCTGGGGATATGAGAGCGAGGGACCCTGGTCTCCGTCTGGTGTATGTGAATGCCAGGTCTGTGATGAATAAGGCCCTCCTCATATGAGATCTTATTGATGAGGGTGCAGACCTGGCCTGTATCACGGAGACCTGGTTGGGGCAAGAGGGGAGAATCCCTCTCTCTGATTTACGCCCCCCGGGCTTTCGTGTCCTGCACCAGCCGTGACACCAGGGAAGGGGCAGGGGGGTGGCAGTGGTTGTTAGAGAAAGTCTGAGTCCTAAGGAGGTCGCTGACCCTCAGATAGGCGGGTGTGAGTCTTCTATTGAAGTGGGACCCTGAAGTTCAGTCGGGCTTGTTGGTCACATACCTATCTCCTAGCTATGTTGCCACAGCCCTGCCCGCACTGCTCGATGTCTTGACTGAAGTGGCACTTGAACTTCCCAGCCTTTTGGTTGTGGGAGATTTTAATCTGCCTTCGATTGGCGAATCATCTGAGACAGTACGGGAGTTCATGGTCTCCATGGCAGCCATGGACCTGATTCAGGTTATTCAGGGCCCAGCTCATAGGGAAGGGCACACACTCAACCTGGTTTTTCTCTCTGGGCAGTGGATAAATGGTCATGGTAGGGGGGAACTTTCCATCACTCCCCTGTCATGGACTGACCATTCCCTCCTTAGACTGGACGTTCAATCTGCCAACCCTTGCCGCTGGGAGACAGGACCCATAAAATGGTTCCGCCCCAGGCACCTGATGGACCCAGAAAGATTCTTGAAGTAGCTTGGGACATTCCCCACCTCTCAATCCTGTGATTCAGCTGAGGCTCTGGTGACATCCTGGGAACGGGCGGCTACCGACGCCTTGGACAGAATTGCACCTTTGCGGCTTCTAACCCGATACAGATCCCGGGTCGCTCCTTGGTTTTCCATTGATCTCCAGGAAATGAAATGTTGGAAAAGATGCCTAGAGGAGAGTTGGAGGTCCTCCCGATCTGAATCTGAGCGAACACAGTTAAGAACCCATATTAGGTCTTATCTAGTGGCGATGGAAGCGATGAAACAAGATTACTTTGCCACCCTCATTGCATCTGCAGAAAACCGCCCAGCAGCCCTGTTTCGTGTGACCCGCTCCCTCCTCAATCAGGGAGCGAGGGAAGACCCTTTACAGGGCAGAGCTGAGGATTTTGTACAGTTTCTGCATGATAAAATCACTCAGATCCAGATCAGATTAGACTCTGACTGGGCAGAATCCAATTGGGAGACTAATATCTGGATTGAGTTTGACCCTGTTTCTGTCAAGGAAGTGGACAGGATTATGGGTAAACTGAGTTCCTCCACTTGCTTATTGGACCCTTGTCCCTCTTGGTTGGTTTCGGCTGCCAGGGAGGTGACTAGAGACTGGATCCAGGCAATTGTCAACACTTTGTTGAGAGAGGGGAACTTCCCCGCCTCTCTTAAGGAGGCAGTGGTTCGACCTCTCCTCAAGAAGCCTTCCCTGGATCCAAACTCACTTAATAACTATCATCCCGTCTCCAATCTTCGCTTCATCGTGAAGGTTGTTGAGACTGTAGTGGCGCAATAGCTCCCACAGTTCCTGGAGGAAACTGAATACCTTGACCCGTACCAATCGGGCTTCCGACGCGGACACAGCATGGAAACAGCATTGGTCGCTCTGGTGGGCTCGGGATGGTGGTTGTTCCTCCATCCTGGTCCTACTTATTGATTGATTGATTGATTGATTGATTGATTGAATCTCCCGAAGGACTCAGGGTGGTGAACAGAATAGGATTTCATATACATATAATAATTTTTTTAAAATAAACAGTAAGTAATAAATTGAGTCAACTTAGTGTATCTGCTAAGACCTTGGCATAGAATTTAGATGTTTATGCTAGCCCTGCTTGTTGAAACAGAAAGGTCTTTAGGGCACGTCAGAAAGTGCAAAGATCTGGGAATATTCGTATTCCAGGGGGTATTTTGTTCCAAAGAGTAGGTGCCCCCTCAGAGAAGGCTCTCTCCCTTGGAATTACTAGACAACATTGTTTTAATGGTGGTACTATGAGTAGGCCTACTCTGTGAGAGCGTATTGGTTGGTGGGAGGTTATCGGTTGTAGCAGGTGATCTCGTAAGTATTCAGTTCCTAAGTCATGGAGCACTTAAAGATAAGAACCAACACCTTGAAGCGCACTCGGAAGGCCACCGGAAGCCAGTGCAGCTCACGTAGAAGAGGTGTTACATGTGAGCGCCATGTTGCTCCCATAATTACTCGTGCGGCCGCATTCTGGATCAGTTGGAGCTTCTGGGTGCACTTCAAGGGGAACCCCATGTAGAGAGCACTGCAGTAGTCAAGTCAGGAAATGACGAGGGCTTGAATGACTGTGCATAATGAGTCCCGGTCTAGAAAGGGACGCAATTGGCGAATCAGGTGAACCTGATAGCTCCTCTGGCCACGGCTGTTATATGATCTTCTAAAGACATTTGTGCATCCAGGAGGATGCCTAAATTGCGAGCTTTCTCTGTGGGGGTCAATGGCTCATCCCCAATAGTTAGTGATGGGACTAACTGGCTGTACCGGGACGCCGGCAGCCATAGCCACTCAGTCTTGGAAAGGTTGAGTCGAAGCCTGTTTCTCCCCATCCAGACCCGTACAGCCTCAAGGCACCGGGACATCACTTCAAGGGCATCATTGGGATGGTTTGTGGTGGAGATGTATAGCTGAGTGTCATCAGCGTACAGATAACATTGCACACCAAAACCACAGATGATCTCCCCCAACGGCTTCACATAAATGTTGAACAGGAGAGGCGAGAGGACCGACCCCTGTGGCACCCCGCAAGTAAGGGGCCTCGAGTTCGATCTCTGTCCACCTGCCAACACTGACTGCGACCTGTCAGAGAGGTACGACGAGAACCACCGTAATACGGTGCCTCCCACTCCCAGCCCCTCCAACTGGTGCAGCATGATACCATGATCAATGGTATCAAAAGCCGCTGAGAGATCTAATAGGACCAGGATAGAGGAACATCCCTAATCCCGAGCCCTCCAGAGATGATCAACCAATGCAACCAATGCTGTTTCTGTACTGTATCCAGGCCTGAAGCCAGACTGGAACGAGTCTAGATAGACAGCTTCATCCAGATATTGTGGGAGCTGTTGTGCCACCACACTTCCGACAACCTTCGCTAAAAAGCGAAGGTGGGAGACTGGATGGTAGTTTGCTAAAACAGCCGGATCCAGAGGGGGCTTCTTAAGGCAGTCTCACCACCGCCTCTTTCAAGGTGGGAGGTAAGAATCCCTCGCTCAGAGAAGCGTTAATAATTCTCTGGAGACAGCTACGTGTAACCTCCTGGGTAGCCAGCACTAGCCAAGAAGGGCACGGGTCCAATAAACATGTGGTCGCATTCAACTTCCCCAGTAACCTGTCCACATCCTCAGGAGTCACAGTATCAAACTCATCCGAGATAATGTCCTCAAGATCTGCCCTCGTCATTTCATCCGAATTAACCCAGTTAGAGTCCAAGCCTTCCCGAATCTGAGCGATTTTATCGTGCAGATATTGTGCAAAATCCTCAGCTCGTCCTTGCAGAGGGTCTTCCCGGGTTCTCAGCTGGAATAGAGAGCAGGTAACCCTAAACAAGGCAGCTGAGCAATTATCTGCCGATGCAATAAGAGCGGAAAAATAGTTATATTTTGCCACTTTTTTCACCACTAAGTAGGTCTTAATATAAAATCTCACTAGTGTTCGGTCGGATTCGGAACGGCTGGTCCTCCAACTGTTCTCTAGGCGCCTTTTCCAGCATTTCATCCCCCTCAGCTCATCAGAGAACCAAAGAGCTGTGTAGGTTCGACGCCGGTCAGAGGCCGCAAAGGCACGACCCGGTCTAAAGCACCAGCGGCCATCCTATCCCAGGACGCCACTAGGTCTTCAGACAAGTCATGAGCCAAGTTCTCAGGAAATGGCCCAAGCTCCATCCGAAACCTATCAGGATCCATTAGGCGCCTGGGGCGGAACCATTTAATTGATTCCGCCTCTCTGCGGTGGGTTGAAGCGGTCAGAAGGTCAAGCTTAAGGAGAGAATGGTCTGACCATGACAAGGGTCCGATGACTATATCCCCTATATCTAGACCATTCAGCCACTGGTCAGAGATAAAGATCAAATCCAGAGTGTGTCCCCCCCGTGTGAGTAGGGCCATGAACTAATTGGGTCAGGTCCATGGCCGTCATGGAAGCCATAAACTCCCGAGCCCTTCAGACGTTTCACCAATGGATGGCAGGTTGAAATCTCCCATAACCAGTAGTTTAGGAGTCTCAAATGCTACCTTGGCTATTATGTTGAGGAGTTCAGGCAGGGCTGCTGATACGTGACAGGGAGCCAGGTACGCAATCAACAGGCCCATCTGTAACCCATAACCCGAGTTATGGGTTATGGGTTAGGAGGGGGGACTCACATCCGGTTGTCTGAGGGACAGTGACTTCCCTAGGGTCAAGACCTTCCTTTATAATGACTGCCACCCTTCCACCCCTGCCCTGAGTCCTTGGCTGATGGAATGCATGGAAACCTGGTGGACACATTTCTATGAGGGGGACCCCCCCTTTATCGCCAACCAGGTCTCTGTAATACCTGCCAGGTCCGCTTTCCCTTCCTGAATTAGGTCACAAATGAGGGGGGCTTTGTTAGCCACGGACCTGGTGTTGCATAACATCAGCCTAAGACTCGGGCTCTGAGACCTTGAGCAACCCAAGGAATGAGAAGAGCTTTGGAGGTCGGAGCACGCCACCGCTTGAAGATAGTGGGTGCGTATCCCCCTGACATGATGTGGCCTCCTGCTCCCACCATATCTTCCCCTCCCAACCATAACCTTGATGGAATAGCCCATTTCCATGCCAGTATTAAGTCTGCCTATTCCCAGTTCCGAGTTTCCTATGATGTAATTTTGTGTTGACTTTGGCTTCACTTTTGGAAAATTATTTGCTAATCCCTCCCTCTATGGATTGCCCCCCAAATTCACATACTTGACCTCTCAGCGGCTTTTGGTACCATCGACCATGGTATCCTACTGCAGTGACTTGGGTTGGGGGTGGGAGGCACTGTCTTACAGTGGTTCTCCTACTACCTCTTGGGTCGCTTACAGTTTGTATGGGTGGGGGGGCAGAGGTCCACCCCAAGGCCCCTAAATTGTAGGGTGCCCCAGGGGTCGGTTCTCTCCTCCCTACTCTTTAACATCTATATGAAGCCACTGGGTGAGTTCATTCGTGGCTTTGGGGTGAGATATCATCAATATGCTGATGATACACAATTATACATCACCACCCCAGTGATGCCCTTTCCGTGATGTCCTGTTGCCTGGAGGCGGTATGGACCTGGATGGGCAGAAACAGAGTCAAACTCAATCTCTCCAAGACTGAGTGGCTGTGGATACCAGCATCTCTGGTTTCAGAGGCCCCATCACTTTTGATGGATGGGCAGAAATTGCACCCGTTGATAGGGCTCGCAACTTGGGTGTCCTCCTGGATGCTCGGCTGACCCTAGAAGACCATCTAACGGCCGTGACCAGGGGGGCCTTCGCACAGGTTCACCTGGTGCGCCAGTTGCGCCCTTTCCTGGACCAAGATGACCTTTGCATAGTCAGTCATGCCCTGGTTACTTCCCGCTTGGATTACTGCAATTCCCTCTACATGGGCCTACCCCTGAGATGTACCCGGAGACTCCAGATGATCCAGAGTGCAGCCGCATGGGTTGTTACGGGAGCCCCTCATTACTCCCATATAACACCCCTCCTGCGTGAGCTGCACTGGTTACCAGTGGTTCTCTGGGTCCGCTTCAAGGTGCTGGTTCTCACCTATAAGGCCCTACATGACTTAGGTCCAGAATATTTGCAGGACCTTCTCCTGCCTGCCTCCCACCATCCTGTTCGCTCACATAGGGCTGCTCTCCTCAGGGTTCCGACAGTGAGCCAATGTTGTCTAGCGGTGCCCAGGGGTACGGCGTTCTCTGTGGGTGTTCCCACCCTCTGGAATGAGTTACCTACTCAGCTCCGGACAGCTCCTGATCTCCGCTCCTTCCATCGGGACCTGAAGACTTGGCTGTTCAAGCAAATAGGCTGACTCTGATTCTGGGTTTTATTATTTATTATTAATTAGTTATTTGATTTAAAAAGGGATTTTATTGTACATGTTTCTTAACTTGTGTTCGCCATCCCAAGTCCTTCGGGAGAAGGGCGGCATATAAATACATGTAATAAATAAATAAATAAAAACTGGCTCTTATAAACTGCTTATTTAATAAGCAAATTTCCCTCTTTATCTGAATTTCCATTTAAGAAGTGGTAGATGAAAGAAAGAACAATGGCTTTTCTAATATTATTACTATCATTCTAGAGGTTTTGTGGAACTGGAGAGAAAATATGTTGTGCTAAACCAACTTTGCCCCTGACTATAGACCATGGTAATCATAATATTCCAGATTTGCCAATTGTGTTGCTAGTGTTTCTCTGCCTGGTTAACAAGGCAGTAACTTCTACATCTGGGATTCAGTTTCATTCAGATTGCTGTGGATCCTGAACCCAGAATCATCATCATCTTTTAATGACCCCATAATCCCTTGCAGGGTGGAAACTGGGCAACTGAATGGAGCTAGCAGAGTGTTTTCATGGCCCGGTGCCCTTCCTGTAATCAATGTGGAGTTTTCTTTAGAGATATATTCTTGGTGTGCCCAAAGAGAGAAACATCTGCCTCTATCTAGGATGGAACTCCACCACATCACTCATCCTGTACCCAGAATGTGCAATATGAATTCAGATAAGGCCAACCATAATACTAAACTGCTTTGAAAACAGCTGGTTCACACAAAAAGCAAAACATAATGGGGTTGGGTTGGGTGTGTTCTGTGAATCCAGACTTTTTTTTTTTATGACATGTTTTGGATGAACATTCTAAAAATGTATTTATATTGTATTTTTATCTTGGTCAGCCACTCAGAATCACTTATGTGAGATGGATTTCCATATAAATAACAGGTTTACTGGCAAATTATTAAATTTGTTGATTGTATGCTATTAGATGGATACATGTGGTAGCAAGGGTAAGAAAAATAAAAGAATTCAGATTGAAATGGAAGAACTGTAAAAAGAAAAAAGATTAAAAGCTTAGATTTGGCTCAAAGCCATACTGAAAAATCCACTGCCTGTACAACATAATGGGCTATGCCAATAATATTATATTGGATCTGGAACATTTATGCTATAAAAGTGTGGAATTTATTGGCTGGCTGGTTCCCCCCCCCCCCCCCTTTCAAGTAAATAGGCCTCTTCTGTGTCTCACCTTACCTGAAGTAACCTTGCTAGGTAGGGCCATAGCAACCTGTGTTTTTCTCCAACTGTGCAGAGGGTCACTTAATTGTATGATGCTGCTGATAAAAGTTAGGTTTTAATCTGCTAATGAGAATGAAGTACAGCCATACATCTATAGAAATGTTCCATAGGGGTAAGAATAACTATGAGTGACTTGAGATGTCTTGGCTATGTAGATGGAAACTGTAGTTTTTTGGCAAACTGTTTGCAATTTGATAGAAATACATTTACTATCTCTAGAAACAGATAAATGTGAATACACGGTATATCGCAAAGTCTAATTGGCTTCACTGTTAGAAATGCTCCTGGAAAAAAGATCAGGAGCCAAGAACAGTTGCACAATGACATTTGGCTCTAGAAAAGGCAGATTTGGCTGTGTTTATTCCCTAATGGCATCTGTAATATATCACATAGGAGTTACATGAAGTTCCATGTATTGCCATCCATACTATTGGTCCCTGTGTTTCTTACTCCATCGCTAAACCATAATCACAACAGTGAATGTATTGATGATCCTCATGTCCTGCATATCTCTATGGACTGAATGATAAACAGATGTACTTGATAAATGTATCAATTTATTTAGAGTATGAAAGAGGGTCTTTTTCTGTACTTCGTAATAGCTTGGTTATGTCATAATGGTGACTTTATTTCAAAACTTTCCACATTATGGAATTTCCTTCCCCAAGAACCCTGATGCTATTTGAAATTCATGCTGGTTTTGTATCGCAAATTTAAGCAGTTTTGTTGTTTTATAAGCTAAATACTACTAAGCCAGAGTTCATAGTTTGTAAACAACAATTAGGGCCAATGGAGATATTGATCCACCCTAGTGGATTACTTTTACCTAGTTTATCTTGGAACTAGACCTTGTGTATTATCTACTTTTTTTTAATGTTGTTGTAAGACCTATCAATAAACTACCTACTTAGAAAGTCCATTCCTGGGTTGCAATCCCCCAATTTCAGGGTGGATATTTGGAGCATTTTCTCTCTGTTAGATCTGTAGGGTATCTAGATTCTACAAAGTGACCATCCTGAAGGTGACAAGGTCCCAAGCTATAAAGAAAGCTGCCACATAGATCATTGGCAAAAGCATTCAGTCAGCAGGATCTAAGTTGTTTATGAGCTTTAGTGTAATTGTGCTGACTTTAATGCAGTTTAACCATCTGGAGTTTCCATTGCAGCAAAAAAAGATACAATTGCAAATTTGAATAAGTAGATAAACACATAGCCCCTGGAAAACGTTGAATGTACATCCCATTAATCTAATGCAATCCCCCTGTATTTGTTGTTAGTCCAGGAAGAAGTAATCTCAAATTTCTTCGCCTTTGCATAACATTGGGAAAATATCCCTTCCCTTTAAGTAACTGCATCCAAATATTTTTTTGAGGAAAAAAAACAATTACAATGCAAGTTTTCCCCCACAGTGCTTTATGAAACTTGAGTTTCTGTTGATTTGTACTTGTGTCTCGCCCAATGCAAACCAAAAAAGCATTTGTAACTCTAATGGTATTCTTTAATGCTAATTATTACCCGATAACTCATGAGTTACTTGCGTCAGCAAGAACAACAAACCCCTAATAAAGCATTTAAGGCATGCCATGATATTTTTTACATAGGGTTTCGCCCTTTGCAAGTCATACACTTCTTTCTGGAGTGGTAACCAATACCTAGATAACAAAAGAAAATGACCTTTACTGCGGATTGGAACAGGCTCAACATTTAATGAAAAGTAATGAGGAATCTATAATGTTCTAAGAGATCACCAGCTTAGCATAAATTTGGTGTAAGATATTCCCAGTAATTGGTCCTAGGGGCCTTTCTGAATGGGAGTGGATAAGTGGGTTCCTGCTGACTTTGTCATCATAAATCAAGGATCGTGGGGCAAACAGCTCCTCAAATTTTTCCCCACTCATCTCCCTCTGGTTTCTTTTTAAACTAACCCACCTATTAGCCACCAGGAGGCATAGTTACGCAAATTACAGACCACAGAATCTACAGATGATTTTTATTATGGCTGCGGACTTGTACAAGAAAGGGAAAATAATGAATTCATGTTTCCAAAATAGAACATAGAATATAAAATAATACAGAGGTGAGCAGAACAGAACATCAAAATACTTTATTGGCAAAGTATGATTGGACATGCAAGGAATTTGTCTCAGGTGCATAAGTTCTTAGTCTCCATAAAAACAAGTAATATAATCATAATGATATCAATAAGAGAAAGTAGTAGAAAAGGTGAGAAGGATAACAGTAATAGAGTTATACTACAAGGGTAAATATCCTTAGATCTGAGAGTCCTGTGGGAGTTCAGCAGAGTGATGGCACAAGGGAAAAAGAGTATATACGGTATTGTATGTTAATATATACAATGTTGTTTGGCACATCTAATTGTTGTCCTTGACTTATGGTCACAACTGGGAGTAGAATTTCCATTGCTAAGCAAGGCAGTTAGTGAGCTATGCCCAATTTAACAACCCAAATCACTGCAGTTGTTAAGTAAATCATGCATTCATTAAGCAAATCCAGCTTTCCCTTTGATTTGCGTGGCATTTTTCTTTGAAAGTTTAAGATGGGTGAACTTCAAATCCTTTGAAGTTTAGACTTGAACATTGGGCGTTATCTAACAAAATGAAATTCAATGGTTAAAAAAAATAAGGTTCTACATTTAGGGAAGAAAAACAAAATGCACAGGTACAATATAAGTTGTACCTTGCTCAACAGTAGTAACTGTGATCTTGGTGTCCTAGTGGACAACCATTTAAATATGAGCCAGCAGTGTGCAGCAACTGCCAAAAAAAGTCAACACAGTTCTAGGCTACATAAACAGAGGGATAGAATCAAGATCATGTGAAGTGTTAATGCCACTTTATAATGCCTTGGTAAGGCCACACTTGGAATACTGCATTCAGTTTTGGTCGCCACGTTGTAAAAAAGATGTTGAGACTCTAGAAAGAGTGCAGAGAAGAGCAACAAAAATTATTAGGAGACTGGAGGCTAAAACATGAACAGTTGCAGGAACTGGGTATGTCTAGTTTAATGAAAAGAAGGACTGCTCCAATATCTCAGGGGCTGCCTCAAAGAAGAGGGAGTCAAGCTATTTTCCAAAGCACCTAAGGGTGGGACAAGAAGCAATGGGTGGAAACTAATCAAGGAGAGAAGCAACCTAGAACTAAGGAGAAATCTCCTGACAGATTCACAATCAGTGGAACTGCTTGCCTCCAGATGTTGCAAATGCTCCAACACTGGAAGTTTTAAAAAAGATGTTGGATAACCATTTGTCTAAAGTGGAGTAGGGTTTCCTGCCTAAGCAGGGGATTGGACTAAAAGACCCCCAAAGTCCCTTCCAACTCTGTTATTCTAAATCCTAACTTGAAACATGGATTCCAGCAGGAGCTGAAGCCCATCCATTTTAAACTTGCCAAGTCTAAGTAGAAGTGATCAGTACTAGACTCACTCTCAAACTTAGAAACCATCTGCTGTCCTTCAGTCAGTAATTATACTCTTTGTTTTCCTTGTAGGGAAAAATAAAAGGCCTTAACTTAAAACTTGTTGACCATTTACAACTGGTAGACCAGAGGTTCATCTTTCTCCATAATACAGACCAGGTCCTGATCCAGAGAGAGGAAAATTATTAATTTTCTCTATGAGGTATAATCACATTTACTTGTCAATATAAAGACAGCTGGATTTCACGTTCATATCACCAATATGAGGCTTAAAATGTAAGGAAGGGACTCCTGAAGCCATCTTCTGCAACATTTCATATAAATCTTTTTAACGTGTACTGTTTTCTTTGGTTCATACATGGCAAGAGAAAGAATAAACGTTAATCAGATTGTGCAGTAGCTCCAGTTTGAAGAAACTGTGAATACGTGCACTGCTGGGAAGAAAAACACACAGCCAAATTATATTATCTTCATAATGTTACTGAGATTTATGCTAATGGATTTTATGACCGTGATTCCCTTAGGTCTCAGGGGCAATGAGTAACAAGTTTCATCGCATTATATAACTTTGCCATCACAACAACTGGTTTACTTAAAAGTTGCAGAGCTGGAGGAAAGTATAGTTACAAAATGTAATGCACATAATTTTATTTGATTGAATAAACACTATAAAATTACATTTTTTCACCAGGTCTAAATATTCAAAGCCTTTATACCAGAGGGTATATTTTAACTGACAATGAACATGCAATTGGTTTTTTCTGCATATTTTTGATGGTGAAAAAATATTTCTCCTTCTTAGATGTGTGTGTGTTTGTGTGTGTGTGTTTATATAAAAAATTGTAAAAATCTGTTGTCTTAAGTACCTAATAAAATTCAAAATTTCATCTATATCCAATGGTTATTCAGGAGAGAGAAATTGGGATACCAATTGAAACTTTTCTTGAATTCTAAGAAATCTCTAATACTCTTCCAAAAACAGTTGGTATTATGAGATGTGTATAACTAACTTTAAAAAAATAATAAATTATGATTCCAGATAAGTTTGTGACTTATTTTCCTTCTATATCTTCTTTAAACAAATGTTGGTGGTAAAGCATTCATTATCAAATCAACTGATTTAACTCCTGGGATGATGAGAATATAGTAAATTAGAAACTGGAACTGGAAGATGACTTTTTAATTTGTTGACAGTTAGCTGATGTTGCTTTAATGTTGCCATAGCTATTGGTAATATAAATCTAATGTATCTTTAGAACCAACGTTTTTTTTATCAGCAGTCACTGAAAATTATCACTTAATGCCTTACTGGGCAATCTAAGTCAAGGGTCATTGACTAGTTTTGCTAGAACGAGAGAAGTAGCATTCATGGTTAATTATAACTTTCTGGCATAAAGCCTCTCTGAGGTTTTATGTTTGGATAAAAAAAATTATCTTACTGAAATGAAAACATAATATAATATAGTAGCCTAGAAAAAAAATTAATGCATTCCTTGATTTCTAATGACAAAGTGCTTCAGACTTGCTAAAATCAAATCCCATATTTTTTGTCACTTTGCAAGAAACAACATTGATGAAATTTCTAATATGAAATATTTTATTTACTTAACTGTTAGTCCCCTATCTGGAATTTGAACTGTCTATTTATAATTAGGAAGCTTTCTAATAGAATAGTTTCTAATTCTGAACAACAGTCTTCAAAGGTCCAAATTAATTTTGATAACTAAGCAAAGATTTTGCTTTTATCTTTGATAAGCAAAGAAACATGGAGGAGTCTGCACACTAACCAAAATGAAATACTACATAAAATGCCACAGAAAAGGGTTCATAGAATCCAATTTCAGTTTTGAATTTTGTACTAATCAGTTCTTTCACTGTCACTTATGTTGGGGAAACATCAGGGGAAAAAATCCAGTGCAGGTAATTTCAACATCAAAAGTTTTTTAAATTAAATGTATATTAAAATACTCTAAGAACCTTCAGAAATGCTATTTGGATAGTACTTTTTTTTTAAAAAAATTGATTTATATGCCGCCCTTCTCCGGAGACTCAGGGCGGCTTACAATGCATTAAGCAATAGCCTTCATACTTTTGTATATTTATACAAAGTAAGCTTATTGCCCCCACAATCTGGGTCCT
This sequence comes from Masticophis lateralis, assembly GCA_030761175.1. NCBI lineage: Eukaryota > Metazoa > Chordata > Lepidosauria > Squamata > Colubridae > Masticophis > Masticophis lateralis. The sequence continues at coordinate 3,605,908 of JAUDYJ010000008.1, read as the reverse complement.
CATTTTACCTACCTTAGAAAGGATGGAAGGCTGAGTCAACCTTGAGCCTGGTGAGATTTGAACTTGCAGTAAAATTGCAAGCAGCTGTTCTTAATAACAGTGCTTTAGTCTGCTGCGCCACCAGGCACAAGGTTGACTACTTGATGAACAACTAGTAGTTAGCTAGTTTCAAGATGTATTTCATCATCTTGAAATACAAGTGCTGTTAATATTTTACAAACACATAGCTGAAATAAAACTTTCTTCATGAAAATTCTGGTATTTTCAAAATTAGCAAAACTTTTTGAATGGCAGAACATTCAAAATATATTTTTCTACAATGGCAGATGGGCTGATGCTTCACTGCATGATATTGAATGAAATGATACTGAATTGTTTAATCTCAACATCTGTGTTGCCAATCTTGATGGAATTTTAAACATGCTCACATTAATTGTTTTTTATCCTCAGTACCCGTGAGCTAAACATTCATTTCTGAAATAAGAAGAAATGTTTATGAAGTTTTTTAAGTGTCTGCACAATTCTAATTACTTTGTTCTGCTGCGTACCTGATTCTTTAATCTCCACTTAAATAAAATGGGAAATCTCTCAAGACTCCTTAATCTGCTACTGGGTTTATTTCTTGAAAACTGAGAGATAAAATAAAGAAGTCTGCAAAATAATTATTATCAGTAAATAGGGAAATTGCCCTTTTGTTAAAACAGGAGAGTTATGCTTTTCTTTCCTCTGTTGAATCAGCTTGCAAATAAACATATCTATTGAAAGTTGGAGAGAAAAACAATTTTTTATATATATACTCATCAATTTTGCGCAGAGATAAGAAGTGCTCAGAACTGGTGTTCCCAAGTAATCTAAGCCCTTTTAATTATTCTTCCCTATTTTCTCTCCAATATTAATACATAAAACATTTATTTGTATAGGTTTTGCTTAAGAGGATTGCTTGTTAGTCTTATAAATTCTCAAGGTTACTGAATATAACTTTATTAGCTTTCCTTTACAAACTGTAGAATTTTAGTCATTCTTCATAGTAATGTTTCCTTTCAGCTATGTATAAGGGGAAGAAGATTGCTTTTATTCACTTTATACTTTTCTGTATTAAAGCTGGGTCATTGTTGGATTTCTAAGCAGGTGAATATTTGTAAAATACTGTGCAATTACATCTCTTTTTCTATTCATGTTTAAGAAAATTTGATCAAATGCTCATCAGTTCAACTTCTACATTCTATTTTTACACCTCCAAAATTCCTGAATCTAGCTGAAAAAAGCAAAGATAGATTCTGAATTCTCAATGATATTGATAGATGTAGTCTAGATGTAATTATTGATAGAGGTAGTCTATCAGTTAATGCATTTCTACTCAAAATCAAAAAGGAACCTCAACATTGATAAGGATGAATCAAGTATGGAAAAAAAAGAAAAACAGCCAGGCAATTATATACAGATTAGTCCATGTTTCCCATAGCTACCTATGTTGCAAAAGTTAAACCAGAAAAAAATAGGAGGAAAATCAATTTGTTTGAGCTATAATGTTGGAGAAGGCTTTTGCATATTCCTTGGACAGCTAAGATGACAAACAAGAAAGTACTGGAGCATATAAAACCAGACATATCACGGGAAAGCAAAATCACAAAATTCCGACTTACTTATTTTGGTTATATCATGCGATCAAACTCACTGGAAAAGGCTATACTTGGAATTGTCAGCAGTAAAAGGAAATAAGGCCACCAAAAACAATGGACACCATCAAAGCCAATGCCAGCCAGAGCATAAAGCAACTGAAAGAAGCCGTACAAAGTCAGAAAATGTGTAGATAGCTGGTTATAGAATCACTGAGAATTTGAATGGATAGCATCCTCATCACTCAGAAACAATTTCCTCAAGGTCAACAGGACTCAGGGATCGTTTTACTGATTTCACACCAGAAAAAGAGCAATTTCTTCTTTTCTGGTGTGAGCATCCCCTTTTCTGCAAGAAATAATATTAGGCTGCAACCCCCAGCTCTGCCCTCCCAAGTTCAATTCTTGACAGATTTGTTGATCTGGAGATGACCAGATTGAGCTCAAGGAAGGAGTCAAACACATACTGTAATTAGTCATGAGTCTCTTCATGCCCACAAGAGATCTAAGTCAAGCCCACCTTGAATGCCATTGACTCTTATCTACCGCCAGTTTGCTTTGACCATTAATAGTTCAGATTAATATCAAGCACCAGGGAAATCAGTAGATTCAGGCAGTTCAAATGTGTATAAAGATTTGTTGCAAGCTTACGTTCTCTACAAGAATCTGACCTACTAATGGTCAAGGGAAAACAGTGGGAGTTAAGAATAGAAAGGAATTAAAGGTGGGCTGGACTTAGATCTCTTGTGGGCACAAAGGGATTCATGACTGATGACATATTTGACCCCTCTCTAAGGCTCAGCCTCATCATCTCTTATACTACCTTCCAGAATCACCAAAAAATCACCAAAGTTAGCTGGGAACTGCCATCCAGCAAGACATTTTAGAATCAATTGCAAAATCTGAAGTTGGGCTAATTCATCAACTTCACTTTCTTATTTGAAAGAGAGAAATGTCTTCACTTGGATTGTGATCAATTTGTATATCTTTACATGCTCAGAACATCCCTAAGCATGTTTATGCACAGACCTCCTAACACATAGATTTGTATTCAATTTTTAATTTTAAAAAGACAGTTCAGTGAGCTATGGTTTCTTTGTTCATTCTCCAGAAGAAAATACTTTCTTTTTTTCCCAAAGGTAACCCTATGAGGACCATTTTTTTTCAGATTACAACTTTTCAAATTCTATATTGCAGTTTTTGATGGAATTTTAAATATATCCAATTAAAAGTCCAGTTTTTCAGCAAGTAAAAACCTAAGTCAAGCTTCAGAAGCAAATTTACATAACAATCCTGAATTATTTTGCTTCACGGGCATTTGAATTATTTACTCTACACTTGAACAAAAAAACAAGAACTTTCTCAAGACTCTTTAAGCTCCTTGATTTGTTCTGCTGATGTCTGCATTTGTTGAAAAATCTGAGACAAAAATAAACCAGTCTGCAGAACTTTATCTGTAAAAAGAGAAGGAACCATTCTGTCCAAGTATAGGAATTCTGCTTAACTTTCCCCCAGTGATTCATTTTGAAAATAAACATGTCTATTGGAAATAGGAAGAGCACATGCATACACACACTCACTCCCTCACTTACACACACACACTTACTTTACAGGTAGTCTTTGACTTATGACCACAGCTGAGCCCAAAATTTCTGTTGCTAAGCAAAACATTTGTTAAGTGAATTTTCCCTCCCTTTATAACCTTCCTCACCACAGTTGTTAAGTGAATTAAGTTAGTAATTTGGTTTTAAGTTAGTAAAATGGTTTTCCCATTGACTTTGCTTGTCAGAGGGTCACAAAAGAGGATCACATGACCTCAGGACATTGCAACCGTCCTAAATATGAATCATTTGCCAAGCATCCTAATTTTGTTTATGTGATCATCAGGATGCTGCAATGGTCATAAGTGGTCATGTCACTTGTTTCAGTGCCATTATAACATTCAAACAGTCACTAAACAAACTTTTGTAAATTGAGGACTACCTGTATTAATTCAATTTGTATGGCTATCCCCTTGGCATATAAATCTGGGTGGAGACTAACAAATTGATAAAATCAACAAGAACCTAAAACCAATTGCACCTGGAGTAATCAAACTTATATAGCTCCCTATCTCAGCAAAAGTGATTCTGGGTGACGTACAACAGTCAAATAAAATCACAACAAAAACATTCATAAAATACTTGTTAAAAAAATATAAACAATCGTTGGTAAAATTGCATATGTATCTGTGTGTATGTATAGGTGTGTTGCTTTGTGTGAGTTTATTTATTTCATTCAATTTTGAGCCTAAATAGTTACTCTGGATGGCTTACAATTAAATCCCTCCCCACTCCAAAGCACACAACTCAGATTTGACCATCCCATCCCAAGATTTGGGAGAACAATGTTTTTTAACAGTTTACAGATAGTCAATAAAGTAGAAGCAGCTACATCCTCTGGCAAAGGATGTCATCCCAGAGGGCAGGAGCTGCCACTAAGCTCTTGGCTACTGGAAGACATTGTTTGATTAATAGGACCAAAAGTGTGTCCACTCTGACCTCACTGGTGAGTGGAAATCTAGAGACAAATGGTCCCTCAAAGTCATATCAGATGCTGCAAAGAATTTATGGATGATTAACAGCACCCTGGATTACACCCAGAAGCTGGTATTGAGTACATCTCATAAAATTCTGTTCTGTGTGCAATCCAAACATCTCACTGTAGCTTCTGGGTAGCCTTCAAGGGCAGCCCAATGTAGACCACATCACAGTAATCCAGTCACAATCCAATCCAAAAGTATGAGCGATTGCTTGAGGGACAAATTAATTTTAGCTAATTAGTCTGCCAGTTCACCACCTGATGAGTGCTCATAATGAGATAGCTTATGGAAAACTAAGGAATGCACCAAGGTCCTCCAAGGTGGTCAGATGTATTAAACCTGTCCTTTATTCCCACCTTTCTGCAGGATTGACTAAATATTTGCAGATAGCTTATCAAGAACAGAATGAAGTGCAGTTCCCTTTATCTCCAGGTAGCGTTATCAAGATTTTAATGGAATGCTTCTAGGCTGTTGGAGAAGAAGTTAGGACATGGAAGACAGCATGTGCATTAAGATTATAAACAAAATGTGATAGTGAAAGAAGTTAGAAAAACTGAAAATGTTCGGTATGGAGCCAGGAAAAAAAGACTACGTATGTTGTGGAGATACTTAGCATGTGATGGTATTCAAATTTACTGAATTCAGGCAGGGTATGCTCCTTCCTAGGGAGCTTAACAGCCCACAAAAAAAGTTAAAATATATTGGTACTGTCCAGACTGGACATTGCAAGAATTGCTTCCCATCACAGAAATCCTTAAGTGCTTAAATTCCTTAATTTCATAAAACATGGACAGACACAACCATATTTTCAGTTGAGAAACTGTGAGCATCATCTTTTTCTTCTGCCACATCCATCATCAGACGTTGGTGATCATATTGGTGAACCTATTTTTATCAACAGGCGCAAAAAAAAGTGCTGTTGAGTTTTGTCCAAAACAATCCCTTTAGATTTTGAAGCCATGATGTTCTCCTTCTGCTTGGACCTCATTTGCCTTCAATCTTTCCTTGAAGGATTAAGTGAAGTATGCTGTATTTTTGCGGGTATCACATCACATGTCCAAAATATTCTAACTTTCGTGAGCATCATAGATCAAGCCAAGTTCCAAAACCTCAGAGAATTCCTGGAGATTTGACATTCAGACAAATCAGCCATCATAGAGATAAACAACATCTACAGACCATTCAAAAGAGCCAATCAAGGAACCACCAAGAACAGACCCACTGAAAGAGCAAGCCATTAGTATTTAAAAATAAGAGCTAACCCCTCTCTCTTATGGCACCGATTATATTACCTAGTTTGATAATAAACATCTGCAAAAAAACCATCAAGCTCACAGAGCACCAAAGACCCCACATCACAGAAACCTCCAAATTTCAATAGAAGCTCACTTAAGGAGAAAAGAAGCAGAGAAGTCATTGTCACCAATACATTTCCTACTCCTTCAGCCCCCATATTATTTTGCAGGCTTCTCTCGAGGGTCCTTTAGGATTCCAGAGCAATTTTTTTCAAAAGACCCAAGGGGCCATGGGCTACCACAGAAATCACAAAAGTCACCTTGCTGATCCCTTCCTGTAGCATGAATGGTAGTGGTGCTAATTTGGTCCCGCCCCATTTCTCCAAATTTAAGAAAACACAAAAGAACAAAAGTGACTTGCACAAATGACTTAAATGATCTGGATGAATCAAATGGCTTCTGCTGGGTTCTTTGGGAAGGATCTTTCATGAACAGGCTGCCACCTGGGGGTGGGAGGATGTTTCCCCACAGCAATTAATCAACTCCTGCTTTGCAGAGAAATTTACAACTGGTCTTCTAACAAAGGTCTCAATGTTCAAGTTGGCCACCATGCAGATAATTTTTCAAGTTGGTCTGGAGACGAGGAACTCGCATCCATTTCTGTTAGAGCAAAAGGACACTGAAAGACCCTCTAATACCGTGATAGTGAACCTATGGCACGTGTTAGGGGTGGATTTCACTTACCTTCGCTACCGGTTTGCAACAGGAGCACGCACATGTGCACAGTCACTTTGCTCACTCGCAGCACTTCTGCACATGCACAGATCATCCGTGATGATGTCCGGGCGAGTGGCTGGAACCTCCCGCCGCCGTTACTACCAGTTCACAACATCCAGACAAAACCAGTAGCAATCCACCACTGGCACACGTGCTGGAAGTGGCATGCAGAGCCATCTCTCCGGGCATGTGAGCCATCACCCATTGCTCTTCTGGGTTCTGGCAGCCAGCCTGCTGGTCTTCATATGTGCGGGAGCGCTGGAAACTGGAAGAGCAGCCGCCCGGCATGCATGCACGCACTGGGAAGATGATCTTCCAATTTCCAGCATGTGCATGTGCTCCGGCCAGCTGATCTTTGCACATGCATGTACACCAGAAGCTGGAAGACCAGGTGGCTGGTGCACATGTGCACGCCAGAAACCGGAAGATCATCTTCCTGGCACGCACATGCACACCGGGCGACTGCTCTTCCAGTTTCTAGCATGCACACACACACATACCCCCATTTCAGCACTCAGTGCTGAAAGGTTTCACCAGCACTGCTCTAATATATTATCCACTAATATATTATAAAAGTATGAACACTGAGATTGAGCATGAGACGGTGCAAAATTACTTTGGACAAAGGTGTCTGATAGTGTCAAAATGAGAAGAAAATAGGGTCTGTTATGAACTGGATACAAAGATTTACTAGAAGCGCTTGGAATTACATTGATTTATGTGTTAAATGAGAGGTTTAGGTTTAGATTTAGGTTTATTCGATTTCTATACTGCCCTTCTCCCGAAGGACTCAGGGCGGTGTACAATCATCATAAAACAATGTAAAAATACAAAATTTAAAACAATTTAAAAATAGATTAAATATTTCAGCCGTTACATTAAAACCTCCAATTTTAAAACACCCCATTCCAATTTCATTACTCCAGTCCAGCCTGTTGAAATAGCAGGGCCTTAAGGGCACGGTGAAAGTATGGAGGTCGGGAATCATACGTATCCCGGCGGGCAGTTCATTCCAGAGGGCGAGTGCCCCCACAGAGAAAGCTCTCTCCCTGGGGGTTGCCAATCTACATTGTTTAATTGATGGCACCCTGAGGAGTCCCTCTCTGTGGGAGTGTATTGGTCGGTGGGAGGCTATCGGTGGCAGAAGGTGGTCCTGTACATAGCTGGGTCCTAAGCCATGGAGCACTTTAAAGATGGTCACTAACACCTTGAACCGCACCCGGAAGACCACTGGAGCCAGTGTAGCTCGCGGAGAGGTGTCACGTGGGTGCGTCGAGTCGCACCCATAATCACCCGCACAGCCGCGTTCTGGACCAGTTGGAACCTCCAAGTGCTCTTCAAGAGGAGCTCCATGCAGAGTGCATTACAGTAGTCCAGACGGGATGTGATGAGGGCGTGAGTGACCATGCGCAGGGCGTCCCGATCCAAAAAGGGATGCAACTGGTAGATCAGGCAAACCTGATAAAGAGCCCCCCTGGCCACAGCTGTCATATGGTCGTCTAAAGTCAGCCGTGTATCACCAATAGCCAGCGATGGTATCAGGTGGCTACACTGGGATGCCGGGAGCCACAGCCACTCAGTCTTGGAGGGGTTGAGTCTGAGTCTGTTTCCCCCCATCCAGATCCACACGGCCTCCAGACATCGGGACATCACGTCAAGGGCATTATTGGGGTGGTCTGGGGTGGAGATGTACAGTTGAGTATCATCAGCATACAGATGACACTTCACCCCAAAACCACGGATGATCTCCCCCAGAGAGGGTCTGTTGTATTTAAAAAATGGTTTAAAGAAAAGAGAGAGGAAAGTGAAAAGTGAAAAGTTTATTTTTCTTAAAGTAATTGTTATTTTACAAACACTCTTGTGGAGTCTTGTCCAACTTTGTGTCCATCAGATGTGGAATTGCAGTACCAGAATTCCCATATAGCAGAGGTGAAATACTCCCAGTTCGGACCAGATTGCCCGATCCGGTAGTCCAAGTGACTATGAGGATGCTACAACAATCATAAGTGAGAAAAATGGTCATAAGCAGGGGTGAAATGCTCCCAGTTCAGACCGGATTGCCTGATCCAGTAGCGATGGAGGTGGGTGATTCGGAGAACCGGTAGCAAAAATCCCTGTTCGCCCAACCCATGCCCAGCTGAGTCGTGCAATCATCAGAGGCTTTTTAAAAAAAACTTTTAAAAGCATTTTTTCTTTGGCCAAAAAATGCTTTTAAAAGTAAAAAAAAAAGCCTCTTTTTTACAGAAAAAATGGTTTTAAAACAAAAATAAAAATTGGCCACACCCACCCAGTCACATTACCACCCCCACTAAGCCATGCCCACAGAACCGGTAGTAATAAATTTTACATTTCACCACTGCCATAAAGCTAACCTGATGGATATTTTAGGAGTTCTAATCTCACCACACCAGAAGACAACAAGTAGAAGAGAAAGCTACCCTACCAAATAAGCGGGGAGGGAGAATTGTTTTTAAATTGCCACCCAGATTTGGGAGGGGATGAAATGTACAAATAGTTAATGATTTTTTTGTGATACAATCTCGGAGGGGGGGGGAGTGATTAACATTCCATTTAAATACAAAAATCAAGTCTTCAAAGAAAGACTGATGCAATTATTCATTAGTTACATTTTGACCTGTTCTTTTATTTCAGAAGATGAAAGGAAGGCAGGGAAAATCCAAATATCTATAAATGTAGTTTTTTTTAAAAAAAAATCTGTCTTTTCTAAATCCTGTCAAATGAATAAAATTTACCACTGAATTCCATGCTCTTCCTTTGCATGCCCTCCTACCCAGAGAAACATCATTTTTCCATTTAGATTCTATTTTAGTTTCTGTCGCTGGAAAGGTTAATCATGTGCTTATTATTCTTCCCTCTTATAAGATCCTTGATATACTGGTAGTTTAAAACAGAAATTAAAGGATTAAGAAAAAAAATGGCATACTATTTTCTCTATTATCTTAATTTACATTTTCTCCCAAAACTAGCCCTCTAGGTCAATTAAAGAAGTAATATCGAAACGAGCATGAATACTTGAATAATTCTAACAGAAAATAAGTAGCGAGACAGTTTTCAGTTTTTGCTGAACTCATCCTGGAGATCAGTGTTTTTCATGCCAAATCTATGTCACAAATCCAGCCAACCTGGGATTTTATTCTGAGCGCTGGGAGCCTTGAGCACCATTCTTGGCAGGAAAAAAGAAAGAAAAAAATTCAAATTCAACAGAAACAACCTGAAAATGCTTTTCCAAGTGGGATATGCAGATGATGCCAACAGTGGGGTTGGTGGTTAAGGAAACCATCACTATAATCCACCTGTGTTAGTGTTTGATACAGGTAGCCTTTAACTTATGACCGCAATGGACCCCAACATTTTTGTTGCTAAATGAGACATTTGTTAAGTGAATTTTGCCCTATTTTGGACAAACCTTTCTTTGCCATAGAGGTGTTTTTTCAAGAGGCAACTGGACTTTCTGGTTTTTTTCTTGAAGACATTTCATTTCTTATCCAAGAAGCTTCCTTGGGTCTAAAGAAGCTTCTTGGATGAGGAGCAAAACGTCTTTAAGGAAAACCCAAAAAGTCCAGTTGCCTCTAGAAAAAGCACCTTTGGAACAACCAGGACCTGGATGACTGAGAATCTCCATAGACACTTTCTTGCCACCATAGTTAAGTGAATCACTGCAGTTATTAACTTAGTAACACATTTGTCCAGTGAATCTGGCTTCCCCATTGCCTTTGCTTGTGGGATTACACGACCCCAGGACGCTGCAATCGTCATAAATATGAGTCAGTTGCCAAGCGGCCAAATTCTGATCACGTGACCATGGGGATGCTGCAACAGTCGTTAAGTGTGAAAAACGGTCATAAGTCACCTTTTTTCAGTGCTGTTGGTCACTAAATGAACTGTTGTAGGTTGAGGACTGCATGTACAATCTAACAGAGCCAGTGTGATGTAAGGGTCAGGATGCTGGAGCAGGGGTGGAAAGACCCAGGCTCCAATCTAGGAAGCTCAATGAACTGAGGAAGTTCATTGGATGACTCTGGGCCCCCCAAGATCTCTACCAGTTGGTTGAGAGATAAGATCCTTGGCCTTTAAAGCAGTGGGGAAATCCAAATTATTTTACTACCGGTTCTGTGGGCATGGCTTGATGGGCGTGGCAGGGGAAGGATACTGCAAAATCTCCATTTCCACCCCACTCCAGAGGAAGGGTTGGGGTTAGTCGTGGGCTTTGGGGGTTGGTTCCCCTGGGCTTCGTGGTGCTGGAGCAAGAAAAGTCCCCTGATGACCCCACCTTCAAAAGCTTTGCTCCAACCAGGGGTTGCTGGCCACCCAGCCCATCCGGAGCAAAATGGGACCAGGCTCCGCGGGCGGAAGGCAGGGGCTTCTCCGATCCTTGGTTTGGAACCAAGGCGAGGTCGATGCCACGGAAGCCCAAGGCCAGCCCCGGAGGGAACTTTGGCGGCGCCCGGGCTGCCCATCTGGAAACGTGACTCGGGCAGGGGAGGAGCGGGGCGGGGCGGCCCAAGCGGCCAGCTCCCCTTCTCGCCCTGGCCCTGCCCGCGCCGGGGCGGGGAAGCGGCCTTGAATCACCGGCGGGTGCCGTCGGCTGGCCTCCAGCGGGGCATTTAAATGCCAGCCGGGATTCAGCCCGAAGCAGCGCCAGCCGCCGCCGCAACCGCCACCCGCGCCCGGACCAAGCAAGAGCCGGCCCGATCGCGCCCCTCCCGCTCCGAGAGGAACCCGCGCCGCCGCGTCCCGCACACCCAGCCAGCCAACCGAGCACCCGGCCGGCCGGCAGCTCTTGCTGCACCTCCTCCGCCTCGGCCGGCTCTCCCTCAGCAGCCATGCGGGCCATCCCTGCGCCGGGCATCCGCTTCCTTCGCTCCTTCTCCAGGGACAGCTGGTAAGAAGGGCAGCCGGGCGCCTCCTGGCCTTCGGCGGCAACGGCGCCGGCTCTTCGGGGGCAGGGAGGGCGGGTGGCGGGGCAAGAGGCGGCCGGCCGGCCGGCGCGCCTGAAGGCGGGGCCAAGAGAGGCTGCTTCGCTCCCTTGTGCTCTGCTAGGCCAGGCCCGATCGCCCCGGGCCTCAGCCGCTCGCGGGGACGCAGCCCAGCTGCCCGCGGGGCGAGGCGGGAGAGAGAAGAGCCGAGGGCCGGCAACGTGCAAAGCAGCAGCGGGGCACGTGCCGGGGATGCCCGGTTGGCTCGCGACCGGCCTTTTCTGCGGGACTCTGGGCAGTCGAGCGGCCGAAGGCTGGCAGAGCAGCGGCGCGTGTTAAAGGAGGGCGCCCCTGGACCAGCTTTCCCTTCCATTGTTCTCGAGAATCCTGAGATCCCGAAGCTCCGCGTTAAGGATCTGCTCGGGCCCTTCCGATGAAAGGATCTGAGGTCCGGCAGGGCTGGGCTGGGAGCCCCCGAATCCGATGCAGTTTACAGTTTCTCTCTAAGGAGAATCCATTCCTGGGTATCCCCTGCTTTCTTCTTTGGGGCAGAGGCGGAGAAAATCAGAGGTCCTTAGTTTTGCTCTGGGATCTATTTAGTGGAGCGAAGTGGGAGTGGATCACCCTGAGTTCAAGAGCCTGACTTGGGATAGGACGGCTTCTTGTGGTTTTGTGGGAAAAGGCTAGGATGGGGTGGTGTTATTGCAAATTTGGTTGGTGCATTATCATTACATTATATAATGTAAAGATAATTGCATTACATTATATAATCCAATGACAATGAAAGGCAAGCAGATTGGCCATGTGGCTCCTGCAGTGCCTTCAGATACTTGGTTCTCTTGGAGGGAAAAGAGTCAAGACAGGCCACCTTCCCCCTTCAGGTCAGTTGCAGTGAGTCTTCAAATGTCAAGGCATCTTCCAGCTGCAAACAGTGGGAGTTCTGGATACACAAAATGGGCAATCACAGATCAGTGTTGGGCTCCATGTTCAGCCTTTGCCATGTGCAAGACAAATAGTGATCTCAATTTCCATGGCGTTTTGGCAGTCCTCGACTTAAGACCACAACTGAGACCTCAGTGTCAGCTGAGCAACGGGAAAACCATGTAGTGGTGGGAATGGGAAAGCAAATTCTATCCTACAACAGGTTTTGTAGGAAAGATCTTCAACCGGATCATAAATTTCATGTTATTTATTGCTTGTGAGGTTTTCCATCAGAATATAAGAAGGCAGACTTTCCTGTATGTCGTTTCTCACATGTTTGGAAATTAGTCCAAATGATTGGATGGGTGCAAAAATCATTATGCAGAAAAGATTCCAGAGAGAGCAGTAATTGAGTTCCTGGTGGATAAGGATGGTTTTGCTCTGTGTTCCTAAAAGATTTTTTTTATTTCCATTGAGATCTGTTTTAATCTGATTAACTCCCTTTGCTGGTTTGGCTATAAACAACAAGTATCTTTCTGTCTTGTTAACATTTTCTCAGTGACAGTAATGCCCACTGTCATATTCTTCCTTCCCTCATCAGCTTTTTGCCATTTCCAATAGTGTGGCATCTTTATGTAGTGCCTGCAATCTATACAAAAACAACTTCCTGGGTCAGCTAAGTTTTACCTAGTTTTTGCAGGTGTCACAAGAATACAATCTGGGTTTGTGTGCCAGGGACTAGAACAGGTTATTGTGGTTTATTTGATTGAGCCAAGGGATATCACATTAATTGTCCGAAGATGTCACATCTCTCCATTTAATTACCCCAAACCCAGTGATGATGATTTGTATTGGTAAGCAATTGCAATGGAAATTATCCTTGTCTTCTGAGAATGGATTGTTCCAGTTTTGCCTTCATGCTGCATTTGTAAGTTATGTGTGTTTACAAGATTGACAAGTCCCTCCTCTGTCGTATTTCTGTGCAACAGTGTAGAGCAATCAGGTCATCTCTCCCTGGTCTTGTTTTATAGAAAGAACAGATCAAGCATCTAATGAGAAATCCCAGACTAAACACTCAAAAAGAAAGCACTCAGGCTTTGGTGGTAGGTTTTTCTAAGGGAGTAATTGCTGCTCATTTGAGTATGCACCTTCCACTCTCCAGGACTGGTGAGGTAACTTGTATCTGGGATCAAGTTGTTATAGATGGAACACTAGACAGGCATTCCTTTCATCTCACAATCATTGGTTGTCAACCAATTTAGCACCCACACACCAGTAAGAGAGCAAGCTGTGCTGTAAGATTTAGGCGTGGCCTTCTCCAAACAGTGAAGCCATACATAATCAAACTTGTTTTTATTAGGAATTAGGCACATGCTTAAAAAAACCCAAATTGCTAGATCTGATTAGCAATGGCACTTAGACTTACTGTACATACCGCTTCGTACTGCTTTATAGCACTGTTTGGATGGGTTACAATATCAGCATATGGCCCCCAATAATCTGGGTCCTCATTTTGCCAACCTTGGAAGGATGGAAGGCCAAGTCTACCTTGAGCCCGTCAGGATTGACTATGAGCAGATTTAGCCTGCAATACTGCACTCTAACCACTGCGCCACCAGGAATGGTCTTTCTACAAATTTCAGTGACCTGTTTTCCTGTGCTAACAAGCCAAAAGACCCCGAGAAGCCCACAGACAGTGGTTTGTCATCATTGTTCCCCAGTAGCCACCATCTAGAGTCAAAATACATTTCTGATTCTGAATGTAGCATAACATCCTTAAGAATAGACGCCATTGATACGTTAATATCTAAAAGCAGGAATGGAAGGAATGGGTCAGCTGTTCCAAACCCAAGAATTACCTAGTGCCCAGAGATCGTTAGTCATATTAAAACAGAGCCGTCTACATGAAGACCTTATTCCAAAGATCATCTGACAAGAGGGGCTATCATTTCATTTCAGAGACTGGATTCTTCCAGGCTGTCTTTGTTCTTTCTCTATGCATTGATATAGTTTCTTTGGGGCAGATCAGATAAGATTCCTTTCTCATTGTCAGCTGCAATCCTTACTATTTGCAACTTCCGCACTGGAATCCACTAAAGAGATTAAGAAGCATATAAGATACAAAGAACATATATTGTAATATATTTGCAGATCCTTATAATTTTGTTGCCACGGTTTAAACAGTTATCATTCAGCATGCCATTGTTTAATTTATTATTCAGATTTTGAGCCTGCAATGTAAGAACTATTTTTATATACATACAAGTTGCAGACAGACACAATTGCTGTTCCCAGAAACATGAGGCAGAATGTGCATTCAACAGCCACCGGACCACACGGTCAACATGGAATAACAGCTAATAGCATTGAAACTTTATTGGGAATTCCATTGAGCTGTCCCTCCCATTTGCGTCATTCTAGACCTTCCTGGCTCAAATTGGATTTTCAAGATCATTGCCAGTCTTAAGCATTAGATCCTTTGCTCCTTATCAGTATAGTCACATGCAGAGCTCTTAGGCAAGACAGCGATGTGTGGAAGCTGAATTAGACCAAAAGTCTATTTTTCTTTGGATCCTGTTTTGCACAGTGCCCAACCAGAAGCTTTAAACAGGCGGCAAAGGCTGTAATTCTCTGCAGACTAATCTTTGTTCTTCTCCCCATTTGCAAGTGTTGCCAACATAATGCGAGATCCAGTTTGACTTCTTTTGTGCTTAAGTTCCTGCAAGCATGAAATGACTCGTGTAATATTTGGATATTGGCTTTGTTTTAAGCACTTCTTCTTGGGGCTCCAACTCATGGAAGATGGAAGGCTAGGAAATTTTTTGTTGTTGTTGCTATCACCTTCCCCAATCTCTCAAAAAAATTCAAAACTGCTGTTATTAATGGGAATTTTGTGAAGTTCAACACACTTGAAGAGCTGATACTTGTAGATTTGTTTCCATACTTTCTGCCATGAATCGTTTGACTCCTACTTCATGCTGTTCTTCAGAGGATGTCCGCCGATAGGTCTGTGGTCCTAAACTGGTGATCCCCAAATGCCAAAACTTGTGTGATGATACCACAACAGTAAAACACCTGAAGAAAAGTCAGCTTTGATTTTTTTTTCCTAGCCAATCTTCACAATCCTCTTGGGACTGACTAAAATCAATCAGGTAGAGTTTTTGTCCCAGCCTAAATCCATTCAATTATCTTGGGCCGTAACACTATCATGCCCTCATCTCTTTATTAATTAATAGGAGTTAGGTTAGTGTGTGATGCAGTTGTTCTGGATTCCAAAAGGCCCACTGACCTACTGACCTTTTGGCTTACAGAAAGTGCCATAATTAGACTGTCAATTGCATAAGAGTTGATACCTGTTAAAGAAAACTCTGGCTAGCTGTGCACACTAAACTAAGGCAACATGTGGTTCGTTTGGCTTGTCTTAGTGATGTATGAATCCAGCCATTATGCTTTGTGTGCTATTGTAACAGAAGGATTGTTTTGGCTTATTCAACCAAATACAGTTAATGTCATCATGTCTTAGAACAACCTGTCTATCCATCTTATTAATCCATTTTATCAACTCCAAAAAGCAATAGCTTTAATCTTTCAAATCATATTTTTATTATTTGGCATTAGTCGTGTATTATCAATTACATTTATTTTCCATTCAATCTTTTCAACTGGAGATACTAAATCTCAGCATTTAAATCAGTTCCTTTTTTTACCACTTGAGAATCTCTACCTCAAATGTCATAAATAGCCAAAGAGTATTTATTAAGCAACACAAATGACCTGGTTTGTCTAATTGCCAAGGGCACAATTGATCAGAGATATAGTAAGAGTTTCAGGGGGATGTAGTTCCACCACTACATCCTTGCAGTAGTGTTTATTCTTTCCTCATTTCCACCCAACTATAACAATATTTCCATCTCATTTTCTGCCAGATGTTGTCCTCATCCAACACAGATTTGAGCAAAAAGAGAAAAGTTAAAGGTCAGCGACACAGGCTAAATTACTCTGTTTTTTAAAATCCACAGATTTCTACAGGACATAAGCTCAATGAGACATAAAGATAGAAATATTTCCCAAATATTGGCTAAATGTTATATACAGTTGAATGAAGAACAAAACATTATTTTTTTTTCTTCCTCTTGGCTATTACCCCCTGATAAATCTTCCAAGTTATACATTATAAAGGTCATGTCTCATGTCATAAATCTTTTGGCAGCTCTGTACCACAGAAACAGTAAAGTGACATCTCCTAGAGAAGTAACTTTTTCAAGGGTTGAATGGATCCCATGTTAGATTAGGTTATAATTTGCTGAAATCTGGTTGGTTAAATAATCATAGTTGTTGATTCACAAATCTCACTTGACCTGCAAATAACGATTTACAAATCACAGTGGTTTCACTAACATGTTCAGTCCAAACCAAAGAAACCACATGACGATCTAGCATGCTATGTGTATTCAATTATTGCCTCTCAAGTTTCCAGTGTTTCAGATGACCTGCTTTGATAAAGAAATTAGGAAAAGGTTCTGGCAGCTACTTCCTAATGTAGCTTGCCAGCAAAATTTGTTCTTAAGGAATCTATTCATTATATTCAGCTAGATGAATCCTTCCTAGCTTCTCCTGCATTCAGTCAGAAGCCCAAATCCACTGAAAATTTACAGAGCACCTAAAACAATGCACAAATTTTGTAGGTGTTATGTTTACCAACATAAGCATTTTATGCCTACTGCATATTTCTTATATTCTCCTTAATGCAGAATCCATCATATCTTATAATACAGAATGATGCATTTTAGGAAAACATGATGATGATGATGATGATGGTGATGATGGTGATGATAGATTAATAGAATTGGAAGAGATCTTGCAGGTCATCTAGTCCAACCCCCCACCCAAGCAGGAGACCCTGCCCTATACCATTTCTGACAGATAGCAGTCCAGTCTCTTCTTGAAAGCTTCCAGTGATGAAGCTCCCACAACTTCTGTTCCATTGGTTGATTGTTCTCACTGTCAGAAAATTGCTTATTTCTAGGTTGAATTTCTCTTTGATAAGTTTCTATCCATTATTCCTTGTCTGACCTTCAGGTGCCTTGGCCCCTTGACACCTTCCTCTCAGCTTGACCCCTTCCTCTCTGTGGCGGCCCCTCAAATATTGGAACACTGCTATCATGTCTCTCCTGGTCCTTTTCTTTTACCACTAATTCTTCCAAACATAAATTGCTTTCTCCAGTGAATTCCCCCACATGACATGGTCAAACTAAGCAAGACAGTTGGAAAACATTTACCATAATTTTATTAGAATGTTGTTTTGATTTATTTCTACCTTTTGGAGATATTCTTGTATTCAGCTGCTATTCTATGTCTATAATCAGCCACTGATTTTGTATGCTAAGCTTTTCTGGGCTATAATTTAAACCTTTAAAGATATACTTCTTTGTTTCATCTATTATTTATCTTGATATCTGTCTCATGTTCCAAGGACACAAGGAAGGTTATGGAAATTTTACAATTAGTTAAATTAAACTTTTTTTAATCAAATTATCAGGCAATTTGAGATGAATGTTTAAAATGATACTCAGTTTCAAATATATCTATTTACTGCAAGAGAGAAGATTTCAAAGTGGGAAAATTTTATCTGTAACGTTGTTTCTGTAAAGTGTAATAATGTATTCGTGACCTCTTGGGACATTAAAGTCGAGAGAAATGTTCACCTAAGACTCTGATTAAAACAGAAAGCAACAGAGGATTGCTATGGTTTTCAAGGACATTGATACTTTTGACAATTCTTTCAAGGATAAACATGGCAAACTTGAGTTTTCTTGCCTGTTTATACAGGAATATAACCTTAGCTGCCTTTACTTTATCTACTTTATGCAGATCATCTTAAAGTTCAAGATAAACAGAATGATCTGGCTGTATTTTTTTCTTGTCTAAAAGAAGACAAGTTGCCTAAAAAACCTTAGGAGAGACACATGGATCAAAATTATTGCTATAAGTAGGGTCGTCCCTTTGTCGTGATGAGACCTCCCAAATGTGAAATGAATTGTTTGTTTGAGTTTTAATATATGTGGCTCTATCAGTTTGTGGAAAAAATTGAACTCTGAGTACTGTGTAAAGCTGATTTTTAAAGTCCTTCCAGACACATAGCCTTATTCAGAGTTTGCATGAGAAGGTTTATTTCCTCTAATTGAAGGTTTTCACCGAATTGTTTTGTCTGGCTATGTTGAAGTACCGTAGTAGAAACAAGAAGCCCGATCCTGAGTATTGACTCCTATCTTTATTATAAGATTCCAATAACAGAATCTTGCAAGACTTTCCTTTTACTCTCCAGAAAACTAGGGAAGGGTCCCTTCTGGAATGTTTTCCATGTCCCCCTCTCTTTCTTTGGACTGAGATATATTTTACACCCTAGTTGTCTAATCTGCAACTCTTTCTCCTACCTCCTAAAGTCATTCCCCTACCATTGCAGGCTGTAAGGGTATGTTCTCCAAACAACTGGATTTTTAAAAAAAGCTTCGTCTGAAATCAAGGCACTTCCTTTTTTAAAAAAACTGTTTCTCTTCATTACAATTGCATCCCTTTTCTCTCCACTTAATGGAATGCAATGCTATAAAGCAAGATTTCTTAATATTCTAAGGTAAAAAGAGAGGAAAATAGGCCTCAGATCCATCAAATTCCCCCCTGTCCATAGATACTTATGTAGTATTTAAGACAGCAAGAAAATACTTGTCACAGAAACGATACTGACCCTTTGAAGTTCTAGAGTTTTGGCCATGCTATGAAATTATGAATGGAGCGTTAATGTTTGTGCTTTCACCAATCACTGCCAGAGGCATCAGGATGCCCCAGTTATAGTGACCTAAATTCCTACAAGGCTTATACTGTAAGAGTATATAACAGATGGGGAACCAAACCAACCAGGAATAATTTTGAGCCTGGAACTATTGAAAAGATGACCTCGATACACCACTCTTCTCCAACACTCCAGGGAAGTAATAAGAGAAAGGCCATCATCTGTAGGAAACATGGCCATCGCTGGAGATGATGGATTGGAGATCAATTCTTTTGGAGGGTACCAGGTTGTGTCATCACCCATCCAACAAGTCACTAGACTACTTCAGGACTTTCAGCTGTAGTGGATGTTTTGAGAGAGGTCATTGGCATTTTAGTGTGGTTTAGTAAACTGTGTGGTTTTAATAACATCTTGGCATGACGTTATAGTACATACTACAGGTAGTCCTCGACTTATAACCACAATTGAGCACAAAATTTCTGCCACTAAGTGAGACAGTTATTAAATGAGTTTTGCCCCATTTTATAACATTTTTTGCCACCGTTGTTAAGTGAATCTGGCTATGTAAGTGATTAGTTTGTTGCAACCTTTGGAGGCTCTAAGGCTTTACATGCAGGTATATGTGGCTGAGGGGTTTCAATCTGTATCGCTGTACAAATACCACATCCTTCCTGAGTCAGATTTTTTCTGGCTCTTTAAAAAGCTGTGTTTTCTCCAGAGTCTATTTGAAAACCTCAATTTGGCCTGGAGGTAGAAGTGAAAGCAATTGTAGCAAGAAGAAAGAGAGCCAAGCTTGCAATTTCCTGAGAAGACCAAATAGGATTAATGGCCCCAGCACAGAAAAAAGAGACATTCTTAAATGTATAGTGAATCCAATGCTGTCACTAGCCACTCACTACTTCAACAAAGTTGACTTTGAATAAACTGAATGCTGTAAACAGTCAGGATCAACATTAAGATCCGTAAGTCGTTCCTAGACACAGTGGCTAAACAAACAAGAGGCACTTCAAAAATCTTAAAATCAGTTTTGTTCTGAAAAAAATTCAGAACAAAATAAAATAAAGCAATAATATGAGGATCATTTAAATACAGGAAGTTGATTTCTGCTTTCCCATTTGTTCTTCCACTTGAAAAGATCCTGTCAGCACTATCTGATGAAGAAATAACTCAGTTCATTTTTTTTCATACGGTCTCTGGCTCTACCTTTCAAAGATTGTCTCTTGGTTATCTTGCTTGATAAGATAAAAGAGCTAATAAGCAAAAGCTCCCAAGAGGAGGCTGAAATTTGTTTTCTCCAAGAGCAACAGGAGCTAGCCTCCTCTTACATCTGCAGCACACAGAAGTCAACTTTCCTTGCATAGTTTAATTTCCATCTCCCCATGTGACTCTGAACATCTGCTTGTCCTGGCTTGCTTTGGAGAATGGAGATTCCAATGGAAGAAAATACTAAATATGTAGTTCAAGTTGAATTGTGGAGTTTTTGGTGCTCTCTGAGCTTGGTTTATGAAATTCAGAGAACACTAAAGACCTCACAAGGAATCACTGTATTGCTCATTCTGTAAGAAAATATAAAGGGGCAGGCAAATTGGCTTACCTACTGTGTAATCTTTCCTCTTTCCTTGCAGTTTTTATACTCATTTACATGGATTCAATCACATGGAAAGATAAACCAAAGGATCCTCATTTAATCTTGATATCTGAATCCAGCAGAAAAAAGCAATTTAATACAAACCAGATCTCTATTCCATCCAAAAAAGCACCAAATATTCTGGAGCAACTTGTAGGGTTAGATTGAGCATTCTAGATTCCTTATCTAGGAAAGGGAGAACAGCTAAGAAGGGATATTTAGTTATTCCCTCCACTCTCCAAAAATAGCCCTTTAAAAAAAAAATTTCCCCATCATGGTAAGGCTACCATATTTTTCCCATTGCAAGGAAGTCACTCTAGATAGCAAGACTGCAAGCAAGGGAAATAATAAGGATGTTGAGTAGGAAAAAGAATAATTGCAGTGATGGTTTTATTTGAGAAAGTTCAAAATCTAGGATGTTGCTTGCTGGTTGTCAAACAGTTGGGATTTAAATAAACCTGAGATAAGTTGTTTTGTGTAAAAAAAATGGCTGTAAGGAAAGACATTCCAGGACATGGTGTATAAGCAAAACCTGGGATGTTGAATTCTAAAGAATTTATTTATAGGCTATGTTTTTTGGGTGCAAGGGGGACAGAATCAAGGACCCATAGTCTGGATATGCCAGCCTGGCAGACCAGATTGACAGCATGGGCCAGAGATTAGTGATGCCACTCTTGTCATTAGCAGGGGTCTTAATTATTTCATAGAGCACTGGCTTAAGCAAAGCCAGACCTTTGGTTCCCCTGTGTTGAAATGCTGAGTTGATTGAATGGTTGGTAAGTTTTAGAAAGATTCCCCAAGAATATTTGGCAGTAATATAGATGTCTTGAAAATGGCATGTTCCTGCACTCTGACCATTGCTTGCGATGCACAACTGAAGGAGAATTCAGAGCCTAATTCAAGGCAGCAAAGAGGCAAAGCTATTAGAACGTGAACTGTTTCCAATTCCCAATAGGAACAAAAAAAATCACTTGTCCCCTGCTTTTTAGTTCTAGAATTTCACTTTCATACGATGCCTGAGATGCTTTGGAGATCATCACTGCACCCTAAACAGCCATATTGAATCTGGATCCAAGCTGTCCTACTATTGGAGGACTTTAGGAAGCTAGTTAAACCTTAATCCTGCAGGTGCCTCTGTTAAGGAGTTAAGCCTTAGATACACTGGAGAATCTTGGCCATGTCCTTTATTGGTATACAACCATGATTGCAAACCTATGGCACTTGTGCTGGAAGTGGCATGCAGAGCCATCTCTCCGGGCACGCGAGCCATCGCCCATTGTGCTTCCGGGTTCCAGCGTGCTGGCCAGCTGGTCTTAACGTGTGTGGGAGCACCAGAAAGCAGAAGAGCAGCTGCCTGGTGCAATGCACGTGCGCACGCCGGGAAGATGATCTTCTAGTTTCCAGCGTGCGCATGTGCACCGGCCGGCTGATCTTCGTGCGAGCTCCCATTTCAGCACTCAGTGCCACAAAGGTTCACCAACACTGGTATACAGTGTCCAAGGGAATAGAAGCTGCAATTTTGAATGAAAAGCCAGGCTCTGAAAAAGTGGGTGGAGTCAGAACAAAGGACTGGGGAAGATGAAAACAAATATTTAGAACTTACTCTCACTTCTGTTCCATTCAGAATTTAAGATTTGACAGCCCAAGTCCTACAAGACTCACAATTTATACACTCCTGTGAATTGAGGCAGCCTTACTATGAAGTAGTCATTGATTTACCTCCTTATGTAATGTACCTCTCATCCTCCTCATGTATATTTTTCATAGGTACCGGGGATTAATTCTGGTGCTAACGTTCTTGTGCTACACTACTTTTCATCTCTCACGGAAACCCATTAGCATTGTAAAGGTAGGTATAAGTAAAACCCAGGGTGGAAGAGTGTATTTTAGGCATATAAGGACGAGAGACTCCTTAGCTATTCAGATCAAGATCTTTACTATATTTGTCAACGATCTCCATGAAATAGACTGCACAGGTGTCAAACCTGTGACATCACGTTGCTATCATGTGACATTTCATGACGGTTTTCCATTTGTGGAGCTGGGATGGGCGTGGCCTGTGCATGATGCATCCGGCCTGCAGGCCACCAGTTTGACACCCCTGGCCAGAGCATGTTGGCTAGGGAATTCTGGGAGTTGAAGTCCACACATCTTAAAATTGCTAAAGTTGAGAAATCCTGGACTAGAGAAAGTACTACTTCCCAGGAAATAGTTAGCGGTTTACCATGCACATTGCCTCCCCTGTTTCTCTTCATTTCCCAAGATTATAAATTCCTTGTTAACAGATTTATCCTTTTACATTCAATGTTGGTGCTGAATGATCTGTTCTCTGTCCTTTCTTCAATCAGAGTGAACTGCATTATAACTGTTCTTCACTGGGATTCAGGCCAAACAATGCGTCCAACAGCACCACGTGGTGTGATTGGAAGCCGTTCGGTAAGATACTATTGATATCTGTTTTCCATCAAACCCACAATCCTTTTGGGTCATCAAACTGCTGTAGGACAAGAAGGCTGGAGACTAAAGTACTCTGAAATGGGGAGGACTTAGGGGAGAGCATCTTTTCTTTATTCCTGCAGTCCTGGCATCTCCATCTATGGTGGAAAGGAACACAACCCCTGTTCTTCCTTGGTGGGTGATCTCATCTTTTCAATGTATTTTCCAAAGCTCTTCTTCCTGTCTGAATAATTGGAGTAGTGTTTTATCTACTAAGGCTTTCTCTACAGCTTTTGGGCTATAGCAGAAATCCTTTTCAGAAGTCAGACTGCTCATTTATGGCAGCCTTTATCACCACCTTAAGCATTGAACCAGTAGAGTCCATCCTTACGAGTGTTCTGATGCAATGACTGATCTGAATCTTGACTTTGTTAAAATATTGTTGAGAGCCACCTAAAGTGTCCTTGACTTTGGAGATATGGAAATGAGCAAATATTTAATTTTGTGCTATTCTAACCGCTTTCAGCTGTTTGAGCAGCTTCACAGAGTTTTTAGGCCAAAGTGGGAGAGATTGCTACAAGGGTCATACAATTTCAAATAGATATTCTAATCTGAAGCTGCTACTCACTCAGCACTTTAGAAGCAATGACCTTGAGTCGGTCTCATCAATTTGGATCCTGCTCTAATCTTGTGCAGGATTTAAAATGGGGATTGATTATTAATTTTCATCCAACCAAGTAATACTGTAAACATACGGACTCAGAAAACAAATCCTATAAACCAAACTACAGCCCCGGAAATGTTAAAAAGGACTCCTCATGTTCTATTCCCTTTGAACTAGAAAAGTTGGTGATTGACCAAATGTCTTTTGACAGCAAAGTGTTTATTGCCAAATCCAGAATGGAGGAAATCAGGTGCAAATAAATCTATTTAAATACATGCTTGCACTTGGGAATCAGACTTTAGAAGACAAAGCTAAGGACCACATGGGCTTTTTATGGATGCATTTCATTGTGGGAAGTCGGTCCCATCTTTTTCTCAATGCTTTGGGAGGCAAGCCTTGTTCCCAAGATTTTCTCCTCCCACCCCCCAAATACTACTTGTTTTAAGTTCTGGAAACTGTAAATTGCTTCTTTTGCTGTTTGATAAAAGACCTTCAATGCACGCTGCGGTTTTTTCCCCCCAGATCAGGATAACTACAAGGAACTGTTTGGAGCCCTGGACAATGCTTTCTTGGTTGCTTATGCAATTGGGATGTATATCAGGTATGTATTTCAGGGGAACCAATGCTCTGCAATGCCCAGAAAAGCAGTAAGGAGTAGGAAGACCAAGGAAGCAAGATCTGAAATAAGGAAAAGAAAAAGGAAGTTTTCCCTAGAAATATTCCCTATAGGTCTCAGGTTTGCTTTCCGCTACAGACCTCATTGGGCATCTGGTTCCCCTCTGCAATTAGAATCAGCATGGAAAAATAGAGTCCCTTCTCTTGGCTGGGAATTTTGGGAGTTGAAGTCCACCTGTCTTAAAGTTGCCATGGTTGAGAAACGCTGGTCTGGAGCCTCTGTGCACTCAGGGTGGTGTTTTCCTTCATAAAGACATTTGTTTTGGACTTTGCTTTAGCAAGGCAGTTTGTTACCAATAGTTTCACTGTTTCTTTTGTCGTCATTTGTCATCAAGGCTTGTTTTTGGTTGACTTTTACTGATAGGGCCTTTCCATAATCAATTGCTTCAACAATTTGTCATGGAGAGCGTCAGCAACTTGGCACCTTCACTTGGTGGCTCAAGTTGATGGTTTGAAAACATCCTGTGATCTAAGAAGTGCTCTTAGGACATATCTATAATGTTTGATTACACGACAACTGTCGGCCCCATTCAGGAGCAATCAACCCACTTCTCCACCCTGCAGAAAAGTAGTTCAGAGATAGAAAATTCCCTTAACTGGGGTTACAATGCCAGGCAGATAAGAAATTGGCTAATGGAGAGCCTGAAATGTCAACAGGACTCTTGTCAAGATGATAGATTCTGTTTACTGAGAACTAAACAGACCCTTTAGTCACCTAAGTGGTTATTAAAGAGCTTCATAGGGTATTTGGAAGGCTATTGATACGTCATACGTGTAGACTGATTAAAGAGAAAGTTGTTTGGCTTAGAGATGGAAGGCCTGCACTGTGTACAATAAATCCAGTTTCCTTCTCATCAACTGCAGTTCAAACTGTGTTGTGTTTTTTAATCTTCATTTTGTCTTGGAGGCCTTCCTTCCTTCCTTCCTTCTCACCATTTTAACTTGTATGTACAAGGCCAATTCCTTAGTATCAAAGGCAAAACAGTTTGGCTTTTAGCTGACATAGGAAGAAAGCACAGGTGAAGTTAGGGCATGTCCTTAAGAGGTTTAAACAAATCTGCTTGTTGTTGTGGCGTAACAAGCATGTGCCTGCAGAAACAGTATCATTTTGGCTAACAAATGCCTAGGACAAAACATAGGAGGAGCAGAGAGACAACCACAATCTAACAAGGCCTGGGGCCAGTGATGACTGGGTTCACATCTCACCCTGTGTTCATGATTTTCTGAAGATGACACAATTGAAAACTATATATTCCACCATTATTCAAAATCTGCCTTGCAGTCAAGGTATATCAGTTCATACATTACATTCAGCCAAGATCAGATGAATCATGTAGTGTCTTGTGTAATAGGAAAACCCAACTTTTTTGGTTGGTAAAACAATGCTGCTTACAATAATGTCAGAATCAAATTTCTATGGCTTTTCAATAAACCTAGTTGAAATAAACCATGGCTTTGCATGAAACATCAACCCACATAACTAAGGTTTGATGACTTTCAAACCTCCTCCGGCTCCAGGATTCTATAATTTTGCACTGATAGGAAACTGTGATAACAAACTGTGATTTAACAATCTGTCTATTCTATTTTCCCACAGCGGGATTTTTGGTGAGCGTCTTCCTCTGCGCTACTACCTTTCTGGAGGCATGTTGCTGAGTGGTTTATTTACTGCCTTATTTGGATTGGGCTACTACTGGAATATCCATCAATTATGGTACTTTGTGTTTGTACAGGTAAGGAGTTGGATCTCATCTGCTAATCAAGTTCTTTCCAGATTTTATATGGGGTGGGCAGGTTCTGGTCAACCCTACTCAAATTGTGCACCAGCATCTTGAGGCATTTTTCATTCAGGGTTTCCCATTGATGCCTTTTCCTCCTTCTACCATTAAGAAAATTAAAAAACAACAAGCAACCAAGGGCCTCTGTTTCGATTTCCCATCAGGAACCCAAACAAGCCTAGCATTCAAGAAGACATGGTCTTCTTTTTTAACCATGTCTCTTATCAGGGATTGGTCGCCATCAGTGCTATCATTCATTCGAGGTTCTTTTGTACCTTTTGATCATCCAAGACAGTGCCAGAGTCCAACTTCAGAGAAGTACTTTCTTAGGCATGGCCATGTCGCACTTCCTCTCTGCCCTTCTTGGTTCCATGCCTTGGGTTGCAGCTTAGTTTTGTTCTCGTGGGTTTTCCCTATCCTTGCTGTGTCATAGGAAACTGGAACACAGAGATGTTCTGGTCTGTGGCTGTAGCAGTCACGTGCATTAAAGGCTAGACAAAGAGAAAGCAGATATATTTAGCCCCTGGAAAGAATTAGGGAAGGGATGGAATCTGATTTTCCATCCAAGGCTCATTTGTGTATAGGAGGCACATGCTCACTCTGGATGAGGTGTTTCCAGATGGTGTCTGGCCACTCTCGTCCCATATTTATTTATAATTTAAAAAATTATGATTCAGGAATATTCCTTCTATGTACCCTCCTGTTTGTGAGAGCAGTGACCCTGTGGCTTTTCTCTAAGTTTATCTGCCCACTTCACTTTTTTAAAAAAACTAAAATAGACTGAAAGTTGTGATCAAAGGTAATGTGGAATCTTCCTCTGTTTCTTCCTTTATGGATTTTTTTTAAAGCTAGAAAAAAAGTTTTCTATTTAGAGAGAGAGAGAGAAAAAGAACGGAAGAAATAATGACTGACTAGTAGAAGATGGTGATGACATATATATGCCATGAATGAAATAATTCACTTTGCCTAAACTAATTCATGATAGTAACTGTAGCAAAACATGTGGTTTGTATGCAGCCCATAATTAAAACACTCTTGGTGTCCCATAACCAGTTTTCCATTGAATTACACCTGAGACTATTATCCTTGAATAATTCCTATGAATCATTCCATCATTTCGCCTCATTGTTTCACTCTGTGGATGTGGGCCAGATTTTCCCACCTGTCAACACAAACCTTGTAGCTGAAACTATCAGGAAGTCAGACCAAAACCTGCTGCCCTCCTCCTTAAAAACTCCAAAGGCTGCCTATTTGATGTTATGTATAATATGTCTTCCAATTCTACTGTGACTGGGCGGCATCCTACATTAATTACCAATCATTTTTTTAAATTTAAAAATATAAACCAAAGGAAAAAACAGCCTCCAGACATCACACACCCCTCCAAACTCCTAACTGAGTTAGATGCCACTCTAACTCAGGGCTTGGCAGAAGATAGATCTCTAAGTAGATCAGACAGGAAACACAACCAGATGAAACAGAGTCTTGCAAGTCTGAAAGTACAGATCTCCTGCCCTCCCTTTTTGCAGCCTGATAACTTAGGAAGGATTCTTACTGAGTTTATTTTTCTGCCCTCTGCCATTATGTAGTTGTGTGGAACATTATGTAGGGAATGATCAGGTCACAGTTGTACCTGATCATTCCCTAGGTAGCATCTCTCCACCCCCAGCTCCCAATCATTCTAAGCTTTTAAGAATTTTTGGAATAAGATCCAATGAATCTCCTGGGGATGGAGGTGGGGGGGTGTTGTTCCAGAGAGCAGGTGCTGCAACATTAGACCTGTTAGGTGATTATGGTCTTCTACCCCAAGAGAACTTTGAAACAGGAAGAGGTGCAAAGTTCTTTTTTTCACTGAGCTCTGAAATAAGGGGATGGATGGCTTTATGCACGGTCCAGAGACTAGGCCATCCATACACTTAAAAAGGGCAGCCACATGCATAAGGCCACGTCCATTTATAAATGGCCTCTGCTGTCTATTGCTACGTAGAAACAAGAAGCAGGGTTTGACAAAGGCAGCAGCCGAATTTTTGGAGGAGGGGCCGCATTAGGAAAAGGCTGGTTGAGGAAGAAGGGAATGACATTTGATGTTTGTCACTTGCTGCAAAAGAGCCCCTGCTGAGTCACTCAACCGCAGCTGTTGGAGAAGGAAGAGGAGGAAGAATGCTGCAGCCACCACAAAGCAGGGACTATGTAGGCCCTGAAAGTTGTACCAAGATCTGCCATGGCTGCTTCATCAGGCTGATAACCACCTAGAACAGGGGTCTCCAACCTTGGGAACTTTAAGACCTGTGGACTTCAACTCCCAGAGTTCCTCAGCCAGCAAAGCTGGCTGAGGAACTCTGGGAGTTGAAGTCCACAGGTCTTAAAGTTCCCAAGGTTGGAGACCCCTGACCTAGGAACCCCGAGGAACCCAGTGCTGGCCAGTGCAGTGGCCTTGAGCAAGCTCCCTTTCCAGCCAGGTTAAGATGGTGGGGGAGAGCATTGGCTGATATAAACCAGACTAAACCAGCTAACCAACATTCTGATCTAACTTTCCCATCTGGGGCTGGAGAGCAAGAGGACAGGGGCAATATCTAACTGGTGCTTAGGAGATCTGCCCACCTCCTACCTGTTTTCTAGTTCTCCTGCCCCTTTTTTCCCCCTAGATCAAAGTGGCATCTACAGCACTATTCCTTCCCTCTTTTTCCCTGCAGAACATCATTCTATGAGCTCTAGTGGGCTGTGACGCAGGAACCTACTCCCTGCTATTTTTGTAACCCATTAAACAAGAAGTTCCAAGTTTTTCCACCCCATTGCCAAAAACTCTCTTAGTGATTTGACATGATTACATTTTTCCAATCACACATTTTCCATCTGGTTACTTAGTTAGCTACTCAGTGATGGAATGTCTGTCTCCCATTTAGGGTCAATGTGTGGGCAGGGGGGTGGGTGGATTGGTCTCATCTTTGCTTTCCCCGCCTTCCTTTTTTATTTCTTCCAATAGCAGTTCTGGTGGCCCACTATGTAACCTCTTACTTGCTTCTTGAAAGTTTATGCTGTCATCGCATGTTAATCTTTAGGATATTCCAAGACATTTAGAGCAGGGGTCTCCAACCTTGGCAATTTTAAGACTCGTGGACTTCAACTCCCAGAATTCCTCAGCCAGCAAAGCAAAAAATTCTGGGAGTTGAAGTCCACAAGTGTTAAAGTTACCAAGGTTGGAGACCCCTGATTTAGAGTATTTTTCCTTGCAAAAGATTAAAAAACCCTCCCTTTCTAGAATCAGCTTTATAGGTAGTCCTCAACTTACAACAGTTTGTTTAATGACCATTCAAAGTTACAACAGCACTGAAAAAAGTGATGACCATTTTTCACACTTATGACCGTTGCAGCACCCCTATGGTCATGTGATCAAAATTTAGACGCTTGGCAGCCAACTCATATTTATGACGGTTGCCATGTCCCGGGGTCACGTGATCATCTTTTGCAAATGTCTGATGAGCAAAGTCAATGGGGACGCCAGATTCACTTAATAACCTTGCTACTAACTTAATAACTGCAGTAATTCACTTAACAACTGTGGCAAGGGAAGTTGTAAAATGGGGACAAATTTACTGATCAACTGCCTCACCTAGCAACAGAAGCGTTGGGATGAATCGTGGTTGTACGTTGAACACTACCTGTATACGTCTATGCATGTGAGAGAGAGTGAATGCATACATGTAAAAAGCATATCCTTCAGCAGTTAATTGGTTTTCCCTCTCATGTCCTCTATTAGATCCTGAATGGCTTGGCTCAGACAACTGGTTGGCCATCGGTGGTGACATGTGTCGGCAACTGGTTTGGAAAGGGGAAGTGAGTTTGGTTTCTTCATGCCTCGCAGATTGTTGTTTGCTTTCCAAACTCAGTTGCTTCATTTCCATCCCTAGAAGGAAGTTTTGATTTGTTCCCACACTGACAGGAAATGCAACCCTGTGCAATTAAATGGGACAGTGGTTTGATTGATTTCCTGGTATCTTCTTATACTTTGTATGCTGGGCCTGTGACTTCTGCCCTAAAGGAGACCTGCCCTCTTTGATCTCTGCTGTGACTCTGTGAGATGGTTCAGAAACCAGCTGATAAAGCGACATTGCTGGGAAGTGATTTGAACCCGGATCACTCAAATCCAAGCTGAACTGCATGTTATCCATTGTACTGCATGGCTTTCAAGTGGGGTGCAAGGCTGCCCCAGTTTTCCAGCCCCCAGAGCTGCATTTGGCCTTTCAATGTTATATAAAGGATATAGGATACAAGATAAAGACAGAGCTGGAGCCAGAGCACAAATTAAACGATACTTAATTTAATTAAATTTTTGCTTTTTAAAAAATAATAATTTAATGCTCAGTGAATATGTGCCATCCAGATGTTTGGGGCATCAGTTCTCATCAGCCCCAACCAGCATGGTCAGTGGTGTAAGATTGTGGGAGCTGTCAATCCAAAATTCTGGGAAGTTTATCTGTAGGTTGAAGCATTGGTCCAAACTGCCAGAGAGATCTCATGAAACCAATTCCCACAAAGTGCTGAACCATAATGTGTGGGTTCCCATCTACCTCTGAGAACTAAGTTTAAAAAAAACCCAGAAATTTACAATATGTCTTTTGTTTCTTGCCAGGCGAGGTTTAATCATGGGCATCTGGAATTCACACACATCTGTCGGAAACATCTTGGGGTCCTTGATTGCTGGCATCTGGGTCTCCAAGGCATGGGGACTGTCCTTCATTGTACCTGGAATCATTATAGCCTTCATGGGTGTTGTCTGCTTCCTGTTCCTCATTGAATGTAAGTCTTGTCTGAAACATAACCAGTTATTTTTTAGAAGAGAAGAGAAGAGAAGAGAAGAGAAGAGAAGAGAAGAGAAGAGAAGAGAAGAGAAGAGAAGAGAAGAGAAGAGAAATGTTGGAAGGGACCTTGGAGGTCTTCTAGTCCAAACCCCTCTCAGGCAGGAAACCCTATATCATTTCAGACAAATGGTTGCCCAATCTCTTTTTCAAAACTTCCAGTGTTAGAGCATTCACAACTTCTGGAGCCAAGTTGTTCCACTGATGAATTGTTCTCACTGCCAGGAAATTTCTCCTTAGTTCTAAGTTGCTTCTGTCCTTGATTAGTTTCCACCCGTTGCTTCTTGTCTTGCCTTCAGATACTTTGGAGAATAGCTTGACCCCTTCCTCTCTGTGGCAGCCCCTGAGATATTGGAACACTGCTATCATGTCTCCCCTAGTTTTCCTTTTCATCAAACTAGACATTTTGCATGATAGGAAATGAGATTTACTTTGGTGGTTTGGTGATAGACAGTGACAGTGGCCTGACATTGTTGCTGGGGTAAAAAGATTTGCTGCTGTGTTTTTCTTAAATATCTGGGAACATTGCAGTTGCTCGGATTAAGCTTTATCATAAGGATGCTTTGTGATATTGTCACAAAGTCTGTTCAGAATAATGTTAATATTCCTTGCCTCCAGCCCAGCATCTTCTGAATAAAAGATAACTTTTAATTCTAGCAATCAGGACTCCCAGGATGGTGTATTGTAACCGATTTCCTCCTGTCTCCCAAAGTGAAAAATGTGTGGAATGGGGTTAAAACCCTTAATTTCCCCTTCAGCAGAGATTGACCCTGAAAATTACTTTTTTAACTGAAATATCTGCAGTGCTAAATATCTTAAGATGATCCAGGGGAGAAAAAAAATATCCAGTTCAAATGAATGTCATCTAACTAAAACTAGGATTTTTGCTAGAGAAATGATAGGTAAATAATACTTAATCTAAATATGTGTAAATAACACATTGTGTCAGGCTGAATCAGTTTCTCAAATTGCAAAAAAAAAAAAGAACAAAAATGCTACAGGTTTAAAGAAAAGTAATTCTCACATTTTCGATCATGCAAGCCATAATTGTCATAACATCAACATGGAGAAATATCTTGATGATGAGCTAATGAGATCAGCTCAGTTGAATGAGGGCTTCTAATGTTTCTTATTTCATGGGCCACATTTATTTAAGTGGCTGTTACCACCTAGTGGCAGGTATAAACATCACTGAATTCTTCGCCAGAAAATTATTTTGATACATGTATTTTACCAGGAAACATAGATAAGACAGACACAAAAAGTCAGCGCCCTCCTGAGCATACCCATGCGCTCAGAATCCATTGGTGATGTCCATTTTGCTCTCCAATTTCATGGAGACCTCACCCAAACCCTAACTGAATTTGCTGTTTATTATTTATCATTCCTTTATCTACCATATGTACCTTTATACCTTTTGGCAGCCCCTACTTTACCATCTGTTGGAGAAATCATTAATTTCAAATGAAATATGCTTTTTGTTTCCATGTCTTCCAGATCCAGAAGATGTTGACTGCAGCCCTCCTCTTCACCATGTAAGTTTTATCTGGGAATAAGTACATTTTATTTATCACATGACCCCCTTATGACTGCAACCATCATATGTACATGCCATTTGCCAAGTGTCCACATTTTGAGGTTTTCGCGGGTGTTTGTATGTAGGTCTTTGGTTATTCGGGTCTTCTCCCACGTAAAATTGGAAGTGTCTTGGCGACGTTTCGACGAAGTCTCATTCGTCATCTTCAGGCTGGTGTTCTCGGCTTCGTGTTTCCAGGCATATATATATATATATATATTTTATACAGGAGACCAGTTCCGATGAGAAAGGTCTGGAGGCAGGACATTCCATCAGTGATGGGAGCCTGAATGTTTCTACCAACAGCCGAGAAAACATCATTGACATGGTAGAACATGCCAAAGACTCTGGGGAGGACCGAGAAGCCATCAGTTTCATTGATGCCCTCAAGATACCTGTGAGTGCAGTCCTTACCAGTAAGCTGTCAAACACTGTTGGCCAAAGAGAAGGCTGAAAGAATGGATGTCCAACTTGCAACTTGTGGATGGCAGTCTAGACCTACTTAGAATCCACAATGACATCAAAGTGAGTTCAGTATGTCATGACATCATCATGCAAATGATGTAGTTAAAACAGTTGCAGGCTGATGTCATGACTGGGGATTTCATTTGCTTCCCAACCAACACCTATGGATGACAGTTTGATTTTGGTCTACACCAAGTGCAGGGGGTATGCTTAGCCTCTCTCCAGATACAGACCTCAGCTCTGTCAATCATTTTTCTCTTCCTTGGAATTATTCCCAACAGGCAACCAATTTAAAAAGATCATGCCAGCATCTTTAGTACAGTGGATCTAATAGCAACTGCAGTGCTAGTGATGATTTTGAACCAAATAAGATATTCATTGTCAGTGAGCGGCATGGTGGCCTAGAAGTGAAGACAGTCACCTCCCACTTGGAAGGTTGAGAGTTCAATTCTAGGCAGTGACAGATATTTCTCTATCAGGGTGCAAAGAGAAAACATTTCTCTTTGCACATAGAGAACTCCACATAGGCATCAGGAAGTAAATGCTAGCTCCATTCTGTTGCTCCGACTCCAATCTGTAGCAAGGGATTTCAAGGTTGTAAAAAGAAAAAAAAAGATTCACTCTTAGCAAGTTTCTCTTTAGGCTGGCATGCAGGTCAGATGAGGGAAGATTAAATGTGATGGAAGGCAAAAGGCTGGATCACTTCTCTGCTGTGGTTGTCCTGACCTAAATTAGAGCATCTCTTAACAAAAATAAATGAATCAAAGAATTGCCTGCAAGAGTAGTTTGGGTTTTTCCCCATGTTTTGTTACTCAAAATTCAGAAACCAACAAGCTTCATTTAAGAAGGGTGAAACAGGAAATCAGGAAAGTTAGATCATTGATCTTCTGTCCAACATTAGATCTTGCTTTTTTCTGTCTCCTAACTGATTTTGAGAATTTGCTAATGACTAATCCCTCTCTCTTTGTCTCTCTCACCATTGTAGGGAGTGATCGAATTTTCCTTCTGCCTCTTGTTTGCCAAACTTGTCAGCTACACCTTTCTCTATTGGTTGCCTCTCTACATCGTGAATGTTGGTGAGTCAGGAGCAAGTTATTTCTGATCCCCAAATGATAATACTGGTCCAGGAAGTTTTGACCTACTTGAGCAAGTTTGATTTATGGTGTTTCCAAGGACAGTTTTGACACATAGCTGTCCAACACATTAAATTTCAGTAGTTGCATGCCAGCTAAATTTAATGGCACAACTGCAGGACCTTGAAAGCTGTTGCGTCAACTCTAAATCAGGATTAAGAAATTCAGAAAAAAAACCCCCACAGGGTCTATTTCCTAGCACGGAAAATTCCACACTCTGCCACAATTATCTCATAGTCTTGCTTATTCTGCACCCAGACCTTCCCTGAGTGCAGAATAAGCAAGTTAAATGTGGCCTTTGATTGGTGAAACATTGGCCAACACATTACATGAGAAAAGAAATGCCCTGGAGCTATGTGAAGCCTTGTGTGCTAAAGATTTTCAAGTCAACTATTCTGGAACAAAATAGATCAAAATAAATTGGAGATTTATCCAGCTTACTTGATTACACGAGGTTGAATGGCCATGACTCTTCAAAGTATCAACAGTAGTTTTCCCAATACTGTTAATGAAGATCTGGTTTTTTTAAAAAAAAATTGGACATTTGAAGTATGCATGTAATGCCTTGTAGCTGTGGGGTGCTGCTGATCCAAAGAGAAAAAGGCTCTTCAGACCGGGGCAACTTTAAGCCTAGTAGACCTCAACTCCCAGGGAGTTCTGGGAGTTGAAGTCCTCCAGCCTTAAAGGTGCCAAGATTGGAGACCACTGCTTCAGACAATGTTGGACTTGCATGAATAGCATTTGTCAGACTTGTCTACTTATTTCAAAACACCTTTCCCACTTTGAATCCTACATATTGCACAGTCCTATAAAGCATGCTGTCTGCCGTTGGTTGTTGACCACCATTCATTCATGTTTACTCCTGTTCCTTTCTGTTGTTGCAGCTCGCTTAAGTGCAAAAGAAGCTGGAGATATGTCAACTCTGTTTGATGTTGGTGGCATTATTGGTATGTTGGATTGATTTCCTTGGAGTTTTCTTTCCATTTCTGCATCAGAGTCTAGGAAAGGGGGTGACGTTGGTGCTGAGAGTTGACAGTCTAGAGCAAGCATGGGTAGGAAGCATTTGGGTGCAAATTCCACCCAAAGAATTTGCAACCTTTGAGTGGTTTCTTCAGTGATTTGCAGATCATGAAGCA
This sequence comes from Masticophis lateralis, assembly GCA_030761175.1. NCBI lineage: Eukaryota > Metazoa > Chordata > Lepidosauria > Squamata > Colubridae > Masticophis > Masticophis lateralis. The sequence continues at coordinate 3,570,708 of JAUDYJ010000008.1, read as the reverse complement.
TTTGTTTGACTCCAAAGTAACAATCAACAAACTCCTTCCCTGCGTTTAAATTTACATTGCTGAAATGAAAGTAGGGCCACCAATCTTGGCTGGAAAAATCTGGGTGAACACTAGATTCAGCCAGCAATTACACTTTTCTTTGTGTTTCTGCTGCTGCTCCATTTCTGCGGGCAACTGTAGCAGCTCTAGTGGAAAGTAGCTGGAAGGAGGAAAAGCTGGAATGAGTTTTTGTGTAAGTGGCCTGGGAGCTCAGTTCTGCCCTGTAAAACAAAATTCTGGACTTTGATGTAGGATCAGCACCTGCCTTCCCCCCAGCTCTTAGCTTTGCCGTCTCCTACTGTGAAACCATACCTTTTTGTCCTACAGGGGGCATCGTGGCCGGTCTCATCTCAGACTACACTGGTGGCAGGGCCACCACTTGCTGTGCAATGCTTATCCTGGCAGCTCCCATGGTGAGTATTCCCATATCACCTTCAGGTTCATGGGTTTCTGTATCATTTTGGGAGGAGTAACTATATAAGCAGATTGTTAGCTTCATGCAGTATTCTGGTTGATCATTGATGGAAAAGCCAGTGTTGAATTAAATAAACATTTCACTGGCAGTTTTTATATACTGCAACCTGATTTGTAAATAGTTCCATCTATCTTTTACCAAATAAGCCATAGTTGGCTGGGATTCTACAACAAGCTAAGCACAATTCAAGCAGCCTTGGCCTATATTTTAAAGGCAAGGTAGCCTCTAAGCCCCTATTCAACTTTAGGTTGTCTTGATGTTTTGAAGCAAAGTTCCCACAATTGCTTGCCTTTAGCCATGCTGCTTGAAATTCATGGAAAGTTTGAAGAGTCCCAGATATTTTGTGAAGATCAAAAATAACTGGAAATATAAAAAGGGTCTGTTCCCACCACCCGTTTGAGACGGATGCTGTGTTCCAAGTTGCTGGTACGTTTTTCTTTATGGATGAATTCTTACTTGTTGCTTTGCTTTTGGTTCCAGCTCTTTTTATACAACTACGTTGGCCAAAATGGACTAGGTACATCCATAGGTAAGAATGCATTACTTTCTAGAGATTTTTGCTACAAATGCATGTTAACTTCCAAAAAGAAAATCTGGACTGATTCTCACATTACATTGACCTGGAGAACAATATTTATTGTTTGATCCAGACAGCCTTTTTGTTCATAAACCAAGGACTACATGTCCTTAGCTGGAACAAAACCTGGTTAGGTTGTAGAGCTGACATACCTCTACTTTCTTTTATTTTTTTCTTTAGCGATGCTCATTATCTGTGGTGGCCTTGTCAATGGACCCTATGCTCTCATTACAACCGCTGTCTCTGCTGATTTGGTAAGGATGAACTTGTTCTTTATTCACTCCTACTACTTTTTGGCTTGCCATCTGAGTCAACACTGGCAACACGCAACTTCTAATTCAGTCAAGTGCAGTTTTGCAGCCCTGCATGTGTGCATTGGTGGATTTTTATTTCATCTTCCCCAGAGGGGAAGCGATACTTTGCACAATTGTAATTTAGTGAATTAAAATGGTAGCCAAACTTCACATACGTGTAATGTGTAGTTCATCCCTCATTTGGCACCAAATGTCAAACACCCTGACTCCTGATATACATCACTATGCATAAATACCTTGCATTTTCCTCTGCTTTAAAATTTCTGGGCTTGAACAGACTCATTGGAATAAGATTTTACGTGCATAGCACAGTGGCTCATTTATTTGGGCACAGCTAAGACATTTCTTTCCACTCAGTATAAACACAACACCTTGGATCAGTGAATCTCAGGAGAACGTAAATTCTTGGCTTAAAGCAACCCAAAGAAGTTGAAACTCAGAAGGAATTTGAAACTTGGAAGAGATCTGATTCAAAGCAATTCTATTTATCCAGCAAATATTCTGGAAACGTTTTCTGATTCTCCCATGGGCCAACCCTTCTCCATAGTAACTATTCATATTAAAAAAAAAATATTTATTCCTCTTTTTGGCTGAAACTGATAAATATCTAGCTGATCTTTATTGCAACAAGAATTGCAATTGTCAGTAGAAGCTGTAGAAGACAAAACACAGAAAAGCAAAGAAATTACACTATGTAGCAAACAAATTATCAGCCTTAGCAAACTTTTCGCACCCTGAGTCCTTCATATAGGATTCAGAAGGCATTTCTTTGCCAGTCCTGAAGAGTAAACTAAAGCTGTTTTACACCCATGGACAAATCAGGAAGATAAAATGTAAGGTATTTTTGAGCTCTGTGAAATTACACACGTACCACACTCATCACAATCTGTTCAAGCACTGTTCAAGTTTTCCTTTGCATTTGTTTATTCATTATTATTATTGTCCACTCCAGGGTACTCATGAAAGTCTTCAGGGAAACGCAAAAGCTCTTTCCACAGTCACAGCCATCATTGATGGAACAGGATCTGTAGGTAAGTAGCCAGATGGCTGCCGATTTAATCCTTGACTACATTTTAAGAATGGTTGGGTTTAGTAAAGATCGCATTAAAATTGAAGGTTTTTTCCATAACAATGAGAAATGGATAGTAACCCTTTCCAAGAGTCTTTTCTTCATACAAGTAGTCCTCGAATTACAACTCAAATTCACAGAACATCAAAACTGGATCATAAATAGCTTTGGGGCTGTCCATAACAGTCATTAAGCAATCGGTTGTAAGTCAAGGACTACCAGTACCTTGCTAATACAATATGATCCATTTTGAGTCTAAATCCACTCTTATGAATGGCTGGCACTAAGTCCGCATTGTCTGGTCCCAGAACATTCAAACAGTTGCACATGCAGGGATATATGTTGACATGCAGACTTGCACCCTTTCCTGCAGTTGTGTCTGCGTCGGAAAGAACGTTTTGAACACATTATCTTGTCTAGGTGACGCTATCAAGTAATTCTCTGCATTGAAAATGGTTCTCATGTTTGGATACCACCCAGAAGATTCCCAAAAGCATTTTGCTGTCCATTGTGATGAATTTATATTTTACTGACAAAGAAATAAAGGGAGTCTGTAAAATATAAATAAATATAAATTGTTGGTAGAATATAAATTCAACAGAAAAATAGTTTGTTGCGAAAGCAACTGCCTGTGAAGGATCCTGGATTGGGGCTAAAAGGCGAAAGCGGGAGCAGTATCCTCCATCCAGGGGTGAAATGCTACCGGTTCATACCAGTTTGGGTGAACCGGTAGTGATAAAAACTATCAGTTTGGGTGAACTGGTAGTAAAACAAAGCTACTGTTTCAGATGAACCGGTATTTCCAACAATCAGCTGTGCCACGCGGTTTATATTCACTAGAAAGCAGGACATCCTGTTTTCTAGTGAAGCTAAATTGCACAGCACAGCTGTTCCCCCGCTCGCTGTTCTACTTACCTTTCCCAAGCCTCCTTTATCCACGCGAAGTATGAGTTTGGCATGCACCGCGCATGCACGGGCAGCGAACCGGTGGCAATCCACGGAGGATTTCATCAGAGGCTCCGTCCCATATTTGGGTAGACCAGGTTGCCCTGATAGACTGCTCTCACCAGAAAAAATACTTTATCAGAAAAAACACTCACCAGAAAAAAACACTCACCAGAAAAAACACTCCATCGTTTCCTTCACAACTCTAGCTAAGGACCTTGTTCGCACCTGGCACTTTATGTTATGGTTTGTATCCACATGCTTGTTACCTTGTTTCCCCTTCTTGCCCTCCTTGGGGATAGCAAACTCTACTATCCTGGAAGTTGTGGACCATCTAGATGACATGAGCTGGACTTTTGTTGGGCTCCTCGGTTGCTGATCTTTTGTGTGATTTCCATTTTCAGGTGCTGCCCTTGGACCTTTGTTAGCAGGTTTGATCTCCAGCTCTGGCTGGGATAATGTCTTCTACATGTTGATTTCAGCTGATATTTTGGCGTGTCTGGTAAGTACCTTTTCAGGAATTTTCTGCTCACACTTAGCAGTCAATTAAATTTGTTTAATTAAATGTGAATGGCAGAAGATGAATTCTTCTAATTGCACTTTAAAAAAAAAAACCAAATTGGGGACCTGCATCAGGAAATTTGAAAGAAGCAATTAATAGAAGACAGTGTATTGGTTGGAGGAACATGAAAGCATGATGTTTGTATTAAAATGAACCAGATAAATGTAATCCACTGTAAACTTTTGCTCAGATCTACAAAATTAATGGAAAAAAATAATTTTGAGTATGTCTTCTGCTTTCAGCTCCTTTCACGAGTGGTATTCAAAGAAATTCGAGAATGGTGTGGCTGCTATACAAGAAAAAGAGGGTAAGTGTTTGAAAAAGCCATATTCCAGATGTTTATAACCTGTGTTCCAATCCTTTGGAAAAGTTCCAGTACAAAATTCCCTAGATTTTCAACATTATGAATCTCATTTTGCTTTCTGAATTCATGGACAACTAATTCTAAACCTCTAGCCATGAAATAAACAAAAATCCTCCTCTCCAAACCTGTAATTTTCCCTTAACCCAGGGGTCTGCAACCTTAAACACTCAAAGAGCCATTTGGACCTGTTTCCCACAGAAAAGAAAATACCAGGAGCCATAAAATCTGGGCGGGCATGGCCAACTCAACTTCACTCACTTCCACCAGTCACATGACACCCCCCCCCCCCAATCATGCCTACCTAGCTCTGCCCATTAGGGCAGAGAACCGGTTGTTAAAAAACACCAGGAACCACAAAATCCTTTTGCCATCTCTCTCTCCCTCCCTCCCCGCTCTCTCCTGCTCTCCCCACCTCTCGCTCTGTATCTGTCTATGTCTCTCTCTCTCCCCCTCTCTCTGTATCTCTCTGTCTCTGCCCTGGCCACTTCCCCATCACCTGCTATCGCTCTTACCTTCTCAGGCCAGGCGAGGAGTGACTGGGAGGGGATGGCAAGGGGCAGGGCCAGCCAGTGGTAGGATCACCTGACAGGGAGCCACAGCAGGGGGCCCAAAGAGCCGCATGTGGCTCCAGAGCCGCAGGTTGCTGACACCTGCCTTACCCTATACCATATGTCCATGATGGCAAACCCATGGCATGTGTGCCAGAGGTGGCATGCAGTGGGCACGCGAGCCATGGCCCCAGTTGAGTTCCACTGTGCATGCACGTGCGCCTCCCGCCAGCCAGCTGGTCTTTGGGTCTCTGCCACGCATGCGTGGGGCACATGCATGCACGGGTGGTGCATGCATGGGGCCGCATGCTCATTGCATTTTGGGGGTTTGGGCGTACATGTGCACACTTTGGGCACTTGGTCCAGAAAAGGTTAGCCATCCCTGCCATATGTTATTATAGCTTTTGTCTGACATTAATTCATCAATAATGTTGGATACAAAATAACTTGTATGAATATATTCACTATTTCTTTCTTCCTACTTAATGGAGAAAAAAATGTGCAAATCTCAAGTATATGATTCTTTCCCACATTAATTTTCTTTCTGTTTTGTGGCATCTTTGAGTTCAGTGTAGTTGTGGAAGTTCTGTGAGCAAAATATGCTTCTGGTGGCCTATTTATATTTTTAAAATTACAAATGACACACTAAAATGGCAGGAAGGTTTGAGAAGTTCTGGCCTTTGGAGTGCTGAACTAATTGAGGAAAGAATTTGGCCCGTTATAAAGCAGCATTCACAGAAAACCATGGCCAGCTCTGAAATAACATGCACGTTTGATAGTAGATTCACAGACACACTCACAATGTAGTGATGTCAGATGTACTACTATATTTTCAACACAAGCTTGAATATGTTGAATTCAGCATAGAACTCACTTGAGTAGGTCACAATTTTCAGGTTGTTTGTTTTGCTAAACCTATCACTCCAAACATGTTGCTCAACAGCTTCATTTTCTTTAAATTCTAAACAGTTTGGGGATGAATGTTAAAAGTCCAGTGGTTGGCAGGCAAGAATTTGGGGAAGTGTACTCTAAACCATGCCTATTCTGAGAGGGTGGTCTCCTTTTTTACTAGAAACCCTTAATTAGTTCACCCAGAAATAAACTAATGAATTGAATGAATTTCAACTTGAGGAAACTTCACATAAGACATCTTGGGAAATAATTAGCATTACTGCAGACTTGACTTTGTCTGAACAATCATCAATGTTCCACAATTATGCTTTGTGTGCTAACAAATTGCCTATCAAAGAATGTTGATTGTTTATTGTCTAGGTGCACAATTGAGATGAATAAATTGAGTAATTTAAAGCACTGGTTCTCAACTTTGATCCTCCCAAGAAAGGCATGGACCATCTTTATGCAAGACAGTGTCCTAGTTAGATTAGATATTTATACATAGCCAACTTAATTATCAAACTACCCAATCATGTACTATATATATTCCATTCTTGCTTGGCCTTTGCTTTTCATACTATTTTCCATCTAATGAACACTAAGGAACTTAAAAGCCTTCCACATCTTAGTAGGTGCATCTGAGGCTCTAATCTCCTAATCTTGTTAATATTCAGGGTTCAAGCCAGACCACCAAGTGTTTTCCATTCTAGTCCTGTTCCCTATTTTTCCTTAATAATCTGTGATTACCAGCAGGAGTGGATTCTACTTACCTTTACTACCGGTATGCAATGGGGCCTTCGCGTGCACTTGCTTCCTGATGACATTGGGGTCGGTGTTCGGAGCCGCCCGCCAGTTTTAGTACCAGTTCTTGCAAACCGGTCCAAACCAGGGGCAACCCACCACTGGTTACCAGGCATACTTGGAGGTCTGGAGCAGTGGTGGGTTACTACCAGTTCACCCTGGTTCGAGCGAACCAGTAGCGGCGGTGGTGGAGGTTCTGCCCACCCGCCCACCCACCCACCCGGACGTCATCAAATATGATATGCACAGAAGCTTCTGCACATGCACAGATGTGGCATGCATGCGAGCAAAGCGAGTACACATGCATGAGTGAACCGGTAGCAAGGGTAAGTGAAACCCACCCCGATCCAGAGGTGGACTGCAAGTTCCTTGTAAAGGGGGAAAAAATGAAGAAAGGGAAAAGGAGACTTTTCCAAAACCAGGATTATTCCTTCTTACTCATCAGTGACCTTGCTTTGGCTCATGTTTATTTCTTTCTTTCTTATATTTTTATACTGCCTGGTTAAAAAAAACCACACATAGCAGTTCCCATCACACTTCTGTCAGCACTCGTTCCCTGAGTCTGTTATTAGAAACACAGATGGCATGTTGTCCTTCCGTCTTTTTTCAACTGACTTTTGTCCTCAGTCTAGGAGCACCTGATTTAAAGCTACTCCTTAAATCAGGCCAAAACTTAACTAAGCAGGGCCCATTTAATAAGTTATGAACTGATTTAAAGGGTAGTTTTAAGTTTTGAGAAGGTTTTAAATTAATCCACAAGCAAGGTACCACCAAAAGAAAGACCCTGTCTCTGAGGGTCTCTTGTCTAAGAAAGCCAACAGGTGCAGCTCAAGATCTCTGGCAAACAGGCAAGTTTCTATGAGATGTTGCTTGGGTGAATGTGCCCGGGAGAGACAAGGATCAATGGGCATTGCCTTTTGCTGGAAACAGTTAGCACTAGCATTGAGAACCACTACTTTACAAGCAAAGAACCCTGCTGAATATCTGCTGAATAAGCAAGTGCTTATCCATCTTGCTCCAAGATACCTAGGTCCATTTTATGTTAATTATATTTGCAGGTCAATCACCATTTTTTGAACAGTTATGCTCTGGGGCCATAAATCCCGGTAAGTCTGTTTCATGCCCCTGGTATACCTTGATAGGTCTCTTGGCTTTTGGTGTCTTTGGTTCCAATCATTAAAGATGTGCTTGACCTTCTCTACACCTTCTTGGAATCTTTTTTCCTGAGTATCTGGTGGTGGAGAAAAATCAAAATATCTGAGAAAGAGCCTTGCACAATGATTAGAGTTCTTGGGCTTTCTGCAAACTTTTCTTGATAAAGGAAGAACTGAACCTCAAGCTTCTGATATCTTCTTTGCCTGCCTTTTGAACGCTAAGTCTAAAATGCAGGTGTGACTCTTGAATAGGATGTGTGAGTGGCACTGTTTGGCCTTGGTTGGGATCCTGAGAGGTTCTCCCAAGGTCTTTCTCACATACCATCTGAGCTGATGATGTTTCTAATTGCATCCTCTTGTGTGTTGCAGCTTTAAAGAATTCTGATGTCGTCTGCCTGGCAATAGGAGTCCACCGAGGCAAGAAGAAACAGCTTTGCCAAGAGGGTTGGTTTGTTGCCCCCCACCCACGCATGTGGGACGAATTAATGACGCTCCAATGTGCTCCAGAGATAAAACTCTCCTACAAAAAAGCTAGCCAGGTCAATCACTGGCTTCACTTTCAGTTTTTTAAAATGATTGACAGTGGAAAGCAGGTGAAAAAATACAACAAGAGAAAAAGAATGAGCATATTTGGGATCTAGTTGGAGTCCCCAGACATTTGTTTTTCTATCAGTTGCCAGATGCATTCCATTTTGTATTTACTATTAGAAGCAGAGAACCAGTCCAGGGTTATTTCTCCACCTGGAGGAAGAAAGAGCTTCAGTCCTCTTGTAATGGCTGCTTCTTCCACAGTCCTATTTTTCATTTCTGGAGATGTTTTTATTTTATGCAAAACCACTGCCAAGTTTGTTTAATTTGAATTACAAGAACAACCCAGGGAAAAGAGGTTTCCTCTTAAGCCAAACACTTTTTTTCCCCTAAAAGTTGTATGTTAATGATAGCTATTTCTACTACAAGGACATGAAGTTCAATGTAAAATAATACCAGGAGCAGAGGCCGTCACAGGGTGACCTCAGAATGGCGCTAATAAACCATCCTTAAACTCAGAAAGCAAAAATTGTGTTGCAGAGGTGAATAATATTTGGGAGAAAAGGCTGGTGAGTTTCAAAAAAATGAGACATGGCAAGCATTTTTTGTTGTTGTTGAACCTGCAAATTTAAGGGACGTCTCGGACGAAGGAAACAACAAGCCACTTCCACAACTCTGTCAGAAGACCAAATCATGTCTCCTATAATCCTTGAAATATCTTCAACTGGAAAGCCAATGGGAGGCTAATGCAATGATTTCTTCTTACTGAAAGGAGGCTCCTTTAGAAGAAATGTTCAATATTCTAACCTCCCTTGCTTATAATTGGCCAGTTGCAATTGGTCAAGTGTGATCAAGACTTCTTGGACCAACTGGATCTAATTTGGACAGACAGGAATGAAAACAACCCATCTTCATTGAGCCAGACTTGAGACTTTGTGCATCTAATCTCTTTTTTCATATCTCACACCAACATAAGAGAGCTGCTGCTCTTGATGCAGGCAACATCAAGGCAACATATTTTGTTGTAAGCTCTGTTTACCCGTTGTCTCAGAGCAAATAATTACAGTGGATGTCAAAGTGTTCACATTGGATGTTTGGAAGAATAGTCAGATCAGCAGAATGGGGGTTTCATGCTGATCTGGGATATACCACATTCCTCTGGGGATGTGTTTGAGTTTGTTGAAGGTGGCTTCCAGGGTAAAACACCTGTCTTCAGATCCTCCATTGCACAGAGATTCCTTAAGAGTTAGGTGGGAAGGAATGCAAGGTTTAAGTCTCTGTGGAGCCCCCCATTCTGCTTTCGTTAAACCTTGCCATTTAATATTATGGAAAAGAGTTTTTCTTCCCTGGAGAAGAAAATGCTATTGAAATTCTAGGGAATTAATACAGGGTGCTTTCTTTTAACTCAGTTATCAATTGGCCAGGGATGTGTTTTGTCTTTCATTAAGTACAGTCGTATTTTCAGTGGACTTTAAATGGTTCAGTCCAGTTTCTATTGCATCTCTTTCTTTAAGTGGTGCCCGCCAGCTCTCTGATTTATCTCAACTCATAACAGAAGGCCTCATAAAGGGAATTTCATCCACCCTTCCAAATTAGTATTTTTTCCCCCAGATTAGTGAAGTCAACCAAGGAAGCTGTAGAGGGATCAAAAGAGCAGTGTCTGTGAAGTTCAGAAGAGAGTAAGTTCAACAGTGCCAAGTCAAATTGGAAAGTATTTCAGCCAAATAAGAACTATCACGAACTCCACTAGCAAAAGTTTATGTCATAACAACTCTTATAGACTTTAGATCAGAGGTATCCAACCTTAGCAACTTTTAAGATCTGTGAATTTCAACTCCCAGAATTCCCCAGCCAGCTATGGAAGAATTTTGGGAATTGAAGTCCACAAGTCTTAAAAGTTGCCAAGATTGGACACCCCTGCTTTTAGATTAATACGAAGCTTTGGATAGTTTATGTAATGTTTACCATCTTGTATGTAGAAGAACTTGCTAGTGATGAAATCTTGTGATGTACTAGTTCCATTCGTGTAACCAGTAAAGACTCGCCATTAATTTTATTTATACCTGTAGCCTACTTTGTTCGGGTTTGCGGAGGTGTGACACTAATGGCCAAGTCTAAAGTAGGCCAGACTCATTCCTTAACTTGTCTGTGTATTTCAACTTTTAATCTTAGTGGTCGGATTTATAGATCATACCAAGCTTGTCATTGGTTTGGTTTGGGCATAGCATTTAAGTGAATTCTGTAATTGCTTCAGAAGCCATGGTTAAACAAACAGTGGCTTATTGAGACTAAGTCTGTAGCCAAATCAGCTGCTTGATTTCTACAGTGAGCAGTTCCAGCCACCATTGATAACATGGTAATAGTGAATTGTAAACAGTCCCTGGACTTGCCTCTGAGTTATCTAACCACTCTTCTCTCTTTTTGTTCTGAATGTCTGTTTAACTCCTTAAATACCATTGGATATCCCCTAGCCCTTTGTTATGTATTATATATATTTTATAAGAGAAGGTTTCTTTAAAGGAGAGTTGGAATACTCTAGCTGAAGTGCCATTTATATCATGGCTACCACCCTATCAGGGTGAGTCTAAGTATAAATAACAGATTAACAGAGTTGGAAGGGACCTTCTGGGTCATCTAGTCCAACCCCCCGCCCAAGCAGGGTACTCTACACCATTTTTGACAGATGGCAGCCCAGTCTTTTCTTGAAAGCTTTCCGTGATGAAGCTCCTACAACTTCTGAAGGTAACTTCTGTTCCATTGTCCTCACTGTCAGAAAATTTCTCCTTATTTCTAGTATTCTCCCCATCAATCTGCAGTGAAGAGTGTAGTCCACAAGGCATTTAGGGCCACTTAGACCAAGTAGCCCCAATTTCTAGAGTGACTAAAAAAGTGGGCCAGGAAGAATTTAGCATTTGATGTTTGCTTTTGATAAAGTCCAGAACAACAACTATTAGAAATTAGAATGTAACACATGAATAATAACCAAACAAGAGCTATGTCCTCATGTACAATTTTTAAGGTATTATGTGGACTGGAAATAAATCAAACTTTTCCAGGCTCCTTTACCTAAAAGAACTGAAATGTTTGTGAGAAGTTTTGTTAGAACTAAGATTGCAATCAAACCCAACAGCTCTGCACTGTTATTATTAAACACGATAGGTGCCAAATATAGTGTTTATGCATAGTACAAACATACAGCATAATTGAATTCACCTCCTTGGAGTTTAGCACACAGAGGAACATTTGTTCTTGGTGTGGTTTTATTAAGCCTGATTCCACCAGCAAGGACTAGGAGGAGGAGATGGAAGAAGAGTGTCACAAAGGCTTATACTGTTAAGTTGTAATTTATTTGAAGCAAATCTGCTAAAGAGAAAATGGGCCATTGGAGTTCTCTGGTATCTGAGAAAAAAACTGGGGCAGAAAAACATCCATTGAATTGTGTTATATTTCTACCAGCTTCTGGTTCAAAAAGAGTGAGCTAAGAAGGACTTTTTGGAGTTGAAGGATCCTTCCAAATTTTGACCCAGGAGAATTAAAAAAAAAAAAGGGGGTGAGACCATCCCATCCTCATTTTGCCCTGTTTGCTTCCTTCTACCTTTAAAATAAATAACTGATTAAGTAAAGCTATCAGTTAAGATTCTTCAATATCTCAGGGCAATACAGAACACTCTAGATGATCAATCAAATCATTCCTATTCAAACTCCAGGGCTTACAAATTGCAGTACATAATCACAAGAAAAAGAAATAGAGAAAATGGATATTGGATTGATGGTTCTAACTAAACTCACTAGGTGGCACTGCTGTTACGAGAACAATCTTAAGAGTTTAGGGAGTTCCAGGATTGTCAAGTTAAATGTATTTCCAAGTAACTAACATCTGGAAAAAAATTTGAACAATTCATTATACATTGGGTGAAGTTTCCGTTTGTCTTTTTCAAATTTACTGTGAATTAATTTCATTGTGTGACCCCAAATCCTAGCCTTAAAAAAGATCGCATAACATTTAAAATTGTCCATTTTCCTTACACTAAAAATACTTTTCTTAAAGGTTGATCAAATTCCATACTTTTTTCATCTTCATGAGATAATGCCAAAAATAGTAATCTTTCTTGAAAGAAGACTGACCTCTGGATCATTCATGATTGGCCTTGTCTTCACCTCTTCCATCTCTGCAATTTATTTTATTTCTTCCCTTTTCAGTTATAGATTTGTGGTTCCTACAAGATATGCAGGTCAATGATAATTTTACAATCAATGAAATTAAGCTGCAGAAACAACAGATTCACAAAATGACTTCATTTTGATCCTCCATACACATAAACACTAAGCACACAAATGAATAATTTATTGTCCTGCAGAGAAATCATTCAAAACAGATATATTTAAAGAAAATTATTGTCAGCTGGCAAGAATCAAGGCTATTAGCAACGAAAATTGTGAAAAACTTAAGAGGTACCTCATGTGACAGTTGTCCAAAAGTACACCTTTTTTTGTAGAAATTTTCTGTAGGAAAATTTCCCCCAACAAGACTTTTAATTGCTTTCTTCAAATATGACCAAATGAAAAAGATTAGTGGATGAAGTGGAAGTGTCCATGGATAAACGAATTGTTGAATGACCTGCATGTAGAGTTGCTTCTGTCTGGTTTCTTTCAGCATATGAGGAAGTCTGGATTTTTTACATCCATTCTTGCCTCTTGCTTTCTGCTGGGTGTTAACATCTTTGTAGCTCAGTTGCTTAGATGAGTTTGTAGTTTTAATGTAGTGAGCACAGATGCAAAATGGGTTAAAACAAAGAAAAGAAGCTCCCTTATTAGAACTCAGGAAAAGTGGAGGATACCCCAAGATTTGTAAAAGAACAGACTTCAGAGGAAGCAAAGTCTGAATGGGGGGCCCACAGTCGACTATTGAGGATCCAGCATCGTGGTTTATCCTGTGCCTCTTAAGAACAGATTGGACCACCATTTGCCAGAAATGGTATAGGGTTTCCTGCTTCAGCAGTGGGGTTGGACTAGAAGACCTCCAAGGTCCCTTCCAACTCTGTTAGACTGTTTTCATCATTCCACCTATTTATTTCAGTTGGATTGCAGAACACAAATGATGCTGAAATAACTGAAGCTATAAAGCCTACTTACATGCATTCACACCTACTGCCAAAGATACACTCGGAGAACAGATTGCCGACTAATTCCAAAGGAGGAGACATGCTGTTATCACACATGCAAGAACGAGTAATGTGGCCTTTTAATAGAAAGTACCTGTTGCATTTTTAGGCTAGAATTCAATTCATTGGGTACAGAGAAGGGAAAATAGATTTAATAGTGATGCCCCACAACTATAAAACAGCACAATCGGACATTTCTGTGCAAAGCAAAAATGATGCAGTTTACAGTGATCACTCATCTATCATTATTCCTTAAGCTTTCTGTGTTCTTTAAACATCCAAAGAAAAATAGAATATTCCAGTTCTTAAACTCATCTGAACTATATATAGGGAGTCCTCAACTTACAACTACAATTTCTGTTGTTACGAGACATTTGTTAAGAAAGTTTTGCCTCATTATACGAGGTTTCCTGTCATGGTTGTTAAGTTAATCGCCACAGTTGATAAATTAGTAACCCGGTTGTTAAGTGAATCTGGCTTCCCCATTGGCTTTGCTTGTCAAAAGGCTGGAAAAGGGGATGGTGTGACCTTGGGACACAGCAACGGTCATAAGTATGAGTTAGTTGCCAAGCATCTGAATTTTGATCACATGATCATGGGGATGCTATAAAGGTTGTAAGTGTGAAAAACAGATATAAGTCATTTGTTTCAGTGCCATTGTAACTTTGAACGGTTACTAATGGACCATTGTAAGTTGAGGACTATCTGTAGAATCAAACTTGTTGAACCATTTTATATCATCTCTTGAACCTGGACGTGCCCTTATCTTTGTCGGTTACACAGTTCATATGACAGACACTTTTCTGAAAAAAATCCTGCTTGGCATGTTGAATCATTTTAAGCAACTTTGATTAATGGGGCTTCCTGACAGGTCTTTGCATTCCAGAGTAAGGGAAGCCGGGGTTCCTCCAGGGAGCCAGGATTTCTGGCTATAAAGGATATAACTGCCTGTTAAAGGCATCAATACCTCTTCGGTTTGTTTTACGGACATCAGCTTCTGTATAACCCATTATACACTTCGCAACTCCCAGTTATATTTGCACCTTTGTTTTCTCTCTTGCTTGGCACTTCCTCTCAGTTCTTTGTTCTATTCCTCTTGCTTTAGGGGACCTTCCTTTCAAATCCCCCCTCTTGAAATATATTTTCAGCTACCTTGATTTCTCCTGTATGAGACTCTGCATGTTGTGGTGAATGATAATGGAGACCTAGAAGCCACCTAGTGAGAAGGGAGGACTCACTGGAGAAGAGCCTAATGCTGGGAAAGATTGAGGGCAAAAGAAGAAAGGAAGGACAGAGAACGAAGTGGCTGGATGGAGTCACTGAAGCAGTCAGCATGATTGGACTCCGGGGCATGGTAGAGGACAGGAAGGCCTGGAGGAACTTTGTCCATGGGGTCGCGATGGGTCAGACACAACTTCCCGACTAACAGTAACAACAAAGAAGACACCTACTTCTTAACAGTCACGAAAGGCAGCAAAGGTTGAAGGATGCAGACTTTGATATAAATGCAAATGACAAACGTCCGCTTTAACCTGAAACACACCAATCTCAGAGCCAGTCTGGTCTAGGGGTGAAGGGACCAGACTAGAAACCAGGAAACTGAGTTCTAATCCCACCTCAGACATGAAAGCCAGGTGGGGGACCTTGGGACAGTCACTCAATTTCAGCTTAACTCACCTCACAGGGTTGTTGTTGTTGTGGAGAAAATAAGAGAAAGGAGTATAAAGGTAAGTTTTCTGCCTTGAGTTATTTATAAAAATAATAAAGATGAGATTTAAAAAATGATTTAAAAGCTCCCTGTAGGCTCCTGTTCCATCTGGAGATGTAGACAATTGAACCTGGGATCTTTGCAATGCTGATGTTCTCTCCCTTAGCTCTGACCATTATGATCACGGCAATATAATTCCCCGCCTGCATCCCCTTCATTGTCTATCCATTTTGTGTCATGGATCTTTCCTTTGGATGAATTCCCTCGCAGGGAGTGAGGTTAAAATGCAGAATCCTGGAGCTTTGATCAGCTATGGTTCCATTCTCTATCTAAGAAATTTACAGTCATTCAGAGTGTACACTGTCACTGAATGCCACATACCTGTATTGGGAAGCAGTTGTCATACCGACAAGATTGATGTTCATCATAATGACACAAATATTTGGATCCCTCAAATCCTCACTGTTCCAAACTTATGTGCTAATAAGAGCTGCTTCTTTTTTTTTTTTCAATTTTGCTTATTCCTTTGTGTTTTAGGACTGTTAACTTTAAACTACCCCTTGGTCCAACCAAATATTAGTCAGGAAACAATCAACTGAGATCAACTGAGAATTCAGATTCTTCTTTCTGATTTGTAGAATTTTAGTTTATATTCTACTGGGAACTAGTTTATTGTTTTGTTTTACTGATGCACGCTAAAGTTTTTTTTAAAACACACACAGAGACCTTTAAATTTTTTCCAACCTTTTTTTTTTAAAAAAAAAACAACCTTCTTTCCCCCTTAATCTAATCACTTATTCCCAGCGGAAGCTGCTTAAAAAACACCACCGAATATTATGACTTGTGATAAAATCAGCAATGTTGCCTGTGTAGCACAGGAGGACCCTCCTGGCTTCTTCCCTGCCCTGAGTTGTCAACTTCCTCAATGCAGGTAGAAAAGACTCCTCCATGCAGCAATTTGCATAAAACCAATTTCTTAAAACCCTTAATTAAAATCTTTGCTGTTTAAGTTTGCCAGGTAAATTGGAAGAACAGTTTTCTCAATGGTGGGAAGCTGCTGACATCTTTCAGAGTAGGCTGTTCGGATCCTTTATCCCTGACTTCACTCTATCCTTTCCTTCCCCTTTGGCACATCTCTCTTCTGTTTTCCTTTCTGTCCTCTTGCTTTGTCCTCTTATCAGTTTATGCTTCAATCTGTTATCTGAGGAAATTTCCCGAATGGACATTAACTTGGCTGACGACAAGCTTTCTTGAAAATGGAATTGTTGATTTCTGAAACTGTTCCCTGTAATTCTCTTCTGAAAACCATTTCAAAGTTCCATTCCACCTCTTTGTGTTGCGAATTTGTTTTAATTTAAAGGATATTTATTTTCATCTGGCAAGATGTCCAAACTTCAAAGCTGAAGTACAAAAGTTGAATGTTGAAACATTTTGCAAAAACCTCTAGGCCCTTGGTCTAAAGCAGTGCTTCTCACCCTTGGCAAGCTTAACATGTGTGGACTTCAACACCCAGAATTCCCTAGCCAGCATTCTGGGAGATGGTCCATACATTTTAATTTGCCAAGGTTGAGAAATGCTGCTCTAGATCAACGTTGCTTAATCTCGCAAAGCTCATAAAAATTAATTTATGAGGTAACTTGTGTAGAAGACAAGAGAACACTTAATATCGTAAACAGAAAATAGCCCTACAAACTAACAGCCACATTGAAAATGGTTAGTTCTCAGTTAAATTAACTTAGAAGACTGTATTTGTTGGAAAAATATTGGGAGACTATTTTAAGAAACGAGGAGGAGAAAGGAGGAAGTGGGAGAAAGGGTGGGAGGAGGAGGAGAGGAGGAAGAAGAAGGAGGAGGGGAAGGGGAGGAGGAGGAGGAGGAGGAGGAGGAGGAAGAAGAAGAAGAAGAAGAAGAAGAAGAAGAAGAAGAAGAAGAAGAAGAAGAAGAAGAAGAAGAAGAAGAAGAAGAAGAAGAAGAAGAAGAAGAAGCTTCTACTGATAAACAGGGAGAGGTGATCACCTTAGGCAGCTGATTGTACATGTTCTACAACAGCTCCTTATTTCTCTTCTTTTAATTATTACTTTATGCTAAAATACATTTTTATTTTTTGTCAAAATATATTATTATTGTGAAATATGAATATCGAGCAACCCCAGTGCTATGGGAGGTCAACTTGACATTCATGTAAAGATTATAAATATCCACTCTGCATCCCAACTAAATCATACCTGTCTTCAGGAAGGATTTCATGTCACCGAATGATGGACAATTCATTCTGCCATGGCCAAGGTGGATGCTCTAACTGGCCAAGGCTCCCTTTAGAAGTAAGTCTCCTTGGGCTGCCAATCCAAAGTCATCCTGCTTCCCCTCCCACTCCTATAATGAATTTAAATTTTATTATTTTGATAAGAAGCAAAAAGAGGGGAGAATGTGATGAAAACCATTACATCTGGATGTCCCCTAACATTCTGTAAAAAAGTCAGAATGGCTACAGGCTAAAAAAGCTTCTCTGGAGATATTCCAGTAGGTAAGGAAGAGAACAAGCAGCCTATGAGTGCATCGACTAGAATGGATAGTCAAGACAGGAATGAATAGTCAAGACTAGAATGGATAGTCAAGACACGCGACATTTGGCAGAATTACAAACTGCAGATCCTCTCTCAATATCTTCTCGGGAGTTTTTTTGTTTTTTAAATTTTATTTTATTGCGATTTATATGCCGCCCTTCTCCTGAAGGACTCAGGGCGGCTTACAAGATAAAAATTCAACAATATGAATTAAGTATGTATTAAAATCCAATTAAAATTAATTAAAATTATTACAATATAAAAAACCCCCTCAACGGGTCAGTCCATTTGATGAAAAAGCCACATCTTCAGTTCGCGTCAGAAGAAGAGGAGGTTGGGGGCTGTCCTAAGCCCGGTGGATAAACCGTTCCAGAGGGTCGGCGCTCCCACAGAGAATGCTCTCCCCCTGGGGGCCCCCAGCCGGCATTGTTTGACTGATAGCACCCTGAGGAGGCCCACTCTGTGAGAGTGCACAAGATGATGGGAGGATGGCAGAAGATGGTCCTGCAAGTATCCCAGGCCTATGCCATGTAGGCTTTATAGGTGAGCACCAGCACCTTGAAATGAACCCAGAGGACTACCGGCAGCCAGTGCAGCTCACACAGGAGAGGTGTTACATGGGAGTAACGAGAGGCTCCCGTAACAACCCACATGGCCACGTTTTGGACTAGCTGAAGCCTCCGGGTGCATCCCAAGGGCAGCCCCATGTAGAGGGCATTACAGTAATCCAATCGAGAAATAACAAGGGCATGAGTGACTGTGGCGAGGGCATCCTGGTCTAGGAAAGGGCGCAACTGGCGCACCAGGCATACCTGTGCAAAATCCCCCCTGGTTACGGCTGTCAAGTGATCTTCTAAAGATAGCTGTGAATCCAGGAGGACACCCAGATTGCGAACCCTTTCAGAAGGAGTAAGTACCTCCCTCCTATCACAAGTGATGGAACCACTAGAACCCGAGATGCTGGCATCCACAGCCACTTGGTCTTGGATGGGTTGAGTCTGAGTCTGTTTCTTCCCATCCAGGCCTGCACCGCTTCCAGGCAGTGGAACATCATGGAAAGGGCATCCCCAGAATGGTCTGGGGTGGAGATATAAAGCTGAGTATCATCAGCATATTGATGATACCTCACCCCAAAACCATGACTGATCTCACCCAGCGTCTTCATATAGATGTTAAAGAGCAGGGGGGAGAGAACCGACCCCTGAGGCACACCACATGTGAGGGGCCTTGGAGAGGATCTCTGTCCCCCCGCCCATACGAACTGTGAGCGATCCGAGAGGTAGGAGGAGAACCACTGTAAAACAGTGCCTCCTATCCCCAGCCCTCTGAGTCATTGCAGCAGGATACCATGGTTGATGGTATCAAAAGCCACTGAGAGGTCAAGTAGGACCAGGATAGAGGAACAGCCCCCATCCTGGGCCCACCAGAGATCATTCACCAGGGTGACCAATGACGTTTCCATGCTGTGACCACGCCTGAAACGTGATTGGTATGGGTCAAGGTAGTCTGTTTCCTCCAGGAATTGAGGGAGTTGCTGTGGCACACGGACTCAACAACCTTTGCTATAAAGCGAAGGTTGGAGACTGGACAATAATTGTTAAGGGAGTCTGAATCCAGGGTAGGCTTCTTAAGGAGGGGTCAAACCACCGCCTCTTTAAGTACGGTGGGGAAGACGGCTTCCCTTAAAGAAGCATTGACAACAGCCTGGATCCAGCCTCCAGTCACCTCTCTGGCTGCAGAAACAAGCCAGGAGGTACAAGGGTCCAATAAACACATGGAGGCACCGAGCCGAACCACAATCCTGTCCACTTCATCCACCGAAACAGGCTCAAACCCAACCCAGCTGTTATCTTCAAGACATGTTACCTTGTCTCCTCGATAAACTCTGCCCAGTCAGAGTCCAACCTAGTCCGGATCTGAGCGATTTTATTTTGCAGAAACTGTACAAAATCCTCAGCTCTGCCCTGCAAGGGGTCCTCCCTCGCTCTATGATTGAAAAGAGAGCGGGTCACTCTAAACAGGGCTGCTGGGCAGTTTTCTGCAGATGCAATGAGAGTGGTGAAATAATGGCGTTTCGCCGCTTCCACTGACACAAGATAAGACCTAATATGGGTTCTTAACTGTGTTCGGTCAGATTCTGATAGGGAGGATCTCCAACCACCCTCCAGGTGTCTTTTCCGATGCTTCATTTCCCTAAGCTCCACGGTAAACCATGGAGCCACCCGGGATCTGCGTCGGGTCAGAGGCCGCAAAGGCGTGATTTGATCAAAGGCCCCCATTGCAGCCTGTTCCCAGGCTGCCACCAGGGCCTCGGATGAATCATGGGTTAAGGAGGCGGGGAATGATCCAAGCTCCATCAGGAACCTTTCAGGGTCCATCAGGCTCCTGGGGCAGAACCATCTCACTGGTTCCGCCTCCCAGCGGCGGGGTCTGATGGAGAGAAAGTCCAGCCTGAGGAGGGAATGATTGGTCCATGACAGGGAGTAGATGGATAAATCCCCCTTACCCCGATCATTTATCCACTGTCCAGAGAGAAAAGTCAGGTCGAGTGTGTGTCCTTTATGAGTTGGGCCCTGTACAACCTGGGTTAGATCCATGGCCATCATGGAGGTCATGAACTCCCGCACTAGCTCAGGTGTCTCCCCAGCTGATGGCAAGTTGAAATCTCCCACAACCAAAAGTCTGGGGAGTTCAACCGCCAACTCGGCCAAGACATCTAGTAGTGCAGGCAGGACTGAGGCTACGCAGTTGGGAGATAGGTACTGTATGTAACCAACAGACCAGACTGAACTCCAGGGTCCCACTTCAAAAGGAGCGACTTACACCCACCTATCTGAGGAACAGTGACCTCCCTAGGGCTGAGACTCTCCCTAATAACTACCGCCACCCCCCCACCCCTACCCTGGAGTTGCGGCGGTGAAGCACACGGAAGCCTGGGGGACATAAATCAGAGAGAGGAACACCTCCCTCCAGCCCTAACCAGGTCTCTGTGATGCAGGCCAGGTCCACATCCTCCTCTTCAATAAGATCTCGCATGAGGAGGGCCTTATTCATCACGGATCTGGCATTCAAGTACACCAGCCGGAGTCCAGGGCTCTGCACTCCTACACCACTGGGGGAGCAGGGGGAGCCAAGGGGGCAGGAACGCACCACCATTTGGACACAGCGGCAGTGCTCTCCATATCCCCTCTTCTCACATCCCCTGCCTCTCCCAACCATCACAGGAATTGGAAGACACTCTCTTCACCGAGCCTCTACTTTCCCTCCCCCTCCCTTCCCCCACAGCCATCAGATGGGCCAGATTGCTGAACCATAAGAGCCGCCCCCGGCTCATTCCTCGCCACCCGCCTCCCGGGTCTCCATAAAATTTGGTTAAAAACTCTAATTAAAAAGCCCCTCAGACCCCGCTTTGAAGCATGCCACCACTCAGGGTTCCAAAACCCATCCTTGAGGTAGGCCTTTGATAGATAGGAAGGCCACGTCCACGAGAGGGGGGCATCTTGCAGTGAGACGAAGTCCGCCGAAGTATAAGCCAGTTGAAAAATATGGGAGGTAGATGAAAGGCGACTATGGGCGCCAGAGATGGTAAAGCAGGAGAGGGCAAATGCAGTATAATTGGGCGTGGGGAAAGCAGGAAAGTCCACCGCTCTCTCACAGCGATAAAAAGTCAGATCAACTGTGACGATTTTATCCGGGGGAATTAGCCGCAGCCGCCCTCTAACAACAACTAGGCAGCAGAAAAGCCACCAGCGGAGTCATGAATCATTCCCCCGGTAATGAAGCAGCAGTAGTTATCCAGGACTCTCAGCACCCACACGCTCGCTGTCCCTCTCCGCAGCGCCGAGACCGATGGGAAGCAATGGAAAGGAGGCTGAGATGTAACAATCCAGCAACAGAGAAAAGGAGATCAGATGGCGATAAGGGGGGTGATGATATGAGGTCCCAAAACAGCTGAAGCTGGCAAAAATAGACTGGCCTAAATCAGAGTCAGGGCAGCAGTCAGGGGAGGTCACTAAAAAAAGGCGGGGGGACCCCAAGGAAGAGACAAAGATGGAAAAATTGCCAATTCCCCTTCAGCCAACTCCCAGCACCCCCAGATCTTCTCCAGGCACTCTCACCCCTGCAGTCATGTCCTGTCCTCTCAGGGCAATTATTGCCCAGATTTTCCGTGGCCTCAAGTCACTTAGGGGATTATAAAGTCCCAGCAAAATAAACAGCTGGGCCATGCATCCCCGCCGTCTTCAATTGGAGCCGACCGCCACTGATGCGGCCTAAACATCGCCGCCGTCGCAGGTTTCGCTGCTATCAGCTCATCACGTCCCCCAAGGGGCCTGATGATCCTACATTGCCACCACAGCACCGCAGGGTCCTGAACAGCTGAGGGCAGCTTCAATGCTGACAAGGCCACGCCAATCAGGCTGTAAGCTCTCCGCAGCCGAAGTGCCATCACCCTCCTAACGGCGCCCAGCTGATGCAATTTCTCTTTTCTGTCCCCGGGTCATCTGAGAGCCTGTCCCAATCAGGGACAGCTCATCCAAACCACAAAAGTCTCAGCATGCCAGACAGGGGGCCAGATGATGGAAAATCGGCCTCCCCTGCACCTAAATAGTCGATCCTTTCACATTCTCTCATCAGCAGATATTCCGGAGGACTGCCATCTTGCACATGCCTAGTGGCTCCTTGATCCTTCTTCCTTATCCTTTCAGAAAACAGTAGCTAAAGGATTAGATCCACCCAAGAAGTGGCTTTGGTAGTATTCTAGCAGGGTCTCCGTGTAACTGGAATACAGGTAGTCCTTCACTTATGACCGCAACTGAGCCCAAAGTTTTTGTTGCTAAGTGAGTCATTTGTTGAGTGAGTTTGGCTCCATTTTACAACCTTTCTTGCCACAATTATTAAGTGAATCACTGCACTTGTTAGTCATGCGGGGAATCTAATTTAGTCAGTGGGGAATCTGGCTTCCCCACTGACTTTGTCAGGTCAAAAAAGATGATCACATCACCTGAGGACACTGCAACCATCATGAGTCGGTTGCCAAGCATCTGAATTTTGTTCATGTGACCGTGAGGATGCTACAGCAATCGTAAGTGAGAAAAATGGTCATAAGCAGGGGTGAAATGCTCCCAGTTCACACCGGATCACCCGATCCGGTAGCGATGGAGGCGGGTGGTTCGGAGAACCGGTAGCAAAAATCCCTGCCCCTCCCCCATGCCCAGTGAACTGCGCGATCATCAAAGGCTTTTTAAAAAAAATTTTAAAAGCATTTTTTCAACAACCTCTTCGGCCGAAAAAATGCTTTTAAAAGTAAAAAAAAAAGCCTCTGATGATCCCACGGCTCAGCTGGGATCGTCAGAGGCTTTTAAAAGCATTTTTTCTACAACCTCTTCGGCCAAAGAAGTTGTTTAAAAAATGCTTTTAAAAGGCTCTGACGATCCCAGCTGAGTTGCCTGATCGGCAGAGGCTTTTAAAAGCATTTTTTTACAACCTCTGGCCGAAGAAGTTGTAGAAAAAATGGTTTTAAAAGTAAAAAAAAAAAAAATTGGCCATGCCCACCCAGTCACATTGCCCCCCACCAACACCAAGCCACTCCCACAGAACTGGTAGTAACAAATTTTAGATTTCACCACTGGTCATAAGTTACTTTTTTCAGTAACGTTGTAACTGATTTACAACAAACTGTTGTAAATCCAGGACTATCTGTACTTTGTCAAGGTAAATATTGAAAAGAGCAAAGCAGAGATAGATCAGATTAGTATCTGAAAGGGTCATCCAGCAAGTCAAAAATGCTGGACAAAATTACTGTCAAGGTGCCTTGTCCACAAGATTTGAGCTTGGCCCGAAGGCTTCTGGACCCAGACTGAGAATGAAACACATTTCCAGTTGTACCAGAGAATGTTTTATATGCTACCCTGATCAAGGAATCCCCAGCAGTGCTTTATGTAGCAAGTGGGCCAGTCCTGTGCTGAGAAAATAAAAGCAAACCTTTCAGGATATTACCCTGGAAATCTTCAGAAATCAATGGAGCATGTCTGTCTCCCCAGACGCTCTTTCTCGGACCATAGGGTTGTGAGACTTAAAACAGAGCTACTTGACAAATTGCAGCAGGAGGCTGCAGAATTAACACATTTAATTAAGCCTCTCAGGGCTCAGACCAGCGGTATACGCTGTTCAAACAAACAGGGAAAGGAAAGAGCTGAGCTACCAACTTTAGCATCCTTAGGCTAGAAAGATGGCAAGAGTGTATTTTCCTTGGAGGTCTTGTGAATAGGTCAATGAGATGAGATTTCCCATCAGTATTATCTCTTCCCCCATCAGTGAGAATTTTTTTAACCAAAAAGCACAAACAGCATGCCAAAACCTGGTCCATGCAAACAAGCGAAGCCCCGTCCGCAGGATGCAGGCGGCATGTGAAACCATGCCACCTCCTGTCTGCAGAAAAATCTCTCTCCATGGAACCGGTCCCTGTGCCCAAAAGGTTGGGGGCCTCTGTCCTACTCTTTGCATTGACCTCAGACAGTAGCAAAGTGTGTGAAAAGGACCCCATCGCAGGTGCCCATCCTAACCATGAGCCATGGTGGTGCAGTGGTTAGAATGCAATATTGCAGGCTAACTCACTGCTCATTGCCAGGAGTTTGATTCTGACCGGCTCAAAGTTGACTCAGCCTTGCATCCTTCTGAGATCGATAAAATGAGAACATAAATTGTTGGGGGCACCATGCTGACTCTGTAAACCCCTTAGAGAGGGCTGTGAGTGCTATGAAGCGGTATATAAGCCTAAGTGCTATTGCTAACATCAAGCACTGAATAGAGCAGAGGTCTTCAAACTTGGCAGCTTTAAGACTGCCAAGTTCAGTCTTAACTCCCAGAATTCTCCAGCCAGCCTATAGCCTATATAGGCTGACTGGAGAATTCTGGGAGTTGAAGTCCACAAGTCCACAAGCTGCCAAGTTTGAAGACCCCTTGAATGGAGTATCATCATCACTATTGTCAGCCATTCAGTTGTGTCTGACATCTTCCCAATTACTTGGTGTTGTCCCAGCCAGCTCTTTTCAAATGTGGAAACCAAATTAACACCCACTGAGTCAAAGATAGCTACTGTCCTACACATAGTCATATTTTGCTCTTGTTCCTGCCATTGTTTCAGGATGTAGAATGAATGTAGTTCAGCCACATATAGACCTAGGCCTGAATGAAGTTGTCTGTTGTGGCCTGTCGGCTGCCGACCCCTCCAGCAGCTGAATCAGATGAGGAGACGGTGTGGGAATCAGGGCTAGCATCAAGGCAACCTGAGAGCTCAGCTAGGTCCAGTGCCTGACGCACGGATGCATAGAAGGCAGAGGAGAGGAGAGGAGTGGAAATCTATGGACTGATCCTTGGGATGGAAGAGTCACCGCTGCTAGCGAAGCCCAAACCTAGCTTTCAGGATAAAAGACAGGAGTGGAGATGAAAAGGTGTGGCAGACAACTATTCATTTCCCTGCCGGACAGGCTTGTTAGCCTGCTGTGAGAAGAGGGAGGGAGGGAGGGAGGGAGGGAGGGAGAGAGAGAGAGAGAGAGAGAGAGAGAGAGAGAGAGAGAGAGAGACTTTTTGCCAGGGCTGTTGGGGCTCATAATAAAGGGAACATTTATTTAACTATAGAGGGTTGTAGTGTTTGGGAGCTAGGTCAGGACATTCTCTCTTCAAAGATCATAGAAAAATCATGCTTCCTTTATGCTTTTTAATCCTAAAAATATGCAGGTTGGACACTATGCAGGTTGGACACAGTCTTTTTAATAGAGGAGGCCTCCTTCAGTGCCATTGGGACCATAATATTATAGATCATTATACAGGTTGATGAATTCCAAAAGTTTAATATTGAAAGCATAATTGAGAGCCAGTTTGGTCTAGTCTAGTGGTTAAGGCACCAGGCTAGAAAGCAGGAGGCTGCGAGTTCAATACTTGCTTTAGCCATTGGGTAATTTGCAAAAATAATAAAGGCAGGATACAAATAAATAAAATTAAATAAGTGATATTTATTATTAATGAGTAATTGTAATCAATAATACAATTGATTAAATAATACTTGAGACTTAACAGTATATAGAACAATCAAACAATAAGCAATTATAAGGAATCCATCCCCTCCAAATATCTGAGGCTTGTAGCATATAAGCCAATCAAATCAGCAAGTTAATACTCATTAGAGTATTTAAAACATTCGATATAACATCAGAAAGGAAAAGAGTTCAAAGATGGGGAAGCAGATTACAAGAAGTGATTCACTTCAATAGAGCACGCAAAGAGATTATCCATAAACGGGAAAAGCAGAAAAATAAATCTTTAAAAATGCAACATTAACGCTTCTTGGAACATCAAAACAGCTAGTTTTAAAAACTTTACTCTGTAGAAATGGAGGCAGTTTTGTAAGAACACTGCCATGTTGGTCTGTAAAAATATTGTTAAAAATGAAATTAGAAGAACCAGGATCTCTGGAATTTGTGATGCCTTGACAACACCTCTCCCCACTTGGGTTTTTATGGCTTTCCAAGTCATCTGATGCCAATTAATATGTGATATGGAAGCACCACTAATCTATTTCAGGAATCTATCCCTGCTGGGTTTTTAAGTATTCCTTCGTTGGCCAATTACTTTCCCACTTATTTCTCTTGTTAAAAAGAAGGTTCAGCTATTTTAAAATTATCCTTTCAGGTTTTTATTATTATTATTATTATTCATTCCCAGGGCAAGTTTCTAATGAAGTTAAGAAATTTTATCTATAATCTTGTTAGAGGGAGCCCTTCACCATCTCCCATACTTCTTTATTAAGGGAAGAAAGGTAGATGAGGTCTTTTCTCCATTTCGAGTTGTTTGCTTTACGCCCTGTTAAAATCATTCCATGATTAATACCACCAAGATGGACACTGGAATTGCCTGAGAAGGATGACCAAAGAAGAGGATCAAAGCAAGAGCACAGACCCTGGAGAGGTAAGTGGAATACTGAGAAAGAGATCTAATCTGTCTGAAATATCCTTAAAAATAGATAGAGCAAAAATGTCATGCACAGTGGCATACAATGATAACAAACCTATAGAGACAGTATCATGAACAATGAGCCACCATTAAGGCTGATGTAATTCCACAATTTTGCAGGTTCATGATATAACTATTGCTATTCATTTAATTTCATTCCATTTATGTACCATCTAATGTCTCAATGACTCCTGATTTATAATTTATAATCCTAATCATAAATCAACAGTTACAAACGTTCATAAGTAATGATCCACAAAATCAATTAAACATCCATAATAACATAAACAAGTCAAATAATAATATAGGATTTGCTACGTTCGGCTTCTACATTCTATAGTTGAACAGATCTAGAGATCTTATGCTTATGATCAAGACTCTAAAATTATGTGATATAGGTTGTAGTCTGATAAATGCAGGGTATTTTCCCCCTTGCCAATGTATTTTTTATGTTTTTTATTATGCAAATATTTTCCATATTATAATATTAGCTATTTTTAGTGGGAAGGCAAAATATTTAATTTTAATATTTAATTTAATGTTAAAATTTAGTTATGCCTTAGCCTACTGATTTCAATTAGTTTACGTCTTTAATACCAGGTGGTTTATGCTGGTTAGGGATTATGAGAATTGGTCCAACACATACGGATAACATTAGACTATATAAAGTCCTGGGCATCTCATTCATGGAGAATAATTGCAATTAATGTGAATAGAATTTTAGAAATGCATTCATAGGCATATTAACATATGAAATCCAGAATCCAGTAGAGCAGTTTGGCAGCTTTGAGATGTATGGACTTCAACTCCCAGAATTCCCCAGCCAAATCTGAGTTGAAGTCCACGCATCTTAAAAGCTGCCAAGGCTGAGAAACACTGCATCCAACAAAGGTATGGATATTATCTGACATCACTGTTAAGGCACTACTTTCTTCTTTGTGTATCAGGGCAGACATAGAGCTGAACATTATCTCTGCCAAACAAATATGTTAGATGTAACCATCGGAACAAATATATGATATTGGTTGCTCAACTGTGATTTAGCAACACTGATCATCTGTTGGTGAAGAAAAATGATCTGTTTCAGTTTTGTCCTCCTGGAACAATTTGGCCAAGAGACTTCTCAAAGGGATTCATTAGTATCTCTCACCTGTATTACACAGGCGGAGTAGACAATAAATAAGCCCTGGGGGATCCATTAAATTAAATCCAATAAATACAGAAAGTACTAAAAAGAAATTCACAAGCGAAGTTTCACCATACAGAGCCTGGAGGAAAACAATCTGGTGACAAACCAGATTGACGTTCAATCATTTCACGTGAATGCATTTTTATTTGTTTAATACAGTGTTCTGGTAAATGGGCAGTTACCAATACTGCAACACATGTTTTATGGGATTGAATCAGCATTATCTGAACTGTTATACAAACACATCTTCATACAAATACATTTTCAATTAA
This sequence comes from Masticophis lateralis, assembly GCA_030761175.1. Classification (NCBI taxonomy): domain Eukaryota; kingdom Metazoa; phylum Chordata; class Lepidosauria; order Squamata; family Colubridae; genus Masticophis; species Masticophis lateralis. The sequence continues at coordinate 3,542,534 of JAUDYJ010000008.1, read as the reverse complement.
CCAAAGTTACAACACAAAGGGGAAAAAACAAACTTAATATTCACAATACATTTGATTGTACTCATTCAGCTGTATCTGAAACTTCTCGTATCTTGAAGGAAACTCAAGATACTGTATTATACAAATTCTGTATTTGTGAACAATACTTTTTGATTCATTGAACTGAATCTTGTGTCTTCAGTCACAGGAATGGGAAATGTTTTTGGAGCTAAAGTACCATCAAGGACTCGCAGCTGATTATTCTAAGTGCTGGATCTCAACGGTTTGGCATATACAGGTTGCAGAAGGTGGTGAGTCAGAAGCAAAAACATGCATCCCAGGAAAACCACAGTTAAAACGAAGAGCAGGATGAAACGGCCAATGAAGAAGGTGTCTACAACCTGAGAATATAACACTGTTAAGTCACAACTGTGGCTAGAGATCTCTTCAGCATTAGATGTCATTAAACTGAAACGTGTTGCATCAGTCTTGGCAGGTGCTAAAGCTCTCTGCATATTTTCCTGACAACTGAGATGAGTTGGCTGGGGACTGAGAGCAGGGCTGTTTCATTTGAAAAAAATGCAAAGAAGAGCAACTAAGATGATTAAAAGGTCTAGAGACTAAAACATGAAGAACGGTTGCAGGATTTGGGTTTGGCTGGTCTAGAGAAAAGAAGGAATAAGGATTAACAGTATTCCAGTATTTGAGAGGCTGCCAAAAAGAGGGGAAGGGAGGGAGTTCAATTTATCCTCCAAAGCACCAGAGGGCAGGACAAGAAACAATGGGTGGAAACTAACCAAGGAAGGAAGCAACCTGGAATTAAGGAGAAACTTCCTAACAGTGAGGACAATTAATCAGTGGAACAGAAGTTGCCTTCAGGAGTTGTGGCTGCTCCATCACTGGAGGTTTTTAAGAAGAGACCAGACAGTCACTTATCTGAAATGGTATAGGGTCTCCTGCTTGAGCAGAGGGCTGGATTAGAAGACCTCCAAGGTCCCTTCCAGCTATTCTGATTCCTTTGTGGACCCTTCACTTCTACAATAACTTCTTTGGGGAGGCTTACTTGATACTTACTTGCACTAGCTTTTCGAAGGGAGGGTTGGTGCGGGTTTATTCTCCCAGACTTTTAAATCCTTGGTGCCTAAATCTACTTTTAGTCACTAGTATTTTTTTTTTAAAAAAATAATAGGATGATTTTATTTTATTTTATTTTATTTTGCACTGCTTTGATTTTACTAATTGTATTTTTTTTTTCAAATTACAGCAGTGGCCAAAATTGTGGAAACCTTTTGGGAAAAGTGTATTTTCTAAAACTAATAACGCCACTTTTTTTTGGAGTAGTACCATAACATTATATATCAGTGGAAAGATAATGTAATCAAGAATGTAATGCAATAACTTTTATTAATGATTTGCTGTTAGAATAGCAGTTACAGTATAAAGAAGAAAAGTGAAACACATAGAAAAAATGAGACATACAAAAATTATCACTGTCAATTAATAGTTGGGTAACCTTTAGCATGAATTACGGCCTTACAATGTCTTTCCATACAGTGAACTAAGTCTTTTAGTTCCGCAGCTATTCTAATGTGAAACCAAGATTGAATGATTGCTTCTATTAACTGTTTTATTGCTGGGTCGCTTCTGACTAACAAGCCTCTTTAGTCAACTCCATAGATTTTCAATTGGGTTAAGGTTTGGGCTATTCCCAGGCCATTCTAGCAGTGGAATAGGATTATCTTGAAACTCAAAAAAAAAAAAAAAAAAAGTGGTGTTATTAGCCATTAAACCTCAAAAATACACTTTTCACAAAAGGTTTCTACAATTTTGGCCACTACTGTACTTACTAAAACACAACTGAAATGCAGCACATAAATAAGCAAAATAGAGAAACACTATGAATAGAACAACACTGTAAGATATGGTCAAAAACCTATTAAACCTGCATTCACTTCTTACTCTAGGTCAGTGGGTCTCAACCTTCCTAATGCTGTGACTCTTTAATACAGTTCCTCGTGTTGTGGTGACCCCCAACCATAAAATTATTCCTAAAACCATTGAAAATATGTGTTTTCGGATGGTCTTAGGTGACCCCTGTGAAAGGGTCGTTCAACCCCCAAAGGGGTTCCGATCCACAGGTTGAGAACCACTGCTCTAGGTGATCATATCCTACCAGGAATCCGTAAACCCAAAGATGGACAATCATGGCAACTTTGTGACCCGTGGACTTCGACTCCCAGAATTCCTGAGCCAGCAGGAAATCTGGGAGTTGAAGTCCACAGATTGTAAAGTTGTCATAGTTGCCCACTTATGATGTATTTGTCATCCCCTTATGATGTATTTATAAACAGGGCAGAGGGGGATAAAAGGAATTAAAAACTTTTGATTGTACACAAAAAGACATACAAACATGCCAATTCATGCTTCGAGTAGGAAATGTACAGTGTATGATCCAATTTGTCTTTACCCCAGCAAAGAGAGAAGCAATGCAAAAATCAACTTTTCAGCTCCTGGGCCTGCATGATCCTCTGTGTTGAGAGTGAAAGCAAGTTTCACAAAACAAGATTAACGAAAGTTTGACCTTTCCTGGCTACAGGACAAACCTCCTGTGGGTGATATGTTTGCTCATTCCGCAAGCTTTACTTTTTAATTAGCCGATTAGCACATTGTGGGTGCTGAAAACTCTGTGCAGACATTATCGATATTCTATTGTGCTTAACCTCCTGCTGAAATTAACTCTAAAGATACCCCAAATGACTCTTCTATAATACTGCCCTCTCTCTCAACCCACATATTCTGGTACCCTCTTTCCATTGCTATTCCTGGCTCTGAAAACCAAGGAGATGCATGAAGGGTAGATTTATTCTTGTTTCTACCCAAACCAGGGGTTCCACTTGCATCTTGAACTTTATCTAACACTCAGTAGTGATTGCCCCATCCCAAATATCAAAAAAAAAAAATCTACCAAACTATCAGGTGTTTATTGTTTGCCACTGCTACACTAAATTAGACTCAGGAAACATGGAACAATCTAAACAAAACTAAAGAGATACATGAAACTTTTACAGATGCTTTTCCTTCAGAAATGACATTGACCTCCCTTATGGAGAAGGGCTGCATTGGCTGTCCCTCAAATTGAGGTGCTGGATAAAAAATCCTTAGAATGTAACTCCAGCTAAGGCAACGGTCTGTGTTACACAAGTGTGCTGATGGCAGAACTGGGCAGGAACCTGGGCAGGAAGGAGTCCTGCAAGAAGCACAACACTCTCATCATCAAGGAGAGAAGGACAGAAGACCTTGAAGAATGAGTATAGAATTTAAAGAATTTGACTTGGGAAATCTATGGGAAAGAGGAATCAATTGTCTCTAAAGTTGAACTGAGAGAGACACGCACACAGCTCTTAATAAAAATTCAGACTGTTTTGGAGGGTTAATCTAGCAGCAAGTAAAAGCCTAGAGGAATATTTGATTATTGGTGAAATCTGCTGGAAGCATCAGCTATGTTAATAAAAGTGTGATTTATTGTTAAAAGGTAGACCTATACACGGTACTAAAGAAAAGATGAGGAGGGGATTAGGATGTACTCTAATAAGGTGAAAGCAGAAGCCAAGGATTGCATGTAGAGGAATAAGAACCAACTCCTGAGATCAAAGAAGACAAGTTGTGTTCATCACCATTCAGGTTATTGTGACATCCTCAATGCTCTCTGAGTTTGGTGGTTTACTTGTGGATGTTTCACTCTCTGACTAGGTAACATTATCAGTGCTCAAAGTTCACATCTTTACTGCCATTAATTATGGAACTTTTTTTTTTTGCAAAAGATGATGGATCTTATTTCTAGATTTAAAAATAGTATTTTTTTTAAAAAAATCTGAAGCTTAGACAATTAAGAACTTTTCAATGTGGAAGATATTTTTTTAGAAAAACTACAATACAGCATCCATTTCCATTTCCCTATTTAATTGTAGGATTAGTTGTCTGAGACTATGAGAGGCAAGTCATTAAGTAATGGCAGATATGGGAGAGTCCCATAAAAGGAATAGCATTGGATTGAGCGATGAAAAAAAAAGAATTCATGAAGGGTAATTTTCACAACTTGCTGCAAATTATAGCACAGAACACTGGCTTTAAAGTTCAAGCAAAACCTATATTGGCTGACTCTAATAATAAACAGCAGCCATAATGGCTAGTGAAATTTTTATATTGAAACAATATTCAGCTGAGTGCCAACTATTAGTAAGTAAAGACAACACAGTCATTACTCGTTATTAGTCTGACCCACACCAGATTTATAAGCAGCAGAATAGAATTTCAGGAGACAGGAAGCAGGAAATTGTATGAATCCAAATCAAAGCTTCAGAATGCAAATGTAATTGTGTGGCCCTGTTGAAGAATCTTTTCATCAAAACAAGAAAAGAGCTGAAGCATAAATGAGACAGTATCTCCAAAAGTTTAACAAGCAGTTATAACCGAACTTTCCTTTTTAAGATGCAACGGACTCCTAGAAAAGCAAGGCACTCTGTGTCTAATGGGGGAAAAAAATTCTATGAATAATACAACATGGAAGTGCATTCCCTTTGCAAACAAAGCTTAGTGTAAAAGCATTTCCTCTCACTTAATAAGGTGAGAAAGCATTCTTTCTGAAACTTCTCTTTCCAGCTTAAATACTTAGGTTTTTTTCATGCCTGGGGATAAAGAGCCATTTAGTTTCAGATTTTAATTTCATTTTCCTGTTGCCCAGATGTCTCTTACTGCCTTTTTGATTTCTTTAGATAAGACACAGCACAAGCTTCACAAATGCAAAATTCACTTGGCAAGTCTTTGTAATCAATGGGAGTCCTCTAGTGCCTGCTTCTGATCACAGAATGGGAATTCAAACAACTAAATCAAGTGGCTTGGTCTTTCAGTTAAACTTGATAAACAATCTTCACTTTTAACATCAGACGACTAGATTTTCAGGCAAGCAAAAGAAGTTACTTCGAGTATTTTTGATTATGCTCAAACAACTCATTATGAGAGGCTGCTTCATTTCCCTTTACTGCCAGATACTTGCTTCAAAATAGAATCCTATCCTTGAGCCCTTAGCCTGCCATAAATTCAATCTGATCCAAGGTATCCACCCACTCTTAGTCGGAGTCTTTGATACCCAACTGCCAAGCCAGCCCAGAGCTTCTAATAACTTGGGGCAGCACTAGCATTCTAACTCTGGTTCTTACTGTCATCACCTCTAGCAATGCTTCCCTTGTTCTGGCAGCGGTTGAGAAACAGGCAATTAACTCTCTGCTTGGGGTGCTGCATTTCATTGAGACTATACTTAGCCCATGTGCTCAATCAGCTCAAAGACTGCATTTGCCTTGGTTTCATCCACAGCTGAGACAGAACATGTTGATTTGCAGATGCTTTTACCTTGATTTCTATAACTGGCGCGGGAAACTTGCCGGCTCGAGGAAAAAGCAACAAGGTTAAAGTGATGATCACAGCAGCAAAGAAAACGAGAATGACTGAAAACCTAGAGAAATAGAAAGTTAATGCAGAAATCATCACAATATTTGAACACTAGCATCTCTTACTTGTATATAATCTACATCAGTTCTTGCTCATAAGCCAAATATTAGATGTACAGGTAGTCCTTGACCTACAACAACTGAGCTCAAAATTTCCATTGTAGCAAGGCAGTTGTTAAGTGAATTTTATCCCATGTTATGACCTTTTTGCCGCAGTTAAGTGAATCACTGCAATTGTTAAGTGAATCATGAGCTTATTAAATGAATCTGGCTTCCCCCATTGACTTTGCTTCTTGGAAGCCAGCTGGGAAGGTTACAATGGTGATCACATGATCCCAGAACAGTGCAACCATTTATAAATATATGACAGTTGCCAAACACTCACATTATGATCGTGTGACCATGGGGATGCTGCAATGGTAATAAGTTTGAAAACTAGACATAATTCACCTTTTTTCAAGGGGTGTTGGAATTTGGGTCACTAAATGAAAAATTGTAAGTCGAGGAATGCCTGTATGTCTTTACCTCTCTTGATGAAAAAGAAGGTAAACTCTGGCGTTTCCCTTTTCCCCCCTTCCAGCCAGAACATAACTTCTTCTGTGAACCCTAAGAACAAGGGCCATCAAGTCCAGGAAGGGAAAAGGAAGAAGGCACAGGAAGTGCCTGCCATCAGATTATAAAATGACAATTTAACATTTAATTACACATTCTCCTATTTTTTATGCTTCTAATCAGCTTAATTACTGAAATTCGCAACTCTGAATTGATCTGGGAAGGATCTGTCTTTATGTCAGGATAATCTAGAAAATGAATTGTTATGTCTTATATTAAGTAAACATATCTGTCAATTTTCATTTCATGCAACTTTTCAGAGTACCTTTTAATAATCTCTCCTGCAAAATCACATTATTTTCTGACAACAAAGTGCAAAAAAATTTCAAAAATTTCTTATGCTTTCATCCAAACAATATTAAAGTGATGTACATTAAACTTCTGGTTTTAAAAAAGGAACACCGTGGTTCTTTAAAGTTTAATAGTCACCTTCAGTATTACAGGAAGTAATTAATTCAACTATTTCCTAACCTTGTAGACTATGAAATACTTACAACAACCATAAACAGCTCTAGTTTGGCTCTATTACTGAAATACTAAATATGCATAAGCAATGTCAGAATGCTCCATTCACTTGAGAAAAATTGACCTATTATTGAACAACTGCTTATTACAGGCTCTAAACTCTCATTGAAATGTCCTTTCCAGATATTCAGAGAACAGTTCACTAGCAAGTCAGAATGAGGGAAAAAAATAGAAAGTGGAGTTTGCTATATAGCACAGAGTGAAGACGTTTCAAATTGTATAAAACCTTTGCTACTTCAAAGAATGCTTTACATGTGACACTAATACAAAGAAACAATGCCAGATACAATTAAGAAAACTCACAGAGAACAACAGGAGCATTAATGAGAAACAGCAGGTGCCCAATAAGAGAAATGATTCTGTTGAAAGGATTGAATCACTTTTGTACACAGGTCAGCAGATCAGTAGTTAACATGGTCACGTGGGACCATTCCACTGGTCCAGAAACCTGCAACTGCAACAAGGCAGGCTGTGTAAAATTTCCTTGTTAGGGCCAGACAGTCTTTCATCGCAGCATTTTGCTACAGCCAACTTAAGAGCACAGAAATTGTGTTCAACAGTGGAAAGAAACAGAACCTGGTGAACGAGCAGAAGAAATGCTGGTGAGGCTTCCTGGAGACTGGATCATACTCTGCATATCTAAGAGCTATTGCCCTGACAGGTAAACATGATCATGGATCAACATTAGGAAATTTACAGAGCTAACACTCCAGAGAGTTGAATGATCTAATTTTAAAAAATCACCTCATTGCTGCTCAGGTTACCAGCATTCATCACCATGAAAAGTCTCTTTGTTAACATCTCATTTGTATTATATAATACTATGTCAGGTTAAGAATCTCCAGCATTTGCACAAAAATCTCCTGCTTTCTTAAGCCTTGCCTGAAATTAATTTGAAGAGCAGCTTCCCCTCCATTTATTTTGCTAGTAATAGAGATCTCACCTAGCAAGTCCAGCAGCTCTGGATAACAACATGCACAGCAGTAAAGTCAAGACCCATACCACTGCCAAGATGAATACTCCAGGCCCAACTCCAAGTATTGTACCAGTCATCCTTTTCTCTGAAAGATTAAGAAAAGTTAAGGGAAGCTTCATGAACCATTGTTATTTTTATTTAATGTGTTTAAATTGTCACTTCTTTCTCCATCTGCACCAACAGTCCTCTGTTTTCCAAGCTGCATGGCAACCATGGAAGGAAATAAACCAATAGATGCCATTCTTCTTTGTTGCTTCATTTACTTAGGTGCTGTGCTACTTACTGGTATTTCCTTTCCCCCAGGAAGCACTGGATTGCATAGGTGGTTCACATGCATAAAATTCTCCCAGGCCTGTGAAACAAGGTTAATCAAAACCAGGTAACATATCATGGTTGAAAAACAGGAAGAAAAGGAAGTACATGCAATCATCGACTTACTACAATTGAGGCCAAAATCTCTGTTGCTAAGCAAGACAGTAAAGTCAGTTTTGTCCCATTTTACGACCATTCTTGCCAGTTAAGTGAATCCTTGCAGTTATTAAGTGAGTAACACAGCTAAGTGAATCTGGCCTCCCCACTGATTTTGCTTGTCAGAAAGTGCAAAAGATGACCCTGGGGCACTGCCAATCATCATAAATACATCCCAATTGCTAAGCATCTGAATTTTGATCTTGTAACCATGGGGATGCTCCAATGGTCGTAAGTGTGAAAAACAGTCACAAGTCACTTTTTTCAGTCACTCCATTTTAAACAGTCACTGAATGAATGGTTGAGTGGAGATTGCCTGTTGCAAAAATCTGATCATTCTTAGATGGCAGCAAAGAGTCTGTTCATGTGGATTTTTGCAGCCCAGCTCTCCAAGTCCAAGGGAAAAGCAGCTCAATGGCTGTATTTTCACATAATGTTATCTTATGCAAGATTCCCAAATAAATCTGCTGAATCTGCACAATGCACTGTACTGAGCAAGGCTGTTGCATTCACACAACACGGTGCACCAAAAGACAGCTGGCTGCTCTGCTGTATCCAACTCTGTATCTTTTAAATCAGTGCCTCTTCCTGCTTTTAATCATGGCCATTAAAGGGGAAATACTTCCAATTCCCCGTCTCTTCCCCTCCCCGGATCAGTCAAAGTGGCCCTCAGGGCACAAACAGGATTAAAAGAAAAGGTTGAAGGAATCAACAGTGTAAATCTAGCAGGCAGAGACCATCCTGGTCAAAGCTTTCCCGGTGGGATTCTTGCCTGCCTTAAAGGAAACTAAAAACATTTTTTTTTAGTTAAGGATCCAGCCACGAGACAGAAATAATATCAATAAAACTAAAACAATAAAAATAAGCGAGCGGAGGCCTTCCACGCGCGAGCGGACCTACCCCCAAACTCCTTGTCTTCCGAAAGCGGGCAATCTTAACCAATCCCGGGAAAGCTTTGAACGAGATATTTCCCGGGAGAGCCAATAAGCGTTGGTCTTGCTTCTTCACTGTAGGATCGGATCGGCGGTTGCTCGGGGCAACCCGAAGCCTCGCGGACAGGCAGACGGAGAGAGCGCGAGCGCGCCTCCCGTCTCCCGTCTGCCTACCGATTGGTTCAGAGGAGGAGCGGTTTTTCACCAATCGCCTTCGCCCGTACGGCGTGACGTCATCGCCTTTTCTCCCTCTAAATCTGGGATTGTGATCTTTTGGGAGTCTGGCAGAAAAATCGCAGGATTTCTTATGTGAATCAAAGCTTCGCCCCTCGCCTTTTCTCTCTCTTTAATAAGAAAAGTTATTTACAATATAAACTTATGCCTTTTCCTGCCCAGTTGTTAGCTCACCTGGTTGAAGAAACAAACAAGCACAATTTAATGGCAATGAAATATGTGCTAATTTAGCACTCAGGATTAGCTAAAAAAAAAAAAAACCCCACCAAATCCTGGCAAGTCAAAATGAAGCACCTGCAAGATCAGGCTGCAGTAACAGAAACAACAAAAATTAATTTAATTTTTTGTTAATTGGTTCGATTTATATGCCGCTCTTCTCCGGAGACTCGGGACAGCTTACAATGCCTTAAGCAATAGCCTTCATACTTTTGAATATACCTGCTTAGTAGGGCTTTCAGTCCCCCCCAAGCGGTGTTCTTTTTATACAAAGTCAGCTTATTGCCCCCACAATCCGGGTCCTCATTTTACCTACCTCGGAAGGATGGAAGGCTGAGTCAACCTTGAGCCTGGTGAGATTCGAATTTGCAGTAATTGCAGACAGCTGGCAGCTAAGTGCTATTTAACAGCGCTTTAGTCCACTGCTCCACCAGTGTTCCAAAAACAACAGCTCTCTCTCTCTCTCTCTTTCCAATTGGCGTAGATATTATCTATGTGATGTTTAAGGTGTTTGATAAACTAGAATACAAAATCAGCAACATGAATAGGTAATTGCCCCGGGCCAAATTTGGAAAACAGATTCTCCTTTTGGGGAAAGGCTTTGTTAAATGCTTCTGCTAATTGAGATCATTCTTCAATTATTTTTTCAGCCCACTTTGGCAAGAACTTGCTTGTGCGGGTGTATGCATGTGTTAAAAATGTTATAAGAGGAAAACATCTCACACTTGTTTTGCTTATTTTCAACATTAGAGAACACCTAAAATAGAAACACTTGTAATATCCATTTGAGAAAATTGCCATCTGTCCTTTCTTTTCCCACTTCAGAATTGCTATCCTTCTGGTTTGTTTTAAACTTCATTGGAACATGTTTAAATAATACAAGATCATAGGAGTTGCTTGGATTCTGAATATCAGTGGTCCCTGACCTTTTGAGCACCAGGGACCGGTTCAATGGAGTGAGGTTTTTCTGTGGACCGGAGGGGGTGTGTTTTTGTGTGCTGTGGATGGGACTTCGCTTATTTGTGTGGCCTGGTTTCTGGCATGCTGCAGCCCCATGCCAGTCCACAGACTAGGGGTTGGGGACCCCTGCTCTATATTATCCCCAGGCCTTCTCAAAATGGAAAGAATTCATTTTCTCCTTCGTGTATTTATCAATTGCTCATTGCTAATCTTATGTGAAATATATGCTTGGAGTAGAGGGTTACAAGAGTGGGAGAACAGTCTGTGGCTTCTTGGAAGAACTGGGACCAGCCATTTAGGATATAAGATGCTGGACTAATTAGAACTTTGACACAATATAGGTGAATGACAGAGCCAATGGCAGCATAGAAATGGAAGGCATGGAACATGGATAGTTGAATCCATGTTCCATGCAAAAGTATTTTAGCAGTTGCAGTCAAACAGATGAGCAAAAGAAAAACATAGATTTATTTCATATGTAAGGAACGGGAGGGTTCTACTTATCTTTACTACTGGTTTGCAGCGGGGCTGCGTGTGTGCGCGCGCTCTTCTGCATAAGCGCAGAAGCATTTTGATGACATCGGGGTCAGTGGGCAGAGCCTCCCGCCGGTTTTACTACTGGTTCTATAGAACCGGTGCGAACCGGGGGCAACCCACCACTGGTAAGGAACCAAAATGTAGTGATAATCTTTTATTTTATGCCCAGTAAATACGCTCTGATCCTTGGGCAGATTAAACCATAGAGTAATAAAACATCATCATTATATAGATAAAAGTAATAACATTTATTACAACAAAGCGACAGATGAAAATTGCAATGAAACCCATATCAGCCAATAAAACAAATGTGTTGCTTTTGGGAAGATATTCAGAATTTTCAGTGCTAATGCTGAAGAGGGCCTTTACTGTATTCTCTATTTATTCGTTTTCCTAGGGTGCTTGGAAATATCCTCAAATGAATATCTCTGAATTTATAGGTAAATGAATGTCTGAAATGGTATAGGCAAGGGTTTCCTGCCTCAGAAGGGGGTTGGACTAGAAGGCCTCCAAGGTCCCTTCCAACTTTGTTATTCTATATTAACAAGTTTTCTTTTCTTTTATGTAAACTGAGAGCATATGCACACAAGCCAAATTCCTTGTGTGTCCAATCACACTTGGTCAATAAAAAATTCTATTCTATTCTATTAGCAAGAAATATCCTGATGATGATGTTACCTCGTCTGGTAATGAAACGTTCAGAAACTAAATTGAAACAAGCTTGGAGAGCAAACCTGCCAAAATCTAAAACCTCAGCTACAAGTATTTTCCATTATTTCAAAACTATATCATAGTTCAAAATCTTAGCCAATTCGACCAGTAGTGTTTAATCTTTGTTGCTTCTCTTGCTGCAAATTGCATTTGTATCTGGAATGCAGACAAACAGCCCCTGCTCTGAGAAGACCTCTTCATTGGGCTAGATTACTAAACAGAATATAGGAGCAGGATATATGGTGATCTATTCTTGCTTTGACAGAGCACAACCATTTCGTGATCATACCCCATTCTGTTCCCATTAAATTGCTTCCTCATCTGCTTTCCTACCATCCTCTGAATTTGGTACAGTGGAAGTGAAATAGACTCCTAGATCTGGATGATTCACTTAATCAAAAACTGCCAAATATCCATTTAAGTATGAACAATTTATCCTCCCCGCTGGGTGAATTTGCCAGTACTTCATAAGAAATGCCCTGAGGGATTGACTGCCTCATAAATGCTAATATTAAGACAGCTTCAAGAATAAGTCTTTACTTTGTGAAAATGAAAGATTATTTTGACCTTTTTCAAATTTACACAGGCAATGAATTTCTCTGTTGGATAGATAGTTCTTTTAATTTAAAGTTCTATTCCCTAAAATGAAGGATATCAAGTTTCTGAGTATCGGATCTGGAGATTTTTACTGCAGTTTTCTGAAGACTAACCCTCTTATTATCACCTCTCACTACAATAAGAACCTTGCCATTACAACTGAATGAGGAACCAAGCTCCTTACTTCAGGCTGAATAGCTAACACCCATCTCTAAAATCCTCAAATTGTACTGTGACAACAGTTGCAGACAATAAGGAAGATGACCTTGATGGAGATGCAAGCTCTGTTACCAAAGTGATGAGGACTAAAAAATATCTAAAGGGCATAACAGGAAGGTAGTAGTAATCACAAACAGCTCAGGCAAACTGTTCCGTAATTTACAGGAGTATAAGAAAGGGCAGGAGGTACAGCATAAATTAAATTTAGAAGATTCTGATATTATAATTAATCTCATTAAAGTAGATTTAGTCTTTTTGTGGAACTGATTTTTTTGGTTTTGTTTATCTATGGGACTGACAACAGTAGTACATAGGAAGCCATCTATAGGTGTAATGTGATTATCTACAATGTGAAGACTTCGCAATGATGCAGTGGTTTTGACATTACACTGGATACATGTAAAATCTCTGCTACGATCACCCTGTATTCATGCAGAACCAGCTTCTCACATAGCCCGGTGACATCCAACGTACAGTGATATTTGACTCAGAACAGGTCTGCTCATCGCTGTCATGTTGTGCTCAATAAAGAAAGCTATCAGGTGGACAAGGCTACTCTTACATAGATAGTTCCTCAAAGTGATCTGCATGTTTAGTTTTTATTAAAATGAGAAAGCTAGGAATGTTTAGCCTTGACAAAAAATATGAAGTTGTAGAGGAGCACAGAGATGGCCTTGAAGAAGAAATTCAAGCATCCATTAAGCCCAGATAGATAGGAGAGGAAGAAGAAACTCAAGATTGCCCCACTTTGATTGTCTTTATATAAGGGTGGAGAACAGGAACTATTAACAGGCCTTCAAGAGTCTCTTATTATTCCCTATAACAAGAAAGAAGAGTTACATTCATTTGTAGGATGTCTGTTTCCTGATCTCTTCCTCTGAAGGGCAGACAGCAGTGGAGGAAAGGTATGATAGGAGACTTCAAATACCTGAACAGATCTCACAAAGAAAGTGTCAAGGCTTGTTTTATACAGTATACAAGTAGTCCTTGACTTACAACAGTTCAATGACACTGAAAAATGTGACTTATAACCATTTTTACAGTTACAACCTTTCCAGCATCTCCATGATCAAAAGTCAAAGCAAAACTCACTTAACAAATGTCTCACTTAACAACAAAAATTTTGGGCTCAATTGTGGTCGTAAGCCAAACACTACCTGTAATTTCCAAGAAAGACATGGAATAATAATCTCAAAATACAAGACTGCAGATTCAAGCTGTCAATGTTAGGAAAAACTCCCTAAAATAATTACAGTTCAAGAATCAAATCAAGAAAAGAGGTGACTTTCCTTCATCGGACAAACAGTTAGTCCTTGATTTATAACCAGTTTTGAGCCAGTTGCCAAGTGTCCAAATTTTGATCATATGACCATGGGGATGCTGTAACAGTTGTGTGAAACGTGGTCATAAATCACTTTTTCGGTGCCATTGTAACTTCAAACAGTCACTAAATGAATAGTTGTAAATCAAGGACTACTGGTATTCAAGAAGATGTTGACTCAGTTCTAACCAGCCTTTCCAGCTCTCTGAATCCATTTTTGTTTTAACCTTTTCTTTTGCAACACAAGGCCTAAAATATCCAAAGGTTCTCAAAACTTTATTCTCACATCATAAAGAGGAAAACTCCGTGCTACTATTGAGGGGAGATTCTTTGGTGTTTATCTTCTTTTGTTGTGGTCTTAATCAAATGCTGAGCTTTTAGAACACCTGTACAACAGAAGTAGAATAATAAAATAATTAAAGCTGGGCATCTTTTTTTTTAAATCACAACAGCTGATGTTACATCTAAATAGAAGTGTTATGCTGACAGAAAATAGAAGACCGTGGTGCTAATTTTAACAAAGCAGAATAAATACAGTATTAACATAATATACTTGCGTTCACTTCTTAAAATGGCATTTCACAGTGGTTCCATGCGTTTCCAGTTTACAACATTTTATGATATTATCTACAGCACTGAATTTATAATACTTTGAACCATAGAATGTTTCACTTTTGCCTTAGCAAATTAACTATAGTGACCTGTCCAGATGTAGTAATTGTTGTATATGTCTATTTAACAGATCAAGCTTTATCTATTTTATCAATTATCTAGGCAACTTACCCTAATATTAATTTACACTTAACCTTTCCTAATTTACTGGATATCTAGAAATTAAAAGGCGAAATTTTTCCCTGATAAACTCCTTGTTTAGATTAAAGCAGTAGTGAAATGTGGCCAGATCTATCCAGCTCATGTGAATCAGTAGAAGCGGGAGACTCTGGCCACCTGCTGGGATGTCATTACGTCCCATTTTTTATCGTCTGCACATGAGCAGAAGGCTCTGTGTATACGCAGAAAAGGCACGCACACTCCCATTCCCGAACCGGTAGTGAAGGAAAGTAGATTTTACCACTGGATTAGAGGTTAATTTTTTCTCTTCTAAGATAAATAATTCTTAGTAAAAAAAACCTTGCAAAGGACATTTTTTCTAAGGTCAAAGACAATTCTAGATAATTGTAGATTTTGTATTTTTAAAAATGGATGCCAGCTAAATAATAGGCCTCAGTTAAAATACGAACTACTCAGAACAAACAATTATTATTTCTTTACCCCTGAAGATTTAAAAAAAAATATTCCTGGGGAATCTGAAACCATCACAGTACCTAACATATTAATCAGTTCTAGACATCTCAAAAATCTTCATGCTAGTTTGTGATATTTTGATAGTCCAGGTAAAAGAATGCTGTAATGTAAAGTTTGAAATTCAAGAGAGAGAGATATCATACTTGGATTGCAATGAGCGACCCTAAAATTTGAAGGAGAAGGAAGGACAAGAATAATAATTTTCACTGTTTATATCTTTGTAATTGCTTCTTACTTATTTGAACTCGCATCAAAACCCATCAAGAGATTATTGTTAGAATATCCATCACTGATTTCCTCATAATGAAGACTAGTAAAGAATTTCAGATAACAAAATCAATGCTAGAAGGAATATTGGGCATCAAGTTCAATCCTGTTCTACCGTAAGTATAGGACCTGTACTAAACTCCCTAATAAATATCCATCCATCTTTTGGACATTTGATTATCCAAGGGTCTTCAAACTTGGAAACTTTAAGACTTGTGGACTTCAACTCTCAGAATTCCTCAGCCAGCCTGAAGAAGAACCCTTCTTCCAAGACTTCCTGCTCTCTTCTAAACAACTTATATTTTAACTGTTCCCTATTTAACTAAAACATTCTTCCTTTAATTACCACTCCTAGTTCTAGTACTACCTTTAGAATAACAAAGAAGTCTATTCTACCTGAAGGTGGCCATTGGCTTCAGGTCAAGTCAGCATTTAGCATCAACCTGAGTATATAAAACCTTAAGCCCATGCTGTCCCCATTTGTCTTTCTCCCACTCTGCTGGGGATGTGCAAAGGTATAATCACAATCAGCACAAGGTGATCAAAGAGCTGATTTAAATCTCTGCAAAGGATGCTTTAATTAACGGAAATTGTATGGAAAGAAAGTGAGTTGAACAAAAATAGCAAATTGCATTGTTACCGTCTA
This sequence comes from Masticophis lateralis, assembly GCA_030761175.1. Taxonomy (NCBI): domain Eukaryota; kingdom Metazoa; phylum Chordata; class Lepidosauria; order Squamata; family Colubridae; genus Masticophis; species Masticophis lateralis. Next base: position 3,526,525 of record JAUDYJ010000008.1, on the reverse strand, counting down.
AGCAGTTTGCATTTAGAGAGCAGCATCTCGTGCCTTGAGAAAAGGAGAGGAAGTGCCATTGTGTGAGCTGTTCAAAAGCTCTGTCCTTGCTCCTTTTTTTGGTGTTTGTTTGTTTAATACATCTCTATAATCTGAGTCCAGTTGTTTTCCCTTCCCACCTCCACAAAGTAAGTTTAACAAAACGAGGCAAGAGAGCCGGAAATAAAATTGGGAGCCTTCTGCATTGTGTTTTAACGAAAGCAGTTTTGATATGGTGATGGAATTGTGGGAGAGTTCATTGTAAATCTTCAAAGTCAAGCAAAGACTTCTTTGCTGTTATTCCTAGGCCTGGTTTCTTTGTTCTTGCCACTTATCACAAGACCTTGAATAATGAGAATGTGCTAGCTATTTATTGTAGATGATGGGGAGGAAAAACGACAGCAAGGGAATAGGCAGGAGAAACCAAGTTTCTGAAAACATCTAACAAACAGAAAGCTTCCAGACATCCAAAGTGTATTCAGGTGTTGAAATAATATTAACTATTTCTCTTACAGATGGATCCTTAATGGAAAGCAGAGGCTGAATAGTAGATGTTCCAGATGTTCTTCAAATACAGCTCCCAGAATTCTTTGTCATCTGCAAAGGTGAATGGGAATGAAAATTGAGCAAGGCCATAGATTGCACAACCGAAGAACAAAATTTATAATTCCAAAAGTCCATAATAGCAAAATATCTGTGGTTGGATAGGCCTACTCTCTTATCAAAATAATAGGAAAGAAGAGCATGACTAATCAGAGTACCCAGATTCAACTAGTGAAGCTAAAAGGAAAGTCACTAGCCCAATTACCTAAGAATATATACAAATGTATGCACACTGTAAAAAAAAATAGCTGAAAAGGTTACTGCTCTCATCAAGCAAAGAACATGATGGATGAAAAAAGGAGGTTGTTCATAGTGCCACACTGAGGGACTTAAAGGTTTAAGAGAAAAGATGGGTTTTAGATCTGAAGGAAAGAATAGAAGGAGCAAAAGAATCATAGAAAAGCGCCCCATGCTTGAAGCTGTGGGAAAAGATACAAGAGTTGATCAAAACTTCAAGAGACCTTTGAGATACCACTTTTCAGGGCCTGACATGACTAAGATTTCACCTCCTTTCTTAGCACTTTAATATGCTCATTGGACAAATCCAATGCATCCCACCTATTGTAAGCCGTTTGTGCCATGGGGCACGATGGCTCAGTGATTAAAGATGCTGAATTTGTCAGCTGGAAAGCCGACAGCTTGGGTTTGAGACCCGAGTGCCATGTGAGGGGATGTCCCAGCTCCTACCAGCCTAGCAATTAGAAAACATGCAGATGTGAGTAGATAAATAGGTACCACTTGGGTGGGAAGGTAAGACCATTCCATACGCCTCGGCATATAGTCATGCTGGCCACGTGACCATGGAAGCGTCCTGGGTCAACACTGGCTCCCTCAGGAAGGAAGGGGAGATAAGCACTGTCCTCTAGAGTCAGACACGACTGGACAAAGGAAACCTTTATCTTTACCTTAGGATCCGTATCAGCCAGAACTGTCTGATTCAGGTTGGAATAAATTTATTTCTCCCTCTGCCATGGCTTATTTAAAACCACAGCAAATGGATATTCTCTTGTAAATAATTTCAGCCCTGCAGAGTTTACGCACAGTCTAGTTTCTCATTAATGGTGACTGATTGTGTTTCCATTAAAAAAAAAAAAGCTCTTTGGATATCCAAAGATTCAAACCAAGAGCCCTAAGAGATAAGAATGAAAGTCACCTAACTGGCCGAACTAATTGTTCACTTTTGCTTTCTCTTACAGGTGAACTTTGGCAGTCCATCAAAGTTATAAACAACTTAATTTAATTAATTAAATTTAATTTAAATGCATAAATTTCATTGGCTTCTCCAGCGTTCTTTAAAAGTGTTAGAAGGCCAGCAAATTACCCCATAACTGATTGGGGAATTCTGAGAATTGTGTGTTTTAGATCATCTGAAGGGAATTACCAGGTTCAAAAAAGTTGAGGTTGTGAATGCTACCAGCGATCAGATATTTTCAGACTAGAGTTCCCATTATCCCTGGACTGAGAGCAGTCCAACATGTGCATCTCTAGTGATTCTTCACCCTGCTCCCCACTTGACAGTCCTCCAAAGGAATACATGATATCTTCCAAACTTTTTTTTTTTTTTTTTGCACAAAGATATAACTTTGGAATTTATAGTTTTAGAAGTGCCGTTCTGGCTTGATCATCAAATATTAGAACGAGAAGAAACAAGCACTGATGCAAATAAAGAAACATTCTGCTGCTGATTTAAAGACTAGTGAATTGCTAAATATTTTTATTAGCTGCTTGCTGGAACTAATTTCACGCCCTGTAGATATGGTGCTTAACTGGAAGTAGCGTTAAATTATTCTCTTCTAAAGACTAACTTCTCTTTGCCTTCTCAAAGCAACCACGAGGTGGCGGGCTGTCTCTCCAGCTCTCAAAGAGGCAGCCTAAAATCAGAGTTCCATATGGACCACTTTGTCTCCCAATTAAAGCAGAGAGCATTGGGATAAGGAGACACTGCATTCCTCTCTTTCCATAAATTAAGCCTTTAATTTCACATAAATTGTAAATTCTAAGCGGTTCTATTTTCCCCTTATTGTTTTCTCCAAAGTATTTTCTCCCTACGGGTTCGCCACCTGCAACAAGAGACATTGTATTAATATTCAGGGTGGAGGAATCTGAAGCTCTTGAGATGTTGGTGCACTACAAGTCCCAGCAGCTCGGTGCAGCATGCTCAGTAGTGAAAAATGGTAAGCGTTGCCGTTCAGCAACATCTTGGAGGCCACAAATTTCAGCTGAGATATTCTTAGAACACCAGCTAGTACATAATCGGCATTCCTGTTTTGATCTCATAATAGATCATAGCCATTGCCAAGGGAACAATGCAAAGGCTTTTCTGGCAATGTCCAGATAAACTAATGAATATGTTTGTTGAATGTTTAGAAAGAAGTGGAGGCAGAAATGATCAGATTGCAGCGAAAGGCTCTACATGGTGATGGGCTGTGTGATATTATTGAGAAAAGGCACAAGAAGTTAATCCAGTCATCCTGGAAGCCTCTTCTGGCAGTGTCTTCATAATCACCCAGCAGAGCAGACAATATGCAGGTTTCACATAACTGTTTATATATGTGTGTGTGTGTACATAGGAAACTACATATTCAACATATTCTAAAATTGTAATACAAACATAAATTATAATTATTGGAGAAAACTGCAGATTCACTATATAATGGGAAGGGAAGGGAGAAGTGAAGTGAGGAGTAAAAAAATATTCTAGAAAATATATAATAATCACCTAATTAACTTAATAAATACTCTCCGCATAAATGAAGCAGAATCTATTAGAAACATCTCAGTTGAACCAGAAAGTCCTCAATGGACTCTGAGGTATTCAGAATTTTTGATCAACACATTTATGTTGGATTGATCCATTCACCAAACAACGGCCATGCTGCGAATCTCAAAATGCATTGACAAGTCACTAACTTCACCAGCCACAAAACACCCAGTTACCTCAAACCAAAATGGTGGGTGTGCTTCCTACCACTTGTCCTGGGCCTGCTTCCTACTTGCACCTTTGTTTTATTCTTTCTTTTTTCTGTCTTAGACACACTTAGACAACCCTGAAGTGTATTGAAAATGAAGATGATACTAAAGGCTGTCACTTTGCTATGAAGCATCTCAGTTGCTTCTACTCTTCTTTGTTCTCCATTGTCATGATCATCTATTTTCAGATAGATGATGGAAAAATTAGTGGGCACTGAGAGATGTATCATCCTAATTGTGGGGTGCTTTTCCTAGTGTAGTTTGCCTGGTACTACTTGCTTGCTTTTTCAGTCAAAAACTTGCTTGTGGTACCAGGTCATTTTAAACATCTCTCCACTTGTTGTTTTACTCTCTGTGACCCCAGACTGGTGATCTTGACCAGCTGCACTTCTGTCCTGCATGTTTATTATATAGTTGGTTTTTCTTTCTGGTTTATACTTTTAATCCGTTCTGCAAGTTACATGGAGAACTTGGCAGTCGGGCATCCAATAATGATAAATAATAAATAAAATGCATGAATTATAAACCTGTTAAAATTAATTAAAACAGTGAAGCCTCTGAGGCATCTGTGACATTTGCCCTGAGCTTCCCATATTTGCTTTAAAAAAAAACTGGCCAGATGTTTACCCATTCTAGATAACTAAGGCTAGCCACTGTTTTAATTTGCCTTTCCACAACACCCAAAGTTAGCATCTTCCAGAGCATTATGGGAAATAAATGGTGGCTGATTTTCATCACCTTGGACTTCTGAGAAAGCTGCTGTTTTTCATTCTTCCTGCTTTCAAAAACACTTTCATTCAAGTATTTTTGAAATAAATATTTATTTATTTCCTGCCTTTATTGTTTGACAAATAACTCAAGGTGGTGAACACATCTAATCCTCCTTCCATCTCCTATTTTCCCTACTACAACAATCCTGTGAGATGAGTTGGGCTGAGAGGGACTGGCCCAAAGTCATCCAACTGGCTTTCATAACTAAGACGGGATTAGAACTCACCATTTCCTGGTGATTGGCTCTAAGTCTTTCAACTGGCTTTCATGATTAAGACAGGACTAGAACTTACCATCTCCTGGTGATTGACCCAAGGTCACTCAACTGGCTTTCATGGCTAAGGTGGGACTTGAACTCACAGTCTGGTCCTTTCTAGCCTGGTGCCTTAACCACTAGACCAAATTGGCCATGGAGCCCCTTCATTTTAACCAATCCCCCTTCAAACCTTGTGATCAACCTATTTCAGTTCTACTTTCCATATTGCCATTGTTCCTTGCTGCATTTTGTGTTTTCCATGAAAGAGAATTCTAGTAATGTTCGTAACCAGCTCATGTTCAAAACCAACATGTAAGCAAAAATAAAACCAATTATTCATTGTGGTAGAGAGAGATTCCATCACATTTATTTTCAACATTGGGCACAATGCCGGCTTAATTTTCCTCACAATTTTTCCTTGCGATTTGTATTTGTTCTTTAACTGGCCCAAAGATAAGATTTTGCCCTTTTCTAAAGCAAACAACAAGGAAAAGAAAGTTCAAATAATATAACAGTTTTGTAATGTCTCCTCTGGGGATAAGTATATTTCCCCCTTTCTCACAGGAGCTCATTTTGTATTATCTTTCTCTTGCTGATGGCGGAAATCAATTTTAATAGAACTGACAGGAAATGAGGATGTAAAACTTCAAATAGAACAAATCCTGCAAGGTTCAGAAATAATAAAATGAGATATGAAGTCATTTTAAAAAAAGTTTTAAAAATCTGCTCTGTTCAAACACACAGCTTTCTGGAAAGATCTAACACAATAGCTTTTGCTGACAATGTCTCTCCAATAGTTTAGCCAGAATATGATATTATAATGATAATGTACTGCGGAACTGAAATATAAGAATATAAATATAAATTGGAAGCAACTTTTTAGGACAAGGATAATAATTTCCTATTTGGGGAAGGCGGTGTGTTTGTGAGAGAACACCGTATGGTAAGAAACATCACTTAATTTATCTTATGTATAAATAAATCTAAATAGTCCAGCCAGAGTTTGGATTTCTGCCATGTTTTTGATACAGCCAATTACAAATCATGCTTACGTGAGTGTGTATTACGATCCCTTAATATGTGAAGGTGGGGGAGAGAGAACAGAAAAGTTAATAGAGAAGATTAATTTCAGAGCAATTCAAAATTAATCACCTGCAATAGGTCCGTCTGAAGAATATCCCTCTTGAAGCACTGCCATTTCCTTTGCATCCTGTGGGGGGATTAACTGGAACATGTGTGTAATCAATAGTTTATACTTTATGGTGTTTCGAGGGCTTAGTAAGGACAGGGAGAAAGGCATGATTCAGGATCAGTTTCGATGTCTTTTTATTGGATATTAGATTTACAAGAATATTTCCCACCTGCATATTCGATGTCAGAGAGAACAGAACTGGCTTGTGGCCAGATATTTTGTGGTGAAGGCTTATGGGGGTGGAGAAGCACTGAATCACTGAAGATGTGCCAGAAGATAAAATGCAGGTATCCTAATCCTTTTGAAAGAAGTAATTTGATTACATTTCTTCTCGGAGAATGATTCAGTAGATCACTGCCGGTACAATTTTCTTTTGATATTTTCCCAACAAAAACAGCAGCAACATTTTTTTTTGGTTCTCACTCTCTCTCTTCTTTTTTTAGCATGATAACCACAATATGATGAAGTAAGCTAAAATTTCCATGAAGGAATAGGCCAATTGAGTCAGGAATGCTAAGTAGGAGACCTGCCAACTTGTAGCCTTAACAACTCCATTGGGCCTTCAACTCCACCTCAAAAATTCTCTGTAAGAGATGAGTTCAGTTTGCTAGCTAGAAATAGTCTCCTTTCCAAATCACAAGGACTTTTCAGAACCCCAGAAGTGAGGGTGCCTTCTTTATGGTGTAGGGCAGTGATGGCTAACCTTTTTGCCATCGTGTGCCAAAAGCGGGGGGAGCGCGGTGGGGTCACACGCACACGTGCCCACATCCATAATTCTATGTGCCCCCCCATGCTCCCCTGCTTTTGGCATGTGATGGCCCGGTGGGCCTGGTAGACCCGTTTTTTGCTCTCCCCAGACTCCAGAGCCTTTCTAGGAGCCTGGGGAGGGCAAAAACAGCCTTCCCCACCCCCCCAGAGGCCCTCCGGAGGCCAGAAACAGTGTGTTTCCTGACTTCTGGTGGGCCCAGAAGGCCCGAAAATCAGCTGCCTGGCGCACGCATGCGTGCCGGAGCTGAGCTCACGTGCCCACCGATATGGCTCCACTGCCACCTGTAGCACCTGTGCCATAGGTTCGCCATTACGGTTGTAGGATCTCCTGCTTGAGCAGGTGGTTGGACTAGATGATCTATAAGGTCCCTTCCAACTCTGTTACTCTCTTAATCTTGTGGGGGTGGGATGTTATTTCAGAGGGTGGGAGCCATGACAGTGTATCACTGAAGAATAACTTAGTAGCCTGCCTACTAAGGAGTAATGACAATACTTTGTCTCTCCACCTTTGGGTTCACTTCTGTAGAATAAACCCCCTACCCCACATATAGGACAAACATGGTCAGGTGGCCCAAACTGGGTCTAACAGAAGCCATGCAATCTTTGATAATGAAACTCAGATTCTCCACTGTAAAGTAGTTCCAACAAATGGGGAAAGAATCCCTGCGTTGCCTACCTCTTCAGGACACAGGAGTTTTCCCTAGGCTGAATAGACCTGGAAGTATCTTATCCATAATCTACATTACCTCTAGAAGAACAACCCATGTCTCTTCAACATCCTTGGTGCACTCTGAGCTTCCTTGTTTTCTTACAGACATTTCATTATCCAGTTATATTAAATGTTGATGTCAGAGAGTCACAGCTCCAAAAGTCTCTTCTATGAGTACAATTTCTCCTCCTTTCCAACTTTTCAGAATAGGTGTTACTACCTCCAGACACTCACTAATTTTAGATAATGGCTGGCTTCACCTCTGACAATAAGCTATGATTTGCTTATCATTAATTTGTGGAATAATCCCCAACTGGCTTAGTTCACTATCTATACGAAATCATAAAACATGGTTCATAAACCATAGCATCTGCATTCCCACAGCTCATTAAGCCCAAACTGGACCAAATGTATAACTGTTCAGCAGGATAAGTAAAACCAGACTGCTGAAGAGCCCAGCCTGGATGGTCATTTTGCAAGAGACAATCAATCCATCACATCTCAGATGCACCATATCATGGATGTCATAATTACAGGTAATCCTAGACTTATGACCACAACTGAGCCCAACCTTTCTGTTGTTAAGTGAGACATTTGTGAAGTGAGTTTTGCCCCATGTTACAACCCTTCTTGCCACAGTTGTTAAGTGAATCACTGCAGTTGATAATTTAGTAACCCCGTTGTTAAGTGAATCTGGCTTCCCCATTGACTTTGTTTCTCAGAAGGTCGCAAAAAGATGATCACGTGACCCTGGGACATTGCAACTGTCATAAATATGAGTCAGTTGCAAAACTTCCAAACTTTGATCATGTAACTACGGGAATGCTGCAATGGTCGTAAGTGTGAAAAACAGTCATAAGTCAAATTTTTCAGTGCCATTGTAACTTTGAATGATCACTAAATGAACTATTGTAAGTTGAGGACTAAATCAGGAGTGAAATGTAAAATTTGTTACTATTTGTTACTGTGGGCGTGGCTTGGTGGGGGGGGTTAATGTGACTGGGTGGGCGTGGCCAACTTTTTTAAAAAAAACTTTTCAAAGCATTTTTTCTAATGTTTTGAAAAGCCTCTCTGACGATCCCAGCTGAGTTGCCTGATCAGCAGAGAGGTATTTGCTACCGGTTCTCCGAACCATACGCCGCCATCGCTACCGGATCGGGCGATCTGTTCCGAACCGGGAGCATTTCACCCCTGGACTAAATGTCTCTCTGTAACAGCAATGTACCTACCGGCTGCATTTATAAGCATCCAGTATTTTTATATTTACTTTAAAAAAGAGAGAACTTTCTTCTACACAGATTATTTCTTGGCACATCTCAATCAGATTCAGTACAGCTGGGTTAAAAATGCATCTTCCAACATACACACATTTACACATAGACAGATCTACAGATGCACATCTTTTTTTCTCCACCTGTTGGTTCCCTGCTGTAGAACAAACCCCACACCCCACGTTCAGGACAAACATGGCCAGATGGCCCAAACTGAGTTCTAAGAGAAGCCAGGCAGTCATTGATAATGAAACTCAAATTCTCCACTGTACAGTGGGTAATCATCATTAGTTCCTTTGGTATTCCTCATAATAACATTAATCAGGAAACCCTCATTATATTTTAATAGGGCTGCCGTATGTTAATTCGTAGCAATTCTATTGCAGTTTGGCATTAGCTAATGCCCACTTATGGGAAAGGGATTCATAAGTCTGTTTCAGAATAAAGCTTATGAATTGAGTCTGGTTATAAAGAGGGGAAAAGAATATTTTCCTAAATATTAAGGAGTTAGGCAAGGGAGATGTATTATGAAATTCTTCCCACTGCTTAAGCAAAAGAAGACATAGAATAAAGTACGAAGGCAATTAAGCCAGTATTGTCAGTATTTATTTATTTGTAAAAAAAACAAAAAAAAGTATTAGCCATCCGTCTTGCCACACAATAACTCTGGGCAGCTTAAGATAATAATTGTAATGTTTAATTGTGCGTCGTCCCAAATGGCACTGCCATATGAATCCAAGCTACTGTTAAGATGTAACCTCCATTCTTATGTGGGGAAAGCCTCAGGAGGCAAAGAAATGGATGGACAAGAGAGACAGTGAAGATAAGTTTGGTATAGTGATAACCATCGTTAAAGGTGTAAAATCTGTTTCTACTTTTGCATTGATCTAGTTTCTTTCCATCTTTCTTTTTTGTCAGTTACATCAAATTCACTTTTTCAATTTCTCATTTGTCAGGTTAGAGTTCTTATTTTAAAAATCCACTCAAATGGTTATGCACTGCACACGCCTCCAAACTGATTTGCAATTCCTTCTCTTAATGTGCTCTGTTTTAGAAACATTCGAAGCAAAATGCATTTTTCTAGTGCCAAATTAAATGAATTTGCATTCAGCCATGAACTAAAAGAAGTTCCTCATTCCACCACTGCTAAGAAGACAATGGCAATATTTGAGTGAACAGTTAAAGCCTCCAAACTTCCCAGCACAGTAACTGGTGAAGCATGAGAGACACCAATAAAAGTTCAACTAGCCTACATGTAGCCATGGTTTATTGATATAGTCTTATGATGTGTAACAGATATTGGGACAAGCTTAGTTACAACCTGAATTTTCTAAAAAGGCATACATTTTCATGAGCTACAGCTCACCTCTCTGAGCATATTGGTCTCAGAGGACCTTCCACTACAGATCTCAAAGGAGCCATTTGGAAAAAAGAAAGTTTAGCAGCATGATTGAGCAAGAAATTGCTGATTTCACATATTGTTTCAGCCTATCTCAGGAGGTTGCAACAGGCACAGTGGATTTTTCAGACATTACAATTGTTGTTAATAAGATCCTTTCCATCTGTCTCATGTGTATACTGCAATTTGCATAAGCAATCTGTCTTCTCCTTCTTTTCATCTACCTCTTCCCAATGTAAATCCTGTGTCAGTTTAACTGTTCTATGCATCTGATTAAAGTGAACTGGAGTTAACTTATTCTTTTTTACAAAATGTGTTAGACTGAAAAGGTATTACCAGAGTCCTTCTGATTTTGGCCATTATAGGCTACTATAGCTCTCCTTCTATCAGGTGGGGCAAAGAGGCCTTCCATGATCCTCACCATCAGCAATCATTGAAGTCACGGTTAGCTGGTGAGACTATCTTTACCATTTCTGCGTACTTACTGATGTTTTACCACCTTCTCAGTGATGTAAAACTCATCCATCTGAGCTTTGCTGGAGATGTGTGAGGTGAGTGAATGACATGATGAAGCAAGTACATAAGCAAGTTACCTAAAAACCAGAACTACTGATGAACTGTCCAAGTCTATAGTCTTTCTCTTGAAAAAGTGCTTCTTGATCATGGGACATCTCATCATGCATAACGGAATGTAGTCTGGAGACCCAAGAGGAAGTCCCAGAGAGCAAAGAGGCAATGGACTCTGGAATGTCTGATAGGTGGGAAGAGGGCAAGGATGGACCCTCCCTACCGGAGCAGCTCACAGAATGCATCTAAAGTTAGGCAGATAGTTGCTTTAGTCTGACAAGATTCTGTCTGTGGGCGGGGGAAAAAAATTATTGGGAAATAACTTTATGTGTTGTTCTCAGTTCTGGCATGTGAGACCATAACTACAATACTGGTATCCATTGAATGAAATTCAGTGCAAACACATAATCTTAATCCATTTATGCATCAAGAAAGTAAAATAAGAATAGATAAATCCAGTGAATTCTTGAAGACAATAAAATGTATTCCTGCAGATTCTAATGCAAAAACAGACAAGTCACACCAGAGGCCACTTTTTTTAAAGTCAAAATTCAATCAATACAAACGTGCAAGGATATAATTTAAACGGGGATAAAAAAAAATACTGCAACCTAGTAACTAAAACCACTAAAAATGCAAAGTTTATAGTCCATCTGTCTTTTTGCTTCAGGGAACCAATATTAAATTTATTGCTAAATAAAACAAATAAGCTTCACAAAAGTTGGTGTTGAAATCTGGATACTCGTAAGAGAATTAGCAAAACTCTCTTGTTATAATGGCTGATTCTCAATTTGCATCTTTAAAGAGTTGTGACCACATCTAGGTTCCTGAATGATCTTATGCCTTTGGAGTCCTGCTTGATTACCTTTTAAACAGGTGTATGTGAGCATGATTCTGCAATAGGCCTGTGGGTAATGGTAAGAGAACAAGAATCACTAAGGATAAAATATTGTCCCAGCCAAAATTGAATGCCATTTACCTTTGGGAAATAATCACATTTATATCACTATTATACATATATATTAGAAAGCCCACAGCTGATAAACAGGCTTTTTTATTCCATTTAGCATGTGTAATTCAACCTCTGTTTCCTTTTGCATTGTAGAAGTTCTAGGCTTGGCAGTTTTTCCTGGCATAGTGTGTATGTATATGTATACAGCTTAATTTTTTTTATTTTCTACCTATCCACCCCCTTCAGTTCATTGCCGCTTGCTTTCTCTGTCTTCTTCTTTCAGCACCCTCCTACTGTTTATGGCAGGGGTGGGCAATTAATTTTCCTAAGGGGCCACATGAGAAATGGACTGTTGGGGAGGGCTGAAGCAAAATAGGGCACCTGTGAAGGTGCGTAGGCTTAGGGTACATCATCCACGCAACACAGCTGCATTGCTTTTGTTTTGAAGATGACTGCTGTTTCAGTCATTCCATCAGAATAGAGCTGGAAAGGACCTTGGAGGTCTTCTAGTCCAACCCCCGGCTCAAGGAAGAGACCCTATACCATTTCAGATAGGTGGCTGTTTAGTCTTTTCTTTAAAAAAATGATGAAGTACTTACGACTTCTGGAGGCAACTTCTGTACCACAGATTCATTGTTTTCAGTGTTAGGAAATTTCTCCTTAGTTCTAGTTTGCTTCTCTCCTTGATTAGTTTCCATCCATTGTTTCTTGTCTTGCCCTCAGGTGCTTTGGAGAATAAGTTGACCCCCTCTTTTTTGTGGGCAGCCTCTCAAATACAGGAATGCTGCTATCATGTCACCCCAACATACCCAGTTCCTGCAATCGTTCTTCATATGTTTTAGCCTTCAGTCCCCTAATCATCTTTGTTGCTCTTCTCTGCACTCTTTCTAGAGTCTCAAAATCTTTTTTACATCGTGGCAACCAAAACTGAAGTGTTTGGCTGAAGATATGCATAACTGTAGATTATAGCTATATATATATATATATATATATATATATATATATGTATGTATGTATGTATGTATGTATGTATGTATGTATGTATGTATCTTTCTTTATGCCAGGGATTTTCCTACGTATATTAAGATGTTTCATGGCCTAATTTTCGGTGAAATCTCAATTCACCAGCTTTTTAAATATTACAGCAGCTATATGCTATCTGTTTGAGTTTATGTGGGAGACTAGAATGGACCCATTCGGTGAATTGAGATTTCACCGAAAATTAGGCCATGAAACATCTTAATATACGTAGGAAAATCCCTGGCATAAAGAAAGATACACATAAAGACCTATGAAAATAAAATAATAAATATTTGACTGTTACAGGGCAGAATTAAGAAAAGTGGGTGTGGCTAGTTGACAAAGCCTAACGAGGCAGAAATGGGTCCATTCTAGTCTCCCACATAAACTCAAACAGATAGCATATAGCTGCTGTAATATTTAAAAAGGCCTAAAAGCTGGTGAATTGAGATTTCACCGAAAATTAGGCCATGAAACATCTTAATATACGTAGGAAAATCCCTGGCATAAAGAAAGATACACATAAAGACCTACGAAAATAATATATATATATATATATAATACTTTCATAGTTTTTCTCTTGAAAATGTTTCTTAGCTTCTCATTTAAGAAGCTTCTTCTGTTCTTGGATGAGAAGTGAAATATTTTCAAGGAAAAAGTAAGAAAATCCAGTTGTCTTCTGAACAGCACCTTTGGGACAATGTCTAATGGAGATTCTCAGTAATCCAGGTCATGGCTGTCCCAAAGGTGGTTTTTCAAGAAGCAACTAGAGTTTCATGTTTTTCTTTGAAGACATTTCGCTTCTCATCCAAGAAGCTTCTTCAGCTCTGATTGGATGATGGGGAATGGAAAGATTTGTATTCCTTGCAGACAGCAGACGAAAGAATACAAATGACCAGCTGTCAAGGAATATAAATCCTTCATTTCCCCATTTAAAAAAAAAAGATTTCTGTTTATTGGTTTGTTTGTTGCAACATTTCAGGACTATAGAAGCTCCATTATACCATGCAGTGTTAGTAAGGACCATGTGTAACCTTCCTAAAGGCTCTCCTTAGTTTACAAGATTGTGGCATTTAAAGAGTTAATATCAGCTAGCTGCCGTGATGCTGGCTTCATTCACTTAACAGTAATAGTAGCAAACATTAGTAGTAGTAGTAGTTATAGTAGTAGTAATTGCAATAGTACTATAGTAATGGTAGTAAATAGACATCAGTTATTGTGGTGTTAATAGTCCAGTAGCACAATGCTGTATTCATAAGCCACAATGGTGCCTCATTGCCCAAAGTTGTAGGAAGTAACAACAAGCTAGGAGACAATTGGAGAAAACACACTGCTCTATTTTTTCCTATATTTCCAGAAGTTAAAAGACAACCGATTACTTCTGAAGGAACGACAGCCAATAATTTATGGCTGTTCCTGAGATTTATGTTGATATGGATGCCGATTCTCTGAGCCAGTAAGAAGAGGTTCTGTTTTTTTTGGAATGAAATATGAGAAGCTTTTGGCATTTTGTGATAAACAATTTATTTACCACATTTGCAGGATTAATGTGGAATGTGGTGGTGTGGTGGTTTTAGGATTCCAGTAAAATTTCCTGTGAAATTTCTGAGGAGACAGTCTTCCTTGGTGTAAAAATGTTTTGTCTTTTAACCCCATTCTTTCAACTCACCCAATCTCACAACCAAAAATCCCTGATCTCAAACCACATTGATAATAAACAACACCAGTTCGATTGGGAAAGAACAGAAATCATTGGCCATGCCAACACCCGCCACAAACGTAATTTATTGAAACCTGGTATTCTCCCAAAGGAGCAGTTAGCATATTGATCTAGATCCAACATATGAATATGTAAGAAACCAGACCATTCGAATAATTAATCAACAAGAGAACCAATCAGCTGCTCAGAACTTAAATATAGTTCCAAACAACCAATCACATGACCAACTGATCACACAAGACATATATAATAAACTAAAGAGGAATAGGACAAGAAAATCAAACTGATGATGTTACCTAGTCTGGTAACAAAACGGTCAGAAACTAAATTGAAACAAGTTTGGAGAGCAAACCTCTGCCAAAATCACCCAATCTCAGTCTGAAACCATTGGAATAAGAAACATATTCAGTACAGGTAGTCCTCGATTTACAACCCTTCATTTAGTGACAATTCAAATTTATAGAGGACTGAAAAAGTGATTTACAGCCCGTCTTCGCACTTACATCCATTGCAGTATCCTACAGTCACATTATCAGAATTTGGGCACTTTGCAATTGGCATGTATTAATGACAGTTGCACCATCCTGGAGACAGATGATTGCCACTTGCAATCTTCTGAACTAACTTCCAACAATAGCAATAGAAATAGCACTTAGATTTACATACTGCTTCACGGTGCTTTGCAGCCCTCTCTAAGTGGTTTACAGAGTCAGCCTATGGCCCCCAACAATCTGGGTCCTCATTTTACCCACCTCGGAAGGATGGAAGGCTGAGTCAACCTTCAGCCTGGTGGGATTTGAACTGTCAAATTGCAGGCAGCCAGCAGGCAGCAGAAGTAGCCTGCAGTACTGCATTTTAACCACTGCGCCACTGTGGCTCAGCAAAGTCAATGACGGAAACTACGTTCACTTAATACATGCACAATTTACTTAACAACAGCAGTAATTTGCTTAACAACCATGGTAAAAGAGGTGGTAAAATTGGGTGTGGCTCACTTAACAATCGCCTTGCTTAGTAGCTGAAATTCTGGTCCCAATTGTGATTGTAAGTCAAGAGCTACCTATATCACTGATTTGTTTGTGTTTGAGATTTTCTAGCTTCATGGAAACTAGAAATTTGGGGGACATTATTAATGTTCCTGCCTCTTTTCGTGTAAATGTATATTTTAAAAAATTCTTTTGCCTGGGTGCTGTCTCTCTCATTCAGCAGATTCATAAAATAGTAATAAGGTTCCCTTTTGACCGCCCCATAAATGGATTCATTGCCCAGAAGTGAGCAATGTGATACTCTTCATATGTTTTAGGACTACATTGTACATAATCAATCAATCCTTGGCACTGGGCATTTGGGCTGGGGCTGATGGAATAGAAGACTGCTTATCTCCTAAGCGATATTTGTTTCAAGTTACTGCGTCATTTGGTTTAATGATTGGGGAAAAGACAATTCTTTTTTATCAATATAAATATATTCATTTGTATTGAATATAACTTCATTTATATAAAGCATTCCTTCTCTTCCGAATACCTAAATGTGTACTTCCACAACAATAATTTTAAAACTGTTTGCTTTTGAAAGTAGATTGTTCAATAATGTATTCCTTTTCCATCTTATGCATATTTAACAAGCTTTTTCTGTTTATGTATACATAAACCTGTAAGCATTAATTTCCCATTGCAACCTGACATAGTTCTGTTAGAGGAATTGCACACTAACAATAATATAATCTTATAAAGAGAATTTAATTATTTATCTCAAAAAAGTAGTGAAATTACTTTGCAATCAAACTCAGTGGATTTTTCTGCAAGTTGTTTTCTCCCCTAAGCTTGTTATGCAAAAGTGTAAATGTTACAAATTATCTGGGCTATTTCACTTGTACAGAGTTTATTATTTTAACAAACTTGGAGTGAAGTTTTTTTTCTTGTCACCATTTTAACAGCTATTTAAAAACGTCCTTTAGAGTAAATTATTAGCACATTGAAATTATGCTTTTTGCCAGAATATCTTTTTCAGAGTGTGTAATAGAAGTAGTTATCAGTTTTTTGCAGATGGGAAGAAGAAATACTGATTGAATATAGAGAAGAGAGAAGAGAATAGAGAATAGAGAAGAGCCGAGGTGGCGCAGTGGTTAGAGTGCTGTACTGCAGCTACTTCTGACTGCTAGTTCAGCAGATCAGCAGATCAAATCTCACTGGCTCAAGGTTGACTCAGCCTTCCATCCTTCCGAGGTGGGTAAAATGAGGACCCAGATTGTTGGGGGCAATATGCTATTTAGTATACTGTCGATTGTTGTAAGCCGCCCAGAGTCTTCAGAGAGTGGGCAGCATCGAAATATGAATAATAATAATAATAATAATAATAATAATAATAATAATAATAGACCCATAAATAGAAAAACAAGGAAGAGCCTGAATAACTGTTCAAAGTTAGAACAGCACTGAAAAAGTGATGACTCTTCACAGTTTTTCACAATTATGACCATTGCAGCATTCCCATGATCACCTGATCAAAATTCAGATGCTTGGCAACTGACTCATATTTATGATGGTTGCAGTGTTCTGGAGTCAAGTGATCCTCTTTTGCAACCTTCTGATGAGCAAAATCAATGGGGAAGCCAGATTCATTTAACAATCGTGTTACTAATTTAACAGCTGCAGGGATTCACTTAACAATGGGGCAAAACTCACTAATGTCTCACTTAGCAACATAAATTTTAGGTTTAAGTGTGGTCGTAAGTTGAGGACTACCTGTATATTTTGAGAAGGGATGGGTATACTGATCAATTTTGCTTGTGCTTAATTCTTATCGTTCAGCTACTGAATTTTGCTTTGTCCCAGCTTCTGGATTTAGATCTAATTTTCCCCAAAGTTTTAATCAAACCTGCCTGCAAGTATATGGTGTGCCATTTCCCTGTGCATAATTTTCCTAATATGAGGATTTTTATTCATGTTTTGCTGTAATAGAAGAATATTCTTTTCCTAAAATCCAGCAAGAGTAAGGAAAAGTTAAAGAGAATAAAAATAGGATATCTACTTGTAAGTAAAAAAGAAAGGAAAGGATCTAGCAGCGTAACTCCTTGGCACTCAGACTCATTAATAAATGGGGGACATTAAGGTTAACACCATACTTTGCTACAAAATGTGTATTCATGCATTCAAAAGTTGAATGCCTACATAATTGTTTGGTGGACTTCAGCTTCTTATCAAGTGATCATTTCTACTATGTTTTCCTTTATATGTTTTTTTTAAAAAATTGATTTATATGCCGCCCTTCTCCGGAGACTCAGGGCAGCTTACAATGCGTTAAGCAATAGCCTTCATACTTTTGTATATTTATACAAAGTCAGCTTATTGCCCCCACAACTGGGTCTTCAATTTACCCACCTTAGAAAGAATGGAAGGCTGAGTCGACCTTGAGCCTGGGGAGTTTCGAACTGGTGTAATTGCAGGCAGCTGGATGTTAAATGCTGCCTTAGTAGGAGGCATTAGCCTCCTACGCCACTCAGGCTCTGAGACTAGTGTCTTGGTTAAATTGTAACTTTGGAGTTAACTTCATATTATTTATAGAATTTATTCATATAATTGAAGCAGGCATTTAAGAGTACATAATATAATATTATCTATATTTCATTGAGCTTTTCCCATGTTTCAACTCCCCGTCTTAATTTATGTACTCTATATTTTAAACCTTATGGTTATTTTCTTATGCTGTGTTATGGCAGTATATTTATTATGATATATCACCACATTACATTATTAATCATGTATTATATTTTTATGACAGAGTTGTACTATGTTATTCCAGGGTTACTACAATAAAGCTGTTTTGATTCTGATTCTTATTCTGATGCTGACTTCTTCAGAAGACGCTGCAGTCAATCAACAGCATCTCAGGTAGAACTGGGAAAGCTATGTGATTAAAATCCAGAGATTATGGATCAGAGAAGGATATTGTTTTATGGCCAGAGGTTATTATTCTTTCTTGATTTCCAGAACTGGGGGGTGTTTATGTAATGATATTGTAGGGCTTATATTTTCCAATTTTGGGGAAGCAACTGGATGAAAATTCATGCATTAAATCTATCAGAGTTCTAAACACCTGTTTTGGGAATTATTGTGTTAAAAAAGGGGGGAAGGGATATTTTGTCATTGAATTTCAGTGAGAAGAGAAGAGAAGAGAAGAGAAGAGAAGAGAAGAGAAGAGAAGAGAAGAGAAGAGAAGAGAAGAATCCTAATGGGGCCAGAACTGCATGTAGATTATGAGAGATGGGCTGTCCACCTCTGATACAAGAGACACACTTATCAGAAAGCATCATCTCTTGTTTTGGAGAATAACTTCAGAAAGAGAAAATGGAATGGAGACTCTCCATGTTCTTAGTTGGAGCTCTATCAATCTACTGCTGAACTACACTGTGGGCCGAAAGAACAAATTTGTATCTTCAGAAAGACAGTCAAGTTCCAGACACGAATAATTGTGTTGCCTTGTCATTTGGGGGAGACATGCAGAAATATTTAAATGATTTCTTTTGTTATGACTTCGCTTCTTCCTTTCATTTCTCTTCTAAGAATAATATGCAAACATTCCCATTGACCTAGATATGAAGATATAAATTTTATCTTTTGCCTTAGTTATTTCTCCTACTCCAATTATACTACTGCCTTCCTTTCTCTTCCCTTCCTGCAACTAAATCTAGCTGAAAAGCAACTTAGCAATGAAGGCAATTTTTATAGCTTCTTGTCTCCCATTGCTCTTGTAGAATAATAATGAGCGTGTGAAGACCATCCTGTATTTTGATTTACAAGACACTCCAAGATCTCTACTGTAGGTGGAGCCAGAACAGGAAAGAAAAATTATAAATCATTAGTCCCTTCAAAATCTCCAAAGGCATTCTGACAGGGAGGGACAACCCAGAGTTGCTCCAAGTGATTCCTCCAACAATGTTTGTCACGCTGACATGCTGTGCCGATAGCAATCTGGCTGTGTCTTGCAAAGAAATCTTCTCCATCTGTCTCATTGTCTGAATAACATCCCTTTGATTTATAGCACTGTGCTTTGGTGCAATAGCAAGGAGGCTGTGTCAGAGCTTAGGGACTGCAGTGTCAGGACTCAGTGACCTGTTTCTTCACAGTTCTCAGGAAAAGATAAAAAACCTTGTTAACTTCCAACTAGCATCCTTCTTAGCCTGCCTCTCTCTATTCACTGCACCCTATCCTTGTGCACAAATCGGATCTAGGGGAATGCTGATTTGCTTTACAATTGCAGGATTTGTCTGTGGAGATTCTCAGTTATCCAGGTCACAGTTGTCTCAGAGGTGCCTCTTCAAAAAGCAGCTGGACTGGGTTTTTTTTCCTTGAGGAAGAAGAAAAAAACATTTCGCTTCTCATCCAAGAAGCTTCATCAGTTGTGATGGTGGAGGCAATGGATCAAAATAACAAAATTCACTGCTGATGAAGCTTCTTGGATGAGAAGCAAAACGTTTTTTTCCTTCTTCCTCAAGGAAAAAACAACAACCGTCCAGTTGCCTTTTGAAAAAGCATCTTTGAGGCAACGACAGTGTTTGCTTAACAACAACCATGTTCATTTTATGACCACCATGTTTATTTAACTATCCTCCACAAAAAAATGTTGTAAAATTGGGTCGGTCATTTAGGAGTGTTGCATTATATATATGTACTGGTCATGCTCCATTATAGTCTTATGTTAAGGACTTAAGGACTTACATTTCCTTAAAAATTTAGATGAACTGTCCCCCCATTTCTAGTACCAACTATGTAAAATATACATATAAATTTATTTTGCAAGAAAATATGTTCACATATATGCATTTAAATGCAGTATCTGCAATCCCCCCACCCCACCCAAGAACACAGAAATATTTGGATTCGGAGTGAAAGCAATTCATGAATGAACTCAGTAAAGGTGGCACAGGATGGAAATATTCTAATCCACTGATCCCTACCTGGCAACAAATTCCTTGAACTCAGCACAGCCTGTTTCTGAGTAGAACTGTGCACAACTGCACAGTAAAACAATTCAATTTATTAATGACCTGCTCTTGAGAACCACCATCTAAAAGAACTCTCTATTGGATGGTTAGCTTATTTCTAAACCCATTATATCCTTTATTTGCCTGCCTCCAACTGAGACCCACTCTATTACTGTCAGTAATTCTCACACGTAATCTGATGCCCGAAGGCACGGCCTCCCAAGTTTAAAAAGATTGGTCGATATCATTATTGCAGTTGCCCAGAAAAATGTCGTGACACTCCGGAGCTATCATTGACAGCAGGCTCCCATAAAGCTGATTTAGGGCTCAATTCTTCAAACAACACCCATCCGGAGAAAGTGGAAAAACACACATTTGCACACACAGAGAAAGGAAACAAGCAAACAAAAAATAGCTGAAGTTCAGAATGCACTTTGTAAGTACAGTTTCTCAGTAAAAACTTTTACTTTCAAAGGCTTCTTCAACCACTTCTGCTCAGTGAATTAGTTTTCTTGCCAAAGCTTTCAGCTATAAAATGGGGTGTCAAACTCGGTTTCATTGAGGGCAGCATCAGGGTTGTGTTTGACCTCCGGGGACCGGGGTGGGTGTGGCCAGGATGGGCATGGCCAACTCAACATCACTCGTGTTGGAGGTACCTGCATTGGCCTGAGTGTTCTGCCAGCGAAAGCGGGCTCCCGAGTTCTGTTTTCAGCTGCCCCAGCCTCCTGCAACCCTCTGCCAGTGAAAATGGAGCTTGGGAGGGCTGCGTGTGGCATTTTCGCTGGCAGAAGCACCGTACGCCAGTCCTCTGCTGTTTCCAGGGTGGCCCCACGGGTCAAATCTAAGTACCCTGTGGGTGGGATCCGGCCCCCAGGCTTTGAGATTGACACCCCTGACTTACAGTCATTCATTTGGTGACCATCTACAGTTACGGTGGTGCTGAAAAAGTGACTTTTGACTATTTCACACCTATGACCATTGCAGCCTTCCCATGGTCATGTGATCAAAATTTGGACACTTGCTAACTGGCATTTATTTATGTCCCAGGGGTCATGTGAACACCTTTTGTGACCTTCTGATAAGCAGAGTCAGTGGGGAAGCCAGATTCATAACAAGTGTGTCACTAATTTAACAACTGCAATGACTTAATCCACAACTGTGGCAAGAAATGGTCATAAAATGGGGCATTTATTTAACAACTGTCTTGCTTAGCAATGGAACTTTTGGGCTCGATTGTGATAGTAGATTGAGGACTACCTGGTGTAGATCCCATTTCCCCTAGTGTGTTCTGGCACTACCATCTCCTCTACTCTGACCACTTGAGAAAACTGGGCATAATCTTGAGCAAGGTTTTATAGAGTGGAATGGAATTCCTAGATGCTATGTCCTGTAAAGATCAAACTTGTGCATTTTTTTTCTGGGTACATTTAAAAATTCTATCTCCGTCTCTAGAGTATAGAAGGTGAAGAACTTGCATTACTCAGGTTCAAAAGAAATTGTGCATACCTCTTCAATTTGTGCATGATGACGGAGGAACAGCAAAAATGGAGGCAAGATACTAGTCATGCTGTGCTGTGTAACTTGAGAGCCAATTCTTGCAAATAGTTGGGGATGCATATTAAAGAAAAAGGATTAATCTACATTAAAGCACTTCCTTCTCATCTGAAATGGGCCTCAATCCATGAACAAATCTGGCTTTAGCAGCCTTGTATGATTATTCCCACATGAAATATATTTTGTTTTCTTTTTTAAAAAACACCCTAGATTTTGAAGAGATGGCACCTAGTCGATGCCAAAATCTATTAATTTGTAAAAATTATTATTGTAACCATGGCAAGAGCTATTATAAATGGTTGATGCAGGCATATAGTGCAGTGTAATGGGTTGCTAATGTACAAAAATTAAAATAAGAGTGCAAGAGAAAGAAAAACTACATCTCTCACACAAACTAATCAAAGCTACTTTAACAAATATATTCCTACACTAAGCAATTCAGTTATTCATATTTAAATTGGGTTATTTTAATATTAAGAATATCCTCAGAATTAATCATGCAAACTACCATAGGCAGCCCAAATGTCTAAATATTTCTCTAATCAAAACAACTGGCAATAAAATGCTGTCCAAATGTATAGGGTGGTATTCTGCTAATACAGTTGATTTGCAGAAAGCTGAGTTGTAAGCCACCAGGAAACATAATGGTTTATCTCACATTAATTCCGGAATAAGAGGGCATCAGTGTGGATAGTAAGTGTTCTTAATTTCCTGCTCTGGGAAAGCAACAGCTGCAGAGTCTGAATTTTAGGGTGGGGTATCCAAATCTCCCCTTCGAGGCCAGTGTCTTATCTCTGATCTAGGAGAGAAGAATTCAAGTCACCTTATGACCCACCTATGGAATGTTGTCCGGGAGCCATAATTTTACAGCTGAATAATCTAAGATGGAAAGTCTTAAAACAGTTACGACATAAAATCAGTGATTTTGAGTAGTGAAGACAGCAGATATGAGGAAGAGCAGGAATCAATCTCTGGGCTTTTCTCTCCCCAATAGCTTCATGGATATTAGGGATCTTAAATGCATCCCCCAACCTCAAACAGCATCCTTTTCAATAGGACCTTGTAGGATTTTCAGAAAGAGAGGGAGGGAAGAGTAGGGCAGGGAAGAAAGTATGACAGCATGGGGGGATGGTGAGAGAGGGAAGGAAAGAAGGAGGAAGTGGTAAGGGAGGTAGGGGGAAGAAGGAAGATGGGGAAGGGAAGAATGGCAGCAAGGGGGGATGGAAAGGGAGGGAGAAAGAAGGAGGAAGCAGTAAGGGAGGGTGGGGAAGAAGGAAGGAAGGAAGGAAGGAAGGAAGGAAGGAAGGAAGGAAGGAAGGAAGGAAGGAAGGAAGGAAGGGGGAAGGAAATAATGGCGGCAAGGGAAGGAGGGAAGGAGGGAAGGAAGGAGAAAGCAGTAAGAAGGGAGGGAAGGAGGGAGGGAGGGAGGGAGGGAGGGAAGAAGGAAGGAAGGAAGGAAGGAAGGAAGGAAGGAAGGAAGGAAGGAAGGAAGGAAGGAAGATAAAAATCTGCCACTTTTCCATGTAGTTCTGGAGTAACTTGTCTTTCCTTCAGTTGCAGGAACGCTCTCCTTGGTCCTGATCCCCTTTTCTCTTTCAAGTGCTTCTACAGCAATTTGACTGGTTTTCTTTTTGTGATTCTTTGGGTTTATTACCTTTTACAAAATATATCACTGTAACTCAAGCAACAGTTCTGTGTTCCTGCCACCTACCGTGCCAAAAAATCTTGCTGTGTTTTCGGTTTCCTATTTGGAGTGTGTGATATTTGGAGATGAGGTCCCCCACAAGAAAAGGTCAACAACGTTACGCTCTTGGCCAAGTCTGCGGAGAGCTGCCAAAACTCCTGGAAATAGCCAAAATAGAAACAACTTCTGGATTCTTGGCCCTTGAACAATTGCTTGTCTCTCTTTCCCCCGCTCCTTCTGTTATCTTTTTCTGCCTTCCTCTTCTTTCTGCATTTTTTAATTCAAGTCTTAAATTGAGCCATATGGTGCTACTGCTATTTAAATGGAACGGAAATTTGCCAAAAAGCCTCATGGTAAATAAAGACCTATTGATATGAATTCATATTAACTGTATCAAGAAATAAACTACCACTTTTCTAAATGTACAAACGGCTAGGTTGGCATGTCATCCCCATGCTAAAAAGAACTCCAGTTTAAAATATTATTACATTTGTTCACATAGTTAGCCAGCTGTTTAGACTGGATTTGGCATTTTTATCTACCTATTGAGGCCTTCCCAAGGACCTGAGATAAGCAGAAGTTGGTTTTGGATGATGTTAAAGGTATTGACACAGGATGTATGCTGTTCCAAATAAAGCTGCCTTTTGCAATTGACGGATGGTGACTTTGTCAATGCCACCAATGGTGTTCAAATGGTGTGCCAGTTGTTTTGGGATTTCATCCAAGGTGTATTATTATTGTTGTTGTTTTTGCTGTTATTGTTATTATTATAAACTTATTTATTAAACATGAAACTCAGTCAAATGAACATTTAAAAATATATCACAAATATTATTGACTGCTGCTGATGGTTGATACAGGTTGCTGCCAACATCCTTAGGTATCAACCAAATATCTTCTTAAGATGTACAATATTCTGAGTAGCAAGTTTTCTGCAGTTCTGCTGGTGTTCTTGCAGGAAGCTGCAATTTATTGATGTATTTTGTAAAATTCTTGGACATGGTACCAAGTGCCCCGATGACAAGGGGTATCACTGTGACATGTTTCATCCATAATTGCATAAGTTCAATGGCCAGGTCATGATATTTCATTATTTTTTCCAGTTCTTTTTCTTCGACTCTGGTACCTCCTGGTACAGCAATATCAATAAATTGTATGCTTCGGGTTTTGACAACTGTGATATCTGGTGTATTGTGTTCTAAATGATGATCTCTCTGTATTCAAAATCTTCACCTTCTCATTTTCGACAACGTTTTCCACTTTATGTTCCCATGACTTTATTATTATTATTATTATTATTATTATTATTATTATTATTATTATTATTATTATTATTATTATTATTATAAACTTATTCATTAAACATGAAACTCAAGTCAACTGAACATTTAAAAATGTATCACAAATATTATTGACTGGTGCTGATGGTTGATATGGGTTACTGCCAGCATTATTATTATTATTACTATTATTATTACTATATTATTATTGGTTAATCTGTAGTGAGATTCACAGTCTTTGAGGCTGGTTAATAGCTCAGCAGCTCGAGTCCTAACCAAGGACCTAGGAACTGTTAAGGTATCGTCGGAGGATGTAAGCTGTTCCGAGTAAGGTGGTTTTTTGTAGAGTCAAAATGTTCAAGTCCGGTAAATTTAGAATTTCTAAATAGTGGGGTAGCCCTTTGGGTATTGCTCCAAGGGCTCCAATTACAATCGGAACAACACATGATTTCTTTTTCCATAGTCGCTCAACTTCAATTTGCAAGTCCCGGTACTTTGTGATTTTTTCTTGCTGCTTATCTTCAATCCGTGCATCACCAGGTATTGCAATATCAATGAACCATACTTTTTTCTTTTCAACTACCGTTATGTCAGGTGTGTTGTGGACCAAGTGCCTGTCAGTCTGAATCCTAAAGTCCCACAAGATCTTGAGTTTCTCATTCTCTAGAACTTTCTCAACCTGATGATCCCAGTAGTTTTTGCTGTACTCAAATCCAAACTTCTGGCACAATTTCCAGTGAATGATCTTAGCAACATGGTCATGGCATTGTAGGTAATCAGTTTGTGAAATTTTGCTGCATCCACTGATCAGGTGGTCGACTGTCTCATCTTTCTCATTACAGAGGCGGCATTTGCTGTTGGTGGTAACATGTTGAATTTTTGCCTTCATGCAGTTTGTGGCTAGGGCTTGTTCTTGAGCTGCCAAAATAAAGCTTTCTGTTTCTTTTTTTAGTACTCCTGATCTTAACCAGTTCCAAGTTAGTTTCTGGTCACCTTTGCCTTCAATACTTTTCAAGTATTGGCCATGCAGAGCTTTGCTTTTCCAATTTTCAGCTCGCTGCTCAATTACTTCTTTCTTATATTCTGCTTTTGTTTTAGTTGTCTTTAAAAGGCCTCCTTTATTTACTTCCTTAATCATTGGTTCTTCACTTTTCTGGATGTAATCATTCAAGCTGCATTTTTCTTCTTCCACAGTCTGCTTTACTTGTAGGAGTCCTCGACCACCCTTTGCTCTTGGTAAATATAATCGGTCAACATCACTTTTAGGGTGCAAGGCATGATTCATTGTCATAAGCTTCCTTGTTTTTCTGTCCAAATTGTCTAACTCCATCTGGGTCCAGTCAATTATTCCTGCAGAGTATCGAATCACAGGTATAGCCCAGGTATTTATGGCTTTTATGATGTTTCCTCCACTCAGTTTGGACATTAATATCTTACGAATTCGCCGAATGTACTTGGCTGAAGTTATTTCCTTGACTTTATTATGCATTAAGTCAGAGGCCTCTAAAATCCCTAAGTACTTGTAGCCTTCTTCTGATTTTACTGCCTTTATCGTTTCTTCATTCTCTAGTTCTATCCCATCCTCTTCTATGATCTTACCTGCTTTGGTTGCTATTGTTGCACATTTGTCAATTCCAAACTGCATACCAATGTCTTGGCTGAATTCTTTTGTGTGTTCAGTTAATAAATTCAGTTCAGCTTTTGTTTTACCAAACAGCTTCAAATCATCCATGTATATTAAGTGCGAGATTTTCAGTCCTTTCTTTGCAAGTTCGTATCCACAGCTCAGATTTTTCAAAATGATTGTCAGTGGTAGCATTGAGAGTATAAAAAGTAGGGGGGAAAGGGAATCACCCTGGAAAATGCCTTGTTTAATTTCAACTTCACCTAGTTCTTCTTCATTATCCATAAGTTTTGTTTTCCAGAGGTTCATTGAAGATTCCATGAATTTTTGTATGTTTCTGCTGATGCCAAAGATTTCCAGGCATTTCTTGATCCAGCTATGGGGAACTGAATCAAACGCTTTCTTATAGTCTATCCAAGCCATGAACAGGTTGGTTCGTCTTTTCTTTGAGTTCTTTAGGATTAGCTTGTCAATCAGCAATTGATCCTTTGTTCCTCTTGAGTTTTTGCAGCATCCTTTCTGTTCTACAGGAAGCAAGTTATTTCTTTCCAGGTATCCATAGATTTGGTTTGCAATGATACCAGTAAGAAGCTTGTATGTTGTTGGCAAACAGGTGATTGGCCTATAGTTTCCAGGGTCCTTTCCTTTTTCTTTATCTTTTTGGATCAAAAATGTTCTTCCAGTTGTCATCCATTCATCATTTTCAGGTGTTTTTAGGACCTGGTTCATCTGGGTTGCCAATCTTTTGTGCACACTTGTAAGTGCCTTTAACCAGAAGCCATGTAGCTCATCTGGCCCAGGTGCACTCCAGTTCTTCACTTTTCTTGACTGTCTTTGCACCATTGCTTTTGTTATTTTCATGTCTTCCATTTTATGCACTTTAATAGAGTCCTCAACCTGTTTGATCCATTTTGCATTTCTGTTATGCTTCTTGTTGTTTTCCCACAAATTCTTCCAGAATTTCAGAGCTTTCTCTTTATCAGGCTTTTCATTTGTTGTTATTCCTTCTCTATTTTCTAAGCTCTTATAAAACTGGTGCTGATTTGCTCTGAACTGTGAGTTTTCTTTGAACTGAGTTACTCGGTTTTCATACCTTTTAATCTTTTCGGCGATGGCAACAACCCTCTGCTTCAGCTCTTCAATTACTACCGCAATCTCCTTATTCCTCAGATCGTATCTTGCTTCCAGGCTGCTTTTGACCTGCTTGTTCTTTAACTGACCTTGCCTTAGGTTCTTCAAGTTGCTCAAATCTCCATGTAATTATTATTATTATTATTATTATTATTATTATTATTATTATTATTATTATTATTATTATTATTATTATTATTGCTTTCTTTTGCCACAACCCTTCTACTTCTATTTGCAGGTCTCTATATTTTGTGATTTTCTCCAGTTCTTTTTGCAATGATACCTTCAATATTGTTAAACAACATCTTCCAATCTCACGTCCTTGGGAAAGACTCTAAAAGTGGACAGAAATGGTAAAACCAGCCTAAATATCTGACTGATTTGGAGACCAACCATAACAAAATTATATGCTGCCCAGTTCCCCGGGGCATTTTACTTGAATAAACCATTCCTCCTCCAGTCCTGACTTAAAAAGCCGCTGCTCTATTTTTGACCTGAAGACATTTTCAGTCAAATGGCGAGCTTCCCCTTTTTGTACAAGTAGTTCCACTTTACTTTAATTATGGCTTTAAAAATATGAATAAATATTTAGAAGCCCCAGTGGGCTGATTTTGTAATACAAGCACATTTTGAAATGATGGGGACTGTAAGGAATATTTTGGTGTTTGTTTGTTTATTTAGTTATTTATTTATGATCCTTCCATCCAATTTGTATGGGTGACCTTCTGATGAAAAGGTGACTCTGGGCAGCATACAAAAAAAAATAAAATTAAAAAAAACTTTCCAATATGTTCAATTAATTCTAAGCAAATCAGGCACCCCAGTTTCAATTACACGATGCTGGGGACGTTGGGATGGTTGTTAAATGCAACGACTGGTTGTAAGTAACTTTTTTCAGGGCCACCGCAATTTCAAATGATCACTAAATGAATCAAATTACCGAAATAAATCGAGTTTGGAACCCACAACTCCTAGGTGTGGTGTGCGAACACAAATTATTACGCGCTATCAACCACACTTTTGGCTTCGAGTGGTTTATCCAATCTAGTTTCATAGCACAACCTCTTTCTCCGCCTGAGTTGAAGAAAAGTATAGAAATAAGTTAGAAAAAAACCGGCAAAAACCCTGCTACCTCCACAGGGTGGTTCGATTGCTGGAGAGTTTATTTCCAGCCGTTTGGTTTGTTTCTCCTTAATGCCTGCCGCAGAAAAAACATCCAACAGCAACCATTTTCTTCACCCACAACTGGCTGGGGAATTGTGGGAGTTGAAATCCACAAGTGTTAAAAGTTTGCCAAGTTTGAGAAACGCCAATTTATAGCAGGGGGTCTCCAACTTTGGCAACGTGAAGCCTGGCGGACGTCAACTCCCAGAATTCCCCAGCCAGCAAAGCTTCCAAAGCGAGCAAAGTTTGAGAAACGCGGATTTATAGCAGGGGGTCTCCAACTTTGGCAACGTGAAGCCTGGCGGACTTCAACTCCCAGCTGGCTGGGGAATTCTGGGAGTTGAAGTCCACCAGGCTTCACGTTGCCAAAGTTGGAGACCCCTGATTTAGAGCCTTGCAAACAGCTTCTCTCCCAGCCTCGCGTCTGGCCAAACAACCCACGGCCCGCTTCCCGACGTGTCCGCAGCGGCGGTTAAACAGAGCGAGTCCGCTAGGGGGAGACAGGCCGAGGACCGGAGGGAAGGGAAGGGGAGGGGGGGAATCGCGTGCGCGCGCGCGCGCGTCGGGGGCGGCTCCTGCGCTCGGGGCTGGCCTGGGGGCGGTGCGCGGGCGGCAGGAGGGGGTGTGGCCGCGGAGGGCGGGGCCGCTTTGACGCGCGGCAGGGCCAGGCAGTGAGTATAGGCTGCGCTGTCAGGCCGGTGTCAGTCTGATGAAGATTGGCATGCAGGTAAGCTGTCATTCAGAGAGCCGAGTTGCGGCGCGTCGCAGACTCGCAGGGGCGGGCAAAGCGGGCTGGCGCTCGCAGCAGCAACAACCAGCCGCTCCTGCTGCTCCTCCAGCAGCCGCCAAGGGCTAAGCGGGCACCGGCCGCCAGCGAGCGTTGCAACGGGGGAGGAAGGGAGGCGAGCGGGGCTCGGTCTTCGGGGCTGCCGCCGCCGCCGCCTCCGGTCCCTCCGGCCTCCCTCGCCCGGAACTTTGGCTCGGCTCATTTAAGCCTTGGAGCGGAGGGGAGAGGGGCGCCGCCGGTTGGGGCGGACGGGGCCAAAGAGTCGGGGAGAGAAACTAGTCCGGGATTCCGGCGTGGGAGACGCGGGCTGGGGGGGTTCCAGGGCTGCGCTGCAGGTGGGATGTGGGTGCCGGGGAAGCCGGGCAGGAGAGCCCCGCCGGCGGGCTGGAAGCAAAGGGGACCCAGCCGGGGCGGGAGGGGAGCGCTGGCCGGGCGAGTGGGTCGAGTTGCTTGGGGGGCGGGGGGCGAAAGGGGCGGGGAGAGGGGAGCGGGGGCTCGTTGGGGGGAGTTTGCGAGGCGGAAGGCGAAGAAGTTGCGGGAGAGCCGGCGGGCTCCGCTTAAGGCGGCCAGGAGCCCCGCGCGCGCCCGGGAACGGAGCTGCGGCGTCCCGATTTCGGGGCTTTGGAGGGGGGAAGAGTCGATCGTGGTTCCGGGAGGCTCGGGGAAGGGGAGCCGCCGACTAGGCTTGGAAGCGGGCTGGCGGAGCCGGGCTTGGGGTAGCGGCGGAGGGGCGACTCCGGACACCGAGCCGGGCTGCCCCCCAAGCGCTTCGTCGCCGGGCGGGGAGGGGGATTCGGCGGAAGGGGGCAGGCGCGGGAAGGAGCGGCCGGGGCTGCTTCGGAGGGGCCTGGCGGGGAGCACTCGCAGTCAAAGGCGGGCGAGGCGATCCTTCGTCCGCGCGACGGCGGCGGCCTGGCGAAGCCGATGGGGAGGCGGGGCGGAGGACGGAGGACGGAGCGGGACTTGGAGCGGCTTCTCCGGGGCTGCCGAGGACCAGACGGAGGGAGGGGAGGGGAGGCGAAGCGGCTGCGGCTGGCGCTTTGTTGGCCGGAGCGGAGCGGAGCGGAGCGGAACAGCCGGACTGGGGCTCCAGCCCGCAACTTCAACTGGCCGCGGCTTCTTTTGCCGGGGAGACAAAGGGAGGCGCGTGGCTGTCTCCGCGGGCTCCGGAGGAGGGGGCGCATCTCCCCTCCCCCGCCGTCGCCCAGCCGCCGGGGGGCCGCGGGGACAGCGGAGCTCTCCGTCGTCGCCTCCTTTGGGCTTTTCCCGTCCCCGCCGCGGCGTCTTCCGCCGGCTCGCCAATGACCGGCTTCCCAACGCTCCTTTGCCGAAAGCGGGCGGCGATCTCGGCGCCTCGGAAGCGAGCGAGGCCGGCGCGGCGCACTTCGCCGGGAAAGCCGTTCGCCGGGTACCGACAAGCCAGGCTCTCCCTGCCCGCTCCGAGGGACCCGCGGAACAGCCGGGGCGGCTTCCCGAAATGCGGGCGAGAGAGCGGAGAGCCGAAACGGCGTCCCCGGCCGTCTTTCGCTGATCTTGCTTCTCCAGCGATGGTTCCGTCGTTAGGAAACCGACCGCTTTTCATCCGGGGAAGCGTAGTTCCGTGTAAGCGAGGGTGGCTGGGATCCCTTTGGGCAGCTGGAGGCGCCGGCTTTGGGGGCTGCGTAGAGTCGGATAATATTTTCCGGGATCGTTGATTAAGTGGGCTTATGAAACAACCGCACTACTGTAAACCTATAAAGCAAAACCTCTTGGTTTGAGGGGTTTTTTTTTCCGATGGGAAGGCTCTTCGTTGGGTCGGTTCAGACAGAGAATAGATCTCTTTCTTCTTCTTCTTCTTCTTCTTCTTCTTCTTCTTCTTCTTCTTCTTCTTCTTCTTCTTCTTCTTCTTCTTCTTCTTCTTCTTCTTCTTCTTCTTCTTCTTCTTCTTCTTCTTCTTCTTCTTCTTCTTCTTCTCCTCTCTTTCTCTCTCTCCTCGCTATTTTCTTCTATTTTCTTCTCTCTCTCTCTCTTCTCCCTTTCTCTTTCTCTTCCTTCTTCTTTCTCTCTCTCTCTCTTTCTCTCCCTCCTTCTCTTTCTCTCTCCCCCCTCTCTAGCCTCTTCTCCTTTTCTCTCTCTCTCTGGCACTCTCTCTTTCTCCCCGTCGGCGGCTTCTTCGGCCGCGTCTTTGGTTGTCCTTCCGAGGGGCCCGAAAGCCGCGCGTGGTGAACTCCGAGCCCCCGAGCCCCTGGGAGGGCAGTAACTTAGCCACAGATTGCATGTATGGATTTGCGGTAAATTAGTGATGAAACGGAGAAGAAAAGATGGTGCGGGGTGCTGATTCCCAGCGGGACTGAGCAGAAAAACCAACAAGCTGGGTTTTAATAAAACAAAAGCGAGCCTGTATTCCATCACGCTTCCCCCTTCTTTTTTCCTTCGAAAAGTACCTTGTCTTGATTTATGGAAAACGGTTATCCGGCGTACGGATCTGCTGGACTCTGAGCTAGCAATCTAAGCAGGCTTGGATGGATTTGAAAGGGACATGAAATGCACAGGACAAAAAAAAAAAAGCCAAGTGAAGTTCTGAGGAAAGGTCGCAGCGCCCCCAATGCACAAAAAGAACCCCTCTCCCCAGTGCATTTCCTAATTTGTGCTATATTTTTCAACTTTTCCTGGAAGTCTATGAATGAAAGTGGTGTGTAATATGATGGGTAGCTTAACTCTTGTGTTTATTTAGATAGGTGAGTTCTTTTCCCCCTTTCCCTTTCCCTTCCTTTTTCTCTCTTGCCCTTCCCTTCCCCCTTTCCTTTCCACCGTTTCCCTCTCCTCTCTTTCCCTCTCCTTCTCCTTCTCCCTCTTCCTCTCCTCTTTCTCCTTTCCTTTCCCCTTTCCCCTTTCCTCTTTCTCCTTTCTCCTTTCTTCCCCTTTCCCCTTTCCTTTTTCCTTTCCCCTTTCCCCTTTCCCCTTTCCCCTTTCCTTTCTCCTTTCCTTTCCCCTTTCCCCTTTCCCCTTTCCCCTTTCCCCTTTCCCCTTTCCCCTTTCCCCTTTCCCCTTTCCTTTCCTTTCCTTTCCTTTCCTTTCCTTTCTTCTTGGGCTTTTGTAATACTTCTCTCTTTTTTAAAAATCCTGCCCTTCCTCCACAGATCTCAGGCTTGTTTATAGCAGTCCTTGGAGGTAGGTTAGCACCAAGGGAGCAGCAAGACCTCTGCTCAAAGCAAATTTCCTGGCTGACAGGAAATCTGAGCAAGAGTTTCTAAATCTCAGCAACTCCGTGGCTACATTACCCCGCCTTTGCATGCCAAGATTCAAATGGACTTCTAGTGAAAATAACAGAGGAAGATGATCTGATCTTGGAGTTTGCTTGGGGCGGTGATCCTACAGAACCTGTCCTCTGTGCAACAAACGTTCATGATGCAAAATATTTTTGAACAAACCTCTTGAAATGTTGCTTTTCTTTAGAAGACAGAGCCGCTGTCTTTTTGCTTCCCAAACAGTTGTGTTCAGAGAGCAGCTGAACCTGAGTCCATTAAAGGCTTTACAGCTGCACTCATGCAATACATTAAGTTTGGTTAGTTTTACGCTTTGTTAGGGTTTGGGGTGAATCTTTGCTTTGATTCATTGGATTCTACAAATATAGAAAAAAGGGGTAAAATTAGTAAACATCTTAGGGTGTAATCATGGTTGCTGACTTTGCATATCATGGTTTAGTCTCTGTAATAAGTCACAATGGATCCTAGTTGATGGATTGATCTGTCACGTTACTTATCATGCTTCATCTTAGCATGGAATTGGTAGGTCAGTCTTCAAAGATCAGATTTTCAATGAACTGCCAGAGTATATATTCTATACAGAGAAATGGTGACCTACTTTCTACTTCCCAACCTATTTTTACAGCGCAAGGTATTTGCATTTTAGAAACAGAGAGCGATAAATGCTACAGTACTGAGGAGGAAGACAATAACTGGTGTGGAATTCATAGAAAATGCTTGTGGATAGCAATAGTTTAAACATCATGTATAAGAAGAGCTTCTTGTCCAAGAGGTCAGATCTTCCCATCTTGGCCAAACAAACATTTTGGAATTAAAACTATATCCCTGTTTGTGTTTCCTAGCATCCCCATTGTGATACCCATTGACTCTGATCCCGAAGGTTTCACATTATTGTTATTGGTTCCTTGAATCAGTCCTACCTCCTGGTGACATTTTTGGCAATGGCTCACCAGTAGCTTCTTCCTAGTGCTGAGAGGGAATGATTGGCTCAAAGTTGCCCAGCTGACCTTGTGCTTAAGGCAGGATTAGAACTCACAGTCCCCTGGTTTCTAGCCTTGTGCTTAACCACTTGACCAAATAGACTCTCCCTTGATGCTGGAGGTAATTTACAGTAATTGGAAGTCTTATCCTCTATGAGCTGGTTTAAACTCTTTTAAGCCAATAAAGTTTCCTGCCAATGCTCACTTTGTGTTATTAGACTACATAATGAAGTACAAAGCTATTCCTCAACCATACCCATTCAGTAAATTTCACCTTGTCTTCTCCATAGTGGTGGTACCTTCATCCTTTCTTTGCTTTAGGACACTGAAACCCCTTGTTGTATTATAGGGAGAAGGAAGCACAAGTATAAAAGGCACTGCTCACACGAAAGCTGTTGTGATTTTAAAAATAATTAAATACAGGGGGTCCAACACTAGCAATAAACCAGGCAGAGTTGACTAGTTAATGTGGCCTAAGGCAAAACATTGGGAAACACAGCTTTCTGTCCAGTTGGTTCACCTTTAGTGGATTGAATAACATCATAAGATTTATGGGCCTATAAATTACCTAGCAGTAAAGCTGCAAAAAAGGAATGATGTGGTTCTATATGCTGTGCAAGAGAATATCAATTCAAACAAAGGATGAAAAGAAAGGCAACAAGGATGGTTAAGAGACCAGAAATAAAGTCCCAGGAGAGTCTAAAAGAGTTGAATATGTTTAACCCCAAGAAAAAAAATGTTAGAGAGAGATATATATAGTAGCACTGTAACCTACCTGCAATGTAGAGGAAGGGAATGATCTGTAAGTTACCAAGAAAATTGTAGGGATTCATTACTGCAGGCACCAGGAGTTAGAAACCCAAGGTTTGGAGTACAGAATAATGATCTTGTTCCAAAAAGGCGGGTTAAAGTTAAATGATGAGGGAAATGGTAGGAACAGTTCGACATTAGGACCAATTCTCAAAGAAGGTGATGATGAATCCTTCAGTGAGATGTTCAAGCAGAAGTCTGTCCGTCTGTCCATCCATCCATCCATCCATCCATCCATCCAATTCCTATGGCTGCCCAACTCACATATGTGACCAGACAGCCAGTTGATTTCTTGTATGGATAAAGAGGTTGGGATCTTTCAGTGGTTGGTCCTACCCTTGGTCACTCATAGCTAGATGCAAGTAGGAAAAGGCCCTTAGACTGGTGGAAACATATCTTCTCATAAAGAAAGGTCCAAGAAGACAAGATTCTGGAGTTTCTCTTCCTATGAACCATCTTAAATCTGTATTCTGAAATCAGTTTCTCGAAGTAAATCTAGTCCTTCAAACCAAGTGTTTGTAATATGTTGGCCTCCATAAAATGGCCTTGTTTCAGAACTGGATCATCCCAGTAACAATTTCTGGTTCAAGGAATTTACTTCTGGAAGCCATTTTGAAGCTGCATGGCCCAAGCTGAAGTTTTGAATTTTAGAATAGTTCTGTTTCAGGATGCTCAAACATGTTGCATTCCTAATAACTTCTTTCAATATGGTTTTAAAGTAAGAAATTAAAGGGCAAGACTTGGTTTAAGGTCCCCTCCCCATTTTTTCCCCATGAAAAATCCTTAAGAATTTGCTCAGCTCTCCTGTTAAGACAGAAAGATGAAGACCAAAGGATCAAATTTCTTGACATAATTTATCACCTGTAATTTTGTATTCCATTTTATTTAGCAAAATATAATATGCATGTTAATTATTTCACATGGGAGAAATGCCTCCCGAGTCCCTTTCTCCCTACCCTGCAAAGAATAACATTTCAGTTTGTTCCATAGTAATTGCAGATTTTTTGGCTTGCAAACAGTCATCATCCTTTTTCAGAATGTAATTACCCAGGTATGTAGATATCTGAAGAAACATTTCAAGAGGGAAAGTTTTCATGGAAACTCGGGGAGTGGCTCACACATAGATTTGGTTCACAGGTTTAGACAATAAAACACAATTTATAAATAGTTTAATAAAAAATGCAGCGGCATTAACATAATTACTGAGGTTGCAAGTTTAGCTTTAGCAGAGCTGGCTCAGAAAGTGTGTTGGAGAAAAGTTGTGTGTGTGTGTGTGTGCGCGTGTGTGTGTTGTTTGGATTGCAACAGAGCTGGCTTTCTTTGGTTTCTGGTTACACGAACCTTCCATGAAGGACCTTTACGCAAAGATCTGTCTCACTGAATGCACATCCCTCCATGTAACCCTAAACCAAGCAGGATATTTTAAAACTGAAGCAGTGAAGATTAGATTAGGTCTCCTTCAAACCTCTCTCTTCTCTTCTGTTATTATTTTTGGCTGGAATGCGGAGGAAGGCAGCTGTCTCTGACAAGGGTCAGAATGTCAGTTTGGGTTTCAAGAATGGGTGGGATTCCTCCCTCCTCCCTTGTTATTCTTTCTGTCTTTTCTACCAGTCCCTTGGAAAATCAGGGTGGGATGTTTGTATCCCTTGAGTTGAGAGAAGACCTCTGCACAACACACTATGATGGGCAGGGGAGTTGCTCTCCAATTGCAAAAATTGTAATGCACAATTGCCAGTAATAAAATCATGTCTGAACTCCTCATATTGTCATTTTAGTTTGCACTGCAAGCTGCCTGAAGTGTTCAATAAACAGAAAGCTGGGAGATAAATAATAAACACAATGAAGCATGATAAATGCTGCATGTGCTCATGAAGGCACAGAAAGCTGAGATTTACTCAAGGGGTAAATGGAGATTCTCAATCATCCAGGTGTTGGTTGTCCCAAACATGCTTTTTTTCAAAAGGCAACTTGACTTTATTTTTCCAAAAACAAAATCCAGTTGCCTTAAAAAAAGTTTCTTTGGGAAACTCAAGGGATGGATTGTTTCAAACTCCAAACTCTCTATTCCTCGTCCTCTTGGTCCCTCACTTTTTTTGAATGGGAAGGACAGAAGTGGGAGGATCTGTTCAGTTAAATCTAACTAAAAGGACCTCTGGTATCATCAATCTTCACAAAACCAAACTGGTTGGGCAAGGGGGACCCAGACTTTGTTCCCAAGATCTGTGGGTATTTAGCAACCTCCCTACAATACAGATAATATGTGTAATATTAGAGTTGCGGCAAGAAGTTTTACGAGTGTCTTCTCTTCAACCACCTTATAGTTCCCTGCTCTACATCTTGTTCAGCGCAGTAGGATCTGAAATAAAGTAGCAACTGGAGTTTGCTGGTTCACTGCACTTTTATCCTTGACATTGGCAGGTTAAATACCTCTATGGGGCTGAGGTCTCTGTGTAGCCAGGTAGCCTGAGAAAGCAGGGTTCCTGATCACATGCACCATGCTGCTTCCTTTCAAGTGCATCTGAATAGGCCTCCCTCCCAGCCTCCACATGTGGAGGTTGTAGACTGAAGTTTCTAACAGAGCAGCTTTATGGAACAGCTCCTGTTCAGTGAATGTGTTCAAGCAAAGTTGGACAACTATTGTCAGTGATGTTTTAGCCTGGCTCTTCCTTCCCTGAAGCAGATTGCGCATGACTGCAGAATTAGTGCTCCTCATTTGAGAGCTGAGATAATGATCCCCAAACAGATTGTATGAAGGTTCCTTCACCACGAGACTTCGCAAAAAGGACTGTGTTTTATTTCCAGAAAGCAAAAGGAAAGTCAGTCTGCTGCCGAATTATCTTTAATAATGTAAAGATCTTTCCTTGCCCGTAAACACAACTGATAACCCTTCTGCTTCACAGTACTTTTGGTTACAGCTAGGTAGATTTTTCCAATCCAATTAGTGTTTTCAGAAGGAAGGGAGTGATGGATTATTTTGGACTGCTAATCTTGATCAAGAATCGGACAAAATGATAAAATGCAGAGGTTTGTGAGGAGAAGCCGATGTAAATCCTTGCAAATTGGAGCTGAAAATAACACAAACTTGTACACCGGCAAAGCTTCTTCACAAAGGACTTTGATTTAGGCTAGGATTTAAGTTTAATACATACAGAAATATCTAATATACTGTCATGGTAAGCAACATTACACAGAGTGCAGAAGACAAGAATAAGTTAATGAAATTAAAAGTGCTGAGATAAGAAAACAGCTAAATCCAGTTTATACCGTATCATTTACTATAGCTTTCCATACTCTTCTGTTCCTTCCTTCCTTCCTTCCTTCCTTCCTTCTTTCCTTCCTTGTATTAGAAAGCAGTAGGATCAATGGCTACAGAATCTCCTACATTTGAAATGAAAATTACACTATCCTCAAATGCAAAACATAATTAAGCATAAATTTAAAAAAAGGCCTATTAAAGTGCCAAGTTGGATTTTGTATCACTCTCAGATTTCTTCTTATGTAACTTCTGTATTTCACTGGAATCAAACTTTGACTACATTAATATATGGAATCAAATACAAAGTGGATAATAAAAGAGTTGTAATCTCATCAATTTATTTTACAACTCTGCAAATAACTATACAGTATATCATCATCAGTGTGTATCTGTTAACACATGCAGATTATTCTTTCCATATTTTGGTAATTAGTGGTTTTTTAAAAAACTCTAAATATATTTAGAGAAATATATTTAACTCCACATCTCAAGGATCCTTTTAAAAACAAAGCTTTGGTCCTTTGATTTTGGTTCAAATGGGTAGAGAAGTAGCAAGAATTCTCCTTCTGATCTTTTAAATCAGGGTCATAGATTTGAAATAGGACTATGCTAATTAGGCTTCTAGAGGACAGTAAAGTCTTCTCTAAGAGTTTGGTGCCATCTAGAAGCTGCCCAGATCTTTGCAGCCTAGATATGATACCCCATCCTAAAACTGAATCTCTCCAGCTTTGGACCAATGTTACACCACACTGGGTCTCATCCAATGAATAATGAATAGGCAGCTTTTTAAATATAGGGATCTGTCCAGTGCATTTGGTTTCCGATTTTCTCTGAAAATGTTAAAAGATTGAGCCTAGCCGTTTAGAGAAAGCAGATACCATCCTATTTGGGTTGTTTTTTCAATCTAAAAGGCATACATTGGGGATTTGTGGGCCTCTAACCTGCATTCCTTAAAATATAGATGAATCTTCCATCAAATGGACATTTATCTTTAAACACACATACTTGTACACATAACTGTAATGGTAAAACTCTTGATATTTCTGCTTAACTTGGGTTCTGTTTTGGTTAATTCCCACCTTAACAATTTTCT
The DNA here is from genome assembly GCA_030761175.1 of Masticophis lateralis. Taxonomy (NCBI): domain Eukaryota; kingdom Metazoa; phylum Chordata; class Lepidosauria; order Squamata; family Colubridae; genus Masticophis; species Masticophis lateralis. Next base: position 3,487,718 of record JAUDYJ010000008.1, on the reverse strand, counting down.
CACCGGAACAGTCTCGGGGGAATGTTGCATTGCTGTGAAATGTCTGAACAAGATGTTAGTAGACATAGAATGGATGCATTATTTATTTATTTTTATTTATTAAGCAAGTTTGTATAGCCACCTATCTCACAAAGCATGACTCTGAGTGGTGTACGATACACAAATACATCTGTGCAAATTGTACTCCAAGGAATCACAGTGTTCCATGTAGATAGCTTAATAACTGATGGCATTTATTCTGGGCTTCGGATCTTGCAACTAGTAAAGGCTGGTCTTGACCGAACATTTTCTGATGTGTTGGAATAGAGTAGAGACTATAAGAGAGCCAGTTTGGTGTAATGGTTAAGGCAGCAGGCTAGAAACCGGGAAACTGAGTTCTAGTCCTGCTTCGGACACAAAGCTGGCTGGGTGATCTTGCGCCAATCACTCTCTCTTAACCCTAAGAGGGTGGCAATGGCAAGCCAAGAAACCCTGCCAAGAAAACTGCATTGAATTGTCCAGGCAGTCTCTGAGAATTGGAGACAATTGAATGGAAGGAAATAAAAATAAAACATAAGGTGCTAATCTCCAGACATGGCAGGAAAACACTCTTGTCTGAAATGAATCTCAGGGCTCCCTGTGCAGGGCCCGTGGTGGAGAGTGCTAGGCACTAAAATACACCAACATCCGGAAAGCTGAGCTAGTGGCTCTGGTTTGTTAACAATCAACTTAGTAGATATATGAATAACTATCCATGATACTTCATGAGCTGTGGTGATGCAGTGGTTAGAATACAGCATTGCAAGCTAATTCTGCCAACTGCCAGCAGTTCGATCCTGACCAACTCAAGGTTGACTCAGCTTTCTATCCTTCTGAAGTCAGTAAAATGAGGAGCCAAATTGTTGGGGGTAGTGTGCTGACTCTGTAAACCACTTAGAGAGGGCTGTAAAGTGCTATGAAGTGGTATATAAGTCAAAGGGCTGTTGCTATACTGGAAGCCTGTTACCTGATTCTCCTAATAGAGTGTGAACGATGAACTATGAAGATGATGTTTGTACAGCATGCTTAACCATAATATGGGTTTGATACAATATATTGAACCGTACAACCAGTCAAAATGCTAGGTTTACATAACGGTCAACCAAAAATGTAGCTGAAGTTAAACTACATAAGTGGTGTGGATGAAATTGATATCTGACTTATTAAGGATTTTGTCTGCTAGCAGCAATATGGCTTTACATGAGTTTTGTATAATGATATAGAGAATGATATTGCCAGGACTTCTATAGAAAACTGTTGAAACACATTTTCTTCTGTACTCCTGACATAGTTGACCTAAAATTAAATCTCAAAGAGAACTTTGTTTCTCTGTCATGGAAACATTTTGTTAGCCAAGATCCTGGGGCTGTAATTCAAGAGTATATGTTATTCTATAAAAAACACAGTCAACTAGCAGCACTATATTAGCAATATACCAATAGCACTTAGATATATATGCCATCCACAGTGCTTTACAGAACTCTCCAAGCAGTTTACAGAGTCAGCACATTGCCCCCAACAATCTGGGTCCTCATTTTACCAACCTCAGAAGGATGGAAGGCTGAGTTAACCTTGAGCCACATCCGGATTGAACTCAGGCTGTGGGCAGAATAAGTGTGCAATATTGCATTCTAACCACTGTATCACCAGGGATACTAACATCATATAGTAAACCATGTTGTAGGATATATATTTATTGATTTATATAGCTGGCCATCTCATAATAGTCATTCTGGGTGGCTTACTCACTTAAAGTCAATACAATTATACAATATAAAACAAACATTAGTTAAAGGACCGAAAGCAATCCAGACCAATGAAAACTACATTACGATTTATTTTATTTTATTTTATTTTATTTTATTTTATTTTATTTTATTTTATTTTATTTTATTTTATTTTATTATTTTATTTTATTTTATTTTATTTTATTTTATTTTATTTATTTATTTTATTTTATTTTACTTTACTTTACTTTACTTTACTTTACTTTACTTTACTTTACTTTACTTTACTTTACTTTATTTTATTTTATTTTATTTTATTATTTTATTTTATTTTATTAAATTTGTATACTGCCCTTCTCCTACTGGACTCAGGGCAGTGCACAGCCAAGAATAAAAACATCCCAATACAAAATTTAAAATTATTAAAAGAATTATACAAATTTGGCCCAAAAATTTAAATTTATTATTATTATTATTGGATTTCGTGCTATCTATCATTGTCTGCAGAATAAACTACAATTAGCTGGGACCATTCAGCATTGCAACATACTACAGTATGCCAACATTCCAGAAAGAAAAGAAGGAAGGAAGGAAGGAAGGAAGGAAGGAAGGAAAAGGAAAGGAAAGGAAAGGAAAGGAAAGGAAAGGAAAGGAAAGGAAAGGAAAGGAAAGGAAAGGAAAGGAAAGAAGGTAGGTAGGTAGGTAGGTAGGTTGATTGATTTGGGAACAGAAATTGCGATATATTGAAAATGGATTTTTGATTTTCTTGATCGCTTCTGCTCTTCTAAGAGAATAAAAGGGAAGGCACAATGAATGCACAAGCAGTTCTTAATACACATTTTAATTTGGACAATATTAGCTATTCCTCAGTTGCAGTTTGGACTCATCCCAGTACCATTGCCATTGGGAACAGAACAGTGTGATTTCATAGTAGTAGCTTTTAGACAAGAAATCCACAAAGGAATGCAATTTTTTTCAAGCATCAGATTTCTATGTTAAGCCAAACCCAAACCAGACATTATGATCTACAATAGTACTTACAATGGTGAGGCCAGCTATTATAGTTTATAAATAGTGGGAGAATAACTTGGGGAATTCTGGGAGTTGAAGTCCACATATTTTAAAATGACTAAGGTCAAGAAATGTTGGTGTTTCATTAGAGAGAGAAAATGGGTGTATTATTTTAACCCCCCTGAGATAAGGAGGCTTCAGGACGCACCTTCCGCCGCGCCCTAAAAACGCTTTTATTCCAACAGGCTGGTCTGGCCTAAGTCTCCCCTTTTAAATTGGGTTTTAAAATGTTTTATATAATTGGATGTTTTAAATTTTGTTACTAAGCCCAAATTATTTAATCTATTTTAAATAACTTTAACATATAAAAGTTAATTTATATGTTATTGTATTTTATTTTGGCTGTTCACTGCCCTGAGTCCCTTTTGGGAGTAGGACAGTATATAAATTTGAAAAATAAATAAATAAATAAATAAATAACATTGTATGTATTATATTTTATTAGATTTGCTGTAATGTAATTAGTAAATGAGACAACACATTTTTGTCACTCTACTGTCTGAATAAAGACAAAATTAGTGACACCTCTAAGAGAAGGAAAAGGGCTGGAAACCACAAAATTCGCATCATGTTACAAATCATATAACTTAAGTATTTCAATTAAAGGGTGGGAGCAAGTACGTAAGACCAAGGCCTGAACTGTGATATCATGATGCTTGTTGCAATATGTTTGCATCATTGTGGTATGTTATAAATATCTATGATGACATCACTAGAAATAACATCTGGCCATGAGCTGCCACTACAAGTAGAAGGATTTTGAAAGAGGGAAATAGTTATAAAAATAAAGACGGGAGCTAAAGGAGAAATGGCTTTCTGTTTGATATTTTCTCGGCTGTATCTCCATGAGTGATGAATTCAGAATTACAGAATAGCAGAGTTGTAATGGACCTTGGAGGTCTTCTAGTCCCAACCCTTGCTCAGACAGGAGATCTTACACCATTTCTGACAGGGGGTTGTCCAATCACTTCTTAAAAACTTCCAGTGTTGGAGCACCCACAACTTCTGAAGGCGAACCGTTCCACTGGTTAATGGTTCTCACTGTCAGGAAACTTCTCCTTAGTTCTAGGTTGCACCTCTCCTTGAGTAATTCCCATCCCTTGCTTCTTGTTCTGCCTTCAGATGCTTTAGGGAATAGATTGACCCCCTCTTCTTTGTGGCAGCCCCTCAAATATTGGAAATCTGCTATCATGTCTCCCTTAGTCCTTCTTCTCACTAGACTAGCTATACACTTCCTCCTAGATTCCATTCCATTCCTCCTAGTTGCTACTTCTGCCTATAGGCAAGAAAACCTCTTTTTTTTTCCAGTAAATGCATTCCTTTTCCCTTCCCTAAATGCTAAAGCCAACTGAATTTTCACTTTCTCTAGATGAAATGACTGGATTAGCCTCTAAGAACAGGACATCTTGCCGAATGAAATATTGAACGTGAAGTGTTATGGCTGGGTGACCATGTATTTATATGTTGAAGCTTTACTTGCACGGATTTGTCCATCTGCTGTCGCAGAAGTTTCCGATAGCTGAAGCTACGAAGGCATGTTGCAGGGCAGAAGGCGTGTTGCAGGGCAGATGTCGCATGGAGACTGAGACCCAAAATGTGTTCTGTTGTGCAAAGAGCTTCAGCTCTGGGATTCTCATGTGTGAGAGAGGGCAGCTGTCTTCTGTTGTTACTTGTAGAACAGAAAGTTTGGTGTGGATCTCGAAGATGGTTTTATTTAAATCCCAGAGGAAAGGGGTATTTTGTGCACAGAAAAATGCCATCTCTTTAATCCTTAGCCTGAGCTTCCAAGCAAGCAAGGAAGCAAAGAGATCCAGAAGATGGCTCTGTTGATGCTATCTGCTAACTTATCCATTCTGCAAGCAAGAAGAATTGCTCCATTTTATCACTCGGGGGGGGGGGGGCAAACCCAATTCAATGGTGCAGCAATTTAAATATTTCTTTGTGGCTTTTGAAACATGCAAATTGCATCAGCTGAATTGGAAGACTCTTAACATGTTACTGTTTTTGTAACTGTATGCATGGTGGATGGTGACGTTTTCATTCCTTGTAAGCAGCAACTTCAGAAGAGGGATCTTCCAGAGATCTGCTGCTGATCCAGGTTATGTGCCTCCTCTGTGTAATTCTGATCCTGCTAAGTATCAGCCTCCTTCCCATCCCAGTTGATAATATTGGTTGGATTGGATTCCTCAAGCAGCCAAGGAATTTGGCAGACAGAATGAATAGATTAAGAAACAAAGAGGGTTCATAGCATTAGTGACGGTCCCAAAGGTGCTTTTCCAAAAGGCATTTGGACTTCCTTGGTTTTGCTTCTCATCTAAGACGTTTCTTTAGTTTAGCTTTTTCTTGGATGAGAAGTGAAACATTTTCAAAGAAAAAACCCAGGAAACCCCAGTTGTCTTTTGGAAAAGCACTTTTGGGACAAATATGACCTCTACAGACAGAATTAATGAGAGTTTCCTGGCCTTGGCAAAGTGGACCATTCTACAGACTGTTCCTTGAGGTCCCTTGAAAGGACAGCCTAATTTTGCAAAGATAAGAGATCCCTTTTTCCACTGGTGAAAGAAACTATGTGATGCAAGTGACAAGAAGGGAAAACTCCACGTTTTATTATTGTCCTCAGTAGCCTGGAAATAGCTATTATGATCCAGCAGATGGCAACCTTCATTGTGAATCATGGAAGAAATGTCACATGCCAGGCACACACAAGATCCTAGAGATTAATTCTATCCCTTATTTCCACCTTAATGGACTCCACTGATTAATGGTATAAAAAACAACATCTTCCCTGGATATAATTGGGCAATGGGACTACCTGGGTCCATGTTCAGCATGTCCATTTCTTTGACCGTGAGCCGTAGAAGACCACGATCTTTGTGCTCCTTTGGTACCAACCCCTTTATTTCCTATGCAGTCCTTTCTTGTATACGTTCCAATTTTGGCTGTCAGTTTTGGCTGTTGTGGTGCCTACGTCACTCCACACATGCGAGAAGGCATTCTGATAGAAGTTAATTATAGAGACATCTCCATGTGTTTTTCTAAATAGAGGGCATTATTTACGATGGAAAAAAAAGATGTCCTTGACTTATAGCCATTCATTTAATGATTATTTGAAATCAGAATGGCACTGAAAAAAATGAGTTACAACCGGTCCTTGCACTTGACTGTTGCAGTAACTCCATGGTGACATGATCAAAATTTTGTCTCTCGACAACCAGCATATATTTACCATGGTTATATTACTCCGAGGTGATGCAATCATCCATTGTGATGTTCCTAGTTGGCTTCTGACCAACTAAGTCAATGGAGGAAGCTGGATTTGCTTAAGAACTGAATGTTTTACCTAACATAGTAGTGATTTGCTTAATAACCATGGCAGAAATGGTTATAAAATCAGATGCTTCACCATCACCTTGCTTAGCAATGGAAATTCTGGTTCTAGTGGTGGTTTAAGTCAAGGGCTGCCCGTATGTACTTTGGTGGTGGGCATGTAAATGTCTCCTCTGCAGAAGTTGGGTGGATGGGGCTAAAACACTGGAGTTCACTCCCCCTTTTTTGTGTTAATGATTATCTCTTCAGAATGAATTCAGTCCGGTTTCCCACATCTGATGTAGAAGAAGCAGTGAATTACTGTCTCAAAACGGTTTTGTGACGTTCTGGGCTTCAAATGCTATATAAACTCACATAACTATTTGAAATTTCTACTGTTTTAATTTTTATATTTGTCATATATTGAAAGTTTTCCTTATTTAGATCATCATCATCATCATTCTAGCCAACTAGAATGTAAGATGAAGGCCTCTTCCATATGTTTCCAACCTATATGGTCCTCAGCTTTCTTTTGCCAATCGGGCCTGCAATACTTGCTGATGTTGTGGCTCCATCTCTTTCATGGATGGTTTTTATCCAGTGGGATCCATTCTATGACTGCCTTAGTCCACCTGCCACCAGTTGTTCTTGCTATGTGACCAGCCTGTTTCCATTTCAATTCTTTTACTCTCTTGATGATATCGTATACTTTCATTTGTTCTCTAATCCACGTGCAGGTCCTTCTATCTTGTCTTGTGACACTGAGCAAGTATCTTTCCATGGCTCTTTGCGTCACTCATAGCTTTTGTATCAATTGTGAGGTTAGTGTTCATGTTTCATTGGCATATGTTAAACAGGTAACACACACTAATTGAAAACTTTTCAGGCATGGGGGAGGTCATATAATAATTTAATTATTATACTAATTTTAAATATATTTCTCTTTTAATGTAAGATGTTTGGGACTTGGAAAATCAATCAACCAACCATGAATGGATGAATGAATGAATGAATGAATGAATGAATGAATGAATGAATGCTGTGCCAAAGCGCCTCCCTTCCTTAATTTCCTCATTATCCTCTTGATGGGTATTGCATTTAACTTACCCATTGAGTGAATCCACAAGGTATTCTATGCAATACCATTTTTTGCTTCATATTAGGGTTTTTTTTTTTTTGCAATCACTGAACAAATTGAACTCTATGTAACTTTATGACTGAGTACATCATATAAGTCCAGCCAATTAAGATTTGCTCAACATGTTATAGTTTAACTACGACTTACACATCCATAGAGCCAGCTGGTTTTAGGGAGCAGATTGGAGCCGGCTTTGCCTCTTTCCCAGGGGAAGGAGGGGAAGGCATCTTGAATTGTTTTAATTTTACCCTGATATATTTGTGATCTAAAATTATCACCAGGCTTTGAAGGTAAATATTGGAATTGATACAACAACTTGGCAGCTGCAGGAAAGCAGCTGCAAACTTAAGACCTGTTTTTATATCTGAATTTGTTCATACAAGCTGAAGTTTGTTCCCCATCAGCAGCTGTCTCTCCTGAGCTGACGGCATGTAAGGCTTTTTGGCATCTTCTACCCTTTGGAGTTAGCCACACTTCCTATTTAATTCAGGAAGAGCTGGATGCAATCGTGCTTCCCTCCTCCTCCCCCCCCCCCAACCTTTTAACTTATATTTAGAAGATGTTTCCTTAAGAGGAACTTGCAAATCCCTTAAACTAGCAGTTTTCTTTATTCATTTGTGTACAACTGTTGGTCTTAAACAATAGAATATTCTCTTGAAAATGTCAGGGAACCATAACAAATTATCACCATGGAGAATAACTTTATTTATTAAATTACTTTGGGGCAAAATAGTTACTGCCCCTGTCTCCATGTACCTCTAGATCTGGAGATAATAATCTGGCTATTTAATTCTTTGATGTTGCTTGCTGAGTATTTTGCAGTTTAGGTTAACTCCATACTGAATCTTTGCAGTCTTCCTGAATCCTGTTTTTATTCAGCAGCTAAGCCAATTAATAGGAAGCTCAACTGAAATGTATTTGCAATTTCCAAAAAAAAAAAAAAAAAAAAGGAAAAATGTATCACTCTGCAGCCATAAAGTTCTGTAAAATTTGTGGGCAAATTTTCCTATGAGCAAGAAAAAAATGTAAACTCATTATGGCTCCTGATATCCCATGTTTAGCTCACATAACATTCTTTAGCTAGATCCTCAAAGAAAAAAGGTGGTTTGGCAGCTTTTCAGGTCCATTTTATGATTATTTTATTTATATCTGCCTGCAGGTGTGTTGATGGGGGGTGAATGTATTTGTAGTTTTAGAAGACAACTGTGCCACATTGATGGCCAAGGACTGAGCAATTTGCAGTAAGCATTAGATTGTATGACACAATGAGGAGTATGGATTTGAAAATCAATGTATCCAATATAGTTGCATCCGACAAGGAAAACAGAGCGAACAATTCCTAGTTAAACATAAATGGTGAAAACTGAGATGAAGGTGCGTACCCTGGTTAAGCATTAACTAAAGATAGGAGAAATTCAAAGGTATGCATAATATAGAGGATGATCAGCATCATAAGTCACAAGTCCATGTGCACCCTCAAGAGATCTAAGTCCAGCCCACTATCTCCTGCTCACTTCCCTTGACCACTAGATGGTCCGATTCTTGTAGAAAGCTTAAGCTTGTAATAAATCTTTATACTCATTTGAACTGCCTGAATCTCCTGATTTCCCCCATGCTTGACACACATATTGGTATAAAATAGCAGCTCGGGTCATTTGCTGTGAAGAATTCAAAATGAAGCAAAAATGCCTGGGTATAAGAATGTGATTCTAATTAGGGGTGAAAACCACCAGGTTCTGACAGGTTCTGGAGAACCGGTAGCAGGAATTTTGAGCAGTTCAGAGAACCGGTAGCAGAAATTTTGAGCAGTTCAGAGAACCGGCAAATACCACATCTGGCTGGCCCCAGAGTGGGGTGGGAATGGAGATTTTGCAGTATTCTTCCCCAAGGAGTGAGGAGGGAATGAGGATTTTGCAGTATCCTTCCCCTGGAATGGGGAGGGAATGGGGATTTTGCAGTATCCTTCCCCTGCCACGCCCACCAAGCCACGCCCACAGAACTGGTAGTAAAAAAATTTGGATTTAATCACTGGATTCTAACTATTATGTGATAGAGTTTGATAAGTCAGGACAAACTTAAAAATATGTTACATTGGGATGAGAACTGAGTAGAAGATCAAGCAGAATTGGAGGACAGAATTAAGCACATCATCAGTTTAGAGTGCTTGCACTCCCACAAGTGGTCCATCCTCTTTATCTGGTGCCAATTTAGTGTTGAACTTTAGTTGACCACATTCTTGTGTATAGACTTGAATAATTCTTCATGCTTCAACTTCGCAAATAGTTCTGATTCTTTGTACCAGACAATTGTTTGTCATCAAACAAGAAGGGAGAGTTGAGAATGAATGAGAGCTGAATTGGTGTAGACTATATACAAAATCAGTGTCCTGTATACAAAAAAATACATCGAGGTGGTTTAGTCATAGGAGAATGAATGAGTTTCATATTGTAAAACAAATATGAGAGAAGAGTGAAGGGTTGAGAAGAAGGGGGAGGTTGAGAAAGCTGTTGGATGGAGTTGATCTTCAAGAAGTGAAAAACATGAACAACTGCTTTTATATGTATAATTGATTTTTTATTTTTGATCATGTGTTTTTATCCTACTGTATCTCCATCAGATCTGAATGTGACAATTCTAAAAATGTTGTGTCTCATTTTCATTGAACTAATTCACAGAATCTCTCATGTTTATGACCTGTGTATGAGATAAATTTATAAATTGAATACATTGAATAAATTCCTGGAATTATTCAATAATCTGCCTATTGAGTTCAAAGAGAGAAGGTCAATAGAGAAGCCATTTGGAAGCCTTTCTCGGTTGTGAATTGTATTTCTATGGATCACCAAATATGAGTCTAATTTCCAAGGATAATACCTTAATTGGATGATGAACTATAAGTTGTCTCAGAATCTGTAGGATGCCTCGAGCAATTGTCTCTGCCAGATAATCTCTTCAAAGATTTAAGTTAAATATATTAGTTCAAAATATGCTGTGTTCTACAATTACAGTCAGATATAGCTAAATAAAAGAATCTCATTTATTCTTAGATTCTAATGAAAAGCCACTTTTCTAAATCAATCCGCAACTTTGTCTTAGGATCTGGTAACTTGATGGTCATTTGTGATCTCTGATTTTTTTTTAATGCTGTTTTTCAGTCTGGAACTCATAACTAATTTGGATGCTATAACTAATTCATGGGATCATGTTAATGGAGTTCTTTGTCAGGGAAGATTTTATGTCATTTTGAGTCTGTGAGATTATCTAAGTCCCTACATGGAGTCTACTTAAAATTCATATGACAATGTGGCTGATGCTTGTCTTTGAAGGCTGTCTGGAGAAGCCAAGGATGAATTGGCTAAATCTGAGTGGTAGTCTCCTTCTAGGATGTATTTCACAGTATGCTTTATTTTGTACTTGGCTGTAGATCATGGATCTTGGAACCCTAACTATTGGTTATGCTTGGCTTAAAAGATCTTTAAAACTTTCCTGAAGGAAAGTTATCTCAGGACATTGTATTCACACAGCCCTCAAACTTCACTTTTCTGACATTCCCAGTGGTATATTTGTCCCTAAGAATGTCACAAGAAGAGCCCTCTAATTTAAGGCCATTGTGAGGAAAGCATAAATATGGAGACCCTGAGATTCTACTATCTTTCAAAATCTGAGCAGTGGGTGGCCAGTTGCTAAACCTATGCTAAGAACTACATGCAGCAGGACTTAAAAAAGAAAAGAAAAGGCAACCAATGGCCAGCAGGTTATGTGGCCCCAAACCATACTGAAGCAAACTGACTTGGAACTGAATCCTTGCTTTAAATCCCTATTATACTACCAGTGCTTATTTTCTTCTGTTTGCACAGCTGCTACAAAATCCAATATTCTTACGCTGTACCGCATTCCCCAGACTCAGTCATGAAAACAGCATAGTGATAACACACAAAGGGCTTAAAAGGTCCCGGTGTGGCAATGGAAAGGGAATAGTCCTTATTTTTTTTTATTGCAGAAGAATCGGAAAACAGAAAGATTCAAATCTATATCCACTAGAAAAGTGTTTTTTCAAACTTGGCAACTTTAAGATGTGCAGACTTTACCTCGGAGAATTTCCCAGCCAACAGACTCTGGGGGTTGAACTAGAAAGGAACTTCCTGACAGTGAGAACAATTAACCAATGGAACAGCTTGCTTCCTGGAGTTGTGGGTGCACCATCACTGGAGGTTTTCAAAAAAGGATTGGGCAACCATTTGTCTGTGATGATATAAGGTCTCCTGCTTGGCAGGAGGTTAGACTAGAAGACCTTCAAGGTCCTTTCCAGCCCTATAGAAATTTAAGTCTGCACATCTTAAAGTTGCTAATGTTAAGAAGCACGGCACCAGAAGAAGACTCCACAATCACATAGGCCACAGAATAATGATTTTGTGTATGTTAGACATTAGATGTATGAGAAAAAATATATATGAATTGTATTTAAATAATACCATGTAATTTGAATGAAATCAAATGTCATTTTTCTTCTACACCTTGGCTTGCTGTTGGCTCTACCATCCTACAGTACTTAGGATGTCACTTGAAGGCCGTATCTTGCAGTAGAAGTAGGGAAGGTTAGAAGCAGGAGTGAAATGCTACCAGTTTGCACCGGTTCGGACAAACCGATAGTTAAAAAAAAACCTATCAGTTTGTCCAAACCAGCATTTCCGACGATCAGCTGTGCCATACGATTTATATGATCTAAATCGTGTGGCACAGCTGTTCCCCTATCCCACTGTTCTACTTACCCTCAAGCAGCTTCTTTTTCCGTGCATAGCGTACGTTTGGTGCTCACTGTGCATGCACGTTCATGCAGTGTGTGTTTGGCATGCACTGCGCATACACATGCAGCATGCATTTGGTGCACACTGCACATGCGCACACATACAGCGTGCATTTGGTGTGCACTGCACATGAATGGGCAGTGAACCAGTGGCAACCAATGGAGGATTTCACCACTGGTTTGATGGCACTTGCAGTTAGGATATGTCCATCTGTTGTGACTCTAAAACTATTGTGATTGTAATTTCTCCATCCTTGGACAGGGAAGCTGAACTCCTGAACTGCAGGAGATGATTTCTTCCTAAGGAGATTGGTCATTAAAGAATACTCTTTTTATGACCATCAGGTTTGTTAAAACATGGGAGGAGGGGAGGAAGTGATTTGTAAAGGGACTTGCCAGATCTCCTTCAAACTTTTAGCAACAGTCTGTTGAGAGGTGTGTTTTCCTATAATTTATTGTCAGTTCTCAAGTAAAATGCATGCAAACATCTGAAAGTAGATGGTCGATGCGGCTTTTCTGGTACTGCAGAAACTCAGAGAAAAGATCTTGGCAAACAAAACCTGAGTAGTAGTAGTAGTAGTAGTAGTAGTAGTAGTAGTAGTAGTAATAGTAGTTTCTTCTTCTCCTCCTCCTCCTCCTCCTCCTGAGCTGCTGTAATGAAATACAACATCAGTGGGTACAAATACCTCTAGTAATTTTATGTGTATAGCTTTCAACTTTAATAAGGTGTTATGAAGTCCTTTAAAAACAAAACTAACAAAAATATATTTTTGTCCAGCAAGTATGACTTCTGTTCACATTTTCCCCAGTCACAACATAATGCTTTGTCCTGCCAAAAGAAAGGAACAAGAAGAAAAGAAATGAAATCCACTTTGAAAAAACAAACCATCATGCAATCTGTTGCTTCCCTGCCTTGTCTATACAATATTAATGGATCAAATTGATATGGATTATTTTTAAATGTATTGTTAATATAAACTCTTAATATTGTAAGCCTCTCAGAGTTACCACACATAAGATGGGCAGCTAATAAATTTTACAAACAAACAAACAAATAAATAGTTAAAATGAGGGAGTTTGTTTCACAGTTTAAAAATGGTTTACCAAGGCATGTTTGAAGAACCTCTTGGGTCATGCTTAAAATTGCAGTTTAACTTAGACTGACCCATAATTATTTTCATCTTGAACCTTATTAATGGAAAAAAGACTTACAATATTCAAAATTAAAGATTTGAACATGATTTTGAGTTCAAATCTTTTTACCGCTTACCTGCTGTGATGGGAAATTGGCCAAGTTGGGAAAGGTAGATGCAAGTGACTTTTATCAAAAGTTGCATGCAATGGCAGGGAGAAGTAATATTAAAAAATCTTCAAGGTGGTGGCAGTTTTCTAATTATCTGACTTGCTTCTTGATTGTATTTTTTAAAACTAGAGATGTCACTTATTTGAACATACACCTATTGCTGATCTAGATTCAGTCAGCTGGTATGTATCTGGAGATGCTGTAATTGTGGTGTGCTAGGAGAAGAAGGGAAATCCAGGATCGTGTCTATCCTCAATATGGAAGTTCACTGGGTGAATTGCAAGCTATCTCTCTCCCTTAACACAGCCTAAAGTTGCATGCGTTCCCCTCTTTGTCTGTGGAGTTCTCAGTCATCCAGGTCATGGTTGTCCCAAAGGTGCTTTTCAAAAGGCAAGTGGACTTTGTTTTCCTTGAAGATGTTTCGCTTTTCATCCAAGAAGCTTCTTCAAAACTTCAGAAGCTTCTTGGAGGAGAAGTGCAGCATCTTCAAGGAAAAACAAAGTCCACTTGCCTTTGAAAAAGCACCTTTGGGATTCATTCTCCTCTTTGCTGCGAACATCTGAATGCCCTCTAAGTAATGGCAAAGAGTGAGTTTTCTAACCCTTTTTTTAAAGGTTGACCTTGACTTACTACAATAATTAAGCCTGGAGTTATAAGTCATAAACCCTTTCAGTTGTGAAGCAGCTTACCATATGATTGGATCCAATTTTATGACTTCTTTTGTGGCAGTTGTTAAACGAATGCTACAGTCATTTAAGCTAATCAAATCCAATGGGCGTATTTTTGCCAGAAATCTGAAACCGGCAAAAAAATCTGAAACCGGCAAAAAAATATCAAAACTCCTCGTCATGTGACTGTGGAATATTGTAAGTGGCTGTAAAAGTCACCTGGTTTCCAAGCATCCAAAATGTGATCACGTGACCATGCAGGGGTGTCTGTCAAAATTGCATGCCTATCAAAATTTTGAAATTGGTTCGTAAGTACCTTTTAAGGAGTCCGTTGTAACTCTGAATGATCACTAAGCAACTAGTCATAAGATGAGGAGCAGCTGTATTTTTGCTTCCATGTAATGTATTGCCGTGGTTTGAATTTTTGCAACAATAATTTGCAAGTCTATGATAGATCTACCAAATCGACAGATCATTTACCATAGCTATTATTTCCTATAATGTGTGACAAGATTTAAAAAGTGCGAAGCTTCGGTATGCCCACCAAAAGTTAAGTGAAATGCTTCTCAAAGTCAATTGTAATATTGAAGAAGACGATCGCTTTTATGTTTGTAGAAGGAACCACTCAACAAACCACAGCTCATTCTCTCTTTATTTGGGAGATGTGCTCTTAGTCCCTTCTAAATTTATATTTCATTTTCCTGGTATTAGGCATGAGAATTTTGCATTATAACTATCAGTAGTGGGTAATCCCCTTTCTATAACTTACCGGGAGATTAATCTCTCTCTCCATCCTTTTAAAGATATATTATTTTTAAGTTTGTTCGAAGGCACTTTATAGCTTAGTAAAGCCCTTAAGATATTTTCTTTTTTTTAAAAAATGCTACTATAAGCATACAGGGGTGGTTTTAGAATCGCAATTACAAGCTTCTTTATCCCCCAGCAAATTCCCACTGTGACGGTGGATGTAAACTGTTTCAGACATTTTAATGCTCCTAAGCAGTAAATCCAGAGGAGAGAAAAGGTGGGGAGGAAATTCAAGCACCTCAGTTTGTGAAAATGAGAGATGTCACTTCTTAATGCATGCGACAAATAAAACTCTGCAAAATCGCTTTGCGTCTCTTAGTGGAATATGCATATGTGCATGTACAGGTAGTCCTCGATTGAGGATTCTCAACTGTAGCAACTTGAAGATGTATGGATTTCAACTCCCAGAATCCCCAGGCCAGTACAGATAGTCCTCAACTTACAACAGTTCACTTAGTGACCATTCAAAGTTACCACAGCAGTGAAAAAAGTGACTTATGACCATTTTTAACACTTATGACCATTGTAGCATTCCTGTGGTCATGTGATCAAAATGCAGACACTTGGCGACTGGCATGTATTTGTGACGGCTGCAGTGTCCTGGGGGGTCTTGTGAGCAGCTTTTGCGACCTTCTGAGTCAATGGGGAAAGTCAATGGGGAAGCCAGATTCACTTAACAACCATCTTACTGAGTTAATAACTGCAGGGAGTCACTTCACAACTGTGGGAAGAAAGGTCATAAAATGGGGCAAAACCCATTTAACAAATGTTTCACTTAGCAACATAAATTTTGGGTTCAGTTGTGGTCATAAATCGAGGACAACTCTGGGAGTTGAAGTCCACACATCTTCAAGTTGCTAAGGTTGAGAAGCAATGCTATAAACTATTTTAATCCAATTCCTTCTCTGGACAGAAATGCATACCAAATGTTCACAGTGGACAGTTATTCTCCTTATATATTTTCTTACCAGTGTGACTTCATTCGTGCAGAAAAAATCTGGCAAATTTCATCTAGTACATTTTGTATGTTAGTTGCTTTCTAGCTAACAGTAGCTCCAGCTCCCTAACCACAGTGATTAATTTAGCAACATTTAAAAAAAAAACCTGGAACATTTTGTCAGCTGAGCTGCTTTCCCTATTCACAAATTTTTGTTTGTGAACTGTTCTTGAAAGACATAGTTTTAGTGCCATTTAGGGCCATTTTTTTAAAAGAAAAATTCAAATACATTTTGAAAACCTGTTTGCAAAGAGCAAGAGATTTGTGTGGCAAAAGTGTACTTTAGAAGAGTACAAGAGAGGAAAAATTATTTGGATTTAAATAAGATGCTCTTAGTCCAAACTTATTACACAACATTGGCAGGAATTTCCATCTCTCCTATCTCTCTTGAGAGACGAGGAAATGACAATCAGTGAACCGGCTTAATATTAATTGATTTAATGATTTTTAAATTTTATTCCAAAAATGTACTTTATGTTTTCATTGCCTGTGATTGTTGAACACAGATAACGTTATTGGATCTTTGCATCCTCTAACAATAATTTATTTTCATGTTTGTAGGTTCAAATTACTTTCTTAATGTGGTAGTGCAGTGATGGCTAACCTTTTTGCCATCGTGTGCCAAAAGCGGGGGTTGGTGGGGGGTTGCGGGTGTGTGTTCCCACATCCATAATTCAATGCGTCCCGGCCTCCCACATATGCGCATGTGACCCCCCCCACTTCCCCCTGCTTTTGGCACGTGATGGCACGGTGGGCCCGGTAAGCCCGTTTTCCCCCCGCCCCAGGTTCCAGAGGCTTTCTAGGAGGCTGGGGAGGGCAAAAACAGCCTTCTCCATCCCCCCGGAGGCCTTCCGGAGGCCAGAAACAGCCAGTTTCCCAACTTCCGGTGGGACCAGAAGGCCTGAAAATCAGTTGGCCAGTGCGCGCATGTGCGCTGGAGCTGAGCTAGGGCAACACTCACGTGCCCACCAATATGGCTCGGCATGCCACCTGTGGCACCCGTGCCATAGGTTCACCATCACAGTGGTAGTATATCAGATAAGGAAAGAATCTTTGCAAGAATGGCAAATTATCAATACTATCTTTATTACTAATCCCTGCTGCTAATAACTCAGCAATGTTTGGATGTTGGCTTTATATGGCCCCATATCCCACTAGAGGCCACTGCAGTTTGTTTTGTTGTGGATCAGCTTAATGTATTGTGCAAATCCGATTGTTTTGATATTATTTTGAATAACAGAAAAACAGGAACCTTGGAGGTCTTCTAGTCCAACCCCCTGTTCAAGCAATAAACCCAATATGCTTTCAGACAAATGGTTGTAATGTCCAATCTCTCCTTAAAAATCTCCAGTGTTGAAGCACCAATATTCCACTGATTGTTCTAACTGCTTTATAATCTAATGTGTTTTATAAACTAATGTGTTGTATGAATTCAGGTGATTGGGGGTCCTTCAATAAGCTATTATTAGCCAAATCATAGTATCTCAACAGGCAGGGAAGAATTTTCCCAGCTCTTCCTAAAGATTTTGGAAATTGAATTGAAAATGTCTATCGATTATGGGGCGGTTTTGATTCTAGCTCTTATATATGAGTAATTGTTTGTGTAGTTGTCTTCCAATATGAGTTTGCTGCCAAAGTGAAGCTTAGATAGTGTTCTTAGAAGAGATTCCCTCTATAAATGGGCTGGGTTCACTCATTATTTTAAGACATGGTCTGACCATTGCTTATTGAATAATTCAGTTTGGTTGAGTCTGGTCAACATTCATTTAAAAACCACAGTGGCTGGACTCACACAGGCTAAGCCAGGGGTGTCAAACTTGATTTCATTGAGGGCCGCATCAGGGTTGTGTTTGACCTTGGGGGGCTAGGGTGGACATGGCCAGGGTGAGCGTGTCAGGAGCGCCTATGGTGGCCCGAGTGCTCTGCCAGCGAAAACTGAATTCGGGAGGGCCGCCTCGTGAGCTTTGTTTTTGCTGGCAGAGGCACTAGGGGCCAGTCCTTCACTGTTTCCAGGCAATCCCGCGGACCAGATCTAAGGACTCCATGGGTTGGATCTGGTCCCCGGGCCTTGAGTTTGACACTCCTGGGCTAAGCCAATATCAAGTAAACCATTTTTGGCTTTTCTTATTGATGGCAATTTGAAGTGAGTAAAATTCTAAAACAAGAGTGATCTGCTTTTGCTAATGGACACTCATTGGTTCTCATGCTGGTTGGGAGTTTTTGGAGTGTTTGTCTTAACCCAACAGGAGACATCAAGGTGGAGCTGACCTTGAATAAATAATGGCTGAGATTCAGCTTACTTTTTGGATCAGGAACTAAGCACACTGTCCTTTCTCTTACATAATCACTTCGGTTGCCTTCCTGAGCTTTTCATTTTGTACAATACAATACTGATAGGAGGGTGATGCTTAAACATTTAATAGCCCCGGCAGGTCCTGATTGAGTTTTTGCCTTCCCTCTAAGTTATGAATGAAACTCAATACATTTGCAATCTAAAAAGTTTTGCCATAAAGCAGAACTCACAAAATACAGTGGCTGGAGTGCTCGGGGAGAAAAATGTCAATATCTTGGTCAGTTCTGAAACAAATGTGGGTGTTGATAGCAGAGAGAAAGAGAGAGAGA
This sequence comes from Masticophis lateralis, assembly GCA_030761175.1. Classification (NCBI taxonomy): domain Eukaryota; kingdom Metazoa; phylum Chordata; class Lepidosauria; order Squamata; family Colubridae; genus Masticophis; species Masticophis lateralis. The sequence goes on along the minus strand of JAUDYJ010000008.1, from coordinate 3,469,257 downwards.
CAGAGATGTTTAAATATACTTTTAACAATTGCTTTGAATTTTATATCCCAACTGGAATTCTTTCTTTCTTTTTCTCTTTCCATTTTCAAATAGCATTTGCAAACATGGATTCTATTGGTCCTGGGACTAGTAAGAAAAAGGAAATCTAAACCTTTAGCTTTGGTAAGTTACATTTTAACAGGACTAGGTGATTAAAAATGATTATCTTGATTTTTATAGCCTCAGCAGCAGATCTTGAATGCTCTTTGTTGAAGACTGCTTCAGTTTGCATACAAGTAGTCCTCCACTTACAACCGTTCATTTAGTGACTGTTTGAAGTTACAACGGCACTGAAAAAAGTGACTAATGACCGATTTTCACCCTTACAACCGTTATAGCATCCCCATGGTCATGTGTTCAAAATTCAGACACTTGGCAATTGACTCATATTTATGACGGTTGCAGTGTTCCGGGGTCACATGATTTATCTTTTACGACCTTCTGACAAGCAAAGTCAATGGGGAAGCCAGATTCCTTTAACAACCACATTACCAAATCAATTGCAGTAATTCAATTAACAATTGTGGCAAGAATTGTGGGGCAAAACTTATTTAACAAATTTCTCACATTAATTTTGAGTCATGCTTGTAAGTCAAAGACTACCGGTTTATAAAACGGTGTTACCCATTTTTCATCTTGAAATCATAATTCCAAAGTGGGTTTGGTGGACACAAAAGAATAAATATTCTCTGGTAGTGACAAAACTATGGAACTTCGACCCTTTAGTTTCTGATGTTTTTTTTTTAATTTCTCATCGTCTAATTCTTGGCTGCATGCAGCAATCTATAGGCAAGCTTTTAAAATCTTTAATTAAAGATTTTTCTCATTTGGCTGTGTATCAGATACATTTCTCAAATATACAGCTGTCTTATATTAAGTTATGGTTTGCTTAATCATTGTTTGTTGAACAAAAATCTTCATTGGCTATGTTTTCATAACACATAATGGTTTGAGAATGATAATAGCTAGGTTCAACCAAAAACAAATAGGCCAATTGAGGATAAAGCAATATATGAACTCAATTAGGTCTGTAGAGTTGCCTATGTGAATATGACATCCTCGGGTCTTCCCTTGTTCTTTTGTGAATCTGGTTTGGTGAACCATAGCTTGAGATGACTAAAAAACCCAAGGGTGCTTTTTCAAAAGGCAACTGGAGTTTCTTTGTTTTTTCCTTGAAGACTTTTTGCTTTTCATCTAAGAAGCTTCTTTAGTTCTGACTGAAAGAACTAAAAACTTCCTTTTAAACAATAGATAGGATTGCTATCGTGCAGGTGTATCTCACAGCAGCGTAATTAAACTTGCTTTATAGTTGGATTGTTTTTAATATGTTAGTTGGATTTGCATCTATGGCCTTGAGCAGAGGTGAAATCTACTTACCTTCCCAACTGGTTCGGAAGTGCATGCGTCACATGAGCGCTTGGACTCTCTGTACATGTGCAAACCCTTCTGCGCATGCACAGAGGGTAAAAAACAAGTTATTTCCTGGTTAAAAGCAGGAAGTAACAACAACTGGGCGGGTGGGCGGAGCCTCATACCGCCATCGCTACCGGTTCTCTAAACCACCGGCCACCATCTCTACCGATTCGGCTGAACTGGTCCAAACTGGGAGCATTTCACCCCTGGCCTTGAGCACCTGGAATTACAAGGGCATCTAATAAAATGAATGAATAGAATCAGTCAAGGAAACCACACATCCTTCAAATAGATAAAACAACAATGAAAACTTTCATAAAATTCTCTTCAGCAAAGGCACAGAAAACATTTCTAGAGGTGTAAACATTATGCCCAGACTTGTCATTTTGGGGTAACCAATATGATTAGCAATCAGCCATTTGAATTAAATGTACCAACCACTGAATCTTGCAGATTTCCTTTAGGTTGCATCCCAATTTCAATGGAAGAAAAGTTTGGGTTTGTAAAATGACAATCTCCCCGAATGGCTGACTTCATGTAGGAGAAGAGCAGGCAGAATTGAAGGGTGGAGTTAAATGCATTATCAGTTTAGAGTCCTTGCATTGCTGCAAGAGATCCAATTTCAGCCTCCCTTGAATTCCATTGATTCTCACCTAGCACCAATTTAATTAGTTGACTAGATTCTTGTGCATAGGTTTGAATAAATCTTCTATGCTTCCACTTTACAAAAGATCCTGATTATTTTGTGCCTAACACTTCACAACAACATGCTAAACGCACACTAACAATGCAGTGACTGTGCTCACTTCAGCATGCTGTGCACAAGCAATGAAGTGATATTAGGCATGATTGAAGGTACACAACCTACTCCACTATTACATACTCACCCTCATTTTGGTCTGTTGTGCAAACCCAGCTATCTTGTGATCAAGACATTCCAAGAGATGAAGGAGGCAAATCAGAAAGAGAAAAAAAAAATCCTAATCCCCTCCCATAGTGTTTAATGTTCTTATAGCTCAAAGTATTGTAGACCTTGATGTCCTATTTCTTTAGCAACAGGGTTCTCACTGTTTTTCTTGGGTGGCCAATTCCACCATCTAATAATAGTCCTCTCCATTAGGAAATGCTCCCTGCTATCAGATATTATACATTTATGATGTGATTGCTATCCTTTCCCTCTCTCTCTCCCTCTCTCTCCAATCTCACATCAAAAGCTTTTTGCACCCCCCTTCTTCATCCTCCAATGTTGATAGCTTCAAATACTTCTTTCTAAAGAAGGAAGCTGTTGGGGCACAGGTTGAGTTTTCTCTGTCCATCCCATCCCACCAGTGCCTGAACCCTAACTTCTTTCAGAATGTTGGGTCAGAGATTCCATGGAGAATTAATACTAAATAAAGTTCTTACACTAGAGGGTACTTAAGTGAACAATCTGGCTTCCTAGTAAAGCTAGTAAGATAGCTGGAATGCAGCCAAGGTTTTCTCAAGGTAGGTCACCATATTGTTTCTTTCCCCACAACCATTTCTGTTTGGATTTTGCTCTACAGAAAGACCATTTTCCCCCATCCAGGCTGATATTCCTGGGGATAGTTCTGCTTTTATCTCTGTGTGAATTACAGAAAGCTTTTCACTCAGAATTAATTGTACCCTTCGAGGGGCTTAGTGCACCATCTCTAGTCTATGATCTTGTCAAGTTGGGATCCCGGCAGGCCATGACTTTGGAAGGCATCATTGGGGTGGGAGCCACAAAGTTCCATTGTTGCAAAATGTGGCACGAGGCAGAGTGGTTTCTGCGTAGAGTGGCCTATTACCGTAAAAACAGGCCCCCAGATGAGCACTGTACACACACCGCCTCTTCCAGATGGGGGGCCTTTTCATTTTAGGCTTAAGTCAATTGCTCCAATTCTGCCGGCACGCTTTCTCGGTAGGGGGATGCGAGTTGTTCAGTGCTGTGAGTTAGTGAGAAGAAAGACTGTCCCTGTTTGATCTTCTCAAGTCGCCAACCCTTTATTTTTAGAAGTGAAAACAAAGTCAGCGCTTTTATGCGAAGGATTGAGAAATAGCACCTGCAGTGCAGGATGCTCTCAAGGTTTTTGTTTTTTGTTTTTGTCAGGAGGAGGGGCTCCTATAAGGTTTTCTTTCCTTCTCTTTCCCCCTATTTATTTTTTTCTCCCCCAGCCAATTTGTCTTTTAATAGTCACCCTTACAGAAACAGTAGAAATGAAATTTGAATGCCACTCTGAACATAGAATAATAGTTGGAAGGGACCTCGGAGGTACTCGAGCAGGAGATCCAACATCATTTCAGTCAAATGGTTGTCAAGTCTCTTCTTGAAAGCCTCCAATGATGAAGCATCCACAACCTCTGAAGGCAACTTGTTCCACTGGTCGACTGCTCTCACCGTTATGAAATTTCTCCTTAGTTCTAGGTTGCTTTTCTCCTTGGTTAGTTTCCAATCATTGTTTCTCATCTTGCCTTTTGGTGCTTTGGAAAATAGTTTGATTCTCTTGTTTTTGCAGAAGCCCCTCAAATATTGGAAATACAAATATTGGAGATACTCTGCTTAAAAATGATAAATATCATCTGCATATTGCAGTTGTGTTGGGAGAGGAAGTGGTGGGGTGCTTTTGGTAATTACTATCTGATGTACTTATACATAATCCTCAATTTACAACAGTTCATTTAGTGGGTGTTACTGACTGAAGTGACTGAAGTTACAGTGCCACTGAAAAAAGTGACTTGTGATCTTTTTTCACACTTAGGACCCTTGTAGCATTTCCAGGGTCATGTGATCAAAATTCAGATGGATTGGCAACTAATTCATATTTGTGACAGTTGCATGTCCTGGGATCATGTGATCCACTTTTGTGACTTTCTGACAAGCAAAGTCAATGGGGAAGCCAGATTCATTTAACTATTGTGTTACTCACTTAACAACTGCAGTGATTCACTTAACAACAGTGTCAAGAAAGGTCATAAAATGGAGCAAAACTCACTTAGTAACTGTTTTGCTTAGCAACAGAAACTTTGGGCTCAATTGTGGTTGTAAGTCAAGGACTACCTGGACTTACAAGGATTACCCATGTATTTTTCAAGAATTACCCATGTATTTTTCTACTTACCTCCAGATAGTTTTAAAATGTAGGTTATTTTTCTCCTTTGTTAAGGAAAAAACACACAAAAAGCAGGTGTAAGCTATAGTACAGCCAAAAGCACTGAATGCTGATTTTCTTAGAAGTCTAAAGTATGATTATTTTGTTAAAATTTCATGTCCTTTTCTATTTAACATGATTTTCTTTTCAGTCATTCCCAAAATTTCTCTTCTTTGCTGCTCACTGTCAGCAGCATTTTTATTTCATAGCTCTGGCTCCCTGCATTTAATCGTGGCACAAAGATGCCCTGACAATATTTATTTTCCACTTGTCCCTTGATGCTGTCCTTACCTTGTCCTAGCCTTTAAGTTCTCATTAGCTGTACCGTCTTGAAGCACATCCAATACTGACCATCAATAACCTCAACCTATAAAGTCTGTAGGCTTTTTCACATAATTCCATGGGGTGGGGGGAGGGGAACCAGTGACTGCCAGTGACTTGGGAATACAAGCAATAGAGTCAGGATAGGTATCAGCAATGAGAATAGCAAATGTCATGGAGTGTTTTCCTTTCCAGGGTGGGTTGATAGCAAGTCAACTCAACGGTGGAGAATGGCTCCTGAGAGAGATAGGGAACTGGTAAAAAGGGAATGAATATAAAGGGAGGCAAATAGCAGAAGGGAAAGTAAGAAAAAGTAATCCAACTTTTTTATTGTTTAAAGCCTATTAACAATCCCCAGGAAAAGCAAAATAAATAACAGAAGTCAAGCCAATAACCAGCCCTAACTATGACTGATCTCTATTCCTGTATTAGACCATGCATCTGTGTTGACACAATCTGAATTTGAAAGGCAGTACTATGTATATTGTGTGTGTGTGTGTGTGTGTGTGTGTGTGTGTGCATGTATATAATATCACAAGGTGCACAGTTGGTTGCAAAGGGAGTGTTATTACGCCTAATTAAACTGCTCACAGTTTTATATATCTTTTTGTCTCTTATTTCTATGTGGAATTATTGCTGCAATGGATTTTTTGAAGGATAGGATAGGATAGGATAGGATAGGATAGGATAGGATAGGATAGGATAGGATAGGATAGGATAGGATAGGATAGGATAGAATTATTTATTGGCCAAGTGTGATTGGACACACAAGGAATTTGTCTCTGGTGCATAAGCTCTTAGTGTACATACAAGCAATAAGTGATAAATCATTATCATAGTCATCATAAAAATACATTCATCATGAATCATAAGATACAACATTTGGTGATAGTCATAGGATACTAAATAAACAATCAATATAAATAATACTAGTATACTAAGCAACAAAGTTATAGTCATAAGAAAATAAGGAGATAGGTAATAGGAAAGATGAGAAGAATAATTTGGATAAACTATGCAAATCTAACTCTGCAAACAGAAATCAAGGTGAGTCCAGCCCAGGTCACTTTCTGCAGCTCCCTCCCCTCCACCTTGATTCTATTATATATTTTATGAAGACAACCATTGTCCAGGCCAGGGTATCTAAGGAAGCACCTGATACCATTGGAACTAACCAGTAGAATGTAAGACCAGTAGAATGATCTAATTTGGCTCCCTTAAGGCCAAAGAATTTTGGCTGGTGAGGTCCAGGAAAAGTGCCTTTTCTGCTATCCCACCCTCTGGAATATTTTCCCGTTGGAGATGAGATTCACCCCAGCAGTCCTGGCCTTCTTGGCTCACCACTTGGCCACTGGGGATGTCTGATGGAATAGAGAAGATTCTCACTCCCAGACTACCCATCAGCTTGATTTTTAATTATAATTTATAGCTTTGAATTCTACTTTAATTGTTTTTCACACTGTTTAACTTTTATTATTATATTTTATTATATTGTAAGATTTGCTGTATTAGTGGGATGGCAGCCTAGAAACCCATTAAACAAATAAATAAAACCCCTCCATGTCATCTCCTGGCCAACTTGTAGAGATCCCTTGCTGGGAACGACAGAATCATCCGGGGACAGAGAGAAACAAAATGTTGGAGTAAGAGGGCCCTTGATCAGATCTATTCTAGTCCTACTTTTGGCAGAAGGGATGATATACTTATAGGAACCTTCTTGAGGAAAGTAAGTTGACTTCTTGGCATAATCTTGCAGTATTTTGCAGCTCCTGCTGGGAAAAATACTATGGAAATTTTCAAGACAAGCTCTTATCCATAGGAAAAAAAATAGAAATAGAAAATAGAAAAAATAGAAAAAAATTTTTTTCCTACCAATTAATCAAGGTTGTTAAACAGTGAATGAAATGCTACTTCCTACTTACTTAATCTTAGAATCAATGCTACAAAAAACTATTGTTTTGTGATAGAATGGTTTACAGATGCAAAAGCCAAAAAGTTGAGAAACACTTCTTCCCAAGAACAAATAAATTCTGCAAATTAGAATTTGAGACTTCCCTAATCTCAACCATTCCATATAGGTAGTCCTCGTTTAACGACTGGTCACTTAGTGTTCATTCAAAGTTACAATGGTGTTCCCCAGAGCTACTTATGACCTGAGTTCTGAGTTCCAATGACTGGCCTGTCCCCTGAAACACATGATCGTATTTTGGACACTTTGCAGTTGGCTCACACTTACAGGCATTTTGCACTGCCCCCAAGACTGCAATTTTTGCTTTTTGGACTTCCTGCATAGAAAAAAAACCCACCCATTGAAAAAAAGGGGCCCACTTAATGACCATGCTGTTGACTTAATGACTGCTGAAAAAAAGGTTGTACAATCTGTCATACTTGCTTGGAGTTGAAGTCCGTAGAAAAAGCACCAAGTTGTGGGCAAGAATAGTATAAAAAAGAGTTGCACATTTTTTGTCAGACTAAGGGCCACATTTAACATTTGAGTGGCACATTATTTATTCAGATTTATTGTAGCCACCAATGGATTCAGTGGGACATACAAAACCATAAAAACACTTAAGACAAAACCATATGTACAGTCCAAATTAAAAGCAACATAAATCAAACAAAACAGCTGCCCTCTTCCCAAAATATACAATAATACATTAATCCCAGTCTTGGGAGAAATGCCAGGTTTTAAAAGCTTTCTAGACCCCTCTGAGAGAGGGCACTGTCTTTATCTTGGAGGGGGGGAGGGGAAGGCAGTTCCAGAGGATGGGCCCAGGATAGAGAATGTCCCCTCCTCTAGCTTCATTTAATTTTAAATATATTAACTCTATGTAAGCAAGTTAATTTTTGTATGATTGCTATCTATATAATATCAATCCATTAAAAAAAGACTACAATTAAGTGGCAACATTTGAAAGGACTTTGGGAAAACACAAATTCTGTGCCCCAATGTAAAATTGATTGATTGATTGATTGATTACATGCTATCAAGTTGTTGTCAGTTTTAACAATCACATAAATATTCCTCATGGCAATCTGTCTCTGACCTGGTCTTTCAGATCTTCCAAAGATTGATGTAAAATAGAACAGAATAAATAGACTTGTAGTTTAATTTAGAACAAAATATTCCCTCTCTCTCTCTCTCTCTCTCTCCCCCTCCCTCCCTCCCTCCCTCTCTGTGCACATGCATTTGTGGAGGTTTATGTGTGTTTTATATTCATTGACAGTACAATACTGTGTGCAGATGAGGGTTTTTTTTCTATCTAATCTTCTTTTGAGCAGGGAAAAATTCATCTCAAATAGGGTCATTTTCCTGTCTCGGGTAAATTCTGGGAGTCTTAATTCTTATCATTGCACTAATAATTTGCACCTCCTCAAATGCACACCTCACCTTTGTTCCACAAATAACCTCGATGATGCAGAGGTGTGTTGTGAGCAGCACCAAGCATCTGAAACAAATGTCTGGTTTAACTCGCCTGGGGACGGATGGGAGGGGGGGTCAGGAATAGCAAGCAGAAAAGGAGAATTCTGTTGGACGTATTTGTCAGTTTAATAGCTTAAACCGGGCCCTCTAGGAACACAGCAAATTAGAATTTTTGCTTCTCCTTGAATAATGGAAGGTGTTGTGCTTTAGCAAACCCCCTCACATCTTGAGATAAGTGGCAGATACCATATTGAACTCAAATTAATCCTCATTCTTCCGTTTGCCACACTTTGCTTCTGCATTTGTTTGTTTGTCTTTCAAGTTTGATATTTCATTTTGCCAGTTCCCCGCTGAGCTGGTATTTGGAGCTGGTTCACAAGCTGCTTTGCTTTTTGCTGATGATGTGCTTGCTCCAAAATATTTATTTATTTATCTTTAAAAAACCTCAGGAGTTTGGGAGGGAAACAACCTCTGTCGTGGCTGGTCCAAAGAGCTGGCTGGCTTCCAGCTATTGACATATAGAACTCTTCATGAAGCCAAATAGAATTAAACCCTTTGTTTCCTGTTTGGCAGAGAGAGGGGGGCGGGGCGGGGGAGGCGAAGGAGGAGAGCACACACCAAGATATTGAAGTTCTCAACAAGATTATCTTTGTATTAATTCAATTAGTTAAATTAAAGGAACCTTGGTGGAGCAGCAGACTAAAGTGCTGTTAAAGTAGCATTTAGCTGCCAGCTGCCTGCAATTACTGCGAATTCAAATCTCACCAAGCTCAGGGTTGACTCAGCCTTCCATCCTTCTGAGGTAGGTAAAATGAGGGGGCATTAAACTGACTTTGTATAAAATGTATAAAAAAGAACACTGCTTGGGGGGGCCAAAAGCCCTACAAAGCAGGTATTTACAAAAGTATGAAGGCCATTGCTTAATGCATTGCAAGCTGCCCTGAGTCTCCGGAGAAGGGTGGCATATAAATCGAATCAATAAAATGAAGGAGGGGGGGAAGGATGGGTGTTTATGTAATAAAAGCATTTTTAAGGGGTTAAGACAGTTGTGACATACATAGAAAAGTGATTTACGTTCCATTTGCCTGCTGAAAGTGAGGATTCTTAATGACTTGGAGTTCATCGTTACAACCTTTACTTTTTATACAGCTTGAGAATGCTGACATTTGTGTGTTAAGTTTGTTGTGATAGCCTAGGGACCTGTCCAGTATACGGACCACTGTGAGTCTGTTTCAAAGCTAGTTCCAAAATTTTTTGGATAACAGAGCACCCCATCCAGAATGGGAGATTGCATTAGCTGGAAGCAAGCTTAGAAGAGGGTACTTAAACTGTGAAATTTCCTCAGTTCTAAATTTCAGCTTTACTTCATCCCTCTGCCAACTTTTTGTCATCTAAGGCAGGAGTCCCCAACCCCCGGTCCGCAGCATACAGAAATTGGGCCACACAAACAAGCCCCATCCGCGGGATGCAGGCAGTACACAAAACCACACCCCCTCTGGTCTGCGGAAAAACCTTTCTCCACAGAACTGGTCCCTGGTGCCCAAAAAATTGGGGCCACTGATCTAAAGCATCCATCTCCTTCTATGGCTTGATTGTAGAAGAACGTGTTTATATTTCATCACACAGTGATTCTATGGAAATGATAACAAATGTTGGCTCAGCTCACTAAACCTGTTTGAGGCAGATAATTCTAAAGATAGGATTTACTTTCTAAACCTAGTGTCACCCCAGCCTTTATTTATGTATTGGTTATTGTAAAGCCATTTGCAACTTTTGAGGTAAAGTAGCAAGGTTTTGTTTCAAATTTAGATATGCACACGATGCCTTCCCCAAGACTTATTAACTAATAACCAGGCAGTTCAACAGGTTAAAAATAACATAAATAAATTCAGGTGCCAATTTGTGAACCTGTGTAATTGAATTTCTAATGAATAGCTGCCGAGGAGAGAGTAAGCCTTAGGATTTATTCGTGCCCTTCTAATCTTGTTATTTTACAAGTATTCTAAAGTAAAAATATTTGTGGGGATTTGGAACAAATCAGAACAAGTAATTAAAAATGATCAATAGCAAACACTTCAAAATTCATGTTCCACTCTTAGCTATTCAGTGGCTAGAGGATGCAAATACTCTTAGTAAGTAACTGTTTTTCAGCTAAGTTAACAAAGCTTTTTTAAAAATAGCCTTACCAGATGCTCCTTGTTTTGAGCACAGCCCCATGTTTCCATTTGACATTTAATAGGATATTATAGTGGCAGCATTCTTCTTCAGAAAGTCAGGAATAGTGTCTTCCAGAAAATATGATTTCTGCTCCAAAGTAATCATTGCTGGTCAATACGTACAAGTAGTCCTCAATTTACAACCACAATTGAGCCCCAAATTTCTGTTGTTAAGTGAATTTTGCCCCCTTTTATGCCCCCTTTTTTTGCCACAATTGTTAAGTGAATCATTGCTGTTGCTAGTAAATGAATCGGTCTTTCCCACTGATTTTTATTTATTACATATTTCTATGCCGCCCATTCTCCGAGGACTCTAGGCGGCTTACACCAAAGGCAGTATACTAAATAGCCTATTGCCCCCAACAATCTGGGTCCTCATTTTACCCACCTCAGAAGGATGGAAGACTGAGTCAACCTCAAGCCGGTGAGATTTGATCTGCTGACCTGCTGAACTAGCAGTCAGCTGAAGTAGCTGCAGTACAGCACTCTAACCACTGCGCCACCTCGGCTCATTCGGCCAAAGAGGTTGTAGAAAAAATGCTTTTAAAAGGCTCTGATGATCCCAGCTGAGCTGCGCAATCATCAGAGGCTTTTTTTTTAACTTTTAAAAGCATTTGTAGAAAAAATTTGTAGAAAAAATGCTTTTAAACATAAAAAAAAGCTGATGATTGTGCAGCTCAGCTGGGCATGGGGTGGGGGGGGCAGGGATTTCTGCTACCAGTTCTCCGAACCATCCACTGCCATCGCTCCAGATTGGGCGATCCGGTCCATATTGGGAGCATTTCAACCCTGCCCCTCCCCCTTTTAATTTTTCAGTGATGATATTGGTGTTACATTTTACAACACTTCAAAATTCCTCCGAATCTGCTTATGCCTTTTTCTTAAGTGGAAGATTTTTTTTTTTAGCTTGGATACAAGCTTAGAATGTGAAGATACGAGCATGGCTGCCTCTTTTGTTCCCTTCCAGTTGTGAGAATCTCACTTCCCAACTCCTGGGATTATTGGACTGGGGAAGAACAGGTTAAACTTTTGTGTCCCTGTTAATCTCAGATGTGTTTGTCATGCCCTGTTCCCTTGCTGATTTTTTTTTTATTTTCAAAACTGAAATTTGCATTTAAATATTTAATAACTATTTTTGTATACATCTTATCCTTCAACATACATTTCTATATGCAGTTTAGCCTTGTAAAGTGCCTTACTAACAGTACAGCCAAAAACTCTTGCAAACTTTACAAAACAGCAAATTTCAGAGGTTAAATGAGTTCCACTTATAAATTCCTTGAATTCTGTTTCTCTTTTTGGCCTTTCCATGCCACTTTAATTCTGGCTTAAGCAGTTAATTCTGGAACTGATGTAGGTGCACTTGCTATATATTTTATCTGGTTATCATCTTCCCCAAATTCCTTTTAGATGTTTGTGTGTTCCTTCTTGGGCTTCTGGGTATAGATTTGTTGTTGTTTTTAAAGAAAGCTTTCATTCTTCTCCACAGACAGCAGAGTTACTGATCACTCTAAAAGTGCACATGTTTGTGATTTGGAAGATACGTTTAGGACTACAAGCTGTATTTCTCCACCAACCAAGCAATCAAGAATGGTATGTGAACCTTTATACTTGCATTTAAAAACGTTCTTTTCTAGGTCTGTGGACAATGTTTCTCCCCTCTATTCTACACCAATCAGTTCTATATGCAGGGAGTGTATATTCTAAACTTAATAGCAATAGCAGCTAACTTATATACCATTTCACAGTGCTTTACAGCCCTCTCTAAGCAGTTTACAGTGCCAGCATTTTGTCCCCAACAATCTGGGTCCTCATTTTACCCATCTCAGAAGGATGGAAGGTTGAATCAACCTTGAACTTGGTGAGATTCGAACTGCCAAATTGCAGCCAGCCGGCAGCCAGCAGTCAGCAGAAGTAGCCTGTAGTACTGCTTTCTAACCACTGTGCCACCACCAAGCAATAAGCATTCACCTGTGTCCAGTGTTTCTTAGTGTTTTCATTGACTTTTTAAAAAATGTGGCACCTAATAATATATATATTGCTTCATGGTGCTTTATAGCCCTTTCTAAGCAGTTTACAAAGTTAAGAGTATTACTCCAATAATCTGGGTCCTCATTTTACTGACTATCGGAAGAATGGAAGGCTGAGTCAACCTTGAGCCAGTGAGAATCGAATTGCTGGCTGTCAGCAGAATTAGCCTGCAATACTGCATTCTAACCACTGTGCCACCACGGCTCTAATCTATCTTTTTTGCTTGGATATAAAGCATAACAATTCTGGCTATGAATTAACAGTAGTTAACTGATAATTCCAGAACTATATTTGAGACTCAAATCTTGCAACTTCATTTTTCACAGAAATCAAGTACTGTGTAACAATTCTAATACCTTTCATTTAGCATAGAACCTTTTTTTCCAGTGCATTCTTAACCTCGAATGGTCACTAAAGAAATTATTGTAAATTGAGGACTACCTGTGTTTCAAGAATAATTTGGTAGTGCTTCATATCTCCATATTTTAATGGCCATATAATAAATTCAATTTTTGCTTATTATAAAATTATTGCCTTTTTCGATTGTTAGAAAAGAAATAGCACCACAAAAAAGTCCCCCAAGGAATTTAAAGTGACTCTCAAGAACTGGATAGTTCTCACTGGGCAGCCCTTCCTTTTCCTATTGCAAGCACCCCAAATAATGTGTTTTTCTTCTCTTCTGCTACAAGTTCAATATGAAGATGCTTCAGAAACTGCATGGCTGTTGTTTATCCCACAGAGACCACTTAAAACCATTTCTTTCTGGGGCTAAAGGTTGGAGAGGAGACAGTTCCCATTGACCTTTGTCTCTTACCAATCCATTGAACAAAAGAAGAATTCTTAAGTCTTCTTTGCCACTAGGGAATAAAATGTGAACTTCAAAAGTTTAAAATACCCCAAGGATGAACTATGTCTTCAAGGCCAGATTAAAATGCAGCCTAGATCCATAGGTAGAATTGAACTCTCTGGGCTTTCAACCTTCTTTGGCAGCTTCTTTACTTATTTATGTTTGTCTACCTCTCTGTCGAAGAGTGTGTTTGTGTGTGTGCACACCAGTGCATGCATACACAATGTCTTTGGAACGTGTATTACTGTCACTATTTCCATCCAAAAGAATCAGATTGTGTGTAAAGCCTCTCCTTGAAAATTCCACGACTGGACTGTACAGTGGTAAAAATACTTGAATAAGTGGGCTTGAATGTGCCGTGCGCTTTCCATACATTATTTATTTTATTCATTTTATGCAATTTGTATGCCACCCTATCTCCATTGACTCAGGGCAGTTCACAACAAATAAAAAATAAAGCCAACAAACATAGAATTGTGGTTCTTGACAGGTTTGTCAAGAACCACAATTGAAATTTGAATTCATTTTTAACAGCTGCATGTTATTATACAAATGCAAAAGATTTGTTTGCTTTTAATTGCACTGAGTGATAAATAAAATAAAGTGGCATATAAATGTAGCCTGCTCAACTTTTTATGCCCAGATACCCACTATCATAAGGAATTTGATCTTGCAGCCAGGGGAAAAGTAATTTTTTTGCACCTGATTCAAGGGCCTAATAATCTCTTACCAAAGATTGGACATTGGAATATTTGTTCTTGAAAATGAAAGGATGGATGATCTAGGCATATAATTATGGGTGAGACTGAAATGATTGTTGATCTTTATACATCTGACTGCACTTTACAACTTTTTTTTGTTGGTGCATTTCCTGAAAACCAAAGGATATTCTGGGCTTGATCCAATGGATCAGCCCAGAATATTCTTCCTTGAAATGTCCAATCCCAGATCAATTGTCTTGAGATATACAGAGTAAGCCCTTCTTTTGATGCAGCAATCACTGGGAACAAATAACAAAGCCACATCCATTCTTCCAGCCATCCTACCCTCTTCTCTGTTCCATGGCTTTTATGCAGAACAAGCCACAATAATTGTTAGTTTTCTCATGGACTAGACTGTTCATATGTCTCAGGAACTTCAAACCACTGGGTTTTTTCAGGAGATATTACTCATTCAGGTTGCCAGAAACTCACAAAGATCTCATGCCAAAGATTTCCAGTTCTTCTACCTCAAATCCTTTCTTAGCAGGAGATAAGAGGGAGTTCAATGTTATATATCTGAAGTGTTTGCTCCTTCTGTCTGCTGTGGCCCTCTTCCCTAAGGCAACCTCATAAACAGGGAGCAGTAGCTATTATCAATAAATGTTTAATGCCATCAAGGCATTAGACTATCAGCAGTAAATTACAGTGAGCTGTATATTGCAGGATTGGTGAAATAGGGCCTGGGGAAAGTAGGACCCCCACCAGCTCCCCAAATTTAAATTAGTGACTGTTCCAAATATCATGGGATGTTGAGTGATTTATTTGGAAAAATTGTGAAGATAGAAGGTGTTGTAATATTTATTCTTGAAAATGAAAATCTGGGCATACAGTTATAGAAGACACTGAAAACATTGTTGGGCTTTATAGTGTGACTGTAATTTACAACTTTTTTTTGCTGACTTTATTTTCACAACATATAGACATATTTAACCATAGTTTCAATTGGGAAAATGTGACAATCCTAAACCAGGCCATGTCCAGGGAATGCCAGGGAATTTCTAAAAGCTTGGGACTCTGACAAATCAGTCATCAAAAGACACACAGACATTAACAACATCTATAGACTATGCAAAAGAGACAATCAACCAGCCCAAAAGAGAAAAAGACTACAGCACCTCTCCACCAGATTATCATAGAT
Organism: Masticophis lateralis; assembly: GCA_030761175.1. Taxonomy (NCBI): domain Eukaryota; kingdom Metazoa; phylum Chordata; class Lepidosauria; order Squamata; family Colubridae; genus Masticophis; species Masticophis lateralis. Next base: position 3,453,918 of record JAUDYJ010000008.1, on the reverse strand, counting down.
TAACTTCAAGGTTAACTTCAGACCAACAATCAAGTAAGCAATACCCCAATCAAGAAACTGCCAAAGAGCCATCAGTAAACAGCCCAACCAAAGTATCCCTAAGACATCCCCAACCCACATAGACAAGCAACTCACCAGAATACAAACTGACAGCAAAGAGCACTCCTTACTACTGGTAACACTGATAATGTTATCTAGTTAGAGTAATAAAACGTCTGCATGAAAACAAGGAAGCTCAGGGAGCACCAAGGACCCTACCGAATGGACTCACTTTATGACTTTTGCAAGAAAGGTCACAAAATCAGGTTGTACATTTGGGTGTCTTGACGTACAACCATCATGACTAAGAATAGAAATCAGGCTCCATTACATTTGTAAATCAAGAACTACTTGTATTAAAAGAAAGAATTGCATGCACGTAGATTTACCAGAGAGAAATTGTGCTTACTCAACATTGTGCAGTAAGCGTGATCCTGTTTCCTTTGTTACAGTCTTTAGGGGCACAGCAATAATCTCATTACTTATTCAGTTCCTTTTATGCTTGTTTAAACATGCCCAATTACTGATAAATGCTTACCTCCCTGTGCAGGGCGGATATAGGTAGTTCTCAGTATATCTCTGGGACCCTGTGAGAAAATCAGTGTTTATCCTAACATTTTCCCCCTTGGCAATTGGTCTCTTGAATTAAGGAGTCATTTACATTCTACACTGAGATCATCCCTCGAAGGATGTTTTTTTTCTTTTTTAGAAAATTTTTTTCCCCTTCATTTCCTCCTTTTTTTCAGTTTGCAACATCCTGTTGGGATTGATGAAAATAAAATGTAAATCTGTCCGTAACATTTCTATTTAAAAACAAGAAGGTATAATTTCTAATATAAAGGAAATAACTCAGTGAAGATTGAAAGTTGTCTTACATGAAGACAGACTAGCTTGGTTTATCTAACCTCAGATTTTGTATTCTCAGCTAAATTAATTCTCGGCTAAATTAATTCTTCAGTTGTGAGGTTTTGTGTCTTTTTATTTAATTAATTTATTTATTTTAGATGCCCAGTAGCCAGAGCTTTTTAAAAAAAAATTCCTGAGGGGAAAAAATGACTTCTGAATTATTTATTTATTGCAATCTTCAAAAATTTTTACTGATATTTCAGGGTAGTAGAAAAGTGTTAATTCGGAAAGAAGGGAGGGTTATCATTAAGTGGGTTGTACTGTTTTCTTTTAACTGCTTTTTAAAGAGTGCTTTCCACTACTTCAGAGACTGTGGAACTGCAACTAATGGCAGCTTGGGGACATTCCTTACTGAGAATGTCTCAGTGGGAATGACACTACATCAGGACATAATGTCATTCCCAGGGGCATTTTTGTTCCCCACAGTTGTTGGCTACATCAGTGAATCCAGAATCAGAATTACACAGAGGAGTTTTTCCCATTCTTATGCTGACCAAAAATATATAATCCTGGATAGGAGAGGTCTGGACTTCAAAGCATCTGAAGAAGACCAAGGTGAAGAAAGACGAGGTAAACTTAAGGTCTAATCTCTCCAGCCGACTCTGAAAATGGAAACAAACAATAACATTTTGAAATGCATTGAGGCATGATAACCTCAGATATTTCTAAACTTTGTTTCTCCTTTGACTACTCTATCTCTTAGGGGTAAATTTGTGGCCCTGCGTGACTTTTCCCCTGGGGTGAAGGGGTGGAGATTTGTGGCCCTCCAAATGTTTCTGAAATACAGTTTCCTGCAATCTCTCCTCCCTCTTGTAGGAGAAGAACAATCAGAGCTGGTGGGTGGAGTTAAGTGTGTCATCAGTTTAGAATCATTACATTCCCGTAAATAGTCTAAATTCAATCTGTCTTGAATTCTGTTGACCCTTATCTGCTGCCGATTTAGTACTGAACTTTAGTTGACTAGATTCTTATGTATAAACTTGAGCAATAAATCTGCACTGCAATTTAACATATGGTCCTGATCCTTTGTGCCTGACAATTATGATGAAAATAGTAGTTCAACAATTCCTGAAAGAGTCATACGTCCCTTATTTCCTTGTTTACCCATCTTGCTTTTCATGGACCAATGAAAAGTTTGAGTCCCCAAACAGGTATTTTACCCCAGTAAGAGTTTTGGTAGATCTAAAGTACCTTTATCCTGGAAATATTAAAAATGCTATGTTTAAAATTCGATAACTCAATGATCCAAGGTTTTTTTAGAGGCTTCAAATACTGTATTGCTGATTAATATCAAGATTTTTATTCATGTGCTATGGAAATGGTTATAGAAAGGACTTGGATTAAACTAGGATTTACTAATAACAATCAAAATAATGCAGAAACCTGGGTTACCAGATGGGCAGATCCAGTATAACTAATTTGATACTTTATTTTCCATCCATATTAGTACCCAAAGAGCTAGTTCTTGTCTCTAATATTTGTGAAATTTAATTCTAAGCCAACCTTGGTATTGTGGTCTTTGGGATCTGCTAAGGACCCACCTTGACAACCAATCAGCATTTACTTGAAGAGCAAGACATAACCGAGAAACAGAACCTACTTAAATGATTATTATATACTGCGAATTTTGTATATCCTCTTACTGGTTTTAAATGAGGATCTCTGGATGCATAAGAGGCTGAACAATATTACCATGTAGAGTTCAGTATTTTGCCTTCTATGACTAATGATGCTTCCTTCCCTGTTCCTTGCTCTTCCTCCCCTTGTCCAATTCTACAGCAGACAACCAGACACATTTGTTATCTTCTGTCAGATATTAGGAGATATAACTCATGGGTTTGTATGTGCACACTTTTAGTCCCCTGTGAAGAAGTTGAATTAAGAAATCATTCTGTTAACTTAAGATCCAGTTCCATCAACTAATATTTCTTTAACGCTTCCCTGCTAGCTCTTAAAAACCTCCTGCCATGTTGACAATCAGCAAGTCATAAATCACCAAAGCATTAGTTTTCATCTTGCTTTTCTCTCCTAATGTTCAGAAGATAAAGGCTTATTAATGAAAGCATTTTAATAATGCCTTACCATGATTACATGTGTTTGAAAATACACTCAGCCCCAGATTATTTACAAGTCTTTGTCATCCACTGACAGAGAATGATGTTACCAAGTTTGGATAATGAAACATCTGCAAGAAAACCACCAAGCTCAGAGAGGACCAATAACCCTTCTTTGTCATGTCTTTGTGCTAAAACTCTTCCTTCCTTCCTTCCTTCCTTCCTTCCTTCCTTCCTTCCTTCCTTCCTTCCTTCCTTCCTTCCTTCTTTCCTTCTTTCCTTCCTCCCTCCCTCCCTCCCTCCCTCCCTCCGCAGAGTTCATTGGAAGCATAACATTTCAAATATATAAAACACATACATGCTTTCCTACTTGCAGGGTTTCCTCTAAATTTTTCTAAATTTTTAGTTTGGATTGACTGCTGTATCAGCTGGTTTATTTTCTATAGAAATAATCCTATAAAACAGCCAAATCAAACGTAGGCAAATTACTAGAATGGGATTGTTGGTGTCTGAAGCAAATTGTACTTTCAACTCCAGAACTGAAAAAAGAAAGGTAGTTAACTGATTTTTTTTCCCTAGACAAATGTGTCTTCCGACCTCAACTTCTAGAGTTCAGAATGAACATTAAAAATGCATGAGTCTTATGCATCTTGAATAATTCTTCCTGTCAAATCCCCTTTACTGAGTTCTTTCCTTTAATGTTGGAGAGCAGGGTTGAAGGTCTGAGAAGGCTTCACAAAAGCCATGCTTCAAAAGTGAGGTCTGAAAACATTTCACAAGAATGTATTGACAAGCTTCCCAGGATGGGGTTGTATGTCAGGGTCAGGCAGAAAATGTGATGTTATTTTATCTGGGGAATAAGTTGTTTAGTAAGCAAGAAACATTTTTAATCTTTCATAAACGCCCAGAGGGCTGCGGATGAAAATTAGGAAGATGTTTGGATGGTGCAAGGTGAACTCATGGATCTTGTAATCCTATTGGGAATCCTCATTTCAAACAAAATATATGATACACACACACACTCACACACAAACACATGTATATGCATACATTCATACACACACACACACACACACACACACATATATGAGCTTGTCGATCGAAAGGTAAGCAGTTCAGCGGTTCGAATCCCTAGTGCTGCCTAACGGGGTGAGCTCCCGTTTGAGGTGAATTTAAGGTGAAAGATAAAAACTAACAGGAACTAAAGTTTATAAGAAGAAAGGAATAGGAAAGGAATAAGAGAAGAACAGAAACCAAAATGCAGAAAAGAAACATAAAGAAATTATTTCCGATTTTCTTTTACAGCTCTTATAAGTATAAATGTAAATTAACCAGAACATTGTTTATAATTTTTCTATTTTTTTCCTAATCATTACACCTGTGCCTAATTGGGCTGGGCAGAGTATTTCAGTTGCTTCAAAATGCTTCACGTAAAGCAATGAGCCCACCCACCGGAGGTGCTATTCAGCAGGTTCTGACCAGTTCTGGAGAACCAGTAGCGGAAATTTTGAGTAGTTCGGAGAACTAGTAAATACCATCTCTGATTGGCCTCGCCCCCACCTATTCTCTGCCTCCCGAATCCCAGCTGATTGGGAGGGAATGGGGATTTTGCAGTATCCTTCCCCTGGAGTGGGGTGGGAATGGAGATTTTACCATATCCTTCCCCTGTGATCTTGGTCTTCTTTCTTTCTTTCTTTCTTTTAATTGAAAAGTTTTAGTAAATTTTACAAACATTTCCCCATCCCTCTCCTTCCTCCCCAGAGCAAAATACAGGGTATAGCATTTAACTATAACGATCTTGGCCTTCTTTCTTGGTGTGCTAGATAAAAGCTTTGTTTGCAGGTCCAAGATGCAGAAATCATGTCCCTGGATTTCTTAGTATTGATCTATCTTTTCTACCTTAGATGTAGGCCTTGATACTACAGGTAGTCCTTAACAACTGTTCATTTAGTGACCATTTGAAATTACAACAGCACTGGGAAAAGGGCCTTATAACTGGGTTTCACATTTACGTTCATTTCAGTATCTTCACAGTCACTTGATAAAAATTTGGGTGTGTGGCAACTGGCATGTATTTATGACGGTTACAGAATCTTGGGGTCATGTGATCATCATTTGTAGCCTTCCCAACTGGTTTCTGACAAGCAAAATCTAGGGAAGCCAGTTTCATTTAACAATGGCATGAATCACTTAACAACTGTGGCAAAAAGATCATAAAATTGTAATGCTCTCTACATGGGGCTCCCCTTGGGGTGCACCCGGAGGCTCCAACTGGTACAGAATGCGGCCGCGCGGGGGATTATGGGAGCGACAGGGCACTCCCATGTGACACCTCTCCTGCGGGAGCTGCACTGGCTGCCAGTGGACTTCCGGGGGCGCTTCAAGGTTTTGGTTATCACCTTTAAAGCGCTCCATGGCTTAGAACCTGGGTACTTACGGGACTGCCTACTGCCACCAATTGCCTCCGACCGGCCAGTTCGCTCCCACAGAGAGGGCCTCCTTAGGGTGCCGTCAGCCAGACAATGTCGGCTGGCGACCCCCAGGGGGAGAGCCTTCTCTGTGGTAGCTCCTACCCTCTGGAATGATCTTCCTCCAGAGTTGCGAAGGATCTCCGACCTCTGGACTTTTCGTCGGGCCTTAAAGACACACTTTTTTCAGCTGGCCGGCCTGACCTGATCCCATGGGAAAACCTTTTAGAGTTTTATTATGAATTTTAAATTGAATCGTTTTTACTAGATCGGCCAAATTTATATTTAGTTACTTTTAATAACTTTTAACTTTTGTAAAATCTGCTTTTATTTTTGGCTGTGCACTGCCCTGAGTCCGTAAGGAGAAGGGCGGTATATAAATTTAATAAAATAAATAAATAAATAAATAAATAAATAAATAAATAAATAAATAAATAAATAAATAAATAAATAAATAAAATGGGGCACAATGCATTTAACAGCTGTCTTACTTGGCAACAGAAATGTTGGACTTAATCGTGTCATAAGTTGAGAACTACCTCTAGATTCAAGGTGGGCTATAATGAAAACCCCTTGATGTTTAAACCTGTCCACAAAGACCATAAACTTATAAACCTATGTTTTAAGAGCCTTATTATACACACCAGGGGTGGGTTCTACTTACCTTTACTACTGGTTCACAACAGGATCTCACGCACGTGCTTGATTCACTTGCATGCGTGCCTTGCTTCTGTGCATGCGCAGATCGCCGATGACAACATCCAGGGCAGTGGGCGGGGCCTCCTGCCGATTTTACTACCAGTTCTTGCAAACCGGCCCAAACCGGGGGCAACCCACCACTGGTACACACCATACAAGGATGAGCTGTGTCTTTTGTTTTCAAACATCCAGCCCAAGCAAAGATTAATTAGAATAGTTATAGGGTGTGTTCAGTGATTTGGCTGTTGCTTGAACTGAGTAGAATTCAATTTATTCTATCTGTCTGAGGCAGATATATAAAAATATAAAGCAAATTTATATAGGGAAAGAGTTGAATTTTAAGGACAGTGCCAGGTGATGTCATCTGCCATGAAAAGGGATTGATAGTACAATGATATCCTACATAAATTTCAGCTGCCTATCCTAATGTAACTATTGGAGGGAAAGCAATGATTTTTTTCTAAGCTAGCAAGGACTTGGTTTAACCAAATTAAACTTCAAACTAGTCAAATTAACTTCAGGCGGCCTCTTTTTTTCAGTACAGCCTACTTACCAATCTTTTTATGTGATCCCTAAATATGTTTGGTACTAGTCAATGTGCTTATCCATAGCTGATAATTAGCAGGTTTTGTAGCATTACAGGTCACAGTTAAAATCAACTTTGTTGATTGATCATGTTGTTAATGCTGATTGATTAACATTATGTCACACCAGTGCATTTTTCAATCCATTGGAGTAAGATATTGGCTGAAACAGGGAAACTGAAGTTTATAAAGATTCTCAGTCATCCAGGTCATGGTTGTCCCAAAAGTGCTTTTTCAAAAGGCAAATGGACTTTCTGTCTCCTGTTTACAATACAGTCCTTTCAGCAGTTCCAAGAAGGTTCCATACACCCATTTGCACTATTCAGGTGATCCTGAGCACACAGATAAACCTTCCAATGGCCTCAACGGCTCTCAGCGAGAGTGCTAATGACCAGATGACTTCAAGGAATATAAACCTTCCATTCTCCACCATTTAGTCAGAACTGAAGAAGCTTCTTGGAGGAGAAGTCAAACGTCTTCAAGGAAAGTCCAGTTGCCTTTTGAAAAAGCATATTTGGGAGACTAAAGTTCGTTTCGTAAGACCTTTCATGGACCTTGATGAATTACATTCCAAGACTAGATCATAAAACTTAAAAACAACCACATACAACCTCAGATATCAGCAAATTCTAATAAATTGGTGAAGATGTTGAGTTTGAACATAGTAAAGATTTATAGCCTGGACTATAAATATAGCATTTGTATAAGCTATTTCAGAGTGCTTATTATTTTGGAAACATTCTTACATACCATTGGTTTGAATGGCCAGACAGTTTCTTTATTAAGAGTTAGATAACTTGAGAATGCTGATTCCTTGTAAAATCTGCACTGCAAAAAGGCATGTTCTCAGCTTTCAATTTCATTAAAGGCCCAGGGGCATCTTCAATAAGAAAGGGAGTTTCTCTTGTTATCTTCTATAAGTGCATCCCTGATTAAAGAGGGAAGGGCATTGGGCCACAGTATAGAGAAGCCCCAGCAATATTGAATTGGATAACTTATATTGGTACAATATTGTGTGAGTTGCAGTTTCCTTGATTTGTTATAAAATTGATATAGCTTTGGGCAACTGCAAGGTTATTTTGAAATCCCATTTTATCTAGCCTTTGTTTTGTCAGATCTCAGGGTTGAAAGGAAATCAGGAGACATATATAAACCTATCCTGGCACTTGGTGGACACTACAGGCCTTGATGGTTACTGGTTCAACAGCTTTGGAGGGTTTTAAGACATTGCTTTAAAATCCAGACCCCAAACAGTATCAAGATAAGTGTGGATATTACAGCCAGTAGTTGTCTATATAATATAACTATCAACTCTCCCAACAAACATTCATCTCTTTCTAGTCAGTAGGATCTCAAAGTATGTTTGGAGATAAATTCCATCAGAGTCGATGGAACTAATCTTCAAATAAAAGTGCATTTTGATTTTAAGCAATATTGATTGCAATCATTCAGTGTGCAGCAGAGGAATATGTTATATCTTTGCAACATATAAGCAGTAAGCAATTTATGGGTGAGTGAAGGTACCCAGCTAAATATAAATGTCTATGTTTGTGTATGTTTCTTTCTCTGTGTGTCTTTGAACTTCAGAATTCCGATAGGGGGTGCTTAAAAAAGGACTCTGTTAGAAGAACCATCTCTGCAGGTCCTGGAATGACTGCAAGATGCAGAAGATCTAATTGTTCTGGTCCTTTGAAATCTGATGCCATTTGAATTGTTATTTTGGGACAATTTCTTACAGGTCTGTGGCCTATTAAAAAAAAGAGAACAAAAGAGGCCGTCCTTAATGGATGTACTGAATATTTATTTTAGAGTAAGTAAAAGAATTCAACAGTGCACAAAAATGTTGGTTACTAGCCAATGTAATGGAAGACATGCTTATTTTTATAGTTTCCTATATGGAATACAGGAGCTTGAAATAAAAAGAAATCCAATAAAATGCCTCTCAAAAATCTGTAGATATTTATGGTAATATACCCAGCTTGTGCAGAAATAATACATTTATTGTAACTCTGGTAACTTCCAAGACACTTAGAGCTTAAAACAAAGAAGAACTCAGCCAAATGTCACTACCTCTTATATATTGCTTTCCATTAAAAGTAGATTATTCTGAATTAGCTAGGGAGTTCAAATGTGACAGAAATGTCACTTTATTGCCTGGGTTTTCACTGAGCAGCCTGGAAAACAGTATAAGTTGGTTAACTGAGTTTTTTTTAATTGCATCTACAGCATGGAACGTGCCATTGTGACCAGAGGTGGTATATATCAAGGGAAGTTCTAATTGCATTTTAACAATAAGAATGTATATACCTTTGCTTTTACTGCCTTTTAAAAACACCATTGGCTATGCATGATTGCAGATGTTTTTTTTCTATTGTAGCCACCACTTGTTAATTTACCTTGGTCTGCATTTTCCAGATGGGGTAATTTTGTTAATCTTGTTATAGTGAATACATCATTTACCTACATCTAGTGGCTCTTGATAGAGTATTAGATTTGTTTTGGCACACAGCTAAAATCTTATATTCAGAGACTGTATGTGCCTGAAAGTGGTGATTGGATCACAATGCAGTGAAGAATATTTTCCACCTTTCTGTTCGGCTTTGGGGTTTCCAAAGAAATAGAGTTGATATGTGTTGGAACATGGTAGTGATCTAATCCAATTGGAGCCTCTCTGTGATTGGATTCTGCTTCATTAGATGAATGGTTATAAGGAAGGATTCAATGCAAGAACATCTCCTTTGAATAAAAATGAAAACTGAATAAGGAATTAGTAACTCTTGGGCAAAATATCTAGGAGCCTAGAAGTAATGCAGGGCCAGATCTGGTTAGTACTTGAATGAGACTTTAGGAAATACCAGGGATGTCAACAACATTTATTGTTGAAGAACATAAAAAAAATCTTCATGGTTGTGTCCATGAAGTCATCAGGAATTGAGCTCGACTCAGATGGAACTCCAGTGAGGAAGAAATCTAGATAGAGATGGTAGAAAAGCTACCTGGCAGCCCAAAGAATGATGCTGTAGGAGCTCATCCTTCAGTATGATCTTTCTTACCATTTGTTGGGCAAGTAGGGGAAAGCTTGAGTCAGTCTTCCCTATTGGGGTGACACTGCAAGAGCCCCACTATTGAATAACTCAGATGGAAGGGAATATCTTCCCTTGGGATTTTACTGAAATCATAAAATTTAGCATGTGGTTTAAGAGGTGATAATTAAATCAGGGAGCGTGGGAGGACCTCTTGCAAGGGCGGGCTGAGGATTTTGCACAGTATCTGCACGATAAAGTCACTCAGATTCGGGAAGGCTTGGACTCTGACTGGGTAGATTCCGGCGAGATGACTGAGGCTGGTCTTGAGAACGTTATCTGGGATGAGTTCGATCCTGTGACTTCCGAGGACGTGGACAGGACTTTGAGGAGTCTAAACGCAACCACATGTTTATTGGACCCGTGTCCTTCCTGGCTGGTACTGGCCACTCGGGAAGTTACACGAGGCTGGCTCCAGGGGATTATAAATGCTTCTTTGAGTGAGGGGTTCTTGCCTGCCGCCTTGAAAGAGGCGGTGGTGAGGCCCCTCCTCAAGAAGCCTTCTCTGGACCTGGCTGTTTTGGCAAATTTTCGTCCTGTCTCCAACCTTCGCTTTATTGCGAAGGTTGTTGAGAGTGTGGTTGCGCGCCAGCTCCCACAGTACCTGGATGAAACCGTCTATCTAGATCCGTGCCAGTCCGGTTTCAGACCTGGGTACAGCACGGAGACGGCATTGGTCGCGTTGGTGGATGATCTCTGGAGGGCTCGGGACAGGGGTTGCTCCTCTGTCCTGGTCCTGTTAGATCTCTCAGCGGCTTTTGATACCATCGACCATGGTATCATGCTGTGTCGGTTGGGGGGTTTGGGGGTGGGAGGCACCGTGCTACGGTGGTTCTCCTCCTATCTCTCCAACCGATCGCAGTCTGTGTTGGCAGGGGGGCAGAGGTCGACCTCGAGGCGCCTCGTTTGCGGGGTGCCACAAGGGTCAGTCCTCTCGCCGCTCCTGTTCAACATTTATGTGAAGCCGCTGGGTGAGATCATCCGTGGTTTTGGGGTGAGTTGCCAACTGTACGCTGATGACACTCAGCTGTACATCTCCACCCCTGACCACCCCAATGATGCCCTCGAAGTGATGTCCCAGTGCCTTGAAGCCGTGCGGGTCTGGATGGGGAGGAACAGGCTTCGTCTCAACCCTTCCAAGACCGAGTGGCTGTGGATGCCGGCGTCCCGGTATAGCCAGCTGGTGCCATCGCTGGCTATTGGGGGTGAGTCATTGGCCCCCACAGAGGGGGCTCGCAACTTGGGTGTCCTCCTGGATTCACGGCTGTCCTTGGAAGGGCATATGGCGGCCGTGGCCAGGGGGGCCTTTTATCAGGTTCGCCTGATGCGCCAGTTGCGCCCCTTTCTGGATCGGGACTCCATGTGCACAGTCACTCATGCACTCGTCACGTCTCGCCTGGACTACTGTAACACTCTCTACATGGGGCTCCCCTTGGGGTGCACCCGGAGGCTCCAACTGGTCCAGAATGCGGCCGCGCGGGTGATTATGGGAGCGACAGGGTGCTCCCATGTGACACCTCTCCTGCGCGAGCTGCACTGGCTTCCGGTGGTCTTTCGGGTGCGCTTCAAGGTGTTAGTTTTGACCTTTAAAGCGCTCCATGGCATGGGACCGGGGTACCTGCGGGACCGCCTGCTGCTACCGATAACCTCCCACCGGCCAGTACGCTCACACAGAGAGGGCCTTCTCAGGGTGCCATCAGCCAAGCAATGTCGGCTGGTGGCCCCCAGGGGGAGAGCCTTCTCTGTGGGGGCACCCACCCTATGGAACGAGCTGCCTCCAGAAATTCGTTTGATCCCAGACCTCCGCACTTTCCGAAAGGCCCTTAAGACCTATTTATTCCAACAAGCCGGCCTTGCTTGATTGATTTTAATGGGGTTTTAACAAAAAAAATTTCGCTATTATTGATTTCTGGGGTTTTAAATTGGGTATTTTAATGGGGTTGAGACTTTTATTTGGAACGCCAACGATTTAATTCAATTTTAAAATTCTTTTAATGTTTGTATTATATGTGTTTTAAATTTGGTTGTTCACCGCCCTGAGTCCCCCTCCCGGGGAGAAGGGCGGTATATAAATTGAAATAAATAAATAAATAATAAATAATAAATAAATAAATAAATAAATAAATAAATAAAGGCAAGGAGGTTTACTTAAATCCTTTACCTACCTTGTCAAGAAAGAGGTAAGAAAATTATACTCCAGCCACCTGCATTTCATGAACTTTCTCTACTAGTTTGATAGAATTTCCAAAGTCAGTTATCTTCCAAGTATTGTCTTTTGTCTTACTCCTAGTGACATTATAGCATCACCCATGGAAAATCTGAAGTTCTCTCCTTCTTCTCTCCAGCATTATCTGCTGTGAAGCCAGGTTTCCAGCTTTGAGTTTCCAAAGTGTTCAGTAGAACAACATTTTTTGAATGGGTTACTAAAGCTCTGATGAAGACCTCATTCTCTATTCCAGATACAGTTCTCTCCCCCCTGCGTTGCCTCTGGGCTGGATTTTGTGGGTGTTACTACAGCTGCGCATGTTGGTAATGATCCTTACACAACGTATTTCTGGTCTGCTATGTTCCCTGGAGGATCTTGTGAGCTTCAGTTGAACTGGGCCTGTTTTATGAGTGATTTAATGTGGTGTAAGCAATCTGCGTACATTGTGTATGAATGTCTGAGAATGAGACAGAACGCACTGCTGCTGTTGATATCACATTATTTTATTAGAGTTTCAAAGCTGATATTAAGTGGACATGATTTCTTCCTATGGACCATTAATTTTGTTTTATTGCTGGCCTGATGGCCGTTACCCTCCCCTTCTTGCCAATACATTCCTCCATTAGGCTTGTACAATTAACAAAATATGAACTGTTTAAGGCATTGCTTTGAACAATGAGTCAGTGCAAAAGAGGGCTGGGAGGGTGTGGGGGGGGATGTAAAGGAACAATTTGTGGTAATGGGAGGCTGAGGAGTGGAAGGAGGCAAAAGAAGAAGATTTGTAAGCTCCGGAAGATTATGAGCTGTTTCACACGAGATATTTTGTAGTAAAGGACAGATACATATGCAGCTTCCCCATTGGGTAACTGCACAAACTGAAAAAAAATTCCCAAGATTAATGTAATAAATTAAACATATGAATGGCTACCTTGTTAACCAGATGCTTCTAATATTTTTGCATATGATTCAAATAGCTTTAGTTTGAGAAAAAAGTGTGAAAGCAATGTGGAGAGACCTATCATAAGAGTTATTTTTTTCTACGGACGGAGAAAAAGGAGTTATAATCTAAAGCTGCTTTTTCCTGTTTTCTTTATTTCTTTATATAATTTTCCAAACCACATAAAATAATTTAACCTAACAAGGCTTTAAAATTCTACATTTTTTGTAGGTATGTTTTCTATCATTCACTGCTTCTGTATGTAGCTTCACTTAAATGTAATACATGTAGTGTTTCACATTTATTCTTCAAAAAACCTTGCCTTTTAGTATACATTTCCCTGATTATCTTCTTTACATCAATTTCCACGATGCACTTTTGTAAATTGACATTTTTCCAATGTAAGCACTGTTTCTCTTTACTATATAATACTTAGACTTATATACCGCTTCACAGTGCTTCACAGCCCTGTCTAAGTAGTTTACAATGTTAGCATATTGCCCTCAACAATCTAGGTCCTCATTTTACTGACCTCGGAAGGATGGAAGTCTGAGTCAATGTTGAGCTGGTCAGGATTGAACTCCTGGCTATGAGCAGAGTCAACCTGCAATTCTGCATTCTAACCACTGTGCTCTACATCTTTCAATGTGTAACTTTTATAGATATATTGAGTGTATTGCTCATACACATTTTTGTGAAGGTTTTGATCTGAGAAAAATGGATGATAACCAACCTGTTACACCCCTCGATGCTGAAGCAGCCATTGACTTCTTACATTTATCCATTCCTAAAGAATTTTATCAGAGATTTATTTTATATGTCTTATCAATACTATTGCTGACAGAAAGTTTGAACTGAGCTTTGGCTGGCTTAGTGTTCCGCTTACTGTACCATATTTGGGGATTTTAATTTAATGGTGGGAGTCCTCAGATCAAATGATGTAAAACAGTATAAAACTTTTACAGACTAAAGTCAGTCATAAAACAAAATTCCAGTGCAGCAAAGGCAACTGTAAAACTGGGTTTCCTTTCAAAGCAATTGTGACAAGAAATTAAATAAAAGAACCCAGTTAATGAAGAAATGCAGTTTAAATACATCAGAACTTTCCATCTTGCTTTAATCTTCGATGATGGGTTAGTTGTAAACATATTTTCATCAATTAGCAGGTGTTTTTGAAGTGAAAGATTGATGCATTTGTTTTTCTAAAGATTTATTGCTACTGGGACCTTCTTAAAAGAGATATTCAATATTAGGCAGAATCCTGATCTTTTGGGCAAATCTCCTTGCTACTTCGACAGTCCCATATCCTTTAGACTTCCAAAGAGTGCTCTGCCCTCCATAAATTAGTTTTTGATTTAGTTATCTGATTACATTTTCACAATTGTGATTATGTATTGACTTTCCAACTTTGGATTTGTCCTTTTCCTTTTCCAACACAGTCAACATTGCTGCATTTTTTGCTGAGATTGTGGCCCTTTTTTTAATACAATGCCCTTTTGCTGTATTCACAGATGGTTACTGGAGTTGGATCCTGAGACTTCTGTCTTTCAAGCTGGTAAGGGAAAATTATTACTAAATTATCCTGAGCTTGGATGTTAAAAATCATACCAGACGTATGATGTTTTTGCCATGCCACAAGGTGTGTTACAGCGAAGCCCTTACTGTTTAAAAGCTTAATGAAATTAATATGTTCAGGTTGGATGAAAAAAAGCTCATGTGGAATCTGTTTCTTTAGTTAAGACTTTCCGAGTAGCAAACTACAGTGTGCAAAATCTCTCAATATTTGAGCACTGCAACACTCTGGAACTCTCAAAAAAATGAAGGTCATACTAAAAATAAAGCTGGCAAAGCTAATAGCCAGTATTTACTTTGATTTCTTCACCATCTTCATAGAAAAGGCCAAATGAATTCTTTTTTTTCAAAGCAGTGTCTTGCCTGACCTGACACTTTCAGAACTCCTGTTTAAGGAAGCGGACTTCCGGTTTGTAACAATCGAAGTAGAAGTATAGAATCATAGGGCTGGAAGAGACCTTGGAGGTCTTCTAGTCCCAACCCCCTGCCCAAAGCAGAAGTCCTTATATCATTGGGCCATCATGCCACGTTCCACCTTTGGCACCCTGGTATCATTTCCTTTGAAGATAGGCAGAGGGGGTGTTGTGATCACGTGTAATCCCAACCCTTGGGGAGCCTTCTCAGCTGGGAATAAAGTCAACCACAGATAATCAAAATCCAAAGCATAAGGCTGGAAGCAGAATCTCATGAAATGAGCAACCTTCATATTATTTATTAACAGTATCAATATTCATTATGGTCACAGACCAGCATAAGATTTGTAACTCAAATAGCCACGTTTATTGCCCGTTAGCAAATGTGACACTTGTATGAGCTAGGCAGAGTCTGCCAAAGTCTCAAGCTGCCGTCATCCTAAGAAAGATATCCACTAGTGATTCAGCCATCGGTATGCACTAACAGTAATATGTACAAATGTTAATGGCCTCAGTCATGGTGGGGATAACATTAGCAGAAGCTATCCATCACTATGAAGAAATGCTTCTAGATTACTTCTGATATGTCTGTTCAACTTCTCTTCCTTTTTGCTTCCAGTCACTAAAACTGTCTACATGGAGAACATGTTAATAGTTATAAATTAGTTTAAACGACATCAAAACTTTGTATGTTTGGGGACAAAACCCAAAAATCACTTAGTGGACTAAATTAACTAATCATACATCAAATAATACGTCAATAACTAATCAATACATGATTTTGGGATGGGGAAGAACATCTCAAAAAGGCCTGCCACAAATTTTAAAGACAGGGGACTGGGGATAAACAACACAAGTGTTGTGAATTGGCCGGGAATAGAGTAAGAAAGCTCTAATTCTCTGCAAATCTCCAGAAATATAAATTGGAATATTTTGGGCAAAGAACTGACTAGCTCAGAACTGACTTTAACTTTGAAGCCTGTTTGATGAAGAAATGCTACCAAATGCTTCCTGTTAGTGCTGGTATTTTGTCTGAGTAGTGAGGATTTTCTTGGGATTAATGTTTTGCCTGGGCACCTCCAACCTGATTTTCTGAGTGGTCTTTCCGTTTTGCTCCCCTGGATTCCTAATTTTTGGTTCCCTGTGACTCAGACTTAATCTTGGTTAAGCAGTTGAATCTTTTCCTCCCCTGATCATCTCTAAATGGTTTACAGAGGCAGCACCTTTCCCCAACAATCTGGGTTCTCATTTGACTGATCTTGGAAGGATGGAAGACCGAGTCAACTTTAAGCCCATCAGGATTGAACTCCTGGCTCTGGGCAGTCTGCAATACTGCACTTAAAACTTAAGTTGAACTAAATGTTCATTTTTAGCACTCTTTGATCCTCTGAAAGAAAGAGAAGTCTTGAAATTTAATGTCAGAGAATGACATTTCAGAAATGTGGGGAGGTTTGGGACAATCTATGGCACCTAGTAACCATTTTTTCCTTCCCTAACAGTCAGTCTTGGATTGATGCATCGTCTTGTCATAGAACAGTGTTTCTCAGTCTAGACAACTTTAAGATGTGTGGACTTCAACTCCCAGGATTCTCCAGCCAGCATGTTGGCTCAACTGGGAATTCTGGGAGTTGAAGTCCACACATCTTAAAGTTTTCAAGGTTGAGAAACACTACCATGGAATGATCCTATGACAGGGGTGTCGATTTCATTGAGGGCTGCATCAGGGTTGTGTTTGATCTTGGGGGACTGGGATGAGTGAGGCCATAGTGGGCATGGCCAGCTCAACATCACTTGTGTCAGGGGTGCCAGTGAAAACAGGCTCCTGAGCTCCGTTTTCGGCTGTGACAGCCTCCCGCAACCCTCTTTCAGTGAAAACGGAGTTGGGAGTGCTGCCCGCAGCCCTTGCGAGCTCCGTTTTCAGCTGCAACAGCCTCCTGCAGTCCTCTGCCAGCGAAAACGGAGCTTGAATGCAGCTCTCCCAAGCCGGATCCAGTCCCCGGCCTTGAGGTTGACACCCCTGTTCTATGACATTGTAAAGACATTAATAAAATGTCTTTCTAGAGGAAAGAGGAGTACATTCTAGAGGAGAAGGAGATACAAGACTCCCAGATTCCTATGGAATCCAGCACAGTAGCTCTGATATTTGCATACAGAAATGCCAGGTTTAGTCCCAGCATCTACAGGTGGGGCTGGAAACGCCTTGAACTCTGGAGAACCACTGCTGGTAGTTGAAGCTAATATTAGCTTCAATATAACTTAAATCTGAATCAATATACAGATAGTCCTTGATTTACAATCACGATTGGGATTACTTAACATTGCTAAGTAAGGCAGTTGTTATGTAAGTCATTGTCCAATATCCCAACCTTTTTTGTCACAGATATTAAGAAATCATTGCCGTTGTTAAATGTCTTATGTGGTTGTTAAGCAAATTCAGCTTTCCCCATAGATTTGTCTTGTCAGAAGCCAGATGTGAAGGTCACAAATGGTGATCACATGACTCTGGGACAGTACAACTGTTGTAAATACAAGCCGATTGCCAAGTGCTTAAATTGATCATATGACCATGAGAATATTGCAATGAATATTGCAATAGAGCCATAGTGGTGCAGGAGTTAGAATGCAGTATTGCCAGTTAATTCTGCTGACTGCTGATTGCCAGCAGTTTGGCAGTTTGAATCTCACTGGCTCAAGGTTGACTCAGCCTTCCATCCTTCTGAGGTTGGTAAAAATGAGGACCCAGATAGTTGGGGGCAAATATGCTGACTCTGTAAACTGTTTAGAGAGGGCTGTAAAGTACTGTGAAGCAGTATATAGGTCTAAGTGCTATTGCTATGGCTATAAGTGTGAAGTTTGATTGTAAATTACTTTTTTCAGTGTTGTTGTAATTTTGGTTACTAAAAGAAGGGCTGGAAGTCAAGGTTTCTTTGTTTTTATATTCCTGTTTTATTCTTACAAGCCAAATGCAGCCAGAATTCTGTTCAAATTATGACTGCAGAGTAATGTTCATTTGTTGTTCATCTGTTAGTCACAGCTAAAATTGTATGAAGGGAAGGAGACTGGCAAAGGATTCTATCCTCCCACACAGAAGGAATGGTAATCAAAATGTTTAGATCTTATGGAAACAGTGAAACAATCTCAGGAATGCTATTAAAACGACAGCATTTTAGCAGATAAGTGAGCTATCAGTTACTGGTTTATTTATTTTTTGCAGACATGGAAGATCTGTTCACAGTATACTTTTGTTCTCAGGGTTTATACAATATTTTAGATTCAGTTATTTCACTTCTGTGAATGTCTGTCACATCATAGACAGAGGCTGATTGATCCTGGCATCCAAAAAGTGACTGTATTGCAGTTCAAGAATTCATGGGGTTTTTTTTAAAGCCAGGATTAGACTTTCAGGAAATGTTAAGGAGCAGAGGCAAGCCTCAAAAAAGTTCCTCAATTTATCTGAAAGTTTCAAAAATGTAAGTTTGATTAGAGAGAGTTACGTATATGCACTCACTGGCATTCTGCCTTCTAAGAATTTTTCACGTTGAATTGCTCTATCCCAGTTACAGTACTATCACAAGTTGTCTATGGAGATTTTCAATCATCCAGGTGAGGGTTGTCCCAAAAGGCAACTGGACTTACTTGGTTTTTTCCTTGAAAATATTTTGCTTCTCATCTAAGAAGCTTTTTCAGTCTTGGTTGAGAAGTGAAACATTTTCAAGAACCCTCCCCACCCCAAAAAAAGTCCAGTTGCCTTTTGGAAAAGCACTTTTGGGACTACTATCACACAGGACTTCACCAAACAAGAGGTGATTCGTGTAGGAAATCTTTCTGATGAGAAACCTTGAAAGATATGCGATGGTAGCACAGGTTGATCTTCTGTGTAGACAGGTTTTCAGAATGGCCAGGTTATACCTACACTTCTAGTTTTATTGGAAGTGGGTCTTCTCCACTGAACAGTTTTGTAGAAATAGGGCCATTGCAAGAAGCACCACGGGAGAAGTCCTACCTTTGGAGAACCTGGTGCTGCTGTTTGGTGACCTTGTAAATTTTAGAAAGTCAATGCAACCTCATCCATGGGTAGTTTTTAGAAAACGAATGGCTAGACCCATCAGCAATAAAACTCTACCTTAGCTGCTGGAGATCTTTGCAGCAGACCTCTTTTAATCCTTACTGTGGCAAATATTCTTTGCTTTCCTTTTGTGTCACTTGGATGCTATGCTTGACTTTTGATTGTCTTGGTTTCTTTTCCTTTCTCTCTTCAGAAGCGTTGATAGCCATTCTGTTTGCATGAGCCTTTCCTGTTTTTGAACCTTTGTTATTGATCTGGGAAGCTCAACACACATTATCCCGAAAGCTTGATAACCAGATCCGCATGCCGTCCCTTTGGGGGAAGGAAAAAAAAGAGCTCCACATGTTTCACCAGCTGTTTAGCAAAAACCGCCTCTTGCTTTCTTTATGAAACTAACCCCTTTGATCATCCCCTTGGAACATCAATGTCAAAGGTCAGGACAGATATAAAGCCTCTGAGATGGACCAAATGTTAGCATGGGACCAGCGTAGCATAGAGGAACCTTTGTAATGCTGCATTTGGTAATGTACAATTAAAGTATTTTCTTGGAATTCCTTTTGGCTGTGCATTTCAACATATCATGAGATCCCTTTGCTGGATTTCCACATTCAAACCTCATGATAGGACAGAACCAACCCACTCTCTGCTATGGACTTTGCTTTGTTTTAAAGCTTGGCTACCATCTGTGATGCACGCAATAGATTTAGAGGGCATGAAGTCAAAATGTGGGTTGGTTAGGGTGGGATTAATGCGTTCTGTGAGCCACATTTTAGCCCTTTGAAGAGGAGAGCCATGTTAGTTCATCTTTGCAAAAAATCAGGAATCTGGAAGCACCTTCTCCCACTAACAAAGGGATTAAAAATTCATGAGCTGCAGCTCACTTCATCAGATGCCTATGATTCTAAGCCACATTGTGTGGCCTACCATTGTCCTGTATTCAGTAAATAGTAAACCACATCTTAGTTTACTATGAATTTAGCTCCCAGGACTGAAGATGAGAATAGTTGTGATGTGCAAAGAAAATTCCACAGAATATTTGGGTGCAAAAAGATGTCCCAGAGCAGTTCTCTGTAGGAAGCCAGAACTCCAACCTGGGGTCAGGTTGGAGTTTATTTGGAACTCTTTTGTAATAAAAAGGGGGGGGGGGAGGTGGCACCAACTGGCTTTAAAAAAGTCAGTCCAAATATGTTATTCCTACCCTGCCTCCCATTCTCCCCCCAGTTGGTACAACTGACAGCAGGTTGGTAGATTACATATATACCTTTGCACCTTTCCTGCTTTGCTAGGTGAACACAAAAGCTTTGGGGCAAAGGTCAGATGGTTGTGCTGCAGAATGAAATGAAGAAGCAGTTTGCCTTGTAGAAAGAAGAAGATGCTTCCTTGTGCCTCCCTTCCTTCCTTCCTTCCTTCCTTCCTTCCTTCCTTCCCTCCCTCCCTCCCTCCCTCCCTCCTTCCCTCCTTCCTTCCTTCCTTCCTTCCCTCCCTCCCTCCCTCCCTCCCTCCTTCCCTCCTTCCTTCCTTTCTTCCTTTCTTCCCTCCCTCCCTCCTTCCCTCCTTCCTTCCTTCCTTCCTTCCCTCCCTCCCTCCCTCCTTCCCTCCTTCCTTCCTTCCTTCCTTCCCTCCCTCCCTCCCTCCCTCCCTCCTTCTTCCTTCCTTTCTTCCTTCCTTCCCTCCCTCCCTCCCTCCCTCCTTCCCTCCTTCCTTCCTTCCTTCCTTCCCTCCCTCCCTCCCTCCCTCCCTCCTTCCCTCCTTCCTTCCTTTCTTCCTTCCTTCCCTCCCTCCCTCCCTCCCTCCTTCCCTCCTTCCTTCCTTCCTTCCCTCCCTCCCTCCCTCCCTCCTTCCCTCCTTCCTTCCTTTCTTCCTTCCCTCCCTCCCTCCCTCCCTCCCTCCTTCCCTCCTTCCTTCCTTCCTTCCTTCCTTCCTTCCCTCCCTCCCTCCCTCCCTCCTTCCCTCCTTCCTTCCTTCCTTCCTTCCTTCCTTCCTTCCTTCCTTCCTTCCCTCCCTCCCTCCCTCCTTCCTTCCTTCCGCCCATCCTTTTTTCTTCCATTCCCTGCATCTTCTCTCCTCCCTCCCTTTCATCCTCCCTTTCTTCCTTCTTTTCCCTGCCTCTTTCTTCTTCCTCCCATGCTTCCTTCCTTCCTTCCCTTCCCTGCCTCTTCTCTCCTTCTTTCTTTCCTTCCTCCAATCCCTGCACCGAAACATAAAGCCACTAAGACAAAGACAGTTTGCCAGCTCAAAATCCTTGTGGCGATAGAATCAGGGAGCAGCAGGAGAGCCGCAGTTACTGCAAAACAATGGTTTCTACTGGGGGTGGGTGGGTAATTTTGTCACACAATTTATCTTAAACCTCCTGGAGGGATTTTCCCTTTTGATCTCGGAAGCGGGGGCACATCTCTGTGAAAATAAGCCTTTGATGCTAGGTATCCCCAATATGATCAGGATTTTTTCCCTGACATTTAAGGTTGAAGTGTCTGGTTTTCTCCTTGCACAACAGGGGAGATGGGGCAGCAGTGTGGAAAATCTTGGATGCTGGTTGTTGGGAGCCAACTTAGAAATGCCAGCCTAACTCTCATGGGTTAACCAAAGTTGGCTGCTGGCTGGGGGAGAATACAAGAAAGAAAGTCTAGACCAGATTTATCTGACCTGGGGTTTTGGGTTGCATTGGGATGAGACAACTCTGCAAGTCAGAGCAAAAAGAAAATGCTGGCAGATATGAATGGAACCCTTATGACATACTTACAATTTTCATCTTTTTAAATGGCATTTAGTAGATTTGTGTGAGACCAATTGACATGAAATCAGTAGTTCTTTCTAAATCCTCAGCTGCAATGTGCTAATGCTTTCAGGGCAACAGATTTCCACCAGCTATACAGAGAGCCCTTGAAAAAGACATATTTGAAAAAGTTGGGACCGATTAATAAAGTTTTCTTCATCAGCATTTGAGGCTCTCATGTCAGCAGAAGATAAAGCAGAGTTGGGGGGAGGAGTTAAGTGCGTCATCAGCTTAGAATCATTACGTTGTCACAAACAATTCAAGTCCATCCCCTCTTGAATTCTGTTGACCCTTATCTGGTGCCAATTTAGTATTGAATTTTAGTTGATTAGATTCTTTTCTATAGGTTTGAGCAATAAATCTTGATCTGCTACTTAATGTATGGACCTAATCCTTTGCACCTGACATTTTTTGCTTCGCGTTCTTGTGCCTGCCCTCTCAGAACATTCAATTGTCGATCAGTTCACCCATATTCATACATGCTTAAACTTGGAGTTCCTATGCTTATAAGTAGGAATGACTTGTCATTATTTGAACTTCTGCATTCCTCCTTTCCTGTAAGCATATGTGGAAAAGACCTTGGGAGGTGGGGCAAAGAATGCTGCCTAGGGAATGGTCAGATAAGAGACAGCATAGCCTGAAGCTGGACACTGGGTAGGGCAAGAGACTAAGAAGGGACCCTCCCTAATTTCTTGGGCTGTAAAGACAGGGGAAGAATGGTACATTTGGATTTGTATGTTAAATAGCATTACAATAAAGTAGAATTATCTTATCTAATTCTAAGAGCTGTGATGCCACAGTGGTTAGAATGCAGTATTGCAGGCTAACTTTGCCAACTGCCAGGAGTTCAATCCTGACCAGCTCAAGGTTGACTCAGACTTCTATCCTTTCGAGGTCAGTAAAATGAGGACTCAGTTTGTTGGGGGCAATATGCCGACTTTGTAAATTGCTTAGAGTGGGCTGTAAAGCACTGTGAAGTGGTATATAAGTCTAAGTGCTATTGCTGTTGCTATCTGATCATGTTTCCTGTCTGGTTTGACATTTCCTTTGGCCATTTTCTGATATCAGTTCTGAAGAGTTCCTTCTTGAGATGTCATGCCTTTTTGTTTGCTTCTGCCCTAGTTAATAATCTCGACTTGAGTTTTCTGAATCAATAGACCAGTCCAATAAAAGACAGGATACTGGAAAAAATTATTTGACATTTAAGGCTTGCCTTCATTTAATGTGTTACCCTTATAGGTTTCTCTTTTGCCACCGGGATTTGTATGTGTTCTTCTGCTTCTTTTTGGCTTCTAAGATGCTCAGGAGAATCTATTTCAAAATAAGAAACCAATTCCATTTGGGCCACCATTTTTCGTTAATGTGAAGTACACTTAAATGTTAAACCTGTCATCTGCTTAATTCAACAGCATTCAGTGGATTCATATGAATTAATCGGAGAAGAGTGAACCCCAGTTTGGTCAAGGATTCGTTAATTGGTTAGTAGTGATCATTTTTCCCCTAAGCAGTTCAATCCAGCAAATTAAGGCTCAATTCAGGAGGTCGGTGACAGCCTTTTAATGAATTGAATTAAACCTTGAATCTATCCAACAGTTTTTAACTGATGAAAATATCCTCAACTGGGTATTTAATTTTTTAAAAACCTTAACACAGAGGCAGGAACTTACAAAAACTTCTGAAGGCAGTTTGAACAAAGACCCATTTTACGCAGGGAGAAATATCTTGCTGAAATAAATTCAAAGTATATAGTGCATACAGGTACATTTGCTTTCCTATGAAAACTGATACAGATTTAATTGATTTAAGTAATGGGCTGAAATATTCTCTGCATATTCTCCTCCTCCTTCTGACTTTTGAACAGGACAGCATCGCATTTGTAACATTATTATTTCTGTTTTTCCCTCGTGATGGCAGTTGGGTTGAGAAAGAATCGTCCAGTTATCTAGAGAACTTTTATGGCTGACGCTGGGTTTGCCCCTTTCCTAATCCAACAGCGTCACCACTACAAGTAATTCTTGATAAAAGACCACAATTGAGACCAGAATTTCCATTGCTAAGCAAGGCAGTTGTTACATGAGTTGTACCCGATTTAATATTCTTTTTTTGCCACAATTGTTAAGGGAATCCAGTTTTCCCATTGACTTTGCTTGTCAGAAGCTGGCTAAGAAGATAATAAATGGTGACCCCCAAGACTCCAGGACACTGTAGCCATTGTAAATATAATGCCGGTTGCCAGGTATCCGAGTTTTGATCATGTGACTATGCAGATGTTGCATCGTAAGTGTGAGGACCAGTTGTAAGCCACTTTTTTCAGGGCTGTTGTAACCTCAAATGGTCACTGAATGAATGGTTGTAAATTGAAGACCAGCTGTACAAGGTATTGATTGTCATTCCGTTTGATGAAGGAGAATTTCCTTTCTGAGAAGAACCAAATTTCATTGAAATTCCCCTGGGACGTGTGTGATGCTTTTGGGCTTCTTTTCTTAACGGACTGATGCCACTGATGTCTATGGAGATTCTCAGTCATTTAAGTCATGGTTGTCCCAAAGGTGCTTTCTGGTTTTCCTTTGAAAGACATTTCTCATCCAAGAATGAAGAGCTGAAGAAACTTCTTGTATGTGTGTGTGGGGGGGGGGGGGAGAGTGAGAGAGAGAGGAAAAGTGGGAGGGAGAAAGGAAGAGAGTGGGGAGAGAGGGAGAGCGGGAGGGAGAGAGGGAGGGAGGGGGGGAGAGAATGCCTTTAATTGTTCTATCCTCTCCCCAACTGTTTATAATTTGTGATTGGAATTTAACTCTGGTAAGAAAAACCATGAAGACTGAAAACCCCCAAAATAGCGGCACCCAACCTTTTGGGCACCAGGGACTGGTTCTGTGGATAGGGGGTTTTCTGAGGATCAGAGGGGGCGTGGTTTTGCATGCTGGCTGCATCCCACAGATGGTGCTTCGCTTGTTTGCATGGCCCAGTTGCTGGCATGCTGTGGCTCAGGGCCAGTCCATGGATTGCTGTCCAATGAGAAATGCACAGCAAATATCTCAACCAGGTAGCCAAGTAAGCACAGGAACCTTGCACATCATCATGAAATTTCACTGAAGTTCTTCCCCATTTTGAAAAAAACCAAAACCAAACCAGAAACAAATGCAGAAGAAACACTTAGCAGACAGCACCAGCCTGAATGGTGCAACCTAGCCTTTTTTTCCCAAACAGTACTGCCCAAAATGGACCAATGTTTCATCTCTGAGAAATGCCTTGAGCGAGTGCTGTCTCCTTCAGAAATTTTGAAGAGATGGGAACCTCATTTCAAATTTTAGATGACCACAACCATCCACCAGCTGTACAGACCAATTTTGTTTTTCAGTCAGAACCTTGAACGTAACCAATTATTTTTATTACCCAATTGGATAGCTTTTGAACAGCGTACTCTGTACAGAACTGAATGTCTGAAAATAGTCTTTGAATAACCCTGGATTCCTTCCCAGAGGATTGCTTTACACCCTTGGCCTATAATTGTTTCCCAGCTAGCTCTGTTGGCAGGGCCACTTCTACCAAGGAAAGCTACAGAACTGTAGGATGACCTCTGGCACAACAATTTGGAACACTTAGAGACCATCAAAGTGCAGTTGGTTTACAGCTTCTTCATCAACACAAAAAAATCCCAACTGGCAATTAAAGACCAAGAATGGCAGAGTGGAGGCCTGGCCAAATTGCTCTCCCTTCTCCTTGTATCACTGGAAATAGTTCCTGGACACCAGATTTTTTTTCCTACTTTCACTATGAAATGATATTCCCAGATGCCGTCAAACAGAAGCCCATCTGTTTTGTCTGGATCCGCTCACATGTGGAGCTGCACGGTAGCCAGCTAGAAATAGATTTACATATTTTGTTTTGATTGTGGTTTAATTGTGTAATAAGTAAAATTAGGGTTGTTATATTTTTCCATCTGTGGTTCTTCCATATCACTTCCACTTGCATTCTAGAGCCGGGGGGGGGGGGGAGAGGAATGAGAAGAGAGAATATTAGCCTTCATAATTTTCCATCTAGGGGTGGCTTATTTCATACACTGGAAAATATTTCCAGGATCTTTGCTTGCAGAATTTGGAAAAAGGAACCACAGAATGCAAGCTAAACAGATAAAAGGGGTATATTTTAATTTTTAACAAGCTTTTATGAAATGCCTCCAACTTTTATTGTGATAGTCTGCAACTAGGTTGTGAAAGTAAAGCATAGACATGATCAGGGGTGAAATCCAGCAGGTTCTGACAGGTTCTGGAGAACCAGTAGCAGAAATATTGAGCAGTTCAGAGAACCGGCAAACATCACCTCTGCCTGGCCCCAGAGTGGGATGGGAATGGAGATTTTGCAATATCCTTCCCCCAGGAGTGGGCTGGGAATGGAGATTTTGCAGTATCCTTCCTGCCAAGCCTACCAAGCCATGCCCACAGAACCGGTAGTAAAAATATTTGGATTTCACCACTGGACAAGACCCATTCCCTTTCCTTGATTCATTACCTTACATAGCCATATTTATTTATTTTTATTTTACTCTTTTATTTATATCCCACCTTTATTATTTTTATAAATACTCAACAGCACTTCCTGAGCACCCAAACTGTGATCATGTGATCAAGCCATTGGGACTTCACATCCAGGCCGCACATAAGGCAGGGGAGGTCTTTCGTAACTTCAAAGGGTTGCTAAGCTACCAGCAGTAAATTAAGGACTACCATATTGTCCCAAAGGTGCTTTTTCAAGAGGCAAATGGACTGTCTGGTTTTTCTTTGAAGACGTTTTGCTTCTCATCCAAGGAGCTTCTTCAACTCAGAGCTGAAGAAGAAAAAACAGAAAGTTCAGTTGCCTCTTGATAAAGCACCTTTGGGACAACCGTGGCCTGGATGACTGAGAATCTCCATAGACAAGGACTATCATACCTTAGTTCTAAACCTTCCACAGTTTATGTTAAAAAAAAAAAATCAAAATGGCAGCCATAACAGTATGATTGAATAAGAGCTGTGGTAATGCAGTGGTTAGTATGCAGTACTGCAGGCTACTTCTGCTGACTGCAATTTGGCAGTTCGAATCTTAACAGGCTCAAGATTGACTTAGCCTTCCATGCTTACCGAGGTCGGTAAAATGAGGACCCAGATTATTGGGGGCAAAAATGCTGATTCTGTAAACTGCTTAGAGAGGGCTGTAAAACACTGTGAAGTGGTATATAAGTCTAAGTGCTATTGCTGTTGATGCTCCTTCTGATTTTTACACGTAACACATGTACACCCATTATATATGTATACAGATAGTCCTCGACTTCCAACCACGATTGAGCCCAAAATTTTTGACCAGGGACACTGCAACCGTCATAAATACATGCCAGTTGCCAAGCATCGGAATTTTGATCATGTGACCATGAGGATGCTGCACCAGTGGAAAGTGTGGAAAACTCGTGCATGGTCATAAGTCACTTTTTTCAGTACCATTGTAAACTGTCACTAAACAAATGGTTGTAAGCCGAGGACTACCTGTAACGGATAGAGCTTCCTATGTGGCCAGTGTGTTGATTTTTTTTACCATCCCCTGCAGACAGTCTTTAGGCTGCTGATTCAGGTCATGAATAGCCTTGAGCAACATGATGATATGAAGCTTTCCCCTGGTCTGTTGTAACTCACAGTTCCGTAACTTTTACCTTATTCAGAAGGGCGACTAGTTTGTTGCAGTTCTTTTTCCCTTGGGCAGTTCTGGAGGAGGTTAGAGGGATAAGTCACCTGTCACCTTTCCTTCCTTTAAATTGAATTAGCAGGTTACAGTGGTGTTGTTGCTGCTGTTTTAAATGGAGCCCAGAATAAATAAAGTTAGCATCTAGCTTAGCTGGAGGGAAAGGTTGTAAATTTTTATTTTCTTTCAAGGCTGGAACAGCTTAATCGAAGATAACTCTTAGGAATTGTGAAACATACTTGGAGACTTAAATTTGAAAACAGAGAAGGTGTAAAATGCAAAATGTCTGCATGAAATAAAAACTGGATTTTCAGTCTTGCCTACAAAAGTGATAGATCTGATTGCATGCTTTCCCTTTTCCAAAAATTCTGTTTTACTGTTCAGAAATTGTAGCTAATTTTTCATTATTATTTCTTTATCATCAACAAGCAGTCATAGACCCAATACTAACTGCAATAGCTTATGCATGCTGTGAAAATAACATCTCAATTAAGAGAACAAAAAGAGTAAATTCAATATGTTATGTTCATGTCTAATATATTGATGGGAAAAGGTGGCAGGGGGGCTCTTAGAAACACTATGGCTACAGAGCAGATAAGATCATTTCAAAGCTTTCCTCCTTCCCATGTCAACAGAAAGTAACAATCAGCTACACCACACTGTATTTTTTTTTCTGAGTTGCAACCATGCTCAGAACAACCTCAGCTCTAGCTATAGGGATATATGGAAGACATTCAGTTGTGGAAGCAAAGCTTTGAGATAGCACTAGTGCTGGCAATAGCACTTAGACTTATATACCGCTTTATAGTGCTTTACAGCTTTATCGGTTTACAGAGTCAGCCTATTCCCCCCAACAATCTGGGTCCTCATTTCACCGATCTTGGAAGGATGGGAGGCTGAGTTAACCTTGAGCTGGTCAGGATGGACCTGACAGTGGGCAGATTTTGCCTGCAATACTGCATTCTAACCACTGTGCCACCAGTTTGTCGAAAGATCTGGACAAACTCACTGTGCCATAAATGTCTGTCACCCAGCTTTTGAAGAAAAAAAAATCTGTAAGTCAGAATTTCTTAAAGTGTGGCCCTAGGACCCCTAGGGCCTCCCCAAGACCCTCTTGGGGTTGTATGAAAGTGCTAACTTCTATTTCCCTCCCCTTTGCCAAAGTAGGCTTTTTGTGTTGTTGTTGTTTTTGTTGTTTTTGTTTTTTGCTTTCTTTCTCATCCTTGGGGTATTTTAGAATTTGTTTGGCATCTTTTGAAGGCATCTCTCTGGCTCTGCAGCCTCCTTGGCTACCCAATCTGAAAAAGCTGCATAAGAGAAGTTCCCTCCTGAGTTCTTTTCTTGAAATTAATGGAAGTATGAGAAATCAAGGAGGATGTAGACTGCAGAAAAGAGGATTGTAAGAACACAACCAGAGTGGTCTTACATACTTCAGCTACCTCATCAGTAAGGTGAGCACAAAATCATTACGCAACCCATGAAAAGTCACCTCTATTTTTTCTCCCTTGGGAGAAGGAGGAGGAGAAGGAGAAGAGAGTAAAGAAATATTTGGCAAGCACTGGTCAAACTCTTTCAAGATTTTCCTCCTACTGGCAAGATTGAATTCATGCTTGAAGTTGGGCTCCCATTAAAGGACATTATTAATGCGTATTCCAAAGGGGAGTGAATGGAGCGATGTATTGGCCTTTTAAGCATCTCTGGTCCAGTTCATTTAGTTATGGCTCATAAACCAATGAGAACAGTTCTCCCTTGAGTTTGGTAGAGAAGTCCCAGAAACATTTCTCCTCTTTGCCATTCTGTTTTATACAACGGATAGCCAGAATTCCAGCTGTGTTGTCCTTATAGGAAGTCTAAGGGAATTTAACTGGAATTTTTAAAAAAATTAATGTTGCATGCTGTTTCTGTTTGGGTACTTGCTTCCAAGACATTTGGTAGGGCAATGCATTACTTCTTTTTTGCCACCAAAGCTTACTTATTGATCTTCTTTAAATGTCTGTTTTTATCTACCAGTGGTGCAAAACTATCTCAAATACATAATCCAAGAAGAGATTTTGCATTGACAAAGCAATCCCTGATTACAACTGTCCTAAATGTATGTTTTGTCAATATTGTATAGGTAAAAATTAGAGCATGCTTGCATTGGCTCCAATTTTCATATCCCAAATCATGTTGATATAACTTCTTTGCAGGGAAAAGGGAACCAACTGATCCTAAGTGTTCTTGACATTTTAAGACTTTGCTATCTCTATAGATTTCTAATAGTAGATCATATTTCTGTCCCAAACAGCTTTTTGGTGTGAACCAGGAATAACGTATCCATACAATTGGAGTGCCCTATTTCAGAAAAATATAAATAGAGTAAACAGGACACTTCAACTGGTTTATCTTACTTGGGAGCCAATTTGGTGTAGTGGTTAAATACTCAAGGCTAGAAATTGGGTGATTAACAGCTATAACTAGGTCAATAAAATGAGGACCCAGATTATTGGGGGGTAAACTGCCTAGAGAGGGCTGGAAAGTGGTATATAAGACTAGTGCTATTGCTATGGCTATAACTGTTAAGGAAGTTGGAAGGAATCTTAGAGGTCATTTAGTCCAACTTCCTGCATGAGCAAGAGACCCTATATCATTCTAATGGCTGTCCAATGTCTTCCTAAAAGCCTCCAATGATGGAGCACCCACAACTTGAGGCAAGTCATTCCACTGCTTTATTGTTCTCACTGTCAGGAAATTTCTCCTTAGTTCTAGGTTGGTTCTCTCCTTGATTAGTTCTATCCATTGCTTCTAGTCCTGTCTTCAGGTGCTTTGGAAAATAGGTTGACTCCCTCATCTTTGCAGCAGCCCCTCAAAGAGAGGAACACTGCTATCATGTCTCCCCTAGTCCTGCTTTTCACTAGATTAGACTTAACCTATTCTTGCAACCATTCTTCATATGTTTTAGCCTATAACCGTTTTTGTTGCTCTTCTCTGCCCTCTTTCCAGAATCTCAACATCTTTTTTAGATTGTGATGACCAAAACTGGATGCAGTATTTCAAGTGTGGTCACAAAATGTTGCCAAGAAAACTGCATGGATTATTCCAGGTGGTCAGCAGGAGTCAAGATTGATTTTTTTATATCACTTAGGGAAAAAGCCAAGTGGAATTAGCAGAATGCTCAGGGGAGATTATAATTAATTTGTAGTTCTGGCTTCACATTGCAACAAGGGTGTTTAGATTTTCAACACCGCTACATTTTTAAAATCAGTGTTTTCACTCCCAGTATTGAGTTCCTAGGAAGATCAATTCAAATGGCAGCAATATCACATCAAGGTAAATTTAAAAATGACAATGCCCTTTTAAAAAGTCTCATTGTTCCTAATGGGTGATCATTTGTGTTCTTTGTCCACAGTTTTAATATACTGAATTATTCTTTGTTATTGATTACATCTAAAGACCCTTGGTCTATTGCCATAAGTAGCAGCCTGCAATTTAGAATCTATCTACGCATCCTTCCTTTTTAAAACGTGTGGCAAGGCTCCAGTTTAATAGGTGTTTAGAACTAGAGTAATTAATGTGAAATATCATATCCTCTAGCATTTCACAGATGAAAATAAGGACATTGTTATGTACTTGTAATGCCCCCGTTTTCACGCCAAGAACTGCAGCTCCCCAGCCTCACAATTACACGTTGCTGAAGGCCCTTTGCTAGCTGGATCTTATGCTCATTTACTTTTGCAGTAGTCAGACTTGCTTTAGTGTTAAAAAAAAAAACACCCAAAGAGCTTTTGTTCATTAAGCTAAAAGATGCATTGGAAAAACACAATTGTCCTCCACATTAGTGTCTGTTCAGCAGTTCAAAACAACCTTCATTGCTCCATGTGCAACATGACAAACTGTGCATTTCAAGGTGATTTTAGCTGCATTCATTCAACCTGTTCACCCAAGGTTAAAACTGAGGAGTAGAAATGAATGTGCATCTTGATCTTATTGCTGCAGACAATCAGGACTTCTGGTGCATTATCAGACTAACCAATCCACATTTGCTAACATTTATTTTTTCCCATTAATATATTGTGTAAAGTTGGGAACTTGGAATGTTGTGTTCTGGGTACCACTGTTGTCCAGAAGTATCATCCTAGGACATTCTAATGCTATCCAGGGAAATATGATCTCAACTCCTATTTATACACATAATTGATGGAGGATACTTATTGAGCCAAGAACCTGCAGGAAGAACCTCCAGGAAAAACTTAGTAAGGAGAAATTTCCTAACAGTGAGATTAATCAGTGGAATGACTTGCCTTCAGAAGTTGTGGGTCCTTCATCACTGGAGGCCTTTAAGAAAAGACTGGACAGCCACTTGTCTGGAACGGTACTGGGATTCCTGCTTGAGAAGGGATTGGACTAGAAAACGTCCAAGGACCCTTCCAATTCTGTTATTCTGAATGGGGGATAAATATGGTAGCCCTCATCTTTGGGAGGGCTGCTTCCAAGTAAACCCACCAGGTAGGCATCAGAGCCCATTTGATTGAGGCTTCTTTCCAACCGAAGCTAGTCCTGTATGAAGGTGAAAAGTAATGAAAGGAAGTGATGGAGAAGACTAAGCAAGCAGGAGAAGGTGTATACATAGAGGATGTGAAGGATGCATGTAGTGACAGAATGTTTGATCAGAACAGAACAGAATGTTCAAATTATGATCCTATGTTTTGTTGAACAGTAGGCATTTCCTTTTCAAAAACATTTAGCACAGTGTTTCTCAACACTCAGCAACTTTTTTAGATGTGTAGACTTCAACTCCCAGAATTCCCTAGCTAGCCACCTCTTAAAGTTGCCAAGCTTGAGAAACACTGAACCGATTTGGACATACAGATTAAGGTGTCTGTTGGAACCTCCACAACACAGAAATTCTTTGTTGTTTTGAAAGGCCTGCCTGCTGTTGTGCAGGTGTAGATGTGCCTCCCTGGTTTTTCTTCAAACATTTATTTTTCAAGCATGTTGGATGCCTCCTTGACTATTTGGATAACATGTCACTTAATCTTCCAGGTTTAGCACCGCTAAGGGCAGACCCAAACTGAAATAAAACCCTTTCGGGCTTAAAAGATCTTACAGATCAAAGGACTTCAGGGTCATTTATATGCTTATGCAGTATCATCACTCCTATTCTGGTTAATCAGCATCATCTACAAAGACATGCAGCATCTTCATTTTAATGTAAGTGTTGTTTCTCCTCCTAACCCATTCAAATCTGCCTGCAAAGTATAGACTTTTGTGGGGTTTTTTCTTTTTCTTAAAAAAAAGAAAAAGAAATACAGCTCTTCTGCCAGTAGATTGCAATTTACATTATGCAAATAGGCATTATGCAATCAAGCCATTTTTACTGAAATCTGGCAAGGAAAGCCTGTTGATGAGATGCAAAAAAATAAAAAATAAATCCAGAGCCCTGATTCTTTCCCCTCCCGCTGCTCCCACCCACATTTCTGAAATGCTTGGAGGGGGAAACCTTTCCATTAAACTCTGAAAAGAGTCTAGTCAACTCAACCCTGAAGAGGTAAAATGGAGCCAGCATAGAGGATGAATGGATTCTGAGAGCTACTGAAGCTACTTTTTCAATTAATGGCTTTGTTTAATCATACCCCCTGTCCAGAGGAGGATTGTCTTACGGATAATTTCATTTGCCTAACGAGATTTTGCTAATTAAATCTCCTTTTGGTTGGTGTGACTCCCTCTCCCTACAGGGATATGGGGAAATGTTAGTGAATCCTCTTCTCCCCACCCCAAGCTCACCCCACTGTTGGCTAAATAAACCTTTGCATTGCTACAGAAGGAAAACAAAATGAAAACCAAATCAGAAATGCTTGTCTCCCAACAGCAACTGGGAAATTAATTAGCTTTCAAAGCTCCCAGAAATGATGCTTTGTTGTGTGTGAGGCAAGGGTGGGTAATACACTTCTGGCCTTCCAGCCAGCTTTAAAGCCAACCAGCTTTATTCAGCCTTCCCTCTGGTTTTCAAGCTTTCTGCTAAATCAAGGAGCTGCAGTTGTTTTGTCCACATTTTTTTCTCCTCTATGCGGAAATGCGTCCCTGCAAATTCAGATCCTGGGTACAACCATTAACTCTGAAATGCTCTTCCAAACCAGGACCAGCATTGGACGCCAAGTGATTAATGCACCCCATAATTCTAAAATGATGCTGGAATCTTGCTTCTTCTTCTAATAGTTTATATGACACTGGAATTGCAATTGCCTGAATATTTCACTGACTCTCTGGACATCTTTTCCATTG
This sequence comes from Masticophis lateralis, assembly GCA_030761175.1. Taxonomy (NCBI): domain Eukaryota; kingdom Metazoa; phylum Chordata; class Lepidosauria; order Squamata; family Colubridae; genus Masticophis; species Masticophis lateralis. The sequence goes on along the minus strand of JAUDYJ010000008.1, from coordinate 3,420,151 downwards.
CTCTCCTCCATTTCACAATTAAATCCTTTCAGAGCTGTTCTTCTGTTCAGTCAGGGATAGCTGAAATGGAAACAACAAGCGCTATCAGTAATGACACATATTGCCAGTTGGCTCTGAGGATGCCATCTTGGCCCAAGGTGTAGAAAGTTCATCCATACCCCATACTTTGTGGTTTATTGTGCTGGCCAGGAGTAGAGTAGAGCTTCTTCGTTATATTTGCAATAGGGCAAGCCAGACATGAGTTTACAGCTCTCTGGGACCACTTCCAGACCAGTTTTAATCTCTCTCCAAGTAAACCATGGCTTGGAGGCATGATGGATTTTTAATGGAAGCCTGGCCAGATTTCAAGCCTCTAAAAAAGGGGCTCATCAAAAGCCCCTTTTACCCAGGGACCTCCTCAGATCAAGAGCTGGCTCAGGTGCGTGAACAAGATTCATAATAAAACTGGATTCCAAATGGTGCAGATCCTTTTGAGGGGAATTGGAAACTGGAAGAACTTTTTCTAGTGGAATTGGAAACTGGAAGAAAGCAGCAAACCTCCTTCCAAATTACAGGAATACATTGTCAGTTGATTGATTTGCTCTGCTGCCTCATTCTGGCCATACACATTTTCTAGACTTTTTTTCAAAGGGAATGTTTCCCAGACTTTCTGAGTGATCAGCCAGTTTCTGTAAACTACATATTTCACAGGGCACTTCTTGTGGGCACAAAAGTGAAGAAAACACAAGTAGAACATAAGTCAAATAATGACTGAACTACATAAGGTTTTTAAAAATGGCATATGTAGGTGGTCTTCCATTTTTTTTATTAATGTTAGTAGAAGCATGAGAGTGCTTGATAGAGATCAAGACTTTTCCACCAAAAGAAAAAGGCTATTCCTGCTACTTCCTACCATGCCCATTGGATTTGCAAAATTCAGGTCTGACATGATAGTGGCTTAGAAAATTTTTAAAAATCCATTGGTGCCATGGAGAATGTCCTTATCTATTTTATAATTTCTTGAATGTTGCTTATGGAGGCAAATGTTTTGCCAGTCAAGGGCTTGAAAAGATATTGAGGAGGTTTAAGCCATGTGCAGGTGACCTTGCGCTTCTGCATACTTTCTCCTACTGTTAAAAAAGAAAATGGGACATACACAGCAACTTAATGTGGTATATAATCTTATTCTTTGTTGAACTTTTTCTAAAGCCACAAGAGTAATTGGCCTCTCCCCCAAGTTCATGGTTGGAAGGGAAGCATAATCTCACCTGAGTACCTGTAAGTTGAAGGTATGGGGTCGGGAGGGAGTATCTTGACTGAATTGATTCTGCAGTATCTCAGTGATGTTGGGCACTTCACAATAGTGAACAATATTTATGTCTCCCGACCAGCTCCTGCTGGTGTCAATGACAAATCCTTGATACGCTCTGTAGCAATTTGTGGCAATGTAAATCATAGCTAACAGCTTAATGAACTGTAGCTCTACTCCTTGAAGTTCTGCTCTTCCCTATGTGCTGTCCTCCTTTTAAATCAGTTCAGGGATACTTCACTTGCAGTGTGATTGGTGAAAGAATTGGCAAGGTATAAAAGAGATGTCTCATGAAGCCTGAACTGAGCCATCTCTTCTTACATTTAGACCATCATCAGAATCTTGTGCAGGAAAAAGAAACACAATGTGCCAACTTCACATTGTTCAGTCTATGAAAACAATTATTTTCTTCAAGTTAGCCTTTGTGGGTGTGCATGTGGTATTTAGCTGCTTGAGAACAAACTTCATATTTGAAATCCTTTTTCTACCTCCCAAGAGTTTATTTTCCATTTATTTTTAAGCAGTGCATTTTTTGTTTGTTTGTTTTTAAAAGCTGTCTGCGTGGTTGCTTGGTTGTTAGTTTTATACCCCATTTTCCTTCTGGAAATCAAGGTGGTATGCCCAGCATACCTGCCTTCCATTTTTCTCCACAACCTTTTATGAATTGTACTGAGTTTGGTTGGGTTGGGTTGAGTTGAATTGGGTTAGACAGAGAGATAATGATTATCCTACCTAAGGAATTTCTGTGCCTAAAAGTGGACTTGAACCTGAGACTTCCCCAATCTCTCCAACCACTGATAAAGAACGTTGTAAAAAAGTATACGCTCACCATTGCAACACCCAAATGTCTCCAAATAAGGCTAACGAAGTTCTCTAGAGCAATCACATCAAGACTCTTCTACTTGGGCCAGTTGATATATCCCTGAATCAAGAGCACTTGTTATATTTATTGATGCCAGATATTATCCCCAAATTTTCAACAATGAACAGGGAAAATGCTTGCAGACAAGGCAGGAAGCTTGGGGAAACATTTGCTTGGCTTTGTCACTGGGATTGTATTCATCAGCCCAGGGCATGTTTCTGTTAAAAGAAGACCAGTAGCCTCAGACAGAAAGTGTAGCTGAATTCTTTGCCTGCCTAATAAAAGCAGTTCTGCCCATGTCTGAGGTGCTACAAAATGCCTTCAGAAATGTATCTTAAGCTGTCCCAACAGGTGGCCAGAAATCTAATACTTCTGAGTTCCAGCCTTATTGAATCCACATTAGTGAGAAACATTTGGCCGGGAGCCCAGAATGCCACCCTGGGTATGGAGATTAGGGATGTTGCAAGAGGTGGAGGGCACAGCTCTGACACCAGTTCAGACCTTGTGAAACAGAAAAAACAAACAACAGGACCCATCAAGGGGAGGCGGTCCTGGCTTCCGCTCCTGCCTCTTGAGCAATAGCACTGATTGACTCCCAATTCTGCAGGAAGCAAGAAGGGGAGGCCAAAATAATTGAGGCATCTTTGAGGAATTCCCCCAGAGGTCTGTAGGCTTCTAACCAAGGTGTAGAGAATAGTTATAATAAAATGCCTGTTCAGTTACAAGAACAGCCAAAAACCCACCAGAAAAATGACCATGTAGATGAGAAGGCATTTCTCCAAGATTCACTTGACGAAAAGCTTCACTATCCATTTAAACTAAAGTCTCATAAGCTGGACTGATTAGGTCACATCTGCAATTGGAGCAGATGTGAGCGGTCTGGAGAAGCGTACAGATTGAATGTTACCAGAATTTTGTCCCATCTGTTCTGACCCAACCTTAGCAGAAGCAAGAAACATCAGGAAAAACCCCTCTTTATTTACCTCTTGCATTCACCCACCAAAAAGTCCAGGCAACAGTACTTCAACAAGTTAACTGCAGTAACAGTTCCTTGCGATAATTGCAAGGCCATGAGCTCCCAGCCAAAAGGCTGCAAATTAAGTTCTGGCAAGAAGTCTTTGTGGCACGAAACACGATGAACAAAATCTTCAGAAATACAAACTGTTGTCTCCTAAAACAACCACTCCCCTTTCCTCCTATTTATTCCCCAGCCAGGGAGGGGCCATTCAGTGTCCACATATCCAATCCCAGGGGTGGCATTGAAAAATTTCACATTGCTTTACAGCTCTCTCTATGCAGATTATGTTTCACATATGCTTTTATTGGCAATATAAAACTAACTAACAATGCTTATAAAGCGTCTTCAAAGGCAACACCCAGGAACCGGAAACACCTCATAGAAGCACACAGAGATAAAGATTAAAAGCAAACACAACCCCATAACATCTCCCCTTTTCTAATAACAGCAACACTTTCTACAAATTAAGTCTATCCAGGGGGCATGAATATCTACCACTCCGAGTAACAACTGGCTCTCTCACGCAGGCCGGATCTCTTCGCTTGCCATTTTCTGAGGCCTCGGATGTTTGGCTATCACCAGACACACCAACTTGCTCAGGACTGTCATCAATATCAGATGGGCATTCTTTATTATCCTTAAGTAGGTCTGGCTTGGCAACTGGCTCTGCCCTACCCATTGGATTGAAGGAGTCTGGTTGCTCAGCCACATGCAAGTCCACACCGTTCCGCCGATATCGGGTTCATCCAGCCTCCACCAAATAGGAGCGAGGTGCCACTTGTTGTAAACAGGTACCCCTTCCCCAATGGCCAATCCGATCTCCAGGCAATGGTCTCATCCGAATTCATTCTCCCACCTTTAACTCTGGCAAGTCTCTTGCAGATCTATCATATTTGGCCTTCGCCTACCAGGATTGAACTCCGGGCTGTGGGCAGAATTTGCCTGCAATACTGCATTCTTAACAACTACGCCACTATGGCTCATAGTGACCGAATGCAATGGAAGCAGGACAATCATTTACATAGGTTTTAAAAGTGCAAGAACACTAAGGTCCTTCCATGAGAATTTCTCCACGTTTCTTCTCCTAAGAGAAGAGAATGCCAGAACAAATTCTTTTTCAACCAATGAATGGAATTTGATAGAAAAGAGATTCCAAACAAATCTGAACATGTCCTCTGTGTTTCTGGTAATTTAAATAAATAAAGTTTGGGATGAGTCTTAGTCTTAACTAGATGACAGACTGAGGTAGCACTCAGCACAACTGCTCATAGTCTTCCCCGTTAGGATGACCTGTAATTATTTCTTGATGTAATTTTGTAAATGTAAATCAGCATACGCATATATTATACCAATCTCTGATCTTTGGAGGGATGACGCATAAATATTCATCCTACCAGAGATACTTAAGATGGTCTTCAGTGGAGAGCATTAAAGAAATTGTACTGATTATAACAAACTACTTCAAAAGGATAAATATAAAGTTATTCTTTGATTAGGAACTAATACAGGTAGTCCTTGATTTATGACCACAATTGAGCCCACAATTTATGTTGCTAAGTGAAACATTTGTTAAGTGAGTTTTGCCCCGTTTACCACCTTTCTTGCCACCGTTGCTAAATGAATCACTGCAATTGTTAAGTTAGTAACATGGTTGTTAAGTGAATCTGGCTTCCACATTGATTTTGCTTCTAAGAAGGTCACAGAAGTTGATCACATGACCCTGGGACATTGCAACTGTCATAAATATGAGTCGCAAAATATGAGTTGCAAAACATCCCAATTTTGATCATGTGACCCTGGGGATGCTGCAACGGTTGTAAGTGTGAAAAACAGTCATAAGTCCCTTTTTTCACTTAACTTTGAACAGCCATTAAATAAACTGTTTTAATTCAAGGAATACCTGTACTATCAAACAGAATAACCACCAGCAAACAGGGATTGTCTCTGTAAAACACAGATCAGTTGGAAAGCTCCAGCAATATTTTCTGTCAAGAAAGACTAGAGAAGGATGATGTTTACAGGAGCTTTAAGAAGCATCTTCATATTGATTCATTGATGCCTAAAATACTTTTATTTTGTGGATTTTGTGTGCATTTATTGATTAAAAGCTGCTGCCCTTTTTGAAGGAGAAAGAGAAGCAGTCAGATATTCCATCCACTTGGCAACCGAGGGATTCTACTTTGCTTTCCTGTTTCCAAGCTCCTCCTTCCCTCCCTCCCTTTTTTAAAAAAATTAACTCTTATTTTAGGCATATTGCAGCTTCCAAAATTCTATTTTCTTTATTTCAAACAGCCGTATGTCAGCCTTCTCTTGCCCTGCAGCAACATCTGCTCTGGGAGGAGATATACAACTACACCCTCTGTTCCAGCTGTTCTATATGCCGTTGCTGCCCACAGCTATCAGGGCAACGCCATGTGAAGTGATACCACAGGTATTTGCAATGTGCTTTCTCTCCCTTCCTCCAGGAGGTGCTAAGAGAGAATTATTCCCGAAGGGGAGGGGGAAAAAACTTAAATTCATGCATTGTTTGGTTTCCCCCACAGCCCTTTAAAAACAAAAATCTGATGATGCAAAATGAATTGAGGTTTTGTTCGGTTTTTATCTTCGGTGTTCAGCTAAGCTGCACTCAAAGAGGATTATCACGTTATATAAAATACAAATTTAGTTATAACTTATAAGGTGAGGGGAACTTATCCCCAGGGTGGGGTGGGAGTGGGGAGGCTATGGGAGGAGATTCAGAATATGCTCTGCATTCTGTTAGATTTGCATTTTATTCAAGCACATTCATTCTACCCCATTTCACCTTAATCCTTAGTCTTCCTCTAATCTGTATGTAACCTCATGTGCATTAAAAGGTCACATATTCTTATACACAAGACTTTTTCATGTCTATTTTTTATGGGTCTTTCGATCAGGGCATCACCTGGTGTTTGAAGAACTGTGGAAAAAACAAAGAAACATATATGTTGGTTTGCCTATCAATTTGGAAACTATAAATTCATTTAAGTTTTATTAAAATATAGGCCAAACTCATTTTCCCCCACCCCGGCATTAATTATATTTGAAAATCAAATTTATTTATTTATGCAATTTATATGCCACCCTATCTCCGAGGTCTCAGGGTGGCTCACAACAATAAAAATGCATAATCCCTCATTAAAACAGTGAAATTTAAAAATTTGAAAAATATATTATTCTGTAACTGTCAATAAGAGGGTCAATCCGTGGAATTTCTCTAAGAAGTTCCTTGGTGTCACAGGAGGAAAAGCTCAAGAATTGAGTCCAAGCTAACATATTTCCAGAATTAAAACAAGTAAAAATATACAGACTTGAAGGAGAAAATTAAGGAGAAAATCCTATCTCGGTCTTAGAGGTTCGAGCTCTGGACCTAAACCAGTATGAAAATGCCACATGCTTGTAGGCTAACTGGCTTTATTCAGCCGGACTCTGGCACAACAGCAAAACAGCAGTCTGTAAGGATGCAAAGTCAGCGTTGGAAGCTTCCGCCTCCCAGCACGCTTTATCAAGGCGAGACATGCCCTAGCTGGCCTTGCTCTGTCATCAGTCATGTGTTAGCCTAGCTGGTGGGGCTCCGCCCAGCCATTCCTTGCCCCAGAACATCTGATTGTTGGGCCGGAACTGCTGGTTATCGCTTGGAGCTTCTGATCCCTGCTGGCAGTTTTCCTCACGTTGCCACACCTCCCCACTTTGCAGCTGAGCCCCGTCGCTGCCACCATTGCCTTTGCAGCCTTCCCTACACACCCCATCACTGGTGCTTTTTGCTCTATCACTATGGTCCCAACACCCCACCCCCACTTCACCAGTGCTGCCCCATCCTGCCCCATCATGGCAAACCCTGGACATCAGGGTTTGACAGGCGGCTCCCCTCACCAGGACTGCACCTGGAAGACAGCAAGCAGAATCACATAGCACCTAAGATATTGTTCCACTATAGCGTTAGTTCTCTCTACTACCCCATTAGTATTCAGGTGGAATGCTGAGCTTAATCCCTGGGACAACCCTAGCATCCTGACAAATTCCCGCCAGAACTTGGCCGTGAACTGGACTCCCCGATCCGAAATGATTCACCATGGCACACTGTGGAGACAATAGATATGTAACAGAAACAGTTTAGCCAGCTTCCATGCTGATGTTAAGCCAGGGCAAGGTACAAAATGGGCCTGTTTTGAAAATAAATTGATGACCGTCCATATGACTGTCCTTTCGGCCTGCAGAGGGCTCCAGCTGTATTTATGCAGCTGATCAATGAGGTGTTACACAAGCACTTGTATCAAGGAGTTCTCGTGTATCTTGACGACATCCTCATTTTCTATGTGTTTTTTTAACATTTTCTAAGTCCAGTTGCCTCTTGAAAAAGCACTTTTGGGATAACCATGACCAGGATGACTGAGAATCTCCATAGAATTTTGAAAACCTTCCTTTTAAAGTGGTCTGTTGATATTTGAAGCCACCTGGGGAAGAACGATAGCTAATTTTTTTGTACTTTTGATTAGTTGTAGTTGACTTGTTTGATTATAGTTTAAGATTGCTATTGATATTCTTGTATACCAGAATTATGAAATTGGGATAGTATAGAAATTTGGATGGATGGATGGACGGACAGACTGGGAAGCTATGGCAGTATGTGATATATACTGATTTCTTCCTCTGATATTTTGCAATAGTTAAACCTGGGGAACTACATTTGTTCTTGGGTTCATCTAATTTAATGTGAGTGTACAGAACTGCCAAGAATGCCTCCTTTGGAGACAAAATCTGATTGAATGGTTGTAGCAGTTTTCCATTGTCCCTGTTGTGCTGTGCTTCGTTAAATGTTCCAGCATACAACCAACTTCTGAGGGATTAAACTCAGAAATGTACAGTGCAGTTCTTAGGAAAGAGGTGACGAGGACTTAATTTTTTTTCCCAATGTCTCTTCTGCTTGAATTACTGTATCTGGTAGCTACTATTGCTCAGGAAAAATTAAACAAACATTTCCAGGGAAGACAGAAGCTCAAGAGTTATATATCTGTATTTTTGATGGGAGGAATGCAGGACTGCTAGGACTAGATGTTAAATTCTGTCTGTAAACCTAAGAGCAAAATCACAAACATTCTTCCTGTATCTATGTGCCCCAGGAATGCTTGACTCCAAGACAGCTTGAAAAAAGGAATATTAAAGGATTGGAGGGGAAAAAAAAGGCCAAAATAAGGGCATTTTAAGTGCTACTGCTAAGTATAGATATGAACACAAGCCTTGAAAAGGCATGAGAGATGATGTATAGAGTCAACATTTTCTTCTTAATAAAGAAATGTTTTCACATTAAATAAAAAGGATTGCATGTAATCCCATAACTCTTGCCTAAAAAATTACAGTAAATAGATAATGGCTTATCCCTTATAATGATAGATTTTATTGCCAGATTTTTTTTCTGACAAACTAGCCTATATCACAGTTTCTTGTTTTTTTTCTTTTCTTGCAAACTAACATCATTTCCACCCAGCCCAAAGAAATTATTTTTTCCCCATAGGTAATCTTTTCTTTCTCGTGTTCTTCTTTCATATAGATATTCCAGAATAATGCTTAAAGTTCCTTCTGTAGATCAGATGTCTTTCTGGCAAGCATAAAATAAAATATAATGTGGTTGCCATTATGAAGGTAAGTTTTCCTGGGGCTAGAGGGAATGTAATTAAGTGATAGTGGAAAAGTAAGTAGAAGACAGAGAGGGAGGGAGGGAGGGAGGGAGGGAGGGAGGGAGGGAGAGAAAGAAAGAAAGAAAGAAAGAAAGAAAGAAAGAAAGAAAGAAAGAAAGAAAGAAATTCACTTTTTCCTGATTCAAGAACATAAATTCCTCCTCCTCCTCCTTCATAGATTCCTGTCAATCTTGATTTTTGCTTGAATACACCTAGTTGAGAAGGAGGATCATTGTCAAAACTTTGCCATGCTTTTTTTTCTTCCAACTTCCAATTGAAATGAGGCAAAATTTTTAGAATCTGAGTGTTGCAAACTCTGCCTCTTATGCCTGTATGTATTTATTTAAACATATTTATCACTCAACTCCAATCTGATTTTGGGTGGCTCACAATATATTGAGCAATAAAAACGTAATGTAAAGCAAAAATTAGATGGGATCTGGACACTTGATACAAAACTGTATACCAAAACACATCCTTACATACATACATCCAGTTTCATAAATCACATACCACCAGCAGAGCATGCATCATGATATTGCAATGCTTGGTTTTTTCTCTCTGCCCTTACTTGTTCTGAGGTCAACCAGGAAAACTTTCAAACTTTGCTTTAAGTATACCTTAAGGCAAACTCATATCTCATATTTGTACTTTAAAATATGTACTTTTTTCGTATCTCCTGTCCTTATTCTAAGGGGGAAAAAACTTGTAAAATGTTTTTCAGAGGAAGAAAGAGTTTGAGTGAAATCCTCATACCTGCAACTGTTTAGTTTCAACTGTGAACAGAACATATGTGAATGTTCTGTCTTTTATCATACTGTCTCCTTAGAACAGTCTGTAACTCCCCATCCTTTAAGAAAACCCATAAGGCACACCTCATGGGAGATTGCCTCCCATATGTCATCTTCAATTGGGAGGTCTAGTTAGCTGGAAAGCTGCTGAGAGCTGAAAAGATAGATACAGAAACCAACTACCATCTCTCCATCAATAAACAAAGCTTAAAAGCACCATCAAGAGAAATCCGATAGAAAAACTGAATCCTTATCACAGTGCTCTAAGCACAATTTGCAAATTATAATAGTTGGATTCACACAAAATGCTTGGCCAAAAGCAAATAAATAAGAAACAAGGTAGCCAGGCGAGCCTACAGTTTGAACCAGGCTAGAGTGTGATTCATTCAGGCTTCCTGCTTTGCACTCCTCTTGAATCACTGGTTCACACAGAGTGGGTTCAGCCAGAATGAAACAAACCACATTTGCTGGGATGAGGGATCCTAGCCTATTCACGATTTATTTCATGTCATGTCTTCTCTTCCAAACCATCTTTGTTCCCATCCGGGTTTTATGGAAGAATTTGTGACTTTTGAGAGTTTCACTTTGCTCAGCTCCTTTTAGAGGAAACCAGAAGAACCTGGAGATCTGTGCAACATTTCCTGAGGATCCCTCTGTTTCAGAAGACAAGCCACCGATTTTAAAACGTGGAGAAGTTCTCCTTGAGTTGGAAGCCCAAGCATTGGCAAAAATGATTTCTGGCCTGGCTTTTCAAGACCCAGTCTTTGTAATCATTTTTGGCATCCCGGATCTTGCCTGCACAGAGAGCATCTCCCTTGTCCATTTCTCTACGGGTCACTCCTGTACTGAGATCTGAAGATCCAGTAAATAATTGAGTTCATTTCACTTTGGTCCCCTGTCCCCCTCCTCTTTCCATACCCGCCAAGCACTTGCCACCCTGCTGTCTGTTTTTCCTTGCCAAGGTTCAGTTCTAATTATGTTGATTTTCTTCAGCCCACCCCCTCCTGGAAGCTTATTAGGGTGAATATTTTTATTTATTATCATTTCGCCCAACTCCTGCCAGCATTTCCAATTACTCTCGCCGCTTCCTTGTAATTGTCTTTCTGTAATGGCTCTGAAACAATTGCGCTAAATGAGGTGTCTCCAGCAAGATGAGAGTTTCACTTCATTAAAGGCTAATGTATTCGCAGCTCAGACTCTGTGGGGCTGACTTGGAAAGGAGACATTTAAACAGCTTCTTTTCTTTCTTTTCTTTTCTTTCAAATTGTAGGGAGCAACTTCTAGTGGCAAGCAAGGTTTTGTTTTTGCATGTGCTTGTTCGCTCACAGGTTTTTTTTCTCCACTGCCTACTCTAGTTAGAATGCAAGAAAGGCTGAGGAAGCAGCAGTTTGTTGCTCAAAAATGAGATCATTTCTCCTGTTTGGATGTAGCTTTCATAATAGGAACAGTCTATGTCTGCCCAACTCTCCCTCCAGATGAAGGTACAATGGCATTAACTTTTTTTTTTTTTTTTGTCTTGTTCAGTCTTCTCGGCAATCATCTTGCAGGATTTCTTACACAAAATTGCAGGAGCTAAAGTCTATGGAGATTCTCAGCCATCCAGGCCATGCTTGTCCCAAAGGTGCTTTTTTAAAAAAGACAACTAGACTTCCTTGTTTTTTTCTTGAAGATGTTTCACTTCTCATCAGGACTGAAGAAGCTTCTTGGATGAGAAGCGAAATGTCTTCAAGCAAAACAGAGAAAGTCCAGTTGCCTTTTGAAAAAGTACCCTTGGTGCAGGAGCTAAGGTGCTCAAGCACCTATTACTAAGCATTTCTTTAGACTCCACTTAGATGATGGCAGGAGGCCTAAATCTCCTGGGAAATTAAGTTCTGAGTTTCCTTCCTTTGCAAGAGAGAGTTCTGTCTGTGCTTGAGCATTTTTTAGAGAATTTTGGGAGGGTGTTTTTGAGCTGATGTATTGAATTGGATTGTAAAGGAGGCTACTGCATTTCAGTCTTCCGTAACTGATCTTCCCAGCGTGATCTAGCTTCCTTCCTACAGCAGCTGCCCATGTATGCTAGTCTAAAAAAAGACCTATAGCAGAAAGCTCCTTCAGGAGGTTTCTCTTGGGATTTAATGGAAAGTTGGAATTTAGGAAGACTGAAGGACTCTGAGAAGACGATTGCTCAATGAAAGGTAGAGCAGTTCCAGTTACATACTGTATATTTCTTGCATCCAGACATCATGGTTAAGACATTAAGTCAATTTTTCCATGATGTAAAGTCCTCCATAATATAACTTCCTTTATAATGTATGATACATCAAGTTGTCTCTTCTTGGGATTTGATGGAAAACGAAATGTGGGAAGCCAATGGAGGACAGAGAAGATTATTTCTGCATGTGTTCATATTCCTGATCTATTTCATAATTAAGTTAAGCACCAAAAAGTGGCAGCTAAGCAGCGAGAATTTCAGCAGAATTTTCTTCTTTGGGGGGAAAAATTGAAAGCAATTTATTTTCCATCAGATTGAATGACAATGGCTAGAATAATGCAGGAAAAAAAATTGGCAGAGTACTCATTAAAACTAAATTAGTTTTAAGACTCTAAGGACCAAATTGCACAATATGTTAAAAACAAGCACCGAATTAGTCTTTCATTTGTTTTTACATTTGAATATGCATACATTGGACCCATCCAGATCAAGATCCCTGCGTGTGTGTGTGTGTGTGTGTGTGTTATATTTCTTCCCTAAAATCCTTGTTTCAAAAAAATGGATATATGGAAAACTTAATTGCTGCCTTTATTTCTTCTCCTTTATTTTAAATATCTGATATACAACCTAAAAACAAACAATAAAATGGTTTGCAGTAATATTTAAGTAGCCATTTAAATACATTCGTATTTTCCTAGAGCTGATATTCGTAAAATATAACTAAATCATTTCCTATTGCTAATATAGGTAATCCTAGGTTTACGACCACAATTGACCCCCCCCCCCAAATTTATGTTGCTCAGTGAGAAATTTGTTAAGTGAGTTTTGTCCTATTTGATGACTTTTCTTTCCACATTTGTTAAGTGAATCACTGCAGTTGCTAAATTAGTAACACAGTTGTTACTAATCTGGCTTCCCCATTTTGCTTGTCAGAAGGTCACAAAAGATGGTCAGGTGACCCCAGGACATTGCAACCGTGATAAATGTGAGTCAGTTGTCAAGCATCCAAATGTAAATCACGTGACCATGGGGATGCTGCAACAGTCATAAGTATGAAAAATGGTCATAAGTCATTTTTTTTCACTGCTGTTGTAGCTTTGAATGGTCACTGATCAAACTGTTGTAAGTCAAGGATTACCTGTATTGGGGAATTCACTATGTCCCTAAAGCTGATATCAGTGAACGTCAGTGATTTCATGAATGGTCTCACTTGCACCACCAAATAAGGAAGTCCTTATTTATTTCATCCATCAATATGTGCTTTCCTTCAGTTCTTCTTATTGTCCCTCTTTCCATTGTGATAGGACATGATGCTTAGCATGCAGAAGACTTGGGAAAAGCTACTGCCCAGCCCGAGATCAGTACAGCTTTAGTGAACTGCTTCATTTGCATCTCCTGGAATTATTTTAGTGTGGTGAATGATGGTAATTGGTTCCATCAGGGAAAAGACCAATGTTTTTATTGGCTTCTTACACAGATATGCTAATAAAATATTACCATTTGTTTTGTCCTAGCTGTCAGAGAAGACAATGAATTCATCCGTGCTAAGGGCTGTTCTCTGGAACCACCTCAAATGCTGGTTTACACATGGGCTTTAATATCTTTGCTAAATCACTGTTCCTAAATTTACCTTTGAGGGAATGACTTGTTTAAACTTATAATATTTTTGGCACTGGGTGGAAAGACTTTTGTTTATTGAATCACCTTAATATTTGTTGAGTTAAGGTTAATGGATGTTAGTTATTACTTGATCAGTATATTCTGCCCTCTCATTTTTGTTGTGACACATTTGAAAAGGAGTAGTGTTGCCATGCTTATATATTCATTATATGACCATTGTTTCTAAATACAGGTAGTCCTCGATTTACAACCATTAGTTTAGCATCCACTCAAAGTTACAATGGCATTCAAAAAAGTGACTTACAACCAATCCTTACACTACAACCATGGCAGCATCCTTCTGGTCTCGGGATCAAAATTTAAGAACTTGGCAACCAGCATGTATTTAGGAGGGTTGCAGCTTTCTGGAATTATGTGATTGCAACCTTCCCAGCTGGCTTCTGACAAGCAAATTCAATGGGGAAGCTGGATTTGGTTAACAAGGAGCCTGAGTAGCGTAGGGGGCTAATGCCTCCTACTAAAGGCAACAATTAACATCCAGCTGCCTGTAATTCTGTGAGTTCAATCCTAGCCAGGCTCAAGGTCGACTCAGCCTTCCATCCTTTCTAAGGTGGGTAAATCAAGGACCCAATTTGTGGGGGCAATAAGCTGACTTTGTATAAATATATACAAAAGTATGAAGGCTATTGCTTAACACATTGTAAGCCGCACTGAGTGTCCGGAGAAGGACGGCATATAAATCAAATTAAAAAAAAAAACAACCATGGGGAGAAAAGATCATGAAATTGTGTGTGACTCATTTAACACCTGCCTTGCTTAGCAAGAGAAATTCTGGTCTCAGTTGTGGTCATAAGTCAAGGATTACCTGTCCTTGATATGGATCAGGTTTAGGCAGGTCACCATAATCAGGTCACCAGGTCAAGTAGGTTATGACTGATTTGTGTTCTGGGGATTCAATAGATATACCACTGAAGTAGATTTATAAGATTAAGAATGAATTCATCTCATGATCGGTAACATTCTACTAAACCTAAAAAGATCAAATAAATTTCAAATTTAATTTATAATAGACTTCTTCAACCTGGCACTCTCCAGGTGCATCAAGAGTACATACATTTTTTTAATTTAAATTTACATCTTGCTGTATTAAGTTTTGATCCTTTGGGGTGTGATGAATCAATTATTTGTTATTTTCCAGCTTAATAAATTCACAAATGTTGAACATTATAGTCTTACATATTGTTGGTGAGAAGGTGGGATATACATTTAATGAACAGAAGCCCATGTAGGACATCACTGTTGAGGGCGGGGGGAGTTTGTAGAAGATACCATGGCAATCCCAGCAAAATGAAATAACAGAAGAAATGCATGAAACCAGAGCTCAGTCATATTGGCATGGAAATAAGGTGCCTGTCTCAGTTTAATTTCCCACGTTTTCCCCAAACTAGTCACAGTATGGAGGATTAAGACTGCCCTAAAAAGAATGGACATTTTGTGATCTTTCATGTCTGGTTATCCCTTTTGGACTATGATGGACTCCCTGGACTGGCCTTCATTTCCTGTCCTTGGTTTGGCTGATGATCCCAAAAGCCGACCTTCTTGCACTGCGAGACTCCCCCCTCTCGCAGGCCTGGCCCTCCACGTTATCGAGGGCCTATCTTGATGACGGGTTTTGGAACCCTGAGAGATGGCATGCAGCGAAGAGGGGGTTGAAGGGTTTTTTATCGGGTATTTTAAGGAAAATTTTAAGGGGATCCGGGAGGAGGGGAGGGGGTTATAAAGATGGACCTGAGGGGGTTCATATAGCCACCGAGCGGGATAAGAGTTCAGTTGGGCACGGCAGAGATATCACAGAGGGAACTTTGACTGGGAAACAGCGGGATGTCAGAAAGGGCAGTGCAATTGAAGTAGTGAGTGGGAGGAGCAGATATGATGGGTGCAGGGGGCCATATCATGTTCCGGGGGTGCGCATACGCTGTTTATGAGCAATTGCGCACTCCGGCCCCCGATGCGCTACTCAGGTCCCAGGTTGCACAGAGCCTCAGGCCCTGGGTCCACGGCTGATGTTATGTAATGCCAGGTCTGCTGTTAACAAAGCCCCCTTCATTTGTGATCTTATTTTGGAGGGGGTTGCAGACCCGGCAGGGCATTACGGAGACCTGGCTGGGCAATGAGGGGGGGCGTTCCCCTTGTTGAAATGTGCCCACCAGGTTTCCGAGCATTTCATCAGCCAAGGGCTCAGGGGAGGGGTGGGGAGGGGCGGTGATTATTAGTGAAAGTCTTGGTCCAAGGGAGACCACTGTACCTCAGATAGCCGGATGTGAGTCCCTCCTTGTGAAGTGGGGCCGCGGGGGGGCAGATAGGTTTGCTGACTACGTACCTGGCTCCCTGCCACATGGCGGCGACCCTGCCCGAGCTGCTTGACGTTATTGCTGGGGTGGCAGTTGATACCCCCAGACTTATTGTTATGGGGGATTTCAACTTGCCATCTGCAGGTGAGGTGTCAGAGGTGGCTCGGGAGTTCATGGCTTCCATGGCGGCCATGGACCTGAACCAATTAGTTCAAGGCCCCACTCACAAGGGGGGACACACTCTGGACTTGATTTTTGTCTCTGGTCAATGGTTGAATGATCTTGGTAGAGGGGATCTAGACATTAAACCTTTGTCATGGATAGATCACTCTCTCCTTTGCTTGGACTTTCCTACCGCTTCCCCCCGCTGCAGGGAGACGGAACCGACCAAATGGTTCCATCCTAGGCACCTGATGGAACCCAAAAGGTTCCTGACAGAGCTTGGGCCATTTCCTGAGACTCTGGCACACGACTCAACTGAAGAACTGGTGACCGCCTGGGAGAGTGTGGCCGCCGGGGCTTTGGACCGCCTCGTGCCTTTGCAGCCTCTGACCTGATGCCAATCTCAATTAGCTCCTTGGTTCTCTGAAGAGCTGAGAGAGATGAAGCGTCGGAAAAGACGCCTAGAGAGCAGTTGGAGAACTAGTTGTTCCGATTCCGACCGGACACAGGTGAGGTCTTATATCAAGACCTACCTAGTGGCGATAAAAGCAGCAAAATCTAATTATTTTTCCGCTCTTATCGCATCTGCAGAGAACCGCCCAGTCTCTTTGTTTAGGGTGACCAACTCTCTTCTTCGGGGGGGTGGGAGTTTTGTGCAATTCCTGCATGATAAAGTCGCTTGGATTCGGGAAGGCTTGGAATCCGACTGGGTGAGTCCAGGGGAGGAGACGAGGGTAGGTCTTGAGAACGTTATTTGGGAGGAGTTTGATCCTGTGGCTCCCAAGGATGTGGACAGGGTTCTGGTAAGATTAGTGCCTCCACATGTTTATTGGACCCGTGTCCCTCCTGGTTGGTACTGGCCACCCGGGAGGTTACATGAGGCTGGCTCCAGGGGATTATAAGTGCTTGTCTGAGTGAGGGTGCCTTTCCCACTGCCTTGAAAGAGGTGGTGGTGAGACCCCTCCTCAAGAAGCCGTCCCTGGACCCAGCTGAATTAGCTAATTATCATCCGGTCTCCAACCTTCACTTTGTAGCGGAGGTTATTGAGAGTGTGATGGCACGACAACTGCCTGGGCACCTGGATGAAGTTATCTATCTAGACCCGTACCAGTCGGGCTTCAGTCAGGGATACAGCACAGAAACGGCATTGATCGCGTTGGTGGCTGATCTCTGGAGGGCTCGGGACAGGGGTTGCTCCTCTGTCCTGGTCCTATTAGATCTCTCAGCGGCTTTTGGTACCATCGACCATGGTATCATGCTGCAGCGGTTGAGCGGGTTAGGAATAGGGGGCACCATTTTATGGTGGTTCTCCTCCTTCCTCTCCGACCGCTCGCAGTTTGTGTTGACAGGGGGGCAGAGGTCGACCTCGAGGCACCTTGCATGGGGAGTGCCACAGAGGTCGGTCCTCTCGCCCCTTCTGTTCAACATTTATGTGAAGCCGCTGGGTGAGATCATCCGTGGTTTTGGGGTGAGAGTCCATCTGTACGCTGATGATACTCAGCTGTACATCTCCACCCCAAACCACCCCAACGATGACCTTGATGTGATGTCTCACTGCCTGGAGGCCATGCGGGTCTGGAATGGGAGAAATAGGCTCAGACTCCAAGACTGAGTGGCTGTGGTTCCCGGCGTTGCGATATAGTCAGCTGGTGCCATCGCTGACTATTGGGGGTGAACTTTTGCCCCCCTCAGAGAAGGCTCACAATCTGGGCGTCCTCCTGGACTCACGGCTGTCTTTAGAAGAGCATATGACGGCCATGGCCAGGGGGGCTTTTTATCAGGTTCGCCTGATCCGTCAGTTGCAGCCCTTTCTGGAGCGCAACGCCTTGCGCACGGTCACACACACCCTTGTCTCCTCTCGATTGGACTACTGTAATGCTCTCTACATGGGGCTCCCCTTGAAAAGCACCCAGGGGCTCCAGCTGGTCCAGAATGCGGCTGCACGGGTGGTTATGGGCGCAACTTGTTGTGTCCATGTGACCCCCCTCCTGCGTGAGCTGCACTGGCTCCCGGTGGTCTTCCGGATGCAATTCAAGGTGTTGGTTACCACCTTTAAAGCGCTCCATGGCATCGGACCAGGTTACCTTCGAGATCGTCTCCTGCCACCAGTAGCCTCCCACCAGCCAGTCCGCTCCCACAGAGAGGGTCTCCTCAGGGTGCCATCGGCCAAATTATGTTGGCTGGCGACACCCAGGGGGGAGGGCCTTCTCTGTGGGAGCACCTACGCTTTGGAATGAACTGCCCACAGAATTACGTAAGATCTCTGACCTCCGTGTATTCCGCTGTGCCCTCAAAACCTTGTTGTTCCACCAGGCCGGGCTATCAATGTAAAGATTTTAAATTGGTTTTAATCTGGGATTCTAAATTTGGGGTTTTATATTTTGAGCCAAATTATTTAATATTTTTTAATTTTTAAATTTTGTTTGCCTTGTGCTTTTAATCAGGCTGTATACCGCCCCGAGTCCTTCGGGAGAGGGGCGGTATAGAAATAAATTATTATTATTATTATTATTATTATTATTATTATTATTATTATTATCGTCATTATCATTATCATTATCATTATTTTCCAAACTCACCTCTCTGGCATTGATTAGCATCCTGGAGAATGGGTTAAGATTGGTGATTATCAGCCCATGATGTGGTTAGATCTGGGCTACGGGGCTGCCCTGGAGACAGTGAGGGGCCGGCCCCTGCCAACATAGTGCTTTATAGCACTCTGAGTGGTTTATAGAGTTATCATATTGCCGCTCAACAATTGTCCTTTTACCAATCTCAGAAGGATGGAAGGCTGAGTCAACCTTGAGACGGGTCAAGATCAAACTGCTGGCAGTTGGCAGAGTTAGCCTGCAATACTGCATTCTAACCACCTCATTCTAATCTCTCTCTCTCTCTTTATATATATATATATATATATATATATATATATATATATATATATATGTATGTATGTATGTATGTATGTATGTATATATATATATATATATATATATATATATATATATATATATATATATATATTCATTCTTACTTTTCGTAGGTATTATGTGTGTTTTTCTTTAAGTCAGGTTTTTCCTACGTAACCAAGATGTTTCTCAACCAGGGTTTGCAGAAACATCTTGGTTACATAGAAAAACCTGGCTTAAAGAAACACACACACACACACACACACACACACACATATATATTATAAAAAGGCAGTCAATAGATTGAACTAAACATTACACTAATCTTCAAATCACTGTGTTAGCAATCCGTTATTATACTTAGGACATACAAAGTCCACAAATGGTTTCCAGTCTGTTATAAGGTTGGCTACTCCATTATCTCTAATCAAAGCAGTTAATTTTGCCATCTCTGCCGGCTTCAGTAATATTACCATACTCAAGATGCTAATATAGACTTGCCAACCCTACTAGCTTGTAGGCCATGCAGTTCTCTCCAATTTTCCCCTATTTGTACAAAGGCTGGGCCTGCAATGTGTAGAATGATTACAAGCGAGCAACCCTCCCTTCTCCTGTGCTCATATTTTCTCGGCCTGCCAATTATCAGAATTTTGCATCCATGAGTTCTTTTCCTTTCTGAGTCATATTCCCAGCCTTGCAAGGCAATGTCAAACTAAGGCCACTTCTGAACAGCAGCTGCTGCAAACCAAACCTCTTGAACATTATTATTGTTCCTCTAGGTTTACAGTTTTATCCCTCCTCGGTCTACTTCTTGGACAGATTTTCTGCTTTGCATGTTAACCTTATAAGGGCGTTCTGCTTTGTATCAATCCTGGCTGGGTCTTGAACTTCTCCTCTATCTGCAGCTAGTACCCGTATTGATAGGAGGCCCTTGATTCTTTGCTTGCCCCCTCCTTGCGTGCCACAAAGAGAATTCACATTTTCATAACACATCAAAGCAGAGTGCAGATGGTTGACAGAGCTGGAGAGACTATATGTGGCTTTCAGTTTGCTGTCCAAGTTGATGAGTAATTTTGAAGTGCCTGTTCTCCCCTCCCCTTTAAACTAGAATTGGTCTCGGCCAATCCCTTGTAGCCCAGAATATCATCTGATAAAAGATTCTGCTTTGCCTCTTTTGCTATGGTCAGCATACACACTTTGACAACATTACGTGTGCATGTAGGGAGTGTGCATAGATTCCAAAGATTCATTGCAGTGCTCTTTTCCCATGCTGCCCATCCCAGAGTGACCTGGAGGTAGTTGAGGTAATTATGGTTTGGATTTACAACTCTTCTTTAATAAGTATGATGCCTCCTGGTCAGTGATTTTCTTCCTCCTCCTCTGCCTTCTCCTCCTTACCGAACTCAGACACTCTGAAACCTTTGGAGAACATTGTATCCAACCTTCATTGTTCTTGTCCAAAGTTTTCAATGTGATAGGTTCATTACTCAAAAGCATTCAATCAGAATGCATACATGAGAAAAACCTTTGAAAAAAATCATAAATATTAGGGGAAAAATGCATATGCACATATTTATTAGATCAGGGGTGTCAAACTTGATTTCACTGAAAGCTGCATTAGGGTTGTGTTTGACCTTGGGGGGCCAAGATGGGCTTGCCAGGATGGGCATGGCCAGTATGACATCATTCATATTTGGGGGGGGGGCACATGTGGTGGCCCGAGCTCTCTGCCAGCGAAAACAGGCTCTAGAGCTCCATTTTTGGTGGCGACGGTGTCCTGCAACCCTCTGCCAGCGAAAACAGAACTCGGGAGGACCGCGGAAGACCTTTGCAAGCTCTGTTTTTGCTGGCAGAGGCACCAGGGGCCAGTCTTTTGCTGTTTCCAGGACGGCCGTGTGGGCCAGATCCAGCCCCTGGGCCTTGAGTTTGCCATCTCTGCATTAGATAGAGGGCATTTATTGAATAGAAAAGTATGTATGGAAGTCCATGTGGTCCGTCCTTCCTCCCTCCCTCCCTCCCTCCCTCCCTCCCTTCCTTCTGTGGTTGGTAAAATGAGGACCCAGATTGTTGGGGGCAATATACAAATAATGTTTAGAGAGGGCTGTAAAGCGCTATGAAGTGGTACATATATGTTTAAGTATTATTGCTATTCCTTCCTCTTCTGTACAATGAGGCTAACTTACAGTTAGAAAAGTGAGTAACACTGACATGGACAGATTTGCCCATCAGCTGAAATTTCAGTTTAGTCCTGGGACAACTGCTCCTTAGCCCAACCATGTATAGATAACATGTTTTCCTTATTAATACCCGAATGTCTGCGAATTTCTTTCTTTAAAATAGTCCTTCTATGCGTGCCAACTCCCCAGGGCAGACGATCAGTTCTCTGCAGGTTGATGAAATCTCTGGCCGATATGCATACATTTTCTCTATTCAAATCCATAAAATAGCAGCAGAAATGGAATAAACATCTTGCCTATATCCCACCCATCTTATTTTGCTTTGCTTTTCTAATAATAACAATTCTGTCCTTGCTGTTTCTATCCGAACAGCATTCAGACAATAATAGATACTTTTAAACTATTAATTTGTTTCCTTAAAAAAGGATGTTTTTTCTTTAAAAGAAACTCTTTGGGGGAAAGGAGTCCTGCTAAGCTCGGAATCTTTTTATTTGCTGCTATTAAATCTCTTAGAGCAGCTTTAGGTACTGTTTATCCTGATGGTAACTATTATCCTATCAGCCCAAATCATTCTTCAGAATGCACTTAAAATTATGGAAGAGTTATTGAGAGTTGTTTCACTAGTTTGTGACATTCGGGGGGGAGTGGGGGGTCGATGTCAACTTTGTTTTGTTTGTAAAGCAATATTTTGTCACTTGACAATAAAACTGTTATGGAATCAATCAGGAAAACAGGTTTTTAGAAAGAGGGGATGTTAAAGCAAGCATGCCTGCATCCAATCCTAGTAATGTCGTTTGAGCAACTGCTTGAAGGGTAGATCTACATATGACATGATTGAGCCTCTAGTTCAGCGGTCTAACAGGGTCTATAACTCAAAGTCCTTGAACCTGAGAGAAAGTTGATATCGAATCAATAGTGCTTGATCTGACTTGGTGTAAGAGAAATGCATGGTGTGACATTGCTGTTTGCTTTCACAAACACTATTAAATCTGAGAGGGTAGCTAATGTTCAAAGTAACCCATAGCCCCAAGGCATATGGAATTCAACCTTGACCCAAAGGTGATTTTTCATGAGGCAACTTGAGTTTCTAAATTTTCTTTGGAGACATTTCACTTCTCATCCAAGAAGCTTCTTCAGCTCTCTCAGAACTGAAGAAGCTTCTTGGGTGAGAAGCAAAACATCTTCAAAGAAAAACCAGAAACTTTTCAAGTTGCCTCTTGAAAAAACACCTTTGGGATAACCATGACCTACATGACTGGTTCTGCTTGTGTCCCTGGGGGGTTAGGAGTGCAGAACCCGGGACTCCGGCTGGTGTATGTTAATGCTAGATCCGTTGTTAATAAGGCTCCCCTTATATGAGACTTGATCAACGAGTGGGGTGCAGACCTGCCTTGTATCATTGAGATCTAGCTGGGCCCAGAAGGGGGGGGTCCCCCTCTCTGATTTGTGTCCACCAGGCTTCCATGTACTGCACCAGCCACAACTCCACAGGAGGGGTGGAAGGGTGGTGGTTGTTATTAGGGAAGGTCTTAGACCTAGGGAGCTCACTGTCCCTCAGATAGGTGGGTGTGAATCACATCTGTTGAAATGGGATCCTGAAGTGCAGTCGGCTCTGTTGATTATGTACCTGTCTCCCAACTGCGTATCCTCAGTCCTGCCTGCACTGCTCGAAGTCTTTGCCGAACTGACATTTGAGCTCCCCAACCTGATGGTTGTGGGAGATTTTAATCTCCCATCAGCCAGTGAGACATCTGAGTTGGTTTGGGAGTTCATGGCCTACATGGTGGCCATGGACCTGACTCAAGTTGTACAGGGCCCTCCTCACAGCGGTGGGCACACACTTGACCTGATGTGTCTCTGGGCAGTGGATAAATGCTCGGGGTAGAGGTGAACTTTCTATCCTACCCCTGTCATGGACCAACCATTCCCTCCTTAAGCTAGACTTTCTGTCCATCAACCCCCACTGCTGGGAGGCGGAACCGACTCGTTGGTTCCACCCCAGGCACCTGATGAACCCTGATATGTTCCTGGTGGAGTTCGGGACATTTCCCACTGACTTAGCCGGTGATTCGCCAGAGGCCCTGGTGGATGCCTGGGAACGGGCCACCACCAGGGCACTGGATCAAATCACCCCTTTGCGGCCTCTCCACCAACAGGGATCCCGGGCAGCTCCAGAGCTGCGGGAGATGAAGCGTGAGAAGAGGCGCCTGGAGGGCTGTTGGAGATAGTCCCGTTCCGAATCCGATCAAGCACAGTTAAGAACCCATATTAGGGCTTATCTTGTGGCAATGGAAGCGGCGAAACGGTACTATTTCGCTGCTCTCATTGCATCTGCAGAAAATCGCCCAGCGGCCTTGTTTCAAGTGACCCACTCCCTCCTCAATCAGGGAGTGAGGGAGGACCCCTTACAAGGCAGTGCTGAGGACTTTGCACAATTTCTGCACGACAAGGTCACTCAGATCCAGATGGGTTTGGACTCTGACTGGGCAGGATCCGACGAGGATGTGGGAGCTAGTCTTGAAGGTAACATCTGGGTTGACTTTGACCCTGTTTCCATAGATGAAGTGGACAGGATTGTGGATAGATTGGGGGCCTCCACATGTTTGTTGGACCCTTGTCCCTCCTGGCTTGTTATGGCAACCAGAGAGGTGACTGGAGACTGGATCCAGGCGATTATCAACACTTCTTTGAGGGATGGGGTCTTCCCCGCCATACTTAAGGAGGCAGTGGTTTGACCTCTCCTCAAGAAGCTTGTTCTGAATCCGGCCTCCTTGAACAACTTTTGTCCCGTCTCCAACCTTCGCTTCATAGCGAAGGTTGTTGAGTCTGTGGTGGCATACCAACTTCCACAATTCCTGGAGGAAACTGATTATCTAAACCCATACCGATTGGGTTTCAGGCCTGGGCACAGCACGGAAATGGCATTGGTCACCCTGGTGAATGATCTCTGGCGGGCCCGGGATGGCGGGTTTTCCTCCATTCTGGTGCTACTTGACCTCTCAGCGGCTTTCGATACCATCGACCCTGGTATCTTACTGCGATGGCTCTGGGGGTTGGGGGTGGGAGGCACTGTTATACGGTGGTTCTCCTCCTACCTTTCGAGCCATATGCAGTTTGTTTGGTCGGGGAGTCAGAGATCCTCCCCGAGACCCCTCACTTGTAGGGTGCCGCAGGGGTCAGTTCTCTCTCCCCTGCTCTTTAACATCTATATGAAGCCACTGGGTGGAATTATTCGTAGTTTTGGGTGGGGTATGCTGATGATACCCAGCTCTACATCTCCACCCCAGACCAACCCAGGGAAGCCCTTTCCATAATGTCCCAGTGCCTGGAGGCGGTACAGGTCTGGATGGGTAGAAACAGACTTAGACTCAACCCCTCCAAGACTGAGTAGCTGTCTCCTGATCTAGTTGCCCCATCACTTCAGATGGGAGGGGAGTCGCTGACTTCCTCTGGAAGGGTTCATAATCTTGGCATCCTCCTTGATTCTTGGCTGTCCTTGGTGGATCATCTGACGGCCGTGACAAGGGGGGGCTTTTGCACAGGTTTGCCTGGTGTGCCAATTACGCCCTTTCCTAGACAGGGACGCCCTCTGTACAGTCACTCATGCTCTCATTATTTCTCGGTTGGATTACTGCAATGCCCTCTACATGGGGCTGCCCTTGGGGTGCACCCAGAGGCTCCAGCTGGTCCAGAATGCGGGTTGTTATGGGAGCTTCCTGTTACTCTCATGTAACACCTCTCCTGCGCGAGCTGCACTGGCTACTGGTTGTCCTTCAGATCTGCTTCAAGGTGCTGGTTCTCACCTATAAAGCCCTACGTGGCATGGGCCTGGGGTACTTGCAGGACCACCTCCTACCGGCCTCCCACCACCCTGTGCTGTCACATAGGGCTGCCCTCCTCCGGGTACCATTGGCCAGACAATGTCGGCTGGTGGCCCCCAGGATGAGGGCATTCTCAGTGGCCGCACCAACCCTCTGGAATGGATTACCCATCGGGCTCCAATCGGTCCCTGACCTCTGCACTTTCCGCACCGACCTGAAGACATGGCTGTTTCAGCAATTTCCCTGATCTGCTACAAGATTTTATTCTGTTTAGGGTTTTATATTGGCTGTTTTTAGGATTTTTATTGTGACATGTTTTTTTATTCTGTGCGCCACCCCGAGTCCTACGGGAGAAGGGTGGCATATAAATTTAATAAAAATAAATAAATAAATAAAATAAATGACTGAGAATCTCCATAGACAATCCAACCTTGACTTTTTCTAGGCATGTCCAATAATTTATTACAAAATACACATTTGTGTGCTATTCTAATCAGCCATTCAGTTTGAGAATTCTGGAATGGGAAAGAATATCTGCATTCATGGTCTTAGGCCTTGATGTTAGGCCCAAAGCATCGCTAATCTTGGCTGGGCTGGGCAGCTAAGCAGGATCAGACCAGGTGAGAGGTTGGATGGGAGAATGTCAGTGAATATCAGAGATGTTGGCTAGATTGAAATGTGGGAAAAGACATTCCCATGGAGGCAACAGTGAATCACCTCTGTACTGCTGCCAAGATAGCTGCATTGTTGAGTTCAATGGAAGTCAAACTTGACTCAAAGGATGTTTTACTTTACAGAAAATTCTGTTTCTCGAGCACATCCCTCAGCAAAGCCATAACCTGGGAAGCCAGTATAGCTCTTCCAAGATAGGATTGCAAATTAATAGACGCAAGAAGGGAGTTTCTAGCTTAACCAACTGAAAGAAGAACCCATTTAACCATTAAATATTAATAGACCAAACCTTGAGTTAAACAGTGTTAATGAAAACCAGAAAATGTTTTGAAACATTTTGCTGAATTCCCAAAGCACAATTTCTCACCCGCCTATGGAAGGAAAACCCTTAATTTTCTCCTATCTTCTCCTATCTTTCCAGCGGATGATTGGGAAAAGAGCTCCTGAATCCACTTCTAGAAAAAGTTGAGGTCTTTTCTCCTTTAAAAGTGACATGTTGCACATTGTTGATTAAAAGCAATTACCAAAAAAAAAATCCATGCAGATAGCAGTATCATTTAGGCGCATATGTTGTCCCATAGAGCTTTACAGGACCCTCTGGGCAGTTTGCAATGTAGAAGCATTATTTACACATTGCCCCTAACAATCTGGGTCTCTTTCTTTACCAATCTCAGAAGGATGGAAGGCTGAGTCAACTTTGAGCCCCATCAGGATCAAACTCCAGGCTGTGGGCAGAGTTTGCCAGCAGTACTGCATTCTAACCGCTGCACCACCAGGACTCAATGGTTTACATTTAAACCCTTATTTTTAGCTTTTGCCTTTATTGATGCAATAAAGTTTTTTTTTTTAACCACAAGCAGAGGTGAGCTTGATTTTGGAATATCTAGTCCTGTCAATATTTCTCTTCCAAAGATTGATTGCAGATCAATGGCAGATGAGGATGTACAAACCTCGTTCTTTAAACATGAAAACCCCCTGATCAGCTTAGTACCATATTCAAAGCTCTTGAGTTCTGCACCTGGTGGATGTCAATTGCTCCATTGCAGAAAATGGAACTTTTGTGGTAATTTGCAGTTGGGGATGAAAGTAATTTCTGGAGGTTGGGAATGCAGACTTGTTTGGAAGTGTTGGATTGTTCCAAAGAAGTCCAAGGTACACAGACAGACCTGTGACCTCCATAAAGTCTGGTTGAGGTTACTGGAATTGTTCTAGAAGGTGCCATGGTAAGTTTAAATTCTCTGATTGTGGGGCAGGAGGCAGTGGTGAAATCCTGCCGGTTCTGTCTGGCTTGCGTGAACCAGTAGCGGCGGCAGCACGAGGCTCCGCCCACCTGCCCAGATGTCATTATTTCCTGGTTTTAACCAGGAAGTAACCCGTTTTTGACATTCTGCGCATGCACAGAAGGCTCTGCACATGGATCCATTGTCAGATCCAAAATTGGATCTGACAATGGTGCACAGTGCGTGCACTTCCGAACCAGTAGGGAAGGTAAGTAGATTTCAGCCCTGGCAGGAGGATGCATGGGAGATCATTGTATTAGGTTTATTTTAGTTGTATTTTAACTACATCAAATTTGGATCTCATCCTGACTCCACCCAGGTTATTCTGCCCCACATGCTTTGGGAATGACAGTCTTGGCATGTCACTCCATGTTTTATTCATATTGAGGAAGAGCTGCTGCTCTTGTGCTGAACCTGTCCAAGCAACTCTTATCTCCAGTCAGATTTTAAGCAGGCGGAATTCTAATGCAGGTAGTCCTCGACTTAGGGCCAAAATTAAGCCCCAAAGTTTCTGTTGCTAAGCAAGACAGGTATTAAGTGAATGTTGCCCCATTTTGCAACCTTTCTTGCCACAGATGTTGAGTGAATCATGCAATTGTTAAGTTAGTAATATGCTTATTAAATGAATCTGGCTTTTCTATTGACTTTGCTTGCCAGATGGTCACAAAAAGTGATCACGTGACCTTGGGATATTGCAACCATCATAAATATGAGGCAGTTGCCAAGCATCTGAATTTTGGTCATATGACCATGGGGTTGCTTCAATGATCATAAGTGTGAAAAATGGTCATAAATCACTTTTTTCAATGCTGTTGTAACTTTGAAAGGTCACTAAATAAATTAGTCGAGGACTAGGAAGGGAATTCTAGGGTTGTTAGGATCATGGTTAAAATTTCTAATGTGATTATGCCAAGTGGGTATGGATGGCATTGCTTTACAGACCTCTCTAAGCGGTTTAGAGTCAGCATATTTCCCCAACAATCTGGGTCCATGTGTGTATAATATAAATAGAGTAGAGTAGAGTAGAGTAGAGTAGAGTAGAGTAGAGTAGAGTAGAGTAGAATAGAATAGAATAGAATAGAATAGAATAGAATAGAATAGAATAGAATAGAATAGAATAGAATAGAATAGAATAGAATAGAATCCTTTATTGGCCAAGTGTGATTGGACACACAAGGAATTTGTCTTGGGTACATATGCTCTCAATGTACATAAAAGGACAAGATGCATTCATCAAGAATCATAAGTACAACACTTAAAGATAGTCATAGGGTACAAATAAGCAATCAAGAAACAATATCAATATAAATCATAAGGATGCAAGCAACAAATTTACAGTCATGCAGTCATAGTGGGAGGAGATGGGTGATAGGAAGGGTGAGAAGACTAATAGTAATAGTAATGCAGCCTTAGTGAAGTTTGACAGTGTTGAGGGAATTATTTGTTTAGCAGAGCGATGGCGTTCGGGAAAAAAATGTTCTTGTGTCTACTTGTCCTGGTGTGCAGTGTTGTTTTGAGGGTAGGACTTGGAACAATTTATATCCAGGATGCGAGGGGTCTGTCAATATTTTCACAGCCCTCTTTTTGACTCGTGCAGTATACAGGTCCTCAATGGAATGGGACAGAGCCAGGATTTCCTATAGCTGCAGTTGTTTATCTGTCTTAGGAGAGAAGTTTTGAGATCACAATACCTTGTATTATGTCGTCATTGGTCTTAAACTATGTCAAGCCCCTTCTAATGCTACTTACATGGTGTGTTCCAAAATGGCTGAAAACCAATACAGGTAATCCTCAACATACAAGTGACCACTTAGTTACCATTCAAAGTTACAAGGGACTTTCCCCAAATCTACTTACGTCTTTAAAGTTCTGACTGCTGCCTTCACTCCCACCCTATCCCACAGTCACATTATCACATTCTGGTTTGTGCCTTTTAAGGCAGAAGATAATTGAGTTGTATTTCAACATATTGTTTACTGTTGCTTTGAACAGATCTCTATTCAACAAAGGCTAATTGTGGAGTTTGTATGTCTGGTACGTTCTTTCTTCATTATGCTGCAGTTACAGTCACAATTTTTCTGATTATTAAATCT
The DNA here is from genome assembly GCA_030761175.1 of Masticophis lateralis. Lineage (NCBI taxonomy): Eukaryota > Metazoa > Chordata > Lepidosauria > Squamata > Colubridae > Masticophis > Masticophis lateralis. The sequence continues at coordinate 3,391,223 of JAUDYJ010000008.1, read as the reverse complement.
TTGTAGACACACTGCCTTTGATCTTAAATTCCTGCACTGCCAACCATTAGCATCCAAGCTTACTTTGGCAAAAGATGGAGTGTTGTCCTTTAGAAAACAAACAATATTAACATCGAATAGTGATGCTTCGTTTTTGTTTCTGTTTTTTTTTTATAACCCCAGTTAGATAGTTGGCATTTTAGCTTTGTTCGGGGCTGCCTTGGCAGCCAAAGAAACAAATGAGTGTGGATAAGAGTTTAATTCTTCGACACAGAGAGCAAAAGAAATCTTTATCTGTCAAATGAGTCAACAAAGCAAGGCGAAGTGTTGAAGAGGTCATCATGAATGCTGTATTGGAACAAAGGCAAAAATTATGCCTGGCATAGGTTACATTTTATGCTTTGTGGTTGTTCATTCCATATGTCATATCCTTTGAAGTGAAGCTTGCTTTTTTGCATTGTCTCTTAAAGCTACTGCTACCCCAGGGGTTCCATGGTTATGGGCTGATTTGTCACAATGGAAGCAGTGAAGTGGGAAGTGCTTTGCATATTGCTGTGATGATCGTCAAATATGGAAAAATCAGTTCACCTGAAAGTTGGCTTTTTTATCCCCATAACCTTCCACAGTACAGGCTTATAGCTTGAGCTCTGTTGGCAATTGTGATTACTTGGTGATGCAAATCTCAGTTTCTTACAGTTGCAAAACAGCTTTCTGATAAAGTAGTGCCTTACTTGTGCATTGGTGAAAAAAGAAAACCTCCAAATTTCTGGAATTATAAGGACATAAAAGCACCTAATGTTAAATGAGAAAGATCAATTACTGTTAAATCAAAATGATTAATTGTTAAATCAGAAAGACCAATTGCTGTTAAATCAGAAAGATCAATTGTTTTGTCTTGTTTTTAATTTATTCTAATTTAAATTGTAGCATGCATATCAAAGTTTCCAGAAAGTATAAAATACCATCCAAGGCCCCCAATATGAAGTCAACCAGAGAATAAGTGGGACATGACACACTCATGGGCAACTGACTGCAAAAAATGTTAATTGTTTTAATTATTAAATACAGGGTTGCCAAAGAGCTCATTAATGGTTAATGATCATGACAGTTGTCCCTTTCTTCCCCCTAGAAAGCAATTTGGGTTCCCAGGCAGTTACAGGAAGTTAACAATTCAATTTATTGTTTGTGCAAAACTACATACACTCATTAGTCTAACTTGAGTACTAGGGTGTGTGAACGGAGAGCACAGCCATTGTTGGCTTCTTTCCTTGCTCCAAAAGTGATTTCCCCATTACTAAGATGTGCTTTTAGAATGAATATCAAATTCTTATGGGAATTTATTTCAACAGCAGTAATTGGGAGTTGGGTAGATGAGTTTAATGAATTATTATAATTAGAAATAGTATACGCATGAAAATGTGCAGTCACAACTGCCAATTCTTTAGTTGGTGTTGACCTTCATATACATTGAGTTCTTCCCAAGAACCTAGAATGCCATGATGTGTCTGCATAGTGTGGATCCAAGCAGTGTGGTCCTTTGCAACTGACAGATGGAAACGTCATCAATGCATACATTTTCTATGTGCCATCCAAGATTTGTTGGTATAGTACACAGTGTCCTAATATCCACTGGGACCATTTTATGGCCAGTTTATGCCATTATCTTTCAATTTTGAATCTCAGATCTTGATATTTTGTGGTCTTCTCCAATTCTTTGCTATATTCTGTCTCCTGGTAGTGCCACATTAATTTTCCACACTTTTCAACCACAGTTAAAATATTTTGTTATGAGCCAAGACTTATCAATTTGTATATTGATAATCCTGCAATATTATAACCAGTTTATTTATTTATTTATTAATTTGATTTATATGCCACCCGTAAGACTCAACCTTCAGCCTGGTGAGATTCGAACTTACAGTAATTGCAGACAGCTGATGTTAATCACAGTGCTTTAGTCTGCTGAGCCACCAGGCCCGTCAAGTTTTAACATCATCATCATCATTATTATTATTATTATTATTTAATCTGTAGTGAGATTCACAGTCTTTGAGGCTGGTTAATAGCTCAGCAGCTCGAGTCTTAACCAAGGACCTAGGAACTGTTAAGGTATCGTCGGAGGATGTAAGCTGTTCCGAGTAAGGTGGTTTTTTGTAGAGTCAAAATGTTCAAGTCCGGTAAATTTAGAATTTCTAAATAGCGGGGTAGCCCTTTGGGTATTGCTCCAAGGGCTCCAATTACAATCGGAACAACACATGATTTCTTTTTCCATAGTCGCTCAACTTCGATTTGCAAGTCCTGGTACTTTGTGATTTTTTTCTTGCTGCTTATCTTCAATCCGTGCATCACCATGCTGCTTATCTTCAATCCGTGCATCACTATTATTATTATTATTATTATTATTATTATTATTATTATTATTATTAGTCACACAGCCAAATATTTAGGCAGGATTTGACATTTTTATCCATCTTTCAAGTCCTTCTGAAGGATTTGGGATAGGCAGATATTTGATTATGTTCGAAGTATCATTGTAGAATGTAAGGTGTTCGAAGTAAACCTGCCTTTTGCAATTGACTGAAGTTTTTGTCACTGCTGATGGTGTTCAGGTGGTGCTCCAGTGGTTTTGGGATTGCATCCAAGACATCTTATTACTATTTCTACTACCTTTGGTCTCTTTTGCCACAGTTCTATTTCTACTTGCAGGTCTTTGTATTTTGTGATTTTCTCCAGTTCTTTCTCTTCTGCTGTCTCCAGGCACTGCCACATCCACTATCCAAACTTTTTTTTATCTTTCTTATCAACAGTTATTAAGTCTGGAGTGTTATATAGCAGGTGCTTGTCTGTTTTTCTAACAGAATTCTAACATTTTATTTTTATTAGAGAAAATAGGTGTTCAACATTTTTGTTAAAAAAAAAAGAAGTCTTCTACCTCCCCCTGCTCCACTCATACATATTCATAAGATTTAAATATTCAGGCTTCCTTTTTTTCTGGATAGTCTTGGCAATGGCTGCTTTTCTCAATCTGTACTTCTGGCATTGCAAAACAGAAACAGAAACAAAAATGGGCTTTCTCCTGAGACAGACCAGCCTCAAAGCAGTTCCAACTGTCACAGATCACAGAGACAGAAGCGTCACCTCATCATGCGATCAATCAACAGAGAAGGAAGCATCCTTTCCTTCTTTCTGAATAGACGTCCAGCTGGTATGATGTAGCCAGTTTCCATTTGTGAAACCCAAATCAGCACAAGAACACTTTTCACAAGCAAACGTTCCATCATGCAGAGAAAGAGCTGAAATGGCTTCAGAATCAGGTGAAGTTTTTCCCACATCTCTGTTTTCATTTTAGTTAAAGCCTAATCATTTTGACCAAAATATCCTGTTCTATATGTGAATGTCCCCTTAGCCTTTTATAATTATAGTTACCTAGACTGAATATCATGAGCTCAAAATATCTAGTTTTCTGTACATTGCCAGTTTGCAAATCCCATTATTCCTCACTATGAAAGCTGATGGAAATTTAAATTTAAAGATATGGGTGGGAGGACATAGATTACTCCTTCTTATCTATATATTTTTCCATCTATCTATCATCTATCTATCCATCCATCCATCCATCCATCCATCCTGCCATTTTAATTTTTACAAATAACTCAAGGCAGCAAACATATCCAACACACTTTCATCTTTCTATTTTCTCCAAAACAACAACCCTATGAGGTGAGTTGGGCTGAGAGAGAGAGTGACTGGTCCAAAGCCACCCAGCTGGATTTCATGACTAAGGCAAGACTTGAACTCACAATCTCCCATTTTCTAGCCCGATTCCTTAACTACCAGACCACACTGCTTCTATTATTACTTTGCTGAAGTACTGAGTGTACTAGGTTTAGTGTGTATCTTATGCACACATTTGCATACATTCTTTCATTGTCACTCTCCCCACCCTTCTCAATTCCCATTATCTCTAACCCATATACTTCAGGAAGTTTAATTTGTTCTTGGTAGTAATCACCATTAAATAGAAATTGTTGTCTTCTGTGTAAACACATCATTAGTGAAACTGGTTTCTGCAGTGTCCAGATCTCATTTTTATTAAAATGAAACACTTTTTAGACTCACACTGTGTCCAAGAATGAATGGTATAATTTTAACCCATTGGGCTGGCCACAGATAATTGGACTGCCATTGGATTGGTCGATTAGAGAAATTCTCCTGTCTCTCCCATCTCATGTGCTACAATTTGCATTTTCCCCCTTCTTCTCTGGATCTCAGTCATGGTTTCCTACCCAGGCAGTTGTAATGAGCATTATAAATCCCTAATGAATACATTTTCACATTCATTTTATAGGCTTGTTTTTATTGCCAAAGATCGGAGGGAAAAAAAACAGGTCCAGTTAAAACGGTGTGGGTGATGACTGGCAGCATAGTTTCTGCTTCTTTTTTGCTTTTCATAATGACAAACTCTAAATGGAAAGAAAAACACTTGATTTATGCAATAAATACAGGTCTTTGTAAGTTCAGCAGAGTAGAAGGAACTATTTTATTTAACCAATTCAGAGAGAATATAAGACACTCCTTGCACTATGATGGTAAGATAATGATATACTTAACATTAGCCTTATGGCCTGATAATAGTGTTTTGGGATCATGTTCATCAGGAATGATTTAGGAAGCAATTCATCTCTGAAGTTTTAGGAAACAATAGTGGGATTGGGATCTTTTTGAAGTAGACAACTGTGGTTCTAATCTGGTACTCTTCCTTAAACATTTTTGAATTATGTTGCTTTTCTGAAGCATCTTTTCCTGAACTTTACCAACAAGTTAATATTATCTTTTCAGAGATGTCCTTACAGGTACTCTTAAGTTACTCTGTTTAGTTACGAAGCAAACTGGGTTTTAAGAAATTCACTTAAAATATATTTGTTGCAGATAGGCTCACAATACTCTGTGTGTTTCTGTATTCAATTTATTTAACCACCTGTAATATACAGTTTTTGTACTTGGCTGCTCTTAACACACTTGCTTTTGGCTATGCAACTTTCCAAACATATGCCGTTTTATAGGGAACTTTCTAAAATAAATGTTGTTTTTCATAACATTTCTGCAATAAAGAATATATGTGCTAAAAATATTTTGCTCCTGCAGCCTGTGCTATGACAGAGTCCACTTACATCAACAAAAATTCATTCAGTTTATTATTTTTTATATTCTTACTTAAAACCCAGGTTGAATTTACAGGCATGAGCTATAACAATGATCTTTACAGAAAGCGAGACAGATGACTATTAAGCACTCTTACCCACAAAGGTGCTATGAAACCCCCATTTCATAGCCAAAGAATATGAGTTGTGTAGGTAAGTGAGGAGCATTATGTGACTGAGATTGGTTGATGGCGACCAAGATGAACCTGATCTCTTGCTGGAGAGACCCTTGGATCTGTATCCTCAAGATGTCGAATTCCACTTCTAATTCAGCAAAGGAAGCTCAACTCCTGTCTAACATGAGGAGGTATATTTCATAACTGTTTATATACTTTAGGTTGTTCATGAGAAGGTCTTGCCAAGTAGGATTTTGCAAGGACCTGTTAATGACTTGCGAATGAAGCTTGGATGGAGCTCTCAGGCACGGTATAGCTGGTTCTCAACTTATGGCCACATTTGGGAACAGAATTTCCATTGCTAAGCAAGGCAGTTGTTGAAATAAGTCACACCTGATTATAACCATGTCTGGTTATTAAGCAAATCACTGCAATTATTAATTGTATGGTCAAATCCAGCTTCCCCGTTGACTTTGCTTGCCAAAAATTGGCTGGGAAGGTCCCAAATGGTAATCACATGACCCCAAATGCACTGTAACCATTATCAATGCATGTCCATTGTCAAGAACCCAAATTTCGATCTAGTGGGGATGCTGCAATGTTTGGAACTACAAAGACCAATAAAGACACTTTTTTCAGTGCTGTATGTAACTTTGCGAAATGAACATCCACTAAACTAATGGTTGTAAGTTCAGAACTCCCTGTACTTAATATTCCCTCCTCCAATTTTTTCCCCCTCTAACAACAACTCTAGAAGATAGACTGTGCTGAGAAAGAGGCTGATTTAGCAAAACTGGCCTTATCACCCCTGCAGCCCAGAAACAGTACATCTGCTGCAGACAATCAGTCCCTCCACTGAGCAACACATATTGGAAGGGCCCAAGTTCCACCCTAATTGTACCTTAAGTTGCAGAAGGGCCTCCAGGCTTTCAATACAGCCAGTTTTGTTTCCCCGTTGTGTAATATTCAGGGCAAAATACAGACTAAATGAATCTGTATGACAAGCTCTCTATGGATGACAGAACCATGACAGAATCCCAGGGGTTCAGAACAACAACAAAAATGTTAGGAAATGAGAGTTGGTAGCCGATCTAATCTGCTTCTTCTGTTTAAGATCAAGAACTTTCTGTTTATTCCCACATTTTCCTAGGGTTTGATGTTTGGTGCTAGAAACTTGTTGTGGATGTCGGGTGTTGCATGACAGATTTATGAGCTTTTTTCTTAGCATTGCACTAAACCAGAAGGGCAAATGAAGTTTACTGTAAGGAATGCATTCTCCACTTCTTCCGTATTGGGAACTGAGTCATACAACTGTAGAATCATACAGGTATTCCTCGACTTATAACCAAATCGGGACCAAAATTTCCATTGTTAAGCAAGAATGTGGCGGAGTCATGCCCATTTTTATGACCTTTTTGCCATCATTGCTAAAAATGAATCACTGCAGTTGTTAAGTGAATCTTGCAGTTGTTTTAAGCGAATCGGGCTTCCCCCATTGACTTTTCTTGCCAGAAGCCACCTCGGAAGGTCACCAATGGCGATTACATGACCATCAAATACACACCAGTTGCCAAGCACCAGAATTCTGATTACATGACCAGGTTGTAAGTGAGAGGACCAGCTGTAAACCACTTATTTCAATGCTGTTGTCACGAAACAAATAATTATAAGTCAAGGACTACGTACAGTCCATAACCGAGGTGAGGATCCCATTCCCTGCTCTAGACTAGATTATTAGGGAGGTAGTGCTGACATAGCACGCATTCCACTTTCTTTCTGCAAAATTGAGAAGGGACCCTATGAAGCTCAGTCTGTTTGCACGAACTGCAGCCTCCAAATAAACTAGGGCTATTTTGCAACTCAGTCAAAGCACGGGGAACCCAGACTATCCTCTTCAGGGCAAATGCCACGCAGGTGTTACTGGTTGAATTGATTTATTTACAAGATTTTCGAAATCGGTTCCTTGGCAGGATTCCTTAAACAGGTTTATTCCATTCCCTGCCAGGTTTATTCCATTCCATTCCATTCCATTCCCCTACCCCACCCCCACCCAGTCCTAAAAGATGAGGGAAGGGTGAATCAGGAAGCACACCAGGCTTTTCTTCAGCAACACTCTCTGCACAGGTAATCCCTGAAGCCTCAATGCAAGACGGGAAAGCTCTTTCAGGGGAGATTTGCAAGAGAAGCTTTGTGTTAATGAGACACAAAATGATCATGCTGCTCCTAAATGCCCATTTCTGAAAAATCGAGCCAGCAAAAACTTGTTCTTTGCCTTGACCCGTTTTATTTGAGGAATATATAGAGTGGTGAGAGAAGAGGCAACAATCCAGTTAGCAAAACTGCGAAAGTTAAGCAAACCAACGAAGGACCTTCTGGACCTTCTGCTGTTTCTGACCGATGAACACAAATACATGCATACTTCATACACACATCACCCAATTACTTGCATTTAGTCTATTTATATCAAACGCCAGTTTGGATCAGACTGATTGCAGCCCTGCTGCTTTGCTGTTTACACCCAAAGCCTCTTTAGCCGGGGATGGCGAGGACCACTTGGGGAGAGCAAGGGATTGTGGGATTTCAGCTAATGGCTAAGTGCAGAACATGTTAATTGTTTTCCTCTTTCCTTAAATGACTTCACAATGTCCAAGGTGGAACAATTTTCTACTCGGATGGGATTGTTATAGATGATCTTTCTGAAACCAGAACCATTAAATTTCACCTGAAATAAAAGGGAGAGAGGCCGTTCTCTCCACTGCTATCATCACCGCTTCCAACCACCATCACAAGGTATTTCTTTGAGAGCATTAGCCAATGCATTAGTAGAGGTGATTGTTTGCAGAAAGAGGCTCCTATTTAGGACCGTTGCCTTGGATGGCAAATGTCTTTGCTCTTCTGATTTGCTTTTCTGGGTGCACATGTCGGAAAAAGATGCCTTCCCTAGGAGCTCAGCTGTTGTGCATTACTATGTATGTGTTTGTGTCTGAGTGTGACAGATCTTTGGGGTTCAGCACTAGATCCTACCTGTCAAGGTCACCTATAATAAATGGCTCAATGTGTACAGCCCATCTTCACACCCGTCCAATTCAGGAGACCACCCCCCACCCCCATTCAGCCAGCTCTCTCCACGTTTACAATTGCTAAGGTCTCCCATGCAGGATGGATGCTGCGGCCTAGCCCATCTTGTTTTGCACAGTGACAACAGCCCCAGCCCTAAGCAAATATTAATTCATCTCAATCAAAGGCAGGCTGTCTTTGCTGGCAGCCCAAGCTGAGTTGTTTGTGGCAGGAGGGAATTCTCCCTTACAACCGGGCTGAATCTTACCCAGCAACAGCTGCAGTCCAGCTGCTGGCAGCCTTGCTGCGCCGAGTGCTAAACCTCTCAAGGGTCAGAACTGTGGTATGTCGGTCTCCATAGCAACCAGCCAATGGGCTACTTCTGCAGAACAATTCCTCTCCTCAGGCTGAGTTGGAGAGTTAGCTCAGCCGATGGGTATGCGTCTCCAAGAGCACTGGGTTAGCAAGGTCTAGGGGGTGTATATTTTGAATTTCTTCTTAACCCTTGAGATGCAATAGGAGGAGGGGAAGGGGGAAAGGGGTGGTATTTGTCTGGCCACCCTGAAGGGAGAGATTTTGGTGGGATGAAAAGGTGGATACCTTAAAATTTGGGGAGGGGGAGAGAAAACCACAACAGTAAAAATGAAATTGGCAGCAGTGCACAAGTCCCTTGATTGTGCCCTGGTCTGCTTCTTCATACGGTATTGATGAAACAGGATATACATATCTGCATATAATTCCTACAAGTTTCAAGAAGATAACTTCTCAGCCATCTAGGGGGTTCTGATTTTCACTCAAGTAATGCAAGCTCAGAAGCCATAAGCCAGTTTAAGAATGTGGCCGGTGATCAGCAGTGCGATGTTTGGGAAATCTAAAAAGAATCAGAATTCTCAGCTTTCTTCTGTTAGTTGAGAACTGTTGTCTCTATTCACAAAGAAGACAATTTCCTCATGTGTCTAAGTGTTCTGTACAATACTAATACTAATACTAATACTGTACTGTACTGTACTATACTATACTATACTATACTATACTATACTATACTATACTATATTATATTATACATTTTTAGAGGTGCAAGAGTGATGATCATGATGCTATCCATTCAGTCATGTCTTACTCTTGGCAATTCTATGGTCCAGGTCTTTCCACTTCTTCTGATCTTGCACTGTTTCTTTGAGTTTTTCTATGCTCCGGCTGGTGTCAGCTTTGATGATGTCCAGCCATTGTGTTCTTTGGCAGCCTAGTTTCCTTTTACTGGTAATTCTTCCAAACATACTTGCTTTCTCCAGTGAGCAAGAGTAGATAAGGGCTAGGAAGCCCTTCTCAGCCATGAAGCTCATTAAGTCACCCTGGCCTAAGCCGGTCTGGTAACGGCTGGTAACCTCTTGAAATTATTGCAATAATTGGAATGATTATTGGAAGATAAAAGGGGAATTTTAAGAAGAAACAATTAGAAGCTTTGGGTTGTTTTGAACCTGGATCTGTATATGTGGTGTTCAGTTAAACTAGTTCCTTTGCAGTGAATGATCTGTATTTACTGTTTGCATTCTTTGCAGACCTATCTTTTTCTGTCCAGAGCATAAATCACATTTAGTTACCAAGTGCTGTGGATTACTATATACCAGTTGCCACAAAATATCTTGAGTCACTTGATGTCCTTGACCGGGCAGTCCTGTGTTCTAAAGTTATTAAAGTCTATTCTCTATTTCAGGGAGAGGCTCCAGGTAGCTCATAGGCTGTATGTGACCCTTTGTATCATCTTGTACAACTATTTGTCTGGTGTAGGGTTTCCTGCTTGAGCAGGGGGTTGGAGTGGAAGAATAACAGAATAGAATAATAGAAGGGACCTTGGGAGTCTTCTACTCCAACCCTTAATAAATTTGAGGGGGGTCAACATATTTTCCAAAGCACAAGAAGGCAAGAAGAGGGGGGTCAACATATTTTCCAAAGCACAAGAAGGCAAGACAAGAAGCAGTGGATGGAAACTAATCAAGGAGAGAAGCAACCTAGAACTAAGGAGAAATTTCCTGACAGTGAGAACAATTAACCAGTGGAATAGCTTGCCTTCAGAAGTTGTGGGTATTTATTTATTTATAAATTAAATTAAATAATTAAATTAAATTAAATTAAATTAAATTAAATTAAATTAAATTAAATTAAATTAAATTAAATTAAATTAAATTAAATTAAATTAAATTAAATTAAATTAAAGTAAAGTAAAGTAAAGTAAAGTAAAGTAAAGTAAAGTAAAGTAAAGTAAAGTAAAGTAAAGTAAAGTAAAGTAAAGTAAAGTGAGGACCCGGATTGTGGGGGCAATAAGTTGACTTTATATAAAAAGGAACACCGCTTGGGGGGCTCCGAAAGCCCTACTAAGCAGGTATATTCAAAAGTATGAAGGCTATTGCTTAACGCATTGTAAGCCACCCTGAGTCTCCGGAAAAGGGCGGCATATAAATTGAACCAAATAAATAAATAGAAGTTGTGGGTATTCCATTACTGGAGGTTTTGAAAAAGAGATTGGATAACCACTTGTCTCAAATGGTAAAGGGCTTCCTGCCTCAGCAGTGGGTTGGAGTAGAAGGTCCCTTCCAACTCTTTTATTCTGTTGCCAGTTTATCACACTAGCTGATGGTCTCTCGTTGACCAGTACATCCCAGCTCTGGGAGAATTGTCCTACTGAGGAATCACAAATTTTTACTTGGAATAGTAGCAGTTGAATTCATATGCATCTTAAGAACATAAAAATAAGGAAAGTTGTTTTAAAAAGCCATTCGAAGTCCCAGAAAGAAATGTAGTGATTTAAAACCTTCATGGAAAACTCATGGAAAAGTTATCAGCCAGTCAGAGCTGGGGACAGTTCAGTTACATAGTCTCAAGCGCTTCAAGGTTCTGGTTACTATCTTCAAAGCGCTCCATGGCTTAGGACCAGGGTATCTTCGGGACCGCCTTCTGCCACCAATAGTCTCTCATCGACCAGTCCGTTCCCACAGAGAGGGGCTCCTCAGGGTGCCGTCAGCCAAACAGTGTCGACTGGCGGCCCCCAGGGGGAGAGCCTTCTCTGTGGGGGCACCGGCCATCTGGAACGAGCTCCCCCCTGAGATAAGGAGGATACAGGACCTATGTACCTCTGCCGCACCCTAAAAACGCTCCTATTTCATCAGGCTGGTCTGGTTTAAACCTCCCCTTTATAATGGGTTTTATACTGGATTTTTAAATGTCTTATGTAATTGGATTTTAATTTGCTTCAGCCAAATTATTTAATTTATTTTAAATTTTTTAACTTTTGTATGACATTGTATTTTGATCGGCTGTTCACTGCCCTGAGTCCCTTCGGGGAGTAGGGCGGGTATACAAATTTGATTAATAAATAAAATAAATCAATAGTTTCACTGTAGCTGCTTAGCTGGCATCTGCTTTTTCCTGCTTCAAAACTCCCGAGTAAGTGGCAATGTAATAATGACCATTAAGTTATCTCTTTATTCTGTACTTGTTTTGAAGCATCCTATTTTTGAACTTCAGAATTTGTATATGAAAGCAGTCAGTGGAGTCTCAGTTGGTAGATTTAATTGAAACTCCATCTTCTGTGGCTAGACAGAAACATGAGTATTTATCTTAGATTGTATAATGTTGGTCAAGAGATACCCAATGGTATGATTAAGTTATTACGATATTTGTCCCAGTTTGTTGGAGTGGAAATGATTATGCTGTCTATATCAGCTCTTTTCCTCTCTCTCTCGTACATTAACACAACATTATTTGGCTTCTTACAATGCCATTTCCCCCGACATCTGAAAGAAATTCTAATCTGAGAGAATTTGCTGAAACTAGAGTTTGATATCTTGATTTTTCAGGGAATTTTTCAAACTCCACTTTCCAATTTTGGAGGCCAGTTACTATCACATAGGAAATCAGAGGCTAGAAAAGTAGGCTCCAAGTTTTCTTCTTCTGCAAGAGAGGATTCTATCCTTCTACCTCTTTCTCAAAGTGCTTGAACATTTTTTAAAGAATTTGGGAAAGGCTGACAAATTGGATAGATGTGTGAAGAAGGCTACTGTATTTCAGTTTTCTGTAACTGATCTGCCCAGCAATGATTTAGCTTCTTTCCTACAGCAGCTTCCTGCTTGAGTGGGAGGTTGGACTAGAAGGCCTCCAAGATCCCTTCCAACTCTGTTACAGGTGTCCTCAACTTGTAACAGTTTGTTTAGTGACCATTGAAAGTTGCAACAGCACTGGAAGAAGTGACTTATGACCATTTTTCACACTTACGACTGTTGCAGCATCCCCAGAGTCACATGATCAAAATTCAGATTCTTAGCAGCTGTCTCATATTTATGATGGTTGCGGTGTCCTGGGGTCATGTGATCCCTTTGCAAAATCAGCAGGGAAACCAGATTCACTTAACAACCAGGTTACTAACTTAACAACTATGGCAAAAAAGCTCATAAAACGGGACAAAACTCATTTAACAAATGTGGTTATAAGTGGAGGAGTATCTGTATTCTGTTAAAGCTTGTTGAATTAAACCGTTGGAGGGAAAAGAACAGAGAGCAAAAGAAGGCCAAGCCTTCTGTTGCGAAAAGGGCTAAAAGGTCCCCCATAAGGCTCCCACATACCTTACAGGTGGAATCTTGTTTTATATATTCTTCTGCACTGGGAAGTATTGTTTCAGTGGGTCAGGAGGTGGAGGGAATTCATTGCTTCTGTGAAAATGAGTGGTGTTCAAAGTGCAGCTGGCTTGAACTGGTTCAAAGGAATGATCCAATTTGTACAAGACTTGATTTTGAGGAAGCAGGATAGCTCGCTGCCTGCAACTTTAGTTGAGCCCCCTCCTCTCTTTTCTGTTGTCCTTATGCTTCTGCCCATGCATAAACATTAGGCAGTAGACCGCCAAAAGCTTTGAAGTGGCTGCTTTGATGGGACTTGGCCACGTCAAGCCTTTGATATGTTTTGCAGAATAGCCAGAAAGAGTCTGTTCGGAAAAGCAAGCCTACAATTGAGGCAGCCTGCTTCTCTGAGGCTTTGCACAACCTTCAGGAAAACTCTGCAATACCTGCAGGACTTTTCAAAGATGCATAAAGCTCTTCCTTGGGTAATTCATTTGCATGATCCAATAGCACACTTTGAAGATTAGACCTGGCGGGAAATTTGTCATACCTCTGATCCAACCTTCTTCCTCCAATTAGAAAACATTTTAGAACTTTTCCAATACATCATGCAGATAGTTTATGCTAATGAAAGCTGCATTGTAGATCATGGATCCATCTACTTCAATATTCTTTTATTAGTCAAGTTGACAAGTAATAGCAAGCTATTGGTATTAGCAAGTATTAACAAGAGACTTGACGTCTTCCAACAAACTGCCTTCGCCAAATCCTGAAGATTCACTATTTTGACCGTATCACTAACAAAGAAGTGCTCCAAAAGAATTTCTTCTGCAGACTACACAACATTGTCACATGCAGAAGACCCCAACTTGTGGGTCATATTCTCCACATGGAGAACAATTGAATTCCCATGGTGGCAATGAGATGGACCCCTGCCCCCCCCCCTCAGATGCCAAACCATCAACAGGATTCTCTTGAAATACATGGTGAAGAATATTCATGGAAGGCTTAAAGACTCTAAACATCACATGAGAAAATGCTGAAATACCGCCAATGACCAAAAGTGATAGAGATCCCTTAATGCCCGAAATGCTACATAGTATGGGAGCATCTAATGCTTAAATTAATGCTAAATCTGTCAGGCACTGGGAAATCAGGAGATTCAGGCAGTTCAAATGAGTATAAAGATTATTGCAAGTTTAAGCTCTCTACAAGAATCCAACCAAATAACAGTCAAGGGAAATGCGCAAGAAATAAGAGAGGCATTCAAGGTGGGCTGGACTTAGATCTCTTGCAGGCACGCAGGGGCTCATGATTTATGCATTTGACCCCTCCCTTGGGCTGAGCCTGGTCATCTCCTACAAAATCAGGCTGACATCTCTTAGATTTTGAGCAGATATAGTCCGTAAATATATGCTGTGATGTAACTGAAGCCATCCAGCCTCAAACTTTTCTCTGAGTGAAACATTTGTTCTCCTGTGGAGTTGTAATCATTGGCCACTAACTTTGGCACTTGAATTCCTTTCGAGTTCTTTATCTAAACTGTGTATTTTGGAACAAGTCAGCACAACACATGGTGTGGGTAAATAGCTCCTTCAATCTGTTTCAAACCAACACCGGTTGTTATTAATAAATTGTGTTCCAACACAATAAATTGCTGCCTATTTATGATTGGGATATATTAGATCTCTGCAGAAACATTAATATGTTCAAGTCTGAATTACAAGTTTTGTTGCAATAATCAAAGAGTTACATAGATTACACAAACTTAATTAGAGACTTTATCTAAGCCCTATGTTTTAATGTATCAACACAGTACAAGGGGTGGAGAAAAAACTTCTTAGATCTTCTTAAAACTATTAAGATCAGATTACAACTTCAATGGTGCTCCTAAGAAGTATGTCTTCCTTAATTTTGCAGAGGGTGACAAGTTTCTTGAGTGGATGGAATATTATGGTCTTGTGCTATTGGTTGTCTTTAAGGTAATACCCTTGGGATGAGAATACATAACTTACCTCTACCGGTGACAATATTTTGTTGACCTTTTTTTGTGGTAGGGACGAAGTTGGGTGAAGCTGTTTTCTTGCAGTCGCTCCCCTCCGTCCAGCTTCCTTTGACATCTTCTACTCAGAACAAAGAAAAGAAACTATGGAGGAATGGGGAAGTAAATGTGAGAGGACTTCTTATATAAATATTAATGTAAAGATTTACACAATTTTCAGTAAAGGATGACTATATTTCATTATAACTACATACAACATCAAGTTTTCAGTCTTCTGAGTAATAGGCATTCTAATTACTTATTGTAAAATATTGACTCTCACCAAAAGATAAAACTAACAATATAATAGAAGCAGCACTTCTCTGGAATGACTGCTAGGACATCTTTTAGGTAGTCCTGGGGCCCAGTAATTACAGATGGTCCTACTTTAGAGAAAGGGACCAAGGGCTTTACATGAACAATCAGATACTCTGATCTTGTAGGAGAAGAGCAGGAAGAGTTGGGGGAAGGAGTTAAGTACGTTATCAGCTAAGAATCATTACGTTGCCACAAACAATCCAAGTCCAACCGGTCCTGAATTTCATTGGTCCTTATCTGATGCCAATTTAGTATTGAATTTTAGTTGACCATATTCTTGCATATAGGCTTGAATATACAGTATCTTCTGTATTGCAACCTAACCTGATTCTTGTGTCTGACAGACCTCTATGTAATCTCCTATATTCACAAAGGACTATGCATTACAGAATGCATTCCAGAAATCAAGACAATGGATTCTGCAGTGAGTTTATGCAAATAGGGCTAGGCCAAGGCTAGCCTGATATACAATTCTTATATATGCATACTGATATATTCAGAGGTTGCATATTTGTCTCAGAAAGAACCATTTGGTTTTACCGCATTCCTAAGGCTGCAAAGGAAAATGTTGTGGGGAAACTGCTGGAGTATTTGACATAAATAATTTCTGTGCCTGCAGGGCAAATGTGTGCTTACCCTTGTGCTTTTTCAAGCCCATGTTGTTCAGCTTCTTCAGGAGCTCATCTAAGACCCATCATTTCTGCAGATTAATTGCAAAGTATCCATTGGCTACAGTGAGTCATCTTTTCTCTTCATGATGAAAATGATATCCAAATTATGTTGATTACATGCCGCTAAAGTATGCAAATGAGCTACATTTCCTACTGCTCATGATGTAGTTTCTGATGAGTCTCTCAGGGCTCTAACAAGTTCCTTACTTCTGCCTGGAGGGGGGAAAAACAATTAGTTTTTTTTTTAAATAAATAAATAAACTGGAAACAAGCCTGTCATCTTTTCAAATTGTCAGGTGAGAGAGGTATCTAACCCCTCTGCTGTCCAAGGACAAAGTTCTGAGTGAAGACCATTGGAAGTGTTTGGTGAACAAATTCCAGTGATAAGTGGGTGTGCCAGGTATTGAAAAAAAATGATATTTCAGAAAGGCTAGGTAGGAATAGCATCATATAGCTTTATATTGTTTATCTTGCATACAAGAAGACCAGACCACAAAGAAGAGGGATTCAACCTATTCTCCAAAGCACCTGAAGACAGGATCAGAAGCAATGGATGGAAACTAATCAAGGAGAGAACCAACCTAGAACTAAGGAGGAATTTCCTAACAGTGAGAACAATTAACCAGTGGAATGATTTGCCTCCAGAAGTTGCAGGTGCTCCAACGGTGGAGGCTTTTAAGAAGACATTGGACAACTATTTGTCTGAAATGGTATTGGTTTTCTACTTCTGCAGGGGGTTGGACTAGCAAAACTCCAAGGTCCCTTCCAACTCTGTTATTCTGTTCTGTTAAGATCTTGGTTAGATGAAGCTCCTATTGTAGTTCCAAAATGTTTCAGTTGCAATCAGAAACCATGTCCAAAAGTTAACAGAAAATGGAAAAAAGTTGTGCAAATCTGGATTGTTATTCCCACTTTATCAACAATTGTTTACTTTCTTCAAGTAAATAACTATTTGTGAGAAAGTTCTCATATATATCACATGATAGCTTTAACTACAGAAAGGGACTAACAGACTATTATCTAGCTGGACATTATGATGAGGAATGTTACTTTTTGGTAAGTCAGTTTTTCCCCATATCTAGTTTTTGAGTGGTGGTGGCACTAAATGTGATTCTTGGCTTCCCCTTGTGGCTAGAGATAACTTATTGCAAGCATTTACCCACAACTTGTTCAGCTGGTGTGGCTATGATATAGTTTGTCTTGATCTGTTTAGAAGACACTGAGGTATGATGACTTTGCCAGCTGCTCACCCAGGCTCCTTTCAGTAACAGGGGAGGGAAGATTTGAATTAGTTTAGCTTGAATTTGAACAACATTTTAAAGGGATCTCTTTCATTAAGTCATGCCTTCAACCATCTCATCTCAAAAACTTAAGAGATGTCTTTGGTTTTATCATTGCTGCATGCAATGTCCAACTTTAAACATTCACAGAGAGAAGCATTTGAATTGGATGCCATGTAGTGATCAAAGGCAATGTTTGACTGTAATGTGTGAATGACTGCACAAGTCTGGGTTGTTTTTCTCTGTCACCGCCAGTATCCCCTAACAAATATCTTCTGATTATTGTTGAGGAAGGACACTGGTTGCTACTTGTTTCCCCCCTCCAATGTTTCTCAACTTCTGACTCAACTTTGGATGGAAGTTTGTTGTGACCCCGACTCCCGAGCCTGTTGTAACAGGAAGAGAAGGTGATGGGGAGGAACTGAGAAGGCCTCCCTCTCCAGGACCCTCCTTTCTGGCAATGCCTCAGGTTCCATCTGAAGGCCAGGAGGAACAGCCTGGGATGTGCCAGGAGGAAGGCATATCGGAGCACCAATTGATAGGGAGCGAGGATGATGAATCCTGGCTTGATCCCAGGCAGCGTCGGAGGGAGAAGCATGCGCAGCAACAGAAGAGCCGTGGGAGGGCCAGAGATTGAGCTGAGTCACAGAGCCATGCCCCACCAGGAATAAAAGTTGGTGGGATTGCTTTTCAGGCTTTGTAATGGACAAAGTTAACCCTGAAAGTCACACCGTGATCTCTGAAATTCGGCTTGGATATATTTTGGACTGAACATTGACTAAACTCTTGTCTCATGGATAATTTGTTGCTCCTGGAACAGACTGAAGATAAGTCCTCTTCTGTTTTATGGGAGTGAAAATGATCTTGGCAGGCATTCAGCAGTTTGCTGCCAAAACCTTGGTCTGCCAACAATTCTAATCTGTTTACCTAATAAAATATTGGCAGGCATGCTTGGTATTATGTTTGCCTGTGTGAGGAAGGGGGACAGAACAAAGTTAATATGGTTTTGTATGGTTTATTTGTATGAAATACTTTATAAATAGTTCCCTTCATTTAGTGATTCTTTGAAGTTAAGATGGCACTGAAAGAAAATGATCTATAACTGGACCTCACACTTGCAAACTATCCCAGCATACTCAAGTCACGTGTTTGTGATCTGCGTGCTTGGCAACCAGCTCACTCTTACAACGATTGCAACATCCAGGGATATCACAATAGCCATTTGTGTCTTTCCTAACCAGCTTCTGTCAATGGGGAAGCCAGCAGGAAAGGTCACAAGTCACAGTCACGTAATGGCTTGCTTAATGACCATAGTGATTTGCTTAAAGTGTTGCAACAAATAAGCTGTAAAATCAGGCGCAATCACACAATGTCTCATTTATTGACCCAACAATTTTTTTGTCTCAATTGTGGTCGTAAATTGAGGACTACCTATAATGCCAATCACAGAAGGAGGATTAGAGGGATGGAGATAAAGCCAAAAAAAGGAAAGGAAGAAGGCTAGAACAGGGGATAAGAAGAAGTGAAAATCAAAGAGCTTCCAAAGAGGAAAATGCCAGTATGTTGCAGATAATAAAGGGGGGGGGGATTCAAAACAGGCAAAACTCTTTTGGGAATATTTTGGAAAAAAGATCAGCCTATTTCTAGTTTGATCCTTTATTAAATCTCTGTGAAGCATGAACCTGAGAAAATGGGCACCAATGCAAAAGAACATCACTCCCATTTAGAAAAAAAAAGTTTCCAAGCACCACATATAGAACTCATAGAAGATAAACATCAGATTCCTGGAGATGAACTATCTCCAATTCCCCAATTTCTTCTGTGTGAAAGATGTTCTTTTTCTACCTTGTTTTCAGGAAGTTTGAGAAATTCTTTTGGATTTCTCTTGGAGATGCTTTTATTTAGTTAGTTATTCTCTTAGAAATGGTGGAGGGAATTGTTTCTGTAGTTGTATTCAATCTTCTGAACACCAAACTTCTCCCTGAAAATCTCCCTGAGTCTCTCGTTAGGATTTTGCTGAAGGATAGGAAGCCAGGAATTGAAAGTATTCACAAACAGTTAAAATAGCAACCATTTTTCCAACACAGCTCTAGAAATTGAAGAATTCTATAGTTCTTTGAATGTGATCCTTAGTTTATTACACTGGAAAATTTTGTGTGTTGTCTGCCATTGCCCTTGGAGATTTGCAATAATTGAACCAGAAGTTATCACAAAGGTACTTTTTCAAAAGGCAACTGGACTTTGTTTTTTTTCCTTGAGAAAGAAAACGTTTCGCTTCTCATTCAAGAAGCTTCATTAGAACTGATGAAGCTTCTTGGGTGAGAAGCAAAACATCTTCTTCCTCAAGGAAAAAAAAACATAGTCCAGTTGCCTTTTGAAAAAGCACCTTTGAGGCAACCATGACCTGGATGACTGAGAATCCCCACAGACAGAAATCATCACCTTACATAGTAATTACTGCTTGAGGTTTTTTTATGAGCTGTCTTATGCAAAATGACAGTTGCATTATAATTGCAATAATAGCCACTCTGTAAAACTCTACGTGCTTACCTATCTGTGCATTTCAATGGAGATTGGTACCTTGGTTTTCCATCCAAATATTGCCAGAATTGTCTTACTTCTTATTAGGTTCGTTCTGAGCTGGGTTGCTAAATTTCAGAGAAACACCAGTATGGGGAGATTTACTTATCGTTGGCAAGTTGTCCATATTAAATATGACATCAAATGCAGCAAAATTAGGGTTTGGGGTTTTTTTTTTTTTGTTTTTTTTTTGCTCCTCTCATGCAGTATTTTTCTTCTAACTGAAGTGAACAATGCCGTTGCCATAGAAACAGCCTTTCTGCAAAAGGTCACTTGCAAGAAACTGTGTTTTAGGTGCGAATCTAGGAGATTATGGGGGATTAGCTATATATATACAGTGCATGTGTGTGTGTGTGTGTGTGTGTGTGTTTGTATTACTATATATAATTGGGATACATATAATAAATCTCTCTCTCTCTCTCTCTCTCTCTCTCTCTCTCTCTCTCTCTCTCTCCTTGAAATAATATAAACAAATATCCAGTTAGAAGGTTCTTTCACTAAATTAAAAAATCAATGATAAAATACTTTATTTATGCAATAAAGTGATATCTGAAATAGTTACTCTCTGAATGTGTATGTATGTTTAACTTGGTTTTAATTAAACATGAGTCAGAACTGCGACTGTGGTAAGACAATATAATTTCCAAATTCCCTGTGCAGTTTTTAAATGTTGGCTTTGTTATAAACCTCCTGATGGACTTGAATCCTCAGAACTGAGTTTATGCTGTCTTTTCCATCCCCTACAGTGTATTGGAAAGAACCACTCAGGGTGAATAATTGTGAAAAAATGGGGAAATGCAGTAAAAAAAGTGAACTTAAAGAATTGCTCCATCAGAGCTACCATTATGAATAAGGCTTTCACCATTGCAAACAATCCATGTTGTGGACATCTCCTGAATTGGTAGAAAATGTACACAAATGGGGGTCTCATTGATATGCAACCCTTTGCCTCAAAAGCTTTTCTTGCAATTTTGGAAATTTCTCTAAAAGTGGCCTCCACATTGTAATATGAATGTAACTTTGAATGTAATTCAAAGTTCCTAAAACCACCCTCTTTCTCCTCCGTCGATCACATGCTCCAATCAACGTCCATTCCACCTCGACCCAGTGCCTGACCACTCCTCCTCCAGATGCTGGATCACCCTGATCTTGACCGATAGGAAGAATGCTATTATGTCTACTAATTCCCCTCTCCTAAATCCCCCCTCCTACTTTCCCACACATGAGAAGGTGGCAGCATTGAAGCTTCCGGCCTAATATGGCTTCTAAGGCTGACAGCTGAATCAGCTTGTTTGAGTATGGTTTCTGGCACATCATTCAAAAGTCAACTTTTGGCCTGTGATTTGAACCATTACTATGAAAACAATATTTAAAGGTGCTGAAAATGTTTATGAAAATATCCATGGGCTTATATCATGGACACTCCATATAAGTTTGGTTGATGTAACCTCTTTTTATAGATTGTCTGTCTATCCCAAAGGTGTCAAACTTGATTTCGTTAAGGACCACATCAGGGTTACGTTTGACCTTGGGGGGGCTGGGGGGGCATGGCCAGAGTGGGCATGTCCAGCTCGACGTCACTTGTGTCGGGGGTGCCTATAGCGGCCCGAGTGCTCTGCCAGTGAAACCAGGCTCCCAAGCTCCATTTTCGGCTGCGATGGCCTCTTACATCCCTCTGTCAGCAAAAATGGAGGTTGGAAGGGCAGCACATAGACCTCCCGACCTCCGTTTTCACTGGCAGAGGCACCACGGGCCAGTTCTTCACTGTTTCTAGGTGGTCCCATGGGCCAGATCTAAGTACCCCATGGGCTGAATCCAGCCCTGGGCCTTGAGTTTGACACCCCTGTCATCCGTTCCATTCCATTCTGTTCCACTCAATTCCATTCCATTCCGTTTATATTAATGAAAATTCTCAGTGAATTCAATCAGTCTGTTCATCTCGCTTGTTCCCTCCAAACTTCCTCCATGACCATCACCAAGAGATAGATTCTGTCCAAAGGCAACAGAGAATTTGTTAAACTTCTCCTAATTCATTTTTTAAAAAGCCATTTACTACAGTTTTAGGAACAGGAAAGGATTCTCTACAGCAGCGGCAAGATTAAAGGATGGTCAGCTACGATGCATGATACACTTCACTGTATGTCCTGCAGAATCACCTTTATTTATCCTAATAAGAGAACTAATCCTTTCCAGAATTTTGCACATAAATATTTAACTTCCAAATTTCAGAACTGCATTATCTGTGGAGATAGATGGAGATGCTACACTCATGATCAATAGTGAAGATTGATGGGACTTGAGTTCAGCAACATCTGGAAGATCACATGTTCCCATCTGTCCATTTTGTCTCTATATTTTAGATGTTTATATAGGTAAACTGAATTGCTTTTTTTCAGGTCGTTCCTTCCACTGATGAAGATTGATTTGAATTCTTATCCTGCCTACCAAGTTATTGATGGTCCATGGTGAAACTGTAAAGCCTTTAAGCTTGATGGACCATTCTCCACATTTTAATTTACACCATTGATGGGCACAGTGAACAGAATCTGAATAGACGAGAACTGAGGAACTGCACTTACTACCTCTTGCCAATTGCAGAACAATCCATTAAAAAGTAATTTCTAGGTATGAATTTTCAATTGATTCTTAATCTATCCAATAATTATTTCAGATTAATGCATTATATGTTTAATCAATTACATTTATTGTGTCAATTACTGTCAGTTGCCTCAGAAGATGCTATTTCTTGAAAAATCCATGGTAACTGCCCACTGCATATCTATTCATTTTCTGTCTGGCATAACTGTTGAGATTAATGGGAGAATAATAACTATGATATTGCTCTTGTTTTGCATGGGTAAAACTCTAAGGAAGTACTGGAAAAAATCTCTTAAGCCGAGTATCCAATGTTAGGTTAAATAGGCATAGTTTGAGTTGCATAAGGCAGTCTTCGACAAGTAATCCTCACTGGGACAATCAACCCGGTTCCCCCAATTGGGACCATCAATGGATCCCCAATCATTAAGTGAAGCAGGCACTAAGTGAAACATCATGATTTTGCTACTGTAAATTCAGATTTCCTTCATTTTACAGACCTGTGAAGGTCATAAATTCAAGGATTACTTTTTTACCCTCATCATAACTGCAAATTATTGCTAAATAAGGGCTACTTTTAATCAATAATGGGACCTTTGCTGTTGTTTACAGGGCAGCCAAGTTATCTTATTTTGATATTGTTGTTTCTGAAAAAAACAACTCAACAATATTAGCATGAAAAGGTTAATCCAATTCACATATTATGGAGTGATAATTGGGTTGTAATTCTCAATTAAATTATTTCTGCTGATTCAGAAAATGTGTCACAGAATCTGGTTAGAAGATATTGACAAAGGTTTCTTGCTCATTCCTTGTTGAAAGTTTGTGATGTGTGCCTACTTGAAGGAAATACGGGGTCATCTCCTTTCTTTAGGACTGGTTTCATTGAAGAAGACTTAGCCGAAACATTTTATTACGTTTGTTGGTATAAAAATATGCTATAGGCTAGGAAAACTAGGCTTCGGTTCTCATCTCTCTCATCTCTTCGGCTTCGATTCTCATCTCTCTTTGGTTCTCATGCAGCCTGACTTCATGGTGTGTGTAACTTACTACTGTTCTTCACGGTACATTCTGTGATTTTTGCAGTAAAACTCATATGAACATTTTCACATCGTTATTCCGGAAACTAATCAAGGAGAGAATCAACCTAGAAATTTCCTGACAATTAGAACAAATAATCAGTGGAACAGCTTGCCTTCTGAAGATGTGAGCACTGGAGGTTTTTAAGAAAAGACTGGACAGATACTTGTCTGGAATGGTAGGGTCTTCTGCTTGAACAGGGATTGGACTAGAAGATCTCCAAGGTTTCTTCCAACTCTTTTGTTCTGTTATTCTGTTACATATATCTGAATAGCAGAAAGAGGAATAAATAGGCCTGTTTTTCCCATCAATGACTCCATGGTCAACAAGTATAAGAAAGTCAGAGATGTTGAGCAATGTCCATTGTTTTACTTTTAAGACTATTAAAATAATAGTAGTAGTAGTAGTAGTACTATAAGAAAGGAACTTTGATGTTTGTAACTCCGTCACCCAATTCTGGCCTAACAATCTAACCAGAATTCTTGCTCAACCAGAACATCCCTGGTTCAATGCATATTACATGGATATGAGCTTACTTTTCACACCTCTTCCAAAATGAGGAATAGATGGATAGCATCAAATGAACACAATTCATATGAAACTCCATGTTTCTATTCTATCAATTGAGGATACTATATTTACGTTTGTAGGTTTCTATGTGTGCATGTCTGTATGTTTGTGTCTTTTCATGCTCACCAGTTTACCCGTAGCTTTCAACACAGGCAATGTTTGTGAAATATTTTGAACTTTTACATGGCTTTATATATTGACTTGTTCATTGAACTAAAAACCATTTTTATTACTGCAGTTAAAAATGTTCTAGTTAAGAATATGGACTTACAAAGAAAAAAATAGAACATTTTATACTTTGGGAAATTTGTTCAATTCCATATCACGCTATTGAATAATTTGTATGGATGGGTGTTTAATTATTTTTAGACACAGAGCATGTGGACTGATGAATCTCTTTCAAGTGCAGACATAAAACAATACTATAAATAGATAAAATATTTTATGAGCGTTTTTCCATTAGAGCATACAGATTTACTCTTTTTCAGTTTTACCAATACTCAGTTGTAACTTGTATATCAACCAATTATTAAAATACAGCAAGAAAATGTATTGCTGCCATATACAAATTTCCCCATATATGTATTTTGTACTCCATTTTCCTTAACATGCATATTTCCAAACTGAGAATATATTTGCAAAATATAAAGAAATGTGGAATTTAAGTATATGGACCAAAAGAATTCCCTGATGTTGTTCTTCATTTCCATATATATTGGTAGCTTTAATTGCTATGAGGTTTTTAATTGGTTCTTATTAATGGATGTTTCTAATCATCACCTAGAATATTTTTAATGGAAAGGCAGTGTATGGATCATTATACTTTTTTTTTTTTAAAAAATGTATTTTTCCAGCAAATATTTCCCACACATAGTACCAATGGAAAGCAAAACTAGTGGCAACAGAATATTAATTTGTAAGATATCAATGTCCTTCAAATTGCTATCTCCCAGCAGGATATTTGATCCATTAAAGCTATGAAATTCAGTTCTGTGGTTATCTGGGAAAAAATGGTGCTGTAAATCACAGACATGCAAAAATACTCAAAGGAAAAATATAATTAATAAAATGTTAATATAGGGCCCATATGCCTTTCTCTACCTCCCTTTGCTCAAGGGCAGATTTTTAAAAAATGGCCTGGGAAATCATTTGGAGCCTCTTTTGCGCAATCACTTGACTTTAAGCTAGGTTTAATTTTCTTAGCAGATTTTTTTTCCTACCACTCATCTTCCCTCCCTCCATCCCATTAAAGCCCGTCGCATCAAAGCCATCTGTCAGCTACTTGAACAGTTCTGATTTATATTGATCGAGCATTTGATAAGCTACTATTGCAATAGTAGAAGAAAAAAATATATCTTCGTGTGATTGGCCCATGCGCTATTAGTAGAAATTGCTCAAAGTATGATCTTGGATACCTATATGATGTTGAACTAACAGGCTTGTTGAATTATGATGGGTTAGGAAGAGAAAGCTGTAAATAGAGTTTAGGATGACAATTCAAATGATTAAATAATAGATTTAGATATATTTATATATTGGCAACGTTTGTTCAATGTGGAGTCTTGAAGAAGAAGGCTGATAGTTCTGAATGATAGCCACTGTTCAAAATAAGTAATTCTTATTCCTAATTCACTTATTTTGCTTCGATTTATCTTGTTTTGATTTTTTTGGCTCTTGTTTGGAATACTTTATTGTATTGATCTATCATCTCTCTCTCTCTCTCTCTCTCTCTCTCTCTCTCTCTCTCTCTCTCTCTCTCTCTCTCTCTCTTTCTCTCTCATCCTTGACGTAACAACAGTTTATTTAACAACTGTTCAAAGTTACAGCGGTATTGAAAAAAGTGACTTATGACTGTCATAAATATGAATCACGTGCCAAGTGTCTGAATTTTTATCGCATGACGGTGGGTATGTTGCAACGGTCATAAGTGTGAAAAACAGTCCCTTTTTCAGTGCTGTTGTAACTTCAAATGGTCACTAAATGAACTGTTGCAAATCGAGGATTACCTTTTTCTTTGTTTAAGATTTGGCAAATTTGTATGGTTAACTTTTCAAATGAACTGAATGCGGTCAAAGCAAAAAGTTGTTTATTTTTTTAAAGAAATCTGTAATTTCTCCTGCACCTTCTTCTACGTATGATATCGGGTTTTTCTACCTCCTAAATGTTTAGTATTAGTAGCTACTATTTCTTTTTGATTGACAGCAGAAGAAACACCTCTATTCAGAAAATCCATTTGTGGATTCCATTTCTATCCCCGTCTTTATTCTTTTCTTTCCCCGTCTTTAGTGGGCACTCACAGAGGCTAGCCTGAATATTCCTTGGCAGTTCAGTGGAAAGATATATGAATGGAGAAAGAGAGAGACTCTCATGAATCTGTGCTGAAAATATAATTTGATTTCTTTACCATATACCCAGCTTCATAGTCCAGAAGGCCTTACGGAATTTCTCAAAATCAATAGTCCAGCAGCATAGTAAATAAACTTGGACAGATTCATATAGTTGTTGCTTTTCTGTTTTCTCTCCTAAAACAAGGCTTTCTTATTTTTGCAATATTCTCTGATGGCAAAAAAATCTGCATGAAAAAAATGTATTTTGATACTGTTTAATAAAAATTGTGCATGCTTCTAAAATGATTTGGAAGAAATGCTTTTCCACTTTGCACTATCTCTGGTATTGGTGAAAGGAAACTGCCTCTTTTCAGACTTCTTTGCAAGAGTTATAGCCATATGCTAAAGAAATAAATAAAAAACAAGAGTTGCATTAACTTTAATGACCTGATTCCTTAAAGGTCAAATTCCTTAAAGGAATCAGGACCTGTAATTTTTTGTACATGCTCAAACAGAAACCTGAAAAAAGATGAGCTAGTTTAATGATCACTAGAGATGTGCTTTGCTCATGCAAATTTTGAAGCACTTCTTGATCACTTTTGATACTGTATATGCGCACAGAGCTCTGCTGTTAACACTTTATTTTTAAATCTAGTGGCTCCCAAAATAAGCATGTCTGTTTCCTCTCAATAATCCACATTGCAAAATCTAGAACCACTTTCCTATCAAGTCACCTGTTCCTTTAAATTTTTGATTTTTGTTTGATTTTGGCTGAGAACTACATCAGAACTTTCAAAGGAATGTCAACAGCATGTGATAACATGTACTTCCCAAGAGCTCCAAGAATTTAATTCCTCCCTGGCATCCTATTGCTGAACCTCACAATCTGGAGAAATTAGCCTGCTTGAAATGCTAATACACTAGATATGTACACCCAAAAATGTTTTCTGAATTTAAAAAAAAAGCCTGGAAAGGAAACCTCTGAAAAGTTTCCCTTCTTTTGCCTACTACTTATACCTTTGCTGGTGATCATTGAACAATAGTGTAATGTTTCTTTCTTGGTTACTGAATGTTTCCTATGCTGTTTTAGCACTAAGTACTGGTGCATTACAAACATTACAAATATATAGAATATGGACTAGCTTGCCTTCAGAAGTTGTGGGTGCTCCATCACTGGAGGCTTTCAAAAAGAGACTGGGCACAGCCATTTGTATGAAATGGTATTGAGCAGGGGGTTGGATTAGAAGACCTCCAAGGTCCCTTCCAATTCTGATTGTTCTATTCTATTCTATTCTATTCTATTCTATTCTATTCTATTCTATTCTATTCTATTCTATTCTATTCTATTCTATTCTATTCTAATGACATAAATCCATGGCTGGTAACATGGTTCCTAGGTCAGCAGTGTGCAGCATGTAAATATGTGAAGGAATGTAGATGTGGTCTTGGTAATGGAAAGATTGCTGAGTCCTAGAAAAGAGGAAAGAAAGAAAAAAATCTCAAAATAGTCCTGCCTTCGTTTTGTTTGGTATAAGATGGGGTAGAGAGAAACTCTGGCAGGCTTTTCAGATTCAGTTATTCTATCTACTACAAGAAGGAGCATTCCTGACATGTATGTTTGCTGACCTCAAATGGCTAACAGTTTGTGCTCAACAATTGAAATTACCCAATCCAATGCATATATTATTCCTGCAATATCCAGTCTGGGTCGATCACCGGGACAAGAGGTGTGGTTTTCTGAGCTTTTGGACTCATGCTGGAGCTCTTTGCATATATTTTTCCTGTACATTAAAGGAAAAGGTAGCAAAAGAACATGCAAAAATTACAGGGCTATTAGGCATTGCTGGGAATTTTGGCAGAATTTGGTGCATATATGGTACTGAGATCTATGCCCCAAATGAAGATTAAGTGATATTCTACAAAATATAGAGAGTTTTTTCTTATGAAAATTGGTGTTAGTAGATTGGAATGGAATGATTTTCCCACAATAGAACCTCAGGGAAAAATATTTAAATCCTTCAAGGCAAATCTCCATGTTTTAAAATTTGATGGACAATTTAGGATTGATTGATATATGGAGGTTTTGTATGTGCGTTTGTATATGTGCACATGTGATGAATGAATCTTGATTTTATGGAAAAGTAAACAACTAGCATGGAAAAAGTAGCCTGAGGTAGAAAGAATAAATTGCAAGCCCAGTGAATACAGAACTGGAAGAGTAAATGTATTAAGAGAAGGGAGAAGACTGAAAGTTGTATTTGGGTGGAGTTGATCCTCAGAAAGAGAAAAGTTAGAAGTGTAAAGACAAAAGACAATATGTGAAGGGATGGATACACAGGACTTACAATCACAATTGAGCCCCAAATTTCTGTTGCTAAGTGAGACATTTGTTAAGTGAATTTTGCCTCATTTTATGACTTTTTTTTAAGTGAATCACTGCAGTTAAGTTAGTAACACGGTTGTTAAGTGAATCTGATTTCCCCACTGGCTTTGCTTGTCAGAAGGTTGCAAAAGGGGATCACGTGATCCCAGGATACTGCAAGTGTCATAAATATGAGCCAGTTGCCAAGCATCTGAATTTTGATCACATGACCATGGGAAGGCTGCAACAGTCATATGTGTGAAAAATGGTAATAGGTCACTTTTTTCAGTGTCACTGTGACTTCGTAATGTCACTAAATGTATTGTTGTAAGTCGAGGACTACCTGTAGTAGAACAAAGAGTGCTTGTAAAGGAAGAAAGTATAAAGAAATACAGGGAATAGTTTTGGTATAAACTCATTGTAGTTCTATTTCTGTTTCTTATCTTATGATTTTAATTTTTGGGAGAGGTGGGGTTTATTATGTCTTCTTTTTCTGTTCCCTACATAATGCTGTTTTCCCAAAAGGAATTGCATTATTGGTATGTATTTATGTACCACGCTGAGAGATTCTCCTGAAAATCTCATTCCAAAGAAATTCCTTTATGGTGCAGGCAGTGATTTAAAGCTTGTTTGAGAATTTAATGTGCCTTAAAGAACTGGAATGCAGCGCTGCTGCTACCGAGGGAAGAAGGCTCTTAAAATATATGCAGTTGAGAGGATTTTTGCACATAGAGCAGTGACAAGATGAAAAATGACAGTGATTGCTAACTGGGGCCAGAAACTTCTTAACTGGCATGTCCTGTTTCATAATACGAGGGAGAAGACTGCAAAGCAAATGGAGAATTTCCTTTTGCATTGTCTTCTAGTTCTCTTGACAGCTGTTTTCATGGAGAACCTTGATGTGATGCCTGCTCAAGATCTCCAGGAAAAAGACAAAGCTTTCTAACAATGGCAGTAAGCAAATGTTGGTTTTAAGAACTGCTCGCAAGAGATTGTGACACACATTGATTTCCTTGGGATAAATGCATCCACAGGACCAGACCTGATGGTTGTATTCAAGCCTGCTTTGTATTACCAGCTCAGTAATAGAGCACAAATATAGACCAGAGATTTTACCTATAGAAAATTCCTGAGATTTTTCTCTGTGGCTTAGGAAGCCCATTGCATGGGAGAACGTCTAGAGCAGTGATGGTTAACCTTTTTGTCATTGCGTGCCAAAAGCTGGGGGAACGTGGGGTGGTCGCATGCAGGCGTGCCCACACCCATAATTCTATGCTTCCTGTCCCTCCTCCATGCATGCGTGAGCGATCCCCCCATGCTCCCCCAACTTTTGGCATGTGATGGCACAGTGGGCCCAGTAGGCCAATTTTTTTGCCCTCCCCAGGCTCCAGAGGCTTCCTAGGAGCCTGGGGAGGGCAAAAACAGCGTTCCCCACCTCCCCAGAGGCCCTCTGGAGGCCGGAAACAGCCCATTTGCTGACTTCCATTGGACCCAGAAAGCTCATAAATCAGCTGGCCAGTGCATGCATGCGTACTGGAGCTGAGCTAGGGCAACACTCATGTGCCCACCAATATGGTTCCACGTGCCACCTGTGGCATGCGTACCATAGGTTCACCATCATGGGTCTAGAGCAATGTTTCTCAATCTTGACTATAGATAGTCCTCGATTTATGGCCATAACTAAGTCCAGAATTATGGTCTTAAGTCAGTGCAGTCATAGACTGAGGCATTCTATGATCTGAATTTTTGACTTTTTTTTTTGCAACAGTCATTAAGCAAACACTGCGGTTGTTAAACAAATCCATTTTTCCCAATGGGCTTTTTTTTTTTTTTTTTTTGCCAAAACTAGAAGTAAATATTGGAAACTGCAAAAAACATTGTAAAACATGGTCGCATAACTGCGGAATATTGCAAACGGCCATGAAGGTGAGCTGGTTGCCAAGCACCCATAATACAATTATGTGACCAGGGGGATAGGGATGAGGGCAGTACAGCCATCGTAACTTTGAAAATGGATCATAAGCAGCTCTGGTGGGGGTCCGTCGTAATGGAGAACAGTCATTAAGTGATCAGTCATAAGTTAAGGACTTATGAGCATGACTCTATGTAGTAACACCCAGAGATGCTGAAGGATTTTATATGGCCCCCATTTATAAACAGGTTGATTTGATTTGCTATTCTTGGTCTCATTAGCAGATTGGAAAATGGTTGATTTGTGTCCTTTAGTCCATTTTGCTGTGTGGTTTTAAGTTGAGCAACTGAAGGAAGCAGCATATAAAATAATATGTTTTAGTTTGTAATGCATAGAGATTTTGTTTTTAAGAAAACCCCCGTGTATTCCAAACTGATGGAAATTTGTCTTGTGGCCTGGGGGGTGGGGGAAGTACACACAATTCAGAAATGGAAGTAACGTTCATGAAACAAACCAGCAGAACAAGAGTCGGCTGAAAATGGGACCACTTATCCATATCTTGAGCCATGGTGGCACAGTGATTAGAATGCAGCATTGCAGGTAACTCTGCCCACTGCCAGGACTTCGATCCTGACCGGCCAAGGTTGATTCGGCCTTCCATTCTTCCGAGGTCAGTAAAATGAGGACTCAGATTGTTGGGGACAATAGGCTGACTCGGTAAACTGCTTAGAGAGGGCTGTAAAGCACTATGAAGCGGTATATAAGTCTTGATTTAAACCCATTTGGAATGTGCAGGACATCTGAACATGAACAAATTCTATTACCACCCCTTTTATCATGGACATAATGTGCCCATTCAGGTATATTTCTTCCTTTATGTGGTTTCATTTTCAGTTGTAAATAGATCTCAAAAACCCTGGCTGGACAGAAAGAGTTAACCACAGGTGCTGTACAATTTACCTTAATCTTTCCTTTCATGCAGATTTCTTTCTTTTCTCTGCCTGGATTTGTGTGTGTCTGTGTGTGTGTGTGTGTGTGTGTGTGTGTGTGTGATCCTCTGAACTATTTTTCCCCCTCACCCACACCCCTCCCTTTCCCCTTGCCTGAATGTGTGTCTTTGTCTCTTCGCAACTCAGGGTATTAACATGACAGCGGCAGCATTAATATTGATGTGGACTTCCCTTAGTCGAAGCTTCATTTCTGGGAGCGCCAGCAGCATATAAATAGTATTGCTGGGTAATTAGTGAGCATCAAGCTGTGCTTATGTTTATCAGGATTTTTATGTTTTGCATCTTGCAGTTCCCATGCCGGGCTGCATGTGGAAAAAAAACAACTCTGGGCACTACTCCTACGTAGCTGCATCGGAATAAATTGTAGCAATTCAAAAGCATTGGATGATGTTGCAGGATTGCTATTCATCTCCACAAAACTGGTGCTTATGAGCCAAATGCAGCTGCCAGGATTCTAACTGGCATGGCAGGTTTTCTTGCCTTGAAGCTACAGATAGTCTTCGACTTGCAACCATTTGTTTAATGACCATTCAAAGTTACAACAGCATTGAAAAAAGTGACTTGTGACCATTTGCAGCATCTCAATGGTCACATGGTCACAATTCAGACGCTTGGCAACTGTTCATATTTACGACTGTTGCAGTATCCCAAGGGCCCTTTTGTGACCTTCTGGTGAGCAAAGTCAGTGGGGAAGGCAGATTCACTTAACAGCCATGTTACTAACTTAACAACTGCATCTGTATTATTAATAAAAAACTTTTTAAAAATTTAAAAAAAGCTGCAATGATTTGCTTAACAACTGTGGCAAGTCAGGTTATAAAATAGGTCAAAATTCACCTAACAACTGCCTCAGTTAACACTTGGGCTCAGTTATGGTTGTATTCCTCTTTCAGTCTGATCAAAGATGTCCTCAGTTTCACAAGGAAATCTAACAATATCCAATTATTACCATATATGGGATTCATTTTAACAATGGTTAGAGAATAAATATGAAAATAACGTATAATAAAATTATATGTTAAGAAGAGAAATGTTATGGTAATACATATGTTAAGTATTAAGCATTAATATTAAAATAAGAGTAGATATAAATAATGAATATGGTGGTAAACTTTAATTGTTATGGCACCAAAAAATTTGTACCCATTAAACACTGTTTAATGAATGATGGAATGTTTTGTATTAAAAGAAAATTTTAAAAAATTTCATTAGTTTCACAAGGAAATGAAAGGAGGTCTACTCTTAAAGAGGTCTAGAAGACCTGTGGAATCATCTGCTGATGTTTTCCTACAAGTATCTCAGAATCCAGGATGGTCATATGTCCCATTTCACAAAGGATGATAATTCTTAATGTAGAAAGCTAACAGTGGATTAAAGAGTTTTGAAAGCATGCAGTGCTTCAGAAGTGGAACGTCAGTGGATTGCATGTGGCTCCCCAAGCTCCTTGTTCCAGTCCCTGGAGGCCCATTAAGACCACAGGCCTCTTTTAATAAAACAAGCCAATAAGAGAAAACACCTTTCCTGGTCTTTTGGGATGGGGAGGGGGTCAATTGGACTATATAAGATGCATTATAAGGCTAGGATTGTTGAAAAAGGCCTACAAGAAAACATGAACCTTGGTGGTAGCATCCTTCCATTACATAAAGTAAGCTTAGAAATGAATTGAAGAAGCTTCTTGGATGAGAAGTGAAACATCTTCAAGGAAAAACAAATCCCAGTTGCCTTTAGACAAAGAAAAGAAAAAAGCACCTTTGGAACAACCATGATCTTGATAACTAAGACTCTCCATAGACACTCAGAAATGCTATGCATACAATTACATACATTTTCAAGTAACCCAAGAATCATTCCAAAGAACAGCCACTGATCGTGAGAAGAAAACTTTTGAGATAAAAAGCTTTGAAATAAAGAAGGTTTGGGCAGTTGTTTAAAAACAAAAGTGCAATCCGCAGCCACAGCACAGTTGTGTTCTTCTACTGAACAGCTCTGAAAAAGTAGCCTGTTTGAAGGGCTGCACAGTACAAATCCATTTTAAAAATCATAAAAGGGGGGAAAATGATTTGCATTGCCGATCAATATCAAGCATTTGGTTTTGAGGCGGAGCGTCTACACAAAGCAGAGATTTTCTCTGCTGAAAAGTATTATTATTTTTTCTTTTTAACTTACATATATTTGAAATTGTGCATTGGCTTGCAAGCTGGCACCTATGCATCTCAATAAGCAAATACTTCTAGAGGTGACATGATAGCAGTGTTCCAATATCTAAGGGGCTGGCACAAAAAGAAGAGGGGTTCAACCTATTCTCCAAAACACCTGAAGGTAAGACAAGAAACAATGGATGGAACCTAATCAAGGAAAGAATGTTGTGGCTCGCCAGTGGCCTGTGCAGATTGTGGCTGATCCTGACGCTGAGGAGGCTGGTGTGGGGTTGCGCCAGCAGCCTATGCAGCTGGCACTCGCGTCGGACAGCGAGGAGGCTGAAGAGGATGTGGTGCCAGAGGCAGAGACTCAGCCAGGGCCTTCAGAACCTCCAGAGGTTCCTTCAAATGGAGAGAGCGAAGTGGAGGAGCCTCTCCTCAGTGCTTGAGCACACAGGGCTGCCAAAAGGCAGGAGTGGCTATTCAGGAGGAGGAGGTCTCCTCGAGAGTAAGGTTTGAGGATAATTGGCCACTCCCTTAGCCCATTGAAGTCGCACGCAGTTAGTAATTTCTTACTGGAAACAACATGTAATTATAACAGAGCATTTTGGAGAGTGAGTGTCTTATCGTATCTTGTTTTTTGGGCTGGTTGCCAACCTTTGCCAAACTTTTTTTATTCTTGGTACGTTATAAGTTTGATAAGGACCATTGGTGTGTGTCACAATCCTTGGGAATCCGGAGCTGGGGCAAAACAAAGAAGCAACCTAGAATGAAGGAGAAACTTAAATCAGTGAGCTTTGGAAAAGTTTGGTCTGGAGTATATTCAAAACTTCTTTTGATCCACACAGAGACTTAAAGCTATGATGTGTACATCACCACCTTAGAAGAACACAAAGCTCATTTTCTGTTCTGCTCTTCTTCATTCCATAATTTGAGAAGAAATTGGTCTGGAAATGGTTGACTTCTTTTTTCTTTGCAGACAAATACCTCTACACCTTATTCTATGATGTGTCAGAGATGGAGAAGCATTAGAAGTACAAACCAATGTCCAGATATCTGCTTTCTATGTAGCTCATAGGATATACAATTGGCTTTGCTTTAATCTGAATAGAAAATTCTGCTCTTATCCAAGAACTCCTTGGATATCCCAGGAATTCAGCTCCATCATGGGTAGCAGGTATAGCTTGCTGAATTGGTCATTATCTGTTCGTCTGTCTGACTGTCTGGCTGGCTGGCTGTCCTCTCTTCATTTTCATCTTACACATCAGATGAAAAACTGTCCCATTCAGTTAAAAGGGAAAAAGGGGAAAATGAGGCAATGGTCTTTCATTCCCACCGCTCTTTTTTTTTTCCTTGTAATTTTGCAGCAGTAGAAGATTCATATTTAAATGCTGCATGAATAATTGAAGAATACTTTACATCTTTTATACATCTGAAATCCAGTGCAAAAGAATTCTGTTGTATGAGCAGCTAGTAAAATGGAGAATGGAAACCTCTGCAATGTTTTAAAAAATGGGATTTTTATAAACTAAATTTGTTTGGAATAGGATGAGTTGTTGCTATTTTTCTTTTTTAAAAAATATTATTAATTATAGTGAATTATTATTATTCTCAGCCTGATTGATTGCTCAAAACAACAAACTTGGAGATCTCTTTTTCTCCTTACAAGAACTCTGCAAAATAGATTGGATTGAGAGTTAAATTGTTCCATGTTCAGCTGGAGAATTAGACTGGGACATGAGCCCCTCCAATTCTGGTTTAATATCATAACTGTTATACAGGTAGTCCTCAATTTACAGCCACAATTGAGCCCAACATTTCTGTTGTTAAGTGAAACATTTGTTAAGTGAGTTTTGCCCCATTTTATGACTTTTCTTGCCACATTTGTTAAGTAAATCACTGCAGTTGATAAATTAGTAACCCGGTTATTAAATGAAGCTCATTGAGGCTCATAATTTAATTAGGTCGCACCTCTGACACCTGGCTTCCCCATTGACTTTGCTTGTGAGAAGGTCACAAAGGGTAATCAGTTGAACTTGGTACACAGCAAGAGTCATAAATATGAACCAGTTGTCAAGCATCTGAATTTTGATCGCATGACCATGGGGATATGGCAAAGGTCTTAATTGTGAAAAACAATGAAGTCACATTTTTCAGTGCAATTGTAACTTTGAACAGTCACTAAATGAACTGTTGTAAGTGGAGAACTATCTGTATTACACAACTGAACCAACTTAGAACTAAGGAGACATTTCCTGACAATGAGAAAAATTAATCAGTGGTACTCCAATTGTGGAGTACCCACAATTGCCTTCAGGAATTGTGGGTACTCCATTACTGGAGGTTTTTAAGAAGAGATTTGTTGGAAATAGTCTGAAGTCTCCTGCTTGAGCAGGGGGTTGGACTAGAAGACCTCCAAGGTCCCTTCCAACTCTGTTATTGTGTTATGGGAAAAATATGCACTGGTGGGACCAGCTGGTTTATTCTTCCCACCCCCTTTCAGGGTGGGGAAGCCATCCCTCATTCTCCTGGTACTGGAAATTCCTCTATAGTCTTCTGAGATTTTATGTTCATCCCTTTGTTTGTCTGTGTTTGTATCCAGTGACCTTTAGATCAAGAGTTCTTCATTTTTTTATGCTTCTTTGCTGGGAAATCTTTTTACGTCAAACAATTACTATGTGTATATTTCAGATGCCCAAGGTTTTTCCTTGCTAGCAATAATGGGGCCTTTCGTAAATCCTTCAGAATTGAATGTTCTCAGGAGATTCTTCTGCTTTTCTAGTTCCAGATGTTTCAGCAGTTCATCTTCATCACTACGAGCTCTAGAACTGGTTTTTATGATGATCTGCTTTAGGTTCTTTCCAGCTGAATTGTGAGCAGTTAACACACTAATACTTACACAAACACAACGCACACATACAAACACAGAAACATACATACACACGAAGAGTGTCTTAGGGCTGGAGTAAAAATATGTTTGCAGTCATGCCCTTATTTGAGAAACGTGGATAAACCAGGCTAAATTTTTATATACCAGGGTTCCCTATTTTGAAGTGAGACTACAACACCTATGGTTGCTGCTCAGGATGGGATTTAATGTGATAGGAATTCTGATGGTTGTAGTTCTACTATGTCTAGAAGTCCAATATTAATAACTTACTTCTTTATGTACTTTAAAATGAAATGTTAAGTGATTTCCCCCTATTAAAAATATCCAACGGTATATTGTATATCAGGCAATTAATTCATCTATTAAATCTGCAGTATCTGTAAAAAATTGGTTTGGAACCAAGAAGCATAGGGATTTTCCCCCCCTTTAATTTCAGATGATGCAGGCATGCCTGCTAAAACAGATGGTTTAAAAAGAAGTGGAGATTAATCCATGGGTTTAAATAAATGCATCAGTAGATAACTAAATGAAACCTCAGCTCCAGTTTCAGAACACTGCCCTGTATCACAAGTTGTTCAGTGCTTGTGGACTTTCT
Organism: Masticophis lateralis; assembly: GCA_030761175.1. Classification (NCBI taxonomy): domain Eukaryota; kingdom Metazoa; phylum Chordata; class Lepidosauria; order Squamata; family Colubridae; genus Masticophis; species Masticophis lateralis. The sequence goes on along the minus strand of JAUDYJ010000008.1, from coordinate 3,353,894 downwards.
GGTTAGAAGATCCACAGTTCAGAGCATACAGTATACATCACACAACAAGGAACTTAAATTCAATTCCTAACATTTTAGATATGATTTTAACAATGTATTTTGAACCCCTAGAAAGGCATTGATCAAGAGTAGAGTAGGGTAGGATAGGATAGGATAGGATAGGATAGGATAGGATAGGATAGGATAGGATAGGATAGGATAGGATAGGATAGGATAGACTAGACTAGACTAGACTAGACTAGACTAGACTAGACTAGACTAGAATAGAATAGAATAGAATAGAATAGAATAGAATAGAATAGAATAGAATAGAATAGAATAGAATAGAATAGAATAGAATAGAATAGAATATTCTTTATTGTCCAAATGTGATTAGACACACAAGGATAAATATAAAAACATAAAATACATTCATCATAATCATAAGCAATAGTCATAGGATACTAAATAAGCAATCAACATAAATCATACTAGGATACTAAATAAAACAATGTAAATCATAAAATACAAGCAATAAAGTTATAGTCATAAGAAGATAAGGATATAAGTAATAGGAAAGATGAGAAGGATGATAATAATGCAGCCCTACTAGGTAGTTTGACAGAGCTGTGGGAATTAGTTGTTTAGGAGAGTGATAGCATGGTGGGGGGGAGGGGGGACTGTCCTTGTGTCTAGTTGTTCTGGTGTGCAATGCCCTGTAGCAGTGATGGCAAACCTTTTCAGCACTGAGTGCCCAAACCGGAACACATGTGTATGTGCATTCAGGTGTGTGCGCCAGACCACCAGAAACTCAAAAACCAGCTGGCCAGCATGCACATGCCTGGATTTTTTTGCCGTTTTGGGGGGCGTTTTCAGGCTGTTTTTCAGACCGCTTTCGGGCAGTCTTTCTGGCTCATGCAATATACAGGTCCTCAATGGAAGTCAACAGTAACTAGAATAACTGAATCAAGTACAACTCTCAGTGTAAAGCAATTGACCTTTGGGTGATACAGGAAGTCCTCGACTTAAGAACGCAATTGAGCCCAAAATTTATGCTGGAAAGCTGACTGTCTGGGTTCAAGACCTGAGAGCCGCACAACGGGGTGAGCTCCCATTTTATAGCCCAGCTGCTGCCCACCTAGGAGTTCAAAAGCATGCAAATGCAAGTACAGATAGTCCTTAATTTATGACCACAATTGAGCCCAAAATATCTGTTGTTAAGTGGGAAAAAGAGCCTGGTGGCATGGCAGACTAAAGCCTGTTATTAACATTAAGCTGCCTGCAATTACTGCTAGTTCGAATCTCCCCAGGCTCAAGGTTGACTCAGCCTTCCGTCCTTTCCAAGATAAGTAAATTGAGGACCCAGTTTGTAGGGGCAATAAGCTGGCTTTGTATAAATGTACAAAAGTATGAAGGCTATTGCTTAACGCATTGTAAGCCGCCCTGAGTCTGCAGAGAAGGGCAGCATATAAATCAATTTTTTAAAAAAAGTTGTTAAGTGAGCTTTGCCCCTTTTATGACTTTTCTTGCCACATTTCTTAAGTGAATCTCTGCAGTTGATAAGTTCACAACCCGGTTACTAAATGAACCTGGCGTCTCCATTGACTTGCTTGTGAGGAGGTCACAAAAGGGGATCACGTGACCTTGGGAAACATCAACGGTCATAAATAAGAACCAGTTGGCAGGCATCTGAATTTTGATCACATGATGATAGGGATGCTGCAATGGTCATAACCGTGAAAAATGGTCATAAGTCACATTTTTCAGTGCCATTGTAACTTTGAATGGTCACTAAGTGAATCTGGTGGCTCAGCAGACTAAAGCAGTGTTATTAACTGTTATTAACATTCAGTTGCCTGCAATTACTGAAAGTTCAAATCCCAGCAGGCTCAAGGTTAACTCAGCCTTCCATCCATTCTAAGGTAGGTGAAATGAGGACCCAGTTTGTGGGGGCAATAAGCTGACTTTGTATAAAATATACAAAAGTATGAAGGCTATTGCTTAACGCATTGTAAGCCGCCCTGAGTCTCCGGAGAAGGGCAGCATATAAATCAATTTTTTTAAAAAAATTGTTGTAAGTCAAGGACTATCTGTAGATAAATAGGTACCACTTTGGTGGGAAAGTAACAGCATTCCATGCTCTTTTGGCATATAACCAGGCTGGCCACATGGCCACAGAAAATGTCTTTGGACAAGGCTGGCTCCCTCAGCCAAGAAATGGAGCTGATTACTGCACCTTAGAATTGGACATGACTGGACAAGGGAAACTTTTACTTTTTACCTTAGATTGAAAAGAGGAGGATCTGCAGCCCACCCAGGGTCAAAAAAGCACGGCTACCAGCTTTCAGTTCAAAGTACCAGCCTGTGATATGAAACATGCCATAAAACTGATGCTTTCCAGATGTTGCCAAGAATTCTCCATCCATTTTGTCTCCATGAATGTTAGGAGGAGGGATGTTTTTTCTTTCACCACCTCATCCCTGTTTGCTAATACTCAACACGTTGATGGATTTAGGCACTACTGGAATGTCTGTAAGCTGATTGTGATTGTTTGTTTTTCTCTGGTGCGGTAGCCAGCATGCTAAGGAATGATTTTGAAAAGTGGTGTGGAGAATGAAACAAGACACCTTCGGTTTCCTATTGCTACTGGGCTACCGGTTTTTAATTGATTTTAAAACCCACAATAAAAGTGCAATATAAATATTCATTATAAATTCACCATGTAATCAGGCAGCCATAAATTAAGACAGCCACCACTATAATAAATCTTCAAAGGCAAGGATGAATTTTAAAAATTGCAACTAGAAAGATACGTAACTCACTTTCTTGGGGAGGCATTTAAAGGGAGGAGGCAGCCAAGAGAAGTTGTTCTTCTTGGTAGATGCCAGGTGAAACGTGCAAAGAGTTTTAAATTCAAAACCTGTCCAGATTAGAGGTTGTAAAGGGTTGTTCCAACCTTACCATTCATATTCTAAATCTAAAAGGTCTGTTTTTAAGGCTGGTCAGTTGAAAAATCTGCACATTTCTGCAAGGAAGTAGCTTGCAGAACCATTAGAGGTTCTGGCATTTAATGCTTAAATTTGCCAACCTTAGAAAATGGAAGGTGAATGGACTTTAACTCCCAAAATTCTCTGCAACTCACAGTGGAATTCTAGTAGTTGAAGCCCATATGCTTGGAAATGTCCAAAGTTGGGAAATCCTGACTTAATGTGTCTTCCCAAATTCCTAGCCAACTATGGGTGAAGAGAGTTGTTCTTATACTTCTTAGCTGCAAGGCAACTAACAGGCCCATGCAAATACTTTCTATTGTACAAGAATCTCTCCAGCATTCTGCAGCTTCTCTGGGTTTTTTTCATCTATTAAATCACAAGGAGAGATTTCAGGAGAGAACTAGCAAACCAGAGACAAAGGACTAAAATGTGCTCTCCCCCCTCCTTTTTTTTTTTTTTTTTGGATACTGTGGGGTTTTAGGTGTCAAAATTATTTTTATTTCTGAACTCTTTCCTACATCCACTGAGTCCTGACCCAATCCATTTTTGGAATGAGGCTCCCAGCCTTCTGTGCCAACCTGATTCAGCCTTCTAGCCAATGGACCTTCTTTGTCTTTCTTCCAAGCTGGAGAAATTCTGATGCTTTGCTGTTAATCATTAACATGCAAGGGAGCCAGGACCCTTTTCACTTAGAGTCCACTTAGTGAACCCCAAAAAGAAATAGCAAAGCTATGTAAAGAAAGAGGCGCTAGCGATTGGGCAAAGGGAATCTTGGAAAAAATTACTATTCATTGCAAATATGTTGTTGCATACTGCTAATTAATTTTTAAACAGGCTCACTAGGGACTTCATTGCTAAAACATGACGATTTATCCTTAGGCACAATAACTGTTAATCCAAAACAAAACACAAAGAAATCTTGTGAAGATCGAGTCTCACTCAGCAGGCGCAATCTGCTCCTTTTCTTGCACTTAAAAGTATTAATAGGGCTTCCAAAAGGTTTTTCAAGTTTGAGCTTTGACGGCTTCAAATTTGACCGCAAAAACAGCATGATTTTCTTTCTTAAAAAATGAAAATAATAATCCTCTCAGAGCATTGGAAAAGGGTCATTTGCACGTAAGTCTGTTTTTAATATTTACCCCCTGATTGCAGGGGAAAGAAGAAATAATTTGAAAGACGAGTCCATATCATCTTTCATATAGAATCCCTCCAGGATTCATGACTCCCCAGCTGAGTATACTTGGACCTTCAAGAGATCAGATCCCTACGTCAAGTTATTCATCAGGAGAGAGATTCTGAGGTGAGTTGGCTAGCACCAGATCCATAGAGAACTTGTGGCTCAACTTATGCCCTGTTTAAGCAGTGAGCTTTTCATAGTATTTCTTGCACAAGAAGGAAGACCTGGCTGGACCAGGAGACAGCATGCTTTATGGTCAAGAAGATGCCCCAAATTGCAGCTGTACTGTGCCCAGGGAAGGCAGCCATAGATGAGGCCAAGGGCTCCTCAAAAAAGGTCTTATCCATATGACTGGCAATCACATAAATAGAAGGCAGGTAGTCCTTGACTTACGACTGGATACTTAGCAACTGTTCAAAGTTCCTCTTCCAAATGTATTTAGAACTCAGTTCTAAAATTACAACATCTCTTCCCCCTGCAGTCACATGACTGCATTTTGAGTGCTCAGCGACCAACCACTACAACATTTGCAGTGCCCTGTGGTCACATGATCATGTTGTATGACATTTTGTCCAGAAACTGGCATTTACTTCCATTTTCTGGAAAAAGAAATGTTCTATAGCAAAGAATGGGTTTGCTATGGACCACTGCATTTGCTTAATGGTCAGCACAATAAAGGGTCTACTTACATGATGGCCTGCTTTACGACTGTCACAAATTACCATTGTAAGTTGAGGACTACTTATACTACTTCTTTTTTAAAAAAACAATAGTTACTTTTAAACTTTGCAAGAAGGTGTTCTTCATTCTGAGATGTCATAAATCTCTAACGTGAAAGGGAGACCAGACTGCAGTTAATACCATTTGAACAAAATCAGGGCTGACCTGCAACCCATGAATTAATTTCCTCCTCGCCCCCCAAAGACCCATGAGTTGAAATTGCAAGCAATTAGTCCAGAACCATGCTGGAATCATCCTTCCATTAGACTGTTACATCATCATCATTTATAAAACCCTTCTTGAACGATTTCCCATCCTCAGAGACAATACAGGAGTCCTCAACTTATGACCACAATTGAGCCCAAAATGTCTGTTGCTAAAGTGAATTTTGCTGCAATAGTTACTTAGTGACATGATTGTTTAATGAATCTGGCTTCCCCATTGACTTTGCTTGTCAGGAAGTTGCAAAAAGGGATCATATGATCCGAGGACACTGCAACCGTCATAAATATGAGTCAATTGACAAGCAACTGAATTTTGATCATGTGACTACAGGGATGCTGTAACGATTGTATGTGTGGAAAAGATCATGTCACTATTTTCAGTGCCGTTGTAACTTTGAATGGTCACTAGACTACCTGTGTACAGGAAATATTCTCCAAATCTAGTTCTGATTTGTTATCCAAAAGACAGAGGTCATAAGTGGTGCCAGAGAAAAAAAACATTCTATTTTTCTTGAAACATCTTTAAGTCAGCTTTACTTTGTCTCCTTCCGGACCTGCTAATCATTAATTTTGGTACTGTCAACCCTCCATAGCCTTGCACACTGGTCTTGAAACCATTGATATCTATTTATAGAGAGCTCTCTCTTGATTTCTTTGGGACAGCTAAGTAGAACCGAACAAGAAATGCAGGATTTGGGGTGCCTTTAGGGATATTTTGTTTGGTCTGGACTTTTAGCTGAGTCAACTCTGTTTGCATATCTTGACAGTATATTAATTGCTTAGTTGTCAGGTACTACACATATCTAAACCTGGCAGAGCCAAATCCTTGATGCAAAAATCTACAAATTCCATATGAAGTTGTACAAATTAGAAAAGGTGATGTGGAGGGGAAAAGAGAACATCCAAAATGCTTATATAGTCAAAAGCTGCATTTCTGGAAAATTTGAACTTTTGCTTTCTTAACTCTGAAGGCTAATTTGGAACTGGAAGAGGAACATGGACTAAAGAATCCATGCAGAACAAACCCAGACGGACTAACTTGTCCCTCTCTAACTTTAACTGGGGGTCCATTCATGTATGCCACCCCCTCCCTCCAACCTACTCCAAAGACTCCTTTCACCATCTCTATATCTCCACTTGCTTTGCGTCTCATTCTTATTTTATGTTTCCTGTGTCTGCTCCCACAGAAAATCTATTATTAGTCTCTAGGGTGAATGTCAGCGAGTAGGATTATTTATACATGTAAATCAGAATGACTGGAGGATTGAAGTTATAATGACAAGCTCCTTCAGTCTTGATGCAGGTGATTACGACCTGGCAGCTTTCATTCTTTCTGCCAGAATCCACAACCTCATGGAGATGATTTACTGTTGGAGGGGATGTCAGGCTATAAATCAGAATGCAAGCTGTGTCCACTTCCTTCCGTCTTAGGCTCATTGTGCTTTTCTCTGATGGTAAATCTAATCCCATGCGCCTTGAAAAAGGGGTGGGGTGGGGGTGAGGAAAGGGACTTGCAGGTAGTCCTCGACTTACAATCACAATTGAGCCACAAATTTCTGCTGCTAAATGAGACAGTTGTTAAGAGTTTTTCCCTGTTTTACCTTTCTTGTCATTGTTGTTAAGCAAATCACTGCAGTTGTTAAGTTAGTAACATGGTTACTAAGTGAATCTGGCTTCCCCATTGACTATGCTTGTCAGAAGGTCGCAAGAGGGGCTCATGTGATCCAAGGACATTGCAACCGTCATAAGTACATGCCAGTTGCCAAGCGTCTGAATGTTGATCACATGACCATGGGGATGCTGCAACAGTTGTAAATGTGAAAAACTCTCATAAGTGTTTTTTTTATTGCTGTTGTAATAACGGACACTAAATGAATGGTTGTAAATCGAGGACTACCTGTACTGAGTTTGTAGAAGATATTGCTTACATAGCATAGCAATCATGTCAGAAGCACCGAGACACTTCTCGGTCTAAAAGATTAGCCGGTGATGTCACTGTTGCCTGGGAGATGCCAAGTTGGAGGCTCCTTTCGTGTCCCTGGCAAGAGCTGGAGTGAAGGATGGGAGCTCGGCCCTGACCCATGGCAGCACTCAGGTCTGTAACATGGCCTTGCCAAGCTCCAACCCAGCCCCCTAACTATGCAAGCCACTGTGGTCCTAACTGCTTAGGTATCACACAAGAAATCGGTCTTCAGCATTTCTAGCTTTCTGCTCCGATTTTGCTCTGATGGAAGCATGAATGGGCTATGCTCATAATCTCCTTTCCCAGGTACAGTTCTGATGCTCAAAGTGCTGTCTATCCATAAAGTAACCCACTTAATCGAATGGGTTTTATTGACCGGATGGGAGGGAAAAAAACCTCCAACCTAAATGTGCATTTTTCATGGTACAACTCTAGGCCTATTACAGGAGTGGGCCATTTCTTCATGGTTGGGGGCCTCACTTAAAAGGTTTGGAAAGGTCACAGGAGACACAGGAGGCATGACAATCAGTCAAAGGGATCAGACCTTCAGATGAAATTATGACCAACTGTTCTTACTTGCCCCTGAGGGAGAAAGAAACTTGGATTTTCCAACTTTTGTTTTGTTACATTAAGTTAAAACACTTTTAGAGTTTCCTTTACCATTTGCATGTATTTCCACCCTCAAAAAGGTCTGCAGCTTCCAGCGGTTACAGCTGTGAGCCAAGTTATTTTGGCACAATCTTTGATGCTCAGGTTTCATCTCTACTAATCTAGTATTTCTAAGAGGCTGTCACTCTAGCAAATGTTCCCCAAATTTCAGTTCCCAAAATAGCCAGGAAGTGATGTAATTTAAGTTAGTTTTGTTTGGTCAGTTCAGTGTAATTTAATATTAAATAGAACTGAGACTTAGTTTCATTATGGAAGCTAACTGCACATTGTGGTCTCACCAAAGCTACAATTTTAGTGGGCAGCTTTTGCTAGCAGAATGTTCCTGCAAGGATAAAATATTTCAGAGGTTCTTTCCTTGGTTAGAAAGTGTGAAGTTTAAAAGAGGATGATGAACAAATTCTTTAGAGGGCTAGATTACTTCATAACTTCATCCCAGTAAGTTTAATGGAAGTAGCTTTCTGTTTGAGTTTGAACAGCTGGCTGGAAAAGTTTGGATGCATCCAGAGCAAATGTTTTTTCTAACATTTCTAAGAATCTAAAACTACTGGACGTCTATGATAATTTGCCATGGCCATCTCACCACAGGACAACTTGTTGCAGGACACGAGTTACACTAATATCAAAGGGTAATTTGGCCATGTTGAGTTGTCCCACCATAATGAGTTGCCCATGGTGAATTGGCCATGGCGAGTTGGCTATGGCAAGTTGTCCCATTTTGACAATCCCTTTGGAGTGATAATCACTCCAGCCAAATTCAGATCCAATACTGAAGCTCACTCAAAAGGAGCTTCTGAACTCTGAAGAGCAGTGAATTTTCCATGTATAAAAGTAATATGATACCTCATTTTATTTCCAGCGGCTGACAGCTTGAAGTCTATATTTATGTTGTTGTTTGTTGTATGGAAGGGAAATAAAGTTGAACTGTGTGGCATTATCAAGTATATCTGCACTCCAGGAACTCCACATATAAAAATGGAAATTCTAGCCACAGAAATTAAGCCACAAACCAGATTATTAAAATTTATTACTTTTACCTCATTCTCTTCCAAGCATCCTGAAAGTATCAAAAGATCATCCATGGTTTCATCATTTATGAAGATTTTTTTTTGTTTTTCAATTGTACTTTTTTTTAAAAATGTATGGTTTCTGGAAAGATGGGAAAGAAATTAGAACAGAAGTTAGAGGGGAAAAACCTGAGGCTGATTGAAATTAGCTGTGTATCTGTCTGCAGTACTACTAGCACTTAAATTTCTTGCATTCTAGTCCTTAATTTAATAAATGTAATTAAGGCTGAGATGGGGACCCTGATTTCTCATTTGCCCCAGATGGAAAAATTAAATTGAATGCAAATTTTGTAATCAGATGTGGAATTCAGGAATGCTGACTGAGATGGAGAAATGGCTGCAGTTTAATAAGAGATCCGCTTTCCCTAAACAGTGGCCACATTTTAGTAGCTGGGATTATTTGAATAATTGAGTGGTATTTGATAAAATATCTGATTACAGTTGTCTTCTTTAAAATCAAGCCCTTGTCATTTTCCATCAAGGAGGATTCATTTGGGTTAGAGAGTATGCTGGAGGTGGGCGGTTGGGGTGGGGGTGGGGGAGCAGGCTGCTTTCTCAGAAAATTTCAGACTAGCTATCATTGGCTTCTAAAAAGTCCTCTTAAATCTGCATTTACTCATCTGCAATATAAATTTATCTGCAAAATGTTATATACACACATACATACACTTGCTTGAACCCAGAGGAGTTCCACAGCCAATGTTACCAAAGATGATGTAGGAGATGACCAGGCTGAGTCTGAGGGAGGGATCAAACACATCATCAGTCAAGAATCCCTGCGGGCCCACAAGAGTTCTAAGTCCAGCTCATCTTGATCTCCTTTCTATTCTTAACTCCCACTAATTTTCCTTGACTGTTAGAGAGCTTAATCTTGCAATAAATTTTTATAATCATTTAAACTGCCTGAATCTACTGATTTCCCCCAGACTTTTCTTCAAAAAAGGTTGATAGAAAAATTGGAAGCAAATATATGGTTACCAGAGCCTAAATGGGTAGCTCTGATCAAATCAGATCAATTTATCTATCTAGTCAACTGCTCAGAGTGGATTCCTAGTGTGATGGGTGACATATAAATTTTATCTGTCTGTCTGTCATCAGACTATCATGGCTGGCTGGGGAATTCTGGGGTTGAAGTCCACAAGTCTAATCTAACCCTATGATAAGAACATTCCTGCCAGATCAGATTAAATAGTCATCTGAACAGTTATATTATCTCCAGAGTCATCAACTACTGTATGCTGCAAAGTTCTGAAACAGGATGTAAAAAAATAATAATCTCCTGTTTTCTCTCTGCCGGTCTTCTTCTTTGTTTGTTTTAATTGAAAGCAAAGTGGCTGTTAATGAAGGAAAAGATGTAATATATTTAAAAAAGCAGTTTGGCTGGCAATCTAAGTTATCCTTCAGGTGGAAACACCTTTCTCCTTCTCTCTTGATATTTTTTAAGATATATCTGGGAATAAATCCAGTTTTGAGAAACCAGGCCTTTTTTAAAAAAAAGACTTTATTTTTTTTTAAAAAAATTAAAAATTTAAAAAATAGTATTATTTGAATTCAACCAACCAAGAAGGGGAAATTTTTAAACATCCGTTTGGATAGGTTGGGTGTTATCTTAAGATCTGTAAATTGCTTGTTTGCTATTTCCAGCTGGAGTTCTTAATTCAGAACAATTAACATGTAGTTTAAGACTGAGATGAAGCATATGGCAGTGGTCCCAAAGAAAAGAATCTCTCTTTTTTTATGACGTCTCTTTAGTATCAAAGAGGGAGTCTAGGAAACAGTTTGTTTACAGCAGGAGTGAGGAGAACCAGTCCCATGTTGCTTAGGAACAGGTGCAAAATCATTTCCTTCTGCAGGGAAATTTATGAAGGTGGGTGTAAATGCGCAATTTAAATCCTAGATCAGGGACATCCAATCTTGGCAATTTTTAAGACTTGTGGACTTCAACTCCCAGAACTCATAAAGGGCCCCTTGTTTGCCACCTCTGTCCCAGAAGGTTCTCTCCTTTCTACTTTCTCTGGCACCCATCCCAGGAACTTCTTCCCTCCAGAACTTCTTAAGAAGGTTCAGAAGGCATATCTCTGCCACTGTGCTTGGGGATTTGGCAACAGTGAAGAACTTTTACAGTGGCTGTGTTGAGCTGATGTAATAATAGATTTTATCGCTGATAAGAATTATATTCTTTTGGCCTTGAAACTATTACTGATGTTTTTATATGTTTGTCTATTGGCACTTTAAATTTATTTTTATTGGATTGTGTATTTAGATTCTCAGTCATCCAGGTCATGGTTGTCCCAAATATGATTTTTCAAAACACAAGTGGACTTGCTTTTTTTTATCTTGATGATGTTTCACTTCTTATCCAAGAATCTTCTTCAATTCTGTTGGTTTTATTGGATTGTTTTTTACCTGGAGTGAGCCATCCAGAATTGCTTAGATAGGATAGGCTGCCATAAAGATTTAATGAATAATAAATAATAGTAATATCCAACCATGTTTATAGGCTGAAGTTCATTGAAAGCATTATGCAATTATTTTCAAATAAATGAAAAGAATTTACATGCAGGAAGTATTTTTTTCTTGTATTTCTATTTATATTATTTGTCCCTCTGTTTCAAACTAAGAAACTCCAAATGATTCAAACTAGAAACTCTCCCCTTTTTTCTGCATGCTTTTGTAGATCCTGAATTTATCTTTGCTAGCTTGTAGTTTGACACTACCATTGAGATACACTTTGCAATAAAGTGGTGTGCAATGTTTTTACCATTAGTCTTCCTAGTTTTTTTGCTATCTCTTAGGTGACAGGCCTCCAACCTCAAGAGTCACCCTACAATTGTCTAATATCACTGTGCATACTCTAAAGTGCTTCTGGCTATCTAGAGGGACTTGTCAGGTCATTCCTGATTCCCTGGGCATGTTTGTGCTGACACTTGTCAGCCTAAGTATTGAAACTCACGCGAGATATCCAGATTTTACTAGCAATGTCAGAGGGTTAAAATATTCTGTCAGTAAGAATAATGAAATGCCGGGACCCTCAAATGCAGGTGCAAATAAGGAGACCGGGCTTCCCATAATGAAATACTTATGACACTTAATGGAAGCTAGAGGCGAGACAAGCATGAAGCGATAAAATCCATCTTTCTTTTTAAAAGGGGAAGAAAAATAGCAATAGCACTTAGACTTACATACCATTCACAGTGCTTCACAGCCCTCTCTAAGCAGTTTACAGAGTCAGCATATTTCTCCCAACAATCTGGATCCTCATTTTATCAACCTTGGAAAAATGGAAGGCTGAGTCAGCCATGAGCCAGTAAGAATCGAACTGCTGGCAGTCAGCAAAATTAGCTTGCAGTACTGCATTCTAACTACTGCGCCACCGTGGCTCTTGGATAAAATAGAATAAAATAATTATTCCAGACATGAAAAAGCCAAATACATTTAAACCACTAGCTAATTTATTGGTCACCCATCTTACCACAGGGTAAATCATTCTTTTACTAAGAAAATAAATACTACTGAAAGTGCATTTTTGAGATTTTTTTTTAATGAATAAAATACAGTTCTCTTGAAAGCGAGGACAGAAGAATCTATTTAAAAGCACTTCAGCTGATCATCCAAACTTCTCTAGAAAAGGCCCTGAAGTTGCTAGTTGTTTCCAAGATACCTTAAGAGCTCCCAGTTCCACTTTGTCCCTTTACGTTCCTTGTTGTAAAGGTTTCTGTAGCAATGAAGCTTTGAAAATAACAGTTCTCTCATAAAAACCAATGTTCGGATTTTTACCTGTGTTGGGGAGAAAGAAGCGTTCTGGATCTTCAAATATTTTGCCATAATCCATTTCTGGTGAAGGAAACCATCAAAGTTCAGAGAATGCTGAGAAGATTTTTTTCTGGTTTTGATAAAATGCATTATTTTTATGGTTGCCTGGATTTCCACCACCAGCGCCCCTGTTGCTAGGCCATATTATAAATTATCCATGAATTGCTTGGTATTAATATTACTGTGTTAATAGATACCCAGTTATTTCAGTTTTGTAGCCCTGTATGGTTAACAAATCATTTTATTTAGTAAACCTTTATAATGATGGAGTGAGCCACTCTGAATGAGTTTACAAGGAAAAGGGCCATAGAAATAAAGCGATGAGATTAATATTTCGGAGATGTCTCTCTCAAGATACCCCAAGGCATTCGTGAAGTTTACACCCATTAATGAACCCAAGGTAGGAGCTCTTCTCCATAGTAAATGGTGATGTTACCTGAGAAAAAGTTCATTAAAATGTTATGTCCACCATAAAAGATGTAATACAGCATTCTGCGGGACCTAGGCATTAACATTTCCCTGAGAGTTACTGTGAAATAATGGTCCCAGATATAATTCAGCTCTAACATTCCTTCAAGCAAATGTTATGGAAGAAATAAAGGACTCCTTGATTACATCAAAGGGGAAAGCTTGAAAAAAAAGTTCTTTGGATGTAAAATTGGTGATTCAGAAATGATGGAAGGGGAAAAAACATCTGTGATCCTCTTAAGCTTTAGGTGGTCTGTTTATTAAAGATATCCCCACCCCTTTGTTTAGGTCTTATATGAACATGTTTGTATTCCATAGCCAGCAATAGTTTCTTTAAGTTACATTTCTGAACAAAGAGATGGAATATAGTGTGAAGACATAGCATCATGTCAAGTAGCTAGAGATAAGATCTATTCCATTTTATCTCTAGCTACCTACAAATATGAATTAGCAAACAAATGAAGATCTTGTCAGGCATTGGCTGACTGCCTTGGGAGGTGATGGACACACCTTGGCTGGATGCCATGTGTCAACTAATGATTTCTGCACTGGAGAAGGAGTTGGACTAGGGGATTTACATGCCTAGTATGTTTTAGACTTTGCCTTTATAAGAAAATTGTAGCTCTTTCAAAATGACTCATAACTAATTTATAACCCTGGTTGGCTTCAGCCCTTAAAATAAGACATGAGCTCATGAAGCTTCAGGTACAAAGTTCTCCTCCAATCCATGCAGGATTATTGCTATACTTCATGGAATGGAATGTGATTAGAATTAGCATTCTGCACCTACAGAATATACTTATGCTTCTCCCTCAATGCTGGATGGAGCATTGCATCCAGCACCTTTGCATTGCACATGCAAAGGTATATTGGGAGCATAATCTTCATTAGACTGTGCTAATGTTTCTGTATCATGGATATCACTGACCATCATGTCTCTCTAAGTCACAGTTTGCTTTTCAAACACTTTAAATATGGACCTGAAAGCAGCAATCTTCTCCAATTATCTCTCAGCATCTGTTGGGGCAACATTATCTGTATAATCAATGATAATAATGAAGTTGAAAGATTATGGCATAAAACGGCTGTGATAGTCTCAGAGGTTATCAGCAAACTGGGTGCAATACCAAAAAATTTTGGATGGCACTTACAAAAACTGCACATTGACAAAATGTCCATCTGTCAATTACAACAAGCAACATGCCAATGCATTACAATATCCTAAATTCTTGGGAAGAACTCAATGCATATGAAGGCCAATGCCAGCTAAAGAACTGGCAGCTATGACTTCACATTGTTGTGTGTATAATTTTTATGTTGCTGACTTCCACCTTACTCAAGGCAGCTCACAAGAAATTATACCAAACCACGTATATTTTTTACTTATTTCAATTTATATGGCTGCTCAACTCATACAAGCAACACTAAATGTGGCAAACACAGTTAAGAACATCAATATAATTATAAAAATGGAAATGCACAAAAAAATAAAGCAACAGTTAACTGCCCTGTGACAATTTCTGGAGTACATCAGAATGTACAGTAGTAAGTGATGTACTTTCTCTTGTCTATATTGCATAAATTCCTATTCTGTTCCCTTGGATGTTTTCCAATTACAGCATTGCTATTGTGAATCTGGAACAAAGATGAAGTTGAGATAATCATTTCCCTCAGGCATAAGTCATTATAGTTGATGAAACCAGACTGATATGGTGGTACATCTGGCTGGAATTAATAATAATGTTAGTGTGGGACTATCATAGGAGGCACAAGGATGAGACTATGGCCAGACTAAGCCTAAGAATCATCTTTGTTCCTTATGCCAAGACATGGAGATGGATTTGAGGATGTGCTTTGAATGCGGAAGGCCCCAAGTTCAATCCTCAGCATCCCAGAATGAGATAACTGAAAAGAGGAACTCTCTGGGCCTGAGATCTTGAAAAGCTACTGTTGCCAAGACAATGTCTGAGGAGCTGAACAAAACACTCTGTGTGGTGAAGACCATTTCTATTGTTGATTGTGGAACAACCTGCTGAGATGCAATGGAAGAAGATAAATGATGGAAGGAAGAGACCTTCACATCCATCCTTTTTTGTGTAACATTTTATTTCTTTATTATTATTCTAAGTTTACTTTTCTGCTTTCTGTGAAAGAAAACAACTTTCATGGTTGCTGCTTGTTTTGGTTAAGCTACTCTTCCTTCCTTATCTGTTCTCCCCATTCAGCACCCATCAGGCACAGTTTTTTCAACAATATTGTTGCTGTGACCAGAATTCTTATCTAGGAACTATCTTCTTTGGACATTGTAATCCATAGTTTTAATCAAAGCACACTGGAGGATTAATTTTCCAGTAAGAAAGTCAAGGATCTACTCAGGTTTGAGGCAAACCCATCATCCTTTAGGAAGAGACAGGATTTAGAGCCAGCTTCATGCATCCTTGTGCTTCTCATTGTGATCTCCATTTCTTTGCAAGCCAGAAATAAAGAAAGATGCTGGAACACAGTTTGGGCATGCAATATGCCAAAGGTCTTCAAACATGGCAGCTTTAAGGCTTGTGGACTTCAACTCCAAGAATTCTCCAGCTGGCTGGAGAATTCTTGGAGTTGAAGTCCACAAGCCTTAAAGCTGCCAAATTTGAAGACCTCTGCTATATGCTCTCTATGAAACCTGAATCATCGCAAGATAAAATTTTTTGAAGCTGAATGGTTTTGCCATTTTATGGCCAGAGCTGGCTTAGAAAACAGAAGGAGAGTGGGAAGAATATGTTTACTGTATTTTTTTTCTTACCCATCCTCCTTTCCTCTCCCTCTAGAAGGATGGATTGAGGCAGTGTAAGGAAATCTGAATAACTAATCAGAGTCCTCATTAACCCCCTGCTGAGATGCTCAAACATTCACTTTGCTGTTTATGAAGCAGAAAAAAAAACCTGCATTAAAATTGATGTGTTATTAATCCCACTGTTCTAGCCCTTTGGGGCACTGAATTCCCTTTATTTTGCCTGGAGCCAAACAGTATGAAGCCACTTTCTATAGGACTAGGTGACACTCTATTATTTATGGGCCCAGCACAGATTTCCCATTGAGCAACTGTGTTAACCTCAACCACTTTCCTACCATGTTTTCCTTCACCTCATCCCCATACATGCGGACAAACTCCATTCTCTCAGTTATTCAAATGTATTCACACATAATTTTATTCCCAGAACATGGAAAATTACAGAATAACAGAGTTGGAAGGGACCTTGGAGGTCTTTTAGTCCAGCCCCCTGCTCAAGCAGGAAACCCTATACCATTCCAGACAAATGGTTGTCCAATCTCTTCTTAAAAACCTCCAGTGATGGAGCACCCACGACTTCTGAAGGCTAATTATTCTAACTGTCCAAAAATTTCTCCTTAGTTCTAGGTTGCTTCTCTCCTTGATTAATTTCCATCCATTGCTTCTTATCCCACGCTGATGACCCAGCTGTTGACAAGCACATGCGCACAATCATCAGTGTCCTTCAACTGTGTCAATTTCTATATCAGGAAATATAGCAAAAATACCCTTTGAATTCGACAAAGTCTTTTTGGTACAATTAGATTTGAAAATTGCCCAGAGTCACCTTACAGGGGAGATGGACAACATTAAAAGATAATAAATAAATAATTAAAATAAATAAAGTTGAATAGGAGCATATTTCTTCATCCAGCCAGTATTATTTACTCTGACTAGCTCCAGATCTCTAGAGTAGTATTCCTCAACATCGGCAACTTTAAGGGATATACCTCTTACAGGTATTTAAGGGATATACCTCTTACACACCTCTTACAGTTGCCAAGGTTGAGAAAAATTGCTGTAGACCAGGAGTGTCCCACCTTGATAACTTTAAGACTTGTGAACTTCAACTCCCAGAATTCCCCAGCCAGCAGGTTGAACTCCACAAGTCTTAAAGTTGCCACGTTTGGATACTCTTGCTCTGGACCATTAAGTAGAAAACTATTTTCATCACCTGATCCTGATTCTTGCAGCTAGCCTGAATTTGTTTTCTAGATGTCCTCTCCACTGAGGCAAAGTTCAATTAATACTGAGAGTACCTAATGTTAACATCAAAGGTGACCCATGCAACAAAATATTGTGTGCTTTGATGGGAATATTAGCTAGCTAGCTGGGTGGATGGGTGGATAATAGAAGATAGCTCGAAAGACAGAGAGAAAGAGAGAGAGAGAGATTCATTTTGTTAGTACATTTCTCATTTTACATCCCTAGTTTTGACATAATTTTCTGCACTTCCTAATATTTCACAAGTTTCTACTTTTTCTGACTTCTCTTAAGAGATGCCAGGACAATGATGTGGGCTGTGTATATGCAAATGTGTTCAGTCTGCCTCCCACAAGGGATCAGTATGTAAACTGAGGCAGTTTGATAGATTTCAAGCTGAAGCTAATATATGACTGAGTTCTGTCACCCCTGCTGGCCTCAGTTTCCAGATTCGCTTACCTCCCATGGTGTTCTCCTCCAGCCAAACCTGCCTGTTAATTAGGCATTTGGGGAGAGACAGCTTGATATCCGCACCATTGGCCATTCTGTAGCCTCCAGGCCAGCTGGTTAGAGGGAAAGCAGGTTAATCAGAAGTCTCCCCAGGCTCCTGACTTCTTATTTTGGATTAAAGTTGGTCACGGATGTGTCTTCAAGATGGATTTTTTATAAGTAACAAAGAATCATGTGGCGCCTTAGAGGCAAATGTGTTTATTGTGATGGAGTTGTTTGTGGATCACCACTCACTCCATTAGGTGTTTCTGGTAAAATAAACTGCTGTCCGTGGAACCTGTAGCCCTCGAGGTGGTTGCTATAATAATAATAATAATAGAAAAACAGAATATCAGAGTTGGAAGGGACCTTGGAGGTCTTCTAGTCCAACCCCCTGCTCAAACAAGGAACCGTATATCATTTCATACAAATGATTGTCCAATCTCTTCTTAAAAACCTCTAATGATGGAGCACCCACAACTTCTGGAGGCAAGTTGTTCCACTGATTAATTTTTATGTCAGGAAATTCCTCCTTAGTTCTAGATTGCTTCTCTCCTTGATTAGTTTCCATCCATTGCTTCTTGTCCTGCCTTTAGGTGCTTTGGAGAATAGGTTGATGATCAGTTCTCATGTGCCCCATCACCTGTGGGCAGATATGAGGGATGCGACCTTTGGAAGTGGAAGTCATGTTTTTTCCACAATATGTTAAATTGCAAACTCCTAAAATGTTTTGAGAGGGGAATGAGAGACAAGCTTGGATCATATATAAACAGGATAACAAAAAGTATGTTCTGACATGAACATGAGATGTTTATTTCATGTACTTCTCTCTTGTTTGCACACCATAGTATAAAGCTTCTCTGATTCAGAGTAATCTTCAAGTCCTGTGTACATATCAGGAGTCGTTTGTTCAAATCATATTTGACTATAATAAACCAGGATTGAACTACAGTTTCAGACATAAGCATTGTCAAGCCATGGGTTTGGGTTCAGGTCTAATAGAAAATAGTACTTTGATCTGAGATTATCCTAAAACTTTTTATCCTAATACTTTTTCATTCTGAGTTTTTGCTACAAAAAAACACTTAATTGCACAATGTTCAGAAAGAATTTCCATTAAATTTATGGGGATTGCTCAGACCATGGTTTGAAAAGTGTGTTCCCTTGGTTTCTCCAGTTGTCATTGTCGCTGTCAAATGTTGGAGGCTCAAAACCTTGGCCATATTGTGCAGCCAAGTGAACAGAAGGGGGCTCAAAGAGGGCTATACATCCTGGTAGCTTAACGATGGTGACTGTTACCATATTTTCACACTTTCCATTTTGCCTTCATATCACTCATTGTGCCTACACTTCAAAGTGTGGTAAGCTGGCAGATAAGATATGATTGAGCAGGAATATTTCAACCTGAAACACTTTCTTTGAGCATTTATTGGAAAAATGAATGGAAGAGACATCACACAGAGAGAAAATATGCAGTGTAAATTCCAAATATAAAACCTGGTGGCGGTGAAGAACCTAACCAAGCTCACACACTGCCCTCAACTAATATCCTGGGCCCAATGCCTTGAGAAACCTCCAGTCAGGACTTAAAACCTTCCAGAAGGCTAACAGTGTTGGGCATATTATTAAATGTGGCAATTTTCAGCTAAGAATAATTTTAAATTATATTTTAATCCCGTTTTTATTTTGTACAAGTCAAGACAGAATGCAGAATGCTCCCTCCTCCTATTTTGCCACAACCTTTTGACTGGACTGAAGTCATCCCAGCCAACTCCTAAAGGCTTCCTGGTTTCTAGTCCAGCATCTCAAGTATCTTGCTTTCTCATAGATGCACAAGCCTGATCTTGGAAACAGACCATAGACCTTGGAAATTAATTAAAGCTTGACAGCAATCTGGATACAAAAACAGCAATTTCCTGCAATGGCTTTTTTTGTATGTGTGTGTTGTTAGGTATATAGTTTTGGCAGGAGATTTAAACTACAATAGGTCACTTGTAATTGGTCAGTTCCCCAGCTGGCCGGGTATTTAAGGAGAGCTGTTTGCGTGTAACCTTTGCTGAAGTCTCACTATACATTAATGAGCTGTTGTCGCTACCTTGCTTCTGCCTCCTCAACCACCCAACTTAACGTGTGATTTCTATAATATGTTTATTTGAGCCAAATAGTTTATAAACTGTTTCTGTATTGTATCAGAAAATGATTTTATTCTTCATTAACATTGTGAAAAAGGGTGAAAGTTAAAGTATTTAAACACCAGCCTAGTGGGGCACTAGGACCCGGATAGGTTCCTGACGGAGCTTGGGCCATTCCCAGAGGCTCTGGCTCACGACTCGGCTGAAGAACTGGTAGCCACCTGGGATAGGGCCGCTGCTGGAGCTTTGGACCACATCATGCCTTTGCGGCCTCTGACCAGTGCCAATCTCAATTAGCTCCTTGGTTTTCTGAGGAGTTGAGGGAGATGAAGTGCCGGAAAAGATGCCTAGAGAGTGATTGGAGGGCCAGCCGCACTGAATCTGACCGGACACTGGGGAGGTCTTACATCAAGACCTACCTAGTGGCAATAAGAGTGGCAAAACATATTTTTCTGCTCTTATTGCATCTGCAGAGAACTGCCCCACTGCCCTGTTTAGGGTGACCCGCTCTCTACTGCAGGTGGGAGCGCGGGATGATCCCTTGCAGGGTAGAGCTGAGGATTTTGTGCAATATCTGCATGATAAAATTGCTCCGATTCGGGACGGCCTGGACTCCAATTGGGTAGCCTCGGATGGGATGACGGGGGCAGATCTTGAGAGTGTTATCTGGGAGGAGTTTGATCCTGTGGCTCCCGAGGATGTGGACAGGATTTTGGGGAGACTTAATGCTACCACGTGTTTATTGGACCCGTGTCCCTCCTGGCTGGTACTAGCCTCCCGGGAGGTTACACGAGGCTGGTTTCAGGGGATTATCAATGCTTCTCTGAGTGAGGATGTCTTCCCGGCCGCCTTGAAAGAGGCGGTGGTGAGGCCTCTCCTCAAGAAGCCTTCCCTGGACCCAGCTATATTAGCTAATTACCATCCAGTCTCCAACCTTTGCTTCGCGGCAAAGGTTGTTGAGAGTGTGGTGGTGCGACAGCTCCCTCGATACCTGGATGAAGCTGTCTATCTGGATCCGTGCCAGTCAGGTTTCAGGGTGGGATACAGCACGGAAATGGCATTGATTGTATTGGTTAATGATCTCTGGAGGGCTCGGGACAGGGAATGTTCCTCAGTCCTGGTCCTCCTCAATCTCTCAGCGGCTTTTGATACCATCAATCATGGTATCATGCTGCGTCAGTTGGGGGGATTAGGAGTAGGAGGCACAGTGATGTGGTGGTTCTCCTGCTTTCTCTCTGACCATACGCAGTCTGTGTTGATGGAGGGACAGTGGTCGACCTCAAGGCACCTTACTTGTGGGGTGCCGCAAGGGTCAGTCCTCTCGCTCTTCCTGTTCAACATTTATGTGAAGCCGCTGGGTGAGAACATCTGTGGTTTTGGGGTGAAGTGTCAACTGTATGCTGATGACACGCAGTTGTACATTTCTACCCTGGACCACCCCATTGATGCCCTTGACATGATGTCCTGTTGCCTGGAAGCCGTACGGATCTGGATGGGGAGGAACAGGCTCAGACTCAATCCCTCCAAGACAGAATGGCTATGGTTTCCGGCACCCCGATATAGCCAGTTGACACCATCGCTGGCTATTGGGGATGAGATCTTAAACCCCCCCCCTCAGAGAGGGCTCGCAACTTGGGCGTCCTCCTGGGCACACAGCTGTCTTTAGACGATCATATGACAGCCGTGGCCAGGGGCTTTCTATCAGGTTCGCCTGATTTCCCAGTTGCGTCCCTTTCAGGATTGGGATGCCTTACGCACAGTCACTCACACCCTTGTCATTTCCCGTCTGGACTATTGTAACACTCTCTACATGGGGCTCCCCTTGAGGAGCACCCGGAGGCTCCAACTGGTCCAGAATGTGCCCGCGCGAGTGGTCTTCCGGGTGTGTTTCAAGGTGATAGTCACCGGCTTCAAAGCACTCCATGGCTTAGGACCGGGATACTTACAGGATCGCCTTCTGCCACCGAATATCTGCCACCGTCCGATACGCTCTCACAGAGAGGGCCTCCTCAGGATGCTGTCAGCCAGACAGTGTCGGCTGGCGACCCCCAGGGGGAGAGCCTTCTCTGTGGGGGCTCCTGCCCTATGGAATGTACTGTCCCCCAGATATAAGAAGGATTCCCGACCTCCGCGCCTTCCATCAGGCTCTGAAGACTCTTTTGTTCCACCAAGCCAGCCTGACCGAATAGATAAATTTTAAATGGGTTTTAATTGGTTTTAAAGGGGTTTTAGCAAGGGGTTTTAAATAACGGCCAAACTACTTTAAATTTATTTTAATAGTTTTAATTTTTGTGTTGGGTTGTTTTAATATGGCTGTAAACCGCCCTGAGTCCTTTGGGAGAAGGGCGGTATAGAAATACAATAAATCAATCAAAGGAGCCTGGATAGCTCAGCAGACTAATGCATTGTAATTTAACTCCAGCTGTCTGCAATTAGTAAGTTTGAATCTCACCAGGCTCAAGGTTGACTCAGCCTTCCATCCTTTCTAAGGTAGGTAAATTGAGGAACCAGTTTGTGGGGGCAATAAGCTGACTTTGTAAAATATACAAAAGTATGAAGGCTGTTGCTTAACGCATTGTAAGCCACCCTGAGTCTCTAGAGAAGGGTGGCATATAAATCAAAAAAATTTTTAAAAACCATTCAATCACTAGAACCTTAAGAAATATTGATTTAATTGCCCAAACTCAAATAAACCTTCCTTAGACCTGATGGGGTCCATTCATCAGTAAAGCAATGAAAACAACAACCTTTTCTGCATACAATTATGAATCACAAAGTGAATTGGTCACCTCACTCAAGGATCTCCAAAAAGCAAGACCTTTTTGTTGAAGTTTTTCCAACATGAAAATGTATTTAAACTGTAGGAAAGCTAGATAATTAATGGGCAGAAGGGCTTTCTTAAGTTGTGGCTGGGATTGTACAGAAGGTATTTAAAAACGAATTTAGCCTTCTAGCCCCTCTTCTGATCACCAGTATGTGAGGAATTCCACAGGTGAGCCTGGAAAAGTAGAACAAGTACTGTAATATAGAAGGTTCCAAATGGTGCTTTAACTTTGCAGAGGTAAACTCCTATTTTGGAGAAGTGCAAGGCAGAGAAAGTCACCTGCATTTTTTTTTAAAAAAAAATCCCTGTTCTTATTCATTTGATTGAATCTGTATTCAGAATTCTTTCAAAGGAGAAACAAAATTCCCAGATTTTCAGGGAAGGTGTATTCTTGCACTTACTTAGTTACAGAGGGACATGTCCATGTTTTGGGGGACGTGAATGTTCTTCCTTTCAATGCTTTTTCTTTCAAATGTCTTTCCTTCCTTCGCAGCCCTTCCTTCCTTTCCTTCCTTCCTTAAGAGCAATGAAGTCTACTAAATGAAACTGTAATCCCGTTCTACAACATATCAAATGATTTTAGAAGAGTGAAATTGCTGGAGTTGCTATTGTCCAGATTTGGAAGAAAAGGGACTCAGAGAGAGAAGCAGATACTGGAGGAGGGAAGAGCGTCAGGAGGGAGAAATTTTGGGGGGTAGGAAATGGGGAAGTGAGCCCATAAGAAGTATATTTTGTCCTACCAGGGCTTGAATTGCACCGTGGGTACAACAGCAGAGAAACAGATGGAATGCGGTACAACCATTTGGTACAACCACCAGTGTGGTCTGCATTCTTTCTAATAACAGGCTGAGCCAAGGATGTAAATTCTAGACAAAACATTGGGGTATGCAAGCCCCCCAAGGAAACAGTGAAAGTTCCTTTGGGTAGATAGAAAAACCAGATAATAGGTTGCTTGACACAGCTGGAGTCGAGTAGGGCCTCCCCTTCTAGAAATTGACACTAACAAATTTGTCTTTCTCAAAGGAGGGGAGAGCTAAATGGGGTCACTCTGGGTGTGGGGTGATTTTTGCAAGGTTTTCCATGCCTTCCATCTAGCTCAATTTTTTTAATTAAAATGAAAAACAATAATAAGGAACCCGTTTGGCTTGTCTGTGGACTATATCCAACAGCATTCTTTGCAGATTTGGGTAGAAATCACCAGAGTTGTATTTAAACTTCTGTTGCTTTTGCAGGGTTATTTTGGGGAGGTTGGAATTTGCAATGAAGAAACATCCTTTTTTCTCTCCATCTGATGGTTTCATCTGTCTCTTTTCAGGTCACTGTGGCTGGAAGCAGCAGCTTTTGTGCGGCTGGCAGTGGGGAGAATTTAAAAAGGCAAGTATGCTTAACAATGCTTCATGGTAAGCATTGCATTTTGATCGGTTTGCATAAAAAAGCAACAGAATGGATTTATTTCCATCCCAATTGGTGAACAAAAAAAGCAGGCTAGCTTGTACCTGGAACTGATGAGGAACACACATATTTTTTTTTTATTTGATTTATATGCCGCCCTTCTCCGGAGACTCAGGGCGGCTTACAATGCATTAAGCAATAGCCTTCATACTTTTGTATATATTTTTATACAAAGTCAGCTTATTGCCCCCACAAACTGGGTCCTCAATATTGATATATCATGGGATGGATTATTAGAAACTCTGTGTGTTTGATGTATCTGAATGATAACAGGATCTCTTGTAGAAGCTTGTTTTGGGGAAACTATGATTTAGATCATCTGCCTCCATATTCACACAAATATACACATCATAACACACTCATAAAACAATACATACAGGGGGGCGGAAGGTGGACAGGTAATGTTCACATGAGACATGGGTGTTGGTGTAAGGAAAGTTAATGTATAAGGTCTATTAGAATGGAACATTCTCAAAATGTGAAGCTCCTATGATCGAATGAAAGAAGCAATTTGAAGAGTATTATGACTCCAGGAAGAAATCTGTTCCTGTGGCTTTGAACAATTTAACTGATTAGTTTTTAAAAGGCATGATGCTTTTAAAAAACATACAAAAGTGCTCCCTCTGATGACTGTTTTACAGAAAATGCAGTTTCCCTTGGATATTGGAATTTAGTTTCTTGCTCTCTCATCACTAGGACAGCTTTTTCGATTATTAATCCAGATCTGCTAGTAGATGAGCGTATACATTGTCTCCTTCTTGTCCTCTTTATTCTTCCTTTTTACTTACTCACTCTCACTTATTCACTTCCTAGCCCTCTTCTCACAACTTTTCACAAAACCCACATCTGTACATGAAAAACAAATATGGAAGAATGTCCTTCATCCCAAATTCCATGCATTGTGAATGCATGGAGACCAAGGCAGAGCTATTTGTCCCACTCCATATCTTCAATCTATCTATACTCTGTGAAAAAGAATGCTGCTGCCCTGCAGGATCAGATCAAAGATTTATTCCACCCTGTTTCCCTACAGTGATCAGCCAGATGTTCCTAGGAAGCTCATCAAAGCAACCTCAGGGCAAACCCCCAATTCTCCCGTTATTCACCAGGCAACTGCTATGCTCCTTGAGATGACTCTTAGCCATTCACAGCTCCTCTTTTAAGGCATTGCTATAGTCCAAACAGGATGTTAATGGAGCATGGTTAATGATGTAGAGGGCAGGACTATCTTGGAAGGTCACAGCTGGTACTCCATCTAAAACTGATGAAATGTTATTGTACGAGTAAGCTAGTCCAGGTGGAAGGTGACCTAATCCAGAAGTGTGCAACCTCTGGCCCTTAGCCTGATTTCATGCAATCCTCAGCTTAATTTCAAAAGCCCTTTGCAAGCAATCAGTTCAGACCTCTGCTAAGACCTGTTTTTCCTTTTCCTGAAAACCAGCCGCTGAGGAGAAAGAAATGGACAACAGAAGGAGAATTAGAGAAAGGCATTTCACTGTGAAAATTAAAAAAAAAGTGTCTGGAAAAAAAACTACTTTTAATTTTAACTCCAGTCACTGCTTACCACCATTGTCCTCAAAAAGATTACTTCTGAGGGAAAGCAGTCCGTAAATCTCCTGGGTGAAAAGTAAGATAAAAATGTCATAAAGGAATGAATGAAAATAACATTAATGATCAAAGTATTGCATACTAGCCTTGTAGGATTCATTAGAAGCCCATTGCAGCTGATCAGAGCTAAAATGGTGGTTAGGTTGCTCTTTAAGAAGATGGGAAAGACAATAGGGAGTTTCTTTATTCCAGTTGCTGTGTTGTGAAAATTTCCATGTTGTTCCAAAGTACCCTGGTGTAACTTGGACCAGTAATAGTGATAACTTGAGCAGAGACTAATGCTCAATGGACTGTTTGGAAAAGTTGACTTAGAATCTGCTCCAAGAACAAGGAGGTGTTTCCAACAGCCTTTGGTCAACATTACATATATATATATATATTTCTGTAATGAAAAATCAGTAGACCAAGTATGTTAGATGTCTTCATTGCTGATCTCTCTGTATAGTTTTGTTAGGCTGTTGTAAAAACTATGAAGAAGTGTGACTGTTGCACACCCCAAATTGGTTGGTTTGTTTTTCTCCAGAAGGTTAATTCCAAAGAACATTGTTTGGCAGTTGTTGTTTTTCCCAATTATGATTCTGATTCAGTACTTTGCAAGAATGACCAGGACATTCAAGGGCTTCTGTACAAAAGGTTGTTGAATTAAAATCTGCATCGTCTTCTTCAGCCCTGATAAATAAATTCTCTTTGCTATTTGTATTTAGATGGAACTCAATATTGGGAAAAGGGTCTCTTGCTTATTTTTCTTGTCTGGCAGCCTGTGCAATGTCAGAAGACTAAAAATAATAAGAGAGAGAACAATTCTAGCAGAGTGTCCTTCTGGGGCAATGGAAAATGTTAAGATGATAGCTAGAGGCAACTTTTAAGCACTGCTGGGAGCATTATAAACATACACCCCCAACCATTTGCTAGAAACAGACACAAAACCTGCACCTCCAAATCTTGATAACTAAATTACCAAGACACAGAGGCACATGATTCTGGTGTGTTTTAGGACAGAACAAAGTTTGAACAAGGTTTATCAGCCTCTGTTAATAAATAAATCTAAAATTGCACACCACCACCAGAAAAATATATTTTTCCCAAGGAAAATCCTGTTCCCCATTCATACTAGTGATATCACTAATCTTCCCAGGATATTGTAGTCTTCCAGAATTAGGACAACACATGAGTTTACGCATTGGTGCTCTGGGTTTGAAATACCTCCCAATCAATGCATTCCCAGGATCCTGATTTGTCTTACCTTCTGGAATAACTTTTATTTTTCTCATCACCATGTAGATGAAGAATGGTTGCAGGAATTGAGTATGTCTCAATCTATGAAAAAAAGGAGTAGGGATGACATGATAGCAGTCTTCCAATATCTAAGGGGTTGCCACAAAGAAGAGAGGGTCAACCTGTTCTCCAAAGTACCTGAAGGCACAACAAGAAGCAGTGGGTGGAAACTAATCAAGGAGAGAAGCAACTTAGAGTTTAAAAAAAATTCCTGACAGTTATTAGAACAATTAACTAGAGGAACGGCTTGCATGGGTGATTTAGTGAACTCAAAGATTGAAGAAACAGAGAGAGACAGAGAGACAGGTTCCTTCCTCATCTGATAAATGTGAGCCACTGGGGACATTCCTCAAGATTAGACCCATTAATATAGAGGCAGCATGAATGCACATGTATTCATTTGAAAGTAAGTCCCATGCATTCATAGGGGTATTTGTTAATGTTTGTAGGCATAAGCACACCAGCAAGAACAATTCTGTCTATGTTAGTTAGTTAGTTTATTAGATTTATATACCGCCCTTCTCCCAAAGGATTCGGGGTGGTGTACAGCCATAATAAAACCATACACCATAAAACATTTAAAACCCAATTAAAACTGAATTAAACAAATTTGGCTCTCTCCATTAAAACCCGTACTTTAAAATGCCCCACCCAAATTTTATTTTATTCAGCCATGCCATCCTGCTGAAATAACAGGGTCTTAAGGGCCCGGCAAAAGGTACGGAGATCGGGAATTATGCGTATCCCAGGGGTAATGTGTGTGTGTCTGTCTAGTAATCTTCAGTTTTTCAAATAGAAAGACTAATTTTGGTTGGGAGAGCCAGTTTGATAGAGTGGTTAAAGACACTAGATAGAAACTGGAACACCGTAAGTTCTAAACTTGCCAACTGCCAACTTGCCAACTTTGGGCCCTAGTGAAAATAATAACTTCCAAAAATCTTGCAAAGAAAACTGCCAATACACCACAGAGTTTCAGAAGCCAAGGCTGGGCTTCCATCTTTTTTGTGCCACAGACTGACTGAAGTCTTTGGAAGTGGATTGACATATCAGGCAAATAAATATTAAATAAACAAAAAAATAAATAAATGTGGGATATTATTGACCAGCTAAGTAGCAATGTGTCCCCTGAAATGCCTGGCAGATGGGGAATTAACTGGGATCAATTTTGGGGCTCCTTTACATCGCTAAATGGATCTGGGAGGTCTCAACCAAGCAGTTTTTGTATAAGCTCCATAGAAAGTGGTGAATTTCGCCATCAAAATGCAGGCAACCAGGCAAAGGAAAGAATGAAATATTCAGCCGCTATTTACAGAATTGATTTGAAGATCAAGAAGTTACGAGCAAGCTAGATGAAAAGGATTAAGTCGGAAGCGTGAATGGAAGCATGCCATGGTGCAGAATTAAATTGGCATTTCAGCTGCTCAATACTTTATGAACAAGGAGAAAGAGAGGCAGGCCTGCTGATACAGCCATGCTTTTCAAAGGAGGAAGCAATCTTTCTTTCCAGTGGGGAGGCATGAGGAGCCTTTCCCCACTGCCAGCAACCACCTCCTCCTCCATCTACCTCCTTGGGTCTAGCTCTTTTCCCTCGCGTCTTGACAATATGCAAGGAAGTGACATTCTGACCCTCGCTTCGTAACCTTTCCCCATCAGCATAACCTAGGGGAAATGAAGGCTTTGAGTGATGGAAGCAAGAGAGGCAAACCCCTTGCTTTTTATTGCCTTTGGTGGTCAACAGAGTCCAATCTTTAGCCACCTCTGCATTTGTGATCAGATGAAGGGCATGGCTGTGCTGCCTTAGCCTAGCTCTCCCCACCACTAGGCTAGTGTTTTTGCTCCTTAATAGAGGGAGATTTAGAAATATAGGAAGCTGCCCAATAGCTGGTTCAGATACCCATGTTTTGATAAACTATAATGTGGTTTATTTAGACTTGGCTTAGATGGTTATGTGATTTCAAGAGCTGTTTGGTGTACTGGGGCAATGGGGGCATGGGAGAATGTGTGAAACTAAGAATATTTGTTCATCTACATCAGAGGTGTCCAACCTTGGCCACTTTAAAACTTGTGGACTTCAATTTCCAGAAGCTGGAAAATTTGGGAGTTGAAGTCCACAGGTCTTAAATCTGGTTGCACACCCCTACTCTAGATAAATATTGCTTGCTTTCTCTATACCTAATAGTAGGGCCAGCCCTCTAATAGGAATTTGGAAGAAAAAAGAAGATCATGAGTAAATTTATGATTTTAACCAGGACTACTTGAGAATGGCATGCTCTTCAAATAAGTGCATTTCTCAAGCATCTCTGAGTCATCCTTTATTTTCTTTTGAGTGATTCAGCAGCATATATTCCAACTGAGTCTCTTTTAAAAATGCTGCTGCTTCATGAAGTCATGCCATTAATCAAGAGAAACTGAAACAAAATGGGCAGGAGGATCAGTTTTATGCTACTGCTTTAGTAGATGAACCGAGTACAGGGTAGGCGATTAGATTAGTCTTCATGAGCAGCTAAAAGAGAAAGAAAAAAATAGTTTCTGTTGTCTGTTCCATCTGCTTTTTTATGGTTTTTATTATCTTACTAATCATGAGTAAGCAGGGTCTTTCAGATCACATGGACTCCTTGAAGTTAGGTTATGCCACACTATGTATGGATTCTAGATTAGCCATAAAAAGGAAAAATAAAACTAGCTAGACTGAGTAGATGTCCTTGTTTATTCCTGATATCTTTCAGTTGTCTTCATTCAAGGGCTCCTTACACTAGCTAGAGCTCAGAAGTGATTCAGTCCTGATTCTCACAGGCATAAAAGGTCTGTGATAGAAACCTAAAGGTAATTGGAGCAGAATTTCATGGTCATTTCTTTAAAAAAACCAAGTGAATCAAGAGATGGAAAACTTGTGGGATTCCTGATACGGTTGAAATGTAGCATGGTGGATGTTCATCTAATTCATCTGGGTGGCAGCTGCCCCCCCTCTCCCCCATTCCTGGTTTAGCCTGAAAGGCATTCAAGGTTATGAGAGCCAAGTATGAACATCTCCAAGATTTAAAGGATTGTCATTTCCTTTGCTCAGAAAGTTCCTTAAAGATGATCTGGGAAGAGAAAAGGGAATGAGAGCAGAAATCCTAACTTTTGCCTTTTTCTTTAAAATGTTTATCCATCTTTTACAAACTGGCATTTGATGGGGCTATATGAATGTTTGTTGATGTTTATCTGAAGAGGGTCTCATAGAATGATAGATGAGTGCTTTTGTTGTCATCTTTAATGCATGGGAACTGCTTTCCTGTAATGTTGTTCCCTCAAGATGTCATGGTCTAGCCTTTTCTGAGGCCACTGTGCATCCAGATGCATAAATAAGCCAATTTCAAGGACATACAAGTTGTATGTTTTGATTGAAAGCACAGTAGCCCATTTTAACAGAAGAAAGAAGTCAGTAGCTACATGGAAGGCTGACTGTGAGGGTCACGGGATAAGAAGGTCATGGAACTCCAGAAGAATCTGGCTCATAATTAGCCCATAAGTAGGGACTTCATATGCCAACATTCCAGTTTGTATCCCTGATTGTAGAACTAATCCATCCAATTTGCTCTTCTTTGGTCTTTAGCTACTGGGATTAGGGATGGTTTTTATCCCCTCTTAATGCTATAAGGATCCAGCCCAGCTCCATTTAGTCCTTGGTGAATTTTTCCAATGCTCAACATGTGTATTTTTGCTGCAGATACATCCCTGGAACTGCATGAAATCTGTGACAGCTTTACTCCATTATTTCAAGATTCATAGCTGTAGGTCCCCAGTGAGAGAGAGCTGTCCAAATCTTTCCAGCAAACAGAATGCTGTTCCTGGCATATTTACTGCAGCAAAGCGAATTTGTGTCCCAGAGATAAATAGAGTGTTATCAGCAACAGCTGTCTCTCATTTTTATTTGTTTTTATATTTAACTATAGGTTCAATTCTCTCTCTCTTTAAAAAAAAAAACCAGAACTGTAAATCCTATGACAGGCGGCCCTGAGATTTAGTAGCTCAGGTTGCTTCGGGGCTGTGATTTAGGAATGCATTTATGGTTCACAAGACAATTATCTAACGTGCCATAGTGCCACCCTCTGGAGTATGCAAAAAAATCAGAATGAAGGGAGAAGTCACATTTCATTCCTAATACAGCTGAAATTGCCATTTGTTTGCCCTGGGCAGTGCCTATCTCGGTATGTCTTCTTTCTCTTTTCTCCTCTAAATAGTTTGGGAAATTAAGTTCACCTGTCTTCTTACCGAAGCACTCAAAACTTAATCTTAGTTAAAGACTGGACTAAAATAGGATGCAGAGCAGAATTTTTACTGGTATTTGGCTTCCTAATTTGGATCCATCCAATTCAGGGACTTCTTATACTATCTGGAGCTCAGAAGTGATTCCATTTTAATTCTCACAGGTGTAAAAGCTCTGAGTTAGAAATCTAAGACTGTTGGAGCAGAATTTCCTTTGAGATGGAAATCAGTGGAAGCAAAGCATAAATAGGCAGGTGAAAACAGAGTAGAAGAGGAATGTTCATTTGCATGTTCATTTGCAAGAGCCAATGTGACACAGTGGTTAGAGTGCAGCACCGCAGGCTACTTCAGCTGACTGCTTGCTGCAGTTCGGCAGTTCAAATCTTACCAGCTCAAGGTTGACTCAGCCTTCCATCCTTTCAAGGTTGGTAAAATGAGGACCCAGATTGTTGGGGGCAATATGCTGACTCTGTATAACTGCTTAGTAAAAACATTATGAAGCGGTATATAGGTCTAAGTGCTCTTGCTCTTGCCATATTGACTATATTTCATTCTTTGTGAAAGCCATTTTGTATATAGGTACCTGTGTCTACCATCCCCTAACCTCATATGGGGTGAGTATGAGAGAGATGTTGTTCCTAAAACATTTTTTAAGAAAATAAATTGTATAACCCCAGGAAGATCTGCATATTTTCCTCTCCTCTCTCATCTGAGACTACAGTCCTGTTTTATAATCACTACTAGAATGTTTTGCCCTGAGTAGGAAGTTTTAATAAAAGGGAAAATCAAGGATCTTAACATGCAGTCTTTATTCATTGGAATGATAGTGTGTCAAATACTTTCCAGGTGTTGCATCTCCCAACCTTAAATGCTGCCTCCTAAAATTATCACTGAATTGTTTTTGTCACAGAAGAGAGAAATTAATCAGTAGAGGTGGAGCAATTACACTCATATTCATTCATCAAATTGATGTATTTGTCCCACCCGAGTCAACCCAGGTTTAAGAGCACATCCTCAACATGTCACTCCAGGCTCAAGTACAGCCCATATTCTCCCCAACCTTGTTGGGTTTTGTTTTTTTACAGCAAGTAAATGGGCAGGTAGAGTATGAATTTTTCCATTTAACTTTTGTCAGAAATTGAATCATTTTATTGATCTTGGCTGTTTTGATTACTTTGTGAAGTCATTTTTAAAACATAGGGTATGGAATCCATTCAGAGTTATTAAAGATTGAAGCAGCCCAGAAGCCCAGAAAATAAATAAGCAAGCAAGCAAGCCTGTAGATCTCTGCTAAAGAATAGAAAAAATAGTCTTCACAACTTCATGTCCAGCTTCTCTGGAAATCAACCCTCAAAATTCAATTCAAGCCAAGCTGGTTAAAAATTCTATTAAGTAGCAGTCCAAACATTTGAAGCTGCCTGGTTTGGAGGAAGCTGCTGTAATCTGTAAGGAAATTAAGAAACCAGATTCTTCTTCTGTCCCCTGTTGTCCTTCCCTTGGTCCCATTTTCACTTTCTTTATTTAAAAACATCTTTATTACGTTTTACTTTCACTTCCGAGTGAAACTTTCCAAGTGACCTTTAACTTTCTACACTCAGGAATCAATACTTTTGATAGAATTATAGAGTAAGAAGCCCAAATTGTGTCTTTGGGTGAACGGAAAGAATATCCTCCTTTCTCTTTCACTGTTATATAACACAATGTTTTTGTTTCTAATTATTATTCTTAGTATGCTAATCTTCACTCTTTGTTCAGTGGCCCCATGTTTGCTTTGTTTGTTGATGCACTGAGTTGGCTGTTCAAGGGAGAATGGTTTTTTAAAATATTTATATCATTGCAGCATCTGTACAAAATGTTATTATAAATTAGCATGCAAGAACACTTTGAAAAGATTCCTATAAATCAACTTACTTGGAACACATTTTAAAGAATAATAATTAAAATTGGTAATAGTCAAAGACTATTGACTATTGGAAAAACCATGACATTATAGCTAAAAGACTTAGGAAAACCAAAATGTTTAAACTTGTTTCCTAAGTTTTGAACAATTTATATTCCAGGTGTTTTCTGGACAAAGAATCCTGATTTTCATTTGATGAGAAATATGTATCTGATGCCTAGCCAAGTAGCATTTTTACTTCCTTCAGTTTATGTTGTTTGTTTGTTTGTTTGTTTGTTTCATATGGCATTATTTTGAAGACTGACAACATCAATTGTAGCATTAAGTCAAATGCTCCTATACAGGAGCCTGGATAACTCAACAGACTAAAAAGCCTGTTATTAACATTCAGCTGTCTGCAATTATTGCAAGTTCGAATCTCACCAGCCTCAAGGTTGACTCAGCCTTCCATCCTTTCTAAGGTAGGTAAATTGAGGACCCAGTTTGTGGGGGCAATAAGCTGACTTTGTATAAATATACAAAAGTATGAAGGCTATTGCTTAACGCATTGTAAGCCGCCCTGAGTCTCCGGAGAAGGGCGGCATATAAATCAATTTTTTTAAAAAAAATGGTATTACTCCATTACCCTCCTGTAACTGAGAGAAATGTATCTTTGAAACTCATCATTTCTTCTTTCATTACAGAATTTGTTTTCCAAGCAAGAAAGTTGAATATGCATTGCCATTATTATTTTTTTAAATGCAATTAAGTATCCAGATTCTAACATTTAGAATTTGGATTTTAAAATCTTAAAATATTTTCTTAACGTATTTTACCTTATTAATATTTTACCGTAAGAGGCTTTTCTAATGCTGCATTCTGCTTCATAGCTCAGATCTTTAAGGTCAATTTTAGAGAGGGAAATTGTAGGAGAAAGAGAGGAGGAGTTAAAAAAGGGATCAGCCTAGAAACCCTAAGTAGCCATAAGTAAACTAAATCCAGCCCTAATGCTAATCATTAGTTAAGGAGACTCCTGTGCTACAGGCATGACTAGCAATAAGCCAGTTTAATTGAACCTTCATGTGTAGATCTAATCTTTCATACCTGACAGGAGTGGAATGATAAGCTGATCATGGAAAATCTCAGTTAATGTTTTAGCATCCACATTTGCCATAGTTTGATGGATCCCTTTTTTAAATCAAGGTTCTAATATAGCTCTTTGCTAAATCTGTTTCCTTGGAAGTAACCCCTCATTGTTCAGTAAGACTTCCCTATAAGGAGCACTGAGTTGTCACCTGTTAATAACTGTTAACTTTGTCCAAAGTTGTGCAGACTTAGAGCCAGGAATTTCTTAGTGCTACATTGACTGGAGATGAATTAAACTCTAAAGAATTTTAGGTCTGGTAACAATAAAATCAGATAGATAGATGATAGATAGATAGATAGATAGATAGATAGATAGATAGATAGATAGATAGATAGATAGATAGATAGATAGATAGATAATAACTATCCATGCTCCACACATATACCTCTTCTTTTTGCATTGTCAATTTTAATAGTGCTATTAAGATAGTGGTTATTTACTTTTTATCCAGATGTTGTTGGCAGAACAAATGGGAAACTGGTGTATAAAATCTTTTTTAGGAACGCAGGTTCCCTAACATGTTCTACAGTCTTTTGTCTTCTTCCAAATTAAAAGTTGTCCTAACTGGGTTAGTTCCATTGAAGCAGAGAAAGTAGCATTCATATCTATTGTTGTAATAGGTTTTATCAACATTCCCCAATCTGCTGTCTTTCATATATGTTGAACTTTAATTCCCCAAAGAACATTCTGGCTTGAACTTCTGGGAGTTGAAGTCTAGCATGGTTGGAAGTCAACAGATAGAGAAGATTGGAATGAATACCAAGTGTTACTATATCAATGAAAGAATGTTGAAGTCTTGTTTTGCCTGGAAGGGGTCCCTTCAAGCTTTACAATTAGATCTGCTTTATTTTTCGGGTGGGTTGGTGGGTGTGCTGTTAATTGCTGTATTGGAGGACACACCTCTCAAGTGCTCACAGGGCAATTAACATGATACAGTATTAACTCATTGCTGCTCTGAGGAAGACAGTGTCATTTTAATAGGATACTAATTGGCCCAATGGGTTTTGTATCAACAGTATATAATGAAGACTTCTTTAATGAGCAGATTGTTGGGGGGGTGCAGTTTTCAAAATTCACTTTATTGATAGAAATCAAATTCATTCCTACATAATAAAAATTTCCTAAAAGTTATGAAAACTTCAGTATGCAGTAAGCTCTGGTGTAGGTCTAAGTGCTGTATGTATGTATGTATGTATGTATGTATGTATGTATGTATGTATATAGTAATAACACACTTAATATTGCTTTATACCACTTGCTGGTCGTTTATAGTCAGCATATTGCCCCCAACAATCCGAGTCCTCATTTTACCAATCTTAGGAGGATGGAAGGCTGAGTTAAGCTTGAGCCAGTCAGGATCGAACTCCAGACTGTGGGCAGAGTTATCCTGCAATATGCATTCTAACCACTGCACCACCGGGGCTCCTGGTATAGTGTGTGTGTGTGTGCGTGCGTGTGCGTGTGTGTGTGTGATATCTGCATATTGTATACATATAGTGAACACACACATAGCACCTTTGAACTTAGAGAAAAGAAGAGTTTGAAAAATATCTTGTGAGACTAATGCGATTAGCAGTAAATATGGTTAAAATTAACCATCCCATTCTTATTTTTCTGTTTAGGTTCTGGGCTCATCAGTGGGACTATTTAAAAATAATGAACCTCTAAGTATCTTTGATAAAGGAAGAAATACTCCAACTTCTGCTAAAATTAAATTTTGCATCAGCAAGGGTAGATAACTTAAACTCAGTCTGATGGGAATAATCTCTAGAGTTTTGGTACCTTAGCTATTAATTAAAACAGGCCTTCGAAACCACGGAAGGTTCTCCTCTCTTGATGAAAGAAATGAATCCTGATATTTTATCCCATCATCATTCTGGCAAAAGAAAAAGATGCATAATTGGGTTTTTCTTTTAGATCTTTGCATCCGGAAATGCCTCTTAGTGAATATCAAATGACATGAACATTGTGCTGTTTATAGTGGATTTATAACCCTAATGTTAAGTGGTACACCTTTGGAATTGTTAGGAGAAACGGCTGCACCTAAATATTAAATTATGCTTCCTTGTTTTATGCAGAGAATGAAACTCATGAAACACAAGCCCTCACACACAACATGTATGTATATGTGAGATTGATGATGATGATGATGATGATGATAGATAAATGATAGATGATAGATGAGAGAGAGAGAGAGAGAGAGAGAGAGAGAGAGAGAGAGAGAGATGATAGATGATAGATAAGTAGAGAGAGAAATAATGTGTGTGTATATATAAATACATATACAGTATGCATTTGTACACATATCTATAAGCATCTGAGTTTTCCTAAAGCAACAATGAAAAATAATATATTCCATGATTTGTTTAGGGCTGTTATTGTCATCAATTTACTGATGTTTGAATTAAGGAGTGTTTTCTTTAAGGAGTGCTTTAAAAAATCGGAGTTGTGTAATTGCAATAGAGGAAAAAGTACTCCTCCTATAGAATAATTATTTTTCAAAAAGCATATATTCTCCTGGTATCTTCCAAAGGTGTTCCCGGGATTTGCATTAAAACATTTTTCTTACATATCAGGAAGATACCAGAATTGGAAAATGTATAAATGCTAGACCAATATAAATTTAGGAAACATAAGTCTGGTATGGAAAGATGACTTGAATGAATATGCTAATAAAGTCCTCTCCTCTCCTTTCTCCTTTCTTTTATAACAATTGAACTTTCTTCTGTCAATAGGTCCTAGATGTGAATCAATCCCATGATGCAACATGTCTCCCCAGCGCCATCTCTGACAATGATGGCCACACAGACTGTACCCCCTCCCCCTTATCAAGAACCCCAACAGGTGAGTATTCCTTTTGCAAGCACACCATTCTGTTTTGCAACATTTATAGGCATGCTACAGTATTGCAGAGAGCAAGAGAAAAGCAAGAAGGGGCAGGGTAAATTTTTAATCGTTCCAACCACATCTTTTTCCACACTTCCATCTGTATATTACAACCAAAAATATTATCCCACTTTATCTTTCACATTCTTCTTCCCTTTTAAATTTCAATACAAGGTTATACATTGTAGCAATTGCATGTTCATCAATGCTACACAATTCTTCTTTAAACTCAGTCTTACAATGTTCAGAACCATAAATTATTTTGTCTTTTATGAATCTGTGTAGATAGGAGAACCATTGACAATTGTATCCCTCTGCTACCAATTCTTCTCTTGATTTTATTTTACTTTCCCCTTGAGAAAACCTGGAATTCTGGGTGCATTTTCTTTCTAGACATCAACAGTAGAACTTACAGGATTTGGAAGGGAACAGCTTTGGAAGAGGGATGTTGTATAAATTCGCCAGCTCTTCTATTTCTCTGTTAATGTTTCCCTTGGAGAACTGTAGAAGATTTAAGGTCTATAAAAAAGAAGTGATGTCTCTCTGTAGCTCATGCCTATAGCATACCAGAAGACCCTTGGGCCACTAACATCTGCCCACTGATATTTTAACATCAGTTGGTGATGATAGTTATTGTTGTTGAGGCTAAGAAAAGATTGTCATAATTCTGAGTTCTTTTCAAGATAAGAATTTTTAGATATTGATAGAATGACTGCCAGGAGGGAAAAAAGTCCCCTTCATTTTTAATACCAGTTGTCATATTTTTTAAACAGAGTGGGTTTCATTTAAAAAATTGTCCAAAGGAAAAGAGTACAGGTAGTCCTTGATTTACAACAGTTCATTTAGGGACTGTTCGAAGTTACTACGACACTGAAAAAAGTGATTTATGACCGTTTTTCACACTTACAACTGTTGCAGTGATCAAATTCAGACACTTGGCAACTGACTCATTACTTATGATGGTTGCAGTGTCCCAGGGTCATGTGATCCCCTTTTGCAACTTCTGACAAGCAAAGTCAATGGGGAAGCCAGATTCACTTAACAACCGTGTTACTAACTTAACAGCTGCAGAGATTCACTTAACAATTGTGGCGAGAAAGGTTGTAAAATTCACTTTACAATGGTCTCACTTAGCAACATAAATGTTATGCTCAATTGTGGTCCTAAGTCAAGGGCTACCTGTATTTCTGATAAATCATTCCATGTGGTGTAGGGCAGGGGTCTCCAACCTTGGCAACTTTAAGATTTGTGGACTTCAACTCCCAGAATTCTGAGAATAGAAGTACACAAGTCCACAACTTTTATATCCACAAGTCTTAAAGTTGCCAAGGTTGGAGAACCCTGGCGTAGGGTATTCCTGCATTGATTTAGTTATGAAGGCCTTCCTTGGACAACCCTCTCCAGTGTTCATAACCTCATAACTTTCCATGTTTCCATAACCCCGATAGCTTCCTACTGACTTGTTCACTAGAACAGCTACCCTGATATCTAGGGAAGTCCTGCCCTTGGGCACTTATTTGGAGAAGTTCTTCTCACGAAATAATGTGAATAAAATAACCCACCTATTTCCCTATCTACAAACCTGGTGGTCCATTGACAGGCATTTTTGACCAACCTTAGGTACAACTAAATCTCAAAATGCTAGGACATGTTGAGAGCACTTAAGGAAAAGTTGCTTCTCAGGAATCTAGTTCAGGGGGTAGAAATTACTATACCTTATGGGGTAAAAATGGACCTATTTTGGATTTCTAGAATAAAACTACCAGTAGTTGCCTTGATACTATCAACATTTTTCTTCCTCATTATGCTTTTGTTCCCAGTTCAGTTTGTAGAAATTAGAAGAGAGCAGAAGGAAATCAAGTGGGTTAGACTAAAGGTCTTTATTGGGTTTGGGGCTTCCTATGGTGGCCAAACATAGGGAAGCTACTGAATAAACAGGCGGCAGATATTAGCCTTCACTCATTATTTGTTTATTAGAATTTGTCAAACAAAAATGAGAGCAAGAATAAAAGAATAAAAATACAATGGACCTGGTAGCTCAGCAGACTAAAGCATTGTGATTAACATCAGCTGTCTGCAATTACTGTAAGTTCGAATCTCACCAGGCTCAAGGTTGAGTCAGCCTTCCATCCTTTCTAAGGTAGGTAAATTGAGGACCCAGTTTGTGGGGGCAATAAGCTGACTTTGTATAAATATACAAAAGTATGAAGGCTATTGCTTAACGCAT
This sequence comes from Masticophis lateralis, assembly GCA_030761175.1. Taxonomy (NCBI): domain Eukaryota; kingdom Metazoa; phylum Chordata; class Lepidosauria; order Squamata; family Colubridae; genus Masticophis; species Masticophis lateralis. The sequence goes on along the minus strand of JAUDYJ010000008.1, from coordinate 3,314,642 downwards.
TGTAAGCTGCCCCGAGTCTCCAGAGAAGGGCGGCATATAAATCAATTTTTTTAAAAAAACAAAAAACTATGACAGGGACGATAGGCATGTTAGTGCCCTTATGCACACCCCCTCGACTGACCACTTAAGTATCATAAAAGATCCACGGAAGTCAACATGTGACTTAAACTGAAAATTTCAGCTGAAACAACTGAATCAGATAGAGCATTCCAGACTTTGACAACTCTATTACAGAAATCATATTTTCTACAGTCAAGTTTAGAACAATTTACATTGATCTTAAAGGAGTTGTTAGCGCACATATTATTGCAATTAAAACAAAAAAAGTCATTTACAGGTAAAACATTACTACCTATAATTTTGTATGTAATACCTAGGTCTAACCGCAAGCGACCCAGTTCTAAGTTATCCAAACTGAGAATTTCGAGCCTAGTAGCATAGGGAATTCTATTGTGTACAGAAGAGCGCAATACTTTTCTCGTGAAATACTTCTGAACCCGCTCAATTGTACCGATGTCAGATATATGGTGGGGATTCCAAACAGTTGAACAATATTCTAAGATTGGTCTAACATAAGTTTTATAAGCTCTAATTAGCCATACGTTTCCAGAAAAAAAACTGCGCAAAATTAAATGTACAACTCTTAATGCTTTTTTAGCAACGCTGTTACAGTGAACTTTGGAGCATGGATCGTCAGAGATAAGTACACCTAGGTCCTTGACAAAGTGAGGGTCATCAGCTACTTCAGTGCCACCTAGCTTGTACTTTACATTCTGATTATGTTTACCAATACATAAGACAGAGCATTTATTGATCAAAATTTGAAGTTGCCAAATAGACGATCGTTCAGACACATAGATGAGATCACTTTGCAAAACAACAGAATTATCTGTTGTTTATGGCCCAGTAATATTGTGAGTTACAGCTTTATCCTCCATGAATGCATCTCATTCCTTTTCAAAGCATTATAAATTGTTGTCCTTCACAAACCTTGTGGAAACAAGCTTCATTATTTAGTTATGAGTGTACTGTATACTCTGTTCTTGTGTGAAGTAATATTGCCTCTCCTTCTCATGTAAGCTTTAAGTAATAATGGAGAAAAAGCTGAGCAAATCACATCCAGGATGAAAGACTTATTTTTATATATACATTGTGCTTATGATCCAACTATCATGTTAATTAGAACTAGCAACCAACCTCTGGCTGACCAAATAAAGAATAAAATAATATATCCCATATTTGTTTAACAGGTAAATCCTCCTATTTATGCAGATGAGGACTTCAAGATTGTGTTTTCACAATGAAGCATTGCATTTTTTTTTAATTTTAATTTTTTTTTTTGCATCCAGGATAATTAAATCTGTGGAACTCACTAGGGCAATAGAATTAAATCTGTGTCTCTGCCAAATGTGTGATGATGGGCATTGACTTAGATGACATGAAATGGGATTAGACACATTCATACAGGAGACATCTGTCAAAGGCTATTTATGACAATAGCTACTTGTCTGATATCTTCCATGGTGGTTATTACGGATACAGATTAGACAAAATAAGTAAAATAAAAATATGCTACCTAGAGTCACTTCTGGTGAGATGGGCAACCATATAAAATTGATATTTTTATAAAGAATGGAAAAAGTCAACATACCCCATTGTGCCAGCTGCTGAGGAGCACAAGAGGGAATAAAACTCTTCAGTGGGTAATGGGAACATCTGGAAAAGGATTATGAAAAATAAAGTGGCTTCTTTAGATCGTGTTTACTGAGCTGTGGTGATGCAGTGGTTAGAATGCAGTATTACCAGCAGTTCGATTCTCACCAGCTCAAGGTTGCCTTAGCCTTCCATCCTTCCAAGTTTGGTAAAATGAGGATCCAGATTGTTGGGGACAATATGCTGACTCTGTAAACCACTTAGAGAGAGCTTAAAACATAATGAAGCATTATATAAGTCTGTGCTATTGCTATTTTATTTGGATCTCATGTTAGTTTCTAATTGCAGACCAAGCCAATATTCATAGCCTGATCTTAGCTTATCCGCTCCAACAGGTTAAAAAATGAATTCATTTCTTGCTGTTGTATTATATATTTATAATTAAATTTAGTTTTAAACTCCATCAGAATGTAATCAAGGGTTTTTTTTAACTGCAATAAAGAGGTGGTTCAGCTTTAATTCTTCTTAGAGATTTCAAAATAAATGTGTGTTGTTTGAAGAAAAGGAAATCCTGGGCTTGAATGACCAAGTTTTCATACCAGGGATATTCCATATTTACATAAGCTTTCTGATACTCTTAAGTTAAGGTTTTGTTTTGTTTTGTTTTCTATAAAGCTCCAGCTGCTGAAAGAAGGGGAATTTCAGCTTTCATTTAGAAATAAGGGGGAAAATTGGAAGAGGCACAAATGCGCTGCAAAATAGCTTGCAGTTTGTGTCTTAAAAGTCTCATAAATATAAAGCATTCCTACAGATCATTGTAAAATATTTGCCATCTAACAATGGACATCCTTGTCTTATCAAAATGTCCCTTTCTATCATTTACTAGGTCTGTGTGAGTTCAAAGCTTTGTCTTGAGAAAATTCTTTTCGCCACAAAGACAGGGCTGATTTTCTCATCTCTCTCTCTCCCTTCGATCTTCTTAACGTCTCTGTCTGATCCACAAAGTGACCAACTCAAGGTCACCCATTTAGCTTCATGGATAAAATGAGATTTAGAACTCTAAAATCAGATAAGCCCCAGAGGCACAGATGAAATTTTGAGAAGATGTTGCAGATATTCTCCCAAAATGGCTTCCTTGGGGTTGTCTAGTTATAAAATGGATTCTGCCAATAGGAATAATTCAATCCAACATACTGATTTTACCAGAGGCAATGTTTGATCTTCTGTCTGCCAGCCTCTTTAATTTCCTTCAAGATAGGCTGTCTATCACCTTAGTTTACCTTTGCTTTTTTTTCTTCAGGGCAAATAGGTGCTCTTCCAGATCTTCTCTTTTTATTTTCTAAGAATAGGTATAGTGAGACTTCTCATAAAGAAAAAGAAATACTTTGCAGCATATCCACTTTTCTTCTTTTCTTTAAAAGGGATATTTGAAAATATCAGCAGCAAGACAGGGGAGGCATTGAGGAGCTATAGTGATATCTCTAAGGAGCACATTATTGCACATGTAAGGATAAAGACTTCACTTATCATTTCTGTCATGAGAAATGGTTCCTCTAAGTGGTATCTGCAGGGGGACAAGAACAACAGAATGACTAAAGTTAGGTCACAACACGAGTCCTGCCTCTTTTTTGGGTATGCAACTTGGCATTGCATGTTTGTGAAAGGGATACAGATCCTATAAATGCTGATGGTTCTTTATTATTTTTGGATGATCTGTGTCTTCTTCAACCTCAAGTCCTCAACTAGACGCCTGGAAATTTGAGGATTCTGCACAATATCTTAGCTGTTTCCAGCACTGCACTCTTATGAACAGAGAGCTTTGATGTTGTTCCTGAGATCTGTTGGGCCCATTCTCCCAGCTTAGGAGTCACAACCCTGAGTGTTTCTATTACTGCTGGGAACTCTGTATGTGTCTGTAATACAAATAGTAAAAACTGTGGTGGCAAAGTGTGATTTAATTCATACCATTTTGAATCTTGTTGGATTGCAATGCCCTGGATTGAAAATATTATTTGGTTTAATGGTATAATTCCCTCTTCTCTCAATTTATTACAGTGCTAAGACCAGGACAATTAACAAAACTCTTAGGAAGAAAAGTCCTGACTAAGATAAAACTGGGATAAGTGAGCTGAGCCAATTACCCAGCTCCTAGGATTCCAGGAACTAATTCTGGGCTCTCAGTACAATAAACCTTTTTTTTTTTTCAAGTAGTCTAATCTGTCCTTAGAGGCAGCCATATGCATCTTTGTAGATTAGGAACACTCTAACACAGCTTTCTCCATCCCATCCCTTCTATATATGTTGAATTTCAATTACTGTAAATGTTCATGAAAGTTTTTGCTAGTTTTCTTTCTGGTGAAATGTGTAAACAGAGAGGAAATTCCCAACAGGACTCTAAGGGAGATATTGAGCAAAAATTGAATTGACAGATTCACCCATCGCTTCTGCAAATGTGCACACAGGTGTTGGCACTGAACCAATACTTTAAGTACCTGTACACTTAGAGACTGGATGCAAAATGGATGGAAATTGAACCATACCATTGGATTGCCCTTCATATTATAGGATACGGTGACTGATATTTGCAACACCCTGCCTGATCTAAAATTCTAACATGAAGAAATATGGGCAAGAGGCTGTTGGAGAAAACTGTGTCTAAGCTCTGTGTTTCAGCACAACCCTGAATGCCTCCTTTCCTGTTAATTAAGGCTAAGAGCTTTAAATTGGGGGTTCTTGTTATTTTGGTAGAGCCTAACAGCTTTAGGATTAAGCTTTCTGGCCCTGAATGTTTGGAATCCTTCCATAACAGCTGGGAGAAGTTTGGAGCTGAAGGGATTAGGCTGTTAGCGGAATCAGAAACCTCAAGTGTTACAAAGAATGCAGATTGAGGTTAGTTAAGTGTGAAGAGCCTAATTTAATTCACATTATACTGTGGATTAACAAATCACAGCTGCTGAAAGAACCCCGTGGCTCCTCACTGTGTCAAAACACTTTCATGTCCCAGGAGAAAGTGATCACTGCATCGAATCCATGTTTCCTGGTTGGCCAAAATTGTGCCAAACCACACTTTACTGTTTCCACACTGGAAGTATTGAATCCAACAATAGATCTGTGACATCAGCAACTATCACCAGTCAAAATTTTGAGTTTTTAGGAAAACTTGCAAAAGTTTTTTTTTTAAAAAAATAGGGTTGTCTTTCTTAGATAGCCTTTGGGTGGGTGAGTCATTTGTCATCAAAACTGGATTAGAAAAAGGGCTTGTAATTTAAACTACAACCTGGCAAAGCCTTATAATTGCTTCCTTGCATGTTAAAGTCTTGATTTTGTAGGGCAGGACAATTTATCTTCTGCTCTTTAACCATTTTTTTAAAATGCTTGCAGCTTTCTACAAGGCCATAAAATAATTGTTTATGTTGGGGGGGTGGGGGAATAACTGGAATGCAACTGGAAATGATTAGCTCCCATTGGATTCCTGGCTAATGTTGATAGAAATGCACTGATTTCCTGTAGAATATCTCCAAACATGAGAAATAATAGAGTCCATTTCAGAAGGTGCTTCTAGGAACATAGGAAATAACTGAACCCTAAACCATTTTACATTAGCCTACTGTATTATTTACACAGGGATGATTTAATCCTTTGACAATGTTGGATATGGTCCAGAACTTGCCAAAATTGATTGGCTGAATGAGTGATCAGGTTTATAAGGCTGCCGAACACAAGAAATGTGACTCTGAATTGTTATATTCAGTTTTACAGAAGTAGAAAGCAGTGGGTTATATAGGGAGTAATTATGCTAATTGTATTTTAAAAATTCAATGTAAATCAGTTTCAGTTGTGTCATTCCTTGTTCCCTTTTTTTCCAAATCCTGGTTGCTGTTGGGAGGACAACCCTAGCACTATCCTCAGAGCAACATCCATCTTGAAAAAGAGCTTGTTATCCCTGATCCTGAAATCACCTCACAGATCGGATGTTTTGCTCACTAAGCTTCAGCTCTTCAACACATAGATGTGTTTCCAAATGCCACATTATATTGAATCAGTTTAGCCCAGGGGTGTCAAACTCACAGGCTGCAGGCCAGATGCGTCATGTGCTGGCTCCGCCCCCGCCCAGTTTAGCAAAGGGGGGGAAGTCCCAATATGTCATGTGATGACACCATGACGCCATGAGTTTGACACCCCTGGTTTATAGTAGGCTTCTAGCATTTTTGGCCAATTGTCTTCCTGATTTTCCTTTCCTTGGTTGTTTTATTTACCAGGCTCTGGGGATTATTTGCATTCACATAATACAAACTACAACTAGCTCCCATCCCTCACTTATTCTGTTTTTATTCTTATGAATCTAGCAATTTCTGCTGCATCACTTTGCTCAGTATTTCTTTTGTAGATAACTTCTTGAATAGGATATTTATCCAAAATCAGTATATCTAATCCAAATTCCATATGAGTTGAACTGATCGGTGTGTTTCTGGATCCAAGTTTAAAATAAGTTTTTATGCCTTAAATAACTTATGTAGAAAAAAAGCTCTGACAAATCCCGCCAATACCCATCCAGGCTAGCTTCAGTATTGGCCAACCTGATGCCTTTAGAAAGCTCCCAAACATGATATTGCCTCTTGGCAGCTGGTGGTCAGCTTGTATGAATCTACAAGTTGGAGATTATCCAACATTCCACTAGTTGGAACAAGCTCAACTAAAGGACTCTTTCCATCTGAATGAATCAATTTGGATCTCGCTGGAATCTTCCATCACTGGTAAAATGAGCTAGAGGGCCTGGCACAGAAGTGAGACCTCTTCTATGGAGAGAGAAGAGGGGCCTCTTCTCATTCATAGAGAACCTCCCTCATGAAATGGACAAGTAGCTATTTCCCTGTTTTTAAATGGCCATTAAAGAATTAGAAGTTCCCATCTGCTTTCAAATGAATACATCTTCACTTTATGAATTGCAGCATTTACAGCTGTTAAAATGTGAAATGTCTCAGTCTGTCAATTCCATCAATTTATAATTTATACATTATTACTATAAATACTATGTGTTTTTCAAAACTCCTTTGCGGAGGCTTCATCACTTTATCTGGGTTTAGTTTTTTAAATAAGTTAAAAGTAAGGACAAAAATAAGGAAGCAAACAGGCACACATTCTTTGTGTGTGTGTGTTTGCATGTTTGCTTAGTAAACTCAAGAGACTCCTTCTAGGTAGGACTGAAATGAAATCATATTGATTGGTTTCTTTCCAAATACACCTATTAAATCTACAAAGTGGCTTGGTTTTAGCATACTCTCTTTCTATATTTTTTAAAAAATCTGTTCTGTACGTAATTATTTTTTATTTCAGCCATTTGCTCCTTTGCTTTGCGGATGAACTATACATTGATAGCTTTGAGTCTTTTAGAATCTTCATGGAAGCTTTTAACTGACAGGTTCACGTCTATCAAATGTTCTTTCATAACTTAAACATTCCCCTAAAGATTCCTGAGATAAGCCTAAATAAAAAGCCCATTTCCTTTACTTCAGCAAATGATCTCTGCTGATCATTTCGGGTTCCTTCTTTCATTTTTGAGGTTATTGGATCATGGGGGAATTACAAAGCTATTAACTACTCAACTCATCCAGCTGCCCATCATTTTCAACAAACTCTCCTTAAATTTGAGACCTCCAAAGACTTGCACAAAGGAAGTTAAAATCATGATGGAAGGTGTTAAGCTTCCTAAGTGTGCAAGATCCTCTTCAGAGCTTCAGACATTCAGTGATAAAGTCAGTTTGGACCATGTTTCAGAAGCTTGTTGGTAAGGGAACAGAAAGGTTTGAAGAGGTGGTTTGCCATCTAGAAATTTCCTGCTCTAATTCCAATCCTTACTTCTGTAAATAAAATAATTGTCTGAAGACATTAAAGGTGTTCACCTCATGAAGGCATCGGTGGGCAGACTTGTTATAATAAGTTTTGTTAAGTAAGACAGGTTCCTTCTCTGGGACATAATAGGATCCTGCGGCAGTTAAAAGACTAACGCATTACATCAGATTTCATGGATTGCCATCTATTCCTTACACCTGAGGAAATATTGTGATCCATAAATCATCTGTGACAATATGTTTTTTTAATCTTAATGTTTTTAAGGTGCCACAAGTTCTTTACTTATTGTTTCAGAAGAATGGAGCAATTGGGGGGAGGGGGGGTTAGAAACAAGCAGACAACAGTTTAAACATTTGTATTCCATAGAATGATAGTTATCTCAAGAAGCATTAAAAGTAAAGACTTTCTTGGGGCAAAATTAATTTAAAATTATGTAGATTAGGAAAACTGAATAAAAACGACTCCATATGTTAGGAAGGTAAACATCTGCAAAAAAAATTGGTTGGATTAAAAAAATGCAAAACAAAGATTGTTTAACACAAACCATAAAAACCAACTAAAGTTTTCTTTTACTTAATTGCACATCTGTATCTCTCACTAGCTATTTTCTGATTTCCCCAAACTGGAAACTAAAACATCAACTGTTAACCCTGTACATAGAAGACCCCAAATTTAGTTTGTGGCTTCTCAAGTTAGGGCTAGGGGGAAAAATAAAACCTTCCTAAATTTCTGACCACCATCACTAATTGGCATCAACAATAAATGCTAAATGGAGCATTAGTCCAATTCTTTGTTTGATTTCCCAACCTGTGGCTTTCATATGGTTCAGACCACAATTCCTTGAATTCCCAAAGGAGGTGCTAAAAGGAGGTACACAGGTTGCTAGCTCAAAATGGAATTATAGTTCTACAATTCTAGGAGGACAGCAGGTTGGAGAAGACTGAGCAAGAATTACCAGTTAAAAGAGTAAGTAATGTATTATATCAGAAGATTTCATGAGGTAGATTGGGATCCATAAATTGTTTGTCATGATGTCCATGGAGATTCTCAGTCATCCAAGTCATGATTGTCTCAAAGGTGCTTTTCCAAAACACAACTGGACTTTCTTAGTTTTTCCTTTAAGACATTTCACTTCTCATCCAAAAAGCTTCTTTGGTTCTAACTGAATGGTGGAGGATGAAAGGATTTACATTCCTTACAGTCATCTGGTCATTAGCAATAGCAATAGCACTTAAGCACTAATAGACTTATTTATCACTTCACAGTGCTTTACAGCCCTCTCTAAGCGGTTTACAGAGTCACCATATTGTCCCCAACAACCTGGGTCCTCATTTTACCGAACTCATAAGAATGGAAGGCTGAGTCAACCTTGAGCCGGTGAGATTCAAACTGTCAAACTTCTGGGCAGCTGGCAGTCAGCAGAAATAGCCTGCAGTACTGCATTCTAACCACTGTGCCACCCTGGCTCCATTAGCACTCTCTCTGAGAATTATTGAGGCCACTTGGAGATCTATGACAATATATATTCTTTAAACTTTAAAATGTCCCAAGTCCTTGATCCTTGCAAAAGACTGAGAGTGATGGAAAAGAGTTAGAAACAAGCAAACAATAGTTTAATTTACATTCCATGGTTATCTCAATGGAATATAAGGTACTACAAGTTCTCAATGGAATATAAAGTGCTACAAGTTCTTTATTTATTCTTGTAGAAGACTGAGAGTTATGGGGAAAAATTAGGAACAAGCAAACAACCGTTTAAACATTTATATTTCATAGAATGATAGTCATCTCAAGAAACATTAAAAATAAAGACTTTCTCGGAGCAAATTCCCAAACTGCACAGGTAAACAGCTGTAGTTCTACCACATGAGGAGGAGAGCAGGTGGAAGAATACAAGAGTGACCAAATGTCCCTTTGTCTTGCTTTTAGTCTTTCCAAGAGACCAGGGCAAAGGTGCTGTGCTCAACAATGCAGAGATGGCTTTGCCACCTTGTCAAGGAGTGTAATCTTTGATGAGGAGCCTCTTCTCCAAGTCACATGGGCCTCGTTATCCTCCTCTCTAAAATGACTCCCTCTGGTGAGAAAGGTCACTTTGCACAAATGGTACCTCGGCGGGGGCTTTTATGGCTTTGTGGGACTTCTCTGTCATTGTTCCCTCGCTTGGCTGCACCTCTTGGTTCCTTCCTTCCCCATCAGCCCACCCCAGCTCCAGTGCCTGAAAGTTGAATAGACCTGGTGCTTTCCTAAATGCAGATCCAGCCCTCATTAGCTATTCCTTGAGAGTGACTTTTTTCTTGCTTAGGCAGCTGAAACTAGAGGCAGAAGAGGCAGCAGGGAAATGTAGTTAACAGCTGTGGGGAATTGAAAGACATTTTTGACAATAGAAGAGCTTCATCACTGTCAGTCTTTCTCACCAAAGTCAGGCTGTTGGGGATTTTTTTCCTCCTAATTTTGCAAGAGGCTAGTGGAAAAAGACTGATAAAAATGAAATGTGACATTTACGGCAGACAAGCTACCCCATCCCACCTCTGCTGCAGCCAATCCATTGGCTCAAAGACAGTCTTCAAACATCAGAAAAGAGCTCTGTAGAGTTTTTTTATTCGTCCCATATTAAAATAGGCTTTGTCAGTTCTCAAAAGCTTTCTCCCTCCGAGAAAGAGGTTTGTGGTTTTCTGTCATACTCTCTGCTGTATTAACATGTGATGCAATCTGTGTATGTAGTAAATAAATGCTTAATACTAAATAGACTATGATACGTACAATGACCCTACTTTCCACATAGTTTAGGAAAAAATTATTGAATCAGAGATAAATACTTGATTGATTTAGTTGACTTTGCATTATTTAGATGCAAAAGGTGTGTTGGTAGTTCTAAAAGATTTGCAAAAGTACACAAAGGTGGAAGAAGACTTGTTAGCGTTAGCCAGTGCTTTGATCAGTCCGTAGCATCCCCCTTCAGATTCCATTAAGGTTGAAAGAACTGATAAGGCGCTCCATAGTTTTGGAGCAGAACTCTGTTAACTGATAACAATGGCCATTACGTTCCAATGAATCAACCCTTGCATTACATTCTTTCCAAAAGCTTCAAAATCTCTTGCATTACACAGATCTCTGGTCATTTGGCTGTGAAATGCATTCGGTCTGGAGCAGTGGATGTAATACGATTTGGTAAAATCCTGTTTAGAATTTCCACAGTGATTCGTTAGCTGTGTCCACCCCAACAACAATAAAGATAACAAGCTGTTTTCACCATGCATTTCTGAGGAGTTTTAACTCTGAAAGCCTGCTTTTATCCTTCCTTTACTTGTGCTGTTCGTATTTTGTTTAAAGGCTGTTGCTTTCATTTACTCTGAAGTTTTCAGCTCATTTCCCCCTGAGGGAGAATTGTCTTTCATGGATGCTGACTGGGGTGCATTTTCTTAGCGTGGGGATTTAACAGAAGAGAGTAACAGAATAACAGAGTTGGAAGGGACCATGAAGGTCTCCTAATCCAACCACCTACTCATGCAGGAGACCCTATACCATTCTGGACAAATGGCTGTCCAATTTCTTCTTTAAAACCTCCAGTGATGGAGTAACTACAACTTCTGGAGGCAAGTCATTCCACTGATCAATTGTTCTAATTGTCAATAAAGTTCTCCTCATTTCTAGATTGGTTCCCTCCTTGATTAGTTTCCTTCCATTGCTTCTTCTTCTGCTTTCAGATGCTTCGGAGAATAGGTTGACCCCCTCTTCTTCGCACTTAGATATTGGAACATATCACTAATATCTGTTATCTGTTTTTATGAACACAAACCAACTTGTTAATTATCCATCTGGGAAGGCATTATATGTATTTGTTTGTCTCCTTCTCCCTTGACCCTAGGGTTTCAACGTGATATACTTAGTACTCCCTTCTCCAGTTTTATCTCCTAACCGTAATCTAGTGTTTGGGTAGATTGATCTGAGGAATACTTCCTGGCCAAAGTCACCCAGCTAACTTTTGTCATATTTGGGATACTTTGTGAATGCACTAGCATTGCTGATTGGGAATTTTAGAAAGTTACAGTTCTGACATTAAAGATGATTAGGTTCAGAAAGACCTTTTTAGAGCAATTAATTTGAAAATGATGAGAACAAGTAAAGACTTTCCCCTCCATGGTTTGATTATGTAAGCATGTCTACTCCAAAATAACTTTTAGTATGTTCAGTAGAACTTTCTTCCAAATATGTGTCTGTAAGATTTCACCCTAAATTGATACAGATATTGTTATTTTAGTACAGGTAGTCCGTGACTTATTATCACGGACTACCTGTACTAGTCCGTGATTATTCACTTACTGATCATTTGAAGTTACAATGGTACAGAAAAAGTGAATTTATGACCATTTTTCACACTTTTGACCTGCAGCTTCCCCACGGTCATGTGATTTACATTTGGATGCTTGACAACTGACTCACATTTATGATGGTTGCAGTGTCCTTGAGTCACATGATCCCCTTATGCGACCTTCTGACAAGCAAAGTCAAGGGGGAAGCCTTGTAACATGGTTAGTAGCAACCATGTTACTAATTGGAGAACTATAGTGATTCACTTAACAACTGTGGCAAGAAAAGTTGTAAAATGGGGCATATAAATCAAATTTTAAAAAAAAACTCGCTTAACAAATTTCTCACTTAACAACATACATTTTGGCCTCAATTGTGATCATAAGTTGAGATAAGTACAGGTAGTCCTTGACTTACAACCAGAATTGGCACAAGAATTTTCATTGATAACAAGGTTGTTAAGTAAGTCATGCCTGATTTTTTTACAGTTTCCAAGATAAGATACTTAACCCCAATCTCTCACGGGTTAGCAATTCATGCTTCCACATTGGATACAGAAACTTTTTTTTTTTTAATCCTCCAATATATTTGCAACAACCTCTCAAAGATCCTGAGATGGTGGCTCATTCCCCCTGAAATGTCACTATCTACTCAGGGTTTGATTCTCTTGATCCTTCAACCCTTTTGCTTTTCTCATATGCTTCTTCTTAACAGATGACAGCAACAACAGCCCAGCAGCCGGCAAAAGCACAGCCGGTGCACGTCACCACGCCCTCGGCAGCAGCCAATGCTCCCCTTCCCAGCACCCCGATCGACCCTCAGGCACAGCTGGAGGCTGACAAGAGAGCTGTCTACAGGTACAGAGCATAATGCTAACTGTCTGCTCTTTGATGTTGCTTTCCATCCCTGTGGTGACACGCAGAGCGATTACTGGTATTTGCCCTAAGGCTAACTTGTCAGTAGGTGCTACGTAGAGGCTGTTTCATAGCTGTTTGTTGTCATGAGAAGGAAGAGAGCTTTGAGTGCATGGCGAACCAGAGAAATCACAAAAGGACTGGGACTCTTCCTTCTTGGAAGAGTAGCAAAAGAGTTAGCAGTTAATGTTCTAAGAATTAATTCAAGCCACAAATGATTATACAAAGTCATGACTATGGATTGCATGCTCTAATTCACTTCAGCTCTTGTGATGGGTTTAGATTGGGGATGTACCCCCCAATTCTGCTTCATTTACCACTGTTCAGCACATGGGAACACTGATGAAAGAGAGGCACAGAATTTACCATTTTAAATTTCTTCCGTTTCTTCTGTTTTTTCCCAACTTTGGATCGGCCTGTATCACTTTTTCTCATTTTATTTTCATTTTTAAAAAATCTATTTGGAAATGAGTTTATGTACATTTCGGTAAAGCCTGTTAATTTTTTTACACACGTTTGTCAGCGTGTCTTCTTCTAAGCTATTCACTTTAATATCCGCCTTCTGAACCTTCTGTCATATGGACAATTTGTTTGTATTTCCTTTTTTTTATATATATGCACGTTTTTGGATGCACCTTTTAAGCGAATTTGAACTCCGCAGTTATACTTAGAAAAGTGAAGGTTTGGGCCAGGCAGTGCATTGAAATTAGTATACATACACTGAACATTTTCTCATTGCAATGCAGTGAAGGAGTGAATTTCTTGGAAATTCTTAATTGACATCCATTGGCTAGGAGAGCTAAACGACCGATAGCTGTTAGAATTCCTGAGCATGTCAGCATTCTGGATGGGAATTTACAGTGCCATTGTCAAATCCTATTGAAAATGGCTCTCTAAATGAGGTTTACGAGTGAGGCAGCCTGGATAACAGAATCGTTTGTGATGTTTCAATTTCACACTTTAATACCATGTGTTTGCAGATTTATGTTTTTTATATGCAAGGAACTGAAGGAAAAGGAAGCTCAGACATTTAGGCAGGATAGCAATGGCAAGGAAGACGTTCGGAAGATGAGTGTTGGAAAATGGAATCTTGTATATCATATGGAGTGCTTAAAGGAGGGGGGTTTAATTGAAATTTTTTGCCTCTGGGTAGCATGACAGTTCAAAAACACGTTGGGGATTTTTCATTTCACGTTAATAAATTTAACAAGGCCCCATTCAGTTAGAATTAATGCTTAAGCAGTTGCTTTTATGCTTTCCTCCTGGGGGCTCGGGAAGAGAAAGTGTGTGCATGTGTGTGTGTGTTTATAGAGATATAGCACATATACAGGTAGTCCTCAACTTACAACAGTTCATTTAATGACCATTCAAAGTTACAACATTACAAAGTTACAATTGAAAAAAGTGACTTATGACCATTTTTCACATATACGACCATTGCAGCGTCCCTGTTGGTCACATGAACAAACTTTAGATGCTTGGCAACTGGCTCACATTTATGATGAGGTGCCCTAGTTGGCAGGGCTGTAACACAGCTATGGTTTTTCAGTTTAACTTTCATCTTCAGCACAAGAAAAGAAAATCTGAGCTTTTATTTGGTGCCTGATGCCTGTGCCATTCATTGTAAAGCTTCCAGTGTAATGTGGCAGGGATAGGATTGGGTCATTTCATTTATGATGTCCAGAATTAATTAGTTTTGGAGGGGGTACCTTACTGAGCCTTATTTTGCAAAGAAAGAGATGCCTTGTATTCTTGCTGACTTGTGGGATTTTCAAAGAATTGTAGTATAAGAGAACAATGAGATTAAACCTTGCACCAGTAAACAGTGGTGTCCCCCAGGCAGCATTCTAGGACCCACTCTCTTTCTAATGTATATAAATGACCTTTGTGATCATATTATAAGCAACTGCGTCCTCTTCGCTGATGACGTAAAACTATTTAACACCACTGACAATACTGCTGCCCTACAAAGCGAGCTTGACTATGCGTCAGAATGGTAGAACAATTGGCAGCTTCAAATCTCAACCCATAAATGCTCTGTCTTACACATGGGCAACAAAAATCAGAACACCAAATACAAACTGGATGGATATGACCTGGTAGATGACCTTCACTCTGTCAAGGACCTAGGAGTACTCATTTCAAAAGATCTAAGCCCCAGAGCTCACTGTAATAGCATTGCCAAAAAGGCATTAAGAGTTGTTAACCTAATTTTGTGAAGCTTCTTCTCTGGTAACATTGTACTGCAAACCAGGGCATACAAAACCTTTGCCAGACCAATTCTCGAATACAGCTCATCTGCCTGGAATCCACACTGTATAATGTACATTAATACAATAGAGCGAGTCCAGAGGTATTTCACGAGACGAGTCCTCCACTCCTCTGCTCACAATAAAATCCCTTATGCCACCAGACTTGAAATTTTGGACCTGGATAACCTAGAACCTACGGTCTGACCGAAGCTTAGTACACACAATCATCTGCTACAACATCCTACCTGTCAATGACTACTTCAGCTTCAACCACAATAATATACAGGCAAACAATAGATACAAACTCAAGGTAAACCATTCCAAACTCGATTGCAGAAAATACGACTTCAGCAATAGAGTGGTCAACACATGACTCTGTTGTTACATCCTCAAACCTCCATAGCTTCAACCTTAAACTGTCTACCGTTGACCTCACCCCATTCCTAAGAGGTCAGTAAAGGGGGCATGTATAAGCACACCAGCATGCCTACCATCCTGTCCTACTGTCCCCATTTATTTTTAAGTCTTTTCTTACGTATATACCTATACCTGATTATACTTATATGTTTATATATTACATGCTTGACAAACTAAATAAATAAAATAAAATAAAATAAATAAACAAGATAGAGCAAGTATTGCCAAGTGGCTGAAACTTTATATTTATATGATGAGGGCTCAGTTATTCCTGAACAACATTAATGTTGGTCAACAAACAACAAACAGATGGTCCTCAATTTATGACCATAATGGAGCCCGTACTTTTGGTATAAATCATGACCATGCCCAATTTTTTTTAATTTTTTTTTTTATTTATTTATTTATTGCAGTGGTAGCAAGCTCTCTGGTTGTTAACCAAACTCATTGTTTGATCTTTCAATTTTTTCATAGAAATCAGAAGTAAACATTGGTTTCGTCATAAATCATGGTCGCATGATCATGGGGCACTGCAAATGGCTGTAAATGAGGGTCGGTTGCTAAGCAACCAAAGTGCAGTCATTCGTTCACAGGGAAAGTGGCCATTATAACTTTGAATCTGGGTCATAAATCTCTTTTTGGGATTCTGTCATAACTTCAGTCATAAACAGTCATAAATAGAGGACTGTCTATCCTGGGGGGAAAAACAGAACCCAGAGCTATTGTTAGAAATCTAACAAATAAATTTCATTTAAAAAACATTGAATTTAAAAACAACAACAATAGGTAATGTGAATTGCGGTAAATTAACTAACAAATGAGAGGGGACAGTGTAGATCAGCATTGGTTTGTAATATTATCAGCAGGAATTTCTCCCGTTCTCTAACCTTGAGGATATGAAGTTCAAGTCTACAAGAAGAAGCAGCCAAACTCAGTAACAGCTCAACCTATGGGCACCTCTTTTGTTCAAGCTACTTAACTGAATTGGCCTTTGATCATTTCCCATCTTCTTCCACTTTTCCCGTTTGAAATACATTAGTTGCTATGGAAATGAGGCAGGGAGGTTTCCATCCATTCCTGATACACAAAACAAAGAGAGTTTAAATGGTGCTTTGGATTACTTAAGGCCATTATAGGTACTTGTATGTAATTTGTGCCCCCTTCAAGATGCCTTCCCTTGATGCATTTGTGTGCAAGACCTCCCAAAGTGGCTTAAGATAGGGAGAGAGATACTTGATGAGAGGGAGCCCAAGAGAGACCTGAATCCTTACAGGCCAACACTCTAGTCATATTACACTCCTTAATTCCCAGAAGGCCGAGTCTGTCTTACCAGCATCTGTTAGCATAAGTAATAGAAGCAACTGACCTATAACAAGCAGCTGCCAATAGCAACCCAGATGGAGAAAAGTTAGAAGAGAAAGAAGAGACATTCCTAAACAAGCTGAGCATCTGAACAGATTAACATTGTTAAGGCAAAATCTGACCCAGAAGCCCTCCTTTGCCATCAGCCTTTTGAGATGGTCCAAACCAGGAAACCAAATCATGAATATTAATCTATTATTATAAGATGACACTAAGCAAATCTTGCATGCCTGAATGTGTCACTTCTCTGCCTGCCTCTTATGTTCCAGATGACTAGGGAGAATCAACTCTGAGGTGCTCAAATTACATACCTACTTTGAACTTTGATTTCATTTATCAGATGGTTTTCCAGGCAGCTCTTTCTCTCAGTCTTACTCTCACAGCTCATTACACTTGTCCCTTCCAGTTGAAGAGAGGCAATGCACAACCTCAGACAGATGTTGGTCCACATGAATAAACAATATCAGGTTGAGAGGTCCTTAGTGTTCTCTGAGCTTGGTTGTTTCCTTGCTTACGTCTGTGAAAACAACAAAGCTCATAGAGCATCAACCCCTCATTTCAACCCTGAGCTACAAATATTCTCCTTTATTAATATTAAGTTGGTAGGTCAATGTGGATGCCTCCAATTTCCACATCTCCAGAAAAACCAGTATATCCTTAGAGAGGAAAATCATCTTCTTACAAATAGCACATGTAGTGGTGATCACAGAAAATACTTTAAGCTTTCTGGGACTACAAACATAATTCCTTTTGAGAATACATGAGGTCATCATGTACATGACAGCAATTACACACCCACACAATTGACCCCTGGGGAGGGACCTGGCAAGAATAGACTCTTTAAGTGATATTTTATGACAATCATACCTTTAGTGGAAATGCAAATCAGCTCTAACTTTAAAGAAGGGTTGGGAGTAACACATTCATTTTCATTTTTATGATTATTTCTCTTGTTTTGAGCAGCTTAATTTATTTCACCTTAAAAGACAGCAGAGTTTGCTTTAGTTTTGCTGTGTTCTGTACATGATGATGGTTGCAGTAATAACTCACGTACATACACTGACTGCAACATTTAGCAAAATCCCCATTTATATCAAGAAGCTTAGCTCTTTTACAGTGCACTCCATAAGCATTCAGAGAAATGCACTTTGGGATGGATTTATGGTTAGTGCTGAAATCTATAATGTACTCAGTTGCTTTGGGATCATTTTTTATTTTACTTTTCCTTAATCTCTCTATCTCTATCTCTCATAATAGAATCAAATGTTTCCATCAGGAACTTTTGACTTAAAGCTGTTGGTTGCTAAAGAATTGTGTGGAATGTTCTTTTTCTCAGATTCTAAAACAAAGAGCAAAGAAATTCATCCAATTTTGGAAGGTGTCGAGCTTAGATCTAAAAGATTTTTTTTTAATCTTGCAGACACCTTAGAGAAAATATCCCTGTGTTGCTTAAAACCTTGAATTGGATGGGGTATATGGAACTGAAAATCAAAGCAATGAAAATAAGTTAAACCTCTTGAGAAATCCTTTAACTATCTAAGTTGTGCACTTGTGTAAGAGACTCTCTTTTTGATGGGGCTCAGCTCCATCAAAAAGTTTGCATCTCCTTCCAGCAAAGTCCCCTTCCTCCCCTCTACCTGACTTCCCAAAAAGCAAAGTGTTGACATGGTTCATAGGATCAAGACAGGACTGGAAGAAAAAGCTGCATCCTGCACTCAGCAAAATGAGCAGAAAATATTTTTATGCTAGTTGAATCATACTCAAAATGAAATCATAAGAGATCCAGACTAGGAAGTGCAAATCCAGTCATAGTACTTGTTTTCTCTTTTTTAAAAGAAAAAATTCAGAGGAAGATGGATGTGTTTCTTTCATTTAAGAATCCGCATTGAAAGACAATGTGACCATCGAGATGACCACATCTTTTTGAGATTTCGGGATTAACTATAAATCCCATCAATCCCATCAATCCAGAATAAAATATTTTAGCCAATGAGGAGAGTTCAAGATAGAAGAATACTTCCTGCCCCTGCCTCCCCCAGTTTTTCCTGTGTAAGTTAAGCAGGACACCCATGAATACTCCTTTCTGCTCTTAAAAAACATTCACTTTGCATCTGGCAATATCTAATCAATATTTATTGATTAGAGTAGTTTGGAGAAGAAATAACCATGAAGAAAAGATTGAAATGAATTGATAAAGCTAAAATAAACACAACAATTATTAAGATGGAATATAGCCAGCCTTTCATGCAACAGAATTTTAAAAATGGAAATTAAGATTTCAGTGATTTTCTTTTGGAATTAAACTTCATCAGTTGTTATTGGGAGTGAATTGGATCAAATAATAATTGCTTCTTCCTATTGAAATTTAAATAATGGCTTTCTCAAAACTCATTGATTTTAATAATATCTAAGTGTAGTGAACATGTACGTGTGCAAGCAAATGTGTCTATGTAACGGATCGGACCAAATTACTTTCCAAATTAATCTTAGCTCTGAAGCTGATAATTATTTTAACCATGTTATTTTTAGAAAATTGTATTGAATACATATTAATTTTAATTGTTTTTAATTTATTGTCAATTGCTTTTTAATTGTTCCCTGCTTTGGATTTTTTTTAACACTGAACAGTGGGTTAAAATGCATTTTAAATGTATACCATTATGAACGTCCCTCAGTTATCTTAAACCTGTAGGTTACTGAGCTTCTATCATACCTTTAAAAGTTTTCTGAATACAGCTAGCTGTGCTAACTCTGGGGTTTTTTGATCACTCGTTATGAGACGTTTAAGGGATTACTGTCCCTCTTACAAATTAAAAAGTTTAAGAAAAATCTTACTGCAGAGGTAATTGCTCTGGTTTAAACAAGTGCTATCAAATCTGGAGCTGAAAGGGAAAGATGCTGCATGATAGAATGGAATGGAATTCTTTAATGGCCAAGTGTGATTGGACACACAAGGAATTTGTCTTCGGTGCATATGCTCTCAGTTTACATTAAAAATATATTCATTAAGAATTATAAGTTACAATACTTAGTGATAGTCATAGGATACTATCAATCAAATCATACTAGAAAACTAAATAAAACAATATAAATTGTTATATAATTTTATGGTACTACAAAAAAAGTGGTGTTATTTGCCATCAAACCTCAAAAATACACTTTTCCCAAAAGGTTTCCACAATTTTGACCTCTACTGTAAACAGAAAAGCAGTCCTTAAAATCAGTCCCAAAGCCATCTGTTGATGTTTTTAAATTAAACCTCTTCTATTTCACCAATTGGCAGAGGAAATATTCACTTGAAACCTGCATAGCCTTTAGCAATTGAATCTAAGTCTTAGCTAGATAAATTCCAATCAGGCAAGAGAACTAAATAATCTATTGTTGTGCAGTCCAGAGTTTCCTTCAGCTAGATGGGAGGCTACATCAATTTGATTAATAAATTAAATAATAAATTAAATGCAGTGTTATTTGTTTTTTTCTATGGTGATGACTTATAGCAACACATGGAAATAACTCAAAATAGTCTGAATTTATACCACAAGAAGCTATTTAATGCACCTTGCTTCATGACCAAGCTGTGATGAACCAAGAATAGAGACCTTTGACCATGATTCTTGGAAAAAAGCATTTCCAAAGTGACAGGCAGACCAATGGCAGTGTCTAACTTTTGAACAGAGTTTCAGAGTTAATGCCCTGCTAAATTATGTGTTTTTCCTGGGTTAGTGATGGGTTGGAAGGTCCCTTGCAGTCAATATAAGCTTCCAAGGTAACTCATGGGGGAAAGGCAAGCAGTGTCCCACAGTCAGCTTGTAGTATAGTTGGTTGGGTCTATAATTGAGGTCAACTTTCCTGGCTGAGGTCACTCTCAAAAAAAAGAAAAGATTGAATGGCTGGGAATCTACTGCATTGAGTTTATAGCGTGTTGGGAATTTTATCATCCATAAAAAGAACTTCACAAACACCATTCTTGCCCTCTCGTTTTACCTTCAGAAACAAGTTTGGAGAGCCCTGGTATCTGGTGAGCTGACTTCTGGGTTCCTCCTATAGAAATCCTTTCTGCTCCTACACTTTCCACATTCCAGGGGAGTTTTTCCTCTTGCTGGTTTGACCAAATCTGGATTAAAACTGCTCTGAAGATCAGTCCAAGTTTCGTTCTCTCTGCAAAAGATACCAGAGAAGACATTTGGGATATTAGAATCCTCTTTTGATTCTAATTTATTTTTCTTCTACATGTAAGGTTTAAGCTGCTGCAAAAACACTGCCATGCATAAAGTAGCAATATCAATTATTACTTGACTTTGCATAAATCCTAACTAGCAGCTATAGCCTAACATGCTATCAATTATTTTGTTGTTGTTGTTTATAGACAATCAACTCCCTAAAGACCTCTGATGGTTTACAGATACTTATAATTCAGAACACTACTTTCAATCTATAACATCTATTGCTCATTTACCTAACCCAGAGGAGCTCTTCAAATTTATTTATGAGTTTTGTATATTGCTTTTATTTTAAAAAATCAAGCCTGACTTTGACATCACATGATACTGTTTTTAGTAAATATATAAATGAACAAAAGCAGTAGAGCCAATGATGATCATATTGCTTCATTTTTTGATTGAGTAACTTCATAGATTGGAGAGGCTGTGGATGCAATACAACTTGGCATCAGCAAAGCATTTTACAAAATACCCATGATGACAAGATAGTTCAGTACAGACTGAATGGCAGTGGATTCACAGTGGGCCTGAAAACCATGCTGAAGACTGGCATCAATAGTTATTTAATAAATTGGAATGTGGTATTCAGTTGGCACATCAGGTTCAGTCCTGGTGCTCAATTTCTTCATCATTCTCATTCATGATTTAGATAAAAAGGTGGAGGGACTCTTAATAAACTTTGCAGACAATATAAAAGTGGGTGGAATAAGTAAAAGACACAAAGAAAATTCAGAACCATCTTGATTTATTAGGGAAATGAATAAACATAGCAAAATGAACAGGTTTACAGGTATTTAACCAAGGATATCTGATTCAATAATAATATACATCCAGAATTTTCCAGCTGTAGTTGATCACAAGTCGAAGTATAATATGGCTGAGAACAATGTGATTTTAGGCTTCATTGTAGATGTATAGTTTCTAAATTAAAGGAAATAATATTTTGCAATGGTCAGATAGCAACTAGGCTATTGTATCCAGTTCTGGACATCATACTTTAAAAATAGTTCAGAGAAACTGTATTAAGTGTAAAGAAGGGCAGTGAGGTTGATCAATGGGAATTATATCACCCAAGGGGAAGATGAGGAATCTGGGTATACTTAATCTTGAGAAAAGATTAATGAAAAGCGATGTGATAGAACTTTCAAAAATCTGAAGAACTTGGCACAAGAAGAGCAAAACCTATTCTCTGTCATGCCAGAGTATGAGATAAGGTAAAGGTGTCCCCACGGGTTTTACCCTGCTAGTGCTTATCTCCATTTCTTAAGTCAAAGAGCCAGGATCGTCCAGAGATGTTTTTCCTTGGTCATGTGGCCAGCATGACATCATGCTGCAACACAGACTGTATGGTGAAACATAGAACACTGTTATCTTCCCATGAGCTTATATCCAGTACCTATTAATCTACTTGCATTTACGTGCTTCTGAAATTCTGGGTTGGCAGAAGCTGGGGCAAGTGACAGAAGCTCACTCCATTTCACAGCACATAGGTCTCGAACTGCCTTTTGAGCTGTAGACCTTTAAAGGTGTGAGACTCAGCGTCCTTCCATTGAACCACTGCGTCCTTTTGAGATAAGAAAGACTCAATTTAAATTACAGGAACACAGATTCCATTATGCAGGAGGAAAAAAAAATCCCAAGCTAAGAATAATTCAGTGGTGGAACTAATTATTGAAAGGATGGTGAGATCTTCACCACTGGATTTTTGTGAGGATAACAGCCTAGCAATCTAGGGGGAGGCTGGTATGCTTTCTTTTTCAGGTAGAGCAAACTTTGGCAAATGGCCTATTGTTTCCCTCATTTTGTTTCACAGGTAACACCCATCCCTGCCTGTTGCTCCTTTAGAAAAGTGAATGAGAAGTACTGATTAGTCTTTTAAAATCCTGCTTTCTCCCCCTCTATTTCATACCATTCACTTCTCTTCTCTCTTTCTCTCTTGGCAGTTCCCTCCTGGCTCACTTGCAGGCAGAACAGTGCTGAATGTGCTAAATTAGGCCATTAGAGGAATTCATTTCTCTTTATTAGCCTGTGTCAAATCCTTTTTATTAGGGGCTGAAAACGACCTCTCTTCTGCAGTAAAATGTCAGGCCAGTTCAGCTCTTTTATTTGTTCTGCGCTGACGAGGATCAAACTTTCCCGGAATTAGTATAGAGAGATTTATTTCTTCCAAATTTTGAATGGCTTCAGGGAGGGAAAACAGTGGGGGCAGGGGCAGAAGGAAAAAGAGAACCCCGGGTGGGGAGTAGGCGGGTCAGTAGTGAGCTCTGCTCCACTGTAGTTTTAACTAGTTTGATTTTTTTTAAAAAAGTACTTATCAATCCCAACCTTGCATTACGGGGCAGGGATAATGTAATAGCATGTAGGAATGACCTTGGCAAATGTGTGCAGGGAGAATGGTACTGCCTAGGGAATGGCTAGATAAGAGAGGCCATAGCCTACAGCTATGCAATGGGTGGAAAAAGAGACACAAGGGGACACCCTCCCAATCTATAAAAGAGACAATGGGATGTTTGTACCTTCAGACTTGAAAGATTTTGTCAATTTGCCTTACAATAAAGTAGAATTAATTCATGTAGTCTTGTTTCCTGCGTGGTCTAGTAAGAAGGCTGATGCATAATCTGTCTGAAAGAGATAGTTTTCCAGCTTTTAAAACTTAAGTTACGAGCGATGTGGTTTCTAGCAGATATAATTGTTTTGTCTTTTTTTTAAAAAAACCACCTTGTTTTGTCTTTTTAAAGGAAACAAATCTACTGTGGTCCTTTTATCTCCATTGATTGAGAGAGAGGCAGTATTTCAGTGGTACACCACAAATTTTGCTTGTGAAAGATCCAAGAAGTTGTTGTTGTTGTTGTTGTTGTTAAATTTCTATACCGCCCTTCTCTCGAAGGACTCGGGGTGGTGCACAGTCACAGTAAAATAACCTAGCATACAAAATTTAAAAACAATTTAAAACAAATTAAATACTTTGGCTCCACAAATTAAAAAACCCAAGAATTTAAAAACACCCAGTCCAGATTCTTGTCAAGCTAGTCCAGCTTGTTGGAAAAGTAGGGTCTTAAGGGCACGGCGGAAGGTACGCAGGTCAGGGATCATGCGTATCCCCGGGGGCAGTTCATTCTAGAGGGCAGGTGCCCCCACAGAGAAGGCTCTCCCCCTGGGGGTCGCCAGTCGACATTGCTTGGCCGACAGCACCCTGAGGAGCCCCTCTCTGTGGGAGCGTATTGGTCGGTTATATTATCTTTAACTAGAAAAAGGTATGGAATGATTCTAGGGCAAGTAACTGCCATTCAAAATCAGTAATACTGGACTTAAATGGGTCAATTCTCTATAAGCAGGCTTTTTGACTTAAAGGAGAGCCATTGTTCAGTGGAGAAGTTTCCTGTCTATATGCTGAAGGGGTCTAGAACAACTTGCCCTGCCCAACTCACCATGGCAGCCAACATGCCACAGAACAACTTGTCATGGCCAACTTACTGTATGACAACTCACCATGATACAATTCAATGCTGAATTAATGGTGTCATTCAGTTACTTTTATTACTTGTGACCATGTTTTTGTCAAAATTATTACAATTCTTGAATTTCTGGATTGACTTCTTTATTTTATTATTATTGGCCACAGTTCCATTGAAATTAACTTTTGTATTTGCTGAATTGTCCTGTGGTGAGTTGGCTGTGGCGGGCTGTCCCACAGCGAGTTGGCGATAGTGAGTAGTCCCACTCTGATGAAGAAGGACCACCTTCAATTCCTCATTTCAATCTCCACATAATCTGAATATCTTCATGGCTGAAATTCTGGAGAACTGCTGCTGATCAGATATTGATTGGCAAACTCAGATTATGGCAAATTCTTAATTATTTCTAATAGGAAGTCTATTGTGGTTGAAGCTAATGCCTGGGGTGTAACTCAAGAAGTATTGTTCTTGCTGTGCCTTGAAGTTGTTAGGAAGATCAAGTTGAGCCATTCTCTTTCACTTACTTAGCTACCTATTTACCTATTTATATAGGTAAATAACTATTTAGCTGTTTACTACCCTATAGATGGTGAAAAGACTTCCAACAAAGTGTATATGTCATTGTCATCATCATCACCATCATCATCATCATTTCTTTGATTCAAACTGATAAGGATCAGTACAGTACTGATTTACAGTTTTAGTTTTGTCTACTTTCAGTCTTTCTCTTAAAATAAAGGCTACACAGCAACCTTGGACTGCAGATTTTTTCAATTATCTTTAGGGTGGTTGAGGGACTTGGTGGAAAGGACAATAATGTGAAGATGGTGCTCAAAGGGACTTGGCTGCAATATTTAAGCCATGATAATGGTTCTCTGGAATATCTCTCAAAATAGGCACTGGGACTTAGAGAGCTTTTGCTGAACAATACTTGCATTGAGAATAAATCAACTGCTGGTCATACAATGGCAAGATAGTTTTTGAGTCTTGCTCAGTAATGCTTATTTGGGGAATCCATGAATGAATCATTATCTGTCAGTGTTATCAACTTCACAGAGTAGAGAGTAGAATCTATTATGAATCTAGGATAGAAGTTCTCACACTTTCCTCTTAATTATTTATCTTGATATGAGAGAGCAAACCAAGCATACATGTATTTTATTGGCTAATTTATACAGGTAGTTCTTGACTTACAACAGTTCATTTAGTGACTGTTCAAAGTTACAACAGCAATGAAAAAAGAGACTTATGACAATTTTTCACACGACCGTTGCAGCATCCCCATGGTTGCCTGAACAAAATTCAGATGCTTGGCAACTGGTTCATATTTATGATGGTTGCAATGTTCCAGGGCCATGTGATCCCTTTTTGCAACTTTCTGACAAGCAAAGTCAATGGGGAAGTCAGATTCACTTAACAACCAGGTTACTTACTTAACAAATGCAATGATTCACTTAACAACTATGGCAAGAAAAGTCGTAAAATGGGGCAAGCAATTTATATTGTTAAGTGAAACCAATATAAATTTTGGTCTCAATTGTGGTTGTAACTTGAAGATTACTTGTATAGTCTGTGTAAACATACAAACACACACACACACACACATATAGATGTGAACTACTTTCTCTATTCATTTGATATATACCCGTTTATTACATGGTTGCTCTGTCTGCCTTGGTTAGTATTTGCCCAAGACATACCCAAGGAATCTCAGGGCTGTAGCTTCAGTGAGAAGTTAAAAACTATGCTATAAAAAGACAGTGACAGGTAGCCAAGAAGACTGCTTGGAACTGACCATGAAGCAATCAAGAGATGAACTTGACTCAAGAGATCTTACACTAACTTTAAACTGGTTATATAGTGCAGGGTTGAACTCAACACCAGTACAGTTTAATTATTTGCTTTTCTTATGGGTCAAAAGAAGTGAAGCACAAGGATGCTCTGAAGAATTCATCCCTGGAGGTTTCAGATAACTTTTTGATGGGATGAATGGTGGTGACTTAATCCATGAAATAAAAATAGTGTCTTCTTAAGTAGGGCGGACAATATTTGTCCTTCCAGATTTTGTTTCACTGCAACTCAAAATGGTAGATAAAGTTTATGGGAGACCAACCCAGTCATTGCTGGACGGCTGAACATTGTCAACCTGCCCCAGGACTAACTTCCATTCCCTCAGAATCCAGTTCTGAGCACTTGCATATTCACTTGATGTAGAGGTACAAGTATGGATTACTTGAAAGTTATTATTACTTCCAAATAACCTCATCCTCTGAAAAAAAAAAAGACGGAAATGAGGTTGAGATCTCTAGAGTCAAATTCTCCATTGGGAAAGCCCAAGTTCTGAAAACAATTCTCTTTTTTCAGCCTTGATTTATCTTACTCTGCCCAGGTCTAATTCTGTCTAATTCAATTTGTAAGCATTGGCTTGATACTTAACTACATATTGATGTTGTGTCTATGGATTCCACTGTATTACTACTATTTTGACCTCTGGAATGGATATTTATTATCCATACTGTGAGTTGTTCTTGTGTCCCAAAACCTAGCCTGCATTCTTTTGCTAGACACTCTTAGGATTAAGACAGAGAAATCCCAGGTTTAACTTTTGGCCTCTTCTGATAGGGTTTAAGAAACCTGTTGCCTCTGGATGTGGATGATAGAAGGCAACGTTCAATATCCCATCTCAACTTTGACCAAAAAAAATGTGCTGTGCAGAATTTTTGATAGAAGCAAAGGATAAACCAGGTTGATCCTAAATTCATATCTTGCTTTCCTTCATCATGGAACAAGGCAACTGACATAGATTCTCAGGATGTCTGCAGTCCCAGATCAGACCCAGACTGGCTAAATCTCACATCCATCTCAATACGGTATATATGAAATTATACAAATATTGTAAAATAAAAAGCAGTGAAATGTGTGAGTCCAGACTGGTTGCCCTTCAGCATTTGTCTCTTCAATTCTTTTCCTTTTTCGTGTGGTTTTTAACTCTTCATGGAACTCAAAAAAAAAAACCCCCTAATTTCCTCAATCTTGTTATTCACAATTAATCACATATAGTAAGCTATAAATTGGGGTATGCAAGGTGCAGTGCCTAGGATCACCTACTCTGCCAAGCCACATTATGGCTTACTATAATAATGTGGGAACCTAGTTATACTGCCACAACTCCCCTTATTACAATATTCTTCCCTACATTTTTTTTCCTATCAGTGGCAAATCGCTTAAACTATTTCAGGTTGTCTCAGTGAATGAAATAAGCTCTTAGGCAGAGGAAATCAATAAAAGCATTCCTGTATGATATTATTTTCTTCATTCTCTTCAGGATTGACTTTTTCCTAAGATGAATGGATGCTTCCATTCATATTGGCTAAACAAATATGCCAAATTGAAACATTGTCCTTGTCTCTTTTATGGCCACAAATGGCATTAATTCTTAGAAAGCGAAAACTGGTGTTCCTCCCAAATTCTGAGTCAATATATCACATTTCTTCCTCAGCAGCCTGCAGTGTTCAGAATCTGATAGATTCCTTCAATACCTTGTAAGGGATCCATGGACCGATGGTCTCCAACCATCGGTCCATGGATCAGTACCAGGCTACCAGAAACTGGGCTGCACAAACAAGCAAAGCCCCATCTGTGGGATGCAAGCAGCATATGAAATCACACCCCATCCGGTCCATGGAAAAACCTCTCTGCACGAAACTGGTCCTGGGTGTCGAAAAGATTGGGGGCTGCTGCTGTAAGGTTTCATTTGATAATAGGCGATATTTTGCCAGTACTTCCCTAATGCATACTTGATCTTCTAAAAAACATGGAGCTGCAGTAAAGAATAAAATGTAGAATAACTTCTAAAAGGGGAGGGGGGTTGGTGAGGACAGGCGATATCCAAATGCTGTGTTTCATGCAGTGGTATGGTTTCTCCCATGAATATTTTGTGGTGAGATCTCAAAGAGTAAATAGGTGGTAGCATATATTTGGTATTAAGCCTTGACTAGGGGGTGTCTTAAAACAGCGTGGACTAATTGCTTAATAAAACCTGGGCTTTTCACATGAGGACAATTAACTATTGACAACCCAGAGCCCATTTGGGATTCCAACAATTCCCTGGCAAGCCTTTAACCTTTAATCTTTAACCTGAAGGTAGCCCTCAACATACGACCACAAGGGAACCTGCTCGTTACAGTCGTAAGTCATAAAATGGGTTAATCATGTGACTGACTTGATTTTACAACTCTTTTGCAGTAATCATTAAGCAAATGCAGTAGTCATAAAGGGGCTGCCGCTGCTATTAAACAAACCATTGGTTCACTGTGGATGCGGTCATGCTGAAAATGGGAAGTTAGTCCTGTTTTTCAGCAAATCATCATAAAACATGGTCATGTGACCACAGGATGTGGAAATTGCCATAAAGCGGCCATGTTGCCCAATGCCTGAAGTTTGGTCACATGACCACAGAGAGGGTCTGGCCATTGGAACTTTGAATAATCCCCTTTTGGGGATTGGTCATAACTTCAAATGGTTGCTAAATTACCAGTCATAAATGGAGGACTACCTTTCTCTAGGCTGAGAAAGTTTGTTGCGTAAAAGAAAAGTCTCCAAAAGATTTTCTTCCTTAAGAGCCTGTCTGTCTATCTTTCTTTCTGTCTGCCTCTCTGTCTGTCATATCTATCATCTCTCTATTTATCCATCCATCTATCTAATTTCTGCCCTAACCATATCAACTATGTGACTCTGGGCAGTTTATCTAGGATGGGGCTGGTCTAAAGGAGCAGTCTAGCAAATTTTGCCAACGTCTTGGGCCATGTGTAACTTTGCTCTCAGAGCTTTCACCAGGCCAGGTATGGTGAGTTCAGAGCCACAATTCACTCTGTCCTCCCATCACTTTGTGCTTCTAATTTCCTTCATAACAGTGAAAAGGAATTGGTGCTGTGTGCAAAGGTTTGCAGAAAGGGGGAGGGCCTGCACGTTGCTGAACTCCAACCACCTGGCATTACTGCTCGGATTATTAGTTCCTAGTAATTTAGTGCCCTTGCGCAGGGTCGATTTGTGCCTTTCATTTCTAATTGATCTAGTGGCTGTTTAAATGGCAGCAGGCATCTGTTGAGAGTGGGAAGGTTCATAAGGCGAAATAATTCATAACACCGTCTGGAATTTGCCTTTCATATCCCTCAGCTAAGCCTCGGCAGGGCTGCCTAAATTACGACCAGGGAAACTTCCCTCCACCTGCCCCCACCTCCGTATTTTGCTCATGGCTGGAAGAATCTTGCATTAAACTGGGATCAGTCTAGATTAGACTGTAATATGGTGCAGTATTAGTGGCTGCAAATGAAGACTTATATCAGAGTTTAACCCCTTCACCTGCTCTTCTCTTTGTTTTGATCCGGGAAAACTCAAGTAGCCCATTGGTGCCTCTGATTTGTGGCTATGTATAATAGAATTTTCAACTTGCCAGACTCTTGGGATAGCTTCAGGATTGAAGCATTCAGGACAACAGGCTTGAAAGAAAGGAAAACGTACTTTGATTAAACAGAGTGAGACTTTCAGCCCTTAGCAAAATGGACCTAAATTCTTTTCTATTTCCCACATATGAAAATGTCACCATTCTCATCTCCTTCTCTCTCTCTCTCTCTCTCTCTCTCTCTCTCTCTCTCTCTCTCTCTCACACACACACACACACACACACACACACACACACACACAACAATCCATGCCCTATTGAGTCTTCTTTTCAGAGAGATTTCCTTATCTAAATGGAGAAACAGAATGACCAAGGGCAATCAAAAAAGCAGTGAATGCAAGAGTTACTTTCGACTTCCTGCTGGCTTGCCCATTGAGTATTCTTGTGGCAATATGGCAGGAAGCATTAGAAATCTCCCTCCCTGTCTCCTTTCCTGATACATGGCTGCTGCCGGGTGGGGGAAGGAGTGAAGGATTGCCAGTGTGGCTGGGAAACTGTCACCCATAGTCTTTTTGGCTAATGAGATGGGTGGTGTATAAATTTAATAAATAAAATGAAGATCATGTGATGCAGTATAGCAGCACAGCAGCAGTCTATATAGCACAGAAGCAGATACATCTTTCCCAAATGTCTTGGGAGTCCTGGGTCCCAGATTTTGGACACGTTCTGTAAGTTAGCCCATTTAAGCTACCTTATTTCAGACATTGTCACTCTATGATGCTCTGTTTCACCTAGTTAAAGGTCATGATAACAAGGTTTTTAGTGGCATATATAATTTATCAAAAGAAAAATGGATCTCGCTGTTACTGTATGTCTGACCCATGTTCCTTTCAGAGCAGCCTTGCTGGCAAATTATTGGGTGAAGAAGTGTTTCACACACCTCTCCTTTCTTTCTCCTTCCCTCCTTCTTAGTTTCCATGGGTCTGATGAGGCTTAGCAGATGAGTAACCACATTAAGTTTACTATTCTTAGCTGAATCCCATTCATTTGCTTGTTCTGAAATCCTGTGCTGGGCAATCTTAACATTGTGGATAATCAATTTGCAAAGCAAGATTGTGCATGTTGTCCATGACTAGACTGCTGCATGTTGATGAGTATAACTTGCATAGAGACTACAAAAAGGAAAAATGAAAGCAGAATACAGGTTGTATAAACATAATCTCCAGTGTGTATCTGATATAACTATTAGCTGTCTGTTGAAATGCTGAAAAACTTGTGAAGGTACAATAAAGGCTGTCTTACACAAGATTGGTTATTTGTCCGTTGGCTGGTTCTCCAAGCTGTCAAGCTATGAAGGACTTTCCCATCACCAGTTTGCTAGATTTAAACCTAAGAACCTTTGTATGCAAAACTGCCCTTTATCCTTCTGCTGTATGTTCCTGTGCTTTTTCCCTCTCTGAAAAAAAGTTCCATCCAAACCCAGTCCCCTTCCTTGGTTCTTCCTTCCTTCCTTCCTTCCTTCCTTCCTTCCTTCCTTCCTTCCTTCCTTCCTTCCTTCCTTCCTTCCTTCCTTCCTTTCTTTCTTTCTTTCTTTCTTTCTTTTAAATTTCTTCTAATGGTGCTTTCTCAGTTATCTCATTGAGCGATGGTAGAAGGCTTGGATTTTTTTTCTAGTTATATATCTCTAAGTCTGCAGTCTCTCTTGCTTTTCTTGCTTCTTAGTCTGAAAAACAAAGCTCTTTGGGGAGATTTCTCTCCTGATATTTTCCTTTAGGATTTAACTGAAGCGTAGAAAGCTAGAAAGCCCCCAACAAATTTTGAGATGAAAGAAAAGATGCTTGAACATACCTCTCAGGCACCTCCTAACTAAAGCAAGTTCAGGAACATGATTTTTTTTCATCTCCTTTGAAAAAGAATTGAAGGGGAGCATTCCAATGCAGCAGCATTCATGAATATAGAACAGCATGAAGCTGTGTATACATTGAGAGATAGAAATGGCCTTGTTGATGCATTTGTTTCTGAAATGTCATTCTATTTCCTTTTCCTTTAGGCATCCTCTTTTCCCCCTCCTGACACTGCTATTTGAGAAATGCGAGCAAGCGACACAGGGCTCGGAATGCATCACCTCTGCCAGCTTTGATGTTGACATTGAGAACTTCGTACACCAGCAAGAACAGGAGCACAAA
This sequence comes from Masticophis lateralis, assembly GCA_030761175.1. Classification (NCBI taxonomy): domain Eukaryota; kingdom Metazoa; phylum Chordata; class Lepidosauria; order Squamata; family Colubridae; genus Masticophis; species Masticophis lateralis. The sequence continues at coordinate 3,282,624 of JAUDYJ010000008.1, read as the reverse complement.
CCATTCTTCAGTGACGATCCTGAGCTGGACAACTTGGTAATTCTTCCACTTCGACCATTTTATCTCATACATATATATTCCTTGAACTCCAAAGTTAACGCCTGAGTTGCACCTGCCTCACCACACATTGGCCTTCATATTGAAAGCCTCTGACCTAACAGCAAGGAAATCTAGGTTCTGCTTCTTCAATAAATGGGGCCAAACTTATTTAATAACACATATTTCGCTGGCCAAATTGTGCCCTCTCACCACTGATCTCTGCCACAATGATATCCCTGCTCCTTTACCATGCCCTCACCAGAAGTCTCAGTTCAGAACCTTAGAAGTGCCATATGTTTTCCACTAATAATGACATTCCCTGCCTCTTAATGAGAGATAGCATGAGTGATGATCCATCGTAAGGATCATTGATGATCCACTTGAGCAGTCTGTATTCAAACAAATAGATTGGTAGCCATTGACCAAGATGATTGGAAATGTGTGGCCATCAAGATTAGAGGACTCTGTTACTATTGAAGAGGCTGGTTGATAGAAGTTAGCCTTGACAGAAGGCGCCTTGGTGGAGTAGCAGACTAAAGCGCTGTTAAATAGCACTTAGCTGCCAGCTGCCTGCAATTACTGCGAGTTCAAATCTCACCAGGCTCAAGGTTGACTCAGCCTTCCATCCTTCCGAGGTAGATAAAATGAGGACCTAGATTGGGGGGGCAATAAGCTGACTTTGTATAAAAAAGAACATCGCTTAGGGGGGCTAAAAGCCCTACTAAGCAGGTATATACAAAAATATGAAGGCTATTGCTTAACTCATTGTAAGCCGCCCTGAGTCCCCGGAGAAGGGCGGCATATAAATCGAACCAATGAATGAATGAATGAATGAATGAATGAATGAATGAATGAATGAATGAATGAATAAATAAATAAAATCACGTTATCTCTCATTTTCCAGTGCGCTGCTCCCACAATCCATAGATGGGATTCTATTCCTCCTGTCCTGACAGCCACTGAGTGAAAATCTTCAAAAAAAATTCTTTCTTCGTGTTGAGACCACGCCTCCAATACCCATGGTCCTTCGGTCTTTTTTCACTCAGTCACTGACAGGACTGAGAATTTTCCTTCGTGTGCTACGTTGGGCGTTTTTTCTTAGTGCTAATAGGTGTTTTACTTTATTTTTGAGTAAAGTTTGTCTTCGGTTGGAGAGTTGTTCTTCCTGGCCACTGCTGAGACGTGCGTCGTGGTCCTGGGGCTCCAGGCTGCCCATGCCTCTCCTTATCAGATCGAAGCGCAGTGAGCAGTTTCAGTCCCTTTGGGGTGGATCCGCGTGGGCCTCATAGCTGACGGTGTCACGAGGGAGCAGCTGGTGAGCTGGCGTGCTCCCTCACACCTCGCTGAAGCTCTCCATTTAGTGGCAGCTCTGAAGCCTCTGCACGGGCTCATGCAAGCTCCGAAGGGTGTAGCCTCACCTTACTGGCCGTCGCTTGAGTGGCGAGGATTGCGGGCGCCATTTTGGAGGCAGTTTTGGCGCGACTGCCATTTTGGATTCAACTGACACTGAGTGGATGAGGCGTCATTTTGATTTTGAGTTTGGCACGGTCGCCATTTTGAATACTCCGTGGGCGATCTGAATACCTGCCGCTATCATCTCAGCTGAGAGGCGGCAATTAATGGGGCTACATCTGCGAGCGGCCTTTCTACAGCGCCCCTATCACTTCCACTGGGTTGGAATTGGGGAACTAAGACTGCGTTTTCAAAATGGGGGGGGGACCTGTATCAACTCTGCCCTTCCCCCTCATTTGAATTGAGCTGGGAAGTTTTTCCCTACCAGTGCTATATAATGGAGAAGTCCTCATTATCCTCCGATCTGGAGACAGAGGCCAGCCTGCCCCGGACTACTAAAGTAGTAAAGCGCTCAGCAGACAAGCGGTCTGCATCTGCCAGCCTCAAGTCTTCGCAGGTCAGACCCTCTACAGCCCCAGATAAAGATGCTCTTAGACACCATAAGGCGCTAGAAAAGCAATACATTAAGGCCAAGTTAGCTGTTCAGGCCACTCTGAACATGGGGGAGCCCCCTCCAAAACGATCAGCTCTGACCACGTGTGCATCATCGCAAAGGGATCCGGTTGGAGATTCCCAGGCCCCTTCGCTGCCATAGTCTGGGCCACAAACAGTTGCGAATCTGCTGGACCTCACTAGGGGCATTTCACAATCATTGCCAGATGTCTCTTCGGCAGGCATCGCTCCTTCTTCTACCTCTCAGTGACATATGCCTGGGGCCATGTTCACCCCCATGGCTGCAGGACTCCACGCCTCCGAGGGTTTCCTGCCCAGCGGCCAACTTGATCTTCAGGCCCTTTTATCTTCGGCCTTCTCCTCACTATTGGCAGCAAGTGTGCAGCAAGTGACTCTGGCCCAACCGCCACCACTACCAGCGATGGAGTCTCAGCAGATGACTCCTCTGGTGCGTGCCCACTCGCCTACTCGGGACGAGGTGGTATCAGTCACTGATTCTACGCAGGAAGAGGAGCTTCCGGAAGATGTGGAACTGTTGAAAGACGAGGACCTGATCCCGGACACAACAGCATTTACTGGCCTTTTCAGACCGTCCTTGTTTAAATCTCTTCTACACAAGGCCCGGTTAACAACGAATCTTGGGAAGTCCGCTGCTGGCCCCTCTGAGCCCAAATCCCAATCCAGGCCCCATGACTCCCTGTTCCAGGTTTCAAAGCAGGATAAGGACTTTATCCCTTGTCCCCAGCTTTTTACGGAAGTAATTAGATCTCCATGGTCCCAACCGGGCTCTTTCACGGCACCCAGTAATCTGGATAGGAAATTGTTTGCAGCAGCGCCAGAGCTGGGGGACCTTCTCGCCTTACCTTCTGTGGAGGCACCTGTGGCCGGTTTGTTATCTCCATCCACCATTTCTACAGATTCTCTAGACTGCCTCAAGTCCGAGGAGCGCAAGGCTGAACTGGAGTTTCGCAAGGCGCACCAGACTGCGGCCTGGGCGATCAAAACGGCCACAGCCACGTCCTTCTTTAACAGGGCAGCGTTAATCTGGCTCAGACAACTCCAAAAGCGCCTTCTTCGGGAGGAAAAGAGGTGGCACCAAGACATTAATAATATTGTGGCCGCCACCGAATACTCAGCTGACGCCTCACTCAATTCGGCTAAATTTGCTTCTCGCACATTGGCGTCTACCGTAACATCCAGACGACTGTTATGGCTCCGTAATTGGAAGGCGGATGCCAAGGCAAAGTGGAAACTAGCCTCGGCCCCATATGAGGGCAACAAATTGTTTGGGTCAGCCCTGATCCTCTGCTAATAGAGGATAAGGACAAACGAAAAATTTTGCCATCATCTTATAGGAGGCCAGAGAGATGATACGTACCTTATACTCAGCGGCAGACCTTTCGGGCCTTCTCCGGGCCCAGGGGGTCCTACTCACAATGCACCACCAACTATGGCGCCGATAGGTTCCAGGACAGACAACAATACCGGGATCGAGGCAGACCTCTCTCCTCGACCAGGCGTCCATCTTGGGGGTTGGGCTTCAAGCCCTTTCACAGAGGCAAGTGACACCCAGCCTCCCGGCGGTCGACTTCAACAGTTTCACCGTCAATGGGCTCAATCAACATCGGACCAGTGGGTGGTTCAAACTGTGACACATGGTCTCTTGATAGAGTTCATAGGAAGTCCACCCCACAGGTTCATTCGCTGTCCAGTTCCATCATCACCCGACAAGAAGACCCTGATGATCGAGAAGATCCGTCATTTATTATTCATCAATGCAATAGAACCAGTGCCCTTGGAGCAGCGGGGCTTGGGTTTTTACTCTGTGCTGTTTTTGGTGCCCAAAAGCTCCGGTGGTTGGAGAGATATATTATCGCAGGTTCAAGAAGCACTCCCTCAGATCCATCCTGGGGGGTGGGGGTTCGCAGGGGAGACCTGCTGCAATCTGTGGACGTCCGGGAAGCCTATCTCCATGTCCCGGTCTACCCTTCTCACCGTCATTATTTCCGGTTCGAGTTTGCAGGATCGCACTTCCAATATTGTGCCATGCCCTTCGGCCTCTCCTCTGCGCCAAGAACTTTCATCAAATTGGTGGCAGTAGTGGCGCCCTCTCTGCGGACTATTCCTGTCCGGGTACTTTGTTACCTGGATGATATTCTCGTTCTCTCCAATTCGCCGACTCAAGCTTCCCTAGACATTGAGAGGGTGTTAACCACGTTCCAGCAGCACAGGTTCACAATCAACGCGGCCAAGAGCCACCTAACCCTGACCACTCGTCTATTGCACCTAGGGGTGGTCATCGACTCCAAGGCAGGTCAGGTTTTCTTATCTCCAGACAGGATCCAGAGCATCTCAGACTCCTTCATCGAAGCTCTGGCCCACAGATCAGTTTCCCTGAATCTTCTATTGAGTCTTTTGGGCAAGATGGTTTCGTGTCTGGGCATCATTCCCTGGGCCCGCCGGCACTATCGACCACTGCAATGGCATCTACTTCCCTATCAAAGAAAAGGACAAGGTTCCTCTACCCTCAAGGTGAGTTCAGGTCTGCCTCTCTCTGCGTTGGTGGCTTTCCCCGTTGATCCACCGAAGTCTCACTTCCTGGAACCAAGCAGATTGGTATTGACAACCGATGCCAGCCTTCAGGGCTGGGGGGCGCACTTTTTACACCTTGTGGCACAGGGCCGGTGGTCCATGGCCGAGAGCCAAGAAAGCATCAACCTGTTGGAACTGCGAGCCATTCGCTTAGCCCTGCTGCATTTCCGGTCCACTTTGGAGGGCGCCCATGTCCTTGTCCTCACGGACAACATCTCCGCAAAGGTGCATGTCAACCGCGAGGGGGGCACGCGCTCGAGGACGCTAATGCTGGAATCAGAAAAGCTGTTCCGTTGGGTGGAGCATCACCTACTTTCCATAAAAGCGGACCACATATCGGGGTGGCCAACGTCCAGGTGGACTGGCTCAGCAGGGAGCGGATAGACCCTGCGGAGTGGCAACTTCATCTGCCGCTGTTCCAGGAGATCACATTGCACTTCGGAATGCCGCTTATAGACCTGTTCGCCAGTCACCTGAACTCACAGCTGCCCCGCTTCATCTCCAGATATCCTCATCCAAAGGCAGAGGCCTGCGACACCCTCAGATGTCCATGGCCACCGGGCCTGCTCTATGCTTTTCCGCCAATCTCCTTGATACTCAGGGTCATCAGGAAGCTCTTGGTGGAGAATGCGGAACTGCTGGTGGTGGCACAAAACTGGCCGCAGCGTCAGTGGTACGCCGACCTGGTGGAACTGTCGGCATCTCGTCCATGGGAGATTCCTCCGCACCGTCTCTCTCTGTGCCAGGGAGCCATCTTTCATCCGGATCCCCAGTGGTTCCAGTTGACCGTCTGGCACTTGAGAGGGTCATCATGCAGAGGGATCGATTGTCAGACGAGGTGATCGGTACTCTACAAGCGGCTCGGCAACCATCAACGGCCCGAATTTATGAAACGTCTTGGAAAGCATTTTGCACATGGTGCTTGGACCACCAGATTGACCCATCGTCTGCAGATGTTCCAGCGGTACTGGAGTTTCTTCAGGCAGGATTGAAGAAGGGCTTGGCACCGTCTACCTTGCGACGACAAACGGCTGCATTGTCCACGGTTCTATCCTGCGTGCCTTACCCATCTTTATCCCACTATCCATGGATCAAAGGTTTCCTTCATGGAGCAACTAATTTGTGCCCACCAACTGTGCACCGTTATCCTTCCTGGGACCTTTCCTTTGTACTACAGGCTCTTCTCGACCCACCGTTTGAGCCATTGGGATCCGTCGCACTCAAGTACATGTCATTCAAAGTTGCATTTCTACTCGCTATCACATCTGCAAGGAGAGTATCTGAGTTGTCAGCGTTGTCCATTAGGAAGGATCTCTGCATCTTCCACGCCAACACTGTTGTTTGAGGTTAGATCTAGCCTTTACACCGAAGATGAACTCTTTGTTTCACCGGTCGCAAGACCTTGTGTTGCCGGATTTTTGTCCGTCGCCCCAGCACCCCAAGGAAGGCCATTGGCACAAGCTCGACGTGAAGAGGGCTCTACATCACTACATACCTCGTACAGCTTCCTTTAGACGGACCGAAGCCCTGTTGGCTTCTTTTCACTCAGCCACCATGGGGCTATGGGTCTCCACCTCAATGGTGGGCCATTGGATAAAAGCCTCTATCTCAACCGCCTATGAGCTGAAGGCCAGACCTATCCCTGGCAAGATTCTGCCACATTCAACGCATTAAGCGGCTTCCACTGCTGCTTGGACTACACAGGCATCGGTGCTGGATATCTGTTGGGTGGCGATATGGACGTCTATTTCACCTTTTATCCGACATTATAAAATAGATACCTAGGCTTCTGCTGAAGCTTCCTTTGGCTGCAGGGTACTACAGTCAGTTGTTATGGACCAGGGAGCCGGGAGCAGTCAGCCTCCCTCCCAGGGACCTTGAACTTGGGTATATCCCTTCTATGGATTGTGGGAGCAGCGCACTGGAAAAAGGATGTTGACTTACCTGAATGTCCTTTTTCAGGGCGCTGCGACCACAATCCATTCCCTCTCCTGTTAGGCTTCCTGCTCCGGGGCTGGGGTGATTTATTGTGTTTGACTTGTTTCTGCAGTTCTTATTTCTAGTTGATCGCGCCTTCATGACAAAAAGACTGAAGGACCATGGGTATTGGAGGCGTGGTCTCAACACAAAGGAAGAATTGTTTTTGCAGATTTTCACTGAGTGGCTTTCAGGACAGGAGGAATAGAATCTCATCTATGGATTGTGGTAGCAGCGCCCCGAAAAAGGACGTTCAGGTAAGTCAACGTCCCTTTCAAGCTGGTGGATGTGGACAAATGAAATAGAGGGGAGATTACTGATGATAACTGTCAGGCACAAAAGATCAGGTCCTCATATCAGGTCCACAACTAAATGTTCAATTAAGCTGATTTATTGCTAAGAGTCTGTGCGCAGGAATTTTCTCATCTAATAGCCAGAACTAGATGTAGTTCACTTGTGGCTACATAGGATTCTAGGCTGATCCCTTTTTTCACTCCACCACCCAGCTTCTTTCTCTCTCTCTCTCCCTCTCTCTCTCTCTCTCTCTGTGTGTGTGTGTGTGTGTGTGTGTGTGTGTATTTTCAGTTTTGTGTAGTGATCTGGAACAACTCTATGCCAGACACTTCACCCAAATTTAAAAAGACAGCTGATTACACATATTCTTAAATGCTGAGTCCTTGGCAGCTATCTGAAGATGCCAATTGCTGACACTGAGTTTTTTGGGTTGGTCACTTTGACATCCACTTTGACTGTGCAAACACTCTCTCTTTCTCTTTGGCAACTTCTATCAATATTTGGCTGAAATCAACAAGTTGCTGCTTCAGCTCTTGATGGCAAAGCTATTTCTGTCCTGGAAAACTATATTTATTCCTGAAGCACTTTAATAGCAGAAACAAATCTTGATCTTTCTTGCCAGTTGGACTTGCAAGAATGAATGAATGAGTTGTGGACAAAGGTGAGTTAAGGGTTATGTATTAAAAAAAACCTGAAAGCAGCAATAGTTGTAATTTTCCTCTCTTTTTTTGTTTTGTTTTTTATTTTCAGGGAGAGAGTATCTTTTCCTAGGTACACGAGTATTAACATTTCTTCTAGAGGCATTATCAGGAAAAGATTTGAAGGAGATCACAATGGGTTAAATGCCTGATTTTTTTTTCCTTGGTTTTAAGAGGGCTTTTTTGCAATTTGTTCCAACTCCCTTCTGCTATTTTTGTACAGATTATATTAAAGTTCACTGTTCTTATGTTAGCATCCTGTGTCATTTATCCAAGGGATTCAGTGTCAAAAGTTAAAGCTCTGCCAATGAATTCAAGAGCTCTGTAAGATGCTGCTGTTCTCCTATAAGGCTGACAGAGTCCTTCTCTTTCCATCACTTGACCTCACTTGATGTACTTCTTTTACTGGAACATAATTAAATGCAATAAAGATGAGGATGTCCTTGGCTCCAGACTGTACTTGTGGCTGAAACACTTCCATAACCAGAAGACTTATTATATCCTTCTAACACAGCCCTTAAGAATCCCCAGTTCCTTTCAGATGAGAAGTTTTAGCTATGGCACCAAGATTTCTAGTAAGTACTAAGACCATATAGATAAGACAACTATAGGAAGCTACAGATTCTATAGTGAGAAACTTTAAAAGCATATGGATAAACCTTATGCCAGACTGACCATCACTGGTTCTGCATCAGTAAATAATTAATGGTCATTGCCATCAACATGTTGCATTTTACATTCAAATTCATTAAAAGAATTTGCCTTTGGTGACAAAATGGCATTTTGCTTGAAGCAAAAATGGCCCCATCTGGACTAGCAACCAAATAAAACTCCTGAGTTCCTTGCTGCTGCCTTTATTTTCTGTGAATAACATCCCACTGCCCATCAAGGAGAATGGGAAAATTTGGAAATTCCCTAGATTTTCCAGAGAAATCAGTTGTCAGTGTAAACAACATACATAGAATAATAGAGTTGGAAGGGATCTTGCAGGTTTTCTAGTCCAACTTCCGAGCAGGAGACCCTATAACATTTCAGTGAAAGCCTTCAGTGATGGAGGACCCACAACTTCTGAAGGCAAGCTGTTACATTGGTTGATTGCTCTCACCATTAGAAGATTTCTCCTTAGTTCTAGGTTGCTTTCTTTCCTTGGTTAGTTTTCATCCAGTGATAGATGTTTCATGTCTTGCCTTTTGGTGCTTTAGGAAATAATTTGACCTCCTCATCTTTGTAGGAGCCCCTCAAATATTGGAACACTTCCATCATGTCTCCTCTAGTCCTTCTTTTCATTAGTCCTTGTAGCTGTTCTTCATATGTTTTAGCATCCAGCCCAATCATTCTTGTTGCTCTTCTCTGCACTCTCTCCAGAGTCTCAACATCTTTTTTAAGTAGTGGCAACCAGAATTGAATGCAGTATTCCAGGTGTGGTTTTACTAAGGCTTTGTAAAGCCATACTAGAACTTCATGTGAGCTTGATTCTATCCCTCTATTAACGCAGCCTAGGATCGCATTGGCTTTTTTGGCTGCTGCTGCTCACTGTTGGCTCATATTTAAGTGATTGTCCACTAGAACTAAACATTATAGAATCTAAATATTATATTTAACACTAAACATTATAGAATCATAAATAGATCAATGGCTACATTCATGGATCCATATGTCAATAGAAAACAATCTGTTAGGGTCCTCTTTCATGGGATACATGAAAAGAATCTGATTTGAGTAGTTGCTGTAGACCTTCTGCTCATCCAGATAAGTTTTACTTTTTTATATTCCTTACATGCTTTCTCTTTTGTTCTCATCATTATTACGGCCAATATTATTTGCTGTTCAATAAACACTGTTCCCTTAATACTACTAAACTCAGCTTCTTTTACTATTAATATTAGTATCTTTACTGTTATTGTTACCTCTCCTATTGCCTTCCTGGGTTTTTTAAAAGCTCACTAGTGGTAGTACTTGTTGGAAATCTTGCAAACCATAATGCTTCCAATGAATCCTCCCTCCCCTTATCTCCCAAAGTTTATTTGTTGTATGTACATGGTTTTAATGCTACTAATCCTATGTAAATTGTCCACCACTGCTGACAGCAAAGAGGAGAGGAAAAGGCCAGGGACATTAACCATCATTAGAATAAGAATCATGTATTCCTCACAGGCGAGATGCACATAATTAGAAATTAGAAAAAGGTCAGATCTCGCCATTATCAACTCAATCAGCTGCTGAGTGCCACACAGTCAATTAATTCAGCATCTGTATTTTTTACAACCCTGCACACGTATTCCATCGGACTGTAACTCATTATCCGGACAGATATACGGCTCAGCGAAGCAGGGACATAAAATGAGAGACCCCAAGCAAATGAGCTGAGATAATTGAGAGATTTATTATATATATGTGTGTGTGTGTGTGTGTATGTTACCCCTCACACATGCACACATGCGAGAGAGAGAGAGAGAGAGAGAGAGAGAGAGAGAGAGAGAGAGAGAGAGAGAGATACATGGGTACTCACATAGATGCGTGCACACAACTTTCCTTGCCCTTGAATGCTAACTTTTAGGAAGATGTTTGTTGAGCAGATTCAATGCTACTGGAGAACTTCTACTATCATTGTTCTACTTTTCCTTTCTTTCTTAAAGATCTTTTGGATCTTTCCAAGAACTCAGGATGGCACTTGGGACTTCTACTCCTGTCTTCTTTCATCCTCACAAAAACCTTGCAGGATGGGAGATGCAGAATGGACGTTGTCTTACCTGAACGTCCCTTTTCTGGGCGCTGCGTACACTATCCAGGAATGGGTTAACCTTCAGCCCTTGGCAGTGAACTGAGTGCTTTTTTTAAAAGTTTCCCCTTCCGGCTCCCTAGCCACACCCCCGTTCCCATGATCCCCAGTCGAACGAAGATGCGGCAAGCAGAAATTAATGCAGAATAACACAACTTTATTAATTACAACTTGTAACTGGTGCAGATAACAAGACCAACATGGTCCAAGGCAGGAAGCAAATAACAGGGTGGGTCTGGATAGTGTACGCAGCGCCCAGAAAAGGGACGTTCAGGTAAGACAACGTCCATTTTCCTGTGCGCTGCTCCCACTATCCAGGAATGGGATATACCCAAGCTTAATCCCCATGGGCGGGGTGCTGACTGCTCCCAGAGGACCCTTCAACTACCACCTGTTGCAGAACCCTCCGTCCGAATGAGGCTTCTGCTGAACTATACTCGTCAATTTTGTAGTGGCGAATGAAGGGGGTGAGCGAGGACCAGGTTGCCGCCCTGCAAATGTCAACTATGGACGCCTGGGTGGCCCAGGCTGCTGAGGTGGCGGCACTGCGAGTGGAATGAGGAATTATCTTTGCTGGAATTGGGCTGGCCTCCAGTTCGTAGGCCAGGGAAATACACGCCTTGATCCACCTGCTGACAGTGGAGGCTGATATTTTCCTTCCCATGGCAGATGGGCTAAAGGACACCAGGAGTGCTTCTGTTCGCCGGAAAGACGCCGTCCGTTGAATGTAGGTGCGTAGAGCCCTCCGAACGTCGAGGGTGTGCCAGCGTTCCTCCTGGGAGTTGCGGGGTGAAGGGCAGAAATCCGGGAGGATGAGCTCCTGAGCCCGATGAAACCAGGAGTTTACCTTCGGGATGAAGGCCGGGTCCAAGCGAAGGGTTACGGTGGAATCTCGAAATATGCAGAGGTCCTTGCGGACTGACAAAGCCGCCAACTCAGAAACTCGCCTGGCAGAGGTGATGGCCAGGAGGAAGGTCACTTTAATGGATAAGAGTTTAAGCGGCGCTGATCCCAGTGGTTCAAAGGGCGGGCCCGTCAGAGCCCTGAGGACCAGAGGTAAGTCCCAAGATGGATAGCGATGTACCGTGGGTGGGCGCACATTGGTGGCACCCTGCAGGAAGGTCTTTATATGTGGGTGTTGGGAGAGGGTTTGGTATGGAGGACAAGAGAGTACTGAAGACAAGGCCGCCGTCTGACGTCTTAACGTAGCTGGGGCCAGGCCTTTAGTTAAGCCTGCGTGCAAGAACAGCAGGATGTCCCGGACTGTGGCCGATGTGGGATCCGTGTGCTGCCGAGAACACTCGCGGCAGAATGCCTGCCAGGTCGCTTCATAGATGCGGGCCGTTGAGGGGCGCCTGGCTGCTTGCATGATGTCTACGACACAGTCCGGTAAGTTGTCCTTCTTCAGGATGACCCTTTCAAGCGCCAGACGGCTAATTGCAGCCACTGAGGGTCTGGATGAGTGACCGCCCCCTGGCAGAGGACTAGGCGATGTGGGGAGATCACCCATGGCTGGGCCACTGACAGAGCCACGAGGTCGGCGTACCATGGCCTCCGGGGCCAGTTGGGAGCCACCAGAAGGAGGTCGGCCTTTTCCGCCAATAGTTTCCTGATGAGGCGTGGTAACAGGGGAATCGGTGGAAAGGCATACAACAGGCCCCTGGGCCACCTGCAGCGAAGAGCGTCGTGATCCTCCGCCCGTGGTGATGGGTATCGAGACACGAAGCGAGGTAACTGGGCGTTGGCCGCTGTCGCGAAGAGGTCCACCGCTGGGGTTCCGAAGCGTGCAGAGAGCTCCTGGAACAGGCGTGGATGAAGCTGCCATTCTGACTGGTCTATTGTCTCGCGACTGAGCCAGTCCGCCCTGACGTTGGTCGCCCCTGATATGTGATCTGCTCTGATCGATGCCAGATGTCTCTCCGCCCAGCTGAATAACGTCTCGGCCTCTAGCATCAGGGGACGGGACCTTGTGCCCCCCTCTCTGTTGACATGGGCCTTGGCCGAGATGTTGTCTGTCCGTATCAGGACATGTCTCCCCTGCACAGCGGACTGGAGTTGCTGCAGGGCCAGGCGGATCGCACGGAGCTCCAGCAAGTTGATGCTGCTGTGTTGTTCCCTGCGGGACCACTGACCTTGTGCCACTAGCTGGCCGAGATGGGCTCCCCAGCCCCTCAGGCTTGCGTCGGTGGTAAGGATTACTCTGTCTGGCTCCAGGAAGGTGGAACCTTTGTGAAGGGATGTTCGCGTCCACCACTTGAGGGACTGACGGACCTGAGGGGTTAGGCGTACCTTGCGGTTGGAGTTGGTCGACCCTGACCTCTGGAACGGAAGGAGGAACCATTGAAGGGGCCTCGAATGTCTGCGTGCCCACGGTACGATACCGAAGCAGGAGACCATCTTCCCCAGGAGGCTCGAGAGGTGGAGTAGGGGGATCCTCTTTGTCCCCTGGATCTGTTGGGACTGGGTATGGATGCTTTGTGCTCTGTCCGGAGAGAGGAAGACATACCCGCTGATGGAGTCTATGACGGCTCCCAGATGTTGAAGTCTGGTGGTTGGATGGAGCTGACTCTTTTCGAAATTTATGGTGAAGCCGTGGGCCTGAAAGGCTTTCACCACCCGGTTCATGTCTGAGATGGCTTGGTCCTGTGAGGAGGACAGGACCAGAATATCGTCCAGGTAGCAGAGAACTCTGATCGGGACAGCTCGGAGCCTGGCTGCTACTACGGCTACCAGTTTGGTGAAGGTCCTTGGGGCCGATGAGAGACCGAACGGCATCGCCTTGTACTGGTAGTGGTGACCCGCATATTCGAATCTTAGGAATTTGCGGTGGTCTGGGTGAATGGGCACGTGGAGATAGGCTTCCCGGAGGTCTACGGATTGCAAGAAGTCGCCCTGCCTCACTCCCGCCAAAATGGACTTGAGGGAGTGCATCTTGAACCTGTGGTATTTGACTGACAGGTTCAAACGCTTCAGGTTCAGAATGGCTCTCCAACCCCCGGAGTTCTTGGGAACCAGGAAGAGGGTTGAGTAGAACCCTGACCGCTGCTGAGTTGTTGGTACAGGTTCTATCGCATTGACCTCCAGGAGGTGCGAGATCTCCTGTGACATGAGGAGCTGTAATTCCCTGGAGCTTGGGATGGGGCAACGGACAAAGCGCTGGGGCGGCCGCCCTATAAATTCTATGGATAAGCCCGAAGAAATCGTGCGGTTCACCCAGGTATCCGAAGTTGAGAGGGCCCACTGGTGCTGAAAGAGGAGGAGTCTTCCCCCGATGGAGCCCCGGGGAGGCGAGTCACTTGCCCCTTCTGGTGTTTTTATATCCGGTTCCACGGGAGCCCCTCTTAGGATGGTGGTTTCTCCCTCTATCTCTAAACTGGTGCCTCTCCTGGAATCTGTCCCCTCCCTGGTAGGGCGAGCGTTGAAATGAGGACCCCCTGGATCCTGCGCCGGCCCGAAAGGGCTGCTGGGGATAAGGTGTATACCTCCGCTCCTGGCGCCGGTGGAGGGATGGAAGGATTTTCCTTTTATCTTTTCCCTCCACCAACAGGGGGTCCAGCGCCTGGCCAAAGAGGTCGGGAGCCTTGTATGGAGAAGCCACCAGCTTCCATTTGGCTTTAAGGTCAGCCTTCCAGGGGCGGATCCAGAATAGCCTCCTGGCAGTGGTGTTGGCTGCCAAGGCCCTGGAGGCAAACTTGGCGGAATTCAGGGAGCCATCTGCTATATATTCTGTGGCTGCTATAATTTTATTGATATCGTGCTGCAGTCTAGCATCCTCAGCCGGGAGCTTCTCCTGCAGTTGTCGCAGCCAGATGAGGGACGCCCTACTAAAAAAGGACGTAGCCGTTGCTGATTTCACTGCCCAGGCGGCTGCCTGGTGGGTCTTTCGGAAGGTCCCCTCCATCCTTTTCTCCTCTGCCTTGAGGGCATCCAACGGGTCGGTGGAAATCATTGAGGAAGAAAGGAGCGCTTGCACCGGTTGGTCCACGGAAGGGAGGGCTAACATGTCCTCCAGTTCCTGCTCAGCGCAATAGAGTTTTTTATCTAGGCTGCTGGGTGTTGCCTGGGAGGCAGGCTGGGACCAGGGGTTCTGGATCACGTCTACAAAGAGCTGGGGACAGGGGACGCAGTCCTTCCGGGGCTTGGATGACTTAAAGAGGACATCGTGTGGTCCTGCTGAGGAGGAGGACGGGACTGCCACCTCCCCTGGTAAGCCCAGGTTAGTTGTTAGCCTAGCCTTATGCAGCAGGGACTTGAATAAGGCCGGCCTGAAGAGGCCCGTGAAGGCCGGGGTGTCTGGCGATAGTCCCTCGTCCTCTGATAGCTCCATGTCCTCCTGCCCTTCCTCCCCTTGGTCGGAGTCCTCTGATGAGGACGCCTGATCTCGGTGTAGCGGCTGGTGAGGTAGAGGATGGTGGTGCGAGGCTTGGGTATGGAATGCCTGCGGGGGGACCTGGGCGGATTGTTGTAAGCTGGCCGCTAAGAAGGAAGAGAAGGCCGACGAAAGCATGGCCTGAAAGTCCATGGGTGATGGAGTGCTTGCCCCCCCCCTTGGATGGGGTGAGGCGACGTATTCGGCGGCCCTAGGATGCGAAGAACGAGTGAAGGCTGCTGGTGAAGCTGACCTGGTTCTCGAGTTGGCCTTCGCCCGGGGTGAATGGTGAGCCGATCTGCCCCCCTCCGGTGTCATCGGGGTTCGGGTGATATCTGCTGGGCTCGATATACCCCTTTCCAGGTCCCTTAAGGGTGCTGGTGATAGCTCTGGGCGCGCGGCTTCCCTAGTTGTAGCCGCTGAAGCTGCCTTCTGGGCCTTCTCGCACTGGCGCTCCGGTGCCTTGTGCCTCCTGGGCTCATCTTTGTCCTGTGCAGACAGGATTCTGTCTGCGGGGGCTTTGCGATCTGAGCCGTGGCGCGAACTTGATGATTTCCTCCCCTCCTTGGCCTCCTTGCGAGGGGGGCTCAATTCGGGCTCCAAATCTGAGGACCACGGAGAGTGGGACATGGCGGTCTGCAACTGAAGGAGCCGCGATGGAGGGGAGGGAGAGGAGAAATACCCTCTAGCGCCGGGATCTGAGCGGCCTGGTGGTGGGCCGCACTAGCCCTGTTTCTCTAGGAGGAAGGACGAAGGCTTCCTTGCTGGCCCCCCCCCTTTTTTCTGTGCTGCGCCTTTGTTGTAGCTGACTCCCTGGTGGCCTAGGGAGGCGCTGTTGCAAGGTTTCAGCCAAAATGGCGGCCCGAGGGTCCGACCAAAATGGCGCTGGCACGTGGGAGTGTGCCTGAGCGACGGACTCACAATGGCGGCCCGGAGGTCCGTCCAAATGCCGCGCTTACCCCCCCCTTTTTTTGATGCGAAGGTTTTCTGTAGCGTAGTGGGGGGGGGGCTATAGGGCTGCCGCGTGCTAGCCCCTGCTGCTCCACGTGGCCTCCGCTCGAGGCTCAAGGAAGCGGCTGCCCTGAGAAGGGCGTGGGCGGCCGGCGTCTTCTAATCCGCCGCCCAGCTGAAGCCCACGCGGTGAAGTTGGCGCTAGGCGCGCTGCTGCTTGCTGGATTCAAGCAGCGCGCCAAGATAAAGCGTGGGCGCCGAAATTAAAGGCCCGCTGCTCAGTTGTGGCCTCCGAGGTTGCTGCCACGTGGTGGGCTGCTGCAGCAGGCTCCGCGCAGCGCGCCGGGAAGAAGCGTGGGCGGCCGAGAGCTGCGAGCCCGCCGCCCAGCTGTAGCCTCTATGCCTGCCCTCCTAAACGGGCGCGCTGCTGCTGTAGGCTTCAAGCGCGCCGAGGCAGAAGCGTGGGCGGCCGAAAGCTGTGAGTCCGCCGCCCAGCTGTAGCTGCTCCAAACGCTGTTCTAAAGGGCGCGCTGTTGCCGGCTCCTAGCAGCACGCCAGGAGGCAACGTGGGCGGTCGGGGTGCTGAGCCCACCGCCCAGCTGTAGAGCGCTAGCAGAGCGCACAGCGGTAAAGGCAAGCAAAATAATAAAACAGCAAGAGAAATACACAACCGAGAGAAAAATACTAATCAAAAGGACAAAAATAATAAAGCCTAGGAGCCAGGAAGGGTAAGAAAGCAAACTAAGTAAAATTCAAGCAGGGGATAATCAAACCCCCAAGGAACAATACCTGCTCGAAGAGCACTCGAAAACACTTCAGCCTTTGCCAGGAACTGAGTGAAGACTGGGGATCATGGGAACGGGGGTGTGGCTAGGGAGCCGGAAGGGGAAACTTTTAAAAAAAGCACTCAGTTCACTGCCAAGGGCTGAAGGTTAACCCATTCCTGGATAGTGGGAGCAGCGCACAGGAAAAGGATGGTGTCCCTGCTAGGTTCATAACCAGAGTTTTGTGGCTGAGAAGGCACTTTCCATCTTGACTTCTGTTTCACTGTACTAGATTAGCCCTATTCTGTGACTATTGATGTATGTGGGAAGAAAGGGCTGGTTTATCTTTCCAGCTTCCCCTGTTGAGGACAGGCGGTAATTGCATTTGGATAACTGGGGTAATAGTTCTTCCTGTAAGTCCTCCTTATGAACCACAATTAGGACCGGAATTTCCTTTGCTAAGCAAGGCAATTGTTCAATGAGTCATATTAGATTTTATGGTCTTTTTTGACACAGTTGTTAAACAAATCACTGCAGTTGTGAAGAATATCACACGAATATTAAGCAAATCCAGTTTTCCCCACTGATCCCACTGAGTTCACTTCACCTCCCCCACTGTTTCCCCAGAGAAAGAAAGGAAGGAAGGAAGGGGAAAGGGAAGGGGAAGGGGAGGGAAATTCAGAGTGTGACCTACTGACTGAGAGCAGGTGGGCAATTGCTTATGGCAGGGTTGCTCAAACATGGCAGCTTTAAGACTTGTGGACTTCAACTCTCAGAATTCTCCAGCCAGCATAGCATAGTCCACAAGTCTTAAAGCTGCCAAGTTTGAAGACCTCTGGCTTATGGTGAAGTTTAAATAACAAGGATCCTTTAGTAGATGAGGCAGTTGCAGGAATTTGCTCTGTGTTTGCATACAAAGTGCCTTAGTTCTGAATAATCTAAAAATTATTCTCTTCAACTATCTAATTTTCCCTTCTGCCTTTTTTGTAATTCAGCTAGGACAGCTTTCACACTGCCACGAGGGCAAGAAGTGTTTCTGTTATTTCACTCTGGAATAGAGGAATCCATCCATTTTCATTTCTCTTGGCTGCTTAATTTTGTGAGAATGTCAAGTTTGGTTTGTCAAATGGGAGAAAAGCTCCTTTTAAAATCTTGTTCCAAATTTATATTTTAGCAATAGCAATACACTTTGACTTATATACTGCCGCATAGTGCTTTACAGCAGTTTCTGGGCGAGTTACAAGGTTGAAGCATTATTTGCATCTTGCCCCCAACAATCTGGGTCTTCATTTTACCAACTTCGGAAGGATGGAAGGCTGAGTCAACCTCAAGTCTCATCAGGATCAAACTCCAGAGTGTGGGCAGAGTTAGCCTGCAGTATTACATTCTAACCAATGCATCACCATGGCTCCACCAGGATTTAGTACAAAAATGTGCCTTTTGAGCACAATTCCACATCAGAACAACTAGACACAAGGACAGTTTTTCCCCAAAAAACTGAGGGAATTCCCTCAACGCTGTCAAACTATTTACTAAGTCTGCACTACTATTAATCTTCTCATTGTTCCCATCACCCATCTCCTCCTACTTATGACTGTATGACTGTAACCTTGTTGTTGGTATCCTTACTGTTTCCTAATATGATTTGATTGCTTATTTGTTCCCTATGACTATCATTATGATGATGAATGTATCTTTTCTTTTATGTACACTGAGAGCGTATGCACGAAGAAAAATTCCTTGTGTGTCCAATCACACTTGGCCAATAAAGAATTTTATTCTATTCTATTTTGCTTAGTAAGAGGCATAGTTCAATACAAATTAATATACGTCATTATTGATAAACTGCATTGCTAAACAGAGCCGTGACTGTCAAATGATAACGTTTCCATTTCTCTATTGATTTAAAACTGGGAACTTAGATAAGTTTATTTCAAATTGTTCCCTCCATTATCATAGAACAAAAATCGATATACTTTGCTCTTTGATAGCACCTTCCTTAGTAATCATGCTGCTACTTCTTAGTGGAATCAAAAGCAAACTCCGAACTGATAACTGCAGTGGGCCACCCCTTGAACAGCCTGTGACTAATAGCTGGTAAAGGGGACCATTAAAATTAGCAAGTTGAAAAAACTGGTTTGAAATTTAAAGACCATTTGTTACAATATTTTTAAAAAGCTGATTTACTGCTCTGTGGTGAATAGCTGAGATTTTATACCTGATTCAGGATTTGGAGCTGGGGCTATAAAATGGAAGGCCTCCATTCCATGCATGGCATGTTTTATGTGTAAATTTTTTAACATTTATGGGGTACATTTTATGAAGGCCGAGACTTCTCCCAAGGGAGAGCTTATGAGGCAGATTTTTCATTCTCCGGGCTTGTTAAGCAGAGAAGCCAGCTGAGAATAATCAAGGATGCTCTTACAGAAGAATTCTCATGGCTGGATTCCAAAATGCTCCAAGAATGAAAAGCTGAGTTTTCCCAAGGGAATATTTGGGAACTGTGCCTCTCTTAGTGGCACCAGCAGCACCCATTAGCAGACATAGAACAATATTCTTGACTTACAACTGTTCGCTTAGTGACCATTCGCTTAGTGACCATTCAAAGTTACAATGGCACTGAAAAAAGTGACATGAGAACTTTTCACACTTATGACCATGGCAGCATCCCCATGATCACGTGATTTACATTTGGATGCTTGACAACTGATTCACATTTATGACAGTTACAATATCCCGGGGCCATTGGGAAACCAGATTCACTTAACAACTGTGTTATTATCATGGCCCCAATTGTGGTTACAAGTTGAGGACTACTTGTATTATAAGTTATATCTTTAATTTCCCATTACTTATTATTAAATAAAGGGATTTACATATTGATTGTTTAACTAGATAACATGATGTGTGTGTGATGTGTCTGTATACAGATGTACCTGTACTTCTTAGGTCTTTTGATCAGAAATATAAGACAAATATTTTTTTTCAGACATAAAATAAAAATGGGAAAATGAGAAAGTGTGTGCATTTTATAAATGTTGAATTTATAAATTATTAATTAAGGATCCTAGCAGAACTGATTACCATCATTTGAAGGCATTGTCTTATGAGTAAAGTGCCCCTGCTCTTCTTTTGAATTGTCTGCAGATGGTGAAAGCTATTCAGGTCCTGCGAATTCATCTCTTGGAGTTGGAGAAAGTGAATGAATTGTGCAAAGACTTTTGTAATCGTTACATCACCTGCCTCAAAACTAAGATGCACAGCGACAACCTTCTCAGGAATGACCTTGGGGGACCTTACTCCCCGAATCAGTCCTCCATTAACCTACACACGCAGGTAATTGTTGAAAAATACACTTCACATGCCCCCTTGTAAACAGCTACAGATATTCTTGAGACAGAATCATATTTCTCACAATGTACTCTTAATCTGAAAATACCTCCTGTTTTGAATTCTGGAAAAAATAACCAGCAGCCGTAGATTGACAAAATGTGACCAAACATAGAGAACCCTGATCTTCGGGAATATATTCATTATTCTTGTATTTCACAGTATGCACCAAGTCTTAATCTTTTTCTCCCCTAGCACTTTGTCCTGCTCAGTTGCAGCCTCTGTTTTGTTTACATTGTGCTTGATTAGCTGATGCAGCAAAGCTATCAATGCACAATGCAACAAAGGGATTGTTTTTCCACCTGCTGGTTGTAGAAATTAACCCTGGGAGATGAGAAAGAGTGACTGGCCCCAGATCACCAGCTGGCTTCCATGTCTAAGGAAAGACTAGATCTAGATCTTACAACCCTAGTCCAGTACCTTAACCACTACATCATGCTGGCTCTCTATCAAAGTTTATCAAAACCTATACAGAATAAGAGAGTTGGAAGGTCTTCTAGTCCAAGGGTCTCCAACCTTGACCACTTTAAGACTTGTGGACTTCAACTCCCAGAATTTGTGAGAGTTAAAGTTGTAGACTTCAACTCCCAGCAAAGCTGGCTGAGGAACTCTGGGAGTTGAAGTCCACAAGTCTTAAAGTGACCAAGGCTGGAGACCCCTGTTCTAGTCCAATCCCTTGCTGAAGCAGGAAACCCTATCCTCCTCCAAAAATCCTTATAAAAGTTTTGTACAAAACCCATTGTACAAAGCCCATTGATTAGGATATGTCACATGATTTAACATGTGAAATGTTAAATCTTAGCAAACAGGCTGGACAAGAGCTCTCTCTGAAAATTCCAAAGAACAGTGATCAGTCATAGACCAGGCCTTCTCTACATGGTAGCATTTGGATGTGCTGGGACTGGCAGTGAATTTTGTGGGTTACGAGATCAGAAAGAAAGTGTGTAGTACAAAGGACTCAATAGCCTGCCATGAGTGTAAATATTTCTGTTACATTAGTTGTGGAAAGAAGAGCTGAAGCCCTGTTGCCTCTTCACAATAAATTCTGCCAAGTTCTCAAGCTCATTACTGGATTGGAAAACATCATCCAATCATCTTTCAGGAGAACTTTCCATATAAATAGATAATAGCCTGAGAGATCTCAAGTTGCTAGATCTTCACAGCACCTAGGGATGATTTTAAATATGTCCCATAAGAGTTATGAACTTAGCTCTTGAACAGCCTTGTTGCATAAAGTATTCCGCTATTAGACTACAGTATTCTAAATGATTATTTTACATGTTGTTTTAATCCCATGAAGTTCCAGGCATTATTTCTAAGGCTATAAATTCACAATTTGATTTTTTTTCCAAACTTGATGATTAAAAATGATGGTTCTTAATAGGATATGATGCTGAGCACAATGGCTTAAATAGGATAACTGCTGAGCACAATGGCTCAGCAGTTAAAAATACTGAGCTTGTCAACTGGAAATCTGGCAGTCCAGGCTTGAGACCTGAGTGTCGCGCAACAGATGAGCTCCATTCCTGCCCCAGCTCCTGCCCACCTAGTAGTTTGAAAGCATGCAAATGCAAGTAGATAAATAGGTACCACTTTGGTGGAAAGGTAACAACATTCCGTGTGCCTTTGGTCACATGGCCACAGAAAATGTCTTTGGACAATGCTGGTTCCCTCAGCCAAGAAATGGAGATGAGCACGAAAAAGACCGGACAGGGAAATATTTACCTTAACTAATAGGATATGTGTGTTTCTTCATTCTCTTTCAGAAGAAACATTCCATATACCCAGCATTGGTTTCATTACACTAAAAAATCCTTTCAAAAAAGACTTACCAGCAATAAACAGTTTGAAAACCCAGGAAACTCTTTTGTAGTTGTCATCTGGTCTAGTAGTCAGCTCTGTTCTCAAGGCTAAGCCAGTGTCTTTGGTTGTCACCATTTGTCACCTTCTTCACAGCTTCACAAATATAGCTTTCTGTATCTGATTCCTAATTACATTGAGGATAGTCTAATAAATCATGCCCAAGAATGTTGTCTTGTTCATAAATTTGTTACTTACAAACATGGCTAATATGGCATGTAATCTGAGAAATAGCTCTTCTGTCATAACCTAGCTTGCAAGATTGAAATTGTTTAATTTGAAATGTCTGATAAAAATTGCAGTTAACTCTCCCTGTTTATATTCCTAAAGAGAAGATCTATTCGATATTAAGTACTATCATTGTCTAAAGAAATTTTCTTTATCTAAAGAAAAAGATCACCTGGGCTCTTTTCTCTATGAATTTAAACTTCTCCCATACAAGAGTATGCAAAGGATGATCATTATTTGAGCAAAAATAGGTCAACCTCAGAAGGAGTAAAATGCGATTTGCAGCTGGGCATATTAAAGTTATTGTATATATTTGAGAAAAATCATTGCAATACTATTGCAAGTGGTTTAGTAGTATCCTCTTTACTTCACACAGAAGTAAGTTCTACCAAGTTCAATGGGACTTACTTCCAGGTAAGTGGATAAAGATATGAAATTTATATTAGCAGACATAATATTTCTTTATATTTCTTTCTTTCTTTCTTTAATTTATATACCGCCCTTGTCCCCAAGGGACTCAGGGTGGTGTACAGCCAACTAAAAACACAGAAATATAAAATTTAAAACAATTTTAAAAGATATTAAATATTTTGGCCCACATTAATTAAAATGAAATTACCCCGTTAAACATTTAAAATTACGAATTGGCAATTCAAATTAAAACTTTTTTTGAAAAAAATTAGGCTAGCCCGGCTCGATGAAATAAAAACATCTTGAGGGCCCAGCGGAAGGTGCATAAGTCGGAAATCCTCCGTATCGCGGGGGGCAACTGTAGATTCCTTGTGCTAGCACATGAAAATCTTTGAAAGCCAGAAAAATATTTCCAGTGCAGTTTATGATCCAAGTTGCATTATTTCCTTTAAAATGTGTTTTGGGTTTGGGGTCAAAATTCCTCTCGCTTTCTGTTTGGTTTTGGAGAAGGCAGGGCCTAGCTGACACTTTACCTTCAGATAAAGAAGAACTATAATTCTTAAAATCTCAATCAAACATGGCTTTGTTTATATGCATTTTGCCAGACATAAATCTGAAGACAAATGTCTGGTTATATTCTGTATGGATAGTATGCTTTTTATGATAATTTAGAACGTTTCAGAATCTGCAAAAAACACATAAAACCCACTTCCAAAATATATAGATTTTCAACAAAAGCTGACATACATGCTCGTATTCTATGCTCATTTGATACTAACTTTTTTGAAGCTTTCAGGTTTGGATTTCTGGAGAAGACATGAATACATACTTACAAGGACCTATTTAAAATTAGAAAAGAAATTACATACTGTCAGGGGGGGAAAGTATTATATAGGTTCGAGAGCTGCAACATTCCCAACTCTGTTATTTACTCTTAATTTCTTTCTCAACACTTGACATGTTCCTGCATCATCAAATGTATAACGCTTGGCAAAGCATACCTTTCAAAAGAAAATCTGATTGAACATGCTGAGTAGTTCCTCAATTATGATTTTGGTTCACAAGGCTTACCCCGTATACTGGTGACTTGGGAAATCAGGGCCCTGGCCGCAGGCTGCTGCTATTTAATGCCAGGTCTGTTGTAAATAAAGCCCCCGTCATTCGGGATTTAATCCTGGAGGAGAGGGCTGACCTGGCATGTATAACTGAGACCTGGCTGGGCCAGGAGGGAGGTGTTCCCCTATCAGAGATGTTCCCAGACAGCTTTCAGATACTGCATCATCCACGACTCCATTGAAGGGGTGGAGGAGTGGCAGTCATTGTCCGTAAGAGTCTTTACCCTCGCAGGATCCCTGCCCCGGAGATTGTCGGATGTGAGTCCCTCCTCTTGAGGTTGGACTCAAGGGTTCAGTTGGGTCTGTTGTTGACGTACCTGCCTCCCAGCTACATTACAACATCCCTACCTGGGCTACTAGAGGCAGTAGTCAGGTTGGCGGTAGAGTTCCCCAGGCTTATGGTCCTGGGGGACTTTAAGCCTGCCGTCGCTTGGCGAATCCTCAGATGTGGCTCAGGAGTTCATGGCTTCCATGACAACCATGGACCCAACTCAAGTAGTTCAGGGTCCAACCCACAGGGTGGGACACACGCTCAACTTGGTGGCTCTTTCGGGGCAGTGGAGATGTGATCTGGAATTAAGGGCTATAGATGTTTCTCCTTTGTCGTGGTCAGATCATTTCCTGCTGAGGTTGGACTTTAGGACGCCACCCCCCCCATCACAGGGAGGCGGAGCAGATTAAGTGGTTCCGCCCCAGGTGCCTAATGGTCCCTGTAGGGTTCCAGAAGGAGCTTGGGGAGATACCTGACTCCCTCATCCATAGCCCAGCAGAGACCCTGGTTGTTGCCTGGAATAAGGCAGTGTCTGGGGCACCGGACCAGATTGTGCCTTTGCGACCTCTCAGGTGCAGTGGATCCAGGAAAGCTCCCTGGTTTACCGAGGAGCTCCGGGAGATGAAGCGCCAGAAGAGACGTCTAGAGCGGCGCTGGAGGACCAGTAAATCTGAATCTGACTGAACGCTCTTAAGACCCTTTATTAGGACTTACTTAGTGGCAAAACGGTCAACAAAATGTTCACATTTTTCCGCAGTTATTGCATCCGCTTATTCTCACCCAGCCGCACTGTTTAGGATGACTCGCTCTCTCCTTAATGTAGGGGGAGCGGAGGAGCCCTTACAAGGTAGAGCTGAGGAATTTGTGCAGTTTCTGTTGGATAAAGTCGCTCAGATTTGGACTCTGATTGGGCAATTCCGACCGAGGTGACCAGGGCAAGTCTTAGTTGTATTGTGTGGGATGAGTTTGAGCCTGTGACTCCTGAGGAAGTGGACACGGCTGTGGGTGCGATGAGTTCCTCCACTTGTTTATTGGACCCGTGCCCCTCCTGGCTGGTTTCGGCCAGCAGGGAGGTGACACGAGGCTGGCTCCTGAATTTAGTTAACACCTCCTTGTGGGAGGGGTCCTTTCCGCAACCATTAAAAGAAGCAGTTGTAAGGCCCTTCCTCAAGAAGCCTTCCTTGGACCCAGCAGAATTAAAGAACTTTTGTCCAGTCTCCAACTTTCCCTTTGTGAGGAAGGTTGTAGAGAAAGTGATGGCACATCAGCTCCTGTGGACATTGAATGAAACGGATTATCTGGACCCTTTTCAATCTGGCTTCAGACCTGGCTACAGCACGGAAACTGCTGATGGATGATCTCTGGCGAGGCCGTGATAGGGGTCATTCCTCTATTGTGGTGCTACTTGACCTCTCCGCAGCTTTCAGTACCATCGACCATGGTGTCCTACTAGGCTGACTAAGGGAGTTTGGAGTGGGAGGCACTGTGTTATGGTGGTTCTCCTCTTATCTCTCTGGTCGGTCACAATTGGTGTTAATAGGAGGACAGAAGTCGACCCCTTGGCCTCTCAAATGTGGGGTGCCTCAGAGCTTGGTCCTCTCTCCCCTTCTATTTAATATCTACATGAAACCGCGGGGGGAAATCATCCAACGATACGGGGTGGGATATCAGCAGTATGCCGATGATACCCAGCCGATGATCTCCATCCCGCATCATTTCAGTGAAGCAGTGGATGTGATGTGCCAGTGCCTGGAGGCTGTGAGAGTCTGGATGGGAGTAAAAAGGCTCAGACTTAACCCAGACAAGATCGAGTGGCTGTGGGTATTGCCTCCAAAGGACCATGTCAATTGCCAATCCTTAGCCCTGGGGGCGGGGAGAAGTTGCCCCCCTCAGAACTGGTTCGCAATTTGGGTGTCTTCCTTGACCCACAGCTGAGATTAGAGCAACACTGGCAGCTGTGGCTAAAGGGACCTTTATACAGGTTCGCCTTGTACACCAATTGTGACCCTATCTGGATTTGGAGGCTCTTCTCACAGTCACTCATGCCCTTGTCACCTCACAGTTGGATTATTGCAACACGCTCTACAGGGGTACCCCTGAAAAATGTTCGGAGACTACAGTTGGTCCAGAATGCAGCCGCTCGAGCGTGGGTGCATCTAGGTACTCCCACAGGCTATCTTCGAGACCGTCTTCTACCACATAGCTCCCAACGACCGGTAAGATCTCACAGAGTTGGCCTCCTCCGGGTCCCATCAACTAAACAATGTTGCCTGGTGGGTCCGCTGGGGAGGGCCTTCTCTGTGGCTGCCCCAGCTCTCTGGAATCAGCTACCTCCTGAGGCCAGGACCGCTCCCACCCTACTGGCCTTCCGGAAAATGGTGAAAACCTGGCTTTTCCGGCAGGCTTAGGGCCGTTGATCTCACCATTGCTATCTTGTGAGATCCGGCCATGAGCGATGTGTATGGGTTTTTAACGTCTCTTATTGTATATTGTTTATACTGTCTTTGTTGTAAGCCGCCCAGAGTCCTCGGAGAGTTGGGTGGCATAGAAATATGAATAATAAATAAATAAATTATCCTTTACAAAATGAAAAAGACTGTAAAAGAAGCAGAAAAATGTACACTCACAGAAAACAAATATACCTTCCTTTAAATTTCTATTCCCTAAAAGAAGAAAGAGAGAGAGAAATGCTGTGGAAAGAATAATATCGTTTTTAGGTATGAGTAATCTTCTGTCAAAAAAACTAAAAAGAGATTTACAAAAATGTCAACGTGTTACTAGAAGATGAGTTTCTCCACTCAGTAAGTATCCGATGGAATTATCTGTTTGAATGAAAAGCAACCTAACAAATGATGCAAGTCTGAATTCCAACCAGAAATACAAAAGAAACAAAACTTCAACAGTGCTATGAGATTTTTGAACCCTTGTTGATACAATACCCCAACAACATCAAAATAAATATAGGAGACTGGGAGGGTATGTGATGGTTCAGTGGTTAAAAAGGCTGAACTTGTCAGCTGGAAAACTGACAGTCTGGGTTCGACACCCGAGCTCTGTGTGACCGGGTGACCTTCCATTACTTGTTCTAGCTCCTGCCCATGGAGCAGTTCAAAAGGATGCAAATGCGAGCAGTTAAATAGATACTACTTCAGTGGGAAGGTTACAATATTATATGCACCTTTGGCATACAGTCATGCTGACCACATGACCATGGAAGTATCTTTGGATAACACTGGCTCTGTTGGCTAAGAAACAGAGTTGAGCATTGCCTCCTAAAGTCGGACACAACTGAGCAGGGGAAACCTTTGCCTTTATAGGAGATTGGAATGTTAAAGCTGGAAATACAGTAGCATGTAATATAATGGGGAAATATGGACTCCATATTCAGAATGATGGAAAAGACGATCAAGAAAATACTAAGTTAATAATAAATACCTTATTTCAGCAATCTAAAAGACATTGCTACATGGACAGTCATCAAAATTAAATTGATTATATATTCTTCAAGTAAAGATGGAGACATTCTATTCTGTCAGCACAGCCAAGAATGAGTGCTGATTCCAACTCATATCACAAGCTCCTTCTTGCAAAATTACAGTGAAACTAAAGAAAACAAATTAAATCATCAAACCAACAACATATGTCTTCAGTAATGTATCATAGGATTATGCAGTGATGTATAGCATATAGATAGAATGGATAAATAGAACGCGTGAACAATTCTGGGCTAAAATTTATGACATTATTAAAGACAACACAAGTAAAGCTATCCAAAAGAAAATGAATACAAAATGCTCCTGATAGGTTGAAAATAGCTGGAAAAATACAGGGGGAAAAGGCCACAGAGGGAGAGAAAACTGCACCCCATTAAACGCTGAGTTCCAGATAAGAATAAGAAGAGATAAGGAATTGTATCTAAATCATGAGTGCAGAGAAATCAAGGATAATGATAGAAAGGGAAGGTCATGAAATTTATTTAAGAAAGTTACAGAAATCATGAGAAATTTTAATGCAAAGAGGGACATAAAAATAGGGCAAAGATCTGTCAGAAAAGAAAAATATAAAGAAGAGATGTATACAAATGTACAAAAAGGTATCCATTAAAATATACCCACATGTTGGAGGAAATACTGTAAGTTAAATGGGCCCTGGAAAATACTCCTAACAATGTTTGCAAGAGTTGCTAAAATACTAGTACAAATCTTTAAAAGCTTGCAAGATGATATAGTGAAAGTGCTAAGTAGATATGTAAAACATAAGAGTTACCAGAAGAGAATAGTCCAACTACCAAACAACCTGTTTATCTCATTTCTTCTAAGATAACACTTCAGATGCTGCATCCAGGTGTCAACAATATGTGGGCCAGGAGCTCTCCAGACTGGATTCAGAAGAGGCAGAGAAACCTGAAAACACATTGCTAACATCCAGTGGATAATGGGAAAAAAATCTATCTTTGCTTTATATTGACTATAGAAAGGCTTTTGACTGTGTAGAATGTAGACAGCAAAAACTGTGGATAGCCCTTAAAACATGGATGTACTGGCTAATCTCAGTATGTTAAAGAATTTATATGACGATCAAGGGGGGGAAAACCCCAGAATATGAATTTTTTTTCAAAATTGGGAAAACTGTGGACCACATTTAATTGGAATTAAAATTGCTTGGAGGCATATTAACAACCTCAAATACTACTTTGATACCTTGAAGTCAGAAAGACTTAAGGAATCTGCTGTTAAAGATGAAAGAGTGCCAAAGCTGGTCAGTATTAATACTAAAATTTCAAAAAATATATAAATATATGCATATCTTAACTTTAAAACATTAATAACATAAAAAAATTAAAATATCAACTGGCAACCCAACGCAAACAGGGAGCGAAGAAACTGAAGTAATAACAGGCTTTATTTTCCAGGACTGAAAAATCGACAAGGATGGTGACCATCATTTTAAAATAAAGAAAAGTGAGTCTGCTACCTGGGAAAATGACTCTGACAAACCTGGACAAAATATTAAAGGGCAGAGACTTCATACTGACATCAAAGGTACATATTTTCAAGGCTATGCTTTTTCCAGTTATAAGATATGGAGCATCAGAGCAGCTGAATGCATTTAAAAAAATGATGCCTTTGAATTTTTATCCTGGAAAAAAAATGCTGATAATATCTTGGATTGTAAGAAGATCAACAAGTCAGTGCTCAGTAAAAGAAAACTCATGAAAGTATCAATGATGAGACTAAAGCCTAAATATTTTGGACCCATTATGTGAAAGCAAGTCAATGGAGAGGACCCTGATGCTTGGAAAAATGGAAGGTGATTGAAAAAAGAACTGATAGGAAACAAGGTGGCTGAATACTACTGGCCACAATTGTGGGAACGTAAAAAACCCAGCTATTCACAAATCAAACTATTATACGCCAGATCACAAAGAGCCAGAGGCTACTGATCAATATCAAAAAACAATAAAATAACAATAAATGAAATAACAATTCTGTCTTTTTTCCTCAATAATCTATTTAACAGAGTAACAGAGTTGGAAGGGACCTTGGGGGTATTCTAGTCTAACCCTCTGCTCAAGCAAGAGACCCTATACCATTTCAGACAAATGGCTGTCCAGTCTCTTCTTAAAACCCTCCAGTGTTGGGGCATCCATAACTTCTGGAGGTAGGTCGTTCCACTGTTTAATTGTTCTCACTGTTAGGAAATTTCTTTAAGTTTCCATCTATTGTTTCTTATCTTTCCTTCTGGTGCTTTGGAGAATAGCTTGACTCCCCCTTCTTTGTGGCAGCCCTTCAAATACTGGAACACGGCTATCATGACACCCCTAGTCCTCCTTTTATTTAAACTAGACATTTCCTATAACCGTTCTTCATATGTTTTAGCCTCTAGGCCCCTAATCATCTTTGTTGATTTATATAATATTCATGATTTACAATATTCATATTTACAATGATTTATATTTATAATAATTTATAAATATTATTTATAAATAATAATATAAATATTGTTTTTATTTTAATATTATAAATATTATTTATAAATATCAATTCCAAGCCAAACATCTCTACTCTTGATTCAGAATGAAATTCTCTTTTATTCTTTACAATAGACTGAAACACCATTAGCCCAACCCCACCCTTTGTACAAAAAGCAGACAGATTTGTTTGCTTGTTTGTTTTCAATTTATTTCCAATAGTATCAACCAACAAACAGGGGCATCAGATATCAGCTTCACGTTGAATGCCTCCTTCCAAGTCTAAATCGTGCAAGTTACTCCTCTGTTGATGTTACCTGATAGTTGTTGTTGGCCACACCACAAAAAAAAAAAGAATGTGCAAAAGATCTATTTTCTTAATTCTTTGTCAGATTAAAAAATAGTTACAAGCACCCCCTTTCCCCAAAGGATGACAATTCAGGGGTTACAGCTGTTTTTTCTGCAGAAGGCAAGCTCAGGGGAAATATTGACATGTTTGGGTTTATGTGCAAATACAGAGATTGAGATAACTGGAGACAAGCAAAAACACAAAAACTGGCAGTCTTCCCCTCCAGATTGTTAGGAGAATGAAATGGAATATTTTGGTAAGGAGGAGAGATCCATGTTTTAGAGATGAGTTAAAACATGGAAATGTTGAATGAGCATTGGTACGACTGCCCTGTCCATCACATGAATCAACCTCTTGGTTGTCTGTAACTGGACTATGATTTCTGTCTGTAGAATAATGTTTTAAAGATGCCAGGTGCAGTTTTTGAAACCCGCTGAATGGAGAGACCTCTAAATGTTGAGTTAAAATCCATCTTTCTCTGTGCAACAATGCAAAGGCTAGGTTGTTCAAACCCAGAGAGTTTCTTGTGGGAGGAAAGGTGGGGGTGATGAGAGAGTGGAAAAGTTTGGTTCCTGTTTAGATTTTACTGAACTATCTAAATCATTTAATTGTTGATCTTGAGAAAGAAAGAAAGCAACATGTGCACACAGAGAGCCTATTGTGTCTTCAAATATTCTCCAGAAATGGACTTAATATTCCTTTACTGCTTTATTGTAGTTTCCCTTATGATCAAAATTAGCAAGAAACTTGCATAAAGGAGAACAATAATTGCTCAACGAGCATCTCATTTGTAATTTATTGGTTTCTATTATTGCGAGTCGCCATGGCAACGCCTCGCATCCAGGGCGATGAGAGAGATGTTAGATATGAACTGACGAAGCTCTGAGTCCCAGCAAATGCAGATGCACAGTTTTATCAGTAATTTTCATGAAAATAATATGTGAGGAGTTAATGAGATGGAAAGCTGTCCTGTGGCTATTGTGATTTTTTTTTTCTAAATGTTGATCTAATTAGAATGCATCGGTCAGGAAAAGTAATGAGGATTTAGAGCTTCACAAAGATGCGAGGATCATATCAGAAAATTAACACAAGTCTTTGGAAAATAATCAGCCCCTTAGAGAGGCAAAGAAATGGCTCTCCTTCCCCTTCCCTGACATTTTGAGAAGGAATTTGTCTTCTGCAGAGGGAATGACTGACTGTACTCATGCGGCTGGCTGCTGGGATGGCACATTGCGCAAACTGTTGGAGGGGAGACGGGCATAAGCTTTGGATAAAATTAGTTTGATGTTGTCGGCTTCTGCTGAGGTGATGTGCTGGGAGGCTGGCGGGAGAGATCACGTTTCATGTAACTCAAGAACTAACACTGGAGCCTATTTTTGGCCTGACATTTGAAGAATGCAGGCCCAGCCAGAGCAAGCCAGTAATGCAGGACAAAAAAATTCAGTGTTTGAAGCAGGATTCATGTGATTTTTAATCCAGTACAGACAACCATTTTACATCTTTATGTGTTCCACTACAGATAGTTCTTGACCACAATTGAATCCAAAAATTTCCCTTCTAAGCAAGATAGTTGTTAAGAGAGTTGCGCCCATTTAATGACCACAGCTGTTAAGCAAATTACTGCAGCTTTTAAGAGAATCATGCAACTGTTAGGCAAATCTGGCTTCACCCACAGTTCCCAGCTGGTCTCGTGCCTAAGGCAGGACTTAAGGCCTCCCAGTTTCTAGCCTAGTGACTCAACCACTATCCCAAACTGGTTGTCCTCTCCTGCTTATCTTAGTGGGAGGTTTTTAAGGAGGTTTTAATGGGAAAGGTATGGAAGCCCTGAGTTTTGCACCTCAAATTTTAAATTTGATTAAGTCAAATTAATTTTAAGTCAAATTTAATCAACCCATTGGCTGACTGATCCTGTTATCTAATCCTTTTTATCCATGGAAGGCAGGAATTAAATTAGAAAATTTCTACCTATTTGCTCTGCCCATTTCCTATAAAACTCATCCATCTGCATAGGTGACCATGTTGACTTCCCAAAAACCAAGAAGCTGTTTGGCTTTTTCAAAGCTGTGACTAGCAGCAGAGTTTTAACAATGAAGTCTCCAGCCCTATCTGAAGACCCCTTGAATTAAAGCTAGAAGTTTTCCATACAGCCCACAGGTTTAGTCACAGGTTTGGGCTAGGTGGCCTAGTACTTTCACTCTGGAGATCTAATGCATGTGGGCATTGGCTCCTCTCCTTGCCCCCAAGTTGCCTTTCTGCACCTCCTGGAGAGAACAAATCAATCTTCTGAATTCTGAAGGACAGATGGCCATGGATCCAAATGTCTTTCTCCCAGTCCCAAATATTGTATCATGGGCTGGCATTCTACCATTGTAATGTAAGACGGGGAAAACTTGTTGAGTGCTATTTCCTCATGCTGCAAGATCCTTGCACAAGTTGGGCAGGTCCAAAAGCATTGGTCTTTCTGGAATGTCTAGCTGACACATTGCTGTTGGACTGTATTAATTCATCCTTGACTTTCAGACTGAGATCATAAATATGGGTCAGAGTAGGGGAGAGAGGGAGAGGGAGAGAGTACCTGGCAATGCATTTGGGCTACAATGAGATGCAGAGAAATATGTTCTTCAGACTTCATTGCAAAGGCTGGAGGGTGGGTTATTTTTCATAAGTGTGTAGTTTTGGTCACCAGGATACAAAAAAAGATGCTGAGACCTTAAGAAAGGGTGCAGAGAAGAGAAACGAAGTCTGGAGACTAAATCATATGATGAACGATTGAGGGAAGTAGGTATGTCTAGCCTATCAAACAGAAGGATTAGGGAGCACATGATAGCTGTCTTCTAAGACTTGAGGGCCTGTCACAGAAAACAAGGGATTGACTTATTCTCCAAAGCACCACAGTGCAGGAGAAGAAGTAATGGGTGGAAGCTTGTTAAAGAGAGATCCAACCTAGAAGTAAGGAAAAAAATTCTGACAGTGAGAACAATTAATCACTGGAATAGTTTGCCTCCCAGAGTTGTGGGTGCACCATCACTGGAGGCTTTCAAAAATAGACTGGACAACAATTTGATCAGGATGGTGTAAGGTCTCCTGCCTTGAGCAGGGGATTGGAGTAGAAGACCTCTGAGTTCCTTCCCAGCCCTATGATTCTATGTTCTAAACAAACTTGCCAGCTTTTCCTCTCTCGTTTTCCTGGCAGAGCTCCTGAGCTTTTAAGAGGTACAAGAAAATAAAAGCAGAACATTTTTCTGAGTGGTTAAGGTCGTCTCCCAGGCTGGCTGCTGTATAGTTTTCAAATGTGCAAGAGCCCTACCCAAGGAAAAAGCTGGAAGATCTCAAACAGACCCTATTCAGTTCAGCTAGATTAGCATTTTGACTTTCATCCAAAATACGACTCAGGTCATTTCTTTTTTATCTACATGTGCAAAGGATTTTCCTGCTTTTATCTTGCAAGTGAAGGTGTTGCTCTTTCTATTTGTTAGTGGGAAATGCAAAACCACTTATAAAATTCAAACAGTATTTGTTCTTGATGGAACTTGTCTATCTGTTATCCAACTCTTCCCTTAGCCCTTTCCAAAGACACCGGCTAAAATTAATCTTCATTTGTATGATATAATACTGTACTATATAATACTTTCCTCTGCCTTACAAGAGGCTTAGGGGTTTTTTCCATTAATCCTGGAGGCAGATCAAGGTAACTGTAACCAACAGAATTACAGAAAGTATAATGATGGCACCAGCCAACAAAGAGGGTCCTTTTCCTTCGTCTGAGCATATCTGGATAACTTATCCCACAAACCAGAGTTAAGGAAACCAGCTATAGCACAATATACTGTATGAGCCTGGCCAAAAGCTATCAGTTCTCATGGGAGGGAATCCAAACATTTGAGCAGAGTTGGAAATCTCAAGACTTTTATGGAAATGTGTACAATAATGCTGGGGCTGCAACGAGCATTTTATAAATATTTTGTATTTCTAGTTGGAACTCATTTGCAATCGCTTCATAGTTCTGTAATTTTTATGCTCTCGTTCCAACTGAGATGCAGACTTGGAGATGTTTTTTAAACAATATTAGTTTTCATTGTAGTATAAAAAGCCGTTTTGTCTTAAAGTTCAGGGTTGGGTTCAGCATGATGTCAAAGGCAGTGTAACCATAGCTTAGTCAGTGTAATGCTATGAAAAACCTGTGTGCATGGTTTCAGTTAGTACAGGGGCTTAATTGGAGCCTATGCATTGTGCAGTGCTATATGCACTGTTCACACACCGAAGCTTTTATCATTACTCTACAGCAGGGGACCCTGTGTTGGCTGTATCTCTTTCTAACTGCCAGATTTCTCCCTGCTCTAAAAATAAACAAGCCAAAAGTATCCAGATCTTCCAGAAAGCATAGAGAAGGAATTTGACCTTTGCAAATTCCACTGTAAGCTGATCAGAGCAACATGTGAATCAGAACATCTGTATCTGTTGGATATTGCCCTTCACCATTTATTCTGGGACAGCTCTCAGCTTCCCAAGCAGTTTCACCAGCATGTTAAAATATAAACAAACAAACAAACACATACACATACACATACACATACACACATACTTATTTATATTTATATTTTAACATGCCGATGGAACCGCTTGGGAAGCTGAGAGCTGCCCCAGAATATATATACCGGTAATGGAATGGAATGGGATGGATTTTACACAGTCCCAAGAAATCCCAAATCCATGCTCTCAAATGCTGTGTGCAGAATCAGCCTCTTAGCACAGAGCTCAGCACCTTGGCTTATTTCGCAGAATGTTTCTAAACTTACTGAGCCATTTCATGTTTTCAGGCGCGTTATCCCTCATTCAGTTTTGCCTTCCACTTTTGTGCTCAGGCATAAATACTTTTTTTACGTGCTCTTGCAATATGTAGTGCAGTGATGGGAAAGCTTTGGGTGACCAGAGGCACATTTATTAATGAGGGGGATGGGAGAGAGAGCTGAGTGTTCCAATAATCACCACTTAGGTCTGGGTTTTGTGAGTAGCAGAACAGTACAAGAAGTAGTAGAACAAAGGTATCAAAATAATGCTTCACGTATCATGATGTCATTCTTTAAATTGGCAAATTGCTTACATTCTGCAGCAAGTAGAGCAAATGTGCCGTTTGCAACATTTGCATGATGACATCATGAAGCAGACAACATCACTTTCCCTCTCCTCTTACTGAAGACCACTATGACTGCATTCAGTGGTGGGATTCAAATAATTTAACAACTGGTTCTCTGCTCTAATTATTTCTTCCAACAACTAGTTCATCAAACTGCTCAGAAAGTTAACAACCGATTTTCCTGAAGTGGTGCAAACTGGCTGAATCCCATCACTGACTGCATCCCACATATGTAAGTCTCATACATGATTGTCAGGGGTGGGTGGGTTGAGGGGAGGATCTTTTTTTTAAAAAAGATTATTTGTTTATTGATTACTCTACTTTTTTCATTTGTTTCCTATCTTAACAAGTTCAACAATTGTCAACATATATTTCAGGGTCCCTTTGAAACTATAAGTTATCAAATTCAGTGAATAGCAGAACTGTTGATGGCATTCTAACTTCTGATTGTTATATGTCCATTTGAAACATTGAGTAGAGTTTCCATTTCAGCCGTTCTATGCCTTCTATTCCGATGAATGTGGAAAGGCTGAGAAACAAATCATAATCAGAAGTATCAGCAAGGTTGATTGTGGTAATGGTGGCAGTCATAGTATTATATTCATATTAAAAGTATTAGTTGTCAGATTTATATTCCTGAGATTCTTCCAGTACACACAATGATCCCTGTTCCAGTGTAATGTCCACAGCAACAATGACGTGCAGTGATTCACAGAGAGAGCACTTCCTCCTACGTCTCCCAATAGAACATTTGTGGCAGAGCTTGATTCTACGTGCCATTAATGAATACCCCCCTATACTTTTCTAGTACATCTAATAATCTTGAATTGTAGATGTTGTCAAGAGCAAATATTGGAACAAATTATTTTCTAGGATATTTCTGTCTTTCTTATTATATGATGCTATGCACAATAGCTTCTGAGCTGTGGGAAGCCTACAGATCGTATTCAAAGTACTCTATGCTCTATCTTTGAAGACTCTCAAAGAAAACATTCATAATATGATGGGGAGAGACTTGGCTGAGCTTGCCTTAACAACTCGCATAGGTCTGGGCATTGTACGTCCAAATTACTGGCCACTCTCCATTAGCTTCCTAATAGCAACATGTGGCAATTTAGCTTCTTAGCTGACTTTGGCTTGATTTTTCTCCGCTTCTGTCATTTAAAATCCCAGTGCTGATGAGGTCACTGGGCATTTGATCATTAAAGTTAGGAAATGTTAATTATTTCCTATCAAAACTGCATGACCTTTTAGAGTTATTCCCAGTCATGGATATTGAACAAGTGCTTGGAATAATAAGAAACACAGACACTCTGGAGGGATCAGCAGTTCGAAATATAATTCTACTCTACAATTATTGCCATATAACTACTGCTACTTCTTCTCTTCTTCTTTCTCGTTTCTTCTGTTAGCACAGGTCATCTATTGCAATCACATCGCAATTAAAAGTGGGAATTATTAATAATTATGGCATACAGGTAGTCTTTGACTTATGACCACAATTGAGCTCAAAATTTCTGTTGTTAAGTGAGACATTAGTTAAGTGAATTTTGCCCCATTTTACAACCTTTCTTGCCTCAGTTGTTAAATGAATCACGGCAGTTGATAAGTAAGTAACCAGGTTGCTACATGAATTTGGCTTTCCATTGACTTTGCTTGTCAAAAGGTCGCAAGACAGGAATCACATTACCTTGGGACACAGCAGTAGTTATAAATATGGGATGCTGTAAAGGTTCTATCATGTCACTTTTTTTAGTGCCATTGTAACTTTGTATGGTCACTAAATGAACTGTTGTAAGTTGAGGCCTACCTATATTATGAATTTAGTGGCAGAGGAGTGTTGGGACACCCCATGAAAGGATGCAGCATGTGGTTTGAGAGTTCTACGATATTTGAAGGGTGTCAGGTTAGCCTGATTCACCAGTTGCGTCCCTTTCTGGTCCGGGCCACCTTGCACACACTTCCCTTCTGGACTACTGTAACAGTCTCTACACGGGGCTCCCCTTGAAGAGCACTCCGAGGCTCCAACTGGTCCAGAATGCACAGGTGATTATCGGAGCGACACGGCACATCCATGTAACACCTCTCCTGTGTGAGCTGCACTGGCTCCCGGTAGTCTTCCGGGTGCAATTCAAGGTGTTGGTTACCATCTTCAAAGAGCTCCATGGCTTAGGACCTGGATATTTACAAGATTGCCTTCTGCCACCAATGGCCTCCCACCAACCAACACACTCCCACAGAGAGGGACTCCTCAGGGTGCCATCGGTCAAACAATGTCTACTGGTGACCCCCAGGAGGAGAGCCTTCTCTGTGGGGGCAGCCATCCTCTGGAATGAATTGCCCCCCTGGATACGTTTGATTCCCGACCTACGTACCTTTCATCGTGCCCTTAAGACCTTACTATTCCAACAGGCTGGGCTGGCTAGATAAGGACTTGTAACTGGTGTTTTAATTGTTGAGTTTTAATTTGGGGGCCAAATTGTTTAATATATTTTTTAAGGGCTTTTAAATTTTGTATTATATGTTGTTTTAGCGTGGCTGTACACCGCCCTGAGTCCTTCGGGAGAAGGGCGGTATAAAATTAATAATAATAATAATAATAATAATAATAATAATAATAATAATTGGATGTGGATTTATTCTTAAAGCAATGAGTGAAAACTTCATAGAGCGAGAGTGACCCAAACTTAAGGTCATTCCTGAACATCCATGCTCTTAAACAATGGAACCCCTGCCTGGCAGAGTCATGGGTCTGGTGGTTTTCAAATTTGGACAGCCAGTTTTCTGGGATGGTCAGGGATGGAATTGGATTAGAAGACCTCCATAGTCCAACCTGATGATTCCATGGTTCTGTGAATCCCCAAAGCTGCTTTTGAGATTAGTGAAGGTATGAAAGTGTTTGTCCCAAAGGTGCTTTTTCAAAAGGCAACTGGACTTTGTTTTTCCTTGAAGACATTTCACTGCTCATTCAAGAAGCTTCTTGGATAACATGCAAAATGTCTTCAAGGAAAAACAAAGTCCAGGTGCCTTTTGAAAAAGCACCTTTGAGACAACCATGACTCACAGACATTTCCACAGACATTTATGAAAGTGTTTTATGTCTTTCTTTTTTTTTTAGAGAAGCAAATTCTGGGTAACTCGCAGCATGCCTCTTTTTGATATATGTTTGCAAGGCAACCTGTGGTTCATTCTTTCAGTGTTTCAAGAGTGGAGATTACATTCTTACACATTTGCTTTCTTGTTGGCTGTAAAAGATGTTGTAGAAGTGAAGTTGAGAGGGTTGTAGTCCAGGAAACAAATTTGTTACAGCATAATCAATTTGTTATTCTTTAAGAGGTTACATGACTGTTTGTTGTCTTTTTGTTACTGTTCAGTTCATGCATTCATCCTCCAGATAGATATAGAGATCCCATGCAAGGAAGTCAGTGCCAGGTTTCAATCTCCCGGCCGTCACATTGGATTCAGGAGCCAGAAACTGCCGCTGATTTTACATCATTGACTAATCAAAAATCCCAAATTGAATAGGTGTTTGCGCAGGAGAAAATGGACTAGCCTTAATTGGGATTACGTGTCATATGAAATGTTTAATAAATGAATGTGTACATGATTGTGCGTGTATGTGTACAATATTACACACCTCAGTACTGATTTTTATAATAGTTATATGACAGTTATTGTTATAAAATATTGATGTATATACAGGCCCCTTTAAGAAAAAGAAATTTATTTTTGTTGTTATTATTATTGTTGGTATTCAGACTTTATAGTGGGATTCTTACACTTTAAATTTCTAATTGAGAGGTTTATTAGTTTATTAGTAGTTTATGAGTTTATGATTGTGTGGTTAAGGTGGGAAAGGTATGAGGATACCTGAAATGGTGAACAGAAAATCTTCATATGCCTAGTTGGCATAGGTATGTATTTTAGAGAGAATTTTCTTTTAAAGGGATTGATAAAAATGTTGATTTTAGATGTGCCTTTCTTGCTGCTGAACTGAATTTTTCTTGTATCGATTTATTAAGTTACCACTGGTTTAAGGGGAGGAAGAATGCAGTGGTGTCCTTTTCAGAAGCAATTCAAGGTTATGACACTGATCCTAGAGTCTGCTGACCTTGCACTAAGCTTTGGTGGGAAAATATGCCTTTAACTCAGAAGAGATGTTCTGGGTTTGAGCATCAATGGGTACCCAGTCTTAGCCCTAGACCATTTACATTAATTCACTGGTGCCCTGTTTTCTCTGAAGGTGGTGTGGCATTATTTTGATTGATTACAAACACATTCAATGCTTTATTTACATTCTTGAATCCCACGTCTCTTTGTAAACATCCCACAGCTAGTCATCCATCTGCGTAACTCATCTGAATGCAGTAATGATGAGGATGTAGCAGCTTTGCTGCCTCGATGAACTGGAGACAGGTTGTGCAAAATCATAAATCTTCTGCCCTTGAATTTTCATCCTAAAGCCTAAAACTAGGGTTCGCCTCAATTTGGAAAACCTAGCACTAAGAAAAAATGTTCTGACAGAACAATCAACCAGTGGTATAGCTGGCCTTCAGAAACTGTGGGTGCTGCATCACTGGAGGCTTTTAAGGAGAGACTAGACAATGACTTGTCTGAAACGGTATAGGGCTGTGGTGGCAAACCTATGGTGGCAAAAGAGCCATCTTTCCGGGCATGCAAACTGTCATCCAATTCACGCGCACCGCAGCTGGTGTTTGGGCCTCTGGTGCGCACAGGGGGAGCCATGCAAAAGCCGTGCGCATGCACAGATGCGCAGATGGGGTGGCTGTGCATGCAGCACAAGGAAGATCACATGAAAGCTGTGCACATGTGCAGATGGTGCAGTTCCATATGCAGCACCCAGGGGAGCAGCCACGCGTAAGCGAAGCATGTACCTGTTTGGCACTCAGTGAGTAAAAGGTTCACCACCACTGATATAGGGTCTCCTGTTTGAGGAGGATGTTGGACAAGAAGACCTCCAAGGTCCCTTCCAATTCTACTCTACTCTACTCTACTCTACTCTACTCTACTCTACTCTACAAGAACTACATCTCAAAGGAAGTGGCTAGGAGCACTGAAAAGTCAAGGTTTTTCTTCCAAGGCATCTTGGCATGACATATCTGTTTTAAGAAGGAGGAGAGAGTGAGAAAGTGAAATTTGTCATGGTTCAAAATTAATCCTAGCAGCTTGAAATAAAAGAATCATCTGTGCTCATGGTGATCTTGACTCACACACACACACACATACACACATATACAAAGGAAAATGATGCAGCAGGATAAAAATCCCACTCTGGTGCCAGCATTGTTGAAGGCAGCTTGCTAATGTTTTTCTCAAGTTGTTAATTACTCAGATTCGTGTTACAGGGAGAGAGAGAAAGAGAGAGAGAGAAGAACAAGCAGTCTTGGGAAAAGAAGAGACTGCAGGCTCAATGCCGAACCGGGACTCTCTCTTTCCCTCTGCAGTTATACAAATTGGACAGTTTTTATTCTGCCACATGTACAGTACTGGGCGGGAAGGAAAGGCACGCAAGTAATGGAATAAAATATTTACATGAACTTCAAATTCCCCACTGGAACTATGGCTCTGGATGGGCAGATGTACCTCCTTCCCTTTCTCACACTGTCTGGTGTGATTCTAAGGATGGCTCTAGAAGGAAAAAGAAAAATCATTAGAGGTGGTGAGTGAATCCATACAAGGAGAAGAGCTGGTTACCTTCTACTCACTGTGCAGAAGAAGAGTGTTCAAGATGTAGATTTCTGATCCTTTTTTGATTGAAAACAAGAAGGAGCTTTTTAGATTGTGCCATGGAGATTGTTACTACACCTCAAACAGATTAAATGATTAAAAATATGGAAATTTCAAATTAAACATCTTTATAATTGGATAGAACCACTTGAGAAGTTGCCTGGAGGTTCAGAGAAGAAATTGAGGTTTTAGAGATGTTTAAATAGACCGCACACTGGTTTGGCTAGAACTAAAGACCACAAGGAAAAAATGGGAGTTTCTATCAGAGGACAAGCCAGGATATTTACTGTGAATGTGGCACTATTCAAACAACTATCCATCTTTTACAGAGCCCCCTAGGATCGACATGCACACAGAATGACTTGCTGCTTGGAAATACCCCTGCCTTCAGTGTGGCTGAGAATTAAATAAATTCATTTTCATGAAAATTTGTAATCTTTTAAAATGTAAATAAATAATTTCCCCCTCTCTAGTTCCTGCATTTCTGACATGAGACGAGATCCTTTTCAATATACGAATTGTATATTTCAAGGAATCTCAAAATAAACCTTCCAAAGATGGGCATATAAGTGATGGAGAACTTCGTGCACGATTCTCCTTTTTCCCAGGGAAGGAGGCCTCCCAACAGCACAAGCAAGTCTTCCTTTTTTCCCATTAGTACAGCCTTTTTCAGCCATGGTTCCTTGTATATTGTTGGACCACATTCAGTGCAGCATCTCTCTTACCAAGATATGATGGAGCTCATAATACAACCGCATCTGGTCATTAGGAAAGATTGTAGCAGTGGAAAACTTTGACCCCTCCAAATGCTCTGAACCTCAACTGTCATCAGTCTCATCAGCAAGTCCAATAGTAAGAGATGATGGAAGCTGTTGTAAAACAGGCTCCTTATGGTTGAAGGAGCCAGTCCTCTATTAGGAGAATAACAGAATAACAGATTTGGAAAGGACCTTGGAGGTCTTCTAGTCCAACACCCTGCTCTAACATTTCAGACAAATGGTTGTCCAATCTCTTCTTAAAAACCTCCAGTGTTGGGGCAATCACAACTTCCAGAGGCAAGTTGTTCCATTGACTAATTATTCTAACACTGGACTTTTTTCGGGAGATTTCTTCTTAGTTCTAGGTTGGTTCTCTCCTCTTAGATTATAATTCAAAGATCATTCAGTAACTGTACTAGCTAACCTCTAAGTGGTAATCTTTATTAAATATGGAAATAGTGGGCTTAATATAAGCAATAGACATCTAAGTTATTCTGACATTTTTAAAAATTCTTTGCTTTAGGAAATGCTAAGGCAACTTGAAAGCATGCAGACTTTCAAAGACTTTCCAGTTTTTGAAGTTTTATATTTGCTTTCCATGAAAATCTGAATAGGCATGACTGTCTACTCATTCACTGAATTTTAAATTTATTCTGCAGATGTATTCACACTGATATTGAAATATGAGTGTTACTTTCCTTATTGAGGGAATGGCACAAAATAGTATGACACTAAAAGTTTTATTTGAGGAAAGGCTTCATTAAAAACGACAAAACTCCTGTAAAAAAATACATTTTTGAAGTTTTGCTCCACCTATTTGAAAGTTCTATTTGGAAGAATGCAGTGGTTCAGTGGGTAAGACGCTAAGCTTGTCGATCGAAAGGTTGGCAGTTCAGCGGTTCAAATTCCTAGTGCCGCCTAACAGGGTGGGCTCCCATTACTTGTCCCAGCTTCTGGCAACCTAGCAGTTCGAAAGCACATTAAAAAAATGCAAGTAGAAAAGTAGGGACCACTTTGGTGGGAAGGTAACAGCGTTTGGGCATCTTTGGCATTGAGTCATGTCGGCCACATAACCACAGAGACATCTTCGGTCA
Organism: Masticophis lateralis; assembly: GCA_030761175.1. Classification (NCBI taxonomy): domain Eukaryota; kingdom Metazoa; phylum Chordata; class Lepidosauria; order Squamata; family Colubridae; genus Masticophis; species Masticophis lateralis. Next base: position 3,239,867 of record JAUDYJ010000008.1, on the reverse strand, counting down.
GCGCTGGCTCTTCAGTTTTGAAACAGAGATGAGCACCGCCCCCTAGAGTCTGGAATCACTATCACATATGTGCTTCACCTTCACCTTTACACACACACAAGTAGACATTTCTCACCGTAAGAAAGGATTTAAAAGAATTCTGGATGCATGTTTTATTTGCAGTCACACTGCTTCATGGTTTCAGTTTCATTCTGCAGACATTTTAAAATCAGGTGCCTTTTGGAAAAGCACCCTTAGGACAGTTATTTAGATTTTCTTTTTTAGATTTGTATCCCACCTTTTTTTTTTTCATATTCAACTCAAGGCAATGAACATACCTAATACTCCTTCCTACTCCTATTTTCCCCACAAAACAGCCCTGTGAGCTGAGCTGAGCTGAGCTGGGAGAGAGCGACTGGCCCAAAGACACTTAGCCAGCTCTCATTTGTAAGGTAGGATTAGAATTTACCATTTCCTGGTTTCTAGGACAGCACCTTAACAACTACACCAAATCAGCTCTCAGTTTCTGAATCAATTTTTCAAAGTTTTGCAGAAGTTTCTGGTTTGCAATTGCTTAACAATTCTTTTCTAGTTTAACTACTGAAAAGCTATTGTTGGAAAAAGACCAGGAACGGATCTCTGTTTGAAAGACTTTGCAAGTTAAGGTTCTGTTACTGATAACAAAATCCTAGGTTGAATACTTGTTAACAGACAACTGAACCATTGTTGATGCATGTTGGGTCGGCAGCTATTATATTTCCTTTGACCCAATTGATGGACTATTTGTGATAAAAATAACAAGCACCAAGTAGATTCCTACAGCCAACTCTCTGATAAGGTTTGGAATAAACCAAAGTCATACCACAACTCTACTTGTGAACAAGCCAATATGTAATTTCTTAAATATCGATGAAGCAACAAGGCTCCAACTCTTCAGAATAGCGAGCCAGGATGGAAATAAAATGTCTGCCCAAAAATACATCAGTGAATATTACGAAGAAATAAGAAATTAGAAAATCAGACAAACAGTGTTTCTGCTGGGTTGCTTGCATATACATTAGCTTTTATCTGGATGCAGGAACATTGTTTGTTATATATTGACCAGCATCCTCAAGAAAGTAATATTAGCTATATGGATTTACTTAGATAAGACAAATACGTAATAAGCAATGAAAAGTGTTAATTGAATGCTGACCTGTTATCCTCCCCAAATTACAAGACAGTCTTTCTTAATAATTGAATATTTCTGTTCTGCATCTATTCTGCTTTGGGGCTTTCCCTCTGTTGCATACTGATAATGCCACCAGCTCGCGGAAAAGAATGTCTCACTATAAATTTAGTTTGCCTTGGCAAAAGGCATGTCTTACTGGCAAGGCTAGTGACAGCCAAGAAGAGCAGATGGCTTGTACAATATACTCAAGAAGCCTAAAAGCTGAATTGCCAAAGTCATCTTGTGGGGGCTCAGTTGAAATCTGAGGAATCAGAACTTTCTAAGAAGTTTAATGACTGGTTGTATATCAGGAAAACCAGTTTTTCAATGAGGATGCAGCAGACCCCACTGTTTAAATTCTATTTTTCCATCTATACAGGTAGTCCTCAACTTACGCCCACAATTGAGCCCCAAATTTCTGTTGCTAAGTGAGACATTTGTTAAGTGAATTTCTCCCCATTTTATAACCTTTCTTGCCACAGTTAAGTGAATCATTACAGTTGTTAAGTTAGTGACACATTTGCTAAGTGAATCTGCCTTCCCCGCTGACTTTGCTTGTCAGAAGGTTTCAAGAGGATCACATGACCCAAAGACACCGCCACTGTCATAAATATGAATCAGTTGCCAAGCATCTGAATTTTGATTATGTAACTATGGGGATGCTGCAATGGTTGTAAGTGTGAAAAATAGTCTAAACTCACTTTTTTCAGTGCCATTACAACTTTGAACTGTCACTAAATGAACTGTTGTAAATTGAAGCTACCTGTATTTTATTTTCAAACTCTTTTATACCAACTATGCATTGATAACACAGACAGCCACATATTTAAGTTTATAAGGGCCTTCTAAGTTCTCTCTCACTCACTTTCCTACTTTTACCTAGATGTATTTAATTTCCAAACTTAACTTTCCCAAATGTGCAATGATTTTGAGCTGAGAATTGCATCACAAAATTGGCACGGACCCTATGCAAACTCCAAAGGATAATGGACGTTTATCCAAAGGATAATGGATAATGGGGTCCTGATTTGCATGGGTTTCTGAGTAGGCTGCTTCCGAAGCATAACTGTGGCTTTATGAAGAAAAAGTAAGTGGATCTTGACTAAGGATTGGATAAGAAATTTGTTGCTCCTTACAAGTTACCAAATAACCATAGCTTCTTCTTGTGTCTCAGCTCATGCTATAAGCCTGAACATCAAAAGGAAATAAGGCAAATCCTAGAGAAAAAGGGATGATGGTGATGGTGATAGCCATCTTTGTTTTCATTTAAAAAGTCCTTAGCGCTGAAATATTATCTGTTGTGGGCATCAAATACTGAATGTTTTTGCAATTCTCTTCCACATTCTTTTCTTCTCTCTCTCTCTCTCTCTCTCTCTAGGATATGTTGCAAAATTCTCCCAACTCCATGACAGCCATACCTGGCAACCCCCAAGGAATTGTGGTACCTGCCTCAGCACTGCAGCAGGGGAATATCTCCATGGCAACAGTCAACTCACAAGTTGTGACAGGTGGGAGGCGTGGAGCATACGTCCGTGACCATGTTAGTTGCGCCTTTTGCATGCTTGGTATTTTTTAACACCCTTCCATCACTAGATTTGAACTGTGCACAGTCTAGACAGAGCAGTGTGGAAATCGGTTAACGTGCACACATCTTCCTGTGCCCTCATCTTCTCAGTAAGGCTGTGCAGGGCTGGGACTTCATCTCCAAAAAGGTGGTTTGGGAGCAAAGGTATTGCCTTCAGACAGGCATGCAAAGAGCTCCTATGAGCCCTGAATCACATTTTAGGGATTGAGTCTATTGCACTGCAAAGTCCCACATGTGTAATCCTCAGAAGCCCCTCCAGAATTTCTCTCAATGCATACACATGTTGGTTTTTAAAATTTCTTTTAATTTTTACTTTTATTTATTTTTATTTTTACTAATTGCCCAGGTCATTCAGCACATAGGCATTGCAGGCTTTTGTGTTTTGTTTCAGAGAGTGTATTGACATTTAAAAGCCTCTCCCTTTCAAGAAAACCTCCTCCAATGGTAATCTGTCTTTCCAAAGGTAGTCCCCAATTTACGACTGCTATAGGGACCAAAATTTCCTCTGTTAAGCAAGGCTTTTTTTAAGTTAATTGCACCCAATTTTATGACCATTTTTGCCATGGTTATTAAGCAAATCACTGCAGCAGTTAAGTGCAGTCATTAAGCGAATCTGGCTTCCCCCATTGACTTTGCTTGTATAAGAGCTATGATGCTGTAGTGGTTAGAATACAGCATTGCAGGGTAATTCTGCCAACTGCCAGGAGTTCGATCCTGACCAGCTCAAGGCTGACTCAGCCTTCCATCCTTCTGAGGTTGGTAAAATGAGGACCCAGATTGTTAGGGATAATATATTGACTCTATAAACAGCTTAGAGAGAGGGCTGTAAAGCGGTATATAAGTCTAAGGGCTATTGTTATTCCTATTGTTGCAAGCCAGATGTGAAGGTCACAAATGGAGATCACATGGCCTTAAGATGCTGCAACCATCATAAATGCATGCCAATTGCCAAGCACCTGAATTTTGATCACGTGACGCAAGCATTTAGATCATGGGATGCTACACTGGTTGTAAGTGCAAGGACACTTAGATCACTTTTTTCAGTGCCATTGTAACTTTGAATGGTCACCAAATGAATGGTTGTAAGTCGAGGACTATTTGTACATGGAATCAGCAAGTTTCTTAGAGTTAAGTCCTCATGGGACTTGAGTTCAGTATTGCACTAAACATCATGACCCAAAAAATATAACTCGTATCAGAAAGAGATTTCAGAAGTACACCTATATTGTTCAGCATGTCCTACCTTGGAATGGTGATACACACCGACCCCAGTTTTCAGCAAAAGTTGAATTGTTTCAGGGATTTGGAAAAGCTGTATGGAGTTCCAGAATCACCGTTTGCCCACTCTTGTATGAAAGAGGGTGAGCAGTTGGCCTGTGCTTTTAATCAATGCACTTATCCCACAGTACAGTCTGTGCCTTACTAAGTCTTCTGATCATTGGGGAATTAGTAAGCAAATTAGTAAGCTGAACCAACTTGCAAGCCTACTTATTACTCAACATATGAAGATCTACCAAAGAGCAAATTGCATGCTGGGAATGAGGTTCCACACATGCATCTTTGCATCTTTGCATCAGTTCTGTTTTTAACCTTCTTTTTAATCTTCCTGGAGCTACTGTTTTTATACAAAATGAGCATAAACCGTATTGCAATAAACGAATCTATCACATTTGTCTGTTGAATGCAAGCATTTGTTCAGCTGTCCATCCATCAAGGTGAAATCCTCACGTCACCATGTACAATCATATTCTATTTCCATTCATGAGCAATTCCTAAGCTCACTGCCAGAATGAATAAACAAATTTGTTTTTCACTTTGAGAACCTTCTTGTTCACGATTTTTAATTTAAGGAGAGAGAAAAGCTGTTTGTTTATTCATGTATTCCACAGGTTAGGCAACTTAGGAGGAGGAGGAGAAGGATAAAGGCCCAGTGAGAGGCTCAGTAATAATCAGAAAGGATGAAATCAGGATTTCCCTGTCAAGGGACAATTAAAAAAATAAATGAAGTGTGATAAATCAATTCCAGATTTAACAGTCTGTTACATTTTCTTATTTTTTTCATCTTAAAAATTACTGATTAGCTATTTGCCAACTTTTCAAAGAATGGTGCAGGTTGCAAGAAAGATACTTGGGGTCCCTCAATGGGAGCCATAGATACTCCAAGTTTAAAGTTCATATTTTCAAGTCGTTCCTTATGATCATGAATTTAGGATGAACATGACATCTTTCAGACAAAGATGATAATGTAGAGTCCCTTGATAACCAGTATTTTTTTTTCAAAAACAATTTCAAACACATAAGATTGGTTAAAACTTTTGTTGGCTTGTGGGTTTTGGATGTTGCCTTCGTTGTTGGCTGCCACTAGACTTTTTAAAATTGTGAAATCCTATCTCTTTGCCAGGTGGAGCCCTTTACCAGCCCGTAACTATGGTAACATCTCAGGGCCAGGTGCTAACCCAAGCAATTCCTCAAGGGGCTATTCAGATCCAGAATGCACAGGTAAGAATGGAAAGGGTGCTCCAGAAGTTACCTGATTATTCTGAAGCTTGTGCAGGCCTTGAGTGTTTTCCAAGCTTGAAGGAGAACTTTCCTCACAGTGAGAACAATTAACAAGTGGAACAGCTTGACTCCAGAAGTTGTGGGTGCTCCATCATTGGAGGTTTTAAAGAAGAGATTGGAAAGCCATTTGCCTAGAATGGGATAGGATCTCCTACATGAGCAGGGGGTGGACTAGAGGACCTCCAAGATCCTTTCTAGCTCTGTTATTCTGTTATTCATTGGGAGTAATATGTGGACGTGCCTGGCATTAGGTAAATTGGAGAGTGGGTGGACCTGTCCATTCCAGGCAAGGTTATTCCTCTACAGAAGTTCTCCCTTTGAGGGAGATACGTTTGAATTGCTGTTTTTAAGTACAAAATTCAAATATTAGTATACTGTACATTAGGCAGCCTCTAGTTTAGAGAAACGGGAATAGCATGAGTGGGCTTGGAGGTAAAACTGTTCTTTACTATCTTTATTGCAGTCACCGACCAGCATTTTATATATTTTGTGAAAAGATCTCAGAGTTCAGGTGCTGACCAGCGCTGTTGTTCCCAGCGCATGGAGTACTGCTTGAGAAATGGGTGTGACTAAGGCTAGTAACCTAATACACCCATTCTGTCTTAATAAGAAAGGGTTTTTCTTTCTCTTCTGCTTTTTGATATGGCTCCTACTGGGACCTCACCATTAGGCATGGCAGCAGAAGGATCCCCAAATGCTAATTCTTGATTGCTATCTATCTGTTTGATTATTTGATACCATGTCAGTGTTGACTCTTAAGGACCATTAAAATAGCTTTTCTCCAGGAGGATCTGTCCTCATCTTGGTCTTTAGATCTTTCAGTGGTGTGCCTATTGTTGCCATAGCTGGGTCCATCTATGTTTGAGTCCCTCAAAAGAGCTCTGGTGGTACAGTGGTTAGAATGCAATATTGCAGGCTAATTCTGCCAACTGCCAGCAGTTCGATTCTCAACTGCTCATGTTGACTCAGCCTTCCATCCTTCCAAGGTTGTTAAAATGAGGGCCCAGACTGTTGGGGGCAATATGCTGACTCTGTATACAATATGCTCTCTCTGTATATAGAGAGAGCTGCAAAGCACTATGAAGCAGTATATAAATCCAGGTGCTATTACTATTGCTATTGCTATTTTGGTACAGTTCATCCTCTTCTCTTCCCAGCATTGTTGTCTCCTCCTGAGATCTGGGTCTTTGCCTACTATATCCAAATTATGATGAGCCTGGTCACTTGTGTTTGAGTGAGAACTCTGGAGTGTTTTGTTCTATGATCCGTTTGTTTTTATGGCTATCATACTACTCTCAGAACACCAAATAGCCTCTAACCTTAATTTTTACAGTCCAGTCATGGTAGTTCAACCTTCACAATCACTATTCTTGAAGGAATGGGGCAAGAAGGAAGAACATATCAGGGTCCCCACTACCATAAGCCCCCATTCAGCTGCTCCATTATATTAACATCCTGATGGTGGATTGGGGAACAAACCAGAAGCCCAGCTGCCTTTCTAACACCACCATTAATACTTATAATCAAAGAAATATATAATCTGTTTCCAGCCATATGACATTTAAATCATTCAAACAAAGATCCAGAGAACAGAGGCATGAATAATAAAGATCTTGTGCTGGTAGAAAACAGCCTTCCTTGTTAGTTTTCCCCACTGGATTTTTGTATGCAGAAATCTTTACCTGCTTCTTGAAATGTATCCCAGTTATTCTTCCACTTCTTAACTGTCCTATTTTGTATTAATGAGAAGCAAATCATAGCAGCAGTTGCTACACAAGCTTGAATCATTAAAAAAAAATCCTGTGCATTGATGTGCCAATGCTTCCTGCTGATTCAGCACTATTGGGACTTCCACTGGACCTAGTCAGTCTCTAAGCTCTTTTTAAGGTCTCCAGGCCTTCCCTTTTTCACCTTCTGGATTAAAGCTTGTTTTCTTTCCTTTTTTTATAGAATGCCTAATAAAAGACTAGAAAAACACAGCACTCCACGGTGAGATTCTTAATTCTTAGCTCTCTCTGAGTCTAGAGGGGGGAAAGCCCCAAATACTAGATCCGAGTCCTTCTGAAATGTGTAAATCTGGCTCAGATCTTAGAGGGAAATTGATCAGATGTGTTGAATACAAGTAGGCTGGGAATATTGTGGGAAGGATGGAGCCCTGGACAAGCACTCTTAATGTCATTTTTGTATTGCCTAGGTAATTTATTCAGCCCCGGCCTTGCTATACATCGTAAGCGGCACCTGAGGGAATCATTTATACCTGACACAGGGCTGCCATCCTGATGTTTAATTCATGCAGGAGAAATGTTTTTTATGAAGAACTAGGGGGAAAGAGTAGGTGGGTGTATGTGTGTTCTTAAAACTGGAAGCTGAAATTTCCAATTTCCTGCAAACCTCATTAAAACTTCTCCCTTCCCAATTCTTTGTCTTTTTTTTTAACTACTTTTTAAAAAGACATTTCTTTGCTATCCTCTGCTTCTGGGTTTTGTCTGTCCATTCAGCTAGCCAGCCAATTGAGAATTACATATTTTCGAAGAGTTTAATCAGACTGAAAGATATTATAAGGCAATATAATTGGAGGTAACTTGGAACTCAAAGGCTGCTGAAAACTGGAGTTTATTCATATCAGGAGAAGGGGGAGAGAGAACTGTATTAGGTCAGCTATCAATCTATATACAATATAGTTGCATTGACCAAAGGGAGCAGTTGTTGCGAAGACTTGCACACACTTAAGCATCTACAGACAACATCCATGACAAATGAATGTATGGAAGATGAGAGAGTGATTTGATCCTGAAGATGTGCTGCAGTCACGGATTTACAAAAGGGAAGCATTGGTCTTGAGTCCTCTCCTGCTGAGTTTAATACACTAGCTCCTTGTTTGTTGGAATGGGCTCTGATGCATAAGATCAAACTTTCTGTTCAAAATAACAGAATAACAGAGTTAAAAAGAGATCTTGGAGATCTTCCAGTCCAACCCCCTGCTCATGTAGAAAACCTTATACCATTTCAGACAAATGATTGTCCAATCTTGTCTTTAAAACCTCCAGTGATGAAGTACCCACAACTTCTAGAGACAATTCGTTCCACTGATTAATTGTTCTGTCAAGAAATTTCTCTTTAGTTCTAGGTTTCTTCTCTCTTTGATTAGTTTCCATCCATTGCTTCTTGTCCTGCCTTCAGGTGCTTTGGAGAATAGCTTGACCCCCTCTTTTTGTGGCAGCCCCTGAGATATTGGAACACTGCTATCATTAGACATGAAACACTGCATTCAGAATGATGCAGTATTGCAGATAGTTACTACTGTACTGAATGCTTGAGAAAGTCCCAGTGTTTTACCAGATACTTCAAAATGTTCAACAAAATGTTTCACACAGGCTTCAGTCAGATCTGCTTACCTAACCATTGCGTTTCCCACTAAGATGCCGCTAAGATGAAATTAGTCTGTAAACTGCTTATTTTTCAATAGTGCAATGTCTTTGACTGTTTAGAAAAACTGAAGGTAATGGATGATCCAAACTTCTTCAAGGATCAAGTTGACTATGTTTCTTTAGAATGGCTGTCACTCAACTACCAATAATTTAAAAAGTGCTGCATCGTTGATTGTACTGATCATATCTCTTTGGGTGGAGAAGAAATTTCCCTTCCTATAGATTTCCAGGCCCATCCCTCTCCCATGGCACCCTTATTTATCTAAGGAAATATATTCCTCCAACAAGGAGCCAACATTTGACTGAGAAGATGCCAAATTGTCCTTTCAGTTAATTGCATTGAAAGGGCTTTACAGAATAACAGAGTTGGAAGGGACCTTGAAGGTTTTCTAGGCTAACCCCCTGCTCAACCAGAAGACCCTATATCATTTCTGACAAGTGGCTGTCCAGTCTCTTCTTGAAAGCCTCCAGTGATGAAGCACCCGCAACTTCTGAAGGCAAGCTGTTCCATTGGCTGATTGTTCTCATTGTCAGACAAAATTCTTCTTATTTCTAGGTTGAATATCTCCTTGATCAGTTTCCATCCATTGTTCCTTGTCTGGCCTTTGGGTGCTTTGGAAAATAGGTTGACCCCCTCCTCTCTGTGGCAGTCCCTCAAATATTAGAAGACTGCTATCATGTTTCCCCCAGTCCTTCTTTTCACTAGACTAGCCATCCCCAGTTCTTGTAACTGTTCTTCATATGTTTTAACCTCTAGGCCCCTAATGTGCAAACAAGAAAAGAGATACTTATACCTAAGTTAGAATTCCTCTCATTTCAATAACTAACAACTAGTGGGAAATAGCTGTGTTCTTTATATCAAGTTAAGACTTGGGCAGAAGGACTCCACCTTCAAAAAACCAGACAGTGTCATTGACACACTGCGATGGCTGGCATAAAAATAGGTTTGGTAATTTGATAGTGTTATGAGTAACCATTGGGAAAGTTTGAAACCTGATCAATTCACGTGCAAGTTAATACAGGGACTTAGGAGTTCTGAGTTAAACTTTTGAATGGAAGAAATTTCCATTTAGACCCTCTTGCCCCAAAGTCCATGACCAGATCTCACCTTACTAGGTAACAAAGAGTGGAGATAAAGGTCCCTTGGCTTTTCTATCTTTTCAATAGAGGATTCGTAAGTCCAGGATTTCATAAACTTGGTTCAGCTATCTACTTATTTAGACATCAAGCTGAAACATGGTTTATTTTAACCGTGGTTTATTGGGTAGGTTAAAATGGCTGGGATCACATGACTTCTTAAATCAAAACCAAAGAAACTCTCTGATGGGCTTAGAGCAAAGTGAGAATTAAAGTCTCTCCTTGATTCAAGAGTCTTTATCCATCAAGGTTCTACAGATGACAAAGACATGTTAATGAGATCTCACTGTTTTCCAGTCTTGCTTTTTTTAAAAAAACAAGGAGATTGTTTTGACTCCCTCTTGAAGTAAAGGCTGCCGCCTCCCCACCCCCCACCCCTTTAATTTCCAAATGAACATCATTTTCTCTTAAGTTATGCTGTTGTCTCTCACCACACTGTCTCAGGCCTCCTGGAAGCCACCGTTAAATGGGACTAACATTGACAACCGTGTTGCCATGGCAACCCAGGCTTCTTCTTCTTCTTCTTCTTCTTTTCTTTTAACCTGCATTGTTGTTGAAGCTTTTCTTTCTCTTCTGCCTGCCCTGCAGGTTAACCTGGACCTGACCTCTCTTCTTGACAGTGAAGATAAAAAGTCAAAGAACAAACGAGGAGTCCTCCCAAAACATGCTACCAATATTATGCGCTCCTGGCTTTTTCAGCATCTTATGGTGAGCAAAATCAACATATGTGTCTGAGAGATTAACCCCTTGTGGTTCTTTTTGCATTTTGGAGAAGTCAACTTGGAGAACATACCTTGCTCTTTTTGTGTCTATCTTGATCTGCTCCAGAGTGTACAGAATCTTCTTTATTCTGTTTTGAAAAGATTGTGCTGGAAGGTTGGGATTAGAAATAGGCAGAACAAAATCTAGCCCATGTTTTCAGGTACTCTTCCATTCCCTGTATATTATTTGCAATATTTTTTTAAAAATACTCTAGAAAATCAGCATTTATTATCCATTCCCATTTTCTTCAGGGTTTTGTTCACTGTTTTGCCTAACTTATGTTTATTTTGCATAGCTGTCCCTTCTTTTCCCAGTTGCTTAACTTGATTACTCAATAAATTTATTTTCTAAAAACTCACACAATACTGAATTGCACAGTAATTCAACTTGCTGGATCTGCCCAACACACTAAGTGACCAAAACAAAAAGAAAACTCTGAAGTGGAATGCAAACCTAGCTCTTGTACTCTGTAAGTCCAGCCACCAAATTGTTCACTGACCTCGTTAAGCCTTAGTTGACCTTCACTGACCAAATGCCCTATTCTGGAAAGAGGTCATTCTAAAACCTGACCTGACCTCCATATTATTGAATACAAAATGACAACACTAGTAGATCCCCACTCATTGCTCTCTGTCTGTGCAGCAATGCGATTCGTCTATGCAGACCACTCTGGATTGCTCCTATTAAAAAGCATTGATGGATTTGTTTTACAGCCTTAGTTTTAAGTATACATGCAGGGCTCTTGACTTTGTTCATTAGAGATCATCAGGCACAATCAGGCAGTTTTTTCTGTAGGATGGACTCTGCCCATATAATAGCAGGGCAAGGATTTGATCGGCCAAAAGTTAAGTGTACGCGTATTCTGACAATCAAAGTAGGATTTTTCCAATATTCTTATTCAGGGACCCAAGTAATCTAAACCTTAAGGATCATTAATGTCTATGGAGATTCTTAGTCATCCAGGTCATGGTTGTCCCAAAGGTGTTTTTTCAAAAGGCAACTGGACTTTCTTTATTTTTGCTTGAAGACATTTTGCTTCTCATCCAAGAAACTTCTTCAGTTGTGAAGAATCACATTGGATGAACTGAAAAAGCTTCTTGGATGAGAAGCAAAACACCTTCAAGGAAAAACAAAGGAAGTCTAGTTGCCTTTTGAAAAAAGCACCTTTGGGATAAAGATAATTAAGTTCAGCTTACTACACAAAAATATAACGTAATATAGTCAGGGCTCCAATTTCATCAGGAGAAACCAAGAATTCCTAATTTTACTTCTTTGCATTTGTTCTCTCTTCTACACCAGTGCATAGCCAAAGGCATCTCATTTTCAACTGCTCTCAGTCAATCAAATATCGTAAGCATTACATTGCCAAACAAGAGCTGGCTATGTGACATTATCACTGAAGGCAAACAAGGCCTGCTGATAGCCAGGGTGATGTTTTCTGAATTCATCTAAATCAGTGGTGGGCAACTATGGTAATTTTACAACCTGTGGACTTCAACTCCCAGAATTCCTGAGCCAGTCATGCTGAATTCTGGGAGTTGAAGTCCACAGGATATAAAGTTGCCATAATTGCCCACCCATAGTCTAGATTCTGGTTATAACTTGTAGGGAAGCAGCAGCTTTGATGCTGCTTTTGCCTGTTTAAAAACTACAAAAATCACTGTGCCTGACAACAGAGGGAACATAAGGCAGATGCTTTAAAGCCAGCAAGATGTCTGAATATGACAGAAGTGATTTATTTCACAGATGCATACAAATGACACAATCATTAAGCACCGGAACTCAAAAGTTCTTGATTTATTGGTGTTCTCTGTAACCGTTCATGTTGACAAGAAGGAATGTTAAATCAATATATCCACGAAGATGCTGTAGGGAAATACTCAGTTAAGAATTCCTTCCTTGTCTTGGGATAGTCAGTCAAGAAATAAACCCTCAAACAATAAAGGTACAAAGCAGCCCCATTTGGAAAAGTCCAGGCTCACCCTGTTTCATCGCTGCAGCTGCTCTTAGCTGTGATAAGAAGTCAGGGAGTACCAATTTCTCTCAGCAATGAAAGTTTGAAACTCACCAGAGCAGTGTTTCTCAACCTTGGCCGCTGGACGATGTGTGGACTTCAACTCCCAGAATTCCCCAGCCAGCTTTGCTTCCTCCAGAGGAAGACCATTTTTAGGAAGTAAGACGTCTCATGGAAACTTGCTCATGGTTTTTTTCAGCCTTATTACTGTCTTTCCTGATCTGCAACTTGGCTACCAGTGTTTTCAAATAACACATTTTCCTAAGATGATCCTAGCTAATTAGAAAACTTTAAGACCCTTTCAATCTGCTCTAGCTACATAGTAAAAAAAAAAAAAGATAAAGATTTCCCTGTCCAGTTGTGTCCGACTCGAGGGTACAATACTCATCTCCGTTTCTTAGCCAAGGGAATCAGCATTGTCCAAAGACATTTTCCATGGTCATGTGGTCAGCACGCCTATACACCACAGGTGCACACAGCATTGTTACCTTCCCACTGAAGTGGTACCTATTTATCTACTCACATTTGCATGCTTTCGAACTTCGTGAGCAGGAGCTGGGGCAGGAACAGGAGCTCATCCCGTGGTGCAGCACTCAGGTCTCGAACCTGGCCTGTTAGCTTTCCAGCTGACAAGCTCAGCATCTTTAAGTGCTGAGCCATCAGAATGAGAGCAAGAAGTTTTGTTCTTGCTTTGTATAAGCTTCCTAATGTCATCATGATGCAGCCAACTCTTGCATTCTGAATTTTCCATCATTAAATGTTGATCCCCTTCTATCATTCATAAATTGTGAACTGTGGCCCAAATCATTGCTTTAAGTGTTTGAGTGACCCCAGTGCAAGAGATCCACTCCCAGCTAACCTATATGCCATTTTGGCATAAAACTGGTAGTGCAGTTACCACTTTTAAATTCTGGATTTAATGGCCTGGGGGTTACTCATTTAGATGGTAATGTAAATGAGTGCACTGCTTCAAAATACAGCAAGCCATTGCTTCCAGAGTAAGCCCTGGGCTTCTGTCCCAAAGGATTGATCTGATGGCCATATTATGTGAAGTAATAAAGACATTGTTTATATTGTTCCCTCCCTTGATTGTTGGCTTCAACACAATATGCCTGTCCTAGTTGTTTCTGGGTCAGCCAGATGCAACTCAATCCCAAATGCTCTGCTTTTCAGCTGATCCAAAAGTTAGAAAGAAAAAAAAATATCCCTAACCTATTTTCACTCTTCATTAATCGTTCTCTCTATAGTATTATTGCAACAACATAGTTCTACATCCTGCATCAAAACCAACAGTTTTCCAAAGTGAAAGAGCCAATTCTTTTCTTTCCTTTTTTTCTTTTCTTAATCAAAATCCTCAGATGGAAATTTCCCCACATTTGGAATTAATTTACACTCTTATATTTAGGACGTCATCTGCCACCTAGTGTCCAAGACAAGGATACTACTCAAAGAATTGTCTAAAGATTATCAACATCCACAATCCAATAATATGAGAGTTTCTATGCACAGTAACCTTGTTGGAGAAGATTTTTAAAAAATTGAATTGATGGGTTAGACAAATGTTATTTTAAGATCATCTTTCCTTCTGTTCACTTTCTAAAGGAGTAATAAAGGTTCAGAATTATTTTCCCCTTTTATTTTTCTCTAAAATTGTAGAAGTTCTTTCTACAAGGCTATAGATTTTCCCTCCCTTACTTAGAAAGTGAAAGGCAATTAAGGACTGGGTGCCGGAATGCTGAAGCCTTTATCATTATCTTAAAATAAAGAGAAAATGTCTGCACAGATTATACAAATTAAAATAACTCAGGATCCAATCTGGGTCAGTTCAACAGGACCAGAGGTTTCGTCTTCTGAGCTTTCAGACTCATACTGGAGCCCAACCTCAGGGAACCTCCCTCTAGCAGAGAATATGCTGTTCTGTTTGTGATATTTACATGGTGCCTGTTGTAAGTGGCATTTTAATGTCTTAGCTTGGAAGACAAAGCCTCTGGTTCCAGGAACTGACCAAGTTTGGATCCTGGGACATATATTTGCCTTCATTCGTAAAATAACTCAAGCTAAAGTAGAATATAAAATGCCAATGTTAAAATTCTAGAAATGCCTACCATACTTAAAAACTGAACTGCTAAATGTATAAGTAGTAAAATTTGAGATACCAAAATATTGTGCTAGTTAAGGAATGCTAAAGCCCTGGTTTAAAACTAGTATTATAGAAGCTGCACACTATAAAGCTATGCTATTAAGCATAAAAATATCCAAAATATCATTTCTAAAACTGTTGGATCTTTGAGCAAGCCCATCAAATGTCTTAGTCTGTTTCAATGTTACCACCTTCCTCTCAGCAATCCTTAGATGTATATCTTGATGGTTTTGGTATAATATCATTAGTATGTTTGGTATACAAATTTGGTATAATGCATGTGATATAATTGGTATAATATTTGTAATGGTATATATTAGTTTCAGTGATTTTTCTCTAATTCGGCCTGAGACAAATCTTAAAGCTTCCAAGTGTTCTCACCAAATTTTGTCCTAAACACCCATAAGAGTTTTTACATCTCAATTTGCATTCAAAGATTTTTAATCACACTACAATTTTTATAGTGCCTTATTAAAAAAAATCTGCTTCAAGAATTATTCTTTGAAAAGTCATTGTCACTGCAAAAAACTGTTTCCTTTCACCTTCAGCTTTAAGAAAAGGTCAGAGTGTATTTTATACTTAATTTAGATGTAAAATTTGGTTTAGGGAATCATCCCTCCATCTATTAAAAAATCTATTGGTCTGTACAGAGCTCTTTACATTTGCTAGAAAACTTTGACAACCACCAAGAGACATCAATACAGCATAAAGTTTTGGTGCCATTATACTTGTTATGCGGGAAAGAATTTTGTAGATTCTCTTTATGCCGATTTAAATTTGTTTTCTTGTAAAACAAGCTTGCATCCCAGTCTTGATTATATAAATGTGATTCTTCAAACTGCATCTGTTGCCTTCTAGTTGTACAACTTTAGTTCATCCACTAGTCAAGAAAGATCTCTTAAGATGCTTAGATGAAGCTCCATGTTGGTGTGAAATGGAAAACTAGTCTTCATATTGTCCTATTTAAAAGCTTTCAAATGGCACCTAGCTATTCAAACTAGAAATAAAATTCAAAACTCTTTGAGACACCACTTGGATCCAGCAAAAATGTTCTTCTGTCTACATTCTGAAATGCTTAAAGGCAACCTTGATATGGCGATGCCTTAAGCAATGCAATGCTTTTAGCAGAAACTGGATATTGAAATTGCTTAAGGCATCACCATATCAACTACTACTTCATATATTCTTATGTGTCTCTCTGTAGATACTTTCTGCAAA
The DNA here is from genome assembly GCA_030761175.1 of Masticophis lateralis. NCBI lineage: Eukaryota > Metazoa > Chordata > Lepidosauria > Squamata > Colubridae > Masticophis > Masticophis lateralis. Next base: position 3,223,835 of record JAUDYJ010000008.1, on the reverse strand, counting down.
ATCCAGAAAAAGAGAACTTGGCATGACTTGTATAAACAATACATTGTATGTAAGGTACTCAATGTATATTCTTAGAAGCCATGGTGGTGCAGGGATTAGAATACAGTATTGCAGATTCAGGAGTTCAATCCTGACCTGATCAAGGTTGACTCGGCCTTTCATCCTTCTGAGGTCAGTAAAATGAAGACCCAGATTGTTGGAAGCAATATGCTGACCCTGTAAACATCTTAGAGAGGGCTGTAAAGCACTGTGAAGTGGTATATAAGTCTAAGTGCTATTGCTATTGCTATTGCTATCCTTTTCCCAAACTGCCTAGATCTTATGAGTTCACCAAGTCTTTTAAAATGTTAACCCCTGTACCCTAATCCTATATCAGAATCTCCTGCAGTTTGGGCCATAATTATTATAATATACATTTAATGTTAGGAGATTCAGCAGATGCAGCTAACTTTATATAGGACTTGTCCTAACTGCCTAACTGTGAGAGGTGATGATATTCTTTCAGGATTTCTGGGGGGGGACCCCAAATCTTGCAGGCTACATTTTTACATCCAGCCATTCATAACGGTTTGGTTCTAACAGCCAAAGAATTAAAAAGGCGTTGGGCAGATTTTCCAAAGCACACTTTTGTACAGCAATTAATACAGATTTATGCAATTAGCACTTTTTGAAAAAGACTCTGGGGCATTCTAGGTTTCTTGTCCCAATTATCCCTGAAGCTGCAGGGTGGAATAGATAGTTATGGCATAGTTTAATCTAAATTAAAATTTGTTACTCTAAATATTTTCCACATTTCAAATATATTCATTTAGCTAGCAATTCAATAACCTATTTTTCATGGAAATATCCTTCTTTTCCATGGTCCATCTCCTAGAGTAATTCAGCTGCAAAATGGCCACAAAATATTTTAGGAAATCTATACATCATGACTGTCTAACTAATATTGTTCTCACAATACCACTGTCTGTATGGCATTTGAACACAGAGTTCTCCTTATATTATTAGAAGATAATCTCTATAGTTTATGGCTGAAATATGGACTCTTTGGTACTCCCTGAGTTTGGGTGTGTTCCTGCAGAATTTCATTACCTGACTAGGTAACATCTTCATTGCTAGAAGGGTTTGCTTTCTGTTTATATATTCCTTTATTTTCCTTATATTTGTGCATGACTCTGTTTACATATATATTGCAAATTGCAGATGAGGAGTTACGCTTGCATGCAAAAACGTATTCTAAATATATGGCAATCAAGAGATTGAAATTGTAAATTAAGCTATTCCTGGGGTTTTTTTTCCTTTGTTGTCTGATTATAAAGGACTTCGCTCAAAGATAAGTTTGAGATTTATTTATGCCTTTATTTAGAAAATGTTTATGGCTGCCCAGCTTATATGTGTATGTGTGTATGTGTGTGTATATATTTGTGTCCAACCACACTTGTCCAATAAATAATTCTATTCTATTCTGTTCTGTTCTGTTCTGTTCTGTTCTGTTCTGTTCTATTCTATTCTATTCTATTCTATTCTATTCTATTCTATTCTATTCTATTCTATTCTATTCTATCCTATCCTATCCTATCCTATCCTATCCTATCCTATTCTATTCTATTCTATTCTATTCTTTATATTTCTAGATAGCAGAAATGATTGAAAAGGGTTCATTAACAGATGTTATCATAGTAATCGGGCCCTGGAGACTAAATCATATGATGATATGTTTAGCCTATCATACCTCCATCTCTGTTTCTTGTTCTGTGAACTCAAAAACCCAGTAAGTGGAGTTTTTGGAAAGACAAACCCCAGATTTTGAAATATTTTTGCATCAGGTTATGAGTGATGTTTTATTGACTTGATTGAAAACTATTCAGTCTGATTACAGATAGATCCCGATTAGCGTGAGTTCAAATAGTGCAAAATTTGATTTAGGGCAGCTTAATTGAATTGCCTATTTCCTTTGAGTTAGAACCAATTACTCAACTTTCCATAGAAATATCACATTGCATAGTGCAAATTTGAATAGTGCAACCATTTTGTGGGATTCTCTAATCACATTCATCACAACCTACCTATATTTCAAAAACTAACCTATCTTTTGAATAGGCTTGCCCTCCCTATGTGTGGCCAGTTGCAAAAAACATTGGCCTTAACCGATCTTCCTATGAATGATCTTGGTCTTAATTTGTCCCTCTTTGTCAATAACTGCTGATATAAAGAAAAATTGAGTGGCAAAACTTGGCAAGTTGAAAATGGTCCTTAAGCTAAGTAGGCCTCTGGTTCATAAGAGCTGAACTAAAAGCAGAAATACATTTGCTGGCACTGAGCAGTGCAGTGTGAAGGAATATATTCCTCATCTGTTAATAGAAGATCAAGAATATTTTAGGAGTCCCTGTGGATTTTACTCCATTAGTTGTTGCCAACTAAAGGGGGAGGTGCTCATCTCCGATTCAAGGCCATTGAGCCAGTGCTGTCCGAAGACATTCCCAAGGTCATGTGGAATGCTGTTACCTTCCCACCAACATGGTACCTATTAATCTACTCGCAGTTGCATGCTTTTGAACTGCTAGGTTGGCCAGAGCTGTGGCAAGGACAAAAGCTCACCCCATCACATGGGTCTCAAACCCAGGTTGCTGGTTTTCCAGCCAACAGGAATCTTAACCACTGAGCCACCATGCCACCCCTAGAACATGTTGACAAGTGGGAAATCACCCAAATATTGGGTGACCTACGCAAAGGAGCAGTTGCTCCAATACGTATCCTCTTTTTCCCTCCCAGCCTTCATTTTTAATAAGTAAACAAGGATATTTTTTTTAAAAAAATGTGTACAATAATAATAACATCAACAATAGAGTTACTCTCTTAAGATCTGTTTACTGTGAGTTCAATATCTTGCTCCAGCTAGCACACAAGAGACAGCATTTTCCATCAGCTAAAGTGTCTTTGAGGACAAACCTACACAAAGGGCTCACAGCAGTCCAGTATTACCAAGATATGAGTAGCTGAGCCCATGTCTTTTTCTCTGGTTAAGGAAATCCAACTGGAAAAATGACATCTGAACATTGTATTTATATTATCAGTTTTACTTCTTGAGTATAAAACAATTCAAACCACCTTAAGAAACTTTCAAAATTAAATTGTAAGCAATTGTTAATTGGTCTTATTCCTTATATAACTATCTAATGTAAACAGTGTGTGTGTGTATGTAATAAATTCTAATACACTTATATAACTACCATGTTTTTAACCTACTGTTTTTGTGTAAATGAATCCCATATTTCATTATATTTATCCATGCAAAGTTTTACATCCATAGGCAATTCGTTCATAAATGTAATCAAGTCTCCAGCCCATTAAGTAACTTCATTCTGTGCAGTGACTTAAAATGATCTTCCTTCTCCACCTCTGCTAAAATAGAAATAACCATCAGATAAGTATCTTGGAGTGGCAAAACTCCTCCTGGATCATTTGCTATAGAATTTAGCTTAGAAGTTGTTATTTCTCATGGGGATGTTAAATCAGGACAATTTTAATTACATGAGAATCTTTTTATAAGTTTGCATATAAGTGGTTATTGGCCACTGGTGATTTCTAAGTAAAAAAGAAAAAGTTGTTGCAAAGCCAGAGTGCAACTTCTTAGGAGGGGAAAATATAGAATATCTTCCATCTCTTCACTTAAGATCTTGTCCCACTGAGCATGAGCACCACAAAAGACAAGAAAAAATTTTTATTGGCCAAGTGTGATTGGAATTGTCTTCAATGGATAAGCTCTCAATGTAAACACAAACAACAAAGTAATGTAATCATAAGATACCAATAAGAGAAGTTAATAGGAAAGATGAGAAGGATAATAGGCAACAACAATGCAGTACAACAATTGCACAGATTTATTGAATCAAAACTTGAATATGGTTTTCTCTTTAATGCATATCTCTGCTTGAACACAACTAATTAGAAACACATATGTGAGGAGACAAGAAGATTGACCTTGGAGAAGAAGCCCAGAGGTTATTAAGGCAACACCAGGTGAAAAAAAAACATGTGTTAAGTCCAGAAGAGTTGAGAGAGTGTTCCCAAGAGACTTAGACTCACTTTCCTGCCACCTCCCAGTGGTATAAGAGGATGGGAAGAGAAGAAAGACGTGGACAGACCTGCATAATTCTGTTTGTTGGCCTATTTCAATAAAAGATAGTTCTACTCATTCCGTGGAATCAGCTTCCTGATCTGATGAAAGAGAATATAAATGCAGGTAGCCCTCAATTGACAACCAAATGGTTTAATGGTTCAAAGTTACAACACCACTGAAAAAAGTGACTTATGACTGTTTTTCACCCTTACAATCATTGCAGCATCCCCATGGTCACATGATCAAAATTCAGATGCTTGGCAACTGATTCATATTTATGACAGTTGCAATGTCATGTGATCACCCTTTACGACCTTCCGATAAGCAGTTAATGAGGAAGCCAGGTTCACTTAATAACTGTGTTATTAATTTAACAACAGTGATTTACTTAATAACTGAGGCAAGAAAGGTTGTAAAATGGGGCAAAATCCAACTGCCTCGCTTAGCAATGGAAATTTCGGGCTCAATTGAGGTCATAAGTCAAGGACTACCTATATATCCATGCCAAATATTGGACAAGTTTAGATGGGATATGTCTGGTTGTGCAGTAGTCCTTTATAAAACAGTATACATGTGTGCAATTTTCTGATAATGAGGACCACATTACTTAACATTAGGAGATAAGACGAGCATCAATAGAGGCAATGAAGATCAAAACAGCGAAACTATTTCAGATATATATGAGATCTTGGAGGCAAATGAGAAGGTTTGTTTTTAATTGATTTGATGCTATTTTTATGCTTGCACTGCCTCCAAATGGTAGGAAGTCATACCTTAATTCTTGGCACAGCATCAACAGCATTCAGCAGTGTGATTGAAGGGGGTCATCAGGGTCCCAAAAGAAACCTCATAAAAATAGTACGACTGTGTGGTTAAAGTGTCAGACAAGCACCTTGAAATGTTTCCATGAAAATTGATATTCAGCCACGAGTCTTTGGATCTGATGCAACCACGCTGGATGATTATGAATCTGAAATAAAATTGGTGTCAGCTCGCTAGGCAAGAAACGGCAAGGACAGACTTCCAGCGATGTCAAAGCGTGGATAAGTGAATTTATTGTAGCAAAGTAAAATGAAACTATTAGAAAAGAATTCAAGGGACTGCTAGGCTTTTATATGCGGGACTATTTATGGTGAAATTCAGGATCAGATTTTTGTGTCCTTTTCATCTTTCACACTGTGTACTCTTACAGGCTAAACAACGGACTCTACCATAGAAAAGATAGTTTCTACCTGCCTCTCATTTTGGTAATGAACTGATCTGGTATCAGACTGCTTGCTCATGTACTTTCAGATGGATAAATTTCAAAACACAAATAATATAAATGCAATTTGAAAAAATGTATTATCTAAGAGGTTGATGGTAGAAGTAAGTAGCCAAAATGGGCAAGGATCAAGAAATCAGATGGACAACCAACAATGTCTTTTCCCTGATCACTTTGTCTACATATTTAAGCCACGTTAACTGAAGTGGATCCCACCCAGCTGGACCAGATAATTTTTAGGTGCCTTCATAGGAATTAGTTGATGATTTTTAAAAATGTATAGTAGTGCACATATTTTTCAACTCTTCTCATTCAATCTGATGAGAAATTAGATTTAAATGTTTTTTCTTTGGAGAAGAAATTTTCCATAAAATCCTGATGAAATTGGTATAGGAGTCATCCCCTTAATTTTCTTACAGGTTGAATGTGGTGTGTCTCATCTTTTCTTCTGTTGTATAATAATCTTTCCAGCATTTTTAGAACTTCCCTGGCTTTCATGCTGGATTAAATCCAAACAGAAGGCAATCATGAGGAATTTTTTTCATAGAGTATTTTCAGATCTGGAGTTGGAGACAGTCAAGGAGACTGCAGAATTGCTAAGAAATGCCCTAAAAACAACCAACAAAAATTCAGATGAAATTTTAAAGGATTCCTATTTTTTTAAAAAAAAATCATTTCAGAGGAGAGGATTTCAGAGACAGGATCTGAAGGCTCAATTTGAGGAAACATCTCCCAGGCTCAGAAGTCTCTGTTATGATTCTGATATCATTCTGCTTCTCTATTTAGCTGTCTCACACTTATATTATATTTTTCTCCGATTTTTTTCAGGCAATTTTTTAACTTCCTTGTATTGATGTATTAAGTCCATTGACTTCTGTTGACCAAGTCAGTCCGACCTTAAAGTCAGTAGACCTTAATTCAGTTGCTGCTAGTGAGCAAATTCTCCAATTCTTCAGAAATAATGAAGAGCATAGGACAAAAATAACACAAAGGAAGGAACAAGATCAGGAGTGACATCCTGTCATCTTGTATTAAATACTGTGATGTTTTTAGTAATATCTAGTCACCTCCAAGGGCAGCATGATGCACGATGCTACATTGGACGAACCATTATTTAGATTCAAAACTTGCAGGAGGCCTCCTATTTTTAGTTTTTATTGGGTAGGATATTTGGTAATACCTGAAAGCATCAGAAGAAGGGTGTAGAAGTTTTTAGGAGCCAAAATAGAACCTGGACAAAATTATACTTGATTTAATCTCATTTACTTGTAAACTTAACTAAAATGTTTAAATAAAGTTCATATGACTTCCTAAACATTTATTTAGTAATTTCTATCTACAATCACATTGAAAATAACCATCTACCATCACCTTTCCTGAGAGGTCCTGAGCACTACCTGCAGCCTTGAGATCTCATGTTTGGCATCTTATGTTAGCGCCTGATGTGAAACATAAAATGTGACACTTCTGTTTTCCATCAGTCCACTAGGATAGGTGAATTTGAACTCTTTCAACTACTTGATGTAATGGAACAAAGCAAATCACGTGTGGGATAATCATGGCCTTTTGCTTTTTCTAGCACCCCTATCCAACAGAGGATGAGAAGAGACAAATAGCAGCACAGACAAATCTCACACTGTTGCAAGTCAACAACTGGTAAGTAAAGATCGTTTTTTTTCCTGAGTTGTAATAATCAAATGGAAATGTTTGTTTCCTGCACAAAGAGAGAACTGCTTTCTTGATTAGGCTGCTCACTTATGTAGTACCAAAAGTATGGATCAGGATCACAAATGCACATGCTTAATTAAATCTGTGTAGATCAGTAAATAAAGCCTATCATTAAAGAACTAAAGAATACTTCATCCTAGATCCATCTGCCGATAGGAACAGACTGTTGATAGTTCATGGGATGTGCCTTCTACTGTTCTCTCTCTTTGAAATGGGCTTGGATTAGACTTTTTCATTTAAAAAAGATGTCCTTCTGTGAAGTCTGACAAATGGTCACTTGTCTTCTTGCCATGCCTTGAAAATGATGTCATATCAGATTGCTTTAAAACATTCCGGGTAACCCTTGTTTCTTTCAGAGTTTGCATTCCCTCAGAAAAGACCTGTTTAAAAGGCCATGAATAGTGGGACTAAAGCACTTGGGTGGTATCAGAAGCCAAACTGGATGGGGACACCCATTTCCTTACTGATATTTCTTTTGCTTTTCTCTTTTTGTTATCCACTTCTCAAGCTCCTGGGAAAGAATTGAGCCCCTTAGAGGTCTCAACAATTATTTCAATGTAATTTATTTATTGAGCTTTAAATTAGTCCAGAGGCCTCATGCAATATCTTTGAAGATATTGTATGTATTACAGCTATTTAAAATATTCAGTCTACATTCGGGTTTTTGATCGAATATTTGTAGCTCGGGGTTGAACTGTGAGGCCCTTGAAGCCCTCGGAGCTTGGTGATTTTTTTGCAGATGTTCCGTTTCCCAACTAGGTAACATCAGTAGTAAAGTGATGATATTACCTAGTTGGGTAATGAGACATCTGCAAGAAAACCATGAAGCTCAGAGAGCACCAAGGGCCCCACAAGCTGGTTTTTGTTACAGTTTTTAAAATGTGAAGAAAAAATTCAATATCCCCGTTAGGTCAATAAGATAAAACACCACAACTCTTTTCTTTTTTAATCTCCCTCTGTAAAAACTGGATCCCATTTTTACTGGAGGATCCATGTTTATGATCAGAACTCAAAGACATGATAAATTCCAGATCCCCCCCCCCACACACACACACAGGGGTGAAATCCAGCAGGTTCTGGAGAACCAGTAGTGGAAATTTTGAGCAGTTCGGAGGACCAGCAAATACCACCTCTGGCTGGCCCCAGAGTGGGGTGGGAATGGAGATTTTGCAATATCCTTCCCCCAGGAGTGGGGTGGGAATGGGAATTTTGCAGTATCCTTCCCCTTGCCATGCCCAAGCCATGCCCACCAAGCCATGCCCACAGAACTGGTAGTTAAAAAAATTTCACCACTGCCTCCACACCGTAGCAAGTCTAGTCAGGGCAAAATTCATATATGATCACATTGTCTATGAGATTCCAGCCCCTTTGCGTGGTTTGACAATCACAAGTAACCATACATATTTCTCTCTGAATGAAAATTAATTTGAAGGCCAGGCCTGAGTATTATAGGAACCGGTACTGAATATTTTAATCCTTTGAAAGACCCTTGTATGAGTCTGATTTTTAAATGACGATGTTCCAATCTTTGCATTAATAGTGGGTAAACATGCAGAGGCTTGTGGGGTAAAGTTTCTTTCTTTACACGATTGTAAATGTTTTCTTTGTATTGGCTGATATTTGTGGCATCTGTTGGCTCACGCTGGTATTTGTGGAACATTTGCAAGACAGATTTGTTTTCTTCTGAGGAGGAAAAATCAGCTCTTTGTGGAAGGCTAATTCCTTACATTCCAGATCTATATTAATTCAATAGCACCCTCTGCTGGTTATTTATCATCAGCAATGAGCAGCATTGAATATAGGTGTTTTTTGTAATTTATAGTATATTTATATCCTGCCTTTCCTTCAAGAGCTCTAGACAATAATCAAAACATAAAAATCGTGTGCGTAGTTGGGGAAAATAATCTCATGTCAGAAAAACTCAGGAGGCAACTCAGGAAAACTCATCAAAGCTAGGTGGACAAATACCTTTATAGGTAGTCCTCATTTAGTAACTGCCTGGTTTAGCAACTGTTTGCAATAATGACAGTCATAATTTACAACCAATCCTTGCATTTACAACTTCTGTAAGTCTGAAATGCAAAGGAAAGCTGTCAGATCATAAGCACAGTTGCAATTTCAACAGAGGACTTTCCTGCCTGAGCAGAAGGTTGGATTAGATTCCCTTCCAACTCTGTTATTCTATTCTATTCTGAATTTCTTCAAATTAGAAACGGCTTCACTTTACAACCAGATTGCCAGTCCCAGTGGTGGTTGCTAAATGAGAACAACCTCCATAAACAGGAATAGGAATAATTTGATTTGGTATAAATGCTGTTATAAAAGCAGGAACAATAGGAGGGGTACAAAATCTGTACCCTTCCACAGGGTACAAAATCAGACATTCTCTATATGTTGTTTGGAAGAAGAATTGGATGAAATTATCTTGAAATTTAGTTTTGAGTTCAGTTTAATATGAGTGTTTGTCTAACTCTTAAATGTAAGTTTTCCAGACTGTCTTTCCTAAACAATAGCATTGATACATTGTCCAGCTCAAGAGTTTAAAGAAACGGAGAAGCCACTTAGAGTTACTTCAAATCATGAGATGGGCAGCATATAAAATTAATAAACAAATAAATAAATGCAACAATTAGCATTTTATTTTGATATGCCATCTTCTTTCTGGGAAGGTTTATCAATGCCCGGCGACGTATCTTGCAACCGATGCTTGATGCAAGCAATCCAGATCCAGCCCCCAAAGCCAAGAAAATCAAATCCCAGCACCGGCCAACCCAGAGATTCTGGCCCAACTCCATTGCAGCTGGGGTTCTGCAGCAACAAGGAGGCAATCCCGGGACTAACCCTGATGGTAAGAATCATTGGATCGATGCAACATCTGAGTCTCTTTGCATTGAGGTCCATTCTCAGTCTGTTGAGGTTGTGCCAGTTGGCAATACTTGGAATCACAACAACCTATCTAGAAAGTGACAGATTGGTGAACTCTGGAATAACCCTAACTTTGAACTGGACCTCAACCTAGACCAGAACATCACTTAAATAATGAGACTCAGTGCAACTCAATAGAGGAAAAAACATAGGTGAGCCTAGAGGGTTTCCTGCCTGAGCAGGGGGTTGGACTAGATGAACTCAAAGATCCTTTTCAACTCTGTTATTCTATTCTATTCTATTCTATTCTATTCTATTCTATTCTATTCTATTCTATTCTATTCTATTCTATTCTATTCTATTCTATTCTATTCTATTCTATTCTATTCCATTCCATTCCATTCTATTCTATTCTATTCTATTGACTACTATCTAGTGGCTAACTATTGATGGACAATTTATTCCCCTCGATTCACTCTTCTTTACACTGCACCTGGATGGGATTCTTCCAAACAGATAATTGTTTTTAAATAGAAAGTTGTTCTTTGTAAAGCATTCAGTTCGCCATGTAATATCCTGGAGAAATGATTTGTCTTACACACATATTAAATTACTCAGTGTGCTTCTTGCAGCCCTAAAGTACCACTGGATGACCATTGTGTTAATCTTCTCAGTAAGGACCCTCTGATCAGCTACTATAAGAATATTATCACAGGATATGAAAAAACCAAATATTACTTGAGCTTCTGGTTGCAGAACATAACCACATTTAGATCTGGATGGATGGATGGGTTTGACCTGGTCATAGGCCCCTTTGCAGAAAAGAGCTCTCTTTTTTCCCCTCTAATGCTATGTACACAACTTCTTAGCTACAGTACCTGATAGTAGGCAATCAGGAGTCTCCCTCATAGGGTGGAAGAGGCAATAGATATTGCTTCACTCTGTGTATTATCTCTTTTACTGTACTTTAAAAAAAACATAAATCAACCTCACTGTGTTTGGGACCTCAGTGAGTTCTTGGACGCTTGGCCCAAAGTCATAGTCAACAGCAACATTCCAATGCCTATCCTATCAACTCTTTGCCTTTCCTTCTAGGCTCCATCAATATGGACAACCTCCAAACACTCTCCTCCGATAATGCCACCATTGCTATGCAGCAAGCCATGATGGCGGGTCACGATGATTCACTAGATGGGACAGAAGATGAGGAGGAAGACGAAATAGAAGAGGAGGAGGAGGAAGAAGAGGAGGAGGAGGAGGAACTAGAAGAGGATCCTGAGGAGCTCCAGACAACTAACGTCAGCGACCTTGGTCTGGAGCACAGTGACTCGCTTGAGTAGAGGATTATAGCCAATGGTGGAACAGTCACCGACTGGAAAACTGTTGAACCTGCTTGTGAAACTCATTGGCCTGAATTGTAGAGAACGCCTGAACGTTTGATGAGCACATCCCTTTAACAATATGATTCAACAACAGTACCCTTTCTTGAATGTCCTACTTGACCTGCATTAAACTGCAGGAATGGACGTGGAAGCACACTGAACATCTGTCAAGTGTGCAAGCCAATTATTTAAGTGAAGGACACACGTTTACAAGGCACATATTGTGACTAGTTTCTTCCCCACTCTCTCCCGCCTTTGTTTTTGATAACCACAATGACAAAAGTGTTTTTAGAGTAAGCTGTTTTCTGTATGACTGAATGTTTTATGGAAGTTCTAATTCAATGCCTTTTTTTGTGACATGCAGTTCAGAGGCATGGCTGTTTTCATTTTCACTGCTTTTATGAGAGATTTATAGATGCAAAAAAGAAGAAAAGATCAATGGTTTTTACAAAGAAAAAGAAAAACTAGAAGGGAATGATTTATAGAAATGTAGGTGGAAAAAATCAAACATTTGCAAATGGGCAGAAATTCAACGAAGGAGCAAGTGAGAATTGAATGCCCTTTGCAAGTGGATGTCTTGTGAGTTTTGCAGATACGGAATCCATACGGACTCAGGTGAAGCCCCAAGCCATAGGTCTGTGCTTTGCAATCAATATGACAAATAGGTAACATCCTGTAATCGAAATCCCTTTTAGAGAAGAATCACATTTGCTTTCTGAGTGGAACGTTGTGACATTTTAATATCCCAAGCTGATGCCTTGGTATAGCATGTAATATTAGCTAACCAGAAGGAATGTTTAGAGGCACACCAATACAGAAGTCATAATGGTGGCTTTATGCATTGCTTGAGTACAAGTAGGTTCAGGTTTCTAACATTTGCAAAGCAGGAAGGAATCAGTGGCAGAGAGAATTCCTGTATTTTCAAACAGAGATAAGCAGAACAGCTATCCAGTGGGGTGCAGGAAATCATATTTTCACAAATCTTGTTTCCCAGGAACTCCTCTCCTCCCTTTACGTTGCTCTCCAGCCCACAAACACTCACATTAAAAAAGCCTACAAAATCAACATTCAACAAGACATATTCCAGACATTTAAGGATTGGGATTTGTAATAACGTTCCCCATTAGCAATCACTGCTAATCGAAGATTAAGCCTAAAAACAGAGGTTGATTTAAATCTCTATGTAGGCATTATCCCAGTACAGTGAGTTCATTGCCTATAACAGAGCATGAAAAGTAGATATGGGGTCCCCCAACATTTTGCAAGCTGTGAGCTATTTGGGATTTTGAAATTAAAGAAGGAACCTGCTTGAGAACAGCTACTGATAGACAAACTCCCCATACACAGCGTCAGAAGATCTCTGATACAGAAGGGGCATAACCTTTCGAGAAACACTGATTTACCAGAATGCCATCTGCCACCCACATCCTAAGAGAGATGGTGCCTACAATATCCCATTTATGTTTATCTTTGGAAGTAAGGCATCCTTCCAAACAAGACACTGAGTAGCAGCCGCCTATCGTGTGCTAAGAATGCTAAAGGGCCCACAGGCTTACTTAGAAATACAAATGTTGCTGGTGGCTTCGCTTTGCATCGTGCCGGTTTCTCATTTTTTTAAAAAAAAATGTAAAACAAGTCAAGTAGTGTAAGAGTTTAACAGGAACCCAGGGGAGAATCAGGTGATGCTTACCATCTGGCTGCAGACATTTAAAAAAAGATGACTATAGTATCCATCAGTACTGGGAATTGTTGACCCTGAACCTTTCTTTTTGTGGGAATGTTTTTGAACAATTTCCACCTGGCAGCTCTACCGTAAACACTGGCCTTAAGAATGCTTTTGTGTGTGTCTAATGCAGTTTTCTCCCTTTAAAAAGCCACAAGTTCAAGAAACAGATGTTTTCATGCAGATGGACAATCCTAGAAATATCATTATAAAAGGCTCAATCAATTGAGTGAAGATAAATGATCTTCCTGTGTGCATCACCTCCAACCACAGGTGCAGCTCTAAATATAACCCACAAAGGAATCCGTGCATGGAGCTAGTCCTTATTGCTTCTGCCACACACCAAAAAAAAAATTCCACATGGCTGCTGTATTTTCTTCCAGGAAGGCATGGACAATTGCCTGCCAGAGAAATGATGCTTCTAATAGGCAAAAAAAAAGGGGGGGGGCATTGTGGCACAGTGTTGGAGGTAGTATTGGAGGCTAACTCTGCCGACTGCCAGCAGTTCGATTCTGACCAGTTCAAGGTTGACTCATCCTTCCATCCTTCCGAGGTTGGTAAAATGAGGGCCCAGATTGTTGGAGGAAATATGCTGACTCTTTAAACCACTTAGAGAGGTCTGTAGAGCACTGTGGAGCACTATATATGTCTAAGTGCTATTGCTATTGCTATTTTTGTAAGCATGTCTCTGTTAAAGTTAGAACATACATTAAGGGTGTTGTTTCCTCTGGTAGATCAGACATGGAACCCTCTCAAAATGATTGAGGTTTGACCTTCATTCTGCAGCCGTGAAGGTTTGGCATCTTGAGAGTAGGCTGGGCACCATTGCGACTTCTGGCAGAATCTTTGCATCATGAGATAAAGAAAGGCGAGAGAGAAACAGGGGCCAATGTCTTAATGAGGAATAAAGGCAACGTGTGTGATGAATGTTCAGTATTTGCCAACTCATCAGTTTAGGTGAAGCACTGTCTTAGGCAGACTGAAACCTCTCGCTCCATCTCTCTTCCTTCAAACATCCCCTCGGAGACAGTTTGTTGATTTCATTTTGTGCACTGTGCTCAGGAAAATGTCTCCAATGTGCAAAAATGAAAGGGATGGAGGTCCCGACCAACGTATGAGCTACAATTTGTGGGACTCTGACTTAGGAAATACATACTGTAACTCCATTTTCCTGACATGAATGTAATTTTCCCTCCCAGGGGGTGGAGGGGAATGCTGACAATGTTTTCAACAGAGAACTAAGGCACCAATAATTTTATTTATAATGTGTGTTTTCAAATATTCTGATTCCTTTTTTCTGATGCTGTAATAAGTGGGGCAGAAAGTTTTGCCCTTTAGGGCTTGTCTTCCTTGCTAGCCAAAACTTGTCCAGTGGTTCATACACTTTCCTGTACTGCAAGCCCCACACAAATCTTGAACTTCCAAGATGAAAGTTTTGCCCATTTTACTATTCAACGACATATCCAAGTGTCAGTTCTAAGAATTCCTTTCTCTTTGCTCACAAAACACATTTACCATCTACTCCTTCTTTTGACTTTTTAAAGCAGAGGTGTCCATCCCTGGCAATTTTCGGACTTGTGGACTCCCAGAATTCCCCAGCAAGGAGAGAGGGATGGATGGATGGGGAATTTGGGAAGTTGAAATCCACAGATCTTAAAGTTACCAAGGTTGGACACCCCTGCTTTAAAAAGTTGAGAGGTTTAAATCAATCACTTTACATTAAGGGTTGAATCGACAAGAATTCCTTGAGAATGTATTGGAGTATCAGTGGGCATAAGCCAAGCCCCTCCTTCCTTTATGGATCCTGATATGGCATGAATGTAATATGTAATTTCATAGAAAATTCATTGTAATTTAGTATTAATTCATGTCCATTTATGATAAAGTGCTACCAGATGAGGTTTTCCAGCTGTATTTCCTTGCGGTTTTTTTCTATGTTCTTATTAAAAAGGTTTAGGAATAACAAATAAGGAGAGCCTAAATCCACTGCAGCAAATTCTCTTCCTGGTGTTGTATTTCAGATGTATCTCAGCCAGATGATTGTCTCTAAAGAGGTTCTCTATCCTTAAAGGTCTCTGAAGGCATTAGCCATCTTTAATTACATTCACTTTACAGAAATGAATCTATGCAAACCTGGATTTCCTTTTCTGCTACCCTGCTCTCCTTGTTATGATTGTCTTATTTATTTTTTGAATGACAACATGCTCATAACTCAGTTAATCTTAACCGTGGTTTGAAAGAAGACATCTACCAACCACAAATGATCATAACCACCATGAGTTGATTCTTGCAGTTAAACCTTCAGAAGTAGTAGGAGTTTCATCACTGGAGGCTTTCAAGAAGAGATTGGGCTGCCATTTGTCAGAAATGGTATAGAGTCTCTTGCTTGCAGGGTGAGGGGGTTGGACTAGATAACCTACAAGGTCCCATCCAACTCTGTTAATCTGATCTGGAAATAAAAGCTTCTCATTTTCTCCTTGCACTGCAGCCATATTAGAAGAGCAAACAGAAAAGTGTGGGTGTGATTGCCCACTCTCTTCCCAAGCTGATCCTCATCATGTTAAGCCCAGAGTAACCATGACATCTAAATGCAACCTGTAGGTCAGCATAGTCTTAGATAGGAAGTTGCTTCTCGCTGGGTTTTGAGTTTAAGAGCTCCATAGACAAAGTGTAGTTACATAGATACAGCTGATGTAAATACTTTGAACCTATCCTGCTGTATACTCCTATTCTTGATAAGGACTGCATCAATATTCTTTGCTCTATGTACGTTCCAAAGCAGTGGTGAAATCTGAACCAGTTTACTACTGGTTTGCTGGCTGCATATGCGCAGTGCGCACCATGCACCAAATGTGAGGTGCGCGCACACAGTGGATGCCAAAAGGAGGCTTGCAGTAAGCAGAATAGCGCATGAGGAGGGGGTGATCAGCTGTGGCACGCAACCTTTTCTTTGATCGCGCTGCTCAGCTAGGATCGTCAGAGGCTGCTTTTTTACCCTTTTTTTCCCCTACAACCTCTTCAGCCAAAGAGGCTGTAGGAAAATATGCTTTTAAAAGGCTCTGACAATCCCAGCTGAGCCTCACAATCATCAGAGGCTTTTTTTTTTTTACTTTTAAAAGGATTTTTTATACAACCTCTTCAGTCGAAAAAATGCTTTTAAAAGTAAAAAAAAAAGCCTCTGATGATCATGCAGCTCAGCTGGGCATGGGGGTGGGGGGAGGCAGGGATTTTTGCTACCAGTTCTCTGAACCACCCGCCACCATCGCTACCAGATCGGATGATCCGATCCGAACCGGGAACATTTCACCCCTGTTCCAAAGACTCTTTGCCCAACTGGACTGATGAAACTGCTTGGATGAGCAGCAAAACATCTTAGAGAAGCAAAAAGATTAGTCCAGTTTCAATGATTCAACCTTTGCCTGGATGATTGAGAGACTTCATCCACAACTAGCCCTATCATTACATTGTTGAGTACAGAAAAGCTCACCACTGTTTGGAGGAGACCCTTGTGCAGAGCCTTAAGAACAGGCCTATGCCAGCATCAAGGTTAGAGCCAGACCTAATAGCAAAAGCTACAGCCTATCTGGACAAATCACCTCAAAGAAGACACAAGCGGATAGACATTTACAGAGTAAATCAAGTAAAGACTGGACCAAAATCACAGATGCAGCTTCATCGGTATACAGGTAGTCCTTGGCTTATGACCCCAATTGAGCCCAACATTTCTGTTCTTAAGTGAGAATTTGTTAAATGAGTTTTGCCCCTTTCTTCCCACAGTTGTTAAGTGAATCACTGCCATCGATAAGCTAGTAACCTGGTTGTTAAGCGAATCTGTCTTCCCCATTAACTTTGCTTATGAAAAGGTTGCAAAAGTTGACCACATGACCCCGGGATGCTGCAACGGTCGTAAGTATGAACCAATTGCCAACCATCTGAATTTTGATCACAGAATCATGGGGATGCAGCAAATATCATAACTCTGAAAAACAATCATAAGTCACTTTTTTCAATGCTGTTGTGACTTTGAACAGTCATTAAATGAACTTGTAAGTCTAGGACCACCTGTACAATGCTAAAGGGAGCATTAACTGAAGCAAGGAAGGTGGTAAAAACATGTCACCATTGTGGTCCAAAATGTGATGGGAACACCATCTTGTGTCTAGTCTGGGCTTATTTTCAGCAGCCGAATTAATCTCTAAGAAGGATGTCACTTCCTATAATGAAAAGGCCCTACCAGGTGCACTTCAGAGAGCCATATAAAGGTCAGCCATAGCACGATGCATGCAGTACTTCATTACAGCTTTGTTTTACGATGCCATAAATTTTGTCAAATCTTTTCCTGGGGGCTGGCAGGGGAGGTAGCAAAGGCTTAGTGTACAGCTTCCTTTGGGATCTTCAGCTAGGACTCATTAAAAACTAGCCTACTAATTTGAATATTTGCTGTTTGGAAGCCAGCATGAATATGCATAGAAGCTCTTTGACTGGCCTCTTCAGAATTTTTTTTAAAAGATGCATCAAATATATGGATAGGATCTTGTGCAACAACAAGCATACAGCGTTATTCAATAATACTAGAGCAGCAGGGAGACAAGGCTGGAATCAAGAAGACAATAAAATACAAATGACAAGCCATCATTTTTCTCATCCCAAAAAGCTAAATAATGCAATGCAGCTTTCCTCCAAAAGAAGATACAAGTGGATAGAGATTTACAGAGTAAATCAATGAAGGACTGGAATAAAATCAAAGTTGCACCTTCATTATACAATGTTAAAGAGAGCATTAATTGAAGCAAAGGAGGTGGCCCAAGCATGTCACTGTGTCAGTATTGTGAGGCAAACAGCGATGGGCACACAATGTCTACTCTGAGCTTATTTAGAAGGATGTCACTTTATATAATGTGACCCTATAATTACACTTTTCTCTCTTTCTTGCTCTCTCTCTCTCTCATTCTCTCTCTCTCTCTCTCTCTCACACACACACACACACACCACACACTCCAACCTTTCCCAACCTGGTTCTCTTCAGCATATGTCCATGCTGGCTTGAGAATCTGGATGTCAAAATCCAATACATTACTGAGGCGTCACTTGGAGAGGAAACACACACACACAAACTCATCTGGACATGCCAGCCTTGGGGAAATGAGAAGTTGCTCCTTGTCCAGCCATACAAACCATGGTACCAAATAGGCACAACAGGTTCTTCACTCAGATTCCACACAAGGTGAACAAAAGGAAGTATCTTTTTTCTCCCAGCACAGTCTGGAAGTGAAGCAGCTCCCTTGATTCCTACACTCCAATATTTTAAGTGTTCTACAAATTAAATATTGGATTGGTTTCTCTTCTCACTGATATCTGTGAATCTATTTTCTGAATAGCATATGCTAAACAAAATCATCTTTTTACCCAAATCGAAATGAATTTGTTTGTAGCAGTAAGAAACTTTTTCTCCCAGCAATAAAATATTCAAAAATATGACAACTTTTTAATTAAATGAAAGTTTTATTTCAGTATTCAAATTAGTCTCATAACTGCTTGGGAGAAGGGGGAGGGAGGGTACATGGAATAAAGCAATGCCCGCCCTCCAAGACGGAGGTGGCAAAAGAGAGAAGGGGGGAGAAGAGAGTGGGGGAACGCGCATCCCTTGCCTTCACTCATGCATTCAATGTTGACTATGACTAGAAACCAACAGTGAAGGATAGAATTTCACTCGTATTTAACCCCAGTTAATGCTATACATCTTAAATACACAATTCAGAAGTGTACATTATGTCATGCAGTCCTGTGATGGAATGACACCCTGGCCTGATCTCCTGTTGTCTTCATGATGCTCAGAACATGGAGCTTAAGTAGGACAGAGAACTGGAAGAAGGGAAAGAAAGGAAATTCAGTGTATGGAATTCTTCAGTCCAATGGATTCTGGTTTTACTGCTAAGAGAATAAACTTAATAAAAATCATTAAAATGTTCTCAACGGTTCACTTCTTTAGTTGCTATGGCTGAAGACAGTCACTGTTGAGGGCAGTTTATCTTCTACCTACTTTCCTTCAAATTAGTACAAGGAAATTAGATTCATCCAGACTCAGTACCCGGCTGCATTAATTCAGGCAGTGTACATTGATGAGAAAATACCAGCACCCCTTGCATACACACCTGATAGCAGACAGCAGAACTCTTTTTACTGTTGTTGAGCTCTCACAATGTCCCAATTATTCTGTATGTGTGTGAGTTTAATCTAGCTTCACTTCAACACTCTTCATTCAAGCCTAAACTTGGGTGAAACTGTTGTTCCTGTTTCTATGAATAGCTACTTTAAGCTGTGGAACCTTTGGTAAGCTTGGTTGTTTTTCTGCGGATGTTTCATTACCCAACTAGGTAATATCATCAGTGCTAGAAGAGAATGAGGTTTGTGGAGAGGAAAGAGGAGGACTATGGGGTCCTTAGTGCTCTCATGGTCGTTTTCGTGCAGACGTTTCATTGCCCAACTAAGTAAGAACATCAGTGCTAGAAGGGAGTGGGTTTGCTCTCAACAGCCTACAGCAACCAAGAAAAAAACAATATTTCTCCCCAGCACCAAGAGGGTAAGCACCTCGTATGTAAACAGAGAACAAACTCCACTCCCTTATGATGTTCCCTATTTGGATCATGAAATCTCTGCAAGAAAACAACCAAGCTCAGAGAGGACTCCACGGCTCCATCTTGAAATGCAGATATTTTCTTCTACTGGAGCTACTATAAGCACTCCTAATAAACCGAGAACGCCCAAGATCATCAAAAAAGTATATTCAGGCTTTGAAACATGACTCCCCTTGTTAAAACTTGTTCAACAAAACGTACATATTTTTAAAAAGACATGCATTCATTTTATTGAATACATAGGGCAGTTTAATTTTTAAAAAAAACCCAGTGATCTGCAGGAACAGATCATCAGCTCAAGCTTATTTGCTTAACAAAGGATGGCAAAGCTGGAGGGAAGTTATACACCAAGGAGAAAAGAAACTTTGCAAACTAGTTATTGCTAAGCATCCTAATATGAGGGCTAGAAAACTGAAGGACATAAGATGCAGCCCAGACTGAGGAAGACATAAGTGCTGGCCTCTGTAGGAAAGGCTGCATATTCAGTGCCAGATGACTCCAGTGAAAGCTTTGGGTATCAATTTAAAAAAATCTTAAGAAAGACTTCTGCGTTGCAGAATAATTTCTGCTGAATCAAAGAGATAAGATTAGTGGACCCATCATCTAACTCTGCAGAAGGCTAATTCTTCTATTCCTACTCTTACCTTTTAAAATGTAGTCAGTCAGCAGTGTAGGGACTTTTTCGTTGTCTTCCTTCATGGCAAAGAGAACTGAGGAAACAAGTTGGGGCAAAAATCATTAGTGAGTCCTGTTTATGAGTCGTTTCTCTCTTTAACCTGCCTGGGCACTGAGACATCAACTGTTCCCCTACCACATTTACTCTCCACAACCAATCCTTATATGCCAAGTGAGGCAAGGAGCAAGATAGCACCCCATCAGTTCCAGATATGGAAGCAAACCAGACTTATATTCAGATCTTCTGCAACTTGCCAATGTTTTGGACTACATCATCTGAGACACAGGAGCTAATTTGGAGAGTCCAGAATTATGGAACCCATAACTCTGGCTTGTAACTACAAATCACTTTGGGGAATAGCCCTATTCCTACAGCATTTGGCACTTAAGATGAGTCCTTCACTTTATTACATGTTCCGGCCCCCCTGGTTTTGGTTCACAAGGCTCATCTCATATACCTGGTGACTTGGGAAATCAGGGCCCTGCTGCTATTTAATGCCAGGTCTGTTGTAAATACAGCCCCCCTCGTTCGGGATTTAATCCTGGAGGAGAGGGCTGACCTGGCATGCATAATTGAGACCTGGCTGGGCCAGGAGGGAGGTGTTCCCCTATCAGAGATGTGCCCAGACAGCTTTCAGATACTGCATCAGCCACGACTCCATTGAAGGGGTGGAGGAGTGGCAGTCATTGTCCATAAGAGTCTTTACCCTCGCAGGATCCCTGCCCCAGAGATTGTCGGATGTGAGTCCCTCCTCTTGAGGTTGGACTCAAGGGTTCAGTTGGGTCTGTTGTTGACATACCTGCCTCCCAGCTACGTTACAACATCCCTACCTGGGCTACTAGAGGCAGTAGTCAGGTTGGTGGTAGAGTTCCCTGGGCTTATGGTCCTGGGGGACTTTAAGCCTGCCGTCGCTTGGCGAATCCTCAGATGTGGCTCAGGAGTTCATGGCTTCCATGACAACTATGGACCCAACTCAAGTAGTTCAGGGTCCGACCCACAGGGTGGGACACACGCTCAACTTGGTGGCTCTTTCGGGGCAGTGGAGATGTGATCTGGAATTAAGGGCTATAGATGTTTCTCCTTTGTTGTGGTCAGATCATTTCCTGCTGAGGTTGGACTTTAGGACGCCACTCCCCCATCACAGGGAGGCAGAGCAGATTAAGTGGTTCTGCCCCAGGTGCCAAATGGTCCCTGTAGGGTTCCAGAAGGAGCTTGGGGAGATACCTGACTCCCTTGTCCACAGCCCAGCAGAGACCCTGGTTGTTGCCTGGAATAAGGTGGTGTCTGGAGCACTGGACCGGATTGTGCCTTTGCAACCTCTCAAGAGCAGTGGATCCAGGAAAGCTCCCTGGTTTACCGAGGAGCTCCGGGAGATGAAGCGCCAGAAGAGACATCTAGAGCGGCGCTGGAGGACCAGTAAATCTGAATCTGACCGAACACTCTTAAGACCCTTTATTAGGACTTACTTAGTGGCAAAACGGTCAGCAAAATGTTCACATTTTTCCGCACTTATTGCATCCGCTTATTCTCACCCAGCCGCACTGTTTAGGATGACTCGGTCTCTCCTTAATGTAGGGGGAGCGGAGGAGCCCTTACAGGGTAGAGCTGAGGAATTTGTGCAATTTCTGTCAGATAAAGTCGCTCAGATTTGGACTCTGATTGGGCAATTCCAACCGAGGTGACCAGGGCAAGTCTTAGTTGTATTGTGTGGGATGAGTTTGAGCCTGTGACTCCTGAGGAAGTGGACACGGCTGTGGGTGCGATGAGTTCCTCCACTTGTTTATTGGACCCGTGCCCCTCCTGGCTGGTTTCGGCCAGCAGGGAGGTGACACGAGGCTGGCTCCTGAATTTAGTTAACACCTCCTTGTGGGAGGGGTCCTTTCCGCAACCATTAAAAGAAGCAGTTGTAAGGCCCTTCCTCAAGAAGCCTTCCTTGGACCCAGCAGAATTAAAGAACTTTTGTCCAGTCTCCAACTTTCCCTTTGTGAGGAAGGTTGTAGAGAAAGTGATGGCACATCAGCTCCTGCGGACATTGAATGAAACGGATTATCTGGACCCTTTTCAATCTGGCTTCAGACCTGGCTACAGCACGGAAACTGCTGATGGATGATCTCTGGCGAGGCCGTGATAGGGGTCATTCCTCTATTGTGGTGCTACTTGACCTCTCCGCAGCTTTCAGTACCATCGACCATGGTGTCCTACTAGGCTGACTAAGGGAGTTTGGAGTGGGAGGCACTGTGTTATGGTGGTTCTCCTCTTATCTCTCTGGTCGGTCACAATTGGTGTTAATAGGAGGACAGAAGTCGACCCCTTGGCCTCTCAAATGTGGGGTGCCTCAGAGCTTGGTCCTCTCTCCCCTTCTATTTAATATCTACATGAAACCGCGGGGGGAGATCATCCAACGATACGGGGTGGGATATCAGCAGTATGCCGATGATACCCAGCCGATGATCTCCATCCCGCATCATTTCAGTGAAGCAGTGGATGTGATGTGCCAGTGCCTGGAGGCTGTGAGAGTCTGGATGGGAGTAAAAAGGCTCAGACTTAACCCAGACAAGATCGAGTGGCTGTGGGTATTGCCTCCAAAGGACCATGTCAATTGCCAATCCTTAGCCCTGGGGGCGGGGAGAAGTTGCCCCCCTCAGAACTGGTTCGCAATTTGGGTGTCCTCCTTGACCCACAGCTGAGATTAGAGCAACACCTGGCAGCTGTGGCTAAGGGGACCTTTATACAGGTTCACCTTGTACATCAATTGTGACCCTATCTGGATCGGGAGGCTCTTCTCACAGTCACTCATGCCCTTGTCACCTCACGGTTGCATTATTGCAATGCGGTCTACATGGGGCTACCCCTCAAAAGTGTTCGGAGACTACAGTTGGTCCAGAATGCAACTGCTCGAGCGGTCATGGGTGCCCCTTGGTACTCCCACATTACACCAATCCTCCATGAGCTGCACTGGCTTCCTATTGGTCTCCGGTCACAATTCAAGGTGTTGGTTATTACCTTTAAAGCCGTATATGTCTTAGGGCCAGGCTATCTTTGAGACCGTCTTCTACCACATAGCTCCCAACAACCGGTAAGATCCCACAGAGTTGGCCTCCTCTGGGACCCGTCAGCTAAACAATGTCACCTGGCAGGTCCGTGGGGGAGGGCCTTCTCTGTGGCTGCCCCGGCTCTCTGGAATCAGCTACCTCCTGAGGCCAGGACCGCTCCCACCCTACTGGCCTTCCGGAAACTGATGAAAACCTGGCTTTTCCGGCAGGCTTAGGGCCGTTAATCTCACCATTGCAATCTTGTCAGATCCGGCCATGAGCGGTGTGTATGGGTTTTTAACGTCTCTTATTGTATATTGTTCATACTGTCTTTGTTGTAAGCTGCCCAGAGTCCTTGGAGAGTTGGGCGGCATAGAAATATGAATAATAAATAAAATAAATTGGTCCTGTTTTAAGATCTGAATTTCAGAGTTGCACAGAATCACACAGAAGGCCCTAGATGCCGTCAAGCAAACAGAAACATATTTTATGCCTTTTAGATCAAGACAGGGATACCAAAGTTAGAAACGGCTGGCACACAAAAAGAAGGAAAAGAGGCTGGGGCAGGTTGCCCTGTGTTTTGCACAGTTGTAGGTCTGTGTTGAATTGCAGAGCTGCCTGGCGTTAATGTGACAGTTACCAGATGTTGTTAAAGGAAAGCTATTAAAGGCCTGTGCTATAAAGAGATTCTATGATCCCATCAAGGTTCTTAGCACAATGGTTAATTTCAATCACTGGCAAAACTTAACACAGTCTTCTCTGCTCTTAGCTACAGGGAGACTGCAAGCACACTTTGGGGCATGTTGGTTGGGAATTCTGGAAGCAGCAGTCCCAGTAGTTTGAATTTGGTTTTTAGAATAAGACATGGGCAATGAACTCAATCCAGAAACAGGAAAGGCTGCCATTTTCTAATGTGGAATGTTGAGCTGATTTTTTCTTCATATAGACAAAAGTGCCAATCCAGACTCTCAAACAAATTCCACCTTGCTAGACAGGCCTTAGTGGATTAAATATCTGAAAATGTGTATTTAAGTGAGGAGGGAAATAACATTGGAGGATAAATGTTAAAAAGGAATCTCCTGTTGGGGAAGGACTATGAAACATGAAATGAGTTTAATCTGTTTTTATCCAGAATGTGGGAAAACCATACATTCAATTGGATACTAGACACATTATTCATTAACTGTTGGTTGTAGCTTGGATACAAGGTCCAATATTTTGAGGACATGCTTGCTCTGTGCATCTTATTCGGGAAGTTTTCTTCCAACCCAGTAACCTGATCTCATCTCAGTATGTTTGCATCATGATTTGAAGCAGTGTTGCACAGTTAGTTAGACAAGGGAAAAAGAAGCGGGGGGCGGGGGGGGGGGGGCAAATTTATCCTGGGTAACCTCTTTGCTTCTAAACAGAAATTGTCATTTGTACAAAACTCACTGTGTGCACAAAATAGCCATTCATAGCTCTCTGCTCTTTTCAAAAGAAGACGGGGTTTGTTCCAGTGAGTGCAAAACACAGTTGCCATAGAAACACAAAGGGAGACAGATGATTCTCCCAGAATGCACAAAGGACCATCACAACATCTCAACCTTTTCATTTTTGTTCCACAAATCATTTAGTCAGAGTTAGGGAGGCTAAATCCTGTCGCTGGCAAATTCAGATGTTTATAAAATAGCTGCTGAAGTTATTAACTAATCTATTATTCTAGGACATATTGGGTTGAGTTTTTTTGCAATCATTTCTTAGCAAAATATTTTAGGAACTGCAACACGATCTAAAACAACTTGCAAGCTCTAAAACAACCATTTATCTCAACCCAGACAATCTGTATGTTGCCTTATTAGCTCATACTTGTGTCTTTGCACACATTCCAATGCATACACATAGAGGAGGAAAGGGAATTACATTCACTCCAACTGGCAACACTTAGATACCACTCAGCACTGTTCAGAATTTGGGATAGACTGAATGAACAGCAATGCTGGTACATCATTCCTTAATTAGTCACACTTGGTTTCTCCTGTCATCAGAAAGAACTAAATAACAAATAGAAATTCTTTCCCTGGTTTGGAATAGCCACAAATTACAGGGGTAATGATCCCTCTAAGGACCAAATATAGCCTTAAACCCCCAAAACCCTTAAAATGATGGTCAGGTCTTCTTCCCAGTTAGATTTCTCCCAAAAAAATAATGATACAGGAATATAACCTTTACTTTTCTCCTTTGTGATTAAGGAAATGTTTTAAATTAAAGATGTTTTTAATACACACACGGCAGATCAGGAACTTAAATTCTAACACACATAACCTGACATAGTATAAACTTACTGTTTGTAAGCATTTGCAAGTCCTCAACTGACGGAGGTGCCCCTTTCTTCTCATAGGGAATGACAGTGTTCAAATACTGAAAATAAGAAATACGGCAGTTATAAATCTTAGCCATTCTTCCAATCAGAAGCAACCATCCTTTGTTTTGTTTCCAAAGGAGGAATGACAGACAGTTCACACAATCAATAAATAAGATAACAACATATTTTATCTATAATCTGTGTCATTACCAGACAGAGGGGTGGGAAGTGTGAAAGATGTCACCAGTAAAAATAATACTGACCAGGAGCAACAATTGACTGAAGACAAGGGCCTGGGTTCCTTAATCTCAAACTACCTTCAGTTGGTCAAGACGAACATTCTACAAAATGGTAATGTTATTTCAGCATTCTACATGGGCTGCCTTTGAAAAGTATCTGGAAGTTCAGTTACTTCAAATGCAATGAACCACATGGCTTTGTGCAGGTCTATATTTTTATTATTATTATTAGTTCAATTTATATGCCGCCTTTCTCCGAAGACTCAGGGCGGCTTACAATGCATTTAAAAAACTATTATAAAAACATTTAAAAATTAAAACATTAAAACCCATTCACACCATTCATAGCTGGATCTCACAAGATCACAACAGCGAGATCAATGGCCCCAGGCCTGCCAGAAAAGCCAGGTCTTCACCTGGCTTTTCACCATATATTTACAAATATGTCACCTCTCTTGTGGGACTGCATTGGTTGCTGATTTGCTTCCAGGCACAATTCAAGGTGCTGAATGTAAATCATCTTTGGCTTGGGGGAAGGTTATTTGAAGGAGCACCTTTTCCCAGTTACATCTACTCGATCCACCAGATTGGGGAGACAGAATATAATATGGGTAGCCATCATCAAAGAGGTCCATCTATGGGACCAAGACAAAGGTTCTTTTCCATAGTGGTCCCATCCCAGTGGAACATTATCCCTGCAACAACAATCATAACCTTAAATTCAGATAAGGTTACTTCTGGGTGAAACTATTACACTCTTACCTGTTTTTCAGTTGCTGAATTGCCAAATGTCTGCCGGATTCCAGTTTGCAGAATATTTGAAATTCCTTCCATACTGAACCGCTACAAAGAGGAGAAAACAGAACATCTTAAATTCTTAATTGCTACTACAAGACTGTCTAATAATTAGATACAACATATTGGGCAGAGCAAAAGGAGCCGAAGTTTGACAAAATTCATCATCATTCTGTCTCTATAGATTTTGGGTTGAAAAGTATCTAGTAGAAAGCTAACATCCAGATTCTCCATGAACTAAATACACCTTGGATGAAAAAATTATAGCTCTTGCTATGCATCTAAACCACAACTCTCAATAGTTCATTAACAACAGATGCTACAGGAAGTACCAGCAATAAACCTTAATGGCACAACTCAAGTTCTAAGGAAGAGTGTATATCCAAGATCCTAGATTTACATATATACCATATCTATATCCCAATATAAAATTAACCAGACAAATAGAGAAATTCCAATTAAAAGAAACCAGTAAATCAGTCTTCCCTAATTTGTGCCCCCACCCCCCAAGATGGGTTGGAAACCAGAGGCAATTTCTCAAGTGGTTAGATTTTCTGAGTATTACCATTCCTTTCACATCTGGAAGATCCTGGGTGGTGAAAGCTGCAAAACAGTTGTGCAGGGTGAAGTATTTCAGTCATAAATTGATAAGAGTATCCTAGAATCCCTCTAGGATAATTTTTCAATAACTAGACCAGTGGTAGAATTCAAGTAATTTAACAACCGGTTCTCTGCCCTAATGATTTCTTCCAACAACCAGTTTGCCAAGAAAGTTAACAACCGGTTCTCCCGAAGTGGTGCAAACTGGCTGAATCCCACCACCGAACTAGACCATCAGCCAGAAGCCAGCATCAAATTCTCACTGGAGAAGAATTCACTGAACAGACATCCATCCATTGGCTTATAACAACACCTTTGTGAATTTGTAACGATTGCTCATTTCCCAACTCCCTTAGCTAAATGAGCACCTAGCAAAATCACTTTAAGAGAGTTTGTAAACAATCTTAAAAGGAAGAGGTGGACAGGAATCTTAAAACTATGTTGTTCTTATTTCTGTTCCTCCTTTTTAACAGAAAGCCATCTTCTTCAGGGAATTCTCACTAACCTTAAGAGGCATCTGAGCTGCCCTTTCTATTCGATTGTTTTGCAGACTCAGCCCTTTTTCTTTCCTCCTCCTCTTCATCATCTCTCGATGTTCTTTCTGCTTGTTCTGCACCTCCATCAGGATGGTGATGAAGGAGTTCTTCACTTCCTTCTCAAACTCCAGCTCATCTCGACAAGCTAGCTGCTGCACCAACTCCTCCGAGTAATCCTGAATAGCACCTTCCACTCGATCCAGGAGCTCCAGAAGCTCTGAGACAGACATGTGCCCCAAACCTAGGAAGAAACAAGTGTACCTGTTCATATGAAAGGTGGACCACTCTGAGCAAGGTCATGATAAGGAGTTTAGTGCTAGAATCTGTGCAAAGCTCTGTTAGATGCTTACAAATTGCAGTATTAAGTGCCAAGGATCATTAATGTCAAGTATTATTTTTCAGGACATTTTTCACAATACCCATAATGGATTCATTAATTAGTGATGTCACTTTACTACATGAATGGGTTAAACAGGGATGCACTTGGAAATGAAAAAAATTGTCTCGGATGAAAGAAAGCATACATGCAATAAGATTATAGAAGAGGCATTCTAACCCCTTTCATTCTTAGCAAGGAGGAATGCCTCTTAAGATGATTGCTTATTAAATCTTGGTTTTAAAATAATTCAAATTACCTGCCCAGTGTATCAGTCAATCAAAATGTTACTCTAATTCAGTGTTTCTCAATCTTCGCAACTTAAGATGTTTGAACTTTAATTCCCAGTATTCCCCCAGCCAGCATGTGGTTACAGAAACTCTAGGAATTGAAATCCAGACATCTTAAAATTGTCAAGGTTGAGAAACACTTGTTGAATTAGTGAAATAATTGACTGCAGCTCCAATTATTTTAAATTATTAGGGAGTGGAATTTTAGGTCACCAAGCCAAGTATCCAAAAATAGGATTGCAATCTGCTTCAAGAAATCTCAGCAGAAATGCTATTTTACCTACTGAACACATGCTTGGAGGCAACCAAGATGTGGCTGGCTCAGCTTTGTTCCCCACTAGACGTTTCCCCAAATGTGAAAATAATTCCATAGTTTTCGTATTTCACATGCATTCACAATATGCATTCACAGACTGCATATAAGGAAACAGATGAGCATATTTAAGTCAGGGATACTGACTTAAAAGAAAGACACATGCACTAGGACTGAATGATTGGTAGAGACTTCCTATGGCAAATGTGTGTCCCTTAAAAGCATGTTGTGGTCTTCCTTAATGGGTAAAACATTCATAGATGAGCCTCTTTAAGAATTACAATGATTTTTTAATGGCTTGGTGTTCAGTTTATGGTTGGCTTGAAGGTTCTGGTGTCTGTGTACTTTTATTTACTTCTTTTTTCACCTTGGCACCTTATGTTTGTGGCTCTGAGAAACTGTAACTCACCCCAGGTTCTAGGAATGGGGCAGCCTACAAATAAATAAATCAGCATTAAAGACTGCAAAAACTGGAAAGATTAGTTCACACTTCAAAAGCATATTCCATTTGTATCATGGAATATGTGTCTTGTTCTGAGATGAACTTCTAAAATGTCAGAGGTTCTGGATAAATAGAGAGTGCAAAATTAACATCTTCCTTTCCCTTTACCCCGCCCTCAAAGCTAGGGGCAAAAGTCAGGCAGAATTTAGCAATAACAATAGCACTTAGACTTATATATTGCTTCCCAGTGCTTTCCAGCCCTCTCTAAGCAGTTTTCAGAGTCAGCCTATGGCCCCCAACAATCTGGGTCCTCATTTTACCCACCTCGGAAGGATGGAACGCTGAGTTAACTTTGAGCCTGGTGAGATTCGAACTGCCAAATTGCAGTCAGCAGTCAGTCAGCAGAAATAGCCTGCAGTGCTGCATTCTAACCAATGCGCCACCATGGCTTTTTTCTGCTCTTCTCAAAGTAGTAAATTTAAGTAAGTTTAAAATATTTTCCCAGCTCCACAACACTGAAGTAACCCCCTCCTGCCTTGAAAAAGATACCAGCAGAACAACTAAATAATCCCATGTCATGACTAAGAAATTGAGTAGATTTCATCCATCACAGCAACATCTTGGTGCAGTAACTTGCAGAAGAGAAGATACAATGCACCTAAAATGAATATATACTTTAGGTTCTGTTTCATAAAAGTCATCCTACATTTGAAAGAGAAGAGAATAGAGCTATATTGCTTTATATTGTGATTTAAATTTTGTTTGCTTGGCTATTTGTCACTCCTTTCCTGGACTTGCAGTATAGTTTCTTATCTCCTAACCACAGACATGTTAGACTACGCAGCATTATTAAAAATAATCTCCATTGAGAAGGCTGTATGGTGCAAATCTGGTTTAAAAGGAAAGGAAACATAAGAAGGTGGTTAGGGTCTTTATATGCTCTTCCACAATTAGCACAAAGAGAACAAATATCTGCACACATCAATATGCAAGATCTGTATTACCCTGGAGTAGAGTAGAGTAGAGTAGAGTAGAGTAGAGTAGAGTAGAGTAGAGTAGAGTAGAGTAGAGTAGAGTAGAGTAGGATAGGATAGGATAGGATAGGATAGGATAGGATAGGATAGGATAGGATAGAATAGAATAGAATAGAATAGAATAGAATAGAATAGAATAGAATAGAATAGAATAGAATAGAATAGAATAGAATAGAATAGAATAGAATAGAATAGAATAGAATAGAATAGAATAGAATAGAATGACTTGTCTCTGTGATATGCAGGTCTGTTGTGGTTATTATGCATTGCCTGCCCCAAAGTTCAATTGCATCAGTGAAAAAAGAAAGTAATGATATGGATTTGCACAAAAATCTTCTCCTTCTCCTTCTCCTTCTCCTTCTCCTTCTCCTTCTCCTTCCTCCCATCCCATCCCATCCCTTCCCCATCCCACCCCACCCCTCTCCTCTCCTCTGCTCTCCTCTCTGTGCTCCTCTCTCTTCCTCGCTTCCTTTCCCTTTCTTCAAAGCAGACAAAAATATACTGTACCATGTGATTCTATTCTATTCTATTCTATTCTATTCTATTCTATTCTATTCTATTCTATTCTATTCTATTCTATTCTATTCTCACCAGAGTTAGTTAGTTTACAAACACAAGACAGCCAGAGGGAAATATTCACAGCCGCACAACAGAAACAGCTCTGTGTCTGCTAAATGTTTCATTGAGTTTTGTACCATGACAGTTTGGCTTCTGGAATCGTGCAATCCTAGTTCCATCATCCCATTAACCTCCTTACTATCTGAGTGAAAAGAAGTAAGCTTTTTTACACAGCTTAATCAATATCACCCTGAATTGGACCACTTGAAGTTGCAGATGGGAATTAGATATTCGTTGTGTCACGTGTTTGCTTAATGTTTCTCCCTCAAGTCTTACTATTCACCATACAATATTTGTAAATATATGGGTGTATGCATTAGCTATCCTCTCAGGCAGAAGAATCTGAATTGCTTTGCTACAAACTGAAAAGTTACAGCCCAGGAAAAACTGCAGGGATAGTTGTACAAACTAGCTGTCAAAGGACAACACTTTACTTAGAGAGAAGACATGTTCCTTTCAATGCACATCTTCTTACCTTCAAATGACCAATTGTTGTTCAGGCTTTGTGACAAGGCCTGAATTTCCTGCAAAAGGATAGAATCAGCCTGACTGCTTATGTCCCCACCATCATCCTTCTCTAAAATTTCTTCTTCTTCTTCTTCAGGGTCAGGGGAATTTTGCATCATTTCCTCAATTTCTTCAATCACCTGCAAAAAGAACAGCCGGTCAAATCAATTAAAGGTGATGGCTGGCTGCAGTGTGTCAGAAAAGGAGATGTTGCTATGGAAACCTTATAGTTGAAAAACTCAAATTCCCAATTGGGCTATAAACCACTCACGACAAATGGAGGGACTTTTTTCTCCAATAAGTAAAAATACAGTCAGGGATACTTTAAAGTCTTATTTTAGATGCCCAAAACCAGAGCGTGTTTTTTTAAAAGGAATATAAAAGAACCAGTGCTAAGTCAACACCCTCCACAGTGAAATCTTAAGAAGGAAAGAAAAGCTCCATTAGCCCAGCTTTCTTTCTGATGATGCCCAACCAGTGTTTGTAGGTGTTTACAAAACAGAAAGTGAAGATATTATTATTATGGTTGGTCATACAGCCAGTCAGGTGCTTAGACTGAACTATTTTATCCACTTTTATCCACTGATCAAGTCCTTCCCAAGGAGCTGAAATGGACAGATGTTGGTGTTTGATGATAAAGATATTGCTGCATTTAAACATGTTTAAAGATATCTCTGCGAGATGCCAGCTGTTCCAAGTAAAGACATCTTTTGCAATCGACTGATGATGATTTGGTCAATGCTGATGGTATTCAAGTGGTTCTCAAATTGCATTATTATTATTATTGATTCAATTTGTATGGCCACCCATCTTATCTAAGTGACTTTGTGTAGCTCAAAACAGGTAAAAACAATCCAATAAAAACAAGTTAAAATTAGTTAAAACATAAAAACTATCCATTATCAGTTTTAAAGAAAAACCAGAAAATCACAATCAGCAGCAGAATTCATTCTATATCAGTTCAAGGCAGCCATTGTCAGGGGTCCCACCGTTGCTGGAGTCCAAGGGACAACATCAGAGCCATGTTTTCAGAATTTTCCTAAAGGCAGGGAGAATCAGGGCCAATACCTTTCTCTCCTGTCTCTATCCCCTGCAGCTGGTATCTGGAGCCCTGGTACTTCCAATCTAGATATTATATTGTTCATCCTTGAACACATAATCACTGTACATGCACACACATCCAGCTTTGATACGCCTTGCAGTCTCTAAAGCAGTATTTCTCAATCTTGCAATTTTAAAATGTCTGGATTACAACACCCAGAATTCCCCAGCCACATTGCTAAGAATTCTAGGAGTTGAATTCGCCTCCTAGAATTGTTTTAAATCATCCCAAACTCCAGTTCTCTGGACAGATTACAACATTTTTCCGAATAAGAAGCACATACAGCAATCAAAAGAATAAGAGAAGCACAGATCAGAATTGCAAATAGAGAATAAAAAAAGCTAACACAAGGAGTTAAATTTAAAATCAATTATATAAATGCTTGAAAGAAGGGGAAATGGCTTCACCAATCACCAGAAAGACATCATTATGGAGTCCAACCATACCTACCACTGGCTCACTCTTAAAAAGACCTTCTCCTTGTAGCCATCTGCCTTGATTCACCCACAGATTTTACTTGACTTCAAGCAATTCTAAGTACCATAAGTGGGTAGATGCCATACATTTCTCTAAGCCTGGGGAAAGTAGTCAAACACGGCAGATATTCCAGCTTTATCTCAAGCTAGATATTAGTCCATCCATTAAAAGTTTATGAAAAAAAGGATCAAACAATTGACATAGACCTGCCTTAATGTATTCAGAAATCAATGAGGACTAGAGTGTTTTTCAAACTTGGCAACTTTAAGATGTGTGGACAGAATTCCCCAGCTATGAATCCTGGCAGTTGAGGCCCATACATCTTAAAGTTGCCAGTATTGAAAAACACTGGACTAAAGTATCCTTGTTTCAAAGATTCTGACCAGGAACCCAAGCCCGTTTTCCCCTTGCATTAGACCTGATTAATGACACTTTGACTTCTTGTTTTCTTGGATGTCTGCTGTTATTAAGACAGCAAGTATGGATGAGAGGAGGCAGTACGGCATGATCTAAGGCTGAATTAGCACCAGGAATGTAAAGACAACCACTGCAGCTGAAAAATCTCTAATTCCACAAACCCATAAGGACTTCAATTAATGGACAGTAAATGGATACAGGAAATTGAGACAGATAAACATTCTTATCTGCCAAGCCAATTGCAGAACTAAAACTTTACGCCAATGCTCTTAGCTAATGTTGCATTTTTTTTTAACTGCCATCCTCAGATGTCTTTGGACTACGGTTCCAGAATCTCTAGCCAGAACTGTTTTGCCCATCATACTAGCAGTCCAAAACATTTGGAAAATGGAAAATGGCAGGTTGGGGTGGGGGGGAAGTTGCTTTGGGAGATTTAAATATCTCTAATGGAGTCTGAATTATTCAGCTCACCAAGACACACATGCAGTAATGAAATAATAAATGAAGATCACATTCCAGCTTCTTAATTCACAGAGTTATATCTTGGCTTCCTACCAAAGCTACACAGACACTTTGCTTACAGTTGGCTGCAATGGTTTATAATCTAAGACAGGCTTCCCCTGCTTCATGGCCCCTGGGTGAGTAAAACTATCTCCTGCACCATCTGGAGGGGCCATTATAGTCACACCAACATTGAACAATGCTAGCTGTTGCCAACACACCTGAGTGCTTTAGGCTGGGGATGACTAATTTACAAGGATGTGCATTCTTAAAACAGTTCAAGATGCCTCCCGCTCCTTCAAAAACTAGCCTTAAATTAGGAAACACAGAGGACAGATGTCAAGGTTGAACATAAGTTTATACAAGTTGACACACACAGGGAATGGCTAACTTGGAAACTGATCAAAATATGGTAATTGTATTACATTCCAGCCCAGAATTTGCCTGAATATCAAGAATTAACCAAATTTCTTTTTAATCTCCCACTATTTAACCTCCGATGATTTAAAAAGATGTTGAGACTCTAGAAAGCGTGCAGAGAAGAGCAACAAAGATCATTAGGGGACTGGAGACTAAAACATACAATGAACAGTTACAGGAACTGGGCATGGCTAGTCTAGTGAAGAGAAGGACCAGGGGTGACATGATAGCAGGATTCCAATATTTGAGGGGCTGCCACAGAGAGGAGGGGGTCAAGCTATTCTCCAAAGCACCTGAAGGCCAGACAAGGAATAATGGATAGAAACTAATTAAGGGGAGATTCAACCTAGAAATAAGGATAAATTTTATGACACTGAGAATAATCAACCAATGGAACATCTTGCCTTCAGAAGTTATAACTGTTCCAACACTGAAAGCTTTTAAGAAGAGATTGGATAACCATTTGTCTGAAATGGTAGTATAGGGTTTCTTGCCTAAGCAGGGGGATTCAGCTAGAAGACATTGAAGGTCCCTTCCAACTCTGTTATATTCTATATTCTATTTGAATGGATATTGTTAATCTACCCTATACTTGTTGTTGGAATTGTAGTCCAAATATCTAACCAGAGAGATCCACACTGGGAAAATCTTGCATATCTGATCATGTGCAGGAAATTAATAATTCTGTTCCACAAGATCATGCAATGCATCTCCTAATCCCTTTTTTATGCTAAGAAACTGGTGCAACTGATTTGTTTCATAACATGTATTTCCTTTGTATCATCCCTACAATTGGCCAATGAGAGATGGCCTCAGCCAGATGCTGTGTCATTTGTTATCTTATCATAAATTACGCAATACCCATAACATTGGCAAATTAGCACATAAACAATTACTGTTCTGAATAACTGGCAGTTATTAAGTAACACCAGTAAAATCAGCCAGATCTAAAATATATTTAGCAATCTGAACAAGCATTTTTATATGGAGGTGGGTTGTGCTTCTTCCTTGTCATTGAAACCATGTGGCCTCTATGCTGAGAAGTGCTCTCTTTGCATTATGTCCAAGGCAGAAGTAGATAGAAAAGTCAGGTCTTGATGTTTAATGAAAACTCGGTTGATAGACTCTATCTCCTCACCCACCCACCAGTATTGGTGCTGCAATACTTTGCTTTATTTTACTCTGTCTGCTTATCATTTAATATTTGTGTGCACATGTATGTGCATGTATTGCATTTGGGAATCCAGGCATATACACAGGAACACATGAAAATATCAGGATGGATGGATGGATGGATGGATGGATGGATAGATAGATAGATAGATAGATAGATAGATAGATAGATAGATAGATAGATAGATAGATAGATAGATGAGAGAGAGAAAGAGATATATGATAGACAGATAGAAGTCAGACTTATTTATTGACAGAGGCTCTGAATGGCAATTCTATCCACCCCATCAATAACACAGACTGAGAATTTGTGGCTGTTTGCAGTATCACATCATGGCTTTTATGAGGTTTTGCCAAAAACTGGCATTTACTTCAAGTTTTCAACTCCCTCAGTGAACCATTGGTTCACTTAATGACAGCCGCATTTGTTTAATGGCTGTCACAAAAAGGTCATAGAATCGGGTCAGTCAACCCATTTTATGACCACCATGCCTTACAACTGTGAGGAGCAGGCTCCCTTAAGATCATAAGTCAAGAACTACCTGTACTAATGATCCATCTCCTTCCATTCTAGAGAGGAGCTGTCCAAATGCTGGCTGAGTCTCAAGGTCTACCTGTAAATCCTATGGGGATTAGAATCTAGAGTAGCGGCCCCAACCTTTTGGGCACCAGGGACTGATTTCATGGAGAAAGGTGTTTCCATGGACCAGAGTGGGCGTGGTTTTGCCTGCATCCCATGGGTGGGGCATCACCTGTTTGCACGGTCTGATTGCTAGCATGCCACGGATCGGGGGTTGGGGACCCATGATTTAGAGGGCAAATTCTTGCGGGAAAAAGAAGTCAAACTGTCAATCCGCATTTAGATGTTGAAAAAGAATCTCCACCACACACAAATACGTACACATGCATCTACATAGACAACCCTTACTGCAAAAACCATCACTTCAACGAACAGCAGCTCATTTCTAGCAAAAAGTTAGAGGCCCAGTGAAGGATGGCTCAGCATGGAATAAGCTGACTCACCATAAAAGCGCAAGAGATGCACATATATTAAAATCTATTTAAATGAAACAGTGGCCAAAGATTCTGCCTTACAGAGATGAAACTCTACTGGCAAAATCTACTAGGAGAATAAATTGTCCACAGTTTTCCCTATTATTTCTCCTCTTTTGAACAGCTTTCCCTCATCTTCTATTCTCTTCAAAAGCAGAGTTCATATTCATCCTGTGCTGTTAACAATAGTATAATGCACCAAAACACCAAATGTTCAATAAACGTTTCTTTACCCTTCCGCCGGGCTCTTTGGTTTTAGCAAAACTTCAGTTAACTTTTTACAATCAAATAATACAATGAAAACAGTGGATGTTTAAATGCATACTTCTTTTTTGGAACACTAATCTATTTAAAGTGACTTTATGAACTTCTTCTTTCTTTCCATTCAATCGCATCTGATTCTTGGAGACTGCCTAGGCAAGTCCCTGCAGCTTTCTTGGCAAGACGTGTTTTTTTCAAAAGTGGTTTGCCATTGTTTCCTTTCTAGGGCTGTGAGAGAAACTAATCAAGGAGAGAAGCAACTTAGAACTAAGGAGAAATTTCCTGACAGTTAGAACAATTAATCAGTGGAACAACTTGCCTGCAGAAGTTGTGGATGCTCCAACACTGGAAGTTTTGAAGAAGAGGTTGGATAACCATTTGTCAGAAGTGGTGTAGGGTTTCTTGCCTAAGCAGGGGGTTGGACTAGAAGACCTCCAAGGTCCCTTCCAACTCTGTTATTCTATTCTATTCATCCAGTTGGCTTTGTGCCCAAGGCAGCACTAGAATTCCCAGTCTCCCAGTTTCTAGCCGGATATTTTAACCACTCCACAAACTGGCTCTCTTTATGAACTTATGAATGTACAAATTCTGGCCTAAGAACATTGAAAGGTGTTTGGTTAGAAAATTTCTAACCTTTCCTTTATCTAAGGATCTTCTATTTTTTTAATTGATTTTTTTTGTTAGGATGGAATAACTAAATAGGGATGGGGGTGTGGGGTTCTACTACTGCAGTAGCTAGAAGCAATCCCTGGTTTTATTTCCAATATTTCCCATAGGGAAGGTCAGGAGGGGTTGTACCTGATCAGCTGTGAGTAGAGGTTCCTCATTAATACCAGAATCGTTTTCACTCTTCTCATTAAGTTCTTCTTCCTCCTTCTCATGGATCTGAAAAAAGGAAGAAAACAAATCACATGCAGATTCAGTAGCAAATATGGGTCCCATGTAGGTTGCTATTGTGATTTACAGGTTCAGAGAGAAGAAAGAATCTCATACCAATTCTTATAGCACATACAATTGAGGGATTGAAGCTGAACAGTTAATACACTGGGTTTGTTGACTGGAAGGTTGGCAGTTCATGATCCAAGCACCACATTACAGGGAGGGCTCCCCTTCTTGTCTCAGCTCTTGCCCACCTAGCAGTTTGAAATGCTAGGTGGGCAAGTAGATAAATAGGTACACTTTGGTGGGAAAGTAACAGGTTCTGTGCACCTTAGTGTATAATCATGCTAGACACATGACTATAGAAGCATTTTTGGACAACAATGTCTCCTCGGCTAGGAAATGGAGAGAAGTACCCCACCCCTAGAGCTGGACACAACTGGACAAAGAAAACATTCTCCTTTTTTTACCTTTCACTTCAAAAAATGAAGCTCTACCTTTTAATGGATATATGGCATTTCTTAAACTCCAGATTGTGTTTTACTAACACACATACACATACACACACACACACACACACACACACACACACACACACACAATGTAGTCAGACGTTTGCCCTTCACTGAGCATACTTGACTGGATTACTTCTGTCAAGATCTGGGAGAAGGAATTATACAAGAAATGGGAGAGATTTCTTGAGTCAAGCAAAATTGTCCTAGGAAATAGCTTGGAGAATTGAAGGAGAACAGTTTCTTCAAGTTTCTGTTTGACACCCGTAATCAACAGACCAAAACTGCTGCTGTCCGAAGGGCTATTAAGAGGAGGGATTTTTTTCCCCTTAGTGTCAGCATCATCTCCATTCCTTATAGGGGGAACTGGCAAGCTCACAAGGAAGCGTTAATACCTGCTGAAATTTGCCTGCCAAGTCTAGTTGCCATTTTAATTTTCCAACATGTCCTCAAGTGACCTTACAGCCAGGCAGCAGGAACACAGAGATAATTTAAAGTAACAGCTAGGGGGGGAAATTCAAAATTTGAAGCTTACCGCAGGGTTAGGCCATCAGTCAAAGAGACTGTGCCTCTTCAAAGTTGAACGTAGCCTTTGGGGTGTGTCTCTCTGTGTGTTTGTGTTTGTGTAATGTTTCCAAATAGACGAATTCCACCCAGTTACCTCCTGTAAAACAGTATTTTCCAACATCGGACATTTTAAGATGTGTAGACTTCAACTCCCAGAATGCCCCAGTCAGCAAAGCAAAGCTGCCTGGGGAATTCTGGGAGCTGCAGTCCACATATCTTAAAGTGGCCAAGGTTGGAAAATACTGCTGTAAAGAGAGGCAAACTAAAAGAAAATGGGACATCTCTCTGCTGAGGCAGCAATCTGGACAGATATTGGGGAAGGTGGGAGGAAGAGGTGATAGTAGTATGGAATCTGCCTTGTTATCTGGAAATCCTTTCTCACCATTCCATTCAAGCCAAAGTCCTCTCCAGATTGCCCTTGCTTTCTCACAACTTTGATTTTGAAAGGCAATCAATATGTGCTCATCTCACCATTTCCCTGGCTGCAGCAATTTATTCTGCTGAATTGCTGCATCGGCTGATGTTCTCAATTTCTCTGTTTCCTGGAGTCGATTGCATAACTCACTGCACAGGAAAAGATGGCTACTGAAGGGCTCCCAAAAGGGTATGGAAGATGCTTCAAGTTGCCTTTCTTGGAAGAGTGATGTACTGAAGTGCCATCTTGGCTGGCGTGGGAAGTCCACACTGGATGACATTAGTTGATGTGAGATCATCTAAGCACCCAACAATCTGGAAGTGGTCCTGGCTTACCAGTGCCTCTGCCAGCAGTGCCCTACATAGGATTGTAGAACTATAAGAGATCTTCTAGTCCAACCGCCTGCCTAAGACAGGAGTCCTTATTTCATTCCAGACAAATGGCTATTTAATCTCCTCTTGAAAATCTCCAGTGATGGAGCACCCACAACTCTGGAAGGCACGCTGTTCTATTGTCAGAAAATTTCTCCTTAGTTCCATGTTGGGTCTTTAAGGATTCTGAAGGATCTGATGAGCTCTAAGCCAATGGCTCCTTCCATCATCAGGTTAAAGTATAGCACATCTGACCACAGAAGATGAGTTTATGGCAGGGGAGCTACCAGATACCCTTCAGATGTTTAGGATTACAACTGCAGCAATCCCTTGTCATTGGCTGTATTGGTTGAGAGAAGTGGAAGTCAAACTCCTAAATATTAGGAGAGCCCTAGAAAGAGCTTAGAAATCTACACAGGAGAGCATTCCCTCTAAAGAGCCTCTGAGTTTGCATTGGTTTAAGGGGATTTCAAGCCCACATTTCTATGTCATGTTTTTCTGCCAATAGAATCTGGTCACTCACTAGACACTCACATTTATATGTACTCTGGATCCAACAAAGAGCTTCGCATGTTTAATGATCCTATCATGGAGCTTATGAATGTTTGGTACCCACTACACATCCCTCAAAACCAGATTCCTTCAAAGCAGTACCCCAAAAATGGATTCAGCCTTCTCAGTGACTATTGTAATTATTAAAAATACTTGCCCAGGAGCAAAATCATACCCAGAAATTTTATTCAAAGAAAGGTTTTTGTGACATAAAAAAGAGTAGGCTCCAATTAAGCCTTCTAGGCTACATGCACCCCCTCCACATCACAGATTAGATATTTTTTTCTTCTACCAACATCCAAATCTCCACCACAGCTGGGACACTGAGCTTCTCTATCAAAACTTATATCCCATCTCACTAAAACCATTTTCCTCAATCTTGTGCCCTTCGGATGTTCAATTCCCACTGTGGCTGGGAACACTGTAAAGTTGCATTAAGGGAAGTTGTGCAGAGCATCAACTGGCTTACTGCTAATAGAGGACAGACATCAACAATGAAAGCTACTGTACATTGTGAAATGGTTCTGTGTTAATTGAAACAGACCAGTGCCAGCTAAATTTCACTCATATTTTTTCAGATTTAAAAGAAACAGAGAGAAACAGGGGAGAAGGAAGGAATGGGAATGTCTATAATTCCAACTATTTTTTTTAAGAATACCCAACATAAGCATGGAAATAATACTATTTATGGAAACTTGGGAAGCCTCTACTGCTATCCAGGAAGGATTTTGGGCATATTCTTAGGTTCTGCCTTGTAAAAAAACAACCAAATGTTATTTTAATTTTTAAGACAGCCATTCCTGTTTGTTGGATTTCAAACAGAGCTTCAGCACAAGCATACCCCCTGTTTTATCTTATGAGTAATGGAGGGGAAGGCTGAGAGAGGCCCATCCAGATAACTACCTCTGTGTCGGAGATATTGCCATTGAGCACTTCAATGTTGGGATCCCTCAAGTCCTCGGTGATGGATGGGATGTAATTGTCCGTTAGAGCATCCCAGACCCTGCAGGAGAAAGCAAGAAGTGTTAATATAGAGAATCTGTCTTGAAAGCAGAGATGCTTCCCTCAAGGCTGTTAGCTTGGTCTACAGAGTTCAAACACAGCATGAACTCATGCACTGATGATGTTACCTAGTTTGGGTAATGAAACTTCAGGAAGAAAAGAGCCAAGGTGGCGCAGTGGTTAGAGTGCTATACTGCAGCTACTTCAGCTGACTATTAGTTCAGCAGATCAGCGGATCAAATCTCACCAGCTCAAGGTTGACTCAGCCTTCCATCCTTCTGAGGTGCGAAAAATGAGGATTCAGATTGTTGGGGGCAATAGGCTATTTAGTATACTGCCTTTGGTGTAAGCCACCCAGAGTCCTTGGAGAGTGGGCGGCATAGAAATATGACTAATAAATAAATTAATTAATTAAAGCTCAAAGAGCACCAAGGACCCCTCATATAAATAAATCCAAGCTAAACGTGTGTTAGACCTGATTTAATGTGAATTCTAAGATGACTTGGTCCAGATCTAGCCCAATGGTGTTAAAAAAAGAGAGGAGGGTTTTAATAGGAGTTGAACAGTAAAAATATTTCTCAGCTAAGAAATAGTGGACTGAATTTAAAGTATCTAGCATGCTTTCTTTATCTTGACATTATTTTATATTAAGCATACCTTCACAAAAGTAGATATAAAGTCCCTTTTACAGAGGCACTGGTTTTGTTTCCCCCAACAGCAATATTTTTGTACAACTTCACAGTACATCATGAGGGTCTTCACTTTCCTTGTGCATATTCTCCCATTAGCCAACAGACCAGTATTAATAATTGTTGGTATCCTGTCTGCTTCTTTGTTTTTCCCTAGCTGTGTTTGCCACTTTGCAGGCGTGCAATAGAACCAAACAGAATAGGCAGCAAAACATCCCAACACTTTTGTTTAAGGAAAGAAGGGGGGGGGGGAGAAAATGGAAGGAAAATGGAGTAAGACAGCAGTTCACACAGTGCAGCTAAAAAAGAAATGCAAAAATGTAGGTGTCATGTTTTTTCTGAAGCAGTAATCATGCCATTACCTTCTAAAGTTAAACAGACTTCATATGAACACCACTAGAATCCCCTAGAATAGGGATAGCTAACCTTTTTGCCATTGCATACCAGGAGTGGGGGGAAGTGTGGGGGGGGGGTCGTGCACACACATGCCTACATAATTTTATGCACCTTGCCCCCATGCATGTGGCCTACCATCCCACCCCCACTCGTGGCACACAATAGGCCAGTGGGCCTATTTTTCTCTCTCCCCAGGCTCCAGAGCCTTTCTAGGAGTCTGGGGAGGGTGAAAACAGCCTTCCCCACCCCCCTGGAGGCCTATGGAGGTTGGAAACAGCCCATTTGCCAACTTCCAGTGGGACCGGAAGGCCCATTTTTTGCTCTCCCCAGGCTCCAGAGCTTTTTTAGGAGTCTGGGGAGAGGGAAAATGGCCTTCCCCACCCCTCCAGAGGCCAAAACCGGCTTCCAGAAATTGGCAAACGGGCCGTTTTTGGCCTCCGGGGAGATGGAGAAGGCTGTTTTTGCCCGCCCCCGACTCCTAAAAAGGCTCTGGAGCCTGGGGAGAGAGGGAAACGGGCCTTCCTCCCCACCACTCGAGGCCCTCTGGAGGCAGGAAACAACCTGTTTCCCTACTTCTGGTGGGCCCAGAAAGCCCGAAAATCAGTTGGCCAGCATGCGCATGCACGCTGGAGCTGAGTTCACATGCCCACCAATATGGCTACATGTGCCACCTGTGACACGCCTGCCATAGGTTCGCC
Source organism: Masticophis lateralis (assembly GCA_030761175.1). Taxonomy (NCBI): domain Eukaryota; kingdom Metazoa; phylum Chordata; class Lepidosauria; order Squamata; family Colubridae; genus Masticophis; species Masticophis lateralis. The sequence goes on along the minus strand of JAUDYJ010000008.1, from coordinate 3,180,834 downwards.
ATCACGGCCTTAGAATCATTCAGGGGAACACCAATCTTGGATCAGTGTAAAGCTTGTATTTGGAAGAATTCCTAATCTAATCAAGATCTTCTACAAATGTAATTGGTTGCTTTAGGATCTGTTAATTAAAGACTGAATGAATTCTAACACAAGCATCAGAAAACATTTTGGGAGTCTTTCCTTTACTTGTAACCACCAGGATATTTGTTTACAACATTTCTGCTCTTAATTTCATGTCTCTACTCTGGTAAAAAAAAGTCAATAGTAATACATTCATCTATTTTCAATATTGTGAGACTGATCTCTGTTATTTATGTTTTGACAGCCAAAGAGCAAAACTGCAAAGAATGTGAGCTGCCGAAAGATGTGTCATATCACCTCAGGCCACTCTGAGGTCTCCTGGCTGAACTACAAATTAAGTTCTAAATCCAATTAATTCTATTTATTGAATGTATTTTCTTCAGATATTAGTTTCCGGTTCCATGTCCATTCTCTCCAAAATGACTGAAATTTTCTCAAGTAATCAAAGAGAAAATAATTCTGTGGCAACATAGACAGGAAGTGGGATGAATAAGAACGTCAGAGGATCTTGTGCATAGATTTAGCTAACCAATAAAGATTTCTTTAGTCCATGTCAATAAAAATATTAATCTTCCCACATATTTTCTAACAGATTCCTAAAATATCCTTGGGAAATCACTCACAACTGATCACCCCATTCCAGATGGAAGCATCACAATGTGCCTTTTGGTCTGCATTTTCATATTTATGGGTAGCAGACATCTCTCATTATGTGTTTCATCACATTGTTTATAAAGACACCACAAAAAATGGGAGCATATGATAAACTATGACTCAGTGAACAGAAACAGGGATTGTTCTCACCTCTTAGGAGGAAAAGAAGAGGAGCAGAAAGTGAGTCCTACTCCATCGGTCTCTTTAAACCAGCATTATCTGACCCTTGGACTTAACATATGAAGAAAATAATGAAAATGAAGTGAAATAAGTCACTGTAACTAAGAAAAATAGATATTAGAGAGAGAGAAATGGAAAACCAGTCCCTTGGAAAAAGAGGCTAGGAAAAGTGGCTAGGAAAACTAGCCTCTTTTGAAAACTTGATTTCTTGATAGAAGAAAGTATTTGTAGCTCAGGGTTGAGCTGTAGGGTTTTTATACTTTCTGAACTTGATTTTATTTGCTTGCAGGCACTTCTGGACTCAACTAGGTAAAATCTTTAATCCTAGTAAAGGAGTGAGGTCTGCTGTCATATTGCATGCTACTGGTTTGCTCAATGTTGGTGATTGTGGTCTTGGTGAGGCTGTTCTTTACTGCTAGCTTGTTTGTCTGAGTCAATGGTTCCTTGATTGGGTATTGTTTGCTTCTTGATTGTTGGTCTAGTGTTAATTGTGGTGGTGATCTTTGCTTAACTGGATGTTGATTGCTGGTGAGGAGGTATTTTGGTCTTTCTGTTTTCTTTTTGGCTTTTTGATTATCTCTTTGGATTACTATGTAAATGTTTATCTCTCTTGATTTATCATTCTCTACTTTAGATAGATTTATATAGATAAATAAATAGATAATCTATTTATCTATTATCTATCTATCTATTTATCTCTATTGATTTATTTTTTTCCAAATTTCTCTGTCTCTTATGCCAGGATATTATTGCTATGATTGTTGTTATTAAACACTGTTATTCATACTAAGATTACTTATACAGTGGCAATGTTTACCTTACAAAGCAAAAAATATATTTTCTGGATTTCAATCTGATGATAGATGAGGGCTTTGCTTAAGGTGGGGGCTCTTATTCCATTTTATAAAATTGTGTTTATAAAGCTGCCTGTTTATATAATACCTGTAGTTATTAAGGCAATTGTCATGTTATGGCTCAGGGCTGCTGTTCATTCAAAAGAACTTGAATGGCAGAGCTTCACGTATTATGTGTGGACCAAATGAAGTCCCACCACAGAACCAAGGACAGTCATTGGCTAATTGGGTGGCAGTTTCCAGTCTTCTGTCATTCAAACCCCAAGAGACGGACAAGTAGAGTGTGAAAACTGAGCCAGATCAATGATAGTACAGCTGCAGGTTCTCTGTTTCAGATTCAGCCATGACTACAATAGAACGTGCACCTCCTGAATCATCAGCCTGGTTGATCCTGACAGTAACGATGATTCAACTGGATGCAACTGGTTCTATTTTAAAACTGAAGAGTGCATGCCAATGCTCTGACACTTCCCATCAAAAGGAAGGAACTAGAATTATCTCGGCTCAGAAGCCAACAGCCTGGAGTCTTTTTGAAACTGATGGGATTATCGCTCAACCTCCTAAAGACCGGACGATAGGCACAGTCTTGATCTAACAGCCTGAGATTCATATGTCTGGACTGGGCTCGTAGGCAAGCAAATCCAGTTTATTTCCCCAAATAAGAGAGTTGCATTTCACAGAGCAATTTCAGTATCCCATTCTATGGGGTGACCTTCACTAGAATCCCATTAAAGAGCTTACTGGCTGATTTCTGCAAGCATTGGACCATACCTAGAGTGTTATCAGATAATGTATTTTTAATATCCTGGTTTTGGAAAAGTTCACATCTGTTCACATGTCTTTATAATAGTAAACAATGTGTCTATTCAAGTAAAAAGCAAACAACTGCATATCTGGGATCGAGCCAAAATAAAGAAAGAAAAACCCAAATCCTCCCAGCTGCGTGGAGCACAGCAGGTCAGTAACAGATCAACAGCCAGAAGGACAAAAATTATGAAAATCTGTTCCTTGTTGGAATACAGAGGGAAGTCAGGCCTCTGTTTGTGAATGAGATATTGGGTTTTCTTGGAGAGAAAATCAACTGTTGCTGATCCTCCTGCCTCCCAAATTTGCATAAACCATGTACACTGATCACTGTAAAATAGCACCTAAACTATGTGCCACCTTAATGACGCCACTAATATTTAGCTAATTAGTAATAAAAGCAGAAATGCATCAAGCCAACAGAAATTTGCACAAAAGTTTCCCATGCTAATTCAACTGTAAAGCTGCAAATTTAGAGATTATTATAATAGTAATTATAGGTGGTTCTCAACTTACAACCACAATTTGAATGGGAATTTTGGTCACTAAGTGATATGGTTGTTAAATGAATCATCAGATGACCAGACCCAATTTTAGGACAATGTTTACTGTGATTGTTAAGCGAATCCAGCTTCCCCAATTGATGTTGCTTGTGGGAAACCAGCTGGGAAGGTTGCAAATTGTGATCACGTGATTGCAGGATGCTGCAACTGGTCATAATTGAGAGCCAGTTGCCAAGTGTCTGGATTGCAGTCATATGACCATAGGGGTGGTGCAATGGTCCCAACTTCACAGACAGGTCATACATCACTTTTCCAAGAGGCTATCATCACTTTGAACCATGGTTAACAAATAATCATAAGTCAAGGACTACTGGTAGGGGTATGGTTTCACATGCTACCTAGATCCTGCAAATGCATAGCTATAGCTTTGCTCGCTTGCGCAGCCCAGTTCCTAATAGGCCTTGGACCCAGACCGGAGACCCCTGATCTAAAAACTGAAAGCACAATTGTTACACTAACAAAGGAAGAATCTATACATTTAGTTTTGCTTCTTTGTTTGGATTTTTGGACTGTTTCTTGTTTTTACATCCACTTGCAGCTGTTTTCTTTAAAAGTTGCACAAAAATGCAATTGCATCTTTGGGATGTTTTGTTTTTAATGGACACAATTTTACATCTGTCTGAATAGATGATTTATACCAAGTCAAATTTTCTCAACTTGGAGCCCTTCAAATAATTTGAGTCCATAATTCAATTTCAATAAAGAGGACCTAAAAATAAATCACTTTCAATAAAGGAGAAATAAAAAGGAAGAAGAAAAGCTGGTATCTCTTTGACTCAGTAGATGTTTTATTAGATGTCTTTAAGTAGAAAACACTGAGAAAGTGCTAACCAGAAACAATTTATATGACTGTTCATTTCTTGACTTACTCTTCATCTTGCAGATTCTCCTCTTCTTCCTGGATCTGGAAATGATTCTTCACGGGAGCCAAGTTCTCTGTTTTGGCATTGTAATTCCGAAAGCAAATGTTGAGCTTCTCATCAAATTCATTGACCAAATCTTCCATGGACTTGAAGCTGATGATCTCAGAAGAGAAGTTCTCAAGCTCAGAAAGAGAAGGATCTTCCAAGTGCTGAGCTGAAGAGCCATAAAAATAATGAGCTTTCTCTTCCCTATCCGCTATGTAGCATGGCCTCAGATCTTCAAACTCTTCATCCAGGCTTACAAGAGGGGCTTCCATGTTGAATTGGCAAATGGAAGAAGGATGGCCTCTGCAAGAGAAGGAACATAAATGAGGGAATAGTAGTAGCCAGTCAACCCTGGCACCAACAGTAGAGCATTGATTATGTTGCATTGCATGGAGTGAAAATTATCCTAGGTTCCAATTATCTTGGTTCAACTGTTCCAGGGAAACACTTTTATGCAAGGGTAGCAAAAAGGATAAGCTTTTGCTTCCTGGTGTTTAGTTACCGTAGAAGTTTTTGCTGCTGAAAATAGCAGGAGAAAAAGAAAGGAGAGACAGGAAAAAACCCTAATAAGATACCAAACACTTCTTCATAATATCATTTCTTCCTTGTTTGTTACAACTGACCACCAACCTTTTTAAAGCTTTCAGCACCAATCTAATACCTCTTTATACCTCTTCATCCAGTGCTTCACTTAAAATGGTATTTTTAATTTCTAGAATTAGAGTTTTTAGAGTTTTTTTTTACTTTTTGAAATAGTTTTTACCAAACTGTTATTTGTTTCCGACTTATAGAAAATAGTTATGTTGTGGGGGGAGGGGGGAATTAATGCCACCCTTCTTTGGAATCATGTTTAAGGTTAATGGATAGAAATGTTATAATTTAATAATAAATAAAACAACTGATTCCAACAGCAGAAGAATTAATACTATCTAATCTCAACCAGTCCCAGTTTGGTCTTGAGGTTAAGGCACCAAGCTAGAAAGCGGAGGACCATGAGTTCAAGTCTCCCCTTAGCTATGAAAGCCAGATAGGTGACGTTGGGTCAATCATTAGGAGATGGTGAGTTCTAGTCCTGCTTTAGGCATGAAAGCCAGCTGGGTGATTTTGGGGCCAGTCACTCTTTCTCAGCCCAACTCACTTCACAGGGCTATTGTTTTGGGGAAAATAGGAAAAGGAAGATGTGTTGGATATGTTTGCTGCCTTCAGTTTTTGTAAAAATAATAAAGTCAGGATACAAATAAATATGTAAATAAAACTTATGATAGAACAGAAGCAGCAGATGTACCAAAGAAGACAGGACAGTACCATGATTTTGAAGATGAAACTTCTCATCCTCACATTATACGGTATTTGCACACATTGTAAAGAAGAACCACAACAAATGAATGGTGTGAGTTAAGGATAGAGAATTCCCACCTATATTCTGATCAGCAAGGCTAATGCACATGCAATTGTGCTCTTCCTTATGTTCTTTGAAACCAAGCAAACAATGATTCTCTGAAATTATCCACCATAGTTGCAATCAGCCCCTTTTGGTGAGGAACAGAAAGTTGTATATTTTGCTGAATATTCTCTTGAACCAGGCAGAATGTTGCAGCAATTAAGGATAACAACACCCCCACCCCACTACCCCATCACAAAAAAGAAGAAAGATGAAATGCTTGGGCAATTCTATATTTGAAAATACCAGCTTAATTATATTGAGCTAAAGTTCAGAGTCCAGATCCACCTTGGATGTCCAAAACACCATCTTTTTTACCAAAATCAAAAAGGAAGAATTATTCTCCCTCTGCAGCGATTCTCTGATGACTCAACTTCTCAAGTTCAAGGACATGGGGGGATCCAGCTCTAATTTAAGCAATTGAATTCATGTCCAATTGAATATCCAGGGAAACCTAGCTTTCACGGAAAGACAATGCTGCAATGTGAAGAGGCAGATTCACAAGCTGCCTTGATTGAAAAGTATGATCTTGCCTATAATAATCCACCTTAAGAAAAGACATTTGAGTTCCTTGCAGGAGCTGAGTTGCAGCTGCTTTACGCTGGCAGTAAAAATGCAAATAATACTGCCTCCAAATCCAGATTGCCTCCAAGCATTCTACTTTGATTTGATAAATTTGGGGGGCAAGGGCAAGGAAGGCTGAACCAATTTAATTTCCGAAGGGAACCATTAACTTATTTGAATATTGCCATCTAGCAGACAAATTCATCACCCCAGACACAGCCTGGGACGAAGGCAAAGTTCTGTAAACCAGAGCTTTTTTAAAAGGCTGCCTGCTGGCTCCATCCAGATTTCTTTGCTGATTGATGGATAGGCGCCTCGGCTCTCCTTCTGGATTAAAATTGCTCTATTGTCACCACAGTCACTGCAAAGAAAAGGCGTCACGATTGGGCTGCAGATCTGTTGCTGTGACAACTCCCCCTCTTTCCCCCCTCCCACCTTGGGGCACAAAGAAACAACTGTTGCTGCCATTTCGCGGATCTGCCGATGAATTTAAAGCATTCTGCAACTTTTCTGGAAGCCAGGATCATTTGAATAAGTAACTGATTGTCAGGTTGTGAAACTCAGACTGAAATCTATGAATTTCCCAGGTGGTCTTCCATATAGCTCCTCATTGATGGTTTACATGCACTATTTTAAAACCAAATTTGGGGTGTTCACGCTGCATTAATGATACGTGGTCATCTTTAGGAGGGGAGCAGCAGCATGGAATGGAAAAGAAGCAGTGCTGTGTACCACTCGATGCAGGCATTGCATTTGGACAGTCTCTATACCTCCAGTTAAAAGATTTAGATTGCAAGAAATGTTCTTGCAATGAAGGCATGGGAACATCAGCACTGACAAAATCACCATCAATCAATCGCAAAAGGGAGCTTTACTTGGAACAACTTACCATTTGTGACAATACCTTTAGCACCATCGAAGAGCCAAACCTGCCTGTCTCAGGTCCTTGGGAAGGACTTGATAGGTAGACAAAAATGCCAAATTCAGTCTGAACATCTGGCTGACTATGAAACCAACCCTAGTAATTCTTGGATGAGAAGCTAAGTGTCTTCAAAGAAAAACCAGAAAGTCCAGTTGCCTCTTGAAAAAAAGCACCTTTGGGACAAGCATGACCTGGAGGACTGAGAATCACCATAGACATTTAACTGTGCAAGAATTTCACTTCCATTCTTGAAAATGATGGTGTTAAAATGTTACAGTCTTTTCACTTATGGAGTGATTACCATCTAGAGCACAATGCACCTTCTACACCAGAGGTCTTTCTACACTATCACATTCATTGAAAAGCAAAGCATCATTTTCGTAGATGTGGCAACCACCAAGGAGAACAGAATTGACGAACCACAATTGGAAAACTTTACTCAGAATTCTGATCATCAAAGTGGGATCAGAACTCTGATCAGGCTGTGGGAAAATGCTTGTAAAGTGATTGACATAGTTATGGGAGCCCCAGGCAGGATGACAAAGAGATTAAACACCTTTTTGCAAGGATTAAATATTTCAAGTATATAAACTATGGATTAAAGAAACCATCTTGCTGGGCATCTGTTATATCTTCAGATGTTACTTGAAATAATTCCCATCTTCCTGGATGAGTCTCAAGTTTCTATTGGTTAAAGAAGTTATTATTTTGTTGGTTCTTTTCCCTGCCTTATTCTTTCATGAATCAAAACCACATCATTATCATCCTATCTACCTAAGGCAGTATCATCTCTGTTCAGCCTAAAACCTATATCCCTTTACCTGGAATCCCTGGGCAATCAGGAATTTCATTTGCAGTAATCAGATGATTAGCCAAGAAGGGTTCTAGACCAGCCTGGTTTATTTCCATTTCCCTAGCCTCTACAAATATCAAGACCCAGGAAATTGAAAAAAAGACAAAAGTCAAAAAAGAGAACTTTTTCCAAAAATTTCTATCCTGCCTCTTTTTTTTCCTCTGCAAAGGAAACATTCCCCAAGGCTAGCAGGAAAACAGAGGATATGAATCTCTTCTTAACAATACAGTGGAATGAATGTAGGCTAGGAAGTTGAACTATACCTGAATTGCTTAAGCAATTCTGCCAAAGCACTGCGGTCCAAATCTCATCCCTACTGCTCTGTTGTAGAACGGAAGCCCTCTTGTGAAGACCATTTTAAGTATTTCAATAATAATTACAGCCCTCTGACTCATTATATTGTTTTTCCATCCTGCTTCAATTAGTACTCTCAGCTTTACTAACTGGCTGCCTGGATTACAACTGGGAGAGATAAAGTAAATTTTGTGAGATACGACATTTCCACCTTTAGTTTACATTTTTTGTTATCAGCTCACTGCACTTATACAGCAGACTTAGCTTGTGGCTGTCAAATCATAGCTTACTTATTTATTTATCTAGCATATGGCATCCACAGAGATCGTGCAATCACTACTAACCACTGGGGTATGAAGTGTAGATTATCTCCATGATGATGTACCCCGAGCAATGTCCTGTTTTAACAGAGAGGCTAACAGTCGATACACACAGTGACCGAACTGGATACTGCATCCCTCATGGTTAAAAGCTATAAAGGCAGCAAATCATAGCTGTGTATTTCAATTAAAAAAAAAAACCCTACCCAATATTTATTTATGGAATAAAATTTAAATTTATCAGATGGAGCTCATCTACGTGCAGCCTCTTACATCATCATCTCACTGGAAGTCCCCTCTGTATCTCATTTATGGGGTCCCCAACCTCTGGGCCAGGGGCCATTTGGAGCCGGGCCATGCAGGCGACGTTCAGCTTCACATGCGTGAGTGGCAGGAGCTCATGCGCAAAGCTCAATTTGGGTGAGTGGCAAATGGAGGCACTCATGCCCGCTGCATACACAAATGGAGCTGTGCGCCCAGAACCACCTCGTCTCCCCCCTGCCATGCCCACTATGGAAAGTGCAAACAGTGGTGGGTTGCTACCAGTTCGCCCCAGATCAGGTAGTGACAGCGGGAGGCTCCGCCCACCTGCCTGGACATCTCTGTGCAGAAGCGTCGTGCATGCACACGCACACACCCAAGAGCGAAGCGGTAGTGAATGAAATTGAGATCCACTACTGGCTGGAAAGGTTGGGGACCACTACTCTACAGCACTAATCACTTTCATTATTCCTATACTGAACTCCTGCAAACAAGACAACACAGTTGTTGTCTCCCTGAATACTACAAGGAGGCCTCCATCGGATTCAGCAGACCTGAATCTATTGCGGCCATTCAGAGATTCTCCCTGCCATCCACATTATCAACCCCTGATCCTTCCACCTCTTCCATTTTTTATTCTAACTACAGGTGGTCCTTGACTTACAACCACAATGGAGTTCCAATTTCCCATTGTTAAATGAGATATTTATTAAGTACGTTTTGCCCCATTTTATGACTTGTCTCACCATAGTTGGTAAGTGAATCACTGCAGAGAATCTGGTTTCCCCATTGACTTTGCTGGTCAGAAATTGCAAAAAGGGGATCACATGACCTTGGGACATAGCAAAGATCATAAACATGAACCAGTTGCCAAGCATCTGAATTTTGATCACAGGATAATGGGGATGCTGCAAAGGCCATAACTATGAAAAGTGGTCATGTCACATTTTTCAGTGTAGTTGTAACTTTGAATGGTCACTAATGCACTGTTGTAAGTCAAGGACTACTTCTCCCACTGACCTCCAGATATAAGGAAATGGTCAGTTTCTGGACAGGCAGCAAAATACAAGTTGGCCTTCCAATTACTACTTTATTTTATATAAGCTTCCAACTCTCCTTGGTCATTATGAGGTGACAAAAGCAACTGAAGATGGACGTCAAAGGAAAAGAATCGAAATATGAAATTTGCTTGACATGGTCACCCATTTTCCTTTATCCATCTCTTTCTTTAAAAAGTCCTAAAACATGCCACATTCCCCATCATATTTTGGAAGAAGACACACATTAGTGTCCCACCCTAATCTGAGATTCTTTTCATGCAGCTATTTAGGAAAGTTTTATGGCTTCTGGGTTCATGAGAGTCAGCACAACTCCTTCCCAGGAACAGAAGGTTTAAAAAAGACCCCTCACCCAGGGACAGAGATTAGAAGAATTGGCATGTGCCAAAGTTTACACTCCCAAATGAAGGACTACAGGAATCACTTCCTGGACTTGCAGCTTTCTCCCTATCTTCCTTGTTATTGCTGCCTGCTTGCTTATTGGCTCTTTGTTGGCCAATGAATTAAGAGCAGAGACTGAAAAGCGGTGACTCATTGAAGGAAAGGAAGAAAGACTGACACAGAGAAAATCATCCAAGGTCAACACCATGCTGATTTGTGACAGGACATATTTCCCAATATCCCAACTACAAGATCCCTCACTGATGATCCTGTAGCTTGACCACATGATGGTCAAGGAATGGAGGAAGCACATTTGGGGGACTCCAACACATAAACCAAGCCAGGTGTCATAACAGGGGAAGACAGCAAGCAAGACAAATCTCCCGTCTGACCTGCAGAAGTCCCAAGCATTCCTTAAAATGGGATGGCAATCAATCAGAACTCCCGAAATGAGAATTCTATGTGGGCTAGGAATTCTAGAAGTTTAAGACCTCTTCCCAATCACATCCAGTTGGAAAGAGCTGCTTTGCTGCATCAGCTTTGTACTAGATGGATTGGCCAGACAGTAGTTCATCACCAGTCAACTTAAAAGCCAAGATGAAGAAGGGCAAAAAGAAATACTGTCTTTCAGTAAATTAGAAGACATTGAAAAAGCATCTTGGCAAGTACAAGATGGAAGCAAGTGAGGCACTTAGATAGCTGCTTCAATCTCTCCAAAAAGAGAGAAGAGCTGCAGCATCGAAAAGGGAAACAAGAGACATGTGTATTTATATATGCTAATATATATGTGCCCATGCAAATTTAGAAAGAATTGCTATGTTATAAACAAAACTACATTATAATATAATGTGATGTAATTAGTTACAGAGGGTAGCCTGTAACCAATAAGTCATATATCTGCGCAGTCTACCCTAGTAACAGCTGATGGGTACACTCAAAGCCCCTGGCTCTTTCTTCTGACAGCTGTTATTAAACTGGATTTGAATTGAATAGTCCATCCAACATGTTCAGACCAAGAGCTCAGCTTTGTACAGCAAGTTTCATGCTATGCACCACACAGCAGGCGGTCACATTTGCAACTGGGAAAGAACAGAGCCATCCGCCCACTCTGTAATTTAACTTCTCCTGACTTTGGAGAGGGAGCTGAGTGTTAGATGTAGGATCATGCAGTCCACATTTTATTGTCTCCAAAACAAAACAAGCAAAGCACAATATAGGGAGAGTGAATTACTAGGAAATGGTTAATAGAGGCTTATTAAAGGCTCAGTAAATGCAATGGGTCTGTGCCTTCCTTCCTTCCTTCCTTCCTTCCTTCCTTCCCTCCCTCCCTCCCTCCTTCCCTTTCTTTTTTCTTTTTCTTTTCTTTCTTTCTTTTTCTTTCTTTCCCTTTTTTCCCCATATAATAACCTCACTAAATATATCACTATTATGCTCATTTTATACAATAAGAGTGGAGAAACAGATATTATGACTTGTAATTACTGACTCAATTTTGCAATGACTTATTCTTAGGACAGTTCCTTCAATATACCTGATTTCTAGCTATGAAATGCAAGGCTCAGAGGCCTAGATGGAAAAGCCTCGTCATCCATTATCCTTGGACAGACCTGCCAGCAAGTTTGAGAAGATGATGGGAAAAAGCACCATCTTTTGCTGAGTACAGCAGAACTAGTCTGGCAGTGGTGACCATCACTGCCAGACTAGTTCTGCCTCAACAACCTGAGGCAGCTGAGATCCATAGCATAGCACAACAACATGGCAACATAGACAGATTTACACCAGGGATGATGATGTGAGTGAAGGTAGCTGAATTTCACTTGGCTGGTGTTCCTAAGAGGCCAGTGAGGGTGTCATCAATAAGCCCTGTCCAAATCATGGGACTTCAGAAGACACTAGTTCCTGATTTTAGTCCTGGCCCAGCTTCTTTGAACTATTACTTCCTCCTGGTATAGTTCACATCAACCTTATGCTATTTAAGAAAGGATGACACCAAAAACTTGCTTTCCTTTATAAGAAGTAGCAACAATCAAAGCCCTATTTTAATGCTGATCTTCAAAAATCAATGAAGACACCTACACATCATGGCCTCGTCCCTTTCTCTTTTTGCTTTTGCAGCATCCATCTGCAGAGATGGAGACTTCAGCTTCTCCAGCATAGTCCATAGTCACTTTAACATCCCTTCTGCCTCACTACCAACCAAACAGCACCTTGCAGGTACACCCACCTGCTCCTGCAGATCATATTATATATCTGATCCTCCTTCTCAGAGCTTCCCACACAGGTTCTCACATAACACACACACACAAAAACACACACACACACACACACTCTTCACAAGCAGGCATCCCAGCCTCTGCCAAGTCCTGATATCACTGATCGGTTTCCCACCCATGCCTAATGCTAGAAATCATGAGCCTCTAATGATGTTACCTCCAAAACCCAGCTCAATGTCCCAGCATCCTTGCCACAGGAGCACCCATACTCCTGCTCCATGCAGCCCCCTAAATAAAAACCTGGCTGCTCAGATATCGCAGGCCTCATCGCAGAGCCCCCCCCCCCCTCCCACCTCTTTGTCTCCGCAAATAACCCTGGTCACATCTCTCCTTCCCTTTCGGTCCAGCCATTCAATGTACAGAGACATTTCCCACCTGTACAAACACACGCCTGGTATCCCACAGCCCAGCTGTCACTTGAACAAAAGGCGAGCCCTCTCTTCTCTGAGCCATGGAATGCAGCCTTAATCTATAGGCAAAGAAGCAGTCCCCTATAGATTCCTTCCTCCAAACAGACCAACCTTGTTCTCATGCACAAAGACGGTGCTGTCCTCATTCCAGCATCTCCCCAGTTGCTTAAACATGCATCCACCTGTCAGGAACTCTCAGCATCTCATCCCTTTTTCAGAGACACAACATTACCCCACCCCAATGACAGGCTGCTGTGGAAGGGTGATAATGTGGGGAGTTGAAAAGGTATGATCTGCTGGGCCTTTCACAGCAGACAATAGGAGAAAGCACCTTTGAAGCCCTTGCCCAGGAGAAACCTCTGGTTCTCCTAGCCCATCCCAGCCTCCACAAATACGCACCTGAGCGTGCTGGCAACACTCCGCTCACCTCAGCATCCCATCCGGTAGGCCCAAGTGATGGAGGGAAGGAAGGAAAACCAATTCGGCAAGAGGAACCGGCCAGCAGCTGTCTGTGCGGGAGGAACACCGCGCGCTGTTCCTAGTCACTGGACTGCCTCTCCTCTTTGCAGAGAGCTTGAATGAGCCGTGGGCTCAGCCTCCCTCATCAATATGCATTAACTCTCAGACACGGATGGATAGCAACGACCCTCTCTCGCTTCTGATCTGGATGCCAGGCCCCTCCAAGAACAGGGACAGCCTAACGAGAGTCCAGAGACATGGAGATGAGATAGGAAATCTGGGAGGTTAGGCAGCCCGTTTGAGTAAGGCAGAAATCTTCGCCATCCTTTATTCACAGCCTGCAAAACCAAGTGGCAAAGGCAGCTCCAGCCCAGCCTCTTCAGAAAAGAGCTGCATCATTTAGGGCCCCCACCCCTCCCATGGATGGAGTCACGCTGGTAGAAAGGAATATTCGAAGCAGGGCCCGAGCGAAAGTATCTGTATCTGTTCTCTGGTGAGGCTTTTACAGAAGTAGAGGAATGAGCTACGGTATTACACTACAGAGAGGAAAAGATGTCACACAGCCTTTTTTTTTTTTTCTGCAAAAGGAACGTAAACAAGAAAATTGTGGGGCAGATCACGAGGAGCGACCAGTCTGATTCTAGGTATTCTTTTCCCAAGGCAAAAGAGGGCGAAGTCAAGAGACGGGGTTAAAATTTCAAACTTGAACTCTTGATGGCTGATTACTCTGATCTTCACAAACATTGCTGCCTTTGAACAAAATTGGGTGTTCTAAAAAGATGCTTCCAAATTCATATTTGGGGCTGTCATAAACTAGTACATATTCCCTTCTGCTCTGCCCATGTTTCACTGGTTTGCATGATGTTTTCCAGAGGCCCAAGATAAGAAAAAAAATCAAATTAATTGAATAAGATGCAGCTGTAGGTTATGTTCTCAAAATAGCATCTCAACTCAACCCCTCTGCTTGCTTCTCCTAGAACACCCTTTGTGTTATGTCCCTGCTTGTTTTCTGCTAAATCAAGCTTGTCCCAGGAACCCCACATTTCTTCCTCTTCATTTATGATGTGTTTAGCAGGCTCAAATGGGGATTAAAAATGCCGACACTCGAAAGAGAGGTTTCTGTGGTTTACCAGTTTGAAAACAAGTTTACTGGTGGCATTTTTGTAATGTTATTCAGATCCCACAGTCAACAACCTAACAGTATTGGGTGTGGGTTCCAGTCTCAATATCCTTTGAAGATGTCATGGAGGAGAGCCTTCTCTGTGGGGGCACCCGCCCTGTGGAATGAGCTACCTCCTGGAATACGACTGATCCTGGACCTCTGCACTTTCCATAAGGCCCTGAAGACTTATTTATTCCAACAAGCCGGCTTAGCTTAAATGGTTTTAATGGGGATTTTTAATTTTTTAATTTTATTGACCTTGGGTTTTAAATTGGGAATTTTTGTCTATTTTGTAGATTTGGGATTTTAAATGGGTAAGCCGATGATTTTATTTTAGTTTTTTCTTAACTTTTGTATTATATGTGTTTTAATTCTGGCTGTCCACCGCCCTGAGTCCCCTGGGGAGAAGGGTGGTATAAAAGAAAGAAAGAAAGAAAGAAAGAAAGAGAGAGAGAGAGAGAGAGAGAGAGAGAGAGAGAGAGAGAGAGAGAGAGAGAGAGAGAGAGAGAAAGAAAGAAAGAAAGAAAGAAAGAAAGAAAGAAAGAAAGAAAGAAAGAAAGAAAGAAAGTCTTAGAGCCATTTAAGGCTCATCAAAGCCTTTCGGGCTGGTCTGCCTGGTTACAGGAGACTGACATCCGGCGTATAAGATGACCCCCGACTTTTCAGAAGATTTTTGTGTGTTAGAAAGTCGTCTTATACGCCGGAAAATACGGTAAATCATGCCCAATTTTCCAACTTTTTTGCCAGTTAAGGAAATCACTACACTTGTTAAATGAACCATGCTGTCATTAAGCAAATCCGGCTTACCCCATGGACTTTGCTTGTCAGAGGTCGAATGAGGTCGCAAATGGTGATCACATGACCTCATGATCCTGCAACCATCGTAAATACATGCCGGTTACCAAGCACTCAGATTCAGATGCATGTTGATCCTAAGCGTGAGGCCCAGTTGTAAGTTTTCAGTGCCACTGTACCTTCGGTCACTAAACGAATGGTTATAAATCGAGGATTACCTGCACATACATGCCTGTTTCAGCAGCAGTACTGAAGGGATGGACTTGAAGATATTGGAAAAGAAATTGCCGAAGACACAGAACAGCTATAATTTCACAGGCGCGGATGTTTGTGTGCAAATGGGCAAGGCGTCCTATTGGCAATTTCTTTGTAAAATGGATTAGCCTCCATAGGAACCATGATGAGCCGTTCTGATATTTCAGAGCATTTCATCTTGCCTGACAGGTACAACAGTCCATCTGACAAGTGTTATTTCAAGGACATGTTTTTGTCACTACATATTAATCCCACTTTCATCCTGGCTGTCAGGAATGGATGCCCAAACTGACTTTGCTTTATTATGACATGGTGATCTGAAGCTTTGGAGGTATGTATCAGTCATCATGGGCAGTGAGCCCAAAGGGTTACAGAGTCTTCCTATGAACACAACTATCAGTCTTAAAAGTAAAAAAGAAAGCCTCCATTTATTGCCTCAAGGCTATGTAAGCCCCTGGAAATGCTAAATCGTTTACTCGAAGGTAAACCAGAATGGCAGGCAGTACTGTACTGAGATTTCTATCACAATCTTGCCCATATTATACATAGATGGGTTTTGCAGTATTTCTCCCAAGTAAATACAGGTAGTCCTCAACTTACAACAATTTAGCCCAAAATTTATGTTGTTAAGTGAGAAATTAAGTCAGTTTTGACCCATTTTATGACTTTCTTTGCCACATTTGTTAAGTGAATCACCGCAGTTGTTAAATTAATAACATGGTTGTTAAGTGAATCTGGTTCCCCCATTGACTTTGCTTTTCAGGTCACAAACTCTGGGGCACATGATTCTGGAGCACTGCAACCGTCATAAATGTGAGTCAGTTGTCAAGCATCTGAATGAAAATCGCATGGGGATGCTGCAATGGTCATAAGTGTGGAAAATGGTCATAAGTCACTTTTTTCAGTGCTGTTGTAACTAAATCTCCAATCTTTTCTTTAAAACCTCCAGAGATGGAGCTCCCACAACTCCAGGTGTCAAGCTGTTCCAGTGATCAATTGTTCTGTCAGGAAATTTCTTCTTAGTTTCAAGTAGGATCTCTCTTTAACAAAGTTCTACCAGTTGCTTCTTGTCCTGCCCTCCAGTGCTTTGGAGAATGTCAACTCCCTCATCTCTGTGACAGCCCCTCAAGTACCAGAAGACAGTTATCATGTCACCCTTAATCCTTCTCTTTGTTATGGAAGACATACCTTGTTCCTTTAACCGTTCATCATACAGTTTAGTCTCCAGGACCTCTTATCATAGTCGCTGCTCTTCTCTGCACTCTTCCCAGACTCTCAACATTTTTTTTTGTAGCCTGGAGGTACTTCAATTCAAAGGTATTAATTTTAGCAGCTAATATGAGATTAACAGAACAGATATGCAGCCTGGGATTGAAGACAATAATAAGTTTAATGGGGAGGAAAAAAACACTGTCCATAAAGCTTGAATTTTACATCACGGTTGGTACACTGAACAAGACATCCGTGTGAATTCTGCATAGCTGAAATGAGTCTCCTGGAACTAGAGAAATGACTATTTAAAGACTTATTATGCAGTAACTTTTGTCGCTTTATGGGACACGTTTGAAAACTTCACATGCAGTAAACCTATCCTTTTTGCAGATTATCAAACCCTGAAGCCACCCCAAAACCCAGAGAAGCAGAAGAATGGGAATAAAATATCCTTGGTTTTATCACACAGCCGGAGGCTAAAAATACCTGATTTGCCTCATTGATGTAAAGTGCTAGATAATCATTCATAAAAGGAAAACAGCTACTGTGTCATGGCTGGTGGTCTTTTTATCATTTTCAACAGCTTTCAATGCGGGTGTCTCAATTTCAGTACAACTTAGTAACACGTTTGTTTATCTTGTTTCAAGCAAAACGCAGGTCCTGTGGATTGATAAAGTGTCAGGAATAAGCCATCTGGAAATAAATGCCTCCCAACTGATAGAAGACTCAGTTCTTATATGTCAGAGTAAAAGTGTAACTGAAGGGGTGGGGGGTGGGGGAACCCTAAGCCTGGAAGTACTGCAACTCAGGTTTTTTATAAAAAAAAAATGACATGAGGTCAGATTTCACAATCCGTAATGCATTAATATTTCTTAGCTGGAACATTGGAAGAACATGGTGGGGTGGAGGGGAGTGTAATGCTGTTTCATATATTAGATTTACACTCCCCGCTACAAATTAGTTTTAATGCGACTAACTGGGAGTATCAGATCCTGGCTGGATTGCTTCAATGAATGCTTGAATGAAGCTGGCTGCTCTTTCTCCCAGGCTCCACCCCGAGAGCTCTCATTGTATCTGGTGACAGCTGCTCTGCCTTACAACCAAAGTCCTGTATCTCTACTTTAGTAGCGTTTCAAGAGCGTCAGCCCTCCTCTTGAGCCTTCCTATAGGCTGTAAAGCAACCACCTTTGCTGATTGATCCCATACAAGGATTTTCACACCGTTCTGGATCCAGATCAGCTGTCTTGTGCTCTCTCGGCCGCCAGGTCATCAATGCTAGCAAAATTCAACTCCTCACTGTCAACGGTACCAGAGCTTAAGTTGGGACCGAGAACATCCAAGCTGAAAGCAGGAGCCTGAAAACTATCATCCCCTCCTGCTGCAGAGCTTCCGTTCATGAATGTCTCCATGTGTCTTAGCAGCTGCTTTGGGTTTTTTTTGGCAAAGGCTTCCAGTTCTAGACATGGCAGAAAGAAAAAGAAAAACCAGGAAAATTATATCCAATATGAGTATGCTTTGAAAAATCTCAACATCCAGCCTAGAATGAGTACAGATGGTCCTTGACTTATGAGCACAGTGGAGCCCAAAATTTCCATTCCGGTTGTTAAGAGAGTTGCACCCCCTTTTTTGCCAGCTATTAAGCAAATCATTGCAGTTGTTCAGTGAATCATTGCAGTTGTCAAGTAAATCTGGCTTCCCCCAATGACTTTGCTTGTCAGAAGCCAGCTGGGAAGGTTACAAGTAGTAATCACATAACTCCAGGATGCTGCAACAGTCATAAGTATGAAAACCAGTCATAAGTCACTTTTTTCAGTGTTGTTGTAACTTCGGTCACTAAGCAAAATAGTTGTTAAGTTGAGGACTATGTGTACAGACTTCTGGTTTGTA
Organism: Masticophis lateralis; assembly: GCA_030761175.1. Taxonomy (NCBI): domain Eukaryota; kingdom Metazoa; phylum Chordata; class Lepidosauria; order Squamata; family Colubridae; genus Masticophis; species Masticophis lateralis. The sequence goes on along the minus strand of JAUDYJ010000008.1, from coordinate 3,162,243 downwards.
AGAAAAGCTACTGCTGTATAGCTCTTTCCAATTTAGCATCCTTCTGATATATGAGATTGTAATCCAATTAATCTTAGCCACAAGGCCAAGCGCTATGGATTTCTGAGTCTGAGATTATTATTTTCAAGCAGACAACCACTGGTCCAGGATGGTCCGAAGATTGCTGTCCTAGGTGTGGAGGTTTATCTAGAAGACCTACAAAGTCTTCAACCCTACGATTCTATGATAACAATGAAGAAAGGGCTTAATTACAACAACTGGGTTTAGTTCAGAAAAAAGTGGAGAAAGGTTATATATATTAAGATAAGGCACTTCTTTTGTTTTCCACTTCTGGCTTGGAAGGTGCTGTGGTGCCTCCTGTCAATCTTAGTTTTGACAGTATTGTCCAATGGAGTATCTGGAGTAGAATCTAGGAATGAAATAAAAATTGCTTCTCTTTATCCTTCCCATTTGTTCCAATTCACGTGACATCTTTTTGCAGCGAACACTTTGTTAAGTGAACACTGCGGTTAGTAAACAAACCCACTGTTTACCCCAACCCTTGGATTAGGATTCTTTGAGGGTCATTTTCATATCTATGATTGTCTGCCTATTGCAAGAAAAGCCTGTGTCCGGTGGGAGTTGAAACCATATTGCTGAAGCTTTCCATGGAGGAATGCATTAATATAAAGAGTACATCATGTTAATTCTGCCAATGTTCAGAACAAAACCAGAGTAACCCACCTTTTAAAACAAAACCAGAATCAGAAATGGTCTTTTGCTGTGTTTTCCAAATGTTGAAAAGCCGTAAAAATATAGCCACGTACAAATCATTGAGCACTGCGATGACCTGCTGCCTTCGATTGCATTCTCTGAAAAAGACACATTACAAAATATTTACATCCACCACCACTGCCCTATCAGTAGGACATACTCCAAAGGCTTAATCTTCCTTAAGCTGTTTGGGGTCTTCTCTCTTTTTCTGAAATATACTTTAGCAAGCCTTTAGAACTTCCCTTCAGGCCTACTGCCCATAGATGGCGCTGTTTGGCTACGTAAGAATTCAAGTTTGTTTCACTGTATGTGGAAAATACATAGGCACAGGCTTATTTTTAAGTGCAGGAAGACTTAAAGGATGTACTTGTACTTTAAACAAATGATAAGAGATCATTTTGCTTTCCTTTGGGCTGTGAGCTGGCTAAGAATCTTTTTACTGATAATAAATTAAATAAGTTAAACTAAATCTCCACCTCTTAGAAAAGAGACTCATTTGAAGATGGCCCAGGGAAACTTAAAACAAAGAAGCCATCATCCGTTGCCAGAGGAAAAATCCACATTAAACATTATACCTTTACAGCAACATGTGAAAAAGAAAACAGCTTTCAAAACAAATATCCTGCTCCTAATTTGAAATTACACCAGTGAAGATTCTGCTTACGGGTAGTCCTTGACTTACAACAACTGGTTCATATTTATGACCGCTGCAGTGTCCTGGAGGGTCATGCTTTTATGACCATCTCACAGACAAAGGCAATGGAGAAGCCAGTTTCACTTAACAACCATGTTACTAACTTAACAAATGCAACGATTCACTTAACAACTGTGGCAAGAAAGGTCGTAAAAATGGAGCAAACTCATTTAACAAATGTTTTTCTTAGCAACATAAATTTCAGGCTCAGTTGTGGTCATAATTTGAGGACTACCTGTATTTTAACAACTTAGCTGATAGATCAATGCATTGAAAGCTCACAAAGGCACAGAGAGGTCCATGACAGTGCCATGCATGGTGCTAATATAATGTCTGATGTTAAAAACTCTTGATTACATACATGTATGCACAGCTATGTCAAGTCACAGCACAGGCATGATGACATCAACATATGTCCCATCAACTCCTCTGCAGACACCCAAAACCCATGATGAGCTCACCTGGAAAGGCGCTCTTCCCTTAAAACTTGAATGACAATACGGGTAATATTGATAGACATCACACAAAAAGGAAAATTCTGGAAAAGAAGCAAAAGCTACATTTTTAAAAGTGCCCTGCCTATAACAGACTCAAAACTCAATTCCTTTGGCTTTGCTAAAGATAAAAAACAGCTAGCATGTTTCAAATCAGTGTTTATCAAACTTGGCAAGTTTAAGCTGGGTGGATTTCAACTCCCAAAATTCCATCCAGCTTCAACTTGCCAAGTTTGAAAAACATTGCTTTAAATGATCAGCCTGAAAGGTTTTGTTTTCAATATGTACATAACAACCACTTTTTAAAAGGAAAATCTGAACACAGAGCAGAGAAAAATGAGGAAACATACCTGAACCTCATGATGAGACAGCTTAAAAATTTCTCGAGCTACAGGTAATATCCGGGAATCCATCACAAAATAAAGTGTTTGCATCAATCCTAGCAGCCCTGCTCCACGTAGGTCTGTGCTGGGATCCATTCCTTAAGGGTAGAAGATACACAGAGGCTGTCACACCAAGAAATGGTCTTGCATGTATTAAGTAAACTTCCAGACAGTAAATTGCTCAGACACTTAAGGCAATGCTGGAATTAAAGTTGTATGATGAAAACTTCATGCTCTTCCTCATGAGTTGGTAATGAAATACGGCTGCAAAAACTAGACCCAGCTGCAGAAATTGCCTATTAATTATTCTATAGCAGGGGTGTCAAATGTACGTTGTCACGTCGGCATCACATGACATTATCAGGACTTCTCCCCCCCCTTCACTAAACCGGGAGTGGGTGTGGCCAGCGCATGACGCATCGGGCCGGGAGTTTGACAGCCCTGTTCTAAAGCTATCAGAGATCAAGAGTTAGTGTGCTGTAAGAAGACAGCTTGCATGTATGTATGGGATGATTTGGGGGTTGTGTTTAGCTTACAGGGTTTTGTTCAGGTAGGTAGGTAGGTTGGTAGGTAGGTAGGAAATAAGGAAGTTGCAAAACTTGCCTACCTACACAGCGGGGAAATTCAAACAGTGCCATTTAGAGGAGCAAGAGAGGAAAACAGCAAATCTGCATTCCCTCGCACTCCTACAAATGTTCTGGCGACCACTTGCACTGGCCCCCTTGAAAACTATGTGCTGAAGGGGAAGAAATCAACGTTGGTGCACAAGAAAAAAGCACAGATCACTTCAAATGGCCAACCGAGGCATTCTTTCTTCCAAAGTCCATGAACGACAGTGAAACAAGGCTCCCCCCTGGATATATGTGCTCATGCGAAGATTCTTGTTCTACCCTTGGCGTACCTTGAAATCCAAGATCTTCCCAGTGGGCTCCATAACGGGCACAATCAAACCGGGAGCCAGTTAGTTTCTTGTAAATAGTTTGCAAGATCCTCATGTGCACTTTTTCATTATTATCCAAACCACCTGTACAGGGAAAGGCCCATTAGGTCCTCTGCATAAGTGAGAACAAGACAGTTGACCTATCACTTTGTTGTTTCTGTGTATACTGAGAGCCTAAGCACCAGAGACAAATTCCTTGTGTGTCCAATCACACTTGACCAATAAAGAATCCTATCCTATCCTATCCTATCCTATCCTATCCTATCCTATCCTATCCTATCCTATGGGGTCCTCTCAGAGCTTAGTTGCTTTCTTGCAGGCATTTTATTACTGAACCAGGTAACATCTTCAGACCACTGGTGATGTTACCTAGTTGGGTAAAGAAACCTCTGCAAGAAAACTGCCACGCTGAGAGAGCACCAAGGACTCCACAGTTCAACCCTGAGCTACATTCAATATTGGCTCCGTTCACTTTGTGCTTCCTAAGGCCCAAATAAGACATCCAGCCTCTCAGAGAGCCCAGAGAGAGTCTGCCTAAACTCTGCCATGACCTTCTAACAGTTAAAAGAGACCATGCTGAGTTAGCTGTAATAAAATTAGATCAATACCACTTTCTCAGCCTTTGCAGAACTAGACAAAGCAACCATTGATTTTATTCATTTAAAATTTTTATTCTATTTTTCATGAAAAGTAATCCTCCAACACAGATAGAATGCAATGAAACAAATCCATAAAGCTATACAATAAAGGCAGTCCTCAATTTACAACACTTCATTTAGTGACCATTCACAATTACAACAGCATTGGAAAAGGTGGCTTTTGATTGTTTTTCACAGTTACGACCTTTGCGGCATCCCCATGATCACGTGACCAAAATTCAGATGCTTGGCAAGATACTTATAACCGTTGCTGTGTCCCAAGGTCATGTGATCCCCTTTTGTGACCTACTGGCAAGCCAAGTCAATGAGGAAGCCAGATTCATTTAACAACTGGGTTACTAATTTACCAACTGCAGTGATTCACTTAACAACTGTGGCAAGAAAGGGCATAAAATCGTGCAAAACTCACTTAACAAATGTCACCCTTAACCACAGAAATGTTGGGCTCAGTTGTGGTCGTAAGTCAAAGACTACCTGTACTGAAAAGTGAAATAAATTGGGATGACAAGACTTAAGGACCCCAAGAGCCCTATCACTGCATTAGCCACAGCGGACAGCAATGTTTGGGCAAACTTTTCTAGTGTCCCCTGAACTTGAACTCCTGACTAGAGACAGCAAGGAAATTGCTGTGAAACTGTTGCTGGCTAATTAATAAGCAGAGCCATTGGGGAGATGCTTGCATTCATTTTCAGAAGCAATACTCACACTGGGCAATGGCCAGAGCCAAGTCTCTCTCGCTCTGCAGCTGCTGATGAAGACGAGGAGGACCAAAAAGGAAATGGGCCATGGCAGCCAGGCCTCTTCTTTGGATGGTTGGCCGAATCTTTTTCTGGAAGAAGGAAAAGTTAAAGGTAGAAGAAAGGCAGGTGCTGAGAAACCAATTCCTGCAGAGAGAAAAGCAACGCCACAGCATCCTTCTCAAGTGGCAAGAACACTGATAAGGGAGACGGCCAGCATAAAGTTTAATAAATAACCATAAATAAGAACTGCTACTGTCCCTGAACAAGTAGGACTTCTTTTGAGAGGTGTTACTATCAGAGATAGACAGACTCTGAAAGGACCTTATGTTACACAAGTGTGCTCTTAGGTTCATCTTATGGTCACTCACTCACACACTCACAGGCCTAGAAAATTGCCATACTCAATCCCAAATCAACTGAACACTGAGGCACAAACAGTTCTTTACAATACACAGAGACCCAGTGCATTTAAAATAATAGCAAACTTTTAGCAATATATTTTTTCTCTTACACACACACTCATTGACATTTACCCAGCGTCCATTACTAGGTTGCCAGGCACTAGCTGGAGGGACAGAAACTGACAAGTCTGAGATCCAAAAACAACTCCAAAGGCTGGGCAGGCTTCAGGATCTCTGTTTATCCCCCAGAGTTGGTGGGGAAGGGTTTCCCATGCAGGCCCAACTCCTTTGTTGGTGAGACTTGTGGAGGAACTTGCCATGTTCTCAGGCCCAATTTTTGTTCTTTTGTTCCCTTAATGATTTGGTTCCTTTCCCTGAGGGAACTTTTCCTGGCTTTGTCCACCCTGCTTACATGCCTTCACCCTGCTAACCCTGCCTGAGGTAGATTACTCCATCCACACACTATGAAACTACTTCAAGTTGTATGGACATATTCACTGCTGCCCTAAGGACCACATAGCAACTGTCTTTGGTCCCTAAAATATTGGACTGCTACATCCATCCTAGATGGTGCATACCTACCCTACAGTCAGAGAGGTCTGCTGTTTGGAAATACTGCAGTGCCTCATTGAAAGAGATCAAAGGTATCGGGCCAAGAGGTTTCTCCACAATGCCTGCAAGCAAAGAAAAAAAAAGAAAGAGGATTTGATTTCGATGTCCCTGTTCCTTCCAGTAGAAGAACAAAGCATCTTAAGGTGTTGAGTGGAGAAAAGGTTAGCCACTAAGTTAAAACTACAGTATTTAAATTTTCCAAACGGGTCTCTCCAAATTGGAAGAGCTCATGATACAGATAAGTAATCCTTAGTTTATGAACAAAATTGGAATCAGAATTTCCATTGCTGAGCAGTGAGTGATGCCCAATTTTATGAGCTTTTTTTCCACAGTTGTTAAGTGAATCACTGCAGTTATTAAGTGAATCACACGGTCGTTAAGCAAATCTGGCTTCCGACATGCAGTGCCCTTTGACAGTGCATGTCAGAACCTGGCAGGAAAGGTCACAAATGGGGATCATGTGACCCCCATAAGGCTGCAACCATTGTAAATACATGCTTGTGGCCAAGCGCCTGCATTTTGATCATGTGACCACAGGTTATAAGTGTGAGGATCTGTCGTAAATCAATTTTTTCAGTGCCACTGTAATTTTGAATGGTGGCTAAACAAATGATTGTAAGTTGAGGACTACCTGCATAATTCAAAATACACATAAAATATTGAATGGGAAACCTTAATTGTCTCTATATATACACCTAAACACACACATCCTTTTTATACCATCATTTTTAAAACATAACTTTGTTTACATTTTTTGAATCCTTATTATGTTTATTGCCTTGTTTAGGGATGGTTTTCTTGTTGAGTATCCTTTGTCTCCTCTACCCTGCACTCCTTCCCAGACTGAGGAACATCAGAATAAAATCAGTCAGTTAGACAAACTGGTGGGCTTTCTATTATGTGAGGACATCTATAATGGTAGCATTATGGTGGCTAGCACAACTAAAATTCAACTCAGAACAGACTCCAATATGGAATAAAATGATACAGTACTTATTTTCCATACCTCCTGGATGGATGCTTGCTATGTTGTCCCATTCTTCACGGACTCGTAGTACCTCCTCCGAAATATCTGTAGCAAGGGTGAAACAAGATGACACACCAGAACTATATGCTCCAGAATCACTTCCAAAGAAGCTCATTTAAGAGGCGTGAATTCCATTTCTTTTAAAGAAGAAGTCCAGGTGTGACTATACAAAGGAATCACTGAATCTGTTACATGTACTTCTATAACTGTCTGATTTGGTACAGCAACCAAACATACAGGTATAGTAGACATCAATGGAAAGTTAAGCTTGGAGAATGAAAAACTGCAACCAGCCTGCCTTCCATAGAAGACCTGTATGTTGCGTGGGTCAGGAGGGCTGAGAAAATATCCAGAGACCCCTCACATCCTGGAGGAGTCTGCAGATAAACTGTTTCAACTCCTCCCCTAGGGATGGCAATATAGGGCCTTCCATGCCAAAACAACCAGACACAAAGGCATGCCATCACTCCCATGCCATCACTCTGCTGAACATTCAATTTGCTCAATACTGCTTAATGTCTGTTACTCCATCGAGTGTGGCTGCAATATTATTATCTGCTTTTGTACCAAAGACAAATTCCTTGTATGTTTAATTGAATTGGCCAAATAAAGTATTCAATTCAGCTCCAGACACTATACAGCAGCTCCATTTCATTCTTCTAAATGGGAAACTGTGGAGGTGGATTCTAAAACAAAAAGCATCTGAAAGTGACAGATGGAAATAATACTAACTATGAAAACCCTAACCTTTCCCTGGAGGAAGGTAAATGGCTACTGCTGGGTAGGAGGAGTGAGGGATTGTAAGAGTGGCTTGGAAACTGTCAGAGAAAGTTGAAAATGAAGATCCCATGACCAACAACAGAATAGCAACAAGCAGTAGCAATGAAACAGCCATGGCTTCCCCAAATTTCATTCCCTCAGGAGCCATGGGTTCCAGATTTAGGGCACATTCTGCAATTTAGCCCATTTGAGATAGCAATAGCACTTAGACTTATATACCACTTCTTAGTGCTTTTACAGCCCTCTCTAAGCAGTTTACAGAGTCAGCATATTGCCCCCAACAATCTGGGTCCTATTTTACCCACCTCGGAAGGATGGAAGGCTGAGTCAGCCTATGACCCTATGATGTGCTGTTTTGCCCAGCTAAAGATCATGACAATAAGAGTTTTAGTAATATACAGATTTTTATGCCCTAAAACAGTTAGAATCTTTATAATTAATGTCATTTTTAAGAACACCATAAAAACCATAACTGCCTGTCAGCCAATCGCAATTCAACCTTTACTGACTTTCATGCAGAATTTAAAGGAGCATCTGCCTCTAGACACAGTTATAAATGAGAAGCAGATGAAGCTACTTAAATTTCTGGGAGATCTAATACTGTCATCTCAGGGACTTCAAAGGCGTATGATCCTGCCACAGTTCCTTAGAAGTAGAGTACAAAAGAGCTTCAAGCTTGAAAAGATGTTTGAAGCACGATTTACATGCAGAATTCACCACCTTATTTCCAGTAAGATTGGAACAAGTCCTTTTGAAAGTGAAATGTTTTGCAAGTCCCTCCTCTTCAGTATTTCATATCATCCAAAATGCAACAGAATCCAAGGAGCAATAACTAAAATTCCTCCTGATATTCATGGGGCTGAATGTCAATAGTCTCCCAACTGAGACCTGGCTCTTTAACCTGGGCCTTGTATTAGGATGGTTGGGATTCTTGTTGGATATATTTGGTCGTGTGGATGTTCTTAGTAAAACTCAACCTTTCTTCTTCTTCTTCTTCTTCATTCCTTTTCTTTTTATACCTTTTATTAAATTTCTACTTTGTTTGCTTTTTCTTTTTTGCTTTTATTTATACCATGCAGAATTAGTTTAGAGTTGGGCAGTGCCTAAACTGAATAAATTAAATCAAATTAATTGGGTCTTTACCTGATTCCTTAAAATCACTGGGTGTTGCTGACAGAGACTGCAGCAGTCCATTCTGTTTCAATGCAGAAATCTGAAACAGAGAGAGATGAGGATTCTAAGGGCGCAAAGCAGGATGTTGTCGGGTGTGAAGAATGAGGACTACACATTAAATTCCAGTAAGCTGATTTATTGTTCACGCTTATATACTAGAATCTAGCCAACATTCAGCATGAAATTGATGCTAATAGAGTTAATAGAATTCAAGAAGGATCGGATTTAAACTGCTTGCGGGAATGTAAAGACTCCAGGCTGATTCCTCTCTTGACTCCATCCCCAAGCTCTGCCTCTCCTCTCCTCTAAATTGTGAAGAGCCCAGGGGCAACCTTTTAATAACATATCTGCAAGGCCTTTCCAAGGCCAGTATTTCACAAAGTGATTTCATGTCACTGCTTCAGACCACGTAACATCCCAACCTTTTCTGTCAATGCACATTTTTAGTAAGAACTAAACAGTCACAAAGAACACATAATCTGTTCCTCAGATTAACCTGTTTAATTGTTACTATAATCACCCAATGCGCTTAGTACGAGGTTAACACAACTACAGTTTACTCAATTAACCTGATTTTCTGACTTCACCCACCAAATTAAACAAGTCTTTCTCAGCCTTGGCAGTTTTAAGATGGGTGGACTTCAACTCCCAGAATTCCTCAGCTAGCATAGAATCAAACATGGAGCCTCAAAATTTCAGCAGGGGGGGTTGTATTATAGGGAAGCCCAAGCTGCATGTAAAGATACATTTTGTCATATTAAAAGGTCATTTATAATAAACAAAAATATAAACCTGATGCAATTATGTTTCCGTCAGGGAGGATTAAAAACTGGAGATATGGGTGAAGTAATAGGAGTGGTTTGGCTCAAGTCCCTAGCAGCTAATATCTGTACCCTGGAGAAAGGAAGTGGAACAATTTCCTCTTTTAAAGAAACACACAGACAAAAAAAGCTGTATTTCCTTTCTTTCCACAATGTTACATTGAACAAAAGAGTCAGTTTCAGATTTGGTAACTGATTCCTAATCTGAGTTTTTTAGTGTTTTAGAGGTTGGCATGAGTGAAATAAGATTATGGAATACCCTTCAACTCTATTTCTTACTGTCATTCGGGCAAGAGAAACTGTGTCACACTGGCACAATATTTGGATTTAAGAAAAGGCTGCTTACATGTCTATGAACTGTGGTTAAATCCTAAGAAACTTGAATGCAAGTTTGTTCTCGTAATGGAGTGTAAAGCCTGTTCAGACACTGCTTGAGGGAGCATTTTCCAATAATGTTTCCTAAACTTATGTCCTCCACTTGCAGTCAGCTATAACCCCAATGATCGTAGCCAGCAGGAGTACTGCATGAGGAAAGACAGTTAGAATTTAGTGACCAGTATACTCACATGCACAGCTTTATAAACTGGATAGGTAATTGTTTGTGTTTCACGCTGGCAGTTGTTTATGCTGCACTGGTTCATCCCCTAATGGAAACAATGAAATCAGAGTCACCAGGGAAAGCACAATCATTTCTCAAATGCCAAAGGTACCTTTCCTTCTGCAAAGGAACAAGAAATTCAGCTACACGGTGCACAGAACTGCCTGCATCAATTGAAACTGAGCAACCTCCTTTTTTCCCCCCATTCACGGAAGGTGTGATTCCAGAATTACTGCCATGTAAAACTACATATGTGTTCCATATCTCTTTCCAAATATTATGGAATATTCCATATTTCCTCCAACAAGAGCCCGCACCAACCTCTCAGGTTCCATGCCCTTTTCACAGTGGTATAGGACAAAAAAAGCAGGACCCCAATTGCATCCTGATTCAGGTGGTCAAACAGGAGGGCCTCAAACAGCTCAGAGAGTGCTAATGACCAGAATCCTTCCATCCATCCCCACCACTATCCTATCCAAAGCTATCCTTCCATCTCCTAGAAATGAATGATGAAGCTTCTTGGATGAGAAGTGAAATGTTTTCTTCTTCTTCGTCCCAGAAAATACAGTCCAGTTGCCTTTTGAAGAAAAAAGCACCTGAGACAAACGATAATCTGGATGACTGAGAATCTCACAGACAGCAGGATCCCAAATTCTAATTTGGAAATGCATTATCTCATTTGAAGATTCTTGGGGGGGGGGGGGGGGGAGGTTGCAAAAATCGAGCAGCTGCAGCTTTCCACGCCCACCTACAGAACTTCCAATTGCTCTGGTTGGAAGGCCCTAAGAGGGAACTCCATAACTGGCTTGGGGAACCTGTCCAGGTTGCCAGAATTGTGATGCATCTAAATTACAGCCTGGAGACAAACGGATGTTTGCTATTATACTACAAAAGACCAGAAGGGATTAACAGGGGAAGCAAAGGTGCAAGGGATGAATTAATGCTGGTAGCCCAGTTTGGTCACTGGTGGAAGCAGTTTTCCAGGTGAAGAAAAGGCAACCTGAGATTTGAACCCTCCCTGCAATTCACTCCCACTTCCTTCTCTAGGTCCACAATTATTTCTTTTGAAAAAGACTCACCTTTTATAGTTTCTTCTACAAAGCCATCTGATCACGACAGAATCCGCCCCCCAATAAAAACACCATTCCCACGACCTCCTGTCCCAGAGGGGCTTTCTTTCTGCCCTCTCTCAACAACCCCCAACTCACTAACTGTTACCCCTAAATTTTTTCGCCACACTTGCCAGCTGCCCAGACTCTCTTCCTCCCCGTGCACGCATCTGCAGACACGTGTCAACAGGTTCCCACATTCCCAGCCCCGTTGCTCTTCCCACGGTTCTCCCCAAAGCCCCCTGCTGCCTTTCTGCCCCTCGTCACGCACCCACGGAGGTGTCATTCCTGAACAGCTGGATCGAACCCGGGTTTTAAATCCGCCGTTTTTCCTCCAATCTGGGTTCTGTTGCTAACATTCCCTCCCCCGCTCGTAACGCCCACAGGAGCAAAAAGCGCAGGCGCGTCGCTTTGCATGCTGGGAAACGTAGTCCGAGTTTAGTTCGGGACTGGGAGGCTCGCTCCGTGCTCTGCGTTCGCTTTGCTTGGTGGCAAAGGCACCACTAGGAAAGAAAAGATGGAATAAAGCAAGGGGCCGTGGCGTGGGGAGCATGCATGAGGTTTAAGCGGGTTTACATCGAAGTGTTCCCGTTTCCTGAGTCTAAACCTCGTTTTTTAATAAGCCGCAGGAGAGTTTTAGTTTCGGGGCTACGCTGCATTGCGTGGAAAAGGGAATCTCTAATGTCTATGGAGATTTTCAGTCATCCAGGTCATGGTTGTCCCAAAAGTGCTTTTCCAACAGGACTTTCTTCGGGTTTTCTTTGAAAACGTTTCACTTTCATCCAAGAAGCTTCTTCAGTTGAACAGATTAGGGAGGGGGAAGGAGGGAAGGAACGAACTTTGGGAATCGTTGGTGGTTTTGATCCTTTGGATCCGTCTGCAGCCAGATATCTTCCAATTCATTTGGAAGATGTTCTGCTTGTTCAAAGTGGCACTTGCTAGAGATCAGGAGGAAACTGATCCCCGCCAAGAAACAGTGGAGGATTCAGTTTTACTTCATTCTGATATTTCTCTGATTAGCTCTCGCCCTGATAGCTTTATGCTACATCTGAGCCCAAACCATCAACGTTTACCAGAAACAAGGCACGGCTTGATTTTAAATTCATATGGAGGGGAGGGGCTCACAGAGTGAGGGCAACCTGCCTAGAACTGGGCAGCACAGGCACATGTGGGGTGTTTTGTAACAGTGAGGAGCATAATGAAATGCCCACAATTTGCCTTGCAAATTGAATTTTGCAGAGGCACCTCTGCTGACAGTCCAGTGACTGAGATCAAGTATCCTGACAGCCTTTTGATTAAAATGAGAGTGCACTGATGCTGTTACCTAGTTGGATAATTAAAGGTTTGCAAGAAAACAAACTTCAGAGAGCATCAGGGACACTCAGAGAAGAAAGAAAGATGCATCTTAATCAGTGTATTTATTTTAAACACCATTTAAAACAATGGTTTAAAACTTTTTTTTTTTGGACTTTCTAAATTGAAACACCAGTTTCAATATATTACATTACTGAATAAGCTCAGAAAACTGCTTTGTGACGCATTTCGTATATGAACTGCATGCCTGAGAAAGACCAATGTTTGTAATGTTATCTGTCTAATCAAGCAGGATATGGATTTTCATTCACAGCTCCACACCCTGAATCTGAATCATAAGAGTTCAGAAGGGCACACGTAAACCTATATCTGTGAACACATGCAATGTTTTAAACAGTCCACCATCAGGAGATTCCTCAGCATGGCTTGCCCCAAAAGGAACCGAGCTGTGATCATTGTCAATTATCAGTTCCTTCAAGCCAAAGGACTTAGACCAAGAGTGGGGGGCAGAAGGGAAGCAGATAAGCTTTTTAAAGCACTTTCCAAGTGCAATTATGATGTGAAATTGTTTCTGGATTTGACAGCCAAAGAAATAGAAGAAGTGTATGAGAAAGGTATGTTTGGGATGAAGGCAACTAAGATGCTCAAAAAGGTAACGCCTGAAAGTCTTCCAAGGAAGTGTTGGAAAGCTTGGGGGAGCCTCCAAAATTTTGTTCTACTGTACTGTTCATCAGAAAGATCTGAGTGGCAGGGAAGAGAAGAATGGAGAGGATTTAGATTAAATGGACAGCGGGATTATATAGTTAGGTTGTACATAATCCCACTAATTATGATAGGATATAAAAATATATGATTTTTTTGTCATCTTTACTGGGTCTTTGCTGATGAATGATGATGATGATGATGGAGAGGCAAGTTTATACTAAATGGGCTGAGGCATGGAAGGAAGTGAGGTATGTATTTTAAGAGACAGTGATAAGTTGTTAATGATGAATATTGTTGTTCGGGATGAAGGGGAAAGTTTCTTTTTCTTATTATTTTTGAGGAGAGATATTTTTCTCCCCTTTTTCATATGTACTGTATGTATGTATGCAATGGTTGTTTTGTATTACCCTTATCAGTTTACATGTCTGTGGGGATTCTCAATCATTCAGGTTATGATTGTCCCAAAGGTGCTTTTTCAAGAGGCAACCAGAGTTTCTTTGTTTTTCCTTGAAGATGTTTCACTTCTCATCCAAGACGTTTCAGTCAGAACTGAAGAAGCTTCTTGGATGAGAAGTGAAGCATCTTCAAGGAAAAACGAAGAAAATTTGATTGCCTCTTGAAAAAGTACTTTTGGGACTTGATCTGTTTACTATAATCCTTAACTACATTATAAGAAAAAGAGAGAGAAATGTCTGATGTGCAGGGGCATTCAGAAAGTTGGAGGATTGGATTTTATAATTTTGCCCACCCTCTGGACTGTTTTGATCCACTTTATAGATGTCCCTGACTCTAGAGAGCGAGCCTGAGACCTGGATGGGCATCTGAGAGTGTAACATTTAGCCAAACATTAAGAGAGTGAGACATAGTTAGAAGAATGCCTTGGAAGATACCCATTGTTGCTGAGCAGCCATGGGTTTAGGGATACTAGTTAGCTGCAGTGTCACTACAGATCCCTGAAGGTCCCTTTCCATCATTAAAATAGTAGATGATTTGATGCAGGGTTTAATAGGGTTGAAAGAGACCTTGGAGGTCTTCTAGTCCACCCCCCTGCTCAAACACGTTTCTGCTGGAGATTATGTCATCTTGGGCACCTATGAGCAATTGTTGGACAATGAGAAGGTGAAGAGCATTCAAACAGTCCCTCTTTCCATTTCTCATCTGTTCTCTTATTAAAAGAGTCTCTGCGTTTCAAAAAAAAACACCAAAAAGAAAGTATTTTTCTCTCTCTCATGCTTCCTGTCAAGATGTAACAGGAATAGAAGATATACAATAAGAAATCTAGCTTTCACTTCAAAGATAGGTCTGCTCTACATCAGACAACAATTCTATTCTGAGCACTTTATACATTTTAATGGGAGTTTCTGGTCCTTGTTTACTCAGTATTCTTTGAGCACTTTGCATATGTTCTGGAGCACATTCTCCAACAAGAGATCCTGTTGAATTCAGTTGGCCAGCTGTGGTGCCCTGCTGCTTTAGAGATACATATAGATGGATGTGGAAATACAAGGCTGATTTGTGGGAATTAGGCGGACAGATTGGAGCAGCACTTATCAGCCTCAGCAACTTTAAGATGGGTGGACTTCAACCCCCAGAATTCCCTAGTCAGCAAGCAGCTGGAGAATTCTGGAAGCTGAAGTCCACCTATTTTAAAAGTTGCTGAGGTTGAGAAACGCTGAACTGGAGAGATGATCTTCAAACAATTCAACAGTCTTCTAGAAACGTTGTCAAGAGAGCCTGCCTAGCTTCTGAACTTAAAACAGGTTACACTACGGATTTATGGTTGCAGTGGTTTTGTGGCTGGGATTCTGTGGTATGCAAAACAGCAAAGAGCACAGCGGAGCTGATGAAACAGATCCAGGATGTACTCTTGAAAACCCAGGATTTGATTAGGCTTCACATTGGAACTGCTAACTAAATTTCCCATTTACTAACATTACACAATTCATTGAAGCAGAAACATATTGTGGCCTACATTTACAAATGCATAATTTTATTCAAGATTAAAACTAACCAGGTTTAGAATGACACAAATATGAGACAATTATATTGTTGCGTGAATATAGGGGAGGGGGGTTGCATTGAAATATCTATAGTAGGACCATTAGATTCTGTAACAGCTTTGCTCTTATGCCATCAGTCATGTAAACTTGCAGGATTTTTTTGGGTCATGTATATGTTACACATTTGAATTAGACTGTGGTGTTTCTGTGTCGTGTGTATGTGTGGGTCTATGCATAATGGTTATCTTTTGAGTGCTGAATGCAACAAAATTTCATTTTAATGAATGCTGATTAGTATACATTTAAAGTGACAATAAAGTCCTATTTTGTACCCATCTTGACAGACGATCATAATGAGCAAACTCCATTATGGTCCTATGCAGGGGTGGGTTCTACTTACCTTTACTACCGGTTCGCAATGGGCTCGCATGCATCCCTTGCTTCTGTGCATGCGCAGATCGCCAATGACATCTGGGGCGGTGGGCAGGGCCTCCTGCCGGTTTTACTACTGGTTCTTGCGAATCGGTCCAAACTGGAGGCAACCCACCACTGGTCCTATGTGTCATCATTGTGTAATAAGTTGGATTTACAGGTATCCTCAACTTGCAACAATTCATTTAGTGACCGTTTGAAGTTGCAATGGCACTGAAAAGTGTGACTTGTGACCATTTTTCACACTTATGACCTTTGTAGTATCTCCATGGTAACATGATTTATATTTGGATGTTTGACAACTGACTCATACTTATGACAGTTGCAGTGTCCCGGGGTCACGTGATCCCCTTTTGAGACCTTCTGACAAGCAAAGTCAGATTCACTCAACAACCATGTTACTAATTTAACAATTGAGGAGCCTTGATGGAGCAGCAGACTAAAGTGCTATTAAGTAGCACTTAGCTGCCAGCTGCCTGCAATTACTGCGAGTTCAAATCTCACCAGGCTCAAGGTTGACTCAGCCTTCCATCCTTCCGAGGTAGGTAAAATGAGGATCCGGATTGTGGGGACAATAAGCTGACTTTGTATAAAAAAGAACACCGCTTGGGGGGCCCCAAAAGCCCTACTAAGCAGGTATACAAAAGTATGACGGCTGTTGTAAACAGCCCTGAGTCTCTGGAGAAGGGCGGCATATAAATCGAACCAATGAATAAATAAATAAATAAATAAACTGCAATGATTCACTTATATGTGGCAAAAGAAGTCATAAAATAGGTCAAAACTCACTTAACCAATTTCTCACTTAGCAACATAATTTTGGGGGGTGAATTGTGGTCATAAGATGAGGACTCCATGTATTCCCACTTACAGGAACACAGGGCAACCTATATAGCCTTCCCTCTTCCAGTTTTACCCCACAGTAGTCATGTGTCATAGGTTGGGCTGAGAATGATTGGCCTCAAATCCCCCAGGGACTTCCTATGGCTGAGACTAAATATGAACCTTAGACCAGGGGTTTCCAACTTTGGCAACTTTAAACCTGGTGGACTTCAACTCCCAGAATTCCCCAGCCAGCTCCCCCAATGTACTTTTAGTGCTCATTAGGAATGTGCTTCAAGATGGATTAGGTGTCTTTTTGTATATTTGATTGAGAGGCAAGCTCTGCATTTGCATCACTAGACACTTCAAAAAAAAAAACACCTTAGTATTTATCCTTTCCTTAAATTTTGTCTTTGCAGAAAGCCAGGCAGAACATGGGAAATGTTTTGTGAGCATCCTCTCAAGCCATGGAGAAGAAGGCAGCATAATGGATTGCCAAGGACAAGCATTAAATCTAACTCGCATTTATAAGATCTTATCTCCTGAAAGGTGTCCACATTTGGCAGGAAAACCTAAAATCTTCTTCATACAGGTAAAAGCTGTGTGGTTCTGAGTCAAACAGAAGCAGTGAAGAATGGGAAATTCAATCGGCCTTTTTTATCCTATAGGACAGGGGTTTCCAACCTTGGCAAAACACAGCCTTGCAATAATTTCAAGACCACTATGAAATCTTAGAACACAATCTTTCTTTGCACGTGTCTTCTTGTTTGCATGTATTTGAGATTAATAGGGAAGTAACTTCAATGAGATTAATAGATACTAGAAAACTTTGACTTCGTGACCCTAGACTGTCATTTTCAGAGTCCAAAGGTAGAATTTCCAAGTTATGCAACCAAAAGCTGGCAACCTTCTATACTTGCACATGAGTGCTGGGTTTGCGAACAGGGTTTGCCCTCCGCAATATGTACAGTAGCAGTAGAAACCCTCTTAAAAAAACAAATGACTCATTCAGGAAATAATGTTTTTGATGCCGTGTCTAGCATACTTGCATGACTCTGATGTCAAAAGATAAAGCAAAGGTATTTCTAATTCTCCTTAGGCAGCATCACAAAAACTGTTCTATATTAGCTTTATTGCATTTCCTGGATACTTTTACAGCAGGTGTAAAGTTCAGACTTTGATTCAGTTATACTGATATTTTTCCAAAGGCAAATACAAGTTGTGCAAATCTACGCAAGAGAAGAAAGGGTGAAATCAATTTTTGTTGACTGGGCAAGCCCCTAATTCCCCAGTCCTCCAGTTAATGCTATTTCATTTATTTATTTATTTAAAAGCATGCAAGTATAATGCAAACACAACTGATCACGGGGTTAGTCCATTCAGATGAAAATGGCAAAGGAGTCACCTCTCACTCATGGTCTAGACAGAATAAGTCACAAGAAAATCTGAAGTGACTCCCCAGGGTGTGGATCCGGCAAACAAAGAGCTATGCACAAAGGCTATTTAGCAGCTGTTGCCTTCCATATGTTTTTCAGGCGTGCCGTGGAAACAGATTTGATGATGGCATCTACCTAGAAACAGATACCAGCGCACCAGAGGAAGACTGTTTCTCACATTATCTGTCTATTCCTGAAAATACTGCTGTCATGTTTTCTTGCAGCCCAGGTATGTCAATCTACCACCTAAACCTAGTCTAGGTCAAGTTTGCAGCAAAGGTCATCAGATACCTCAAAATAAATGCACAGGATTGGGTAGAATTACCCATTTGGGAATTTGAAAAATAAAAAAAACCTCAGCCAGCGAGCAGTTGGTTTGTGAGTCTTAATAAGGGCACTTGGCTAAGAGAAACATAATTACAGATGATTGCAAGTCCATCACAACCTATAATCTAATGTAACCATGGGGTCTTATCATTCAATGTTATGATCAGGGAGGGCAGAAATCAGCAAAAATGCATGCAATAGCTTGAACAAATACTTCTGTTCAACAGTGGTGAACAGAGGTGAACAGTGAAAATCTGGAATTTTAGAAGCAACCCATTCCTTTCCAGATTTTTCCCATCATTCCCAGTGTAGCGCTGATCTTGTTGTCATGATTAAAGGACAAAGGAAGAATCAACTAGGATGATATGCTAAGAACATTTCACAGTTGTTCTTTACAGAGAAGAGTTGTATTTTTGGAAGATGCCAATCTGTATTTTGAATTTTAGGTTTCTGGAGAATTCTTGCAATCCTTCCATTGCAAATAGAACAACACTTTTGATTTAGAGTCAGTATTATTTCTCCCAGCCACTGTTAAAGGGATGCAAAGCTTGTCTGTGCCATTATTACTTTGGTTTAACAATGATTGGATGGCTCTTTCAGTCATGAGCAAAGCATACACGATATAAACAGAACAGGCCTCTAATTCTGGCCACAGAGAAAGTCCCTATTTGCACGGCAATTAGCTTCCCATGTAATGTGCACTTTATCCTTTCCTGGCTCTTGAGATATGGCACATACTGGCAGGAGATGTGTGTCCAGATTTTACTAGATTTCTCTAACATGTTTGTTTAATGTAGAAAAGTCCCGCTGGACTTTTGGCATCTCCTTATCTTTCTCTTTCTCTTTCTCAATTGCTCAGGCTATGTTTCCTTCAGCAATCGGTGGGAATCCATGTTTCTCAAAGCATTACTGGAAGTGCTAAAAGGAGAGAAAAGAAAACTGAGAGTCACCAAACTCATGACTTGGATTAACTGGAAGGTTGCTTTTCTTTGTGAAGCAAATGGAATTGAATATAAGGGCAAAAAAGAGATGCCTTGCTTTGTTACAAACATGGTGGAGGAAGTTTACCCTTTCAAACAAGATAGGGAATGCTTGGATTAACCAGATCACTCCAAACCTACAAATACAACTCAGTCGTCGGTTCATAATGCAGTTTGATTTTTCACTTGCTGCCTTGATTGATCCAGCCAATTATAATTTATTCAACCAGTCAGTTACAGAAGTCATAATTTATTGTCTGAACGTGTCCATTCATACCAAGCTAGGAGAGAAAGAGGATGGGGATATTTTAAAAAAGAAATGGTTTAAGAAATACACACTCTTATAGGAAATAAAAATGAGTCATAATAGCAGAATGAATATTATGCAACACTTCACCTTTGAAGGGAAAAAGTGGAGTGGTGTGTCTGTTTGTGTGTAAGCAGTTCCTTAAAAACTATGGCTTTTTTTGCCAGTATCTGTGATAATGCTAGGAAAAGGTGTGTTAGTTGAAGTTGTCAACAGATGCTATGTGTTCTCCGATGCATTTTTCCTCCTTTGGATCCAATGCTTTGAGCAACGCGTTTGCAGCAAAAATGGAACAGAATGTGTTCATGTTGCCCATCGTTTGACTGAAGAGTGAATGCAAATTCTTGAAATAAATTAAGTAAAACAGCAGATTGTGAAAATCAAGAAGGGGGCTGTATAACATGTTGAGCCAGTCTCTCTGAAGATACATGTAGTGTCAAGTACTGCTCAAAAAGTTACAACGAACTTTAAGAAAACTACTTATAACCCATCCTCTAAGTTATGACTGCTGCTCCTCCATGTCACATGATCACATTTCTGACGAGTTGCGGCGTTCCAGTCAGGAGTGCAATTTACAATGTTTTTATGGGTTCCAGTAAAAAACCCTGCTATTTAGGAGAATGGATTCACTTAAACACAATTCACTTTATGACTGTGACGATTTTAAGGCCATTGTAAAAATGGACATGAAATTGGGTCTAGTTGTGGTTCCTTGACTCATGACAACGATTGACAAACAAAATTCTAGGCTTCATTGTGTTCCTGAATCGGGGATTACCTGCATGGGTGGATTGCTACATTTCTACATAGGCCTTGAAATTCAAGGTTCCTTTTTGGGCCATAATGTACATTTGGAAGACGGAGAGATGGGGTTGCAGAGCCACTTAGTGTACCTTCTATGCATGCTGCCTAAAGTTGCTTTGTGACTGGGCAGCCTTAGAAACCAAATGAATGGATGGAATGTTTTGCTTTCTTAAAAAAAGACAATGACACTGTTATAAGCAATATGCAACAGATACGTAAAGAAGTTAGACACAATCCTAAAGAATCAGGGGTGTAACAATAACAAAGTAAATTGCTAACGTAGTCATATGGCATGAATGGCATCAGGAAATACTATTTTCCCTTTATCTTATTATTTGCTCTGCTTAGTAAGTCAGGCAAGAAAATTGGTTTTGAATAACAAAACCTATGCTAAATCCTTTTCCTTCATGCATTTAAGTCCATGACTAGCTTCACCTCTGTTCATCTTCATCTTCTGTTTCTCTTCTTCCATAAGCCAATGGCCTGCATGACTTTCCTATTAAAAGGGAATGCCCCAAAAAATTAAGATCCCTTTTTGACGGACAGGTGCCAAAAGTAGGACTGAGGGTGTGGATTCTTCACTAGAAGCATTACATTTATCAAGTCGTGGTACCTTCCCCATGCCTTCGCTTCTCATGACGCCCATGAACAGAAGAGGGGGAGGCTATGCATCACCCCCTCCCCCATTTCAGCCTGATAGGAGCAATTTTCCAAAGAAGAAGCTGGTCACACAGGGAAACCATGGAATTCAATGGGAAGATTATGCTTTGAAGAAAAGGTAACAGTTAACAGTCCTGGAATAGTCCAAGATTCAAGTCTCTGAACAACCAGCAACCTCTTGTAAGAGTTTGAGCTGGCTTTCCTTCAAAGAACCCTTTTATGAATATGTAAGGTTGAACAGGAAGAGAGATCTTCCTTACCTACAAGATTGAAAAGGAGGAAAGGAAGAGTTGTTGAATGCCATCCTGAGCATCTTGCTAGGATAGGATTACTATAATATATACATTGCTTACTTCTACTGGCTTCTACATTGTACTCTTACACCCTGGTTTTTATCAACGGTGGCTCAGTGAATACAGCAACATTCACCTTGAGTGCCCTCTGAGTAGGAAGCTCTAAGTCGGATCAATAGCAACAAGAGACAGTGTGGAGCCTATTACAAGCACACCCAGCAGATACTGATGATACTGTCTTTTGACCACAAAAGGAATGGTGGTGTAGCCATTTATTATTTGTTCACTAAGATTACAAAGATTAAAAAATAAATCTGAACATTTAAGGTATTCTTTTTAAAGCTCGCCAATTCCAAAAAACACACATACTTCTGGTTTCAAACAGGGAAGAAAGCTAATTTTGACATTTGGAAGAGAACAATCCAGCAATGAAACTCGACTGAACTGATTAAAAAAAAAATTACAACCTGAATACAAAAGAATATGAAGCAAGCTATTTAAACTTGAACCTCATGCCTAAAATCAAAATGCCACAAAATTTATTGGGTTCTAACAACTCCTTCATAAGTAAGAAAATGACAAAACTTTTCACGTCATGCACAACGACAAAAGTCATCCACCCGTGACACAACTTCGATCCAAAGTTTCTATTGCACTCCAGAAAATTATATTTTATGTTAGGATTGACAGTCATGTGCTAGTTCCAAGGTAAGAAAGGCCATTTTATGGCCTGGAAACGTCCCACTATTGATCATCTGACTTTTTGTCATTTGTAAGGTTACACATTAACCACATACAAAAGCTGGCAGCTAAGTTTCCAAAGATACCAATGGACTTCCCCTATTTATGTCATTTAAAGGACACCCAGCACTAAGGTGATTTTCCTGACTTAAATCTACTCAGAGCCAAAATGAGGTTGCACACCAAACTGCTGGATGATGGAAGAGGATCAGTTTGACTGTTTCTCTGTAATTCTAACTACTTAAACTTTGAGTGCCAACAGCTGATAAGTAACTGCCCTCAAATTTTTGGGGTTGGGGTGGAGACATTTCTATTAGCAGGAAGTATTTTATACAGAAATGCTTTGGCTTACCTCAACAGATAAAGCTTAACTGACTGTCTCATTCTGTGACCACTCGCAGAAGTTAATGAAAGGAAGTGCAGAAAGATTCTTCCAGGTGGACAGGGGACCCAGATTGAATCTCCTATCATTTGATGAAGGATAAAGGCAACGTGGCTTCTCACCAAGGGTGACATTATTAAGCGCACTAAATGAAAGTGGAAAATAAAATCAAAGTAATCCTCAAACAGACCTTAAATTTAGCTTTCTTGTGCCATACAGAACATCAACTTAAAGAATATGAAGGCCACAGGACAAATTCAAGCTAGCAATGATGTGAAAAAGCTGCTTCACATTACAGGACTGCCTATGCAATTATAGAAACACCAATGCTGAGTTCAGATTGGGGAGAGGGGATATATGCACACCTACTCTTGAACTGCAATCTTCTGCCACCTCTCTATAAATGGTGCCATTGATCTATTCCTATTTTTGTGGAATAGGCCAATGAAATGGCTATGGGTGGAATGGGCCAATGAAAGATTTACCCAAGCAGTTCCTTTCTTGGATTGAAAAGTGAGTGGCTGTTTCCTGCCAGATGGTAGACTTAGATTCTGACTAGAGCCTATTGCCATTGGGTAGTTTGTGCAATTTACAATGGATTACAACGGCCCCAACCTGATTGTTCTCCTTCTGAGGTCAATCATGAGAATGTGGCGGTAAGGATCAGAAAGATCTTAATTCATGAAGAATGCTTGAATTAGGCATTCAGAGCATGGTGGGGTGACAAATACTGAAGTCAACATTTCTTCAAACATTTACCTGCAGTCTTAGCATCAGAAAAGGAGCAACTGATCTAAGTGATCAATGCAAGACTTGGCCCATATTAAGCCAAACATTAAAACTCCTGTATTTCACAAACATTGACACTTAAGATAGGAAGTACAGGATATTCACTTCTCAATATTGCCTTCTAAGACAGGAGATGCTCAACCAGTGCATCAGGTAATACATGCCTCAGCGGAAGAGGGCAATTTAGGGACAAGAAACAATCTTCATAAACTCTGCTCCAAGCTCACAATGTTGACTATGATTGTAACATCCAGAATCGAGGGGACAAAGTCAGTCCCCTCATTTAATGGGGAACATTAAACTCATTTAATGTTCCTTAGGATCAATTTCACAGATAGTAAGTACCGCATCATTTAGAGGAAAGTCTGTCTACTGATTGGTTCTTCATCACAATGCAGGAGAAAAACAGAAAAAATGCAGGGAAGTCACTGAAAGGGGAATTAACAGTCCAGGGCTTTGAAAGAGGGAACGAGGCATGGCAATGGGCAAAGTGCATGTGCACAATTAAAAGCACTTTCGTTGCCCCCCCCTCCCCGATGGGCACAATAACACAGCCAACAGGCTCTGAGGCTGTACTGACTGGACATCATCTGTGTTTCTATGTGCCATTTTCAAAACGCATCCTCATGCAACACAAGAGCGTGCAGAAAGGTCTGGATTTAGATCTGCGAAGAAGAAAAACAAAGGGATATGTAAATCGCTTGGCAAGTTCAGACCACAGGTATTGAAATTGTATTCCTTGGCATTGAAAAACCAATGGGAAGAAAATGGTCCTTCCTAACTGCAGATAGGTTAAGAACCATTTTCATTGGTTTTTCATAGAGGTAGTCCTCATTTAACGACCAAAAGTTATAATAGATTAAAAAAGGCTATTTATGACCTGTCCTCTGCCACAACCCTCTCGTGGTCACATTTCATGCACCTGGCTACTGGTTCGCATTTATTACTGTTTGCGGTGCTCAAAAATGTCCATTGGATAAACTGGATTTGCTTAACGACCACATGGTTTTCTTAACAACCATGTTTACGACTGTCATAAATCGAGCCTAGTCACGTGGTACCTCAATTTATAACTCTAATGACTTAAGACCAAAATTCCAGGCTCCATTGTGGTTGTAAATTGAAGACTACTTGTGCTACATTAGTGATGACACAGAAGCAAGACAGATCTTGTGTTCCCACTAGTGAAAGCAGTTTTTGGATGAGTTTGAAATATCTCTATTAATTACAACAACTAGAAAGAGAGGAAGAATTATTTTATTATAGAGAAAAGATTTGACGGTTGTTTTTTTTAAACCCCAAGGTAATGCTTTAGGTGTCTTTTTGAAGCTTTAAACCCAACTCTTCTGTGTGAGCCAATAAGCTAAGTTCCAAAGCACATACCTAATGCTTATTTCTTCTGACTATAAATCTAGGCTTGTAGATTCCAACCAGGAATAAAGTACCAAACAGTGAAAACAAACCCCAAGGCAATATCATCAGAAACATGGATTAGAAAAGTGCATGAATGCTGTTAAAGTATGTCTAATTCATGGGTGTCCAACCTTGGCAGGATAACCTTAAAACTTGTGGACTTCAACTCCCAGAATTCACCAGCCAGTCATGCTGGATGGCTGGAGAATTCTGAGAGTTGGAGTTCACAGGTCTTGAACTTACCAAGGTTGGACAGCGCTAATCTAAATGGAAGTATAATGATGTACATATTTTCATTGTAAGCAGCTGTGAGAAGTGGTTGTGGCTTTAAAGAAAGTTTTAAAAAAAATGAACCATAAATTCAGCTGTTTTGATGCTCATGGCAGAAGACCTTACCTTTTGATCCAGTCGCTGATAGTCGCTGGATTTGGGCCTCCGGGTTATCTTTGATTTTTTTCCTTCTAGAGCAAAAGCAATAATCTTTGCAAGGGAAGAAAAGAGAATCAATATGTGTAGAATCAATAAGCATCACACTATAATTTCTCATTAAAGTGAGCAAATCAGCTTGTCATAACTACTAAACTAGAAAAATGCACATTATTTCATCAGAGCCTTAAAAAGAGAGATGGCACAGATAGTACCATATATTAAAACCTGTAAAATTGCAACAGTTAGGTCTCACCAAAGGGGGAAAAACCAAATCTCACTTAGAAAGTAAGACATTATTCAAATCATAACCCATCAAGTAAGCCAGAGAATACAGAATATTCATTATAGGCATGTTGCTTGAAACAGCTTCTCTTCAGCCAATAGACCAATTTATATCTTTTCTAAGGTAAGAAAAATGAACAACTGCTTGCAGCATGTATCAGGCCAAAGAAACATATTTTAAAATACCTAGCTTTTTAGAAGTTTTACATAGCATTAGTATGGTTTACTCAGCATGGCCCCCATTGACAAAATATTGACAAGATATTAACAAAACCAATATCCCAATATATTTTGAGAGATAAGTTTTCCAATTGTTTTATTTTTGAAAACCCAGTAAAAAACAAATAAATCAGATCCTAGCTAAAATAGCCTCATTAAAATCAAATTATCTATAGGACATTGCACTAGTTCTTCTTGCTAAAGATGCCTTGAGGAAACAGCTTTTATTTTTATCATCAGTCTAGCTAGACAGACAGACAGACAGACAAAGGATGGACATATATAAATAGAGATGGATGGATGGATGGACAGACAGACAGACAGATAGGAAAGCACTAACACTAACAAGTCAGAATACTCACTTTCCGTTTATTATGATATGCAATGTATAGTGCAGCAACAATAATAGCTGTGGTCACCAAGTAGGCAAAGAAGTGGCTATTTTCAGATCCGTTCCTGGGTGTCCCCTCCAAATCTTCCTCATACTTTGCACTCTTTTTCTTTTCATCACCCAACCCTTTTTCTTGTTCATCTCCAGGATCAACTACCTCTTCCTCAGTGTTTTTAGATTTGACAGGATTTAACTTTTGAGGATGTTGAACAGAGAGATCTGATTGAAGATCCTGGTCTTTTGCAAATGAGTCTTCCGTTTGTTTTGACTCATCATTTGTCTCTGGTTCAGAAAAATCTTGATCAGAAATGTCTGTCTTAGATTCTTCATTTTTGGTTTGAGCAAGATCTAATTTTGAAGATTCTTGAGCAAGATTGGATTGAGGGTTCAGGCCTTTAATTAATGGGTCCTCTTCCTCCTTTGATTCCTTAGTTTTTAACTTTGGAATAGATTTATCAGATATGCCTTCCTGAACATTGGTGGCTTCAGAAGAATCTATCTTTCCAGAAGCAGGTTCTTGAAAAACTGACTGGGGATTCTGGTCTTTTGATTGTTCTGATTCCTTAACGTTTAAACCTGGATGAGAAACACCTGTCTTAGATTCTTCTGGGTGATCTTTCTTTTCCTGAGTGTTTCCAGTTTGAACAGGATTTAATTTTGAAGAGTCTTGACCAGAAATACCAGGCTGAGTGTTTGGGCCTTTAATTGATGGGTCCTCTACCTCCTTTGATTCCTTGGGTTTTGACTTTGGAAGAGATGTATCAGATGTGTCTGTCTGAGCTTCTTCAGATTTATCTATGTCTGTCTGACCCTTGGGGGCTTTAGTAGCATCTAACCTTGCAGGATCAGGCTGATGAGCAGGCAGTCTTGATTGGGGATTCTGGTCTTTTGCTGATGATTCCTGTGATTGTTTTGGTTTCTTAACAATTGTGTTAGTGGCTTCTATCCCTTTCTGAATCTTTTTAGACTGAACAGGATCTAATTTTGAAGAAGTGCCTTGAACAGAAGGACCAGGCTCGGTGTGCTGGATCTTAGTTGATGGGTCTTCTCCCTCTTCTGATTCCTTAATTTTTGGCTTTGGAACAGAAGATGTATCAGATATGTCTGTCTGATCTCCTTGAGATATATCTATGTTTTCCTGAGCTTTGTTGGATTCAATAGCACCTGGCTGGGAACCTTTGTGATTAATGGATGGATTCGCTGTTTCCTTCGCTTTAGCACCTTCCTGGGGTGCCTCTGGCTTATTTTGTAAGTTACTTTGTACAACTTGAAGTGATTTATTGTCTGCAGAACTCCTGCCTGAGTCTGAAGCACCTTGAGTCAAGTCCGTTAACTGTGCGTGATTACTGGTGAACTCTACAATGTGGAAAACTTAAAGTTAAAAAATATTCTGTATGCTACAATAATACAGTGTGGTGGTATACAGTAATGCAAACTATAAAATCATGCTGAATATATTCACCCTTTTATAAGTACAAAATGTTTTCGGTAGCTTAGAGATAGTAGAGTATTTGTATAACCTAGTGCTGTGGCCTTGGACCAGAGACAGCTAACATAAACCAGACAGCAGTCTGTCTAGAACAGGGGTCTCCAACCTTGGCAACTTTAAGCCTAGCAGATTTCAACTCCCAGAAGTCCATCAGGCTTAAAGTTGCCAAGGTTGGAAACCCCTGTTCTAGAAAGTAAGAACAGAATGGTATAATAAGAGATTGCAATATAAATACTATAGTATATTGGACATGTTGACAATGTCACACTGCAAGGGTGAAATATAATAGGGAGATCATGATGCTCCAGAGGAAGAGTTACAGTGTAATTCTATTATTCCTTTTACAAGTCGTCATCAACTTACAACAGTTCATTTAGTCACCACTAGCTGAATACCCATGCTCCGCTACGAAACTATGTGATCAGGCTTGATAAATCGACACTTAAGAGTTTGAAAATTAATGAGTAGCTACGATCAGCCTCTCCTTTCCCTTTCTCTCCTTCTGGCTGGCTCCATAGATCCTCTCCTCTCCCCTTCTCTCCTTCAGGCTGGATCCATAGATCCTGTCCTCCCCTTCTCTCCCTCCAGCTGGCCCCAGAGAAATGTCTCCTAAACTATCCCCTTCTTTCCCTCAGGCTTTCTAGCCCCTTCTCTCCATGAGGCTTGCCCCACAGAAATCTGTCCTATGCTATCCCATTCTCTCCAGTTATTTTCAAATTGGGAGGGGGAGTAGAACATCTAACTAATTAGTATCAGAGCATGTTATAATAATATAGGAAATAATGCTCTGATTGTCATTTCAAAAAATCCTTTTTTTAGTGAGCACCAAGAAGCCAAGAGGAACATATGTGGCAAATTTCAAGTTTGTAGGCTTTACGGTTCTGGAGATTTAGTGATTAATGCATGAGTGATTCTCCCTTTTATATATGTAGATTCAAAGTTACGTCATTAAAAAAGGGACTTATATTTTTCACACAACACTACTGCAGCATCCCCATGATCAAAATTCAGACAGTAACTGATTCAGATTTATGATAGTTGCAGGAGATCTTCTGACAAGCAAAGTCAATGGGAAAACCAGACTCACTTAAGAACCATGTTACTAATATAATGATTGCAGTGATTTGCTTAACAATTGTGGCAAGAAAAGTCATAAAAAGGTGGCAAAACTCACTAACAAATGTCTTGCTTAACATAAATTTTGGGCTCAATTGTGGTTGTAAATCGAAGATTACCTTTACCTTTCTACTTCAAATGTAATTGACCAAATGTATATAACTGGAGGGATCATTTTGCTGGCAGCCCTCTCTCCCCTGCTATCTGCTGGTAGGAAATCCAGTGTTCAGAGTTAGTGCTTTCCTATGAATATACTTTTTTGCATCTATCTCCAATGCTTTGGTTTCTAAAGTAAGTGAGCAACTTTCTCACAACTGCCCAAAACATTTTCATACTGAACTTTCATTAATAGTGCAATGTGAGTTGTACACATTCATGCCACATTTAATTCATAGCTTGCCTTTATAATTTTTTTTAAACAACTCAAGGTAGCGAGCATATTTCATACTTTCTCGTATTTTCTCCACAACAATCCTGTGAGGTGAATTGGGCTGACATCATGTCAAAATCTCATTATTTCGAGTGACTATGTGGCAATCTCTAATCTTTGTGTTTTTTTTATACATTTGCATGCCTGACTTAATATGGCAAGAAAGGCAATCACACATTGAAATTAAGCTATTATATGTGTTGTATTTTGACTTAATGTTGTGAGTGAAGCCTGGCAATTTTGGCACATGGTGAGACAACTTCCAGAATGCTCAGCCTACATTGGACAGAGGATTCCCAAGTTTGCTTATGTGTCTTTGAAACAGTGTCTATTTCCAACGACTAAATGGACAAGTTTCTTCCTTGGCAACATTTCAGAAGTGTTGCTGCCCCTTCTTCCCTGGGGCTCAGAGAGAATGATTTGCCAAGGTCATCCAGCTGGCTTCCTGATTAAGCCAGACTAGAATTCCCAGTCTTGCAGTTTTTAGTCTGATGCCCTAACCACAATGAAGAGCATCAGATGGGAAGGATGACCCAGATGAAATACCTATTACCAGGCATTACAGATTTCATCCTTTACAAAGGCTGTTTAGACACTGGATGTCAGATATATGGGGTTATCACTCTAAATTCATCATTCCTTAAGACGACTATATATGATGGATAAGCTATCTGGGGCAGGCACTCAGGGGTCACAAAGAGGGATATCCGGAAGTGTCAGAATGGTCCCTATCAGGGTTTCTCAACTTTTAAGATGTGTGGACTTCAATTCCCAGAACTCGCCAACTTTAGGGACTATCCAGGCTGAGGCATCCAAGGCCCCAAAAGAAGAGATATCCAGAACCTGTCAGAATCGCTGGGGAATTGTGGGAGTTGTGCAGACCACAGGTCTTAAAGCACAACGTCTAGGGAACGCTGGGACTAGTGTCCACACATCTCAAAGTGGCTGAGGTTGGAAAAGCCTGGTCTGGGTAGTCCTTCAGAGAAGGCAGACCGTACAGCTTCAATCACCAAGAGCAAGCCTAGGAGAAGCCTTTGCAACGAGCAGGTGGTGGTTTCCCTTCCGTTACCCCTCCCTCCTCCTACTCGCCAGAGCGAAGCGATGGGCCCAAGGTCTGCGGGCAGGACTGGGGAAAAGCAAAGCCGTTCTCCTTCTCCCCTTCAGCAGCCGCCACTGACCTGCAACATTCGTCTCCGCCGCCTCTCCCTCTTCTATCGGCGCCGCGCTGGCCCAGGCAGCCAGCGAACACAGGAGGAGACACCAGGACCAACACGCCGCCATGCCGGCTCAGGAGCGCCTTCTACTTCCGCCCAGTTGCCAGCGGAAAAGGAAAGCCTCTTTCCACGGCTCTCCGAGCGCCCGTTTCCGGCTGGGGTTCCTCCCCACCCCCCGACGCTTTTCTCGCGAGAGCTGAACTTCTCGGGAAGGCGTGAAAATCTGCTGATGGGCGTGGCTTACAACTCCAGGGAGGAGGGGTTGGAGGCTGCCGCTGGGAGGCAAGCGCCTGCTTTAAACTCATTTGTGTGAATATGCACCACCGGCTTTAGGGCGCTTCGCAGTTTTTTTTCTCTTCTAATTGAGGGTTGATGTGGACCACTCTTAGCAAAAACTTGGCATTTTTCAGGCGCGTGGATCAGGATTCCCCATCCACGCATCTGAAAACTCTCAACTTTCAGAAACACTGATGTAGATTAAACCCTCACCACTCCATGTCTGAATTGCAAACCGGACAAACTGGAAAGCTTGAAGGTAGTAGCGTCTTACTGCATTGCAGAGCGAAAGACCTGGTTGCTGGATTGATGGCAGATTCCACCTCCCACCCTTGTTCTCTGCTCTCTGCTGTCCATCTTGCTTTATCAGTAATCATATAATTGCATTTCTCGCTGTGTTCTTTTTCATAGTTTATTGCTCTTTTATCTTCCGTTCACATTCTTTTCATTTCTTCCTTTTTATTGTTCAAAGCCGCCTAGAGTAGCTCTACGGTGATACAGGAGCAAATAAATTTAAGAAATAATAATAAGAGATTGAAAGTAAACTAGGGAAAACGTAGATTATGCCAGAAAAGTGCTGAAGCGGGACAAATACAGGCTGACTTTGAACACTTGGTTAACTACAATGGAGTTTGTTCTGTTTTAATTTAAGATTGTGGGAACTCAGGTGCTGATGAAACACAGCATGGTTGTGTTTCATCACAACCATGCTGTGTTTCATTGTGGAATCCAGTGTGGGAACTCAGCTTTGGCATTAGATGTGTCAACTAAGCCTTGAGTCAGTAACTTTCTCAGTCCTAGAGAGAAGGCAATAGCATACCTACTTCCAAAATCATGCCAAAAGATCTAAAGAGGACTTTGTCCAAGCAACTACCAGAAACCACTAACTTGAAGGTGCCAGGCAAAACTCCTTGTGCAAAACTCCCTGTGTTAAAAGAATGGTGATGCAGCACCACCTAGTGGTCTGTATGTTTTGTTCTCAGCTATTATGAAATAGTTGCAAAGGGGATACTGGTATATTTTATTTAATCACAGGCTACTTGACAGCACATTGCAAGTTCT
The DNA here is from genome assembly GCA_030761175.1 of Masticophis lateralis. Lineage (NCBI taxonomy): Eukaryota > Metazoa > Chordata > Lepidosauria > Squamata > Colubridae > Masticophis > Masticophis lateralis. The sequence continues at coordinate 3,130,746 of JAUDYJ010000008.1, read as the reverse complement.
TATTTATTAATAGGGTTCTCCAACTGGTGCAGTACTCAAAAGATAAAAGTCTAGCTATTGTATTCTCAGCACAATCCTAAGAAGACCAAATGGGACTGGTTTTTTTTTTACTACACTTGTGTCTCACAATGGATTTCGCAATGGAGTGTCAATAAAGAATTGATAGCATCCTTGAAAGATAAAACCAAATACAATATAGTTTTTCCAGCCTTCCACAATGTAGTGAGTAGCATTGTTCTATTCTTCCCGCATTTTAATTATAGATTCTTAAAACAATTGGATTGTTCTGCTGATTATAGGTGGAGTTTTTGTTATTGAGTAGATGATAGTCATTTTAGGTGGACAGCTACAGAAAATTCTGCAATTCAACACAAAGCAAATATTTTCTCAATGAATCATTTTAAGGCTATCAATGTAACATTGGTTTAACTCTTAGTATTTTTAGACATTAGAAAACCACTGGAAGCTTTTCTCATATTTAGGAACTCTGACAGATTTAAAAGAAAGGAGGGAAAGATTATCATTGTATCTGCTTCTAAAGCTCAGGAAAGTGCAGATATTTCATTCATAACTCCAAGGCGGGAAGCTGTGGTTTTATGAATTTGTATAGCCACTCTGCAAATGCTCTGAAATTCCAGGGATTATTAGGCCAGTTTCAGGAAAGCTGCAATTTGGATAATTAGAAACTTTTCTAGTTGTTTCCTTCTGCACAAGACAGTAGCCTGAATGGGAATATTCCAACAACACAGTCAGCTTGCCTTATCTTTGAGTTGGTATACTTTTTAAGGTTTTCCAGAAGTGCTGTCAAAATGCTGTTTCCGAAGACAATACATTTCTTTGGGATCAGGAGATTTTGTATGTATATATAGAGGGAAACTGTTTTTCTTATGGAATTCAAAAGCAGGGAGTTCTCATTTATTTAATGTAGCTGAATATATTCGTACAGAAAAAATAAGGGTTCAAATATCCTTTTCTTGCGTTAACTGCTGAATAAGCTTCATAAACAATTGGGCTAGTAGAGGTGAATCATTACTGTAGGAAAGGAATTGCTTGGTCAGATTTGTTTATTATTTATATTAATAAACAATTTATTGTTAACAATATTAATAATTAATAAATTATATTATTATTATTGAATTCCCCAGAGACTTCTGTGATTTACAGATGTGACGTTGAGCTTAAATGTATTCCGCTTCTGTGCATGATGGTGCCACTGGAATCGTTTTTGATTAGGCAGCCTTAAAATCAAATGAATTATTATTAATAATTAATATTAGGATGTGATTTAGGGCAGCTAGCCATTGTGACTTATTTAAAAATGGTTTAAAACATTGGCTTAACACAGTACAGTGTTTTCCAACCTTGGGAACGTTAATGAATGTTGTCTTCAACTCTCAGAATTGCCCCTCCCCAGAGCTGGCTGGGGAATTCTGGGAGTGGAACTTCACACTTCTTAAAGTGCCTAAGGTTGGGAAATACTGGCTTAACACAAGAGCTGGATTTAACTACGGGTACTCAGGTTGCTAAGCCATAAAGCATGATTTATGAAACATTGTGATTAAGCTGCTAAGCTAAAAGCAAACAACCCACACACTGGTTTAGGGCAATCTAAGGGCCAGCCATAGACTTGCTGCAAACCTATGAATTTCTTACCTGAGAATAAGTTTCACTGAACAAGGTGAGAACTATTCTGATTACACTATATACCTTGATATGTCACTATTTTGAATTGCCGAACAGGAAAGCATGTTCCAGTAAGGCTTTAAATAGTTTTTTCCTGACCTAGGTGATTTTTGAAAGAAGGCATCTTTAGGATCTGATCCTGCAAAAAGTGATAGACTGAGGGGGGGAGAGGACCAACCGTGGCAATCGTAACACTTGTGAACTTCAGTTCCCAGAAATCCCCAGCCAGTCATGTTGAAGTGGAATTGAAGTCCACAAGTCTTTAAATCAAGTTGCCCAGGTTAGATACTTCTGGATTACAAGATAGCATTTAAATAAGTATGCTAAGTAAGGCTGGTTCATTCTTCACACAATATTCTACTCTTGTGAAGTTGGCTATAGTCCATTTCAGAATTTTTAGCCAATTTATTTAAATAGAGATTAGCATGGTACACAAACATATCTAAACTTCAAAAAAAGTAACTGCCAAGGAATATCACTCAAGGCCATTTCTGTACCAGGTGGAGCCACAAATCAGCCAAATGTTTTAGCTGAGTGTCTTTGTAATTAACTTAAGATTCAATGTATCATGCAAATGAAGGAAATTAAGTAAATGAAGTAAAACATTGTTACATTAACAATGATTGATCATATTTGTAAACACAATGTTTCAGTGCTATTTTATTGGCTGACAATCTGGCAATAATGCACGGGAGGGTCCCTTTTAAAAAAAAAAGAGAAAAAAGCTGCTTTGGAACATAAAATGATATTTATATATATTTCTTGATAGTTCCAAAATCAAAAGAAATAAGAGTGACACACATATATATCTAGAAATGTTAGTAATATAAAAATATGTTTTAACATTTAAACTACAAGAACTCTGCTCTGTTAGTAAACGGGGTCAGAATTTTTAAAAACCTCCTTAACAGTTTGCAGCTTGGCTTTCAAATGAGAAACAAAAATCTTGGTGCACTGACTTGCTGTTTATTTTTTTTCCAGTGATCAAGATTCTTATATAAACACACCACACTGGAATAGTCACATCAGCACACCAAAGCTGCCTGCCTAGTAAACAATGCTGGACTTGAAAATAATCCCACATCTAAATGATACAAAATGAGGCTCTGGGACACAAAAAAAAACAAAAAACAAATGCTGCAATGTGGTTTTCATGTCACCATCTAGTTAGACAGTTTTAATCTGTTGAGTAACAGAGCCCTGTGCCATGGATACATAATTAATGTTTATTGGAAAGCTCCAGGTTGAATGCACTGTGATTTTTCAGTATCAAAATAAGAGCTGCTGATCATATTCCCATATTTAACTTATGCAACAAAAGGAAAGTATGAATGGCAAGTTTTTCTTATGGAAGTGTTTATCTTAGTGTCTTCTGGCTTAATTCCATAATTCTTCAAGGAATAGAGTTCCTTGAGTGCTAGAATGACTAACTTCTTGGGCAGTCCTTCCTCCTCCCCATTCTTATGCTCCTGAAGCTGCATAATTGTGTCCAAAGGACCAGAATTAATTACCTCCTCCTGCTAAATCCATTCAATACAAGATCTTCAGCCCCCAAGTATTCTGGGAGGCAATATAGTGCAGGAAATCTAGGCAGAAGTTTCCATAACTTGGAAAAATTGGAAGGGAGATACATGAAGCATATTGTAAACAACTCAAATTAATTAGTTTTATATTTCAATTTTTTCAAAATGAAAGGGAGGAAGTATGTTGTGTATGTGTGCTCTTTCTAAAATATCGAATTTTGCCAGCTAGGATAAGATGTATAATTCTTGAACTGTCATTAGAGATGACTATAATACTACCAAACAAGTGTTATTCGGGATTGATAAAACTCTCTAGGTTGATGTTTCTCAACCTTGGGCACTCATGCTAACTGGAGAATTCTGCAAGTTGAAATCCACACATGTTCAAGTGGCCAGGATAGAGAAACACTGCTCTAAGCTATTTCCTTGTGTTGAGGCCAATTCCTACCAGTTCCTCCATCAACTCACTGATCCCTTTAATTCAATCCAGGCCCCAACATGCTGCAAACGGAACACAACCAGTGCATTGCTGAAATCGGCTGGCTGAGTTAAAAGATGAATCATATAACTTAGCCAATATCCTACAGATAAGAGAGCGGACGTTGACTCACCTGAACGTCCATTTTCAGGATGCTGCAACTCCAACCCATTGAATGGGTTGTTCTCGTTTCCCGGAAACTGAGTGCAGAATAAAACACTCTCGTCTGGCTGACCACGCCCACTCTGTGCTGTACATGTCAGTCTTTCTCCATGAAGTCGTAGGAAACCAACTGGAACTGTAACAAACAGAATAATAGAACCAAAAACAAGGACATCAGAAACAGGAAGCCCAAACAGGGTGGGCATGGATTGGAGTCGCAGCATCCTGAAAATAGACATTCAGGTGAGTCAATGTCCGTTTCCCAGCAAGCTGCTCCTCCAATCCATCAAATGGGATCTACCCAAGCTCATCATCCTGGGCGGGAGGCTGACTGTTCTCTGAGTCATGTCTGGTGGCCACTTGGTGTAAAACTCTTCGGCCAAACGAAGCCTCCGCCAAAGCAAAAGAATTAATTTTATAATGCCTTATGAACGAAGTTGCCGATGCCCACGTGGCAGCATGACAAATGTCTAAAATCGAGGCCTGGGTAGCCCTGGCTGCCGTTGTCGCTGCACTACGAGTTGAGTGCGCCTAAACCCTTCCAGGAAGTGGCTTTGCCTTGATGTCATATGCGGTTGAAATACAGGCTCTATCCATCGACCAACGGTAGTTGAAGACCCCTTTCTCCCCATCGAGGAAGGGTGAAAAGACACCAATAATGCCTCAGTCTGTCGAAAAGAAGCTGTTCTTCTAATATATCAGCGTAAAGTTCTCCTCACGTCTAGAGTGTGCCAACTCTTCTCTAGGATTCCTTGGATCCGGACAAATGTTCAGAAGAATGATCTCCTGAGCTTTATGGAACCAGGAGTTGATTTTAGGTGTGAAAGCAGGATCTAACTTCATCACTACCCTGTCGGAGTAGAATATGCACAAGTCTTTACGAACCAACAATGCTGACAACTCGGAAATCCTCCTCACAGATGTGATAGCGATCAAGAATGTGAGTTTGAATGTGAGGAACTTAATCAGAATAGAGCCCAGTGGTTCAAATGGAGAAGAGGTAAGTGCTTGGAGCACTAAAGGTAAGTCCCAAGAAAGGTATCTGTAGACTGCAGGAGGAAATTTATTAGTGGCCCCGTGTAAGAACTCCTTGATGCAGGGATTCTGTGACAGAGTACGATGCAGTTCACACGTAAGTACTGTGGCTAAAGCCGCAACCTGTTGTCGTAATGTAGAAGGTGCAAGTCCTTTGGACAATCCATCCATCAAAAACTCCAACACATCCAGAATGGTGGCAAACGTGGGATCCACGTGGTGAATTGCACACCAAGTGACAAATACTTTCCACGATGCTTGATAGATACGTGTCGTGGAGGGATGTCTTGACAATTGGATAACTTCAATCATGTCAGTTGACATCCTGTCCTTCCTCAGCAGGATCTTCTCAAATGCCAGATGGTGAATCGGAGCCACTGAGGCTCTGGGTGGACGATGACCCCCTGGCTGAGAGAGATCACGTGCTGAGGGATGTCCATGGAGGTGAAACCGACAGGCTCAACAAGTCCGCGTACCATGGTCCGCGCGGCCACAGAGGAGCCACGAGTAAAATCTCCGCTTGCTCTGCTATCAATTTGTTGATCACCTTTGCTATCAGCGGGATGGGAGGAAAGGCGTATAGTAGCCCCTGGGGCCATGAACATCAAAGGGCGTTGCAGCCTTCCACTTCTGCGCACTGGTAGCATGTGAAAAATCGGGGCAGGTGCGCATTCTGAGCCATGGCGAATAAGTCTACTAGAGGGCAGTCGAAATGACGGGTCATCTCTGAGAAAATATCTGGGTGTAGTCTCCACTCTGCAGGATCGATGCTTTCCCTGCTCAACCAATCTGCCCAAGTGTTTGACACGCCGGAAATGTGATCTGCTTTTATCGATGCTGTGTGGCGCTTGGCCCAGGCAAGAAGACTCTCAGCTTCTATCATCAGTTTCTTGGAGCGAGTGCCCCCCTCGCGATTTATGTGGGCTTTGGTGGTCATGTCCGTCCGAACTAAGACGTGGTGTCCCTCCAACAGCGGACAAAAGTGTCATAGTGCAAGACTAACAGCCCTTAATTCTAGGAAGTTGATGCTGTTGTTCCTCTCCAACAGTGATCAACAACCTTGGATTACTTGATCTGACAGGTGAGCACCTCATCCCACGAGGCTTGCGTCTGAGGTAAGCACCAGGCGAGTGACTTCCAGAAACACGCATCCCTTCCGGATCGCTGGGGAAGTCCACCAGTTTAGGGACAACCTCACCTGTGGTGGCAAGAGAACCCGAGACCGGGATGTGCTATGGTCCATCTTCTGGAAGGGCAGCAGAAACCATTGTAGAGGTCTCGTGTGTCTGCGTGCCCATGGAATGATAGCGATACAGGATATCATCTTCCCCAACAGTTGGGATAGTTGGAGAAGAGGCACCTTTCACTGGGTCTTTATCTGTTCCACCAGGGTCTTGATGCTGCTTATTCTGTCCAGGGAAAGGAACACCTGTCCTACATACGTATCGATCACCGCTCCCAAATGAAGCAGTCTCGTGGTTGGAATGAGATGACTCTTTTGTAGTTGATTGTGAATCCATGGGATTGAAATTCCTGGATCACTGCATCCATATCTGCTTTGGCCTGTTGTGGTGACGTTGACAGGACGAGTATATCGTCTAAATAATAGAGAAGATGTATAGGCCGAGCCCTTAGAGATGCTGCTATTACTGCCACCAATTTGGTGAAAGTTCTGGGGGCAGAGGAAAGTCTGAAGGGCATCGCACAGTACTGGTAGTGATGGTTGTTGTACTCGAACCTCAGGTACTTGCAATGTGCCAAGTGGATTGGGACATGTAAGTAGGCTTCCTGAAAGTCCACTGACTGTAATAGGTCGTTGCGTCTGATGCAAGGCAAAATCGTACCGAGCGACTGCATCTTGAACCTGCAATACAAGTTGTTTAGTTGTTTTAGTTTCGAGATGCCTCTGTGTCCCCCCGACGCTTTGGGCACTAGAAACAGAATGGAATAGAAACCGGTCTTCTCCTGGTCTTTGGGGACAGGTTCTATTGCCCTGATGGCCAGTAGATGAGTGATCTCGGTTTCCATCAATTGACGCTGATGAAGATTGTGAGGCACCAGACAGAATCTGAATTGATAGTTCAGCCTGGAGTTCATCAGAATTGAGGAATTCCGATGAACTCCAGGCACAGGCCATGACGTACTGTGCGCCGAATCCATGCCTCCGGGGTTGAGAGATCCCATTGGTGGTGAAATAGCTGGAGGCGACCACCAATGGTACCGGACATTTGAGAGTCATTTGCCTCTCCTGGCTAAGCGGAAGCCTTCACCTCGAAAAGGTTGTTTGGTACTTGTCTGGGGCCGTCCACGGTTTCAGAATGGTTGTCTTTTGGAGCCACGGTCCGTCCCGCAGGAAAAGTATCGTTGAGCATAGGACCCACTGGGTCCGGAGAAAGCCCGAAAGGGCTGTCGTTGGTTATAAGGGACAAATCTCCGCTCCGGCCTGCGATAAGTAGATGGTAGAATCTTCCGTTTCTCCTTGTCCTCCACCAACAGAGGGTTGGTAACCGAAGATGCCAAAGCGCGGGAAGCAAATTTGGCGGCGTTCAGAAAGGCATCCGCTGAATACTCTGTGGCTGCAATTATTTTGTTAATATCTTGATGAATGTGTGTCTCGTTAGTAGGGAGACGCTCTTGCAGCTGGCGGAGCCACATTAAAGATGCCCTATTGAAAAATGACTTTGCCGTCGCTGCCCTGATCGCCCAAGCGGCTGCTTGGAGCGCTTTGCGAAATCCCAATTCTGTCCTCCGCTCATAAGACTTTAGGCCATCTAAAACATCTGTCAAAACCATGGAGGATGATGACAAGTTTGCAACAGGGGCATCTACAGATGGTAATGCCAATATGTCCTCCAACTCCGCTGCCGCACAGTACAGTCGCTTGTCTAACCCACTCGGGGCAGTAGAGGACCCAGGTTGTCCGAATGCGCTTTGCACCACGTCGGCAAACAGCGGTGGGCAGGGTATAACGTCTCTGTCCGATTTAGACACCTGAAATAAGGCATCCTGCAGAGCCGGTAGCTGCTTAGCACTGTCAGCTGGATTAGTTATCAAGCCAAATTGTGTCGTGACCTTTGCCTTGTGTAAAAGGGATTTGAAGACAGATGGCTGAAAAAGACCAGCGAAGACTGGTTTCTCGGGTAGTAGGCCCTCATCCTCAGAGAATTCTAGTTCCTCGGGACCATCGTCAGCCTGATCTGAGTCCTCAGATGATGTGTAATCGTCTTGCTTCAAAACAGAAGGTTTAGGCCGACGAGAAGAGCAAGTATGATCCTGAAGAACAGATGTTGAAGGCTGCACAGTCCCAGAACTTTGTTGCAACCCGGCTGCTAGAATTTTCGCCAAGGCATCTGAGAGCATTGACTGCAAGTCCAGTTGAGCATGTTCTGCAGGACGAAGCCCCGCAGCCGTTGGTGTAAACGTAGCTTCAGGTGTACGCTTAGGTCGTGCAGATTGGTCAACCTGAGGCGCCAAGGACACATTGAGTAAGGATAATGAAACTCCTCTGGATGTTTCAAGATTGGACACGGCCCGAGAACGATGGCCAGCAGAACTCTCAGCTTCTGACTGTTGTAGAGAAGCATTGTCCCATGACATGAGATTATCTGTAGCCGCAGGTACCGATTGTGTACCTTTTGAAGCGCTTTGGCCTTTGGTTTTCTTGGCCTTCTCAAATTGTCTCTCGAGCGCCTTGTGGTGCTGCAGTTCAGCAGCTGTATGAGCCGATGAGTGAGCAGACTGGTCACTCTTGGCTGTTTTGGAGGATGCCCTGGCTTTGGAGCGCTTGTGGCCCGCCTGGTGTTGGTGCTGGGGTGGAGGAGGGTCAAATTCTTGTTCCAGGTCGGATGGCAATTCTAAGTCCGCCATACCTGCCCCCAGATGAATCACAGGTGGACTATCCACTGGGTATGCAGTCCCCAAGTAGACCAACTGTAGGCCTGGATCCACGCAGGGCAAAAGTCCACTGAAGAATTAGCCCAAATGTCACCTCAAAATGGCGGCTGCTCCCTTGTTAGCTGTCAAAATGGCAGCCGCAACTGGCAACGTCCAGAAATGGTCTCTAAATTCGCTGGGGGGGGTTCCTTCCCCACACCGTCAGGCCAGGTATGCTGATTTGTCACTGAGCTAGCACCTCAATGCTCTCAATATCCACCCCTCAGCCACTCGGTACCTGAACAGGCCTGCAGAGTGAGCCCAAGATGGCAGCCGCCAACCTCCAGTCACCCAAAATGGCCGCAACTCTATAAGGCCGATGGGCGGTTATCTGGGTCAAGCCCAATCCAGGCACTAAGGCTAGGCCTCAACGCCGCCTCAACGCTCTGCTTAACTGTCCCACAGCCTCGTACCGATGCGAGTCCTCCAGAGCAATTTCAAAATGGCCACCAACTTCAAGTCGCTCAAAATGGCGGGTGCAACTGTCAAAACGAGCTGGATCAAAGCCTTGGGCAGGCAGTGCTTCTCCGGCGATGTAAGGCTTGCCTGGACGTCAGAGTATGCCGGTTAGCATCGGCAGGAACTCTGGAGCCGCTTAAAAGGTTGGAGCTGGGGCGCTCGTGGCTGTATTAGCTCCCTAATCACCCAATGAGACGCCCACGGCTGAAAGAACACGGATCCACCCAGCTGGGTCGGAATCCGGCGTGCTGCTGTCTGATGATCCGATAGAGAGATAAAGCGAGGAGCGGAACGGCCTGGAACCCCAGACACGTTACTGCCCCTCAGCAGCTGTAACGATCCCTCGTAGCAGCTCCTTGTACTCACGAAAACCACTCAAATATTAAAATAAAATGAAGATAAAGTAAAAGAAAAGAAAAGAAAATAGAGTCAGCCAGCAATTTACAACTAGAGAGATGGCAAAAAACCTAAGTTTCCTCAGAAACTGAGTGAGAAAGACTGACGTGTACAGCACAAAGTGGGCATGGTCAGCCAGTGTTTTATTCTGCACTCAGTTTCCGGGAAACGAGGAGAACAACCCATTCGATGGATTGGAGGAGGAGCATGCTGGAAAATGACCTCCTCTATCACTGGCAAATTGCACAAGGTTAGCAAATGGATAAATAGAATGGGTGCATTGCAAAGAATTAAAAGGATAGATTTGTCAGGAGAAAAGTCAATCACTTCTATTGTTTCTTAAAACAGCCAAAGAAACACTATCCAAATGCATCTTAAATCAAGTGCCATCTACTGACTAGTCTAGATAATTATAGTATCCACAGAATCAGTTCATCTAGGGCAGGGGTGTCAAATTTACATTATGGTGGCATCACGTGATGCATCGGGACTTTTCTCCCCTTCACTAAGCCAGGTGTGGGCATGGCCAGCACATGACACCTCTGGCCCACAGGCTGGGAATTTGATAGCCCCGATCTAGGCAATGGTCTCATAATGCTTTGTTTTCAGCACCCCTTTACATTCTTAAAAGCCCCAAGAGCTTTGGTTTATACAGATTATATCTATCAATATTGACTGCAGTAAAAACTAAAACAGAGGAAATTTTAAAGTAATTACTTGACTTTGCAGGCCCCCTGAAAGGACCTCAAGGACCCCAGACCGTACTATGAAAAACCCTGATCTAGAGTATTTGGGCTGTCACACTACATCTCAGTTGGAAATCAAGAATGTGCAAATCTCATTCAACAAGTTACAGGGAAATTAAATGGGCCCTCCAGTTCCATTGATCCCCAATTTTGCTGTGGCAGTTCTAAGCCCATCCTTTGATTTAGCACCTCCCAGATGCATTGGGACAGCAGTGTATAGTCACATAGGCTGGGAATTCCAGTCACAACCCAACTCTGGACTGTATCAATTAGGCAAGATGCTTAAGAAAAATGCACACCTCGAAGCCTCAGGACAAACAAAAAAACTGTCTTTCTTTTGATGTGAACTAAATCTGGTTCCCAACTAAGACTTAAGTGACTGAAAGTAAAATTGTCTGGCAGGTAAATCAATAGGATGTCTCAAGGCTCTTTATTGAGCTAGGTGGTCACCCTTTCCAACTTAGCAAAGCACTGTGCAAGGAACTTTAAGATTCAGAAGTCAAGACATGAAGAGACCCCAGGGTTAACTCAGAGTCACATGTCCACCATGCCAACTTGGCACTTGCCCATGAAATCAGCCTGCCAAGCAATCCCATTCAGGGAATGACAATTAAGTCTTCACCTGATTAGAAAGCATCTAAGCACAAACATATCAACCATTTTGCTCCCCAGAGGATTAATTTGGTCAGAATAGAAGATCAAAAGGAAAACAATTAGCAAATTGAGGAGTTTAATGATGCTAATTAAAATGTATTAAGCATAGCTTCTGCCCCTGCACCAGCTGCTTGGGCAGGCAAGCCAAAGGCTGGGGGAATTTTTTCCTGTACTCCAAACATGTGGAGTTGGGAAAGAGGACATCTGGCGTTCTTCCCCGATGGTCTGTCACAAAAGGTGGGATCAAGAAAGCTTCCTTTGCCCAAACTTTGCAATGGGCTTCTGTTGGGAGTCCCTAATTATTTCTTGCTCAGCAAGATCCCTTGGGTCTTCATTAGGCATTTCAGTTAGTAAGAGGGGGAAAAGAAATCTGATTTGAAGAGACACACAGGAGAGGAAGGCATGGGAGAATGCTTCTCCTGCATTGACCATGATTAGTTATGCAAGCAAAGATGGCAGACGCAACTCTCGGTTTCAAAAGAGACATAAACCTATGAACAGGGACCCAGATGCTATCTGTACTCGGGAGATTTTATAACAAGCTCTCTGAAAAGAAGAAAAAAAAAAGATCTACTCAACTCAGGCTTTTAATGAGATGGCCAGTGGATCCCCAAAGAAAAGCAATCATACATTTAGAACTTGAGTACCTACATTGTTACAGACTGAAAGAAAAAGCAGAACAGAACAGTAATACACAAAGAGTGAAAGAAGAGAACAAGAAAGGGCCATGCAGACCTGTGCATTTTGCTGGCCAAATTCAAGCAGTTGATTCCTGAGGGCTGCAAATGGAGCAAGGGGAGGTAACTTGAGATCCTCCATTCACTTCAGTTATGCTTGCGCAGCTGTTGAAGAGAAAGGAGAGACTGACCCTCTCAGTTTATTGTTATTTTTTTAAGAGTCCATTCTCTTGCCAGGCTGTCTTACAGCCAATGCCCATCCTTTATTGCCTCTCTTGCTGGCATGAATGCTGAGGGATACTGATGAAGGAAAAACAAAAACTAGACATGGATTTCGTTTAGCCATTGTTTATTAACAAAGACCCAACTGAATGGTATCAGAAGTTATCATAATCCAAAATTCAATTCACAAAGGACATGCCCATGGATGTAAACACCATTGGGTAGGATATTTACCAGGAGTAAGTATGGTGGGAAGGGCATAGAGTAATATTCATATCCATCAATATTTCACAGATTAATTACAATCTATGTATTACAATCATACTGATAATTTCCTACTTATCAAAATAGAATTGTATAGCTAAACAGGAGTGATGGATGTCATATTCCACACTTCTGAAAGATCACGTCAATGAAGACTTGTAAAGCCACCAAGTTGAGTTTGCTGTTTATCCATTGGTAGGAAAGAATTCTGGAATTCCAGACATACAAACACTCCATGGGAGAGGACAGTTACATTTTAAGACTGAAATCCAAGATTCTCTGCACAAAATGGAACACTCAAATGCTAACCATACATCCAGAAAAGTCTAGCTAAAAGCTAAAGCTAGCGAAGAAACCATTCCAGAACATCAATTTCCAAAAGGCTGAAAACAGCATAAGCTAGTACCAGAGAAATGCAGAGGTCCAACCTGATTATCAATAAAATGTAGACATTTAATGCTACGTGAAGCAGAGGAACACATGGCATCTTACCTTTTTATCTGCTAGAGCTTACAGTATACTCCACTCCAATGCATCAAGACTAACAGCAGGTTGTATGGACAGAAAGCAAGGGGTATAGCAGACAAAGTCAGCCCTCATAAGAACTTTCTCCCATACATGTAGTAAAAATAAAATAAACCAATTTAAATAACTAAATGCATACTGTATATTAATGATAGCCCAATACCCAACCATAGGCTAGCCCTGAATGTACACATGGAAAATTTAAATATTTCAAGAAAAAATGGTATATGCAACTCCTAAGGGTTTTTTGGGTGGGTGGGTGGGAGGTCTTGTAAATTCTTTCTCCAGTGCTGCTCTTAAGACAGGACAAGCTCATCATGTATTTGGTCTGGTTAGAACTACACTTCCTGAAGAGTGACAAGAGAGTTCTACATCAAGTCCCACCATCACACACACAAATTATTGCTGGGTTTTGCTCAATCTCACTAGAGATATCTGGCTAAGAAACAAGAGCAGAAGAAATGAAGGGCTGTGAATGAAGTGGCAAAGTCCAAAATAGCAAGTCATTAATGAAAATTTAAGGTTTAGCTATACTTTGAATCTTAGAAATGACAGAAAAATGATGCTGGGTAGATTTTGTTGTTAATCTGGAAACTGAATTCAAGTCCATGAGAGTTTTCAATTCAATTTAAGCTTCATCTTAGGACACACACACACACACACATACTCCTTTCCTGTTCAGCAATAGGGATATTGTCCTGTTTGTTGACAAGTGTTTTAGCCCCAATAAACAGCTAAATGTTTATGTGGATATGAAAGAATGAAATACTAAATTATGTAGAATGTTTATATATAGTCCTGAAAAGGAAATATAAGGAAGCAGTTTTTTACTGTCTCCAACTTCACTAAGTTATCAACCAGAAGCTGGTCTTGCCATTAACATTGCAGACCAAACTTGTTTACTTTGAAAGTAAAATGTAGTTCCTTAGTCCTACCTGTGTCTTTTTATAGGTATCAAGTCAAGGGACCACTCAACAGCCAGTAGGCTCCATATTTAGAACTAATGCTTAAGTTCTCTACAAGTTTTTCCCTTCATAAAAAGGAAAAAAAAAGTCATATTCCATGATCACAATACACTTATTGGACTAATCCTAAATGTATAGATTAGTGGGCAAATTTTGATGCAATCAGAATTAGATTACAGTAATGCACTCAAGACCTGTGTGGCAGAAGTGGTAGGGTAGTGTCCATGGCATGCAAGTGGGCAGCTATAAAAAACGTGGCTATAGGGTCTCTGTAGCAGATCATTCAACAGTGAGGCAAGATAAACGCAATCCTTGTGTTTATCTGATTCCTTTTATTATACCGTTAGGAAAACAATGGAAGGGTAAGATTTCAAGACTGGGTGAAACTACATCCGATTATAACTCAGTATAGGCCACTTACATTTGCAGCAGTAACTAATTTAGCTTTACTTTTAGTTGTGCCAAGGATAGAAGATGCCCATATTTGCAGTGGTATTGATGGGGCGGTTATTTTCCAAATTCCCATCCTACGAAAACATGCCAAACAAGCAGCAACTCTACTACTGACTTCAGGGCAACTACCAAAGCCGTTCCACTATCATTGATTATTGCAATAGGATCGTGCTTTATACGGCCTCTATAATGGCTGGACGATTCCAGATGAGGTCCTAACTTGGTTAATGAGTATCTTGCCATCAAGAAGCATCATCTTGTTAGATAGGAGAGAAGAGTGAAATGCAAGGATTGTGTTGGTGTTTTTTACATGAGAAAGCAAAGAGATCCTGAATCAATAAAGTGGCTTCATGCCATGCTATCTGCTACAGGTAGTCCTCGACTTACAACCACTATTGAGTCCAAAATTTATGTTGATAAGCAAGATGTTTAAGTGAGTTTTGCCCCATTTTACGACCTGTCTTCCCAGTTATTAAGTGAAACATTGCCATTCTAGTTAGTAACAGGGTTCAGTGAATCTGGGTTCCCCATTGTCTTTGTCAGATGGTCGCAAAAGGTGATCACATGACCCTGTATATAAGTCAGTTGCCAATTGTCTGAATTTTGATCACATAACCATGGGATACTGCAACGGTCGTAAGTATGAAAAATGGTCATAAATCACTTTTGCAGTGATCTTCTAACTTTAAACAGTCACTAAATGAACAGTTGTAAGTCGAGGACTACCTGTACTTCATTGGAAGCAAACATGGCCCTAGACAGAAACCCTCAAACTAAGATGCCAGTTGTATTTTGACTGTCTCCCCCACCCCAACCCATTGTAGTAAAGTGACTTTGCCATTTTTTTTTCCTCCTGAAGCAGCACCCTAACAGATGTTCTTTCCTGTATGGGAAAATGCAGTGTAAAACAAAGAAATATTCTCCTGCTAAAGCTCAACATCTGTTTGAAGCTGTCTGGCCTAGGGTCAGACTTTAATTATTCTGACAGGTTGCTTCATGCCCTTAATTTTCCATGAAATCCGATTCAAGAGGCTGCTTGTCTGCAGGCAGCTCTTGGGATTCTCCAAGCAAGGTTGCACATGACCCAGGTGCTTTTTGCCAAATATGCAATGTTTTTGGAGATGTTTCTTGAAATCAATTTTTGCTTTTTAGAAAAAAGGAGCCATTGTTGAACTGCTAACATCAAGAAGCCTAGCATCCTGTTTTCAGTGGAAATACATTTTTAAAAAAGATGCAGCCAATATTTTTTTTAAAGGAGATACTATTTCCATCAAGATTTTGGTATTTTATTTCTCCCCAGGACACAGGGAGAACTTGGTTTTGTGTAATTTTATTTGAGACTTGCCTTGCTGTTACTGACTCTTTCACTGGATATTAAAATTACTGATCTACTGGGGACAGTCAGCTTTTTGTTTTTTTCCTGTAAATATGTGTCTGATATAATAAATTCCAAGCCAAGCATGCAAGTGTGCTTCCCTTTCCAGACTTTAACTGAACCATCAGTAAATGCTACTCTTTCTTAACATTTTAAATCTGGGCCTCTCTGATTTCCATTGGATTTGGTTTTAAAAGCATGAAGAAATCCCAGGAATACAGAGAGTTGCACCTTATAGCCCCATTAACCTTGCATATCCATGTTTTAATTCAAGTCACTAAGTTGCATGCATGAAACAAGAGTATGCAACATTTCAACACAGGGTCCTTCCAAACCAAGGATTTCCAATCTTGGCAACTTTAAAACCTGTGGACTTCAACTCATACAATTCTCCAGCCAGTCATGGGAATTCTGGGAGTTGGAAGTCCACAGGTTAAAGTTGACAAGATTGGATACCCCTGATCCAAAGCATTAAGCTACCTTCTTAGTGTAAAAGTGGTATAGCCAATCCACTTTACGTAGTGTTAGTCTGTGCACCAGCATGCAATATGCCAGAAACTGGTCCGTGTAAACAAGCAAAACCCCATTTGTGGGATGCAGAGAGCACATGAAATCATGTCCCCTCAGGTCTGTGGAAAAGCCTCTTTCCATGGAACCAGTCCCTGGTGCCCAAAAGGTTGGGGGCCACTGTTCTAGACATTAGCACAAATACATTGCTAACCATATACCCAAGCCCATTTTCGTGTGTGTGTACACAGGCTAGAGAGAGATCACCTTAAATTCAATGTCCTTTTGAATGAATGTCTCTGAAATATTTAGATCGGGGTAAGAACAGGCAGTAAATATCCTTCCCACCTCACCTATTTATTTATTTATTTTTAATTTATTATTTGGACTTTTATGCCGCCCTATCTCTGAAAGGACTCAGGGGGGCTCACAACAATAAAACACACAAGGTTCAATTTTTTTGTAAAAATACCCAATAAAACTATAAAAACCATTAAAATCCCCTCTAAAATCCCTTCAGTCTAAGCCGGCCAGGTGAAATAGCCATGTTTTAAGGCCACGGCGGAAAAAGCGAAGGTCAGGGGCCACCCGGAGCCCCAAGAAGAGCTGATTCCACAGGATAGGTGCACCCACAGAGAAGGCCCGCTCCCTAGGGATCGCCAGCCGACATTGTCTGGCTAATGGCACCCCAAGGAGGCCCTTGGTGTGTGGGAACGCACCAGGTTATGGGGAGCTGTCACTGGCCGCAGATGGTCAGCCAAATACCCCGGGTGTAAGCCAAGTAGGGCTTTATAGGTGATTACCAGCACCTTGAATCTCACCTGGAGGGCAACTGGTAGCCAATATAAGTCCCGCAGGAGGGGTGTAACATGAGAGTGTCGGGACACTCCCATCACTACCCGCGTGGCAGCGTCCTGCACCAGTTGAAGCCTCTGAGTGGTCTTCAGGGGCAGCCCCATGTAGAGAGCATTGCAGTAGTCGATCCGGGAGGTGACGAGCGCATGAGGGGCGCAACTGGTGCACCAGACAAATCTGGGCAAATGCCCCCGTCACGGTCGTAATGATCTTCCAGAGTCAGCCATGAATCCAGGATGCCCAAATTGCGCGCCCTATCGACAGGGGGCAACACCTCCCCCACTATAACCAGCAGTGGAATATTCCCTTGGAACCAAGATGCCGGTATCCACAGCCACTCTGATTTGGCAGGGTTGAGCTGAAGCCTGTTCCTCCCAATCCAGAGCCGCACCGCTTCCAGGCACCAGGACATCATGTCGAAGGCATCACTGGGTTGATTCGGGGTGGATATAAAAAGTTGGGTATCATCAGCATACTGATGATACCCCACCCCCCAAACCACGGATGATCTTCCCCAGCGGCTTCATATAGATGTTGAACAGAAGGGGAGGGAGGACTGACCCGAGGTGAGGGACCCCCCACAGGTGAGGAGCCTCAGGGCAGACCTCTGCCCACCGCCAACACTGCTTGCAAACGCCTGGAGAGGTAGGAGAACCACCGTAGAACAGTGCCTCCCACTCCCAACCTCTCAAGGCATCGCAGTAGGATACCATGATTGATGATATCAAAAGCCGCCGAGAGATCTAATAAGACCAGGACAGAGGGATATCCCCTGTCCTGAGCCTTCTAGAGATCATCCACCAGTGCGACCAATGCTGTCTCCGTCCTGTACCTGGGCCTGAAACCCGACTGCTCAACAATCCCATGCTCTCAACAATCTTCACAATAAAGCGAAGGTTGGAGACAGGACGAAAGTTATTCAAAATAGCTGGATCCAAGGCAGGTTTCTTGAGGAGGGGTCTCACCACCGCCTCCTTCAAGGCGGCCGGGAAACTCCCCTCACCCAAGGAGGCAGTAATCACTGCCTGGATCCAGCCACGCGTAACCTCCTGGGCCGAATAAACGAGCCAGGAGGGACACAGGTCCAACAAACACATAGTGGTACTCAGCTTCCCCATGATCCTGTCCACTTCCTCAGGAGTAACAGGATCGAACTTATCCCAAATCACCAGTCCCGCCACCACCTCCCCAACTGACCCTGCCCAGTCGGAGTCCAGCCCATCCCGAATCCGAGCGATCTTGTCCCGCAGATGTTGACAATATTCCTCGGCCCGTCCCTGCATAGGGTCATCTCCTGCTCCAATTCAAAAGGGAGCGGGACATCCTAAACAGGGTGGCAGGCAATTATCTGCGGACGCAATGAGGATGTAGAAGTGAACACGCTCCGCCGCTTCCATCGCCACCAGATAAGATCGAGTGAAGGATCTCAACTGTGTTCGGTCAGACTCGGAATGGCTGGATCTCCAACAGCTCTCCAGGCCTCTCCTCCGACGCTTCATCTCCCAGAGCTCCTCAGTAAACCAAGGGGCCAACCGGGATCTGCGTTGGGTCAGAGGCTGCAAAGGCACGACCCGGTCAAGAGCCCCAGCAGCCGCCTTTTCCCAGTGTCTTGACTGGGGCGTGGGAAAGAGAGAGAGGTATAGTCCCAAGCTCTGTCTGGAACCACTCAGGGTCCATCAGGTGCCTAGTTCCGACCATCTGGTTCCACCTCCCAGCGGTGGGGGGCGGCATAATGGAAGCCCAGCCTAAGGAGATAGTGATCGGTCCGTGACAGGAGGTAAATAGCTGGCATACCCCCAACATAAATATGTTATTCAAAATAGATAGTAATTACAAACAAATTGGAAAATGAAGCTTAATTATATAGTATGAAATTGTTATGATGGTTTTAAAACTTTTTTATAGACTTTGGAGCCCGTTTAGGGAAAAATCCCAGCTCTCCCAATGAAGTGGCAAAACTCTTTTACTATAATAGAAAATTGATTGCATCAGAGTAAACATTTTGTGGTCGTGGCTGTTTTGCCATTAGTTTCTCACAAAACCTGCGGTTCCACAAAACAATTTGAAAAAACTTGCTCTAACCTTTACTACCCAAAGCAAGGTGAAATGCCTACTGTGCAATGATTGGTGCTTTGTTAAATTTTGGGAAAGAGCTCAGTTTTTATTTATGGAATCATGTTCAATGTCACAACTTGAGATTACCATTTCTCTTCTGGTGCTTCCCCCCCGAACAGGTGGAAATTCTTGATCAATCTTGTTTGGGGTCAGTAGAGTTGGTCATGATTAATGCTTAGAAGGAAAATCTCAAGGGAATATCCGAAGTATAATAAGTTAGGCAGAGAAGTAAAAAAAAAAAATCCAAGAAAGCAATGGCTATCTTTTTTGCAGCCAACAAAATTATAAACTGGATGCATCGTTGCAATTTGAATTGAACCTGGGGGAGACCCTGAGGAAGAGATTTCTAGTTACAATAACAACAAAGAATGTCTTTGTGCATCAGCATGTACAAATTATTTCTTTATATATACTTCATAATGTCTATTAGGGAAGGAATCATTTATGGTCCAGTTCTGGGAATTAATGGGGCCAAAATTAAGGTAGACAGAACCAACCGGCTAGGCAATCTTAAAATAAAGGCATCAGTTGCGAACACTTTTCCTCTTCATCCATACTCATGAAGGGAAAAGGAGGGGCAGAGTGCAAGATGTATTAAATGTAAATTCTTCATTGAATACTCTCACACAGCAAGTTAGGATGCAGATTTATTTTCCTTTTTAAAAATAACATGGAATTTCCCAAAGCCTATTCCCCTACTGTCTGCAACAGAAAATAATTCTGTAAGGAAATAGGATGGATTGTCCTACCATTTTCCCGGACAGTCACTCCAGATTACAAGAAATGTATTTGGCCTCCCCGAGGCTTGGCAGTTCTGAATATGACAGTGAGGTACTATATTTCTGTGGTACTGTGTCTTCTGGTACATATTGCAAGTCTCTTAGAAAAAGAATGGAACAGCGGGATGAGGGGAGAAGTCATATAAAACATTGTCTTGCCAAGGGAATGGGAGATAGCAAAAGTTAGCGAGATATCAAAACATGCAAACACCATTGAGAGATGATCCATCTGTACAAGTCTACATGCCTGAGGCACTGATAGAAACACAGGACTTGGCTTGTGTTCTTTGTTTTTCATTCTTTTCAGGGTTTTGTTAAAAAGTATTTTTTTTTTCTCGTGGTGGTGGGTTTTTAAAAAATAATAATAAAAAATGGTCTTTAGACAGACTACTGAAAACAACTCTGAGAGTAGAGCACTTTCTTCCTCAAGAGTCACCTTACAGAAGAGTTCAGAAAGGGTCAAATATTGACCAATAAATGGCTTTGTCTGCTTCGTAATCTCAACTGGGGGCTTTTAACAGGGAGACGGGTGTTGGGGAAGCTTCCTCATTCGGCTGGTTTGGTTACCAAGGAGAGCGGCTGGGCCTGCAACATAGCCAGGGCAGCCTGGGAAGACGAAATGGCTGCAAAAGTCGGAGGCGTAGTCAGAAGAGCCGTGGGGGGCATGGAGGTAAAGGGCAGAGCTCTGGAGAGGAGAGGAGACTGGCTGGTGAGGCTTGAGGAAGAGGAAGCAGCCTTGCTGGGCAGGAAAGTCGCCGAGTGCAGAGACAGCTGAGCCCTGGCTTCAGGTTTGGTGGTCAAGGAGAGGGGCTGTGCTTGCTCAGAGTGGGTGGCAGCGGGCGCTGCAGGTGATGCCAAGGCAGTGGAGGGGGTGGCTGGAGAATCTAACATGCTGCCATGAGAGGACGCAGGGCTGTCACAGGACTTGTCAGTTGACAGGTATGGCATGCAGGGCTTCTTGCTCTTCGAAGCCATTGGATCTGTTAATAACAAAGAGGGCAAAGGTGTATTGATTCCTTTGTTGTCTCCTAGTTTTCACCACACTTGAAATTATCCTAATCTATTTTAATTTCATAAAAGCTGGTTAGGCTAAAAAGAGAGTGGTTAAAGACCGAGCCGTAAACTATGCAGTTCCAAATTTACCATCCTAATGTAAATGGCAGATGACATTTTCAGCCAAATAGGGAAAGGGCTGAAATGATTAAAAGCAGATTGTTTCCTTGGTTGAAAAATGTATTTATTCTGAAAGCAGCCATTCCCAGTCAGCATTGTAGTTAGGGCCATACCAAAGCCACAGCACCAGAAGTATTATTCTCATAATGCCGACTGTCCAGAAGCCAGTTTACATTCTCTTTGAATTTTGTTTTTAGGAACCAACAACTTGGGAGTTATATTCTCCCCCCTCCCCATCCCCAATCTATCCCATCAACATCTGTTCTTTTTTTAATCCTTGATGCCATTTTGAAATTCGTACCCAAATTAGGATTTAGGAAATTAGGTTTCTTGATACATTAACACATCACCCAATTAGGAGACACTGTAAGACATGACAAACAATAGCAATTTTGATCTCGCCCACGTCCTCTCATTTGGGGGATGGATCAAGTGCAACAGTGCTGTTACACTTGATCAGGACCAGACTGATGGATTAGAACCAGATTGACCAAGTGGCAATGATACATACTTCCTGTTTCCTGGATGTGTTGCTGTGTTTGTTTCTCTCTTTTTCTTTTCTTTTTCTTACCCTGAAAAGGATAAATTTACCGAAAGTCAGAATCACATTGTAGACTTATCTAAAAACTTATGAAGCTTAAGGAGATAAATGCCATGGAAAACAATTTTATTTGAATAAGTCACTGTACTGGACAACAGCATGTGCTTTTTTTGTCAGTAATGATTTATGGTGAAGAAGACTGCCATAATAAAAAGATGTTCAATTAAATACATATTGCAGAAAGACTATCTAAAAACAGAAACATTTGCTTTCATAAACTCATTTTAAAACCAACTATATAGCTGTTTATAATTATTCACTGAGCAGAAATACATTTTTTGTAAATTAAATTCTCAAGATTAAAAACAGTCTCAAAAGACATGTGTATGAAGTGTCAAGAAACAAAAAATGGCAACTCTGGCTGCAAATATTTAGGGAAAAGAAAACAAAAGCACAGAAAATTGGGGGTTCATAATGAGATGCTCTGAAAAGGTATTATTTGGTGATTCTATTATGAGAATTTTATTCTTTATTGACTTTACTGCAGATATGGTGACTATCAAAAATTTCCAGTAAGCAACAAATAAAGGCAAATGTTGATAGAGCAAACAAAAATGTTTCCCAAAAGAGATTAACTGATTCTTCATCACTGTTATACATATTTACATCTTAGTTTGTCCATTCCTAATAAGGGATTATTAGCATTTGTTCTGAAAAACTGAGTTTTGCACACTATAACCTTATGATTAATTTTAATCAATTTCTACTAGATCCTTCTTCAATCCCCCTTAAACCATTTTAGAAATGCATGGGCAAATATTCATTGAATATTCAGAAGTCAACTGCAGCTAACTGAGTCTCTCGCTATTCCCTGCTGGAATTGATTACCTATTTTTTAATTTAATTTTAACATTATTATTTCTTTGTGTTTTCTTCACGTACTTCTGGGTGTTTATATAGAAGATGACCAATCTGAGCCCGAGGGAGGGGTCAAACGCGTTGTAAGTCACGGGTCTCTGCGTACCCACAAGAGATCTAATTTCAGTCCACACTGAATGTTTTCTTAATTCCTGCTTTTTCCCTTGACTGTTAATAGCTCAGATTTTTGTAGAGGGCTTAAGCTTGCAATAAATTTGAACTGAACAAATTCAACTAATTCGAACTGCCTGAATCTCCTGATTTCCCCAGCGCTTGACAGTTTACAACTCAACTTTGAAGACAATTCTGAAAAATGAGCCATAAATGAAAAAAAATATTTAATTGTCTATAGTACAGTGGATTGTGAATCTATAGATGCAGAATTCAGATCCCAGAATCTGAATGATGATGATGATGATTATTAGAAGTACCATTATTGAAGCACACATATCTGCAATTATGACTTACATAGTTATCTCGGGCAGACCAAGTGGGGTACAGTTGAGAATGAAGCTGTCGTTCCTTTCGTGCTAACTCATAGTATTTGGCTTGCTCTTCACGGGACAACGAATGCCACTGAAGCACAGAAAAATATATTGTAGTCTGAATATGGAATAAAGCTTTAAATTATGGTTTAAAATTATGGTACTCTAAATGCTGATTGATTTTATCATTCCACTTCCAACATCATACTGAGAAAATAACTGAAGGCACATACATATTTGTAGCAACTTAAACCTACAAACAAACCTTTAACAGCTTAATTCAAGTCAATGTTAAGAAAGTTTAAATTTCTTTTGCTCTTTCCTGATCAACCCCTTCCAATCTAAGAGGATTGGAAAATTACAACACTGCAGTAACAGGCAACACTAGGCAGAATTACGCAGCCCAGATGTATACAAGAATCACCTATATGCAACTTGCCAAATCTTGCTAGGCCAGCACATCTTTTTTACCAAAATAAAAACTATTCTGGTTCTATATGCAATGGAAAAAAGTTGTTCAGTCTTACGATACAGACTCTCTATTATCCATTTCTTTCTCATGATCCAGCTCTTTTCTATCCCACTTTACAACCTTGACTCTTGCTCTTATGCATTCTTACCCCATCCACAGTATTCTGGCTCTGGAGTTTGATGTTGCTTCAGAATAGACATGTGCCAGAGTTTCTGCCATTTTCTTTTGTTTTTCCTGTTCCTCTAAATGCTTCAGGTCCTTTTTCTCAGCCAACATTCTCTACATCAATGGTCCCCAACCTTTCTGGCACCAGGGACCAGTTTCACGGAGACAATTTCGCCACAAGCCGGAAGGGGGATGAATAGAACCCACACATGCAGATGAAGCTTTGCTCACTCGCCTGCTGCTTGCATGAACTGGTTCCTAGTAAGCCACGGACCGGTACTGGCCCGGGGGTTGAGGACCTCTGCTCTACATCCTTTTCTGAGCCATTTTATATTTGGACTTCTTAACATTCACTGATTCTTGGTTTATCCTCCATCCTCAGTCTATTCAACAAACAAGATACTCTTAAATTCCGAGTTTATAATCCCAGAAAACTGACAACCTATTCTATCTGGTCAGAAGATGGACTTTAAACTTTCTTAGAATGGGATAGTGAAACAGCACAAGAACAATACATTAGTCACAACAAGTGAATTTTGAATATGTCAGTAGCACATGACACAAATGGAGCAGAGAATCAAAAAAGTATGCTTATACCCGTCTTCCTAGGATCTGGTTGATAGCAGCACTCTCCTTCAACGTACACTCTGCCACAACCTTGGCGCGCATTTCCTTCATGTACAACATGAACGCATTCAGAGGCTTTTTTATATGGGGCTTCTTCTCCTCTTCCTTTTTGACAATAACAGGTGTTTTTCTGGAAGAGCCACATTTTTCATTACAGTCCCATAATCCACGTATCTACGCACTCTCTTTCCACCAACAAGGAACAGAAAACATGAGGCACAGTGAAGGGTTATTATTTCTAACAAACTCTGTCACTATTAGAAGTGGTTAGCTGCTTAATGAAGTTTTATTTCACACCATGTCTATTGTGTCTATTTTTATAATGTGCAATATTCCATACCTTTAACAGCTGATGGAGCAATAAGATACAGTGTATGATGGCTGTTCTCAACAGTTCATAATATAAATGTTATGTGGGTGATGTGCACTTGTGTAGAACTTGCATTGAAGAGTTATTTGCTCTATCCAATTTATCCCAGCCATGTTGGATGTTAACTAAAGTCTGTTGATATTTTACCTAACTTAAGATGAGTCAAGGATTCCAAATTGGTGTCTAGTTCAAGAAACAGAAGATTGTTGTTTCCACTTGCTTAAACAAGTTAGGAAAAGCATGCAGGGCAGAGCTTCTGGATTTCTTTCAAAGTCCTTAATACTTATGAGACCGCCTTCTGCTACCATTAGCCTCCCACCGGCCAATACGCTCCCACAGAGAGGGACTCCTCAGGTTGCCATTGGCCAAACAATGTTGACTGGCGGCCCCCAGGGGGAGAGTCTTCTCTGTGGGGGCACCTGCCCTCTAGAACAAATTGCCCCCAGAGATACGGATGATCCCTGACCTATGCACCTTTCGCCATGCCCTCAAAACGCTACTATTCTAACAAGCTGGGCTGGCTTAAACAGGAATTTTAATTGGGGTTTACTTTTAATGATTAGTGCCAAATTGTTTAATATGTTTTTAAACTGCTTTTAAATTTTGTATTTGGGTTTGTTTTACTGTTGGCTGTGCACCACCCTGAGTCCTCTGGACTCCTCTGGATAATAGCTCCATTTTCAGAGATGTGGGAAGGAAGGGGCCCGCAGTTTATAATCAGAGGCATGAGCAACTATCCCAGCCATTGCCCAACTGCCTTTTCTGCAGGGATGTTGTGGAGAAATGTTTTTCTCCACACAGCTGGAGGCTCATTTGGCCCTTTTTGAACTTGATCATTGTTTTTCAAGCTTCCCTCCCCTCATGCCAAATCTGGTTCTGTTGTGTTCATTGTGTTAATGCCAGAGCCCTAATCCTTTTGCATTATTTCTTTCCATCTTTTTACTAGGTTGAAAGAATAAAAAGAAAAATAACGCATTCCAAAAATATTCATTAAATTAGTTGGAGGAATTTTATAGTACACAGTAAGGTTGCATTATCATGAACTTGCAAGGACATACATGCATCCAAGTACACTGTAAAACATGTTAAGAAATAATAAATGGATAGCAACTGTTTTCTTATTAGACATTCCACCAACAAAGGCATTCAGCAGCAGCCAGCTAGCCTATTACTTACGAGCTTCCTTCAGGACTCAGGCTGGGCAAGGTCGGCTCTTGTTTAACAATAGGTGACACGATGGTGGGGTGTGGGATTCCTGAGGGATGAATTCCATGTGCAGGAGGAGGAACCATATGAGGGGAAAACCTGCTAGACATCAAGCTGAAGCACAAAGATTGTATGCTGAAAACAAATGCTTTTCACAACTATTTTCATCATTATGGATCATCTATTTATTATTTCTTCATACCCCTTCCACTTTTTCTATTTCTTTGGCATCTTGCCAGAGCCCCCAAAGGAACAGTAAAAACCTAAGGTCAATGGCAATAACAGAAGGCCAACTTATGAGTAACCAATTTATTGCATTAACTGCTAAGGCAGAGAGAGCTACTTGGACAGATTCTGGTTCTCTTCTGTATAATCCACATATTTTAAAAAAAAATTAAAGAGAAGAGATGCCTATTTTTATTCCTTATTAGAAATTTCTATTCATTCTCCTTTTTGAACTTCTGTCAATTAGAAGTCAATGTCTCAAAAATGAGATCCAAAATGGCATTTCCAAAATGGGGAAATCTGCCTTTCCCCAAATCAAGTCATACAGGAGAGTTTCATTTCCTTATTTTATTCCTGCAATAACAATATTGTGATGTGGATTGGCACATCCGGGTCACCAAATTAGTTATGTAGTCAAATGGGTATATGAACCAAATCTAGCACCTTAACTGTAGAGACTCTCAACTGTAGAGAAATCAAGAATCATGACTGTGAAAAATGGCAACAGCATAACCAGAATGAAGATTATATAAACCATCAATGCCCTTCGACGTGTGTTCTGTGGAATCTTTAATGGTTCTTTGATGGAGGTCCCATGAAAAAGTAAAGCCCCAGCCAAAAAGTTCACTTGAACACAGCCACTTTTCTACTAATAGAACTTTCACTCTTGATCAGGGGTTCAAGGATTTGTTCGTAAAAAAATATAAGTTTTTTAAAAATAATAGGTTTAAAGTTTTCAAAACCCGTTTGATTGCATGTTGCCTTTACACAAATGCCTACTTCTTTCATGAAAATGAATATCGCTACATACGTAAGGTGTAAGACATAAAGCATTTAGAATTTCTTTTATGAGGTAACAGATGGGTGTGTGAGTTCTTGACCCTAGTTTAACACAGGATGCACAGATACAGTTTTGCTAGTTCAGAGATAATTAGATCCAGATTCCCACTTGAACGCACCTGGACATTGAGGCATTCATGGCCAAGGCAGGATATGGATGTCTAAACCCACCTGGAGGAATGGAATACACTGGCTGCCCTTGCCTAAAATGGACAAGACAAATTATCCTTGTTACAATTGCCAACAAATATATTTCTTATCCCAAATTACAAAATTAATCACTTGACTGCTAATATTGTAGGTTCCTAGAAATTATAAAACATTCGGTGCTATATAGCCTTTATTTCTCTATGACTTCACAGAACATACATATATTATAAAGTATATTTACTTCCTGAGAATCACATTTTTTTAAAAAAAGCAATATTTGCAAATATCTGTTGCCATTAGTTCATGCTGCAGACCTTCTTCATCACCAAACCCAGATTCCCATTCCTTGATCAATTTCCCCCATAACTATCTTCTCTTGGTAAAATCCCTGATCACTTAAACATTATCTTAGAAAGAAAACCCACAAGATATCATCTGTAGAAATCATGCATAGTTTAACAGTGCAGTTTTAAACCCATCTTTCAATTTAAAGGCTTTCTATATATAACATATCCAGTGCATATATGTTTAGTCTCTCCATTCAGTGCATCATAGATCCCTTTGAAGACCATCCACAAACTTCAACTGGGCCAGAATGTAGCACTATGAACAGTGACGTTCAAGTCTCAGTATGCCCATGTGACTTCTACCTGTTTTGTGAGCTGCAATGGTTGCGGTTTGTTTCTGGGTGAAATTCAAGGTGCTAGTTGTTACCTATAAAGCCCTATATTCAAAGGACCGGATTACTTCAGGAGACACCTGTCAACAATAACAACTGCCTGACCTATTTGATCCTGCAGGATTTTTTCAATTAAACAATGTCATATATTGATACAGGTATGCAGAATACCTTCACTGTAACAGTGCTTGCTCTCAGGAATGAGATGTCCCACCACCACCACCAAAATTTATTGTTTACAAGAACTGTGAAATGGATGTTGTCTTACCTGAACATCCCTTCTATGCGCGCTGCTGGAGAATTCAAAGCGTGGGTTATTCTTTTTCTATTTGCAAGAGACTGAGTGTTTATTTCTTTAAATTTCCTTGACCACGCCTCCTCCACTTGGCTGAGCTCCAGTTTATTCACAAAGGCGTAGATGATGAGACTGTGCGAAGAGATCCATCCGGGCCCGAGAGACAGGGGATGGTTTGGATTCTCCAGCAGTGTGCATAGAAGGGATGTTCAGGTAAGACAATGTCTGTTCTCCAGCACGCTGCTTGGAAAATCCAAAGTGTGGGATATACCAAAACTAGTGAAATGATGGGCCGGAGGCTGATTGCTTCTGGGTGGCAGAAGTAGAGCGAACCGTCTGCAGCATGCACCATCCAAAGGATGCCTCAGCCGAGGCAAAGGAGTCAACCTTGTAGTAGCGGATAAATGCTGTCAAGGAAGTCCAGGTAGCCACCCTGCAAATGTCACTAACAGAAGCTTGGGTGACCCATGCAACGGTGGTAGTTGTGCTTCTCATTGAGTGAGCCAAAATTTTCCCAAGTAAGGGTTTTTTCTTAAGTGCATACGCCTTTGCAATGCACGCCATTAGGCCAGCAAGTAGCCAGTGGAAGTGGATACTTTCTTACCCAATGACGATGGGTGGAAAGAAAGGAACAAGGCCTCTGATTTATGGAAAGGTGCCATCCTTTTAATGTACCTGCAGAAGGCCCTCCTAATGTCCAAGGTGTGCCATTGTCCTTCCAAAGGTTGTCTCGGATCCGGACAGAAGTCCAGCAGAATAAGCTCCTGAGCGCGTTGATACCAGGAGTTTACCTTGGGCAGAAAGGAGTGATCCATCCGCAGAACCACTCTGTTCGAATGGAAGATACAGAGATCTTCCCACACTGACAGTGCTGCTATCTCTGAATCCCGTCTGGCCGAGGTTATCGCCACCAGGAAGGCAATCTTAAGAGTCAGGAGTCTGTGGCTCATGGATCCCAATGGTTCAAAGGGGGAAGACATGAGTGCCTGAAGGACCAAGGAAAGGTCCCATGTGGGATAACGATGTACGACCGGGGGTCGGAGGTTAGCTGCCCCCTTAAGAAATCTCCAAATCCTTGAGTGTTGAGTAAGAGGACAATCATCATCACCAAACGGAACAGTATGCAAGGCTGCAACTTGCCATCGAAGGGTGTTGGGGCAGTCCTTTGTCTAAAAGGACATGTCCGTGTTGCAAAAATTCAAGAATCTCAGACACTGACGCCGGTTGGGTCGATATGCGCCTTAGAACACCAAAGACCGAACCATCTCCAGGTGGCATTGTAAATCTGGTTCGTTGATGCACGTCTGGAAGCCTGTATAGTGTGTATCATCCTCCCTGAGAGATTGTCCTTCCTCAGGAGGATTCCCTCAAGTGCCAGACAGTCAACTGGAGCCACTGAGGCTCCAGATGTAGAATGACCCCCTGGCTGAGAGAGATCCTGTCCCGGGGAATCCTCCAGGGACAGGCCACAGACAGGCTCACCAGTTTCACGTACCAGGATTGCCACAGCCAACGGGGGGCGACCAGCAAGACTTCCGCTCCTTCTCTTAACACCCTATGAATCACTCTCGGGATGAGTGGAAGAGGTGGGAAGGCGTAGAGCAGTCCCTGAGGCCATGGGCAGCAGAGAGTGTTGTATCCTTTGGCCCCCGGGCACAGGAACCAGGCAAAGAACGGTGGTAGTTGTGTGTTTTTTGGGTGCACAAAGGTCAAGAATTGGATGTCCAAACTTCTGCTACAACTCTTGCAAAAGAGAAGGATGGGGACGCCACTCCAACTGATCTATCTGAGTCCTGCTCAACCAATCTACCTGGATATTGGTTGATCCGAAGATGTGCTCCGCCTTGAGGGAGCGTGTGTGCATCTTTGCCCAGGTCAGCATCTTTGCTATCTCGTCCATGAGCGGTTTGGAGCGAGTGCCCCCTTCTTAGTTTTGTGATCACATTGTCCATTAGTACTAGCACATGGTGGCCTGCCACGGTGGACTGGAAGTGGCGTACGGTAAGGTGGACTGCCCGTAGCTCCAATCAGTTGATATCGATTGTTAGGTCCGCCGGAGACCAATGTCCTTGGGCTATCCTGGAGAGAAGATCTGTGCCCCAGCCAAACATGCTCGCATCTGTTGTGACTGTGATGCGCCAGGGCTCTTGGAAAAAACATCCCTTCTCTATGGATGTTGAAGTCTACCAGCAAAAGGACAGGCGGACTGTTGCCAGGAGATGCACCTTGGCCTGGAATTGCTGTGGCATGATGGCGCTGACGCAAGCTTCCACTTAGATGATGTAACCCTCCAATGACGTAACCATAGGGAGCGTTGAGATGTTACAGTGGAAGCTAGGGCTTGAGAAGCAAATTTCGCCGCATCTAAAGATGCATCTGCAGAATATTCAGTGGCTGCCACCAATTTATTAATGTCCTGGTGTACTGTAGTGTCATCTGGCGGCAGCCCTTCCTGTAGTTGGCGCAACCATATCAACGATGCTCGATTAAAGGACACCGATGTAGCGGCCTTAATGGCCCAAGTAGCCGCTTGATGAATTTTACGGAAGGAGAATTCTGCCTTCCTTTCCTCCATCCTCAATCTATCCACTATGTCATTGGAGAGGACAGAGGAGGAAGTCAAGCTAGTCACGGGGGCATCTACAGTAGGCAACTGAAGTAAATCCTGAAGGTTTGGAGCAGAACAGTAAAGTTTTTTGTCATGACCATTTGGTGCCACTAGGGAACAGGGTTGGTTCCATGGTCTTTGTATCACCTCTGTGAAAAGAAATAAACTGCTCGGTTTTAGGACGTGTAAACAGTTCATCATGAGGATGGGATGCCCCTTGTTGGTCAGACTGGCCCCCTCTGATACTCCAACATTAGTCGTTACTTTGGCCTTATGAAGTAAGGACTTGAAGATGGAGGAATTGAAGAGACCTGTAAAAGTCAGTCTATCAGGTAACATCCCATCATCACTGGAGAATTCCATGTCTCTGTGGTCATCATCATCCAACAAGGAATCCTCACTATGGATGGAATTCTGCTGGCATGAGTAATCAGAATTTGGATCCACATATGCTGGGACCTGCAACTGAGGAATAGCCAGCAAGGAAGAAAACTGGGCTACTTGGTGAGCTCCAGCTGTTAGAATTCTTGATATTGTCTCAGATACTAGGGTCTGAATGTCGAAAGAAAGATCTGGCTGTAGCCCCTCCCCAATAGGAGTAAATGTTGCTTCAGGGGAAGGACGTCTCGTAGATGGCAATATGTGAATCTCAACCCCTGTATGTGTGGGCAAAACTGCAGGATCCCCTTGAGGACCCCCAACCACTGGTTGTTGGGGGGACACCAGCTCCTGAGGCACAAGTCTGGGAATCCTCTGTCAAAGACTAAGGACCCTTATTGGAGCGAGGTGCAGATGTTTCAGATGCAGATGCCATCTGATGACCTGTGGCCTGGGCCTTCTGTTAAACCAAGGCAAAGTGTCTCTCTAAAGCCTTGTGTCATCTCTTAGTGTCCTTGTCATCGGCAGACAACCGTTTTGGTGGCCGAGAAGCTGAAGGCCTGGCCACGCCTGTAGTTTGTCTGGCCTGTAGTTTGTCTAGTGCGTTTTGTAGCACCCTTGGAAACAGGCTTTGCCTGCTTACGGGCCTTGGGGGAGGGGGCTGTAGTCCTGTTGAAGATCCATCTCTCTCTCTCTCTCTCTCTCTCTCTCTCTCTCTCTCTCTCCAGCACAGCCCCAGCTCATCCAATCATAGGCCTCGACAATAAATCTGGCACGCGGTAACAAAAAAATGTCCAGTCAGAGCCTAAGTGGCTGGCAGCCAATGGAGGTTGGTGCCATATTGGCAGTCCAAGAGCCAGCACTCACAAAATATCACTGGCCTGAACTGATGCAGGAGCAACAATTTACCCCTTAAGCGCCGCTTTGCAATGCCCCCAATCTTTGCACAGGAACTGACACCATTCCTCTGTGCCATGTCGGCTCGGCAGATCAAAGCAGGTCTTAACACGAGATTCGTAATTGTCCCTCAGCACCTCTGCAGATGGCCGATAACAGGAAAATGGCACGAGAGCGGAAAACCACTCTCCAGCGCCTCCCTGGGCACAGAAGGCAAGCCAAAAGCACGTGAGTACTAAAGAGCACTCCCAGCGCAGCGAAGTGTTTTAAATTACACGGCGTTTGCCGTGGTTAACCGGGCAGTGACTCTGGAGCCACCTGCAAAAAACAGAGGAGCTGTGATGATGGTGGTGGCGGTTGTGCCGGCAAGCCAGAGAACCAGCTCACACACTGGCGGCAATTTGAAATACTCAGAGGTGCCCTGGGATGGGCAAAACTCGGAGACGCTGCCCTTGAATCTGGGGCGGTGGCAGCCAACCTAGAGCCCCAAGGACAACTCATCCACCACCGGCAACTGAGGAGGAAATGATTGATCCAGAAATAAACAGCTTCAACCTCAATCCACAAATTTCGCTCAAGTCCTCTGACAAAACTTGTTGAAAATCCAACTCTGGAAATCAAACTCAATTTATTTGCCAGAGCAAATGGAAAACCAGTCTCTCTAGCTTGACTGAGTGAACAAACTGGAGCCGAGTGGATGAGGTGTGGTCAAGGAAATTTAAAGAAATACACACTCAGTCTCTGGTAAATAGACAAAAAATAACCCATGCTTTCGATTCTCCAAGCACCGTGCTGGAGAAACCTGGTTTCTCCAGGTCTATCAAGATATGTCTCTTTCACAACTTTTAGTTGTCATGACCAATTACCCTAACTAATTTAACAATGAGTTAAATTTCCAATCATACATGAATGGACTGAATCTTTTCAAATTCTTCTCATGCTTCCTTCCTTGTGATGTTATGAATACAATGGAGGTTTCTGCATTATTTATACTGATGAAATCTCTATAGTACAATAATGTACTATACATTCTTAAAATATTCCTTATTTATCTGACTGATGATGTTAACACAAATACGGAGAAATTGAACTTCATAAATAGAGGATGTCACATGGATGGTATATCAATGTGATTGTAATGTGCACCTATGTGTGTTAAATCTTATCCTGACAAAGTAGGAAACTATGCAGAAAAAGTCTCTTGAGCAGGTGAAGTTTTAGCTAACTCAAAAGATTACAGCATCTGTAATTACAGCATTACACACATGTTGGAGTCAAAAACTTTGTACTGAATGAAGACCAACTGGCACTGTAGACAGAAAAACAAAGCAAGAAAGGATATTTAGAGTGGAAATTCCTACTGTGGTACGAGCCATCCCAAAGGATGAGGAATTTGTCCAATGGCACCAGAAGACAACGGATAATAAGGAGAGAGTTCTGAAGGATGGGGTGGTCGTGGAATTCCTGATAGTGAAGAAACAATAATATACGTTAAGAGAGTCTCCTTATTAGAATTCTTTTCTATTCTAAACTAGAATCCCTACCTCCCCTCTATTTAGAAATGTGTAAATAACTTTTTAATTCCAGAATTTCATAAATATCTGCTGATAAATTTACATTTTTGTGTTGACTCTTTCCCACTCAATTTATTTATTGTGCTTTTCTCTTGGCAAGACACCCAAATACTTTGATAGGCTTTGGATAAGACCGTGATTTTCAAACACTCACCTGTCTTTGGGTCAATCTCTGGGGAGAGATGGGAAGGTGGTGAACTTGGTGAAAAGTGATCATTGCTATAGGTGATGAGTGGTGTCAGTGGGTGCATGTGATGTGGATGTTGAACTACAGGAACTTTGTTTGACTGCAAGAGAAAAGCAAAAATGTATCTGTAACGCTTCTGACCACGACCAAATCGGGTTCTGCCCAAAAAAATTCACAAATTTTTTTTCGCACAATTTTTTTTCCCCTTCCATGCCATTTTTTTTGTAAGCGCAAATTTCCAAAACTAGGTTCAGATCACAACCAAATCAGGTTGCGACCAAAGTTATGGAATGAATTATGGTCATGACCAGAGATTCCACTGTATTTACTTCTATTTTTAAATCATTTATTATCTGAAAAAACAAGGGAAGAGGAAAAAAACATAATTTGGGAAGTTCATTTTTCTATTTTATATACAGACTCACAGATATAGCACAGGCTTAAAATAGATCTAATACATGAAATAAAATTTTCAGTATGAAAGAGCTATTTGGTTTGCAGTGTGTTTGAGATTTCATCACTCTAATTTATCTTTATTATAAATTAAAGGCACCAACACAACAGAGATCCTTAACAAAACTGCCAATTTTCCTTCACTGAACAAGCTATTTCCCTCCAATTAACTGTTATTAAATGAATATTTTTATGACTTTTAAGCGTACTCAATGGCCTTCAATAACAACCAATGCCACAGGCATTTTTAATCACACAAAAAAAATTCTGATACCCAAATATATTTACATAACTAACATTTTGATAAAGGTGTTTGCAAAAAAAGCTATGCTGATGCTCCTCCAGCAACATCTGTTCCTAAGTGATTGATAAGTCTATCTTCAGTACTGTTTTCGACAATTTGATTTGGAACAAATAGTAGGGTAACTTGCCTACTCTTTTTTTTAATTAAAAAAAATGGGTATAACATTGGCTGATTTTCAGGGCTCAAGTTTTAGTGTTGGGGTGGCTATTTTATCTCAGAGTTCAGCATTTTTGAAAGCTGAAATTTGATTTCTGTTAAGAATAATCAGTAGTGTTCTGTTTGAGCCTGTTAATTTTTAATTTGTTAATTACCAGTTCATCTCTTGATGCCTGTAAAGACCATTCAGATCTTTAAGTTAAAGAAATTCTGAGGTTAAAAAAAGACACAAAGACAATGTTATTTATTGGCCATCTCTCTTTTACTGTGCCTTTTATTCTTTTTTACTCATCTCTGCTGGGTTCCTCCTCCTGATAATTTCTTTTACTCTCAACATTCCAGCAGTATGCTCCTTAAAAATACTTTCCATTTGTCTTATCAGCAAACTTGTTTTGCCATCATCTATACTGATATCTATTTTCATTTTGGCAATATTTCCATTTCTTGCTTTTTCCTATCTCTTGACCATGCTCATAAACAACACCCACATTCTCTTCGACTTCTTCACACTGTTCTTAAGTTGTCCAAGCTTGCTCTAGAGAAGATCCTCTCATTTCTGCACGGTCTAAGAACTGGATCCAAAATGAAAACTTGAAATCACTTCATAAGAGAAGCACCATACAACATTGGGAGGAATCCTACTCAAGAAGTATTAATAAATTTCTTATACATGGTAGTAAACAGGCACTGTAATTCTTAAATTATTTTGCCTGTGTATGCTTAAGATATGATAATATTTTTCAGAATAATATAATACACACCATTCTTAACACAAGCTAGTTGTGGTCTAATCTTTTCGTTTTAGGATCATCAGATCATTTTGGGGGAAGGCTGAAGCTTGTTTTGTTTTGTTTTCTGCTGCTAGTACATGTTGTAAAATAGCTAACTAGCACATATCCCATCTTGTCATAAAACAACCATACTGGCAAAAAGTTTATTTTTCTTTTTAGCCAAATTCAGATAGCTAAGACATAAGCCTTGTATCATCATCCCTAATATCAAGATCAATATTGGAGGCCTTTCTCTGGGCCACCATAACTTTGAAGGCAAGAGAGGTGGCAACTTATTTTTGATGAGAACACTCTCACTTTCAAGCCCATTTTAGGGAGACATGCTTGGTGCAGTTTCCCTCCCCAATACAAATTTTGCTGATACCTTGCATAAATTACTGTCCTTTTAACATGTCTCAGAAAGTTCTTTAACTAAAGTAATTTAAATAAAAGTCATTCAGTTCTGACTATAGAAAATATTCAAAACTACTTTTAAAATGAACACATATTTGCCAAGAAATTCAACTACACAATAGCAACAGAAGTATAATTTAAGTAAAACCTGATTTCTGGCAATTTAATGGACAGATCCATAGTTTTCTAGAACGAAGATGTTAGCCCCTGCTGCCATCGTAGATAATTTCCCAATCAAATCCATCCTTGATATAATCTAGAAACATCCCATATAAGCAAGTACTAACTAGGCCTGATCTTTCTTAGCTTTCAAGCGTAGAAGGCTAGCCTGGTGCAGCCATCTAAAGAATGACAGCCACATGAACTCATGCTATGCACTACTTAGCAGACTGAAATATGGTGAAGTCACAGGGAAGGTTGCAAATAGCAATCACATGACCACGTTGTCATCATTAGCTGAGCATCCAAGTGCCCGGATTGTGATCATGTGATAGCGGAGATGCTGAAATGAGCAGTCAGTCAATGAATAAATGAACATGTTGCTTTACAGATGTTAAAACTCAATATTAAATATTTAGGAGAGTTGTGTTTAACAAGTCAATCCCTCTAAGAATTTTTAAGATTCTAATTTCAGCTACAACTTTTAGTGTCATTCTCTTTGCTCTGCCATGTAATTTGCTATTTACTGTATAAAATGTCTCTCAAAAATATTTCATTTTACTTTCTAAATAAGATAATTTCAAATCAATTGCAGCAGTGTAATTTCTGTCATCATGAATGCTCAGAAAAATCTGAAAAAAATTCTTTCAGCATGAATACACTTTGTGATACAATGCAGATCAAGGCTGATCTGTAGTAATGGGGGTATGGGGAGGAGTTGAAAGATCCCTTTTTCAGTTAATTAAGAGTATCACTGTTTTATTTTGCCATTGAAACAAAAGATTCTTCCAGTCACATGATTTTATGGTGGACTCATGAAAACCTAACTTGAAATTCAAAGCCTGAGGCACAGATATTTTAGACACAGCTGCAAGATATTATGCCTTGAAAATTAATTGTCTCATTTTTCAATGGTTGTTTTTTCTTTAGTTTCTTTTTGCTAAACCAAAGAATGCTTCTTTAGAGCACTTGTGGTACTGATGAAAATGTTCTTCCTAACAAACTAGTATCATGTGAGATAGATAACTATCACATAATAAATTATAAGGAATCATCTTTCCCTTTATTTTTTTAATTAGAAATTCAAATTTTTATGCCCCACCTTGAACGTAATAGCTTCAGTAATACTAAAATAACTGTGCTGAAGGAATTTAGATGTAGGTGTATGTATTCATAAATAAACTTTCATTTAACAATCACAAGATCTATAAATGAACCACTAGCACTTACTAAATGGGCAGGAGAGGGAGATCTTGCATCCTTTAGTGTAGCTCCAGCTGGTACGTCTAGAAGTGGCCATTTCACCTGAAGATACTAAAAGAAATCAGATTAAAAGACATAACTAATCATCATGAAAAAATAGTATTTTTCCAAAGCTTAATTGTCAAGTTTAGTTTAATACAAAGGTTGTTTTTGGTGGGTTACTTTTTAATATAAGAAATCCCTTCAATGGTTGTGGTGTATTTTTAGCCTAACACCAAGATAGTATTGTAATTCCTGGGAATGTGGTTCCTCAGCACTGGTTTCAAGCTGCCTAGGTAACCTAATATATATATATATATATGTCTTTAGTTATTCGGGTCTTCTCCCGTGTAAAATTGGAAGTGTCTTGGCAATGTTTTGACGAAGTCTCATTCGTCTTCTTCAGGCTGGTGTTCTCGGCTTCGTGCTTCTGAAGTACGAAGCACGTGCTTGCTCCTGGAAGCACGAAGCCCAGAACACCAGCCTGAAGATGACCAATGAGACTTCGTCGAAACGTCGCCAAGACACATCCAATTCTACGCGGGAGAACACCCGAATAACCAAAGACGTGTGTGTGTGTGTGTGTGTGTGTGTGTGTGTGTGTGTGTATGTATACACACAAACACTAGAGCAGCCATTGCGTGCCAGGAGCAGGGAGTGTCGCATGCACACATGCCCACACCCATAATTCTATGCATCCTGCCCCCACGCATGCTTGCACGACCCCCCCGCCCCTCCCGGCACGTGATGGCACAGTACACTGCTTTTCTCTGTCCCCAGCCTCCAGAGCCTTTCAAAGAGGCTGGGGAGGGCAAAAACCACATTCCACACCACTCCCCACGGTCCTCCAGAGGCAGGAAACAGCCTGTTTCCCTACTTCTGATGGGTCCAGAAGGCCTGAAAATCAGATGGCCGGCGCATGCATGCACGCCAGAGCTGAGCTTGCGTGCCCACTGATATGGCTAAACCTGTCACTTGTGGCATGCCATAGGTTTGCCATCACGACACTAGAATATATTTCTGATATGAAATGGGATAGGGAACAATTGATTCAGCAAAATTTAGGTAGTAACACTATATACCAAATGTTATAGAAGCCAACCATAGAAGAATCTAACTGCACTGTAACTTGTATCTTCAGTTTATCAGTATTTAATAACTATTGATTTATTCTATATTTCAATGGTCAAACTGAGAATGCTCTTAAATAAGCTAATTCACTAACACTCAGTATGAACTATTTAAAACAAATTCACCAAAGTAGCCTTCAAAGCTTAAAGCATGCACATTAATTTTAGTTTCACGTTCAAATGTGAATATGAAAATGCATTTTTCTGTAATTTTATAGCATCGATAACGTACATTGGTCTTTGTTGCTGGACATAATAAAGCTATTTTGCATTGTATTTCTAGCAGAGAAAGATAAGTATCTCATGCCATTATAGCTGAATACATGGGTCCTGTGAAATGTTGGAGGTTTGAGAATGTGGACTGGATGAGTTGCAGCTGTGCAATGGAATTTCCCTAACACACAAATCTTCATGATGTAAAACAGCTGGAAGGAAATCCCAGCATGCTTTGTTTGGAGGCTGAACAACCAATAATTTAAATGGAAGATTAACCCTTCAATTTAAAACAAACTTTCAAATTTCCTCTAACTATTTATTTCAGGTGGGAAATGGTGCATAAATGCCGAAAAAACTACAGTCTCTTAAAAAAACCAGACAACTATTCCTAGGCCAAAACAAGAAAGGTAAAAAGCATTTTTAAAATCAGTTAAATTGTATCTCCTTTGCCACCTAATTAAAATCATGCAAACATAATTAACATTGACAATAGTTTCCTAGTGGCATGCATGCAAGTTATTTTGATTTATTTCTGTTTTGATATCTTTTTTAGATATTACAAACTTTTAGGACATATTTTAGGGCACATACACATAAATGCTTTAGAACTTTTTTTATCTAGTAGAGGATAAACTGATATCATCCTTTCTATTGAGTGATTACAAGATTTTCACACAATGAAATAATGTTAAAACTTTTTCAGTATTTTGGGAAGGATAAGCTAAGAGCAAAGAGTTACAAAATTCACACATATAATAGTCACATTAGCATCTTTTACAATTGCAATGTACAATGGCAGAAAAAATACAGTAACTGAATAAAGAGTACTTTTGGCTGACAGCATATAAAATATTGCACATGCCTGGACAGATTGCCTTGAAAATTACCTTGAAAGTAGAAGGTCCAGAAGACAACCTTTGAACAGATTTGTTCAAAAGACAACTGAAATACAATCTGGCAGCTCATTAACCACTAAATCAGTATTCCACATTCATATAAATATTTTACAATATTTATAATATACCCCAATCTTAATGGATTCTATATGTTGGACTAAACATTGCAGGATAAGAAACAAAAATATTTGAAAATGTTTTGTCTCCAGTCACATCTTCAAAATATTTTTATACTCTTATGCCTTATTCTCTCTACTCTTATTTTTAATTCAGCAGAAAGTATTCCTGTAGGATGAATTCCTAGTGAGCCTGTTAAATTACAATACTGCTATAATTCCTTGCAGACAAACTGAGAAGAAAGTGCCCTTTAGGGCATTCAAATCAATAATCTTGATTTGTAGACCAAAGTATCTTAAGCTCACAAGAATCAATTTCTTCAAATGAACCAGTTTCAAAAAATAACTTTTGTTTTGAAAAGTCTCTTTTCTTATGTCCACTATCTCAATAATGTCTCCTTGAGTGTAACAACCAGAAATAGTTTCCCCCCAAAAAACATTCCTTATGTTGTGAAATATCCATTTAAGATCTGGGTTGGATCAGTTACCTAAGGAGCATCTTCGATAGTTTGTATCAACTGGACTTTTTAAGAGGATATAATGAGGGTTTCCACCAGGTTTAGGTGGCTTTAAAAGGCAGTTTTTCTATAGTGAATTTCTGAAATTATAAAATTTATGAAATTCCCTTTCTTAGTGAGGCTCAACTGGTATTCACATTAGCATAATTTGAGTGCCAAGTGAAAGTACTACTTTCTTCAGGGTTTTAATTTGTATTTTAGATTTTGAACAACCTTCTTACCATTGCCTAGCTTGTATGGTTTTTCATTTTGACTTTATTGTCTCTTATGTTTTTATTCAGATTGTATATTTTAATGTATTTTACTGCAGACCACCTAGAATGAAGCTATTGGACAGTTCTACATTTTAAAATAAAGTTGATAAAAATAAACAAACATGGTTCACATTCACTCTAACTGAACTTGCAAGTTAGGACTTGAAGTAAGAAATGCACTGGGATTCACATTTCAGCTTTAGATGAGCAATAAATTCAGTTGAATTATAGTGAGAAAATTTAAGTGTTGAATGTCCTGCAGAAACAATCTAAAACAAATTGTACCAGCAGTTTGAGATATATTTTTTATCCTTCCAAGAGGAGAGTTTATAGTTTGGAAAAGGTCATTTAGACCTCACAGTTCAGTTCCCTATTCAGTGAAGGAATGCAAATTAAAACACCCCAGACTGACCACGATCTAATTTCTACTTGAACACATCTAGTGGAAAAACTCTACCCACTATATCTCAGATAAGAGGTTCCAATGTTGAACTGTTACTCTCAGGAAGTTTTGATCTAGTATTTAATTGGAATCTGCCAATTATGCCTTTCTGTAACTTAAATCCGAGAACAGGTCTTGCTCTTCTCTTACATGACATCCGTTCACGTATTTGAACTGTACTATCATGTATCAGTGGCCTTTTCTCAAGGTTAGACACAAGCATATCCTGAAAACTTTAAACTCTCTAGGGGCTCAAGGGGAGCCCCATGCTCTCTACATGGGGCTCCCCTTGAGGAGCACTCGGAGGCTCCAACTGGTGCAGAGTGCGGCCGTGCGGGTGGTTATGGGACGTGGCGCTCCCATGTAACACCCCTCCTGCGCGAGCTTCACTGGCTCCCGGTGGTCTTCCGAGTGCGCTTCAAGGTTTTGGTTATCACCTTTAAAGCGCTCCATGGCTTAGGACCTGGTTATTTACGGGACCGCCTGCTACCACCAATAGCCTCCCACCGGCCTGTACGCTCCCACTGAGAGGGGCTCCTCCGGGTGCCGTCGGCCAAACAATGCCGGCTGGCGGCCCCCAGGGGGAGAGCCTTCTCTGTGGGAGCACCTACCATCTGGAACGAGCTCCCCCCGGATATACAGAGGATCCCGGACCTGCGCACCTTCCGTCGCGCGCTCAAGACCTATTTATTCCAACAAGCCGGCCTGACCTAAGTTATTTTCTCCTTTTAATTATGAATTTTAATTTGTTTTAAATTATTGGGGTTTTAATTATCAGCCAAATTATTTAATTCGTTTTATTCTATTTTAAACTTTTGTATTGAAATGTTTTATTTATGGCTGTACACCGCCCTGAGTCCCCCAGGAGTAGGGCGGTTTATAAATCTAATAAATAAATAAATAAATAAATAAATAAATAAATAAATAAATAAATAAATAAATAAATAAATAAATAAATAAAATAAATAAATAAACTCATCATCTTGATTGTTCTTTTCTGCACCTATTCAAACTTCCTTTTTAAAATCTAGTGGATTTGGGGATTTGTATACAATTCCTAGTAGATAGACCAAACCCTATGCTCTCTGAGGCCTAGTAAAGATATAGTTAATACTTTCACAGCAGTTATCGGGCGTCTATGGAAAGCAGCTTTATTTGTTAGCATCCAGCACAAGATTAAGGCCAGATTTCACATTCCTCCTCGGGAGCAGAGCAAACATATTTAATGTTAGAGCTATTGCCAATTTTCTTATATTTTTTAAAAAAATATGAAAGTATTCAGGATTTTTCCCTTTGGAGATGAGAAGCAATGAAGAAAGCACCTTTGGACAAAGGAAGTGGGATTTGTGAATAATTGACATGAAACAGGAAGAGAGTTTATCTCATTCCCATAAAACACACAAATAGTCTACTGTAACAGACTGCTTTGTCCACAATGCAGAACTGTTTTTCTTCAACCTTTTTTACATTTTAGCTATAAAATTCAGCCTCAAAACTTAAAACTGAATACAGCCAAAACTAACAATACCAGGATAAAAATGAATGAAAATGCACAAGCAAACATCCTTCCTCCTAAGCAAAGGGAAAGACAACTGGCCTCCCAACACCAACTATGAGCCAAAAGGATTATTTCCTTCAAAATAACGCTTTAGGCAGCAATTAAAGAGCAATTCTTATAAACTTGATGAACCATTGCAAAATGTATTATTGGCAGTTATTACAATAAAGTATCATTTGCAAGGATTC
This sequence comes from Masticophis lateralis, assembly GCA_030761175.1. Lineage (NCBI taxonomy): Eukaryota > Metazoa > Chordata > Lepidosauria > Squamata > Colubridae > Masticophis > Masticophis lateralis. The sequence continues at coordinate 3,088,334 of JAUDYJ010000008.1, read as the reverse complement.
ACACATTTAAGTTCAAGCAGTTAGTTTCTACAAGCTTAAGCTTGGTAGCCTAATATTTTTCTGTAGGCAAGATGCCATGATATGCTGAACATGACTGTGTTGTCCCTAAGTAAAAGTTGTACACCTTGGTACTGCAATAAATTACAGATTGAGGCCATTAAAAAATCTCTTATTTGTTTCCTTGCAGACATCAAATGTTTGCATCAGTGCCTGATGACAGTGCCTAGTTGGGTAATGAAATGTCTGCAAGCAAATAAGCTCAGAGAGCAACAAAAACTCTACAATTCAACTCTGAAGATTCACAATGGAAGAGTCATTGTACTAAACTAGTCCATTTCTCAATCCTTTAGTTTTTAGAGGACAAAAAAGACAGACCACAGAATAAGAAAGGAGTACAGCAAAAATGCCATTCAGATCAATCCAGTGCTTCATTCCTGACTGAGACTGAATAACAAGCAGACAACAGAAGTAATTTGAAATATAGATCAAGATTAAAAGTAACAGTCTTTTTTTAACCATAATCTGGAATATTTCCTGGCACAGAGAATATGTTAAAACCAACTACAATATGAATATTGTAGATAGGATATATTTTTCCTGCATGATTTCAACTTGGGCTCTAGAATTGCTGTATTAGTTTTCTCCAACCTCATATCTTCTATATGTGCTGGAATGCAGCTTCTATTAATCTTAACTAGTATGATTACTAATTGGGGGTTTATTTCTACTTGAAGATGATAGAATATCATGTCAAGTGCATATATGTAGCATGAAACTGAGAAAGCCCAACACAGTCATTGCTTCTGCTCAGAAACTATTCAACTTTTTAACTTTTCTTTGCACACTGCAACAGCAACTGTGGAGTCTCTTCATAAAACAAATTTCTTACATCAAGTTCCTGATAGTTTGAATTTCAAGAGTTTGACATCTGCATTGCCAATACTTCATGGTAGCACTATGGTCAGACATCTACATTTCCTTTTCCAGCACCTATGTTACACTTTCAAAATTGTATTTTCTAATTCTGAATTTGATTTGATTTTGTTGCTGTCTATTATGGCTAGTCATAGGCAATAACTATTATGACCACACAGGGTGGTATTATGGCTAACACAGGTTAGACCACACCCTACAACCAATATTTTAGCTCAGCAGTCACCAACTGGTGGTCTGTGGATCACTGGTGGTCTGCAAGAAAATTTTGGTCATCCGCAGAAAAATTATTTGCATTTTTTGTATTGCACTAAATTAGGGGTCCTCAAACTACAGCCCTTGAGACAGATACATACAATGAACGTTTGTGTTGCTGCAGAGTGTCTCCCTTTTTGGGGTCTTTTTGTGCGGGTCGGAGGGGGACAGAAATTCCAACTTGGGGTCTGTTTCAGCCTCCTGGTGCAGGGCTTTGGGTGAAGGCTGGAGGGAAGAGCTGGTGGCAAAGAGCTGGAGGACCTTGTTCCAGTGGGACTGCATCATGGCCTGGAACTGGCTGACCATCTCAGCCAGCTGAGCTTCCAGGAGCCGGGACCTAGCCTTGCACTCCTGGAGGTCTTCCCTCTGCTTGGAAGGAACGTTGGTCTTACCTGATACGATCCTTCTCGTTCAGTGGAGGCAGCATCCAGGCATGGGTTGTCCGCGTCTGTTAGCCAATAGGACTGAGACTGTCAAAGTTGCGACGACACACCTACACCAACGGTCCCCACCTTTGGCGAAGGAATAGCGACAGCCTCGACGTGTCATGATCAGAAAAACAATCAACAAATAGTTAAACAAACAATGAACAAACCACCCTCTAGTGGACCGGGCCAGCTCTTAACAGGGTGGGGCTGGATGCTGCCTCCACTCAACGTGAAGGATTGTATCGGGTAAGACCAACATTCCTTCTCCATTGCAGTGAAGGCAGCATCCAGGCATGGGACATACCAAAGCAGTGCTGTCCTTACAGGTGGGTAGCAGCCTGGCCCTAGGATGCACCCACTGGAGGATCTGCCTCCCAAAGGTCGCCTCAGCAGAAGCATATATGTCTAGTTTATAGTGCCTGATAAATGGGGACGGTGATGACCAGGTAGCAGCACGGCAAACCTCCTCCAGGGAGGCCTGCGTAGCCCACGCCACACTTGTGGCTGCACTCTGAGTAGAGTGTGCTGTAATACTCTTAGGCAGTGGAAGGACCTGTACCTCACAAGATTTGGCAATACACACCCGAATCCAGCAGCCCAGGGTTGAAGGCGTGACCTTGGCCCCCAAGGAGGCTGGCTGGAATGAGACAATGAGAGACTCCATCTTCCAGAAGGAAGTAGTCCTTTTTATATAAAGCTGGAGTGCTCTCTGCACATCTAATGTGTGCCATTTCCGTTCCAGCGCAGGCACTGGGGTGGGACAAAAATTTGGAAACACTAGCTCCTGGGCCCTGTGAAACCATGAATTAGCTTTCAGTAGGAAAGAAGGGTCTAAAAGTAACACCACCCAGTTGAAAAACACAAAGGTCCGGATGGACAGAAAAAGCCGCCAATTCCAAAATCATCCTGGCCGAAGTTATGGTGACCAGGAATGCCACCTTGCATGACAGAAATTGCAAGGAGGTCTCTTGCAGCAGCTCAAAGGGTTCCCCCAAAGGGCCTGTAGGACCTTGGTAAGGTCCCAAGTCGGAAAACAGTGAACCACTGGAGGCCTAAGATTTGTAGCCCCCCTGAGGAATCTGCAAATGTTTGGGTGGCGAGCAAGGGAGTCCAGACCTCCGCAGGAAAAAACAGATGACAGCGCTGCCACCTGGCAATGGAGCATGTTGGGCAATAGTCCCTTGTTCAGACCTGCTTGCAGAAAGGCAAGAATCTGAGGCACCAACACCAAGGTAGGATCCCGGCCAGACCTACACCAGGAGCAAAATGCTCATCAGGTGACATCATAAATTCTGTTGGTCGAAGCTCTCCTGGAGGCCTGGATGGTATCAATGACCTCGGAGGAATAGTTGTCCTGGCTCAGAGCCCTCCGCTCAAACGTCAGGCAGTCAATTGGAACCACTGGGGCTCCGGGTGGACCAATGCCCCCTGACTGAGGGAGACTCTGTCCAGCAGTATCCTCCAGGGTCTGGCCACCGAAAGGGCAACCAAGTCAGCAAACCAAGGTTGCCATAGCCAGTGCAGAGCTAGCAGAATCACCTTTGCCCATTCTGCAAGAATCTTCCTTACCACCCTTGGGATGCGGGGAGGAGGTGGAAAGGCGTAGAGCAGTTCTGCCGGCCAAGGGCTGCGAAGCACATCGATGCTTTCTGCTCCCAGAACCGCAAACCTTGTAAAGAACCTGTCCAGGTGAGCACTGTCCAGGGTGGCAAAGAGGTATACAGTCAGTTGTCCAAAGTACTCCGTCAACTCCTGAAACAAATCCGGATGAAGGTGCCACTCTGCTTGGTCAATTGTGGCCCTGCTGAGCCAATCTGCCTGAACATTGGCTGTCCCTGCAATGTGCTCCGCTCTCAATGATATCTGGAGACATTCCACCCAAAGACAAAGAAGTTCAGCCTCATCCATACGGGCCCTGGATTGGGTTCCCTCCTGCCTGTTAAAACGTGCCTTAGCGGCCACATTGACAGTTAAAATTAGTAGGGGCCTGCCAGACACCAGGTCTCGGAACTCCCTAAGAGGCAGGTGGGCAGCCCTAAGTTCTAGCCAATTAATGTTGTGGGCTAAGTCCAACTGAGACCACTTGCCCTGGGCCACCCTATCCAATAGGTAAGCCCCCCAACCATAGAGACTGGCATCAGTCATTACTGTCAGGCGCTCAGGCTTCAATGCACAACCTTTAGCAAGCGCTGGGGAAACTCACCGCTCTAGGGAATGCAATGCCGCAGGAGGCAACCTAACCTTGTACAGGAAGATACTGGTACCTGCTCTCTGATAAAGGAGAAGAAACCACTGGACTGACCTGGCATGCAAGCGTGCCCATGGCACAATTGAAATGCAGGACACCATCTTGCCCAGAAGTCGCGAAAGCGTCGCAAGGGCAAGTGAACCCCCTTAATGTGGTTTACTAGCTCAACCAAGCTCGCCTGGTGCTCCTGGGAAAGGTATACCCTGCATGCAATGGTATCAATCTCCACTCCCAAATGCAGCAACCTTGTCGTTGGCGTCAAGTGACTCTTGCCAATTCACAGAAAACCCGTGCTCCTGAAGCACCTGCATGGTGACATTGACACATGCTTGGTCCCTAGAGGCGGACTGGATCAGGATGTCGTCCAGATAACACTGGATGCGCACTGAACGAGCCCAAAGGTAGCCACTAAAACTGCCAACACCTTCATGAATACCCTAGATGCCGAATATCCTCGAAAGGGCTGGCTGGGTGGGAATTGCTTGAATTTCCCTGCCCTATCCTGATTTTGATCCTGCCTAGGGTGGAATGGGTGCTGCGCCCTAACTGAACCCACCGCCCCATCAGGTCCCCTGCAAGACTGGTGTTTGAAATATGGAGAAGGGTATGAGTCTGTCTGACGTCAAAGGGATGGAAGGACCTTACGTTTCTCCATAGTCTCCATAAGCAGCGGCTCCAGTGACTCTCCAAACAGGTGCTTCCCCGATAATGGGACTGAAGCCACTCTCCACTTTTGCTTGGCATCCGCCTCCCACTGTCAGAGCTAAGGAAACTGCCTAGAAGCCACAGACAAAGCAATGGCCTTTGAGGCGAACCTCGCTGCTGCCAGTGTTGTATTCACCTAAAATTCAAGGGCAGCCAACAACTTATTAAGGTCCTGATGGACTCGCAGGTCTGTCATCAGGATCTTGTCCTGCAATTGTCTCTGAGCCACAGCAACAAGGCTCGGTTAAAGAAAGACGCTGCTGTCAAGACTTTCATAGCCCACGCTGCTGACTGATGGACCTTCTTGATAGATTGCTCAGCATGTTTATCCTCCGGCCGGAAGGCATCTTTCAGGGCATCTGACATGACAGATGAAGTCACTAATGCTACAACTGGGCCATCCACAACTGGCACCTGTAGTGCCTGTGACAAATCTGGAGCCATGTTAAAAAAGCATCTATCTAGGGAGTTGGAGTTTGCTCCTGCCCCTTGGATGGCCACTGCCTATGTACAACATCAGTAAACAACAGTGGAGCAGAAACCACCTTGACCTCTGCCTTGGGTTTGGAAAACAAGGAGCCACTGGAATGCCCTGAATCTGGAGGTGGATCCAAATGGGGGCGGAAAAGCCCAACAAAGGAGGGCTGGTCAGGAAATAATCCTTCATCCTCCGAGAGTTCAAGCTCTCTATCCATGTCCTCCTGAACATCAGAAGCATCAGAGGAAACCAGGGAGTAAGAACCTCGAGGGCGTGGCAACTCCTCTGAAGCATACCCTTTGAGGGGCACATCAACTGACTGAGAATACTCAGATCGAAGGGAAGCCTCCTTGTGGATGTGGCTGCGCTGCAATCCAGCTGCTATGCCCCTCTCTATGGTTTCAGAAATAATAGTTTCCGTATTAGGTAGAAATTGACCATGCTGTTTATCCCCAGAGCGGGCATCCGCTGAAGGCGGGGCAAACGTTGCCTCAGCAGGCAAGGGTTTACGCTTGGATGGCTGTTGCCATGTCATTGGGGCAGAAAAAGGATCTGGGAGGGAGTCAAATAGAGCAGCTCTGTTGCCAGGCAGATTGCCTGCCAAAGGCTGCTCAGCAGCGCCATCTGGTGACAAGGACTGCATAAACCTGCTGTCAAATTCCTCAGTGACCAACTGATGCTCCTGATAATGTCAGAAGAGGTTGCTGTCTGACCTTGAGGGGCATCCCTGCCTGTGTCTGATGCCCTGGCAATATCCTTTTCAAGTGCTTTCTGGCGCCTAGCTGCGTCTCTCTCTGCAGCTTTTGACGGCTTCACGGTTCTCCGCGATCTCTTGGAGAGCTTAGCCGCAGCTCTCCTGCTAACAGACCTCAATCCTGAGGTCTCTGCCCCTCCAGCATCTTTCCTGGGAGCCTCACTCTGCTTCTTACCAGCCGAAATGTCAGTTTGCCAAGCGGCTCCACCGCTGATTCCAGGATTCGCATCCGCCATTTTAAATGAGCCGCTGAGCAGCTGAGATCAAAGGCTGCCTTCACTGTGGCTGCAGCGGCTTCCAAGCGTGCCTGCAAGCGAGCAGAGGCTTGGGAATCAAGCCCTGGTCTGCTGACCAATTGCAGGGCGAGGACAGTGTGCCCGCAATCAGGCAGGGACTCCTCAGAAGTCCAGTGGCTCTTGAACAGTTCAGGCTTCCTCTGACAGCCCAGCTGCCCCTCGGCTCGAAGCGGAGTGCAAAGCTTCCCGCCAAGCCAAAAATTCAGAAGCCTTGGTAGCAAAAGGCTCTAGGGTCAGCACTGCCAAAAAATCTAGCTGGCTGCCATGTGAGACCCACTGGCTGGTAGGCTGACATGCCGCCATGCGGCCTTCAGTGGGCTCGTGCCAAGGTACTTCACCCTGGAACGATGGCGGCACAGCTATGCGATGGAGATATAGCTGCCACAAAATTCCTGTAAAAAATAAAATACGATAAAAAAAATTAAAAGAAAATAAAAGAATACCGAAAGGTATCCAGGAATAGGTTTACCTATTGAAAAACACACCTGTCCTCAGCTAGGACTGAGACAAAGCTAGGACCATTGGTGTAGGGTGTCCTCGCAACTTTGACAATCTCAGTCCTATTGGCTAACAGACGAGGACAACCCATGCCTGGATACTGCCTCCACTACAATGGAGAAACCTATGCTTGTGGTCCTCAGTGAGGTGCTTCTACCAAGCCTCCTTCTCGGTCAGATACAATTTGAACTGAGCTGTTTTGCCAAGTCTTTCTCATGGTGGCTGCTTAGCTCCAACAACTGCTTCCTGTTGGGGCCCTAAGGAGCCCAGGTGGAGAGGTGAGGAGTCGCTGGGAGTGGAGGGGTAAATAGAGGCTGGCGAGGTGTTCCTCGACGTGAGTGACATCGAGTTGGCTCGCCCACCCAGCCGGTCATTAGGCAGATCATATTAGTGATCCACGAGATTTAAAATTATTAATTTAATTTCGGTAATTTAACCAAAATTACCTCAGGTAATTTAACCTGAGGTCTGAAAGGTTGGTGCCCCGTTTTATATGTTACTTTTCAGAAAATAATGTGACGCAAGGAAGAAATAATGTGACACTGGAGTAGAAAATAACACAGAGCAAAAAACAACATTGAGTTGCCACTGAGATTTCCGAAGCTAGCACTGAAACTTTGCCCTTTGTGCAGAGCTGGGCTCAGGACCTGTAATCAGATCTTAGTCTCCAAGGTTGCCTCAACAGCCAATTGAGGAAAAGGCAGGGAGCCAGGGCTGTCATCTGTACAAGGAGTATGTTTGGTATGCAGCTGGCCCCATGACTCCCAACAAGCTAGCTCAATGACCTACAGTACACTCTGGACTGTGAGTACAGTAGTAGTAGTTTCCTAAATGATTGCCTTTGATCTACTCTCCAAGACCTGAGATCAAAGCGGCTGCTTAGATTGGGGAACTCCCTGGATCTGGCTGCTGTACAGCTCCAATCTGTTTCCAAACATTGAATGGTGGTGTTAGTTCATTTGCCGTTTACTGCAAAGTAATTTTAAAAGACACCTATAATAGTCAGCGTTACTAGGGCAGCAAGCACTACCCCATTCAATGACTCAGCTTTCTTGGAATCTCTGAATGGAGAAAGACAGAGAAGGCAAGACACCTAAATAACTAAATATAAACAGAAAAACCTACTAATTAAAAAGTCCTACATGTTGTCATTTTCCAGCTGGTATATCTTACACTCCACCCTTCTTTTATACTCAGCAAGCTTGGTCACAAAATGAGCTTTCTAATCCATTTTATAAGCAGAGAAACTGCTGCAAACTGGGCCTTTTTTTTTAAGCTATAAAAAGCATTTATTTTTTTACTAAGTTCAGAGAACAATATGCAAGGCTGGAGACATTCTGAAAGCATACAAGGAATAGGAAAAGTTAAAGGGTTGATGTGGAAAGTTGAATAACACCTCTGAATTCAAGAGAGCACCTCTTGTGCTGGAATCCATGTGCAAAAAAAAAAAAAAAAAAAAAAGAGGAAAAGAAAGCTGGCAAGTGAGTGAATGGCATATTGAAGCTATAAAAGTTTCAAAATGGTTACATTCCAGAGAGATTAGAACAAGCCCTAGTTGCTTGTTACCTTCCTTTTCTTCCTCCTCTCAGCAACTGGGAGAATGAAAAGGATTTTAACTATTTCTTTCCCACATGCTGTTGTGCCACACACACAGTACAATGCATCCTGCTGTCTGCAAATTAACCTGCCATTTGCCAAACAGCTTCTCCTCAGCTGGGGATTAAGATTCACCAATTCATACAACAATCCACCGGGTCTGCAAACCTAAGCCTGAACAATGGGGTATAGACAACAGGCCCTGGCTCGCCCACATCTGCTATAGTCATTTCAGGAACAGGTCTTTACTCTGGGAGAAGCCTGTAGTAAACTAAGAGGAGGAAAGGAAGGAAAAGAAAAAGAGAGTTGCTATAGCCAATTAGGAGTGTTTTTAAAGGCCAGATTTCCTGCCTCTTACAGACACTGCATTTGAACAACAATCGGCAAGCTTCCCTTTGCTTTACAAGTACTTAATACACTGCGCAGGGTTAAATGCTCATAAAAATCTTTAGCTCACATACCATAGAGTATTAAAACTTTAAAACTGCTACCAGTTGCAAATATGAAGGAGTGATCAGCTTCACAAGACCTCATCGTACATTAAAGCACATATTAAAGGAATATTCAAATTATGGCGTCTCATGGCCATAACCTGCCTAATTTTAAATGAATGAATTTGGACTGAAGTTGAAATATGTGGAGGGAGAAACTGAAGGAGGATATTACAAGCAATATATGAACTTGAAACCCCCACATGACAAGATCCAGGATTTAATCTGCAGATAGAAGTGGTTAAAACCAAATGGATTAAGAGACTGTTGCAAAGAATTTAGAATTAATTCACTCTTCATAATCTACTATAATACTATTTTAAAATAATCCATTATACTGATTAGAATTCTCTGTAGCTAGCTCAGAAAAAGTAATCCTATTTGTTGATTCTGAGAAGCATTTTGCTGCCTGAAATAAGATTATTTATACAATTCAATGTCAATTTGGGGTGGAGAATATTTTTAAGTATGATATATGCAAATATTTCAGTTACATGTTAATATAATATAATATACAATATTGGAATTCTTTGTGGACAAAAGTCATAATAGCAAAATATAATTTTACTCTTTTTGCAGAAAATATATTAAGAAATAAGACACTTTTTGAAAGCTGACACATTTGCCTAAAAGATTTGGACAGTTAATTTAAATACAGCCACATGGATAAGTTTTAAATCCACAGGAAGAAAGAACAAATGGTTAATAATATATATTCAATTACATGTGGATATTCTTGAACTGAAAATGTAATATGGATTATTCCTCCTCTAGAACATAATTGTTTTCCTAAAATCATAATAAATGCTTAGTAAGGAAGGATCAATAAGAATTGAGAAAGTCACAATTTAATATCTTTGGGTATGGATATTGATTGTACAAATGAGATTATGACAATTATTTTTGCTGTTATTTATCCAAATATAGCAAGCACCTCATACATTAATAACAAACGTAGTATCAAAGTAGCAAGATTCAGACCCAAACTATTATGCTGTCTATTGATGCATTAGCACACTTTATATAAACTACCAAATAGTAAATATCTTTAAAAAATCCTGTTTCACTTTGGATAAAAAAAATTTAAAAGTATATTTTAACAACTTGTATACCAAATAAATTTTAAAACTATATTTTTTTGAAAACTGGATATAATTTACAGGAAATCCATGCATTAGTAAGATATTTAAAATATGAAAAATTATATGAAAACAACTTAAAATCTGAATTCACTCTTTTGGCTACCATTAACTATAATACACAAGTTGAAAATAAAAGGATTCTGGGAAGCACAGCCATTTGATAGAAAAGTCTAAAGAAGATCAGAGAAAAATCAATTTGTGTGGTTTTATAGAAACTATGAAGAAAAAGAGCAAAATCATATCACTTTTACAAACCTTCTAGATATTAAATATACAAGAATTAAATATGTTTCAATTAAGAGTGTACTTGAAAGCTATAACCTAGAGGCACTTGAAATCATCTTGATAAAAATATAAATAATACTTAATACCTTTCAGATTTAATTTATATGCAATAGAAATGCTGAAGGCATGATCTTGAGGTGTGATCTTACAATCTATTCCTGAAGATTAAGTAATTAAAATTAGAAAGATTTCAGATGTCTGGTGACTTTACTTGCTATCCTGAAAAAATATGGTAATTAATTATAAACAGAAAAAAGTAAATTCATTCAGCAGGGATAGCAGTGTGTAAAGATGAGATGTATGGCTGGATGATAAAAAAAGATCTGCAGTTTCAAAATATAGAGCAAGAATGTGAATTGAGTAAAATTTTATTTAGAAGTTAAGTGGTTTTATTCCAGTTTGGAATGAAAAGAAGTTCAATGTCTTTTTTCATCCTATTCCCTGCTACAGAAATTTAATACCTGATTGATCATAAAATACATAGATTAACTTGTTTATTTATTACTGTTTTTTTTTACTATTCTCTTTATTCACATATAATCAAAACAAGCTGTTACTATTAACAACATTTTCAAACATATTCATGAATATATTACATGAGTTAAAAGAGATGACACAACATCCTCCGCAAGCAGGGGCAACAAATGCATGAATCAAGTTTAAACAAGATGAAGAAAATACTATTTAATAATAAATTAAAAATTAGATTTAGTTTAATTTGCTTTTAAAACAGTACCATGTTTATACAACAGTTAAAAATACATAGGCTATTGTGACATTTTAAAACACCAATGGTAAGACAGAATTGACCCTACAAACGTTAAAAATACTTTTAAAAAATAAATGACCGAATACATTGACATAATCACATTACAATGGTAAACAAAAGACAACTTTGTAAATAAAATAAGTAAATTCATGTGGTTGTAAGTAAGCAGTCCTGAATTCTAGACCTCTTAAATTTCCTAAGAGCATCTTGAACTGCAGTTTAAAATGAAATAACTACTGTAGCTGTTATAATAAAAGCCACACGATCAAAACTTGGCACTGATAAAGTTGCACGTTTATGAGCTGCTACTACCTACCTACCCCATGCCATTCATGTAGAAATATTCCATAAGGTTAAATTATCTAATTTCAGACAGTATGCACTCAGTTTTGTGTGTGATGTAAGTTAGTCTGAAAGCAAACCATAGCATGTTCTACTGTAATTTCTTAAACAAGCTATTAATATTCTGAATCAGATCTGTAAAAACCATTACAGCTGTATTCACACATTATGGCTTAGATAGGAAGTATGAATGAATCTCTAAATACAAAAACGCCAATTGCATTATTTTCTAAAACAAAGACGATTTTCTATGAACTTGTATCATCAAGTAACAGAATAGCTTTGGGGATTAAACCATTAGTCTAAAATACGTTGCCCCAAATGTTATTTCATTATCCTTCAGATTCAAACAGAATTTACCTATTAATTCCTGGACCATCAGCTTTTTATCCCTAATGAAATTCAATGATTAAATAAATATTTGGAAGGCATGTAAAGACAAAACTGCCTCCAAACCATTTAGCACAATGTATTTAGTTGCCATTTGTTTGTTGATATAACAAGAGAAATCACAGCTCTGCATCTTAATAGCTGTAGGAATTCTAGCAAGACCCTGTGTTTAGGAATTGTTTAACCCTAGGAATTAAATGTTTTGGATCTGTAAATTCCAAAAGCAGAGCAACAAAAGAAAAATGTTCCCAAATTGGGTTATGTCTATGGTATTGCAAGATTCCAAGTCAACAACCAGAATCACTCACATTCCTTCAATGGCAAAAACAGATGAAATCCCTGAATATCTGAATCTTTTATATTTAGTCTTATGACATTTAAGATAATCTTATTTTTATAGCATAATGTATATGTAACATTTGAAACCTTACTTGTTGGTCTTGATTCTTTATTGTTTTTGTTACAATATATGACCCCAGCTAGAGTTTCAAAAACTTTTCAAGTGTTCTCATGCTAATGCAAAATGAAACATAATTTTTTTACATATTTAATATGATTCTGGACGTTTCTGAAAAATCTGTTCTGTGTTTTGAACATTCACAGGTTGAGAGAAATACCAAGAGCTTAGAGGAGAAATTCAAAAAGATTTTAACGCTGGAAAGGACTGAACAAGCTAGTGTTATGATTGTACTTCCTCTGAAAAGGCAACAGGGCCTCTCAGCCCCATGGGAAAGAGGAAGAGGCAAAACACTGAAACTGCAAATCCTGGCATATGAGGTTGAACAGGATGGTGGCAACAAGTGGGTCAAAGATCAGCCAGCCAGCCTGATCTGGTTTCCATGGATATGTAGCCTATTCATACAGTGCACAGAGGGCTCTTCACAGCCACTTTACACACAACTGAATGACTACTCAAACCTCTGCAGGGCTGATCTTGGAAGGAGAGACACATTAGATGGGAAAAGTTTAATGGAATCATTTAAAACAGACAACCAGCAGAATAGGCCCTGGAGAACTTTACAGATATTGTCAAAACTGCCTAATCACAGCATCAAGGTTAATACTAGAGCAACAGAGGTTCTTCCATCCTTTCAATTGCCCCTTTCTGCTCCCCAGTAATCTCCCTAATCTTTCAAATCTAACCAATATTATTCCCTCCAGTCCACTTTCCAATTTTTAATTCGCTGGCAAGTAGCATAGTCCTCTTCCCTTGAGAAACCTACTGGACACATATGACCCTGGTTAGTAGGGGCAAAGGCACATCATGAATTTTAGTGATAATAAGGGAGTTATCAGGGGGCTTGGTGATACTCATGGTAATCAAACTGCCAGCAGCAGAACTGGGCAAGTCTCTCTTTCAAGCCACAGCAAGAAGTCAAATTGAAACAGATTCAAAACTAGATACAATGTTATTTTAAACTTAGCTAATATAATGAAATCTAGAAATATTCTGAGAAGGTATAGTGGTTAAGACATCAGGCTAGAAACCGGGAGCCTAATTCTGCCATAGGCATGCAGGGTGACATTCGGTCAGCCACTTTCCTTTGACCCTAAGAAAGAGGCAATGTCCAGCCACTTTTGAAGATCTTGTCAAGAGAACTGTGTGGATTTGTCCAAGAGTAAATTATAATTTGTAGGCACTAGAAACGAAGAATTTTAAAAATGCACCTTAGTTTTGGTGAAATCATTGCTAAATTTTGTCCACTAAAAATGACTAAGGAAATAACAAAATATAAACAAAACACAGATATAGCTCAGGAATTCTGGAAGTCGAAGTCCACAGGTTATAAAGGCCCACTCCTGGCACAAAGCAAGACAACAATTAATAACATGTTTTTTTCTGGGCATGATGGCAGCAGCATTCTGCTCCCTCTAACCTTGAGCTCTGCTTTTTATTGAGCGTGGAAGGAAGAGAGTGAAACTTACACTCGCTGATAAGTTGAACTGGAATGTTAACAGCTTCTAATAGCCCCACACATAACAAAAAAACAAAAAACAAAAACCAGAACCAGGAATAACTCCGGCTCTTCAAAATATCTAGTTTTTCAAACGACCAATTACTTTTTGGTAAAACTTGACTCTATGAATTCCACAGATTAAAGCAATTAAATATATTTAAATAAATTAAATTTAGGGATGTTTTAAAAAGTTATCTCTCAAGTTAACATAGTTATGCAATTTTGCAGAAGCAGAAGGGGGACCTTGCTTCATTCATGGGAAAGATAATCAACATTTGGGGATGGAATCACAGAACAGCCTAGGCAAATAAGCAAAACCCACAGGGCTCCTTAATCCATTGAGGAATTTACTCACCATGTTTTTTGGTATAGCACATTCCTGAATTGAAAGTTCATGACTGCACATCATGTTCCTAACATGCTACTATTTATATTGCAGCCACTGTATCACCTTGCTCTATTATCTTGATTGTTGCTTAAAAATCTGCTCTGCACTAGAAAGCAAAATTAGACAAAACATTGTCTAATGTAAACAATGCTCTTTCTCATACATACAACATTCTGCTACAGTAAGTATTTTTGGAGCCAGACCACACCACTGACCCTATAGAGTAGCAGGAAGCCTTGTAAGCAATATACAGGGTGATTTGTAATGATTATGTATCATTTATTGGAATTGGTGTAGTTTTTTAAAAAATAAATGAAACATCCAATATGTGCCAATATGTGCCAAGATAAACACAGCTTGAAAATACTGAATATACTCCCACCACCCTCTGTATTTCTAAAATTAAAAAATCACAGCAATAATGCTTTATGTAAGGAACAACAGCCGTATATCACCTTCACACAGCAGAGCCAATGAAGTCAACTAATTAACATAATAGTACCCCACTGTCTTACAACACAAGCATCAGGCAAGAGAATGTCAGAACACTCCCACTCTATCAGCCCCACTGGTTGTCTGACCTGGTAATCTAAATTCCACATTCTTATTTATTGCCTTGGGACTGCACAACTGAGAGGAAACATAGCTTGGTTTCTGCTATTGGCCATTAGAAGTTATAGCTACTAATTGCCAAAAGTATCCTACAAAGGGGAACGTGAAATAGGAAGATGAATGGACTTTGAAGGAACTTTATAGGGAATTTATTTCTCCCATTTGAATTTTTGGTGATATTTCCCCCATCAGAAATATGAGTCACTCTGGGAATGCAGACTTCATTGAGTGTGCATGTATTAATTCTCCCCCAAAACCAACTCCCAGCTTTATGTTCCAGAATATTGGCTTTTTCACTGAGCCAGAAACAAGTGATCTGGAGAAGGGACACCTCTTTAGAGCAGAAAGGTGAAGAGGAAGACAGTGTAAAGATAACAAGAAAAAAGTTAACGGGACCCTACAGTTTCAAAGGCCACCTTTTTTATAACATCCAACCAAAAAATTGTCCATGTTTGCTGTAAAGATTCAATAGGAACCAAGACACAGAGAAAGTTGTTTGAAGATGACATCTAAACAGCTATACAATAGAAATAATAAAATTGGAGGATTTCATGCATACACGTTGGAAACAAACAACATACAAGATGGAAGTAAAACAGATTTAAAACATTAACTAGATGGTGGAATGAAAAGGTGACTTGTCCAAACTCTTTACATCTTGTATTTGTTGCCAAAGGGCAGTACTTCAATCTGGCTAATGGGATGGGGACGAAGAGGGATAGTTAGTTTTTATTTTACCCTCATGAGCCTATCTTTCTCTTAAAAAGCAAAAGCAGCATATGAAAGAATTTCTATTCCAAGCTGATACATGTTTTATCATTTTATCAAAGGGCATCTATTTTCATTTTTATTGTTAAACTCTATACATTCCAAACAGTTTAAAAGAAGGCAACTTATCACAAGCTACCTATTTTTAAAATTTACCATTTTGAACCAGACTGAGCCTGAATGATGCATTTTTAAAAATTTTATTAGGACAAGCAGCTATTGCAGGACAGAATGTTCAAGTACTGCACAACAGTACTTTCTCAGATATTGCACCTATGTTTACATGGAAAGAATTAATCATCTACGGTATTTAAAAAAATCTTGACCCACTTATTCTAAAGCAGGCCACTGCATTTTTTTGCCAAGTTTGGCAATTAACAAGAGGCCATCACAACAGTATGGAGGCCCAATGGCTTGCATGTACAGCATATAATCAGTCACCCACATCAAATCTTTCATCCCTTTTTAGGCCTCAAACCATAACCTGCCCACAAAAGGTTGGCCTCTGGTGTTTCTGAATATCAGATTCCTTCAATTGCACTTGGTGGTTTACTGCCTGAACAAATTACATTAACAATGCAGAGAAATGTATACACTGTCTTAAATACAGGATTGAGCTGGGACCAAAACAAAGGCAACAGTATCCTAGCAACAAGCCTCAGCCTGCTCCCCACCAACTGGGTTTCTGGACCCTGCCATGAATTGGGAACCACTGAGTTCCACTCTTTGCTGCAAACAATTAAGGACCGAAAAGTCCCAATTACAACTGGGATTTACAGCCAAAGAAACATTCTATAAATCATTGCCCAAACCCCTATTCCTTCTCAAACCAAATAATCTCATCCAGATGTTTAGTTACAGCTGTCTAAATGTGTGGTATATTGTTAATCAGCAAGACTGATTTTCTCTGCAAAATGTCAAGGACTAAAGTGCTGGAGCTTCATATACTGAGACAAGACTCTAAACCTGAAGTCATCAACTACAACATGTGGTGGTGATTGAATCCTTATCAAGGACAAAAAAGGAACTTGGTTGTGTTTCCTGTTTTCAAGTAGCAGATGCAGTCTCTTCAAAAGCCATTCCTTCTTCCAACCCCTTATCTCAAATAATTCCTATTAAGGAATACAGTCACATCTCCAAGTCCTGCAGAGGACCATGAACATCCTTTCCCACATTTGAAATATTACTGCCTCTGCAAAGCCATTCAAACAATCTTATCTCATCTGACTTCTGTATATTAATTATGGTGTTGGGCTGTGTTTTTCGAGATTGCTTTGAAGGGGGGATTTTGAGAGGGCTTTTATGGAGGATGCTTTTATGTTTTTATGGAGGATTTATGTTTTTATGGTTTTGCTGCATCTTTATTATTGTAACTTACCTAGAATCTTTGGATTGGACCATATAGTCCATTCTCACCCACACAACTCTGGACCAGTAATTGCCTCTACTAAACAGTGTCACTGAGTGGTAAAAGAGGAGGGGGCTCCATGGATACCATCACCCTGAGCTTAAGGTGTGATAGAACTCACACAGAGTAAATGGATTTGGAAGCTTCACAAA
Organism: Masticophis lateralis; assembly: GCA_030761175.1. Classification (NCBI taxonomy): domain Eukaryota; kingdom Metazoa; phylum Chordata; class Lepidosauria; order Squamata; family Colubridae; genus Masticophis; species Masticophis lateralis. Next base: position 3,071,438 of record JAUDYJ010000008.1, on the reverse strand, counting down.
GTGATTGGCCTTATATACCATACAGATTACTGCCTTTAATGATACAATTCACTTAACTGCAGTGATTCGCTTAACAACTGTGGCAAAATGTTTGCAAAATGGGCGTTGGACTTACCTGAAATGTCCTTTTTCTATCCGGCAGTCAGACATGGGTGAGACATCGTCTGTTATCCATTAGGACCGAGTCTATTGGATTGTTTAAGCTCCGCCTCTTCCTGCTTGACTCCAGTTTTGAGGTGAAGGTATCCAGCAGACTGACGTGTCTATAGAGATACAATAAGAAAAATCAAAGGAAACCACCCACCCAAACTGAACCCTAAAACAACCGACCAGGGTGGGGCTGACTGCCGTGACTGCTGGATAGAGAAAGGGCGTATCAGGTAAGTCCAATGCCCATTCTCCTATTGGCTGTCATGGCAATCAGACATGGGACATACCAAAGCTTTATGTCCTACAGGGAGGGAACAGGTCGGACCCATTGTAGAACCCTCCTACCAAAGGCAGCATCTACTGATGCGTATGAATCCAAACGGTAATGCCGTATGAAGGGAGTCACCAAGGTCCACGTGGCAGCGCGGCAAACCTCTTCCAATGGAGCCTGGGTGGACCAGGCCGCGGACATGGCAGCACTCCTGGTGGAGTGGGCAGTGATGCTATAGGGAACCGGCAAGGAATGGGTCTCATAGGTCATAGAGATGGTGGCCCGAATCCATCGCCCAACAGTGGTGGCCGTTATCCTGGAACCCATGGAGGAAGGTTGGAATGAGACGAAGAGGGACTCGGTCCTCCGGAAGGCAGACATCCAACGTATGCCAGACCTTCTCCAACCGATGGGAGGAGAGGAAGAAAAGTTGGGTAGCACGAGCTCTTGAGACCTGTGAAAGATGGAGTTGACCTTTGGAATGAAGGCAGGGTCCAGGCGTAGCACCACCCTGTCCGTGTGGAAAATGCAGAGATCCAAACACACAGATAGGGCGGTTAGCTCCGAAATACGGTGGGCGGAAGTGATAGCTACGAGAAATGAAACTTTGAAGGAAAGAAATTTCAGGTTAACCTCGTGGAGAGGTTCAAAGGGCGGGATGGTAAGAGCCGTCAGGACTTTATTGAGATCCACGTCAAGAACCGGTGTAAGACCGGGGGTCGTAAATTGGTAGCACCTCTTCAGGAGGGCCTGTGAGTGGAGATGAAGAAGAAAGAGCAACAACTGGGGAGTCCACAGAAGGAATCTGTAACAGATGAGAGAAATCAGGCGCCATATTATAGAATCGTTTGTCCAGATTGTTAGGAACAGGACCTGAACTAGGAAAGGACCACTGCCTTTGAATAACATCAGAGAACAATTTGGGAGCAGGGACCACCTCCCTCTGGGCTGTAGGCTCCTGAAACAAGGACGTAGTTAGGTCCGCCGCAGCTGTAAGTTGATCAGGTGTCAAGGGATTCACCCCCAAACGCGTGGTGGCTTCAGCCTTGAAGAGTAGAGAACGAAAGATTTGAGGACAGAAAAGCCCAACAAAAGAAGGCTGATCAGGTTCCCGTCCTTCATCATCTGAGAGGTCCTGATCTATAATAGCCTCTCCCTCTGAAAGCGAGTCCTGACTAGCTGAATCAGCCAGATCGCGGACTTCCCCAGAATTCTCCACCTCCCTGTGGTGGGAAGGAGCCCTGACTTGGTCTTGTGGGCTGCTTTAAACAGAAGCTGCAGAAGAAGAACGTTGTTGGAGACCCTGGGATAAAGCCTGTCGTATAGCCTCAGATATCAGATCAGCCAGAGCTGGAGGGATTTCAGTGAATGGCTGAAGGACCTGAGAGGGAGCCTGACCTACAGGGGCTGGAGAGTCTTCACATCTAAGACAATCTGACAGAGGAACCTCAGGCACAGCTGGAAAAACAGACACTGCATCAGTAGCGTAAGAAGTTTCCCCATGGAGGAAGATCTATCTGGAGACAAGGAAGATGTAGCAGGTATTTGCGTAGATAGAGAGGAAGAGCCATCTAGTGCTGAAGGGACTGGGCCTGCAGAGACTTCTGGTAGGACATGGCTGGGATCATGGTCAGAAGACAGTTGAGCCCTGTGAAAGGCCTTTTCCATTGCCTTATGGCATCTTTCCTCCTCTCTGGAAGGCTTGGAAACCATTGATAGAGTGGAGGAAATATTCCCAACCACCCTGGCCTTGGCCTATCGGCCCACGCTCGCTTCCCTCTATCCTGTGCTTGACGGGAAGACCGCGATTTCTTGGCATCCGCCATTTTGATATCCGACTGAAGGGAGAGAAGAAACGAGGGCGCCCTGATCCCGAGTTACAGATGCTACATCCTGGGTAATCTGCCACCCACCGATGGGTCCCCCAATACTTGTGGTTGTCTGTGCCGAAGTCCTTTGAGCAGTTGGGCTGGTAGAAAAAAAATGCTAGCCTTTAGGTGTAAGCGCCATGTAGAATAGGCGTGGAATGGAGTTTAGCACCACACACCTGCTGAGCAAAAAAACTCTTTATAGCAGCGATACCTCCGCCATAGTTGAAAAAAGGCAGGAATCCTGGGACAGTGCAGAGGAGCATCGCACCAAACAGCTGCTGAACAAAAGCTCTACCTGCAGCTAAAAGACCTCCACTGTTGCTGAAAGTAGCAGGAATCCCGGGAAAGTGCGGCGGAGCAAGCTCGTGCGCGCTTTGAAATGGATCTGCCGTCCGACAGTCCTTTGTCGCTTAAAGCGATCTTCAGCGGAGTTTGGCAAAAGCCGATCACGCTGTGGTTAGTCAAAATGCAGTCCAAGTCTGAGTCCGAGTCAAATAGCCAAAGAAAACAATCCAGAAAGAGAGAACACTAGACACGTCTGTCCTGGGTGGACAGCAAGCTCGTGCACGGCAGAGTAAGCTCATGCGCGCTTTGAAACGGATCTGCCAGTTGGCAATCCTTTGTCGCTGAAAGCGACCTTCAGCTGAGTTTGGCAAAAGCCAATCACTCTGGGGTTAGTCAAAATGCAGTCCAAGTCTGAGTCTGAGTCAAATAGTCAAAGAAAACAATCCAGAAAGAGAGAATACTAAAGACACATCTGTCCTGGGCAGACCGAGTCGAAAAAACTGGAGTCAAACAGGAAGAGGCGGGGCTTAAACAATCCAGTAGACTCGGTCCTAATGGATAACAGACTATGCCTCACCCATGTCTGACTGCCGTTACAGCCAATAGGAGAATGTTAACTTCCTTACTTAGCAATGGAAATTTTGGGCTCAATTGTGGTTGAGCCTGTACCTGTACTAATTCATATTATAATCCAGCAGGATTTGCCTTCACGCATAAAACCAGACTTTATTATTTTATTTGTAAGAAAATAAACAGTTCCTTATTATCAAACCCATCTAGTCTAGCAGTCTATTTTTACAGTGGCCAGCATGCTGCACAAAAAGGCCACTAAAATGCCAGTATATAGCCTGCACTGCACTGCACAGCCTGCACTGGAAGTCACACTGCCATCAATTATTTCAGTTTCTGTGACCTGCCCCAATCTTCAGAAATTAAGCAGTACCGGTATAAAACAGAATATGACAGAAGAATCAATAAACATTTCTAACCTACTCCCAAGGCAGCCAGAGAAACAGGTGGTTCTGATGGCTTTATAAAAGGCTGTTATGGAAGCCACTGCAATTATGGCTTACTCATCAAGCCACCGCTAAACCAAGGCTTAATGTGATACAAAATGCTGAGTAATTAAAGATTATGGGATGAACACGGAACAGGGACAAGGAGATCATGGTGTTCTATTCATACATGACCAATTTTACCAGCAGTAGTAATCACAGAAAGGATTAATTCATTTTTTCCCAGTTAGAGAGCAGAGAGTAACCAGCTGGAGATTACCTTCATATTTTTAGCTCACTCAGATATTTCTATCCGCCGTGTACAATATTTATGAAGATAGCAATGATAGTCAGAACAATAATTTTCCAATGAAGATAGGAGAAGTTTAGAAAATGAACAAGTCTACATATAAAAAAAAAAAAAACCAAATGAGAATGATTGCTCTTGGCTGTAAATGTTGCTTAGTTTAAAAACAGCCATAATCTGAACCTGAACTCAGAACTATTTCTTTCTTCCTTCCTCACAATCCACAGCAAACAATGAATTCCTTTAAGAACATAGACCAGTGATGGCTAACCTTTTTGACATCACATGCCAGGAACCGGGGGGGGGGAGTGCGGGGGGTCACGCATGCACGTGCCCACACCCATAATTTTATGCACCCTGCCTCCACGCATTTGACCCCCTCACAGCCCCACTCCTGGCAAACAATGGGCCAGTGGGCCTATTTTTCTCTCTCCCCAGGCTCTGGAGCCTTTCTAGGAGTCTGGGGAGAGCGAAAACAGCCTTCCCCCACCCCCACCCCCACCTGGAGGCCCTACAGAGGCTGGAAATGGCCCATTTGCCAACTTCCGGTGGGACCAGAAGGTCGGTTTTTTGCTCTCCCCAGGCTCCGGAGCCTTTCTAGGAGTCTGGGGAGGGTGAAAACAGCCTTCCCAACTCCCCTGGAGGCCAAACGGGCTTCCAGAAGTTGGCAAATGGGCCATTTTTGCCCTCTGGGGGAGATGGGGAAGGCTGTTTTTGCCCTCCCCGGACTCCTAGAAAGGCTCTGGAGCCTGGGGAGAGAAAAGTGGGCCTTCCCTACCCTCACGGCCCTCTGGAGGCAGAAAACAACCTGTTTCCCTACTTCTAGTGGACCCAAAAGGCCCGAAAATCAGTTGGCCAGCGCACATGCGCACCTGAGCTGAGCTCGCATGCCCCCCAATATGGCTATGCTTACCACCTGTGGCACACATGCCATAGGTTCGCCATCACGCCATTTTCCAATGTCTTTTGACAAAACTGTATGAGGGACTTCTACACCTGAGTGAACAGCCAAAATCAAGAGTGAAAAGGAAGGGGGAAAATCCAAGTGTACCAGTACAATTTTGAACACTGTAAACATAACCAAAACTTGAGAAACATGATGTCAATTAACAAAATAATAATAAAAAAAACAACCAAATTAGTTATTGTCATATTAATAGGACACTGACACAATCCTAAAATATAAATGCAAAAAATATTTTCCTTGACCAATTTAAAAAAGGAAAAGAGGCCCTGGACTATACATTTCCTGGCGTCTACATGAAAGAAGTTTGCCAATGATTTCTGAGATGTTTTTTGGCATTGCTATTTAACTTGGAGACATGAAATTCTCAGGTCCCGCCTCCACCCCTTGAAATAATCTGGTCCAACACTGTGTAGATCAGCCAAAATCAGCCAGGTGCTGCCACCTGCTGAAGCACTATATATGGCAAAGTATCAACCCCAAAGGTATAATTAAAAATAAATCACACCAAACAATGCCTAGAAATATATTCCATTATATACTTAGGTTAAAAATAAAAATGGTAATTATTTAATGTATATGTAAAAGCAAAAGTTAACTCTTGAGCAACTATTGACATTTACTGACAATAACTGTGTACTATATTTTTGTATCCACAAAAAATCAAGCAATTTGTTAACTTTAAATGCATTTTTAATTTGACATGCAGGAAGCTTTCTCAAAATGCAAATTGCTTCCACTGGCAATTGACAGGGAAAATATAGGCACCAAGATGTAATGTAATTCTTTCCTTTTCTCCTGCAATTCTAAGATATATAGGAACGCATACACATACATATGAATGTGTGTGGCACTAATTTCACAGAAATCCTCAATCAATACCATGGGAATTTCCTGGCTGAGCAAGTTGAGGGATTTCCTTTAGCATTGGGGGAGGGGGTTTGCATTCCTTCTCCATGTCACCATTAATTGCCACCTTCCCACATTTTTATCATACAACTTTCTTGTCTTCTATATTACTGTGTTTTCCTGAAAACAAGACCCGGTCTTGTATTTTTTGGAGGTCCAAAAGAGACAGTAGGCCTTATTTTTGGAGAAACGCAGCATCAGAGTGATCAGCTGGGCTGGGCTCCCCACCCCCTGGCACGCACACAAGAGGTGGTAAGCATCCGGGGGCAGATGATGTCCAGCAGCAACCAGATCCCATCAATCCCTTGATCGGTGCACTCTGGGACTACGCAGCCTACAAAGCACAGGTGAGTCCAAGTGCTGAGACCTCTGGGCCAGCCCTCCAAACAACAGGCTGAGGCAGAAGTGCGGTGGGGGAGGGGGCATGCAATCCGAACTGCAATGGACCCATATCTGGCCCCTGGAGGCAGGGAGGCACCCCTTGCAGTGGATGATGTAGGAGGACCAATGGGCTTCGTAAGTCACCAACTGGTTCCCCTTCTGAAGGTGGACACGGGCCCTGTGGCACTGCAAGGGAGAGTGGGGCACATGGGCGATGTGGCTTTCCACGGGTGTGCACCCCACCTACCCCCACCGCAGGAGTGGTCTTCTCTGGAACATCCTGCCAGCCCATGGAGTAGCAGAATTCCTAACTTCTCCGTAGTGGTACTGCTCCAGAATCTGCGGCCTCAATCAGTAGTCCCCAGGCACCCCTCAGGGCCCGCACAGAAGCCTGCAAATAAACAGGCAGGCAACTTGCTTCCTGGAGTTGTGGGTACGCCATTACTGGAGGTTTTCAAGAAAACATTTAAGGGGGGTTAGAAGACCTCCAAGGTCCCTTCCAGCATGCTCACTGCTTCCTGTGCTGGCCACGCCTACCCCCAGGGCTGACCATCTTAACTGCGGCTTATTTTGAGGACAGGGTTTATATTAGGAGTACCCTAAAAATCATGATAGTGCTTGTTTTCTTGTTGGGTCTTATTTTCAGGGAAACACAGTAGTCTTCTTAAGGCAGAGATGGAGAACACTTATATTTTTGGAAGGATAAGCATCTTGCCTAATTATGCTATCTGGAAATCTCAAACATTTGCATGTTTTTGACCTTTGACCTGACCCAATAAAAGCACATTAACTGACTAATAGCATTATTAACTTTAATATCCAAACAACAGAATGTTTAATTGTCCCAAATTAGCAAGGCCCTGATTTATCTGACTTCTAGTTTTTGTATAAACAGCCCTTATTTAATTTTTATTTTATGTTAGATTTATATCTCATTATTTTTATAAATAACTCAAGGTGATGAACATACCTATTACTCCCTCCACATTTTCCTCACAACCACGCTGTGAGGTGAGTTGGGCTGAAAGAAAGTGACTGGCCCAAGGTCCCCCAGTCAACTTCCATGCCTAAGGCAAACCTAGAACTCAGTTTCCTGGTGTCTTAACCTGCAGACTAAAATGGGCGTTGGTCTTACCTGATACGCCTGTTCTCAATGACGCGCCCACAGCAGTCAGGCTTGGGAGAGTGCCAGGTCTGCTAGCCAATGAGACTGAGCCAACTGGATTTTTTGGTACCGCCCCTTCCTGACTATCCCAGTTTGGAGGCGAGTTCATCCAGCAGCTGACGTGTCTGTAGAGAAACAAATAACAAGGAAAGGTAAAGGAAAACCTCCCCCCCCCATATTAACCCAGGTACTGCCGTAAGGGAGGGGCTGACTGCTGTGGGTGCGTCATCGACATCGGGCATATCAGGTAAGACCAACGCCCATTCTCCGACCTAGCGCCCACAGCAGTCAGGCTTGGGACATACCAAAGCTTGATGTCTCCTAGGGCTTGAAAGGCAGGACCTGTTGAAGGACCCTTCTGCCAAAGGCTGCATCTGCCGAGGCGTAAGCATCAAGCCGGTAGTGGCGGATAAACGGAGTCACAGATGACCATGTAGCGGCCCGGCAGACTTCCTCCAAGGATGCTTGGGTGGACCATGCAGCGGAGGTGGAGGCGCTCCTGGTGGAGTGAGCAGTGATGTTTGCAGGAGCCCTCAGAGACTGAGCCTCGTAGGTGGCCGAAATAGTTGCTCTGATCCAGTGCCCTATGGTCACCGATGATACCCGGGAGCCCATGGAAGTCGGCTGAAATGAAATGAAGAGTGCCTCTGATCGCCGGAATGAAACAGTCCGAGCGAGGTAAATCCGGAGGGCTCTGCGGACATCAAGCTTATGCCAAATTGCTTCTTGAGGACAGTGAGGGGAAGGACAAAAATCCGGGAGGGAGAGCTCTTGGGATCGGTGGAAAATGGTGTTGACCTTCGGGACGAAGGTTGGGTCAAGGCGAAGTACCACTCTGTCTGTATGGAATATGCAGAGGTCCGAGCGGGCAGATAAGGCTGCGAGTTCGGAAATCCTCCTGGCGGAAGTAATAGCAACCAGGAAGGAAACTTTGAGAGACAAAAACCTTAGACTGACCGTCCGCAAAGGTTCAAAGGGAGAGGCAGTCAAAGCCTTAAGGACCCTGTTCAGATCCCATGTCGGGAAACGGTGGACCGTGGGAGGCTGGAGATTGGAGGCGCCTCTCAGAAAGGAGCGAATAAGAGGGTCATGGGCAAGCGGAGCAGCAGCGCCGCATGAAAGGATGGAAGAAATGGCGGCCACCTGGCACCGCAGGGTGTTAGGAGAAAGCCCAGACAAGAATCCGTCCCGGAGAAAGTCCAGAATTTGGGCAATGGAAACCTCAGCGGCCGCAATATCCCGTGCTGCGCACCAGGCTGCGAATATCTGCCAAGTAGAGCCATAAATCCGAAGAGTAGAGGGGCGCCTGGAGGCCTAGATGATGGCAATGGCGCCCTGTGAAACTGATGCTTGAGTCAGCAGGATCCGCTCAGCCTCTAGGCGGTCAGTTGGTAGGACTGGGGCTCCGGATGCCGAAGAGTCCCCTGTAGTAGAACTATCCGGTCGTCGGAAATCCGCCAAGGAGGGACCACCGACAGGGACAGAAGGTCGGGAAACCAAGGTTACCGTGGCCAATGGGGGGCAAGGAGGATAACCTCCGCCCGTTCTAGAAGAATCTTGCGTACCACTTTGGATATTAGAGGAAGAGGTGGGTAGGGATAAAGGAGCTGATCCGCAGGCCAAGGACAACGGAGGGCGTCCACTGCCTCTGCGCCCGGGGAAGGGAAGCGAGAAAAGAACCGGGGAAGCTGACGATTGGAGGTCGAGGCGAACAGGTCCACAGTGGGAGTGCCGAACCGACGGGTCAATTCCTTGAAGATGGAGGGATGGAGACTCCATTCGGAAGGATCGATCCGTTGACGGCTGAGGGAATCCGCACAAGTGTTGTCCGACCCCAAGATGTGCTCCGCCTGGAGAGACGCTAGGTGGGATAGCCTGAGGGCTTCTTTCAGAAGAGAGCGCGAATGCGTCCCTCCCTGCCTGTTCACATGCGCCTTGGCCGTGACGTTGTCCGTTAGGACCAGGACGTGTTGGCCACGGATGTGAGGTTCGAATTCCCTTAGGGCTAGGAAAATGGCTCGCAACTCCAGGATGTTGATGTTGAGTAGCCGCTCCTGGGGAGACCAGAGGCCTTGCGCCATGTGGGATGCCAGATGGGCCCCCCAGCCCGAGAGACTGGCATCCATCGTGATTACTACCCTGGTGACCTCCCCAAAGAAAGAGCCCTGGGATATGGCTTGCGATGTCCACCAGGTTAGCAAGTCTATCACTGAAGGGGACAAGGCGATCCTGGTGAGGGAGGTGGAGCGTCTGGCCTGTTGGAACGGTAGTAAGAGCCACTGGAGCTCCCTGCTGTGGAGGCGAGACCATGGAACAATATCATATGAGGAAACCATTTTGCCTAACAGACTTGAAAGGTCCTGGAGGGAGGCAGAACCAAACCTCTGGAGGCGTAGAGCCATATCAGAGAGGCTAGACTGACGATCTTGGGACAGGGAGACCCATAGGGAAGCCGAATCAATGACAGCCCCCAAGTGCTGAAGGCACGTGGAGGGAGACAAGTGGCTCTTGGGCCAATTAATTGAAAAGCCATGTGCTCTTAAAATGGTAATGATCGAGGAAAGGTCTCGAAGAGCCTGGGAGTGGGACTGGGAAAGGACCAGGATATCATCTAAGTAAAATAAAGCCCTTATGGGGATAGAAGCTATGTAGTCCATGAGGGCAGCCATCACTTTAGTGAACACCCTGGGGGCGGACGAGAGACCGAATGGTAGGGCAGCATATTGGTAGTGTTACCCATTGTAGGCAAATCTCAAATATTTACGGTGGGCAGGGAGAATGGGGATGTGTAGGTAGGCCTCGGTGAGGTCTATGGAAGACATGAAGTCCCCCTTACGAATACAAAGTAAAATGGTGTGTAGAAACTGCATTTTAAAATGACGGTAAACTATAAAACGATTGAGGGACTTAAGGTCTAGGATAGCCCTCCAACCTCCCGAGGACTTGGGAACAAGAAATAAACGGGAGTAAAACCCTTGACCTCTGTCATTATGGGGGACTGGCTGGATGGCTCTAATGGACAGCAAATGTTGGATGGCCTCGTCGACCCTGGCCCGTTTAACCGGAACTCTGGAAACTGAACAAGGTAAGTAACGGTCGGGGGGGATGGAACAGAACTCGAGGGAAAGGCCAACTTTAATGGTCTCTCTGACCCAAGCGTCAGAGACCGAAGAATCCCATTGATCAGAAAAAAAGGTTAGACGGCCGCCGATCAAGGAATCGGGGGGGGGGGGTCTAACAAGACCGTCTAAATGGTCTGCCCCTGCCACCTCTAAAGGGACGTTTGGAGCTGAAACGGGAGCCCTGTCTGACCTGATTGTCCTGGTGACTTGGTCTAGAGGAGAAGGCGTGTTGCTGATGTTGCTGATGGAATGTTGAGTCTGAGCTACGAAAGGAAGAAGGACGAAAGGGCCCCTGGTGACGATACTCAGATCTTCTTGATAGAGACGGTAGGATCTTACAGTGAACTTTGGTTTCGATGAGGAGTGGGTCCAGCTGCTCCCCAAAAAGTCTACCACCCGAGTAGGGGGAAGAGGCAAGACGCCACTTATTCCTGGCGTCAGCTTGCCAATTTCTCAACCAGAGCAGGCGTCTAGATGTCACTGACGTGCCAATAGCCTTGGCCGAGAAGCGGGTGGCATTGAGGGTGGCATCAGCAGAATATTCGACCGCTGCCAGGATCTTATTGATGTCCTGGTGAGAGCAGTGATCTGAAGCTGGAATACGCTCTTGTAACTGGCGTAGCCACAGAATGGTGGCTCTGTTAAAAAATGATGCCAATGAGGAGGCTTGTACTGCCCAGGCAGAGGCTTGGTGCCCTTTAATTAAGGTTCTCTCAGCTTTTTTGTCCTCTGGTCGGAGATATTCCTCGGACGGCCCCGTAAAGGGGGAGGAAGATGTCAGAGCAACCACCGGACGATCTACGGTTGGGACCTGCAGAAGACTAGAATAGTCTGTAGCTACGTTGTAAAACCTCCTGTCTAAATTATTAGGAGCCGGTCCGGAGCTGGGAGCAGACCACTGCCTCTTCAGAACATCTGAGAATAGCTTCGGGGCAGGAACAACATCAGAATGCATTGTGGGCTCCTGAAATAAAGCTGAAGTGGGATCAGAAGGTACAGGAACGGTGTTGGAACCAGGTGCGGAAATGCCCAGACCAGTAGCCATTTGAGCTTTGTGGAGGAGAGACCTAAACAAGTGGGGCTTGAAAAATCCGACAAAGGCCGGTTGATCCGGCTCAAAGCCTTCATCCTCCGAGAGGTCTTGCTCAGGAGGGAGCTCCCCTTCAGAGAGGGAATCCTGGCTACTTGAATCTTGTTCATAAGGATCAGCCCTGGGTTCAGGAAGATAATCAAGGTTACGCGACGCCCTCTGGGCGCGATGACTAGGAGAAGGAGGGGCATGCCGTTGTTGGAGGCCTTGTGCAACGCCGTGGCGAATGGCCTCCGAGATCAGCTCAGCTAAAGGGCGTTGCAGGTCAGCCGGTAATTGAGAACTTTGCAGGATCCTGTGGGGGTCCATGTTGGAGGCAGGAGCTTGAACTGAAGGAAGAGGAGCGGTGAGCTGGGAAGCCTGGGAAACAGGCTGGACATCTCCGGAAGGAAAAACTGAGGCCACATCAGAAGGGGCAATAGGATCACCCTGGGAGGACCTGTCTGGTGACAAAGAAACCACGGGGGCCTGAGAATGCGAGGTAAGCTTTGGATTGGAAGAAGAGGCTGCAAGTTGTGATGAAGCCCTGGAACGTGCTTTCTGGAAGGCCTTTTCCATGACCTTATGGCGCCTCGTTTCATCTCTAGAGGAGGATGAGCTCTTGGAAGAGGAGGCAGCCTTTGAAGAAGCAGGTCTATTCTTCTGTTTGTGTGTTGAGGAAGAGCCCTTGCCAGGATCCTCTTGCCTGCTCCTTTTTGCCAGGGACTTTGAGCGGGCCGCAGTTTGAGCGGGAATGTCCGCCATCATTAACTGAAACTGTTCTGAGGGCAGAATCAAGAGAGCCACAGGTTAAACTGAGCAGATCACACACAAAAAAAGGTCTCCTCTCTCTTTCTCTCTCTTTTTTAAAAAATTATTATTAATATTATTATTTTTTGTAAGGGAGCCCCGGTACCTGTAACGGTCCGCTTGACAAGAGAGGGAGCTGCAGCCTCGCCCAATGAGCTCGCTAGCTGAAGGCGCGAGCGAAATGGCGCAGAAAGAAGCGTCGCGCCTGACAGCCGTTGAGGGAATCCTCTGGGTCTGTGGAGAGCCGCGACGAAAAGTGGCGAGAGAAAACAGCGAGAGGCGCGGAATTGAGCTACGCGCCTCTCAGCTGTTCAGGGGATCCTCCGGCCGAATTAGAAGGAGCCACGTTGTGAGCTGCCAGATAGATCAGTGAAGGGCGCGGAATCAGACGTCGCGCTTGTTCGCTGAGGGAATCCCTCAGCCGAGGAAGCAAATGGCAGCGAGGGGAAGGCACGGCAGAGCTCAGATGTCCAAGCTCGTGCGTGCTGAAAGTGAGACGATGCATGACGGCCGGTCTCGCCACCGAGCGGCCTTCAGCGGATTCAGGCACCGCCTTTCTCGCTGGAAACCAAGCAGTTGTAGACTGAAGAATAAAATTCGTCGCAAGAGCTAGAGGCAAAAAAACACATTCTACTGACACGTCTGTCTCGTAGAGACCGAGCCGTAAAACTGGGATAGTCAGGAAGGGGCGGTACCAAAAAATCCAGTTGGCTCGGTCTCATTGGCTAGCAGACCTGGCACTCTCCCAAGCCTGACTGCTGTGGGCGCTAGGTCGGAGAATGGCTGTTTTTATCTTTCTTATTTTGTAATATTAAATGACTATATATAATAGTATAAATATCAGACCTGATATATTTGCATGTTACAAGTATGAAAAGACAATTCTCTTTAACTAACGTAGAAATGCATAAGAAATGCATAAGAAATGCATAAAACATTTCTTGAACAATAAAATAGTTTGCACTGCAACATATAGAACATTTCTAAAAATTCTAAATAGTAAAATCTGTTTAAATAAAAGAAAATGTGACATACTCTGAGTACAAAACTTTAATGGTGATGGTAAAATATTGATATATACTTCTAGAACTGATACATTAGACATTTTATGCTATTTATTCCTATTTACTAGTTGTGCTGCTTACCATATTTTTTGGACTATTAAGACGCACCTAAATTTAGAAGAGGAAATCAACAAAGAAAAATTTAGCCTCTGCACGCCCCATTTTTGGGCCTTTTTCTGGGCCTTTTACAGCCCTTTTTTTGGCCCATTTTTAGGCTTTTTTCGGCCTGTTTTTGAAGCTTTTTTCAGACCGTTTTTTCTGAAAAAAATTGCCCCCACCCCACCCCGAAAGCCTTGAAAACAGGCCAAAAAAAGCCTCGAAAATAGGCAGCTTGGATGAGAAGCAAAATATCTTCAAGGAAAAACAAAGACAATAGGAAATTTAGTTTAAGGAAAAACATCAATAGTTTTTCAAGCCATGTCTTCCTCCAAACAGGAGTAGATTCAAACACAGAAACTATCTTAAGTTAGAAATAGTGGAAGATAGAAGAAAGGGATGTAGCACTTATGACAGAAAACACTGCCGAACCTAATTAAAAGAGAATAGCCAGGAGATAACATACTCCTCAGTTTAGTGGGAGGCTCTTCTAACAAAGAATGAGAGGTGGAGAATACTGTGAATGGCTATGTTTTCTTTGTATAAATAGGGTCATGGCAATTAAGAAATGATTAGAAACAGAGTTTATATTTTTCTCTTTGAGGGAAACCCAAGATCACCATTTAAACACATCTTAATGTATGCAGTATACAAAAAATAAAGATCTATCAATATACAAAAACCCTACATTTTCCAAAGCATGTACTCTTGTCTTCCATTTCATGTTTCTTTCATTATTGCATTAACTTGAGCAGAAAAACAGGTTTTCTTGCTCCGGTTTATCAACCCCTCAACAGTTACCATCTACCAATAAATTCTTTCCCCAGTAATATGTCATAAAATGTAACATCCCAGCTGCCCATACTCTTATGGTCTATGATCAGAATCCAAATAGTTACTTTAGAAAAGTAAATTAATAGAGCAAATTAAAACTAATACTTCCTTGACAATTATACATTACTTTAGCAAAATAGATTTTTTCCTCTACATCAACAATCTTCTAAATTAAAATTGGGGAAAAGAGGGAGTTTCAGGCATTACTAAATTAATAACTTCCAGTGTCATAATGCGGTCATACATACTGGATTTAAAGCATGCAGTTTATAGTCTCAACTTTGCTGTACAAAGTAATTTTTTAACTAGATTTAATTCTATTAATGAAAACCCCTGGGATGTGAACTTTTCTAATATGAATTTTCTACTTTTAGATGCAAAGAGTATTAACCTAATACCACTATTTAGAATAACAATTCCTTTTAATTATTTCTACCAGCATGGCATAAATAATCTAAAAATCAACTAATTCATAATTATCAACAGGCGCCTTCCCAGGCACAAGGGAAGATAACAAATAAATAACATATATTCTAAAACTTCAGTGGAAATAAAAACAAAAGGTAATTCCACAGGGAGATTATAAAACAGATCCATTTTTACAAACTGCATCTGAGAATAATGTAGAATATAATCCAATACATCCAAATGGCACCAGATTGAAGACTGAAATAGATAACAGTATAAAAATGAGCTTCAATAATTCCTAATTAAACTGAGTTATTAGATTGTATAAGATACAATCTTGTACATTCTGACACGTTTGCATCTTATATGTTAAGATTTATGAAAATAAGGCAAATCCCATTTTTATTTTTCATCATAGATCTAGCAAAATATTGATCAGCATTCACACTAAATGCTACTGGTTGTTTTTTCATGCATCAATAGCCATTTCATGGATGACAAAGTTTCCTATTCCACCCCCAGCCCCTGGTCTGCATATTACACACAACCCATTTCAGCATTTAACTCTATAGAGAGCTACCTGCTTTGTCCTGTGCCTTTTCCAGGTGGTGAAAAAACTGTACCAACTCAAAACTCCAGTAAATTTGTCAACTGTTCTTTGTTGTTTATCAGCTTTAAGAGCAAATGCTGAAGTCTGTAACTCTACTAACTGCCCAGTGGTTTTTGTGAACAACTTTCAGCTCTTGTCCATCAATCTGAATGGCTCTATTCATTCCTATTCAGACACTGTATCTAGTTGGCTTCAGTAATGACAATCGCTTGGAAAAGCATTTGCCCAGGAAGCAGAAATCCCACTGCTGAGATTTCCTTCAGAAATCTTTGCCTATTCCTCCATCTCTGTTAAGAAAATCCAGAAAACGACAAGGAAAGAACATGTGGAAGTAGTTGTTCTTGGAACTTTAAAAATTCTCTTGTCAAAGTACAAGTCACCTAGCAATTCAGTCAGCCACCTATGAGACTCTGTCTGAGGGCTGCAACTATTTTTCCATTACAAGGAAATACAGAAAACTGGTTAAAAATTCTCATTTTCCTGGGCTGCTACATAATTATTTACATACCAAAATTCTTAGGCAAAAGTGATTTTAAGCCATAAAAATGAAACTTGGCTTCTAAAAGTCTTTTTTAACACAAAGTGGTAAAATCAATGTAAAGACAAAAAATCCTAGATCAATAATGCTCACAAACCAGTCCATTGGCATTCCACAGGCTTTAAGATAGCACAGCTATGCTCAATGTGATTTCCTTTTCCAATTCTACTCATTTGAGCAATAGTTTCGTCAATATAGTCTATATGGGATAGAGTTTTGGAAGCAAAAGCTGAAAAATGAATAACTTGTGTTTAAGTGAAGGATTCATTAGGAGATTGTAAATAATAACTTTATTTATCTTCCTTTTTATCCATGTTTTCCACTGATAGGCAAAAATGGAAGTAGCACAGAGCTTTGTTTCTCCAATTATACAGGCAAATGAGACTAAAAGTGTCCTAGCTTTTCAGCTACTGCTATGTTTTAAGAATACAGATGAATAGATTCATGTTTTCTACTGAAAATTACTTGACTAATTGATTTAATGTTCTTCATACAATGAACAATGCAAAGACATGTAATAAAACAACTACAAAATAAAAGTGTTACATAGACACAGTAAAAAGCATTTCACCACAGGACTTTAGTTTAGCCCACAAACATTGCAATAATGCAATAACCACTATCTGTCTTGATGATGTACCAATGTAAGATAATTCCTCAGCTATTTGTTAGGGATGTTTTAATTTGGATTCCTGCTTCAAGCTGGGGATTAAATTGGATGGTGTCAGTAGTCCTTTGGCTTCTTACGATTCCAGAGCTACTTAAGTGATGGCTAAAGAAACAAAATCAAGCCTTCAGAAAAAGAGCACAGCATTCTGGCTTTTTACCTTAGTAACTGGCTTGTTGGAATATGGATTGAATGTAGAATTTGATGTGATAAAAGAGTCTCATAGCGTCATATCAGACTCATATCACAGGTTCTGCATGAGGATTAGTTTATTAGTTGGAGGTCAGCAATACTGAAGTCTTTTCATAAATTGGTATGAAAATTTCTAGTAAGTCACCAATGGAGAAGAAACTTCAATAGCAATGGTATGCTATTAAACATAAATTAAATAAAAAACTGTGACTCAGAGCCTTGGTGGCGCAGTGGACTAAACTGCTGCTCTTAAACTAGTACTTAGCTGCCAGCTGCCTGCAATTACTGTGAGTTCAATTCTCACCAGGCTCAAGGTTGACTCAGCCTTCCATCTTTTTGAGGTAGGTAAAATGAGGACAAAGTTTGTGGGGGCAATAAGCTGACTTTGTATAAAATAGAACACCGCGGGGGGGGGGGGGGCGGCAAAAAGCACTACTAAGCAGGAATATACAAAAATATGAAGGCTATTGCTTAATCATTGTAAGGCGCCCTGAGTTTCTGGAGAAAGGCAGCATATATAAATCGCACTAATAAATAAACAATTCTTGTTTATTTACAAGAAATAATTCTTGTTTCTCTACCTGAGAAACAAGAATTATTCCATTACGGCCATTTAACTTGATGCATTTTTCATTACCCAGAACCATTCATTACCAATATTTGATAACTGTAACTTTTTCCAAGAACTAGGACCATATAATCTGGGAAACTCATCTTATTAAGGGCTGCCTAAATCCTCCCTTTTTTTCCTTTTTTCTTACCGAGCAGAGTTTTTTCTATTTTCTTTACTCTCTATTTGGCTGCAGAAATACCTTTGCTGCAGCAGCAGCAGCAGCACTTCTTCTCTTTCTGGTCATCTTTCCTAATCTGGCTAAGTCCTAATTCTCTACTACTCCTGCACAGCAGTTTCGCCCAGTCTCAGAAGGCATTTCCTGCACAGTAAAGGCATAGGGGGGATTTCCCAAGAGCAGCACTGACTGGCACAAAAGGTCACAGGCATCAACTGTGCATCTAAGACAGGCTGTTTGTCTTTCTGGAGTTCTTCCTGGGGTCCAGATTGCTTTTCTATGTCGTATTCTGTACCATGGCCTCCCTGTGCAGCTTCCTCAAGAGCTATGAAGTATGATTTTAGGCCACAGAAAGTGACTTGAGAATTATGAATTTTGGATCCTGTTCTAAAGTGATCCAATAAAACATCATTAACCATAACAAGGCTACCATTAGTGGAATGAAGACAAAAATGCAAGAAGACAAATATCAACTACACAATGATGCAAAATTAAAGCAGTTCCTGAGCAAGCTATCGACAGCTGTTTCTTTCAAGTGAAACTCTTCCTAAACAATCCTATCTTATAAGAAGATTGGCTGATTAATTAATAGCATTGCTTCCCAAACTATCAGGGTCTTACAACAGAATTCCCCCCCCCTTTACATTAACTGAAAGGCCTAGTATTTGCATTAACCTAAGACATAGGAACTATTGCATATTCATTCCTTTCCTTGTGATCAGAATATTGTGAGAAGCAGTCAATGATTTGTCTTTTACAGATCTTACATTTATCCCTGTGGAAGAGAAGAATGGCATACTATATTCCACTCCTCTGAAATGATTAATTTTCATATATACTTGCTTCGAAATATTTCAAACTAATAATAATAGAGCTGTCTGAATCCCAGGATGAACCATTGTATGTTCTAGTTCTTTCACTCCTTAACGAAGTCAATCCAGGAGGGAAACAATAGTTTAGTGAAATAACTAAAACCAGCTGCACAGAATAGCATGCATGCATCACCCCTCAAATAAGGCCCCTTAAAATGAAATACAATGAAGGGTAGCCTGGAGCAATTTTGTTGCTCTAAGTTGGAATGGAACTGGGAAGAAACATCTTGTAAATATTGTTTAGTCAAAAATTGAAGGTAAATGATTAGCCAACAGTCATATGATGGTACAACAAAAAGCCAGAACGTTGAATAATAGGAAACGTCTTTTTAAATTTTCTGCAAACTTCATCATTCCTCACAATTACCTGAAATTCTCACCTTCTTTGTCTTCAAAGAAAACAGAGAGAAGAATTGTTCAATATGTGTATAATACATAAAAACTATGCGATCAAATCTTTAAGCAAGTACTTCTTTACAAAAAAATAACACTGAATACAACAAAATGTGGATTTTGAATATTCCTTTGAATCCTTTTAAATTAACACAATCTCTTTGTTATAATTTATTGGATTCCTTGCATCACCTTCTCCAAATATTAACTTGGTGTATGGTGCAGAATTTCAACAGGTTGGTTTGGGCAGTCATGTCAAGATATCGAAAAGGAATAACCAATATTGAAACATGAACTACTAACCAAACTCTATAAACTCATGTCCAATATTTTATCAGAAGTATGGATTGTCTTTTTTAAAAAATGCAAATCTAAATTAGTTGTTAACAGAGCTGATAAATAGTGCATTCTAGAATGGCATTTTGATTCGATTATTACAAGATATTTGCCCATATTATTGTGATGGTACATACTTTTTACAACTTATAACAATTTTTAAAACCATGAGTTTTAGAAACTTGCTTTTTAAAAAGCCAATAGTGACAGCAAATTTAATGCATTCAACCTTCTATGCCTCATGTCTAGATTAATGGATTTGTAATTAACATAGAATACTGAACTCCTAGAGGGGTACTTAAATTAGTCTGTTACAGCAGAAACAGCATGATCTTGTGGCACCTTAAATACTAACGTATTTATTATAGCATAAGCTTCAGTCCATGAAAGCTTCTTTATAATAAATGTGTTAGTCTTTAAGTTGCCACAAATTCAATTATTATTGAATTTCTAAGCCCCATCATCAAGCATTCTACTAAAATTTAAAACTGTCTGTGCCTTGATGGAGTTGCATCATATTTTCATTTATTTTAGCTGCCTGCAACAAATGCAGCTAAAATAAATGTTCAAATATCAATACTTTCTCTAGAAGGCTGGCAAAGTTGCATTTAATTAAACGTGAAAAAGGTCAGCCAGAAGAAAAAGGTGTGCACCTCTAGGAATGCATATTGTGGATTAGTTACCCTAACAGCTACTCAATCTAGTTTCAACCTGTTTTCTTGAGAGCCAGATCTATATTGTTCCCAACTTAAGATAATAATAGGTGATGCCCATGTTATTCATCACTTGGCAAAGCCATGTTCATACTCAAAGAGAGATTGTTCTGTTAACTTTACTGCTGCAAGATAAGCAGGCTTTAGTTGCTTTAGTTATGGGAGAACAAGGGAAAATACCAGAACAATGGAAAAGGATTTGGAGAGAATGTAACCTAGAGGTGTGTGAGTAACACAATATTTCCATACTGCCAAACACCTGGGCTCCTAAACACCATAGACTAGCCCTTCATCAGCAACTACTGCTGGTTTTTTTTTCAGAAACAGACCCTAAAGGAGGATTTTTCTGTTAAGCTCTTCAGCCAACAAAGGCACTTTTACCTGACAGTGATCATATCACTGAATTTCTGGATTTCTTTTCAAAAGTCACGAAGTCATATATATGCCAGGTTTGTAAATGATCCCTTGTCAAATGATGGATAAAAATAAAAACAATGCATTTTTTTTTTGCTTTTAGGAAAGGACTAGGAAAATCAATCTCTTCACTGAGCCTCAATAAAGTGCCTTACCGCCCTCCAAATCCTTTCCAGAAACAATACACACTAGTAAGCTATTTTTGCTAGCACTTCTTCTACTTTAATCATTGTTTTTCTACTGGACAAATACTGTACAATCAATTCCACAGAGTGCTTCCAATGTCTGTTACCTGTCTGTAATTGTGGTCTATATTAACCTCTCCCAGCATTTACTGTTACAATCACAGTATTTATTAAAAATGTGAAAATTCATATTTATCGAAAGTAAACATTTTGATAGTAGATCAAATACTTATCAAAATAAGAAATAGATGGCACTTTTGTTCCCTACCCAAAAAATTCAATTCTAATTTCTTAGGTCTACAGGCCAGTGGAGATGCAAGGATTTTGAATATTGCCAAAAACAGATATAAAATAATGACAAATAATCCTATAACTTTTTCATATATATTTTAAATATTTGTAGAATTCTTTTTTGCAATGTTTCACTGTTAAAAGCAATACATCTGAAAACAATGAAATTACACCAGAGCTGCCAAAACTTTTCTCAGTTACGGTACCTTAGTATTTGGCAATTATTTCATGACATCCCTAGGCCAAAACTGTGAATTAATTTTAGCTAGCAGATTGTTATTCCACAATGCCCTTTGTGTATACTGCAATTCCCTCACCCAAGTTTGGGAACTGCAGGAATATACTAAAACAAAAACAGCAACAACAAAAATCCTCAGTTTCAAACATGCTATAGAAATGGCTGTCTGACTACTTTTTCATGAAGCACCATTTCGCCAGCCATCTTGAGTACTGACAAGGGTTCACATATAAAGGCTTTCTGATATAATTGGAAATTAGATGATTAGGTCCTGTAAAAATAAGAACAATTCATGACTCAAGAGATAAATTAGCAGGACAATATTAATCAATTATTAATTATTAATTAGCAGGAAGATATTAATAAATAACCTAATTTTGTCTTAGCTAGTTTCCAAGTCATTTTCAAATGCAACACTGTGTTTAAAATGTGCAAGCAACAGACTAATACAGAAGACACCAGTATAACAGAAGAACAATAGAATGCTATCATTTCAATCTTCCAATATTGGAAGATTGGGGGCCTCAACGTGTTTACTGGACCCATGTCCCTCCTGGCTTGTTGCGGCAACCAGAGAGGTGACTGGAGACTGGATCCAGGCAATTGTCAACGCTTCATTGAGGGATGGGGTCTTCCTCGCCACCCTTAAGGAGGCGGTGGTTCAACCCCTCCTCAAGAAGCCTGCCCTGGATCCGGCCTCCCTAAACAACTTTTGTCCCATCTCCAACCTTCGCTTTATAGCGAAGGTTGTTGAGTCCATGGTGGCACAACAACTCCCACAATTCCTGGAGGAAACAGACTACCTAGACCCGTACCAATCGGGCTTCAGGCGCGGACACAGCATAGAAACAGCATTGGTCGCCCTGGTGAATTATCTCTGGCGGGCCCGGGACAGGGGTTATTCCTCTGACCTGGTCCTACTTCACTTCTCAGCAGCTTTTGATACCATTGATCATGGTATCCTACTGTGACGACTCGGGGGGTTGGGGGTGTGGGCACTGTTTTACAGAGGTTCTCCTCCTACCTCTCGGGACGTACACAGTTTCTCTGGGCAGGGGGTCAGAGATCCTCCTCAAGGCCCCTCATTTGTGGGGTGCCTCAGGATTCGGTTCTCTCCCCCTTGCTCTTCAACATCTATATGAAGCCACTGGGTGAGATCATTCGCAGTTTCGGGGTGAGTTATCATCAGTATGCTGATGATACTCAGCTTTATATCTCCACCTCAGACCAACCCAGGGATGCCCTTTCCGTGATGTCTAAGTGCCTGGAAGAGGTGCGGGTCTGGATGGGTAGGAACAGGCTTAAACTCAACCCCTCCAAGACGGAGTGGCTGTGGATGCCGGCATCCCATGATCTAGTGGCCCCATCGCTTTTGATGGGAGGGGAGTTACTTACTCCCTCTGAAAGGGTTCGCAATCTTGGCGTCCTCCTGGATTCACGGCTGTCCTTAGTTGACCATCTGATGGCCGTGACCAGGGGGGCTTTTGCACAGGTTTGCCTGGTGCACCAGTTGCAGCCTTTCCTAGATAGGGATGCCCTCCATACAGTCACTCATGCTCTTGTTATCTCTTGTCGGGACTACTGCAATGCCCTCTACATGGAGCTGCCCTTGGGGTGCACCCGGAGGCTCCAACTGGTCCAGAATGTGGCCGCGTGGGTTGTTACAGGAGCTTCCCATAACTCCCATGTTACACCTCTCCTGTGCGAGCTGCACTGGCTGCCAGTGGTCCTCCGGATCCGCTTCAAGGTGCTGGTGCTTACCTATAAAGCCCTTCATGGCATGGGCCCAGGGTACTTGCAGGACCACCTCCTACCGGCCTCCCACCGTCCAGTGTGCTCACATAGTACTGCCCTCCTCCGGGTGCCATCAGCCAGACAATGTCGGCTACGGGGCCCAGGATGAGGGCGTTCTCTGTGGCCGCACAGACCCTCTGGAACGAGTTACCCACTGGGCTCCGGACAGCCCGTCCTCCACTCTTTCCACAATGACCTGAAGACACAGCAAATCTTCTGATCTGTTTGGGAGATATAGTTTTAATTTGGGGATTTTAATTGGATTTTTAGTATTATTTATTGTTTTGTTTTATTGCTGTGAGCCGGTCCGAGTCCTTTGGGAGAAGGGCGGCATATAAATATTATCAAACAAACAAACAAACAAACAAATAAATTTTAGGGCCCCAGAAGTGAACTTGAGTCCAGTAGGTCAACAAGTAATGACTGGGGAGCACAAGCCAATCCAAACAGACATTTCTAGCCTAGTAAGCCTCCTCATTATGCCAGTATTTTTTCAACAATCTAGGTTGATTTTAAAGGTATGCCCCTTCATCCAATTATTGACTATAAAGAAGCATTCCAGGATTAATCACTGAGTTCACTGGCATAGTAGTTTTCAGTAAGATATGTTTCCCTGCCATTCTCATCCAGAGATTTCATATAGATGAACCTTTCTTGGTCTGATGTCTACAGTCTGATGGATTGTAATTCCCATGATACTCCAGTTAGCCCAGCTCCTCTGTCTAGAAGATGTAGGACTATGTAAATTCTTCGGAAGAAATGGTTTAGAACATGCTGCAGCATGTATGAAACACTTCTTCTGCAACTGTTATCACAGTTACATCTTTTTCTAGGATCACATGGCCATCTTGGAAGCTGCTCACAGCTGTCTGTGCATGAATGTGCATGCGCAGCCACTTTTGGGGGGGGGGAGTAAAAAACAAAGGAAGTGGCTATGCATGCACATACATGCAAAGACAGCAGGGAGCTCTTTCAGGTATTTATCAGTATACATCCCTAATTAGCAATTCAAAAAAAGAACAAGCTAGCATTATTCCCTTTTACAATAAAAAATATCTGTGTACCATGTGGAAAGGATATGAACAAAGTTGACTCCGTTCACTAACCAATTACCAGGAACATCAAATGACCAAAACCCAAACCAACCAAACCAAAAACACCCTCCACCAAAATGAACAAAAGAAAACAGTGGCAATAATAGAACAGCAGAGGACATGCAAATGAAAAGACAACTGCAACTAAAAATACCTGTTAGGCTCAAGTAATATTTTTC
Source organism: Masticophis lateralis (assembly GCA_030761175.1). Lineage (NCBI taxonomy): Eukaryota > Metazoa > Chordata > Lepidosauria > Squamata > Colubridae > Masticophis > Masticophis lateralis. The sequence continues at coordinate 3,047,433 of JAUDYJ010000008.1, read as the reverse complement.
AATAATCCTGGAGATAATTATCCCTTTTTACATAAAAACATGCATATATATGTTTATGTATGTATGTATGTATGTATGTATGTATGTATGTATGTATGTATGTGAATATGCAGACATACGCACCAGTGGTGGGTTTCAAAATTTTTTACTACCGGTTCTGTGGGTGTGGCTTGGTGGGCATGGCATGGCTTGGTGGGCATGGCAGGGGAAGGATACTGCAAAATCTCCATTCCCACCCCTCCAAGGGAAGATTACTGCAAAATCCCCATTTCATCCCAATCAGCTGGGACTTGGGAGGCAGAGAATAGATGGGGGTGGGGCCAGTCACAATTTTTACTACTGCTTCTCCAAACTACTCAAAATTTCCGCTACCAGTTCTCCAGAACTGGTCAGAACCTGCTGAAACCCACCTCTGATACACATACTCTTACAATGCACTGTAGCAATAGAACTTTAAATGGGGCATTGTTAGACTACTGTGGGCAGAGGAAACCTTCTTTTAATGCCATAGAATTATCCTTTTTGCCAGAAATATTAGGAACTTCACTCACTTCCTACATCTGCAATTTTTACAGCATTCCCATTCAAATACTGCGAAGTTCACATCTTTTCCCTGTATCCATTTCTATTATCTCCTCAGTAAAGACTGTGCCAAATGATTTAATTGCACTGACTTCCAGCTATTCTATCAACTTCCTACTGAACATAACCCATTCTCTGCTTCCTTGCATAGGCTCTTGGGCCAGGCCTGTTACTTATGCACCTCCTCTCCTATTAGTAAAATATTTGATCTCAGAAAGATTATCACATCTCGCTCTCTAGTAGCAGAAAGTAAATAAAGTACATGGTCTGCAAAACACAGGAGGAAAAATAAAATACTACAACCTTGTTTACCTATAGCATTTATTTCAATTATTGGAACTGTGATAGTAATAGATACCATAGGAGTTCAGTTATTCTATTAATAGACGTTACCTTGTTATCTACATATAGTGAGATCCGAAGGGAGGGAGGGAGGGAGGGAGGAAGGAAGGAAGGAAGGAAGCAAGGAGGGAAATGAATGCCTGGGCACTATCATTCTACATTTATTAGGTGAGAAAGCAGCTGCAACTCATCTCAGGAGTTTTTTTTTTCTCCCCATGCAACATAGAATTTGGGGTTTATCTCATGCCTGAAGCAGTTACAGCAAGGTTAAGAATGTAACAAAACAATAACTCTAAATAAGAAACAGACTTTTCATCAAGAGGAAAAAAAGTGTCCCCAGAGACAAAGCAGCCAGGCTTTCTATCTAACCTTTTAAAATTGCTCCCACAAGTTCACTAAAAAGATCTGAATGTATTAAAACAAAGCAGAAAGAAAGCAGCTCCTTAAATAACTTAAAATATGTAACTTGTTTTTACACGATATACTGTTATCGCAAGCAGGAAAAATGGCTGATGTGGCTTGGTTTCGGTAACTTGAGTATCAATATACACTGGTATTAACTGATCCATTATATAGAAGATTAAATGTTAATTATTTTACTGGGGGGGGGAGTCAGTGGTGGGCTGCAACAGGTTTAAGAACCGGTTCTGTGAGCGTGCACACACATCTAACACACTTGCAAGCAGCGTTAAAAATACAGCAATTTGAAGCTCAGCTGCTTACCTTCTAAGGCAGCCCTGTGCCGTGCAAATCAGCTGAGCCAGAAAGAAGGAAATATAAGACAGGATAGGGCAGGAGCGGGTGGGCGGGGCCAGCTGATCATAGGAACTACAGGTTCGCCAGAAATGGTCTAAACTGGCAGCAGCCCACCACTGGGGGAAAAAGCTGGAGAATGTTCCTTAAAGTGAAATTTACCTGACTCAGAATTACTAACAGATTGCAGTACAAGAAGGGTGACAATTCTAAAATGCTGAGATTAGAGAGAAATCCTAAAGAATACGAACCATTCTTCTGGCATTACGGAAGCAGCAAAATCATAACTAAGGCAGTTATTGTTCTACAATGCTATTTAAACCCCACTGAAGACTAAATTGAACAGTTTAACGATGAGCACAAATACCGCCTAAGGAAAAAAACCTGGAAAACTGCAGATTTTCTCCAACAATATCTTACCACAATTTTGCCAACTGAATTTATTTTGCATGCCACACATTCCCTTGAGAACACCATCTTTTTCTTGTAAATACAAGAGGATTCGATCAATTCAATTCTTTGAAGTAACTATATTTTCGGTATTAGAAAACTGTCAGAAATATTTTGTTTCCTAGCAATAAAAATGTATTATAATTTTCCAGTGTAAGAAATGTATATGGCTTTCAATGAAGTTTATTTTCTGCTGCTTCAGGGGGGTAGGACCTAAAAGGAATTTCATTAAAATATTATAATGTTTTGAAAGTACAAATTCTTCTGCAGAGGAACAGACTGTATCATTTATGTACTAAATCATAAAATGTGACTTACAACGTGAAATTAAAAACAAAATGATCAACTGGTTTAACATGAACATGAACTCAGGCTATTTCCTATGGCATCACAAATTCAGCTTCAGGAGCTTGGAGTTAAAATCCTTCATAAACACTTACCTAGAAATACCGTGTTTCCCTGAAAATAAAACAGGGTCTTATTTTCTTTTGACCCCTGAAATATGGACTTGGCCTTATTATCAGGGGGTCTTATTATTTTTGAGGTGCAGGAGGCCCCTAAACCTCGGCCCACAGCAGGGGGACTGGTGCCGGAGCACCAACTAGCTGCTTTGCTGGTGCCACTCAGGCAGCTGCCTCCAGCAATAGTGGCAGCTTTTTTGTTGCTTCCCATGCAAACAGCACAAGGTGAGGAGGCGGGGGGGGGGGGGAAGATGCCCCACACACACCTGCCATCCATGTGGAACGGCGTCATGGAGGCCATTCCTGCAAACCCTAGCTCGCATGCCCCTTTTCTTAGTGGCGGCCGCAAAGAAACTCTTGCCAGCCCTAGCCCTGTCAACCTGAGACTGGGGAGGAAGGGGAACTGGCACCAGAACTCCAAGCAGTGGCCGGTGTGGGCTGTCTGTGCAGCCATGGTGGAGAAGCGAGACGTGTGTTTTACCTGACTTCCAGCTCCTGGCATACCTGGAGAGGGGGGAGAGAAGAGACGGCAAGGGGGGCCCCGTCTCCCTCCATGTGTCTTGCTTCTCTGGTGCCCCGCCTGTCACTCCCCCTCGGCGGCTGAGATCAGAAAGCCAGATTCAGAGAGCTGAACACGCTGCCACCGTCCAGGAAGAAAAAAAATGTGAGAAATGGGCTCTCTCACAGTGCCTCCTCTCTTTCTTCTTCTCCCGAGTGGCAGCGGTGCATCCGGCTTATCGAATCTGACCTGCTGATCTCAGGCAGCAGCGGCTCTGACACGATCCTCAACAGCAATGCTGCAGGCAAGGCCACGCCGATCCCGCCTCATGGCTGCACAGACAGCCCACACCGGCCACTACTCGGAGCCCCAGCACCAGTCCCCCTTCTTCCAGTCCTAGATCGACAGGGCAAGGTTTTTTTGTGGTTGCTCTTTGCGGCTGCCACTTCTTCGGGGGGGGGGAGTGTGGGAAGATCCCTTGAAGGGTCGAGCTGAGGACTTTGTGCAATTCCTGCACGATAAAATTGCTCAGATTCAGGAAGGCTTGGACTCCGATTGGGTGAGTCCGGGGGAGGAGACGAAGGTAGGTCTTGAGAACATTATCTGGGAGGAGTTTGATCCTGTGGCTCCCGAGGATGTGGACAGGGTTCTGGGTAAGATTAGTGCCGCCACATGTTTATTGGACCCGTGTCCCTCCTGGTTGGTACTGGCCTCCCGGGACGTTACACGAGGCTGGCTCCAGGGGATTATAAGTGCTTCTCTGAGTGAGGGTGTCTTTCCCGTTGCCTTGAAAGAGGCGGTGGTGAGGCCCCTCCTCAAGAAGCCTTCCCTGGACCTGGCTGAATTAGCTAATTATCATCCGGTCTCCAACCTTTGTTTCATGGTGAAGGTTGTTGAGAGTATGGTGGCACAACAACTTCCCCGGTACCTGGATGAAGCTATCTATCTGGACCCGTACCAGTTGGGCTTCAGGCAGGGGTATAGCACAGAAACGGCATTGGTCGCGTTGGTGGATGATCTCTGGAGGGCTCGGGACAGGGGTTGCTCCTCTGTCCTGGTCCTGTTAGATCTCTCAGCAGCTTTTGATACCATCGACCATGGTATCATGCTGCAGCGGTTGAGAGGGTTAGGAATAGGGGGCACTGTCCTGCGGTGGTTCTCCTCCTTTCTCTCCGACCGCTCGTGGTTTGTGTTGGCAGAGGGGCAGAGGTCGACTTCGAGGTGCCTCGCATGGGGAGTGCCGCAAGGGTCGGTCCTCTCTCCCCTTCTGTTCAACATTTATGTGAAGCTGCTGGGTGAGATCATCCGTGGTTTTGGGGTGAAAGTCCATCTGTATGCTGATGATACTCAGCTGTACATCTCCACACAAAGATGCCCTTGATGTGATGTTTCGCTGCCTGGAGGCCGTGTGGGTCTGGATGGTGAGAAATAGGCTCAGACTCAACCCTTCCAAGACTGAGTGGCTGTGGCTTCCGGCGTCATGATATAGTCAGCTGTTGCCATCACTGACTATTGGGGGTGAATCCTTGCCCCCCCCCAGAGAGGGCTCGCAATCTGGGCATCCTCTGGGATCCACAGCTGTCTTTAGAAGAGCATATGACGGCTATGGCCAGGGGGGCTTTTTATCAGGTTCGCCTGATCCGCCAGTTGCAGCCCTTTCTGGATCATGCACGGTCACTCATGCCCTTGTCACCCCCCAACTAGACTACTGTAATGCTCTCTACATGGGGCTCCCCTTGAAGAGCACCCGGAGGCTCCAACTGGTCCAGAATGCAGCCATGTGGGTGGTTATGGGCGCAACCCATTGTCCCCATGTAACTGCTTGAGCTGCACTGGCTCCCAGTGGTCTTCCGGGTGCGATTCAAGGTGTTGGTTACCATCTTTAAAGTGTTCCATGGCATTGGACCTGGATACCTTCGAGACCGACTTCTGCCACCAGTAGCCTCCCACCGGCCAGTCTGCTCCCACAGAGAGGGTCTCCTCTGGGTGCCATCAGCCAAGTTATGTCAGCTGGCGACATCCAGGGGGAGGGCCTTCTCTGTAGGAGCCCCTGCCCTTTGGAATGAACTGCCCCCGGAACTGCGTAAGATGTCCGATCTCCGTGTATTTCGCTGTGCCCTCAAAACCTTGTTGTTCCGCTAGGCTGGGCTATCAATGTAATGATTTTAACTGGAAGTTTTAAATTTGGAGTTTTATATTTAAGCCAAAATTATTTAATAATTTTAATTATTCTTAATTTATGTTTGTCTTTGTGCTTTTTAGGCTGTACACTGCCCTGAGTCCTTCGGGAGAAGGGTGGTAGAGAAATAAAAGTATTATTATTATTATTATTATTATTATTATTATTATTATTATTATTATTATTATTATTACTACTACTACTACTACTACTACTACTACTACTACTACTATTACACTACTACTACTACTACTAATACTAATACTAATAATAATAATAATAATCTGGGAGATTAAAAAACAACACTATTTAAAAATTCCTGTCTGGTTATCAATGATTGAAGCATTTTCATACTCAATAATATTTAGAAGGGAACAAATTGTTAGATATAGTGAAATATTGAATGAAAAGGGTGAATTTAAATCGAAGCAAGAATTGGAGGAACAAGGTTTAAAGATGAACTGGTGTCTCTTATACTTATACGCAAATACATTCTATATATGATGAAGATTGTAAAACAGAAGGTTTTTATAATAATTTGAGTAACTTAGATAAAATTTTAATAGGTTCTGATGACTATGTAATTAAAAAACTGTATGGTTATTTATTAGAGGTAAAGTTGGAAGAAGAACAAATTAAAGAAACAATGATTGCATGGGGGGAAAATTTTTGTTATGGAATTGATTTAGAGAAATGGCAAAAATTGTGGTTGCAAAATTATAAAATGACAATGACAACATCCTATAAGGAAAATTTGTATAAGATGTTTTACAGGTGGCATCTAACCCCAATGAGAATAGCCAGAATGTTCAAGAACAAATCAGAAAAGTGTTGGAAATGCCATCAGATTATTACCTGCCATCAGCTCATATTACCATATGTGATGGACATGTGTAGAAACTAAAAGATACTGGAAAAAATAACAAAAAAAACACGTAGACTTTAAACCAGAGATTTTTTTTATTAGGGATTGTGCCATAAATATACAATAGAAAATTGAGATATTTGATTGTGAATGTTTTAACAGCAGCAAGAATTGTGTTTGCTAAAAGCTGGGAAAATGAGAAAATACCAACGCAAGATGAAGTTATTAAGAAAATCATGGAATGTGCTGAAATGAGTAAATTGACATTTGAAATTAGAGAACAAGATAAATAATATTATAAGATATGGGATTTATTTTATCTATGGCTAGATAATAAAAGATAGAAATGAAATATGAAATAGGAGCCTGGATAGCTCAGCAGACTAAGCACTGTAATTAAAACCCAGCTGTCTGCAATTACTGCTAGTTCGAATTCCCAGGCTCAAGGTTGACTAAGCCTTCCATCCTTTCTAAGGTAGGTACATTGAGGACCCAGTTTGTGGGGGCAATAAGCTGACTTTGTATAAATATACAAAAGTATGAAGGCTATTGCTTAACGCATTGTAAGCTGCCCTGAATCTTTAGAGAAGGGCGGCATATAGATTAAATTTTTAAAAAATGTTATAAATATAATATTTGAAAATAATTTTTATGAAGCAATAAAGCCATAGTTAGATAAATGATAAATGACGATACTTATTTGTTTGATAATATGAGAAATTAGATAATTCGTAAATTTTGAATATAGGGATGAAGCACAAAAGACTTGTAACCGACCAACACACTGTTTGCAATTGTAATGGATGATGGATTTATGTTTTATGTTTTGTTTTAAAAAATAAAAAATAAATTTAAAAAAATCCATTCATCACTAATGCTACAAAATTCAATCAGTTTAAACTGTTTTTATAAGCAAAAGAGGACTCTTAATTTAACTGGGCAAATTTTTAGAAAATGGTTAATCTTCTTATACAAACACTCAGGTAATGTTTGTTTTACGATTATACCTGCTATGAAATGTCTGCATATAATTAAATTTCTAAGTAGGAGACTTAGGGCTTTCCAAGATAACATTTCCTATCATTCGTAATCTGGCATGGCCAATGGGGCTATGAAGTCCTACAAATTTAAAAGGCCCAGGATCACCATCAATCTAATTTGAGGAAAATGTATTTTCCTTTAAATAGCACAAGGAAAATGCACTTTTACTTCTTCTGGAAGTGTAATAAAACTTTATGTCATTACATCTATCTTTCGAATTTATGGATTAATCCAAAGGCAGGAAAGCCACAAGATTGGTGATACTTGCTGAGGAAATTGATAAGATGTTCATGGACAACTCAAAGGAGAATAATAGATTCACGTGATAAGGAAGCAGGTAGGGAATCCCTAATGGCCGCAAAACACAATGAGCTCCTGAGGGTTATGGCATCTGTAGAATTTGGAATTGGAGTTGGAACACTGGGGGGGCTGGCCACTAGAGAATTCAATTTACTGTCTAAGGCTTGGTCAATTTGCTTAATCACTTTTTAAAATGTCTGCAGGGACACACAATGTCAGCCCATTAACAGCTTTTAAATGGCTTAAGTCTCCTCTTAAATGAGAAAAGCAGAACAAACAAGAGATAGTTGCAAGATCTGTCTATGTCATAATTCTTTTATGTGTTTATTTTGCCAGTCAAAATTTAGAGTGATGTATTAAGTCATTGCTAAACTGTGCTCCCAATTATTCTCTCCCAAAGAAAAAGGAAAAACAATACAATGATTAATATCTCTTTGAACTATTAATATGATATTTTCTAGATGTCTACTGAGGATATCTTAAACTTTATTTTGTCATTTTTATTAACAAAAATTGCTATAACCTGTAAGACCAAAACTATTCTCTATTTTTAACATTTCCTTATGTAAATCAAAACAAATAAACCAAATGGTATTCAGAAATCTTATACAACCAAAATGTATGCAAATATAAAGAAAAAATCAGAAATCTTACATGCACTTAAAGGGGAAAAAACTGAACAACCTTTTACTTTTTATGTAAAGAAATTTTTTTGAAGTTGTTAATCAAATCAGTTAACCAGTTAAAAGCTCCTAACCTCTATATAACAAACTTATGCTTCAGGCAGCAATTTAAGACATCTGGATATTATATTCATTTTTAAATTAAAAATATTAAGACCAAGAGTATGATTTTTAATTTATCAGTTGTTCACTTTAACTCATATATAAAGTCTTTAACCAGAGTTCAGATGGACTAAAAACTCATATAATTGCATTTTCCCTTTCCACCATGAATTTTTCCTTCTATTCTGAGAAACTAGTGGCATAGAATTAAATCTACAGTACTATAGCTTTATTAGAAGCTAGTTTTAATCAGACATTATAAATCTGCTTAAAGAGTGGAGTTCATATTTTGATTAAAAATCAATGTTAGGAGTATTAATTCAGATAAAACAATATGTTTCTCAATCTCAACATTAACATGTGCTAAAGTTGAGAAGCACTGGAATTATACCCTACGGCTACCACTATTAAAAACAAAGAGGAAAGCCCATGCTGCACAGCTTCATACAATCCTAGACTGGAAGGTAAGTAAAAGACCACCAAGTCCAATTCACTGAACATTTCAGGATCACTGTATCCTCTTCTTTACTTCCTACCACTTTCAAGGGATTCACTACACCATCCCTGATCAATGACTGCCCTTTTTTGAAAATCTCCAGGAAAGGGGAAGAAACCCCTCCATTTGGTAGCTCATTTTGTGATTAGCAGCTCTTGCCACCAAAAATCTTCTTAATGTATAATCTATATCTATATCCTTGAAATTTCATCCCATTACTTCTAGTCTCATTCACTGGATATTTGGAGATCAAGTCCCTACTCAACTTTACTTTTGCAACTTAAACATACCTAGTTCTTTTAACCATTCAGCATAGGACTTATTGTGCTTAAGGAGCATATTTTGTACTAGAACTGTAGTATAACAGCTTACCTTAGCTAGAGTCAACATATCTGAATCTTTATTAACAGCAACTTTATGATAATACAGCCATTAATTCTGGAGAAAATTAGGATGGTATAGGAATGCCTGCAAAGTACAGCATGGTCATATTGTTTATTGGTCCCCAAGGACACATGGAAGCTCTTTTGAAAGAGCCTGGTAGAAAGTTTGAGGTCACTATCTTGCCTATAGTGTCCAGATAAATCTTGGTATGCTTAACAGAAATCAAGGTTTTGGAGGATACACTTGACCTTAGGAAAACTTCCATACCACAACAAGTCAAACTATGATTAAAAGAGTAAGACAGAGGACAATGTACATAACTACCCCAAGTTCTTTGAGTGTTTTGTAAACATACTGTGTCCATATGTAGTGCTAAGTCATATTGGAATTTGTTTGCTTTGGCTTTAGCACAGGGCTACAAAACTCTGAACCAAGAAGTGGCAACAAAAAAACATTTCACTGACATCTAGCAATTGCCTAGATTTTCGTGGCCCAGTCTAGTAGCTTACTTTAAACCCAGCAAAGTTGGTCAAGTTTTATAGTTTTCCCAGAATGAGAGAATCCAGCTGCCATGGCTTAGTAAACATTAGTAAATCATGGTGTTAATATCTTAGAATATGGGAATGCTTCAAAATTTATAACAACGATAATTATTAATAAACATTTATATTTAACATTTTGTTTAGATACTAATGTCATTACTGATCTTACTGACACCAAAATAGAATGATAATACAGTGTTTCCTGTCTTAATTAATTGCCAGGTAATAAAAATGTCAGATAATACTATATTGATATTTATTATGATTACATCGATTAACCAGATAGACATTCCCAGATTCTTAGGACTCTACGTATTTACTAAGCATTAAAGCTTTATGTAAATTCTGCTGGGCAACTTTCATAGTATATTTAACACAAAAGGATAATTCTGGAAACCTGGAAGCAAAGTATTAGTACAACTAATATACCCCAGAAGCTATTAGTCAAGGACATGCTGGCTCTAATACTAGAAATAAAATACAACTATCATGAATGATAACTAATACATTTTTTTCTCCACAACTACTAATTTCATCAAGCTATCTACGACTTAGGATCAATATCCTAGTCAATCACTTGCCATTAGCCACTCTTAAGCACAGACTTTCTCAGTCCTGGCTTCCAAGTATTATTACATTATATTACAGTTCCATCAACCACAGGCAGCAGTCAATACACTGGACTTCATATACTGCAGAAAATTCAGAGGTTTCTTGTAAGTAGTATACAAGTTTTATAAGACTTGCAAACAAATAGGAAGTGAAAATAACTCAACTCAAATAACTCAATACCGTGAATAAGCCACGGTATTGAGTAGGCTGTCCTTGAGGGTAAATTGAGCAGGCAGAACTTCAGAGATAGAATCCTCTCTGCCACTACCTAATGGATATCTAGATTTTTTGCAATCCTGATAGTCCTAATTAAGATTACAAGGAAAACAAGAATTATTTATTTGGTGAATTTACATGAGAGCCTATCTCATGTGTATGACTCTGGAATGTTTACAATACTAAAAATATCTACAAAAATATAAAACCCATAGCAGTCAGGAAAAAAAATTTGCAAAACCACAAGCCAACATTCAACATAATCAAAAAACAGGCTCCTTCCCACTCTTGGGAATCCCAGACTCAAGCAGAGCCTTTCCTCAGAGCCTTATGGAAGGCCAACAGGGACAGGAGCAATCTGATCTCTAGAGGGATTGTATTCAATAGGGCAGATGCCAGGACATAATAGATTTTCCTCCAAGTTTTTATGAAAAGCATTGGAAAATATAGAGTAACATGTCTGATAACTGATAACGTTAAGGTCCCTTTTATTTTATCTACACTGTATTAGGGTAGATCTATCCTATCCCTCTACCTTTCCTGTATACATGCTCCTAAATGGCAATTAAAAGTATTATACTATAGTTCTTTTTTTCACCAATAGCCTTCTCTTAAATCCAACTCTGTCATCTAGTCATCCTCTTTTTCCTAGCCAGAATTCTATTCAGAATTTTTTTATTCATTAAATATATTTTATTCCACTTTGCACATAGAAAAACCTGGAGCATCGTTTCCAAAATAAACAATTCACTGAAAATGCAAATAAACTGTTCTGAACTGTGGAATAGGTAGGCCAAAATGAGACAAAATCCTATGAAAACATTTATCTTCAATATATCCAATGTGGTGAAATACTTTTAATGTTATAAATTATTACACCGTAAATAAGGCAGAGAAGTGTAGAAGAGATTACCTAATTTCAGACTCCTTTATCTGAAAGGGTTCTATTTCTAACACCTCCAGCTTTAAAAGACTGACTGCTCATTATACTCAGATACCAAATGTAAAGCAACACCCTTCAGTGGGGCTAAAGGGCATATAAAACCATTCCATCTAATTCAAATTCCCCTTCATAGAAGAAGACAAAAATTAATTATACATATTGCAAAACAAAGTACTTACTGTTCGAGCACCACTTGGAGACAAGGCTCCACTAGGAAGGTAAGGGTTTCCCAGCTCTGGGATCATCAAGAAAGGATAACTTGGATAAGGAGTCCCTTTAAAAAAACCTCCATCTTGCTGTCTTCTAATTACTATGGAAGAAGGAAGATATTAGCTATAAATATTCAGAGAGTAAAACCCCCTGAGATAAATGGCAAAACAACCAACTTAAGTTTGTATGAATTACAAAGGTTAAAATTCTAATTCTAAGAATTATACAAGATTACACTCAAGAAAAACTAGCTAGGACCACAAAGCAGAGAAAAATTAGCATTGAAGCAAAAAGTACTAAGCAAGATGAAAATGTATTTATTCCATTTTATTATCTAGTACTTTATTATCTAGCCTTGAAACAAATTTGAAACAAGAGAAATTACTGTACTTTTAATTAAAGCAAGCAACTAATCAAAAATCCGATATTTATCTCATAGTTATATTTATCCACAAGAAAATATAATATCACAAGTTTCATTCAAATGCTTTTAAGTTTGAATGCTTTAAAGCATTCATTCAAATGCTTTAACCTGTTGTCCTTTTTTCCCCATACAAAACATCAAACTATAATTTGCTTAACTATAATTTACTCAATAAATCACATGAAAAGATTCACAAAAGTAAAAAAATTTAAAAATGGCTCAGCATGTGAACCCTCCAGCAATTTAATGCTTAATGTCCAGGATGGCTTGGTCAATCTTCAGAGTTATGCAAATAATACTTAGAAAACAACTTCACTCTTTTAGTTAATAACGTTAAGCATCTATGTTAGATAAATGCAGGCTTGCTATGATAAATATGTATTGCCAAATAATGAGCTTTCATAAAAAAACTATTTTTCCTCCCTATGGGCCATTCATTAATACAAACTGCAGAGTTGCAAACTTCCTAAAGTTTTTATTTGGGACAAAAGTTGAGGAAACATATGCAGGTCTGTCACCTTTCATTCAGTGAGCTAGAGATTTATGCAATTATGTCTTAATGTCTGCACTCACACCAAAGTACCACTGGATCATTTATCAAGATTAACTGCAGTCCAAAATTCTACACAAATAACATTAATTATAACTTTGACTTCACCTACTGTATGCTGTTAAAATGAGGCAGTTGTAAAAATAAGAGTTGTTGTTTGCACCCCCACCCATGTGCAAAAAACAAATTTAGGGAGGAATCCACCTAATATCAGGTTAATTTTACACTTAGTACCAGCAAGCAATTCTCCCTGAACCAAGCAAGGCTTATTTCTGAGTAACCCTTTACATACTTTAAACGTCACACAGCAATTTCTATATTTAGAAATAAGCTGTATTAATTTTAATGTTTTAAATAAATATATTCATAAAATTGATCCTTTGCAATGGATCATTAAGGAATTTGTAGACTTTACTTTTTAAGGTATGTGAGCAATTAGAAACTCAATAGTGGGTGAATTCTGAGTTCCCCATTCAAAGTTCTGTGATGCACTTTTTAAAAATTTGGGCTACCGACTTTGAAAGGGACTTATTCCCTTGTCAAGCAGCAATTCTATACGTTGATATGAACTTAAGAGAACATTTCTGCAGAAACATGCACATTACACTATTCCCCTCACTGATCCTAAACTTCTTCATTCAGAAGTAAAATGGTGCTTCTTGTTTGAGAACACTGATAAATTTACCATCGTACATTCAAAAAGTATTACTTTTTTAAAGAGCCATAGGTCACCAAATGCTTTGTTTACTCAAAGTGAATCTTGTAACTTCAAGGAGTCATGGGACTATTCCTCAGCCGTACAAATTTAACACTAAAGCGTAAGCACAATTGCTGCTAATATAGAATATTTGTAGTTCAGGTTGAAATGAGAGGTCCTTGGTGCGCTGACCTTGCCTAGTTTTTTGCAGACATTTCATTACCCATTATCATTTTCATTATCAGTGTTACTGATGTTGCCTAGTTTGATTTACTGGCACTGATGATGGTCACCAGAACTCATGATGTCACCTAGTTTGGGTAATGAAACCTGTACAAGAAAACAAACAAGCTCAAGGGAGCATCCAAGGTCCCCTCAGGATAGTTGTACCTCGATCTTCAAAAGCAGCTACTAAAGAGCAGAATCCCGTGCAGTCAAGAGCCCGTCAATCTGCGCGTTTCACTGTGACTCGGCTGCCACTTTAAACCCATTTACCCAGGGGTAATTTCCATTCCAAAAAGGGTCTGTCCCAGAGCAAAAACCATTGTCAGCCACCTTTTGGCCGGCTGGGATTACTTTGGGGTGGGGAGGTTTCTATCTTTTGTGCGGAAGCAAGCAAGCAAAAGGGCAGGAGAGCCCCCCCGCGCTCCAGCCAAACAGCGCCTTTGCAAAGACGGCCAACTTCCAAACCCGGATTAGGATTCCGCGCTCGGACCGACGGCAGAGGGAAAAGAAGGGCCGGCGACAAACTCGCCGCCCCCGTCTTATTTCCAGAGCAACCAGCTCGGGATCAGGGCCCAATTCGGGGAAGGCAATCCGGAGGAGATCGGGAAGGCCGGGCCGGGGAAGCTCCTCCTCGTCCCAGAAAACGACGGGAAGAGCACGGAGGAGAGAAGCGCAGGTCGTCGTCGCCAGGCCGCCCGCCCCACTTCCCCGCCCGTCCCCGCACTTCGCAGGACGGCTCCATGGCTCGCTACCTTCGGCTGCAGAGTCCCGCGGCTTCTGGAAACTTTCCCGCGGCGGCTGAGGCGGCCTCTCCGACTGGGTGGGTGGGGGGGGGGGGGGAGAAAGAGGAGGATGAGGGTGGGAGACACAAAGAAAGGGGGTTGAGACGACGCGGCCAAAAGCGCCCCCGGCGAATCTCCCCCCCCACACACACCAACCCTCCCCCCCCCATTTCCGCCCCCTCCCCGGCCGCCCCGCGCGCGCCTCTCCCCACCGCCGCCCTCGCGCTTTTACCTCAGAGTCGGACCCGGAGGCGCTGCCGCCGCGGTTCTCGGACTCGTGGACGAGCGAGGACTTGAGCTCGTCCAGGTCGCCATGAGCCGAGCCGCGCCCCCCGGCGCCCTTGTCCTGCTCGTCGCCCTCGTCCTGGAAAGCGATGAGCTCGTCCGGGGCGCCCAGGTCGTCGCTGCTGCTGCCGGCTCCGCTGCTGCTACTGCCGCCGCTGCCCGCTCCTCCTCCTCCTCCTCCTCCACCGGCGGCGGCGGCGGCGGGCTGCAGCTGAGGCATAGTGCGGCGGGGTCCCGGTGCGGCGGGCGGCCGCTCCGCGCACCCCGCCTGCCTCAGCCCGGCCTCCCGCCTCAGCCCCGTCCCGCCGCCGCCGCCGCCGCCCCGACAAAGTTTTGACACTCGCGGGAAGGGAGGCGGAGGCGCCACGGAGCTTCCCCTCCTGCGGCGTCGAGGAAGCGCGGAGAGGCGGGAAAAGGCCAGGCGGCGCCGGACGGGGAAGGCTGGGCGGCGGCGGCGGGAGCCCGGGTGGAAGTCGCTCGCTCCGGCGGCCGGAGGGGTCCCCTGCTCAGCCCACCCGGGGAGGGTCGAGAATGCGAGCGAGGGGAAGGAGGAGGAGGCGGAGGAGGAGCTCCCGCTGCAAATTGACACCCCGGGCAAGCGGGAGGAGGGGAGGGGGAGGAGGAACGCCCCCCCGCCAGACACCCCCTTCCACTCCTCATCCCCCTCCGCCCCCACCCTTTTCTCCCGGGACACCCCAGCGCCGCGCCCCCTCTCCGCGCAAGACGTCCCCTCCCGCTTTCCCCCGGTGCGCGCACTTTTCCTTCTCTCTTCCCACTTTTATTGTGATTTAAAAGCTGAGGAGGGGGGAGGCCGTTTTGGAGCGGGTCTTACTCCCGGGCTCTGCCTTTTCTTTTCCTCCCTCCTGGAAAGGAGAGGTGCAGAAACAAGGGATCGCTGGAACCAAACAAGGGGGGGGGGGGGTAGAGGCGGACCTCGTTGCAAAGGCTCGCCTGGCCAAATAAAAGCAAGGAATCCCGAAGGAGCCGCCTCTCGCTTCCCCACACCCACCCCCTCCCGGATTCCTGATTGCTAAATCTTTGCGGGCGGGTTTGCATTTCAATGGATGGGATAAAGGGGGATCTTTGCAGCCCGATCCTGTGCAAGGTAACTTTGAGAAGTCAAACGGGGCGGCGGGAGGGGGGAGGTTGCAACCTAAGTGTGTTTCCTTCCGATACTGGAGAGTTAAGTCCCGTGGAATTTGGAAGGATTTGCTTCGCGAGTGAGCGCATTGAAGTTTACATGGCGTGCCTGGTCTGAAAGGTCTTCTCCAGATACTCAGCGCCGCGTATGGAATAAGCTGCTTGACAGCCATGATGATAGGAGCGTTCAAAGCAAAATCCGGTTCAATTCAGCGGGAGGATAAACTGCCAAGCGCTCGGAATTGCAGCCATTATCCCGCTGCTTTTTTTTTTTTTTTGCAAAGCAGCTAAAACTCCCAAACACATTGTCCAACAAGTTGGTAATTACACAACACCTACAAGAGCAGTGAGTGAAACGCACACACTCACACTCACTCACTCACTCACTATACGTGGAATTTACACGCATTTTTCTCTTGTGAATTTAATTTCCACAGGAATTTCAATGCCCTCAACAAATTTTTAAAACAATGCCCCAAAAATGTCTGGAAAGGCAAAGGAGACCAGAGTTTTGCCAAGTGACACTGGTATGAGAATAGGAGTGATGCTAATAAAAATTTGCATTTGAGGTTTGTGGTTTGTTGTGCTGCTTTCCATCTCAAAAACTTTGATGTCAGCTATTTTTGATTTTTATGGCATTTATTATCCAAATCTGACATATAGCCCATATTCTGTGGATTACAGGAGTTGAAGACCTGCAATAAATTGGATGAGGCTTTGGTATATGTGATGGAATGGAGTCATTTTAAAAAATAAAGTTGGTATCTTTCAAGGCCTGGCTGTTACAGTATGTTAGCCTCTGGTTCCAGTTATTTCAGCCTGACATTTGCTGCCTCTGGTTATATTAGCACAAAGTGTTGTGGGGAAAAACAACACATGCAGTGAAATTACCTACCTATCTTTAACCCAGCAACTGTGTCTTAGGTTTCTTATCAAAGTGATAAATATTTTTTATTATTTATCACCTTTGATAAAGTGATAAGATAAAGATGGTTATTGTACTGTAGAAATGAAAAGGAGATTAATTCTAAAGCAGAAAAGCTATGACAAATGTAGACAAGATGATGAAAGATAAGGGCATTATAATGATAAGGGAGTAATACTGAAAAGCAATGGTCTTTCTAGTGTTGATGCACTGTAAAACCTGGACCCTTGGAAAAAATAAAAGGAAAAACAAGGTAAGCTTCTTTTAGGATATAGATTAGGATGTAATTAGTCCTGAAGCAAAGAAAAGCTGACTCTTCTTCCTTCAAATTATGTTCAGTAAACAGATTTTGAGCAAGTGATGCAAGTGGAATATACATAAGAAAAAAAGATTACGTTTGGCAAGATTGAGAGAAGTAGAAAAGGGAGAAGAACATTGGTAAGGTGGAAGAACAAGATCAAAAAGATTATTAGAGTACTTTGGGAATGATATGAGTTGTTATTTATTTTATTTAGGAGATTTATATTGCTGCCTATTCGCATATTATTAGTGTACAGCCTGGGCAAAACCAATATGTCACTACAAGAGTAATTTGGTGAATTCAAACCAATTCAGTAGCACCTGTCACTAACATGGATGAATGGCTCCAAAATGGCATCCACTCTTAAGTTTGCCCTAAGTTTGCACAATGAGATAAGTCTGAAATCTTGGATAAAATGTGATGTGCAGAGCACCAAAAATGGCTCTACAATGTTTATTCTCAGTATTTTACTTTGCTTTTGAATGACATTTCAAAGTGAGGATGGCCAGGATAAAGAAAGCCAAAACAGAAATGAAAAAAATGATTTAATTTAAAATATTGGTATTTTAAATTAAATAGTGGGTTGAATCCAATAGTGCAGGACAATCCCAAATTGAGCTGAGTAGAGGTTGTGAAACAGGTCCTTTAACATTTTCAAAAGTCCTATTATGTCAGACAGCATAAAATGCAAAGGGTCTGCTAAAAATCTGAAGGTTTTTTTAAATTAGTTATAGCTTGAAGTATAGTTTTAGAGTCTGGTCCTTTATTTTCTGTACCAACTGCCCTCCAGTTTCACTAAACGTTTTGTGTACATGGACTGGTTAATGGAAATTTCAGCCCAAATACATCAAGCAAATAACAGACATGGGAAAGCTGTTGCGCTCACTGCTCATTTCACAGGGATTCCCTGAGCCACTTCATAGAAAAAGAAGCCTCTTTTGTGGTCAGTGTTCTGTTAAATGAAATGTGTCTATATACTTAGTTCACCCAGATTGCCTTAGCAATATTTTAATACTTTGTCACAGGCTTACCTTGGTGTGTCAACAGGATGTTACATATTTACCTTCTTTTTGTTTTTAAACTTTTCAGTCAGAATAGACTGAGGTACAGTACACCAATAAGATTTATTGGCATGTTTGCCAAGAATAAATTTCCAGCACAGTGTCCAAGGAAAACTGTGAGAGAGCCTTCTAACCAAAACAAGTAAGAAGTTGCATTATATTCCCAACTACAGGTAGTCCTCAATTTATGACCACAATTAGGAACAGCATTTCAGTTGCTAAGCAGCAGTTTTTAAGTGAGCGTGTCCAGTTTTATGACCTTTTTTTGCCACAGTTGTTAAGTGAATCACTGCAATTGTTACATGAATCACATGGTCTTTACGAGAATCCAGCTTCCGCCATTGACTTTGCTTGTTGGAAATTGGCCTGGAAGGTCACACATGCCAATCACGTGATCCTGGGAGACTGCAGCAGTTATAAGTGCGAGGGCTGGACTTAAGTCATTTTTTTCAGTACCGTTGTAACTTAAAACAGTTTACAACTTACAACTTAAAACATGCTAAATTAATGGTTGTATGTTGAGGATTACTTATGTTTCATGCTGCAAAGTAAAAGCTATGATGCCTGCAATCAAGCTGACTTGTTCTTACATGATGCCTTAATTAATCTCTAAAATACTCTTAATTGAGCTGGAAGGAATTACTACCAAGTGTGATATATTTTGGCTTGTATGTACACGATGTGACATGTTTTATCTTCGTTGTATCTTTTGGTAAGAGTCAGAGTGCGCAAACATCTACCTTGTATTTTTGTTCACCTAGTGATACAGGAAAGCCTTCATGTTGTGGATTCTTATTATTAGCATAGGTGGGTCAAAAAAGTCAACATAATGAAAGAATAAAAGCAGGAGCTAACATAACATACTGTTAAGCAATAGAATTAACAATAATAAAAAATCAGCAACTCCTGTAAGAATTTGGGAGGAAGATATCTACTGATACAATCCAAGGGAGATGGGCAGTTGAGAAATATGAAGAAAAATTAATTGCCCTTACTATGTTTATACTATGTTTAACTTATACATAGTATAAATTAAAGATAGTACTTATTTTGTACTGTTCAACATATGAGAGACAATAGGGAAGAAAATTGAGAAAAATTAAGGCAGGGCAAATGAGCAATTTTTATTCTCATTTTAGAATTTGTATTGCAATGGTTAGCTTCATTCACATTGAGTTAAGATACGTTTTATTTTAGCCATGATTGAATA
Organism: Masticophis lateralis; assembly: GCA_030761175.1. Lineage (NCBI taxonomy): Eukaryota > Metazoa > Chordata > Lepidosauria > Squamata > Colubridae > Masticophis > Masticophis lateralis. Next base: position 3,028,173 of record JAUDYJ010000008.1, on the reverse strand, counting down.
AACCACAGATATCTAGGTTCAAGAGCACACTAAGCCAGACACCATAGTTTGCAAACTATGAACAGGGTTCAGTTGTCATAGTTCGTTAATCCTGAATGAACTGTATGGTGTTGTAATATGTAAACTCAGGCTTTGCTACAATTCGATAACTATTAAACTGAGATCAGTGAATGTTACTTCTAAATAATTATATGCGGAATTACATATGTTTGGTTTAGCAATGTATGAAGATGATTTTTCATGAATGTGTTTACTGTTTTTATATGACATTGAAAATGCTATTCTGAACCAGGCCGTTTTAGTGCTTTATAGATTTTATCATCACTATTGAATAAGTAGGAGTGTAACTTTCCATCAGTAATAATAAAGAGTATTTCCAAAGGCCTAATGCTTTTTTTCCTGCTGCATCTCATTTGAGGCATATAGGCTACATCTATGTTCATTCAATCTCCACAACACCCTAATGGAAAGATTGTGCTCTTGTGTGTACTGACTTTCCTACCCTGATGCCCTTCTATGTTACAGATTATCTTCATACAAACACAAACCCATATTTTGCTTAATTGTAAGGGAACTGCGGAATATGATTGTTACAAAGCATACTGGGTTTGCGCCCTAAGATTCAAACAGAACAAATCCTGGATGGAATATGTGAATGCTACTGCACAATTTCTAGCCAGTCTGGCTACATTCTTGTCTTTCTATGCCATGAATCAAGCAAAGCCCTATAAATGGAATGCCATCCTTCCGAGGCACTCTAGAAGAGCTGGATGGGAACTTGAAGAATTTCTAGGCAGCAGACTCTGGAAGTTGAAGTCCAAGATATAGAGAGGGGACTTGACTGAGTAAGCTTGCCATATCTGTCCATCCATCCATCCATCCCTACAATGCCTACCTAGACATTCAGCTGCTAAGAGCTCAGCATGGATAGTAAGGCAAATATTTACTCTGGCTGTAAGCAGCTATCCCCGGATCAGGCTAGGAACAAAAGAGTTAACCACATCTGGAATATTGGTGTGGGATTAACTTCCCCCTGACACATGCTTCTTGCAAACAAATGGTGCTGTGATTGTGCAGACCTTCATTAGAGGAACTTGATGTAATTACCCTCTTTTCTTTACTGGCCTTGCAGCTATCTCAGTACTGTTTATAAACATTATCAGCATGCATGAATTTCTCTGTGATCTTTTCCATGAGCTTCATTTGCATATTGGGCAAATTGCAGTGGCATAATTTCTTAATCTATCACTCCTGTATTGAGCTCATTCTTTATTCATTCACATTATTCAACTGTTTTGGAATGGGTATACACTACCCATATTTAAAGAAGCTTCATGTATCATTCCAACTCACTCTTTGCTTTAAGCATAGTTTATTCAATCAATCACTTTTGATTTGGTTTCTACATTTCCTTAGGCTAGCTAGCTAAGCTATTAGATCTGGGATACAAAATAACCATTAGATGGCGGAAAAGAGTTAAAGTGTTTTCGGTATCTCTTTGCTGCCATCTGGTGATTTAGATGTTTGTGCCCCATTTATTTATGGAATGAAATGTGGTGGCCAAGCTGTGATACCAGTTCTTTGGACATGGAGAGAAGGGCTCAACATACGTTCTGTTTCCTGATTTTTCTCACCTCGTTATCCTTGCTGCATCTCAAGCCAGAGCACTGTCTCCAGCTTGGCACTTTCCAAATCGATTGGCATTCCTAACTCCAAGGAATTCCGGGAGTATGATTGCCAGAGTGGAAGAGAATATGCAAGAGAAACGGCCATAGCAAGGTGAAGTGCACTGCATGTAACAAAGTGCAATACAAAAGGTGGGTTTAGATCCAAATATACTTGTATTAGGATTCTAGAGCAATTACAGAGACTTAAATTAGTTCTCAACAACTTACTGACTTGATGAGGTTTAGGTAATAGTTTTGGAACTATAACCCTTTTTATTTGATATGTAGCAGTTACAGAAAACATTGGCCACATTTATTTAAGCTGTGTTGCAATTACCATACATGCTGCATATACTGGGCTATTGTTGGTTTTTTTAAAGCTTGAAAATAGGAAATCAAAGGAGAAATGAATATTGAACACCCTAGAGTAACCTTCCAACACTTGTACCCAGTGTGGTCAATGGCCTCACGTTTGAAAAATGTAAAACTGATTTGTAGACTTTTTTTAGCCACATATTTTTTAAAAAACCTTGAACTAAATGCTATTCAGCATCATGAATAGGATCTGCATTTACCTGTATCAACATTACACCTCTGCAGAATGAACACATTTAACTGCTTACCTGGGTCATGGGATAGCATATTTTGGGGAAAAAGGAAATTCATTTAAATGACAATTCCATGATGGTTATTTTTAGTTCCAGTCCGATTACGTTGGTTTGGGATTAAACTAATTCTCCCCTCATGCCCCCCCACCCACACTTTCACCCTCAGACAAAATTCTGGAGAAGCTACACAGAGTCTGCAGTACAATGATTTTTGTGTTCTATTTACAGACTGCGCCCAGTCTGATGAACACTGGGCAACTTGGCAGTCCACATAACAGATTTCAACCAAAACCATTATATCATAACATATGACTAGGTACTTCTCAATTTACAACAGTTCATTTAGTGACCATTCAAAGTTACAATGGCACTAAAAAGTGACATAACTGCTTTTCACATGACCATTGCAGCATCTCATGGTCACATGATCAAAATTCACATGCTTAGCTACTGGTTCATATTTATGATGGTTGCAGCGTCCCAGGGCCATGCGATCCCCTTTTGCGACCTTCTGACAAGCAAAGTCAATGGGGAAGCCAGATTCACTTAATAACCATGTTACTAACTTAACAAATGCAGTGATTCATGTAATAACTGTGGCAAGAAAAATTTTAAAATGGGGCAAAACTCACTTAACAAATGTTTCAATTAGCAACATAAATTTTGGGCTCAATTGTGGTCATAACTTGAGGACTACCTGTACTTGGTTGGAAACAACACCCCCTCCAAATACTTAGGTTTTTCTTCATAACAATCTGTCCCTAACCTGTCCCTTCAGGCCTTCCAGCAGTGCACCCATCACTACTGTGTCCATTCACCTTGATGTTGGTTGTCCCCTTCTTTCCTTTCACCTTTCCCAGCATTAGATCCTTCTCCAGAGAGCTAGGTCATTGCATAATGTGTCCAAAATAGGATAAGTTGAGTCTGGTCATTGGTGCATTGAATGAGAACTCAGTTCATTTGTTTAGTGATCCATTTGCTTATTTTCCAGAGCGCTGCGGATACACTCCATGCATGGGATCCTTCCTCCTGTCTGGCAGCAACTGAGAGAACCTAAAGAGTTAATTAACACTCACGCTGTGCTCTGGCCACACCCTCTTTACCCAAGCTACCCCAGTCTTTCTCTCAGTTGCTAGCAGACTGAGGTGTTTTTTTGCTGTGCTCTGTTAGTTAGTGCGTGTAGGTGGAGTGGGCGCTGAGCAGTACACCGCTTATCCCCTCCACCTGGATTTCGATTACTGGTTGCTCTCCGCTAGTCAGGAGGCGGCGGCGGCGGGAGATTGTGTTTGCCGGCGGATTCGATTGGGAGAGCGAGGCTTTTGCAGGCAGCGCAGCCACGTGGAGCCGAGGATCAATTTGAGCGAGTTTGCCGGCCATGAGTTACAGTGGGGGTGCTAGTCTCTTCACTAGCCAGACCCTGGGACCCTAACCATTGGGACTCTGTCATTTTGGCTGCAAAGGTCGTTGGGCATCTTGGCCTTAGCCCCACGAGGACGTTGGGGCGGGCTCGCCGGCCGTAAAGGGCCGCCATTGGAGCGGTTGGACTGCGCCCGCCATTTTGTTCGCCACCTGCAGGCTATTGGTGGAGTTGCACCCTGCATTCCTTCCTCGCACCATCGGGAAGGGCAGTCGGTCGGGGCGTACTTATTTAAGAAGGAGGAGGCCTGTTTCACCCTACTTCTTGCAGGGCGGCCTATTGGGTTCCTCAGGAGCCAAGTCACTCCCTTGCTGCAGGTCTGCTGCGGGGGGGGGGGGAGTGTATATATTAGCTACTGTATTTCTCACCCTTGTATATAGTTGGAGTTTTTATTCTTATTTTTTAAAAAAGGAAAAAAGAAAAAGAGACAAAAATATCTATATATCCTTAATACTTTCATAAATCACAAAATAAATAAATAAATAAATAAAAAAGATCTGTATACACTCAAATACATACCTGATACATACCCCTTCTGATCTCCTTCTGGCGATGGCTGATTCATCCCTATCATCGGACCTGGAACAGGAGGATAGCCCTCCCAGGTCTCTCAAGACTTCAAAGAAAAACGGGGATAAGCGATCTGCCTCTATCAGTCGCACGTCCCATCGCTCCAGGTCCTCTGCTGCAGGCGACAAAGATGCTCTTAGGCGCCATAAGGCCTTTGAGCGCCAATACGAGAAGGCAAAAAGGGCAGGGGATACTTCGGCCTCTCAAGAGGAGCCGGCTGGCTCACTGCCTCACGGACCAACCCCCTTGGCCTTATATAAAGGGGTGTCACAATCTCTACCTGATGTGTCAGCTGCAGGTCTGCTCCATTCTTCTCCACCTCGCAGGTCTGCTCCTTCTGTGACATTTACGCCAACAGCCGCAGGACTCCGCTCAGAGGGGCAGCCGGCGGGAGGTCCACAGATGGACCTACAAGCCATGCTGTCTGCAGCTCTGGCCTCCATTATGGCAGCGGGTGCGCATCAGGCAGCCCAAGGGGTCTCTACCACCCCTGTACAGTCTGCTTCAGCGACTCCGATAGTCCGTTGGTCACGCTCGCCTCGCTGGCACGAGTCGGACTCCTCCCTTGATTCTGACCAACCAGAGGACTATCCCGAGGATCTCGAATTCTCAGAGGATGAGGGACTGCAGCCTGACACCCCTGCCTTCACGGGTCTCTTCCGGCCTGTGTTGTTCAAGTTGCTCCTCCACAAAGCGCGCTTGACTACGAATTTGGGCCCAGTGGGAGCACAATCGTCCTCTGCACCTGTGGAGGCCGGTCCACATGACGCCTTATTCAAACAAGCCAAACAGGAAAAGGACTTTGTTCCTTGTCCCCAACTGTTCGTGGACGTGCTCCAAGCCCCTTGGGGCCAGCTGGGATCCTCTACAGCCCCCAACAATCTGGACAAGAAACTTTACTGTCCTGACCCAGCATTGGAGGCGCTGTTGGAGTTGCCGGTTGTTGATGCGCCTGTGGCAAACCTCATGTCTCACTCTGTAGTGTCGGCAGATCCTCTGGATGGACTCAGGGCAGACGACAGGCGCACCGAGCTCGCCTTCTGCAAAGCTCACCAGGCGGGGGCTTGGACCATCAAGACTGCGACAGCCACGTCCTTCTTTAAGCGGACTTCGCTAATTTGGCTCCGGCAGTTACAGGAAAGGATTCCTCCAGAAGAGACCCGCCTGCATCAGGACGTCAACAAAATTATCGCGGCCACCGAGTATTCGGCAGATGCATCGCTAAATTCTATCAAATTTGCATCTCAGGCCATGGCGTCTTCAATCACCTCCAGGTGCCTTTTTTGGCTAAGACTGTGGAAGGCTGAGGTCAAGTCTAAATGGAGGCTCACGGGGGCGGCGTACAAGGCCCCAAGCCTGTTCGGGGCTACTCTGGAGCCTCTCCTCGTGGAGGACAAAGATAAGCGAAAGGTCCTCCCTTTGAGTTCCAGGCGACAGGAGAGGCGCTTTACACTGTATTCTCAGAGGCAGCCCTTTTGGCCTTACTCTGGGGTGGGTGGCCCCTCTTCATTCAGACCACAGCCCCATTCGTCGGACCAATTCGCTGACAGGCATGCCTTTCATGAACGCGGCAGACAGCAGGCCTCGTCGAAGCGCCCATTTCGAGGTTACAGCAACAGGCCCTACAGGTGGGGCAAATGACTCACCACCTTCCGGTCCCGCCGGTGGTCGACTGCAGGACTTCTGTCGTCAGTGGGAGGCCTCGACGTTGGACAAATGGGTGCATCGCACCGTAAGCGAGGGTCTGCGGATAGAGTTCGTAGATCGTCCTCCAAGCCGTTTCATCCGTTGCCCCGTTCCTCGTTTGACCGAGTCCCGTTGTCTAATGTCGGAGGAGATTTCGCACTTGCTGGACATCAGGGCGATAGAGTCGGTTCCTCGGGACCAACGGGGGACCGGATTTTATTCAACGCTCTTCCTGGTCCCCAAAAGCTCGGGGGGGGGGGGTCCGAGGAATCCTCAACTTGAAAGAGCTGAATCGGTCGGTCAGATACCATCGGTTCCAAATGCACTCGCTCCAGTCGATCCTGTCTGCAGTACGCCAGGGGGACCTCATGCAGTCGGTGGATTTGCACGAGGCTTACCTCCATGTGCCGGTCCATCCCTCCCACCGTTGATTCCTGCAGTTCGAATATGCGGGCACGCATTATCAGTATTGTGCCATGCCATTTGGACTTTCCTCGGCACCCAGAACCTTCACCAAGTTGGTGGCTGCTGTTGCAGCAACCCTCAGCCCAATTCCAGTGAGGCTTCTGTGCTACTTGGACGACATCCTGGTTCTCTCGTCCACCGAGGTTCTGGCGACACGGGACATTGCTCTGGTGCTGTCAGCGTTCCGGGCACACAGCTTCACTGTGAACCTGGACAAGAGCTCTCTCGTCCCTTCCACTGTGATTCTACACCTGGGCTCCGTAATAAACTCTTCCACGGATCAGGTCTTCCTGTCGCCTGAGCGAATAAGGAGCTTAGAGACCCTATTGGACAAGGTTCTAGCGCAAAGTTCAGTTCCTCTGTTGACTCTTTCCCAATTACTCGGGAAGCTGGTTTCCTGTTTCAACATAGTGCCGTGGGCCCGCAGACACTCCCGCCCCCTGCAGTGGCTCCTTCTGCCCTTCCAGCAGAAGGGGGCAGCAACCTGCTCCAGGTCGATTCCGGTCCTGCCTCAGGTCCGGTTGTCGCTGAGATGGTGGAGGTCCCCAGCAATTCGAAAAGGCTGTCAATTTCTCGTCCAAGAGCGGGTAGTGCTGACCACAGACGCCAGCCTGCACGGTTGGGGGGCCCACTTGGAGAGTCAGGTAGCTCAGGGCCTGTGGTCCCCGGCGGAACAGCGCCACAACATCAACTTGCTCGAGTTGAGGGCGATCCGGTTGGCGCTGCTTCACTTTGAGATGAGGCTTCACGGCTGCCATTTGCTAATCCTTACCGACAACACGTCCGTCAAAGCCCACGTGAATCGGGAGGGGGGCACGAAGTCTCGTGCCCTGATGCTGGAGTCGGAGAAGTTGTTCCATTGGGTGGAGCGTCATCTTCTGTCAGTGCGGGCGGACCACATATCGGGCTCAGCCAACGTTCAAGCAGACTGGCTGAGCAAGGAACAGATCGACCCAGCAGAATGGCAACTACATCCAAGGCTGTTCCAAGAACTGTCGCTACGCTTCGGCGCCCCGGTGGTCGATCTGTTCGCAACTCCAGTCAATGCCCAGTTGCCCCAGTTCTTCTCCAGGTACCCGTCTCCTCGAGCGGAGAACACAGACGCACTGAGGTGCCCATGGCCACCAGGAAGGCTGTACGCTTTTCCTCCCATCAATGTCATCCCGATGGTAATACGGAAGATGGTGGTGGAGAAGGCCGACCTGCTTCTGGTGGCTCCGCATTGGCCCAGGAGACCTTGGTTCGCCGACCTCGTGGAGTTCTCGGCGACCGGGCCATGGGTGTTCCCCTCCCCATCGCATAGTGCTGCGCCAAAGGGCATCTGCCACCCAGAGCCCCAGTTTTTTCAGTTGGCCGTTTGGCATTTGAAAGGGTGCTCCTGAAGAAAGGTCGTTTAGCGGATGATGTGATTGGGACGATGCAAGTGGCTCATCGACCTTCCATGACGTGAATTTATGAGGCTACCTGGAAGGCGTTCTGCAGGCACCACGTCGGCCTGACCTCAGCGGTTGTGCAAGACATCTTGGATTTCCTTCAGACTACTTTGAGGTGACAGGTTGCCACGCTTTCGACTGTCATTTCATTCCCCGCTTTCCAGTCTATTTCTCACCATCCTTGGGTTTGAGAGTTCTTGAATGGGGCTACGAACCTGAGACCCCCTGTGGTGCACAGATACCCTTCATGGGACTTGTGTCTTGTGTTACAGGCTCTTACTGGCCCTCCGTTCGAACCCCTTGGTCCATCTTGTTGAAGTTTCTATCCTTCAAAGTGGCTTTTTTGCTTGCCATCACTTCCGCCAGAAGGATATCTGAACTGGCGGCTCTTTCTGTCAGAAAGGACCTTTCTATTTTCCACGCCAACATGGTGGTGCTTAGACTGATCCAGCATTTACCCCCAAGGTTAATACTTGGTTTCATCGTGCGCAGGAGATTGTGTTGCCGGACTTCTGTCCTTCCCCTCAGCATCAGCGTGAGGTCCTTTGGCACACCCTGGATGTCCGCAGAGCCCTACGCCGTTATATTCGCAGGACAGCGTCATTTCACAAAACTGAGGCTCTGCTTGTGTCGTTTCATCCGGCGTCCATGGGTCAGAAAGTGTCTTCGTCCATGGTGGGTCAGTGGATCAAGGCCTGCATTTCTTTGGCCTATGAGCGTCAGGCTCGACCCCCTCCTGCCCGTATTTTGCCTCATTCTACCAGGAGTGCGGCCATGTCAGCGGCATGGGTGACTCAGGCTTCTGTGTTGGACATTTGCCGGGCGGCTACTTGGACTGCCTTGTCTCCTTTCATAAGACATTATAGAATTGACTCCTTTGCTTCTGCGGAGGCTTCCTTTGGGAGACGTGTGTTGCAGAGTGTTGTTGCTGATTCTGCTGGGAGCAGTTCGTTTCCCGCCCAGAGGACTTGAGCTCGGGTATATGCCATGCATGGAGTGGAGACGCAGCACTCTGGAAAACGGATGTTGTCTTACCTGAACGTCCATTTTCAGAGCGCTGCGGATACACTCCATTCCCTCCCCTTGTTATTGACGACCCGCTTGGTCGTGATGTTGATTAATGTTTATCTGTTTCGTTAATAAAGTTTTGATTGTTATGTCTGCTGCACCTTCGTTCAAGACTTGGGTAGCTTGGGTAAAGAGGGTGTGGCCAGAGCACAGCGTGAGTGTTAATTAACTCTTTAGGTTCTCTCAGTTGCTGCCAGACAGGAGGAAGGATCCCATGCATGGAGTGTATCCGCAGCACTCCGAAAATGGATGTTCAGGTAAGACAACGTCCGTTTCCTGGACAGCCACCCATCAAATTCTCAGGTGTTTTCTCTTAACACCAAATTTAGCTGTTCTCCTTAAGGTTATTTAGGTTTGATTTAGGCTCAACATCCTTCAAACAGGATGATCTCAACTTCGAAATGGACCTCTCGGCCATCTTTATATTTCTAAGCTTGCCACACAGTTGGGGTGGGTGGGAGAAGAGGCTTGGAATGTCACACCAGACAATAACAATAGATAGTCCTGTGGGTACCAAGATCATCCCAACCGATGCTGGCAAGAGACTGGAAGGAGTTACCCGGGAGATCCCAGAACACCTAATTGGACAATGTGACAAGGAGGGAGGGGAATATCTATTCTTTAATTATACAAAAACTGCAGGAATTATTTAGAGTTGGTGTCAGGTATGCTTCCTTCAGTATCCAGGAAAGGAGGACCCAGACTCCATTAGATAGGTTAACTGGTACTTTTACTAGATATGAATTGAACGCAACCATAGAAAGCAGGATTCTGAAGCAAAACGCGCGAAGGTTACAATTAGAAAGCATCCCCCTCCCTTGTGCACCATAAATCACCCAATCCACAGGTCTTCCAGAGGTTAGGTGGAAGCAGACGTCTGGCCATGTCAGCATCCAGGAATGCAGTGTCCGTTGGACTGATAACAGCTTAAGGAAAGGTTTCGTTTTCTCAGAAACCTTCTCAGAAAGTTTCTAGAAAGCCCGCGTGAGCATAAACCCCCCTCCCTCCGTTTCTATGACAACCGAAGCGGCAAAGTAAAACTAGCGAGGTTGACAGTTGGTTTTGCTTTCATGTGTGCCAAAATGATGTACTCAATAAAACAGTTCTTAAATACATCTAATTGTCTTGGAGTGCTGGCTTGGTTGGGTTTCTCAGTCGGAACTTTGACATTAAACCAACTCTCACTTTTCAGACATCAATTAGCTAGCAATCCCTCCAAGGTCCTGAGCCCCAGCCCAGTCACCTTCAGGAGGACAGAAAAGACTCAGGGAAGATTGTTGAAATGGAATGCAAGGGAGAGCCTGTGACAAAGCCCAGCACGGGTCCAATGAAGTAGGTGCAGGGAGCAACCCAAGTAGATTTCAGAGCCCAGGCAGTGGTGGCCCTACCAAAAGCTCGACTAGAGAGAACTGAGCAACGTGGTGCGGCAAGAAACCATAGTGACCGGGGACTTTTTAACAGGTAGAAGAAGATGTCTGGCGAAGGAGAACACCGAAAGTAGCTGAGGCCGAGTTTCCCTTAACTTCCCCTCAGACTTCGTTTGCCCAGGCGCCGTGATGGAGGGCGAACAGGACAGAGGAATGGGATGATCACACAGAGTGGAGCTACAGTATCTGACTGCCAGCCGCAGCCCATCAGTGGAGCAGCTGAGAGAGAGGTTCCATTACTTGGATGTGTGCTGAGAGGAACCGATACAGGGAATGGAGCTGATCCTGTCAACTCTGGCCAGTCGGAGTCCAAGCCCAACTGCTGCAGCAGAAATGACCAGTTCCCCACAGAGAGCCGCCACTTCAGCTAGCCTACCCTGAGACAGAGTCCCATGAGGCATCACTGGGCTGCGAGCCCATCTGCACGTGCTGTTGGCCAACCACTGCCTCCACCGGGATGGCCCAGTGCCAGCTGTGGCCTTACTATCCTGGGCCTGGGTGATTTGCTGGACACAGGGCCTCCACCATCACCTGCAGACCCTCCACCAATAAAAGCCATGTTCAACAGAAGCCCAGAGAAACTGTCATTCTTCCTGAACTAGGTATGGGCCCACCTGGACCAGTATGCCTCACCTACCCTGACAAGGGGACAATGGTGAATGCCGTGACTGCCAACCTCAAAGGGGAAGCAATGAAATGGGTAATGGGCCTCCACGATGAAGGAGCACCAGAGTTGGGGAACATTGATGACTTCCTAGTGGAGTTTAGGTTCAGGTTTGAAGATGAGACCCAAGTCTGGAAAGCAGAGTCAGAGATACTCCCTTAGACAAGGGAGCTGACCAGTGGCGGAATACATCTGGGAGTTTCAGAGAGTCATAGACAAGTTGAGGCACTGACCAGAGCGGCTACTGGTCTACCACTTCACAAATGGCTTGAATCGAGAGCTATTCCACACCTGTCTGTTCCAGGGAATACTCAACTGGATCCAAGACTGGTACCTGATGGTGACGGTGATAGATCTTGACATGAGAGAATACAAGAATGGTACCCCCGAGTCAAAACCGAACAGGAGCCAAGAGCACCACTGGCCAGCCCCCTGAGCTGCCCCCACCTGCCAGACCGTCTTGTGCTTTCAGTGTGGCCAGCAGGGCCATAGGTCAGCTGAGTGACTGGCACTTGCTCCCCGACCAGTGACGAGAGCTCCCGCCAAGTGAAAGAAGCCGCAGTGGAGAGGGTGAGAGAAATTGAATGTGGTGTATCAAGTTGTAGACGTCTCCTCCCCAGCAGTGAGAAACAGGGAACTCCAGCCAAGGAGGACCAGCATCCGATCCCCTACAAGTTCGAGGACAAAGGGGAGAATAACCCAATCCGCCCCTTTTCAATCCTGGTGAAGTTTGTAGTGCCCAAATTGGGAGCCCAGGGAGAAATGGAGGTACTTGTAGACTTAGGCTGCACCTGGTGTTTGATGAGCATGCTGACAGTGCTGAAGCTGGGAACATGACAGAGGAAACTGCCTCAATCAATGAAGTTCGAGCAAGTGTATGGCTTACTAATAGGGGGCTGCCCGCAATGCACCTGACAAAGCTCATAAGGCTAGAGATAGGCCAGCATCAAGAAACCATCTGATCAGTGGTAGCACCAAAGACGGAGGCAGTAATACTGGGGCTGTCCTGGTTAGATAAATGGGGGCGTACCATATGGTGGCAGAAAAAAGAGAGAAAGCTGAAGCTGGGGAAGAGGCTCCCCCTTCAATAAGAAACCTTGGAGAAGCAGAACAGCAGACAGTTAAGGGGGAGTCACGACATCAAGCAACCTAGCCACTTTGGGTTTTTAAAAACATTACATTTAGTAGTGGAAGAGAGAGTGAGAAGTACTGTAATTTGGACAGTGATAGACCTCCAAACAAGCCCATTTCGTAGTCTGGTCAAGCCTCCCATCTGCCCAGAAACTGGCCTAGATGTTCCTTCAGCATATCTACCAACTGCATGGAGTACCAAAAAGAATCATGTTGGATCAGGAGATCCAATTCATTGCTACGTTTTGGAGAAAGTTTGTAAAGTTGATAGGATCCCCCCAAGGGCTTAGTGTTGTGGTCCATCAGCAGCCTGCGGAGCTGACAGCTGAGTCAGACAGCGATGAGGCTGAGGAAGAACAGGGGCCAGTCCTGGAGGCTGGGGAAGGCCCACAGAGAGGTCTGTGTCGGAGGCAGAGATGGGGCCAGGGCCACTGGGGAGTGAGGTCCGGACTCCGGAGCCTCCAGAGGCTGACAGTAGAGAGGCAGAGGAACAGAAGGAGCCTGTTCCTAGTGCATGTGTCAGGTTCCGAATCAGGATAAGAAAATAAATCGCAGACAATAGGGTGGATGTTGTTCTAAAGTTTTATCTTCCTAAATTTGGCATGCTCCGACAATCACCCAGTGCAATTACAGTAAAATATTGTCAGCTCTAAACTTATTGTGCTTTTCCTTCCCATTTTAAACCTAGCGCTACTCCTCCCTCAGATTCCATCCCAAATCCCTGTGCTGATTGGAGGGCTCCAGCTGCCTTCCTCCAGCCAGTAATTCAGTGCAATTAGTCCTGGTTTGTTGGGGCAGTTCCGATTGGGATAGGTCTGGTAAGCCTCCATTAATGCTGGCTAACACAGCCGGCACCTCATCCACGCAAGTGCAGTCCTATCTGCCCTCAGCTAGAGAACCTGTGAACAGCTCAAGGAAAAGGATTCCACCGTCTGTATGCAGGAGGTGGCAAGTGATGGTAAGGCAAGATATCTGGGCAGGAACTTGGGCTGCATACTCTGTCTCCCTCCGTTCCCATCAGAATGACAGCCCCAATGATGTGTATGAGAAGAGCTGCCAGAAGGCAAGAGCAGCTACAGCAAAGAGGACAACTCGGGAGTAGGGCCAAGAGATGATTGGCCCCTCCCATAAGGCTTAAAAGATCAGCAATGGCTCTTGGCCTCTTTGTGGGGAAACAGCGTTGATAGACTCACTCTTGTCTTGCTGCACTTATCTCTTGTCGGTGTCTTCTGCTTCTGAACTTTTGCCAAGAAAAGCCTTTGGCAGTTTGCCTAATTATACCAAGGTTGGTGATTATTAGACTGAAGAATTTGTGTTATGAAAAGTTCATTTTGATTTAGTTTGGACTATGCTGAGTTTGGACTATGCTGAATTCTAGGGACTTCCTCTGCATAACAACGGCAGCTACTGACTGGATCTCCAAACTCGACATTAAACTCTGAAATGTTATTTCTGTTTTCCTTTTAGGTTTTCTTACTGCTTTTTTATTGTTTTTATTGTTTTAACCTGTAAAAATGAAGTGTTTTAATACTACGTGTGACCAGCCATACGCTAAATAAATAAATAAATGTTTTGGAACTGTTTGCGTCTAATACTATCTACTTGGGCCTGGGTCACAACACTTAGTTCCACATTTCATCCAAATACAAATGAGGCCGCAGAACAAGTGAATGCAATGATAGAACAATACTTAAGGTGTTAAGGTGTTATGTCAACTATCAGCAATCTAATTGGGCAGACCTCCTGCCGTTTGCTGAAGTTGCATACAACAATGCAGTACATAGCAGCACAGGGTTTACCCCGTTTAAAACAGCCACGGTGGTGAAGTTCGTCCCCATGCCAGAATATCCTCAGGAACCCTCCTCCTCAGTAAGCTAACGGAGTGGCTGGGTTCTTTGTAAAACACATGGGGGAATGTAAAGCAAACACTGGTTTCTGACAGAAACTCAGAAAATACAGGCAGACAAGAGGCGAGCGCCTCAGAAACCATTTCACACAGGAGAGAAAGTATATATGTCTACAAAGTATCTAAAATTAAAATTAAAGTTGCCCTGCCGAAAGCTAAGTCCAAAGTTTATAGGGCCTTTTCCCATAGTGAAAATTATAAATCCAGCCACAGTAGAATTAAAACTGCCATATCTACTGGGGAAAATGTATCGGTGTTTCACCGCAGTCTGCTTAAGCCAGGTCCAAGCTAAGGCCAGTAGCAAGGATAGCTTCAGGTCCAATTGTAGTGGAGGGGGAGCAACACTACGAGGTTAAGAGGGTCCTGGATTCTAGACTGTACAAGGGGAAACTCCAGTACCTACTCCAGTGAAAGGGATACCTGATGTCAGAAGCTAGATGGGTAAAAGCCCAGAATAAGAAGGCAAACTGATTGATAAAGAAGTTTCACAAGAAATACCCCAGAAACCGAAAGGGACACAGGGAACCCTCTGAGTTCTATTAATATTGAACCAATAAATAAATAAATATGTGTATGTGCTTTTCTCTTTCAGTGGGATCTGACTGTCAACTTGAAACTGACCCCTGCTGCTGCAGCCATCTTTATATTTCTCAGCTTGCCAGCTGAGAAGCTTGGAATGTCACACCAGACAATAACAGATCATCCCATGGCAACCAAGGTCATCCCCATTGGTGCTGGCAGAGACTGGAAGGAGTTACCTGGAAGACACCAGAACACCTAATTGGACAATGTGACCTGTGACAAGGAGGGAGGGGAACATCTATTCTTTAATTATATGAAAACCACAGGAATTATTTAGAGTTGGTTTTGCTTTCATGCCTGCCAAAATGATGTAGTCAATAAAACAGATCTTAAAAGAGATCTAATCTAATAAGAGTGCAGAGAAGAGCAACCAAGATGATTAGGAGACTGGAGGCTAAAACATACATGAAAGGTTGCAGGAACTGGGCATGGATAGTCTAGTGAAAAGAAGGACAAGGGGAGACATGATAGCAGTGTTCCAATATTTGAGGGGCTGCCACAGAGAGGAAGTGGGCTATTTTCCAAAGCCTCTGAAGGCCAGACAAGGAATAATGGATGTCTTCAAATAGAAGGACTGTCCTCTGTAATGCAGAACATGTAGCCTTCCTACTTGATAAACTTCATGTGGAAAAAAGTTCATTCCTGTTACTCGATAGAGTTCATATAGGAAGACAGTCCATTCCTGATGCTAAGGAATTTTGTGTTCTCTTGTTCCAACAAGCACTGAATCCTGCACTGTCCTTGATCTCAGGAGAATGAGGCAGACAAGAATGCTAAATCCTAACTGTACAGAGCAAGAATTATAGGTCTAATAATACCACTATTGTGACAGACATGAGAGTCTCCTTTGGGCCTGGAAGAATTCCTGAGAGAAAACAGCCTCAGAATCCCACTCTCAATGTATCTTGATTAGCTAAAAAAGAAGCTGTTTCATATCAGACCACAAACTGTTTTTGTTTTTCTAATTTAGAAACTGTAGGGAGAGAAGAACATTTTAGCACCTTTTTATCTCCCGGTTTTTTTCATTTCCAAAAGTTGAATCCATGAAAGGAAGAAACAATAAAAGTGTGTGTTGTTGGAAGTGAGCTATTCTTGATTGACAAATTGGGGGCTCAGTGGAACTCATTAAATCTGACCTTGGGCCTCTTCTGGAAAATAAGAATATTAGAGCCTTCTTCCCATGCTGTTAAAATACTTTGATTCCTCCATTGATCAACTGAATGTGCTTTGCTTTTCTTCAGGCAGTAATGATTCAGTTTGGAGTCACAGATATTTTTCTACTAATGAAGAACTTTAGCATGAGGTCATCAGGAAAGGTAGGGAGCAATTCCTGTTAAAAGAGGACTGCAGAGTCCAGTGATAGCAATGGAGGAAAATTTGTTTGCCTGCAAATACTAATTTTACCTTCTTATACTTTTGTTCATTCGTCTAAAATTGTGTGATATTTAAAATGAACAAGAAAAAAATTGATCAAGTATGATTTCAACATAATTTCAAATTGTCTTTGGATTTGGGATCCTAAAGGGATTATCTGATATCAATTCCTCAAACATTTAATAGTTAATAAAGTTATTCAGAGACAATTCTTAACAGAATTCCTAAACCTTTCTCTTCAATGCTACATACATACAAACCCAAGGTGGGTTCACAATCTGCACTAAAAATAACGTGGGTGGCCATGGTTGTAGCGTAAATCACAAGTGGTTGGGTTTACATATCACACTAAGCAATAACGATTTATTTAATATTTATTTAATCATAAAGATTGGATTAATTCCACATGCAAAGTCACAAACACTGTAAGTCCCATAATGACTCAATGTGTCAAGCAGATCATCAGAATTTGTTGAAGCTCATCTATCATGTCAGTGGCCAGTAATGAGGAATCATCAGAATAGTTATTTAACGTAGGGCCATATATTTTCCTTGCTTTAAATAACTGGTAAATACAATTATGGTAAATGGAATCTAAGTCCCAATGAACTGTAACAGTGATGGCTAACCTTTTTGCTGTTGTGTCGGGGGGAGCACAAGGGGGTTGTACATGTGCATACCCACACCCATAATTCAATGCGCCCTGCCCCCTGCACATGCACACATGACCCCCCTGTGCAACCCCCGCTTTTGGCACGCGATGGCCTGGTGGGCTCAGTAGGCCTGTTTTTCACCCTCCCCAGGCTCCAGAGGCTTTCTTGGAGCCTGGGGAGGGTGAAAACTGCCTTCCCCACCTCCCCCCAGATGCCCTCCAGAGGCTGGAAATGGCCCATTTCCCGACTTCCAGTGGCCCAGAAGGCCCGAAAATCAGCTGGCCGGTGCACACATGCACGCTGGAGCTGAGCTAGGGCAATGCTCGCGTGCCCACAGATATGGCTCCGTGTGCCACGTGTGCCATAGGTTCGCCATCACAGAACTATAACATAGACAGATTACAAAAAAGCCTTTGGTTATGTCAGTTTCTCCCTATCTGGTATTCCCTGATGGGATTACAGCTCTCAGAATTCCAGGAATTGTTGGCTCAAAATATCTGGAGGGCACCAGGTTGCAGAAACCTCTAATATCCTAAAGATTCCATTACAAAGGGATATAAAATGAACTCAATATCTGCCACTGTTTTTCACCATGCCCTAATGAGGAAATCAGTAGCCAACTCCATATCTTCCATTTTAAAGATCTCAAGGTCAATACTTGGCATCTCTGTTTAAGGTATCCCAAATAATATGGGTGGCATGATCTGTCTGATAGCCTATGAGGCTCTTAAAGCACTACCTATTAAGAAACTATTGAATTGCTAACAAGTATCTCAAATCAAAAGACACAAGTCCTTAATAAAGTAACTGGGTTATAATGTACTGTTGAAGCTCTCCTGTTCTTGTTATTTCCATCTGGATCCTGCCTTTCTATCAAAAGACCTCTTTAGATGATTAACACCTTGCTCTTCTCCTTTCCCTGGTGCCAACCTCCAGCATATATAGCAGTGATAGTGAACCTTTTCAGCACTGAGTGCCAAAATGCACACAAAAATGGAGGAGCTGCCCAGGGCACATGCGTGCGCCCAAAAATGAACTTCTGATTTCAGCTACTGAAAGCCAGCTACTCTTCCGGGTTTCTGGTATGCATGTGCACGGGATAATCAGCTGGCCAGCACACATGCTCATGCAGGAAAACTGAAGACCAGCTCTTCTAGTTTTTGGCACTGCCGCATACAAAAAGGCCAGCTGATCATCATGCGCGCATGCGTGCCAGAAACCCAGAAGAGGAACAAGTGATGCCATGCATGCCAGGCAACATGGCTCTGCGTGCCACTTTGGGCATGCATGCCATAGGTTCACCATCACGGATATATAGCATCATACAGGCTGCGTTCAGACATTGTACTAAGCTACATTTTTAATAAAGCCAAAGCCAAAACCTAACAAGTCATTGTTTGGTATAACACAATCTGTGAATCCAGCATGAGGTATTTTTTTATAGATTTCTGTTGCAAAGTTGCTAAAACGATAATGCCTTCTAGAATAGGGTGGACATGTGATACCAAAGGAAGACACTTATTTGAATAAACCACACAAGCTAATGTATATGCCTAAGAGCAAAGCAAGAAATAAGGAGAAAATGTACACATAAAGTATATAGTAATATGGCAGTTTTTGATAATGGGGAAGATGAGCTGAGAGCATTTACTAGTTTAACATTTACTCAACATTTACTAGTTGGTTCAATTGATCCACTTTCTGATCTTGCACATAGATTGAACCATTAAATAACAATTTAGGTTAGGGTGAGTATAGCATGTTAAATTAAAGTATGGTTGGCTACTTTGTGGTTCAGACTGTTGTGCAAACATAGCCACCATAGCTTGGCTTGTTGTGCAGACAACAACTGAGATACATAATGGTCCACCTTCTGAAACCATATCACACCATAGTCACGTGTGGTATAGCTCCAAGGACTTGACTTAAGATGAATTTCAAGGGCCCCCTTGGGTCAGCCTTCCTGCAAATAACTTCTCAAATTCCACATTTTGAGGCAGCAGAAAGCAGACGCAAATCATGTCCTGGGCTGGACATATACATGGTTACAGATGTTTACTTTATTTCTTAAAATATCCATATTCTTTTCTGGAACAAAACTGTTTATTTTTTAGTTTATAGAGCAGCAGAAAGAAACTATTCATGTAGTCACAATAATAGTCTGACTTAATTTGAAATATGAAACAGTCTATAGAATAATATGAATAATAAGCTATATCTTGTTTGTACTTTGTTCTTATCAGGAAAGCCAAAAGAGTTCTAAAAATGGACTGGTAACTGAGAAGGGGAAAATAAATTTTATTGTGGTTTTGGCTTAACGTGAATGAATCCAGCCATTGTGGCTTGTAAATTATTTTTAAGACCTAATGTAAACAGGCAAACCACAGTTAAGCAAACCATAGCTTAGCACATGTGAATCGTATCCTTGAAGGCCTGATTAATGCTTCATAAGTACAGTAAAATAAATTAGCAAATCTTCTTACAAATGCAGGTGAGACAAATAGCACCAGCTAGCCACTCTTATGGGAGAGTTTAATTGTCCCCCAGTCCTATAAGAAGGTAAAGCATTAGGAATGTGAATCTTTTCAAAACTCTTTTGTCAGCTAAAAGCATGTGTTTTAACATAACCTTTGGAGCAAATTTGTCTGCTATTTATGAGAAGCTGGAGACTTTCCCCAAACAACAACCTTGGCCATTTGCAAACTTCAGACCAGATGGGTCTCTCACTATCACACCATTTTAGCATTTCTAGTGAGCAGAGTGTAAAAGACGCCTTGTATGGCAGCCATTGTGTTGGTCAGGAGGTCTATAATTATCCAGATAAGAAGTGGGGGTGGGTGGGATAGAAGCAAGGATCTCAGAGTTCTTGAAAATTACATCCATATTTCCATTCTTTCCAGGAATAGTTTCAATGAACTGATGGAATTACAGAACCTTGAATTTGCCATCCCCTTTGCAGGTAGGCTTTACATTCTGGCCCTATAGGTCCTAAGATCTAATCAAGGATGTTGGGTGTAGAATGCAACCTGTCTTCTCAGAATGTTTCTTACAAATATAACTGTAGGATTCTTTCGGATCTGGCACCTCTAGCTGGAGAAACATTATGTAATATCATGAAAATCATTGAGAACTAATAGGATTGTGATTGTGTCCTATTTCCATAACTTTTCCAGCATGCCTAGGAAGCTGCCTAATGCTACCAAGACCATTCTTTTAACCTGGGACATTAAAAAACCAGAATATAATCCCAGTTTCATGGATGGAATTCCCAAGGAAACATCTATAACCTGCCTCTGTGTTGCAATATGGAATGCAACAGATGGAATGCAAGAAGAATAAATATAACTATATTCAGCTGATTCAATTTTAATTTGATTTAAATTAAAGTAGTTTTATTTACTTTTTTACTAATTCTACCTTCTTCTTGAATCTGGTCATGCCTATTTTGGAGGAGTACATACCTCAGTGTACCATTCAAATACTGGCCTCAATTACCAGCAACAGTTCTCCAGTCTCTGATAGGGATCTCTTAGGTTCCTCTTTCCCATTATTAACAGAAAAGAGTAAGTGTTAGAGCAAAGTACATATTTGACATATAGAGTCCAGGTTCAATCTTCAGCTTAACACTTCAGGCATAGTTTGGAAAGATTCCAATCTGAACCCTTGGAGAGCTACAGATAGTCATTGTTAATGGATATTTTTCCATAATAAAATAAGTCACATATCACATATGATGTAATATGGTTTGTTCATGAACCCTGCCAGTGGTGATTTATTCAGTATACCATAGTTAACTAAAACATAGTTTCTAAAACATAGTTAACTAAAACATTCAGCGAAGCTAAATGTGTCCTGCTTTCTTGCTCATTTCATACATTTGAAAGTTTCTATCTAGTCCTTTCAAGTCTGTGCACTTGACACTTGTAATCAGTATAAACATGTACCAATTATATTTATACCAATACAATGAAAACTATAATTCACATTCTCAATCTTTTTTCTGTCTTCTCTCTCTCTTTCCTCTTTTATGCTAGCGACTGGTTGCTTTGGATTTGACTCGTTTTGTGAACTCTGTCCAGAGACCAACTAATTGCATTTCTAAATCAAGTGAACCGCTGGGGCTAGAAACGCTGTTGATATATTTTCCTTAGTGGGTATTTCTCAAAGGGGAATTTACCCTTCTGCAGAGAGGATTCTCACAGCTGGACAACCTATTACGAAGCCTACAGGGGCTTTGCTAGCCCTGGAGAACTGAGATAATTTGTTGCTTAGGAATAAAAACATTGTCATGCATGTTCCCCAGATGAATATGCAAGGATTTTTTCAAAGCAGAGGACTACTCAAAATACAGTCATTTAGAGATAGCTAAGTACTGGATGGTCCATAAGAAAAGGCCCAGTTTAATTTGTACCACAGACCCATTTCTAATACAGGTAGTCCTCAAATAATGACCATAATGGAGCCTGCCCATCATGGTCGTAACACATGATGGTCATAAACTGGGTCATCCATATGACTGACCTGATTGTACGACTTTTTGCAGTGCTTGTTAAGCAAATGCTGTGGTCGTTAAATGAACTAATGGTTGGCTATGGACCGGCTTTTCCGAAAACCGTAATCCAGACGGTAATGCCAGTTTTCAGCAAAAACGTTGTAAAACGTAGTCACATGACCACAGGATGCTGCAAACAGTTATCAATGTGGCCAAGTGCCCAAAGTGGAATCACGTGACCGGGGGAGGGGGTGTCAGTTGTTGAAACTTTGAATCTGCATCATGTCCTCAGGGAGATCTGTTTTAATTTCAAATGTACACTAAGCGATCAGTCATAATTTGACCCCTGTACTTCACATTATCTTCTCTTGTTTTCTGTTTAAGATATATTTACACTGTACTGGAAACCTACCAGTTTATCAAATATTTCTTTCCCCACTAAAGAACTCCAGGGATGATTCTGTAGAAGGATGTAGTCATTTTATTATCTCCGTTTTATTGAAAATCAATTGGTCAATCTCTTTTCAATAATAGGGAGATCCTAAAATGATTTAAAGGGTTTTAAATTTAAAGATTTAGAGGGAAACATACCATCCACCCACATTGAACGACCATTCTCAGGTTTATGTTTCAAAGGCCATTAATTTATGTATAAAATGGTAGAATTATCTACATAGGAATTCTTTTTATCAACCTTTAGTTGTATCAACCCAGCACCTTTTTTAATGAATTAAGTATTGTTTTGCCCACTATTGGTAAAGCTGTTGTGGGTATTATAGCATTGCAGTTAATCCTGGAAAAGTTATGTAGATTTTCCGAAAGGCAGAAGCTGATGGTGTTAAGAATGAGAGGATTAAATGAATGTTTATAGTCAAGGTTATTCCCTCTAGCCTATGGAAATGCACGTTTTGGCTCAAAATTGAAAGCAAAGGTGAAGTACTGTATTGTTAGCTTGCTGATATTTTAAAGTTTTTAGTACTAATACCCACCTTTGATTCCTGGTGCCAGAGAAAACCATCTCAAAAAGCAAATCTTAAACAGACACTAGGGTGTGCTGTTGTCAGGATCTGAAGTAGTAAAGTTATCTGCAGCTCAAAATTTAATTCTTCAACCAGCTGTGCTTTCAGATCATGCTAATTTCTGGAACTAGAAATTTACTACTGTTTATCATTTTGCAGTGGCAGTAGAAAGGGTGTCAGGCTGTAGTCCATTTTACACTTTGCACTATGATTTGCTTAAAAGCAGTTTATTAAATAGACCACAGTGGGATCCACTGAGGAACAAATTGTGGTTTGCAGACCACAATGGCTGGATTCATATGTCCTAACCCCAAGCCAAATAAAGCACGTGACTGCTTAGCATGTTACAAGAGTCCAGACTTTCCTGTAGCTGAGAAGGAACAAATAGGAAGAATGCATCAGCAAGGCAACACAACAAAATATTTCACACCACTAACACAGAACTCACCAAAGGTAAGAACATGTGTTAAGCCACAAATTTTAAACCTAGTTGGTGAAGTTCATGCATTACTCTAACATATAAATCAGCCCTTACAAACAGCAAGTGTCTGGGTTTCTTATTAAATGAAACCTAAGCACCACTCAGTGGCTTAACACAATGTAAACTATGGTCCCAAATCATTCTTCCCATGCTCCATTCTTTCCTTAAGAGGCAATCTTTTTACTTAGAATAGGCTGGTGTGTGTGTGTTGATTTCTTGCAAGAGGGTTGCATCTTTGCAGCTGTGGCTTATGGGAGGCCAGTGCATCTGGCTCAGCCTGCCACTATGGTGGAAATTGTGTCAAAGTCAAAGAATTCTGCCTTCCGTGACCCTGGTCCAAATTATTTGGCTGGCCCCTCTCTGTCTGAGTTGGACTTTGTCCTTTTTCCTCCCACTTATAATTTGCTGGCTGAAAGAATCTTTTTTTAAACTAGAAAACATGGTAGGTAACCTCAATTCTGACAGTGGTCACTCCAAGGTTCTTGGCTTCACCACAATGACTAAAGTAAATACTGTTCTGCTACCCTTAAATCTGTGCTATTTTCACTTTGGGGAGGAAAGCAAGAGGAGCAATTATGCCATCTTGTGGAGACTCAGACATCTGAAGTTGCTAGTGAACGCAGAGAGGAGCACAGAGCATTTCCCATTATCTACTACAACAGGGGTCCCCAAATCCTGGTCCACTAGGCCGCAGCATGCCAGCAATCGGGCCGTGAAAACGAGAAGCCCCACCTACAGGATGCAGGCAGCATGCAAACCCATGGCCACTCCAGACAGCAGAAAAATCTTTCTCCATGGAACTGGTCCCTGGTGCCCAAAACGTTGGGGGCCATTGTACTAGAGGCACAAGCAGAGCCATTTTAGTACTAATAATAATGTCTCCTAAATAAGGAAACAACATTCTGTTTAACCAAAAATAGTTAGAAAAGCTCTGTTAACTCTTAAGAGTTTGCAGGTGCTATTTTCTCTTCTATAGAGTAGGAAGATAGGCACAGGAATTGAAACAAAAGCATGTCCTGTTTGATTGGGTGAGGATAATTAATGCTTATAACCCTAATGCTAGATTTGCCCATTGGGACAGTGTTTCTCAACTGCAGCAACTTTGAGATGCATGGATTTCAACTCCCAGAATTTCCCAGCCAACATGCATTTGGATAAGTCATTTGATCTGTAGTCAGTTATGGATTCGTATTACTTGCAAAGCCAGGATTCTCTACTCTTTTTACCTGGGAAACGCATTTGGGATTTTCAGGCATCATATGTGATTTAGCCACACATCACAATGCAGGATAATTTGACAGCATGTTTTTACAGGTAGCCCTTGACTTACAGCCACAAATGGGACCAGAATTTCGGTTGCTAAATAAGCTGTTAAGTGAGGCGCACCTGAGTTTACATCCTTCTTTATCATAGCAGTGAAGTGACTTATTGTAGTTGTTAAGTGAGGCATGCAGTGGTTAAGTGAATCTAGTTTCCCCCATTGACTTTGCTCGTTGGAAGCCAGCTGTGAGTCACAAATAGCAACCGTGGGATGCAACCACTGTTGTAAATACATGTCAGATGCCAAGTGCCTGAATTTTGATCATGTGACCTTGAGGAGGGTGCTGAAACAGTCGTAAATGTGAGGACCAATTGTAAGTAACTTTTTTCAGTGCCTTACAGTGGTCATTAAATGAAAGGTTGTAAATTGAGGATTACCTGTATAGTTGGGCACCAGAACTGGGCTGGAAAATTCCCAAGTTCAGTGCCATAAGAGCTCTTTGGTCCCATCTAGACCATATCTAGTTTTGAGGCCTGGAACCTACTGTATAGCCATTGGATATGTGCTTAAACTCAAAGCAGCAAATAATTATAATTACATTATATTTAAAATATATATATATTAAAAAATAATCACTATAATTATTCCACAATGCTTATTTAGCAACCCTTTTTGGGCTTAATTTATAATCTCAGCAGCAC
Source organism: Masticophis lateralis (assembly GCA_030761175.1). NCBI lineage: Eukaryota > Metazoa > Chordata > Lepidosauria > Squamata > Colubridae > Masticophis > Masticophis lateralis. The sequence goes on along the minus strand of JAUDYJ010000008.1, from coordinate 3,003,568 downwards.
ATTTAATCATTCAGTCACTACAACAAACACACCAGCAGCAGTTTTGATAGCTTACACATTTTATTATGGCATTAACAAATTATTTACCTAAAACGTCTCAAAACATTATCCTGCTGGAGAGAAAATGCTGGATCCAGTTCTTCCTTGCCTTGCAAGCTTCCAAATATTTTTTTTTTGAAGGAGTATTTTAAAAACAAAGAATAAAGTATTTGAAACAAGCATGAAAATGGCATGAATTTCATTTTGCGCTTGAGTCAGCATATCCAAGATTATTACATAAATATTTATCAGTTTGCACCCTTTGCTTGATCAAGATTTATTAAGCAACCTCAATATTCACAGGCATAAAATAAAATCTTCAGACTGCAAATAATCGGAGAATCCATGAATTGAAAGCAAAGATGTTTACTTCTCTCTTTGCTGCCATCTCTTGGTGTTCGGTTTTTCTGGTGCTCAGATATAGGAAATAAACCCATATTTACCCATTGCAATGTTTGGGTTTATGTCAATGCAAAGCCCAGAGTACAGGTAATCCTCGAGTTACGACCATAATTGAGGCCAAAATTTCTGTTACTAAGTGAGACAATGTTTAAGTTAGTTTTGCCTCATTCTACGACCTTTCCACTATTGTTAAGTGAATCACTGCAATTGTTAAATTAGTAACACAGTTGTTAAGTGAATCTGGCTTCCCCGTTGACTTTGCTGGTCAGAAGGTCGCAAAAGGTAAATCACAGGACCCCGGGACACTGCAACCATCATGAATATGAGTCAGTTGCCAAGCGCATAAATTTGGATCCCATGGCCATGGGGATGTTGTAATAGCCAGCGAAAAATGGTCATAAGTCACTTTTTTTCCGTGCAGTTGCAACTTTGGACGGACGCTAAAGGAATTGTTGTAAATCGAGGACAAGCTGTATCGCATGCCGCCGCCTGTGAATGAACCCAACCTTACCTGCCCGCGAGAGCAACTGGCGCGCCCCCTTTTCCTCCCAAGCTTCGGCCCCGGGCAGCCACGCGCGCTCTCGTGGTCGGGCCGGGGTGGTTACGCGCAAGCCCTCCCCGGCGAAGGCGCGCCCCGAACAGGAGGTGCGGGTCCGCGGCGTCTCGGGCGCCCCCTCCTCGCTGCAGTGCAGTCACCGCCGCCGCAGCAGCAGCGCCAGGCCGGGCGGAGCCGGAAGCCGCCGGCCGAGCCTGCCCCACTGCGCGGCGGTGCGCAAAGGAGGGCGCGACGGTGGTGTGGCTCCTTCATGGCGCTCAACCTGAGCCGGAATGGGCCGGCGCTGCAGGAGGCCTACGGCCGGGTCGTGGCCTCCGCGAGCCCCACGGACTGGTGAGGGGCTGCGCTGGCGGGGAAGGGGCTGCTGGGCTGGCTCCGGGCGCAACTTGGGGTGGCGAGGCAGGGCTCGCCTGGAAAGGTCCGGCGGAGGGCTTGGGGGGAGAGCGCGGGGCAGAGAAAGGGGCGGCTGGGGAAGGGGGAGAAACGGGGATGCGGCGAGGACTTAAGCATCCCCCGGAGGGAGAGAGGGGCGACGGCAGCCCCCGGCACACGAGGGGGGATTCGCCGGGAAAGAGGCTCCGGCGCTCTGTGGGGGAGTCGGATGCGCGTTGGTGCGTCCAGGAAGGGCTATGATTGGGGGGGCGGGGGAGAGGCAGAATTGGGGGTTGCAGCCCAGAAGGGTGCCTCTCCCGTCCGGGAAAGCTGAGCATGGACTGGGTGTGGGGTAACGAGGAAGTGGCCGAGCCGTGGTGGCGCAACAAAAAGGGGAGAAGTTGGTGGGGCAGGAAGGTTGGGCAGAGGGCAGGAGTGGAGGTGGTGGGCATGGGGCAACTCGGGTGATGTTTGGGAAATGACTCCAGGCAGGCTTGGCATCCCAGCAGAACCTCACTTGGACAGGAGCTTGCCCTTTTTCTGCTGTTCTCAATAAGACCCAACACTCTTTTTGCTAAAATGGAACCGAGCAATTTGAGATTTAGTCGGCTGTGAGCAACGCTGGTTATCTTGCACATTGGGTAAACCAGCCATCCTGTTAAATCATTATAGGATTTGTTTGAGGGGCATAGCTCCTTGTGGGAGGAATAACAATTGTTTTCTGTTAACCTGTGTTCAGTTTATTATGTGAACTCAGCCGCCTTGTGAAAGGAGAGGGAGGGTGCATTACTGCACTTTTAAGGAGTGGCATAGATTGGTGGAGGTACAAGATCAAGTGAGCAGGCCATTATGATAATGGAAAGACTGGCATAGCTGGCTAGAAATGCCTTACGGACTTTTGCAAAAAAACAATTTATGACTTACAGTTTTGATGATTAGACAGGATAATTTGTAAAAAGAAGAGAAACTGTTGTAGAGAAAAACTTAAGTTTATAACTATACTTCTACAGTAATTGCTGCAAAAATTGGAAGCCACTTTGTATCTTTTTCCTTTCTATTTTCCTTTTCCTTCTTTCTTTCTTGCTTCTGCTTTTAGCTTTCTTTTTCATTTTTTTGTCCCCTTACCTTACATTAGTTATTATCTTCCCTTTTAAAATGTTTAATAAAATTATATATGTTTGAAAAAAAGTGAAGTTGTATTCAATGGAAAGAGTCTGGATAAAGCTTACAACTGTAATAAAATTGGTAATTAAATGTTTAGAGGGCTAAACTCATTAGATCATTTTAAGAATAATTATTAATCTCTGTAAAACTATAAACGTATCCCTGTTTGTCATTGTTTTAAAGATAGAAGCACATAATCATATAAAAAGAGGGGGGGAATAAAGAGTTTTAAAAATTGGAGAAAAAACACAACAGTTTGAATAAACCACAATCAAACCTAGGTTTCGTGAGATGTAACCATCCAATCATTGAAGCATCAGGTCAATAATATTCTGAATCTGAAAGGTTATCCTCAGTCTCCAGTGAGTAAAACTAACAACCTTTTTGCTTTGTTGCTTCCAGGGCCCTGTTTACATACGAGGGTAACAGCAATGACCTCAGGGTGGCAGGGACTGGAGGTGAGTGAATTTTGCAAAGCATTTTTTAAGAGAAGCAAACTTTTCTGTGCCCTCTTCTGGTTTATAGTTGAATGTTTCTCAAGAAGTCTGTATTCTAGATTTTGTCTGTCCCTAGGTTCTAAAGCAGAGACTGCTTGATTATGGCTTTTGGATCCAAAGGCAACTGGTCCCATGGTTTTTGCAGGACATCTGTAGCATTTCCCTAGAGCCTGGTTCTCTGGTGTGATGGTCACACATTCATTTGTCTATGGAGATTCTCAGTCATCCAGGTCATGGTTGTCCCATCTAGAGGCAACTGGACTTTCTGGTTTTTTCTTTGAAAACGTTTAGCTTTTTGTCCAAAAAGGTTTTTCAGCTCTTGAGACACATTCATTTATTTCTGCTTGTTTATATATATGGATTCTGGGAAGTCTCCCAAGTGGTCCTAGGAAATGGATTGCAGGAGATGTAGTAGACATGTACTCCCGTTTTCCATTGGAAAGGAAGCAATATGTTATACTTTAAACATGCTGCAAATCTGTGTGGAAGTTCATAGGTGACCTGAACATTTTTTAAAAATGGAATTTACTTTAAAACATCTTTTTAAAAAAATAGCAAGGGAAAATGATAATTAGCAGCACGAATGTCAGTTTGTACATTAAAGAGCTGCCTATAAAATGGCAGTTTTAGCAATTTGAACTGCTTATTAAATATACTTGTTTTGGCATGCCGCCGTTAAGACATTTTTAGTGGATGGAATGCCTGTAGCCTGTTGCCTTTACAAAAATATATTCTCGCCTTTGATTAGTCATTGTACTCTTGCCATTATAATTGCAAGGAATGGGAAAATCTGTAAATGTGCAAAGTCTACGTTTTTCTGATTGTTTTTTCTGTTCCTCAATTTATGCCAATAGGCATAAGTGTAGACTCTACACTTATGCCTATTGGCATAAATTGTACACAATGATGCGTAACAGGTTACTTATGGTGTCTGAATTGGTTGCCGAACTAGAATCAGAAGCCATGAATTGTACACTTATGACCTGTCACTTAGAAACCATATGAAGTTATGCCGGATCTCCTGGAGATACTTACGGCCTAGTTCCTAAATTCTGATCGCTGCCCAGCCCCCACCCAGTGTGCATGACTGCATTTCAGGTGCTCGGCCTCCGGCCTGCATTAATGGACATTTGCAACAGCACCAGTTCATGTGACCATGCTTTATGTCATTTTTTGTTGAAAACCTGCATGCATTTCCTGTTTTTAGCAAAACCAGCCCATAACAAACAATTGGTTCACTTAACGACCCTGCAGTCGCTTAACAATTGCTACAAGAACAGTAATAAAATAGGATCGGTAACATGGATGACCCATTTTATGACTGTCATGACTTAGAATCATACTGGGCAAGCTCCATTGCAGACGTAAGCTGAGGCCTACCTCCATCAGGGCTTCAAAGTGATTTGATGGATTGTCTGAACTGGAAAAAAAAACATGTATGACTTGCTAAAGAAACTTCCAGGTGTTTCATGGTGGCAGGTGGAATGCTGGGTAGAAAGATTACAAGTTAGGAGTTTTTTGATTGCCTTCTAATTTGCAGAACACACCATTTTGTATCGCCGAAGGTCAAATTTGGAGGAAGTTCAAATTCAGTTTTTAAAATGGTTACCTTTGAGCCAGTGTCTCAGCTAAGCAACATTCCTTTTAGTCTCTCCCTCTCTTTTTTTTTAAAGAAAATGCTGCATAAAGCCACAAGGACAGAAATTATACTCTATACCTACATAGTGCCATAAAGATCCTTTTTATGGAAATTGTTAGTAAAAATGCAATAAGAAAGGAGAACTCTTGCAAAGAGTATCTTCTTTAGAAACTCCTTCAGCATTTTTTTTTTTAAAAAGGGAAGTAGCTGACATAGTTCAGTATTTGGTGGTTTTTCAGTGGAAAAATTTAACACTGAAGAAGAATAAAAACTCCACAGTTGCCTTTTTTGGTTTTACATTTGGGATGGCTACTTTTTGAGAGAACTAAAATAGGTGACTGAATAATAATATGATGACAATAAAAAAAGAGAAAAGAGAAATGGTAATTATAACGTGGAGGCAGAATAGGATAGTTTAATGGAAAGAACATCAAAGATTAAGAGGCTGTGTTGGCAGGGAGTGAGACTTCAGATGAGGAAGTGATTCACTGGCTGCTGTTTTAAGATTGCAGCTCAGTAGATGACTGAAACTTCTCAAGGACGTGTCCTTATATATATTCTGGATCTTCAAATTTCCTGATCTCAGAACTATAATGACAAAGTTCTGTTACTTAATGGGTTTCCAAAGTATTTTTGGCAGAGTAAATATTGTCTTATGCCTACTAAGTAGTATTTTTAGATGGATATTGAGCCTCCTTGACTAGTTCCGTTCATGCCTAGCTGCTGTGTCTTCCTTCAGTTGCTTCTGCAATTCTGTGCTTATTTTTTCAGTATTAACAATCATAGTTTATTAGCCTAGTGGAAACTCAAGGCAGATAGATTTGCCCTCTATAACAATCTAGCCTACAGGTAGTCCTTAACTTATAACCATTGGTTTAGCAACCATTAAAATTACAACGGCACTTGTAAGTTTTAAAAAAGTAACATAGGATCAATTCAGAGTGTCCACCTCTTCCCAACCCCATGGACCACAGCACGCCAGACTCTGCTTTCCTCCACTGTCTCTTGGAGTTTACCTAAATTCCTGTTCATTGCATCGATAACGCTATCAAGCCATCTCATCCTTTGATGTCCCCTTCTCCTTTTGCTTTCAATGTTTCTCAACAGCAGGGTCTTTTCCAGTAAGTCCTCTCTTCTCATTAGGTGGCCAAAGTTATTTGAGCTTCAGCTTCAGGATCTGTCCTTCCAAGGAGTAGCCATGGTTCATTTCGTTTAGGATAGTATCGCTTAGAATAACATATGAACCAGGCCAGAGTGTTTTTATCTGTAAGCAAGTTAGAGCATCTGTTCCTTCAGATATTGGCTGACTGGTGTTCAAGAATCACTTAGAATTTCTGGAGTTCTTTTCTGGTTCTAGATCAGCATATTCTGTACATTGTTTGTAGGTGATTCTTAATGTGAATTTGTTTTAACTTGAGCTCCCATTTCTCTTCTCAAATAATGATACATAGATGGTGGTCTGGAGGAGATGGTGGAAGAACTCAATAGTGGAAAAGTAATGTATGCATTCTGCCGAGTGAAAGACCCCAACTCTGGTTTGCCGAAATATGTGCTCATTAACTGGGTATGTATAATGTAATTCCATTCAATCATAAAAATCAGAAATCATTTCTAAAAAATATTGGCCTTCTTGCTATATAAAAAATAAGCAAATTTCAAGGTAAATTGACAGTGTCTGAACATTCAGGATATAAAAACAGGTTGGAAATACATATAAGGCATGATTAATAAACACTACTTTGGTTCACATATCATGATAAGCCAAAACCATGGAAATCGCATTATGGCTTAGTATAAGCATAATGTTGGATTTAAGATGAAGCAAATTACATTTAGGCTGCACTGAACATAATGCCTGGAATGTTTATGCCATTTAACCCCCCTCCCCAGAACGTAATTCTCCCAGCAAAGCTGCATCAAATCAAGTATTTTAATGTTTGCACTCTGCACACATTCCTAAATATCTTTTAAAAGATAAACATGCATTTCACCCTGCCAAGTAAAAGCTCTAAAGCTTCCCTAAATCCGGGACTGGACTGTTTGGGAAAGAATAAACATTTGATAAACTGGCCAGAAGGAAAGTGTGCTACCAAAATATAGGGCAGAAGTTGTCAGACTTTGGATCAGTCTCAGCAAGGGGAACGTTCAGCATCACTAACCCCAAAGTTACCTTGGAGACAGATAGCATCAAAATCCAAGGAAATAAATGGAGTGGGCAATACTTAAGAATGAAATACTTAGGGTAGTCCTTGATTTCCAACAGTTCATTTAGTGACCATTTTAACTTCCAACAGCCCTGAAAAAAAGTGACTTATGGCTGGTTTTCACACTTATGATCATTGTGGCATCCCCATGGTCAGGTGAACTAAATTCAGACGCTTGGCAACTGGCTCATATTTACGACGGTTACAGTGTCCCAGGGTCACCTTTTGCAACCTGACAAGCAATGGGGAAGCCAGATTCACGTAAGAACCGGGTTACCTACTAAACAATTGCAGTGATTCACTTAACAACTGTGGCAAGAAACGCCATAAAATGGAGCAAAATTCACTTAACTGTCTCGCTAAGCAACAAGTTTTGGACTCAATTGTGGTCGTAAGTTGAGGACTATCTGTAGGAAAGGTGACTTTCATTTAGGTATCTTTTGTTCTCCTTTAATGACAAAATCTGTAAGCCTGTCCCATATGAATCATTAACAGATGGTCACACAAGCCTTCACATATCACAGTATAGTTCATCCAGTGGGCAAAGTGAAGCAGGGCCTGGGAAAGTGAATGTTGCAATAAATGGGTTGATCTCTGTAATATTGCAGAAGCATTGATTAGGTTTTGCAGCAAGAGTACATGAAGACAAAGTTAAAGCAATGTGGGTATTTGGTTGAAGGCTGAAATGAGTAGCCTCTTTTGGAACAGGCATCAATATATTGAGTATATTTTAGTTGTGTGGAATGACAACTTTCCTCCTTCCTAGCCATTAACTGTGGTGTCTGGAAAAGAGCAAAAAGTTGGAAAAGGCTTCTGCAATATGAGTTGAATCAGACCAAACCAGCCTTTATTGCAGTAATTAACAAGTATGTCTAACTCAAGGCATTTTAGTTTTCTCCTGGAATAACAATAGCACTTAGACTTACCAGTATATACTACTTCACTGTGCTTTACAGCCCTCTCTAAGCGGTTTACAGTGTCAGCATCTTGCTCCCAACACTCTGAGTCCTCATTTTACCCACCTCGGAAGGATGGAAGGCTGAGTCAACCTTGAGCCAGTCAAGATCGAACTCCTGACAGTTGGCAGAATTTGCCTGCAAATGCTGCATTCTAACCACTTTGTCCCATGGCTCATGGATATGGATTAATGAAAGTTATGTTTCTCAATCTTGGCAATTTGAAAATGTGGGAACTTCAAGTCCCAGAATTCTCCCACCAGTCATGCTGGTTGGGGAATTCTGAGAGTTGAAGCCTCTTGAGAAACACATGAGCTAAAGTGTTCCAGGGGTGATTTGTGCATTTCACAATGCGTGCAATATGGAACAAGGAGTACTTTCTTTCAGAGCTAGCCCTATTTGGAATGTTACACACCATCTTCTGTTTCAAACAGTACATTTTGGAAATGCACACATGTATACAGAGTAGCAGCAAAAATGGTATGTTCTGGGAGGGGAAAAAGGAGTATTTTGTTCATGGGAGTGTCATTTTCATAATCTTCCATGTTCTGTTTTTAAAAACTGCACTCTTTTTATAGAATCTCGAATACTGTTTTCCTCCCATTTTTCCTAACCTAAATTTAGAAAGCAGAACTTGGCTCTGTCTTACAAGTGCTTAACTGAATAAACGCTTACTACGAGAGTTGTGGAATGGCAGTTCTTCAGGAATGGCATTTCCTTCTCTGTCACCACTTGTATGAAGGATGATATCAGCCTCCTGGTTTAAATTCTCTCTGTGTTTTCTTTCGGCAGTTTGGTGAAGGCGTTAATGACGTGAGAAAAGGAGCCTGTGCCAACCACGTCAGTTCAGTGGTCAACTTTTTGAAGGTATTATCTGAGTTTTATTCTTTCTTATCCTTTTGCAGTGGAGTGTCCTCTCATTAACACAGTTCTGTAGGGTTTTTGTGAGTTAAAAAAACCCATTGAAAGTACACATACACACACACTTCTTTGATAATATAGGTAGTCCTTGACTTACGACCACACGAGACCAAAATTTCTGTTGTTAAGTGAGATATTTGTTAAGTGAGTTTTGCCCCATTTTACGATCTTTCTTGCCATAGTTGTTAAGTGAATCACTGCAGTTGATAACTTAGTAACAGTTATTAAGTGAATCTGGCTTCCCCACTGACTTTGCTTGTCAGAAGGTCACAAAAGAGGATCATGTGACCTTAGGACACAGCGGTGGTCATAAATATGAACCAGTTGCCAAGCATCTGAATTTTGATCACGTGATCATGGGGATACTACGGAAGTTGTAAATATGAAAAGTGGTCATAAGCTGCTTTGTTCAATGCCATTGTAACTTTGAAAAGTCACTAAATGAATTGTTCTAAGTCAAGGACGATCTGTATTACCCTGAGAGACAGAAAGTTTTAAGACAACTAACTAAAATTTGCTTTTTGGATACCCTGGGCTGGAGAGCAGAAAGTTGTATAATTGTAGACTCCTAGTTCTATGCTGTCCTTTTGTTTAAAATGGGATCCTTGGAAGAAAAGTTTCATCCACCAAACATTACTACTCTTGAAACTATACCTGTACAGCATATCTCCCCTGCATTTCTCATCAGTTCCCCAAGACTTCTGCAAAATAAGATTTCTGTCTCAGGACAGATTCCAGGTGGCAAATCTGTTTCCATCACACAGATCGATAGACGGATGTTGGTTAGCTACCCATAAAGCTATACAGATAGTCCTTGACTTAACTTCCATTCATTTAGTGACTGTTTGAAGTTGTGATGGTGCTGAAAAAAGGGACTTATGACTGGTTCCTGCATTTCCAACTGACTCAACGTCCCTGAGGTCAGGTGGTTACGATTCAGGCGCATGGCAGCTCTCACTTATTTATGACAATTGCAGTGAGGTTTTAAAACCAGATACAGTCCTATGATGCCTCACTTAATGACCACACCACTTAGTGATCATTTTTTGGGGCCCCTTTGTGGTCATAAACCAGGACTAGCTGTAGTTGCGCATCACATCAAGACATAGTTTGTTTGCCTGTTACTTAATGAAAAAAAAAGAGGTCTGGCTCTGCCCTAGTGTGCCTGATGATTATCAGGCAATCACAAGCAGGAAATCTTGCACTTCCTTTCTTCCAGGGTGCTCACGTGACAATAAATGCTCGGGCTGATGAAGATGTGGAGCCAGAGACCATTATGGAGAAGGTGGCCAAAGCTTCAGGGGCAAACTATAACTTCCATAAAGAAGGGAGCAAATTCCAGGATGCAGGACCACAAGCTCCTGTGGTAAGATCTTCTAAGCTCGATGATCCCCGTTTTTACCTTCTTTGGAATTCATTAGACTTCTTCCCCATTCAACTTCAGACTTGTAGTTGAAATTCAAGTCTTCAACTTGTAGAGCAGCAGTGTATAGCCTTGTCTTGATAGGTCATCAAAAGCATTTGTGGGCCACCTCATAAATGAGAGAATAGTTCCTCAGGGTCTCCAGACTCCATGGCACATGTGACCCAGAGGATCACAGGCCATAAAAGGATGAAATACCATAACAATTTTAATGTTATAACTTGGTTAAGTTTTTAGGAGATTATCCAATCTGAAATTTTAAGAGATTTGGGAAAATGGCATCTTGTGGGATTTTGAGCTGGAACACTTGTAATTTGGGGATTCTGATCATTCAAAAAATATGTCTTGTTTTCTTTGGATGCCTGCATCAGGGACCATCTACAGTAATTTTGTGGATACAAGTGGTCTCCAACCACTGGTTGGGGTTGTTGGTTTAGATTATTTTAACCAATAAATGGGGTGCTGAAGTGCACCAGCCTCTAACGTCATCTTTCTTTTCAGGGTGTCCCTGAGTTGCTCAAAGTCTCCATTGGCATTTTAAAAAAATGAAAATGGGAGCTGCATTGCAGCCTGATTATGGGGAAAAAGAAGAAGACTGTATACTTGATTACATAGTTTCCTGGTAAAAAGATACTTTAAAAATTGCCATGCCTGACATGGCCAACATTTTGGGGATAATCACCAACACAGTCGCCTCCAGTGGCAGTTGTTTTCAGAGTCCACACTCAGGTTGAATTTATCAACCCCAGTGGTTTTCTACCACTGCATCATAAGTAATGAAAATAATAGGCTTGCCAAACTTCCATTGAAAGTGCAATTCAGGTTTTTAATCCACAAGGTTGTGGAAGTGGCTTAATGCTCACTGCCTTCAATGGGTTGAGAAGAAGAAATTTGTTAATATTTACCTAATTCAATGTCTGAGGATTCCAAAAAATGAAGTTTATTAACAGCTTGTTGGCATCCTAATAATTAAGTGCAGTTAGGACATGAATGAATTTAGTTCTGTACATTGAATTAAGCAATGACATAATGAATTTTAAATTTTATATTAATTAAATCCTTTTTAATATACTGATATTTTAGTCTTTAGATCCCATGCTTCTTTTTGTCTTGTCTTTTATGGAGCTTTGTGTTTTATTTCTTTTGTTAAATGTTTTAACAATTCAATTATTAATAATTAAGTGCAGTTAGTCCCAGGAATTTCTGAAGTAGTGTGATTCTTTTTTGCAATAGGGCTCCGTTTACCAGAAAACAAATGCTATGTCTGAGATTAAAAGGGTTGGCAAAGATAACTTTTGGGCCAAAGCAGAGGTATGTATTTCACTCAATCCATTTCATCTTGCTGCTGAAATATCAATTGGGGATTTGAGTAAGGTTGTGGGAGATTTATTACCTCCTTACATATAGGGCTACATTTTAGGTCAGTGAAAATGGTGGATTTTCACATTGGATTAAGCCAGGATTTTTAAAAGGTGGATGAAGTGGCTTGAAGTGGCATTTGTGTACACATTATAGCAGAGATGGGCAACTTTGACAACTTTACAATTTATGGACTTCAAATCCCAGAAGGTTGGTCTCGAGCAGAAACATTTCAAGTCTTAGAGTTGTTTGAAAGGTCCGTTTTAATAGGAAGGATGATGATAAGCTGTCTTCCAATCTTCCAATAGATGTATCAAGTTCTCCATTTATTTATTTAGTGTATGGCATATCATACATGGACTAGCTATATATATTACCATTCCACATAGATTAATAAAACATAATGTAAGTGTTTAAAGGATCTACATTCAAATACCACTGTCTAGGCCCATGATTTAGGAGCCTGGGGAGGGCGAACCTATGGCATGCGGAGCCATATTGTTGGGCACGCGAGCTCAGCTGCGTGCCAGCCAGCTGATTTTTGGGCCTTCTGGGCCCACCGGAAGTAGGGAAATGAGCCGTTTTCAGCCTACCAAGGGCCTTTGGGGTGGTGGGGAAGGCCGTTTTCGCCCTCCCCAGGCTCCTAAAAAGCCTCTGGAGCTTGGGGAGGGTGGAAAATGGGTCTACCATGCCATCGCGTGCCAAAAGCAGGGGGAGCACGGGGGGGGGGTTGCATGTGCAGGGTCAGTGGTCATAGAATAATGGGTGCAGGTACACATGCGGGACTCCCGCTTTTGGCATGCAATGGCAAAAACATTAGCCATCACTGGTCTAAGCCATCTAACCATTGAAGCACAGCATCATTTATATTTTTTTAAAAATAGACCGGTATATGTCCTCAGCTTACAGCTGGTCACAATGTGATCTAGAGTGTGACGTGGCACCCTGCAGTCATACTAAGGGGAGGATGCTAGACCCCATTTATGCAGAGAGACCCGACGTGTGAGGTGCAAATCCTATTCAGGATTGTCCATTGCTGGCATGGTAGTCCAAACCCTGGCACATTTTTTGTGGGGTCATTTATATGTCTTCCCATTTTGAAATAGGTTTGTTCTTTCAGAAAGATGAGGAAAATCGCCGGCTAGAAGAAAAGAGGAAAGCAGAGGAAGCGCGTCAACATTTGGAAAAGGAGAGCCGGGATCGGGAATTGAAAGAAGCATCTTTACGGGAGCGAAAATATAAGGAGCGCGCCCAGGAGATTGATGCCCAGAGGTAAGTAGGACTGGTTTTCCTGATAGTCTTAATTTTTAATTTAATTTTTAATTTAAATTTCATATTTACCCCAGAGAAGCAAAGTTGCCTTTGGACTTTGGTGTATAGGTAGTCCTCAACTTACATCGGTTCATTTAGTGACTGTTAGAAGTTACGGTGACACTGAAAAAAGTGACTTATGACCATTTTTCACAATTACGACCTTTGTAGCCTCCCCATGATCATGTGATCAAAATTCTGATGCCTGACAACTGGTTCATACTTATGACGGTTGCAGTGTCCTGAGCTCATAGAGATCAGATTCACTTAATAACTGGGTTATTATCTTACCAGCTGCAGGGATTCACTTAACAAATGTGGCAACCAAGGTCATAAAATGGGGCAAGACTCACTTAACAAATGTTTCACTTAACAACAGAAATTTTGGACTCAAGTGTGGTTACAGCGGCACTGAAAAAAAGTGACTTGCAACCATTTTTTACACGACTGTTGCAGCATTTCCATGGTCACGTGATCAACATTCAAATGGTTGGCACTAGCTTATATTGATGACACTTGCTGTGTCCTGAGGTCATGGGATCTCCTTTTGCGACCTTGTGACAAAGTCAATGGGGAAACCAGATTTATTTAACAACCATATTACTAACTTAACTGCAGTTTTCCACTTAACAAGAAAGGTTGTAAAATGGGGCAAAATTCACTTAGCAACTGTCTTGCTTAGCAACATAAATGTTTGGCTCAATTGTAGCTAGACTACCTGTGCAACAAAACTGAATTGTTGGGGAGGATCACTTGTGACATAAACCTTCAGCCATCTTTTCACATGTTTGCTTACAATTTTTACATCTGTATTTGCAGTGTTCGTATATGTGTATTTTGCAATCACATAATCCAGGCCATTGATTTTTTTTTAAAGGTTGATTTAGACAACATTATGAAACAATAGAATGAATTCCAAGAGCCATCAACCATATGTTTGGGGCCACTTGTGGTCATTGATTGTTAGTCACTGAATTGGGTTGTTGTGAAATTAAAATTAAATCCACAAGTGTGGAACTGAACTCCTAGCTGAATGTGGAATTTGTTAGCTTTAGTTAAACCCATATTTCTGCTTTGTTGAAGATTCTTAAGAATAAAACAAGATTGTTCAGTTGAGTGGTGTTAACCCTTCCTTTTAGAGATAACTTTCAATAAAAATATAGAAAGATTTGACAGTTTATTATATATTGGGCTATATTTATAAATTCTAGGATGCTACATTACAGATAGAGAGAGCCGGTTTGGTGTAGTGGTCGAGGCATCAGGCTAGAAACCAGAAGGCTATGAGTGGGACCTTGGGGCAGTCACTTCTCTTAGCCCTGGGAAGCAGGCAATGGCAAGCCAGTTCTGAGAAACCTTGCTAAGAAAACTGCATGGTTTGCTCCAAACAGTTTTGCCAGGAATCAAAATATGAAGGCTTCCCCTGCATTAAAAGTCTACAGAGATATGTATTTTAATTTTCTAAATCAGAAGAACATTTTGAAATTTGAGCATTTATAATGAAAATGAAACTATAGAGTTGCAGCATATTTCACAGTGGCATCGGCCAAAATTGTCCTTGAGGGCTCTGCTGTTCTGGATGGTACATCTCTTGGAATAGAACTCTATAAATATTCCATAGCAACAGGAAAAAAAACTGTTTGCTTCCAATAAAGTTCTTGCAGTATTATAGTTCTGATATCACAGATTTAGTTCTGTTCCTCCCTTTTTGGTAATGGAGATGGGTACAAACTTGTATGTATTTTTTTGTTGTGAATAGACCATCAGGTTAAATTAGAAGTACAATGAAGGACACGTTAAGTTTAGAAATTTAAGAGCTGAATGGCATAATTTTTGTTCACCACAGCTCTTGATTTTTTTTAAATCTGCAGGAAATTCCAGCAACAACAGGAAACCAACTCAAGAGAACAAGAAAAACAACAATGGGTGAGATTGGAAATGGTCGCATTTTTTCTCTCTCTGTTTTTAACAAGAAATTTCTGAAGATAGAATTGCTTTCTTGCTTATGAAGATGACATGAAATAGCAAAGAATTCCTAGGCAAGTTCTGAAATGAAGACATAAATGCTGTTTATGCTGATAATTTGCGCCGAATTTAAAATATAGGAGATAGAAGTGGAATTCTGGCCATCAGTTGCTTATTCTTCTTGATCGGTTGAATGATTTGAGTCAGTGGTCCATAGGAGGAACTTAAGTTCCTTAACGTTCTTCAACAAAGTCAAGATTTCAATAAATGAGAATATTTGTAGCTCAGAATTGAATTGTGGAATCTTTGGTGCTCTTTGAGCTTGGTGGTTTTCTCGCAGACATATCATTATCCCACTAGGTAACATCATCAGTGAAAGCCAAGAGTCTTTATTTCCCTCACCTTGGTGCCATCATCTCTGGTTGACCTCACCATAAGTGTAAGGGGTCATCTTTTGTTACAGAAGGAGCAAGAAGAAGTTCGCAACAAGAAAGGTTTCCCACGGAGGAGTGAGTCTGTGGAGAAAGCTCAGGTACACGGAGGAAAATTCCTTGCCAACCTGTCCTCACTCTTCACAATCTGCTAGCATGCAGTGTTATCTGTATCACTTCTATCTTCTTCATATCATCTCTCGGTGCCTATGAGATCAAAGCAGGGATAACTGGTGACTTTCTGGATAACAACTGCAACTCAAGAATCCCATTGCATTATTTGTGCATGCAATGCACTGCATGCATCATGAGCATTGCATGTTTAATACAGACACTCTTGTAGCTGACAGGTATGAACAGTCCAGCCAGAATTTAACCCAGAAGGATCTTCATGTATCTGCTTCACCTCTTCCTGCCATAGGGAGACTGAATACTTACATAGCATTATAGAGAAGGATTTATGTAATATATAGTATTACATAAATCCTTCAATCCTTGTTTCTCTTTTGGTCTTGGTACATCTGAAGGCAATCTCTACTCATACACAGTTTTCCAGTAACTAAGAAAGTACCGGACTGATCTTTCTGCTGATAAGAAAGCCTCTCCCTTCTAATGATAATTCTGAATATTGATTGCGATTGTCCACTGTTTTTGGGATTCATTTTCTTCTGTCTGCTCAACCTTGCATTTTTTTAAAAGAACCTTGTCATTGGTTGCTTTGTAATATTTTGGATCATGAGCACAAAAATGTCACCCTCTTTTCCTGGGCTCTTTGCTTGTCATCTTTTTCAATTAAGTTTTTGCCTACTTCTGAAAACAAAGGCAAGTTAATAATCTGTCATATTTTTTCTGACTGAAGCCTTGCCCCATTCCTGTGTCCAAGATGTGATTAAAATCATGGCTGCAACTGAGTTACTGTGTTTCTCACTCACTTCTTCCCATTGTAAATAACCCCAGAAAATTTAGCAGCCCACATTTTTATTACCTGCTTTTTGTTGAAAAATGACGTAGAAATGGACTTGTGATCCCTTTGCCAGCAGTTTTGATTTCTGTGTGCAAGTTGGGAAAGGAACAAGTTCGCTTCCTCTACTCCCTGTAGAAAAATCCAGGAAGTTGTCATGAAGTAGGATTATTCCATCCCTTTTAGTATAGTATGTAATTAACAGAAAAAAAAAGACTTTGAATAATGATTTAGACATAACACAACCATTTATAATTAAACAGTTGTACAGGTAGTCTTTGAGTTAAGGCTGCAATTAAGCCCAAAGTTAGTTGAGTTTCCCCCTTTTTACAACTTTTCTTGCCACAGTTCTTAAGCGAATCATTGCATTTGTTAAATTAATAACATGGTTGTTTTGTGAATCTGGATTCCCCATTTACTTTGCTTGTTAGAAGGTCGCAAAAGGGGATCACATGACTCCAGGACACTATAATGGTCATAAATATAAGTCAGTTGCCAAGAATACAGATTTTGATCCTGTGACCATGGGGATGCTGCAAACAGTCACAATTGTGAAAAATGGTCATAAGTCACTTTTTCAGTTGTAACTTTGAACGGTCACAAAATGAACTGTTTTAAGTCAAGGATTACCTGTACGGGTAGTCCTCATTTAACAACCATTTGTTTAGTGACCGCTCAAAGTTAGGATTGCACTGAAAAAAATGACATATCACCATTCCTTGAATTTAACAACAGTTGCAGTTTCCCCACGATCTCATGATCACAATCTGAGTGTTGGCAACCGGCTCACACTTAACTGTTGTAACACCCTGCAGCCATGTGTTGCCATTTGCAACCTTCCCACTGGCTTTGACAAGAAAAGTCAATGGGGAAGCCATCAAGAGGTCACAAGTTGCAGTCACATGGCATCTCACTTAATGACCACATGTGATTCACTTAATGACGGGCAAAACGGTTATAAAATCAGGTGTGTTTACATGATGTTTTACTTAATGATTGCCCTGCTTAACAATGAATTTTCTGGTCCCTGTCATCATAACAGGATTACCTGTATAGACCTTATAGCTAAAAGCTCCCCAACTAGCTATCTTCCAGATTTTGGGAGACTAATTACCAGGATTCCTGGCTATATGTGACAAATGCTAGGGATTCTGGGAAATTTAACTGATTTCAGCTGCTTTTCAACCACTTCAGTTTCATGGTTGCCAGCCAACCAATAGTCTATGAGTGACCGGTCAAAGAAGGTTCTGCTAGTATATGACTCTTGAGCTGAATTTCCCAACGGATTCTTGTCCACCCTGTTCTTTATTCACAATGCAAAAGAATAGATCTTTTCCCACACAATTGATGGTGGTACTTCCTTGGCTATTTCCTTTACCTTTTTATGGAATTTTGATTTAGACTCATCCATTTGCATATGGGATTCTTGGTAACTTGACTCTGTTCTCCTTCCTGCTCCACTATGGGTTTCCCATGGACAATTCACTGGGGGATATAATTTGAGCAAGATGGTTGCTTTCTTCTTGACTTTGCACTGCTTGAGAAAACCTTCTGACTAACTCCATTCTGCATCTCTTGGTTTGTGAAGGTCTTCCTCCTTCTGACTAGTTATTTGCAACTCCTTGATCCTTCTGAACCTTGTCCATAGTGGAAAATTAGTGCTGTCCACAGGGACCTTCCTTCATCCTTTAACTCTGTATCTCTCATATGTAGTGAAGGCAATAGGCAAAAGGATAGTGCGTCATACAAGGTGTTCACATGGTATCTTCAGGCAAGCCTTGATATCCTATTTATTCAATTTTTATAATGAACAAGTGATACTTTGACCCAAAGCCTTCATGTCTTTTGCAGTATCTAGAAAGGTATGTATCCAAATGCAATGTATCCATTGACCGTTGGATGCTTGCTTTATCTCATTCTCAATAATCCTGGTCTGGGTTGTCCCAAAGGTGCTTTTTCAAGAGGCAACTGGACTTCCTTTATTTTTCCTTGAAGGTGGTTCACTTCTCATCCAAGAAGCTTCTTCCATTCAGAACCAAAGAAGCTTCTTAGAGTTCAGAATTGAAGAAGCTTCTTGGATGAGAAGTGAAACATCTTCAAGGAAGAACAAAGAAAGTCCAGTTGCCTCTTGAAAAAGCACCTTTGGGATGCTTGTTTTATTTTAGGAGTAACTGAGGACCATGATCTTGAATTTTAGTGAAAGGATGTGGATGTTTTATTATTTTTCTGCAATACTTAACATCTATCCTCAATCAATCCACTGCAAGATGAAAGTTATTGAATGTTATACACCGTAATCTCCCATACTAGTCCTGTTTTGGCTGATGGGTAAATATTTTTAACTTCCCAGTTTAGGACAGAGATCGAGACAGTCGTGTCCAAAGTCCGTCAGTTGCTTCTGTTCCTAAAGGGAGGACTACTACAGCTTGGGTTTCCCCATTCCTAATCTAGCCTTTTAACAACTATGCACACTGGTGTGTACACATAAAAGGGTAAAGGAGTCCCTGCAGATTTTACTCTGCTAGTCATTTCTGACTATAGGGGTGGCGCTTATCTCCGTTTCAAGGCCATTGAGTCACGACTGTTTGAAGACATTTCCACGCTCATGTTGCCAGCATGGCATCATGGAGCACTGTTATTTTCCCACCAAAGGTACCTATTTATCTACTCACATTTGCATGCTTTTGAACTGCTAGGTTGGCAGGAGCTGGACTGAGGACCGGAGCTCACAGTCACATGACGCTCAGGTCTCGAACCCATGCTGCTGGCTTTCCAAACAATAAGCCCAGCATCTTAATCATTGAGCCACTGCACCGCCCTGGTGTGTATACATATAACAAATAAAGCCTTTTTGATGGATGCCTGCATCCTGAGTTTTCCTTGTTGAATGATTTATTGATTATCCCAAATCCTCTTTTAATCCTCATTCAGCATGGTCAGTGCTGTTCTAGCTACGGTTTGTACGATTTGTTGCTATGTCGCCCAACACATCTAGCAGCGTTGGATTGAGGAAAGGATTTTGATGGTTATTAGTTAGATTTTTTTCTTACATTTAGTAAGGTAGATAGGCAGCCAAAGGCAACATTTTTCTCCTTGCATGCTAAGGCTGGGCATTGGTGGTATTTGCTGTTCCCTCTTCCTTTCCATGCTTTTCGTATTTCATCAGGATTCAGTTATCCTTTTGGTTGCTTTTTAGGAAGCCGCATCACTAGTAGCTCAACGATCAGTGAATCCTCGTGAGATCTTCAAACAAAAGGAGAGGTCCATGTCTACAGAGGCAGCAGCCACGATCTGCTCCCAGCCAGGTATTCTGTGGAACACTCTTAGACTAGGAGGAAGGCACAGGGGAAGGGGAATCGCTTGCTTCCCCCAGGGATGAGAATTTCAGAAGATGGCCTTGGCAACTGAGAACATTTTCTTTATTCTCCACCAAACACATTGTGAAAATTTAAAATCTAGCACCATAATTGGGGTTTAGAATTTGATTGATACAAGCAAATACAATTCAAAAACTTATGCATTGGATGCATGGTTTGATTACAGGTAGTTCTCAACTTAAAACAGTTCATTTAGTGACCGTTCAAAGTTACAACAGCACTGAAAATAGTGACTTATGACCATTTTTCACATTTATGACCATTGCAGCATCCCAATGGTCATGTGATTTACATTTAGATGCTTGACAACTGATTCATATTTATGACGGTTGCAGTGGTCAGGAGTCATTTTGTGACCTTCTGACAAAATCAGTGGAGAACCCAGATTCATTTAACAACCATGGTACTAATTTAACAACTGCAGTGATTCACTGAACAAAATGCGGCAAGAAAAGTTGTAAAATAGGACAAATTCACTTAACAACATGAATTTTGGGCTCAATTGTGGTCCTAAATTGAGGACTACATGTATAGGTAGTCCTTGACTTATAATCACAATTGAGCCCATTGCTCAATTGCTAAGTGAGACATTTATTTATTTATTGAATTTATATTGTTGCTATTCACCCATGGTGACTCAAGGCGATTTACAGAATATAATTGAGTTTTGCCTCATTTTATGACCTTGCTTGCCACAGTAGTTAAATGAATCACTGCAGTTGTTTAGTAAGTAACCCAGTTCTTACATGAATCTGGCTTCCCCATTAGTTTTGCTTGTTAAAAGGTCGCAAAGGGTGACCATGTGACTCCAGGACACTGCAACCGTCATAAATATGAGTCAGTTGCCAAGTGTCTGATTTTGATCATGTGACCATGGGGATGCTGCAACGGTTGTAAGTTGTGAAAAACAGGCATCAAGTCAGGTTTTTTCAGCACCGTTGTAACTTCAAACAGTCACTATGTTAATGGTTGTAAGTTGTGGGCTTCCTGTAGTTCTGTGTACAAGTCACAAACACTGTTATACTTCTGAATAAAAATGGATAGAACTTGGCAGTAACTGAGCAGCAACTCAGCCAAGGACTCCTTGCTGTATACGGGCCATTTGTGTTCTGGACTGACTTGGCTCCTTTCCTAGGCAAGTTACGGAGCCCTTTCCTTCAGGAGAGAAACCAGGTGGAGAGTCCTGCATCCTCTCTCCAACCTGCTACGCAAGATGTTCCTCCTCCTCCTCCTGTTGTTCGTTCGTCTGGTCACGACACATCTCCAGTGTTTCCTGTTCCCGAACTTGGTAAAAGCATTATATGAGAGCATGTGATTTCTGTTCCTTGATTACATTACCTTTTTTTAAACAGCAAGAGGTGTCTTTTTTAATAGCCAATGGTAGTTCTGACTTTTTTCCCCTGCATTCCAGTTGGAAGATGCACCTGAAGTTTATTTGATTTATTTACTTGTTTTAGAAACTTACAAGGCCTCCCAACTCTACAGAGAACTCTTCAGTGGTGTACAGTAAAAAAAAGTGGTGCAATACAGTTAACACAGTTAAAATAATACAACTCAAAGAAACAACCCCATTTGCAGACTAAAAGGAGCCATTAGAAGACCACCAGTCATGAGGTCCACCAGCCCTTCTAACCCAAGGCCTGGGGAACAAGCCATGTTTCCAGAGCTCGTTTGATCACATTCAGGGTAGAGGGTGAAACTTATCTTGCGGGAAAAGGTGTTCCAGAGCAGGGGCTTTGACAGGACAGAATGTTCTCCTGAAAGTACCCTTGGCCAAGCCATGATTTCCCCAGAGGGTTTAAAATTCTGCCATTTGTGTCAAGGTTCATGCTTGGAAAGTTTCATCCCTTCCCCCAAAAGTCTGCGAGAGAAACAGGTTTTAGAAAAATAGAAGACTTTTATGTTACCTTTTACGTGCAGCATAGATACAGACCTTGTTTATCTTTTTTTTTCCTCTGAGTATAGTACAGCTTTCTCCCAACATGAGAAAGCTGAATTAGACTATGAAAGCTGCTCCAGTCCAATTTGCTTCATTACTGTTATTTTACCAAAGAAGAAGAATTTTTGCTCGGGACAGCTTCAGGTTCACTGTATTATTTATACCTCTTGCACCCATTTACATGCATTTCTTTTAATACAAAGATGCACCCAGGTCATGGGTGCATTCTCACGACCAAACTCCCCAGTCCTGCTCTCAGAAGGTCTTTACCAAGCCTTTGTTTAACCAAATCTGTGTCTCATTCTCCATTAGCTAGACTTGTTAACGGTGGAACAGACCAGAGCTGTTCTTTTCACCCTTATGTCAAAAGGAACCCTTCCCTGGATTTACTTCTTATTTTGTTGTGGTGAGAAGATGTGAAATGTGTAGCTTCATTCATCCATCTCAGTGATCTTTCTTTTCTTCAAAAGCTTGAGAAGTCCGTTGTTGCCCCAACAAGATCTCTCTCTGTTCAATTTCTCCACATATTGTGTAGTGTGTGTTCCGTTTCCTCCGTGTGGCCATTGGTGCAATCTTGCTTCTTGCTGCAAAAGCTTGCGGGAAGGGGAAACAAATGAGAACCCATGAGTTTGCACTGTGTGTAAGAAGGTTAATGTGTTGGTGTAGTGGTTAAGATGCTGTCTCAGAAAACAGGAAAGTTGAGTTCTAGTTCTGCCTTAGGCATGAAAATGGGCTGGGTGACTTTGGGCCTGTCACTCTTTTTCAGCCAGTTCACTTTACAGGATTGTTGTGGGAGAAAATAGGACGAGGAATGTGTATTATAGATAGTTTGGCTGCCTTGAGTTACTTGTAAAAAGAAGAAAGGCAGGATAAAAATTAAAGTGAGACATGTGAAGACAAGTAAGATACTTGTATTGAAAGGAGAGCAAGAGAGATACTGAATAGAGGCATCCTGGGGAGAAAAGTTATTAAATCAAGGAAGAAATAAACCCTGGAGCATGAGTCTTGATTTCTCAACGTTGAGGATTGAAATTGAGAATGCTTCTTTCAGGTAATTCTGTCAGGGAGGAAAACCACAAGGCAGGAGCTGCAACCTTCCAGCCAGAGGTAGAACAAGAGGCCGTGTACGAGGAACCCCCAAACCAGCATGTTATCTATGATGAGCCCCCTGAGGTTAGTCTCTGCTAGCAAAAGATCGATACAGATTGGATTATTCTTGGTTGCATTAGCAAGATAACATTGTTATGTCCTTAGCTGTTTTTTTAATCGAAATATCTATAGGAAAAAATACTTTATATTTGCAATTTCCCTAATTTCTCCAGCATGGTTTCTTATGTAAATATAATTGGGGAAACCTAGATTAATATAAGAACAACATAAGTTTTGTCAAAAATATAACACTCTCAGTCCAACTCACCTTACATCCATGCCTTTGCTGTACTGTTTGTTATCTTCCTCTGACATACATGGAGAAAGTAATGAAATGTGAGGGTGAAGGTTCATTTTCTGAGTTTGTGGGTTGGTTTTCGAATGTTTCGTTACCAGGCTAGGTAACATCTTTCAGTAATGAAATGTACATGCTTATGTTCCGTTCAAAACTTATTCCATGGATTTTTGCCTTGAAGAAGATGTAGATCAAGTCCTGTGACATCTGACTTGGCAGATC
The DNA here is from genome assembly GCA_030761175.1 of Masticophis lateralis. Taxonomy (NCBI): domain Eukaryota; kingdom Metazoa; phylum Chordata; class Lepidosauria; order Squamata; family Colubridae; genus Masticophis; species Masticophis lateralis. The sequence goes on along the minus strand of JAUDYJ010000008.1, from coordinate 2,980,386 downwards.
TTACCAAAAAAAATCCTTCAAAAATCCATGATAAACTTCTTTTAAATCACTCCTTTCAGAAATTAAGCCATATTTCTATAAATTATATTATAAGTGACTCTTACATTTCTGGTTTCGTACACTTACATCAGAACGTGCATTGAGATTTGTTAGTACAACCTGCTCTGACTATGTCACCTTCCAAATGTGTGGCTTTCAACTCTCAAATTTCTCAACCTTAGTTATTGCCTTTTGACAATTCTGGGAGTTGAGGTCCACACAGGGACAAAATGCTACCGGTTTCCCCCTGTGTGGAAATGCCCCGGTTCGGTAATAAAAGATGCTAGTGATTCGCCGAACCGGTAGTAAAGAAAAGTAAAGAAAAAAGTTCTGCTGAGCGACGAGCGATCGTCAGAACTGTTTTTTACCTTTTAAGCATTTTTTTACTACCGGTTTGGGTGAATAGGTAGTAAAAAAATGCTTTTAAAAAGTTTTTTTTAAAGGTTCCGACAATCATGCGGCACAGCTGTGATTGTCCAAGCCTTTTTTTTTTATAAAGCATTTTTTACTACCTATGCCCGAACCGGTAGTAAAAAATGCTTTAAACAGGTAAAAAAAAAGGTTCCCAAGAAACCAACCACAGTTTGGTGCAAAGTGTGCATGCTCGCACACTTGGCACAGAGCACACATGCACAGCCACCAAACCGGTAGCAAATCATTTCAGATTTCACCAGTGGGTCCACACATCGAGAGCAGGCCAAGGTTGGGAAAAGACATTTTAGTGAATGTCAAAAGATTGACGACCTCTGATTCAATATACCATTCTTTGTCTCACTAACTCTTCTTTGTTTTGGGAACAGCCTGAAGATGCTAACTATGATTATAGTGATGCCTACCAAGAAAACCTTAACACGGAAGGAAAAGGAATATGCGCCCGTGCTCTGTATGATTACCAAGCTGGTATGTTTGATATATTTTGCTTTCACAAGTTCCTCATATTAGGAACAGGTGGGGGGAGGGGTTCTTATGTTTAAAAAAAAGCATGATTAGACATTTGGAAGTCAGAAAACCACATTTTAGAGCTTAAATTAAGCTTACTGAAACAAAAAGGTGTTTTCTTCTCACCTTTAGCAGAAGCAATAAAAAATAGAGCTCTACCTGTACAGAGTTAGAATGTACTCTGGGGCTGCTTGAATATGCAAGTATTCAAGCTGCTTGAATATGCAAGTATATAGGTTGTGTGTGTGTGTGTGCGCGCGCAAGTCTTGGCGTATTCGGGTCTTTTCCTGTGTAAGATTGAGAGTACTCTCAATCCTACACGGGAAAAGACCCGAATACGCCAAGACTTGCATACTTGTACCCGTGAAAATCTACAAAAACATATATAAAGTATATATATAGGGAGCGGCGGCTTCCTAGGTGGCTCAGTGGCTAAGACGCTGAGCTTGTCGATCAGAAAGGTCAGCAGTTCGAATCCCTAGTATAGGTCTCCTGCATGAGCAGGGGGGTTGGACTAGATGACCTCCAAGGTCCCTTCCAACTCTGTTACTTCAAGTTGTCAAGCGTTGAGTGCAACTCTCAAAGCTTGACAGCAGTTTTTGCTGTTGAGTGGCAACTTTTAACATGCCAGCAGAATGAATGTATTAAATATTTCATTCCCTCAAATTTAATCCTACTTTATTTTTTACCATGGCTCTGCAGGCTGCTTCTGTTGGTTCAGTGTAGCCCCAGCCTGTCACTCAAAAGCCTGATGCTGTTTTCAGCTCAGATTTAAAGGCTGAAATGATAATACAGGATATTGTGAGTCTGCAGAAAGGAGGACTAATAATCCACAGTGAAAGAATAAACAGCATTTGAAAAGAAGAGGTTAAATGATTAAGCACTTGAATTTGGCATAAGGCAACCCAGATGACTACAGGTGTTATTTAAATAAAATTGAAACAGGCTGAGGTTAGAGAAGAATTTCTTGACCTTGGCAATTCTAGGAACTCTACAACTTTGAACTGCATTTTGGGAGTTGGAGTCCACACATCTCAAAGTTGCCAAGATTGAGAAACCGTGGTTTACACATAGTCCTTATGGCCATAGTTGGAACCAGAACTTCCATCACTAAGCGATGCAGTCATTAAGTGAGTTGCACCTGACTTTATGAGCTTTTGCCACAGTTGTTAAGCCAATCATACCATTGTTAAATAAATCCATCTTCTCCCATTAACTTTGCTCATTGGGAGCTACCTGGGAAGGTCACAAAGGGCACTCATATGACTCCAGGACACTGCAGTTGTTATAAATACATACTGCTGTGTTTCTTCAAAAAGAAGGCCAGGTCTCTTTTTTTTTTTTTTTTTTTTTTTTTTTTTTTTTTTGACCCCCGAAAAAACGGCTAGGCCTTCTTTTGGGAGAGTTCTAATTATTGACTCACCTCACAGCAGTGGCACCAACAGCCCCGTCCAGCAGGAGCCCGCTGCTGGCCCACTACTTCTGCAGCCGCTTGCCGCCACTCGCATGCATCACCCCAGCCTCCATTTCTCCTTCAGATGCCTTCCGGATCGATCCAGAACTCTGTTATCGGCTGCAGATAACAGATGCCGGCCGCAATCTGAAGGCAAAATGGAGACTAGGGCAATGCGTGCGAGTGGTGGCAAGCAGACACAGAAGATGGCGAGGCAGGTGTTGGGGTGTGCGAGGCCTGATAAGTAGGGCAGCTCCACCCCCCCCATCCCCACCCTAGCTTATTTTTTATCTGTGTGCCTCACCCTACCCCCTGCACCTCGGGGTGGGCGGAGTCTTAATTAGGGCTAATTTTATGGGTGGGGCTTCATTTGATCAGATGCACTCAAAAACGTGATAGGGCTTCTTTTCAAGGTGGGTCATCTTTTTGGAGAAATACAGTAGTTGCCAGGTGCTCAAATTTTGATCACATGACTGCAGGGAAGCTGGAACAGTTGTAAGTATGAGAGCCAGTCATAAGTAACTTTTTTCAGTACTGTCGTAACTTCAAATCACCAGGATCAAAGTCAGTGTGGGCCCCAGGGATCAGTTCTGTGGAGAGAGGTTTTTCCACAGACTGGAAAGGCCGTGGTATCGTGTGCTGCCTGCATCCCATGGATGGGGCTTCCCTTGTTTGCGTGCCCTGGTTTCTGCCATACCACGGTCTGGTGCTGGTCCATGGACCAGGGGTTGGTAACTCTTGTTTTAGTCTACTGGGCCAGTTACTTTCTTTAAAATATATAGTGGTATATATTTTAAAAAAATTTTTAAACAATAACATGGAGATTGTGCTTTGTTTCTCATCTTCTAGCTGACGACACAGAGATCTCTTTTGACCCTGAGAACATTATCACAAACATTGAGATGATTGACGAGGGCTGGTGGCGAGGTTACGGGCCCGATGGTCACTTTGGGATGTTTCCAGCCAACTATGTGGAACTTATTGAATAAGGGTTGCTCACCCTGGGGGGACGAGTGCAAGTAATGTCTGAAAGACCAACTTTCCTCAAACCACTTCTTGGAGATGAAGCTGTGTTATGATTTTTTTCTTTTAAAGAGGGGGGGGGCAATGCTTTGTGCTCCCATCGCTGGCAAAACCCTCTATTGGCTTGGTGAAGCGGATCCTTTTCCTGTTCTGTTCATTTTCCTTAACAGGCGTTTTCAGATAGAGATGGACATCAGTTTGGGGGACACACAATTCTTCCATTTGTTCAGAGAGGGAGGAAGGTCATGTAGTGGGAAGCGCACTGGACAAAGCCACTCTGCAGGCAGACATGGACCATGGTACTCTTGAATATCAACCCAGGCTCTTTTGAAGAAAGGGAAGCGATGGTCAGACCTTTTCAATCTGCCTATTGTAACTTTGCAAGATAGCACGAGAGAACAGAAATCTTAAGAAATGCCTACATTAGTATTACCTTTGATTGAGGCTGCAGCCCACAACCCACTTACTCCAGAGTGCTGCTTTGGGGGAAATGGATTGTTTATAGCTGCTTTTGAAGGACGGCATGCTTGGAATTGCTCCAAGGGAAAACTGCTTGAAAGAGCAGAATTATCCATGCTTTCTGCCGTCTTCTTTTGTGCAGCTTCATTCCATTTCAGTGGAGCAATTCTTTAGGGAAGACGGTGCCCTCGGACCTTTCCGCCACTTAACATGTAAGCTGATTGGGGTTGGAAGCTCTTGGAGCATTTGTAGAAACTCTTATCCTTGCAATAAGCATAAATTCTACCCAGGCAGAATTTATGAGTTGGAAGAGACCATTATATTTAAACCCATTCCCTGGTCAGTGTAGGAATCTAATAGGTAGCCATCTTACCTCTCTTTTAAAGCCTGAAGTGAGAGGAAGGCCATAACTCCCATTGCTTAACCATCTTTATACGATACGTAGAATCCTTGATTATTGCAATTGCTTTTCACAGCCTCATGTTCAAAATTCTCCTTTTTCCAGCCTTTGGCTATGCCTGAAGAATTATGATGGGGTAAAAAAGCTAGTAGATTGTGACAAAACAACAATGAACAGGAATTAAAATGACACAATAAACCTGTGAATTGCATTATTTTTTTTAGTTTTGGAAAATAGTTTACTCGCTATAACTATGAAATGAGTAGTAGTCTCAATGTTTGCAGAGAAATTTGAGGAAGATAGATCAAAGTGCCAGAAAAAAAGAAATGAAACAAACAATAAAATTAGAAAACAATTTTTCTCCTGTGTAGATCTTGTAAGCAAACAGACGTTGGCCAGCTGTTATTTTCAACTTCTCCATGGCCACTCCAGGCAGAAATAAGATGCTGAGAATTCTAATTCATGCAAAATGTTAGGAAGCCTAGAATATTGGAATGTATTTACCTTTTAAATGGCAAACTTAGAGAAATCTCAGATTTAAACAACTGTTTTGTAAAATGTATGATTTGGTACATAATCTATAACAAACTGACATTCTCCTTGTTTTCATCATGCACCTTGTGATGAAGTAAGTTGTTAGTTTCTTATCAGCAAAATTACAGCTCAGTAAGATCTAAAAGACTATAAATTCTCCATTTCTTAATATATCCTAAAAAGCAATATACGTAACCAGTATGGTCATGAAATGGTTTTCTTATGAGTCAATCAATACCCATTTCTCTTGCAGCCTTAATATAAATGATACTGATAACCAGAGGCACCAGTACAGGCAGTCCTCAACTTACGACCACAATTGAGTCTAAAATTTATATTGCTAAGTGAGAGAGATGTTAAGTGAATTTTGCTCCATTTTACATCCTTTCTTGCCATAGTTGTTAAGAGAATCACTGCAGTTGTTAAGTCAGTAACAGGGTTGTTAAGTAAATCTGGCCTCCCCATTGCTTGTCAGAAGGTTGCAAAAGGGGATCACATGACCCTGGGACACTGCAACCGTCATAAACGTGAACCAGTTGCCAGGCATCTGAATTTTGATCACGTGACTATGGGGATACTGCAACAGTCATGTGAAAAAGGATCGTAAGTCATCGTAAGTCAAGAAATGCTTGTACCCTTTCAATGTGAGGGAAGGAAATCCTCACGTGCCAATTCCTACACTAAGTCTTCATCTTACAACAGTTCATTTAGTAACCATTCAAAGTTATAATGCCACTGAAAAACATGACTGATGACTGTTTTTCACACTTAACGACTGTTGCAGTATCCCCGTGCTCATGTGATCAAAATTCAGATGCTTGGCAACTGACTCATATTTATGACGGCTGCAGTGTCCTGGGGTCATGTGATCCCCTTTTGGGACCTTCTGACAAGCGAAGTCAATGAGGAAGCCAGATTCACTTAACAACCGTGTGACTAATTTAACCACTACAGTGATTCGCTTAACAAATGTGGCAAGAAAAGTCATGAAATGTGGCAAAAATCAACAAATTTCTCACTTAGCAACATCAGTTTTTGGCTCAATTGTCATAAGTCAAGAACCCATGTACTCTCTTTTCTGAAGACCTAAGATTGTGTGGTCTCCAACATGGTAAGTTACATCTGTGGCAGCTTCTGCTATGGGAAGAGGTGGTGTTTATTGCTGCACTGCAAGATTTGTCAAGCCTTTTATAGATCTCTTGGTTGGAAATGATGGATGTGAAGGGTGGGTGTTGCCTAATTGAATTAACTAGGTCAGGTAGACAGGAGGGGGGGGCAGGGGGACAGGACAAGAGAGACAGAGATGGATAATCAAATCCAGGGCAGACCTCCATTTCATTTCCATTTGTCTCCGATCCTCCCCTGAGACCCGCTGCCACCAGCAAAGAAATCATTATTGTAGTGTTCTTTACAGCTCGGGAAATGCATCATGAAGTCTGTTTGCTTCAAAAAGATGTTTAATGCTACTTGAAAGATGCAGAAAGAAGTGGTTCCTGGCACATACACTCCCTCAAAAAAGAAAAGAAAGAAAATCCAAAGTCCCTAGAGCAGGGTATTTCTATCTGATCCACACAGCCCAAGAGCTCCACAAGAATTGATGGGGTTTCATGAGAAAGTTAACTCAAACATGGCCAATTTTTCGTCACTGGAGCTTTGCCTCTTGCTTAGGGCATCTGGGACAGAATATGGGTATCCTAGATGGGAGAACAGGTAACCTCGACTTAACCATTCAAGGTTACAATGGCACTGAAAAATGTAACTTACGATCGTTTTTCACAGTTATGACCTTTCCAGCAACCCCATGATCCTGTGATCAGAATTCAGATTCCTGGCAACTGGTTCATATTTATGACCATTGCTATGTCCCAAGATCATGTGATCACCTTTTGCAACCTTATGACCAGTCAGTGGGAAAGCCAGATTCACCTAACAACTGAGTAACTTATCAACTGCAATGATATACTGAACTGTGGCAAGAAAGGTCGTAAAATGGGGCAAAGCTCACTTAACGAATATCTCACTTAAAAACAAATTTGGGGCTCAAGTGTGGTCATATGTTAAGGACTACCAGTAATCATTAGACTTGCAGGTGTCATCTTTTGCCCTGTGGTACGTACGTTGTTTTTACACTTCTTACCTGGTTTTTGGGGAGGAGGGGATTGCTGGGGCTGTCGCTCAGTTTAAAAACAATGTAGTTAGTGTGTGTTTATTTCACTCCGTCCAACTCAATATAAGTAATACTTGATGACACAGGCAGATTTGGGGTGGTTGTTCCCTCCTACATCATCTACCTTCTAAAGCAGGAGTCTCCAACCTTGGCAACTTTTAAAACTTGTGGACTTCAACTCTGGGAGTTGAAGTCCACAAGTCTTAAAGTTGCCAAGGTTGGAGATCCCTATTCTAAAGATCTTCCCAACTCCATTTTGCCAGCTTTTTATCTTTCTTTCTGGTAGGTACACATATTTCTAAACTCTTGGCTCTTGGAGCCATTCAACATTATTACTGCCCAAGAATCCCTGTGAACCCAGGATAGACCCCAAAAGCAGGGAGGGTTCATATGTTGGGCTAATGCTAAGCCATAAAACAGTTCCATTTGTCTTGGCTTTAGCTTGCTGCAGAATCTAGCTGATTGTAGTTTATTGATAACCAGTACTTCAAGAAGTACTGGAACAAACCATGATTGGGGGAAACTGCCATGTTCCCAATTTTTGTTTTTAATGAATCTTTTAAAAGCAAAGGCAGGCAGTTGGCCAAGAGCCACCACATTGCTCTCATGTTGAATCAAATTATATAATTCATACAGGACTTTTTCCCCATCTAGTTTAATATAGACTCTTTTAACTGGCAGACTCTTCCAAAGTCTTAATTCCATATTATCATTTAAATTTCAAGGACGACTCGCATGCTGAGGTTTGTCAGTGACAGACAGAGATTATTCAATTATTGTCCTTTTAACGAGAGATGTTGATCAAGCCTAGCAATTTCCAATGGAAAAAAATCTGTTCTGTTTCCTCTCCTCAACTAATGACATAAAGCAGCACAGCCCCAGCCCTCCTCCTTGATTGGGGCTGATATTTGATGAGCTTCCATGGGAATGAGCTGTGAAATCTTGCCTTGAGCGGCTCCCAGATACCAGTCAGGTTCTGCCAGAATCCTCTTAAAAGGATGAAATGCCATAATCCTGCTGGGTCAGGGCTTCTCAGCTGCAGGGACTCGAAACATCTGGAGTGAGATTAAAGAAATGCACAGTCCTGGGTTATTTTTATAACTGGGCAAAAGCGGGCACACTTCTCAGCATTCAGACCTGCTGAGGAAGGCTTCAGCTTTTCTCCAGTTCTGCAAAAGGTTGGCTGCATTAACGGCTTTGTTCGCCCACTGAGGTGGCTTTGGTGGAAATCTAGACATCTGTCTAAAGAGCCTGTTTTCATCTCAACCTTGCATGCTATAAACTATGTCAGTATATAAACCACCTTCTGGACCTCAGCCTTGCCCCCCTCTACCCCTCCACCATATGCACAAACATTTATAGAGGTCAATAGCTTTAATAAGTAGAAACATCCTGGAAGAATTACAAGGAGTTCCCTCAACAGACCACTGTTGCTTTGTAAATACCGCTACCCATCACATATCCATTGTCATATTGTGAGGACAACAGATTATGTGTTCTTGCCCCTTCAATCCCTGGACCCTTCTCTGCGTCAGGGTACTGCATGCTATAGGACTCCTTTTTCACCTAGCCTGAAAATCCACTCAAACTCTGCTGGTGTAATTGAAATAATGAAGAAACCTGCTTGATTTGTCTCTGGAGGGTCTCGGTCATCCAGGTCATGGTTTTCCGAAAGGTGCATTTTCAAAAAAACAACTGGACTTTGTTTCTCCTTGAAGACATTTGGTTTCTCATCCAAGAAGCTTCTGACTTGCTTGATTTGCAATATCAAAAAGTTGAGTGAGTCAGAGTTGCAAAGACCTTTTATAGACATACATCTTCAAAGAAGAAAATGCGTATCTTGAATATGAATTTCCCTCCTATTTCAGAAACCCCGAGGAACACTGCCTGCCTTTTATGAGTGCCAGAAATCTCTTCCATTAGTGTCCTGATACCAAGCATTGGCAAATCTTTGCCAGGGGGATCAGATGTGGTTCATCCTCTCTGCCTCCCTTTGAGATCTGCTGGGGTTTGTTAATGAGGCACTGTTAGCCTTGACACCCACTGCACCCACAGGATATTATTATGGGTGCCATGGATGTGACTCATCTACCGCATGTGTTCTGGGCATGCTGCCACCACTGTGTCCATTCAAGACACCCTTCTGCTCATTTATTTTCAGCAATGTTTGGCCCATAATAATGAGAAGAGCTGTCCTACTGCCAACTAGACTAGAACTTCCCTGTGATGGCCTGTCTCAGAATGCTCTCAGCATTCTCTCAGCCAAGAGGCTGTTGAACATGGATGGTTGAAGCTTACTACTTCCTGGTGGAGTTTTCTGCAACTCTTATTTAAACAAAAATGAGCAATTGGGCTTCATAACATTCAGAAGTGGGTATAAGCTGAGGTGGCAAAATGTTGGTGAGGATGCAGTGGCAAAGGGCCCATTTCAGACCTTCCATTTTGGACTCTCCACCCTTCATCCCACCCAAATCCATGGGGCAGAACCCCAGATGCTGAAATCATTCTGGGGCTCTAATTTTACGAATTGGTTTTTCTGCCTTGAATGAATAGCACCCATCCTTTCCAATCATTTGAAGTATGAACCACCCTTTGGAAGGGGTTGCCTCCATGTGTGAGGTACGGGAGCAGTTACTGCCCTCTCCCCAGGTTTTTACCGCAGGTCTGCAATTTATTTGCTTCAAAAGCCCTTTGAAACCAGCCTGAGAGAGGAGATGGGAGTGTGTGCCTGTGAATATCCTGTTTTCCATTGTGTGATTCTCTTTCCAGTGGTCTGCAGACTTCCCAGCTTCCCACGCTTTCATTAAATCTCAAGAAAAGAGATTGGGTTGAGACACTTCCTATGGGGCTTTTTAATAGCAGTGCTATCATTAAGGGGGTGTCTTATTCTTAAGAGGCTTTTGGGAACATCTGCTACGGGGAAATTTGGAAAAGTTCACCCCATGTCTCTGCTTACGTATTTTATGGAGAATTTTGGAAGGCCGGCTGAATCCAAGTTCATTAAAAATAGCTTTGCCTGGCAAAGGAACTGGGATTCATTGCTAGAACAGAGCTTTTAATCTTTTCACACAATCCTCCCAGAGTTTTCTTCATTTGGCAGCATTTGAATTGTTGGTTGTATTACATTTATTATGGCTGGCCACTCCAGAAAACAGCAGTTTTCAGTATCCAAATTTATAATTGTATAACATTTGGGGACCAGAATCCACAATTTGTTACAGATAGTCCTTGACTAAAGTTACAATGGCACTGAAAAAAGTGAGTATAACCATTTTTCACACTTGGCATCCCGAAGGTCATGTGATCACAATTCAGAAACTTGGCAAATGACTCATTTATGATGATTGCAGCATCCTGAGTTCATGTAATCACCTTTTGCAACCTCCTGACAAGCAAAGTCAATGGGGAAGCCAAATTCTCTCAACAACTTTCTTGCTAACTTAACAACTGTAGCAATTCTCTTAACAACTGTGGCAATTAAAATAAGCAAAATTCACTTAACAACTGTCTAATTTAGCAGCAGAAATTTTGGGCTCAGTTGTGACCATACGCTAAGGACTACCTGTATTAGATTTTTATCCTGCCTTTATTACTTTGTAAGTAGCTCAAAGTTGAAAAAGTTTCTTTGTAAGTAACCTGGTAGAATATCTCCCACGTTGTGCCCAGAACTAGAGAAGATTCTATTGGAAGTAAATGCTGTGTTCAATTCCTCCACAGTCTGCCTGCTGTGAGGGTGGCTTTTCTCCCTCGCCCCCTCCACCCACCCCACTGCAGAGATCTGAGTGAGAAATAAGAGCCTCATAGTCTGTGTAACCATGGACACCACCTCCAGTCTAGCTGGTCACAGCCGTCTACCAACAGATTAATGGCCTCATTGTCAACCAGCATTGTTCTGCTTGGAATTTACAGAGGCCCCGGTTGACCCCATCACCCAAAATAGCCATTCTGGACTCATTGCTTCCTAAAGGGGATGCATCCCAGTGAAGTCTCTCCAGGGCCCAATAGCCTCTGCTTGGAGGTTAATGGCGAAGCCTTTAGCTGAGAGGAATAAAAGGACAAGCAAGATCCTTCATGATAAAGGCTGATTATCAAGTTGCAGGTTGAAAATGAGGGATCCAGCTATTGTGGAAAAGCAGACAGACATTTGTTTAGTGTTTCAGACCAGATAAGGAAGAAAAGGAGAATCAGGCAGCCAGTGAAGTTCAGATGGAAAACCCAGTTTAGAACCAGAAAGGTACAGTTCTGAAGACGAGTCCTTCTTTCTATGATGGCAAGTTTTGAAAATGTAAAATTAGATCCATACAAATGTATGTGATCTCCAGCTCCATTGATTTCCAGTTCTTGAGAACCATGAATGTCCCAGGCCCACCCATCCTTTTGTCTATGGAGATTCTCAGTCATCCTGGTTGTGGAATTAAAATATGAAGTGGCTTGAACACATGACCTGGATAATATTAGTTTCTATTGTTATAGAGTCACCCTAAAGAAATGTTCTTATCTGAAAAAAAGAATGGGTGTTCCAAAGCTGCTTTTTCAAGAAGCCATTGGATTTTGTTTTTTCTTGAAGATATTTTGTTTCTTATACAAGAAGCTTCTTCAGAACTGAAAAAGTTTTTTGAATGAGAAGCCTTTTGAAAGGATGGGACATCTGTCCTTTCTTTCAAATAAGAACATTTCCTTAAGGTGACACTATAGCAATAGAAATTAATATTATCCAGGTCATGTGTTCAAGCCACTTCATATTTTAATTCCAGAAATTGAACTCTCTCCTCCTCTTCAATTTTGAATGCCGAAGAATTGAAAATAGCTTTACGGAGGATTTTTTCTTGATGGTTTCCTCCATATCTATCGTTTTAAACCAGTCGAAAGCTTCACTGTGATTGGGCCTCTTCTCATTTCCATGGCTGTTGTTTTATTTATGTAAATGGAATGTAAAATTCTTACCCCTCAACCTAACATCCTCCAGAGGCTTCAAGGGACTACATAGCCATAAGGCTGAGAATTTGTAATTCAAGATTGCCATGTTGGGGACAGCAGAAGGAGAATATTCTGCTAATTTTCCACTTCAATACATCAGTTGGCAAACTTTTAAAAAAAAAAAACCGGATGCATTTGAGAATCAAAGGCTTTTCCTGTGCCAACAGCTAAATCATAAAGCACTTTGGAGGGGGGTTAAGCTGCCCTCCTTTTCTTAGGGAGGATGGTCTCCTCTCCCAGTTTTTTTTTTAATCTGGCAGAAAAGGTTAGTACACTACATTATTCTCTCTAACAGGGTCCACTTCCTAATTCCGTCACATTTCTTCCAGTGCCAAGAAGACAGGAATGTACCTATGAGAATGCATAGAAGAACAACAAGCAAAAAATAAAACTATTTTAAAAATCCTGTCCCTGCTCCCTATGGCCAATTGCATGAGATGCAATGTTGTCGGAAGGAGGTCTTGGGGACCCAATCCTCAGCTCACCATTGCTGCAGGCAACTCCTCCCTCCCGGGAAGTGCCCTCCTGCTCCCCTCTCTGCTGCCCCTCCCTGATGGGTGGAAGAGACAAAGTCCTCGGTCAGATGGAAGCCTTTGGGGAGCTGAGTCTTGCATCAGGTAGGTTGAAAGCAGCAGGGGTCTAGCAAGTTGCCAAATGAGGTGGAAGGGTGTCTACGGGTGGGAAGCCATCAGTGTTGTGATCAAACAAAGGGGCTCTGAATGAGTTACCAAGTGCACAGGTGGATTGTTGGGAAAAAGAAAAACCATGTGTGTTTGGAAAGCTAAGCGGGAGTGGGAGGGCTGGTTCTCTGAAGAGAGCCAAGAGGTGAGAGCGGGTATAGGTCTGAGTGTGTTGTACAAAATCACAAGTCCTTAAGAGCATGTGCTGCACATTCAGTGAGAAAGAAAAAAGGGAAGGGAAGAGAAGAAGGAAGGAAGGAAGATTGTGAGTTGAGGGAAGGGGGATTAGAGAGATGGTCACCAGCCAGAGGAATAGTGGCGAGTAAAGCAAAAACTTTTGCAAGTTGATTCTTAAATTGGGCAAAGCAGATTAGAGGAATTGCACCCCCGACAGTCCCGGCAGAGCAGGGTGGGATGTGGGTTCTTTTAGTCCTCTGGGAAAGGTAAGTTCTTCAAAGGACACCTCCCTGCCCTAAAGCGAATCGCCGCTAGTCTCTGCTCCCCTCCCTTCCCCTCCCTCTCCTCCTGCCCCACCCCAGTCTCCTTCCAAGGAAAAGTAGAACTGGAGCAAAGCTGCCCTTGGGGATCCTTCAGGACTTGCTCTTCGGGGGACCTTTGGACGGGTAAGTAGGAGCCCTCCTTCTTCAAAGCCAAAGATGGGAGAACATCACCTTCCCACCTTCCTTGTAATTTCCAGCCTTCCTAGAAATGGGAGAGGCACTTTGGAAACCGGAGAGAAGGGGACAAGGGGAACGGAGTCTTGTTGAAATGTAAAGAGAATGCTCTTTTTTTAAAAAAAGCTAATTTGTACATTTTAAAAAAAAGCAAACTAGATAATTTCTGTCTGCTTGTGGGGTTAAACCAAGAGGAGACATTTTGTGCCTTAGAGTGATTACAAAATTTATGGACTTGGAAAGTCAGAATGACGGTGACAGGAACTAAAGACTGACATCAGTTTGAGTGATGCAGATGGGTTCCATTCCCCTGGATGGTAGCCCTCTTTAACATAGTAGCCTGTCTGAGCCTCTTTAACATAGCAGCCTCTCTAGCAAACAATAATACAAGGTGGGATGTTTGGGCACAGCTGATGAATGAGGTGTTCCATTACTAAAGTGACAGTTTTAATGCAAGTCTCCTTTTTTGCCCTTGTAGAAAATTGAAGGTGTGGAGCCTGTATATTTTACAAAGAATTGGCTCTCAGAGATTGCTTCCGAATGGCACTGAATTTAAATCTATAGTACCTCTGATGCCTGCAACAGAATTATAGAATTCCTGTCTTCACAAACTTCATTCTCCTCTTCCTTTCCCTTTTCTTTCCCTTTCCTTTTTTCTTTCCCTTTCCTTTTTCCTTCCCTTCCCTTCCCTTTCCTCCTCCCCTTCCCTCCACAAAGACGGGTACATAGTCCTTCCTCTTCTTCCCCCCAACAAAATCCCTATAAAGCAGGGATATCCAAGGTGGGGAAGGACTGATCACAGATGCCATCTGCAGGATTCACCCCACCCTTTTCTATATGCCCCTGAAAGGGATGGGATTCTAATGCTCAAGCTGGGCATCTCACTCCTGCCCCCTACCCCATAGATATTCCTGTTATAAGTTAGCCATCTACCAAAAGTCAGGCTAAAGAGATGGCTCTCTAGGTCTCACCCCACAGAATTCTTTCAGCTATTATGACTTGTCTTTCTGGGTTGATTTTTCCTTCTGGGTGACTGAGCAAAACAAAGTTCTGGGTTGTAAACAGTCTCTCTTGTATTTTTTTAAAGACTGCTTATGGAGCAGCACGTTTTTGATTGAAAGAATCTATAAAGAAATACAAGCAGAGTTGAACTCAAGAGAAGCATCCATGGCATATCGGCGCCCCTAGTTTCAGTTTGCCTGGTTCTGCATTGGATAATGACTCTGAATAGAGTATACAAAGGTGTGCTAGTCACAGAGAGGGGACAAACTGGGTGCCGTTGTCTTGAAATCATGTGGCACTCATGCTCCACCATACATGCTAAAAGCCATGGGTTCACTAGAGCACTCTTCCTTAGATGCATCTGTGCTTTCCATTGTAAAACAGCAGTTACATTTTTATCTATTTGTGTTTTCTGGCAGCAATGTTTTCAGTCAAAAGGTGCCAACAATCCTTGTGCTGGATAGTACGCCAAGCACTGGCTAGCTGGTAAAGTACACATCCAAGTAAATGTCTTTGCATTTCAGCCATTTTTCTTTCTTTCAGATTACCTGTTTCCTGTAATTTGTTTTGCTGACAAGCATTTCTCTGCCACCTTAGTCATAGGAAACCAACCAACTAGAACTTAAATGTGCTCATATTGAGAGACTCCAGAGTGGGGTCAACCATGTCAAAATAGTGGACAGTGATTGGCCCAAAGTCACCCAGCCATCTTTCATGCCTAAGGCAGGACTAGAACTCACCATCTCCTGGTTTCTAAGGCAATGCCTTAACCACTACACCGCTGGCCTGCTATCTCTGCTGCACTGAATTCCTTAGATAAAATAGAAGAAGTAAATGTTAGTAGGGATGAGTTTCAAGACGGATCTTGTTAGGAAGAAGATCTAATCAAACCTCATATACTGTATTTGTCAAATGATTAGTTAAGAAGTTTCTTACTTATTTTTGCCATTTCCTCAGTGGTTAGTGATAGGATAGACATTTTAGGTCAAATATTTTTAAAAAACCCCAACAATTCATGGAACAAACCTTTCTTGATCTCATTTTGCAACAGGAGTTGTTTTTTCCCAGATAAAATAAACCCATTTAGCTGGGTTGCAGGAAAAAAAGGAATCCTTTTTTTTTCTGGGCCAGAATTAGAAGAGGTGGTGAACACACCAAAACAGTGAGCAGCACCTGGATGGAGGCTGGAAAAATCTGTTTTCCTAGGAAATATCACAGACACCCTCAGCAACAGCACCTGGAGGAAAAGCAAAGGAAGAAGCCACCTGCCATCTCTCTACACTGGCTTCTCTTTTTTCTGTTGCTGCCATCTTCCTCATCCTGCCTCAGACCTGCTCCCACGCCCACCAATGAGAGTGGAGAAGTCATCGTAAGTCAAACCTGAAGTGACTGAAATCTGGGGAGTTGTGACATCTAAGAGTGTTTTTTGCAATCTTGGCAACTTTTAAGATGTGTGGACTTCAACTCCCAGCATTCCCCATCCAGCTGTAGGAGTTGAAATCCATACATTTTTAAGTTGTCAAGGTTGAGAAAACCTGTTCTAAGAAGATGGGTGCTCCTACAAAGTGGAGAAAGCCAAGCTGGTTCTGTGCTGCATCTCTTCTCCAGGTGGTTTGAGGACATTGATTAGAGTGTTTCTCAAGCTCAGCAACTTTAAATATGGACTTCAACTCCCAGAATTCCCTAAATGACAGACTTTCTGGAGAATTCTGGAAACTGAAGTCCATCTCTCTTAAGATTGAGAATCATTGAGTTAGAGAGTTGGCTTTCATGAAAAGTAGTGAGATTTTTCTTCCATGAGAGCATCTTAAAAACAAATTAAAAGCCCAGTTGTTTGATAAATTAAAAACCTGGCATTTCACAAATTAAATGAAAACTCTAAGAAATGAAAAATCTGCAATTTGGTACAGAAAAGCATTCCAAAAATCTGGCTGAATCTTTCAAGGGTTTTGGCAAAATGCAGAATCTGCAATTTTGTAGCTAGGTATTTGAGAATTGGTGTTGATGAATTTAGTGGTTTTTCTTATGCGTAGGCAAAGAAGCAGTATAAAACAGGAACAAATTAGTTTAGAGAGGCCCAGTTTAAGAAATTTATAATTCTCAGGAGGAAAGGTAAGGACTATAGTGCCTCATGTTTTCTATTGATCCTCTTTGTTTAGGACTGGTTAATACATTATGGATACCTTCCACCAGCTGATCCTACTACAGTCCAACTACAAACCTGGGAAGCTGTGACAACAGCCCTTCATGCGATGCAACGTTTTGCTGGCATTGCAGAAACTGGGATTCTAGGTATAATAAAACTGAGAGATGTTAGTATCTTGCTTGTTCTCCTTGGGGAGCCATGGTTTTGCAATGGATATCTCTCTCAACCCATAAATGAGAGAGGACAGTCCAACTGTCTGAATTTCAGTGAAAGATGCCACAGTGGTAGCATCCTTGAGAGACCCAGGTACTTCTTGAATATCTTCAGTGAAGAAGGAGTACTGAATTTATACTTCTAGAAAAAATTACAACAGTTGGTTTTCCTCACTGGATTCTAAAATGAAATAAAATGAGGGAAATTCAGGAGAAATTTGTCTGCATTAGTCTGTTACAAAATATATATCTTTGCTAGCTATGACTCCATTAATGTCTCGGCTGGGACTAGGGTTCATGTTTCATATACTGCTTTAGTTTTCAGAATATATTGATTTATTATTAATTAAATTTATATGACACCCATCTCACAGTTGGAGTCGACTCTGCAGAATCAGTGCATTTCAGGTCAAAGAACCCTTTGATGCCATCGGAGATTTAGGTTTAAGTCTTTCTGCTAATGAAACTGGCCCCAAAATTGCCTGTTTCCAAGAATTTGAGGCAAAGCAAGTTGAAAGAGAAAGGGCAAGGACTGAAAGTTTAAATTTTTCTGAGATTTTTTCTTTCTCCTCCCTTGAATTTTTGCAGATGATGCCACACTGAGACTGATCCGGATGCCTCGCTGTGCCTTGCCTGATATTATCCCCAACTTCCCCCCAGAGCTTTCTTTAAAAGAGAGTGCAAGGAAGAAGAGATGGCAAAGGGAGAGGCGCAGTGCTGGTTCAGTTTGGACTAAAAGAAACATCTCCTGGAAGTAGGTATACACATGTATTCTTAATGCAATGTTTCTCAACCTTGGCAACATTAAGAAGGCTGGGCTCCAATTCCCAGCATTCCCCAGCCAGCATACATAAGTCCACCCATCTTAAAGTTGCCAAGGTTGAGCAACACTAACTTGGTGGGAAATTAGGTCAAGAAAAGAATTGTATCTTGTGCAAACACCATCGTTCAGTGCCAGAGTTCAGACAACTAGGCTAACATGGAAATGGGTAGCTTCTGGTTTATTGTCGTTAGACGAATCTAGCAATGGAGTCTGCCAGCTAAGTGAATCTGGGCATCTTTTTAAGCCATTATAAAGTCTATTTGTTCTGGGCGTAGCACGTTATGTGAAACCAAGAATTGTGTTTCATTAAACCTGGTATAGGATTCAATCCAATATTTTGACTACTCCACCTGAGTGGCCTGGCATGATTAAAAGGTTTTTGAAGGAACCAGTTTTCTGGATTTGCAGAATGCTTT
The DNA here is from genome assembly GCA_030761175.1 of Masticophis lateralis. NCBI lineage: Eukaryota > Metazoa > Chordata > Lepidosauria > Squamata > Colubridae > Masticophis > Masticophis lateralis. Next base: position 2,962,442 of record JAUDYJ010000008.1, on the reverse strand, counting down.
TCACCATAAATGATGCAAATGTCCTACGTCCGTGATGGTGAACGGACCTAGGTGTGCCCAAAGTGGCACACGGAGCCATGTCACCTGGCACACGCGGCGTTGCCCGTTCCTCTTCCGAGTTTCTGGCGCAAACAGCTGGCCTTTTTGCATGTGGCAGTGCTGGAAACTAGAAGAGATGGTCTTCCATTTTTCTGCATGAGCATGCACGCTAGCCAGCTGATCGTCACGTGTGCATGCATGGCAGAAACCCAGGAGACTAGCTGGCCAGCATGCCAGAAACCAGAAGTTCATTTCTTGGCGCATGCATGTGTGCTGGGCAGCTCCTCTTCTGGGTTGTGACCCAGACAAGCACATGCATACATGCACACTCCCATTTTGGTTTCGGCCCACGTTTTGGGCCTGGAAAGCCTCCTGCACCAACCTGGAAGTCAAAACGGGGTGCAGGGGTGGGGTGGGGTGGGGCGCATGCATGGATGATGCATGTGACTGCGCGGGGGTGGGGTGCATGTACAGGGACATGCGCATTGCATTTTGGGGGCTTGGGCACGCAAGTGTGCTTTTGCGTGTGTATTTGCATGTGTGCACTTTGGGCACTTGGCACCAAAAAAGTTAACCATCACTGTCCTAGGTTGACACTACATCCTCAGTTCCCCAAAAAACTAAACTTCAAGCAAGCCAAATTTAGTATGCTTTAGGAAAGCAAATGATATTCCTGTTACTTTCACCTGCAGATTTTATTTTTCCCATAGGGTGAAGAGCTATCCCCAAAGAGCTCGTCTCAGCCGAGAGACGATGCGAGTATTGATCTATTATGCCCTAAAGGTTTGGAGTGAAGCTATACCATTAACCTTTCATGAGGTTGGTGGCCACACTGCTGACATCTCTGTGGAGTTCCTCCAGCTGGATCACCATGACAGTTATCCTTTTGATGGACCTGGTGGGATGGTGGCCCATGCTTTCTTTCCTGGAGACCCCCAAAGGGCTGGCACTGTCCATTTTGATGGGGATGAAGAATGGACTTTCCGCTCACCAGGTGATTTGATTTTCAGGAGTAGTGGAGTTAAGGTGTTTGCCTGACTGCATGGAAGGCTCACATTGGATGCAGAATGCAGCCATGCATAGAATACTGCCCTTGTCTTCTCCTGTTACCCCACTTTTATCTAATGGTCTGAAGGTCAACTATACTTGCCTTGGCTTGAATGTGAGTACATCCTCTGAGTGACCTGAAGGCTGCATGTACTTTTCTCCCCCATGTTGACCTCTCTATGGGTTCAAGTGAATGCCCAAAAGGAGCTACAATGAACCTGAGGAGGAGGAGGCTTTGCTGAACTTATGACATAGAGGTAGGGCAACCATCAAACAAACAAACAAACAGGAACAGTAAAGTCAACATACACATTGCCTAATGCATTTTATGATGTCGTTCTTCTATCACAGGGATTTTTCATTATTTTGTCAAACTTCCAAAGCAGGGCCCATAACGTCTATCTCAACCAAGAAAGATTTTTTTCTTTCTGACCATGATCATATCCCCACTATTTCATCTTTTTTGATAATGCTCTAAGACTTTCACCATAACCCAAGAAGAATTTGTGCTGATTTCATGTGGGGTTATTCTCTTTTGAGAATAGAATCTCCTATCACCAACACCCGCCTTTCTTTTTTGTGGGGGAGGGGTGTAGTCTGGGGTGCTTTTCTGCTTATCCCAGGTGAGTTTGTTGATGTGACTTTTTAAGGGATATTTGATGAAGTCTCTTTTTTGTAAGTGCATGTTTTCTTTGATGAGGAGGTTGTGGGTCTGAGTATTTTCAACTAGGGTAAGAAATTGGTTGCTCAGTTTTAATAAGGCTGCTTCTGATTGGGTTAGATTGGGCAGCAGGGGTTTGTTAGATATGTGCTGCTTATTTCTTTGATTATTGTATTTCCTTTTATGTGTGACATACCTCTATTTGGTGGAAACCAGTGTTGAAAAACAAAAAAAACAAACAAAAATAAAACTATTCTTTTAGTCTGGACCATTTGACTTTTCCTCCATCCACTAAGCAGGCTGAGATGTTGCCCTGTATCCAAAGATTCACCCTCTGATGCAACCTGGTCCCATAATCTAGAATGGAGACCTAGATTCAATTTTTAGAGCAAATTCAGTTCTCTGCTCTAGGGTACCTAATGGCTGAAATTTGAGAACTGTAGGAGAGGAGTGTCTATGGAGATTCTCAGTCATCCAGGTCAAAATTGTCTCAAAGGTACTTTTTTAAAAGGCAACTGGAATTTCTTTGTTTTTCCTTTCGCTTCTCATCCAAGAAGCTTCTTCAGCTTCTTGGGTGAGTATCCAAGAACTGAAGAAGTTTTGTGGATGAGAAGCGAAATGTCTTCAAGGAAAAACAAAGGAAATCCAGGTGTAGGAGACGAGACATTTTAAGAAGAGGCAGCCATTATCCATAGGTACTTTTCATTCTTAATCTGGACTGAGCATTGTTCACAGCTCTCAAGATGCCTTAAAAGATTCAACAAAGGGTGGATATATTATTTTGTAGGAAATTATTGGACAGGATGATATTTTTACTGTCCTTTTGATTCCATGCTGTGCATTTGTGATTCCTTCTCTCATTTTGTAGACTCAGTCTGGATCACTCAACCAGTGATTTTTGTTGTTTGACAGATGACTTTGGCACCGACCTTTTTGCTATGGCCATTCATGAGTTTGGACACAGTCTTGGCTTAGCACATTCATCTTCCAAGCACTCAATCATGCACCCATATTACCAAGGACCGGTGGGAGACCCATTGCAATACCAATTGCACATGGAAGATCATGCTGAAATCCAGAAGCTTTACGGTAAGTGCAACATGGAATCTTAAATAAACATTGCTGGGGGGAGGGGTCAATCTATTCTCCAAAGCATCTGAAGGCAGAACAAGAAGCAATGGATGGAAACTAACCAGCCTAGAACTAAGGAGAAATTTCCTAACAGTGAGAACAATTAATCAGTGGAATGACTTGCCTATAGAAGTTGTGGGTGCTCCATCACTGGAGGTTTTAAGAAGAGATTGGACAACCATTTGTCTGAAATAATACAGGTTATCCTCCTTGAGCAGGGGGTTGGACTAGAAAACCTCCAAATTCCCTTTCAATTCTGTCATTCTGTCTTCTGAGTTAAGACCTTGCCTGAACCCTTTAGATCAGCTTTCTCAACTTGATCCAATAGATGCAATGGATTTCAATTCCTATTAATATCCACCAACAACAGGCTTGACATCTAAGAACTCTGATAATGACCAGATAAAGGAGATGTATTGCAATTTTTAAAAAGTCTTTTTAAAAATCTTATTAGAATAGCTAACTCTGAAGGTATTGGTTTGCATGTCCAACCCATTCTTTAATCTGCAGATGTGAAATAGTGAACAAGAACTGTGTGGTTTTCCTCGCCTACTTTTAATTTAAATTCATTATTTTAATATTATGGATTTATATAATAATTAGTTATGTAGTAATATTCATACTCATTATCAGGATTGCTTGTAAGGTCAATCAATCAAGTTCCCATATTTTCTGTAGAATCACATTCAAGCAAACAGTGGCTCATCACTATATGTAAACGTGCCACTATCAGTTCTGAAATAGGTCGAGCCCAACTTTTAGTGATGGACTGTGTGTTTGTGAGTGTATATGGGGTGTGAGTGTCTGTGTTTGACCAAGCAGGCTGACACAATTCAATTCAATAGCCTTCAGTCTAATTTGCATTGGCCTTCTTTCAAAATTTCTCTGGATTGCAATGTCTGCCACCAAAATTCTTCATTTCCTTTAATACATTTCCTTTGTTTCTCTCCTTTTTTAACCAGGGAGTAAAGTTTTTCATTCTACAGAGAAGCATGATGTAACCACTCCATTGCCAGGCCTTCTCTCCTTATCACAGAATTTCCCTGCAGTCAGGTGAGATGACAGTCTTTATACTGTTCATTTGCGAAGGATAAATCAAGGTATATTTTGGGTGGCCTCTGCACTGATCTGTTGAATGATCCCAGTTTTGGCACCTCTGCAGCATTAGGTAAAAGATTCTATAGAAGAATATAGAGTAGATTCATGCATCGTGCTAAGCACTGGATTGTCTGACCATGATCTATTGAACAAGCAACAATTATCTGGTTTTAGATAGCACCCTAAGTCCTAAACCAGCCATAATTTAGAAACCACAATGGTCTACATACATATGCTCCATTTCCCTGTATCTCAAATATTTCACATTTCTGTGACTGTATGCACTAATATTATAATTCTTTGCCTCAAATTTGCTTTATTACAGTTAATTTTAGGCTAATTTGCAGAGATTAAAAGGTAACAATAAAGTCCTTATTTATAGATAAAACTTGCTATCATTGTTAAGATGGTCAATAATTTCAGCCTTTGTCTAATAAAGCAGTTTATATTTAAGCAAATGCCACTTCCTAATGCCAGGATAACATATTATATTACATTAAGACTGAAGAAATCAGGTTATAATCCCAATTTAGCTATGGAGCTCACAAAGGCACTTATAAAATGGACATATTATCCTGTTTTGATTTTGACATTTCAGTTTAATAAACCAAGATATAAGTAAGATATTCTGACCACTGAAAGAGGATTTTGTTTTTCCATCCATGATGGCAAACAAACTAAGAAATCCATCATTTCTGTATTTTCTCATTTTGTTAAAAAAATGGGGTCAAAACCTGGCTAATGATACCAGAACAAGCCTGGCTATTAAATCACAGTCTGAAACTGTTGAACCCGAAGCTCTTTGAATAAAAGAGGGAACTAGTCAAATTCAGCTGAGATACAGAAATCACTTCTGCCACTCAGCCTGATTCAGTGTTGGGGTAAGGATAATGTGAGAATGTGATATTCATGTATTCTGCCTTGGTTTGTCTAGATCAGAGGGAGATTTAATAGATACGCTCAAAATCTACTTCAGAATAGAACAATACACATTGCTACATTGGGGTAAAATGTATTTTCACACTGCTGACACCTCCTTTTTCATCTCAAATGAACCCAACACAGTGTTTAGGAATCCCACTGTGTGAGTTGTTGTTGTTTTTCCCAATATCCTTGTTCCAGACCAGGAAAAGGATTTCCTGACCGATGTACCTCCAGCATCGATGCTGTTGCTCAGATCCGAGGAGAAACATTTTTTTTCAAAGGTTAGTTACCTTGAAGTCAAAGCAGCTTCTTCCCCTCAGGTTGCACAAGAGGCTGCCGGAGTGCTGTTGTGGGGTGGGCTATTGGGCATACGGTCAAGAGATCCAGATTCAGGGTCAGCCTCCTCTTTTTCAATTGAGTAGAAATTATTAACAGGCAGGGCAAAACCCTTTCCTCCATACCATCCCTATTTTTTATAAACTTCAATCTTGCTTTCACTTACTTGCCTTTTTTAAAAGAAGCCCCAAACATCTTGTCTTTCTAATTCCTTTGATTATCTTTTTGTAATTCTTCCTTATCCTTTTTCAATGCCTTCAATAGGCTCATATTCATTCATGTCACACCCCAGAACACCTGCCAGGAGAGACCGTCACCTTTGAGATGGAAATTATTATTTTTTTTTTAATTTGATTTATATGCCACCCTTCTCCGGAGACTCAGGGCGGCTTACAATGCGTTAAGCAATAGCCTTCATACTTTTGTATATTTATACAAAGTCAGCTTATTGCCCCCACAAACTGGGTCCTCAATTTACCCACCTTAGAAAGGATGGAAGGCTGAGTCAACCTTGAGCCTGGCTAGGATTGAACTCAGAGAAATTACAGGCAGCTGGTGTTAATTGCTGCTTTTAGTAGGAGGCATTAGCCCCCTACGCTACACAGGCTCCTTATTAATCTTTTTCTTTTTTCTATTCCTGCACTGGTGGCAGATCAGTACTTCTGGCGTCTGTCCCAGAGCCGGCATCTCACTTCTCCCCAACCAGCTCTGATCCCTCGTTTCTGGCGTGGACTTCCTTCTGCTCTGCGCAAAGTGGACGCTGTTTATGAGAGACCTGCAGATCATCGCATCCTCTTCTTCAGTGGTGAGAAGATTACAAGTGAAAAGTGAGCTGGACAAAGCCAGAAGAACATCCTGTTCCAGTAAAATGCGACGTGTTTTTGAGCCAATGGCCATGGCAGATGTATGGAGTGCAGGACCAAGCACGGAAGAAGTTGGCTTATTTAATTACTTTAAAGAAATTAGTGTGATTTCCAAATACCAAATAAACACTCATCCTCTTTATAATCAACAGCAGGCCCAGACAAAAACCTGCAGAATGATTTGTTGTTTCATCTCACATGCAAGTAGTCCTTGATTTACCATTGGTGGTTTAGCAGCCTTTTGAAATTAGGAGAGAGCCCCCCAAAAGGTAGTTATAATCCAGCTGTTTGCAGTGTCCTGTAATCATGTGACCCCAATTTACAATATTTTTGCTGGAAACTGGCGTTTACTTTTGATTTCAAGCAAAAAATTGTTTCTAGTGGACAATGGACTTGCTTTATAACTGCTGTATTCATTTAACAACTGCCACAAAAAAGATCACAAAATTGGCCCCAGTCACCTGCTTAAGGACCATCATGATGTACAACAGTCATTGCAGGCTCAATTGTGGTTGTAAATTGAGGACTACCTGTATTCTGCCCAGCATCCTTTGACTAAAGCCTGGTCAATCAGTACCACTGAGATGTCCACCAATAAGGGGCTCCAGTGCTGCTCCCCTTTCAAATCCTTCTAAAAATGAAAATCTTTGCATCAGTGGGAGGTGGCACCACTAATCAATTATGGTGAGGGGCACTATATACTCTTGAACTGACACTGCCCACCAGCAAATTACCAGGAGCATATTCTAATTCATCATCTATTTGCTGCTCTAAACCAAAAGATTTAACTGCTCCCTCAACCCCTCTAGATGCTGTCTATCTGTCCCATCTCATTTGAGACAAATGAGCATATTTTCATACTTCAACCTTCCTCAAACTGTGTGTTCTCCAGAAATAGGACTTCAGCCCACAGGGTAATGCAGAGACTTCTGAGAGGTGAAGGCCATACTGCCAAAAAGCATCTAGTTTGGGGAAAATTCTAGAAATGAAGATGCTAGGCTGATGATTTGCTTTGTGATGTGCTTGTTATCTCCCTCTCGTTTTTGTTATTTAAAATAAATTGGGTGAAGCCAGGAGCCTGGTGGCATTAGGGAGATTATTTCAAGTTTCTATTGCATGGGGCAGGTAATTAATGGTTTCAATAACAAGTTATTTCTGTTGTTCATACCTTTCTCTCCCTCCCTCCCTCCCTCCCCCCCTCTCTCTCCTTTTTTTACTCAAGGATCTCTCTACTGGGTGTTCAAGGACAATGGTGTGGAGGAGGGTTATCCTCGCCCAATCACGGACTTTGGTTTGCCCCAAGGGGGCATCAGTGGTGCTTTCTCCTGGCCTTCAAACCAGAAAACCTATTTCTTCAAAGGTGACCTTCACTGGTGCTATGATGAGACCACAAGGCACATAGAGGAAGCCTCCCCTCTCCTCCAGGAATCCTGGGAGCAGTTCTCTTCCTCTGTCGACTCTGTCATGACTGAAAGTGATGGTGAGTTGAGCTGTGGCCCCCAGGCTGACCTTGGGCTGACTCAGAAGTTTCATTGCATGTTGATCTGGGCACCTGAGAATCATGAAATGCCATCAGGCTCTCCAGTATATCCTGTCCTTTCAAGAAGTGCAGAACAGACAGGTCTTTTGCAAAGTGTGCTCCAAGGAATATCCCATTAAATAAAAGGCCCTGATTTGCAGATATGGGTGAAACATCATTTATCATCAGGGGTTGGTGGAAGCATATTTTGGAAGCATATTTTGAGCATCACCACAATACAAGTTGTATGCTGCTGTGGCCCATTTAATAGAAGGCAAATGCCCAAGGAAGGATACCTAGGAAGGAAGCCATGGCAAATCACTTCTGAAAATCTTTGCCAAGAAAACTGTAGTGGCTTATCCAGGCCATCTCTGATAATCAGACCCAACTGAAGAGAGGCTGGTAAAAAGGTTTAAGTGGTCCCCTTCTTTTGGTCAAATCTTTCTAAATGCTTCTTTATGGAGTTACTGATTCAGGTAACTTTGGTTGACTTTCAACCACCATTGTGACCAGAATTTCCATGGCTAAGCAAGGTGGCTTTTGAGTGAGTTTTACAATCTTTTTTTTTTGTCATGGTTGTTATGTGACTCACAACATCATTAAGTGAATCCAGCTTCCCCATTGACTTTGCTTGTTGGGAGTCCTCTGGAAAGGTCATAAATAGTGATCACTTGGCCCTGCAACCATTGTAAAGACATGCTGGTTGCCAAGCTCCTGAATTTTGATCACATGACCGTGGAGATGCTGGGACAGTTGTATGGGAAAGGACCAGTTGTAAGCCACCTTTTTCAGTGGCATTGTAACTTCTAACAGTCACTAAATGAATGGTTGTAAGTAGAAGACTACCTGTAGTAGGGATAGACCTGCATTTAGAACACTAGCTTGTCCACTAAATCTAATCTTGCTTCTGGCTACCAGTTCTCTCCTAATCATCGTTTATTCCAGCAGGCAGAACCCGTTTCCTATTGTCCAAGGATGTTACTCAGAATAATGGCCTCCATTCCATTTTGCTCTCACTTTTCTTCCTGTTCATCAATGCTCAGTTAACAATCTTCCGTGGCCTCTGAACGTGCTGGGTTTTCATTAAGGCTACAGCATTCTCAGCTTGAATATTGGACACTGAAGCAACCACGTTTCTATTTATGATGCAATATAAGTAGTCCTTGATTTACAACAGTTCATTTAGTGACCGTTAGAAGTTACAAGGGCACTAAAAAAGGAACTTATGAAGGTTTTTACATCTACAACTTTTGTAGCATGCCCATGGTCATGTGATGAAAATCGAGACACTAGGTAACTGACTCATATTTATGATGGCTGCAGTGTCCCGGAGTCATGTTTGTGACCTTTTGCAATCTTCTGACCAGCAAACTCAATGGGAAAACCAGAGTCACTGAACAACTGTGTCAATTTAACAACTGCAGTGAACATCTGTGGCAAGAAAGGTTGCAAAAATGGGGCAAAATTCACTTAACAACTGTCTCACCTACCAACAAATGTTGGAGTCAGTTATGGTTGTAAATTGAGGACTACCTGTATCACTTCTGCTCCCTCTTCCAAACCATTCTGTACTGTGTATTATTCCAGGGACATTTCTTGGTCTTCTGCAACTTTGTGTCTATCTATTGCTGTTGTCATTTCTCTGTCCTGCTGCAGGAACACTGTATGTTTTTAAGGGCCAACAGTATTGGAAGTTTGACCAAGAGACCCTACAACTCCAAGCAGGATACCCTCGTTCCATTGCCACCGACTGGCTGGATTGCACCATCGAACCTCTCAGGATAATGCCTACTAGCCCTTCATTGGGAGTGAAACTTCCACCCAACTTCCGAGGCCCTCAGCTGAAAATTGAGGACCGTGTGTGTTTTTGTGCTGCTTTTTGTGCCATTTCTTCCACTTTGCTCAACGTTTTGCCTTTGGCTCTCCTGACACTGCAAGGACTTGCCTAGCATGGATGAGGGATATTGACCTGGGATTGCCCTATGTATTTCTCTGTGAGCATGAGTAGAGGCACTATCTCAGATGATCACACTGGACATTTGTGGCTGGACAAAAAGAGAGCGCTCCTGATGAGACTGAAAGTGACAAGCCCTTGAGATTGAGGCTGGGGTTGCCCATCCTTCAAGGAGTGGTGACCTCACTTTGCTGGAACAGGAGGGCATCAAAGTCCTAACATGTGGAGCAGTAGGAACATGAGCTTCAAATAGCAATGTTTGTATACAATTATGAAAGAGCTGGGAGATGGACACTAAGTTATCAGAATGCCCAACCACAAGACGAAAGAGCTTTAATTGACTCTAGGAAATGGAAAATATGGAGCTCCTTTTTTATAGAAGAAACCAAAGATATCTGCTCCCTAACTGGTCAGTTCTTTTTATATTGTAAAAGTTCTCCCTGGGCAAAAGATAGTCCGATGAAACTTGTTTAGTCACAGATCTGGTTTGCTGTTTCGGGAAGGAAGCAGTGAATCTTTCCTCCCCCACTTGTTTTTTTTTCTAAACTTCCGGCAGGGGCAGGAAGGAGCTGCTGCTTTTGTCACTGACTCCATCAGCCCAGCTGTGGAACGATGCAATCTTGCTTGTCAGGGCCTGTCAAGATAATCAAGATAGCTTCATTGCAGCCTATAACTAGAAAGAGAAAGAGAGATGATTGAAAGGTGAAGAATGCCTAGAGGGTGGATAAGAGCATGGCATTTGCTGTTTAAAACAGGCATGACAGATGGAGCCAGATCCAACCTACCAGGCAACTTTTGACAGATCGTAGACTTGAATGGCAACTTAATATGTCTGAGACCAGACAAGTTTCGGTCTTTGCTTCCAGCCAAAAGGATATGCATAGACTCCCTGTGGGACATCTGCCTCCTTTGCTACTCATCTTTCTTGTCCCACCCAGGTTGATGAGGGAGGGGTGTTCCCTGAGTTCCAGGTGGGGAGAAAGACACAAAATCAAAAGTCATCGGAAAAGGAGGAAAGTTATTAAAGTCAGCATGACTTTAAAGTCTAAGAACTCTGGGTGTTCTTAGAATGATTGATTGCATGCTGTCACTGGCAATGAAAACCCCCATTGGCTTTGTTTACACAACACATCTAACTTGACAGGTATGTTCAAACAAAATGTTAAACTTGATTAGGATTAAGGCAGAGTTGGTTGGTTGGGTCAAACTCAGTCTCTTTAGTAAGTTTAAGATTCAATATATTATGTGAAAACAGGAAAGGCATAATTCAGTAAAAGGAATGACTCAAGGCACTGAATATAGCCAATGAGGCAAGCAAGGAAATAAAGCTATCATTAGATAGTAATAAACAGCACATTTTGTGTAAGGTTGGGTTTGCACCCTACAAATGTGATTGGTTTGATTTTGGTTCAGTGCAATGTGTGAAACCAGCCATGGACTTTTCTTAACTCGCATCAAAATGTTCTATTTCCCGTAGAGATGAGAAAGTTACATTATTTATCACATTCTAGACATAAAGAGGAAGAGGCTCACAATTGGGAGGAACTGGTTCAAAAAATTAAGAAAGAGGATCCCTCTAGTTAAGATTACCCTACTGGTATCACAATAGCGAAGACTGAAGTAGGGAAACAGAAGGTTTCACCCATTGTTCAGATGCAGACCTGCTGATTAAAGGGGGTTGGTCAAAAGCAGAAGGCGAGGAAGATACAGTGGCTCCAATTTAATAAGGCTTGAATGGTTGATGGGGCAGAAAGGCACAGTCACAGAGTATTGCCAGCATAAAGTGGAGACTCCAGCTTTCACTTCCAGTTTGTAAAGAATTGTTTGAAGAGCAGACTTTCACGGCCTTGGGGCAGGATCTGTACCTAGAACCAGATTAAAAGCAGGTGAGACATGGAAAAAAATAAAGGAAGCAGAGAACAAATCTTTGTCCATTTTTCGAGAACTCTTCAGAGTTCTGAAGAGAACACTCCTGTTGTCCTCCAGACCTTTCATCCTAGACCTTCTCTGAACCTGTTAGCAGAGGTGTGTCATTCTTTTATGAAAACTTTCTGGGCATTTTAAAGACAGTTTGAACAAGCTTAAAGGATCCTTACCTGAGTGTTCTGGGGATATTTCATTTGTGAGATGAAGTTCTCTGCTACTCTCAGGGCTGCTTGTTGTTCTTGCTCATTAGCTTTGAGGCCTGCAGACAGACAGGAAGGAGGAGGATAATTTATAAGAGCTGGGAGAGGCACCTTGACCAGTGCTGGATTAGAAGAGCCAAGGTAGTCCTTTCAATAAAAGAGAAATGTCTATCATTGCCCATCACCTAATTATAAACGCATCTGCTTATATGCAGGTGAAAGGCAGAGCATCCCTTCGTTCCTTCGTTCCTTCCTTCTTTCCTTCCTTCCTCCCTCCCTCCCTCCCTTCCTCCCTCCCTGTCCCATTTTTCATTCAGTAACTCAAGGTGGTGGCACCCATAGCATCCTCTCCCTTTATTTTCCTCCATTCCCTGTGAAATAAACTAGCCCAAATTCATTCAGAGATCTTCCATAACTGAGAATGGATTTGAATCTGGATATCCCTATTACTCGTCCAATATTTTAATCACTATCCAATCATAGAAATCATTGCAAAGGAAAAGGAAAGGTGTGGTGGTGATGGGAAGAAAAAAATAAATAGAAGCTGAAGACTTGGGGAACATTGATCAGAATGTCTTCTGATGTAGACGTTTCTCAACTACTCTTCTACTCTCCACTGCATATATATACTTTGTATTTATGGTTCCAGAGAAGGCCCTGAGACAACATATGATAGACATTACCTTTCCAAACAAAGATCTTTCCGTGCTGCCCGTTGTCCAGGATGAAACAGTCATCTGTGATGAGCTGGTCCTGGAGAAATGGACTGGATTCGGAGACTTTAGTCAGACTCATTTTCCCCGTCATGTCAGAGACCTCAGGATTGAGAAGTATACAATTTACTACACTTAATGGAATCCAATAATCACAGGGTAGAGGTCCAGCTTTTGAGGTTTATGGTGCATTTTTTTAAAGCCAGCATTTTCTCATCCACCAACCTGGAGGAAGCATAAAATGCCTGAGCGTGGAGCCCATTCCTTCCTGTATTCTGTATTTCCTACATGCTGGACAGCATTTTAAAGCTGAATCAAGGCATCCAGAACTTCTAACAGTTTAATATCGTCGGGAAAAAAACCTCAATGGAACCTTTGATCCAGTTGTTAGCAGCTAAAAATTGTAAACAGAAAGCACTTTGAAGCAAGACCCCACCCTAACGTAGCATTCCCTAATTTCATATTCTACAGAAGTATCAGAAGAGTAACCTTCAGAATCAGTGTGGAAAACCGTTGAAAATTCTGAGAGCTATAGTAGAATTTGAGGGGGGTTAGAAAAATCTATATGAAATCTAAATCTGTATCAGAAGAATCTTTGGTCTGAGCAATCATGATTGGGCTGTTATCAAGATTCCAGATCTCAGTGCAGTGTGGTATACTGAAACTAGATCAATTATAGTCTCTGAGTCTACATACGATTTATATGTATGGGTAACTTGCTTGAAATTGAGTTCTACCACCCATGGAGTCCCCATATCTCCTTTTGGAAATAATCTGGGGGTCCTCATGATGCCTCCAGATATCATAAATACGCAACAAAAGTGAGCAAAAAACAAAAGTGGCTCAGCTAATAGTAGAATACAGCTTTTTTTTCCATTGTCACATTTTTACTTCAAGATAAATGTGCATATACACACATCCAACCCACAGTCTGAAAATTGCAGCAAGTAAATGACACAGAGAAAGTCATTTGGGTTTATTTTCTTGTTGGGGTTTGCATGTAAGCTTAATGTTTTGTGGTGTGGCAGGGCTGCCTGGAAGACATCATCAAGCCTTCTCATTCCAGTAGCATTATGAACTTTGTGGCTACCCATCCTTTTAAAGGGACACAATGCCTAGCGTAGGATCATACTGGGGCATTATAGTTGATTAAACAGATATTTAGATTTTTAAATTCAAATGTTCAACCAGCAGCTAATAGGTTTCCCTCTCAAAGAGGGAGATGGAGAGGATGAATGGATTTCAGAAGGTGCCTTTAAGAGAACAATTTCCTGGAGACCCCATCCAACCTCAAGTAAGGTTCTTCTCATTTTTTGGTAATTACCTTATACAGTACTGCTGCAATAGCATTCTTCTGATCAGCCACAATATCTTCCTCAGCGGTGCCTTCTTTCAGAACCGGCTTAGGACCCAGTACCTAGAGAAATAGATCATGCCAATATCTCCTTGCATTAGAGTCCCTCCTGTATTGGAACCTCAGTGCTAAACCTTAACACAGTCCAGTTCAAATTCAATATTTGCCATGCAGCTGCTGCCAGAAACATCTTTCCATCTAGAAAGTACTTCTTCATCCATTTACAACAGAAATGCATCAGCAAGCGGGTGCTAGCCCTGTCAACCACTAAAATGTAGTCCATGGTATGAAAAAGTCAAGAATCCCTGATAGTATGAATTACTCTAAAACAGCAACTTTTGTTCCTATGGCCCATTTCTGTATGAAACTCCTTGCCAGATGCTACAGTAATCCATGGATAAAGAATATTTCATAACTTTTCAGGCACTTTTTGTACACCTTTCCTTGGAATCTTCTTATCCAGCCTTTTGATCCTGACTTGTTTTTCAGATGAATTCTACAACTTCTATAATCCCCAGATAACAAGGAAAGCTGTGGTCCAACAGATCTGGAAAGGAGCAGATGAGGAAATGGCCAACCTAGATACTAATTTGCAACTACCCTTCATATTCTTTGTTCCACACAAAAATCTTACCGCTATCATCTCAGCAGGTTCTTCCCCATCCACAACAATCTCCATCTTTGCTTTTCCCTTCCTCTCAGTGTCTCGGATTGCTGTTGCAAAATCCCGAGCTTTGTTCCGCTCCAGAATGTTTGACTTTCCTCCATACCAGGAAAAGATTTTCTAAAAGGAAAAGTAGAAACCAATTAACATCCAGCCTTTACCACCTTTCAATTTCCCCACCATGTATTCAATAAGGGTGTTGTGACTACAACTCCCACAAGCTCCAATCCAAAGCCAGATTGGGAGATCTACCATTTCTGGAGTCCCACAGCAACCCTTCATGGAAAGGGTATATGGAAATTATATCCCATAATTTCCCTATATTAGCTTAGACTTTGGAGGATGAATTGAACTACAAGCTAACCACATGGCAATCTGGTTGGGTAACATATGAGTCACAATGTCATGTGAACACTACCATGTACTCTTCTGATATATGCTCTTTTTCTAGCAGGTATATGTCTCCCTTCTCAGACTCACCTCTCCCAGGTCCAGGATAAAGCAATCACCCGTATTAAAACTGGCCCAGCTCAGTTCTCTTTCCACAGCCCGGATATTCTTCTTTCCTTTCACTTGATAGAGTTGGTGCCTTGAGCTTTGCTCACTGTTGGCCGGGGTTCTGGTAAAGGCTGACTCCACACCGCCTTCCTATAGACCATAAAATAGGGTTGAGACAGGGGTACAGAGGCTAGAATTTGAAGATAGGGGTCAGGAAAGACTCTTTGGGACTATAGAAGCCCTGTTGGCAGAGTGGCTAAATGCAGCCTGGAGTTTATTCTGACTGGCTCCAGGTTGACTCAACCTTCCATCCTTCCAAAGTCAGTAAAACGAGGACCCAGATTGTTGGGGGCAAGATGCTGACATTGTAAACCACTCAGAGAGTGTTGTAAAGCACTATGGGGTGGTATATAAGTTTAAGTGCTATTGCTATTGCTATCATCAGAACATCAAGGGGAAAACTAGTGCTGCAGAAGGAGCAAAGTGTTAAGAAGAAGTTAAGATGGTGGTTAGCTGTAATCTACAGCTTTGTTTGAATGTGTGGCTGATCTGCCTAGAAACAAACAAAAAATAAATCAAGTGGCTGTGAGTGATAGAAACCTTTTAGGATTTTTGATTGTTGTGTCAGACACAAGGAACCAACCAGAACGAGTTTGTGAGTAGATCAAACTAGCTTTTCTACTGTTGTTTTCTCCAATTTAGAAGAGAAGAAAAACTAAGCTAAACTTGGAGGAAATCATGGAAAGGAAATTGAACAAAAAGAAAAAAAATAGGGAACAGATTCCCAAGAAGTAAAAAAAGGGAAGATATCAGCCAACTGGATTCACCTGGGCTAATATGAGCCTGATGGAGATTGAAGGAGATGTTGATCTCCTACTATCTCCACAGCATAACTTTGTATGAGTATAATTACAGGAACAAATGTTTAACTAAATGAAAGTACTTAATGTTTAGCAACAGTGCTCTAGAAAGAAAGTAAGGTCTATAACTGGAAAAACGAGTCTCCTTTCACCTGGTATTTGATGCCGTGGGGAAAGTACTCCATGAAGACATCTGATTCATTCCCCTGCACTTCCCTATACTGAATTGGCTTCTCTTTTGGGATGGAGTTAAGGTGAGTGGAGAGCAAAGCACATGCTCCCTGCTCATCCCTGGAGGAGTTTTGACCTGAAACAAAGAGAGAGCATTACTTTGGAAGGAAGTATCCCAACTCTACCCAGTTGAGTGATAGCCCCTAGCCAGCTTCAGCTACCTCAAAACGGGTTTCTGTGTCAGATTCTTACATCCCACATTAAAACCCATTTTAGAGGTAATAAGAAGCCACTTCTGAAAAGTCTTCATTCTTGCTAGGATATAGGGTTGCGTTGTATTGAAAGTTGCCTGATCACGCCACTCAGTTCAAGAAATTGGCCTTGAAGCAGGTACCAATGGCTTGCAAAACATACTAAACCTTATTATGGTTTCTTTAATATTGGTTGAGTATGTTGTGTGAGCTCAGCCCTTAAGATCTGTGAAGCATATATTGTATGAATCCAGCCAGATAGGGTTTATTCAGCAATAAGCTATCGAAATGCATCAGCCCCAGACAGAACTTGTTGATTTAAGGATTATTTTGACCCTTTGCTTACCAATCCAAATATGCAGGTTGGAATGCTCATCTGGGCCATTATAAAGGACAAGGTATGAATCCCCAGAATAGAATATGCCTTTCATCTCATCTGGAACAGAAACTGGCTTCATTTTCTCCACACGCCAGATGTGCAGTCCTGGTTCTTTTGCCGAAACATCAAAGGCAGAGCCACTACCAAACAGAAGGTTGGTATTTATTGAATTGGAAGAAAGAAGACAGGGCAAATAGAAATGGAACCAAGAATCAAGAAGGTGGGATGAAAAAGAGTAGAGCTTTGCAGTGCATTTGACTTCAATTTAAGAATAACAGAATAACAGAGTTGGAAGAGACCTTGAAGGTCTTCTAATTCAGCCCCCATTCAAGCAGGAGACCATACCATTCCAGACTATCCTTCCATAAGCTCCTAGCCAGCATAGACAAAACTGAAGAATGATGGGACTGAAGTCCAATAAATCTGGGAAGCTTCACCTTGGAGAAATCATAGGACAGAAATTCAGGAAAAGCAACCTAGAACTAAGGAGAAATTTCCTAACGGTGAGAACAATTAATCAGTGGAGCAGTTTGGGTCCTCCATCACTGGAGGCTTTTAAGAAGAGATTGGACAGCCACTTGTCTGGAATGATATAAGGTCTCCTGCTTGAGCAGAGGGTTGGACTAGAAGACCTCCAAGATCCCTTCCAACTCTATTATTCTGTTATTCAGATGAAAGAAGAGGAGGAACTATATGTTCAGATTTATCTGCTTGCTTCCCTGCTTCTTTTAATATACTTTCAAGATGGAGCAGTTACAGTACATGGAAATGTTGCTTGATGCAATCAAACCTACTTCTTGAAGAACAAACAATATTATTTAAACTTTCTTTCCCCCAAAAATGCTTTCATTGTTAATTTTTCCTTTGAAGAAATCCCAGTCATTGGGAACCTGTATGGAACCTGATTATTACCCACTTTGGTTTCCTGTTCCAAATATTTATTTTCACCCCACTTGCAACTCTCCAAGACTATTCACTACAGAAGATAACTTCAAAAAAGAAATTACAAGCAAGTTAGGAATAATTTGTATGTGGCCTCAAACCAGACTAAGAATGTTTCAGACAAGAGCCTGGAAAGTTCTCTTGTAGGGCAAGAGAGCAGATGCAATACTCACTGTATCCTTAACTAATGATTAACACTAATCCAATTTACACCAGAGGTGGGTTTCAGCAGGTTCTGACCAGTTCTGGAGAACCAGTAGCAGAAATTTTGAGTAGTTCGGAGAACTGGTAGTAAAAATTCTGACTGGCCCCGCCTCCATCTATTCGCTGCCTCCCAAGTCCCAGCTGATCGAGAGGAAATGGGGATTTCGCAGTATCCTTCCCCTGGAGTGGGGTGGGAATTGACATTTTACAGTATCCTTTCCCTGCCACACCCACCAAACCATGCCCACCAAACCATGCCACACAAACCATGCCATGCCCACAGAACTGGTAGTAAAAAAATTTGAAACCCACCACTGATTTACACCCCACTTTTGAAACCAGAGCAAGAATTTTCAAAGTAGTAGATGGCTCTGAATGTAAAACATAAATTTAAACCCAGTTGAAAAACCCCACAGTCTCATACAGACAACCGATAATTATTGTAATATTCAATTTTATTTATAAAATGGTTACTGGATTTTGATTGGATGAGAATAAAGGTTATTTCTCACCTTTTGGGGTTTGCTGTATACATGGCTCCAAGGATCTGGTGAGAAATAGCAAACATGATTAGGACTTTCATTAAATAGTAAGTATAGTTCATTGAATGTATGAGTCCTAGTTTTCAAAAAAGAAGAAGAAGAGGAAGAGGAAGAGGAAGAGGAAGAGGAAGAGGAAGAGGAAGAGGAAGAAGAAGAAGAAGAAGAAGAAGAAGAAGAAGAAGAAGAAGAAGAAGAAGAAGAAGAAGAAGAAGAAGAAGAAGAAGAAGCCAAACTACCATGACAAGAAGCTGTGACCTTCCAAGATATATGAAAAGTTATGGCATCAAACTGATACCATTATCAAAGCAGGAAACAACAGGAAATTAAATCACACTGACAAACAATAGTTTTAACTTGTGAAGCCAGCTCACAGAGGGGAAGAAAAGCAAGAATCTGCCCATCCTAAGAAGCAGGATGCTTCTCAGAGCATCAAGAAAGTAACAACTCCCATGTGAGCATTTTATTGGAATAGGATGAATGGATGAACAGGTGGATAGATAAGCAAATCATTTTCCTTCTTCCCCTTTTCCAATTCTTGGTCTTACAGCCAAAAGCTGCTCAGTGCAATGCTACGTCCTATGATCAGCTCAAATCGTTTATTCACTTAACTGATTCCTTTCTTCCTGCTAAGTAGTTACAGAATTTAATGAGTGCTATTTGATTTATTTTATAATAAAGCAAGAAAAGATATCAAGAGACAGGATTCCTTTTTTCTTCCTTGCTCAGGTAACCCTGAAGATCATGGCTGAAGATTTGTACAAGAATGGTGATATTAGGAGCTGGGAGGTATTCCATGCCATGGTTTGTAAAAGTCTGAGAATTTATTTCTAACAAGTAATAATGGAAAGAAATAGAGGAAGTTCTCAAATTAGAAGCAGAGGGAATTATCTTTTGCAATGTTGGCTAAATTATAGTTTTTAGAAGACCAGGCTAATTCTAGAAAGAACCAAGGCTTATGGAGTAATTCCCACCGTATTCCCTGCACTAATAAATCCATATCATAATAAATGCCATATTTTCAGATGTTTCCAGCGTTTAGTTGAACAGACCAAATTATAAAAGAAAGGCCACCCAGAACAGCTGAAACCATCCAATCTAGTTGTTTGCAAAAATCCTTAGCTGGCCTTAGCTGAGGTTTAGGATTTGTTTTTTGTTTTTATTTCTGAAATTACAGGCTGAGCCAAGTATTTCAGCTTCACCTTTGTCACCCTTTTTAACATCAGCAAACACTCCAAGAGAAAAAGATTGTATGCACTCACCAAGGCCGTCGCTCACCAGCTCCCTGTATAAACAAGGCTTTCCACCCCTGAAATGTGAAATTAGATTAGATTTCCTGGGTGGAGACTTTTCTTGACTCTCTCTAGTCAAGCTGTTCAGTACCTAACTTGTGGCTGCGGGCGAAGGGGAGGGGAGAGGGAAGCGGCAGGCAGAATGGCCAGATGTGGTTAAAAGGAGGGTGACTCACTTTGGTTCCGATTAGGAACTCATAACAGACTTCCCGTCAGGCGCTCTCTGCATCATCCATTGGGTTGTCTCTCATGGCCTGTCAGTCTTGGTTATCTACACAGTCTCTCGGGAAATGACTGTATGAACGCCCTGAAGTATGTCAAGTATACATGAAAAGGCTTACCGAAGGAGACAAGCTATAAACCCACTGCAATTTTTATGAAGGTAAACCAGAGGCACAACTGGCTCGGGTTTCAATTCTTCCGTTGGATGCTGATGTAACTTGGCACATTCTGCAAACTTAAGTTAGGAAGGAATCACAGTGACATGAAAATATTTACAGATATTTAAGCCAAGGATACTACAAAGCCTCCCTGCTCTAGAATTTCAGTTGTTTCTTCTTCCAGATGGACCGGTCATTGTCTGTAATAATGTTTCTGTTCTGTTTTATTCTACTCCCAGTATAAAGTACTTTAAAGTATTGTAACAAAAGCTGATCCCACAGCCAGGGACTAGCTTAACTCCTCAGCATATTTTGTTTCCTGGGACATCCTTTCTGCATCAGGTTTATGATTCTCCTTCACTGTGTAAGAGCACCTTTTTTTAAAAAAATTTGATTTATATGCCGCCCTTCTCCAGAGACTCAGGGCGGCTTACAGTGCGTTAAGCAATAGCCTTCATACTTTTGTATATTTATACAAAGTCAACTTATTGCCCCCAACAAATTGGATCCTCAATTTACCCACCTTAGAAAGGATGGAAGGCTGAGTCGACCTTGAGCCTGGCTAGAATTGAACTCGCAGTAATTGCAGGCAGCTGGTTCTTAAATGCTGCCTTTGTAGGAGGCATTACCTATTGAGAGTGAACACATGCAAAAATCACACAATTTGGTGGTCTCTGCAGCTGATCTGAAAAGGTTAAAGTTAATGCATAATGTTGTATTTTTCCTCAACCACAAGATGTCATCCTCTTCTCAAGTAAGGTAGTCAAGTGGAGTAAACAATGTGGAACTTTATGGTAGATGTAAGAGCAAACTTCAGTACCTTTAGTGAGTAGAGAAGACCAGTCAGAACTGGAGGGTGGGGGGTTAAACGTAAGTTTAGAGTTGTTGTGGTGTTTCAAGTCCAACCCCTCTTGAATTCTGTTGAAGCTTATCTGGTGCCAATTTATTGTTGAATTTTAGTTGTCCAGATTCTTGTGTATAGGCTTGAATAAGTCTTCTATGCTGCAACCCTAAAAGGGTCTTGATCTTTTGCACCTGAAGAGATGGTCTTCTTCATCCTTCTTTAATATGTTCTGCAGCGTAACACCGTCTCCCCTGTAAGACATCAGGGTGGGGAGAGCCAATTTTTTTTTTTACTTTTAAAACCATTTTTACATGTAAAACCATGTAAAAAATGCTTTCAAAAGGCTCTGACAATCCCAGCTGAGTTGCCTGATCGGCAGGCAATTCAGCTGGGATCATCAGAGCTTGGATCGTCAGCCATTTAAAAGGAAAAAAAGGCTCTGATCATCATGCGGCTCAGCTGGGCATAGGGGGTGGGGGCAGGGATTTTTGCTACCGGTTCTCCGAACTGCCTGCCGCCATCGCTACCTGCTCACCTGAGCCAGTCCGAACTGGGAGCATTTCACCCCTGGGTTCAAGCAGTTGCTTGAACTAAAATGTACTAAAACAGGGATGATAATTTTGTGGTTCACAGACACATTTTGAATACTGCCTTCTGTTCCTTTAGCTTGGTCTTTATCCTTCTTCCACTGAATAAATGAAAATTGGCTCAGATGTTAATTGAAGTAAACCCACAGCACACAATTTGTACACAGGCAATTGTGTGTTTGTTTTATTTTTTCTAATCAGTTAAGTTTCCAGTGACACTGCAACTTTTTGAAAGAAAAATAAGAAATATTACTGCCAAATATGCAATTTCCTGTAGGAAACAAAGCTAGCTTTTTCTTTTCTTTTCTTTTCTTTTCTTTTCTTTTTTTCTTTTCTTTTCTTTTCTTTCTTTCTGGTTTTTTTTTTGGGATGCTGCAAAACAGCTATCAAACAACAGGACTTTTTTTTCCCCCAAAAGCCCTACAGCTGTCAACTTTAAGCCTGGCGGACTTGAACTCCCAGAATTCCACAGCCAGCCAGAATTCCTCCAGGCTTAAAGTTGCCAAGGTTGGAGACCCCTACCCTAGAGCCTAAAGTAACTGGGCTAAGAATGATGAGAATTGTAGTTCCAGGACATCAGATGAGCATTAGATTGCAAAACTCCATTTAGATTTCAATATTAGATTCCTGTAATCTTTGCAGCAAAGCCACAAGCTAGGTAAAGTGAAGGAACAGTAGCTGGACTAAGAATACACAACTGAGCATCATGAGTTAATAAAAAATTGGACACAAGTCTCCTCTGGCCTTTATGCCATTAGGACCTCTGCCTGTTTTTTATTCCCACTGGCAAGGTCCACAAATTATTCACTTTGCTTTTGAGGGTTGTGTGAACCGACTGGTCTATTTATAGAATACACCAGTGGGGTTCACACAACCCTCAAAGGCAAAGTGAACAATGGCTCACAGCATCAAATACAGGGGAAGACCAGTCAACTATCTGCTATTCAGATAAGTAAATAGTTAAGTAAATCAGGCTCAGATAGTTACACATCTGAATGCAGCTAAAGGAACCTGGTGTCATGCCTGGAAGCCATATTACCTGTGTGCCTTGAGGATCCAGGCCTGCCACAATCATACCGTGGGAAGTTGGGAGGGGGGATTGCATGAGTGAAGTAGAGATAGCCATAACAAACTTCTCTAAGAGAAGTTCAAGGCCATAGTGTCTGGCAGCTGTGCAAAGGAGAAATTGGAGGATGTCTTCTGTTTGGGAAAGAACTGATTGGAGCTGTGTGGACATGTGGAAGATGTGGGCAATGTCTTCAACTCTCTTGTGGGTGAGGAAAACCCGCAAGCTTTCAGATTAGGATTTTTCCAGCTGTGCCAATATGACATCCCTAATAAAAGTTAGCTTTGAGGAACTTCAAGCCTTGGAGTTTGATTTCGTTGGGGGTGTTACTTGGAACCCTGACACCTGGAGAGTCTAAAAGCTTGCTCAGTCACCAGTGCAATTCGAAGAAAGGTCAGCAATTTGGCAGTTTGAATCCCTAGTACAGGTATCCCTGTCAGAGCAGGGGGTTGGACTAGATGACTTCCAAGGTCCCTTCCAACCCTGTTACTGTTAATTAAACTCCCTGACTCTTGTGCAGTTTAGAGATTCTACTCCTGCACCCATTACAGCTCCCCTTTGCTTGTTCTCTGATTTCCTGCCAATGGATCTGCTCTTTATCTTGTCCTTTCTGAAAGGCTGCCAAATTGGATTTGCAAGAAAACAGAAGTTTAAAAGCAAGCTGGAGCCCCATTTTCCCTTTTTACACATACCATACAGAGAGAGGGAGGGAGGGAGGGAGGGAGAGAGAGGCACACAGTCTTGGGCCAGAGCAAGTCTTTCCCTATTGCAGAGCTGGAGGGAGAGAAGTAAGTGGTCTCTGTGCACTGCACCGCTGCCATTCACACCCAGAGAGCCTTTGGGGCTGTTGCTCCTACTTTGTGTGAATTGCTCCTGTCTTCTACAGCAAAGGAGACCTGGATCGGGACAGGCGGCCCCTCTGATCACTTTAGCGGATGTGCTCCTTTAGCTCAGAACTCCTCCCGAGTCTGGAAGGGACTAAGATCAGTTGCTATTGCCTTGATATCTTCTTATTCGCATTCCAGCAGCTTGGCTGGAGAATCAGGAAAGAATTTTTTTGCCTGCCAATGTAAAAGCCAACGTCTCCAGCCTTGGAAGGCATTCAGAAAAAGCAGCCTTTGTCTCTCATGTCTCCCACCATCCCATTTTGCATGCTCTTCTTTTTTCTCAACTGCAGGACTGGGACTCCAAACCTGGTTAAAACTTGCTTTAGGACCTTAAAGGTTAATTCAGAAACCATGCTTTACTAAACAGGACGGTGTTTAGTAAACAACTTGCTAAATCAAAGCAAACGACTATGTAATGGCTCCACAAAATGACTATGGGCAGATAATACACTTGGATAGAATATGGTTGGGGCTGCCAAGCATTGGGATAGCTAAACATGGTTTAGAGTCACTTTGGTGTGGTGGTTAAAGCATCAGCTAGAGTTCTAGTCCCACTTAGGCATGAAGCCAACTGGGTGACTTTGAGCCAATAACTCAGAGTTCTAGAAAGGAGACAATGGCAAACCAAGGAGGAGGAGGAGGAGGAGGAAACAACTATAGTGATTTACTTAACAACCATGGCAAAAAATAAAATCAGGCATAATTTACTTAACCACTTTACTTACCTCAGAGGACTTTAGCGAATAATTAGAACTGTGGAAAAAACAATTGCTACCAACCTGACTTCCACTGAGGACCTGTATACTGCATGAGTCAAAAAGTGGGCTGTGAAAATATCTACAGACCCCTCACATCTTGGACATAAACTGTTTCAACTCCTACCCTCAAAATGACGCTGTAGAGCACTGCACACCAGGACAACTAGACACAAGAACAGTTTTTTCCCGAACACCATCACTCTGCTAAACAAATAATTCCCTATCAAACTAGTTATTAAATCTGCATTACTATTAATCTTCTCATTGTTCCCATCACCCATCTCCTTCCACTTATGACTGTATGACTGTAACTTTGTTGCTTGTATCCTTACAATTTATATTGACTGTTTCCTAATATGACTTGATTGTTTATTTATACCATATGACTAACATTAAGTGTTTTACCTTATGATTCTTGATGAACGTATTTTTTTTTAATGTACACTGAGGGCATATGCACCAAGACAAATTCCTTGTGTGTCCAATCATACTTGGCCAATAAAAAATTCTATTTTATTCTTAGCAATGGAAATTCTAGTCTCAGTTGTGGTCATAAGTCATATGTGGATCCAGTCCCACCCTTCTTGAGACAACGGCAAACTGAGTTGCTGTTTTAATAGCCAGCAGTAAAGGCCTTATTAGATAAGGGGATCTATCCTTAGAGCAGCCTTCTCTAACCAAATGCCCTCAAAACACACTGAATTTCACCCTCTATTGCCCACTGATGTTCCCTGGTCTAAGGGGAGATTTTGTCTTGCATGTATGGAAGCTGCCCAATTGAATAAGTTTATATAAATAAGTTTATATTGCTTAACGCATTGTAAGCCGCCCTGAGTCTCCGGAGAAGGGCGGCATATAAATCTAATTCATGACTCTTCCATAAACTAGCCATCTGCTTTTAAAAAAAGAATGACTGGCCAGCAAATCTAACAATGTGTTCATTATTAAAGAAAAAATAATCAGCCTGATTGAATCAGATGAATAAAATGTTCCATCATGCTAGAGGCTAGGAGAAGCAATATGGGTTTTTGGAAATTAACTCAAAGCACTTCTCCAAAGAATGGTCTGTTATTTTTTTCTTGTGGTTATTTCCATAGTTGAACTGAAATTGCTTTTGATCTTCCCTCTTGCTGGTTAGTTTAACCTCCCTTTGAGCTGGATGAAGATAATTAGTTCTCTGCTATTGTCACCGGCAACGTTCAACATCCAGGAGCAGGGTATATATAGACTTGCTCCCTGCCCTCCATTACATATCATACAACTGATAGAGGACAAGCTAGTGGCTTTCCTGGATCTTCTGAACCACACAGAGAGCAGAAGACAGGTAGATATATTTCCAAGAGCAAAACATGAGCTTCAAATGAGAAGTTATATCATTCAAGCATTAAATAAGAACACGGCTCCTGTCTAGTTTTATTATGGAGTAAAAGCAGCTGCAGGAAGTAGTAATTTAAGGAGCTGTTTTTGGAGTGGAAGTCACAAAGTTACATTTTCTTCCAGATAAAAGGGTAAACCCATCTTTTTAAACATGCAACGAAAGTAATATATATTTTCCCTTTGACTTCCCAAATACATACATCTTATTTTAAGAAGCCTTGCAGTAAATATTTGATCCAAAAATCATTTGCAATGCAAGCATATTGATCACAATATGGAAGCCTTCCCAGACATTGTGCCTGCCAGATGTGGGATGTGGAGAACATGATTTAGGGAAGGCTGCCATGTGTGTGGTTGTGGGTTGGTTGTTCATTGAGTACCAATGAACCAGCGTGTTGGATAACACTGATTTGGGAGTAATGAAGAATCTATGAAACTCAGTTTTATTCTTAAATGCAATTGCTAAATGGATAAGTAAACACCATCTCCTTTGCAAATAAAATTCTCCTAAAACCTAATGAAGATTTTAAAGCACTCTTGCAATGGCCCAAACCCTTTTAAAAGCACTGCATTTTTAAAATTACTTTGGGGGCTGGTATCTGGCTGCCAGCAATAAAATGCAATTATGACAGTCTATTTTTTATTTTAAGACATGTTTCCCATTTCCAATTTTATTGTGGCAGCAATAAAACATATATGCCCTATGTACCATTTTTATTTTGAGAGAGGTTTTGCATTACAAACCCCCCAAGTTCCAGAATTTCAACTCTCCCGTCTCATAACTGCTTACCACAATATATGAAGCAAACGTATGTTGTATAGAAATTAGCTTGCTCTATGACCAAAAAGCTCTTGAATCGTAGATCTTGATGATAGGCTATCACAAACCCTAGTCCTTCAGTGAAAGCAGCTTCTGCTTGAAAAGTTGTTCAGTCCAAATGCTCTTGAAAGACAAAAAAGGATAACGGGATAGCAGGTACATGAAGGTCGTGTTTAATGAGTGCATGACATATGCATTGCAACATTAGTGTGCAAATGTTGCAGCTAGGCAATTCATATGTGGTCCACGGTAACTTCAAAATGCCTAGCAAAGATACTATTCACACTTTCACTGTGTTCCCTGCCATGGTAATTGCATTTCTACTTAACATATAACAATGGTTTCTACTTTTCCATCTGTAACACATATCCATAGCACCTGCCCTTCTAACAGATTAATGTTTTACATTTCTATCTCACTTTTCCTCAAGGCAATATACACATCTCTCCTGTTTTTCCCCAACCACTGCTCTAGTCTAGGAGGTGGGTTGGGTTGGGTTGGGTTGGGCTGGGCTGAGCTGAGCTGAGCTGAGCTGAGCTGAGCTGAGCTGAGCTGAGCTGAGCTGAGCTGAGCTGAGCTGAGCGAGAGCCACAAATCATCCCATAAACTCCCACTCTGCCCCATTTCTTCTTCCTCTTTGTGATGGTCATTGTTGCACATTTTCCCCTTATAGAAAATGGTAAGAAAGTAGCCACACCCTGAGTTACAGGTTTAAGGTAGCAATGCAAGGAAATGTATTTGGGTCAAACTGCAGAAAGTAAGGCAGTGGGACTTGGGATTTCATTATGACCCCTTCCTCTCCTTCATATTTTGAGCATTGAATGAAAGTCCTTTGTTAACAAAATTCCAATGTCAAAGCACTTCTCTATTGTTGCTGAGAAAACTAGAGTGCTTCTCAACCTTGACAATTTTAAAATGTGTGGGCTTCAATTCCCAGAATCCCCCAGTCTGGGAATTGAAGTCCACACATCTTAAAGTTGTCAAAGTTGAGAAGTATTGCACTAGGAACTGGATTCAATTCAATTATAGATCGTTCTGCAACAGTTCCTGGCTGCGTTTTAACATGCTTCTTCATCATCCATCCAGAAATTTAGAGATGGTAGTTCTTGGAAATGCCACAGAGTTCATTGGGTTTGTTTGTGGCTTCTTAAAGCATGGTTTACAAACCACAGTAGCTGGATTTACACAACATCCTAAACCACCAACAGTCAAACTACATTTTGACGTAGTGCAATGTATAAGTCCAGAGTGTCAATTATTGCTGTGTATAGGCAATGTCTAGGTCAATTTATTTTCTTCCTCAGATAGTACAACAATCTGATACTTGTGTAAAGGATAGTAACCTGATCCAATGCTATCAATTCTCATCAGAATGAAAGAGAGTTTTAACTATCTCAGGATAGAAGATCAGTTGCTGTTCTGAAGTTGATGAATACAGATTCCAGAATTCCTCATCATGCACCTTCTTGGCTAGGCTCTTGGGAGTTGAAGAGGCCAACCTTCAAACTTCATGTTTTACTTGTAGGCATGTAACACCAAAAGACTGATAGTACATTTTTGTGGTTGCAAATCAAGGATGAAGGGGACAAGTTGGCACAAATACATTGAGTCAGAAGGAATGTTTTTCTGTTCCTCCACCCATCATTTGTCCTTTGTAAGCACCAGATGGGGATGCAGCCAGCAAAGATCACCTGAAAATCAAGGAAGGACACATGTGGGAGCAGAAGAAGGAGCAAGGTGAAAAGTTGTGCCCCCCCCCCAATCTTCTAATACTTTGCAAAGTGCTTTAGAAACCCAACTCATCTCATTTGTGGTTTGGGATGCTGGATTCAGTGCCCTCTAATCAGTGCATTATTTCTGTATCTGCATGGCTTCTTTTCTCCCAGTTCTTCATTCCTGTATTTTTGTTTGCTTGCTTTTTTAAATCCTTTGAACTAAGAATAATAATCTATTCAGAGAATTGGAGGGAGGGCGGGAGGGAGGGAGGGAAGGAAGGAAGGAAGGAAGGAAGGAAGGAAGTTAGTTTTGAATTCTAGGAACTGTACCTAGAAGAAAAGGAATTGTTTTTATTTCCCTGTTATGCTTCCCAATCCAGAGGAATGTTGGAAATAAATTTCCTAAAGTGACTTGGGACTCAGTCTGATCACCCTTGGAAAATAGAACAGCTTTGCTACACAGAGAAATGCTGGCAAATATAAGACCAAATAGGCTGAATTTGGCTGAGAGCTGTGAAATACACACATACACTCCATTTCCCCAATGCATCCTCTGGGAGACACAGCTGGGCAATGGCGGGAAAGGTAGCTGCCTTCTTCTTCCCAAGCACATGATCCAGAGCAGAGCATGTGCAGCCCACTTAATGCTTCCCAGTGTGCACTTATACATAAACACAAAGGGACACATCATGAGAATAAACAGGTCACCTTCTCTGGTAGCTCTGATAAAGGGATTGAAAAGAATTCTAGAATGCAGAATTCTCATCATGCTCTCCCTCCCAACTTGTATAAAAGTTCTCTTATAATTTGTTTTTTCCTCCAAAGGATAGGATCACTTCAGAGAGCAGCACCTTAATGAAACATATGCACAAATCTCCCGTGCTGGATTCCTCAGAACTCCATGTCAGTTAGGCTCTCCTGGGAGAACTAATGGGACCATAACTTGTTTCCAAGCAGCTTTGCTGGCCAATTATCCTCTGAGCGGCTGCTGGTGCTGATTAGGAGCTGAAACAGAACCGTTAAGTGTTTTCCATGGAGAACGAGGGAGCTGCATGGACAGTTATTGGTAGATGTGAACGTTCATCTGAATAGAAATCTAGAATAAGATTGTTTTGTGTGTCTGTGTGTTCTGTGAGAGCCCTAGTTTAATTTAGAAAGTTCTAAAAAGAACTGGATGGTTCCCATCCTGATGACGTTCAGAAAGCTATTAAAGACTTTATTTTCCCAGGCACTAGAGCAAGACAAAGGTTGAGTTCCAGTTGGATGGACTTTCTTTGGCTTTATGTCACTTCTAGGACTGCTCAGGATTCTTTGAGTTTTATACTCTTTTTTTTTTTAACTTTCAGTGTAAGCCTCCCAGAGTTATTGGGAGTTGTGTGGCCTATAAATTGTATATATAAAAAGATTGATTTACGAGTTTTGTTTAGCAGAAAGGCCTGAAAACGCAGCTGGATTTGGCCATTATGAGAAAACAGAAGACAAATTAGAGCTGAAGAAGCTTCTTGGATGAGAAGTGAAATGTCTTCAAGGAAAAAATAAAATCCAGTTGCCTTTTGAAAAAGCACTTTTGGGAGAAGATAAATTAGTTTTTATAAGAGGCAAATGAAATAATAAACCGGTAAATGATTCTCCAAAGGGAAAGGCTATTAGTCTTTCAAAATAAACTCTTGCATTTCAAACTTTACAACTCAGCAGAATGGCCTATTGTCCAGTTTGCCATGATTATTCATGGAATGAATGACTGAACTGATGAAGCCAGCAATTTCGGGGTCCTATGAATCCATTCAGGTTTAATAATATTTTAGAATAGAGTTGAGGAAGACATTTGTTTATTTCTCTGAATTCTGGCTGTGTCAAAGCAACCTTCCCTGACCTGTTGACTTCCAGATCGATGTGATTATAACTCTGATTCTCTTCAGCATCACTAATTAGATGTGATAGATGTTGCATCCAACACATCTGGAAGGCTGCGTTAAGGCACATCTTCCAAAGTGGATAACAATTCTGAAAAAATCAATAAGGAAAAGTTACTTCAGACTGCCCAAGAGGAAGACAATTTTATGGTGCTGGAGGGTTGCAATAGAAGCAGCAGTGATCCAAAGCAGGTGGGATTCTCATGCACATGAATGATGTTAAGATTTGAGGGTTGGGATGCCCATTCCAGATTTACAAACTGATGAAAAACCAGCTTTTTCTGGGAATATCTGAAGGTCCAGCATTGAGCAGAAAATTGAGGGTCATCTAATCCAAATATGAATTGTGTATGACTCCAAGGGCAAAAGATTCTTAAAACGTTTGTATTCTCCATTAGAAAAGGTTGGGATTGCTCCAGAATCCTCTATATTTGGGTCTCAGTTCCCTGAGTAAATCATTTGCTTCATCTTTCTTTTATTTTCACCTCTGAATTCTTCCTGTTTCATAATCTGTTTATATAATGTGTTGACTAAAGAGTTATGTTGCTCTTGGAAGCTTTGCCTGCACTCCTTCATGAAAAACACAACAATCCCCATTTGATCCTTTATTAGGCCTCCTTATGCAGAACACAAGTTTTGGATGGCCTCTGCATTCCTGATCACAAACTGAGCTTTGCAAACAAAAGGGGCACACCAGTGTGATCTGAGAGGGACCTACTTTCAACTCCTGGAAAATCTGGGTAGCTTCCAAGACCCATTGTCAATGATCGATCTGGTCCCCCTTCATTTCTTCTTATTACTCCCTATAGTGCCAGAAAGAGGAATTTAAATCTAAGTGTCCACATTGTCCCTGTCTATTGCTCTAGAGCAGAGTAGGAAATTAAATGGGTGGACAGATTTAGCCTGCCAAATGGGCCCGCAGACATAAGAGTTACTCCCATCTCCACCCATAGAACACCTGAGCTGGAGTCCCTTGAGTTCATGCCAACCTTCATTCTATATCACGTGTGACAGATCACTGCTTTTTATAAAGTTTAAACTATCCACTTAATGTCCCTAAGACCATTCACATCCTAAAACAGACTTCCACTGAGCAGATGAATCTACTAAGATCCTACCAAATGGCACAGGATCATTGGGATATTTCCACAGCCACTTTGAACAACTGGAAAAATATAATAAAAACCTCATGTTGTTTTGTAATTTGCAAGCACCTTTGGCAACTAAGTTTGGCTCCAGGTTCTGAGCATTAACATTCCCATCAATGCCTCTTATCAAGCCAAATCAGTTATTTTTCAAAGCTTACACAATAACGAAGCACAATAGCTCATAAGGCTCCTAAAATCTCTTAGGTTCAATTCTAATATCTCCAACTCTCGGTTTATGGCTCTTCTATCCTTTACAACTAATATTTATATCTTATAAGGGGTTTTGTGTGCATTATTCTCTCAAATCTCAGACAGTTTCTACTGTTGTACCCAAAAATGACATTCTGATGAAGACAAAATACGTTTTTTTTTAAAATCTTCGCTTTATGCACTGGATAAAATGGGAAGTTATAGCAGTCAGGCAACACAAGGTGGTGCTATATCCTTCTAAAGCCCATAAAAAGGGTTCCAGCAGTGCACCCCCCCCCCCCCCCCCGCCTTTCTCTACCTATTGAGCTACAGTACCTAGATTTTCCAGCCACCTCAAGAATATTCAGGTGAGGAAGATTGGAACAAAAGCCTATAAAGCTCAATGTGTGAATCACACTGGTGGAAATGTAAAACTATGGCTTGCTGGTCTCTCCTTCACATCATAATAATATTTTGAGAACTGTTTGATACAAGAAAACTGCTTAGGAGGGGGTAGGGCTGTCAGTCCTGATGTGATGGAAGAAACGAAAACCTTGGCACAAGAAACCTGACTGCTGATCCTCTTCGAATTGTCTGTAGCAGGCAAGCCTGATACCTACAACCTGCTTTTAATTTCTGAAAAGGTGGGTCCTGGTTGTCATCACTGTATGGAAAACATCAGAAGTATATAGAATGGATGACATCTTTGGGTTGCGCCTTCCAGAAGCAGAAGTTCAGTTTTGTATTTTGCTTCAGGATCTTCTAAGGAAAAGAAGCCTGAGGTCCCCAATCTGATCAGAGCAAGATTTCCTTTCTGCATAATTCCTCTGGGCCCTTGATGTGCATGTTCAAGCAACGCACCAGAGGCTTGATTTGCACAGCTTGCTAGGCTAGGTAATGTGTGTTGCAGGAACCCAGGGGTTTAGATTAATGCAGTAAACATGCATGGGTTGTATTTTTATAGGCACGGATTAGATTTGTGCAACATATTCAGTCCTTCTTCCTTTTAATTGGAGACCTCAAAAAGTAGACTGAGATCTTCAGATTCTCTTCCACAGCCAATGTCCAAGCTTTGATCAGCTGAGTCCTGCAAACACTTCCCAAAAATACAAGATAAAATAGCAAGACCCCATAAGTAGAATGGGAATGGGAATAGCATAGCATGGCATGGCATAGCATAGCCGGAAGGGACCTTGGAGGTCTTTTAGAAAACCCTGGCCTACGCCATTTCAAGCAAGAGTGTGTGGACTGCCTTCCCCTCCCCACTTGTATTCAATTCCTTGTAGCAAAGGGTTACTCTGGAAACACCAAAATTTTGATGACTCTTCTGCATGCAAGGAAAGTTTAAGGCATCTATATGTTGCCTTGTTTGTCCTTGACAAAACTATTTTATCAATGAGATCATCAAACAAAGCTCAAAATTATTTAGGTTCATTTCCTTGTCTGTTTGGAGGATATGCTTGGACTGAAATATCCTCTTTGCTTCTAATTAAAGCCAGAGCTATTCATCATTAGCCCAGTTAATATTAGTAATCAACTCACCCCCAGCCTCAGAGAAGACTTCCTGTTAACTCCTTGCTAGCCAACAGTTTTGAATGTTAAACATCTACAATAACTTATGCTTTTCCCAAAGATGCTTTTTCCGAAAGGCAACTGGACTTTCTTGGTCTTTTCTTTGTAAATATTTCACTTCTCATCCAAGATGCTTCTTCTCTTCTAGAGCAGTTTTCAACCATCCAGGAGCCCTCCAGATGTATTAGAACTACATATTCCAGAATACTATGCTGTCTGAAAGATCTCCAGCTTGGGAAATACTGTCCTGGGAAATAATAGGGCTACATGTCAATATATCTCTTTTAACTATATTGGATTTACTTAACTAATTCAACAAATATAGAAGAGAGAATGGTCAGTCTATCCCAGCCTATCCCATTTTCTGCACTCTTCCAGCTCAAACCTTCCACAGATTGACATCTCGAAGGTATAGTTCTACTTCAACATGGGAATCATGCTAAGGATGGGTATCTGTAGAAAATAGAGCCACATTTCATGAGCACTGAGTAAACATCTTTCCATGGTGATGTTGCACTGGAATTCACTGAGCAGGCTGAAGGAGTACTTTCATTCAGAGCCAAGTGTGGGACAGCATCATTTAGTCATTTTTAAAAAACAGAACACCAAGGAACATTTTTTTCAGCCTGAAATGCTTATATATTGGACCTGTGTTGTGAAAAGATTAATGGGCAAGCCCTTTGGCATGGTGAAGGGAAATAGGAGATGGGGAAGACAATGGATAAAATAGATGGATGGGATCAAAGAGATTATGAAATGTCCTTGGAAGAGCTGCAGATTATTACTGAGATAAAATTTTCAACATTTTCCATGTAGTCACTATGAACTGAATCTTACTCAATAGCAGCTAATTTTTAGCTAGAGACAGCAGATTAAAGTCTATCTATCTATCTATCTATCTATCTATCTATCTATCTATCCATCCATCCATCCATCCATCCATCCATCCATCCATCCATCCATCCATCCATCCATTCTGCATGCTTTCTGATTTGCAGTTTAAAAGGAAATATCCCAATAGAAGAAGGAAGGGAAGGGAACAAAGCTCAGCCGAGTAGAATGGAGATGAAAATCAAATGACCGAGTAGCTGTTCCTTCTGTTCTGGATGATAAGGAAATTGTTTTCAAAGACTTCTGTGAGGAAAGTCCCCCAATTCAGCTGTTAATATCAATTGCTTGCTGCTTCTCTTCATCACCTAATTGTGCATTTCAAACAAAGAGGCTCCTTTGACTGTATGACTTCATGGATATGTTAGTTTTGGCCTATTAAAAACATTCTTCAGCCACAGCATAACTCTAAGAGGAAAATTAGTCCATTCATGGGTGTTCACAGGACTGGCTATATGTTGGCTGTGCTGCCACAAAGCAATTTGAGTTGACTATCTGAGAAGATTATCATGAAAAGAAATGGAATCGTTGCTATTTAGTTTATGATTGTTGGTTTTACTATGAGAGAATGTGAGACAATTAAGAGAGTTTCTGCCTAAGATGGTAACATATTTTATTTATTTTAGAGCTGTGGTGGCACAGTGGTTATAATACAGTATTGCAGGCTAATTCTGCCGACTGCCAGCAGTTCGGCAGTTCAATTCTCATTGGCTCAAGGTTGACTCAGCCTTCCATCCTTCCGAGGTGGGTAAAAATGAGGACCCAGATTGTTGGGTGCAATAGGCTGACTCTGTAAACTGCTTAGAGAGGGCTGTAAAGCACTGTAAAGCAATATATAAGTCTATTGCTATTATGTGGTGGTTCCAGTGTGAAGGAAAACTATTGCTGTTATCTTCAGATTCATGCAACAGGTCTCCATTGATGCTAGATGCAGTGGATCTTAAACCTAATCTAGCAGGATATTCTTGTCATTACTATGGCACTAAAGTTTTGTACATAAACAAAAACATGTCCAGCACCATTTGCAAAGGATTAGTACAAGTCACAAGAAATTATGTCAATGATCCAAGGAGATTACTACTACGTTAAAAAATGTCTGCTGAACCAATGCCTACTCAGATAAAAGGCATTGCATCCCATGATTAATGTTTCATGCCATTGTATTTCCTTCCAATTTATAACTGCGGCTGGATCCATTTAATGACTTTCATGATGTCACTATAAATGGATCCAAATGTCATTCATAACTGCAAAACACTGGACAGTATTCCTATTTTTCTTCGTTTATGTTGAAGTTAACTTGTTTTGTTTGTGTAAGTTTTCAAAAGCAATAAAAAATAATTTCTTCTATGATGAAAGAGATTGTAAACCATCAAGAGTCCAAAAGTCATCTCAATGACTTCCTCTTCTCTTTGTATTTTCTGACTTCTCTTTCTACACTTCATAGCCTTCAATTCCCTGTCTCCTTTTTGTTTTTATTTCATTCTGAAATCCCAAAGATGCTTTTTTTCAAAAGACAACTGGACTTTCTTTGTTTTGTTTTGTTTTTTTGTTTTTCTGAACTGATGAAGCATCTTGGAGGAGAAGGGAAATGTCTTCAAGGTAAAACGAAGAAAGTCCAGTTGCCTTTTGAAAAAAAGCATCTTTGGGACAACCCTGACCTGGATGACTGAGAATCTCCATAGGCTTTCATTCTGAAGCCTTTCCTTGAATCTGCCAACAAGGAACCTGACAAGTAGTCCATTATTTCACACAATTTATTAATACCAATGTGACCTGTTTTGGCTTAGCAAACAGTATAAAGCTATGATGAATGCAAATAATAATGCCACAGCCTACTACTTGAAAGTGACCACTATAGTTTGTTCAATAAGTGGGTTGAAGCAAACTATAGTTCAATCTAAGATGTAAGCCTAAATGTTAGATGGTTGGTCTCTCTAGCCCCTACTCTTTACTCTGCTTTTTGTTCTCCAGCAAAATAACAGAACAGAATAATAGAATTGGATGGGACCTTGGAAGTCTTCTAGTCCAACCCCCTTGCTGCTCAAGCAGGAAACCCTGTACCATTTCAGACAAATAGGCTGACCCTTCCCTCATTTATCACAAGTCCAGATCCTCTTTACCAACGTCCTTCTCTTTGCTGAAATGGCAGTCTAGAATGGATGCATGTTATAGGCAGAGAAGAATGTTTATCTCATTAACTGCTCAGTACATTTCTGCTCCGGTTTCCCCCACAGCTTCAGAGAAACTTTCTCTTCCAAACATAACTTTGGAAGCCCAATAAGGGACACTTGTTGAAGGATACCTTATGGAGGTAAATAATTGCAGTGATTTTGCCTTTCTGCTACAATACAAGATACAGTTTTAGAGTCAGTCAGATCATTGCTGCCCATGATCTGCTAACCGTGTTGGAACTTTTTCTCTTCGTGATCCAGAATCTATTTAGTGATGTTCCCCTGGCAGTGGCTACAGGCTGCAATGGCAAGTCATGGAACCTTAAGCGTGAGTCGCCCACTCTTTTGAAACTGATGCCATTAATGAGGCTGCGTGCAATAAAAATGGCAGCCTGTGGTCTGCATGTGGCAAAAATGCACAGCAAAGCAAAGTCTTTGCAAATGTGGGATGGAAAAGTGTAGCACCAAGGACGCCACAATTATAGCGTTGTGGCCAGTTTCTTCTTGGAAGGACACAGCCTCTGTTGCACAATACTTCAGTGTAATGGATCTGAAGCCGTCAACAGGACTCTGGGGAAGCACAAAAGAACGTCCTGAGTTCCAGATGCTCAGTTGAAAGGATAATATGCTATTCTGGTCCTGAGAAGTTGCAGCAAAATTGAATCCCAAAGTTTTCACCACTCAGTGGCAAAGCTCATTTTTGACCCAGAGAGTCTAAGGGATTTGGTGACTAGTTCAGGTAGCCCTTAACTTACAAGCCGTTCATTTAGTGACCGTTCAAAGCTTCAACAGCACTGAAAAAGTGACTTACAATTGGTCCTCACCCTTACAACCATTGTAGCATCCCTACAGTCATGTGATCAGAATTTGGGCACTTGGCAAACAGCATGTATTTACGATAGGTGCAGCGTCCCAGGCAGTGGTGGGTTGCTCCCGGTTTGCCCCAGTTCAGGTGAACAGGTAGCGGCGGTGGCAGCAGGAGGCTCCGCTCACCCACCCAGATGTCATCAGAAACGCTCTGTGCATGCGCAGAAGCGCCGTGTGCTTGTGCTACTGATAGTGAACAGGTAGCGGCGGGATTTGAAACCCACTACTGGTCCCAGCCTTATTTGATCACCATTTGTCACCTTCCCAGCTGGCTTCCAACAAGCAAAGTGAATGGAGGAAGCCAGATTTGCTTAACAACCATGGCAAAAAGGTCATAAAATCAGGCATGACTCACTTAACGACACCTGCTTAGCAACAGAAATTATGTTCCCAATTGTGGTTGTAAGTCGAGGACAACCTATATCCAGTGAAAAGAGGTGAAGAAAGCCTCTATAGAGAGGAGATTGAGTAAACAGATGAAGAAGACCTCTGAATGGAGTAGGATTGCGGCCAATTTGAGCAAACAGCAAACAGTATTGGCTAAATTGAGCAGTTCAGGGGCATGGAAAATAATGGGTCAGTCCCCTTGTAAGCCAGTCATGACCTAATTATCTGCTAGGTTGACATATGTCCTGAATTGATCTAGGGCAGTTTCTTAATGCTTTTTCCCCACCGCTGATTCTATCCCCACTGCTCCTTAGAAGCTACAGATTGGTTCCACGGGGCTAAAACTAAGGCTGGGCAGGCAGATTCTTTCTTGTCTCTGCCTTCCTCCATCCTTCATTTATGTGGCACTGCCGATCACATAATCGCCCACCGCTCCCTCCAAAAATGCCAGGCATCGGGCGCTCAGCCGTCCTCTCCACCGCGAATTAAGCGACCCCCTTCCTTCCTTCCCTCCCTCCCTCCCTCCCCCCGGCGTCTTTAGGGGACAGAGGAGGAAACCCACGGCGCAGCCCCAGCCAGCAACGCAGGAGCGGAGTTGAATTGCGCTGGCTACACGTGGCGAAGCAGCCCAAGACCCACCCTTCGCTGGGATGGGATCGGGGAGGGGGACCGACTGCGGTTAGGGGAGGAGACCAGCTACGTTGGCTCGAATTGGACCTGGAGGTTCCTCGCGGCTGCCAGCAACTCCCTCCCTCCCCAGTCCCTCCCTCCCCAGTCCCTTGGTCCCCTCCCCGCATTTGGTCGCCAAGAGCAGAGGGACCGAGCTCGGGGCAAGAGCATCTGCGCGGAACTGCGGCGTCCCCAGTTGCGACCTGCCCGCTGCAGGACTGAAGGCTCCCGGGGCGAAAGGACCTGCCGGAGGCTGCGGGAAGCGGGACCTCGAAGGGACGGGCGAGGAAGGAAGCGGCGCTGTCCCTTCTCGGAGCTCCGGCTTGCCCTCGCCGCTTGGGAGCCGCTTCTGGGCTCCGTTAGAAGCTGCCGCACGAGACTGGACGGCGCGAACTGCAGGCAAGTCCTGCCGTCGCCCGCTGAGCTTTGAAACCTCGAAGCTGCTCGGTTGGAGCTCAAGGGCGAGCCGGGAGGAGGAGACCCTGCATTTCTTCTACCAAAACCGACTTCCCTCGTTCTTCCGACGAGCCTTCTCGTTCCTTTCTGCAAGTCAATTCCTGGACCCTGTTCTTGGGCTGGTACTTCTCTCCTTCCCTCTGGTCCAGGCTGTCTCTAGAGCCTAGCCTCTCTTCCCCACTCAGCTGTGGCTTCTAGGAGAAGATACTTCCTATACCAGAAAACCAGATAGCAGATCACCTGGAGGCATCTGGCTTTACTTCTTCCCAGACTCTTGGCCTCCATTGCAATCTATCTGCATCTGCACAATGAAAGGTGATGGTCCCCCCTTGCTTCTTTCCCTGCTGTTGGGAATCTTGTGTCTCTGGAACCCCAGTCCTGTGGAACCCCAGTCTGTGTTGACCGACCATGAAATTGAGGAATTCTTGAAAGGCTTCCTGGGAGAGGTGGATGAGGACTTAGAAGTGCCAGAGACAGGAAAGGTGGCTGTTGGTGAGAAGCTTCCTGAAAATCAAGGAAACCTGAATCCTGCAGAAAGAGAGAAAGCTCCAACAGAGGTTGAAGAAGGTGAGACTCAATATGTCATCAAAGATCTTCTCTACAATCAGTATTTCTCAACCTTGGCAACTTTAAGATGTGTGGACTTCAACTCTCAGAGTTCCCCAGCTGGAATTCTGATCTTAAACTTAAATAAGCTTGAGAAATGTTGCTTGTACTACCTGAAGTAAATCCTAAGATTTCAATTGGATGGAGAAATGATAGGAAAGACTTGCAGCCAGGAGATAACTGCTATTCAGAGTACTCTGGATTAGATTAGGCTTCCCATATATCTGGGCTGCAAAAATCTTTAGTGGCAACAAAGAGTTATTTTGCTGCTAATTTTTGCCCCCTGGACATGGCAACCTTTGACGCAGTTGATCAGTGGCTTGATTTAATAGACTGGTTCCTTTATTAAGTCATCTATTTTAATTGACTTGACATGCTGTGGGAATGCAGCCGCTGCAGCTTCTGAGTTCAATGTTGTCATTTTAATCCAGGCATGGAAAACTTGTGGCCTTCTTGAGGCTGTGAAATGCAACACACAGCGTCTCTTTTTGCTGGCTGGGATAGTTGGAGTTGTAATCCAACAACATCTGGAAAGCCAAAGTATCCCTGTTTCCTGTGTTTTGCATGATACATGAACCTGACCAATTCTCTCATAGTCAGCAAACCACATTTAAATATTGTAGCAAGATGCATGAAGAATTTTAAACTTTCCACAATGGTATCTAGTAGTGAAAGTAAAGTTTTGTGTCACAGCCTTCTCTTGCCTTAAATACAGTGACAGTAAATTAAGATAATCAAAGCTCACTTACTAAGTGGAAGATGCTGAAAGTTGGATGTGCTAATATTTTATTAGGAAAGTTTTATGTTTCATTCCTTCTCCGTCCCAGTCCAGAAATGCTATGTTACTGTTATCTAGGAACTCAGGGTTCTGGAAGTTTATATGGCTAATGTTGAAGATGCTGGATTACAATCTGGGAAACCTTTGACTCTTGTTAACGCTGAACTGACTACCCTATCTCAATTCAACCTATTTCCTAAAATGAGAAAGACCCTCTTAGGTGTCCTATTGAGCTCACCAAATGAAGACAGGATAAGAGAGATGAATCAATGCAAATAAATCAACCTACGTTGCCC
Source organism: Masticophis lateralis (assembly GCA_030761175.1). NCBI lineage: Eukaryota > Metazoa > Chordata > Lepidosauria > Squamata > Colubridae > Masticophis > Masticophis lateralis. Next base: position 2,922,500 of record JAUDYJ010000008.1, on the reverse strand, counting down.
TTCATGGTTGCTAGAAGGTTTTAGGCTGAGGATTTTTTGACCCAACGTTTTGTTGGAGAAGTTGGTCCCTCAAGAAACACCAGCCTTTGTAACATTTGTGGATACAACAGAATAGCTTTCTTGCATACTAAAGACTTATTGTGGTAGAAGTTCTCATGAACAAGAGTCCTCAGTTGGCTGATCTACCTATGGAGAGAAAATGGAGTTACTGAAAAGCAAAAAGCAAACTCCTAATTTTAGGAGTGAAGTCATTGTCCATTCTTCCTGTTGGGGTTCATTTGCTGTCCTTAGTTGCCAATTGGAGTTAGTAACCCATCTAAAGGAAGTCCATAAACACTCAGTCTGTTATAAAATTGTTACTGTTTATTATTAGGAAAAAGGCAGGAATTGTGCACGGAATGATTGTGGGTACAATTTTTTTCCCTTTCCACTTTATGCACTTGGGCTGAGAAATCAGCAAACTATTCAGTTAATTGTCCATTTGTGTCTACTCAAGCCCAGAAACCAGCAAGAAATGTCCCAGGAGGGGACATTTCATGCCAATGTGTGATCTTTCCTTTCTTTTTAAAGCATATATTTATGGAACAGCTGCCGCTCCTTTTATAGTTATTGCCTATTACTCACATAATGTTTTATGACTAGCAGTATATTAGCATTTATTAATTCTTCACCACATGGCATAATATTCTCAACTCAGGACAGAAAAAGCTTCAATTCTGCCACAGAACTCCCTTATTTGTTCTTAAAGAAATGTGTAGAATTGTAGATGCATTGAAGGATACAGATGGATGCATTTGTGACCTGAATCTATATTTTAATACACTCTCTCTCTCTCTCTCTCTCTCTCACACACACACACACACACACATGTAGGTCTTTGGTTATTTGGGTTTTCTCCCACGTAAAATTGGAAGGGTCTTCGCGACGTTTCGACGAAGTCTCATTCGTCATCTTCAGGCTGGTATTTTCGGCTTCATGCTAGAAGACGCAGGAGAAAACCCAAATAACCAAAGACCTACATACAAACATCCATGAAAACCTCAGAAAACATATATATATATATATATATATATATATATATATATATATATATATATATATATATATATGTTTTCTGAGATTTTCGCGGGTGTTTATGTGTAGGTCTTTGGTTATTCGGGTGTTCTCCCACGTAGAATTGGATGTGTCTTGGCATATATATATATATATATATATATATATATATATATATATATATATATATATATATATATTCTTCTGGATCATAAGGCAGTAACTATTAGCTGACTGCAGGGTAAGAATTCAGTAGATCTGTCCTTGTCTAGCTTTGGATTCCCAGTGATTAGGAACCTAGCTAATATACTTTGAAAATGGGGTTTTATAGAGTAGAATTGTGTGATTCCTGTTATACAGCTTGGTAAAACCATGATTTAGCGAGATTGGTTAGGTCTTCAGGCAGCTTCCATCCAGACATTGATTGAAATTAGGTCAGCTTTTTTCCAACAGGGTTACTATATTGTGCACCTGCAACTTTGTGGGAGGAAATGTTTAGCTAGACACATGCCCCCAAGGGTAGTCTCTATCCCAAGGTATCTCCCTTTGTGTAGTTGTGTAGAGCTACAGATTTAATTCTTGCATCTGTAAATGCAAGAATTCCCTGCACTACCTATCTGATCTTCATTAAACTGGCTGATTGTTCCCTTTGATGCAAGTTGTTGCAAGTTCTTGCCTGCAGTTAGAATAGGAGCAGAACCCCTTGACAAGGAAAGTTGATGAATGGATTTCGGCTAGTTAAATTTCCTTTTGTGGAATCTGACTCACAGTTCCATTTCTTCTAGAATGGAAGCTATCCTGCCAGAACGATAGCCCTGTTCCCAGTAGCTAGATAAAAGCCTCTTATTACGCTTTCTCTGAAAATTTGCTAACCCTAACTGCTGTTTAGAAGGCCAGATCCTGAAGATGAAACTCAAATATTTGGCCACCTAATGAAAATGAAGGACTCACTGGAGAAGAGCCTAATGCTGGGAAAGATTGAGGGCAAAAGAAGAAGAGGACGACAGAGAACGAGGTAGCTGGGTGGAGTCACTGAAGCAGTAGGCATGGGCTTAAATGGACTCCAGAGGATGGTAGAGGACAGGAAGTCCTGGAGGAAGTTGTCCATGGGGTTGCAATGGGTCGGACATGACTTCACAACTAACAACAACAAACAACAAAACCCATTTCACCTTCCATTCTTCCAAGAGGCACAAGTTAGTGTACAGGCAGTCCTCAATTTACAACAATTCATTTAGTGATGGTTTTAAGTTACAACGGCACTGAAAAAAGTGACTGACAATCATTTTTCACACTTACAACCGTTGCAGCATCCCCATGGTCATGTGATTTACATTCATACGCTAGACAACTGATCCACATTTATGACCATTGCTGTGCCCCAAGGTCATATGATCACTTTTTGCAATCTTCTGACAAGCAAAGTCGATGGGGAAAGCAGATTCACTTAACCAAGTTACAATTTTAACAATTGCAGTGATTCACTTAAAAATGTGAGAAAAGTCACTAAATAGGGCAAAATTGACTTAACAAATTTCTCACTTAGCAACATAAATTTTGGGCTCAATTGTGGTCTTAGGCTGAGGACTACATGTATAAAATTTTTCTTCCTGCTTTTAAATTTTTTTATATGGTTTCTACCCTGTCTTTCTGACTGGAGAGTGTTCTGCATGTGATCATGTTATCTGCATGACAATCCTATGAGGCAGGATGCTGAATAGAACTGATCAGTTCAAGATCATAAAGTGAGACTGAGTCAACACTGATATTTGGGTCCCCATCATCCCCGCCATAATACCCAATCATGCAGCTTCTTAACAGGAGATTTTTGGTTTCACTTTAGGCAAAGTGTGAACAATGCTCTGGAGGCCTGAGATCAGACATCATGAGTTAGAGGAACCGAAAATACAGTGAGTTGTATCATATATATGTAGTCCTTGACTTATAGCCATTCGTTTAGCGACTGTTGAAAGTTACAATGTCACTGAAAAAAGTGATGACCAGTTTTCATACTTACAATGGTTGCAGCATCCCCATAGTCACATGATTAAAATTCAGATGCTTAGCAACTGGTTCCTATTTATGATGGTTGCTATGTCCCAGGGTCATGTGATCCCCTCTGACAACCTTCTTATGAGCAAAGTCAACAGGGAAGCCAGATTCACTTAACAACCATGTTACTAACTTAACAACTGCATGAGTCACGTAACAACTCTGTCAAGAAAGATGACAAAAAGTGGTGAGACTCACGTCTTGCTTAGTAACCAAGTTTTTGGGCTCAGTTGTGGTCATAAGTCGAGGGCTTACCTGTACCTAATTCGGGATGAAATCTTTTTCCCTGATTTCCATGAAGGCAAGACAAGAGCTTGGAAGGCTTTCTTCCTTTAAAAATACATTTCCTCTGTTTTCCTCTGGTTTTTCTGTACTTTCTTCAAGTGTCAGGAAAGCGCTCTGTTGTTTTTCAGGGGGTGTCAAAGTTTGCTTGCCAAACAAGGGGGCAGAGGTCTTTAGTAGGAGCACTGACTTGCTGTGAGGCTTTCTGTTAACGGAGATAATTTTGTGGGAGCCGTGTGCTTTGGCTGCTGAGTATGTGCTGGCAGCAGAAGAGGAGCTTGTACTACGCAGTTTTCCTCATTACACAGAAATGATCTTAGTTGGGAATGTGTGCGGCACTTTCAAGTGAGGCTTCTCAAAGAGCTCTAATCAGCTGGAGAAAGCCCAACTGGTTCTTGTAAACATCCTTCTGATGATGCATTCAAGTGATTTTACTGCATTCCTAATTTTTTCCCATCTGTTTAATCCCTCTGAGCTGATAGTTTTGCTTGCCTTTCTTAACATTGTTGTCTTCTGCCCTGCAGGAACCATGAACTAGCTAGACAGTTCCATGTGGATTATTGCTGATGAATCTCAACTGCAGTTGCTTAGCTTGGCACGTAAGACTTGCCCATGCAGTCTGGATCTGGGTGGAAGGATATCACAGCTGGGACATGACTCAGTTGGAAATGGAAGCAGATCTCTTCTTAGGCACAATGGCCCCAAAGAGCTCTTTGCTGTTCTTTGACATTCTCCATCCTGGTTTGGTTACAATAGAGTTTCCAACCTTGATTTCTTTTGTGGCTTGGATACAGCAGGAAGAGTTTAGATAGATAGTTCTTGTTCTTTTCTTCTGCAAATTCCTGACCTTGCTTTAGTCATGGACTTGCTACCTCCTCGCAGAAGGAGAGAGAAATGTCAGGGGACATGAAAATTATGGCTTCTGAGACAGCCTGCCAGCAGGGCAAGACTTCTGCTCTTGGTATACCATAAGTGCCAGGTTGTTTTATAGCTGGTTGCCCAAACTGGCCTGGGGTGTTCTTCCCACAGGCTATAGAAATGCTGCTGTTCAGAATTTAGGAATGAGGCTGTTGCTATCTTGGGGTTATGAGTTGACATTCATCATTAGCAGTCTGTCCAGGGAGAGCCATTGATTCATAGAGCCAGACCCTTTGCCCAGATCTAGTGTAGGCCTTCATGTTCAGGATTTTCCAGAAATAAAAGTTTTTGAAAAATTCCATAAGGAAACCTGAAATGAAATCTAGTGTTCAGAGTATGGCATCATCCATTTGTTACTGAATCAGAGAGAAAAGAGCAATGGTGGTAATCATACCTTTATCTTGATGGTGATTCTAGTTGTTTTTTGTGGGATGTTTGGGTAAAACGTTTGGTGGCTCGCAAGTAAGCCCATTGTCTGTAACCAAGAATTTGGTTGAAAAAGAGTTAGGATGTGCCCAGACTTCTGGTTTGGCGTCGCGGCGAGACAGTTGGGGAATTAGCGGGCTCCGATGAGCACCGCGAAAACACCTGCTGCCGAACCGCAGCCGATGGGTCTTCGGACTGGAACCATCCTGCAGGGATGGGGAAGAAAGAGAGGCACCTCAGATGACCAAGAGGAACAGAAAAGTTCCTCGGAGGTCAGAGGGAACGCTCTGTGAGTTGGCAGCGGGGGGTGACAGCCATGGCAGCTGCCACAAAGCTGGGACAACCAGACTAAGTGTACAGCTGGAGAGAAGAAAGAAACGGAACGGAGTCTTTTTGAAGCTGGGTGAGTGACAGCCAACTCAGGCTTGAATAACAACAAGAGAAACATCTTACAATTATAAGACCCCTAATGTGTAATAGCAGCTAAGGAGCACGGGGACAAAGAAGATTTTGAAATGTAACTTTGAAGAGATAAAAACCCAATGAAAATTGATTTTTGAACAAACTATTTGGAACTTTAAACAATTAGATATGGTCAAAGGATTGGAAAGAAATAAAGAGATCCTTTTTTCCCCCTTTCTTTTTTAAATTGCAAGAAAAATAAAAAGAATGGATAATAAGCTTTAAAAAGAGAAAAAAGTGATGTATAAATAAAAGGGGGGAAAGGAAAAAAGAAGTGAGAAGAGCTATTTTAATTTGGACTGGACTTTAATTATGATCTGATATTTTTAAACTGAAAAAGAAAAAGATAAGGTAAGTAAGATGTGATGTAATTGCAACAAAATGGATACTTGTTAAGCAATTGGAAATTGTGGATTGCAGAGAGACACCATCTGAAGTAAAAAGGAACATTGCAACTTGGTTCTTTGTTTTGGAAAATTGTGAATTTTACAGATAACAATCGTGAGAATTTGTGGAGGAGGATTTTCGTAGACGAGAGGTTTGACTTTTGGAGGAATAAAAAAAAAGAAATAGAAGGGAACACAATGGAACTTGTATAATTGGAATAATTATTTGACTTGGAGAATGGAAATAAGAGAAATAACTATAATATTGCATAAAGGATAAAAAGTCGATATAAAAATTGAAATGGAGTATACACAAGTGGACAAGAAAATGAAGATGGAGAAATAAGACATAGAAGTGGAAAATAAAGAACATAAAGACATTGTGATTAAAAGTGAATACTTAATTGAACATGTGAAGAGTAATAATAATAAAGGCAGTCTCTAGAGATTATGTTGAGATTAACAATAGCATAATGATAATTATATTGAGACTAACAATAATACAATTATGATTACATGGGGGTTAACAGTGAATGATAAGAGAATAAACAAAAATATTAAGGAAATTTAAAAAGTCCAGGACCTGGATTTATAAAATGACTATACTGAGATTAATAAATATGAGAAGAAATATGTTACAGATATTTAGAAATGAAATAGGGATTGAAACTAAAACATAGGTAAATTAGACTCTATTAAAAGAAAATATAGCAATGGACATAATGAAATGTTAAATTGCTATATTTTTGAGATTAAAGATAAGATCTAAATTTGATAAAGTAATAATGGAATAAGGATTTAATGAATATCATGAAATATAAATGTTTGAACTGTACTGAAATGTATTATGAGTTATTAATTTAATTAAGATTTAAGGTGGGTTAAGAGAAGGGTAATTGTTTTGATTAAATAAATATGTGTTAATTTTTTTAAGATGGTGTTAGTTGAATATGTGATTTAAGATTAAGAAATAAGTGTTATGGCAAAATAGAATAGATAACATTTTGTTAAAAATGACCAAAAATTGAACAAATTGATGTCCGGATCAAAGATCTGTTCTGAAAAGATGTAATTTGTAGGTTTGGAAAAACAAAAAAAAAAACTTTTTGAAAAAAATAAAAAAAGAGTTAGGATGTGCCCAGTGTAATAAATTCTCCAACTCTTGGATTTTATTTAGAAATGTAGAGAACTAACAATCTTCTCTCTCCCAAAGTAACACAGGAGAGAGTGACAGAGAAGCCCAAGAAAGGGAAGAAGGAGAAGCCACCTAAACCTACAAAAAAGCCAAAGGAAAAACCACCCAAAAGCTCCCCAAAGCCAAAGCCTCCCAAAAAGGAGAGGCCTCCCAAACCCACCAAAAAGCCAAAGGAGAAGCGTCCCAAAGCCACCAAGAAACCTAAGGAGAAACGTCCCAAGGCCACCAAGAAACCAGCAGCAGGAAGAAAGGTGGAAAGGCCTTCTCCTCCAGTTCCACCAGAAGAAGAGAGGTATCACTTTCCAGAAACACCACTGATGCCACCCGCAACAGGAGTTGAAGATGGCTATGGATTGCCAGATTCACCCCATGACCTTTCCCGAGTCAATGAAGAAGGGGGTGAATGTAAGTTCAGGGCATTTCTCATCCATCGCACAACCTCTTGTCTTCACCACACAGTGACTTAGCCTGCACATAATGTCAAGACTTGATGTGTGAACCCAGACTTCCTGTGTTTCCTGTTTTTTAAAGCTACTTTCTCATTCCTCTCTTACTTCTTAAGAGAAAGCACCGTGGAGCAAAGATGCTTATTGGGAATCCCTAGAGAAGGGCATTAGTTGAAAGTAATGATTAGGCATTTTGGAAGCAAAGGCCCAGGCAGGAACTTTCTCCCACGCATAGCCAAGAAGCACCACTTGGAGCTTTGCTGTGCTGTCTTTTCTCTAAATTGTTTAAATCCCAAAGACAAGCAGGCTAGATCTAAGCAAAAAATTCCTAACAGTGAGAACAATTAATCAATGGAACGACTTGCTTTCAGAAACTGTGGGTGTTCCATCACTGGAGGTTTCTAAGAGGAGACTGGATAGTCCACTTGGAATGGTATAGAATCTCCTGCTTGAGCAGGGAGTTGGACTGGAAGACCTCCAACCCTGTGATTCTGTTTCAGAACTTCTTCCAAAGCGTTAAGACACAGTTTAGGATGAGACATTCCAGTTTAGTCACATACATTAGACCTACCCGGTACCTTACGCTCTTTTGCTTCTTAATTTCCTTTTTAAATTCTCTTTACCGTTTGGTCAGTTTATTTATTTATTTATTTGTTGGTTCAATTTATATGCCGCCCTTCTCCGGAGACTCAGGGCGGTTTACAATGCATTAAGCATTAGCCTTCATACTTTTGTATATACCTGCTCAGTAGGGCTTTCGCCCCCCCCCCCCAGCGGTGTTCTTTTTTATACAAAGTCAGCTTATTGCCCCCACAATCCGGGTCCTCATTTTACCTACCTTGAAAGGATGGAAGGCTGAGTCAACCTTGAGCCCCTCCTAGCAATTGTCCCTTCCTAGCAATTTTCTATCTTCACTCTTCTGCCTCCAAACTGAGCTTACGTTACTTAATGTTGCACTGCAAAATTGTTATCCTCAGACACAAACTGGACAAACAACCCGTCATTATTTTGTAGATCTGCAAGATTGACCCTGAATGGTTCCTAGCTTGTTCAGTGGCCTATAGTTTTGTTTGTTTTTTTAAAATCTGGGTTTAGTGCTTTGTGCAAACACACTCATTGCCTTGTATCGCACATCACACTAGCCCTTAAAGCAATATATTTGCTTCTGGGTTAATTGGTCACATAAAACAATCAAGGCTTAGTGTGATGTGAAAAAAGAGTGCTCATCTTTGACTCCATCTGTTTTATCCTACAGCTCTCTATCCTGAGAAGATAACTGAGAAACAAGATCCATCCAGGTTTCATAGTAAGTAGAATCAGATTATGAGGTACAGTAATAACATCTCAAGAGGTATTTAAGGGTTGTTTCTAAGGCTATGTGGGAAAGAATTTAAATTTTAGAAAAAGGGAAAAGGCATGAATGATTAGGATAAAATATTATATTCATCAGGAAGTTGCATGATGTACAGTCATCCTGGTAGAAAGAAGCCAAAGAGATTTCATATGAACAGGCCAAGGATGATTAAATTCAAGGTAACAACAATACTGGGGACTGACAGATGTGCTGAAGGGTTACAGTAGATAAGACCATGCAAGAAAAGGATGAAATTTAATCCAGAAATGATGTTCCCATTTTAATGGGTTTTCAAACGTTAAAATGCATTAAAATTTAAGCACTGGATTTAACAACAAATTGCCCTGGGTGAATTCAGTGGCAAGCAAGAAGCTTTGGGTGGACCTGTAGTGTGCAGATTGTAAATTACCCTTAAAAGAATAAAATAACAATAGATCAGAGAGTTGTATATATAGAGCAAGAATGAAATGGATCCTTTATGGAAGTATGTATGTGTTTACATCTTTGTTAATTTGATTGTGCTTTTTGTTCAGCTGATGTCTATGAATCTCCAACGGAGCCACAGGAGACCCCCCCAGATGACAAAGATCAGGAAGGTCAGCCAGGTAAACAGACATTAATTCCCAAAGTTGGCTGTTTCTCAGACCTCTTGCTGTCTTTAAATCATGTTGTCAAGACCACAAAGTGGATTAAGGAAGCTATTTTTTCATTCCTCTTGCAAACAAATTTCTTAGCTTGTTCTCTTAACCCAGAGACTGGTATATGCCTAAGGGCACTCCTGAACCCCACCATGGGATTAGATCAGTTTTTCTTAGCTATCATAGAAAATTCTGCATAGATGCATTCCTGGTCCTACGTCTGGCCAGACCTTCACTATAAATTTTCTTAAGAGTGGAATGTAACTGCTGTCATCTATGCAAAAAGCCAGCATGCTGGAAACAGGATTTCAAAAGAATTTGAGGGCCAGCCAGAACTATCTGCTATAATTAATGTGATGCATGGAATAGAAGTGGCTACTATTTTACTGAAGCAGGGCTGGTGTGAGAGACAAATTGTGATTTGTGTCTTCCTTTCCTGTGCTTTTGTGCTCTATCACTTTGAGGAGAAGTTAAGCTTTCTATATTCAACTTGCTGTTGAAGTGCCTTGACAAGTTGTAGTCAAAACATTTGCAGTTTTTGAAAGAGCTTAAAATATAAGATCTCTGATGTATTACTACATGGAAGACCACTTAATACATCTATGTCTTACATATTTTGTCCTTCCTCGCAGAGAATGGAGGAAATTGAGATCTATCCCAGAAGGAGGGCACCATCTTGGGAAAGGATAGTTGAAATGAATCAAACCTATTCTCTTTGCCCTTGCCTTCCAAAGGCTTTGTGTCTTGGATACAACCCCGAAACTCAGGAAATGTCTGTGCTTCTTGTTTGTTCTCTAGAATTTCCTGTAGAACAAGAGCCGCCAACACTGGACTACAATGAACAGATTGAACGTGAAGACTACGATGATTGTACGGTGCCATTCTTGTTCACTTATCCAATCCAAGGATCATACTCTTTCTTGGGGAGTAGCCATCTCCTGTTGTGGGTGGAGGAGTAGCAAGGATTCATGGCTTCAGGATGGCAGATTCTTTGTGTTTCAGGCATGATCTGATGTTGTTGTATGCAATTCAGGACCTCTGATCAGATGTTCCCATACTCTTAATTATTTTCTATGGCCAAAAATGCCCTAGTCTTCCTAGCCACAAAGCTTCTTGGATTGTGTAGAAACATCTGGTGATTTTCTTGTGACAAAAAAAAAGGTAATGTGAATGATTAATGACATTTCCATGGTCAGAGGATCCTTGAAACCATTTTTGATGCCCTGTGACCAGCAAAATTAATTCAAGTTTACAGAATCCGTGGTTGGCTTTGATATGGAATGTATTTATGGAGAGCCTCTCTTTAGAGTTTAGCCTTTTGGCTGAGTGGTAGAACAAATATGTTTATGCAACTGATCTTGGGTTTAATTTCCAGCATCTCCATGAGTGGAAAAGATTCATCATATCCTGGAGAGGTCCTGTTGATCAGTCATGTCAGCCTTCCCCCATCTAGTGCTTTCCAGATGTGGGGATTTCCAGCTTGCAGAATCCTAACTGTATTAGCTATGATGGCTAAGAATTTGGGAGCTAAGAATTGGTTGATACTGGTGGAGGCTATGCTGAATTAGTACTGTAGGGTCTACACAGACTTCCTGTTCCAGAAATCCTCCCTGCTTCTATCCCAAAGGTGTTTTTTCAAGTGGCAACTGGACTTTCTTTGTTTTTTGTAGATGACGTTTTGCTTCTTATCCAAGAAGCTTCTTCAGTTCAGTTCAGTCAGTTGCCTCTTGAAAAAGCACCTTTGGGAGAACCATGGATGACTGAGAATCTCTGTAAACATCTCCCTGCTTCTACAGATGGCCAGTCATTTTTACAACTGGGTGTGCTAGGCTATGCCACTTCAATTGTTTTTGCTATAGGACAATCTTTGGGTGATCTAATTGCCTCCCGAAAGAGGCCCCAGCTCTGATTGTTTTTGCAGGTCACATACCTGTTTTTCATATATTTTGAACTTTGCCCTACATCAATATTTCTCAACCTTAGAAACTTTAAGAAATGTGGACTTCAACTCCCAGAATTCCCTAGACATCCCCACTCAGCTTCAAGCTGACAAGATTGAGAAACATTGCTATCTCCAGGTAGTTCCTCAATTTACAATGACAATTAGGACCAGGATTTTCATTGCTAAGCAAGACAGTTCTTAAATGAATTGCACCCAATTTTATGACCATTTTTGCCACAGCTAAGCGAATCAATGCAGTTGTTAAGGGAATCTCACAATTATTAGGGGAATCCAACTTCTCCCATTGACTTTAAGTTGCCTGAGAATGTCGCAAACAGCAATCACATTATTCTGGGATGCTGCAAAGTCATAAATACTCGCTGGTTCCAAGCACCTTAATTTGGATCATGTAACCATGGAGGAGTTGTAACATTCATAAGTGCAAGGACCAGTCAAAAATAACTTTGTAACTTTGAACAGTTGCTGAAATAAGGGTTATAAATCAAGGTCTATCTATAGTCTCCTAGTTGGGGGCAATATGCTGAGTCTGTAAACTACTTAGAGAGGCTGTAAAAGCACTGTGAAGCGGTGTATAAGTCTACTCTGTTTCCCCCAAAATAAGACACCCCCTGATAATAAGCCCAATCGGGCTTTTGAGCGCATGGCAATAAGGCCAAGCGCTTATTTCAGGGTTCAAAAAAAATATAAGACAGGGTCTTCTTTTTGGGGAAACAGGTAAGTGCTATGCTATGGCTTGTTGTCGATGCCTTACCTCACTGGACCAAGCAGGTCTCTTCTTTCCTGCTCTTTATGCCCAGCCTAGAAAATCTATACTGTCTTTTATGACCATCTTCTATCAAGAGTGGCTATGGTCCATTTGTGCTGAATTTTTGAAAGGATAAAGAGAGCACTATATTGCCTGTTTCTGTGCCCTGCAGACATGTGCGTCAGAACTTCCCCATGCCACATTTCAGAAGAAAACAGTTTCTCGCATTTAGGCATTTGAGAAAAAGAGAAAGAGAACATTTCAGAGCTGCAGAAAAACTATTTTAGCTCCATGCTGTGAGTTGGAAATGAAGGCGGTTCCTGGCTTGATCTCTGCTGTGAAACAGTCTGTCCATTTTGTACATGGTAGCAGAAATGATGGATGGGTAGTAATAATAATAATAATAATAATAATAATAATCACCATCATCATGCTTACAATGCTGCAGGGCCTTGAATCTGGCTTAGGTTTGTGCCAACATTCATAGAAGGAAGCAGTTCAGTACCACAGAAATCTTCCCTCCCCCTCATCCTTCAGACTTACCCTTCATTTCCACCGCATATGCTCTGGCTTTATTTTGGCCTACATGAGTGGAAAATGCCCAGTGTTTTCTGAATAATGTTTGACAGAAGAGAGAGATTTTGCCAAAACAAATGCAGAGCTACCCGGCATCAGGCTTGGCTGGAAAAGCATTTTCTTATTTCCTTATTTTATGCTGGCCACTGAATTAGGAAGCCACAAGACTTGAATGTTTTCATCTCTCCATTTACGTCCTATAAAGTTAGAGAATTGTGACTTTATATATGCTCACTTGTCACTGGCACTTCTTGTAATTTTGGCTTTTTTTCTTGTTTTGCACATTTCCCTGTCCCTCCAGGACTGAGTGGACAAAAGAGGTCTATTCCCAGCACTGCTGTCAAAAAGGGGCTAAGTGAAGATATGCAGTTGCAAGCAGGATTTTGCTGGAGTTGTGTTAGGCTCCAGAATGGATTCACAATAATTTTCTTTATTTTATTTTCTGCCCATCTCGTAGTTCAGTTTGGAAAAACCAGATTCTCTGCTGCTTCAATAGCTACATTTGCCATTGTTCTGAGCCCAAAATGTCTGGTTCAATTCTTGACTTTCCCATGTAGTGTGAACATGACATTTGACCTTAAATCTGTTGCAATAAGACCTTGAAAACTCTCTGGTCAATTTAGCCATCAAAAGTCTGTCTTATTGGATATGACTATCTTCCCCAATCTGGATTCCCTCAAGTCATGTGAGCTTCGGCTCCTTGAGTTCCTACCTCCAAGAGCATTGTGGAAGGTCCTGGATGCTGAGGTCTCTGTGTCTGGAGGACTCCCAAATTATGACATTAGTTCTGATAAACCACTGGTTCATTTTAACCAACATAACAGTCCTCTCTCGCTAACTGAAAGAGCCAGTTTGGTCTAGTGTTTAAGGCACCAGGATAGAAAGCAAGAGATTGTGAGTTCAAGTCCTGCCTTAGCCATGAAAGCCAACTGACAGGAGACTATGAGTTTTAGTTCCATTTTAGGCATGAAAGGGAGCTGGACATTTGTGGGTCCCACTTACCTTCGCTACTGGTTCAGAACTGTGAGCACGTGTGTGTTTGTGTGAGCGAAACGAGCACGCAGCACTTCTATGCATGTGCAGAACCTTCTGCGTATGCACAGGGTGTCCAAGATGATTTCTGGGCAGGTGGGCGGAGCCTCCTGCTGCTGCTACTACCAGTTTGCCCGAACCGGTAGAAACCACCACTGGAGCTGGGTGATCTTGGGTCAGTCACACTCATTCAGCCCAACCCACTGCACAAAATGTTTATTGTGGGGAAAATAGGGGAAGGAAGCTGTGTTTGGATATATTTGCCATCTTGAGTTATTTATAAAAATAATAAAGGCAGGATACAAATAAATAAACTGCTGAAACCTTCCATAGCTTTAAGAAGAGAAAGTACAATCACCTTGCCTCCTTCTGATGAAATCCTTTTTCTTTGTACAGATCAATATGTCCGGCGTGAGAAAAAACCCAAAAAACCATCGCCAAGGAAACCTGAGAGACCCAGGCTGGAACCAGAAGAGAAACCAAGTAGGTAGTGTTGGTCGCGCAGTGGTTAGAGTGCAGTACTGCAGTCTATGTCTTCTGACTGCCGGCTGCCTGCAGTTTGGCAGTTCAAATCCCACCAGGCTCAAGGTTGACTCAGCCTTCCATCTTTCCGAGGTGGGTAAAATGAGGACCCAGATTGTTGGGGGCAATATGTTGACTCTGTAAAACACTTAGAGAGGGCTGTAAAACATTGTGAAGCGGTATATAAGTCTAATTGATATTGCTAGTCCTTGGGCTCCCTATCATTTTACCAGAAGTTTCGAAAATACAAGGGGGTTGAGAGACAGAGGCAGGCAAGGAGATGTTTCTCATCCCCCTGGTGATAAAACATTTCACATGGTTGCAAGGAATAAAATTACCTTTTATTGGCTTGGGGTTTTAAGATAATGCTGGGAAGGTTATTGAATCCTTGGAAAGCCACTGTTTTTACAACATTGACAATAAATGGCCATTTTGGTGGATGGATAGGAAAAATTGTTATAATATATTATTGTTATTATTATTGTTTCTCATTGAGGGTTATAGTGGGAATGATGCTGTAGGGCAATCTTGAGTAGTTTAAGATGTGTGGATTCAATTCTCTTCAGTTGTGGGAATTGAAGTCCATACATCTCCAAGTTGCCAAGGTTCAGAAATACCACTCTGGGGGGATATTTAGCCTATTTCTTTCCACTTCCTTTGGGATTGGGAGTTTTTCCTCCCAATCTAGGTACATATTGAAAGTTCATAAAGCTTAAAACACTTCAGAATTTAGTTTTACACACAAATGGAACCTTAGAAGCTACCAATTCTTTTCAGAAAAAAAATTCAACCTTCTGATTAGTAGAGAACCTGGTTCATGCAGTAATTAAGGCACCAGGCTAGAAACTGGAAGTCCAAAAGCTCTAGTCCTGCTTTAGACACAAAGTCATCTGGGTGTCCTTGGGCCAGGCATTCTCTCTCAGCCCTAGGAAGAAGCAATAGCAAAGCACTTCTGAAATCTTGCCAACAAAATTGCAGGGACTTGGTCCACACAGCTGCCAAGAGTCAACACTGACTCCAGGATGTGGATGCATGCACACACACTCAGATTGCACAGCTAATCTTAACTGGATAGCCTCTTCCCGATCAACTTCATATAATGGGCAAGGGGGAATCTTCACTCACTTCCTCCTGCTATGAATTACAGGAGAGACAGAAGATATTTCATAGTCTCCAATTTTAAGTCTGCCAGCCACATGTTTCGTGCTTCTAATCACTTAATCTTGAGACAATTGGTAGCAGAAAAAGAGCATGGTCTACTTAGAAATGCCTTTGTCAAGAGTGAAACATTGGCAGTTACATGCCTCATTCGTTTCAACTTGTCATTATAGAAAGTGGGGGAGGTGTTGATTATAAATGGGTTAGTCGGAGAAATGAAACTCCTGCAGTCCCACAGAAGCTTGTGAAAATGTGGAAACTTTTCAAGGACATATTAGCAACGTGTGAAGAGAAAGGCAGATGGTTCCCATAATAAGAGAACTTGTTTACATACTCTATTTGGGATCCTGGGGGTTGGGTTGGGAAATTCATTGTTTAATATTGTGAACTATTGCTAGATAAATTCAGAGTTAGTTTTACCTCAGTAATATCATGTTATGTATTCAATAAACCAGTAGGTTTTTCATAAACAAAAATGATCCTGGACTTTTATTGGAGTACTCAAGCTGGATATTGACAGCCTTCTTCCAAAGGACCTTTAACCAAAGAGTTATTGCCTCTTTGGAATCCAACTTCTGTTTCTGTTTTGCTCAGCAGAGAAGGTAGAGGAACCTCCCACCCGTCCTTTCGAGAATCACTATGATGGAGGGTTACAGCTGCCAGATTATGAAGATGGTATGTGAGATTTCGTGTCTTTTATGGAAGAGTCATAAAAGAAGAGTAATCAGCATTATTCTGCTGATTAATCTCTTTCTTCCAAGATGAGTCTCTCAAGATGAGTCTCACATCGATTCTTTTGCAATTTCTCTAATGTTTGTTCCTGAGCGATCACTGGAGTTCTTAAGTAAGCATATGGCTTGGAACAAAATTCTCCCTATTGGTGCTTGACTAATGTGTGGGGCTACAATTTTTTTTCTATCTTGCCCATGAGCCAGATCCAGGAAGGACCAGGCTGAGAAAGAATGGCATATATGAAACAATGCAGAGACGTTCCTCAGTTGACTTCCCCCTTTCAGCTAGGAAGGTGGAATGGGTCCTGATGTTGCTTTAATGTACACCAGTAGACTTCCCAACACAGCAAGTATATAGTGGATCTTTGTCAAAAGAGATAAATCTGAAGGGTCAACTTGGTCTTCAAGAGATGCAAATCCATCTTGGTATTCTTGAACTTCCAGTTGGAAAGGGGCCCAAGAATTTTCTTTTATGTACACTTCTTTGTTTACTATAAAACTATTAAGATGGAACAGCTGAGCAATTGCAAGAGAGAATGTTGTGTTATTTCTTTCCCTGCTGGAAAAAATTCCCACTATAACTGGTTTTGCTGGGATCATGAGGTAGAAGAAGGAAATATTCTTCACCTTCTCCACATTCTGAAGACCAGTTAGGTGACTACAGTATAGGTTGTAAACTTCTTTATTAATGGGGTTTGCTAGTTTGGTCATGAAATAAACCTTTTAGGATTTGGAGAAAAGTTAAATTAATGATTATATAGTGGAGTATTTATTTGCTCCACTTTTTTCTGTCTTCTCAGAAATACACAACAATATACATAAGTTTCTGAAGTGGTCAAGTCCAGATGTGATTGCTGCACCATGATATTTAGATCAGCCTTATCCAAAATAATAGTGTACAAATATGTTGAAACTTCTCATTCCAAAAGTTCCTAACTATGTTGGCTAGGAGTTCTGGAAAGTCCGTATTTCTAGGCTATGGAGACAGCTTTGAATCATACTGAAAAAATCCATGTTGAAAAAATCCCTATGAATATATCTATCATGAAGTTGGAATAGCTCAGTTTGAAAGAATGATGAAACTGTGGAGACTCTGAATGCTCCTTTAACTGCATTTTTGATTTCATTTTCCCCTATAGTGGATTATGGTCTGCCTCCCCAGGAGCCCAAAAAATTTCCCAGCGAAACAGATGAAGGTGAGATGGAGATAGATGAGGAGAAACTCAAACCAAGTGAGGACATGGAAACTGGGTTGGCCTGAGCCTGCAGGAAGGGGATTGTTGTTAGGAAGGAATGTGAATTGGATGAACTGATTGAACCCAAGATGTGGCAGATCCCAAGTTGAGTTCCCAACCTATCTGATTTCAAGCAAGGAAGGGAGTCAACATTGGTGTCCCTGCAACTCAGCCCCAATAATGTCTTCCATGAATTAGCACAGCTACATAATCATCACTTCTCCATCAACTGTAAGCCACCACTTTGGCTTTGCACTTCCATCAGACTGCTTTACTTGTCTTCCTTATTTGTACATTTGCCCCAACAAACAAGAACTTGAGAAAGAATGAATCTGCACTGTTGGGAATCTCAGTGCCCAATATTAACATTTTTTCTCTTTGCTCTGAATCAGAGAAGCCTAAGAAAGGAGGAGGCAGTAGCAAGGAGGAAGAGGAGGGTGAGACAGAGGAGAGCAAATGGACAGAGGAGAAAAGCAAGGAGAAAGGTGGGTAAGCTTCAGAAAGAAGAGAGAAGCATTTTCTTGAGCTTGTAATTTAAAAATTATTTGCTTTGGTGCAGTGGTAAAATTTGTTACTATTGGTTCTGTGGGCGTGGCTTGGTGGTGGTGGTGGTAATATGACTGAGTGGGCATGTCCAACTTTTTTTTTACTTTTAAAACCATTTTTTCTACAACCTCTGAAGAGGTTGTAAAAAAAATGCTTTTAAAAGCCTCTGCCGATCCCAGCTGACTTGTCTGATCGGCAGAGGCTTTGTTTTTACTTTTAAAAGCATTTTTCGGCCAAAGAGCTTGTAGAAAAAATGCTTTTAAAAATAAAATAAAAAGCCTCTGATGATTGCGCGGCTCAGCTGGGCATGGGCATGGGGAGGGATTTTTGCTACCAGTTCTCCAAACCACTCATCGCCATCGCTTCTGGATCGGGCGAACCGGTCTAAACCAGGAGCATTTCACCCCTGCTTTGGTGAAATTCAGGCAGAGTAATTGGTGCTTAGGCTCTGCCAAGAAGCTCCCACGAGTGAACCTAGGATCCTAGACTTCAGAAGGTTGGAGAAAGAGACCTCTAACATTTATCTATCCAGTGCCTCCCCTTCATGCATCAGTTTCTCAATTACTGTCTTTTATCCTCTTGATTGCTTTCTTTCCTACTTGAATAACTTCTTTGCCTCTTCTTTGCATGCAGGGAAGCCAAAGAAAACAGGAGGGAAAAAATGGGAAACTGATGAAAATGTATGGACTCCAGAAGAGAAAATAAGTAAGTGTAAAAGAGTGCAGAGATCATGCTGTCAAAGAATGCAAGAGTCAGTAGAAGAACCGTTAAAAGAAAATAAATGAAAAATAAGCATCTCAGTCCTGAGAAAGAGACTCAAAGCAACCCCACCTTGATTCTGTTTAGTATAAGAGGGGGGGAAAGCTCTGGTTGTAAGATAAGAACTATCTGTACATAAGAGTAAGAGATGCATCAATGCAACTGACTGTACCTATTTGTGAAATCCTAACCATTCTGTATTTTGCTATTGAAAGTCTTTGCTTGACTATATAACTGTTTAAAAGTATTGCTTTTAGAATTTCTTAGGACAACTGATGCAGCAGTTGCTTATCAAAGTGACTGCAAGTGTGACCTGCCCGTGTATTTGGATTTTCAGAATGCCCTCCCATTGGAATGGAATCTCATCGAATTGAGGATGATCAGATCTTGTCTTCTTCCATGCTGCGACATGGTTTAGGAGCTCAGCGTGGACGTCTCAATATGCAGGTATTTCCGGGAATTGCTATCTCAAGTAGTAAATCTATGTCTCTGAAATGATATTAATATGTAAATTAAAAGTGGACATTGTAATATCTGGAGAAAATGGAAGAGAAAAGAAAGAATGGAGAAAAATCACAAAATAGAATATCTATGGCAGAAGAAAGTAAAGATAGTACCAGTGGCAATGTAGATACCTGGTTGCAATTCCAAAGCATTTAGAGTACCACTTGAACATCATCGGCATTGACAAAATCACTATCAGTCAATTGCAAAAGGCAGTTTTACTAGGAACAGCTTGCATCCTTCAATGATATTATTAAATAATAACATCTGGCTACCCTAGGTCCTTGGGAATCCTTGGGAATCCTTGGGTCAATAGGTGGACAAAATGTCAAATCTAGTTTAAACATCTAGCGATTGGGTGACCATCCATAATTTAAATTTATTTGCTGCCAAACTCCCAGTGATTCTGGGTCTTGGCAATTACCCGCTTCATTCAACACAGTGTCTAAATAAGTGGATCAGTGAAATACTGTGGATATAGTATACTTTGACTTCAGCAAGGCATTTGACAAAGTAGACTACAACCTACTTCTTGGTAAGATAGAAAAAAGTGGGATAGATAGCATCATCATCAGATGGATTTGTAACTGGCTGACAAACCACGCTCAATGAGTAGTCCTTAACAGTACTACGTCTACATGAAGGGAAGTAAACAGTAGGCTACCACAGGATTCCGTTTTAGGTCCAGTACTCTTCAATATCTTCATAAACGACTTAGATGAGGGAATAGAAGGGGAATTTACCATTTTGTGGATGATATTAAACTGGCAGGAATAGCCAACACCCTAGATGATAGGCTCAAGATCCAGATGGATCTTGACAGACTTGAACATTGAGCTCTATCTAACAATATGAAATTCAATGTAGAGAAAAGTAAAGTCTTGCACTTAGGCAAGAAAAACCAAAAATACACATATAGACTGGGTGAAACCAGGCTTAATAGCAGTAATTGAGAGGAATCTTGGAGTCTTAGAGGACAACTAATTAAACATGAGCCAAGAGTGTGTGGCGGCAGCCAAAAAACCCAGTGCAATCCTAAATTGCATTAAACAGAGGAATTCAATCATGATCAAGGGAGGTACTAATACTTTATAAAGCCTTAGTAAGATCACACCTAGAATACTTCATCCAGTTTTGGTCACCACACTATTAAAAAGATGTTGAGACTCTAGAAAGAGTGCAAAGATGAGCAATAAAGATGATTAGGGGACAGGAGAGAACATACTGTATGAAGAATGGTTGCAGGAACTGGGCATGGCTAGTCTAGTGAAGAGAAGGACCAGGAGAGACATGAGAGCAGTCTTCCAATATTTGAGAGGCTGCCACAGAGAGGAAGGGGTCAAGCTATTTTCCAAGTTACCTGAAGGCCAGACAAGGAATAATGGATGGAAACTGATTAAGGAGAGATTCAACTTTAACAGATTAAGGTCATCTAGTCCAACCCCCTACCCAAGCGGCAGACCCTACAATTTCTGACAGATGGCAGTCCAGTCTCTTCTTTTCTGACAATGAGAACAGTCAACCAATGGAACAGAAGTTGCCTTCAGAAGTTGTGAGAGCATCACAGGAGGCTTTCAAGAAGAGACTAGATTGCCATCTGACAGAAATGGTGTAGGATCTCTAGCTTGGGTGGGGGGGTTGGACTAGATGACTGACAAGGTCCCTTCCAATTCTGTTAATCTTTTAATCTGTTAAAACACATCTTTTTCCAGAAAGTTGAACAATTTGCATGCTTTGCATGCTTTAAATCAGTTCAATGCTGATTTAAAGATGCATTTCTGTGCTTTGCTTATTATTTTTCCCTCCAGGCTGGATCCAATGAGAATGATTACTTCGATGGCGCATGGTGTGCAGAAGATGACAGTAGCATACAGTGGTTCCAGGTGGATACAAGACGAATTACCAAGTTCACGGGAGTCATCACCCAAGGCCGGGATTCTCTGCTCCAGTATGTGAGGGTCTGGGCAAGTCTACTGTATGTGTGGGGTCTTGGAGGATCAGTTGAATGGATGAAATAAATGGATGTGAATGGGAAAAGTGGACCATCACAATATATTGCTTGCTCTGTATTGGATCTCTGCATGCTCTACAATTCTGCAACTAAAGAAGAAAATGAATTCTACATGATGGTACAGTATTAAGTAAAATATTATAATTGTTGTATAATTATTGCTATATTGGGACATTCCAGTTCCTGATTAGTGGAAGTTTTCTGGACCATGTCCTGGCTTTTGAGTCCTTTCCAAGCATCATTCCTATATTCAGGTTCTCTTCATCAAGACTAGAATTCTGGTTTTCTTAAAAGGGGGAGAGAGGAGAATGCTGATGTTGCCTCCAATCAGCTTCCTACCTCCCACTGATCAGCCTTCTCTTTCTCTATCCTAGTGAGGACTTTGTCACCACTTTCTACATTGGCTTTAGCAACGATAGCCAGAACTGGCTCATGTACAGTAATGGTTATGAAGAAATGGTATGTACTTGACCTTGCAAAATCCTTCTGGTGCCTGATGTGAAATGATTTGTCTTTTAACAATGTTCAGGGTCCAGATGGGCTGAAACAGAAATTCCCAAAATTGGCAGTGACTCTGCTGGCTGGGAATTATGGAAGTTCTAATCCCAGCAAGCTAAAAGGATGCCAAAGTAGAAAAAGTCAGCCTTGGGGTACTAAAACTTTATCCTTATTAGCCAGGACCTGTACTGTGCTGTTGATTTCAAGTGGTTGAGAAAGTCTGAGGCCCATAGTCACTCTTTACTTTGGTAATTCCTTTATTTGCAAATCTGCCTATCAATTTCAAGGTTAATTTCCAGAGGACTGCAGAGAAAATGATCAGACTTGATGGTGCAAACTCATAGGACAATCAAAATTATTTTAAAAATTGTTCAAGGGAGCACCAATTGATATGAAAAGTGTGGCAGAATTTTTTTTAAAAAAATACTACTTTTAATGGGCATATGCCCAAAGGACTCTAAAGCGCTAAAGTACATTAGAAAGATCTTGAAAAAAAATAAAATGAGAGGCTCAAAGATACGGTTCTATAATAGCTGGATCTTCTTGACTGTCAACAAAAAAAAAAAGCAGCTTTCCCTCTTTCTCCTTCTCCCTTTTCTAGCTTTTTTATGGAAATGTTGACAAAGACACTCCTGTGATGACCGAATTCCCAGAACCGAAAGTGGCTCGTTATATTCGGCTCTATCCATTGACATGGAATGGAAGCCTCTGTATGAGATTGGAAGTTCTGGGCTGTCCCCTCTCCAGTAAGTATGAAAGAAACAGTGGTCCTTGGTCCCTTCTCTAATTCAAAATGACCATTTAAAAAAAAGGGTAATTTGTGGAAGGAGATGGGAAAGACTAAGCTCTTAGGGGTCTGCTGCTGCCATGTTTCCCCGAAAATAAGACCCTGTCTTATATTTTTTTGAACCCTGAAATAAGCGCTTGGCCTTATTGCCATACGCTCAAAAGTCCAATTGGGCTTATTATCAGGGGATGTCTTATTTTGGGGGAAACAAAACTGGTCTAAGTGGAGCTAAAATTCTGACTGGGTAATAAGCAGCTATTGGTTTGGTATCAGAGAGAGAAGATTTGGTATTAAAGTTCCTGCCATGTTTAATCTGTCTTTCCCTTCTTTCTCCTCCTCTCTTTTTGCAGGCATCCACAGCTATTACAGTTTACAAAATGAAGTGATGACATCAGTGGACAACCTGGACTTTCGCCATCACAACTACAAGGATATGAGACAGGTAAATATGCATGTTGAAAAAGATCTTTACTCTTCAAGAAATGCTGCTTTGAAGACAGGATTTAGGCATGTTAAAGAGGTAAAGAATAGTAGGTGATATATCCACTAGTTTCGATTTCAACTTGAGCACAACAGTGTGTCTGAGATGGATTATATGCCCTATGAATTCTTCTTAGATGGAGCTCAGCACCATTGCAGGATGTGAATGCTCCAAAAGCTTCCATGAACCCACTTCTAATCCTTTCTCTATCTTCAATTTTCTGGCCGGGAGTACTATTGTTTTCCTTCCCTGCAGCTTATGAAAGTAGTGAATGAAGAATGTCCCACCATCACCCGCATCTACAATATTGGCAAAAGCTTTCGAGGACTTAAGATCTACGCTATGGAGATATCCGATAATCCAGGCGAGCATGAACTGGGTAAGAATCCCACTGCCTTCAGCAGGCCAGGCCCCAAAGATGCAGACATCCCCAAGTATTATGCAGATTGGATCACAGATCTTTTTGTCTTGGTTCAAGAGAAGAATCTCTGTGTATACCCAGAGACATAACAGACATACATGCACAATACAACACACAAATTTTACTTATTATTATCAGCAGGGTGCTTGTTAAGTGCTAGTAGCATTCAATTGTGATCTTTTTTGCCATGGTTGTTAAACAAATCAGGTGGTCATTAAGGGCCCAGGGCAGGGGTGGGGGGGTGGCGGTCATTATAAGGGAAAGTCTTGATCCAAAGGAGACCACTGTACCTCAGATAGCCGGATGTGAATCGCTCCTGGTGAAGTGGGGCCATGGTGTGCAGGTGGGCTTGTTGATCGCGTACCTGGCTCCCTGCCACGTGACAACGGCCCTGCCCGAGCTTCTCAACGTTATTGCCGAGGTGGCGGTTGACACCCCCAGGCTTTTGGTCATGGGGGATTTCAACCTGCCGTCTGTCAGTGAGGCGTCTGGGTTGGCTCGGGAGTTTATGGCTTCCATGACAGCCATGGACCTGACACAACTAATTCTTGGCCCTACTCACACAGGCGGACACACTCTGGACTTGGTTTTTGTCTCTGGTCAGTGGTTGAATGGCCTAGATGTTGGGGATATAATCATTGAACCCCTGTCATGGTCGGACCATTCTCTCCTGAGGCTAGACTTTCTGACCGCTGAACCCTGCCGCAGGGAGGCAGAACCAATTAGGTGGTTCCGCCCCAGGCGCCTGATGGATCCTGATAGATTCCAGAGGGAGCTTGGGCCAATGCCCGAAACTCTGGCTCACGATTCGGCCGAGGACCTGGTGGCCACCTGGGATAGGGCAGCCGCCGGTGCCCTGGACCGAGTCGTGCCTTTGCGGCCTCTGACCCGGCACTGAATCTGCCCGGCTCCTTGGTTTTCTGAGGAGTTGAGGGAGATGAAGCGCCGGAAAAGACGCCTAGAGAGTGGTTGGAGGGCGAGTCGATCTGAATCCGACCTAACACTAGCTAGGTCCCATGTTAGGACCTATTTGGTGGCGATAAAAGCGGCAAAGCGTAATTACTTTTCTGCTCTTATTGCATCGGCAGATAATCGCCCAGCCGCCTTGTTTAGAATGACCCGCTCCCTCCTACATCAGGGAGCGCGGGAGGACCTCTTGCAAGGGCAGGCTGAGGATTTTGCACAGTATCTGCACGATAAAGTCGCTCAGATTCGGGAAGGCTTGGACTCTGACTGGATAGATTCCGGCGGGATGACTGAGGCTGGTCTTGAGAACGTTATCTGGGATGAGTTCGATCCTGTCACTTCCGAGGACGTGGACAGGACTTTGAGGAGTCTAAACGCAACCACATGTTTATTGGACCCGTGTCCTTCCTGGCTGGTACTGGCCACTCGGGAAGTTACACAAGGCTGGCTCCAGAGGATTATAAATGCTTCTTTGAGTGAGGGTTTCTTGCCTGCTGCCTTGAAAGAGGCGGTGGTGAGGCCTCTCCTCAAGAAGCCTTCTCTGGACCCGGCTGTTCTGGCAAATTTTCGTCCTGTCTCCAACCTTCGCTTTATTGCGAAGGTTGTTGAGAGTGTGGTTGCGCGACAGCTCCCACAGTACCTGGATGAAACCGTCTATCTAGATCCGTGCCAGTCCGGTTTCAGACCTGGGTACAGCACGGAGACGGCATTGGTCGCATTGGTGGATGATCTCTGGAGGGCTCGGGAGAGGGGTTGTTCCTCTGTCCGGGTCCTGTTAGATCTCTCAGCGGCTTTTGATACCATCGACCATGGTATCATGCTGCGTCGGTTGGGGGGTTTGGGGGTGGGAGGCACCGTGTTACGGTGGTTCTCCTCCTATCTCTCCGACCAGTTGGAGTCTGTGCTGGTTGGGGGGCAGAGGTCGACCTCGAGGCGCCTCATTTGCGGGGTGCCACAAGGGTCGGTCCTCTCGCCGCTCCTGTTCAACATTTATGTGAAGCCGCTGGGTGAGATCATCTGTGGTTTTGGGGTGAGTTGCCAACTGTACGCTGATGATACTCAGCTGTACATCTCCACCCCTGACCACCCCAATGATGCCCTCGAAGTAATGTCCCAGTGCCTTGAAGCCGTGCGGGTCTGGATGGGGAGGAACAGGCTTCGTCTCAACCCTTCCAAGACCGAGTGGCTGTGGATGCCGGCGTCCCGGTATAGCCAGCTGGTGCCATCGCTGGCTATTGGGGTGAGTCATTGGCCCCCACAGAGGGGGCTCGCAACTTGGGTGTCCTCCTGGATTCACGGCTGTCCTTGGAAGGGCATATGGCGGCCGTGGCCGGGGGGGCCTTTTATCAGGTTCGCCTGATGTGCCAGTTGCGCCCCTTTCTGGATCGGGACTCCATGTGCACAGTCACTCATGCACTCGTCACGTCTTGCCTGGACTACTGTAACGCTCTCTACATGGGGCTCCCCTTGGGGTGCACCCGGAGGCTCCAACTGGTCCAGAATGCTGCCGCGCGGGTGATTATGGGAGCGACAGGGCGCTCCCACGTGACACCTCTCCTGCGCGAGCTGCACTGGCTTCCGGTGGTCTTCCGGGTGCGCTTCAAGGTGTTAGTTTTGACCTTTAAAGCGCTCCATGGCATCGGACCGGGGTATTTGCGGGACCGCCTGCTGCTACTGATAACCTCCCACCGGCCAGTACGCTCACACAGAGAGGGCCTTCTCAGGGTGCCATCAGCCAAGCAATGTCGGCTGGCGGCCCCCAGGGGGAGACCCTTCTCTGTGGGGGCACCCACCCTATGGAACGAGCTGCCTCCTGAAATTCGTTTGATCCCGGATCTTTGTGCTTTCCGAAAGACCCTTAAGACTTATTTATTCCAACAAGCTGGCCTTGCTTGATTGATTTTAATGGGGTTTTAAAAAATTTTTGTACTAGTAATCTCTGGGGTTTTAAATTGGGTATTTTAATGGGGTTTGAGACTTTTATTTTGGAACACCAATTAATTTAATCTAATTTTAAATTCTTTTAATATTTGTATTATATGTGTTTTAATTTGGTTGTTCACCGCCCTGAGTCCCCCTCCCGGGGAGAAGGGCGGTATATAAATACAAATAATAAAATAAATAAATAAAATAAGTGAATCTTGCAGTCATTAAGTCCCACCAGCTGGGAAGGTTGCAACTGGCAATCAAATGACCATGGACCTGTCATAAATACATGCTGGTTGCCAAGCACCCAAACTTTGATCATATGACCGTTGGGATGCTGTAATGGTCATAAACGTGAAGACTGGTCATAAGCAGTGGTGGTATTCAACCGGTTCTATCCAGTTCAAGCGAATCGGTAGCGGCAGCTGCGGGAGGCTCCGCCCACCCACCCGGACATCATAATATCCCATTTTTTTATGCTCTGTGCATGTACATAAGGTCCTGTGCATGCTCAGAGGTGTCACGTGTGAGCAAAGCGAGCGTACGTGCGTGCTCACATTTGCAAAACAGTAGCGAAGGTAAGTCAATACCAACCCTGGTCATAAGCCACTTTTTTCAGTCCTGTTGTAATTTCAAATGGTTACTAAACAAATAGTTCTAAGTCAAGGACTACCTGCAGATCTAAAAATTATCATGTTAAAGTCATGCTTGATAGAGATAATGTCATAAATAATCAAAGCAATAAATAGTATAATATTAGATCAAGTAGTGGGAGCTACGTGGTACCCTAGAGGTGAAGGCACTCATCTCCCACTCGGAAGGCTTAGAGTTCAATCCTAGGCAGCGGCAGAGGTTTCTCTATCGGGACACAAAAAGAAAATATCTGCTGTGAACTCCACAAAGGCATCAGGAAGGGCATCCAGCCAGTAAACGCTTAGCCACATTCAGTTGCCCCAACTCCACTCCGAATAAAGGGAGTACAAGGTCATAAAAAGAAAAGAAAATTAATAAATCAAGTAGTGGATTTTCATTACCTTATAAAATGTGCTTCTAATTTCTTTTGCCCTCTATTTTCTTTCTGCCTTTTGCATAACACAGCTTCCAGGGGAAGGGAATAACATTATAGGTATTGATGTAAATATGGACTCTTCGTTGCCTTTTCTAATGGAGTATCAGCAACTCTCCATTTTGAATTATTATAGGAGAGCCAGAATTCCGCTATACAGCTGGCATCCATGGCAATGAGGTGTTGGGTCGGGAGCTGCTGCTTATGCTGATGCAGTTTATATGCAAGGAGTTCAAGGATGGAAATCCACGCATCCGGAACCTGGTGACAGAAACCCGCATCCACCTTGTCCCATCGCTTAATCCTGATGGCTATGAGATTGCCAGCCAAATGGTGAGTCTGACTCTGTGGACTGAGCTGAAGGAATCCAAAGACAGATGGAAGGAATCCCAAACTGGAAGAGTTGGGGCTATTACCAAAAAAAAAAAAAAGATGGAAATGCATCAGTTTGCTAACTTTCTAAATTTATGCACACTAAGATCTGCCTTGGCTTTGCACAGCTGTGCCTTGCTTTCTTTACTTTTTTACAAACAAAAAAGTTGGCTGCTTGAGCTTTTTCAGAATTAGGTCTTCTGCCCAAGTTGAGCACAAAGCATCCAAGCAATTTTCAGCCTTGCAAATTTTAAGTTAGTGTTTATATACAACTGCCATGTTAGCTTTATATACACCTTAATGGTTCCTAGACAGCTGTTTTGGCATCATCAGGGGACAACAATAGGAAGGCCTACTTATGATCGAGGCTGTCTCAAAAAGCAACAAAAAACTAATAAAAAATAAATGTAAGGTCTAGCCATGAATGTGATTATGCAAGCATATCCTCTTTTCCCTGCATTTTGGCCATGTCATTTTGGCCATGTCATTCACTGGAGAAAGCAATTGTGTTTGGAAGAATTAGCAGTAAAAGGAAACCAGGCTGCCAAAAAACATGGTGGCTGGATATCATCAAAGCTGACACCAGCCAGAACATAGAAAAACTCAAAGAAGTAGTGTAAGATTGGAAGATGTGGAGAGACTAGGCCCATAGAATTGCCAAGAGTTGGACACAATTGAATGGATAACATCATCATCATCTTTTTTTTCAGGGCTCAGAATTAGGGAATTGGGCTCTGGGACATTGGAATGAAGAAGGCTTTGATCTCTTTGAGAACTTCCCTGATCTCAACAGCATCCTATGGGCTGCGGAAGAAAGAAAATGGGTACCACACAGAGTACCCAACCACCACATGCCAATTCCTGATCACTACCTAGCAGAAGATGCTGCAGTAAGTACACAGATGGAAGAAGATGGGTGAGCATCTGGTGCAGGAAAAACCCACCAGCCCTTAAAACATGTATGTGAGTTTTTAAAACCAGAAATATTCCAGTTCAAGAAACATAGAATATTGAATCATGGGACTGGAAGGAACTTCAGAGGTTTTCTAGTTCAACTACCCGCTTAAGGCAGGAGACCTTGTACCATCCCGGTCAAATAGTTGTTCAGTCCATTTTTGAATGTCTCCAGTGATGGAACACCCACCACTCTGTGGGAAGCTATTCCATTTATTAATTGTTGTCCCTGTCAAAAAAAATCTTCTTACTTCTAAGTTGGAACTCTCTTTAACAAGCTTCCATCAGTTAAAAAGAGTGACCTGACCCTTTTTGTTTGTTTTCATCTGCTTGGGCTGGCTGATTTTAGAAAAGCTGAACAGGATTGGACCTTCTGAGCATTTGGTTAAGGGCACCACATAATCCCAGGGCTTTAGGCTCATTATTGAAAAAGCATTCCAGAAGAAATTGGTTCTGTGCTATTACTAAGAAAACTAAATTGATTTTGAATTCATCAGGAGTTGAGTTGGAAACCGAAGTAGAACTTATATAGCTTCACTTTTAAAATGAAAAAAAAAGTAGCTTAATCATGGCTTACGAGAAAAAAATACTTATTTTTCATTGGAATATTGTGGTGTGATCCCATTCTTTCCAGCATCCATGACTTGACTTTAGAACCTTTTTCTCCCAGGTGGCAGTTGAGGTGAGGGCCATCCTAACATGGATGGAGAAGATCCCCTTTGTGCTTGGTGCCAACTTCCAAGGGGGCGAGAAACTCATTACCTATCCTTTTAACATGGCTCGACCCATCAATGAGAATGAAGTAGGTCCTCCACCATCCCTGGAGGACTATGAAGAGGAAAATCCAGAAGCCAAAGAGACCCCAGACCATGCCATCTTCCGCTGGCTGGCGATTTCCTATGCATCGGCCCATCTCACAATGACGGAAACGTTTCGTGGAGGCTGTCATGATCAAGATGTGACCAATGGAATGGGGATTGTCAATGGGGCCAAGTGGAAACCACAAGCAGGCAGTAAGTATGAAGCATGGAAGAAAAGCAAAAGGAATCTCAACTGTCTGATCTGTTAGGGAAGTGCCATTATTGATAATACACAGCTGCATGTGGATGAACTCATTTCAAACAAGATTCTTTCAAGTTCTCCTGCCTCTTTTTGCTTTCAACCTGTTTGTCTAATGCCTTTTTGGTCCTCTCCTCCTTGGTTCTGAATTTGCATAGATGATGCGAAAGTCATTCTATATTTTTTCCTAACAATGTTGATCTTTTTCTTTTAAAATATCTTCCCATTTTGCAGAACACAAAAAGGAAGGAGAAAATAGCAAGCTGAAGAATTTAAAGGCATGAGATAAGGAAATTTCAGAACTGTAATCTTGTATGTGTCTGTGTGTGTATGTCAGTGCATATGAAGCAGTGACGCTAGATTTAGATAGATTCCTGGGTCGGTGTGACCTCCAATAGGAAATGAGGCTAAATAGGAGATCTTTATTGTTTAAGCAGTTCTCTCGTGAAGTTTGGTTTCTCATGAAATTCACCCTTTGAGGGTTTAAACGTCAATCAGGTTTTCTAAATTTCACTTCATCCTCTGACTTTGCAGTTTTTGTACAACTTGTAGAAGTGAGTTTGTCAAGGGAATTAAGGCCTTAAGTGGAGAGTAGAGGGTGATGTCCTTTTCCTGCTAACTCTTTCAGCCCTGAACGATTTCAGCTACCTACACTCCAACTGTCTGGAGCTCTCCATCTATCCTGGGTGTGACAAATTTCCCCATGAAAGTGAACTTCCACAGGAGTGGGAAAACAACAAGGAATCTCTGCTGACATTCATGGAGCAGGTGAGGTGCAGAGTTAGTCCACAGAATGAACAAATCTTTTCAGCTAGGCTGCATCTGTCAGTAAGGATTAAACCAGTAATACACCATTACTTCTATTTGCATGTAGCAGGTAAGGGTCCTTCACCAAGTCATGAAGAGAACAAGTTGTTCATCCACACAGTTGGCTGGATAGAGTAAATGGAAAAGTTATACTTTTCATGTGTTGTCTCCAAGTAGTAATTTTAATGGAAAACAGGGAAATTATTAATGCACATTTTAAAATTACATTTATAATTCATCTTTTCTTTGGAGTTCAAGGTGGTGTTTAGAGCAGAGTCCCAACTTACTCGCCCATCAAAAAGCCAATGAGCTTATTATCGTGAGCTAAGTGATTGGCTGCAAGTCACTTCATAAATTGTTTGGCTGGATGGTGATTTAAATCTAAGTATCTCTAGTTCAAGATCAGTGCCTAATCTGCTAAACTACATTGTTTTTACATACCTCACGGGAGCTCGCTTAGTTCTTCCGTTGTCAGCTACTCAAGGGCAGTAGAAATATTGGATGGTTGGACAGTGTTTAGAGTTAGTTCCTGTACTCTTCTTGCTCTGAGCGCCCTCAAGCATTTTGGTGGATGACATACCAGAACAAGTTTTTTCCCAGTTGCATACAATGCAAAATGTGTCTAGTGCACTAACTTGGAATACATGCCAAGTATCCTATGAACCATCAGAGTTCTTAGCAGGCATCCGAGTTTTCAAAATAGTTTAACAGACTTTTCAGAAGTGTGTCCTGGAGGGCTGAGGTGGATGATCACAGGAAAGGAAACATCTAAACAATTTAAAATAAAAATATAATTCTCCTTCCCTAAAAACTTTTGTCTTACAGGTACATCGTGGTATTAAGGGCACAGTGACAGATCAACAAGGAGATCCCATTGCAAATGCAACCATTTCTGTGATGGGAATCAATCATGATGTGCAAACAGGTATGCCTAGAATAGTGAAGACAACTATACAAGTCCTTTCATTGAGCCTTCTTAGCGCATGCATCTCCTTGGTCTTTTTGCTTGCAAAGCACATGCTTTTTTCACACACACAAAGAACAACAGAGTGGGAAGGGACCTTGGAGGTCTTCCCCAACCCCATGTTCAGGTAGAAGGCCTATACCATTTCAGACAAAAAGCCTCCAGTGATGGAGCAAAATATACTACTGATTGTATTCAGTGTTAGGAAATTTTCCTTAGTTGTAGTTTGTTTCTCTCCTTCTTTAGTTTCCATCGTTTCTTATCTTCTGGTGTTTTGGAAAATAGGTTGACCTCCCTCTTCTTTGTGGCAGCCCTTCAAATACTGGAACACATTTCCTTATCTGCAATCAGTTTCAGCATCATAGCAATAGCACTTAAGACTTACAAACCACTTCAGTGCTTTAGAGCCCTAAGCATTTTACAGTCAGCATATTGCCCCCAACACTTTGGGTCCTCATTTTACTGATCTCAGAAGGATGGAAGGCTGAGTCAACTTTGGGTTGGTGAGACTCAAACTGTCGAACTGTTGGCAGTGGGCAGAATATCACAGGCAGAATTAGCCCGTGATACTGCATTCTAACCAGAATTAGCCCGTGATACTGCTCATCAGATATTGCTCTCTTGTGTTCCAGCAAGTGGAGGAGATTACTGGCGCATCCTGAATCCTGGCGAATACCGTGTTACAGCCAAGGCTGAGGGCTACAATCCGAGTGTCAAAACCTGCAGCGTCTTTTATGACATCGGAGCCACCCAGTGCAACTTCATCTTGTCACGGTCCAACTGGAAACGCATCCGAGAGATCATAGCCATGAATGGCAATCACCCACTTGGGAGGCCCATGCTGGGACGACCCATGACACCTAAGGAGCGCATGCGCTGGAGGATGAGGATGCGCCAAAGAGCTCGCCTGCGCCAGAAGATGCTCGAACGGCTGCGGAAAGCCAGCACAAGCATTCCCACCACCGTTCCTCCAAGTTCTGCATTTTCCTTCTGGTTCAGCAGCACCACGCTCCCACCATGGAGCCAAGAGCCTCCCATTGCAGAATCAGTCACTTCTTGGGATGCTGATGTCTACACCGAGACGGTGACAGAATGGGAGACAGTAACAGAGGAAGTAACCGAGGTGGAGATGACTGGCACTGCCTTTCCCATGACCACAGCAGAGACGTACACAGTGAATTTTGGCGATTAGGATCAGCCTGTCAAGTTTGTGAGGACTGCAGGCCAGGAACGCTCTAAAGACATTCCTAAAGCCTACTCCGCCTCTTCTGGAGCAGGTAGTGATATCTATTCACTGTAGTATGTGGAGGCATGTTCTCCTAGTTTTAGGACCCACCAGGAGCCCCTTGCTTTAAGCAGGCTCTAAGAGCCGTCACATTTGCATCATTTATTTTTCAAACACACACAACAAACAACTTTCTCTTTCTTCTTTGGATATAAAGGCTCAGCTTTCTTTATAGGGTTGGAATACTGAATGGAAAGTTGAGGTGAACAAATTGTACATCTCAGGATGACTATAGAATAAGGAACAAGCTATGAACATAATCTGGCTGAATCTTTTAACATTCTGATATGTTAAAAAAAATTTTTTTTACTCCTACTTTATGATGTTCTTTACAGCAGGGGTCCCCATCCCCCAGTCCACGGTCCAGTACTGGTCCGCAGCATGCCAGCAACTGGGCAGCGCAAAGAAGCGAAGCCCCATCCACAGGATGCAGGCAGCATGCAAAACCACACCCCCTCCAGTCCATGGAAAAAATCTTTCTCCATGAAACCAGTCCCTAGTGCCCAAAAGGTTGGGGACCATTGCTTTATAGTACAGTGTAAGATTCTTGCAATGGGGAAAGAGAAGCAGACTAGGCTTTTATCCAGAGGCCCACAGCTGTTGCTTCCCCATGTAAATTCACTGAAATAATGGAACCCATCAAGCACTGACACATATTTGGGGCACAACCCAAGTTTTATTAAAGTGTCCCCATGACTATTAAATTGCAGTTTTAATACTTTTATAAAAGGGATCTGCTATATGAAAAATTTAGATTTCTTTCCAGTTCTATTTAAGAAGTGAAATAATTCTTAAAGCATAGAATAAGGCCATAACTAGAACCAGAGCAAAAATTGATTAACTTGAAAATTGATTTGAAAAAGATCTATTTTTGACTTCTCAAAATGCCAACCAGTTTAAGTTTCCAAGGCATAAATGGCTTTTTTTCAGTTTTCTTCACTTGATCCGGCTTGAATTCCCATAGGATTCTGGGCATTTTCCAAAGTGAGGAGCTGATACAGCTTAATCGTCTCCCAGTTACAAAGTCAGTATCACTTTGTTGTGGTCCTCCTAACATCAAGGAAAGCTGTTGCCTTGATTGCAACAGTCAAGAAGGAAGATTTAAGATTTTCTAAATCCATGGATGACTTTGAAGCAGCTGCTGCCCAGGAGGCAGTCCAGGGTCACCTTGAGCCTTTTTTGTTTTCCAACAGTTGTATTCATTGAATAAAATGAATTATACAAGAAATTCCCCTTGTTCTTGGTCATGAAGATCAAACACATGTGAAGGAACCGGAATATTTTATTGTATTCCTATCTATCTGAATCAAAGGTCAAACTCTACAGTAAAAAGCAAGACAGGGATGACTCCCAAGTTCCAGAAAGAAGGAGAACTAAGCCAATGTCTCTTAGTCACCAGTCTCCATCACTGTCTCTTCTTCTTCGTCATCACCAAAGGCCGAGAAAGTAACTGGCTGACAAGCGAGATCACACAAATTGATCAAGCAAGCGGTCTGTGTTGAGCTGAAATCAGGTAGTGTCACCAGCAAGACTTTCTGGCCATCTTCCCCTGCAAAGGAGGAAGGAAGATAAGTGAAGACAACTATCAGAACTTTGGAAGAGGCAGGCAAGGATGAGGAAAGTGTCCCCCTCTTCCCAAGTTGGGAAAAACATTTGTGATTGATATTGTTTTTTAAGAAAGTTTTCCTAATTTTTATCAGGCTTTTTATTAACATTTGCCTCTCTCTCATAATTGGCTTTTAAGAGCAACCAAAACAGATGCCAGATTCACCCGTTTGCAAACTGTACTCACATTGCCCATTCCTGCCCCACCACCATGGCAGTGTGTGATTTGTAGAGAAGTTGCCAAGTTGAAGCCCTGCTCTCATCAGAAAGGTTTAAGGATTAGGGGATGGTAAAGATATGAAAGATTCTAGCAAACAACTTGCAATTCAGGGAACTGATGTTTTTTTCCTACCTAGAGCAAGGGTGTCAAACTCAATTTCATTGAGGGCCATCTCAGGGTTGTCTTTGATCTTGGAAGGCCGGGGTAGGCATGGCCAGCACAACATCCCTGTGGTGGCCTGAGCACTTTGGCAGAGGCACTACGGGCCAATCCTTCGCTGTTTCCAGGGCAGTCCTGCGGGCCAGATTGAAGCACCTCATGGGCCAGATCCAGCCCTCAGGTCTGGAGTTTCACACCCCTGACCTACAGCAATTTTTATTTGCCTTTCAGTAGACAAAAGCACCACCTGGGACAGGTGGTGGTGGGCTGGATGGACAAAGCTCTTAGTATAACACAGATTCCAGGGCTTTAAGCTAATACAGCTTGTTGTGGGATCTACTAAGAACAAAAATATCTAACAAAAATAAGCCAATTTGTAAAACCAGAACTGGTGCAGCTGAGAAAGGGTCTTGGTACTTAAAAAATACTGAACTATCCAATTTATTGGAGAGATTTAAGATTTACATTGAATAGCAGCAATTTATACAATCCTGCATCTGAATATTGTTTGCAAATATTTCAAGCAACATTTCAAAAGCTTAGTTTAACTCAATCCCCAGACTTTTGGGCAAAATATTGTAGGCTCAAGTACATCTTGGATACACAACGATGAGCTTTTTCAACCGGTTGTGTTATGCTGGCAACAGCTGCAAAAGCTACATCAAAACCGCTGAACAGGAGCTGTGAGAAATTTCTATAGTATATTGAGAACATTCTATGTTTTGGCAATGTCTGCCACATTCCACCCCCTTTTTTTGCATGGTTCAGGCTCCTGTCTGCAGCAAACCCCATAAAAGACAGCAAACTCCATCATGGGACAATCAACTTTACAGATGGGTGGGTGGGACCAAAGAGCAGGTCTATATCCTGTGTCAATCCTAATATTTATATGAACAGCTACTGTTTTTAAAAGCAACTAAACAAGCAGTTTTCAAAACGTTTTTTTTTCCAGAAAAACAACTAGAAAGTTCTTTGTTCTCTAATCTACATCTTTGCCAACTCTGATTTAGCATGCTGGACGATCCAGCAAATATGCTCATTTAATCAACCATGGTTAAATCATGTCTTCATACCAAGTGGGAATCTAGTTGTTTGCTGGGACAATGAAACTCAAGAAATGTATCCTGGGCTTCCCATCCTGCTTTTACTGTTTTCTATCTGGTGGTGGAACATTGTGTTTTGCAGGACACTAGCTTCATTTATTGCTGATGCCCTTAGGAAAAAAGCCATCAAGTCTCAGCCAGGAAGAAGCCAAGCCTGTCTTGCAGAGGACACAGCTGCCAATACTGGCTTACCTTTGACTTCCTTGGATTTGAAGGAGGGCGCATTGCCACAGAAATAGATATGAGGGCAGTCACTGAAGATGAAGGGGTCTGTCTTGTAAAATGGATAGCAGCCTGAAAGACAAGGCAGATCAGGGACTTTAAATAAATGGCCCACCAGCAGACAGCCTTAAGGCAAAATGTGTGATCAGCTCCTTGCATGGAACTCGACATGCCTCAGATTGATAGTTCCAGGCAGGCTGTGACCTCGCCATAAAAACACAGATGATTTAGGCTGATTTGGGTTTGGGCCAAAACTCATGGGAGTTTGAAAGGATATGTGGGGTTCAGCTGGTGCACTTCACTCTGCTACTGCTGCTTCTCTCCATGGTGTTTCTGCCCAGTGATTTTTCTGGCACTTTTCTACCTCCCTTCGTGTTGAATCCAAAAGCAGCATATATGCACTCAGCCCACTGGGCCTCACCCCAATCTGCCCTGTGCTTTCTTTCCTTCCACACCCACTCAAGGAATCTAACTTTCCTGCCAAAGCATACATCCAGCCTTCCTTTCCCCTGCTCTCTCCCACAGTTCTATTGGAATAAACAGGCTTCAGTTCTGGCCAGGGATCTAACACCTGCTCCACAGGATAAAGCACCTGACAAAGTGCAGGTGCTTTATCCTGTGCAGAGGATATTCTACCTACAGACAATGGTCTACTGTACATCTCCTGTGCAGGAAATATTGTTGAAAATGTAGGTACTGAATTCTCCATTTGCAACTCCAGAGTTTTATGCTTCTGCATTGCATTCTCACTGGCTTTAGATATTATGGGCACTCTTTTATGATAGAGCAATCAGATATTTAATCATAATCATCTTTTTAAGATATATTACAGAAATTAATAGAAAGAGGAGGAAGCAGACACTGATCTTCCACTATGCAATTATCCCCTCCTCCTTTACCCAAAAATACTTAAGCTGCACATTTGAGAGGTCTTGCTAGCAACTAGACTAATTCCCCCATAATACACCCCAGGTCAAACAACTTGCAAGTTGGTTTAGCCCATCTGCAAAGCTTAAAATATGATGAACAAAACCGGGAAAATGTATATCTTAGTTATATTACCCAGAGTGTCTGGAGCTGTGGGGCTGAGATGCCCAATCCTTAAGGTCCATTCCAGAATTTCCAGATAATCAGACATACTGCTGTACTTGAAAATATCACTTACATTTTGGCCTGAAGTTCCCAGAAATCTAGACAGAAAAATGGCAGGTGTTTTATATTTGAATAAGAAGGAACTCTGATGTAGAATGTCAAGGAAAGGACTTTATATTTTTATCCTACATATTTTCAGGGTAACTCAGAGTAACATACAGGCAGTCCTAACTTAATGTTCAACCATTCAATGACTGCTGAAAGTTACAATAGTGCTGAAAAAAATGGTTGACTTCTGGCAAGCAGTCAATGGATTCATTTAACAACCACATGATTCACTTAACAACTGCAGTGATATTATAAAATCGCGCAAGACTCTCTTAAGAACAGCCTTGCTTAGCAACGGAAATTCTGGCCCCAATTATGCTTGTAAGTTGAGGACAACATGTACAGAACAAAGATGCTGGTTTTTACCTGACTCCATCAATGTTTGCCTGATATGGGTTGGTGACTAGCTGCAGGGTGGCGTATGCATTCGAGAGAGGAAACATGCAGCGATGCAGGGGCTGCTGAGGCAATGTGTAGTTGGTTGGATCAAACTCGCCTGGCATCACATCAACAGGGATGGACATCTGTAAGGGAAGAGTGGGCAAACCTGTTCAGTTTCCACCCATTATTCCTTGTCTGGCCTTCAGGTGCCTTGGAAAATAGCTTGACCCCCTTCCTCTCTATGGCAGCCCATCAAATATTGGAAGACTGCTATCATGTCTCCCTTGGTCCTTCTCTTCACTAGACTAGCCATGCCCAGTTCCTGCAACCATTCATCATATGTCCAGGGAACACTTCTCACCATGGACCAAGGGAAAAACAGAACAGCTTCTTCACCCTTTCTTGAAAACAAAACTTACACAGAGCTGCAGCAGAATTTCATCCAGCATTTTTACTGCTTCCACACTGGCTGCTTGAGTCTTCTTGGTGAGGTATTTTGCCTGCATGACAAGGTACAAAAAAAGAGCAAAGTATGAATTAAGAGGGAGTGAAAGAAATGCTGAATGAATACAAGAGAAGCTAAAGGATAATAGTTAAGGACTCTTCCCCCCTCCTGCCTGCCTTCATAAGGCAGAAATATCCCCTTTGCTAAATCTCTTTTTAATGACAAGGAATAGGGCTGTACAGATGTTTAAGATGTAGGTTTACATCAAAATTCAAAAGACGGAATGGAACATGTACAAAGAAAGTGATAGCACAATCTGGAGCGGGTAGGTAGAGAGGCTCAAAACTTCCCAACTCAAAATAGGAGATAAACCAAAATGCTGAAGTGGTAGAAGCATAAAAATTCCATTGGAGATTTTATGACAAGTTGGAATCCTGGCTCAAAAAACTAAAGCCATCAATTTGCTTTAAGATTCCATAATAATTTTCTTGAGAAATTTTCACAGGGATTGGTTGACTGCTGTTTAAATGTATCCTGCAAGCATAAAAGAATCATAACTACAAAATTGGGAAACCATACTTCAGAAGGTACATCGATTTATGTCTCTTAAGCCCCACATATATTAAGATCATCAACGAATTTGCTGTGATCTTCCATCTGAAGTAACAGAACTAGACATCTTAGCTAGTTTGGTCTAGTGGTGAAGACACCAGGTTAGAAACCAGGAGACGGTGAGCTCTAATCCCGCTTTAGGCATGAAAGCCATCTGGGTGACTTTGGGCCAATCACCAGGACACCGTGAGTTCTAGTTCCTCCTTAGGCATGATATCACCAGGAGATTGTGAGTCCTAGTCCTGCCTTAGCCATGAAAGCTGAGTGATTTTTGGGGCAATCATTCTCAGCCCAACTTACCACACAGGATGGTTGTTGTGGGGAAAGGAGGAGGGAGTATTAGCAATGTTCACCACTTTGTTCACACTACAATAATGGTGTGATAAAAATAAACCTAATAAATCACTCTCCACTCCTTTGCCATGGAGAGTGAAAGAAAGACACAACATAAATGCAATGTATAAGCTAACAGTGTGGCTCACTGGACATTTCTGACACCTTCTTCACCTTGTTCATGCTGTCTCTGCTCTGGGTATTCTGGCTAAGCAAGTTGCCTGCCAGAATGACCCGAGAAATTAGGGCCGCGCTGGATTGCTCCCCCTCTGCGCCCAGCTGTCCTGTCACCATGTCCACCAGAAGCTGCATGCCCAGGAGACTGTCTCCACTCTTGCCACCAAGGCCCAGGCCTGACACCAGCAAGACAAACCTGCAAGGTGAAATACAAGCCATGGGGGTCAGAGAACAGAGTGGCTTTTGTATTCGGGAAATGACTTATGTCAGGGCTTCTAGAAACTTCAAAGGAAAGAAAGGAAAGAGCCC
Organism: Masticophis lateralis; assembly: GCA_030761175.1. NCBI lineage: Eukaryota > Metazoa > Chordata > Lepidosauria > Squamata > Colubridae > Masticophis > Masticophis lateralis. The sequence continues at coordinate 2,883,154 of JAUDYJ010000008.1, read as the reverse complement.
CATCACCAGGATCACTCGGCCACAAAGATGGCATTTTCTCAGGTTCATGTAAATGAGCAGCCAGCAGGGTGAAGGGATGCTATGCTGGCTCCAGTGGATGGAGAACAATTTTAGGTCCATTTATCCCCTGAGGAAGGGGTTGGTGTTTTTTTTTTAAAAAAGGACAATATGTGCATTAAGCTTAGTCAAGGTTTCATGCAGCTATTTTATTTTCTTTGCCAAAAAGGGTGCCTGGTGTTTTGTTAGTTTGCTGCTAACTTTCAGTGATGCCATCGCAGGTACTCCAAGGTCCATACCGCCAAAAGAAGGTGCGGAATTCATATTGTGGCCTACACAGATATAAATAAATTATTAAGTAATTATTGATTGATCCACCATTAAGGGGAGATCTCTGAGGAACTGTATCTCTGAAGATGGCCACTTGCGAGAACAAACTTGGGAGCCTGTTCCTCATTCCAGTTCTAGGCTGGCAATCAGTGTAAAGACTACAGGTAGTCCTTGACTTACAACAGTTCACTTAGTGACCGTTCAAAGTTACAACGGCACTGAAAAAAGTGACTAATGACCATTTTTCAGTTACAAGCTTCCTAGCATCTCCATGATCGTGAGATCAAAATCCAGATGCTTTTGGACTTTTCCAAGGTCATGTGATCCCCTTTTGCAACCTTTTGACTCTCAAAGTCAATGGGGAAGCTAGATTCACTTAACACCAGGTTACAAACTGATCAATTTTCGTGATTCACTTAACAACTGTGGCAAGAAAGGTCATAAAATGGGGACAAAACTCACTTAACAAATGTCTCACTGAACAACAGAAAGATCGGGCTCAATTATGGTCATAAGTTGAGGACTACCTGTATTCTGAGTGACAGAGAGCCCTGGACTGTTTCAGCAGAGGTCGTCATAGGACAAGGTTATAGGAGGCCTCACTTGTCTGTGCTGGGCCCCATCATAGGCAGCTGGGTTGGCATATCTGCAAAGCAGTGATCTTCCACAAGGAATCTGCCATCGTCCTTCTCAGAACCATAGACAGCAAGGATGGTCCCTGAAATGGCAGAAAGGGGAAGACACGAGCAACTGAATGGGAAGTTTGCCTCCACAAAAGCCAGACATTCAAAAGATGTCAAGTACAAGAAGCTCAAAACAGGGTCATTGGCCCACCTGTCACCAGCTTGTCGATTGGTATCTCTCCCTCAAGTTTGATCCGCTGCAGCTCATCCTCCAGGATCAGTTCATCTGACTCGTGAATGTATTTGAGGCGGGGAGGATGGGGAGGCAGGTTGTGCTGTGAAGATGAACAAAATCTTGCCACCAGGAAGAAGCAAATGCACACCAGCTTTGATGCTAAGTCTCTGTTACACTTGGCAGGAGCTAAAGCACAAATTTAAGCTGCTTAACTTTAAATCCCTTCTTGGCCTAAGAACCTCCTTTGGTGCATTTTTTCATTCTGGGGTGTGACAGAGACTCACAAAAAGATTGCTACGGCGAACATGAACAATTTAGCATAGTGCAAACTGATGAAGTTTCTTCCAGTCTCTCTTACACTTCCCCCCAATAGTCTCCATCCCTCCATCTCACCCTTAACTTTCTCCCCCTCTAGATAAGGGGTGTATTTCCAAATGAAGTAGTGGGGCACAGTCAAAAGAATGCCTACAATTCTAGAATACAGGGGTTTTTTGTCAATTGCAAGAATCCAAAAGTATCAGATAAGGAAGGGAGACTGGCTGATACAAAGAAGGCACCAATGTACGGATTCAGTTGTTTATCAAGCTTTTCTGAGAACATTGAAATCAGCTTCCTCTGGTTAAATGTCAGCAGCTGCTGCATTATAGAAGCTGAACATATGGCTCCTAGGGCCTCAGATGACCACTAGATAAGAGCTGAAACTTTAACACAGGTGTCTAAAAGTCTAGGAACAAAATACTTGGATGGGATACAACAGAGGTGTCAAACTTGTGGCCCAGGGCCGGATGCATCATGCGATGGCCACGCCCACCTGTTTTAGTGAAGGGGGGAAAGTTGTGATACATCACATGACGCCACAAGTTTGACAGCCCTTGGATACAACATCCTCATCTCTCATAGATTTACATTTAGGGAGTGCCAAGACCTGTTCTGGAAAGCTGCTTAAGCAGTGAATTATCCTATGGCCATCAATGATTTTTTTTAGTTTTTCAAATTGATAGTTGAGTTTTAGCAATGCTGTAATTTGTAAGATACATTTTTAATACCCTCTTATTCTACAGGTAGTCCTCAATTTACAACAGTTCATATATTGACCATTCGAAGTTAGAACAACACTGGAAAAAGTGACTTCTGAATTGTTTTTCATACTTATGACCATTGCAGCATCCTCATAGTCACATGATTTATATTGGGTACTATTTATGACAGTTGTAGTGTCCCAGGGTGATGTGATCGCTTTTTGTGACCTTTTTGTGACCTTGTCACCTTTTCTGATAAGCAAAGTCAATGGGAAAACGAGGTTCACTTAACAACCATGTTACTAATTGCACAAGTGCAGTGATTCACTTAACAACTGTAGCAAGAATGGTCATAAAATGGAGCAAAATCTATTTAACAAATGTTAAATAGATTTAACAAAATAATAACAAAAATTTTGGACTTAATTGTAGCTGTAAATCGAGGATTACTGTACTACCTTCAGAAAGGCCTGATAATAGTATTTTTAGGAATTATCTCATACTCTATTGCTCCCCCATGGCAAGCAGAGGCTTCTCCATCACTGTCCCAAGTGCTTTACAGCAAATAAAGTTCTGTTTTATGTTGGCAGCATTTTAAGAAAAAATGACCGCACTCCATAAATAGATAACTAAGTAACTTCAGACTGCAGAGTTAAAGGGAAAATTGAAACATACTATATCTAGAAACACATGTTCAATAAACAGGAAAGAGCCAAGTTTCCACTATGTATTTAATTCAAGAAGCCCTGGCAGAAGCCTTTTCCTCCACAGGGAGAATGTGGCATTTGCTGGCAAAAACAACTTACCCCCTGGTCCCACAATTCTTCTTCAAAATCCTATGCACTGACAAACAATTGGAAATGGCTGAATCATCCCATATTTTTATCACTGAGGACTCTTAACATTCTGAAATACTTTTGAAAGCATCAACAAGAGCCTTGTGGATTTTTGATATGCTCAGTCATTGCCAACACAGCAATGAATCAACCACAAAAAAAAAAAATCCATAAAGCAAAATAATCTTATAATAGCACTTATTTCCCAATCTGTCCTGATTAATGCATTAATAGTAATTCCTAAAATGTTGCTATTTTATGTTTGTTGGCACTCAGGAACACAGCAAGCAGGTTTTATTAAACAAACAAATTAAAAAGTATCCTATGATGATGTTATTCATTTGGTCAATAGCTTTTACAGCCAATCTTTGGTGGTAAATTTCCAACACATGTTTGCTATCAATAGCATGCTATTGAATGTCTTACTGGGACAAATTTAATATTACTCATCAACTGTCCTTCCAAAATAAGCTAAATGTTAATCCAATTGTGCAAGAGATCAGTTTTTAAAATAATGTCGGTTTTACAGACTTCCAGACAGAACATTTATCTTTTTGCTCATACATCCTGAGCAATTATTATGCAAGAGGAGTTTGTTCAAGGAATGTCTTCTTTTCACTTTCCAATTTTTTTGATAACCCTAGCATCATACAAAGCATTAGGACTGTGAGTCCAGCAAGGTCACTGCAAAACTTGAAAGGGTCTGAAACTGTTGTAGGTTCTTTAGACGCAGATCCCTCAGTCTGCCTTTGATATCTCCCATGCTTCCTGAATGAAATCTGTAAAGTTCTTTTCCCATACCTCTTCACTGATTTCCCGTAAGATGGAAGGCTGAAGCTGCATACACTTGAAGAGTGTTCCCACCACACAACACTTCTCTGAGACCTGCAACTCGCATAGCTTTTTCACTGTAATGTTGCTCCCTTTAGGAAAAGTAGACAATGGATTAAATGTGAAAAAATGTTAAGAGCCTATGATGTGGAATTAATTAGAAGGGTTACTTCTAGTCAACCTGCTGAAAGCCTAACATCTGTCTAGTTTCTGGGCTCACAATGTAAGTTTTTATTTATTTATTTTGGGAAAAAGTATGTTCAATAAATGTTCCAAACCAGCATATTATAAAAAGACATATCAAGATTAAAAAAAAAAAATACTGTGATACTATGTATATCCTCAAAGTCCTACAGTATCTACAAAACAAGACTTCATTAGGATAAGCTCACCCCATTTACGCCGGGCTCTGTCCACCAATAACGGTCTCATCTGGATAAGGCGTGTAGCATAGATATGAGCATATTGCCGACTGAAAGTTCGCTCCCCAAGCCTGAAATTCTGGGAGCAGTTGGTGTATGTTGAGATGGGCACACGGGCAAAGGTGGAAGCCACTGCAGACGGGGATGTCAAGAGGCCCTGTGCAGACTGGATACCCTGCTCTGAGAACATTGTGTTGCAGAATTAAGCAGCTACGTAGATTTCTGTTGGAGACAAAGAAATTAGATGAGTGCCCAGGGAGGTGCTGAGGAATCTGGTAGCACCTATTCTGACATGTTTTTCTTAAGAAGCATAAACTTTCATGAGATGCAGCTTACTTCACCAGCTGCCACTTTTTGTATCTCAAAAAGCAGCTGAAACTCACAAGAAATTAAACCTTTAAGAATATGATTGATTTCTATAATCACTCATCACAGTAAATGATAGTTAGATGGAAAAGGTGCTGAAGAGTCATTGCTGAGCCTATTAAAACAAAGAATATACAAATATCAAAAATTTAAAATTATTAAAATTATTACACAATTTTGGCCCAGATTAAAACCCACAAAATTTAAAACTCCCAATTTAAAATGGGCTAAAGGTCTTTAGAGATTCTCAGTCATCCAGGTCATGGTTGTCCCAAAGGTGCTTTTTCAGGAGGCAACTGGACTTTTCTTTTTCTTTTTTTTCTTATTAATTAATTAATTAATTTCTATACCGCCCCTCTCCCGAAGGACTCGGGGTGGTGTACAGCCTATTGAAACAAAGAATATACAAATATCAAAAATTTAAAATTATTAAAATTATTACACAATTTTGGCCCAGATTAAAACCCACAAAATTTAAAACTCCCAATTTAAAATACTTTACATAGATAGCCCTGCCTGGCAAAACAGCAGGGTCTTAAGGGCACAGAGAAATACACGGAGGTTGGAGATCTTGCATATTTCCGGGGGCGCTTCGTTCCACAGGGCAGGAGCTCCCACAGAGAAGGCCCTCCCCTGGGTGTTGCCAGCCGACATTTTTTTAAAAAAATTAGATTTATATGCTGCTCTTCTCCGGAGACTCAGGGCAGCTTACAATGCGTTAAGCAATAGCCTTCATACTTTTGTATATTTTTATACAAAGTCAGCTTATTGCCCCCACAAACTGGGTCCTCAATTTACCTACCTTAGAAAGGATGGAAGGCTGAGTCAACCTTAGCCTCGAACTTGCAATAATTGCAGACAGCTGAATGTTAATAACAGGCTATTTAGCCTGTTGAGCTATCTGAGGCTCTTGGCCGATGGCACCCTGAGGAGTCCCTCTCTGTGTGAGCGAACTGGCTGGTGGGAGGCTATTGGTGGCAGAAGTCGGTCTCACAAGTACCCAGGTCCTAAGCCATGGAGCACTTTAAAGGTGGTAACCAACACCTTGAATCGCACCCGGAAGACCACTGGGAACCAGTGCAGCTCGCGCAGGTGGTGTCACATGGGCGCAATGAGTCGCACCCATAACCACCCACGCAGCTGCATTCTGGACCAGTTGGAGCCTCCGAGTGCTCTTCAAGGGGAGCCCCATGTAGAGAGCATTACAGCACAGTAGTCCAGTCGGGAGGTGACAAGGGTGTGAGTGACCATGCGCAAGACATCCTGGTCCAGAAAGGGCCGCAACTGGCATATCAGGTGAACCTGATAAAAAGCCCCCCACCCCCCGGCCATGAGTTTTTATCCCCATGGCTCTTCTAAAGACAGCCATGCATCCAGGAGGATGCCCAAGTTACCAGCCCTCTCTGTGGGGGGCGAAGATTCACCCCTAATAGTCAGCGATGGCACCAGCTGACTATACCAGGCTGCCGGAAGCCACAGCCACTCAGTCTTGGAAGGATTGAGCCTGAGCCTATTTCTCCCCGGACGGTCTCCAGGCAGTGGGACACCACATCAAGGGCATCATTGGGGTGGTCTGGGGTGGAGATGTACAGCTGAGTGTCATCAGTATACTGATGGACTCTCACCCCAAAACAACGGATGATCTCACCCAGCGGCTTCACATAAATGTTGAACAGAAGGGGTGAGACGACCGACTCTGGTGGCACTCCCCAAGCAAGGCGCTTCGAGGTCAACCACTGCCCCCCTCCCAACACAAACTACGAATGGTCCGAGAGGAAGGAGAACTACCGCAGCACGGTGCCTCCCACTCCTAACCCCCTCAACCGCTGCAGCATGATACCATGGTCGATGGTATCAAAAGCCGCTGAGAGATCTAATAGGACTAGGACAGAGGAGCAACCCCTGTCCCGAGCCCTCCAGAGATCATCCACCAATGCCGTTTCTGTGCTGTACCCCTGCCTGAAGCCCGACTGGTACAGGTCTAGATAGACAGCTTCATCCAGGTGCTGGGGAAGGTGTTGTGCCACCACACTCTCAACAACCTTCGCCACAAAGCAAAGGTTGGAGACCAGACAATAGTTTGCTAATACAGCCGGGTCCAGGGAGGGCTTCTTGAGGAGGGGCCTCACCATCGCCTCTTTCAAGGCGGCGGGAAAGGCACCCTCACTCAGAGAAGCATTTATAATCCCCTGAAGGCAGCCTCGTGTAACCTCCCAGGAGGCCAGTACCAACCAGGAGGGACACGGGTCCAATAAACATGTGGCAGCACTAAGCCTAGCCAGAATCATGTCCACGTCCTTGGGAGCCACAACATCAAACTCTTCCCAGGTAATATTCTCAAGACCTACCCCCGTCTCCCTCCTGGACTCACCCAGTCGGAGTCCAAGCCTTCCCGAATCTGAGCGACTTTATCATGCAGGAATTGCACAAAATTCTCAGCTCAACCCTGCAAGGGATCTTCCCGCACTCCCCCCCGAAGAAGGGAGTGGTTCACCCTAAACAGAGTGGCTGGGCGGTTCTCTGCAGATGCGATAAGAATGGAAAAATAATTAGATTTTGCCGCTTTTATCACCACTACGTAGGTCTTGATATAAGACCTCACCAGTGTTCAGTCAGATTCAGATTGACAGTCCTCCAGATGCTCTCTATGCGTCTTTTCCGATGCTTCATTTCTCTCAGCTCCTCGGAGAACCAAGGAGCCAACTGAGATCGGCATCAAGTCAGAGGCCGCAAAGGCACGACGCGGTCCAAAGCTCCAGCGGCTGCGCTATCCCAGGCAGCCACCAGGTCTTCAGTCAAGTCGTGTGCCAGGGTCAACGGCCCAAGCTCCATCAGGAACCTTTTGGGGTCCATCAGGCACCTGGGACGGAACCATCTTGTCGTTTCCGTCTCCCTGCAGCAGGGGGAAGCGGCTTGGAAGGCCAAGCGAAGGAGAATGATCTGTTCATGACAAGGGTTTGATGACTAAATCCCCTCTGCCAAGATCATTTTTCTTTTCTCATCCAAGAAGCTGAAGAGAAATGTCTTCAAAGAAAACCAAGTCCAGTTGCCTCTGGAAAAAGCAGCTCTTGGGGCATCTTCAGTGCTAGTAGGGAGTGAAGTTTGTTCTCCGTTTATATTCTAGTGGCTTCCCCTGTCAGTACTGGTGGTCTTGGGGGTCCTTTGGGCTGTTTACTGTTAGCTTATTAGGCAGTTCCTTGATTGGGTTGCTGTTTACTTGACTGTTGGTCTGATGTTAATTTTGGCAGCCATTTCTCAGGTTGATTCCTGTCCTAAGGTGGGGCTGACTCAAGAGCCCCTTTAAATATCAGGATTTTAGGTTGGTAATGTAAAAGCTACTGCTTGTGGGACATCGTTTCGTACTGTATTATGCAACAATTGGAAATTGTTAATACATAAAAAAAATAAAATAACAGCAACAAGAATAGGCAGAAACCGCGCCAACCTACCACGCCAAGGCTTCCCTTGTTAGGCTTCTGCCTACCGGGCTCAGTTCTTCCCTCCAAGGCTCCCGATCGCCGTCGGAGCGCCTTTGCCCACCTTCCCCTCCCTCACCTGCCGAATTCCCACCTGCCATACAAACTCACGCCCTCCTCCCTGCTTCAAGCGCTGACCTGGAGGAAAAGAAAGCCTCCCCGGTCAAAACCAGCAGTCAGGGGCTCCTTCGCGCCGATCGAGCTCGCATCGCTCGCAAGAACCGGGGAGGGCCGCGCGCGAAGAGGAAAAGCGCGCCGAATCCCAAGGCGGATATCACGCGGTAACTGAGAAACGCCGACGGGAAGTGACGTAGAGGCGCCGCGCAGTCTTTCCTCCTTCCATAGACGCACGAAAGTAGAGCGATAACGCCTTGGAAATGATGTTTCCGGGTCGTTTTTATTTTTTCGTGCCTCTCCTTCGACACAGTCCCGCAGGAGGGCGTTTTAGAACGGCTGGGTCTGCGACACGCGGGAGGGGGCGTGTCCGCTCCCCCACGCACTCTCAACGACGCATGCGCTTAATCCATTTCACGTTGTGTGGCGTGTGGGATTCGGATGTAGGTTCTTCGCCTTAAATACGGAGGAAAAACCATAGCCTTAAAATCCTTTAGAACCACAACACGGACTGAATCCAGAAGCACTGAATACTCTTTCCGTAAAAAGTAAAGGGGAAAAATTTCAGTAAAGCCTGGAGGATAAATGTTAAGTTATTTTAAGAGTCACTCCAGCCTGGAAATAAGGATAATGGCTAGAACAGCAATTTTAAAGTCCAAGTGTGCATTTCATTTAACCGAGAAATTAATATTTTAAATTAGAACATTGCAAGACAGGATAAGAAACTGTTCTAGAAGAAATTTAGCAGTTGTAGGTTGTTCAAAAAGCATAAAAACAGCTGCATTTAGGTGCCCGGATACCTTTGGGTGCGTTGTACAATAATTCAACTAGGAAATGTGGAAGGAAGGAAGGTCGGTCCTGTAGACATAGCTTTAAAAAAATGTCAGTCTTAGATTGGTATTTCTATTTGGCACTACAGCATATTTTCATTCATCTGAAAGATACAACTGAACTGAGAACCAGTTGCCCTCATTTCTGGTGTAAAATGGATGTTCTCAAGAAAGCAAAGTGTTTATAGCATGGCCATGTCCTGCTTTCAGTGGTTTCAACTACAATGTCAGAGAAGTTACCTTCATGGCACTGGTCTCCATGGTCATTTGGGATTGGAGTTCAGAATCAATGAACGTCTGGCTTCAATTGAAGTATTTCACCACATCTTGCCTAACAGACACTTTCCAAAGTATCTACTACTACTATCTACTACCTTACCTTGGGCTTATTATACTGCATATTCTGTATATCTGCCCTTGAATGAAGCTTCAAATGGGTTTTATTTCATTATGTGATAAATACCATGCTTTGATGTTTAGAAATGATAGAACAAACTCACTCCATCACAACAGAGAACATCTAATAACTTTTCTGACATTCTCCTGAAATAGCAAATCATCCCAAATGTGTATTAACCTTTAAAGGGAGGGGAGATTGCTATAATGTCCAAAAACAAAAACAAAATGCAGAATATATATGGTTTGACTGCAAGTGTTTGGAGAATTGAAGAAAAGTTCCTATAGATTGTGATTTTAATCTATACACTTACGTTAGCTATTAGCTGGTTCTAATCTGATATATTTGGGCTTCATTTTAGAAGCCAAAAATTGAGGCACCAACTTCTTTAATAAATCAGCTATAATCAAAAAACCAGGAAAGATGGCAAAAGCCATATCTGAAATCACTGGGATTTCAAAGTTTTCACCTCAAATTTTATACGTCTTCCAGTTCGAAGAATCATAGACTAGAATGGGCCAGTTACATCCTGAACTTCAACCATCTGTTCAGTGTATAAATCAAAATTAAATTATCCCTGGCAGATGGCTGGACACATCTAACAAGAGGAAATTACCCCATCTTTAAGTAATTGGTTCCATATTTCAAATTGTGCTTACCATTAGAGATTCAACTGGAATCCTCAATTCATTATCTGAGCACTATTACAGATAGTCTTTGACTTACAACAATTTAGCAACTGTTTGAAGTTACAACGGCACTGAAAAGATTTACAACTAGTCCTCACACTTATGACTTGCAACATCTCCACAGTTATGTGAATAAAATTTGGCATGTATTTACCAGAGTTTCCCTGTCCTGCTTGGGGTCATGTGATCACCATTTGTAACCTTCCCAGCTGGTTCCACCAACTAAAGGAAAAGCAACAAACGGAGGGAGCTGGGCCTTAGCCTTGAGAAAAGTCAATGGGAGAAATCAGATCCATTTAACAACCGCATGATTCATTTAACAGCTGCACTGATTTGCTTTACAACCATGGCAAAAAAAGATTGTAAAATCAGGCACTCATTTAAAAACCACTTTGCTTAGTAACAGAATTGTGATCATAAGTCAAAGACTACCTGTATAGTCTTTGTTTTCTTGTCTCCTTATTTTGCACTTTTAGTCAATGGAGAACTCTTTTGTCATGGTGATACACTTATAGGACCTGAAAAATTTATCCCCATCTTTTCTCAAGGCTAAGACCTGGCTCCCTCCATCGTTTTTTGTACTCCCTCATTGTGTTCTTATCCAATTGACCATCAGCACTCCATGTTTCATGTAGATGCCAACACTCTTAGTGTACTATTGGAGTGGTTTTTATTTTGTTCTTTCCCATTTCAAAGGGAAATATATTATCTCTGTCAGAGATAAAACAAATCTGCTGATTCTATTTTTTTTATGCCAGTCTTGTAAAAATCCTGCCTCTTTGAAGTATTTTATTTAATTTATTTATTAATTTCATCAAGCATATATTTTATGACAGATAGAAGTGTAAACATAATTATAAATACATGAAAAGGATATGAATAAAAGAAAACATTAGGATAGGGATGGTAGGCACGCTGGTGCGCTTATGCATGCCAATATCAATATCAATATAAGTAGATATACTATCTACTTGAAAAGACAACTAGACCAAATATTTACCTTAAAAATATTTGAGGAGTCTTAAATTAATTAAGAATCTGATAAAAGAAGATGAATATTTAATTTTAATCTTTTCTCCTTAAGTTGAGCATCTTAATGTCAGGGCTGTCTTCCATTCAGTTAAGCAAATGACTTGCATTCCCTTTAAAATACAAGTTGTAACCTTTGTGATTACAAGTGATTTTGGTGTGAATCAGAATTGGAAAGAGTTAAATTCTCTCATCCCCTCCACTCATTCTGAGCTTACTTGTCAGTGCTATTTATATTTATATGACAAATAGCATGTGTTTAATTTTGTTTACACTATTATCTTCACCTCTAATTTAGCCTTCCAGAGAGACTGAATCAAAATACTGGTTTCCCAGAAACAGTATTTGAAAAGCTCACTTGCAATCGATTTGGAGAACTGAAAGACAAGAGAAAGTTTAGAGTGCAACATGAGGCACATAATAACACCACAATAACACCAACCGCATCATTGTTGTGGGCAAGAGCAAAGAACTACACCGTAGTGCAAGTACTAAGGGAGCAGAGTTTACATTGCAACTTTAAGATGTCTTTTTGCCATTTGCTTCCCTCCTACAAATACACACCGCTCAATGGATGAGGCCAGATTCAAAGACAGCTCAGGGGGATTGAACTAGAAAGTTACTTATAGATGATTGAGCTAATAAGAAATCTAAAGAATTATGATCATCATAATTATGCCTTGTGTCCTTCTCTCTTCACCAGCCAGGGTGGCGCAGTGATTAGAATGCAGTATTGCAGGCTAATACTGCTGATTGCCAGTAGTTCAATTCTCACTGACTCAAGATTGACTCAGCTTTCCATCCTTCTGAGGTCTGTAAAATGAGAACCCAGATTGTTGGGGACAATATGCTGACTCTGTAAATCGCTTCGAGAGAGTGTTGTAAAGCACTAGGAAGCGGTATATAAGTCTAAGTGCTATTGCTATTGCTATTGCTATTACTCTCCCAATGCTCATTGTAAATGAGTTTATTCTCCTTCCACACCAAATCTAGTCAAGCTTTTTTTTTGCAGGTTGGTGATGGCAGTGTAAGGGTTGAAAAAGTCTCATTTTAGCCCAAGTCCACTGGGCTAAAAATAAGCCAAGAGCTATCTGGCAGCAGTTAGTTTCAACTTAAACATGGCCTCCTAAAAGAAGGCAGTATTATTCTGGGATGTGCTCAGATATGCAGAGAGGAGAAGGAGCCTCAGGTGGCATTTGCTGAGCAAGATGGATAGCACTCAGCTTAATCCTCATTTCTTCTGAGCATCCCAGAATGGAGCTGGAACTAGTCTATTGCCTCATTGCAAAACTCAAGAAGTCCATATTAAGGTGAGTAACTCGTATTTTTCTTGGCCTTAGGTTGTCATATGCCCAAGTCTGGCACTGACAAGACCAAGACTTATTTAGCAAGTCAGTGAACTGCAACCATGTCTTTGCCCCAATTTGATGCCCACCAGATGAGATGTATTACGATAGCCATCATGCAAACCCAAGAGGTACTTCAATCCTACTCTCTACTCTTCATCTTTTTCTCCCACCTGTCATAAACAAGGTCTCATTGTTTTTCATGAAAGTTGTTTATTGTAATCTTTAACAAAGTTAGGGAGGGTGAATGGGAGTTGCCTCCAGTCCTCGCCCTACTCAAGTCTTCAGTCTTCCTTCTCATCTCCATGTGTGATGATATAACACAAAGATTTGTAGTCAATGTTTCCAGCTACATCCATGGGAGCAAGAGAAAACATTTGCTCTACCTAGATAGAAAGAAACACAGAGTCTAGAGTAAGTATGGGAAATCACAGTTGATCAACTTTTGAAGATCTTGCAGTAAAATCCCTGAGGATTCCTCTCTCCATCAAAGCCCTGGCCAATGGTAAACAATGGTCACATCAGGGTCCTCAGTCTTTCTAACAGCTCCTGAGAACACCAAGAGTTTTTCAAAAAGCAAAAGCAAATTTCCAAAATTTAGTGAGGTGTTTTGAAAAAAGAAAATAGATGTGTTAAATAGATCTAAATGCAATGATTAAATAACAAAACCTCAGGATCTGAAAAGTGAAATTAAAAATCCCATGTGTCATGTCCAAACATGTAGCCAAGGATATCCATTTTGAACCAAATTCTATCAGTATCAAGCATAGATCAATTGATATAGAGAGAGAAAGGCATCTCCCAGCTTTGGTGAACTTGTGAGAAAAAAATTCTTGCTAAAGAAGGGATTTTGACAATAGGATTATCTCACCTCCTCGAGAGAAAACTTGTCAGCTTGAGTTATCAGAAGTTGTTTAAACCTGGAAAACAATTTTTAAAAAGTATTGTTTAAATGTGTCAGTGTTGTTGAAAACATTGCCTACAGAACTCTGGTTTTGGTTGTTCAAAAGAAGGCCTGAAGGGATAATAAAACACATACACAAACACACAGTTCTTGAACTTACTCCTCTTTGTTCACTAAGCCAGTTCCATTTGGGTCAAAGAGTTTGAAGGCAGCAAGGATGGATTCCTCTGGATCAGTACCTACAGATGATACGGTTACTTAGGAACAGATAAAACTGCCTTTCGGAGTTCTTTTCATTGGATATGGATGGCTCTCAATATTGCTTAAATCAGGCACAGGCACAATGTTTTCCAGGTTAGAGGATACACTTGGTCAGAAGCATCCTTCTAAATAATTAGTATCATAAAGCTAAATTGGAGTTCATATTATTTAAATTGAATTAAAATAGACAATATATTTACCGTAATGGATTTAATATTTCTCCTCTTCTATCACATTAAAACAACTACTGTGAGGTTTCCAGAAAATGCATCCAAGGCTTTAGGATGCTGCTTGTCACCCCACAATCCCAGGAATTATTGACTGGTTATTAACCTGGTTATTGAATTAATTGATTTCAATTAATGGGTTGATACTATACATTGAATTTAAAGTCACTGAAACAGGTTGGTTTTATGCAACATGTTCGCCCACTAGTAAATAAAGATGCACTTACCCAAGTTTCTTTACTTGCTTTGCAGATGTACATCCCATTAAATCTAACCAAATTTAGGTGGTATGAATGCATCTATTAAAGCTTTATTAAATCTGGTTAAATATATGATGCAAATCAGGGGTGGGTTTCTACCGGTTCGCCCTGGTTCAAGTGAACTGCTAGCAGCGGAAGGATCTGCCAACCTGCGCAGACATCATAAAAAATGCTCTGCGCATGTGCAGAAGTGAAATCATGAAGCGAGCACGCATGCACACGCACTACTAATAGCGAACCGGTAGCGCCAGGATTTGAATTCCATTTCTCATGCAAATGCAGCCCCTGACTGCCAGCATCTCTTTAGGATTTCAAATAACAAAACAAAAAAAATCCCCTGGAGATGTCTGGAGTTTTCTTCATGCATAATAGTAGAACTCTGCCACTTAACTGTAGTTTAAGAGTGAATCTTGTATGGGGAACATGTTCCCTCTTGTCTTGGGAGAGAAATGACAGAAGATGTCAACATTCTAAGAAGAAGTGGAAATTTGGGGGTGTTGGAACAAAAGGAATATATTGAGCCTCATCTTGATTAATGAGCAAATTCCAAGATGTGATAATGCTAATTTACCATTCAATTTCTCCCCAAAGAGTGTTAAGAAGACAGTGAAGTTAATTGGTCCTTTCCCTTCCTTCAGCATCTCTTCCAGCTCTTCATCCTTCACATTCATTTTGCCTGTAGAGAGAAAGCTGATCGCAGTCAACATTCCTAACTGGGTATATTGTCTATTGTTTGCTTTGTCCAATTATGAGTCCAAAGTGCCTTCCAGAATATAGCAGATGTGGAATGTTTGACCAGAACAAGGCTCAATTCCTGAATGCTTTGTTTTCACTTTTATACAAAATAACAAAGTTGGAAGAGACTTTGGCGATCTTCCAGATCATGAGGAAATAATCCAGATTCCCAACATCTGGGGAGAATATCAGATTTGGGGGATTTTGGTAACATCTCTACTTACTGACAGACTTCCAATAGTTGCCCTTTCAAAGAGGGCATCATTTGAAGGTATATTTTTCCTTAACACGGCCTTCAGGACAAGACAATACCAGGACAAAGCAGTGAACCAGTTCATATACAACATGATAATTTTACAATCACTAGCACTGATTATGTTACCTAGTTTGGTAATGAAACGTTTTCAAGCAAACAACCAGGCTCAGAGAGCTCCAAGGCCCCCATAATTCAACCCTGAGCTACAAATATTCTCTTTCTATCAGTAACCATTTTCTCTGCCTATTAAACATTATATTTAGAAGCAATACTTAGACATTGTGGTATCTTGCATCCTAGAATTGAGGGGCCACATCCAGCCCTAGGACCTTCAGATATTCTTTCTCTCCTCTAAAGAAAGAATGCCTTGAAACAAAAGACTGCCCCTTTGATGGGTCTTCCAATGTCAAATTAAGGCACAGTATACCAGCCATTGCATGCATGATAAAAAGGGAAAGTTCATTCCATCTTATGAAACTGATGAACTGTTTATTAACAGTAACACCATCCAAAATTGAAGAGGAGTACTTAGAGCTCCAAAAATAACCCAACTACAGCTAGTGCTACAGATAAGCAAATTCCATCTTTCCTCATCTCCCCCCCACCCTCTTCACTATACTTCCACTTGAAAGACCACTGCAAATTTTGTATTTCGGTCCAGAGAAATGTAAGTACTTCAAAAGAAGGAATTAAGAGCAGAGGGGAGCAGAACTTAATCCTAAAGGACATGCACTCTCTCTGTTTTTGCAAAGAAAGCATCCCTATTGTCTCTAGCATGGAAAGAACAAGAGCAGGAGTGAATGCTGAAAAGGAAAACATGAGAAACGTTCCTCTCTACCTCAGACCTGAAAAGCTGTTCCTGGTCAGTAAGCAGTACTGAACAAATTAAAGAAATAGTCCAACTCAGGGGTGTCCAGTATTAGCGACTTGCGGACTATAACTTCCAAAATTCTCTACCCAGCATGGCTGGCTGGGGAATTGTGGGAGTTGAAGCAGAGGTGGGTTTCAGCAGATTCTGACCAGTTCTGGAGAACCGGTAGCAGAAATTTTGAGTATTTTGGAGAACCGGTAAATACCACCTCTGACTGTCCCCACCCCCATCTATTGTCTGGCTCCCACATCCCAGCTGATCGGGAGGAAATGGGGATTTTGCAGTATCCTTCCCCTGGAGTGGGTGGGAATGGAGATTTTACAATATCCTTTCCCTGCCACGCCCACCAAGCCATGCCATGCCCACCAAGCCATGCCCACCAAACCAGTAGTAAAATAATTTGAATCCCACTACTGAGTTGAAGTCCACAAATCTTAAAGTTGCTAATGTTGAACACCCTTGGTCTAGATGGTTTAATTTATTTTCCACTATTCCAGGGCCTGATTAGTAAGACCCTTTACATCTTACTACCTTTACCATGAATTTACTACACAATGTCCATGAATAAACATACTAGCTGATTGAATCCGGCTTTCAAGTTTGTAAGAGATCAGAATTTTGTGACATTCTGCTGGAAAACTGGCAGTCAAGTCCCAGGAAAGTGCCAGGCTCTTTTTATTTCTGTTTGCTAAGATCTTTAGTAAAGAAAAGATTCCTGAACTTGCTCAGATTGTTGTTTCATAACCAGAGTAAAGTCACTCACCGAGTTGACTGTATGTCTCCTTCAAATCAGATTTGCTGATAATTCCATCTCGATTCTGGTCAATGCAACTAAATGCCTTGGAGAATAAGCAAACTTGCTCAGATTCCTTAAGCACAATTACTCATACAAATATGTTCCTGTCTTGTATTCTCAGGAACCACATTTCTTCAGACTCTTATCTCTCCTGTGAGTATGCTCTTTTAAGAACTTAGAAATCCTTGATGCTTGACAGAAGCCACAAGTGTTTTTATTCCTTCTCTTGCTTGCATGCAGTATCTTCCGAATATTTTTTCCTAGCCTATGTTGGTGAAATTTGCAAATGATAAATACCAGTCTGAAAAATAAGGCTGATACCCCAAAACTAAATTTGGAAGGTATTTATTCTTTTTTTTAAAAAATTAAAACATCCCTGCAAGATGTTTCACACTCTTTCCTTTATTGTTCGTATTAATTAGGGAACTGGCTATCAAACAGGGCAAAACATCTTCCCATTCAAGATACATATTGCCTCCACTCTTATTGGTTCTGTGAGGTCACTATATGGCTAAAATCTGATTATTCACATGGCACTTGACATCATTATCCTTAGCTAGATCAAACAGTCTGCAGGGAAAAAAAATCCCTTTTTGAAGGAACAACAGGTACAGTATAATTATCATTGCAATAAATCAGCTGCTGAAATGGCATTAAAAGAGAACAGCATAACATGACACAAGAAATATTTTAAAAAGAAGCATGCATCAGATCCAAGCTGGACAGTTTTGACTGAAAATTTCTTAGCTACAGGATCCTAGGATTTGCTCACCTCCTTAAACTCCTGGATCTGTGACTGCTCAAACATTGAAAAGACATTGGAAGAACCTCTCTGTGCCCGCTTAGCAGCAGTTTTGCTTCGTGTCCCAGCTTTTCTGCTAGCCTAGAAAAAGAAAAAAGGATCAATAGAGAATCCACAGTCCTAAGGCCCAGCTAATACAAACCAAGGTGTTCTTGTTATTCCCAGGAAATAGAGTTTCTTAAACCTTTTTTGCTCCCAGAACCATTCCCTGTTTTTAAAAGTTATGGAGGACCCTTCAAAATGTGTTTGCCTCCATGGGTTATATTTATCAACAGTAACCATATTAAAAATTAAAATCAATGACTCCGTGGAATATATTTAAGAAATACTTAAACTACACTTTAAGAAACACTGCTGTAGAATAACCAGACTACTTCCTACATTCATGTAAAGCATGAAAGAAACAAGATACATAACATTTCTGACATTCTCAATTCCTATACCCTCAGTAGATTCACTGAACTCACTGGATGGATGGATGGATGGATGGATGGATGGATGGATGGATGGATGGATGGAGAGAAGTGGGGGAACCCTACCCATTACAAAAAAGCCCTTTCTTTGCTTCCACGCTACCCTTCTTTGTAATGGTGTCTCAATGCAAAGCGAAGAATCCAAAAGATCTGAGTATCAATACAAAACAGCTTTCAAAAAAATCAGGATTATCCCTGGAAGCAGTTAAAGCAGACGCAATATGCCTTAAAGCATGCCACAATTTTATTTTGGTTCAGCAATTCCTTATTGACTTTCTACAAAAACTGTGTCCAATCTTCACTGAGATATGAGATTTTTCCAGAGTGATTGGAGCATGCATTTTTGCTTAATTTTGTTTTGCATGCATAAATGCTCAACTGCAGCTTACTTGTTCACTCTAAGGACTGGAAAAAAAATGTATGTAGGCTCCTCATCTTAAAGTTAATGTGGGAGAGGGAGTGGGGGGAAGAGAGACAGAGAGATGTCTGCAAGAAATTCAACAGAGCAACAATGGATATGAAGTCTTACTCACCATCTTGGGTTTCCTCCTGAAGAACAAAGGTTGACCAGTTGGTGTTAATTCAGCCTATATCTCCGAGCTTATCTCTTAGTGAGCTAAATTAGGAACTCAGTTGCAGAAGACAGCCAAACTTGGTTGTCTTCTAGCTCTGACACTATAACGATTGATAAGAAGGCCCAGAGAATAGTACTTAGCAGGCTTCACTGATGGAAAAAAGTTGGATGTTCAAGTTGAGCATTGCCTTCAGAACAGAGTTTTCCTGGCTGATCCCAAATGGGTGCTGTATATATTAACAGTTGATTGTAGGATACACCCACTTTACCACCATTTTTATCTATGAAATTATTTAAAGCAAACCTACTAGAATTTCCTACTTAAAGCAAACCTACTAGACTTGCTAGAGTCACTCATTATGTACCAGTGAGAATCCCACTAGTCTGATTAACAAAGAGCAGAAAAACAATATTGTAAGCTGCCACCCCCAGCCCCATTCCTGGGCAATAAAGTTCATTTACACTTTTTGCCCACAATGGGGAAAGAGTTTACCAGCCATCTATCCCTCCAATCTTTAAAATTGGTAATTTGAAATTTTTAAGTTAGAACCAAAATTTAAAACATCAGACTTTCAGAAAATTGATAGACACATATGTAAAAAAAGTTCCCTTCACTAGCTTCAGGAGGGAGCCTGCCAATAAACTAATAGATTAATCCTCTAAATGGATTTGCCTCCCAATGGGATTTCCTCATGTATTTTACCAGGAAATGTTAATAAGGCAGGCACGAAAAGTCAGTGCCTTCCTGAGCATACCCATGCACTCCCAATCCATTGGCGATGTCCATTTTGCTCCCTGAATTTATGGAGACCTAACCCTAACCCTAAGTGCATTTACCAATGGAATTTTCTCATGTATTGTAGCAGGAAATGTAGATAAGCTGAGCTCAAATAGTCAGCACCCTCCTGAGCACACTGCATACTGATGCACTCCAAATTCATTGGTGATGTCCATTTTGCTCTCCAAATTCATGGAGACCCAATCCTAATCCTAAATGCAATTTCCCCAAAGGGATTTTTCCATGTATTTTAGCAGGATTACCATGTCATTTGTCACTATTATGGGATGAGTTGTGTTTTGTTTTCATTTAAATGATAATTTTGAAATTCACTGGCGTTTGTACATTATAAGCAGTCTCTTATATTTGCATCCTCTTTTTCTTTGGATGCATTCCCTGGATGCTTTTATATGTTATGTTCCTTAGGAATATTAATAACTAGCAATTCACTTTATTATATATACTCATAATATCCTACAAGTGAATGTTATTAAATTATTCCCAAAGTTTATCATCACTGTTTGCATATTTGAATGTTTCCTATCCCACTCCAATAAACAATTCTGAAATCCTGTGCACATTAGGCTGAAAATAAACTAAAGAGTAAAGCTGACTTTCATATCTGTCTGTCTGCTTGGGATTCCTCTGTATATTACTTCTTTACCATACAGATATTGCAGTTATGTATTGTATTCCGATTTAGTGCATAGAATAATCATAGGAAACGATGACACATGGATAATTTTTACCCATATTTTAATTTATTTTAATATAAAAGACCCCTCAAAACTATGAAAAAATAGCAGGATTCAGAAGTAAAACAAAACAGGAAAATAAACTATATTATGCCAGTGATAAGAAAGCAAGTGTGCCTAAGCCAAGCAACTGTGTGACCAAAAACTCGGTAGGGAGAATGGAGATTGGCAAAATAATTATGTGTGCTTCTAAACTGTGCAAGTATGTTTGTATTCCAGCCTATCTTTGCTAAACATCCAGGAAATAAATATGTCTGTTGTCACTTTCTGACCTGCTATTCAATTTATCTTTCTGATTTATCTTTTTTGATTTTATGACAAGGGCCTACACATTTTTCACCTTAGCCAATGTTTCATACAAATTGCTCCAGGATCTCCCCCCACTTTTTTCATTACTCTACCCATACATCTTTCTTTACTTTAACTCAAGTACATCTGGACTAGAATCTTTATAGCGTTCACCCAATCATCAATTTCAGCCACTGCAATGCATATCATCCTTGTCTTTACTAACTGGCATTTTTGTCCAACTGCAACCCATCCACAGTAACTGACTTATTATCTACAGTAGGTATCAACAAATCATTGCTTAGCCCAAATTCAGCCATGTAGAGAAATTGCAAAACCTTTTCATAGTTAGCAAATGACAGTCTGGGATCTGCGTTTTTAGAGGAAGTATCGCGGTTTCTATTTTTCTCAGTCTCTAAAAATAGAACCAGAGCTAAAAAAGAGAAAGCTAAAAAGAGAATCAGGAAATGATAAGGATGTGGGGCTCCAGAACTGACTTTTTATACTCTGCCAAGACTCCTCCAATGCTTGTTAACAATAGGCAGTGTGGTGGTCTAATGTTTTATGGGCAATCACACTGAAATGGCAATTAACCACTACTGCAAATAGCTTAACTCTGGGTGTTAAAACCCAATACAAGCGATCCTACCTAAGCCCACATTTACATTCACTAGGGAAAAATTTAGTCCCTGGATTCAGCCAGATGTATAATGAACCTGTCACTCTGCCTCTCTCCCACTCTTCTAGCGTCATCATTGGTATAGAGAGTAACCTGTTTGTTTTCAGGCCTCCTGGATTTGACCTAGATCTGGAATGACATGAAAGCAAATGAAGCTTCAAACATCTGGGCTGTGCTATTTCTGGAGACGGTATCTCAAGTTCAGATTTGACACATTCACTTAAAGGCAGTGTTGGCTAACCTTTTTGCCATTGCGTGCCAAAAGTGGGGGGCATGCGCACATGCGCTCCCTCCGCTTTTGGCATGCGATGGCACAGTGGGCCCAGTAGGCCCATTTTTCACTCTCTCCAAGCTCCAGAGGCTTTCTAGGAGCCTGGGGAGAGTGAAAACAGCCTTCTTCACCACCACCCCGGAGGCCCTCCAGAACCTGGAAACGGCCCATTTGCTGACTTCAAACAGGCCGTTTCTAGCCTCCAGAGGTAGGTGGAGAAGGCCATTTTTTGCTGTCCCCAGGCTCCAGAGCCTTCCCCACTCACCCCTGGAGCCCTCTAGAGGCTGAAATAGCCTGTTTCCCAACTTCCGGTGGGCCCAGAAGTCCCGAAAATCAGGCGCCAGAGCTGAGCTCATGTGTCACCTGAGCCACCGATATGGCTCCACGTCACCTGTGGCACACGTGCCATAGGTTCGCTATCACAGACTTAGGGCCTTTCTCTGTTTATCAGTTGAGTTCCACCCATGGTTGAGCTGGCAGAAAACTATAAGGAATATGAATTTGGCCGTTCTCATTTGTGATCCCTTTATTGCTTCTAATGTCTTTGATCCCAGTCATCACCCTGAGTTCTCTCCAAGACAAGGGTGACAAAGTTTAACATATTTTAGCAGGAGCAGCTTCAAGGCATCTGTCAGAGGAAAGGAGAAAATATTTGTGGCTAGCCACAAATATGTTGGTCTCAAATGGGTTAGGCACAAGATGAAGGCAGTGCCATGTGAATCCAGTGGAAAAAAGAGGTTCTTAAAGCAGGAGATCTTTCTTTCTTTCTTTCTTTCTTTCTTTCTTTCTTGGTTCAATTTATATGCCGCCCTTCTCCGGAGACTCAGGGTGGCTTACAATGGGTTAAGCAATAGCCTTCATACTTTTGTGTATACCTGCTTAGGACGGCTTTTGCCCCCCGCCCCCCAAAGCAGTGTTCTTTTTTATACAAAGTCAGCTTATTGCCCCCACAATCCAGGTCCTCATTTTACCTACCTCGGAAGGATGGAAGGCTGAGTCAACCTTGAGCCTGGTGAGATTTGAACTTGCAGTAATTGCAGGCAGCTGGCAGTTAAGTGCTAATTAACAGCACTTTAGTCTGCTGCGCCATCAAGGCTCTTTTAAAATCTTTGTGCTGTGGTTGAACACAAGTGGGGAGATAATATAGCCACATTAGAGTCACATTAAGACAGAATTAAGAGCTACCTGGGGAAGAAAATCAGCATCAACATTTCCTAGAAACATTGAAATGGAGATCATATCTAGCCACCACGCGATGAAAGGGACCTTTGTTTTAATCTCCTTAGAATCAAATTTTCAGTGGCACATTTTGGATGATTCTACACTTTAGACTTGATATTTGTGCCTTCCTTTGCTATCTTCTACGTGCAATGCACTGCATTCTATAAAGCAAGGCTCCAATGATCATTTCACTGGGAAAAACAATTTTTGGGTTGCTCTTCTTATTGACTGATTGGTCAAGATCTTTTTGTTGAGCAATTTTCCACCCCAACAAATTAACTTTCTCCCTGTTCACTCAACACCACCATAGGACTACATGAATTGTTTTAATATATAAATTGAACACCCCTCAATTCATTAGTTAAACTCTAACCCATATCCCCCTCCCGCCTTCATGCATTATAGGAGAATTTGAAGAAAAAGGAAAAATTGATGTTTGAAAGAATAATTGCATTCTCTACAAATAAAAGTCAGGAGGAACCCAATGTTGATCCAGCCATCGTTCTATCCAATGGTCATTCAACTCCCCAGGAATAATTTCCTCCTACTGGTCCTGCTCCTCGGACATCCTAAAACAACACATCCTGGGTCACTGAGAAGAAGAGATGCTTTCCTAGAGACAGCTTTCCTTTCATGGTCCATCTCAATGGCCAAGCATGCAAGCCATTTTGTACGCTACAGCAGAAATGAGAGCGGCTCCTCGTCCACTGCCTTCTTCTGACTGCAGGAAGGCGATGTCACAGCCCGGAGTGAGTTGCCTGACTGATGCATGGAAACGCTCTTTGAAACTGTGAACAGAAGTAAAACAGGGAGAGAAGAAGGAGAAAGGAAGAGTCAGTGTTTCCAGGATCACCCTTTTGAATTAATCTTCCCAAACCCGAGAAGAAACCTAGGCAGGGGTTTCAGAGCCCTTCCAAGCAGATATCAGTGTTGCAACTCTACAGCTGTATTTAACACAATAGGATGACCCTGTTTATAAAACCAAAACTGGCTAAGTTTATTCAGTTGCCTATGTTTCAGGAAACCCTGGAGCATAAATTGAACAACACTCTGGTAGATCTGCAGAATTCTAACAATATGAACTGGTAAGCCGCCCACTTCTTAAAAGGGATCCCTCCTACCCACCCCATATTTCAGGTTTCATTTTATTCAGGATGAAGCCGGTTGTGTTGCAAGCAGCCCAGGCATGTAGACAGGTCCTTTGTGGCATTCAAGAGTCCAGTTTGTTGGCTTAAGCCTCAACAATGAATTTGAAACACAGAAGTGAGGTCTTTCTTCTTCCAGTTATTATTTCTGATATCCTGCCTAGTACTCTGAAGTTTGCTGTTGTCACAGTATGGAGCTGTTTTGGAGCAACTTGGATGTCTTTGGTAGCAGGTGCTCCAACCTGGCTGAATAAGAGCCAAGCTAAATGTTATGTATGAAAGCACCTCTAATCTTCTGTTTGCCTATGGCTTTTTAGCCGTAACTCTTTTCATTCCCATGTACAGCCCATGGATTTGTAACATGGATAATATTTAAAAAGTCAAAAATACACACACACATGGGGAACCAGAAGCGTCATGGTGAGACTGGCGGGAAAGATAGCGGGCTTTGATGAACTCTGCGAAAATCCAGCCAGACAAACCATTGTCAGGGGGGCTTCGGACCGAAACCATCCTGTAGGGATAGTGAAGAAGGAGAGGCATCTCTGAAGACCATGAGGAACAGACAAGTTCCTCGAAAGCTCTTCGGACTGGCGGCAGGAGTGGCAGCCATTGTAAAAACACCGCTCTGAAGCTGGGGCAACCGGACTAAATTTTTGTGCAGGAGCAGTGTTTGAATGGCGTGCTGATACCAGGTGAGTGACTGGCCACCTCACAGGTAAAAGAACATTTTGAATTGGATTAAAAGGTGTCCCGGAGCTGATATGAGTGGCTAATTGGCTCTTGGGAAATTCTATGGAGGGAGAAGAACAAAGAGAAGGCTAAAATACTAAAGCCCAAGAAAGATTTTGTATCTGTAATTGGATTTGGAGAAACTAAAATAAGAAAATAAGAAAAGAAAAGAACCCAAGGAAAAATATTTTTTATGTGGATTTAAATATTTTTGACAGCTTTGACATTTAGTTGGTTTGAATATATTGTGGATTTGAGAGAGACATCTGCTGGCTAAAAGAGTGTACTGCAATATTTACTGGGAGGAAGAAGAGAAAGTACAGCTGTGACCTTGACCACTAAAAGATAATTTGGAAACTGAGAACTTTTAAGGAGTATCTGTCTTTCTACATTGCTTAGTCTCAATTCTCAATGGCTGTGGAAGATACAAATATTTAACTTGGAGTGGACTGGATAAATACTTAAATTGGACATTATTTAAAAACAAATAGAGATATATGAATTTTAAATTTTAATTAAATATGACATTTAAAAGTTTTAACACTTTCTTAAATTGGCAATATGGAGTCTTGGATGCGTGAAGAATTAATTGAGATGTTTAAAAATATGCGTGAATCACTAAAGGGTAATAAAAAGTCAGAAATTTTGCTGGAACACAAAGAACAAGAAATAGGGGAGAAGGTGGCAGAAGAGAGCATAAATGAGGAGCAAGAAAATAATATTGAAGGAAAAGGAATTGAATGCAAAAAGCAATTAGATGATTTCACTGGGATTTACAGTGGCAAAAAAAAGGGGGGGAACACCCCCAAAAAAGAATCAATCAAAGGGTAAAGAGGGAAATAGTGGAAAGAGATTAAGGAAAACTTGGGGAGAACTATTTGAATATTATATCTAAAAGTGAAAAAAAGGAGTCAGAAGAAAAGATATAATAAATAGAAGAAGAAGAAGAGGAGGAGGAGGAGGAGGAGGAGGAGGAGGAGGAGGAGGAGGAGGAGGAGTTCTTAAGAGAATGGGATAAAAGGAGAAAATTATCAAGAAGTGGAATTTTGAAGAGACCAACAGAAAATGGTTAAAGAAGGGAAGATCAGTGGAAAGGAGGAAGTGAAATAAGGTAAATATTAGTAGATTTAAGGAAACAGTATTAATATTATTAATTGTGAATGATCAATTAAGTTAAAGGGTTTTAATGTAAGATTTGAATACGATGATGTATATTGTTTATAGTAAAACAGAATAGCAGATGAAATGTGAAATGGTAATTTGGTTTAATGTTGAAGACAATTTTAATTAAGAGACAAAGTTGAAATGTTAAAAAGTGGGATGGGGATTTTGAGAAATATATTCTGTAATGGAGAAATAAGATAACTAATTGATGTTATTGTAAGAAATAAGGAATTAAGGGCGGATAGTGATACTGTTTATGTATTATGTATTAAGAGAAATTAAGATAAGACAAAGAAGTATGGAAAAAAATATTATGACTGAAATTGGAAATATGTAAAATGGACTTGGAAAAAAAAGAACAATATGGCAGAAGTTGAAATAACAAGATATGGTGAAAAATGATTAATTCGTGATAAAGAACTATATGAAAGAGATGAATATGGAAAAAGATTGGAATAGATTAGAAAGATTAATATATATAAAATGTATAAGATGTGACCCGGTCAACACTGTGTTCATAAAATATGTATGATGAAAGAAAAATTTTAATAAAACTTGTTAACAAAAAAAAAAAAAAGAATACACACACACACACACACACACTTATGTTTTCGATTTGCAGAAGATGCCAGATTCTAAGAAACAATGGGAAAATTGGGATGATAACACATGTTAAAAAGTTTGCATTTACTCTAAAAGGTTCTCAAAAGGTTCTTCTCTTCAACATGGACCCTCTTTAAATACCTTTTGTGGCCATGGACCATGGCCCTGGATGCCCAAGACTTAAGATTTAAATCATAACATTTTTTCAAGCCTTTGTCGACCCCTGTGATTATATCACAGCCCCCTCAGGGGTCCATGGACCACAGGCTGAGAACCATTGCTCTAGGGTTTTTGTCCCTCAAGAGACTGTTTGCTTAAGGGATCAAATATTTTCTCCAGTCCTCTGAGAACCAAAATTCTCTCATAATATCTTCACCTAGGAACCTAGACTTTTTTTCACAATTGGCAACATTTCAGTATGATTGTATCACTTAGTTAAATATTTGATCATTTGAGAGGCAAACCAAAGTTGTATCATGAAAGTGTGTGTGACAACATGGGCAACTTTGGACACACTATAGGGATGGAATTGTGAGAAAATATGTAGGTAAAAAAAATTGAAATTTCCATTATGTTATAATTTAGAATTTTTATAAAATGATATATGTTGCTATAAGGCTCCAGAAAAGTTGTCTAGATTGTATAAGGATCTTTCAAATTTAGACTGGAAACATGGGCAACATGAAGGGTCATTTTATCA
This sequence comes from Masticophis lateralis, assembly GCA_030761175.1. Taxonomy (NCBI): domain Eukaryota; kingdom Metazoa; phylum Chordata; class Lepidosauria; order Squamata; family Colubridae; genus Masticophis; species Masticophis lateralis. The sequence goes on along the minus strand of JAUDYJ010000008.1, from coordinate 2,856,119 downwards.
TGCTTGGTTGAGTTTAAAACCCCAACAATTTCTGTGTTCAATTATATACTATATAACCGTGATGGCGAACCTATGGCCCGGGTGCCACAGGTAGCATGCGGAGCCATATTGGTGGACACGCGAGTGTTGCCCTAGCTCAGCTCCAGCGCACATGCGCGCACTGGCCAACTGATTTTCAGGTCTTCCGGTCCCACCAGAAGCCGGGAAACTGGCTGTTTCTGGCCTCCAGAAGGCCTCTGGGAGGATGGGGAAGGCTGTTTTTGCCCTCCCCAGGCTCCTAGAAAGCCTCTGGAGCCTGGGGAGGGGGAAAAACGAGCCTACCGGGCCCACCGGGCCATCACGTGCCAAAAGCAGGGGGAAGTGTGTGGGGGGGTCATATGCGCATACATGGGAGGGTGGAGCGCATTGAATTATGGATGTGGGCACATGCACCCGTGACCCCTCACACGACCCCCACTTTTGGCACATCACGGCAAAAAGGTTAGCCATCACTGCTATATAATGATACAAAGGATTTTAAAGATCAACATTCAACTGAAATCAGAACTTTTCTTGCTTGGATTAATTTATAGGCAATTGGAAAAGAGCCATGGAGTATTATTTTGATATATGATTACTATTTGGGGAGTGTTATATGTGCAAAAATGAAAACATTTTGAAATACCAACAACTGAGGAATCGTTGGTGAAGATAACAGAAGTAGCAAAGATAACAAAATTAATTTGTTTCATTAGAGACAGATCAACAACAACATTTATTGGAAACCTCTTATGGATTTTTTGCTGAAAAAAAGAGAGAAATGAACTTGTGATTTATGAGTCTGAAGATTAGAAAGAGTAGCTTAGCAAGAAGGAAATTATGATGTGACCTTAGAGAGAGAGCGTACAATATGAAGTCAAAAAGATCGGGAGCTACTTCTTTACAATCTTTCCTTTCTTTCTATTTCTATTGTTTTCATTTTGTTTCTTCAATGAAAGTTTTTTTTTTTTTAAAAAGGAAACCAAGGTTGTTTCAAGGGCTCACCTAGGGTGGTGCTTGTAGACTGACCCATCAACACCCACTGTAATCTTCAGCGTCTCCTCATTCCTGCTGTCCCTCATGCGATTGATAATCCCAGCCAGCCCAGCTGAGCACATTTGGGCAGCCCGTGTGGAGACACTCTTACAGGCCATCTGAACAATGTCACAGTCCATTGCAGAGGGCAACAGCTCAAAAGAGGTTAGAATATTGTAAATCTGCTTGCGGTCACCAGTATCACTGGAAGCAAAATGGAAATATAAAGACTTAGGGCAGCAGAATGACAAGTTAATTTTATTCTAAGAAAAGCTTTCTGAATCATGTCTATCCGATGGATACAGCAAGGCCAGTGAGGGAGCCAACCCAGTTGTAAGGGAATAGGAAGCAAGACTGAGAATCTAGAGAAAAGCAGAGTGGTTAGGTGATGACTGTAACAGAGCTGTGCAAAGAGGTTCAAGGTTGGAACAATCCATGTGAGGGTTGTTCCATTTCCAGTATAACTGGAATGGCCATTGTGGAATTGTGGAACACGAGGATGAAGTATTCTGATCTGAGATTGTTTTGCATCCCTCTAAAAGTAAAATTCCCCCTCGGTCAGTCCCCAATGACTTTATGAACACATCCATGTAACTTTCTTGGAAGCATTATGCTGATGGCTTGTTATTGTTTTCTAACTGAACATTTTTTGGCTTTCTAATCTAACCTACTGCCTGACGATTTCCAGGGGAAGCCTATGTTTGGCATTCCTTATTTTTTTGAGATAATCTATACTGAAGGAAGCCCAGTATTCCCTTGGAAAGCAGAAAATCTATTGCTGCATGAATAAATCAAAAAGACCTCTTCCTTCTCAAGCCATGGAACTAACTGATGGTCATTTATAACTATTCACATCATGAAAATTTCATGAACGGTTCAGTGAAAATCTGTCAAGCCTCAGTGGAACATCTGAATTAGAAAGCTGTGGCTAATTTTGACTTGTTATTCATCATGGCTGATTAACAGAAGAGTCTATAATATTTGCAGAAGAAAATTGATGAGGACGAGACTCTGTTGGAATTTTTGTACTTCTGGGCAGATAGATTTCAGCCACTTTAGATTCACTCCCTAGGATAGGGAGTGAATCTAAAGGCACTTTAAATTCACTCCCTAGGATATTTATTTTATGTGCACGTTGATTTTTTTTTTTTTTTTTGGCAAATCAGCACCTTCTTTTTTGAAAATCAAATTATTATTAATACGAAACATAAAGCTAAAACAGAATAAAACTACTGCAGAAAAATGGATAAAATAAACTAAATAACAAAGGACTAAAATGCCTGACATACTGTAGGTGGGAAGAGGAGGAATCATCAGTCTGCATTGCAATATTTTTTTCCAGGGTATTCAAAAACCTGCTCATGACATCAAAACAACCTTTCCACTTATTTTCACTAAGAACTATTAGCAGGGCAACAATAGGCCTCTCCTGATGATTCTAAAGTGCCCCAAGTAAACGTTGTACAGTATTGACTACCTTTCAATCTGTGAGATAAAACGACTTTCAAACGATCCCCTGGTCTTCAGCTTTTCTGAAGCTTTTCCATTGAAGAGTAGGTTTTCATTGACCAGTTTTAGCAGCACCAGTCGTACAATCTCCCCTATGTACTTCCCTCCTATGATCTTCTCAAACCTGGAGAAAGGAAGGTACAGTTTAGTCACACACAGGAGAAGCTCCATGCAGATAGGTGGGGTGGGGGGTAAAGGCAGACGCATCAACACCCACAAGGCATGGAGATCATTTATATATGTATAATAGGGAAGGTTAAGTGTGTTAGTGTGTCAGATGAAATCACTGCAGTTTGTTTGAACAAAATCCACTCATGTAGGAAGATAGATTGCCTAACAACGGGGGTTGTTTTCTCTGAACGAAGGAAAAACAACCACTTTCCCACTTTGCTTAACTTGACTTTTTTTTCCAGTAACCAATGTGTGCACAGGTCATTTGTGCCAGAGTTTAAAACTCAGCTCTATGATGTTTTCAGTATTAGAAGAGGGTTTTTTTGCAAGTCCTGCTTATTACTATGAGGCAAAGAAAGCAAACCATGAATGTTATTACCTCTATTCTAAAGCAGCTTTACTCAAATTGAACATCTTCCTGATGTATGGATGTCAACTCTCAAAATCTTAGCCAACATGGCCTTTACTGAGAATTCTGGGAGTTGAAGTTCCCACATCTAGAAGTTGCCAACATAACACCAACAAGCTTGGACAAGCTTGCAAGTAAAAAAACCCCTCTATTCTAGGGCATTTTCTTACACCATAGCCCTTTCTGCCCGAATATCCTAGATCTCCAAACCCAACACATCTTAAAATGGTCAGATTAGGCAAAGCTTCTCTACAGAAAATATGGGCTACATATAGCCCAAAGAATGTCATGTGATTTTTGTACTTATTTTTTTAAAAATTTGATTTATATGCCGCCCTTCTCCGGAGACTCAGGGCGGCTTACAATGTATTAAGCAATAGCCTTCATACTTTTGTATATTTTACAAAGTCAGCTTATTGCCCCCACAAACTGGGTCCTCAATTTACCTACCTTAGAAAGGATGGAAGGCTGAGTCAACCTTGAATCTGGTGAGATTCAAACTTACTAATTGCAGACAGCTGGAGTTAAATTACAATGCATTAGTCTGCTGAGCTATGCAGGCTCCTATTTATTAAATACTTATTAAAATGTGCACATAATCAGTCCAGATTTGGGTAAGAGCTCTCTGTTTCTTCCCTGGCAATCTGCTGTTTGGGAGAGAGAAAAATTGGATGTTGGATAAAAGAAAAGAGGAAGAGGAAGGGAGGGCTGGCAGAAGGGAAGGAAGGAAGGAAGGAAGGAAGGAAGGAAGAAAGAAAGAAAGAAAGAAAGAAAGAGAAAGAAAGAAAGAAAGAAAGAAAGAAAGAAAGAAAGAAAGAAAGAAAGAAAGAAAGAAAGAAAGAAAGAAAGAAAGAAAGGTCCCAGTTATCTTTGGATTAAACCCTATTCATCACTGCACATGAACCCTAACAGATTACTTCTAAAACAAAGTAATTTTCAAGAGTTAAGATTGCCCACTGCTTAAAAAAGCACAACAGATCTTACTTTCTAATCTAGTGTTTCTTAACGTTGGCAATTTTCAGATGGACCTCCATGATTCAAACTTCAACTTCCAGAATTCTGGGACTTGAAGTCCACCCATCTTAAAGTTACTAAGGTTGAGAAACATTGATCTTAAAATTAACACCATGGAAGGGAATGATATCACAAGGAATTGCCTTTGTGACCATCCCAAACTCATGACTTGTGCCTAGATGTTATGGTGAGACCACAGCTTTCATGCAAGTTTCAGTGCCTTGTTCCTGTTCCCTAGTACACCAGAGAAGAATATTCAATTAGGTTAACTTTATCTGACATATTCCTTACAGCTGCTGACCGGGGTTAAGTGAGGTTTCATCCACCACACGATCATATTCCAAGAGGAATTCATCCAACTCTCCCGACTCCCCGAAAGCCCCCCATTCGGTGTTCACACACATTCGTCCTTCATTGCCTTCTACCAGTTCCACATTCTCCATCTCTTCCATGTAGCAAGCATTGCAGCCTGTGCCTAAGAGAAGGAGAGGCAAAGAAATTTCCCAAGTCAACCCAAGCCCAAGCATCATCGGGAGACCCTTGACATGTCTCTATTATCCTGGTCCACGTTGAAGATTTTTGGAAGCTGACATTTTACTCCAGGTCCAGCTAATATCAGTGCATTACTAAAGGAACATACTGTATAAAGACTAATGTTGATAACAGAATAACATAATAACATAGTTGGAAGATCTTAGAGGTCTTCTAGTTCAACCCCCTGCTCAGGCAGGAAACCCTATACCATTTCAGACAAATGGTTGTACAATCTCTTCTTAAAAACCTCCAGTGTTGGGGCACCCACAATTTCTGGAGTCAAGTCTGTCCACTGGTTAGTAACTATCAGGATATTTCTGCTTAGTTCTAGGTTGCTTCTCTCCTTGATTAGTTTCCATCCATTGTTTCTTGTCCTGCCTTCAGGTGCTTTGGAAATAGGTTGAACCTCTCTTCTTTCTGGCAATTCCTTAGATATTGGAACACTGTTATCATGTCACCCTTAGTACTTCTTTTCATTAAATGTAATAGAATTACGTTATGAAGATTATGTAACACACATACATGTAGTCCTCAATTTAGGACCATAATTATAGTTGTACTTCATGCTGGTTGTTAGGTAGATCATTATGTGATCACACCTGATTTCATTAAACAAATGCAATGCTTGTAAACCGAAAACTGCAATCATCAGGAGAATCCATTTTTCACAATGGGTAGGGTTTTGGGGTTTTGTTTTGCTGGAAATTGGAAATAAAGTGCTAGTTTCCTGCAAAAAATAAAGTCATAAATCATATTCATGTGATGCTACAAACAGCCATAAATGTGGGCTGGTTGACAAATGCAATCATATGACTGCCGGGGGTGGGGGGTGGGGGGAGCAGTAATCACAACTTCAAATCTGGATTGTAAGTAGCCTGGGGGAGGTCCATTGGAACACTGAATGGTGGCTAAGTGACTAGACTTAAGTCAAGGACTCCCTGTACTGACAACAACGTAGAATTTACAACTTAGCAGAAGGAAATTCTGCAGAGTGCTTCCCATGTTGTAAAACACCTGTGAGTCCCTTAATAGCATTTAATCAAGTGAAGCAGAGTCATTACTGTGGTTGCTGCAACTAATATATACCTAGAATGTCAGAAAGACCTCAGGTGCTGGTAAAAAATACTGCTTGACAATGTCCACTTGATATATAACAGCTGTTTCCAGAATAGTCACATCATAAAAATAGTCACATAAGAATTTGGCCACATTGAGCACCTGAGCTAAAGAAAAAAAAAGCAACCCAAAACACAAATTTCCAGTACTCTCTGTACTGCAAATAGTATTACTCATCTTCAGATAAATGGAGCATAACTCTTGCCTCACTTTGTAGTTCTTTAGCACTTGCCCGTTACAGGAAAAAGCTGTTCATTCTGTTCCCATTGTGCTATTTTAAAAATCTGACAGGAACATCAAGGAATGCTCAACATATATCAATGCTGGAGATTCATTGTCTGCAAAGAACAAACCAGCAGCAGATGGGAATGGAAGTGTTTGCAAAGATGTACTAATTGTGCTCTTAGGTTCCAAAATTCAAGAAAGACCCATTGAGATTTTTCCAAGCAATTTCCTTCACTGTTCCTCACCCAGACACAGAAACCTTGCTAAACTAGAGCAGTTTGACAGACTAAAGCAAACTAAAGCACCATAAAACTATTGGAAACTATTAGGAAGGAGCTGTCTTCACCCTCTTTCTCCCACACAAACTATCTAAACTGTGATGTCTCTTGGTCCTCTGGAACTTGGACAACATTCCATCCCATCACCCAGCTTTTTAAAAGCTATTGCTCTGGGGAAAGGCCATAGCTCAAAATGGCAATGTCCATGGTTTTCTACAATATCCATACAAACATCTGCAGTCAGAATTTGTTGGAGAACTATTAGTTCAACAAATCACATCACTGGCTGGATAAGTGCTGTCTTCCAAGTATGTTTAACTATAATTCCCATCATCTCCAATCAATACATTTTATCGCCATGTTGACTAAGAGCAGTGGAGGCCGCCAGGATAATATCAAGCGAGGAAGGTTACAGCAGCCTCCCTGTAAAACTGGATTCAGTTTGAATCAGCAAGGAGTTGAGATTACAATGGATGTGCCCAGGGAAAATATATGAACATGGCAGGTCCACTTACCCACAATCATGCCAACTTCACATCTGTGATCCTCATAATAGCAGGAGATCATTGTTGCTACTGTGTCATTGACCATTGCAACGACATCCATCTCAAAATCCTGCAGTGGGTTGAAAAAAGCACTGTTATCTTTCTAGGACATTTCAAGAAATAACACACGTAGAATGACCACCTTCTCAGAAAGATACCATCAGATAACTCCAAGGATGTTGGAAGGCAGTTGGAGGTTGTTGTCTCTGAAGTTGGATAAAGATTGAGGTAAAGTTCTCTGGGATTTTCCTAACATTCTGCACAAAACCAGAAGAGGATTTGTCACACCACACCACAAAATAAATGCTATGTTCTTTTTGTTATGTGTTATTGGGTTTGAAGGTGGCCATTCTATAAGCATTCTTGCAAATCTGGAACATTGGAAGAGGGAAACAGGTTTCCTAACCTTCCTATTTCCCCCCCTCCACACACACACACTTCCTCCCCCCTCCCTTGTGTTGAATAATAGGTTATATATTCTTTGGAGAAGAGATCTATCCCCTTACTCTAGGAGACATCATGCATCTGGATTGTTCTGTACCTATAGAGAACTGAAACTAATCAGAAAGTAACATAATCAAGAGGTGGGCCACACCTCCGATCTCCAAGAAAATATTACTTCTATCTAAATTGTGTTCCCTTGCTCCTAGGGTCCTTCATTTGGGATGATGGATAATGGATTCATTTCAGAGGTCTCTGTAGACACTGCCATGTTTTTAAGATCATGTTGTACCTTCACATATAATGCTGGAAGTTTAACTATTGACATTTCCAATTTAAAAACCTTCATAAACGGCAATATAACAGTCTTCTGCCTGCCATCTGGGATAGGGAAACCCTAAATATTCTGCTGCTAAAAAGCAAAGCCCAATGTTGTGTCCATGTAGTTCTTCATCTTACTTGACAGTGCCTGAAAAAGGCGATCTAAGCTTAGGGAATACAGGACAGGTTCAGTCATTTCTATGGCTCCCTTCTTCCACATTTTTCTGCAGTTCCTTATCGAAACATCTTATTTTAGTCTCACAGTTCTTTTTGAGAGCAAGTAGACAGGGTTATGCTCAATGAGTCAGGCGCCCAATGTGTTAGAAGGTTGCTTTTCTTGATCCTGAGAATTAGCTGAAAAGAAACCAGGCACCAAACATTATGAAATGATTGTTCCTCTCACCCCTCTTCGTTTGATAGCGTCCCTCAAAAGCTCCACAATGTTGTTCCCTTCAGCTCCAGATGCTTTAAAGCCTTTTGTCCAGTTCAACAAAATGCCCTACAAATCAGGACATGGAAAGAATCAGACCAAACTTTCCAAAACAAGCACAACTCCATGGCACAACAAACAATATGGATCAATATATCAAGGAGAAGTTTGTCTCAAGCAAAGAAAAAAGCTACATCATAATCGGTAGGCAACCATGTACCAGCAATGGAGAATAACTGCAGATTGCCTGGTTTTGATCATTTTAGATTAGATCTTACATGAGAATGATGACATTCTCACAAACTCTTCACATTGTTGTAAGAGATTTTTAAAATTTATATTTACTGAGTATTTTGCTCAGGTAAAAAGCAAACTTAAAGAAAAAAATAGAAAAGAAAGAAGAAAGAGAAAGAAGAGCAGGAAAAGAAGAAAATACTTAAGTTATCAAGTACAATGTCTTGTGACTTTCTCATTAACAGCTACTGTAGTAACAAATCTATTGACTCCTCTTTAATATTCTTATAGGAGATAAAACAACAATGCAGGATTGTTATAATTTTGCAAAATGTCTCCAATCCTACAGAAATCCTACAGTGGTTCATGGCTAACAGTCTATTTACTGCTAGTCTATTTACTCCTGAAGAATCTGTCTGGAAGCTCACTTACAATGCATCCACTTACACTAGTAGAGTGACACATTTCCCTTGGCAGATTTGCACATTAGTGGAACTCAATTTTTCAGTGCTGTTGTAACTTCAGGCAGTTGCTAAATAAGAACCCTCTACCTGTATACTTACCTAGGTTTTAAGCTGAATTTCAAGGCTGACAGTGACATCACCGAAGTGCTTCACTTTGTTTTAAAACAGAAGTAATTTTCTATAGAAACTGATTATCTTCTGAGCTTCCATAGCACAAAGGGATTGAGTTTTACTTATTTGGTTATTTTCTGATTTAGCATATTTTCTTCCAAGTTTCTCTCATATAGAGACAGAAGGAACATCGCACCCTCCAATAGTTTAGGGATGTATGATTATGAATGATTCATCAGCTCCATTGAGAAAGTCATGCAGTCAGAAGCAGAAAGCATTCAAAATCCCTCGTTTCAGATCTCACCTTGTCAATGTCTTCATGTCGAACAGGGAAGGAAAATGTAAAGCCCAGAGGCAGCTTTTTGTGCTTCATTTGATGTTTGTCCAGGAAGTCAGAGATGCATTCCGAAATATAATCGAAGAGCTGAGGAAGAGACACAAAAATTCTACTGCCTTTTAGTGAATATTTTCTTTCACTTCTTGCAAAATCCTTATTCAAGAACTCAAGTTCTTTGAAAACCAGCAAGACACAACATCCTAGGCTGAGAGCAAGGCACCCTCATCCTTCCAACAACTGGGTAGGACTTTGATAATTTTGCTATTTTCATAATATGTAATAGCTGCTAAACCACTGTCTTCTACACAACTTTGGCTTAACTGTTGTAAACATGGCTTCAATGAGCACCTCTTTATTTTATTGGTACAGCAACCAAACTATGAGGTAGATTAAATTGATCAAGAGAAACTAACTCGAGGGAACCCAGTGAGTTTTCATGACTAGAGGGAAACATAAATTTGGATCTTCCCTGTATTAGGGAATCCACTTTAATCACTACACCACACTGACTTTCTAGTAGTTGTAGGAACTTGAAGCTTTTTTGGCATTTGATCAATATATAAAGTTCCACAGACTGTGTCTCTTTTGAGTTGTTATGCAGAGGTGCCTTATTGGTGAGAGGGGTGGCATATAAATTTAATAGTTTGTCATGTTGTGAAATCCAGCCCACCTCTCATTTGGTTGCTTTTGTTTTGATGATCAACTCACCATTTCAGCAGTTCCTGTCATGGCATCTTCTGGAATAGAGTACATTTGATGTTTTGTTTTCACCTTCCATTGCCCTTCCTCATCATCTCCCACTTTGACCAGCATCACTCGGAAATTGGTACCTCCAAGATCCAAAGATAGGAAATCTCCAACTTCTGTAACCCCAGAGTGTGACACCATGTCAATTGACGTCTTTGGAAAGCAACCTGGATCATTGCCCCCAGAAGAACCCCATGATTGATTTAGTGGGCATTTCAATAAGACGATGGCTAATATTAGCATGCCTCTATTTCTAGCCCTAGTGCTAGAATAGGGACCACTTTGGTGGGAAGGTAACAGCATTCCGTGAGCCTTTGGCATTTAGTCATGCCAGCCACATGACCATGGAGACATCTTCGGACAGCGCTGGCTCTTCCGCCCCCTAGAGTCGGGAATGACTAGCACATATGTGCGAGGGGAACCTTTACCTTTATCTTATTTCTAGCCCAGGACTACAATTCCAGGATAGTCTTTGGACAATGCAATGGAGATTTAAAAAATAAGAGTTTAAGATTGCATCTCCCATCATCCATTTCTAAAGAGCCAACAAGTACCTGATCCTTCTGGTGTAGATCGTACATATGTGGGCAGCATCTTCACCGAGGCCTCCTCGTGCGTCTCTAGTTTTAAGCCTCGGTCCATTTCCTTCTGCATCCGACGCATCACCTTCTTCAAATCTTCTTCCCGTAGCTGGAATTCAGTTAGGATCTGTTCCACCTATGAGAGGAGAAACACAAGAAAGGTTCAAGATGAAACACACTATACTTTGAGAGTGGATAATCTTGATCTCCTCTTCTTCTCTTTTTTGTATCTGCATCCGATAAATTGCTTTCTCAACTGTGTGCTTTTCAGGGAAATTATCTTCCTATTCTCCCATGGCTACAGAGTTTATTAGGCAATCCATGTCTTCTACAATTGTGGCTAGTTTCCCTTGTTGCGAAATTTTTAAAAAGGCTAAATGCTATCTGCTCTAGATTAACTGAAGGACCTGGTATCAATGAAATGAATAAATGACTGGCAACAAAATATCTAAACTGACAAATGATCTAATAAGAGAGAAAATCAGGTTGTATTTTGCTCCATTTCAAATTTCTTGAGTATTGGGGGGGGAAAACCTCTCTCCTTTTTGTCCACTGATTCCAATTTACAGCTGCTTCTCAAGATTAGCCAACATAAGTGGGGGGAAAAACGCATTAAAAATATAGGAACCTCATAAACCCACAATTCTGGAATTCTAATTCAGATGCACAGATATTTTTTTTAATCATTGTGCGACTTTCTAGTCCACTTAAACTGGATTGTGTAAGTTTACTTATGGAATGTTGGCTAATTAAATAATGATCACATCATCAAAATAGTCTGCACATTCCTCCCACATTTCTATTTTTAGTTACTGGTTAAGACAAGGGGGCATTTTATTGATCAGTTTGCTCTTTAAAACCTTCAAAAACTAGCCTAACTATAGTACAAACTGTAAATATTTACATTAGTCTTTCGGAATTCTTTGGACAACGAAAGAAAACCGGAGTCAGGTTGGAATACTGTTGCATCATTAAACTGTGATCTTTCTTGACCTCTGTGATGGGGTAATGATAGCATGTGTTTCTAAATCCATGCTACTAGGGATGTTGATTCAAGTAATAATACACTAATATTACACTGATTCAACAAATAGTTTAGCAATAGCAATAGCAATAGCACTTAGACTTATATACCACTTGACAATGTTTTTCAGCCCTCTCTAAGCAGTTTACAGAGTCAGCATATTTCCCCCAACAATCTGGGTCCTCATTTTACCCACCTCAGAAGGATGGAAGGCTGAGTCAACCTTGAGCCGGTGAGATTTAAACTACCAAATTGCAGGCAGCCGGCAGGCAGCAGAAGTAGCCTGCAGTACTGCACTCTAACCATTGTGCCACCACAGCTCAGTTTACATTAGTTAAATATAACAGTTTGCTGGTTCATAGGAATATCTATTTCTTCTATAGAATTGGTGAGACTTTGTTTCAGAAACAAAGGATGTTTGCCCAAGTCTTTCATAATATTGTAGGCATACAGGAAAAGATTTGCTGGGCACATTTCACACTCCCTAATATCCTGTTTCCAGCCATGATCAGTTGGGTATCACCAGAAATCTTAGAACCACGAGGCATCAGAAAGCCGCAGGAGTTCACCTACTACTGCTTGTTCCAGCATCTGAGAGAGAAAGTGTCCTGTCTATTGAACATGGAGAACTAGTGAAAAACAGATGGCTTTCATTCATAGCTTTTAACAAGAATTGCATTTTAAACAGATAGTTTTGGTGGGGTTGTATTTTGCACTAAGTCTATGGTTCCCAAACTGTGTGCCAAGATATCCGCAGGGTGTTGTAGCAAACTCAAAGGTTACCGTAAGAACATGAACTACTAGCTCAAGGTAGTTTGCAGTTTTGGGATAAGAGCTCTAGGAAAAAATTAGGGAGACACTAAGTATACATGAATCAAGAAAGTTTGAGAACCTCGCCATCCAGTCAATGCTTGGCTAATCCCAATTCAGAGTGTTTGCACAGATCACACTCAGCCATAAATCACAGGGGTATGTATAACATGCTAAAGCAAAGCCAGTAAAACCCATCTCGTAGTAGAGGATCCAGACATTTATGAAGCAGCGTATGAAAGAGATGTTTTGCCATCAACTGTGAATTGAATGGCTGATACTGACATGACAAAATTACTTGGTTCCCTCATTGGTTAGTTTTGTTTAGGTTTACAGCAAAGCATAATCCTTATTAGCCAGTTTGGCTAATAAGCCATAAGAGCTGCACTTAGTATACACTTAAGCGAGATCTGGTCAAAAACAGTAACTGTGAGAGACATCTTGAAGTCCTAGTGGATGATCACTTGAATATGAGCCAGCAATGTGCACCAGCAACCAAAAAAGCCAATACAATCCTTGGTTGTATAAATAGATGCATAGAATCAAGTATTACTTTACAAAACCCTGGAATACTGCAACTAATTTTGGTCACCATACTACAAAGAAGATGTTGAGACTTTGGAAGAAGTTCAGAGAAGAGCAACTAAGATGATCAAAGGTCTGGAGACTAAACCATATGAAGAATGGCTGCAGGTTTTGGGTCTGGCTAGTCTAAAAAAGAATTAGGGGTGATAGCAGTATTCTAATATTTGAGGGGCTGCCACAAAGAAGAGGGGGTCAAATTATTCTCCAAAGCACCAGAGGCCAGGACAAGAAACAATGGTTGGAAACTAATCAAAGAGAGAAGCAACCTGGAATTAAGGAGAAACTTCCTGACAGTGAGGACAATTAACCAGTGGAAAAACTTGCCTTCAGAAATCATCGGCGCTCCATCTCTGGAAGTTTTTAAGAAGAGACTAGCAGTCACTTCTCTGAAATGGTATAGGTTCTCCTGCTTGAGCAGGGGGCTGGACTAGAAGACCTCCAAGGTCCCTTTCAGCCCTACTCTACTCTACTCTACTCTACTCTACTCTACTCTACTCTACTCTACTCTACTCTACTCTACTCTACTCTACTCTACTTTTCTTCTTCAATAAACCATGATTAAAACAACTCAGGATGACAGTGAGTCACTGTACAGCCTCAAATAGTGTACAATTTGTACACCAGAGCACTAAAATCCTCTTTACATATCACCATGCTTAAGAGCATCCTGTGCTTTGTGGTTATTCAGTTTCTTTGAGTATAGCTAACAGTTGTCCATTTCTGATAGCCTTAACATCTGCTTCACTGCCACTTGCAACTGAACTCCAGGGAAACTGGCCCCAAATTAGTAGAGAAATCCAGATCTGAAAGCAAGAGGAACAGACTTCAGAAGGAGGGATGCACTCTGTGTTCACTGAAATCTCACCACCTCCATCCCTTGATTACATACTCAGAAATTATAAATAATAAGGCCGTTTCCTTAGAAAAATTTCTTAAAGCCAAAGAGAAAAGGTTTGGGGGGAAAAAGCATCCTCCTTACCAGTCTCAAGGTCTCAAACTCTTTCTTCTTCATCACTGATGGTGGTCGTCTTCAAAATTCTCCGAGTAGGAAAGAGAAAGAGAAAGAGTAGGAAAGTGCTACAAAAGAGAGACTGGAACCTGTTCCCTTCCTGTAACACGCTTAGCCACCTGGTCTTTGAAACTGACAAGGCAACTCAGCCGCCTGTTTCTTTTGTTTGCTTAAGCTCCAGGTTGAGCGTCGCCCAGATCTGGGGGCAATGTTTCTAGACCCCAAAGATTAAAGGTTCAACAGGCAGAGGCGAAAGAGCACCAGCTACTACTGCAGCACAGAAAACGGAGCCCCGTTATTGCAACACTAGCAAGAATGATGCAAATAGCATTCCAGACAACTCATCCTTTAGCCTCCTAGGGATTTTGAAGGGCTTCAGCTTCTAGGTGGTTCTGGGCAACGTGGATTGTTAATCATGCTTTTATACCTCAGCATTATGGGTGAACCCCGCCAACAATGTTGAAATAAGCCATGACTCAGCATGGGAACCCATTCAAATAATCAAGGAATTGGTACGTTTATGGCTCCTTAAATAAACCAATATAGGGATAGAGAAGATTGTGGCCAGGAATGAACTTTTCCTGTCTAAAGCAATTGTTTAGCCATTGAGATAGCAATAGTACTTAGATTTATACAGTGCTTTACAGCACTATGGGTGGTTTACAATGTCAGCATATTGCCCCCAGGAATCTAGGTCCTCATTTTACCAACCTCAGAAGGATGGAAGGTTGAGTCAACTTTGAGCCGGTCAGGATCGAATTCCAGACTGTCGACAGCGTTTGTCTGCAATACTGCAATCTAACCACTGTGCTACCACAACTCCTTGATATCACCATTCTGCTAACGAACACTTTTCCACAAACTTTCCAAAATCTTTATGTTTATATTTATGATTGTATGTCGCCCAGGGTTACCTTGAGGTAAAATGGGCGGCCTATAAATTTTATATATAAATAAATAAATAAATAAATAAATAAATAAATAAATAAATAAATAAATAGTTTTCATATCTACTTATATTCATCTATGTCTAATTTCTTTACTCTTTACAGCGTGACTTGTCGAGGTTTAATTCTTTTTATGCAAAACTAAGTTTGCGGACAAATTTGTCGCAGTTGCTTTATATGACTTTCCATTGCTGTGAGACAGCAGTGGATTTTCTGGTTTCTGCCCAATGTCCAGTTGGCACTGTATCTGTCATCTCCTGTTTTACCATCTTTGGCGCCTATAGTTACCTTTCAGTTACCTCCTATACTTTCAAACTGGCTTATAATTCGGCGGACTTCCTTGCTCTGTGAGATGCTCCCCTCTTGCGGACGTGGCCTTCTGATCTTTCGAAGGCCTACCTCGAGGACGGGTTTTGGAACCCCGACTGGTGGTATGCTTCAAAGCGAGGTCTGAGGGGTTTTTTAATTAGAGTTTTTAATCAAATTTTAAGGGGACCCGGGAGGCGGGAGGGTTGTCTTAAGATTGGACCTGGGGGGGTCCATATGGCTCCAGGGCAGGATAACGGGTCGGAGGGATGTGGCAGGGAGGCAGGGATGGGAGTCTGGCCGGGGGCGAGAGTGAGGGCTGCTTGATCAGCATTGTGAATGGGAGGAGCAGATATGGCGAGAGCAGGGGGCTGAATCATGTTATGGGAGTGTGCACTCTTTATTTAAGAGCGATTGCGCACTCTAGTCCCCAATGCGATTCCCGTCTTCTGGGTAGCACAGACCCTCAGGGCCTGGGCCTCCAGCTGATGCTGTGCAATGCCAGGTCTGCGGTTAACAAAGCCCCCCTCATTTATGATCTTGTCCAGGAGCGGGGTGTGGACCTGGTGGGGATTATGGAGACCCGGTTGGGCGAAGCGGGGGTTTCCCCTCGTTGAAATGTGCCCACCAGGCTTCCAGGCATTCCATCAGCTGAGAGCTCAGGGGAGGGGAGGGGGTGGTGGTGGTGGCAGCTATTGTTAAGGAAAGCCTTTGTTTGAGGGAGGCCACTGTTCCTCAGGTAGCCGGATGTGAGTCCCTCGTTGTGAAGTGGGGCTGTGGGGTGCAGATAGGTTTGCTGACTGCGTACCTGGCTCTCTGCCATGTAGCGGCAGCCCTGCCTGAGCTGCTCAACATAATAGCCCGGGTGGCGGTGGATACCCCCAGACTTATGGTCATGGGGGATTTTAACCTGCCATCTGTTGGTGAAACGTCAGAGACGGCTCGGGAGTTCATGACAGCCATAGACCTGACTCAGTTAGTTCAAGGCCCTACTCACATGGCGGGGGGTCACATTTTGGACCTGATTTTTGTCTCTGGTCAGTGGTTGAATGAAATAGGGGATTTAGTCCTCAAACCCTTGTCATAGTCAGATCATTCACTCCTTCAACTAGACTTTCGAGCTGCTTCCCTCCACTGCAGGGAGACAGAACCGACTAGGTGGTTCCGTCCCAGGTGCCTGATGGATCCTGATAGATTCCTGATGGAGCTTGGGCCATTCCCTGAGGCTCTGGCTCACGACTCGACTGAAGAACTGGTAGCTGCCTGGGATGAGGCGGCCGCTGGAGCTTTGGACCACATCGTGCCTTTGCGGCCTCTGACCTGGTGTCGATCCCATTTGGCTCCCTGGTTTTCTGAGGAGCTGAGGGAGATGAAGTGCCAGAAGATGCCTGGACAGTGATTGGAGGGCCAGTCATTCCGAATCTGACCGAACACTGGTGAGGTCTTATATTAAGATCTACCTAAGGGCGATAAGAATGGCAAAATCTAATTATTTTTCCGCTCTTATTGCATCTGCAGAGAACCGCCCAGCTGCCCTGTTTAGGGTGACCTGCTCCCTACTTCAAGTGGGAGCGCGGGAAGACCCCTTGCAGGACAGGGCTGAAGATTTTGTGCAATATTTGCATGACAAAATCGCTCAGATTCAGGAAGGCTTGGACTCCGATTGGGTGGGTTCAGATGGATTGACAGAGGTAGGTCTTGAGAATGTTATCTGGGAGGAGTTTGACTCTGTGACCCCCAAGGACATAGACAGGATTCTGGGTAGGTTGAGCTCTGCCACATATTTATTGGACTCTGTCCTTCCTGGTTGGTGCTGGCCTCCCGGAAGGTTACACAAGGCTGGCTCCAGGTGATTATCAACACCTCTTTGAGTGAGGGTTTCTTCCCCTCCACCCTTAAAGAGGCTGTGGTGAGGCCCCTCCTCAAGAAGCCCTCCCTGGACCTGGCTGTACTAGCGAGCTATCGTCCAGTCTCCAACCATCACTTTGTGGGGAAGGTTATTGAGAATGTGATGGTGCAACAACTTCCCCAGTACCTGGATGAAGCTGTCTATCTAGATCCATACCAGTCGGGCTTCAGGCCGGGATACAGCACGGAAACGGCATTGGTCACATTGGTTGATGATCTATGGAGGGCTCGGGACAGGGGGTACTCCTCTGTCCTAGTCCTATTATTTTTTTATTATTATTTTTTTTATTTATTGAATTTCTATACTGCCCTTCTCCCAAAGGACTCAGGGCGGTGAACAGATTAAGATTTCATATACATATAAATATATTTTATAAACAGTAAATAATAAATTGAGTCAACTTGGTGTATCTACTAAGACCTTGGCATAGAATTTTGATGTTTATGCTAGCCCTACTTGTTGAAATAGAAAGGTCTTCAGGGCACGTCGGAAAGTGCGAAGATCTGGGATTATTCGTATTCCAGGTGGTATTTTGTTCCAAAGCGTAGGTGCCCCCACAGAGAAGGCTCTCTCCCTTGGAACTACTAGATGACATTGTTTTAATGATGGAATATTGGTTGGTGGGAGGTTATCGGTTGCAGCAGGTGGTCTCGTAAGTACTCAGGTCATAAGCCATGGAGCACTTTAAAGGTAAGAACCAACACTTTGAAGCGCACTCGGAAGGCCACCGGAAGCCAGTGCAGCTCGCGTAGAAGAGGCGTTACATGCGAGCACCATGTTGCTCCCATAATTACTCGCGCAGCCGAATTCTGGACCAGTTGGAGCTTCCGGGTGCACTTCAAGTGGAGCCCCATGTAGAGAGCATTGCAGTAGTCAAGTCAGGAAATGACGAGGGCTTGAGTGACTGTGCGTAATGAGTCCCGGTCTAGAAAGGGACGCAATTGACGAATCAGGTGAACCTGATAGAAAGCTCCTCTGGCCATGGCTGTTATATGATCTTCTAAAGACAGTCGTGCATCCAGGAGGATGCCTAAATTGCGAGCTTTCTCTGTGGGGGTCAATGACTCATCCCCAATAGTTAGTGATGGGACTAACTGGCTGTACTGGGACGCCGGTAGCCACAGCCACTCAGTCTTGGAAGGGTTGAGTCGGAGCCTGTTTCTCCCCATCCAGACCCGTACGGCCTCAAGGCACCGGGACATCACTTCAAGGGCATCATTGGGGTGGTTTGTGGTGGAGATGTATAGCTGAGTGTCATCAGCGTACAGATGACATCGCACCCCAAAACCACAGATGATCTCCCCCAACAGCTTCACATAAATGTTGAACAGGAGAGGCGAGAGGACCAACCCCTGTGGCACCCCGCAAGTAAGGGGCCTCGAGGTCGATCTCTGTCCACCTGTCAACACTGACTGCGACCTGTCAGAGAGGTAGGACAAGAACCACCGTAATACAGTGCCTCCCACTGCCAACCCCTCCAACCGGTGCAGCATGATACCATGATCAATGGTATCAAAAGCCGCTGAGAGATCTAATAGGACCAGGATAGAGGAACATCCCTTATCCCGAGCCCTCCAGAGATCACCAACTAATGCGACCAATGCTGTTTCTGTGCTGTATCCAGGCCTGAAGCCGGACTGGAACGAGTCTAGATAGACAGCTTCATCCAAGTACTGTGGGAGCTGTCGTGCCACCACACTTTCGACAACCTTTGCTAAAAAGCGAAGGTTGGAGACTGGACGGTAGTTTGCTAAAACAGCCGGATCCAGAGAGGGCTTCTTAAGGAGAGGTCTCACCACCGCCTCTTTCAAGGCGGGAGGTAAGAATCCCTCACTCAGAGAAGCATTAATAATTCTCTGGAGCCAGCTACGTGTAACCTCCCGGGTAGCCAGCACTAGCCAGGAAGGGCACGGGTCCAATAAACATGTGGTCGCATTCAGCTTCCCCAGTAACCTGTCCACGTCCTCAGGAGTCACAGGATCAAACTCATCCCAGATAATGTTCTCAAGATCTGCCCTCATCATTTCATCCGAATTAACCCAGTTAGAGTCCAAGCCTTCCCGAATCTGAGCGATTTTATCGTGCAGATATTGTGCAAAATCCTCAGCTCGTCCTTGCAGAGGATCTTCCCGGGCTCTCAGCTGGAGTAGAGAGTGGGTAACCCTAAACAAGGCGGCTGGGCGATTATCTGCCGATGCAATAAGAGCGGAAAAATAGTTACATTTTGCCGCTTTTATCGCCACTAAGTAGGTCTTAAAGTAAGATCTCACTAGTGTTCGGTCGGACTCAGAATGGCTGGTCCTCCACTTGCTCTCTAGGCGTCTTTTCCGGCGTTTCATTCCCCTCAGCTCATCAGAGAACCAAGGAGCTGGGTAGGTTCGACGCCGAGTCAGAGGCCGCAAAGGCACGACCCGGTCTAAAGCACCAGCGGCCATCCTATCCCAGGACTCCACTAGGTCTTCAGCCGAGTCATGAGCCAAGGTCTCAGGAAATGGCCCAAGCTCCATCCGGAACCTATCAGGGTCCATCAGGCGCCTGGGGCGGAACCATTTAATTGAATCCGCCTCCCTGCAGTGGGTTGTAGTGGTCAGAAGGTCAAGCCTAAGGAGAGAATGGTCTGACCATGACAAGGGTTCGATGACTATATCCCCTATATCTAGACCATTCAGCCACTGGTCAGAGATAAAGATCAAATCCAGAGTGTGTCCCCCCATGTGAGTAGGGCCATTAACTAATTGGGTCAGGTCACTATTAGACATTATATTAGACATATCACTATCAGACACTATTAGAACTCTCAGGGGCTTTTGATACCATCGACCATGGTATCATGCTGCACCGGCTGGAGGGGTTAGGAGTGGGGGGCACCGTGTTATGGTGGTTCTCCTCCTTCCTCTCTGGCTGGATGCAGTCTGTGTTGGCAGGGGGACAGAGGTTGACCTCGAGGCGCCTTGTCTGTGGAGTGCCACAAGGGTCAGTCCTCTTGCCCCTTTTGTTCAACATTTATGTGAAGCAGCTGGGGGAGATCATCCGTGGTTTTGGGGTGAAATGTCATCAGTACGCTGATGATATTCAGCTGTACATTTCCACCCCAGACCACCCCAATGATACCCTTGATCTGATGTCCCGATGTCTGGAGGCTTTACAGATATGGATGGGGGGAAACAGACTCAGACTCAACCCTTCCAAGACGGAGTGGCTATGGCTTCCGGCGTCCCGGTATAGCCAGCTGGTTCCATCGCTGACTATTGGGGGCAAGACTCTGACCCCCTCAGAGAGGGCTCGCAATCTGGGTGTCCTCCTGGGTGCACAGCTGTCGTTAGATGATCATATGATGGCTGTGGCCAGGGGAACCTGATAGAAAATCAGGTTCGCCTGATTTACCAGTTGCGTCCCTTTCTGGACCAGGATGCCCTGCGGATGATCATTCATGCCCTCGTCACATCCCATCTGGACTACTGTAACGCTCTCTACATGGGGCTCCCCTTAAAGAGCATCTGGAAGCTCCAACTGATCCAGAATGTGGCCACGCGGGTGATCATTGGAGCGACTTGATGCACCCATGTAACATCATTCCTGCACAAGCTGCACTGGCTCCCGGTGGTCTTCCGGTTGCGATTCAAGGTGTTGGTCACCACCTTTAAAGCACTCCATGGCTTAGGACCTGGATATTTATGGGATCGCCTTCTGCCACCGATGGCCTCCCACCGACCAACACGCTCCCACAGAGAGGGACTCCTCAAGGTGCCGTCGGCCAAACAATGTCGACTGGTGACCCCCAGGGGGAGAGCTTTCTCTGTGGGGGCACCACCCTCTGGAATGAACTGCCCTCGGGGATACGTATGATTCCCGACTTGCGCACGTTTTGCCAGGCCCTCAAGACCCTTTTATTTCAACAGGCTGGCCTGGTGTAAGAAGAATTTGAGGGGGGGGGTGTTTTAATTTCTGGGTTTTAATTGCTGGGCCAAAATGTTTAATCTTTTTAAAATTGTTTTTAAATTTTGTATCTATGGTGTTTTATTATGGCTGTACACCATCCTGAGTCCTTTGGGAGAAGGGCGGTATAAAAATCTAATAAACTAAACTAACTAAACTAAGTTCTACTCATTTTCCATAAAGTCTATAGCATAAATATGTCTAGTTTCCTTTATTTATACTTCAGTTTATTTATTGGAACTATGAAGATAGTACACATCAGCCCCATGACTAAGACATTATATGCATATCTTTAAAAAAATTTCCAGGCAATGAACATATTTAAAATCCACATAC
The DNA here is from genome assembly GCA_030761175.1 of Masticophis lateralis. Lineage (NCBI taxonomy): Eukaryota > Metazoa > Chordata > Lepidosauria > Squamata > Colubridae > Masticophis > Masticophis lateralis. Next base: position 2,834,737 of record JAUDYJ010000008.1, on the reverse strand, counting down.
ATATCAAACCCATGAATAAACCAAAAATATTGCATTAAAAATAGAGGACTTTTTTTGTTTGTACATGGAGATAGAGGAAAAAAGTCATATCATGTGTTAGATAAGACTTATATTTAACATTATGGGGCATTTGTAAGAGTTGGAATTGGATAGACTTTGATGTTCTCCCAATTTTATGTACTTCTTTAGCAATTGAAAAAAAAAGTAGTAGGAAAAAAGATGCATTATCTAGGAACAACCTAGACTGAATCAGATCATTATGAAATGTTATCTCAACCTCAAGGCTCCCAAAACTACTGGCTGGAAAACCAGTTTTTTTCTGTTGTCTCAATGTCAACAAAGAAGAAGCAGAATGAGTTAGCAGGAAAGGGATATTTACATGCTTCAACGGTTACCTCTCTCCCTCTACAACAGGAAGGACCTTCCCATTGTCGCATGAGATCTTCTGTCTAAGTGCCAATTAGAGCTGACATTTGGGGAACGTGAGTAGTGCTTTTTGAACAACCAAACTCGTACTTCAAACTTCAGTAATAGTGGGAATGCTGATCATAAAATAGACCCATAATTAGGGGGAAAAAAGATGTCAGTCAAGAACTGAGGAAGAATTTCCTGACAGAAAGAACAATTAATCAGTGGAACGACATGCCTTCAGAAGTTGTGAATGCTTCAACACTTGAGGTTTTGAAGAAGATTGGACAACCATTTATCTTAAATGGTATAAGGTTTCCTGCCTGAGCAGGGGATTGGACTAGAAGACCTCTAAGGTCCCTTCCAACTCTGTTATTCCTGTGCTAGTGTGCTAGTTGTCTGTGTAAAGGTAACTTTCTAACCACAAAAACCTAACCACAGTTATGAATTACTGTCTGAAAGGTTCAAGCTAGAAACTGATTTATTGTTTGGATGTTTGGAAACTAGGTCTTAGAGTTAATGGTTGACTAGAGATCTGGATGTTGCACTAAAATATTTACCTGATGAAAAAAAGTAATTCTAAATTACATGCACTGTTCAAATAGATAAGAGAGAAAACAGGAGACCAAAGGAGACCTCCAACCTTGAAAGTCACCTTAACCTATATGTTATAATCTCCCCTCAAACTGCACCCTGGATTTTGATTTCTAACCCAAGCACAATTTAGTTCCTTATAAGATCTTAGCCACTGGCATTAAGCAAGAGTTGGTTTTAGACTTGGAAAAGCAAACAACAGTTTGAAGGCAGAAAAAATGAATCAATTGAAATTTAATTGAATTTCCCTTCTCAATGAAATCTGAATATTACTATAGGGTTTAGAAATGCAGAATATATGGCTTGTTTGTATATACAGTTGCATGAAGACCAGGTTAGGGACAGTTCATCAAGGAAAAGACTACAGCTAGTTCTTGATTTACAACCACAATTGACCGCATAATTTATGTTGCTAAGTGAGACATTTGTTAAGGGAGTTTTGTGACCTTTCTTGCCAGAGTTGTTAAGTGAATCACTACAGGTGTAAAGTTAGCCACACAGTTGTTAAGTGAATCTGGCTTCCCCATTGACTTTGCTTGTCAGATCGCGAAAGGGGATCACATGATCCAGAGACACTGCAACCCTCGTAAATACAGCATGAATCAGCTGCCAATCCTCTGAATTTTGATCACGTAACCACAGGGATGCTGCAATGTAAGTGTGAAAAATTGTCACTGTTGTCGTAACTTCAAACAGTCACTAAATGAACTGTTGTAAATTGAGGACTACATGTATCTTATGTGTTTGCCAGGAGCTGAAAAAGACTGGATGGTACATAATTAACCAATTAGTCAATCCTAGTCTTGCAGTTTTATCTATTAAACTGCTATTTAGCTATTATCTATTAGCAATTTATTTTATTAAATTTCTATATTTGCACGTCTCACCTAAGGGACACTGAGCAGTTTACAACAAATAAATATGTTCTCATTTACATTGCACTGCAGTGTAAAATAACTTATATGACAGTATATTATGTCTTCAGCCATGGCATGTCACTGAGTGACTTGAGCATCGGTTTCTTTCAACCCAGCCTACCTCACAGGGTTGCTGAGGAGGGGAAAAGGGAAGGAGGGAGAACTACATGCACACCATCTACCAATACCTTGTGCCAAATCTTTTCAAGTTAACCTTTTCTGTATGAAAGGTGTCATTGCCCCAGGATTACCGAAGTTCTTCCCGATGTACCTTAGAACAATTCTCTTCACACCTGTCTGCTTCTTTCCAAAATACTGCTGCACATTTTGTTTGTTTCAAATCTTCTCCTCCCATATGATCATGGTGTCTCCCCTGCCAGGTAAGCTTCTCGGCCTTTGGGCTAAGATCAAGTGTAGTATCTCCTCCCATATGTCATTTTAAATAATTAAGAGTCTCAGCATGATGTACCCAAGTATCATGTACAGGTACTTCTCGATTTACAATTCTCGTTAGTGACCATTCGCACTGAAAAAAGCGACTTATGATCATTTTTCACACATGATTTTTGTGGCATCCCCATATGATCAAAATTCGGATGTTTGGCAACTGGTTCATATTTATGGTGGATGCAGTGTCCCTAGTCATGTTTTGTGAGCTTCTGTGAACTTCTGACAAGCAAAGTCAATGGGGATGCTAGATGCACTCAACAACTGTGTTACTAACTTAACAACTGCAGCGATGAGCAAGAACGGTCATAAATTGGGGCAAAGTTCATGTAACAAATGTCTCACTTAACAACTGAAATTTTGGGCTCAATTGTGATCTTAAGTGGAAGACTACCTGTATTCATGGTTAAGCACTCTGTTGTTCTTAGCACTTTCTTGTACTGATGAAATTCATTCCCTCAAGATACTTGCCCCTTCGATAACATTCATTTGGCAGTGGTGTAATTCCTTTTCCAGCAGCCCCGATGAGGCAGGAGTCATGAAGAAAGGCAGTAGCAGGGAGGATTAAGCAAACAGGGGAAAAAGTGCCTTGCTGATATGCTTTTTCCTTTCTCTTCTTGTTCTCTTGGCCTCTTGCTAGTGCAATCTTCTTTGAGTGCTGCTGAAAAGCAAGTATCTCACAATTGGTTATTTGAGATAGTAGCTGCGCAACATTTTCCTTTATTGACAGCCTCTAATGGAACACGTCCTTCTTTAATGGGAGGATGTAAAAGACAAGACAAGACAGGCCTGAATCAGTAGCTATGGAATTAAGCAGTGATAGCTTTGCTGAGAGAGTCTCACGTGAGAAAGAGAATTGCGAAGACTTGTGCAACACTATCATTTCTTTTTAGTGCCCGTTTGTCTTCTCCCTAAAATTATCAGACAACTGATTTGTTTTCGCATCTAGAGCCTTTACGAACACCTCCTGTCGTTGTTCCTTTTTATATATTACTCAGAGCAGAACGTGCCAGGAAATCTGCTACATTTACAAATTTCAGCCAAAGAGAAACTGCAGATGCCATGATGAAAGAATGCAGGTAATTGGGCAAATTGTTTTGTAAATGCAAAAACATTGCTTAAGAAGAGGAGTCAGTGTGTCTATTAATTCTAGATGATTTCTTTCCTGTATTTCATATATCGTGAAATATGTAACATCTCTGTTGAAGTTCTAGTTCTACATGGTTTGTAAAGATATTTGTCTTGTAATTATTCTCAAACACTTATGTTCATTTCGATTTTATTTGTACTTCTGCAGATGTAGAACACACAGTAATTTGGCATTTTCTGTAAATCCCCTATAAACTTCCCACAATGTGTAACAGTTGCTTCAAAGACAAACACATTCTTTGAGTGCTCACGTGTGGCTTGCACATATTTTTTCAAGCTAATGAGCCAACCTTTTCCTGGACCATGGCAGAACGTTGCGATGGGCAATCCTCTCTCTCCCTCTCTCTACAGGTTGTGTAGCTGTAGCTAGGTTGGAGAGAAATCAACCAGCTGTGAGACTTTATGTGTTAATGGATTTTCACTTGGATTAGTTTCATTCCAGTTATTTGCAGATCACCAGCTGCTCTTTCATCATCATTCTCTCTGTGACCGGTTTCTTCTGGTAAATAGTCAAGGAAATGCCAAAAAGGGAACAAGGACATCACTCTGAATTGGAACCCAGGCTCATCCAGTGTTACTATCCTGGTCACTGATTTATCTACTTATTTAATCAATACTTGCTATTGGAAAGGAAATTTACTGTATGTCAGGAACTTAGGTCAGCTTAGGTCATGTACAGTACATGCAATGTAATAGGATGGATGGACTCATTCATCAACTGAACTTTTCTCCCATTTGCTTTTCTTGAGGAACAGACATGGGGTGGCTCATAATAATCAAAGCAATTATAATAAAACTGTTTTAAAAATGAAGAAAAAAAGACGGCAAGCATGATAAAGGAGGGTTCTCATTCTCCCTCACTAAAAACCTGGGTGAAGGACCAGGTCTTCACGGCTCTTCTAAACAAATTCAGAGTAGAGGCTAACAAAAAGAAGGGAAGGGAAGGGAAAGGAAAGAGTTGTTAGATGAAACCTTGCCTGTGAGAAGGTATACTTGGAGGGTCAATGTCATTGAGAGATGACATGGTATAAATGAAGGAACCTGAGGGTGCCAGCCCAGCCCTGCAGGATCAAAACTGCCAGGCAAATGTTATGGGAAGGCAGGTGGTATCTCAAATAACCAGGTTTCATGTCATTTCCTTTGTCGTTAATGGAACCAGACTCATATGTTAAATCAGGGGTGTCCAACCTTGGCAACTTTAACTTCCCCATGCTGGCTGGGGAATTCTGAGAGTTGAAAGTTTACAGGTCTTAAAGTCGCCAAGGTTTGATGTCCCTTCATTAAGCCACAAAAATGTAATTGTGGCCATAGCATACTACAGTACTTGAACACTATATTTTAATAATCTGAAATTTAAGGTTTGATGTGTCTATGCATATCTTCAGATAATTAAGCTAGCAATTAAGCCTGGAAATCCAAATGTCCTTTTCCTAGGGCACCAGGGCCCTGGTTATATTAACAAGTGTAAACATAATGATTGCCTGCAATCAACCTTGCGAGGTGAGCCAAAAGGAGATTGTGTTTGCTCAGAGTTTAAGCAAGAATAAAGTTGTTATTGGAAATGAACATTTTCAAATGGAGAATAAGAATAAAAGTGAAAGAACACCCAGTTAGATTTCTCTGCAGAACAGTTGCTAAGACAACTTCAAGAGACTTATAAATACTTAAATTTTGATTCAAAATGAACAGACTTTCTTCTAAATAAATCATCACCAAACAATTGTTGTCCTTCCTTCATTCTCAAGTCTGCAGATGGCAGAAGTATTTATTCTTTTTTCTTTTGTCTCTTTCCTGTTTCTCCACTTATGTGATATAACAGAGTAACATTTTCTTCTGAATTTCATTCATTCAGAACCTTGCAGTTTTCCTGAAACTCGTATCTAGTTCTTTTCTTATCACCATTCACTAAAGCATACTATGTAGCTAACAATTTCTTATGAATTCCAGTCATCTTGGTGATATCAGTTCAAACTTTCTAACAAACATTTTTAACCCTTTCATTCCCAACTGTACTTGTCAATTCACTTCTCTGCATCAACTGCTCCAAAAAAACAACCCACTTTCATTCTGACCTTTACATATTTCCCCTTTCGCTTCATTTCACTTAACATCTCTATTTATCTTCCATTTCATTTCTGCATTCATTTCGTCCTCTTACGTTCTAATCACAATCTTCCATATGCTATGGCTGTCGTCAGATAGTCACCTGTGCTTCCCATAATATCTCCCCCTCCCCCCAGCTTCTGATATTTATAAATCATGATTTCTTTCTTGGGGCAGATTCATGGGTCATATGAATATAGCTTCCTTCTTTCTTTGTAATCCTTTTCAATGAACAATCTTGTTTCCCAGTTGCTGATTTATACAAAAAATATTTTCTAGTTTATTTTCTCTCTCCATGCACAAACCTGGCCCAAATTCACATTAAAATTAACTTGGGAAAGGTCGTGGAAGAAAGCAGTCATCTGTATTATGGCAACGGAACAAACTATATACAAACTTAGAATTTCCTCTTTCTTGTATGGGATCCAAAGAGGTTTTCTTTTTTTTGACAGATTTCTCTTCCTCTGCTGAATGGTTATTCCTGCCATAGAGTTAATATTTAGAAGATCATGGCCTGATCTTCTAAATCAAAGACCTGGCCTGTTCCACTTAACTATTAGTTTAGCAATAGAGTGCAACAGCTGATATCAGTACTCAGAAAGTGTTGGACTAACAATATGAAGATCGGAGATGCATATTTGAGAACTCTGTGAACTACAAATCCTGCATTACCTCAGTGGCATGAATGGTATATGTTTTTTCAGTGAGTCTGGCACTCACCTGTGGAATCCAAGGCAGTCGTATGTTTTGAAGTTGTGTCTTGGTTTGTTTTGTTTGCTCAGAAATATCCAGATGGTATGAGCTGAAGCAGGAAGACTCATCAGAATGTAAAACATGAAATCTAATTTTCCTGACTTGAAATCTTGCACTTGGTAAGCTGTATTTGCTTAGACAATATCGATAAGAAGAAATAGCATGAGAAATCACAGAAGACTTTGTGATTTACAAAATTAGACACCGTGGGGAAAGGGAAGGTAATACAGATAAAGTCCACCCCCTTTCTCACACACACGTGTAGTTTCCACACTGTGCTTGTGATTTTCCTTCTGCTTTATTAATGGATTTGAAAGGCCTGTTCAATAACAACAACACATAGCAGCGGACAGTAAAAGGAACATTCAATCTCATCCAACTGTTTTGGATCTAGTGGGAATTTCGATTGTGGGAGTCCAAGCCATTGTGGGAAATTTATATGATGGTTCAACTAGATTCTGTGTGATGCTCAGGCCATTAGACTGTAGAGCTACTCAGATGATCATGACCTGGTATGGCTTGGATACAAACATGTAACTTGTGTTTCATGAAGAGAGTCCCTGCCTAGGCTAAACGTAGGAAATGATGAACCACTTTTGACATCCCCAAGACTTTGATAAAGTCCAGATTATTGTAGAAACATAGTATATTTTATTATTATTAGACATATATATTATGTGTTTTGTATGCTTACATTTAAATTTACCGGTTATTTTGTTACTACATAATTCTGATGTCATTTTGATTGTCTAATTTGTATATTCTTATAAGATACTTTTCTGTTTTGTTTTCATTCAGAGTGAGATATCACTTTATTATACATTTGTATTTGAACTGAAGAAAATTGGAAGATAATATATGTTTTTTTCTGGTCACATATTTTCACTTTTTCACCCCTTTTCTCCCAATTTTTCCCTTTTTGTTATTTTGTATGTATCTCTCTTTGAAATTTAATAAAGTTGACTTTTTTTAGAAAATCGATATCTTCACTGGATGCCCTCCTTGCTGAGAACTAGTGCCATTTGACCCACTGTTATTTCTCCCTTCCTTTCCCTCATCCTAGAAAATGTCCAATCTCCCATTGCCTTGTGAATGTCCTGTGTGCTCCCACAACAAAGTGTTTGGCTGGATTCACCTGGTTTTAACCTGGTTTGAAGTTTCAGTATCTTTGTCAGTCCACTTCCCTGAAACTACATTCATCCATTCAAGGGAGAAACTGAGATACGTTGGAAGAACTTGTAATGGCTAAGCTCCTGGTACCACACCTCAGAAAATTCAGACCGTATGCAAAATAGGACAGATGCTCTTACTGGAAGTAGCCAAAGATAAATAGATTCCTAGTATTTATTTGGATGGTAAATTTTAGGAGTGTCTTTTACCCTTCTGTTTAATGAAGAAATATTGTAGAAAAGATAATGTGAGAATTATGAACATTTTAGAACATTATGAAACACACATTGATAAACAGTTGGCTTTGGTCTTCGTGGATGCGCAAAAAGCTTTTGATCGAGTGAGCTGGCGTTTTCTATTCAGTTTGTTACAACACAGGCAATTTGGGGAGAAGTTTACTCGGGCAATTCGTACAATCTATTCGAAACAGTCAGCCAAAATCCTGATTAATGGAGAAATGTCAGAAAAAATTTGCATTGAGAAAGGAACCAGACAGGGGTGCCCGCTTTCTCCGCTTTTATTTATATTAACACTGGAACCGTTATTGAGGGAAATCAGGCAAAATTTGGGAATAAAAGGACTGCATGTTAAGAATCAACAGTATAAATTACAAGCATACACTGATGACCTTGTATTTGTATTGGAAGACCTTTTTATATTGGGCCCAAATTTGATTTGTGAACTAGAAAAATATGGAACTGTGGCGGGCCTAAAAGTAAACAAAAAAAACCCTAAGGTCTTGATTAAAAATTTGACAACAAAGCAGGGGAAGGAAGTAGAATTGAACCTGGGATTCCAAACTGTTAATAAATTAAGGTACTTAGGTATTACATTATCTGCTAAATGCTCAACAATCAAGGAAGATAATTATTTGAAACTTCTTCAACGAACAGAACAGGACTTAGAGAAATGGATTTCTCTGTTAGGCAGGATCGCGGCTATAAAATCTTATATTCTCCCAAAATGGACATACTTATTTTATACAGCCCCAGCCAGATTACATAACAAATTCTTCAAAAAGTTAAATCAAGTTGTTCTAAAATTTATTTGGCAGAATAAAAAGCCCAGAATTAAACTTAAAATGCTCCAAGAGGTGAAGGATAGAGGGGGATTTGGCTTGCCTAAATTGGAGTATTACTATCAGGCCGCAAATTTAATTTGGGTAAGGGATTGGATTCTGCTTGGAAGGAGACGGATGTTGGTTCTGGAAGGTTCAGGGCTGCAACAGGGTTAGCATTATTTTCTGTGGCAAGATAAGGTAAAGAAATACATGAGTTTCGCAGCTCATTATTTAAGAAATATTTTAATTGAAACACGGAGGAAAATTAAGGATAAATTCTACTCTTTGACCCCCTCCTGGTTGGTCCCATTAGAAGCCACAACATATATTTCGCTTATAACAAAGAAAAACATCTATCTTACTGGGAGTTGCTGGATAGCCAAGGTCACCTAAAAACAAGAAACGAACTAGATTTACAGGGAATGGAATTGGACTGGTGGTCTTATGCTCAGATCAGCTTTAAATATAAAAAGGATAAGGAGCAAGGAGGTATAGATATGACCCTGCAGGAGATGGATAAGATCATACTAGGAAGGGAGGAAAAAATGTTAGCCAAGATCTATCAACACTTAATAAATTATTGGATAGGAGACAAGATTGTTAAAAGACTCAATGATTGCCTGGGGAGAAATATTGGTCACTCAATCGAGTTGACAAAATGGGAAGAAATTTGGACCAGACAACTGCAATTTTTAATGGCAACCAACTATAAGGAAAATCTATATAAGATGCTGTACAGATGGCACCTCCCCCTCTGCTCGATTATCCAAAATGTTTCCTGGACTCTCCCCACACTGTTGGAAGGGTGGGGAGGTAGGTACCTATTTTCACATATGGTGGACTTGTTCTAGGGTAATTGAATTCTGGAAACTTATTCAGAGGTGGCTGCTGGAAATAACTGGATATAAATTGCAACTGAAACCGGAATATTACCTATTAAATATTAGGCCAGACAAGATAGGCATGAGTAAATGGTGTTTAATTGTATATATTAAAACTGCAGCAAGAGTATGTCTTGCCCAAAATTGGGCTACCATCAGAAGACTTGATCTTAGGGAAAATTATTGTATGCAGAAGCCGACAGGCTAACAAGAACTTTGAGAGATAAAAAAGAATCTGCATATTTTCAATGTTGGGACCAATGGTATACTTGGCTAAATAATAGAATAAAAAGAGGGTAAGGTTAGCGTAGCTTTTATTTCTTATTTGTATATTTGGACTGAAGATAATGTATTGTGTAAGGTTCTCACCACGATCTATATGTTGTTATATATTTTGTTTGCAAAGAAATAAATAAAAATTTTTAAAAAAAGAAATATTGCAGAAAAGGCAAATTAATAGAAAAGAATATTTGTAGCTCAGGGTTGAACTGCAGGGTCCTTAGTGCTTTCTGAGTTTGGTTGTTTGCTTGCAGACATTTTATTACCCAAGTAGGTAACATCATCAGTGCTAGAATGGAGTGGGGTTTGCTCTCTGTTTATATACAAGTAACTTGCCTGTCAGTAGTGATGGGAGTATTGTTTTCTTCTTGGTAGTTCCTTGATTAGGTTGTTGGTCCCTTACAAAAGGGAAATTGGAGGTGTGGGATAGTAGAGCAGCACCCTCTGCTGATGTGTGTTATATGGAACAAACCTACCATCACTCCACAACCTTCTGCATTGTCAACAATAATCCTCTTGCACGTTATAAGAAAAATTTTTTTTAGCACTCTCTAATTATGCCAGTATACTCCATACCCAATCTCTGGGGATTTATTATTGGTGGGTTAAAAAAACAGAATCTTATTTTTAAAGGAGAAGGATTTCTTATACAATGTTTATAAAATGGTCATCCGGTTCATAAAAACTTATGATGCAGGCATACATCCATCCATTCCAAAATAAGTTCTGTTGTGCTCCACCAGTCCTATCCCCAAATATGTGTTCTTAAAGTGGTAGCCTTAGTAGTTTATGATGTTCAGTATGGTAATTGTTCATATTATCATAAATTTGCACCAACAAATTACTTCTCCCCAAAGGATGGATATCATATCCATATCTGTTTTGTCACCGAAGTAATTCCATGAAAAAGCAGGGAATCGACATCATTTGTGGACATTCCAGAATATGTACTGGCTGTGCCAAAAACTCTGAATTTGGAAAAAGATTATAATATGGAATTAAGCAGATGCTCCCCATGCAAAAGGTTTCCAACCTCTGCAAGAAGGGTAGCAAAGTCTCATGAGTCACCTCCTCTAAAATAACTTTTCCTAATGTGATGTCCTTCAGCTATGTTGGATTTTGCTGACTGAGAAGATAAAGTGATAGTTACGGCATCCCTGTTTTGGCAAAACCTGCTATAAAATTGCCGCCAGTTCAATTGTGGCAAATCTGAGCAACAATAATCTAGGAGGAAGCTTGTGAAGCAACCACATTGGAAAGACGGTTTCTGCAAGTGGTAGCAAGTGGTTCCTCATTATAGGAAAGACTTTTCTATCTTGCCAGAGAAAAGGTGGAATACTTCTTTTAAGGTGCTTGTCAGTTTTATACTTATTTCTGCAATGCCAGAACATTTATCCTATGAGGAAAAGAAATGCTCCACACGGAGGAAAAATAACTTCTCCAACCTCTCTTTTAAAGATAACAGAATAACAGAATAGCAGACTTGGAGGCGACCTTGGATGTCTTCTAGTCGACCCTCTGCTTAGCCAGGAAACCCTATATCATTTCAGACAAATGGTTGCCCAGTCTCTACTTGAAAACCCCCAGTGCTGAAGCACCACAACTTCTGGAGGCAAGCCAATCCAGTGATTAATCTGTCAGGAAATTCCCCTTAGTTCTAAATTGGACCTCCCCTTGATTAGTTTCCATCCATTGTTTCTTGCTCTGCCTTCAGGTGCTTTGGAAAATAGGTTGACCGCACCCCCCACTTCTTTGTGGCAGCCCCTCAAATACTGGAACACTGCTTTCATGTTACTCCTAGTCCTTCTTTTCATTAAGTTAGACATACCCAATTCCAGAACCGATTCTTTAAATGTTTTAGCCTTCAGACAAAAAGCAAGAGTATTTTAAAAAACCGTTTGTCATATCACAGTAATCTAATTCAAGAGCAAATTGCTCTGAGTTAACATTATATATTTTGCTGACCTAAGTGAAAAGCTACACCATTCTTCCTAAGTTACTGCAACCACATCATAAGTTATTACTGGATCAAGGAAGTGTACTGCACACCAGCAAAATTCTTTAAAAATCCTGTGGACATTTAGACATTCAGAACATTCAGAAGGGATTTAAATGTCCTGTGGACATTTAAATCCCTTCTGACACAATGGATCTTATGGGAGAATAAGGAACACACCTATGCAAAAACCCAGCAGCTCCTGCTATGATTTCTGACTGCTTAATTAGCTTACCCACTTCATGCAGATTCAAGGAACCTGTTTATATCAAATCAAAATACAACAAATATTAAAACCCTGGCATTCAAATTACATTGAGAAAAGTGCAAAATACCTGCAAGGTCTGAAACTTGGTGTGCTTCTAATTCTGGTTTCCTGAAATCTTATTCCTGGACTAGGCAATTCACTTCCTTATGGCTTCATATGGTGCTACTACTTCTATGTATGGTTACAATGTATGGAGGCCAAGAAGTTTAACTACCTCCAATTCAACTTTTCAGCAGTACCCCTAGATGATTTCCCTGGATCTTTTGAGAAGAATAATTGGATGTTGCTTGAATATGAGTTCACCTTCAGCCTTGATTGATATTAGAAATGTGGCTATATTTCAGCCTCACTTATAAACTGATTGTATTGCAAGACAACTAGAAGGATATGTCAAAATGGAAGCAGTCCTTTTTGGGAGCTCAGTAAAAAATATGGGGAAAACAGCAAAATGCCTTGAAGGGGAATCTCACTTCTTAAATCAAGGAATGGGGATTTTCAAGGCTAGCAAAATCCTTGGGCTCTTGGGGTGCCCATTTCAACTTCAGAACAATCAGTAGTTCAATAAACTTGGAAAGACAGCTCTGTAGCCTGTACCTTACTTTGAAAAGATATCTCTAATTCGCTGTTATATAATTGGATACCGATAAAGTTATCCAGCTGAATTTAGAGAATAAAGTTTCCCAATTCTTTCAAATGAAATGGATGGAATTTTTCTCCTATCCCACTGAACTGCCTCTTTTGCTATCCACAATGAGGATTTGCTCATAGTATCAGAGGCAATCAAGTGGGGTACAAGTAGTCTTCATCCTACATTCATTCATTTAGCAACAGTTCAAAGTTACAACAGCATAGAAAAAAAGTAACCTATGACTGATCCTCCCACTTATGACCATTACAGCATCCCCATGGTCACATGACCAAAATTCAGATATTTGATAACTAGCATGTATTTACGACAGGTGCAGGATCCCACGGTCATGTGATCGCCATTTGCGATCTTCCCAGCCTACTTCTGACAAGCAACGTCAATGGAAGAAGCTGGATTTACTTAACAGCCACATGATACATTGAATGATCACGGGAATTTACTTACCAATCATGGCAGAAAGGTAATGAAATCAGGTGCAATTCACTTAACAATCATCTTACTTAGCGATTGAAATTCTGGTCTCAATTGTGGTTGTAAGTCAAGGACTACCTGTAATGACTCAAAAATCTTCCTTGCCTCTTTGCTGCATCTAACCCTAGACTGTTGCACTGGGGTACACAAACCTAGATGCATTTGGTTACGGCTTTGCACTGTAACCCCCTCCATTTAAAGAATGCCCCCATACATTAATTTTTGGCAAGTGGCCTTCAAAATGGTAAAACTCAGTTCCACCCTGGAGTTCCCAAAATGAGAAAACAAAGACAAGACCTTACCTTTTCCTTCTGGGAGCTATCCATCCTATTTCTGTGATCCAGCATGGGGGCAACTCTTAGCACCAACCAGGAGACGGTGGTTAAATCAATCTCCCCACAGTCCAGAAATGAACAAGGCTAAACGCTTTTCTTCTCTCCCCACCACACCCTTGTGTGCCCTTAACAGAGAAGGCAGGTCTCCTTGTGCTGCCTCTTGATGTTATTCCACTTTCTCTGGTGGCTTTATGTCAGTCAAAATGTTAGTTCATCTCCTTTGGAAACTGACGATTGAAGCAATGAACTTTCTGGTCTCTGGGTTTCTCCTTGCCTGGGGATTTCTCCGATTTCCTCTCTTGGTTGTAGCAAGTCACTTTGTGGGGTGTTGAGCAGGTGCCTCTGTTGCCCAAAGATCCCTTTTGTTCATCAACATTTTGGTGAAGACAAAGTCATGAGGTAGTCACAATGAGAAAAATACTCCTTGTCTCCTGAGTAACCCGGCCTGAGACCTCCTCTTGATTCAGTTACTCTTCTGGAGACATTATATTTACTTATTTTAGTGCTTGGAGATGCTGTCCCATTTCTGCGGTCCACAAGGCCTGCTTCCGGGGATGAGTGGGCAGGTCTCAAGACTAACCCTGCATTGCCATAGTGATGGATGAAACCCTTTTGCAGTTCCACTGCACTTCAACTCCCTCCATCCTGGCTATTAAAGCTGTCGTGCGGAAGAGCTACCATGGAAATAGGGCTTAATTCAAATGGACATAGCAACCATATTATTTTTTTAACTGCTGCAGCCGCTTCTACCAATTAATTCCCAAGCTTAACAACCTGTAGTGATGTAAGGTCATCATTCTCTGAGGTGGAAGGTCAGTGGGCATATACTTATGAAAAGGGAGAAAGGTGTTTCCACAACCAACCTGGAGTTAGCAACATCAAGTGGGCATTTCTTAAAATGAAGCACCCGTTTATCTTGAAATAATTTTGCAGATAGTTAACTCACATCCACCCTCAATATAGGGAGTCCTCAATTTACAATAGTTCATTTAGTGACTGTTTGGAGTTAAAACAGCACTGAAAAAAATGACTTATGATCATTTTTCACACTTACAATTGCTGCAGCATCCCCATGGTCACATGATCAAAGTCCAGATGCTCGACAACTGACTCATATTTATGATGGTTGGCCTGTCCTTGAATCCTGTGAATAGTTTTTGCCACCTTCTGAGAAGCAAAGTCAATACAGAAGCTAGATTCACTTAACAATCATTTCTAAGTTAACAAGTGCAGTGATTCACTTAACAACTATGACAAGAAAGAGCATAATATGGGGCAAAATTTATGTAACCGGTGTCTCACTTAGCAACAGAAATGTTGGGCTCAATTGTGTTGTAAGTCAAGGACTACCTGTATTTTCCAAAGCACCAGAAGGCTAGACAAGAAACAATGAATGGAAACTAATCAAGGAGGGAAGCAACTTGGAATTAAGGAGAAACTTCCTAACAGTGAGAATAATTAAGTAGGATCTCCTACTTGAGCAGGGGGTTGGATTAGAAGACCTCTAAAGTTCCTTCCAGCTTTATTCTGATTGATTGGAATTATAACCTGACCAGGATCTACTATTGACAGATTAGTACAATTAGGAGGCATAAAAAAGAGCCAGTCCTATTGTGAATTATTGAATTGAGGGGAAGGGTGTCCATGTTAAATTTCTCCATTTGGGTTGGAGCCAGAGATGAGTTTCAGCAGGTTCTGACCAGTTCTGGAGAACCGGTAATGGACATTTTGAATAGTTCGGAGAACCAGTAGTAAAAATTCTGACTGGCCCCACCCCCATCTATTCTCTGCCTCCCAAGTCCCAGCTTATTGGGAGGAAATGGGGATTTTGCAGTATCCTTCCCCTGGAGTAGGGTGGGAATGGAGATTTTACAGTATCCTTCCCCTGCCATGCCCACAAAACCAGTAGTAAAAAAATTTGAAACCCACCACTGGTTGGAGCTAATTGTGACACCTCTTGGTAAATTTGGATCTCCTGGCTTCTTAGCTCTTGTACTACAAGTACAAAAGATTCAATAGTATAAAAAATCCAATAGTCCCAAAATGTCCAAGGATCTCCAAAAAACATGCAATCGAAGTGTAAGGTCCCAAAATGTACTTGAGTCACCAGAATGCCAAAGAGAGAGACTCAAGATGAGGCTTGCAAAAAGCAGCAGATTTTATTTATGGCCAAAAACAAAAAGCTGGGTAAAACCGTTCCAAACACATACAAAAGATACATGTATATGGAAAGGCCACACCTTCAGAGAAGGTCTGACCCCTTTTATACTGTTAAAACACCAATTAAATCCCCAATTCTGGCCTCCTAATTTATGCTTGTGCATTCCTTGTTGCCTTGCAAAGGAATAGAAGCCTCCTAATTAGCATTATCTCTTCCTTGAGCATTCCTTTGTTCTCCCAATTGGCCATTTGGCCCCCTGGTGCTGCAGGGAACTGAGTTTACACAGATCAAAGATGTAAATTAGGGCTGAAGTGTAAATTATTCCTGCGGATGATGTATGTAGTTCCAACTGAGATATGTACCATGCTTTTGGATGGTACCAGAAAAGGGAGAAAGTAGATTGATATGGATTCAGATCAAATGGCAGGAACATATGTTTGACAAATATAGATACTTTACAGAGGCCTAATAACAGTATACGGTTGTTACAGGAAGTTAGTAACAGGAGATACACATATAAAGGCATAATATATCATGTGTATGTTATACAAATACAAAGGCATAATATGTGTTACAGGAAACTAATGGTTACAGAATAACAAGTTTCTACTAATTCTAGTATACCAGCATATTATATTCTATTATTATTTATTATATCCTTATTACGGTTTCCCTTCAGAAGATTTAAGTGGCTTTTTACCTTCAATATGAAAATAGTAATGTTTCCTATTTATTGTGCTTCTCCCTGTTCGGTCAGCTTTGCATGGTAGCTCTTCCATATTTCCACGAGGTGGCTGAACTGATGTGTAATCGTCCGATTCTTGTGCTTACAGAAGTACAAACATCTTTTCCATTGCCAACCGTGGCAACTGACACTGCGCAGCCACATTTTGCTGTTGTGAAGATGGACTGTGGCGACGAGGAGAAGGAAGGCAGAGCAAAATCTTTCATTGCATGGGGCTTAGCTATTGCACTCTCACGTGCAAGGATCCTTGCTTGCACCAAACCCAGAAATTGTTTTCCGACAATGTGGGCCTTGTTCCTGACATTTAGAGAAAAGCATGCTGCTTTGGCAGTTAACGCAGCATTTAAAACAGCAGAATCACGATAGTCCCAAGGACAGCAGCCCCGTCACTCTTCTATATCCAAGAATATATTACAGAATAGAGCTAGAATATAGCCCTATACCATTACAGACAGGTGGCTGCTCAGTCTTTTCTTAAAAACCTCCAGTGATGGAGCGCCCACGATTTCTGGTGGCAAGCTGTTCCACTGGTTAATTGTCCCCACTGTTAGGAAGCCTCTCCTTAATTCCAGCTTGCTTTTCTCCTTGAGTAGTTTCCATTCATTGTTTCTTGTCTTGAATTTTGGTGCTTTGGAGAATAATTTGACCCCCCCTTCTTTGTTCCAGCGCCCTATTCATTTGGACTCAATAGTGGTCGTGCATTCACAAAGCCTATTCACGTGGCATTCACGTGGACAACAACTCCCAGATAACGGGAAGGAAAGTCCGACAACGGGAGATCCCGAGAGATCTCCCCCCTCCTTCGCCACACGCTGCCCCTCCAACAGCTCCGAGGAATGCCCAGACGCGTGCGCGGCAGCAGGTGAAGCGGGGCGACTCTTCCCTTTTCCTAGCTCTATATTTTTCGTAACTCTATGGCTCAGCCGGCCGTCGAGTTGGCATCTCTTCCGGCTCTTCTGTCACGGGGTCAAAGGGCGTGCCAGCTTCCGCTTCCATTACTGTTTCGGGCCGCTCAGCCGTCTCCGAGGCGACGCGGGGCCGAGCCGGGCTCCCCTCGGGTCGTGAGGTGGGTCTTTGCGGGAAGTGAAACGGCCTGCTGGGCGGGAGCGCGGCGAGGACCCCCACCCCGGTATTGTTCTACTGCCTTAGAGGTCTCCCGGCCTGGTTGGACACCCACGCCCATTATGCCCAGCCAGCCTCAGGGAGTTGGGAAAGGCTTTACTAAGGGCTGCCCAGGTTGTGGTGGGTGCAGGCCCAGCAGGAGACTGGAGTGGCCGACGGGGGTGCGAATGCAGCAGGTGGGGGATGCATGGCGGCCTCTCGGTTTCTTCTGGGTCTGGGAGGGGCCTTAAAATGGAGCGTGGAAAAAAACAAATCTTAAAATGAACGAATGGCCCATCATTCCCGTCTTTTATGGCAAAAGACAGCCCTGTAGATTGATTCATTTTTCAAAAACTCACTTGGGGCCTTTCTTGGGGGTGGGGTTGTCCTTTTGTACAGGTAGTCCTCGATTTACGACCACAGTTGAGCCCAAAATTATATTTAGTGAGATATTTGTTAGTGTGTTTTGCCCCATTTTGTGATTTTTCTTGCCACGGTTGTTAAGTGAAACACTGCAGTTGATAAGTTAGTTACCTAGTTGTTAAATAAAGCTGGCTTCTCCAATTGTCTTTGCTTGCCAGACGCTCATAAAAGGTGACCATATGATCCCAGGACACTGCAACAGTCATAAATATGAATCACTTGCCAAGCGTCCAAATTTTGATCACATGATCCATGGGGGATGCTGCAAAGGTCATAACTGAAAAATGGTCGTAACTCACATTTTTCAGTGCTGTTGTAACTTTGAATGGTCACTAAACAAAATGTAAGTCAAGGACTACCTGCAAATGGGCAGAGTCTTTCGCCTTCGTGGGAAAAATAATGGAAATTGAATGGTCTTGTTGAAATAAATTTGAATATACTGTTTGATGTCTTTGTGTTGGAATATGGGAAGTTTTTTCTCTTGGATTTTCCTTTGTAAAGTCAAGTTATAAACTATTAAATGGTTTTAACCTTACAAATCTGTTTCAGATTTGCCCCATTTGGGTGAAGTGTTGCCCTTTATTTTTCCCAAGAAAATATGGTCACTGTTCACATACAGGTAGTCCTCAGCTTATGACCACCACTGAGCCCAAAATTTCTGTTGCAAAATGAAACATTTGTTAAGTGAGTTTTGCCCCATTTTACAACCTTTCTTGCCACAGTTGATAAGTGAATCACCACAGTTGGTAAATGAACGGTTGTTAATACTTCTTTTTTCTGAATCTACTTCTAAATCCTGGTTAATTTGCTTGTCAGAAGGTTGCAAAAGGTGATCACATGACTTGGGCACTGCAAGCATCATAAATATGAGTCAGTTGCCAAGTGTCTGAATTTTGATCATATGACCATGAGGATCTACAATGCTCATAACTATGAAAAATGGTCATGTCACTTTTTTCAGTGATGTAAGTTTGAACAATCACTAAATAAACTGTTGTAAATCGAGGACTACCTGTACTCAGCTGCGAAGTCAGGAATCAGTTGGGAAATGTGACATTTAAACCATAGACAAGGGTGCCTCAAGTTAGAAAATTTAGAAGGGGAGCCTATTGGTATGGAAAAGTATCTTCCGTCATCTACATTTAGAGTTGGATTATCATGCAGAGGGATGGAAATAAGATAAAAGGGAATCCAGTCAAGGATTACCCATAAAGTTCAAAAACTGTAGAAGGAATTTTGAATAATGAATAAGTGCCAAATCATCCTGGATTGGGAGTAGATTACTTACTGCTTCCTAACTAGATCAGGCAACTTGTCCTTCCAGTTTGTAGTGCCATTTCTGACTCGCCTCCACTTCCTATTATTCTGGGAAGAATGAATCAGGTGCTTTAATATCAAGATTAGTTGCAGAGTAATTTCATTCTTAATTCAGAGGACAATCAAGCTCTAGGTAAATAAGTACACTGTGTTTAATACAAGAGTTTGTTTTACTAGCCTTTTTTTCTGTTGTACAAAGTATCCATGTAAAAGGATTATAGGTCTCTGGTTAGGAATTCATGTTTGCATTTGTCCTTGTAACATTTTACTTTATTACTGATTAAGGTACCTGGGGTTTTTTTCTTTGCTCAGGTTATCAAAAAAGGTTGAACAGATAAAAAGATGAAGCTTTACAGTCTAAGTGTTCTTTACAAAGGTGATCCCAAAGTGCACTTACTGAAAGCTGCTTATGATGTCTCATCATTTAGCTTCTTCCAGAGATCCAGGTAGGTCTTCACTCCATTTTATGTCAGTAAGCTTTCTCCCCCTGATGCTTTCCTGTAACTGCGCTGTGACATTCCCTTTGAATTTGTTGCATTGAAATCAAGATGTAATACTTTTTTTTAATGTAACTTCTAAATCCAAATAGCGATGTTAAATGATACACCTCACATTCATGCTTCTATTTCTAAAGTGCATCACCTAGGTATGAATTCTGTTAAGGTTTAACACTGTTTCCTGTTTGGGAGTAATCTGAACAGATGCATTCACTTGTCCTTGTACCTGCAAGCAGAATGCTAGCAGTTTTGAATTTGTTTAGGTGTATCTGTTGATTCTAAATATACATGGCTAAGTACAGTTTTGCATTTAACCTTTGAATGTTGGGTCCATCTTCCTGAAAAATGATATTGTAAAATGGAACTACTAGAGTTTAAAAAGAAAACAGTTTATCAGAATTCATTTTCTCTTTTCATACTTTTTGAAGTTACTTGCACTCTTACTGTATTGCAGTGTAGGCCAAATTTACTCATAAAAAACATACATTGAATTGATTAGTTTTTTCCACTCATTTATCTTTGGCCTTATTTTACTGTTGTAGATTTGTATGCTAGAATAATAATAATAATAATAATAATAATAATAATAATAATAATAATAATAATAATAATAATAATAATAATAATAATTTTATTTGTATACCGCCCTTCTCACGAAGGACTCAGGGCGGTGTACAGCCTATTAAAAGCATAAAAAACAGACATCGATTAAAAATAATTAAAATTATTAAATAATTCCGGCTCAAATTAAAACCCAAAATTTAAAACACCCAATTTAAAATCATTACATTGCTAGCCCAGCCTGGCGGAACAGCAGGGTCTTGAGGGCACATTGAAATACACGGAGGTTGGAGATCTTACGCAATTCCGGGGCAGTTCATTCCACAGGGCAGGGGCTCCCACAGAGAAGGCCCTCCCCTGTGTGTCGCCAGCCGACATAACTTGGCCGATGGCACCTTGAGGAGACCCTCTCTGTGGGAGTGGACTGGCCGGTGGGAGGCTATTGGTGGCAGAAGTCAGTCTCGAAGATACCCAGATCCTATGCCATGGAGCGTTTTAAAGGTGGTGATCAGCACCTTGAATCGCACCCGGAAGATCACTGGGAGCCAGTGCAGCTCGCGCAGGAGAGGTGTCACGTAGTCACAACAATTTGCGCCCATAACCACCCACGCGGCCGCATTCTGGACCTTTTGGAGCCTCCGAGTGCTCTTAAGGGGGAACCCCATGTAGAAAGCATTACAGTAGTCCAGCCAGGAGGTGACAAGGGCGTGAGTGACCGTGTGCAAGGCGTCCCAATCCAGAAAGGGCAGCAACTGGCAAATCAGGCGAACTTGATAAAAAAAACCCTTGGCCATGGCCGTCATATGCTCTTCTAAAGACAGCCGTGCATCCAGGAGGACACCCAGATTGCGAGCCCTCTCTGTGGGGGGGCAGAGATTCGCCCCCAATAGTCAGTGATGGCACCAGCTGACTATATCGGGACGCCGGAAGCCACAGCTACTCGGTCTTGGAAAGGTTGAGTCTGAGCCTATTTTTCCCCATCCAGACCCGCAAGGCCTCCAAGCAGCGAGACATCAAGGGTATCATTGGGGTGGTATACTGATGGACTCTCACCCCAAAACAACGAATGATCTCACCTAGCGGCTTCACATAAATGTTGAACAGAAGCGGTGAGAGGACCAACCCTTGCAGCACTCCCCATGCGAGGCGCCTCAAGGTCGACCTCTGCCCCCCTGCCAACACAAACTGCGAACGGTCGGAGAGGAAGGAGGAGAACCACCGCAGGATGGTGCCCCCTATTCCTAACCCTCTCAATCGCTGCAGCATGATACCATGGTCGATGGTATCAAAAGCCGCTGAGAGATCTAATAGGACCAGGACAGAGGAGCAACCCCTGTCCCGAGCCCTCCAGAGATCATCCACCAATGCGACCAATGCCATTTCTGTGCTGTACCCCTGCCTGAAGCCCGACTGGTACGGGTCCAGATAGATAGCTTCATCCAGGTACTGGGGAAGCTGTCATGCCACCACACTCTTAACAACCTTCGCCACAAAACGATTTGTATACTGCTTTTAAAAATTAGTATCTTTTTTTTAAAAAATAAAACCATATGTCAAGCATAAGAAATCAGGAACCAGAATGGTTCAAATGAATACAGGTTTAATGCATGCAAATACTTACGAGAATCTGAACTCCCAACAGTCAAAGCAAATTGGCAGTAGATAAAAGTCAGTGGAATTCAAGGCAGGCTGGACTTAGATGTCTTGTGAGTGTGAAGGGGCTCCAGACTGATGGTGCACTTGACCCCTCCTAGCCTGGTCATCTCCTACTTCATATGCTATTACAACTTTTATGATGTAATTATTATCTTCTATTAGCAGCTGAAGCTGCTAATAAAATTTATTTTCTTTGCATTTGATATAGATGGTTTGGTAACTAATTGTGATATTTTTTTAATTATTAACTTTCAGCGTTCAAGAATTTATGACCTTCACAAGTCAACTGATAGTAGAACGTTCAGAGCTTGGAAGCAGAGCTTCTGTAAAGGAACAAGGTAGTCATACACAGTGGTTTGTCTTTGACAGAACTATAGTAAATAAATAAGGGTGTGTATATCTGCAAATATGTAGGGCTTGACATTGAGAATAATGCTGATAAAGAAGATGTAGATAACAACTGTTTATTTATTATTTCTTCTGCTTGGAAGCTGGATTCTCTTTTTTCCCAAAATGAATCTTATGTTCAGACTGAGACTTAAAGAGCTCAGCCAACTTGTATCTAAAAAGCAAAGGAACTGATGAGTTGGGAGAGTCTGTGGTTCTTTTTCACCAATTCTATGGAATTTTATATGGGGAAAATGTACATTGTTCATGTTATTCTTCATTTCAGAATACCTCTGCCATGTTTATGTACGGAATGATGGTTTGGCTGGAGTGGTAATTGCAGATCATGAATATCCATCCCGTGTTTGTTTCACTTTGTTGGATAAGGTAAATACCAGCTTGTGCAGGGAGGATTTGAATATCTACAGATGGACTGCAAGATAACGCAGAGTAGGTGCTTTCATAGTCAAAATTGCTTGTAAATAGAGCTCTGACTCAGTTTGGACATCACATTAAAGTAATTTGCATTAATCATATTTTATAATCCAAGCCTAGCCTAGGGTAAAATGTCATTTAGAATTAATAAATACTTTATTAAAAAGCAGGGAATGAAATATGCTAGATGTAAAGCAGCAGCAACAAAGTTGTTTACAAAGCAATATTCCCATTGGGACTGCCACATGTACACACTCAGACTGACTGTGTGTGATGATGTAGGGGAGATTGGTGGAGAAAAAAAATACATTGAAATGAATGTTTAAATTCTTTTCAGTCTTGAGTGAGAGGAAGCTTAAAATATTGTGGCAAGCAGGATTTTTTGTAGAGCAGTATTTCCCAATCGGCAATTTTATGATGTATTGCAGTGTTTCCCAAACTTTTGACATATGTGTACCCCTTCTATAATTGCTGAGTAACGCTGAGTACCCCTCATAAAAAACATATGCTTTAATAAAAATCAAAATATATTGATTATACACAGGCTCCTGTGTAGTCCTCTACGCTACACAGGAGCCTGTGTAGCGTAGAGGACTAATGCCTCCTACTAAAGGCAGCAATTAACACCAGCTGCCTGTAATTTCTCTGAGTTCAATCCTAGCCAGGCTCAAGGTCGACTCAGCCTTCCATCCTTTCTAAGGTAGGTAAATTGAGGACCCAGTTTGTGGGGGCAATAAGCTGACTTTGTATAAAGATACAAAAGTATGAAGGCTATTGCTTAACGCATTGTAAGCCGCCCTGAGTCTCCGGAGAAGGGCGGCATATAAATCAAATTAAAATATATATATATATATATATATATATATATATATATATATATATATATATATATATATATATATATATATATATATATATATAATCAAAATCAGTGGAACTTACTAAAGCACGATAACAGGCGCCCGGAACTAACTATTAAAGAAGTAAGTTGTCTCTATAACGAAGTGCAGTATATTCACACCATGTCACGCCTCACAAGACTGTCTAACCGTTAGCACTGCAATTCTCCGGCTTTTAAACAGCTCCAAGGCTCAACGTTAACTGTTAATGTTCCCGCAGTTTAAAAATGGCCGAACCAGAGCTACGCGAAGGATGCGCAGAAGTTCCCGCCATAATGAGTTGCGATACGATGTATGATGGCCCCAGTTCCCATATAAAAACTGTGATACGCGCCTATTTCTTTCTTTGTTCTGTGGGCGCAGCTAAGCACGGTGCAGTGGATATTCCCACTAAACTCCGGTGCAACACGTACCCCCACCAAACTCTTCCCGTACCTCTGGGGGTACGCGTACCACACTTTGGGAAACACTGATGTATTGATTTCAGCTCCAAAAATGTTTAGCAATAGCTATGCTGGTTGGGGAATTCTGGAGCTTTAAGCCCACAGTTCTCCAAGATGCACCCAAGTTTTTGAGCTTCTTGCCTAACAAAATTTTTTAAAGTAACTTAGGACCAGAAAGTCTACTCAAATGACACAAAATTCAGAGACAGAGAATAAACTTTTAAGTGTCTTAGAATAGTTTCAATTACGTGAAGTCCAATAACCCTATGTAAAATGCATTCAGAAGTTTAATTCTGTTACCTGAATTGGGTTTAAATAAACTCTTATGTGTAGATTATCACTTCAGTGAGATGGGCAGCATAGAAGTCTTAATAATAAACAAACTATCTCACTAGCATCAGATTGTCTGAGTCATTGCCATCTGTGGCAAAAGGAATACTGTTAATCATTGTCACTGTTAGTTCTTTCTGCTTTTCATTTCATATAGTCCCTTCCTGCTATATAATTCTAGAATTTATAAATTCCAATATGGTGTCTAAACTTTAAGAAAAATGTAATATGGTATCTCTATTTTATTTTTGGGGAGTGATGTGTAGAATTTCTTCAAAAGACGTCTTTGAAAATCTGCATAGAAGGATTCTTAGGTTTCTCTTGGTCTTCTGTATGTAGGTACTTGATGAATTCTCTAGGCAAGTTAGTCGGATAGACTGGCCTTCTGGATCTCCAACAACGATAACCTATACAGCATTGGATGGATACCTTAGTAAATATCAGGTATGGTTGGAATGAATATATAAATTGTTAGGAAAAAAAATCTGTAAAGGTTTCAGGAAATCAGCTTGATCTCAGAATAACAGAGTTGGAAGAGACCTTGTAGGTCATTTAGTCCAGTCCCCCCCCCCCCAAAGCAGGAACCCCTACACCGTTTCTGACAAATGACAGTCCAATCTCTCCTTGAAAGCCTCCAGTGATGAGGCTCCCACAACTTCCGAAGGCAAGACGTTCCATTGGTTGATTGTTCTCACTGTCAGAAAATTTCTCCTTATTTCTAGGTTGAATCTCTCTTTGATCAGTTTCCATCCTTGTCTGCCTTCAGGTGCCTTGGAAAATAGCTTGACCCCTTCCTCTCTGTGGCAGCCCCTGAAATATTGGAACACTGCTATCATGTCTTCCCTGGTCCTTCTCTTCACTAGACTAACCATGCCCAGTTCCTGTAATTGTTCTTCATATGTTTTAGCTTCCAGTCCCCTCATCATCCTGGTTGCTCTTTTCTGCACTCCTCAAGCCAATGTCTTTTTACCATCATAGGATGAACAGAAACTGATTTTATTTATACTCAGTTCACAATGCCTATAATGCATGATTTAAACTTTAAAATACACAATCTGCAATAGTATTATCTGGTGCCCCCCCCCCCCCCCAAAACCAGATTGGTTTCGTGTTTGGCATATCCTAAGAGGCTGTTTTCCTAATATTTCTGATCTCACATTGTTGACTGCATCTGTTTTTTTATTATGTTTCATAGAAGTGGTTGGTTGCTGAAATAAGAGCAGAGAGAATAAGTATTTATCATAATAAAATTTACTAATGTTTAGGGCACAGTAGGGCCTGAGTTTGCATGGCTTTGGTATACTTGAAGAAATTGCCTTTCCTAAATATTACATTGTAATATTAATGATGATTTTTGGTGTCATGCCAAAACATCGTCAAATAAAATTCTGTATCGTTCTTTAAGAATCCTCGTGATGCCGATGCAATGACAAAAGTGCAAGCTGAATTGGATGAGACCAAAGTTATCCTGGTAAGTGGTCAGCATCTTGCTATTAATATGGAGATTGCTAGGTACTGGTAAAAGTTGGAAGCAGGACAATAATTTTAAAAAAGCAAAGGGAAAAACCTTAGTGAGGAGATTTATTTGGCATGGGGATCTGTGTATGGCATTCAGAGTGCAGACTCAGTAAATGCAGATCCTATTTTAAAACAACTTCTCTCTTTCTCTTTTTTTTTGTACATGTGAATATAGTTCTAGGTGTTCCAGACACTGGTTAGCTCTTAATTCAGTCTCTTAATGATCACATGTAATTCTTCAAGCCAAGATGAAAATATGATGCAATCAGATAAAAGTAGG
Organism: Masticophis lateralis; assembly: GCA_030761175.1. Taxonomy (NCBI): domain Eukaryota; kingdom Metazoa; phylum Chordata; class Lepidosauria; order Squamata; family Colubridae; genus Masticophis; species Masticophis lateralis. The sequence continues at coordinate 2,808,504 of JAUDYJ010000008.1, read as the reverse complement.
TCATAACTAATTTTTATCTTAGCTATGACCTCCTTTTTGTTGGTTATTGTGGTGTTAGCAGAGATGCTCTGATACCAGTAATGAACAAAATGCTTCTTGAATTGTGGAGTAAACTGGTGAATGTCCCGCTTTGTGTCCTTCCTAAAGGAGGCCACCTTCCCCACCATTGCCCTGAACGCCATGGTGGGATTTCCATTCAGTGAGCAGATAACATGGTGCGCAGAGTGGGTTGTTCAGATGCTTTCTTCCTGTTTATTCTAGCAATATGTGCAGAAGAGTAGCTAATTAACGTATCTTCAGTGGCTGGTCAATAGTGTGTCCTCCATCTTCTTAGAGCATGGTCAATCCTAAAATCCCTCTGAAATTCTGGGATTCTTTGGTATCGTGGAGCAATAGAGTTATTTAGTTGAGGGGTAGGAGTAATTTTCATCAAAATATTAATATTGATTGGATTGTAAGCAGTTGGTTCATGTGTCTTGTATTAGACACATTCAAATATAAATAATATTTCTGCTACACAGCAGTTACTTTGAAATAAATCCTAATCATTTCATCCTGTTAGAAATTTAAAGTGACTCACTGGTTACAAATAGGATATTGATACTGCTCAAAAGTGGTGGGGAGAGGCTGGAAATTAAATATTTCTGTCAAATGCTAAAGTGGAATAAAAATAAAAATTTTAAAAAGTCATGCAACAGACAGTCCACTTCCAGGTGAACAGGCTGTGAGGTCTGTGAAAACCAAACATTTGTAGGCCACCATTAAGATTGCAAGGTGTGTTGCGTATGAAATATTACAGAATAAGTTCTTGAGTTGTAGGGTAAAACAGTGAATGTCCTGCTTGGTGTCCTTCCTCAAGGAAGCCATTTTCCCCACCATTGTCTGTGGTCTCTAGCGTGTTGTATTTTTAGCACTGGAGGAGAGAAAGCAGATTCTTGCTTCTAATTTTAAAATATAAGGAAAAACTATTCATTGAGACAAACCTTTTTGCTTTGGGTTAAATTTCTTTAAAGAGCTCTTTGGTAGGATTCTGGCAGAGACTAAAGTAAAAGTGGAAGAATGGATTTAGTGGTAGTGGTAGTGATAGACCAAGCCACCATTGGTCTCCTTAAGAGGCAAATGTAGGCAAAGGCCCAACTGATGTGAAAAGCACAATGGCGCTTTCTAAGCTTTTTTCAAACCAGAAAGTGGAAACCACAAACACTTGATAAGAAGGCTGAGAGGGTGGGTGAAGGGAAAATTTGGAAATTAAGCTCTTCTAATGCAGAGCGATCATAGCTATACAACTCCATAGGCTCCTGTGTTTGTTGCCTCTTGTGCAGCTGGGTTCCTAAGTCAGGGATCTCTCTCTCAGCTGTGTCTTTTTCCTATTTAGCACAATACAATGGAGTCCTTGTTAGAACGAGGAGAGAAACTGGACGACTTAGTGGCCAAGTCAGAGATTCTTGGAAATCAGTCAAAAGCCTTTTACAAAACTGTAAGTATATTTGGGCCAGAGTTCTGTAATATAGACAGTGCTTCTTATCTTCCTGGGCTTTCTTGGTTTTTCCCTTGAAAAGGTTTTGTTTTCACTGGTTTGAAAGAGGGGTCAGAGAGACCATCTAAGGTTAAAATTGAACTGCCCCTTCTCAACAGGAGGAGAGGGATATGACACCATCTGTCTCCTACCTATGACACAGTCCTTTCAGCAGCCCCAAGAAGGTTCCACACCCATTTGCACTCTGATTCAAGTGACTCCAAGGATACAGATAAACTCCCAAATGGCTTCAACAACTCTCAGAAAGAAGCTAACAACTGACCTTCAGATATCAGATGACTACAAAGATTATAATCCTTCTATTCCCCATTATTCAGTCAGATTTGAAGAAGCTTCTTGGATAAGAAGAGAAACATTTTCAAGGAAAAAAATCAAAAGAGTTCAGTTGCCTTTGGAAAATCATCTTTGGGGCAAATGCTAGGAAATACAAATGTAATACATCACATTTAGAGCCAAAATACAATTGTTGTTGCTGCTGCTGCTGCTGTTATTATTTATGAATATACATTTACAAAGAATTGTTACTCATTGGGAAGGTGCATAAAGAGTGGTAAAAGGTGCCTTTGAGTAGAATGCAATTCTTACTGACTGCAAAGCTTCCTTATTATGCAGGTAGTCCTCAACTTATGACTGGTTGCTTAGTGAGCCTTAGAAGTTACAACAGATCTACCCAGGGCTACTTACAACCCAGAGTCGAAGTTCTGACAGCGGTGCCTCCCCCTGTGATCACACGATCGTATTTTAAGTGTTTGATGACTGAGCCGCTTTTACTGACATTTGTAGGATCCCATTGTCAGATGATTAATGTACAACGTTTTTGTCAGAAACTGGTTTTTGTTTTTGGTTTCTGGCAAAGTGTCCATTGTGGACAATTGTCTTACTTAACAACCGCTGCAAAAAGTTCATAAAATCATGACCCAATTCATGACCAGCACGGCTTATGACTAGAGATAGTCCTCAACTTGCGACCACAATTGACCACAAAATTTCTGATGGTAAGTGACACATTTGTTAAGTGAGTTTTGCTCCATTTTATGACCTTTCTTGACACAGTTGTTAAGTGAACCACTGCAGTTGATAAGTTAGTAACCTAGTTGTTAAGCGAACCTGGTTTTCCCATTGTCTTTGCTTGCCAGAAGGTCACAAAAGGGGATCACGTGGCCTTGGGACACAGCAACAGTCATAAGTATGAACCAGTTGCCAAGCCTCTGAATTTTGATCACATGATCATGGGGATCCTTCAAAGGTCATAACTGTCATAACTGAAAAATGGTCATGTCACTTTTTTCAGATCCATTGTAACACTGAATGGTCACTAAACTGTTACCACCTGTAATTCCAGGCTCAGTTACAGTCGTAAGTTGAGGACTACCTCTAATAAGTGATTAGAACTTGAAGAAGAGCAAGTTTAACACTATGAGAACCATTGGCAAAGGCCTCCAATTATTTTCACATCAGTGGGCAGTATTAGGCGTTTTGCAAATTCTGTGGTTATTCTAGCAAAACGGCTGCCACGATGGGCAGTTACAAAAGCCCCCTCTTCCCAGAAGTCAGTGGGGTTAAGAAACAAAAACAATGTCAAAGAGTGTAACTACAAGCCAGAGGCTGGAATCTAAGTCCCAAAGTAAGGTTTTAATCAATATTTTTAGCATTATTTCCATCCACACAGCCCCCCTCCCCCAGTGCACTCATGTAGATTATGATGGAAATACCACTTGCATGACTTTGTCTCTCATTCTGACGTTAAGGGAATTTTTCACTATTAAAGTTGAATAATATGTATAAAACTGGCATACGGGTGCATTCTGACACATGGATTCACAGGTTAGCTCTCCATAACGGGACTGCAGACTCCCCCAAAATCCAGGGAGACATCTCAATAATAATTCCTAATATAAATAATTACAGGTAGTCCTCAATTTATGACCACAATTGAGTTCAAAATTTATGTTGCTAAAGTAAGAAATTTGTTAAGTGAGTTTTACCCCATTTTATGACTTATCGCCACATTTGTTAAGTAAATCACTGAAGTTCTTAAATTAGTAACATGGTTGTTAAGTGAATCTGGCTTCCCTATTGACTTTGTCAGAAGGTTGCAAAAGGGGATCACATGATCCTGGGACACTGCCACTGTCATACATCTGAGTCCATTGTCAAGGATCCAAATGTAAATCACATGACCATGGGGATGCTGCAACAGTCATACATGTGAAAAATGATCATAAGTTACTTTTTTCAGTGTCATCGTAACTTCGAACAGTCTCTAAATAAACTGTTGTAAATTGAGGACAACTGTAATAAGTGTGTATTTCTTCCCACCTCTCCTGACCTGGAAGGCCCGGAAGCAGAATTCATGCTGTGACATCATGTGACTCCATCCACCGTGTACCTTCACCGCCTGCTTTGGACTATCTGGATTTGATCTGATTTCATGACTCCTGGAGAGAGAGGCAGCACCTACATGTAACTACAGCAGCAACTGTTGTTTCCAGATTCAGCTGTCTCAGCCACACTGGAGGCAAGAAATACCATGTTGGGGGGCCATGAAATTAAAACTTATTTGAAAAAACAAAACAAAAACCTTTCACGGCAAGAGAGTATCTGGGATATTTGGTTGATGACACAAAGGGAGTTGAGAATGGATCCTGGTGCTTACACATATTCCTGTTTTGGCCATTGGCTGATACCTGTGGGGGGATTTGCTGCTCTCCTTTCCAAAACTACAAATATGTGGACTCATTGTGCATACCTAACAGTAAGATAAACAGTTTGGCCATCTGAAAAATGCCTTTTTTCAGCATTGCACAGTGTCCTTGTGTCTTAAAATGTTGGATGCTGATTTTTAGAAGTGAAGCAAAACCCAATTTGTTTTGATCCTATACAGAATTATTCAGAGAACACGGATCTCTGAGTTCTGCATGAAAGAAAAAAAAAGCTCTCTAAGGCAGCCCGAGAACTGATTATACTTAGTAATATAGAAGAAATTCCAAAGAGGTGGGAAAGCGGTTTTAGGACTAATATGGATATGCTTTTAAATTTTCTCTGATTCTAGGTGGGAAATTTCTTTCCAACCTGAGTCAGACTTGGTTTTGTTTTTGCCAAGGATATAAACAGCAGCATTTAGCTCCTCCTTTTATCTGGTATCGTTGCCACTGATCAAGCCCAGGATTTCATTAAGAAGAGATTGTGTGTCACAACCCCTTGGCTGCTCTTGGATATTGCAGTTTGTTTAGGTTGGGTTTATGGATGAAAAGCTGGTAACTCATCTAGCTGATGGCTTGTCATTTCTACACTGTTCAGCAGGATGTGAAATGAATGGGGAGCTGTATTGCAATCCGGGCATACCTTCTCAACTTACGTATTATGGCTGTGTCCTGACAGTGAACTTGCCCTGGTATTAACCAGCAGCCCTTCTTGAACATACTGCACCCAAAAGAATAAGCTGCTGTTTTACACTAGCCATTATACCAGAGCCTTGTAGAGTATGATCTATTCTGTATTGGGTCTAAGTGTGTTAGTTGCTGCTACCACGCAGCTTGGTGTTGTCTTGTGATGTCCTTGGCCAAGACTAGATTCTCCCATGGTTGGAGAATTTGTCCCCGCTGGTTTTGTGTAAATGTAAGAAATGTTATTAATGCTTTTGTCTTTCCGTCGGTGGCATCTTGGCTCCAAGACCCATTCTGTCTTTTGCAGGGTGGAGGCCAGGGTGGGTAGGGATACAGTTGTATTTATGCCTTCCTCCCCAAGTGTTTTGATTTATTGTAATTGGGCTGGACATGTCTGCACACCATGTCCCTTAAAGTCAGTTGATCCCCAAGCAGGAGTCCTTTGTGAAGCAATTCAGCTAGGCAATTGGAAAAACATGCCACTTGGAGCTTTTGCCCATCAATGGCATGTTTGTGCACACCCACCCATGGTGGAATGATCACTCCTCTGATATATTAATCCAATAGGGACAGAAGTGCATCTTCTAGACTTGAGATGAGTAACCGGTAACATCTTGGGCACAGCTTTCCTAACCCTGTTGATAAACTGACATCACTGACTGAGCCGTCTCCATTCCAGAAGAGACACTTAAAAAGCCAGGAAGCTGTCCTTGCCCATTAGTGCCAAGAAGATAAAATGATAGAATGACAAACGTCAATTTAAGGCAAAGTTGAATGTTCCTGATGACTCTGAGGGGAAATCCTATTTCTGGCTTGCATTGTTCCTTTCTTAAAATGTGTCCATCATGCACAGTTGCATCAGCTCTTGATAACTTCTTGAGCCAACTTCCAACTTCCGTGCAGTTTATATATATTCATCAACCTAGGGTCAGTAGAGTGAAGTGGAACAAGTCAGCAACCAGTCAGGTTTAAACACATTTCTGTTTGACTTGAACCGTGATGGATGCTTCCTGGGACTTGACAATTTGGCTACATTTGCTTTGTGAGGCCTTTTTGGGGGGAAGACACCTGGGTGAAAGAACAGTGACTCATGCAGAGGCTGCATTGGCAGATCTGATGCAGCACCCTTGTGGTGCCAGAAATCACCAGCCTTAATTCTTTTTCTTCCTCCAATGTCTGCTTCAGATGTAACAACCTAAGGGCTGTCATATTTTCTGTAAAGTCCATTTCTGCAGTTGTCAGTTCCTTGTGGACTGCTAACTTTGCTCTGAAAGATTAAGAGGGTAGGTGGAACACTGCAGTGAGTTTTGCTACTACTTGCTGTAAAAGAAAATGGGTTCTCTCATTCTGCGATTTGAAATGTACAGTACTGTAGAAACTTGCTTGTGTTACTTTATTTTGCCCCCTACGCCCACAAATTCCTAACTTTCTAATGTGGAAGCTTTTACTAAAGATTGTATTTTAATAAATATTGCTTAATGTCTGTATGTACTGGTTATTGGAATATATCTATAAAGTTGTCACTTGATCATCTAGAATTGGTTGTGTCTTATTGTGGGGATTTTAGTTGGGGTCATATTTCTCATAGGGTGCAGTTGTTTGATACGGTTCCAATATTGCAATATATTCTTCCAGAAAAACTGGCTACATTTTCTTATTTTTGAACTCCACACCTAGATTAAAGTATGTTGCATTTAACAATGTTTCAACAATTTCTATTATGACCAAAAATTATAACCTCATGTGGCAATAAGGTAAAAAGGAGTCTCTGCAGATTTTACTTTGCTGTTGTTGCTGACTGTAGGGGACGGGGTGGTGGCCATCTGTTTTATGGCCATTGAGCCAGTGCAGTCTGAAAACATTTCTGCTGTTATGTCACCAGCATGACATCGTGGAGCATTGTTACCTTCCCACCGAAGTGATACCTACTAATCTACTCACATCTACATGCTTTCAAACTGCAAGTTGGCAGGAGCTGGGGTGAGGATGAGAACTCACCCCATTGCATGAGGTCTTGAACTTGGACTGCCGTTTTTTCCAGCCAACAAAACCAGCATCTTACCTCCCGAGCCACCCTTTCACCCCATGAGTTAATACAGTTCCCGAACACTCAAAGTATGAAACAACCCTATTTTAGCTGAATATTTTATTGTGCCAATCCAGCTGAGGCGGCTTGCAGAGCATGTAAACCTTAAAGCACCTTGTTCCAATGCCATGCCCAGCGGGCATTTTCTATGGTGCTAGGTGATAAATAAGGGAACCATAACCTGAAGCTGAATGACACACAAGCAGATCCAGCCAATCTGTCAAATGATCAGTCTTCAGTTAAATGAAGAATGAATACCTTAAATTGCTGCATTCAATGTTACATTCTCAGTGAAGTTTAATGTCATCTAGTGTAGCTAGCCCAGGAATCCTCTCCTGTCACAGAGGCAGAGTAGGCCACAGTGTATTTAGATCCTCCACAAATAAAATTTCCTGCAGGAGGCTGGGACACTGCACAAGGCTTCATTTGAAATTACTTGTCAGTTCAAGCATTCCTTGATATTATCCTGAGCAACACAGGTAGTCCTCAACTTACAACAGTTCATTTAGTGACTGTTCAAAGTTAGTGCCACTGAAAAAAGTGACTTATGACCATTTTTCACATGACCATTGCAGCATCCCCATGATCATGTGATCAAAATTCAATGATTGGCGACTGACTCCCATTTATGACAGTGCAGTGTCCTGGGATCACCTTTTGAAACCTGACAAGCAAAGTCAATGGGGAAGCCAGATTCATTTAATGTGTGGCTAACTTAATACCTGCAGTGATTCACTTAACCACTGTGGCAAGAAAGGTCATAAAATGGGGCAAAACTCTTAATGTCTCACTTAGCAATAGGAAGTTTAAGCTCAATTGTGGCTGTAAACCAAGGGCTACCTGCAGTTTGCAAGCTATCTTGTCCCCCTCCCATCGGTTCATCTAACCTTAGATGGACACATTCCTTTTTATATTTATTTTATTATTCTCATTCTGGCTGGATTAAGTCAGAGGTTGCAAATACAACAATCATAAAAACCTGATCAGGAGCAGGGTGTTTTAGTATGCTCGAAAACGTGAACGCAGACTTCAAGTGTGCATTGCAAACAAAGAATATTTTTCTTCTTTAATTCCCTAGGAAGGCTGACAGCTCCATTTTTATATTAAAATTGACTCAGTAGTGTAAAAAGCAGGATACGGAAAAAAGGAATCTTGTTATAAAAGCTCAGAAACACACTGAAGACTTTTTTTTCTAGTGCTTCTAGTCCCCTTTTCATGTTTGGGTGTGTGCATGAGTTTCTTTTTAAATTTTATTTTATTTGCAGTTCTCCGAGACAAAAACAGTCGGAATTGGTTGGTTTTCTCTCTCTCATTTTTTTTTTACACTTACAAGGCTCAGAAAGAAAAGACAGTGAAATGGTAAGAAAAAGAAAGGGAAAGTTATGTCAGAAAGAAGAAAAAAGATCCACCAGCATTCATAGAACAGACTAACAGCTCAGCTTCGCTTTTAGTTCTCAGTAGAGATTATATATATATATATATATATATATATATATATATATATATATATATATATATATATATATATATATATATATATATAGTTGTTATAGTTATATAGATTTTTCTTCTCTTTAAGGACGTGCAAAAGAAAATCCAGCCCCCTCCCCCAATCTAAAAATACCCCCAGCAATGTACTGAGTTCCATAGTAAACAAGGTGAACATCAAAGGGGAGGCAACCCTGGTACATTAATGTTTAATAATGAAACACCTGTTTCAACATGCGGCTTGTAAGTTTTTTTTCATATACATGAATGTAGAGACACTTCTCAAGTTAGTCTTCCACAGAAACCATACAAGCATATTATATTATGCCCCCCCCCACTGTGAAATCTCCCTTTTTGCATGTTTATTCGAATACCCACCTCCCGTTTCCAACTCCTCCCCTCAAAAAAAGAAATGCCAAAAAAACCCAAAAACGTTTAAACACAAGGGTGCAAAGGCAAAACAGCTGGAAACGACTGGCTCTAAACATTGTCTCCACCCTGGACAATCCTGTCTTGGAAGCACTTCCTCCCCATGTGTGTGCGCGTGCAGGGGGTTGATGGGACCACAGCCCCACTTGAGCTGTGAGTGTTGGTGTGGGTGTCTTGTGTATGGAGGGGGAAAAAAGATATTTGACCTAAATCCCAGCAAGCAGCCTGCCTCCTGTTCTTCAGCATGCTCACAGGACACAACTGTGTTGGGGAGGGAAACAATACAAGGGAAGCCCCCCCCCCTTTAAGCTTCATCTAGAAAAAGGAGCAAGATTTAAGTCTTCTTGCACTCCTGTGCTCCGCTGAATGCCACTCCAGCCATTACGGTGGTGCAGTGCAAAGCCCAATCTCAGGACTGGGCAGTTGTTAAGAGATTAATCTCTTGATATAAAGTGCTTTCAACGCTATTATCAGTGCTGGTGGGACATTTCCCCCAATGCCTGCTCACACCTCCCTCCCCCCTCCCTCCCCTGTTCCATCGTTCTCTCTTGGTCCAATTATCTTTTACATTCATTAGCCATGCAAAATACTGCATTGAGATGATAGGGATGGTCTACAAGGAGAACCTGGACTAAGGCTGCACCTGAATGCTATGAAACGTCTCCACGCTAGAAGGCCTCCAACTGCCAGGTTTGCACAATCACAGAAATGTGCTTCCTTCCTCTTCTCGAGTTGCTCATGCTTAACGGCAAAATGAGTCGATGGCCTCACGCCTCAAAAATTCAAGACCGCATCAGAGAGATTGAAAGAGGCTTCCTTGTCCACTATCAATTGCAAGGAGCAACCGAGCCCTTGGTTATTGTAACCAGAGGGGAACCTATGGATCTTAAGCAGCTGTCAGTGCTACAGGAGCAATTTTAGATGGAAGAAACAACTAAAGTGCAAAAACAGGTGAGATCTGCCTGAACATAGTCTAAACCACTGAACTACAGTCTAGCCATAAGGCACAAAATAATGCTTGCCCAAATGCTTCCCCCCTATTTTCATGTGAAAGAGTCACTTAAAATCTGTCCTGTCCACCATGGTGCAGCATCCCCACGGAATTAAGATGCTTGTTGTCAACCAAAACAGGAACTGAGTCTTCTATTTCAATAGTTCATCATGAGCTCCAGTTGCTAAAACTTTCCTTTCAACCATATGGATTGCTCTGAGATGTTCAAGGATGTGAATTTGCATAGGAATGTCTAAAAACAGGTATGCAATTCAATACTCCTGTGTTTTCTTCTCATTGGTCCTGTCCATCACGCTGTAAAATGATTGCCGGGCCCTAGAGCTTCTTCTCCTGTTGTGTCTCTGAGATGTGGATTACCCTGCTTGTAGGCAGCCAATACACAACTTAACACTGACATTTGTATTATCATTTTTGCATACCAGCCATAGTAGGATGACAAGACAAGCAAGCCATCACAGAAGTAATACTATAAAGCAGTATCATTGTGGGGTAAAGAACTGGGACACCATATTAACAAAATTAGATGGGACACCACAGAAATGACACCAGAAGCAACTCCCTTAGAACATGCACAGGGAACAGCAATAATCATGCCACTTGTTAAGGAAACTACATTACACCATCCCAGCTCAACTAATCCCTTAGTCCATTGTGTCAAATTCCAGCTTTGGTTTCTGACAGCAACTATCGCTCTCCAGAAAAACAAACCTTTTTGCTCAAAAATACTGCTAATTTATGTTCTTTAGCCCAACAGGTTCTAATTTCTGATCAAGCACATAACTCTTTCTGGGAGGTAGTTTGGCAGCTCTAGTACTTTCCAAATCTCAACTGAAGTCATAGTTAAAATTGCACATTAAGTCATTGGTGTGCTAATACTTTTAATATATTTGCAGTCTATTTTTTACTGTTCTTCTTGCCAAGTACATGCAATCAATCTAGCTTTAAGATACTGAATCCCCGAAGCATCAGATCATGCAAAGTTGTGTTTCTTGTACTGGGAGCCGATTGGAATACAGACAATGACTTTTTTTTAGAAGATTCAGATAAGTTTCTCCCACAAAGCACAAAGCAATATAAGCAATGAAACCCATCAGTTTCATATGAGACTGCCAAAAATATCAGACTCCAGTTAAGAATAGTACACTTGTAGTAGGATAAAAGCAAGGCAAGGTAGGTAGGCACAAAGTAGGTTTAATCTGAAGTACTTGGGAATGAAGGGTGGTTAGGAATTGCTTTCTTAGAATTAACAATAGTCCTATCATTCACTGCAGGAATAACTGCTCTAGATCTCTTGCCAGCCACCATAACAGACAACTTGGGGATTGGGTAAACACACGCCCATTGGGGCATTTGCAACTGATCATATGTAAGAGACTCACTTTTGCATAAGCTCTATGGTCACTTGGCCTTCTCATCTGATTTTCGCTCAGTTTTAGCAATTAGGTGGCTTGTATAAGATGACACTGGTTGCAGACTCAAGTATGGATTGTCTTTCAGAAAGTGATTGGCTATTAGGAGAATAGTACTTGGTGTAATTTTGTGACTAAATGCGACTTGTCATCTTTTTTTATTCCCCCCCTAACAGCAGTGGCCATACTGTTATCTCTAAACATGTTCTTCTGATGATATGAACTTTAGTTACCATAGTTTGAAGTGATGGTGCAGAATCACTTGGTGTCAAGCGATGGTGTCAGTGCAGAAGCAAGACCTGCAAATAAATGGCTGATCATTTGATTTTATTTATCAATGGTTTATCACTTGGACAAGAGCCAAGTATTGTTAAAACTTTGCAGAATTAAATGTTGGCAAGACTGGCATGAGAAATTTGCCTATACCTGATTACAAACAAGATGCGATGTGATTACCTTTTTTATAAATACGAACACTGGAATTGCCAATAGTAAAACTTGGGTCCAGTCATCAATTCGATTTTTATTCTCCATGAGCATTGATTTTAAAAATCAGTTTGTTTAACTGATTTTTTTTGAGACTATTACAACCTGGCACATGAGACACATTTTCAATTTTGTGAAGACTTAAATTGTAATATATGTAATTATATTACATATAATTCCACTTTCATATAATTCATATAATTGCACTTTCACTCGTAGCTAGACAACAGAAACCAGGGAGGAGGAAGGAATGATTGGAATCAATGGGTGGCTGGGAGGGAATTGAATTCATGTGCACTGTCCGTGGCCTGGGAGAATCTCGACAACTCAATGTCAAATGATGAGAGCCTTCTCAGATGAGCAGACTATTTCCCAAAACAAAGAGATTGCACTGGACTGGTGGACATGGGACACTGGATGGCCAAGGGGAGGAAAGGGGGATTTTAACCATGCAGGTTTTCGCGCAAAAGTCAGAACTGGCTTTGCTGTCTACTGTGCCTATATGGATCTATCAGTAAATGTATACACTTGGTAAAATAATGTCCCAGGAGTTTCCTTTGCTGCATATGCCAGTGGGACAGTTGACAGCTCAATTCTTTAAACTGGTAGGATACATCAGTGATCTCCCCGATTGACCTGAATAGCAGGGCCAGCCTTCCCTTACCTGTTGTCTTCCAGTTGCCTTAGATTGCAACTCATAGGATTCTCAGGTGGAAGGCTATTGGATATGTTTGCTGGGAAATTTGGAATTTGTAGTAGATGATGTCTTTAAGATTCAGAAAAGTTCTATTTGACATTGATGGAAATTACTCAAGGTTTTAATACAACTTTACTGCCCTCTGGTGAGTACATTACAGGTTTTAGAAGCAAGGATGCTTCCTTGAGACTAACACAAGTTTCTGAATTTTGCATGAAAGTTTGTAGTTTAAGAAATGCACACTAAAAGGCAACAATAAGGATAGGGTCCTCACAAATCTTATTGTAATTCCCCAGTTGTTTTTTTTAATGTTGCTTATGCATAGTAATTGAGTTTAGACTTCTAAGTACTACCAACCTTACATAATTGGTTTTCTTTCTGCTGCAAATACTGAGAACCAGAGAGTTAGAAGAAAGGACACCAAAATTTTCTGGCACGTCTTGGGAGATAAATGGACTCCTGTAGGAAATATTTAATTGCTGAAATCCTTGTAACTTTATATTGTTCCTTTCAATAAATCTACTTAAGAAAACTTTGTATGACTTGTGCCTAGAAAAACGGTTACTTTCAATTTAAATCAACTACCCAAGAGCCAACTTATAATTTACTCCTCATCTGTACCTAAGGGAAAATATATTTAAAACCATGCACAAAAATTCTAGGGGAAAAATCATGAACTGACATGGGGAAAGATGACATAACAAATTTTAGATTAGAAAAAGAGAAATGCATTTGAACTTGGTTACATTCACCCATCTCTATCACTACAGACAATGTGAGTTCTAAAAACAACACTGGGATTGAAATTTTGCATTATTTACATCAGACTGAAATGCTGAATTAATTCTATTCGCATCAAATCGTAAAGTAATGGATACTTGGGGAAGTCAGGCATTTTGATTGAGACACTGCAAAAATGGTTTTTATCTAATTAAATAAAGTCTTTTTGGGGATTTTCAGCCCCTAAATTGTAAATTTTTTCTGTTATGCAAAATAGCACTTCAACCTTTCATTCCAAAAGTGGCATTGCCTTCCCATTTATTTTTAGCTCACATCACTTAGAGTGGATTCCCTGTGCAACCTAAGTCTTCAACAATCTTGTTCTGCAATCAACAGTCCTAGGAAATCAACACGTTTGTTTTGATGACAGAAGTTCCTCCGAAGGCAAAAACTGTAATTTATAGAAAGAGGAGAACCCTTGAGACCTAGAAACATTTATTTTGCTCTCATATGAACAGGGAAAGGGAGGTAGTGCAGTCTAGTAGCTAACACTCTTTCCATTCCTGACAGACCTCATATGGCCCTTGTTTGCCAGATCTGTTTTAATATAGTAAACTAACATTTGTTATGTAATTTTAGATAAGATCCCTTTATAAAAATTTGAAGATCTGGCTTAGTCCATAAATTCTATCTCTGGAATAAAAAAAAACTAGAAACAACTGTATTTTCTGCATGCACGTTTTCTGAGTACTGTTTGAATATATGAAAGCTAACTAAACTCCCCTAAGTCAGGGGAATCCACCTTTATTACAGACATGGGAACAACCACCACTGAGAGATAATGTCAAGCCCACAGATGGGCAAAGCTGAGATAAGAGAACCACCCAGAAGAGACTTTATTAGCTTCTAAAGCATACAGGAAGAATTCTACTCAGACTCTTTTGAGGCAGATACATCTAATTATCCAAAGGTTGAAGGAAAATTTTGCAATATGGGATCTGCCTTCCTCCCTATGTCATCCTATCATCCTATCATGTCATCAGCCACGCACACCTAGAATTCACCATTTAATTAAACAACAGGATGACTGGAAGCAAACTACAAAAAAGGAGTGTCAACAAGAAGTCCATGGGACTGGCCAAACAACCTCCAAGCTTTAAATGGGTAAGAAAAGTAGGATTTCAAAAGACCCCAATCCATCACCCAGTTCTAACTATGGGGTTGATATCAACCCACTTGATTTCTCACTTAGCTGACACTCTGTGCGCAACCCACATACCATCTCAGAAGCAAACCCCACTGAAATCAACTTGTGCCACTTTCCTGTGTCTCCATCTCTAGAGAGATTACTAGAAAAATCCCTTCCTTCAAAGCAACCACGTTAAACTTTGCCTTGAAATCTTTCCTGGCAGGAATCAACAATGTGAATTTCCACTTGTTGAAATAGGTTTATGCCTCGCACATTGTAGCAAGGTATTTCAGCCCCCTCCCCGCCTCCCAAATCTATTTCTCTAGTCATGGTCCGCAGGGAATCACACATTTGCCTCTGTTGTCACAAGGACTTAACTAAGGCCACAAGGACCTAACATGCTAGGAAACCAGTTGAAGCTGTGGGATGCTAAGCAAGCTGCTGGGAAGGAGGAAGATGTCTCCTTTGTGAATATTTAAAGATGGAGGGAGGGGAGAGCCCGTTAGAAGAAAACAGAGCTTTCTTATTAATATATTCTGGCAAATGCCACACTGAACGTTTGCTATGGCCAGTATGAGTCTCCTGGCATGAAGATGTAGCGAGCAGAAGACAATTGTTGAGATCTTCCACTGGAGTGAGGCAGCTAAAGCTGGCACTAGCAATTGCTTCACAGCATCTGACCATCATTCACACCACCCTTGGCCAATGAAAGACCCCACAACGCCACCTTCCATTTCATTCTGTTACAACTTGGTCCATGGGGAGAATTGCCCCCTTTGGTTTCACGTATTTGGGGGCGCCCATTGAGTCAGTTCCTGAATCTAGAGCTCCCTGAAGAGTAATTTTCTCAAAGTTTGCTGTTACTCAGCTCTCTTTGCAGGTAAATTCACAGAGGAGAGAGAGAGAGAGAGAGAGAGAGAGAGAGAGAGAGAGAGAGAGAATGGAGATGAACGAATGGCCTATGCAACTTTATGTTGACCAGCTCTCTTTCTTCTAGGCTGAGAACTTCAAGCACCCCTCTCAAAAATAGTCACTTCCTATTCCTTTTAAGTCAACATACTCTATGGATGGTAAAGAGGAATGAGAAAAGGGGGTGGGTGGGCTGAACATTTACAGAGTGTAAGAAAGCATCTCTTCCTTGTTCTGCTGGACAGATAGCATCCCAGCGCAAGATAAGACTGAGATTTAGCACTGTTGACTCTTTTCTTGCTAGCTCTTTGAAGTGACAGTACAACTTCCCAGCCAGTCCCACTAAGCAAGGGCAATCCCCATCCTAATAATAAACCATGGTAGGGACACAAGTACAACTCCAGTGTTAGTAGCCCTTGTTGAGAGATCAGGATCAAGATGCTAGTAAAATGTTAAGTGCTAATGAGAACGCAGGTCTCCAAAAATTTGCAGCGAGGCCTCTATGTAACTCCAAGGCAATGCTATATGTCATCTACAGACCTATCAGGATGGATGCAGTCATGAGCCTACCAGAAAATCATTGGCAGTGGTGTTAGCCTGGGAGGAGCCCAAAAAGCAAAACCCCTCCGCCATCAATAAGATCCCCCCCTCCCTCTAATCAAATGAAACAAAGAAATCAAATGAAGAGGCTGAATAATTAGCGTCATCATAATCCACAACTACAGCTAGAGGAGAAAGGAAATGAAGGGGCCTGGAGGGAAAGGGTCTTCTTCAAAACAAAATGGTAGCACTGATCACAAACTTCCAAGCGCGAACACAATCACCAGAGGAAAAAGGCCCGTACTTTTGGCAGAGAATGCAAATACTATAAAAGGGGGCTGTGTGTTTGGCTTTGTGCATGTGTGTGTGTACACACACACAAAAACACACGCACATTATATGTATATATATTTACAATAGATCCTGGATTTAACAGACTCATGGGGAAGGGATGTCCATCACATCTAAAAAAATTGCATAATGCAGTTAATTTTTTTAATACATGTGTAAAATGGCAAATGTGTATTTTACACGTGTGTCAAAATGGCCAAGAAGCAGATGCAAAAAAAGTGCACGGACAGATTTTGTCTACTGCATCTGAAGCCCGCTGAACCAAGGTCTGGTAAATTAAGTGTGTGTGTGTGTGTGTGTGTGTGTGTGTGTGTGTGTAGATATGTGTTCACTAAACAAACAAACACTGTTCAACACTGGGATGGATGCAGGGAGGAGATGGGATCTTTGTTTTTGTTTTGTTTTTTTTGAAGTTGAGACATTTGTCACTGCAACATCTGGTCACTTGAACAGCTGCACACCAAAAGGAAAAAAAGAAAAATGGAATTGATAGGGATGGTGAGTGCATTATAGTCGGGCTGCAAGTCAGACAGCTGGATGGATTTGGCTGGGTTTGCTGCTTCTTCTTCTTCTTTTTAAATAATTGAGTCTACTTGGATTTTTGTTTTTCTTATGTGTTTCTCTCTCTCTCTCTCTCTCTCTTTGCAAACACAGGCACTGGAAATGAAAGAGGGGAAGGAGAGGGAACGGGGGAACACGAGCATGCGGGCGCGTGCTTGTCACTGCTGCTCCCGGCTAGTGGCTCAGCTGAAATCACCATCTCCTTTGGGATGAAATCAGAACAGCCAGCATGAATTCTGAAAGACAAACAGAAATGGAGACATCGTGAGGAACAGCTTGAGAACCTCATGAGGGGGTCTAGGACAACTCACCATTAACTCGCCATGGGACAACTCGCTGTGGCCAGCTCACTTTGGGACAACTCGCTGCAGGATAAGACTTACACTAATATTGAAGAAATCGTGGAATAGGATCACTAAATAAAGGATGCAAAAGGAAATGTGAATGACAAAAATTAAAATAATTTTAAAACTATTTTAAATACTTAAAATGAATTGTTGAATTGTCCCATAGTGAGTTGGCCATGGTGAGTTCTCCCATTGTGAGTTTTCCTGTGGCGAGATGGCCACAACAAGTTGGCCCATTCTGCCCCTGAGGCAGGTAACCACATGTGATGCAGAGACCTGGCCCCTGTTTTTCACAATCCTGAGGCTATTATGCATAATTCAATTTCAGCCTTGAGCCTGGACATTAGTGGCATTGTAGACATATCCAACCCAGTAGTGGGTTTCAAATCCCGTCGCTATCGGTTCATTCGTGGGTGCGCGTGCTCGCTCTCTCTCTCTCGGGCGTGACACTTCTGCACATGCACAGAAGCATCTGGGCAGGTGGGCGGAGCCTCCCACCACCGCTGCTACCGGTTTCTCCAATCCAGGATGAACCAGTAGCAACCCACCACTGATCCAACCATTTCCTGATTAAAATCAAATACAAAAGAAACCTCTTTTTCTGTAAAAGTTGGATTACCTTAACACTTAATACAGGAAGTCCTTGACTTACAACCAACCATTTAGTGATTGTTCGAAGTTACAATGGCACTGAGAAAAACGTGACTTATGGACAGTCCTCACACTTACAGATTCACCATGTGATCAAAATTTGGACACTTGACCACTGGTGTGTATTTATGCTGGCTGCAATGTCCTTGTTGTGGCTCCGTTGCCTGAGCCTGCGTCATCAGCAGGGGAGGACTCTGAGAGTGAGGGAGAGGAGTTGGCAAGGCCTCCTTCTCCAGGACTCTCCTCTCTGGCAATGCCTCCGGAGGACACCGAAGGGCAGGAGATAGGCCCAGAGCCAAGCTCGTCCCCGCAGCCACAGGAGGACATTGATGAGGGGAGTGAGTTTTGGTTGGATCCTCGCCAGCGTCGGAGAGACAGGAGAGCCCAGCAGAGGAAAAGGCGTGGTCGTGATTAGCTGGTGGACCACACCTCCTAGGCTATATAAGAGAGGGATTGCAGCCATATCTTTGTGACGAACAAAACAAAGATTCATGGATCCCGGTTTTGAATCGGCCCTGCGTCTCAGCTTTGGTGGTGTGTATGTGATTGACCTATTAATAAAGACGTTGGCAAGCAGCTGCGGATTGCTGCCAACCTTTGTTATCAGCTTACTTGGTTGCCTGCCAGTTCATTAGACTCTGATTGTCTGAGGGGAGGTTATTTCTGGGAATGGGGCCAGAACAGTCCTGAGGTCACAATTTGTGATCTTCCCAGCCAGCTTCCAACAAACAAACTCTACAGGAGAAGCTGGCTAGGCGTAACAGCCACATTATTCCCTTAACGACCGCAGCCAATCACATAACAACCATGGTAAAAATCGTCGTAAAATCAGACATGGTTCTCTTGATAATCAGTTTGCTTATAAATGGATATTTTGGGCTCAATTATGGTCGTAACTCAAGAACTACCTGTAATGTTTCATCTCTTGCAAGGGACCCTGCTGTCTGCCTATGTTAGAACATCACTGCCACTCCTTTTTCTCCTTCTTCCAAGCACTTAGTCCTTTTCTAGAAGTTTGCCAGAGCTTAAAACTCTGCTTCAAAAACAAATAATGATGCAATGCTCCATTATTTTATTAATCTTACAGCTTCATTTAAGCAGAGTGATTGCATAAATATACATTCTTGAAAACCAAAGTCATGCACTCTTTGTTGATTAAATAAACTGGGGGAAAAAACCAGTGGAAAGCTGCAGCTCCCATCAGAAGCGAAGTCAGAGTGATCATCCACATTCAGCCTGATCTTTTGGAATGGGTGAGCTAATTTTGGGGTTAGAATGGAATATTTGCATTTCCATCTAAAAAACCCAGAGCTTCACACACCAGGAAAAGGCCACAAAAGCAGAAAAATGGCTCCCAATTGGGTCTTGCATGGATCCATTCTCTCTCAAATCCAACACAAGCATGTGCTCCATACCGATCAACACAAACACCTCAGTTGATTGTTCCTAGAAATGGAATTTAGCCACCTGTTTGCCATCTTCGTACCTTCACTGGAGAGGGGCCACTGGAGCTCCCGAGCAGTGGAAGTGGACATTCTGCCACTTGCTATCTCGGCGGTGCCAGACACGGGTCTCTTCGGACTGGCAAGTACGGGGACGGCCCTGCCCATCAATGTACTGTGTCAGGCGGATGTAGGCAATGCAGGCAGCATCTTCCCCAATGACATGCACATGAGGGTTCAGGATGGTTGTGTGAATGGGCTTGTTGTTCTTAGATAACACTAGAAGGGCACAAAGAGGGCACTGGTTAGGAAACTGTACAGCGGCAGAAGCAAGGAAAAGGCAAGTCATTTTTAGCCCCTTCTCTTTCAGGAAGAAAAAGCCCAAACCGGTTTGGTCTGGTGGTTAAGACATCAGGCTAGAGACCAGGAGTTCTAGTTCTGCCTTAGGCATGAAAGCTGGCTGGGAGGCTTTTTGGCCAGACATTCTTGCTCTTTCTCAACCCAACCTACTTCTCAGCCTTATTGTTGTGAGAAAAATAGGAAAAAGAAGGAGTATTAAGTGTATTTGCTGCCTTGAGTTATTTATAAAAAGTAATAAAGATGGTTGGTTTGATTGGATTTAATCAGGTTTTGCTGGCTGATGTGGATTACTGGATATGTTTGCCTTAATTAGGCACTATTGATTAGAATTCTACTTGGCTTGAAGTGAAGGAAGGAAGAACAGGAAAATGTTTGCCTCAGTGGCTGGCAAGGTACTTGGCTTTTTACTGGTCAGTAAAAATTTTTACATCACCTACAATGTTGCAAAGTCCTGTTATCTAGCATCAAAGCTTCAGCAGAAGCTCTGTAAGAAAGATTTTAGATGGACTGATCTAGTTGCTTATTTGTGTTCATCTATTTTGATTCCCCACCCCACCCCCCCTTTTTTTGCTTTTTATTTCTGTTTTATTTGTTGGTTACAGGCTGTCCTAGATAAAAGTGAACTGCTAGGGCAGGCAGAACTCTAATTTGGGCAGTTGGTCTAAGGGAGGAGACCAAAGAAGACAAATCTTCAATGATAAAAGGAAGGACTAGAACAGGGAGGAGCAACACTTGTCTCTCTTAGCTTGTTTAATTTAGTTCAGTTCAGTGTAATTTTTTGCAAGGAATTTAGGGCACCCTTTTGCTCTTTAAAATTGAACACAAATTTGGGTGGGGAGACTGCTTTCTATGGGATGAAGTGTGTATCTCTCTCTTCTAGAAGGCTCAACCATCAAGGCTTTAGTTTTGCTTCAGAATCTGTTCAGAAAAAAAAAGGGGGGGGAGGAAGAAATTTGAAACCCATGCATTTCAAGGATGTTTTGGGGCCCAAGCACTAGATTGCTCACTTTTATATAATGTAATGCTCTACTCACAGTTTTCAAAGTAAAATCTGTGGAAGTCCATCCCTTCAACAAGATTGCCCAGTGCTTCAGGCTCAAACGAAGTTAGGCCTGGATCACATATTTTTCTAGGGAGAAAGAGAATGTGAAAATTGAGTTTAAGGTTTTTTTTCATTTTTTTTTGCTCTTTTGGAAGGCAAAATAACTCTTAAGCTTCTTAGTTTTTAGCATCTAATGTAGAAATCTTGCACAGCATCTGAATGCATTCTACACAAGAACAGGTCAAGATATTTACAGGGTTTGGGACATTGTATTGCTCTCCCTTTTTACCCAAACATATACAGATGGGCTAAGACTAATTTCAACTGAGAAATTAGCTAATGAATGTGTATGACAAAACTGTATCAGATGTATGCACAGCTAAGAAAGCCATAGCTGAGCTGTTAATTAACCAGACGATTATAAGAGCAGAAAGCTAGAAGGGACATTTCAATCTGAACCTTTCAAGTTGAGCCCACTTAAATCTGACCCACAGCCAAAATTTCAAATTTAACAAATCCAATTTACTAGCAGGCCTTGGCAGAGAAAAATGCAAATGAGCTGATACATCTAAACTCTGATGCATAAAGTATGAACAGAGAATTTTTACAAGCATAAACTACTGCTTTCTAGACAGAATAACAGTCAAAGGAAACTCCCATGTTGATAAATTATAATAGGCATCAAATAATGTGGTTATTTTCATGTAACACCTTAGCTGCACAAGCTGCATTGGGTGCCGGTTTGCTTCCAAGTCCATCCATGGCATGGAGCCAGGTTACGTACAGAAGGATCCTCTACCCATTATATCAGCCTGTCCTACCCAGTCAAGCAGGGAGGTATGTTACAGATAATACGATTCTTGCATATAAAAACACAGTATTGTTTTAAAGTAGGGAAGCATCACTATTGAAATGAAAAGTTTGCATACTGTTATGTAGCTGGAGTTGACTTATTAAAGATATTGCTCTATTATGGACGTGGCAAATAGCACAGCAACAAATTTAACTCTATTGATGAAGGGTACTGTTTACATTAAAAAAAAGCAGTACATATAAAATTGCATATAAAATAGTGAGTTGTGAGACTAGGACCCCTGGAAGATCTCACACTCAGCCTACTCACGCATAGGCCTCAAAATCGCCATTGTTCACAGCCTCTATCAGCTGCTCCGTTATCTTGATTATTTCCTGTTTGCGGGCTAGGTAAAAAAAAATCAGAAAAAAGAAAGGTGGGGAAATTAACAATATGATCAAGAGTGAACACCTTTCATGTCAAGCAGAAAGCAGAAAAACACTGCTTTAACATGCTCTATTCCCACTATTCTTTAGGATCTTAAGGGCAATGTTATTATATCTTGGCTGCAAATATCTGAACTATCATTAGAAGGAAACAGAGAAAGAAAACATGCTGTCTTTGCTGCCATCTAGTGACTGTCTGCAGTCCTGATCCTAACCAACAATAGTGATGGAGTTAAACCAAGGAGAACTCAATTCAAAACTCTGGTTGACTATGAAGCTCTTTAAGAAGCATTGGACCAATTGTTTGGAGACTGCACAACTGCACAAAATCATCAGAGTTAAACTAAGGTAACATAGGATCAGCTTCCTGGAGAAAAGGTGGGTTAGTATTAGTAGTCCTTCAGAATTTGATGCCATCTTAAAAGAATGTGGAAAAGACTAACCATGGGTCTAAAAGACACAGACTCCCTCAAAAATAAGAGGTGCACAGATTATTCACCATATATGTACATCCTAAACTAGCTTTCCACCATAGAAAAGAAGTAAATCCTAACCTTATGGACCAGAACAGAACTGATTTAACTGCAATCATGCAATTTAGGAAACAATAACCTATTATCAGCTTCCATCACATTACAAGATTCCACCCTTGCCTCAAATATCAGGGCATTCCTTTTTCCACAGAGAAATCTATTGTCCTCTTACAATGTGGGCTGAATCTCCACATATCTCTGAAACCAGCACACACAGGGAGATGCAGGGATTACAATGCACTCAAGTGACTCAATTAAAGCAAGTGCTATGAATAATGAAATACTCTAGTGGCAGAGATAACAATGTCACTGGCCTTGCCTAGGTCATCTCCTTGGAGCTTAGGCAGTTGTGAGACTTCTGTCTTCACATGGAGTGAAAACCCATTTCGTGGTTGATTAGCAAGCAGTCCACCCTACCTGAACAATAAATTCCCTTTCTTTAGATCGTAACTCTGTTTTAATCTTACAGAGCTGTAAGCCATAAGGAGAGGTTAAGTAATCTAAAAAATGTCTTGCAAATAAGAACCTCTACTGAACCTTGTCCAATAAGAGACCCAATTGTGGGTCTGAGTCATATGTATTACAAGTATGGTCCTTAATTTATGTCCACAATTGGGACTGATGGAATATCCATCGTAATATATTGCAGTTGTAAGTCAAGTCAGGCCCAATTATATGACAATGTTTATGGTGGTTGTTAAGTGGATCAGTGGATCCAACTCCATCCATTTCTGCATGAAGATGCTAAGTTTCCTTTCTCAAATTAACTAAGCCTATGAACAAAGGCTTAGCAAAGGCATTTGCTACGCAAATGAGCAACAGAAAGGCAGTTTCAAATTAGTAGTTGGCTCTGTATTTTAGTAGTTGGCTCTGTATTTTACCATCAGCTGATTCCACCAATTTTCTGGATGCTCTCGAGTTTTAAATATTCAATTGTTACTCAGGTAGCACTCTTGCTGTTAAA
This sequence comes from Masticophis lateralis, assembly GCA_030761175.1. NCBI lineage: Eukaryota > Metazoa > Chordata > Lepidosauria > Squamata > Colubridae > Masticophis > Masticophis lateralis. The sequence goes on along the minus strand of JAUDYJ010000008.1, from coordinate 2,785,126 downwards.
AAGAATGTAAGGCTAAGAGAACAAATTGTCCATGCTTATACTGCAGGAAAACTCACCCAGAAGACATAAGATTCCCCCCAAATAATTGTATCTTGATTTCAGATACAAGATTAAAATACAATTGAGATGGAGCCAGTAAAATCAAGGATTGATAGATTTTGCCTTACAAATTACCACATATGGATGACTCCTGGAATAAATTAAATGGATAAAAAAGGTAAGGGAAAAACAGTGACTCGTTTCCTTAGCCTTATCTGAGCCACAGTTACAAGCGTCATGGAGCAGTAAATCCCATTGTGCAAAGAATTGTCCCCAAATATGGCTCAATCCTAAATGATATGACAGATTAGTCCACAGTCATCTCTGAATGCCCTAACTATTTCTTCTTGGGCTGCTGCTTCACGAAGGACAAATTTTTCTCTTTTTACTCATCTATTTACTTTAGAAAATTTCCAGGGCTTCTTTTGTTTCCACGGTTGGCCTACTCAAGGAACCTTATCATTTTTTTCCCATTAAGTGAATACTCATTCCTGGTTTGTCCCATTTTACACAGAGACAGTCAAAAAGATCATTCCACATTAAAGTGAGTGAGTGAGAGAGGGAGGGGGAGGGAGGGAGAGAGAGAGCACTGAGGTTAGAGACTGAAATCCTTTGCACATGTATCTGGAAGTAAGCTCCACACAAATAGGATTTATTTCAAGCCAACACATTCTGAGAGAAATGAGAGCACTTTGCCCTTAAACCACCCAGATTAAAAACCCTTGAAAATGCACATCAACTGATAATTAATTCACATTCAGCCACGTTCAGTAGAAACATTACACTTTGCAGATGCCAGCGATCACCCTTAATCCATGCAATGTTGCCTCCTTCTGGTTGCTGACAAAGGAGGAAAATTGCCTTTTCTTCAGACTAAGGACAGTTCTTATCTGTGGCCCTGTTGGTCCTGCCTAATTTCTCTTTAAAAAGGTAGCATTCACGATGCTCTAGCACCACGTGTGGGAGACTCAACTCAGCTGTGCCAGAGTCTCCCTCCAGCTGCAAACATGCCAAGCTGTCATCCGTCCTCTGTAAATGTACACCAGTGTCAGGGACTCTCAGCTTTTGAGCCGGAGAAAGACAGTTCAGCGCAAAGAGAACCTGTGACTCAAAACTCCAAAGGGAAAAAGAAACTTCTTTTCCATTTCCTTGACAGTTGCTGCTAGGTGCAATTAATCAGCTATATCAACCTTTGACGGGACAACAAAGAAAATAACCAATGGTCCTTTCTGACCCACTTCTGTGAAGGTCTAAATGTTTGGGTGATCAAGTCTAAAAGTTTGTATTTTTTAAAAACACTGAACTTGTAGGTCCCAAACTACTCAGAAACAAGTTCATGAGTTTTTTGTTGATGTTGTTTGTTTGTTTATTTTTTCAGGATTTCTGAAAGTTGCAGTAATTGGATGCCAGACTAAAAGATTTTCGGAGGATCAAGAAAATGACATTTCTTTTTTCTGCTTGAATAAGTTTTGCAGCCAGTCAGAATCCAAAGGCTTTCAAATGAAACAATTTGCATGCCCTAATTCCGTGATGGCGAACCTATGGCACGTGTGCCCAAAGTGGCACACAGAGCCATGTCGCCTAGCATGTGCGGCGTTGCCTTTTCCTCTTCAGGGTTTCTAGTGCGCATGCACACATGACGATCAGCTGGTCTTTGTGCGTGCGGCAGTGCTGGGAACCGGGAGAGCTGGTCTTCCGTTTTCTGGCATGAGCATGCACGACGGCCAGCTGATTGGCTTGTCGCATGCGTGGCAGTAACTGGAAGACTTGCTAAAAGCTGGAAGTACCTTATCTGGAGCGTGCATGCCCTCTGGGCAGCTCCTCTTCCTGGTCGCAGCCCTGATGAGCATGCGAAGTGCTCCCTTTTCGGCACTTGGTGCCATGCATGTCCGTGCACACTTGCTTTTTGGCACTTGGTACTGAAAAGGTTCACCATCACTGCCCTAATTGAAACTAACATGACAACTTCCTGCCTGAGGTTCCCTGGACTTAATTGGGAGATGTAGAGAGCCGGGAAGGTGTCTGTGAATCACATAGTCAGATGCTATATGCAAAAAGGACAGAAGCATTCCTTTGGTCCTGAGAAGGAATATAGTACAGGTAGTCCTTGACTTACAACCACAACTGATCCCAACATTTCTGTTGTTAAGCAAAACAGTTATTAAATGAGTTTTGCCCCATTTTATGACCTTTCTTGCTGTAGTTATTAAGTGAATCACTGCAGTTGTTAAATTAAACACAGTTGTTAAGTGAATCTGGCTTCCCTATTGGCCCTACTTATCAAAAGGTTGCAAAAGATGATCACATGATCCCAGGACACTGCAACCGTCATAAATACATGCCAGTTGCCAAGCATTGGAAATTTAATCATGTGACCATAAGTATGCTGCAATGATTGGAAATGTGAAAAATGGTCATAAGTCACATACTTTTTCAGGGCCACTGTATCTTTGAACAGTCACTAAATGAACTGTTGTAAGTCAAGGACTACCTGTATTAAGAAGAAGCTTGAATTGGCCCTTCCCTCAATCACTGGGGTCTAAAAGGGAAGCAAGGAGCACAATCAGGCTTGCAAGATTCTGTTGTAGTAGCCTATTTCAACAGAATTATAATCTTCCTATAGAGTTGATTTACTGGCTGGTCTACTTCGTGGGGTTGACAGGTGAGAGCAAGCATATATATTTATAATTGCTGGACAATCGTACATAAGACAGACAGTTACCTTTGATTAACCATTTCACAATCATCAATTAATTGGACATCATTATTTGTCTAACAAAATTATACAAATTGCAGATGGTGATATCTAGAAGGAAGACTCAGTCTTAACGTGCACGTATTGAATCAATTAACTCAGGGGTGTCAAACTCAAGGCCTGGTGGCCAGATCCGGCCCATGAGGTGCTTAGATCTGACCCATGGAGCTGCCCTTGAAAGAGTGAAGGATCAGCCCATGATACCTCTGCCAGAGAAAATGGGCTCCCAATCTCCCTTTTCAGCTGGGACGGCCTCCTGCAACCCTCTGCCACTGAAAATGGAGCTCGGGAGCCCGTTTTCGCTGGCAGAGCACTCGGGCCACCACAGGTGCCCCCAACACAAGTGACATCAAGCTGGCCACGCCCACCTTGGCCACATCCAGCCCAGTCCCCCCAAGGTCAAACACAACCCTGATGTGGCCCTCAGTGAAATCGAGGTTGACACCCCTGAATTAATTGATTAAACTGCTAAGTTTTTTTCCATCTGATAAACAGATTTATGTAAAGTACTGTATACTTAAGCTGCAGTCTACAATGCATTTATTTGGGACAGTAAAGGAAAGCCACGTATTTGTCTGTATCCAAGTAATTTAAAAGTGAAGGTGGGCAAAATTGGTACTACTTTAAAATTGCTTAGTTGAAATTCTAACAACTAGTGCAAACTTGGAAATCCCAATGAATATTTATAATTGTGGTCTGAAAAGTATTAGAATACAAGGGCAGGGGTTGCATGAGAACACAGGGATAATGAACAGTACATTTGGTGCTTGGGTAAGGAAATGCTGCAATAATCAGAAAAATGGTACACTCTATATTATTTGAAAAGCTCAAACCATATCAATGTATTACTTGTCAAATACTCAGTCAAATAAATGCATTATTAACCAAAATGCATTATTAACCAAAACACAGCTGCAACTAAGGCTTCCATCTTATACACTAGAAAATAAGACCCCTGAATACAGCAGGACTTGCCTCTGAATAAAAATGAGCAAGATCTCACTATATATCAACAAGAATGTAAAATGATTAATGTACTATTATAGAACATATTAACCCTTGAAAGTAATCACAGGCAATGTAATGTTTGGGATTAGGACTATGGATATTCAGGGTCATGTCAACATCAAAAGCAGGGGTGTACAATCTTGGTAACTTGAAGACCTATGGACTTTAGCTTTCAGAATTCCCCAGCCAGTCCTGCTGGCCCAGTCATTCATTCTCTTTTAGCTCAACCTACCTCACCATTAAGTGGCCTTGAACTTTGGAGGAAAGATAGCTTATGAATTATAATATTAGCATAGCTAGCCACCTGCTGCATTGGGGCCATCTTGGCTCTCCTCCCAACGTCCCCAAATTTGCCTAAGTTGAAGTTGCATGGGTTGCAAAAAATAAGAATAAAAATAGGATTCTGCTTTTCCATGGGACAAAGAGAATAGAATGAATTAAACATAGTGAATAAAGGCACAGGAATTGACCTGGTGCCACTCCAAATAAAGAGGCAATATTTGCACATAATATGGAAACATGGAACATAGACGTAACATGGATTCTTCAGATGTTTTTGGCCAATATCTGGCATTACAAGTAAATCCAACCTGTGAATTCTTCATCAATGCCAGCTAGCATTAAAAGTAGTTGAAGTTCAACATCTGCACATGGTTAGAGCCACTGTTCATAGAACTCTTGTCAGTACCTTCTAGGTTTAAGTATTTGCTACAAGCACAACACATATTTCACACCAAGACCACTTCTGCACAAGCCATCTGCATACACGGCAGTCTGCACAATCCACTTCTCTCATGCACATGTATCCCACCTTCTTAGCTTGCATTTAGAGCAACCTAGTGAAGCTTTAACCATTCAGGAAAAGGCACATGGCAATAAGCGTTAGGCTGTTATTTCACACCTACAGTGTCACAAGAACTGAATGTTCTTTCAAGTCTGAATAGATCAAGCAGGGCTCAGCTGTTGGCTATCAGAGACCACTTGCACTACTTACGATCTGAAGGAAGAGGACTAGCAATGGGTGGAAATGGGAAAAACTGGGTGGCAGCAGGCTGTGACCCCTCAGCTTCTGGGGCTCCAGAGCCCCTTTTCACCATGCTTAGGACATCAGACAACTTGGAGGCTGGCGCTAGACAGATGTAAGAAGGCATGGAGGTAATCATAAAATAAACAAATTAAAACAGATCAAGGATGTGGGAAAAAGAGTCCTCAAAATGGTATGTGAATTATTTATTCAGACTCAGCACTTTATAGGTAGGCAGGTCTTAACCTGACTGTTCCCTTATTTTATGAAAAATATATCTGTCCCTGTAACAATCCTACTTTACAACCTAAACTGGTTTCTTATAGGCTTCCAAGTGTAATTCAAGGTGCTGGTGGTCCCTTTTGTTATTGTGGCACTTGACCTCTCTCTGCCCTTCTTTCAAAAGTATGGCTAGCCCTGACCCAGTTGGTCTTCAGAAAGGTAATAAAATGTGGGTTCTTTTTCTTGGGCTTTGGGGTTGGGATGATTGGAGCTTCCTTTTTGGAGAGAGATGTGAATATGAGTTTCTGGTTGCCAATTTGTGTTTTAACTGATGTTCATCATTATCTATTGCATGCTTCCCACAATTGCAATATTTAACCCATTCCATAAATGAATAAACAAGGAAGCCCAACTTAAAATTTTTCCTTGTCTCTGATTCTGTATTAGAGTTAGGAAGAACTCTGGCTGAAACAAAGTTGACCTATTTCACAAGATAAACTACTAATTCTGAGAACCAGCTGGAAACCTGTCTCTTCCTCCTGATTTATTAGAGCATCTTCAGCACAAATTAGTTTACCAGGTACAAATTCTTGCTAGAGAACAGTCCCCAATGGAGCAGCTTTCTACTTCTTCGGAAGCATTTCAGCCCTGATCAATGTGTTATTTCCTTCACCTTCCCTTTCAGTTTTTGAGTTGCCATCATGTTTGTTCTAAAGCAATCTGACCTTGTTGAAAACCTTCAGAAGCTAGAGACTACCCACAGTTTTCAGGGAAACCTCTGGAATAAGAGTTTTGCAAGATTAGAGTCGTGCTGCTTGTGGGGGACTAGGGACAAGCTCAGCTACATCAAGACAAGTCATAGAAAATCAACAATAATCTCTTAAAGGGGAGATCAATGGGAAACCAAGTTCCCGTGTTTAAAAAAAGACCCACAAAGGGCTCAGGTCAGTTGCAGGAATCATTATAGAGAAATCCCAGGGACATTCCACTACTTACACGAGGGAGACAGAGGATTGGTGACAATAGAAGGTGGTCCAGAAAGGGGGCTGAAGGTCTTTGGCTCTTCACTTTCGGGAGGCACAGAGACCCTTTTCACCATGCCTAACACATCACAGAGTTTGGCAGCTGCGATGGCAGTAGATGAGAAAAGGAAGGGAAAATTGAGAAAACAAAACAAATGGTGCAACCAGAAGAACAGAAAGGGAGGGAAATCCCTCTCTGTAGTGGCAGAATGTTGAAGAGAATAACCACTCTTGTGGACTGCATGAGGGAAGTTACTCCTCTTTAAGCACAAGAACTTTATTTAGAAGAAAAGAAGGTGGAAAGTCGGAGGTCTAGCACAACTCTGTGCAGCCAACTCATCATTGAACAACGTGCCTTTGGCCAATCTGCCGCAGTACAATTTGCCGTGGAACAAGAATTACACTAATATTGAAGAACTGGTGGAATGTAATCATTAAAGAAAGGATGGCAAAGGAGGGACAAAATTAAAATGAATTGTTCCATGGTGAATTGTTCCACAGCGAGCTGGCCATGATGAGTTGTCCTGTGGCGAACTGGCCATGGTGAGTTGACTGTGGCAAGTTGCCCATTCTGAAAGCCAGAAGGATTCAGCAAATTTGTGACATGCCATTTTAGAGGCAAGAGATACCCCTGCTACTTACACTGCAGAGGAGGAGGATTAGCAACACCCATGGATGGATTAGGCAGGGTAATGGAAGGCTTTGGGTCTTCAGCATCTGGGGGTACAGGACCCCTTTTCACCATGCCTAAGACATCAGATGGTTTAGCAGCTAGGATGAAATGAGGAAGAGAAAGATGAAGAAACAAACAAAATATAAAAAAAGCACAGAGATGGGAAAAGTAAAATAAAAGAACAGATTAAAGAAAGCATTCCATTGAAGGGAAGGATGTTCCTCAAACGATTAAGAAGCAAGTGGCTTGCATCAATATCCTCATATGTTTGCATGTTTAAGGCATTAATCAAAGGCTAAATTGTACAAAATGATTGCTGATTAGTTAGGGGCGCACAAGTCTTCTGTTCATTTGGCCCGCAAAAGTGATTGCATTTGTTGCTTTTGTGAATTAGCATCTAGGTGCAGTCCTGAATTCTGAGTGGAAGACTTTTTTGCCCCAAGAATTATATGAATTGCATAATAAACATGGAACAAAATCTGATGAGGTTCCCAGCATGTGCACATGAATTTATATCAAGCCAACACATCAATCTTTTCAGTGCACTTTACTGATTGAGTATTCCAACATTGAAGGGATGTTCTCCCATAAAAAGCAAGAAAAGCTCGTTCTGTAGAGCAGTTCCTACTTGGCTGTAACTAGAAATCTACTTACATTGGAGAAAAATGTGACAATAGAAGGTGAGAAAGAAGGGCAAAGTGATAGAAATATTTGGTTTTTCTGCTTCAGAGCACTCTAATTCACCTGGCCTCGTACATTAGAGAACTAGGCAGCTGGGACGAAAAAATAGGAATAGGGAAGGCAAGAAAATCTCTAAAATGTTGAGTTGAAAAATATTAGAGAACGGCATTAGGACAAGAGCAATAACAGTATAACGGAAGGGACTTGGAGGTCCAGCCCCCTGCTCAAACAGGAGATGATATACCATTCCGGACAAATGGTTGTCCAATCTCTTCTTAAAAACCTCCAATGATGGAGCATTGAGAACTTCTGGAGGCAAGCCATTCCACTGTTTAATTGTTTGCACTGTCAGGGAATTTCTTCTTAGTTCTAGGTTGGATCTCTCTTTGATATGTTTCCACCCATTGTTTCTTATCCGGCACTCAGGTACTTTGAAGAATAGGGTTGGTCCCATCCAGAGGTGGGTTTCAGCAGGTTCTGACCAGTTATGGAGAACCGGTAACAGAAATTTTGAATAATTCAGAGAATTGGAAGTAAAAATTCTGACTGGCCCTGCCTCCATCTATTCTCTGCCTCCCAAGTCCCAGCTGATTGGAGGAAATGGGGATTTTGCAGTAACCTTCTCCTGGATTGGGGAGGGAATGGAGATTTTACAGTATCCTTCCCTTGGAGTGGAGTGGATATGGGGATTTTATAGTATCCTTCCCCTGCCACGCCCACCAAGCCATACCCAGAGAACCGGTAGTAAAAAAATTTGAAACCCACCACTGGTCCCATCCTATCTGTGGCAGCCCCTCAAATACTGGAAGACTCCTATCAAGTCACCCTTAGTCCTACTCTTCATTAGAGCAGACATACCCAGTTCTTGCAACCATTCATTATATGTTTTATATATGTTTGGGATCCTTTTCACATGCTCTACAATTCTCTATCTTTGTGGAAATCCAGAACTTCACCCTGTTGTTATTATTTTGAATTATTTCTTATTTCAGGTCTACAATTACAAGAATTTTCCATATTCGGGACTAATTATTTTAATTTGTTGCATTAATAGTTGTTTTCCTGCTGAGCTTTTTAAAAAGTTAATCACACTGTAGACCTTTTGATTTAATATAATTTGTATTATTACTTTGCAGGACTTTCAAATGGATCATACGATCTTTGCTGATGAAATCCAAGCCAAGAATGCATTCATTATATTTCATTAAAGCAATGTAAGACCTGGTTTAATAACAAGCCACGAATGCTTTCTAGCAACACTCTTTTTCAGCTACATAGCCATTGAATTCTGCACATCCTAGTAGTCACACACTACTTACACTGGGGAGGGAGAGGGCTTGCAATAGCTGGTAATATGCAGGGTGAAGAATTTGTTGGGTCTTCAGCCACAGGGGTAGTACCTGATCCCTTTTTCACCAGGCCTAATACATCAGAGAGCTTGGAGGCTGAGACAGGACAAATGAGAAAGGCAGGGAGGGAGAGAGAGAGGGAAGGAAAGAGAGAAGATAAAGGAAGGACAACGAAAAGTAACAGTGAGGTAGAAAAAAATCTGAAAAGATGACTCAAAGATGCAAAGAATCCTTTAACCAATGCACCAAGTGTGTTTTATCTATTTAGTTATGGCTTTCTAAATCAAATTTCTCCTAGCATCACTGAGGCAAATGACTTAAAGTTACATGGATATGAGTAAGGGTTAAGTTGAAAGAACTTTGGCTAAGTTCAACTACTACTGTACGCATTGTGGATGTCTTTTTTCTTTTTTTTTTGTAATCATTCTTCTAAATGGCTGAGCCTATAAGAGGCCTAGGGATTTGGACTTCTACCAAGTTTGCAAGCAAGATTAGGGGACCCAGCTTCTATGTTTTTTGTTAAAATAATTACAGGTAATGTGAAGCTGGAGCCATGGTTTGAGGCCCGAACAGAACTGAAGATTAATTGGCAAAATCATTACTCAATCTAGCCACAGCTCAAATATGAAGGTCCATCCAGAGTGGATGTTATCAAACTCTGGCACATCAAAGAGGAAGAGATGAAAGAATTAAAGGTTCAAATAGGTTCATTCAGATAACAGGAAAACCAGGCTTGTTGCCATAGCTGAATGAAACCCATGACTTAAGGTTTATAATTAGGAGTCTTTAATGGAAGGTGGAACTGGGGACCATTTTGTTGTAAGCTGCCCAGAGTTGCTTAAAATTGGCAGCCCTATAGATCTTCCAAATAGATAAATAACAGATAAACCAACATTGGGGCCTTGCAACTTACAAGCAGCCGTGATTGCAGCAGCAGCAGATGAGATGACAGATGTCTGCAGGCTGGAAGGAAGTTCAGGGGCAGATCCTGAATTCACGTGACTTTTTACAAGCTCATTATCAGGGCTTTTAACTGGGGAGAACGTGAAAGAGTAGAAAAAGAAACAGAAACACCATAAAGACAGAAAGGAAAAAAAATCCAAAGAACAGTGACACCTTTGGTGGAAGGAAAAAAACAAAATAGGAGACACAGAATGGGAAAGTAAAATGTATTTTAATAGAAAAAAAAAGAATAGGGAAATGGAATTAAGATACAAACACATACAGGCAACATACTTTCAAGTATGACAAGCAGGAAGGTTTGATTACATTCATGTCCTGCCTGGGTAGGGACTTTTTAACAAGGTTATCTGTACTGGTTGAAAATTCAATTCTTCTCAGTGAGCTTCACCCCTTTAGTCCTAATAGACAACTTTCCCTCTCCCTGGAAACAGGCAATAGAGCATAAGCTGGCCTTCAATGGACTTTCCCCATTGTTTTTAATATCCCAAGGCTACAATCAAGCCAAGCAAGTGGTTACCAGAAGAACAAGAGACGTGGAGTCCCATCTAGAACTTAACAGGATATCTCTCTACAGAAGAAATCAGATTAAATGGGGTGTGTGGGAACCAGCAAGGTATCTGGAAGACCTGACTTTTCCTAAGAACAGAACAGCATCTTTTACAGCCAGACTTAATATCCTCCCCTCAGCACTCCTGCAGGGCAGGAATGATAAAACCACAATAGCTGAGCAAATATGTACAAGTGGCGATGGGGAAATTGAAGATATTTCACATGTCCTATTGCACTGCAAGTTCTATAGGGACATCAGATCAACATATGTTCTCCTTCTAGTAGAGAGATTTCTAGGGAGATCAGGTAACTTCTACGTGAACCATCTCCTCCAGGATTCAAATCCAGCCACCAATTGTGCAATAGCAAAATTTTGTGCTGCTGCAATGATAATAAAGAAAAAAATATCTAAAGAACTAAAGATCTTTATTCATATTTGTTGAGTTATTTTCAATAATTTCTAGATAACGTTCAACTTTTGTGCTGGTCTGTGACTGTAATAAAGATTGATTCTGATTCTTTATAAGGTATCTGAGCAGCAGCATAGGATATGGTTAGACTCAGCTTAGCTCTTCTTAGGTTCTAAACTCATTTCTCTTGATCACATTGATCTGGGACCATCATTTAAGCATCAGGACATGGCATATTTCATAATTCTACCCTGGCACTGATCATTTGAACAATCTACCCATATGGAGAAAGTGAATGATACAAAAAGATGCACATTCTTTCTAAAACCACAAGATTTGAGACAAGACTTGTATCATGTAATTTTCACCCCTCATTTGTGAAAGGTTACATGAGGCGAAGAGATATGACAAAGCTTTCCCCCAGGAACCCTTCTGAGTTCTCCTATCACCTCTTGGGCTTTAGAATGTCTTCTCTGCCTTTTGCTTGATAGCACTAGAAGCCACGTGTCTAGACATGCACCCACGTTTTTCTCTTGGAAATGCAAGCTGACTGAGTCTTAATTACGTCTGCTAGAAAACACAAGCCCAGTTTAGCATACATGTAGACCATGCACACACATGCCATCCATTACAGTGGAACTACGTTACACAAATCAACCCTCATTAGTCAAGGACTAAAATTTGACCCTAATACTGTAGCAGGAATCCACCCTCCCCTGCAATTGATCTGGAGCTCTGCTTTACTAAATATAAAAGATTATGCTTAAAACAGAAGTACGGTATTTGGTGGAAAAGGCATACACAGGAAGTACGGCTACATGTTGGACAGAAGAGAAAGCTTAAGGTTACTCTGAAAGAGTGCTATCTCTCCTGGTTTGTGTGTGTGTGTGTGTGTGTGTGTGTGTGTGTGTGTAGGTCTTGAACCCAAACTATACAAATCCAACCTTCGTTCCTTTCTCTTTCAACATAAGTTAATCTATAGAGCCGTGGTGGCACAGTGGTTAGAATGCAGGGCTAACTCACTGCTCACTCCAGGAGTTTGATTCTGAGCAGCTCAAGGTTGACTCAGCCTTCCATCCTTCTGAGTTGAGCAAAATGAGGACTCGGATTGTTGGGGGCAACATGCTGACTCTGTAAATTGCTTAGAGAGGGCTGTAAAGCATTGTGAAGTGGTATATAAGTCTATGTACTATTGCTATAGTGTCAAAAACCTTTGCACTGGTTGACTTGTGCACCATTCTGCCTATTCCTGGACCAGAAAGCCTTGCTCACAGTGATTCACATCCTAGTCACCTCCTGTTTGGATTTCAGTAACATACTCTTCATGAATGCCTTTGAAGAGCATTTGGAAGCTGCACCATGTCCAGAATGCAGCAATGTGGGAAGTTTTTGATGTTTCCCATACATTCATATAACACCACTACTCTGTGAGCTGCACTGTGTCCCAGTAGGCTTCTGGATGCAACTGAAGGTAATTGTTATCACTTACAAAACTTCTGCACAACATAGGACTGAACTATTTACAAGACTGCTTATGTCCCATCATCTCTGCTCATCCCACTATATCTAGCAGAGAGTGTTCTATGTCCCTCTGTCATACAATGTCATCTTGTTGGATCTTCATGGCACTTATCCTGTAGACCATGTGGGAAATGCTGGTAATATCATGATTGGAGGGGGAATCACAATATTCAGGTTGTTTTGATGGAGCAAAATATACAGTATCTTAAACATCACAAAAGCTTCATATTACTTTCTGATCTTCCTTCTAGTAGGGCAAAACTGACTCATTCTACCTTGCTTATCAATTTCTTTAAATGTGTTATTCAAAAAGAGATGTAGTAAGCATGGGTTAGGTTAAGTAGGGTTTTGAGCCTAGACTTGAATTACCACTTAAAGAAAACACCAGTATTATGGCAGATACAGATTTCACAAAGGTGACATTGCTCAATTATCCTTGAAGATTGATTGTCATCACCAAGCATCAACAGCCTGCAAGCATTGGAGTACAACACCTTCATAATAAGCCAGGATTCATCAAACAAGTGAGAACATGCACATCTGTTTTCCATTTGCCCACAACTTCCTTTCTAGCTATGGTCTAAAACAGAGTCTGCATTTATCCATTTCTCCTATGTAAACTGCTATGGCTTCCAATATTCCATTTATAGTCAAGCGCACAGACAATCAGGAGTATGCAAGCGGAATAACTAACTCTCCAGATGTCAAGCCTTCGACCTCTGGGCCAACTCCTTAATTCTGTTACCTTTCGTGTCTTCATCCTCTATGGTGGTGTTTGTGCTGTCGGATGATTCCTGTGGAGACAAATAGGAGCAGGAGAAAAAGAAAACAGAAGGTTAGCAGCTCTGGCCACAAAAAGATGTTTGAGGAGATGGTGAGCATGTACAACTTGAACTTGAGACCAGAGAATCTGGATAAATCAGAAAAGAAACCATGGGATACTCAAAACTCCTTTTTCAAATAACAATAAATCGGCATATTAATCAATATAGAAGTATCTGCCCCCCAAAACTAGGGAGATGGTTCACCAAGTATACCAACTTAAAAAACAGAATTGTAGTTGGCTTGGTTTTTCTTGCTTCTTAAGGAAGAAAGAACCAAAATCTCATCTTTAGTAAGATTGATAGAGACTTCTCATGCAGAATTGAGCTGGAAATTCCATTTTTAATGTTGCAGTGTGAATCAACAAGGAAAAAATGCACAACTGGCATTTGCTTCTACATATGGGTGAACCTTGAGATAATTATGTCTCCCGGTAGTTGTGCCAAACCGTATTTACTACTGGAGTGTCTGTCATGACATAAACTTACTCTTGTTTGCAGAATTATGGTCCAGCTCATAACTATAAGAATGTTCTCATTTCTCATAAGCATTTCATCAAAGAATGTTATTCTAGAATTAAGACTTGTCAGACTGTCAAGGTGATCTATGGCAGCTCAGCTTCAGCAACTAAGATGTGGGGACTTCAACTCCCAGAATTTCCCAGCCAGCTATGCTAAAGTTGTGGAGAAACACTGATTTGCAGCATGATATCCTTTGAGGTGTGGAGCTGATCTGGGGATAGATATTACTACTCTTCCTAAAAGTAAAGCTTATTTGGAAATAAATGCAATTGATTAGATTAAGGGGCCTGCATAGAATAAAATCTTATCCCTCAAGTACTATTAATTCAAAAATTCAAAATTCCAAACAGAATTAGTTTTTTAAGATTCATGTAACTTTTATAGAAATGTATATTAATTAATATTAATTAATAAATTAATAATTTCCCCTTCTGTTCAATTATGTTTGATTCTTGGAGATTGCCTGGAGTCCCTGCAGTTTTGCTGGGGGAAGCAAAAGCAATAAAAGCAGCAAATGTGATATTCTCACAAGTTCTTTTGAATACAAACCACCTATCTCATTTGTCAAAAACAGAGTAGATTTAACATTATGATAATATTTTATAACAGTTCAGTTTTCTGTGACACCTTAAAGAAAATGGTTGCTCTTCCTCATGATGAAAAAGCTATGTTTCTAACAGGAGAGGATTTTCCTCCCCAAACATTTGCAGCAGAAAAGAATATATTCTAGAAATAATTGTAAATGTGAACAGAAGACCTTAGTAGCCTCCATTTATTGCCCAGTTGGAAGAAAGTCAGAGCCCCACATTCAACATAATCTCCCTAGATTCTTCATCCCAATATAATCTGATATATGGGTACCAGTCCCCAGATTTATGATTTTACTTCCTCTAAAAAAACATTATCCTTTTTTCCCTTAAAATTCATCTAAACCAGGAAATATTCTGTCCAGAAGAAAAGATAAATAAATGGGGAGGTTGGTACTAAGATGGTTTCCTTGACCAGCCTCTATCAGATTTAACCTTTAAAAAACAAAAAACAAACCAGCCAACCCACAAAAAAATTTCCAACTGGTTCTCTTCTTAAAGTTGTGTCAGATGCACTGAGTGAATGGGCTTGAAGAGGTAGCATAAACATGGTAAAAAATTAAAGCCCCTGCAACGAAGAATGGGTTAAGAAAATGCAGGTCTGGGTGGAAGTGAAGGCTGGGACCGATAATGAATGATTGTGACATGGAGCAACTATGCTGGTCCTCAGACCGTCCAGCCTCTTGGGATGTCTCTCTTTGGTCTGCCTGGCTGCGTTCTTTCACTTAAGCATGAAGGAGCTCTGGGGTCAGAGTTGAGGCTTTCTTCCCTATTCTATCCCCCAGCACAAAAATGCTCAGTTGAGACTTTTAGGAGTATAGTTGGGATTACGAGAGTCTCCACACAAATTAAGAATTTGAGATGGGGAAGGTTGCCTCCCTCATCTGGAGTTCTCAATTTGCGAGGAGACTGCAGTAACCCAAACTAGCAGGCTCAACACATCTAGGACCAGAACAGGAGAAAACAGGTTTGAAGGACAATCCCATCCTCCAGAAGATCTAGTTCCAAGTGACAAGCGACTATCAACTTCTTCCCCTCTATTCCATCTGTTCTGTCTGGACCACCTTCATTAGTCTCATTGTAAGCCTAAAAGACCTGGAACAAAATGTAGGGAACATACCACCAGCAAGGGAGTCATGGAAATTCTTCACCTTTCTCCCCAAATAGTGGAAAGTCTAATATTTGTGATTCTTCAAGCAAGCCAGACCTTTCAAAAACAGTGCTGCAGTTGAAATTTCGTGCTTTCTCAAAAGGCAACCCTCTTCCCCCATCCTTAATTAGGCCAGTAGATTAGATTCTAGGTTGCAGGATTTCAGGTATACGGAAAAAGGCACAAGAGCCTACGGTCTGTCCCCAGAGGTGAAATTACACAGCAATGCAAGGAGCAGAAAAAAAAAGTCAATTTTTATCCAAGATAACAAAAAGGGCAAAACTGAGGAGAAGGAAAGACAGGCAGCAGTACCTTAATGCTGTCCACTGGGTTATGGATAACGGTGGTTTGAGGTTCCTACAGAGGAAGGAAAGATGAACCAAAGAAGAACAGAACAAAGAAGAGGAAGAAATTAAAAATATATATATAAGGAGAAGAGGCAATAATTGGAAGAGGAGATGGAGCAGAAAATGATGGTAAAAAATATGAAAAAAGGGAAAAGGAAGGGGGAAAAAAGACCAAGACCCACATAAGAGCAGGGGAGGGGAACAAAATGGAAGGGAAAAAAGCAAAAGGCAATTAGTTCAGCAAAAGGCAAATGATTAACAAACAAAAAGTGGCAGAATAAATCAGGAAGAGAAGAATCAAAACTGGATTTTCCATGAATGAAACCAAAAAATCATATTTGAACCCCATGATAAGATTGCTGTGACTCCCTTGGAAATGGAGAAGACAAGCAGAGGTATCTATGTTTAATCTGTTTGTGAGCCAAAGAAATTGCTGCAATAGGGAGCATGGTCAGGAGAACAAAGAAGAAACTTGTAGGTGGGAACGGCAACCAACCCTCCTACCTGGGCAGTTAACATCACAACGCAGGTTCCACTGAAGATGGAAGGAGGGAAAAATGTAGCAAAAAAGAGCAGAAGGTCCTCTGAGCACATTCCTTGGACTTGTGCTATGCTCTGAATTTTTAAATTAAGAACCAATCTCTACCCCACTCCATAGGGGCATTCCATGATGATCCTGTAGTTTGGATCTCTCACTGGGTACACAACAGAGGGCTGAGCAAGAGGTATGGGGTATGAAAAGTCCATCCAATATAATTCCAGACATAGCTGAGCAGGGGTTTTGCTAGCTGAGAACTTACCTTCCATAACATAGGTTGTTTTACAAACCTTCAGTGCTTTTCTGACATTTTTAAGATGTACTGTACTTACCCGGAAGAAGGTAATTCTAAGGCACTAAACTAATTTGTTCAGTTGGCATTGATATGGACAAGACTTTTATGGCTTGGTGTAGGCAGGGTGGTAAAGCAAATTTGGCAGGAATAGGCAACATGTAAGAATGAGAGACTGGTCTCTTTTTTTACATGACTGTTAAAGTATCAGCTTCCCACCAGGTGGTTTAAGAGGGTAGAGCTTGGGAGAAGAAGGACCATTCCAAAGCTGAGAAACTGCCAGAAAACCTGTCTGTAATGTATTTAATGTGGTATAAGAATTATCCACACATATATCTCTACCTTCTTTAGTAACAGTGAATGTCCACGTGTGGCCAATGTGTACTAAATATGCTTAAAGGTGTTGTATGAATAAAGTGGGGAAGGAGAAGAGACATATGCATGTTAATAAAGCTTTGAAGTAACTCAATGGTAAATAATGCTTGCTTTAGTGCAAGATCTTCCAAATTCAATCTTTGGCATTTCCAGTTAAATAAGCACGTAGCTTGAGATGATTCTTCTTTCTTGGGAACCTTTAAAAAAATTCTGTCAATCACTATTCGGCTGCCTTCTCCAAGCTGATGCATTTCAGACAGGCTGGGCACCAGGGATATTGTAGTCCCAATGCCTTTAAAGGAGATCAGATTGGAGAAGGCTGCTGCTGACCCCAACACAAGGTTAACGGAATAACCGAGTTGAAAGGGACCTTGGAGGACTAGTCCCAACCCCAGCTCAAGCAGGAAAGCCTAAACCGGTTCAGACAAATGGTTGTCCAATCTCAGTTAGATGAACAATTAATCTGAGCTGTTAAATCAACCTCCTTCGTTCCTGTTTCTTAAGGTATTTTCAAAGTAGGCTTGATCCTAAACTCACCAACAATTTGGAGAGTAATTAAAATACATTTGTGCTGTGTTATGTCTTAGAACAACAGCAGCTATGAAAGGAAGTGCTGAACCAAAATCTAAAGAAATGGAGCATTTTTAGATAATTGTGAAAGCAAAACATCTTTTTTCTACAGCTGATACCTACAATCCAGTTTGTGCAAACCTGCTAAGTATTCCAGGAAGAATATGAATTACTATAATGGCTTGTGTAGTTGGACTTAAAGGCTAGAGACCTAACTGTGTAAGCTTGGTATAGCTCAATAGTCCTTTTTATGTGAGGGGTTGGAGATCTTGAACAATGAGTTCATAAAAAGGCAGGTTTCAGTACTCATGAATTACCTATTGACACGGGCACCAGCGCTACCCATTTAAGAGGCTATTCAGAACTAGCAATCAAAGCAAAGCATCTTGACTGCCACTGAGAGGAACTGAATAAAACTATGTTTGAGGGTTGCAGATGAAAGTCAATTCCCATCTGAAGAGATTGGAACGATGGGTGGGAGTATCAGCCGGGGAGGGGAAGAGGGAGTGAATGGAAGCAAAAAAACCTTAGGTTTCACATCGCTTTTCAAGATCCAACCCTGTGTTTCTTGCCCCCACTGGCAAACTCTGAATTGATGCATTCTTCACCGGGTGCTCTGTAATATTTAATATGCCACGTAGGGCTCTAGCTATTGAAATCTCTGAAGGGTTGGCCTCCTTGCCTTCAACAAAGCCAAGCTCTTGCTTAATAGACAATTGGAGAATTGGGTTGGGGGAAAAACCATCCATTTTGCTCAATCAAAGGCAGTTTTCAATCCTGTTTCTTTGGAAGGCAAATATTTGTTCCTCTTGATCACAGAAGGACTCTGTAGTTCCTGCCACACTGAAGAAAATGACAAGCTTTCCCCAACATATATTATCATCTAGGGTGCTTCTACGCTGGGGAAAAAACTTCCAGAGTCCTATTAAGTTTATTCCCTGGAATGTTTCCTAGCATCAACTACATAAATTGACTATAGAGAAATTTGCCATCGAATTCAAATTTTTGTTGAAAGGAAGGGCCAACCACTGACATAGCTTGGGAAATGATCACTAGCCACCAATACTCTGAAAATAGCATTTATCATATAACGACAGCATTTCAAAGTGCCTCTTTTAAGCTCGTAAGAGAACCAAATAACTGGAATACATAATGTTTTTCATCATTAAAACCAGTTCGAACTCTAGTTTGGGCTGTAAACCAATATTGAATATGGGTCTCATAGAAGAAAAGAAGTAGTTTGTGCTGTAAGAAAGAAGTTCAACCTTGTTGTTTTGATCAACAACATTACTGCATTTTAAACACTCTGATACCTTCCTAGTGTACGTATAATGTAGATATGCTCTATTCTTTTCCATATACTGTTTGGATTCATACAATTTAATTTAAACCTGTTGTCTCCATCCCTTGACCTCTTTTAATACTTTTTGTACTAAAAAAATTAGTGGGCAAAGAAAACCTTTCAATTAAAAAAAATGTCACAGGTATTTAAAGAATTAGTCCCATTGTCTAACTTGTTTCATATTCATATAAGCAAAGATAGCAGAATGCAATTACCTATAATTGCCCAATATGTTTTCAAACTGCGTCCTGAAGATTCATTAAAATCCCAGTTGTGGAATTTTATTTCCCTTCCAAAGCAACATAAATTTCAAAATATCTTCCTAGCCAGCAAAGTCAATGTAATTATATATTAAGACTTTATGAAAAACATTATTACAAAACTGATATTTATTTGGTAGAAGAGCTCTACCCAAGCTACTGTTCCTGTGTTCAAATACAGGACCTCCAAGTTATTTAAAGAATTCCATATTTGCTACCTACGTAAGGGGAACCTACTAAAAATAAAGACCAAAATAGAAGTATCTTTAAGGTTTGAAATACAGCTTCTGAGAGCTTTAAAACCTCTATAAGAATTCTAATTCCTTCACCTGTTAATGCTTCATTGACTTGTTGACAGTGGAGCAAAGTGTGCAAAGTTTAAATAATGCCTACTTTACAGCTTTTTCCTCTCTATATATATTTACAATAATTACATAATAATAATAACCTAGAATCTGTAACTCCTGTGAAAACAAATGGAGCCCTGCAGATCAATTAATGTTTGCTATGCCACACAGTTATGTCCCAGAATTATTATTCCAGGAGTTTAAAAATATGTATAATGTACATTCTTTTGCACTTTTTTACACTTTTTTACACTTGGGATAGGCCCTTAGTGGAATAAAATGTTTAGAGAAAATTAAAAGATTTAAAATGGAAAGGTTGAACTTTCCACCATACAGAACCTGGGCCAGAATTGATCAGAGCAGTTCCAAAACTGAGGTCAAGAAATAGCGGCTTTAAACGGCAGATTTAAGAAACAGATTTCAGTTGGACATTAGAAAAATGCCAAATGGTTGTTCAATCAAGTAGCGCATTGCCTTTGCTAGAAGTATTTAAAGAAAGACGGAATTGACACCTGTCACGATGTTGAAGCACTGAGGAAGGTCCTGGATTAAGGCTCAATTAAGGCTTCTCTTTAACCTCTCATACTGTATTCCATGATTGTACAATTTTATCCTCCTTTTCTAACCAGGTATGTCAGACTCTTTCTCAATATCAACCAAACACATCTGGAAAGTACCAGATTGGAAATATCTACTTTATAATATCTATGTCTAAATTTTTAAAAGCATGTTGAAATCACATCAATTGGTTGAAATTACTCAATTGGTTTTGGATTTTTCTATTCAGAAGCAATTGTTTTAATAGTAACCCAGAATTGCTGTCACTTTTGAGGAACTTTAGCTTTACTAAGGTTACTTAATACATTACTCCCAAATGTGATCTATAATTATACCTTATTTTCTGTGTACTAGAACTATATTCAGGTGGTGTTCCTATAGGTGTTCAGGTTTTCATTTTATGAAAACTGAAAAAGATTTCATTTTGCTGGTTTCTCCAGTGGATTTCATACTTGTCCTACTGAAGTCTCATTTACCAACAAATAGTAATGTAGCCATGAAGTTATGAATATTTAAGTTTCAGTAACCAACATGACCTCTGGATTGAACACATCTGGAAAGGAGGTTTTGATACTCAGGCACTAAGTACAAATTTGCACAAAGCAGACTAGGGTGATATCCACAGATGGGATTCAGACTGTTTAGAGGCGGGAAAAAATTAATTGACAACCAGAGTTACTGGGCTCTATTATTTCTCAGAATGACTGATGAGACAAGGTATAATTATAAGACACTCTTATTTATTCTTTCTAAATAAAGAATAAAAAGAGGCCTTTGTTTTTCTTTTTTTGAGGACAAGGTAGGGAATTTTTATTTTTTTGATTGTCTGCTGGGATATAAGACAGTATTAATTTGCAATTCAAAAATTCTTATCTTGTACCTTATATTATTGAATGGGACATCCCAATCAATGTGGAATACATTGTGGCTTAATTTTGTTACCAGGAAGCAAATTAAACATTTAAAACTGAACTAGATTCTAGGTAGCAAGATCAACTGAGTGGGGTCTTCTGGTTTGGACTGCCTAAGGAGTAATATATATATTTATGTAGGATAAGCAGGAGGACCATGAATAAATTCTGAACTGTCTCCCCAACAATGGAGCAAGAATAGCATGAAACAATTTAGGGATTCACAATAGTATCAGTTAGAGGCAGAACACAGAGTTGAAGTCCTTAAATCATGTATAGTTGTATCAGCAAGCATTAAAGAGCAATTTTAGCAGCAAAACCACAGGGAAATCAGTGTCCCAAATGTTTCGTATAAAAACAGAAATAAAAATAGAAGGGAAACTGTACCAGTGCGGCTGGAGGAAGGGTCCCTTTTGGACTGGTAACTCCGGCGCTGCCTTTGGTGCTGTTTGTCTGAGGCTGTATCAAACATACACATTTTTGTCAATGAAGAAAAGAACACAAAACACTTTTCATTCAGATAATCTATATCAAGGCCATTTAAACTCATAAAGGGTGCATCACTTCATGATTTACCTAGCAATTATGTACAGATAAAGCTTTGGAAGAGAATGAGTCCTTCTTTCACCTTGTTTCAGAGGGTTTTAACTTGTGAAGAATAGAAAAGTACTTTCATTTCTACCATTTAGTTACTTTGCTAATTGAGTTTCTGAAAATGATAGTGGGTTTAGAGCAGAATAATCTCTCCCGTTAATACGGCACAAGCCCTGGTTTTCCCTGGTTTTCTCTTTCATGGAATGTCCCACAAAAACCAGAAATATATTTACCTTCACGCCGTCTGCTTTCTTATTCAGTAAACTTTTAGCTGCTGCATAAAGAGGGAAGAAGAGATGTTAGTGGTAACTCTCTTGGTGTCTTGAGAAATACTCTGCACTGTCTAAATAGTCCTTCCCCCCCCCCCCAAAAAACAGTTTCCCCATCCAACTGCTAAAAGGCGACTTGAGAACAATGGCTAAGCCCCAACATCTCCAAGCCAGAAGTAGACTTACAGATGAATAAGTTTCACAAATGGGCAACCTCCCAAAAGCAGGAAGGTCAGTAATGGGTCTGCAATAATACAAAAGAGTAGAAGCTTTGCTCAATGGTATTTTAGTCACTGTTGTTTCTCAAACTGCCATTAGCTTGGCTTGGGCACACATTATTTGTCCAAACTATGCCCAACCACAAGGAGGGTGTCTCTGTACAGCAGTGTTCTGTTTAACAAAGCAGTAGTCTGAATAAAGTGGGACAGGATCCTTCTATGGAGAAATTCCCCAAGCATTCCTTCTCCCCTTTAGCTGAGCTTGCAGAAGAACATGGACAGCTTCTTGAATACTAATTTTGTGCTAATAGCTCCAAGACCTATCCTACGTACCTACTCATTTTAGAGACGCTGACGTTTGCACTGAAAATGCTAGATCTTTTCAACAGACTTGCATACAGGTTCTTTTCTTTTTGAAATAAGGAATATCCCTCTTTCTTATATAGGTAAATCTTCAAGACAACCTTGAATCTTGCAGATGATCTTATAACTATCTTGTCAACAATCTATCTTCTTCTAAGGTGAGACTATCATCACCATCATGATGCAATCTAGTTCCACGGTCCTAGCATCCCCCAGTAGTTTCCCATTTAGGGATGCCTACAAGTCAGTGTTGATACCTGGTGACTGTCTGGATTAGTCCTTGCAGTTTTCTTGGCAAACTTTTGGGAGTGGTTTGCCACTGCCTCCTTCCTAAGGCTAAGAGAGTGACTGGCCCAAAGTCAGTCTAATGTGGGATTAGAACTCACAGTCTCCAGTTTATAGCCAGGTGCCTTAGCCACTACAAATAGGCTCTCTCCTTTTGCACTGAGAATTTCCAAATTCTTAAACATGAGCTGTAACCCAAGCTGACTCTTGCCAACCAAGCTGTACAATTCTGCTTCTAGCAACAATTTTTGTCTTTGAAGCAAGGTTGGAGCTCATATTCTGATTTCTAAACAAGTCACATCTGCTTCTTTACTGAAGCCACTCTATTACAGTCCATTAAGCAAGCTGCATTATTTTCCCATGTGTTAAGATTGTGACATTACACCCAACAGTCTTTTTTCCTCTGTAATTGGGATTTCTTATAAATGGTGGTATAGAATTATTTCATTTCCACCTATATCTCATGAGATATTGATAATCTTCAAAAATTCAATGATTACAGTACTGGCTTCTTATGTCAGGTTGGAGTATGTCATTCAGAGAATATGGCTTTCTTGGCCATTGCATGGTCAGTTTTTGTTTTTGTAATTGCTTCTTGTTGCTATTATTTGGCTGAGGAGAGACCCAAGGGTGATATGGGGAGGAAAAAAAGCTGAATTGAAATGAAATGCATGGTAAGGCTGAGAGTGGGGTTAAGAAGAGTGATAAGAGCAAGTGTGGTAGGGATTAAGACTAGAAACTTGGTTGTATGTTAATGGGATTTGGTTATAAGAACTTCAGGGAATCAACAATGCCATAAGAATCCTCTATGGATTGAACAATTGATGACTATTATGTTGTATCTGGGCAAAAACTAGTGTGTCTAATGTGCAGCAAAAGAAACCAAGTTAAAATCTATTATTGGATCTACTGGGAAAGTACTGATGTCAGATGGAGCACCATCTGCGGAAGAAGATGACTCCCTCTGCTTCTGAATCCCAGCCTTAGAACTCTCTGGTCCCACATTAAGTCCAATTACCACCATTGATAGTTTTTATATCAAAGGCCAGTACTCAACAAAAAATTTGCTTACCTTACAGAAATTTACAGAAGAGGAAAAGGCGAGAGAGACAGGCAGTAAGGAGGAGGATTGGAGGAGGGATAGGGAGAAAGAGAGGGGGAGAGAAAAAAAGGGGAGGAGAGAAAAAGTGTTGAGACAGAAAGCAAAGCCTTTGGGACAGAGGCCCTGTCTTGACACCAAAGGGGAGTGAAGCAGCAGCACCAGCACCACAGAAGCAGCATCACATACGCACAGGGAGGAAATGGGCCACACAATCACCACGCTAATGAAAGAATGGGAACTCAAGGATAGAAAATGGACTCCAAGTAAGATGACATCATTTTCCACAATATACAACTCTGGAACACCAGAATCAACATCACTCGGGTTTTCTTAAAACACGTAATTCTTTTTCTACTCTTCCTTTAATGCTAAATATTCTGGTTTCTAAAGGTTTTCTTTTCTTTTTTCCAAGTTTACCTGTGACTCACATAGTTCATGATGAAGTGTGGAATTTGTCCTAATAAACTTGACATTCCAAAAATCAGTCCCTCCCAAACCCAGTTGTTGGAACTGCAAACCCCAGAATTCCTGAAATGGGACCAAACAGAGGAATTCCACCCTGGAGGTGGCTGCTAGATTGATGGCAGACTCCATCTCCTTGCTCTCTGTCCTCCACCCATCAATCAGTAGAACAACTTGCCTCCAGAAGTTGCAGGTGCTCCGACACTGGAGATTTTTAAGAAGAGACTAGACAACCATTTGTCTGAAATGGTGTTGGATTTCCTGCTTGATCATGGGGTTGGACTACAACCGTGATGGCAAATCTATGGCACACATGCCCAAAGTGGCACACAAGACCATGTCGCCCGGTACACGCAGCCTTGCCTGTTTGTCTTTTGGGTTTCTGGTGCGCATGTGCATGTGCATGCAATGATCAATTGCCCTTTGTGTGCACAGCAGGGCCAAAAACTTGTGTGCGCATGTGGGTCGGCCAGCTGATTGTAGGTGTGCATGCGCATCAGAACCTGGGAGTTCGGCTTTTCTGGAGTGCAGCCCTGACGAGTGTGTGTACAGACGTGACCTTTCCGCGCAACCTTTTTGGTCTCGGTGCCAAAAAGGTTCACCATCCCTCCTCTAGGGCTAGTATCCCTACGGTGAGATAGGCAGCAAATAAATTTAACAAATAAAATAAATAATAAATAAATCCCAAGAAGTATGATCAATGAATTGTGTATTGGATTGAGAACATTTTTGTCATATAATGTTCTTGGAAATGACTACAATCGTTGCTGCTACCTTTTAGCTTTAAATGGCTTTGTGTAATATACATTTTGATAGAAACAATGTTGGCAAGTTCATTTGTTAAGAGCAAAGATGGGGCAAGGGCTGATATATCTCTGAATGTTAGAATCACTGGTCTAGTTATGTAGCAATGCCTCCAAATGTAAGAAGAATCTACAACAGAATGCATTACAGTCTATTATGCCGGGTGCGGAAGAGGAAATTACAGCTGTTCTTCAATATTGCTATGGCTCTAGCAGCATGAAAAGCCTCAAACACCCAAAAAGAAATGCAGAAAATCTGTTTATTAAGGATATAGCCAATATTCCCCTAGTTCTCCTTTCCCCTAGTTTTTCTTCCATATGATCAATCCAAATGTGTTACAGAGAATCCTTAACATCTGCAAGAGATGTATGAGCTATGTTGAAAAGTGCTGTAAAAAAGAAAGGAGGAATCTATTCCACTAGTGAACATGTTCATCAGCAGACAGATAGCACTAGATCCAATTTGATGTCCTTTGTTTTTAAGCCACCATAATCAAAACAATGAAGCTGACCTCGAACAGTACTTGGAAAATACATAAGATGACTTTCCCTCACCCCATCAAAAGGAGGTAGAATATTATCATTGTATCTTGATTTTGCCAGAAGTTATGTCAGCAAATCAGTATTTTAAATGAAGGTATTTTCCTTGCACTGGGTCCAGGAGCTTCAGCTGTTGGATAATGCAGTGGTCAAGGTGTTGGGTGGTGCATCCAGCTATGTGCATAATTGAAGCAACTGCAGTATTGGCTGCCAAGTAGCTATTATGCCAGATTCAAGGTGCCATTTTTGCTATATAAGACACTAAAAAAATCTGGACAAACCACTCATCACCATTACAAACCTATGGATTGCTGAGGACATCAAAGAAGTTTTGCTCTTACAGACAAGCCTTGCTTGTGGCCACCTGCACTTTGGTACCATTTCCTACGAACACTGGTCAACAGCCCTTCAGCATTTGTTATAGACCTCTCTCTTTCCTGTATCAATGTTGGAAGAGTTTTAGTTTAGTTTAATTTTTTTTCCTTCCACCACCTTTCTAATGAATCTGTTTCAACCTTTTTCTTATTGATCTTATTTTGGCCATTTTTATGGTAAGGTGATAGATTGAGAAATAGTATCTATCTATCTATCTATCTATCTATCTATCTATCTATCTATCTATCTATCTATCATCTATCTATCTATCTATCTATCTATCTATCTATCTATCTATCTATCTATCTATCATCTCCTCCTCCTCCATCATCATCATTTATCTATTCATCTATTTTAAGTGCTCAGAGTTGCTTTGGATAGTGGAATGAGTGGCATATAAATTTAATAAACTAAAAAAGTGTTCATGACCACACATCTCTCAAAAAGTGATTCTGTGTGGTGTACAGGAAGTGTACGCTACTAAGTATGGAAGCAGAATAAAATATATTAAATAATAACTAAATGAAATGGGTCATGGCAACAACTCTGTTGCAAGAAAAAAAATCAACATTTCTTGTGCTGGCAATTGTTATGAATCCAGTAAAAGTCTTGTATTGCTTAGAATTTGGAAGGGAAAAGAATTGTGATAGGAAAAGGTTCAAGAACCATTGACCATTCTTGGATATAGGCATTTTAGTCCCTATAGCAGTCTCTATATTATGTCTAACATTTGGCAGCAATATTTTTAATATCTTCCAACAGACAGAGGACAATAGGAGAAGGGCTTGCTTCACTCCAAGAGCAGAATATAATCAGAATAGCACATATTAATCATCAACCTATTTTGTAGAATCAGGAAGCTAAAGAATAATAATACACCTGAGAATTAGAGGGCCAAATGCATTTCAAAACGTATGTTAATCAGGCAGCTACCAGAAGAATGTATATTCATCTCATGGTTGTCTCTGTTCTTGGAGTTTCTTCTACTGCTTCTGTAGTGTCAATGCTGTGTCTCTCTCTGAAAATGAGGAACTGGCTACATCAGTGTTTCTCAAACTTGCCAACTTTAAGGCCTGTGGACTTCAACTCCCAAAATTCCCCAACCAGCTATTACTTATTATCTGGAGTTGAAGTCTTAAAGTTGATAAGGTTGAGAAACACTGTGTTACAGTATTTCATGTTCAGCATTAGAAAATAAAGGGTGAACAAGAAGACTTGGAGCTTTAAAATATCTAAAATCCTTGCGGGGGCAATTTGCTGAGATGACAATAATAAAAGATGTTACTGGTGATTATGTAGCAGCAGTAGCCATAGAGGCAGAGTGGAAGAATCCAAATGGAATAATTATAACTGTTCCCAAAGAAGAAAACCTACTTATTAAGTCTTTTCTGGATCTTAAAGGAGGCAGTTTTAAGTTCAATACAAAAATGAGCCTTTGTGTCTTTCCTTCATTTAAATTATGGGAGTTGGTCCATGAAAAGCCCTGGGTTGGAGAAGGTTGGAGAAGAATATAATGTACAGCTTTTACACTGTACAACAAGGCACAAAGCAGTAGGATATTTTGCTTTAAAGAATTGGCGAACAAAATCAAGGAGACAGGCAATGCAATAACATAATTTTCTTTTTTGCTTCTTTCTCTCTTTTTTTCAAGCCTGAAATCTTAAGGTGGGTTTTCAGAATGACATTAACTCAAAAGTAGCTTAGACCAGTCAAATTATTGCTACCATACAGAGCTATCCATCTCGCATGCACATCAGCCAATTTCAGCACATCAGAAGCACTTGTCCACTGTCTGAGAAGAATTACTTCTAATTCTTCTAGTCAAGGCCCAAATCATGCACCAGAGCTACATAAATTCCATGCACCATTTACCATTTTCACACTATCACAAAACTGCGGTACAGACAAACCTGTGACTACACCAAGCAACAAGAAGTTCTGGCATGAATAAAGCATCAAGGGAAACTTACGTTGGCATGCCTCAATAACTGTCTGGATGGATTAGATATGGAAGAAAGGTGTGCTCCTGGATCCTAAACCCCTTACTCTAAAGCAATGAGCCTCACTTGTTTTCTCCACTCTAAGCTGCATTTCATCTTCAGATGTTTGTAGGAGCATCAAGTATGCTCCAATTTTTAGTTTTAGTTCTCCTACATTTTTCTACTAGTTCATCCATGTTTTCATCTTATCCATAACAGAAAATTATGAAAAATCCACCACTTGGTGCATTGCCTTCGGTTTTGCTTTCATAATCCTTCCAGGGTATTGAATCAGATGCATATTAACCTACCCAAGGTTAATTTACGGCTGAGCTGCGAACCTCTAGTCAAAGGAGAGCAGATTTTGTTTGATTGCATATTTCATGAAGCTTAATGATCACTAGATGTATCTTTATCAATTGAAACCAGTGCCAAGCCATCCTGGTGAAATCAAGATGATCACCAGGTCTTCTCTACCCTGGTGTCTCTATATCAGGGATTCCCAAGCTTGACAATTTTAAGACATGTGGACAGTTCCAAGAATTCCAATATGGGAACCCCTGCTCTAGATGTTTTTAATACTCGGGTCCAAGAATTCTTAATCACCCAAAGGTCACGATGGCTGAAAGTTATAGGAGCCCAAATTCAAACCATGGTGAGGTTTCAGGTGATGGGATAGGTAAACATAATTAGTTTCCTGAGATAAAACTTTTTTTTTTAAGGTTTAAGATTTAAACAGCAGAACAGGAAACAGAATGACCTCCCAGAAAGGACGGGTCTACATCTTCTGCATGCTAACAAAATAAGCCTGATCTACAAATTTACAGTTCTCTTTAGCAAAGGAGAACATCTCCACCAGAGTTCATGCCTGGTTTCAACAGGGGAAAAAATGGTAATTCTCATCATCCTATTGATGCAAAAATTAAACTCCAGAGAAAGTCAAGCTATGAAACAAACATCAAATTCATTTTGATGCATGGGTGATGCACTATTATTGCCCAGCTCATGTAGTGCATATTTTTATTAGCACCAACAGGTTCACCTGAGCAAGCAGCAGACCTTTTTGGGAAAGAATTTAACTCCCAACTCATAACAAATAATCAGCAAAGCAAGAGCGGAAATAGATATTCTTCCTTCTGCATTTCAAATGCTTAAGCTCCAAATCAGACAGGTCAGGCAGCGAAGTGGGCAATGTTCCAAAATTCCTATCAAAGTGAAAAAATCAATTTGTTGGTTGGTTGTTTATGAAAGAACCAACTCAAAAAATGTTGCCAGGGTTAAATGACACTGGAGGAGCTTCACTGCTGGCAGTTAAATGAATACAACATAGCCCTTTTCATGACTGGAAGAGGAAAGAGCTATGTTAGAAATATTAATATATTTGAATTCTGCATGCAAATAAGGAAATGCATGGGGTCTTTTACCAAGTATTTCAGCTATAATGAGCTTAACGGATCTTAAGGCTCTGAAAATCTCTCTCTTGCTCCAGGTATTTGGGCCAGGAGATAAGGCAAGCTCTGGTGTTTGAGGATTTTTGATTTAACCACAGCAACCTGGATTATATGTTGTCACAGTAGTTTTTATCTTTTACAGTTAGTTCTTGACTTACAAACGATCACTTAGCGACCATTCAAAGTTATGATGGACCTTCCTAGAGCTACTTATGACCCAAATTCAAAGTTTTGGTGGCTGGAGGGAGGGGAACCTCCCAGTCATGTGACTGCATTTTGAGCGCTCAGCAACCAGCCTGCATTGATGGCATTTGCAGTATCCCTGAAATAGACTATTTAGTTTCAGTTATGAAGACCAATTTAGCCATTTTTGATGAGAAATCATGTGCAATACCTCACAATCTCACCAAACACTTCACAAGCAAGGAAAGTTGGAGAGGAGGAAGGACAGACCAAATGACAATTAGATGCATTGATCAGGCAGTCATCCTTTCTCCCTTTTTTAAGACTACCATTGTTCCTTATTGTTTCCATGTTCTATTGGATGTTCCATGTTGTTAGAGTAATAGCCTTAGGTGGTATTTAATAATATATGATAATATGTTTACAAAATACACTAAAATAATATCCACCCACCAGATCCTCATCTCTAGCAACACCACCATTACTTAGTCTGCAAATAGTGCATTTCCTTTCCTGTCATTGGTCTGCAACTTTGCTTCATACAATGTCTGGAGATTGCTGACTTGCAACTTTCACATTAGCTGATTTCAATCCCTTCCTGTAACATTTTCATGACCATTTCTAATCACGACTGAATGGAGCATGACAAAACTGACACCACTAAACAGACAGACTTCTACAGAGGTAGCCCTTGTTTGGGCTCTTTGGAAGTGAAAAGGCTAGCCCTGAATCTTACAACAGGGTGGGATGAAGTGCTTTGGATGGATGACACAACATGCACTCAAGATTTCAAAATGAGAAAGGGGAAAGTGAGGAGGATCTCTTCCGGACATGTCTACCTTGCTCCACCAACCCAATGGTGGCACCGGAGGCTGCTGCTGCTGCAGACATGGTGGCAGGAGCGGTGGTCTGTCTGCCCACTGTTAGCACCAGAGTGGAAAACAAAGAAATAAAGGACAGCAAGTAGGAAAAGGGATGGGGGAAAGAATTAGAGAAGAGCGGAGGCAGAGAGAGAAAGAAGAAAAGGCAGAGGGAAAGTAAGAAGGGGAAAGAAAGGAGACAAAGGAAGCAGAACAAGATTAGAGTTAAAGTTGAGATGAAGAGACATGACTATTGGTAGCAATGTTCATTCACTTTTACACAATCCATGGATCTTTTCCATCAGATCAAGAGTTATTATTATCTTCTTTCTCTGCACTGGAAGCCCATTAACTGTAGGGAAACCCTTGGTCCTCGTTTAGGCTCATAACTTTTGAAGACGCTCTAAAGTACTCATTCTACTACTGAGTCCCAGAAAGCATGATGTCTAGGAAAGGCTTCTGTAGGACCAGGATTAATCAAATGCAAGTGGAATGAACAAGGTCTGCTGAACATTAAAGTCCTACTGTTGCGGTTGAGAATTTCTAGATGTTACTAAAACATGGAATGCAGTATGGGAGCCATGCACCTCTTCTGCTGTTGGCTTCCTGAGCTTCACTGATGTATTAAAACACAGCAGTCATCTTTCTTCCACTTCTGGGGTTTCCTCCACTATGATTCCGAACCGCTTAATGGAAGACACACTTAGCAAGGAATGCTTAAATGCCAAGTTTGAAAGCCTCCAAACCAGAAAATACTGTGATTCCCCAAAAAATTATGGAATTTGGAAATCACCATAAAATTACTTAGGAAGAAGTAAAAGAAACTCATGGCAGAACACAGGTGCTTTCCAGCCATCACCTGTTTTCCAGCTGGGAGGATCAGGCCGCCATTAAAATCCAGTAGCTTACCCAGCTATAATTTCAGGAGATCCCATCAATCCCCTGGCTAGCAACAGGCTAGGAGTAGAACAAAAAGTTTGAGATTTATTTATTTATTGCTGAAGATCACTGCTTTTTTCAACATTTTTACCCAACTTCCTCAATGTTTTCAAAATGCCACAGCTTCCCAGTCACTTTGTCAATCAACACACATTTTTTTCCCCAGAAATTCCTGCATCCTGAGTAAGATAAAACCTCCTTGTCGATGTTAGCATAGTATATCTTTATCTAGAACTAACAGCCCTTTACCTAGGACTAACCTTTATCTAGAACTAACAGCCCTGATAGCTGCAGAGTTTGAGTTTTCAAGGTGCAGAAAATGGATTGTGCTGTGATTTGCTGGAAATTTCATAGGGCTTTGATTAGGCCCATGAACAGTGATGGGAAAAGAAACCCCGCAGGAGAGCAAGGAAGGAGAGACAACAGTAGGGGTGGACTATCGCTTGAGGCATCTACTCAGCCATCTTTCACCCTCATTTTTTAAAGAAATCAAATGCATTTGCTTCCTCTTTTTTGGCAGGAAAAGCAACTCATTTCCCATAGTAGGAAAGTACTTGGCTCTTTTTGAAAGTGTTTCCAGGATGGATGTCCATTATGAACTAAGACCCACAGGTGGAACAAGCTCACTGAAATTCTGCCTCCCCAGGCCAAGCCAACTTGAAGAATTAATACGCTACAGTCCAAAGCATGCACCTTCTCAAGATTCCCCTTCTATTTTCCTTTCCCCCTCCAACAGGCAAAACTAAGGAAACAACCTAGAGAATCTGCCCTACTTAAATCAGGAACAGTTTTAGAATAACAATAGGACTGTTTCAGAGACAGAGGAAAATGACTTGGGGGAATTTGCAACAACTCCTGAAAGTTCTGTGGTAGAGTCAGGATTAAAAGGCATTCAAGTTAGGTTAACTCAATGTAAGAAGGAACCTGAGAAATGTAAATTGAGGACAGTTTGGGGGGCAGAAGGAGCCACACAGAAAGCCTGCATGGATGGGTATCCCAGTGCTAAAGCTTCAAATACAAAGACTTTAGCTCCATTTATTTAGGACAATGGAGGAGGAGAATAGATCCACAGGAAGTTTGGCAGGGCTCACGAAAGCAGGCTTCTTGGAAAGTCTTTCGTGGCCATTCAGGGTTTTTTCCCCTGCCTTTTAAATCACTGATAAATAAATAAATAAATAAATAAATAAAGTTTGTGTCCTACCTCTGGTCCCTGTTTAACCTTTCTGATGATAATATGGCCATGCCAAAGAACACAGAGCATTAAGAGAAAAGGGATGAATGTCACATTTTGAGACTGGCGCTAAATAATAGTGGTTTAGAAGAATTTCCTTTTGCTTGCTTGCTTCATTTTAATTAGAGGAGGTTTGGAAAGCACTGAGGTATATTTTGTTTAGGGTTGTCATTTAAGCAAAGCAAAGCTTTTCTCACCTGAAAAGTTTCTTGTTGCCAGCATAGTAGTTAGAATGGCACCCTAAAAAGGAAAAAAGCAGAAAAAAAGGAAATAGATGTAAAAAGGAAATTTTTGAAAGAATTTTAAACACAGAGGAAAAAAGTGAATAGAATATATGTAGCATAAACAAAAAAATAGCAATGCACCAAATTGTTTCTGTGTTCTTAAAGTTCTGTGGGAAGAGGTGTTGTTTAATCTATTGTAGCTTTTTTGAGATATTTATGTATCAGTACAAAATTGTGCGCTAGAAATTGTTCAGATCTCAAAGGATGACAGCAAATCTGTTATGTTGGTACATCACTGGACATCATATTTGTATTCTAACATGACCCTATGCCCAGGACAGATAGCCCTTGACTTATGACCACTATTGAGCCCAAAAATTTATGTTGCTAAGTGAGATGTGTATTAAGTGAGTTTTGTCCCATTTTACGAACTTTTTTGCCACAGTTGTTAAGTGAATCACTGCAGTTATTAAATTAGTAACATGGTTCTTAAGTGAATCTGGCTCCCTCCATTGACTTTTTAAAAAAAGACTTATACATCGCTTTACAGCACTCTCTAAGAGATTTATACCACTTGCTTGCCAGAAGGTCGCAAAAGGGTGTCACATGACTCTGAGACACTGCAACCATCATAAATATGAACCAGTTGCTAAGCATCTGAATTTTGATCATATGATCATGGGGATGCTGTAATGGTTGTAAAGTATGAAAAATGGTCATAAATCACTTTTTCAGTGCCATTGTAATGTCGAACGGTCACTAAATGAATAGTTATAAATCGAGGACTGCCTTTACTGTATTTATCACTGCCCAGCCAAGTGATAAAAGAAACTGTCATGGATTGCTGAAAGTTTATGTCCACATTTTTCACAGTCCTATTCTTTCAAGCCCATAGACAGGGTCTCAAAGGGGGTTGTAATCTATCATTAAGTTCTCACCCTCTCCATCCCTCTAAAGCACAAAAGGGTTATTATCTTCATAATAGGTCTCTGAGTAAAGTCAAGCTGAAATAGTAATACTACCTGCCTAAAATCATCTGCTGACCTTCACAAGAAATGGTAGCCCAAACAGTGGTTCACCAAATTCCACACACTAATATTCTGCCTTTTGTGTTTCTCATTATCTCAGCTGTAATCCACTTACATAATAATACCATCCCTGAAAGAGTGAGTTCTAAAATGAAAATAAAACTAGTATTAAAAAGATAGCACAAGCTGGCTATTGCCTCTGTCTTTGGAAGGTTTACCGACTAAACCGAAATAAAGAATGCAAACTGAGATGCGACTAAAACGTCATTCATTGAAGAACAGCAGAAAAATCTCCCTAATTGCTAAAAAGAACTACTAATTTAATGAAGACTTTCTGAAGTGGGTTGTTGATTAACATTAAAATCTTTGCAAAAAGAAGATTAATATAGATAACATGCTATTGGGCAAAAAGGAAATAATTCCATTTCTTTTCATTATAGCTAACTTTTGCCATGCTTGGAAGGTTAAAGACATCTTGTCAAATAAATCAGATCAATTAGTATGAGGCCTGGAGAATGTACAGAAGATAAATGCTTATGCCCTAAGCTGCCCATTGTAATACTATCACTTTTCCAATACATGGAATATATGTGAAATAATGTGTAACAGACATAGAATTATCAGGTAATGAGTGCATTGTAATGAGAAATAGACTACTTTTAGAAAAGAAACAGATGTCTAAACTTTGGAGTTTAGATTTCAAAATTATCTCTAACATGTCCTGAAGGATAATCATTTTTATTTGCCTCACCAATGTCTCTCTCATCCAAAGCAGGAGCAAAGGGTTTTAATTTGATTTTAAAACCAACGAAGAACTGAAGGCAACTTCTCTTGCTAACTTGTTCCATAAACTTCATCTCTGGTTTATCTTGTGTGTCAAATGTCTCACTGGCCTGTTAGGAAGGCTGCATGTCTGTAATTTCCCGCCATATGAATATACTATATAAAACAGGGGTGTCCAACTTTGGCCAGTTTAAGATTTGTGGATTTCAACCTTCAGAATGCCCCAGCCAGCATGGCATGGCTGGGTGGGGAATTCTGGGAGCTGAAGTCCAAAAGTCTTAAAAGTGGCCAAGGCTAGACACCCTTGATATAAAACAAAAATATCTCACATAGACATTACATAGACATTATTTCCTGAGCCATGAATGGGTCATTTCGTCCTTAGAAGATGGATGTTCCTCCTTCATTTCATTTAATCTACTCTATGAGATTCCCAGAAAGCTCCTCCATGTTCAGCTTATCAAAAGGACAATGTTATCTTTTCCCAGTCTTAGTCCTTCCTGCTCTGATGGAAACATAGCTGAGAGAAAGAACAGTGTAAGTCTTCACAGCCTTTCTCATACAACACAACTGTAACTTCAGCTACTGTCTGTTTGTCCATCAATTGCTTGCTCTGGTGGGGCCAAGAGACATTGGGGACTAAGGTCTTTGTGTGTTGAGTAAAAGATGTGGCAGTCAACACATTTGGGGGACAGGTGATGTCCTTATATTCTAGATGCAACCTGGTATCAGTAACATCAACTACTAAACAATGCATTCAGTCTACTATTTGTGTGTCGAGACTGGCTTTGAATTCAGTAAATCAGGGCCGAAACATCTGGCCTAAAGTTTTACTTTCCTTACATATAACTTTATTCTCTATCATCCATTTTCACTAACAGTTATATAAAGGATCAATGCAGCTATGCTTCCTTTTCTAAAGATCAGTATTATCGCCAAAAAACCAACCCGAGTTGTCATGGTTTAAAACATGGCATTACTTCTGTTACCTTTATAAGAATTATAATAATTTTAATTAATGTTTAATTTATTAATGCAATTAACCTTAGTTGGCAGAAAAAAAGTTGTTCAACCTCATCCTAACCAAAAAGCTAATCAGGTATTTTCTACTGTTTTATTCTGGTTTTAACAAAAGGTATAGGGTGACTAGAGTGTTCAGAAAAGAAGATTCAGTATTTTTATCACTGTTATTTCTATAAATGCTATTTTGTGGGTCTGAATATTTCCTATAGGGAAAAAAAATAAAAGCACTTTACCTCCTTAAGGTAATTCAGTATACAGATGAAATGGGGAAATGGTAAACTAGGAAAGATGTATCACAAACCTGGATTTTAATAGTAAATTCTAAGAGAACTGGTGATTTTTAAAATGGGAAGAAAAGAACAGTGAGCTCACATCAATATTTGTAGATTTTAATGAGGAAAAATGATATGGGGGTATGACAAATCTTAAGAAAACTCCCTTTTATGAACCTGTAATCCCTTAATTTGGGGTAGAGTTGGGGCAACTGAATGGAGCTGAACATTTACTGGCTGGATGTCCTTCCTGACACCACGTAGAGTTCACAGCAAATATTTGTAGATCTTAAGAACAGCAGCCCAAAAGATGAAAACATCACAAAAACCAAGAGAGTAGAGAAGTTGAGAAAGTGAAAAACGATCATACTGAAGGCAATGGAAAAAGAAACACTGGAACAGGGCAAGGCAGTGAAGAGGCATGAAGAGTCAACATAAATTGAACAGACGATTCAGTCAACTTGTAAGAGACAAAATCTAAATTGAACAAAACATGGCAGGCCAGAAATGAAACCTGTGATTACAGATAAAATAATTGAGAAGGTTAAAAAGATAGGAAGATGATGACAGAGAATATCAAGAGGAAAATTTGTAAGCTAATGCCAAAGAAGTTAAATCTGTAAAGAAAAGTCATCTTTATAAGATGAAGGAAAGAGACCAAGGATGTTGATTTATATTATTAAGGACAGTCAACAAAACTATTTCACTTACAGGAAATAGGGTCAGGGTTCCAAGGAACACCCCCAACAAAAAAAGGCTCTGAGGCCTGAGGTTCCTCAAAGTTCCAATTTATTAGAGATGTCATGTTGACACATCTGGGAAAACCTGAATCTGAAAGCTTCCAGGTTTTCCCCCACCCAGCTAAGCGTTCACAGCCCCGCCCCACACCCACAAGTTCATCACATTGTCCAATCAACTCTTCACACTCCACCGGATACAATCTTCATGCAGTCTGCATCAGACGCAGGCAAAAGTCCTTGAGTATGGAATGTTGTTTAGACTAACTTTCTACGGCTCCAACAACAACCCCCTCCCAACTTCCCCAGCTAAAATATGTGGCAGTTTAGAAGAGAGATTTGGCACTGAAAGTCCTTATGCATTTTCACCTTCATATTCCCTTAAATTGCTTACCTTGAGCTTCCTTCTTGCATTGAATTTTTTCAGACACTCTACGGTCTCCTGCCTGTGCATCATTGAGGCCACTGTTGAACGTTGCTGCAAAAAGAATATTACAAGGCATGAGAGTGAGATAGGGAAGCCAAGAGCGAAAGTCTAAAGCATTTGGCCTCGCATTAAAAAAAAGTGCATGCAGAAACAAGGTGGGTGGGTGGGTGGAGTCAACAAAAAGGCAGGGTGAATTGGGTTTGTGGGGAAATCGAGACAAACTCTACTGCCATCCTGACCAGCTTCGGTGTATCTAATATATGCAGGTTTCTAAAACAGCTTAGGGACCAGTTAGCCATATTGAGTGCACTGTGAAGGAGATTCTTGAAGCAATCCATGGAAAGATGGTTGTAGTATCTGCCTACCCAGGCAGTTTCCCCAGCACCATGCAACCCATTGTTCTGCAGATCCCCAATAGCAACATATGTAAATCAGCTTCTTGGAGAGGAACATTGGTATCACTAATAATAAGGTTAGTCTAACCAACTATACAGGGGATCAGTAGTGGGCTTCCTTGTGGCTCAGTGGATCCTCCCTAGATCATCACCATCTAGCCTCTTCTCAGTGGATCCTTCTTGGATCATCCAAGCTCTTTTAGTCAGTTTGCCACAGAATACTCAAAACAGTGAAGTTTTATAAACAAGGTTATTTAAAACTTCTGCTCAGTAGAGGTACTCTTATAAAAGCTCTTTGGGAGCTTATGCATCCTTATCATTATTTTGTTAATATCCTAACTTAGAAGGTGTAATTATTATAATCTCTAAGGGAACTAAACAAGGAAACTTGGGATTCCTCTAACAATGTTTGAGCAGATAGATTGAAACTAAGCAACAAGGAAAGCGCAATCATACTTACGCAGACCCATGGATGTTTTAGAGCTTCGTGTGCTGTGATTCTCTTTGCAGGGTTGATGGTTAACATCTGATTTATGAGGTTTTTTGCTTCAGGAGTGACTGTGTCCCATTCAGGGGAAGGAAACTAAGGGAAGATGATTTTGCAGGAAGACAATGTTAATATTAAAAGAAGAGGGTCTTGTCTGATCAATTAAGTTGGTATTTCTAATAAAAATGCTAGAGTAACACAAAGACACAACAGAAATCTGAGGCATGAGCCAAGATTTCATCCACAAATTGCTGTTAAATCTCAATATGTGGCATTCAGTTACAGACATTTTTTAAAAGTATGTATATGTATATGATTTATTCCATTTGATCATTTTTATCATATTTGGCAATATTTTTTTTAAAAAAATGGACATATTATTCTAAATCAGGCATGGCCAACCCATGGCCCATGATCTGCATATGGCCCTGGATAGCTGGTTACAAGATCGTAAACTTTTAACATTATTATGTGATTTTTTTTTTAGAGGTAGTTACTATATTATATATTTTATATGGGGCCCAAGACAATTCCTCTTCACTCAATGCGACCCAGGCAAGCCAAAAGGCTGGACGCACTTGCTGTAAATCATGATTTCTTTATTTCATAAATAATTAGTTGAATGCAATACAGCATATTAGGGC
This sequence comes from Masticophis lateralis, assembly GCA_030761175.1. Taxonomy (NCBI): domain Eukaryota; kingdom Metazoa; phylum Chordata; class Lepidosauria; order Squamata; family Colubridae; genus Masticophis; species Masticophis lateralis. The sequence continues at coordinate 2,746,616 of JAUDYJ010000008.1, read as the reverse complement.
TTAGGGTGATGTGTAAAGCCAAGCTATCTATCTTGACAGCTATCGATTGAAGAAAGAAACAAATACCCACAAAGCATTCCTGAGTCCTTTTGAAACTCAGCATTCTCATAATCTCAAGGAGACTTAAGCTCCTGCTGAGGAGATTACAATTAGCCCAATACATGATTTTAAGAAAAGCAACTTCTGAACATTTTTCTTCAGGTAGTGAAACTTCACAGGTTGTAAGACAGAGGGAACACAAGCAAAAGAAACCACTGCTCACATCGTAGGCACCAGCCTTAATCTGTTGGTACAGCTTGTGCTGATCCTCATCCCAAAAAGGAGGATACCCCACGAGTAAGATGTAAAGAATAACACCTGGGGGGAGGGAGAAATGGAACAATAACAAATTGATAAACAAACAAATGATGTGTTGCAATGTGATTTGAGATGGCCATTTGATTAATCTATCAGCAATAATCTAAACTGAACTAAGTAAGGGAACAGATCTAAATCTTGAGTTGCATACTCTACTCATCCTGATTTGGGACAGGAAGAAAGCAAGCAAGAAAAAAAGCAAATGATTTCTGATCTTGCAATAGATTTCCAAATTGTAGGCAAGAGTATGAGGAGTTGCAGGCTACTTCTTTTACCAGGAGTGTGTGTTTGTGTGTGTATGTGTGCATGAGCAAATAGGAGGTCAATAGTGATTGGAACAATCCAGCAAGCAGAAGGACTTGAGAGGCACATCCCATCTAGAGCCTTGGTGGTGCAGTGGACTAAAGTGCTGTTAAAGTAGCACTTAGTTGCCAGCTGCCTGCAATTATTGCGAGTTCAAATCTCACCAGACTTAAGGTTGACTCAGCCTTCCATCTTTTCGAGGTAGGTAAAATGAGGACCTGGTTTGTGGGGGCAAACTGACTTTGTTTAAAAAAAAGACCGCTCAGGGGAGCCAAAAGCCCTACTAAGCAGATATATACAAAAGTATGAAGGCTATTGCTTAACGCACTGTAAGCTACCCTGAGTCTCCGGAGAAGGGCAGCATATAAATCGAACCAATAAACAATAATAATAGTAATAGAATGTTCATTGGTTTTCAGCAGAAGGTGAAGACCTGGAGCGAGAGCCTTCTAGCTAGCCTTCTAGCCGTGGGTTCCTTCCAGACATGGTTAAAGAAAAATCAACATGGTGACCATAATGGTGTGATTGCCTGGTTTTTGTTTGTGTTGTACGTGTGACCCCCCAAAACAAATGGAGCTTTGATAGTCTTGCCATCTTCACCCTTTTGACCACAAGGTTTTATATAAAGGTTTTATATAATTTTTTTTTAATTTGATATAAATCAAATTTAAAAAAAAAAGGTTTTATATGCTCCATCCAGTCAAGCACAGTATCTGGCGACCACACAGGTACACCCATGTAATTTTCCTGGCAGCCATATGGAACAGAATGTCATCATGCAGCTTTGACTATTTTGCTCATATTAGTGCTAAATGTAGTGTTTATTATTGCAGGGTTTTTTTGTTTGGTTTTTCTTTTTCTCTTTCTTTCTTTCTTTCTTTCTTTTTTTTTTTTTTTTGCTCTGGGCCATCTTCTGTAAGGAGGAACATAAATGTATAGCTATAGTAATATGTGATTTCAATCCCTACCAAAACAATTTACTCTACAAAACTGTCTTCCAGTTTGTCTTCCATCAGAGTTCTATCTGTGTTTGTCTTCTACCTGAGTTTTGAGGGCAACACACCAACTTTTGTGAGATGCTCTGCAGATCAGTGCTGAGCCGTGGACTAAATAGGAAGCCCTCTCTGCACCCCTACTGGCCCACCATGATACAGCAGAAAGAGGTAGCTCTCTCTTACCGCATGCCCAGATATCCACAGGTTTCCCATAAGCTTCTTTGCGTAGAACTTCTGGAGAAAGGTAGCCAGGAGTACCTGCAAAGCCTGAGGAAGAAAGCAAAAATTGCCAACACACATATGTTCACACAACCGTCTGGCTCTACCGCACAAATCAAGAAAAGAGGAAGGGAGCATAGTTCCACCAGCACTCACCAAACCAGGCCTGCTGGTCTCCTTGCACCTCAATTGCCAAGCCAAAATCTGCCAATTTCACCGCTGCTCCTTTGCATTTGCTGGCCAGAAGCAGGTTCTCCGGCTGTTGGGATGACCCAACAGAATACAGGGTGATGTTTTCATAGTCATGTATTGTTTGTGGTTAGTTTAAATCAAAAGGGAAGGAGGAAGAAAAAAGAAACAACAACAACAACCAGTTTGCAGAAGTCGTCAAACATTTGCAATCCTCCCCTCCCCTCCATACAGAGTGAGATAGACAGACCTAGAGAGAACCTATTTAAGTGGAAGATTATCACTAAAATTGAGACACTCCATCGTACAGCCCAACTTTGCATGAACAACTGGTGGTGGACTGAATGGTTTTGACCTCATAACTGAATCCCATGCTAGTTATTTGCGTTAATTGATTTAGCGACATCATGAGAGATCCATCATGAGTGTGCTTTTGTACCAGTATTTCTACCAATGCAATCCTATATGTACTGACCAATGCAATCCTGTATGTACTGACTTGGGGACTCAATCCATTGAAGGTGAGTAGGCAAGTTTAACATTGGCCTGTTGGCAGTCCAGGATCATCTCTGCTGCTTGTGTATCTATAACATCGTAGTCTAACTTGTAATTAAAGTGAGTGGCATTCATTCAGAATTAGAGGGAGATATCTTAGCGGGTTCAGAAGCACAGGCTTTCTACAGTTAAAAGAAAGCTGTTTTTAAAATGAGTTTAAGTTGGGAAAAGAGATTCATAATTTATTTTAAATGCACTTCTATGGGGCTATATTGGGAGGGGGTGCACACAAAAACTGCCAGGGGCATAAATAACCACTAGCTTGACTTGCATTTCTAGCACATGTTTTTTTCACTATATAGCTGTGACTTTCATCCCCTTGATTTAAACCTGACTCGTGATATATAGTGCCCTCCCTACAGCCCTCTTACTGTCCAACCTACCAATACCTTTTTAAAAGGCAAGCTGTGATACTAAAGAGCTAGTGAGGGCTTTGAAGCATCCATGATGTAATGTTTTGTGTTTACAAATTAGCATTCCAGGGGAGAAACTAATTTCTTGGGAAGATTTGGGAGATAGATTTCACTCCTGCTTGCAATATTGTTTGCTATCCTAGAATTGTTAAAGAGTTTCCTAGCACAGGTAGTCCTTGATTTATGGCCACAATTGAGCCCAAAATTTCTGTTGCTAAGTGAGACAGTTTTGCTCCATTTTTACAACTTTTCTTGTTGTGAAAGGCCACAGTTGCTAAGTGAATCACCATAGCTATTAAGCTAGTAACACATTTGTTAAGTGAATCTGGCTTCCACACTGACTTTGCTTGTCAGAAGGTCACAAAAGGTGATCACATGAAGTGATCTGAATTTTGATCATGTGACCATGGGGATATTGCAATGGTCCTAAATGTGAAAAATGGTCGTAAGTCACTTTTTTCAGTGTTGTTATAACTTTGAACAGTCACTAAATGAACTGTTGTAAATCGAGGACTACCTGTAGAACATCTTGAGGATGCTTCCCTTACAACTTGAGGTTTCGGTTGCATTTAGTTTTGGAGATTCTGAATTCTGACCCCCTTGCTTCTTGCTGGAATCACCCACTCGTTGAAGGGGGTTGGATTAGATCTTTTCCAAGCAAGAAGTATATAGTGTGATGCTAGATTTCCTAGTATCAAATTGGAGCAGACTGGATGGAGATAGGTTAGGTAAGGCTAGATTCACTCTTCCACTTCTCTCTGGTCATGTCATTATTGTAGCAGAATGGGATGAATATATATGTGTGTGTGTGTGTGTGTGTGTGTGTATGTATGTATGTATGTATATGTATATGTATGCAACATCAAAGAGAAAAGGAACACAATGGTGGGTCTCTGTTTCATTTGGTAAACTGAGGACGGCACAACAGACAATATTCGACCCACCAAACATGCACAAGGGCTCCCCTCCATTCCATCCTTTGTTTGAATTTCTTTTTTTGATCCAACAAATATGGATTAATAAGCTCCACTTTGCATCCCATTATAGCTAGTGTCCAAATAGGCAATCCAGAGGCTAGCTGCTCAAAAGTTAGCAGACACAGAAGTATTCCTGTTGAATGCATTCCTTAGAAAATTTTGGCAATGTTATAAATTATAGAGAAAAAGAATGTACGCAAGCTCTGGAAAAAGATTAGGAGCAAACTGTGGCTGCCAGTATGCAAACATGCACTGCTGAGTCTACGCACCATGCAACTTTCTTCTTATGGGGTTTAGGAGAGACACCTTAAAAACAAAAGAACTTAGATTCTACAGACTGTACTAATTGGAGGTCCAATAATTATTGATAAGAGATACCGTATATCCCACTGAAAAAAGTAGGCCTTGACATTTAGCTATGCACTTTGGGATGAATGGTGTGGGAGAATGAATGGACTTTCAGAAAAAATACAGACTGCAGGAACCATTTTGTCTGAGATGGAGACAACACAGACTCATCCCCAACAGCCTGCACCTGTATTCAACAGTGAAGAGCCACAGGGCAGAAAACATCCTGCAGAAAAACCAGCTCCACAACACAGTCCTTTCAACAGTTCCAAGAAGGCTCCACACCCACTGTACTACTCAGGTAACCCTGAGTACCCAGACAAACCTCCAAGTGGCCTCAACAACTCTCTAAAAGAATGCAAATGGCCAGCTGTCTGCAAGGAGTATAAATCCTTCCATTCTCCACCATCCAATCAGAGCTGAAGAAGCTTCTTGGATGAGGAGCAAAACATCTTCAAAGAAAAACAAGGAAGTCCAGTTGCCTCTTGAAAAAGCACATTTAGGACAACCGTGACCTGGATGACTGAGAAACTCCATAGAAATAGGGCTTGATATGCTCAAGTTCCTTCTAACTAGCCATCAATTCACCGACATCATTACATCTCTTTGAGACATGGAAGAAGATCACCTGACTTGGAAGGGTCCCAAAGGTGTTTTTTTCAAAAGGGAATTGGACTTCCTTTGTTTAACATTGAAGACATTTTGTTTCTCATCCAAGAAGCTTCTTCAGTTCTGACTGAATGGTGGAGAATGGAAGGATTTATATTCCTTGTAGTCATCTGGTTGTTAGCACTCTTTCTGAGAGTAATTGAAGCCCCTTGGAGGTTTACCTGTGTCTTCAAGGTCACCTGAATAGTGTCAATGAGTATGGAACCTTTTTGGAACTGTTGAAAGAACAGCATTGTAAATCCTTCCATTCCCCACCATTCAGTTAGAACTGAAGAAGCTTCTTAGATGAGAAGCAAAACATCTTCAGGGAAAAACAGTCCAGTTGCCTTTGAAAAAAGCTATTTTGGGACAACCATGATCTGGGTGACTGAGAATCTCCATTGACAAGGGCCTGTGGGCCTATTCCATCCATTCTGATACAGTCCAATCCCAAATATAATTGATTGCAGAACAGGAATCTACAGGTAAATAAGCAATGGAAAATCCATGAGGGCAATGCAATGGCAGCTTCATTTACTTTACTCTGGTGTGCCTTTGTAAAAAAAGACCACCCTCACCTAGAGCCAATCTTACTCTGAGATTGAAAATGTCTAGCTCTCAGTTCTTCATACTTTTTTTTTCTGCCATGAAACACCTAGATACAGCTTCTTAACTATTGTGAGATGACTATTTCTTCAGAGGCATGGTTGTTAAGGAATCAAAACATATTTCCAGCAAAAGGGTAAAGTCCCCACTGCAGTCCTGCTACAGTTAATGAACATCACTTTCCACTAGGATTTCACAACTATCTTAGGCTTCAGTTGAACACTTTCAAGATAGCGTGCTTCATTAAACTATAATTCCCAGCTAGGAAATTCCAAAACAAGCTGGAACATCTATTATAATCCACCCTTAGAATGAATGGGAATTAAATGAGTTATCTAACTCTACTGGTTCAAAGACAACTTAAATAATACTGAATCTTGGAACTAACATTATAAACTCGGGCCAGGGTATTTCCCGGCAACACAACATGTTTCCTGGCCTTCCTTTTTTTCCCCAATAAACATCATCAAATTAAGATACAAAAGCAATGCAAGGAAGCACTTCTACCCTATAGCCATTGGCAGACACATCCCTGAAGCTCCATTCAATGTGGAGGGAATCACATTTGTAACAAACTATTTTATTATTTATGTACAAGACCAATAAGATCTTTTGGAATAGAAGCCAACATTTAGCCAAGTTACTGTACTGAATATTTCTATGTGTAGCAGCTCAGAGGTCTGATTGGTACATTGCACTAACCATGCTTTGTTCAATAAACCCTAAGTGGCTGATTTGTACTTCATATTCAGTTGGAAATCAAACTTCCTAACTACAGTGGCCGGTTTCACACTGCAACATAAAATCAAAAAGGCACATTATGTCTTTAATATGATATATGAAGCTACAGGTTGTCTTTGGAATTATCTATGAATCATAAAATAGCCTAAGACCAATATAGCTGATTGGTCACACCTTTCCCTAGTAGACTTTTAAGTCAACTTGAGAGTCCCTTTGGTTCTACTTTATGGGCAATTTATAGTTACTAATATAAGTCAAGATAACTATTGCACTTTATTGATTTCATACAAATATCTACTGTATACAGTTACCGACTAATTAAGAGTGAAGGACAACAACCATTAGGAAATTATGCCCACTGAACCTTTGTCTAAAAAGTAAAACTTAGTTATAAAGTATAAAACAGTATTACTGAATTTACACTAACTTTCATAGTCCATTAAGAATTGACAATTATACTTTATCTTCATTTAGTGATTTCATTCTGATTCTACTTTTCTGCAAATGGTTAGAAAATGAACTGATAAATTTAGTTAGCAAAAATTAAAGAGATTTCACTCTTAAGCACACTTAACTTGTTAGTGTGTTATATTATAATCAAGGAGGACAAACATGCAGAAAAGAATTGCTTAGAATTTGAATGATGTGTTTTCTAAGGGTCTATGACAATTCGCTGTGGCCAAGTTGCCATGGCCAACGCACCACAGTCAACTCATCAAAGCCAGCTTGCCATGGGACAATTTGCCACAGGCATCTTGGCACAAGACAATTCATTGTAGGACATGAGTTACACTAATATCAAAGAAATGGTGGAATAGAATCATTAAAGAAAGGATGCAAAAGGAGAGATAGAATGAAAAGTGAATGGCAAAAATTACAATACTTTTTATTTATTTTAAATAATGAAATAGAATTGTTAAATTGTCCAGCAACGAATTGTCTGGCGGTGAATTGGCCTTGGCGAGTTGTCCCGCACCAAGTTGCCCGTGATGAGTTGGCCATAGCAAGTTTGCCGCAGTGAGTTGGCTGTGGCAAGTTGTCCCATTCCCGCAATACCACACCAAGCAGTGCATCTGTTGTTCAAGCCATTAAACCTTACTGTAACAAAAAATCTTTTTGGCACAATGTGGTTAAACTAATTAAATCTGTAGGACATATGATCGACTAAGACTATTGTGTTAATGACTCTGACAGTGTATAAGCTCACTCAGTTTACTTACACCTTTGGGTAAGCTTCTATAGAATCATAGTGGAAAAATGCTTTAATGTAATGGCTGAGATCCTCACGATATCCACTGCATCTATCTTCTTTTCTATTCCTCTTCAATGAATTCAAAAAACTGTTTAATTTTATATATTTATTAAATTAATTTGCCAACCATCTCACCAGTGGTGGGTTTCAAAATTTTTTATTACTAGTTCTATGGGTGTGGCTTGGTGGGCGTGGCAGGGGAAGGATACTGTAAATTCTCCATTTCCTCCCAATCAGCTGGGACTCGGGAGGCAGAGAATAGATGGGGGTGGGACCAGTCAGAAGTTTTTGCTACCAGTTCTCTGAACTACTCAAAATTTCTGCTACCGGTTCTCCAGAACTGGTCAGAACCTGCTGAAACCCCCGTCTGTATCTCACCATTCCCATCTCACTCCATTGGGTGGCAGAGTAGCTGTGTTCATATATGAATAACAGAGTTGGAAGGGACCTTGGAGATCTTTTAACCCAACCCCCTTTCAGGCAGGAAACCCTATACCAGTGATGGCGAACCTTTTTGGCACCGAGTGCCCAAACTGGAATGCGCATGTCCATGTGCGTGCACCGGAAACCTGAAGACCAGCTGGCCAGTGTGCATGCATGCGCCAGCCACCTGGTCTTTGGGTTTCTGGCATGTGCGCCAAAAACCAGAAGAGCAGCTGGCAATGGCGCGCATGCCCACAGAGAGGGCTCTGCGTGCCACCTCTGGAACCCATGCTGTAGGTTCACCATCATGGCCCTATACCATTTCAGACCAATTTCTTCTTAAAAACCTATAGTGATGGAGCACCCACAATTTCTGGAGGCAAATCATTCCACTGATTAATTGTTTTGTCTATTTCTCCTTAGAACTAGGTTGCTACTCTCTTCGATTAGTTTCCATCCATTAGTTTCCATTCATTGCTTCTTGTCCTGCCTTTCGAGAATAGGTTGACCTCCTCTTCTTTGTGGCAACCCCTGAGATATTGGAACACTGCTATCATGTCTCCCCTAGTCCTTTAAAGTAGACATACCCAATTCCAACAACTGTTCTTCGTATATTTAGCCTCCACTCCTTAATCATCTTTGTTGCTCTTCTCTGTGCTCTTTCTAGAGTCTCAACATCTTTTTTTTAATCATGGCAACAAAACTGGATGCAGCATTCCAAGTGTGGTCTTTCCAAGGCATTACAAAATTACAAGGTATTTATATTTCAGATGATCATGAGTGCAAAGTGTTTTATATTTTAACTCTGAGTTTGTAAATAAAAAAAAAATCCCTTTTAAAAATTTACTTATTTTTCAGAAAAATAGTGGAGAAAGTCTTCCTTGCCGCAACTAATTTTTCAAAGCCCCCAGTTATTATGAACACTACGGTAGATATTAGGAGATAATGGTTCGCTTCCAGATTGAGTTATCTTTAGAACAAACTGAAGGAAATGAAAAAATTGTGACTAAATTTAGTCCCCTTGATTTTAGTTGGTCCTCTGGAAATACTAAATTTAGAACTGAACCATTTAGGCTGCATTTCCTCATACATCTGCATAAAGTAATACCACATGAATATTTTCATTTATACTTCATCTTTAATTTGCATAAGAAACAAAATCTGCATCAAGGGCTTTGTTTAGTCACAAATATCAGAATAAATATATTAATAGATACGCTAAATGGATATCCCTTTGACATAAAGTATGAGTTCACAAGTGTGAGTTATTAATGCAGGAACTTTTCTTGTCATTACAGGTAGTCTTCATTTACTGACCATAATTAGGACTGACAACTCCATCATTAAGCATTGTGGTCACTAAGGGGAAAAAACACATGACCACAGTGACCTTACAATGCCACTTCCATTTCCACTGCTAAGTGAATCACTATGGCCATTAAGCGAAACATCATGTGACTTGTGATTTCACTTCTGCTTTCTCCATTAATTCAGCTTATTGGAAGCCAGTTGTGAAACTTGCAAATGGTGATCATGTGACTGAGGGAAACTGTGACACTTGTAAAAGCAACAACTGGTCACAAAGCTATTTTCTTTCCAAGTGTTGTATCCTCCTACAGTCACTCAAAGACAGTCGGTAAGCGAGGACTACCTGTACACTCTTAAAGATTACCATAGGTGGATTATCATTGGGATAATTGCAGTATCCCAAAACTGCACACGCAAAAGCCCCTGCCTTGGAATAATAGAAGCTGGTTTAAAATTGCACATCTCTATTTAGAAAACAAAGGGAATATCCCTATGTTATCCCATGCATGTGAAATCACATTTTATCTCTCAGAGATTTTATTTTAGCAACCATGAAGAATCATACCAAACCATGTTACCATAGGCAAATCCTTGGCAGAAGCTAAAACTTTTCAACCATGGAATGGAAAGCAAAGGTTTTTCCTAATGAAGCAACATTGTCCAAGGCTCTGAAGGTATTTTTGCACATCTTGCCTGTTAAGAGTTTAGGTAGAATTATGCACAAACTTTATTAGGCATTTGTGAAGCCAACTGGTTAAACAGACCAAATAATTTTCAGGCATGGATGCTTTGCTTGACTCCAGAAATGAACCCTCCAGTTAGCTTGACACCCCAAACAATTGAGCCCTGCTTATGTTGAACAGAAAGTTAAAAATGTTAAGCAATTTTGCTTGGTTTCTTTGTTTATTTCTCTTTTTTAATCTTAAAGGTCTGGTCAAATTCCTGTTCCAAAGTCTAACAAGAAATAATAACCACAGAAGTGGAATGAGAGGGGTAGCCCAGTTCTTTTTTTATAAAAGACCAACAGATACAGACATAGAACTTTTCAAAAAGAAATTCCCAGCACACAGAGACAAAGAGGGGGGTCTTGTCAAGGTTCCCCTCCTTTATTGCCACTACAATACACCCAGACATTGCTGAACCTTAACCACCCATTAAACTTATCAAATATGATCTCTTTATAACACCTCAGTTACATCTCAACCCAAATGAGTGTTATAAAGAGGCCGGACAGGGAGTGTGCCACAATCAGAAACCCAATACAGGAAAACTCACAGAAATAAATCATTTGCACACATTTAAACCAGACATAGAATGCATGCACACTTCTAGAAGAAAAGAGATTACAGCTGCTCTGTCTATAAACATCACTGTGTGAGTTAAAGTCTTGACCCAGACATTGAAGCACAGGAAGAAAAAAAGTTGGAAAGGGTGGGGAAATGAATGGCTAAAGGAAAGTGGAAGAAGGCAAGGAGTAAGTAAGTCGGGGAACCAAATGATAGTTTAAGTTTATTGAAAATATTGGGATTTGGCTGTTCCTACGCCCTACCCTATGGATTCCCTGGTTGGTCCTCTAACAGCTACCCAGAAATCAGCTCAAATTCATCAAACTGCATCAAAGTGCAAGGATAAAAAATGCCATGCAAGCATGCAGACAGGAAGGCTTTTTTACATGGAGCCCCAAAGTATTTGGCAATGCTGGGAGAGGAAGATATACAATCACAGAAGATATGACAGGATGGATGGATGGAACTGGAAGGTCTCCACTGTATTAGGAGATGATCATGAAGTATGGCAGCTCTCCTATTAAGAAACGTCTTGCAGTCCAGGACTCATTGGGGACTATCTTTTGAAGTTCTAACTTTGTACAAGGCAGTGATAACAAAGAATAGTTTTGCTCCAATGTGGCCAAGAACATAGAAATACCTCTGAGGTCTTTCACATTCCAAGACTTGCCCAAGTGGTCCAAAGAAATCAGCGAGGCAGTCTAAACTGCACTTGTACAATCCATTGGTTGTGTAAGGTCACACAAGTTCTAAAATTTAGGTATCCTAGATATATAGCACTCCTGGTACCTTACAGTGAATTCTTGGTAAACATCATCCTTCAAGCATGCTCTATTTGATCTCTGAATTTCAATGAAAGATGCAGTCTGTTGTTTGATCACTGAAGGGAAATGGTTGCAACTAATTCTTCCATGTTCCTGAAAGCTAACAACCTCCTAGTTCTGCAAAACTCAGAACAAAACAACTTGGCTTCCCAGTTATACTTTTGCAGCTTGGTAAAGTAAGACCAAAATCAACTGTCTCTTTAACATGTAGAATCCAGATTATTTTGGCCTTACTTTTGCTCAAGGTGGCAAATTATTATGTTTTTGATTTACTGGTAAATGTGGGGCATACTTTGCCTAATTTCCTGGCTTATTCTGAGTTTAGGTATCTTTCTTTTTTTTAATCTGGACTCTTAGGGCTCTAGAATGCATGTTACATGGGAAAAGAGGGTGGGTGCATATCAGGGTGCATATGTGCATGCACTGCGGTGGGGGTTGGGAGAAGGTAAGCTGTAAAGCACACAATTCTGCAGTTTTCAGATGCAAAACAGATGGAAAACAATGCAACCCAAATCAGCAGTTTGATGTAAGGATGCTCTGGGGCAACATGAAGACTATAGATACCATCTTTCTAGGCAAAACAAATCAGCTTATCATGAATTATAAAGGCAGCATAGCTGGGTCTTCTTCAAAGCCTACATACAATCCTGTTGTGCAGAAGTCCTGCTCATAAACTTCTAGATGACCTCTAAAGGAATAGAATACTGGGCTTGATAGCTTTTTTTGATCTGACCCAACAGGATTTACTTATTCTAATCACCTCTAGAGGGAACTCAAAGAATGACCGTTTCACCCAGTGCTTGGAATCTTAGGATGATAAGGTTCATCAGGCAGTAGATCTCCCCTATTTGTCCAAGCCAGACTAGATCACAGGAAAAAACATACAACACAGCTGCCATTAAATTAAGCTGATTTCTGATTAGTCTGTCAGAGGGATGACCTACTTAATCCAAGATCAAGAAACAAATTGCACTACTATTTAAGGACCCTGGAAAACGTTTTTCAGGAAATTTAGTCTGAACCATTCAGAACTAATCCAACTTCTTTTTTATGGAAGTTAAAAAAAAACATGCAAAGATACAAAGACGGACAGACGGACAGAGCAGTGGGGAAAAAAACTCACCTTGAGGTCTCTGTGGACGACCCCCATTTGGTGGCAATGGAGAACAGCCTCCAGGATCTGCTGGATGCAATGACTGCATGCAAACACCAGGGGGCGTGTTAGTTCACGGTGAGTGGTAACAACCGCACAGGCTGGTGGGGTGGGTGGAGGGAATAATGCAGGAAAAATAAGGAAAGGGAAAACGGAAGAGGAAAAAAAGGAAGAGGAGGAAAGGAGGGCATGGGAAATAAAGGAATCTGATTTCCTCTCTGCAAGATGAGAAACCCAAGTTACAGATACACACTGTGGGAAAGTGAAAGTGCAGCTGAAGAAGAAGGGGGGTGTTGCCTCCCCCAGCGAGGGAAAGGACCAAGAACTAAGAGGGACTGAAACCCTACCAGCCAAGAGACAGAGCTTACAGCAGATGGATGTCTGAGACTGCAGTCAAGAAAGGCAGAAGAACAGTCAATAATGAGATCATAGGAGAATGACAGCAATCCCAGCTTCTATCTTGATCTGGACGTAAAGTTCCCAGGAATAACAAATCAAGCTTGCTATCAGTATCCAGCATCTTTCAGGCACCCCAAAGTCCAGTCCACTAACATCTGCCCTGAACCCCCTATGTGCAGCAGCTGTCGTCAGTCCCCTTCACGTATCTTCACTGCAAAGTTGGGATGGATCACTGTAGGAAATTAACACGGAAGCCTCCTACTAACAGGGATGTTATAATGCTCAAAGCTAACAGATGATTCTTCACAGTGGTTCTCTCAGATCTTTAAGGTCAACTTGGTAACCAGTTGCTTGCGGTCCAGTATCTTTCATCCTCAGGAAGATACTGCAACTGCTTGGATTGAGGGGACTGTATAGGTAGTCCTCAATTTACAACAGTTAATTGAGTGACCATACAAAGTTACAACGGCGTTAAAAAAAAGTGACTTATGACCAATTTTTGTACTTATGACCATTGTAACATCCCCATGGTCACTGTGATTTACATTTGGATGCTTGACAACTGATTCACATTTATGACGGTTGCAGTGCCCCAGGGTCACGTGATCCCCTTTTGCAACCTTCTGACAAGCAAAGTCAATGGGGAAGCCAGATTCACTTAACAACCATGTTGCTAATTTAACAACAAATGTGGCAAGGAAAGTCATAAAATGGGATAATACTGACTTAACAAATTTCTCACTTAACAACATAAATTTTGGGTTCAGTTGTGGTCATAAATTGAGGACTACCTGTATTAGGTTTATTCCTGGGCAGGGTGAGATACTTCAGATTTGTTATTCACCCCTAACCCTTACAATCCCTTCTATATAGTTCCAGGAGACATTTTCAGAAGAATATCCGTCCATTTTGGAAAACAGGGTGTTCTGATAGGCATAAAACAAATCCATTTCTTCTGCCGCTGAGCCATCACTAGACAGACTGTCAGTAGATTATATCCAAATAGCATTTGGAAATGAGACCAGACATCTGCAGAAGACTTTGCTTAAGGGGAATGAAATTTTCAGTTGTCCAAGTCCAATCTGCCCAGCCTACAATTTCCCAAAAACATACTGATGACATTGCGTGAAAATCAACCCACAACTGTGACAACTTTCTAAATGTTCTCTGCCAATATTCCTTGTATTAAGTATATTAAGCTTCCAATGGATTTAATGCACCAATGTTTGTTCTTGAAATAATTACATCCCTAAGATTAACAATTAAACAGGTAATTTTGGGACTCTATCCCTTTTGGTGATGTTACTGGATGACTGCTAGGCTCATGTAAAAATGTAAAGAAAAAAAAGGAGTATCCCTCTTGCCAAAGGGGATATACCTGCTCAGACTATAAAAGGAAGTTTCAAGCAAGACTGAAGGAATCTCTCAACTATTTCCAGTCATCTCATTTGTGATAGGACAATAATACTAGCTTTCGTAGCAGGGAAAGGATTTTGTAATCAGCATATAGACATATTTTTTTCTTTAAAAAAATGTCATTAACTACTATGGTAACCAGGAGTCGGGAAAAGACACCAATTTTCCTTCCCCAAAACCCATTTCCAAAGAGTATACAGTAGCGATACTGTATACTCTACGATAGCAATATAATTTGGTCAAGCAGTGCAAAGCAGTTCTGACTTTCTTGGGTGTGTATCAGTCAACCTGGCACCCAAAGCTACTCCATAAATATGTGTAACTTTAGTGCAAATACACTGAATGTCCACCTAATAATGAAATAGCTCTTACTCGGGATAATTTATCTGCAAAATAGGTGTTAACAAGAAATAGTAATTCCTTCTTAGACACTATTGATATATTTATTCCTAAAAAGTGAATGACTAAGCTGATCTAAGGATAGAGTATTCAAGTTCTGCATCAGTTGAACTCTGTTGATCTTTAAGATTGTGCAAAGCTCAATCTTCCTCTATACAGTTCTGGTGTGTGTGGGGGGTGTGTGTGTTATTGTCTAAAACTATCACAAAATACAGTTGCTATGTTCCTCTTAGAACCAATGGCATTTTTATGGACAAGGATATATTCTTTTAAGCTAGTGTTTCTTAATCTTAGCAACTTTAAGATGTGTGGCCATGAAGCTCAAACATCTCAAAGTTGCCATGGTTGAAAAACTTTAATTTGTACCACTATCTGATAAAACAAAAGGATGGGATCAACCTAGGGCATTTTTTAGTAAACATAAATTTTAAATGATTTCCTCTCATTTTATTCTCAGATGAGTTTTGTGTGGGAAACTGGACTGAGCAAGAAGAACTGGCCAAAAGTGACCCCATGAGCTCCATTATTAAATACAGATGTGAATCAGGTCCCTGTCCAACTCTTATCAACCAGCATGATCATTCCTGGGTTAGATTAAGGGGAGTTACAAATTCAGCGCTTGTTTAGAAAAATTTGGGGCAGGGGATTAAACTGATATGTACCCTAAAACCGCTGAAGGCATCACATCTCCTGTTTACCAGCAACTACCTTTTCTTTTTTGTCTTCTTCTGACTTCTTCTTTCTTTCTCTGCTGATTTGAACAGCTACCCCCCAAAAAAGTTGCCTGGGTAAAGAGTCACGTACAAGCCATGTCCAAGTAAATCAGCTGGTAAGAGTTATCCGCCAGTTTTTTGCAAAGCAAATCAGAGGGTTGTGTCCCTTCTCATTAGTGCTTTCAAGATATCATGACACAACTATTCTCATTACCAGGCTGCTGTCACAGTTACTGCAGGGTTCCATGTACTAGCTAAAACTAAACACATAACAGTATTTATCCTATTGGTGAAAACTCTCCCATTCAATTTTCCCCCAAAATGAAACTTTGGATTGACCACTGCGGAGTTATAAAAGTGAGTGCAGATAACCACTTTATCTGCATGAACAGAGACTTTTAAAGAAGCTAGAAGCCCAGAAGGCAAACTGGTCATTGAATGTTCCCTCCATATACTAAACCCTTCTTTCTTGCTGCATCTGAGATCAATAAATTTCCTTCTCCGTTTTATGTATTAAAATTAATAGTCTATTGAGAAAGAGGGTGGGAAAACTGAAACAATTTGTTGCTTTGATTGAACACTATTGATCTATTTGATCATTTCAAATACTAAATTATTGATATGCTGGAAGAGGTCCAGGGCAATCACCCTATTGCCTTGTGGGAATGACCTTGGAAGACAGGGAGAATCCACAGCCAAGGGAATAGTAAGATAAGATGATTAAGGAATGTTGGAGTGACAAACATCTCAGAAGGGACCCTCCTTAGTTTCTTGGGCAGTAAAGGTGGCAGGGGAGAAATTGTACTTTCAGACTTGCAGGATTCTGTTAAAATATTATTATTATTATTATTATTATTATTATTATTATTATTATTATTATTATTATTATTATTATTATATTTCTATACCGTCCTTCTCCCAAAGGACTCAGGGCGATGTACAGCCTATTAAAAGCAGAAAGACAAACCTGAATTTAAAAATAATTAAAATTATTACATAATTTCAGCTCAAATATAAAACCCCAAATTTAAAACACCCAATTTAAAATCATTACATTGATAGCCCAGCCTGGGGGACTAGCAGGGTTTTGAGGGCACAGCGAAATACAAGGAAGTCGGAGATTTTACGTATTTCCGGGGGCAGTTCATTCCAAAGGGCAGGGGCTCCCACAGAGAAGGCCCTCCCCCTGGGTGTCGCCAACCGACATAACTTGGCTGATGGCACCCTGAGGAGACCCGCTCTGTGGGAGCAGACTGGCCAGTGGGAGGCTGTTGGTGGCAGAAGTCGGTCTCGAAGGTACTATAGTCTTACAATAAAGTAGAATTAGTCCATTGGATCCAGCTTCTTGCCTAGACTATCTCGCTAGCCTAATACTTTCCTGCCCTCTTCAAAAAAGCTCTGGTTATGAAGACTGAATTACTACTAAAGAAAAGTGCAAAGCCAATGTTGTAATCAAACAGCCGAGTTGGAAAAACAGCAGTACCAAGAATTGTAGTTCTGAAAAAGGACAAATAAGACAGGTTAAATATCTCTCTCCATAGGACAGAGATATAAAACCAGACATGAGGCAGAGAAAGTGGATAGGAAGACGTCTTCTCTATGTGGTAAGGACCCAAGATCATCTAATAGATCTGGAAGTGGAAGAATCAGATCAGATTATAGGAAGTAACTTTTTTGCATGGGATACCTCAAAGCAGTGGAGACAGCAAGTAATTACCTTGCTGGACACTTCAAAAAGGAATGTAATAGATTGAGGAGTTTATCAATAGCTATTAATCATGATATATTTTCTGACATTATGCAACTCCCATTCTATTTCAGCTGCTAAGGAACTGGAGGATTTTATTTATTTATTTATTAGTTTGATTTATATGCCGCCCTTCTCAGAAGACTCAGGGTAGCTTACAATGCGTTAAGCAATAGCCTTCATACTTTTGTATATACCTGTTTAGTAGAGCTTTTTGGCCCCCCCTAAGTGGTGTTCTTTTTTATACAAAGTCAGTTTATTGCCCTCATAATCCGGGTCCTCATTTTACCTACCTCGGAAGGATGGAAGGCTGAGTCAACCTTGAGTCTGGTGAGATTCGAACTTGCAGTAATTGCAGGCAGCTGGCAGCTAAGTGCTACTTTAACAGCACTTCAGTCTGCTGCACCACCAAGGCTCCTTGGATACTGGTGTGCTTATCTTCTTCTTGAAGAGATGATTTCCCATAGCCTTCTGGAGGGTGGGGGGGGGGCGGGAAATCAGCCAAGACATATTTTACTCAGTGGTGGAATTTGGCCAGTTTGCACACTTCGGGAGGGCCAGTTGTTAACTTTCTGAGCAGTTTGGCAAACTGGTTGTTGGAAGAAATCATTAGGAGAGAGAACCAGTTGTTAAATTACTTGAATCCCATCACTGATTTTACTCTTGGCAGGATCTGTTTTTTTTCATAGGAGGAGACTGTGAACAACTAGAGTTGCAGCATTCTGCAGTGGAAAATATATAACCATTTTTTTCTTGGCCATCAAAAAAGTCTAAACCTTCCTATGGCTATTCAACAAATGCACCTTTTCAATACAACTGATGTTATGTTTCCCCTATTACAAATTCATTGTTGGAGTTTACCTATATCTGTAGCCTAAGGCAGACATACAGACCCCTGCTTGTTATAGATATTCTGAAAGTCATGTGTCTTGTTGAACAGATCTAAATGCTTTGCTAACAGATCTCAAAATATCAATGAGATTTTAGGAAATGACATTTGTTTCATGACAAATTGAAATGTGCTCATTTTTCACATCCCAGATGCAGGAAAAAGTTTATTTCTGGTGTGCAGAGAAACATATTTTAAAGGGAGCATTTGAAAATAGCGTTGTTAAAGCACACTGGTAAATATACACCCACAGATAGCCAACTTAGGTTGTTCATGGCTATGTTACAAATCATGCTTAAAATCTTTGCAGTGTTGGGGATTATGGAAAGGAACATGAAACTATGTCTTATTATGGACCTGGACCATTAGTTGCTGCAGTTCTGTTATTTGCCAGAGAAAAAGGTAATAGATACATTAGCACATGGCAGCATCTAGAATGCCTTAATTGATCTCAGACATGAAACAGCGTTGGCCCAGTTTGGGAAATGGGACACCTCCAGGAAAATACTGTAGCAAGGGTTTATGCTAGATGGGGAAACCTGTAAAACATCCCAGAAGAAAATGGGACAAACCATTTCTGCACTGTGGCCAAAAAATGTACATGGATGAATCCGAGCCACCGGGAGATGAGCTTGACTTGATCTCTATAGGGGCATATTCTTTAATGTCAGCTGTGGGCTTCTTAGGAAAGCCAGAAAAATACTTCCTCTAGGAAACTGGAACATGGTACGGTCAGGATCCAGAAATAGCACTGTCCTTTTCTAAAGGCTAACTTGGCAGCAGCCATCTGCACATTATGGAAAATGATGCCAAGTGTTAGAAGAGCTTTGGAATCTAGCCCAGCACATGTGAACATCTTTTTCGAAGCAAGTCAATCTTGTGACTACAGAAGACCTTACTACCATTGGGAGTTGTATTTAGCACCCATAGTGGAGGTTCAATTATTATTTGAGACGCATAATTAAAATATCTTTTTTTCTGCAGATTCGATGAGAGGCAATACCTTGCTCGCCATACACCCATCAACTATTCTTAATTTAATAGCAATAGCACTTAGACTTATATGCTGCTTTACAGTGCTTTACAGCCTGCTCTAAGCAGTTTACAGAGGCAGCAGATTGCCCCCAACAATTTAATGCTTTCAATTTAGGTGCCACCAGACTCCAAGACTCTGGAAAGCCCACAATACAGCAAATAATAAAATACTGTGTGAGTAATAAAAAACAAAACAAATACAGAACAAGAAAAATAATAACAAGACATGGGAAAAATCTATTAAAAGGTGCTCCATCTACCCTAGTTCAAGATGTGGGAAAACAGGTACCTTCAAGGCCCTTCGGAATATCACTAGGGTAGGAGCCACCCAGATCTCAGGGGTAACTTTATTCCAGAGGGCAGGCACCCCATCAGAGAAGGTGCATTTCCTGGGTCATGATAACACTGACTAATTGGAAGGCCCCAGAGTGGATTGACCCTGTCAGGTTGTATTGGCTGGACCAACACCATGGGAGATAGGCTGCCTCTCAAATAACCGGGCTCTATGCCCTGTAGAGCTTTCTAGATTGTAACCAGGCTTTCTGGAACTTCATCTCCCAGAGGTTCTCAGTAACCAAGGTACATCCTGAGATCAACACATAAGTAGAAGTTGCCTAGGGGTGATGAAGTCCAAGGCTTCAGCCACCCACATACTCAAGGCAATGACTAAGGACATGGCCAGGAGATCCTTGAGGCGGGGGGGGGGAGGACAATGACCACAAGCTTTCTCTGGAATCCCACTGGGTCTACCAGTAGCTTGAAGATACTTGCACTTAAATATATTTAAGATATAACTATTTGCTCCCTGATGTTATATGGGCTTTTGCTCCTCCTGAACAGAAGAAGCGAGCACAACAAATTTCTCTTGGTTTATGAAGTAAAATAAGCTTTGCAAAACAGCTTCCACCTAGCTCGTAGGCCCCTGGATACATGTCTCATGGTGATAATTTCTGCCTTTTTTTTGTGTAAAGCACATACACAGAACCAATGGTATTTAAAGGACTCTCTAGACAAGTGATGGCTAACCTTTTTGCCATTGCATGCCAAAAGCGGGGGGAGTGCTGGGGGCTCACAAGCATGCATGCCCACATCCATAATTCAATGTGCCCAACCCCCCCACGCATGCGTGCCCAACCCTCCCACACTTCCCAGCTTTTGGCACGTGATGGCATGGTGGGCCCAGTAGGCCTGTTTTTTCACCCTCCCCAGGCTCCAGAGGCTTTCTAGGAGCCTGCGGAGGGCAAAAACAGCCTTCCCCACCCCCCAGAGGGCCTCCGGAGGCTGGAAACAGCCTGTTTCCCGACTTCCATTGAGCCCAGAAGGCCTGAAAATCAGCTAACAGATATGGCTCCACTATAGGTGCTATAGGTTCGCCATCGCAACTCTAGACCACTGGTGATGTCCTCATGTAGATGTTACAACAGACTTCTAACTCACACATGGCCAGCCTCCCAAATCCTCTTTTCCTACTCCTGAAATTCTCAATGCCAAAATTCAGCATTAAAAAGACAAATTACAGTGCTGTGAGTTTCCACTTAAAGAAAGAAAAAGCAATAAAAGAGATGCACTAGAAGGGGAAGCGCAAGTTTTAAAATCTTAAATATGAATGGATGGAAGGCTGGGAATTTCTCTGTTCTAAAGATCAATAGAGTCAAAATTAGAAAAAACGTGGCTTGGGTGGGGGTTGAAAAGAAATCAATTGGGGTCAGGGGAAAAATTTCTTCAGTCTGCATTTTAATGCCAACTAAATTACTTTTTTGAAACTTATATGAGAACTGAAACATAATGATAAATGCATTTTTCAAACTATTGTGACAGAGATTACAACTTTAACAACACATGTAAATAATCCCTAGGATGGAAAATTGCATGCATGCTAAAGTATTTATGAAGAAAAATGCACACACAACTGCATACATTATTTCCTACATTCATGAAATCAGACAGAATTGCAACAGCCTAAATCTGAGATTGACAAAAATGAAAAACAGAATGAAATGTAATTCAACATGCACAACCATTCCCAGAAGCATTCCATTCTTGGATTTTGTTTACTCAGTTCACTATACTTTATTCCATACAATTTAAGAAACAAATTAAGAAACATTCAACCAAACAGATGGCTAGAAGATCACAGAATGGGGGGAGGGGGCAAGGATATTTGCCAGACTGGTTTATTTCAATGTTTTTGCTAGAGCCAGACAGTATCTAACAAACAGAATGGAAATTACCTTTTTTTTTGAAGTTAGGAAATGGTCTCAGAATGGTTGATTTAAGAATCTGAAGAACATGACTTGCATCTCTGTACAGCTCCCTTATTGCACACATATTTCACTGAGCCCTGGAAAATCCTTGCTTCCCCAGTCACCACTCCCCATATCTAGTCAAATGGAACCAATAATAGCGCATTCAGGTGGGTGGCCTGGTTTGCAAATGAATTTCAGAAACACAGTGACATGCTCCCTCTTGGCCATATTCTGTTCTCTGGAAGCCCAAATGCAAGCTTAAAGATGGTGATAGCCATTGTGTCTTTGTTCTCTTTCAGGATGGTAGAACAAAGGTCAATGTTTCAGCTTTCCTTGGCAGAAACCAATAAGGTCTATTTTCCATAAAAGCTTCCTATCCTTTCAAATAGTCAATTACTCCAGAGACTTTTCCAACATTCGGTGCTTTTTATCAACTCAAATGAATCTTGTACAAGATGAAGCCCTCTCAACTGAGATGTATGGACTGTAATCCACATGCACACATGCAATATGTTAACATCTATATACTTTGTTCATTTCCATTTCTTTGGAACTGACTTTAAATCACTTCTGTCCTCTTCACTGTATGACACTCCCCACTCAAAGGAATTAGGATTTGACTAGACGTTTTGTTTCTTCAATGGCTATTATGCCAGAGCTGCCTATTCAGAATGGATGCTAACCTTTGAATGAATCTCCCCCCCCCCATCTCTATTCATTTAAGGGAATCCATCTTGCTTGTGATCCCCTTCTATTTTCTCTTCTCCTATGTCCCCTATAGATTTTCAAGAAGTTTGAAATCAATTGGAGAGAAATCAATTTCTTTTAATTAGATTTCCCTTCCCCGTTCTACAACAACTTTCAGAAGCTGGGATCCTGAATGAGAGAAACCACTAGGTATTTATGTAATAGCACCACATTCTGAGTCACTAAATAAGTCAAGAAACTGAAGCTCCCATCAATATTATGCATAATGCATGCCAAAGCAATGAAAAAGAGTCCACAGCATCCCATTTCCTGTCACAAAGCAAAGGATTCAAAGGAGGCTGGCTTAATGAGTCCATTGTCTATGAAAATATAATCTAGAAACTTTTCTCGATCACCAGATAGACTAAACATCCTGAGCCAGGCTCTGGGTGTTCCTTTATTTGCATCAATGGCATGCACTCCAGACCAACCACAACCTGTATTAATTCTGATCTTGAGAGGACATAAGATGAAGCTTAGGTTCCAAAGGAAAAAAAGGGCAAAAGTTGGGAAGAAGCAATTGTGGTAAATCATCAGTGTAGACCAGGAAAGAGAAAGAGGGAAAGGGGGAAAGAGAAAGAGAAAGAGAAAGAGAAAGAGCACAAACACAAGCACAAGTGGAAAAATGAATGGATGAAGCATGCCATATTGACTTTGCCCCTTCCCCATGTGCCCAGAAGGGGTTGTTGCCCCAAGATAATTTGGAACTGGGTATATATCTGGGCATGTGTGATGATGTGGGAGAGATATCCCAAATCTCCTACCTGCCTGCACCCATCTGACCTTGCTGGAATGTTGCACAGAGGAGAAGGATATAGCCATGCAGGTTCAAGGTAGAAAGAAACCATCTCTGAATAATTGCCCATCCCATATGCCAAACCAGAAAAGGAAGCTGACACTGTGCATCCCCAGACCTGGCCAGGTTTAATTTATTATGGCAGTGCCCTATCCTCCCAACCCCACATTCTAAGAGGGTGAAAGGCATATGTATACTGACCTTCAAATCCCTGTGCACAATGGCATAGTGGTGAATGTAAGTTACGCTTTCTAATATCTGATGGATACAGTGACTGCAAAACAAAACGGGAAGGAAAGGAGGGGAGAGAAGGTGGGTGGGGAAGACAGGGGAGGCCGACAACGGGTTGGGAGGGCGAGGAGGAACCACACACGGAAGAGGAGCAGGAGGGAGGGAGGGAGGGAGGGAGGGAGGGAGGGAGGGAGAGAGAGAGAGAGAGAGAGAGAGAGAGAGAAGAGGACAAGGAGGAAGGATGGAGAGATTACCCAAACAGAATGAAGTGGAGACAGTAACAAAAATATGCATGGCAGGAAATCAAAATCAGGGATTCCAAAGGAGTGCAGGGAAGGGAATGATCCACAGGACAGACAGATGGACAGACAGAAAGGGACAGGGGGCAGGGGGAGATATGGGAGAACGAGAGAAGGAGAGAAACAATGTTGTGAAAGCTCAGAGACCACAGCAGGGTTATCACAAGATGAGTGCAGGTCAGCGACTGTTAATGGCACCATAAACTGTGCCCAGTCAGGGTGTGAGAATGGGGAAGCCAAACTAGGCAGCAGATTTCCCCTTCTCTTCTAACCAAGGATGTTTAGGAGGACTGAACCGGTGCAAATCAGCCCAATATTAAGGGTGAAGAGCCTCCCCCCACACTTCTAAAAGAGACACTTGGCATTCAGAGACCCTTTAAGGGGCTATAGTTCAGAAGCCATTTGAAAAGAGGAGGGAGGAACAGTCTGCCAGGTAGTGAAGGAAGGAGGAGGAAATCCATGAATTTGACTTTTGCATTTTTTTAAAAAAAATGGACTTTTTTTGTCAAAAGCACCAGAGGCATGCCCAGGTTGAAAGGATTATTTGGTGACATCACAATTACCCTGGGGATGCCCAGTTGGAGGCTCCTTTCATGTCCCCGGCAGGAGCTGGAGTGAAGGATGAGAGCTCAACCCTGCCCCATGGCAGCTCTTGGGTCTCAAAAGCAGGCTTGCTATTCTCCTGCCCAATGTTCCAATCACTCGAGCCACCGTGCTCCTATGAATTTGACTAAGAAGCAATAAAAAACACCTGTAGTCATGACCTGATAAAGTAGGGACCTCTATACCTGCAAACTATATTGTCTAACCGTGTCTACAACCTCATCAGATGCTCGTTGTTTAGATTTCCTTCTGAACAGCTCACCTGGGTCCAGCTAATGTAGCACTATTTCAATTGGGAAAGAAAGAGAAACACTCCCATGTGTCCATACAAAAAGCTAGTAGTGACAACATGGTTTTGATTACCCATGGGACATAACATGGAGTAAGCGAATGTTCATACTTGTATATCAGGGATGTCAAACTTGATTTCATTGAGGGCCGCATCAGGGTTGTGTTTGACCTGAGGGGGCGGTGTAGATGTGGCCAGTGACGTCATGGCCAGCTTGACATCACTCCTGTCGGGGATGCCGCTGGTGGCCCGAGTGCTCTGCCAGTGAAAACAGGCTCCTGAGCTCCATTTTCAGCTGCACAACTGTTTCCAGGGCGGCCCCACGAGCCAGATCTAAATAACCCACAGGCCGGATCTGGCCCCCAGGCCTTGAGTTTGACACCCCTGCTGTATATGGACAAGACTTGAGGTAGGTACCTCACTCGAGCCCACTGATTGAGACTCATCAGCCCAACCTAATGTTCTGAGTATAGATTCTTCCTCTTCTCCTCTTTCAATCCTAACCTAATTCAATTCATGCTGTTCTAGGTGCTACCACCATGCTTCTCTGGATCTGTCTCTCTCCCTCCAGGAATCTATTCATGGAAATCCTAATTTGACTCATCAGTGCCCCTTCTTCCCCAGTCCTGTGCTTCTCATATGGGAGACCGTTCCAGTCAACCTCTGTAGTTCTATTAGGATTTTTGTAGCTAGCTCATAAGAAGAGATAAAAGTTACATGTAGGCAAAAAGAAAAAATCCTTAAGACAATTTGTTCCAGCAAGAATTGCTAGACAACAGTTCTCAGAATTCTTTTTAGCTTTCTGATGGCTTTCTGATGATCTTTAGCTTTCTAGGTGTGGCAACTATGTGCCATATTGAGCAATGCTGATAAAATTCTTATTACTGAGTACAGATTTGCATAATAATTTTTCTGTTAAATTTGTAGCTATTGATACTTGGTATGGTAACTGTCTTCAAGATCATATTCATATTTGCATTCCAGCACTGAGGACTTTCTTTAACAATACCTCTCCCTTGTAATAAAGAGAGTTCAGATCAAATATTCTAAATAATTTTGTGGCATCAGATCACATGCTTGAATGTACTCCCACATCAAATATTTCCTATTAATAGAAAGACCAGTCAGTTTTCTCCCAGA
This sequence comes from Masticophis lateralis, assembly GCA_030761175.1. NCBI lineage: Eukaryota > Metazoa > Chordata > Lepidosauria > Squamata > Colubridae > Masticophis > Masticophis lateralis. The sequence goes on along the minus strand of JAUDYJ010000008.1, from coordinate 2,721,070 downwards.
AGAAAAATGCTGATATTAGGCATGTTCCAACACATAATCCTCCAGCTACAATATGTAGTGGTATAGTCAAGGAAGGGCTGTACCATCTGGCAGTTCTAAATATGTGCTTTAGTTCTATCAAGTGGGTCAGGCTATGAGCTTAACAGTGTGCATCCTATTCTGATGCCCACAGAAAATTTTAGGATACCACCTGGAAGGTTAATGGATGAACCTTTAGCTCTGATTTGCTCTGCCACCTGCTTTAGAGAACTCCTGCAATGAACTTGGGCTTAAAAAGCGATGAAAATTTTGTTATAGATACAAGGGGTAGACAGCAAGATTCCATTTCAAAAGTAAAAAAGCACAGAGGACATGAGGTTGGTGAATGGGAAACAGCCACTGATTTTAATTACCCTCTCTCATCATCATCCTAGTACTCTCCAGACATTATATTCTATAGTTCTTCTGACCCCCCTGACCACTGGACTTCCAAGTAGACATGAGGGCAGTTGTAGTTCAAAGCATGAATGAACTTGAGACCATTCAGTTGGACAGCAGCCAATTAAATATTCTGCAGTTGTTCTGGATTTCAGTCCCATTAAGGTACATGGCCAGCAGTAAGGGAAGTCCAAAACATCCAGAGGTCATCAGGTTGTCTGCCTCTACTTTAACTGAAACCTCAACATGTATACTCTCAGTCTAAAAGAAAGCAAATTATCCCACTGACAACACCATCTTGGTAACCTTCCTCTTCACCAACCCCACCCACAAAGGAACATTAAGTTTTTATCAGGCAATAGCAACCTTAATAATCAAGGAAAAGACAGAAGCTGACCATAAATGGTAGGAAGCCTAAATTATATTATGTTAATCCAGAAGAACACAGAATATGGCACAGCAGCCACAAGGATCTTTTTAAATGCAGAAATAAGGCCTTTGACCACTTGAACTGGACTTTTTTGTTTAAAGTTTTAGAAGATAAAAATTTTGGGCGGAAAATTATAGAAAGGGTGAAATTGATCTATACTTCACCGATGGCCAAATAATTGTTTATGTGGATTTAACCAAACCATGTGATATACAAAATGGAACAAGGCAAGGTTGTCCATTGTTCCCCTTTTATTTTAGTTCTTGAAATATACAGTGGAATAGAGACATAAGACAAGATGAGAGAATCATGGACATAAAGATTAAAAAAGAGTTATACAAATTAAGAGTATTTGTGGATGACTTGGTTCTGCTTTTAGCAAATCTTTCATAGTGAATTGGACTTTTAATAAGTAAATTAAAAGAATTTGGGGCTTTAGTAGGTTTCAAGATTAATAAACAGAATACTAAAATGTTAACCAAAAAAGTGAAGATACAAGATCAAACAATTAATGAATAAAATGAGGTTTAAGATTGAGAAGGTAAAATACTTCACTATTACTATGACAAATATGAATTGTATGTTATTTCAAAATAACTATGTTAAAACATGGAATAAAGTTTAAAAAGGCATGTTAAGTTGGGATAAAGTATAATTGTCACTGCTGGAGAAAATTTCTGTGATTAAGTTGAATATTTTGCCTAGAATATTATTTTTGTTTCAATAATAATTGTCTTGACAATTGATGTACCATTTAAACAGCAACAAAAGGATATATCTAAATTTGTTTGGTGGGGGAAAACCCTGAGTATTATATATGGTATTATAAGATGCAAAGGAAGAGGGGGATTGGGTCTACCAGATTTCAAATTATACTTTGCTACTATTAACTTAGATGAAAGTGGATGTTGTTAAGAAATAGAAGACAAAAGGACATTATCTGAGATTTGGATAGCACAATATCTATGATATGACTAAGCTAAGATTAATGTAGATTTCATAAATCATTATGTCAAGTGAGCTATTTTTAGAGTATAAAATAAATAAATCTAGGTTATGCCCAAATATACCTTTATGGCTGTCAGCCAAGGAGCATTTTACAGTTTTGAACAATGCAAGAGTGACTTTGAAATGGAATTTCAATTGAATGATTATTCAATGAGATGATTATGTTATTGCTAAAAGGTATAAATTATTATTGAAATATGAGACAGAAGAACAAGCGAAAGAATGTATACTAAAATCGGCTAAATATTTTGGTTACACTAAACAAATGGATCAACAGGAAAGTGTGAGACTGAAACAATTGAAATTTAATTATGTTCTAGTCTTAAAGGAAATTTTTATAAACAATGTATCATTGGTATTGGTCACCAGAGAAATCATCTAGAACACGGGTGTCAAACTCGCCACGTCATGTTGCCATCATATGACATATCACATTATTTTTTCCCTTTGCAGAGCTGGGATGGGCATGGCCTGGGCATGACGCATCGCCAGGTTGACACTCCTGATCTAGAATGTATAAAGGGTACTTCAAATTTATGCTAGAAATGTAAACAACATGAAGACATATTTTATCATGTGTGGTGGATGTTAAAATAAAAAGGAAAGAAAAAAAAGATACAAATACCTACACTAATTCAGAAGATTTTAAAGTCTAATGACCAATTAAATCAGAAGTTTTTCTTTTGGGATTAATGGACAGACATCTAGAAAAAAGCCATGGAATGTTGTTTTTATACATGACAACTGCAGCGAGATTATTATATCCCCAAATTGGAAGGATTGTGCATCACTCACAATGGAGGAATGGTTGGAGAAGATGATAAAATTTCCAAAGATGGCTAAAATGATTTCCTTGGTTAGAGAAAACATAATATCTACATTTATGGCTGACTGGAAAATCCTTATGGATTTATTTTTTTTACATGAGACAGGAAAAAAAGGCACAATGAGCTTTGGTTTTGAAGACTAGAAAATAAAATGAAATCACAGAAAAAAAGATGAGGATTTGTTTTTGTAATCATAGTATAAGAGAGAACTTTGTAATCATATTTAAATTGGTTGCAGAGGAAAATGGAAGCTTTTTCTTTTAATCTCTTTTTATCTTTTCTTGCTGCGCTTTTGCTTTTTTTCTTTCTCTGTTTTCTTTAGTCTGTATTAGTTTGTGTTACTCTTTATTTTCTCTTTACAATTTATATATAGATAAAAATGGCACATAAAATACTGGACACAATTACAAACTGAGGAATCCATCTGGGGACTCCTTCAGTTCACATTTACATGACAACTGAGTGGAGTGATTAAGTTAGTTAGTGGAGTTATTAAGAAAAGAAAAGCATATACTATTACAAACTTAAGTCTATATGCAGGGAGCACCCAGTGCACGTGCACGTTTCTCGTCTTGCTGTGGTTTGTTGAACAAGCTAAAATGGCTTGGTTCATACATGATATGAAGCACACAAGGGCCACCCTGGCAAGCTATATCAAAACTCTGCAATACAGTGGTTCAACCAAGCCACTTGGGGTACTATTCCATACAAAAGTGGTATCTCCCCCACAACAGTTTTGTGAAGCTACAAGGGAGAGGACAACTTGTTCATAAAATGTGTGTTTTAATTATTCTCATATGCTTGAATTGCATCCTATCCCATTGAACCTCTTTGGTCCTGACCTCTTGGACAAAGTGTCTCATTTCAGTAAGCCTGTCTGGCCCACCACATCTTGACGCATGCGTGTAGCTTGCTTGTGTAATTTCCTGAACTCCCTACATAGGTTTTATCACTCCTGTTCTTAATTCAGTTATTTGGGGTATTATGCTATTAGCTGTATCTAACTTCTCTCCAAGGCTAACCGAGCATAATTGCTGGAACTGGGAACACATACTAAGTTGTCAATGTCCAACTCTTTTTTCCAAGAGAAGAACAGAACAGAACAGAACAGAACATAATAACAGAATTGGAAGGGACTTAGCAGATCTTCTAGTCCAACCCCTTGCTTAGGCAGGAATCCCTACACCATTTCAGACAAACGGTTGTCCAATCTCTTTTTTAAAGAGTGTTGGAGCATTCACAACTTCTGGAGGCAATTTGTTTCCCTGTTTAATTGTTCTAATTGTCAGGAAATTTCTCCTGAGTTCTAGGTTGCTTCTCTCCTTGATTACTTCCATCCATTGCTTCTTGTCCTGCCTTCAGGTGCTTTGGAGAATAGCTTGATTCTCTCTTCTTTGTGGCAACCCTTGAGATATTGGAACACTGCCATCATGTCACCCCAATCCTTTTCATTAAACTAGATATATTCAATTCCAGCAACCATTCTTTGTATGTTTTAGCCTCCAGTCCTCTAATCATCTTTGTTGCTCTTCTCTGCACTCTTTCTAGAGTCTCAACATCTTTGTACATCATGGCGACCAAAGCTGGATGCAGTATTCCAAATGTGGTCTTACCAAGGCATTCTAAAGTAGAATTAACACTTCATGTGATTTTGATTCTATTCCTCTGTTAATGCAGCCTAGAACAGAGTTGGCTTTTTTGGCTAAAGAGAACATTGCTTAATTTGGGCAAGAGATAGCAGACTAAAGAGGAAGTTTCTAAGGCAGTATTTCTCAACCTTGGCAACTTTAAGATGCATGAACTTCAACTCCCAGAATTCTCCAGACAGCTGAGGAAAAAGTCCATACATCTCAAAGTTGGCAAGGTTGAAAAACACTATTTTAAGGCATCAGCTGGCTTTGCAAGATGAAGGTTTCAATTTCATAGATTGGATTTGGAACAGTGCTGGGCTTGTCAATCATCTTGCATGCACACTAGTTTCTGCCTTCCTACTTATAGTTCCAATGTACTTAGCAGGGCTGTTCTGAAGGCAAATACAGATAGTCCTCAACCTATGACAATTTAGCCAAAAATTTATGTTGCTACATGAGAAATTTGTTGAGTGAATTTTGCTCCATTCTACAACTTTTCTCACCACATTTGTTAAGTGAATCAATGCAGTTCTTAAATTAATTACACATTTGGTTAAGTGAATCAGGTTTTCCTATTTGCTTGTCAGAAGGTTACAAAAGGGGATCACATGACTCCGAGACACTGCAACCATCATAAATGTGAGTTAAATGTCAAGCATCCGAATGTAAATCACATGACCTGCAACAGGGATGCTGCAATGGTCATAAATGAGAAAAATGGTCATAAAGTCCCTTTTTTCACTGTTGTTGTAACTTTGAATGGTCACTAAATAAACTGTAGTAAGTCAAGGACTACCTGTATTTAGGATTAACAGAGGATGCTTTTCTATCACTAGGCCCTTCTTTATGGGCAGGAAGCCACCATGAGAAAGGATCTAAGGTTATGCAGGGTTACCATCAAATCAAAGGTGTTTAAACAAAACACAAGATACTATTTTCATTATCTATACCAGACTATCATTGTCCCTGATCTTTTACAGAGTACAAAAAAACCAGGGATTGCTGTTCTAAGGAACATAAAATATCAAAAACACCAGGCTGGAATTTATGGTAGAATTATTCTGCGCTCCTGTGGTTATTTCTCCCATCGCTGAAGCACTGGAGGAACAAGATAGGAAAGGAACAATGTAGAAAAACTGAATTGTGTGGGAAGAATTACACTATATTCTAAACTTTGGGATTGCTATGGCTTCCCTCTCTTAGAATGTCTTGATTGCTAAATGTCTGGAAATTTTAGGAAATGGCTATGGTCAGCCAGGTTTCTTAATTCAAACAGAAATAATTCACAATGTATTTCTTCACATTCATGCCTTGTTCAACAATCTTTTGTTATGAAAGCTTTAAAATGACATCTGAATTTCTTGATGTCTCTTTGGTACCTCCTGCTATCTCCTCAGCCTTTGCTCCTCTACACCACTCCAAAGGCTGGAACTCCTTCCAATCTAGGTTGACAAACTTCAGACACCCAGCTGTCATTGTACTGTAGCTATGAACACTTCTCAAATGCAACTCTGTTTTGTAATTTGGTGGCTTTGATGCATCAACTCCTAAAGCTCTTTACTAATGACAGATACTTTGCCCAGCAAACACTAATTTCAGTTCTGTCCCATCCAATTTTTTATTCCTTACTGCCAATATTCCTGCATCCTTGCACACCTCCAGTTCTTATCCCAACTATCCTGGTTAGACTACATCTGCAAAAGAGACCATACAATCTCCAAACTAGCCTAGAGCAATAAAAATCTCTCTACAGTCGAAGTAGGATGAGAAAGTTAAAGTGTGAAAGCACTAACAACAACTTCCTTTATAAGAAGGCTAAGAGCCCATTTGTACTTGAGATACTCAACCACAGATTAAGCCTTGTTTATAGTAGTGGGAGCACACTCCAGCCACCCCAATCAAACTTCTCTCACCTGTCACATTTCCTTTAGCAAAGAACGGAGCTGGAAGCTGGGGAGTGACTTGGTCTGATGAAAGTCCATTTGGGAAAGAAAGTATCCTTAAATAATCAGATGTACTGACAGTGCTTGCATCTTATATAAATGGGAGAGTGGGGGAGGCACAGGAAGAAACCAGGATAGGTATATCTCTTCTCACCCTGCAATGCCTCACATAAATTCTATTTTCTTCACAACTGTAAGGTGAATGGGACCCCTGCCCTCTACTAGGTAATCAAGTGCAGCAGTCCAAGGGTGTATGGGAGGGTTGGCTAGCATTGTATGAGGCAATGGGGCACTTTATGGCAACCACTGGTGCCAAAGGATGTTGCTGCAACCATGTGAAATCTTTTGAATACAGCCATGTGGCTCCAACCCCCACCCCCACCTCCCTGATCACAGATGGGTTCATATTTCACAAGTTCAAGCTGGAGTGGGAACTGGGAACAGAGAGAGGGGGTGGGGCTGGAGGAGGAAGAAGGATGGAGGGGGGGACAAGTGGATGTGGAGTTACCACTCACCTTGCATCAGCTTCACTGTAGTATTCTCTGGCAACAATGTCTTCGAAGAGCTCACCGCCTGTGACCCTGCAAGGTGACATAAACGAGATTTCAACCAAAATTTGACATTTGTCAACAGGACATTTGGAGAGTATAACACTGTCAGCCCTTCACAGCAGACCAGACTAGGAAGTTCAAGGTATACATGTCAATACTACTTTAATCATAAAGTTATGGGACAAAATATGCAATACTGAATACTGAATACTGATTCTCCCCATCCTATCCCTTTATCTTCATGTGAACAAGAAAGGATCTTCCCAAAAGTGCTTTTTCAAAAGGCAACTGGAGTTTCTTTGTTTTTGCTTGAAGACGTTTTGTTTCTCATCCAGGAAGTATCTTCAGAACTGAAGGCTATTGCATATTGAAGATTTGAACCAAAGAAGCTTCTTGGATGAGAAACAGAAACGTCTTCAAGCAAAAACAAAGGAAGTCCAGTTGCCTTTTGAAAAAGCACCTTTGGGACAACCATGACCTAGATGACTGAGAATCTTCATAGACAAGAAGGGTCTTGTCTGAGAAATTTTCCCATGTTATAATTCTGTCCAGGACTCAGATTCTTTTTAATCAGACTTTTTGATTTTGATTTGATTTGATTTGGATTTGATTTGATTTATATACCGCCCTCCTCCCGAAGGACTCGGGGTGGTGAACAGCCACAAATAAAAAACACATGAATATAAAAATTAAAAAACAATATAAAACCAGATTAAACACTTTGGCCCATTAACGAATTTAAAACCCCAATGAGTTAAACAAATTTTAAAATTTTCATATTTAAAAAGTTAAAATTAAAAGTCTGGGATCCTCCTTATCTCCAGGGGGAGCTCATTCCACATAGTAGGTGCCCCCACAGAGAAGGCTCTCCCCCTGGGGGTTGCCAGCCTACACTGTTTGGCCGACGGCACCCAGAGGAGCCCCTCTCTATGAGAGCGTACCAGTCAGTGGGAGACTATTGGTGGCAGCAGGCGGTCCCGTAAATATTTCTCAATATTTCCCAATATTTTCCCTCATGTTTCTCAAGGTCATTCCTTCTTCCCATTATAATCACTGAACACAACTATTCCTGAAAGTCCTAGCCTTCTTTCAGCCTCTTACATAAATTGCCTGGGCCATCACCCAAATAAATTGTCATGGACCCAATTTTTGTTCCATCGAGGAATCTCACCAAAACCAACGTAAGTCTAGCTTGTTGAGCATCTGTCAAGGTTTGCTAATGTGACAAAACTGAATTTATTTGGTCAGAAAGGGCCTAATTTTTCTAACTTTATTTTGAAAATTAATTCTAACTTTAAATATATGTAGTTTAATATCTCACTGCAGCTACCCCAAACTGGTACATTTATATTGAGGTCGTTTGTCCACTTTCTTTTTCTTCTTCCTCTCTTCTCCTCTTTGGGAGAAGTTCTTATATTTTATCTCTCATCCAGATAGAGGACTAATTATTTCAGGGTAAGCAATCTTACAACAAATACAGTAAACAAGTAAGAAAAAATATATCAAAGCCATTTAAGGCATGAATTAAAAAAGGGAAGAAATACAGCTAAGTTTAATTTACATGACTACCATTCAGTAGGCTTCTATATTCCTTTGTGTCCTTACAAGATATTCTTGTTCATAAACTGATTCATACATTGCCTTTTGTTCTTGAACATGTTCATTCTTTCTGAGGATCTGATCAACTCCATCCAATTACAATTACAATTTTCTCAATCTTCCACTTTACTCTTGACCCATAGCACTACTTTTCTGCCATCTTAAATTTCTCAAAACATTTCCCCATTTTTATCAAATATTTCATGCAGGAATTCAACAAATCCATCTGCTTGCTCTAGTTATGTGGCATTTATATGTAACTTACAACTGTCCATGCTATCTTCCTGGATAACACAACTATTGATTTTGATATATTAATTTTCAGATCCATACTCTTTATTAAACAGTACAGTTTACACTACATATCTTTTGTCTATGGAGATTCAGGTCATCCAGGTCATGGTTGTCCCAAAGGTTTTCTTTCCCCCTCTTTCCCCCTTTTTAAAACTCCCTTTTTAATGACCCTGTAATCCCTTACTTCGGGGTAGAGTTGGGGCAACTGGATGGACCTAAGTGTTTACTGGCCAAATGCCCTTCCTGACGCTCATGTGGAGTTCACAGCAGATATTTTTTCTTTGCACCCTAGGAGAGAAATGCCTGCTGCTACCTATGATTGAATTCTCAACCTTCTGAATGGAAGGTAAATGTCTTCACCACTAGGCCACCGTGCTGCTCACCCTCTAAATCAACCAATGTGTAATAACCTCCCTCCCTCCCTCCCTCTCTCTGTCTTCTTATTTGTCTTAACCTGTTGAGGAACAAAAATGTTGTCTGCCCAGCATTAAGCTACATAGCAGTTCTGAAATACTATTCATTTCAGAATTGCTATTCACTTCTCAAACTTTCTATCAGAATTCCACCAGATATCTTCCAAACAAGTTAAATCTCCTATGGGTTTTTAAAAACAGTTTTGTTTTTGGAGATTTTTTGTTGAGGGCTGGTTTTATTTATTTTTTATTGTTTCACTGTTGTGGTTACTTTAATTTTTCAAGTTATTTTTCAAGTCTATTATGTTATTAGGCCATTCATTTTTGATGCCAAAATAGACAACAGCAGACACATTATCTCAACCAGGATAAAAGCAGGCAGCCTCCCTCAGCCTTCAGGCAAGGCACTAAGAAATTGTCATCCATACACTAGAGCAAAAATGATCACACAAATTCATATACAATACCATTAAGGCAATGTAGGATAAGTAGAAGACAGATTATCCAAGGCTCTATTCAGATGCCAGGTATAAAGAATGGCAGATGAGTACCCAGAGTTCAGTTGTACTTAAAAAATCCATATTTGCTCAACAAGATGGGTGGCATAATGAATGAATGAATGAATGAATGAATTCTTCCCCCATTAACCAAAAACACAAGAAATGTGATCAGATGGAGATAAGGAAATTAAACTCATCACCAGGAATAAAGAATAGCCACCTAAATAAACTATCCATGCCCCAAGAATATTATTTGATTAAATCTGGTCAAAATACTGGGCTGCTATGATTGTGCAAAACCAATGGAAGGCTCATAAATACACTCATCTCAATGGAAGGCCCATTGAATTCAATGGAATAAAAGCCCAAGAAACATGTTCCTGTACAGATGCACACCTATCATATATTTGAGTCAGGAATGTGGCTTTTGGAATAAAATTTAGATTTATTCCTACATTCCATTAGAAGTAAAAAGTATTCATTCTGACCACTCTACAGGGATAATTCTGTACTTTTCCCTTTAAGCTACCAAATATTAAGTGATTAATTAAAAACTTTGAGAGAGGCTAGAATAGGGGTCGGCAACCACAAAGTTCCTAACCAGAATCCCCCTTTTTCTGGAGCCAACCAGAAGTCCGGTTTCCCCCACCACAGAGTCTCCTCCTAGTGCGGTGTCCTTTTTCCTCTACTTGTCCTAACCAAAAACCCTATCAATTGTGGAGGCAACCAGAAAACCCGCCCTTTGCCATAGAGTCTCCTCCTGGGACGCCATGCTCCTCCTCCCCCCCCCCCCCCCACTTAACTTGAAGCTCCTCTCCAAATTGTGGCACCAACCAGTGACAGGAACCACAGTAGAGGGATGAAAGAGCCACATGCGGGTCCAGAGCAGCGGATTGCTGACCCCTGGGCTAGGAGCTGTCATGTGTTAAATAGCTGGATGCCAGAAATGCACAAGAATGATTCCTCTTTGATACAGAAATGCAGAGATTAGGAAACAGAGTGGAGTGGATATAAAGGTTACAGCAGAGACCCAAATGAATGATTCAGCTCCCACATCATTACTGCAACTGATTACTGTAGATCAAGTTTTAGGCATTAGAGGCACTAGAGCTCTTCAAACACCTTCACTGGATGACCATAACCTGTTCCTCTTCTATCCCCTCATTTCACACAGATGCTCCTGAATCTGCTAGGTATTCAAGGAACCCAGATTTGGCACTCAAAGTAATGGCACACAAAGTAATTGAAAGAGTATTGCACCGGATGGGCTCTAGAGCTGGGCACAGAGCCACCTTTGGCCACTACAGAATGTACATGAAAGGAAAAAAATCTATCAGTAGCTTTCAATTCTTCCTGTTGCAGCCATGGCCATGCCAAGCAGAGAGGAAGGAAGGAAGGAAGGAAGGAAGGAAGGAAGGAAGGAAGGAAGGAAGGAAGGAAGGAAGGGAGAGAGGGAGAGGGAGAGAAAGAGAGAAGCAGGAGCTGCACTGACTCAGAGGACAGCTAAATATAGTTTGCTGTTTAACTGGAGCTGTCAGAGAGGAGGAGGAGATGAGATCACTGGTTTCTATATCTGGAAATCAAGTGAGAGGCAGCCAAGCAAAGCACACCGTGTCTCTGTGCCTCCCCCCACGGTCAGATACTTTGCTCAGGACATGGCCTACCAAATAAAAGGGGACGAGGAACCAAGGCATGATCACCATCTGGAGCCCTGGAGCCAACCTTCTGTGTGCTTCCTAGCTGGCCTAATCTGGGTCTTCAAAAAGGGTAGAGCAACAATGGGCCTCTCCAGCCTGCCAGGGTCCCTGAGTCACAGCTATCATCCCAATAGCCTCCTTTCCCTCTCTTCCCTGCCCACCTTTTATGCTAATGGCAGCCCTGCAGCTGCAGTCTTCGCCCACCAACATCCATTAATATGGCAACGCCTGCCCAGCTCCTGAGGCAGCATGCAAACATTTGCTCAGAAGGTACCGGAAGGCAGGGCATAAGGCTATCCAAAGCAACCCACGAAGAGGATGATCAACTTGTGGCAGCCAAAACACATTGTCACAAGGAAAAGCACAGAGGAGAAGATTTATAAAGATGAGCAAATTCCAGAAAGACCTTGGCTGGTACAGAGTTTCTTCAGAACCAAATACTACTTACAGATCAAAGACGAGGTAGTGGAAACCTTCCTCGGATATGCTGTCATGGAGGCGAACTGCAAAAGAAGCACAACAGATATGTTACATTGGGCAAAGAACTTCCTAAATTCTTCAGTATCTTTTGTTATCCTTGCCCTCCTTCTGTCTATTTGATGCACTACATAATCTCACAGATCGCAAGTCCAGGGGATAGCACCCATTGTAGCCAGTTCACAAAGTTCTAGGATTCAGCAACATAGCTCCAAGAAAGTTCTGCAACAAAATCAGTGACCTGCAGCCTCCCATCACCTCCAGAGTCCAAGTATCTTGGCATTTTTGCTGTCCCACTGCTTTATCTATGTTGTATCTATTATTTATGATGACTGTATTTTACGATTATGATTATCAGTTGTTGCTTGTATGCGCCCTGAGAGCTTATCCACCCAAAACAAATTCCTTGTGTGTGTCCAATCACACTTGGCCAATAAATAAAGAATTCTATTCTATTTCTATTATCATCTCCCCCACCTCCCCAATCTTGTTGGATTTGGATCTGTAATGCCCTCTGTGATATCTGCACTTGGCTGTTCCCTGCCAATAAACCTATTTGGTGGGAGAAAATTAGGCCATAATTAAGTCTGGATTTTCTGCCCTAGAATCCAGATGTCCATCCTTCTAGAATCCCATTTTCAAGAGCACCACAGAAAACCAAGTAAAACCTGACAAACACAGATCCTGATTACTATGGAGCCTTCATTTTTACTAACCTCCACCACTGGCCCATTGGTTTTTATAAGAGTCTAATATCAATTATTTTTCAAACTGAATCTATGGGATCTGGTTATAAATCCCAAGAAAGCAGGATAAAAAGGTGCTTCCAGTGACGGTGAAAATAAAAATCAATTAATGGGGTCTAAAACCTAATCCACTAAACATGCAGAAGTTTTTCAAACATGGTTGTAGTCCAAAATGTACCAAAGGTGCTTTTTCAAAAGGCAAATGGACATTCTTTGTTTTTCTTTGAAGACCCTTCGCTTCTCTTCAGTTAGAACTGAGAACGCTTCTTGCAGAGGAAGCAAAACTTTGTCAAGGAAAAACAAAGAAAGTCCAGTTGCTTTTTGAAAAAGCATCTTTGGGACATCTATGACCTGGATGACTGAGAATCTCCATAAACATGTAGTTCAAAATGTACCAAAGTTACATGTTACTTAGCAACATGCAACGAAGGGAAGTGGGACTGTAATTTTAACAAATGCATACATATTTTAACAATATAGCAATGAATTTAATTTGCTCTGGCTGTTTTTTTAATTAATGATTCTCGGCTACATGTTTATTTGAATATGCCTGAATTTTAATAGGACAGAAGATAAACGGACCTCTCATGGCATGCCAGCACTGTAATTCTGTTAAGGAGAAAGCAAAACAAATCCATAGAGAACATTCTTGTAAATAACTCATATCCAAAAAAGGACTTTCTTGCACCCCATAGAATTAAATTTGACTAAAAATAAAAAATAAAACTTGTAATGTGTCGAAGCCTGTTAAAAACAGAACAGAAGAGGAACAAACTGGCAGATCACCTAGCAAATATGGTGTGAGTCTGGCCTGACAGCTTCATTCAAAGCAGCAAACTTTCCAAATTCTGCTAAAACTTTACTTATTCATGGAACATATTCCCTGCAGTACACATATTCCTGACCCTTTTTTCCTGCCCTACAGGACTGTTACCCAGATATATTTGGCTGAACGACAGTGATATACCAAAGTCATCCAGATTACAAGTGTCTCAAAAGTGTTTTTTCTTTGAAGACATTTCACTCCTCATCCAAGAAGCTTCTTCAGCTCTGACTGGATGGTGGAGAATGGAAGGATTTATACTCCTTGGAGACAGCTGGCCATTTGCATTCTTTTAGCAAGTCATTAAGGACAGCTGGAAGTTTATCTGTGTCATCAGAGTCACCTGAATGGTGCAAATGAATGTAGAGCCTTCTTGGAACTGTTGAAAGGACTGTTGTAGACTGGAGATACATGATGTCATATCCTGCCCCCCCTTGCCCCCGCTGGTTGAAGTGAAACGTTTTCGAAGAGAAAGAATAAAGTCCAGTTGGCTCTTGAAAAAGCACCTTTGGGACAACCATGACCTGGAGGACTGAGAACCTCCATAGATGTCCAGTGCGATTCATAGTTTGGAGGTGGGGGGTTGTTTGAACCCAGCTCCCTGCAATCCTAGTGTGAGATTCTAACTTCTACACTGCACTGACTTACATAACTACATATCGGGTGGGTTCTAAATTGTTTTACTACCGGTTCTGTAGGTGTGGCTTATTTTGTGGGTGTGGCTTGATGGTCATGTAACAATTATTTAGGATCTATCTATCATCTATCTATCCATCTATCCATCTATCCATCTATCCATCTATCCATCTATCTATCTATCTATCTATTTATTTATTTATTTGCATTTTTATACTGTCCTTCTCCCGCAGGACTCAGGGTGATATACAGCCAAATAAAAATACAATACACCATGAATTTAAAAAAGTTTAAAAGTATTAAATAATTTGGCCCAATTTTGTTAAAAACCCCAAAATTAAAATACCCAATTAAAAATTTCACATCAGCCCAGCCTGTTGGAATAGAAGAGTCTTAAGGGCATGGCGAAAGGTACGGAGTTTGGGGATCCTACGTATCTCCAGGGGCAGTTCATTCCATAGGGCAGGAGCCCCCACAGAGAAGGCTCTCCCCCTGGGGGTCGCCAGTCGACACAATTTGACCGACAGCAACCTGAGGAATCCCTCTCTGTGAGAGTGTACTGGCTGGCGGGAGGCTATTGGTGGCAGAAGACAATCTTGTAAATACCCAGGTCCTAAGCCATGGAACACTTTAAAGGTGATGACCAACACCTTGAATTGCACCCAGAAGACCACTGGGAGCCAGTGCAGCTTGCGCAGGAGAGGTGTCACATGGGTGCGTCGTGTTGCCTCCATAATCACCTGCGCGGCCGCATTCTGGACCAGTTGGAGCCTCCGCGTGCTCTTCAAAGTGAGCCTCATGTAGAGAGTGTTACAGTAGTCCAGATGGGAGGTGACGAGGGCATGAGTGACCATGCGCAAGGCATCCCGGTCCAGAAAGGGGCACAACTGGTAGATCAGGTGAACCTGATAGAAAGCCGCCCTGGCCACGGCTGTCATATGAACTTCTAAAGACAGCCGTGTATCCAGGAGGACACCCAGATTGCGAGCCCTCTCTGTGGAGGCCAAAGTCTCACCCCAAATAGTCAGTGATTGAACCAGCTGACTATACTGGGACACCGGGAGCCACAGCCACTCGGTCTTGGAGGGGTTGAGTCTGAGCTTGTTTCTCCCCATCCAGATCCGTGCAGCCTCCAGGCATCGGGACATCACGTCAAGGGCATCATTGGGGTGGTCCGGGGTAGAGATATACAGCTGCGTATCATCAGCGTACTGATAGACCCTCACCCCGAAACCACGGATGATCTCACCCAGCGGCTTCACATAAATGTTGAACAGAAGGGGCGAGAAGGACCGACCCTTGTGGCACCCCACAGACAAGGTGCCTCAAGGTTGACCTCTGTCCCCCTGCCAACACAAACTGCATATGGCCAGAGAGGAAGGAAGAGAACCACTGCAGCACGGTGCCCCCTATTCCTAATTCCTCCAACCAGCGCAGCATGATACCATGGTTGATGGTATCAAAAGCCACTGAGAGATCTAATAGGACCAGGGCAGAGGAACTACCCCTGTCCCGAGCCCTCCAGAGATCATCAACCAACGCGACCAATGTGGTTTCCGTGCTGTATCCCGGCCTGAAACCCGACTGGTACGGATCTAGATAGACAGTTTCATGCAGGTACATCCAGGAAGTTGTCGCGCCACCACACTCTCAACAACCTTTGCCACATAGCGGAGGCTGGAGACTGGACGATAATTTGCTAATACAGCCGGGTCCAGGGAAGGCTTCTTGAGGAGGGGCCTCACCACCGCCTCTTTCAAGGCAGAGGGGAAGACACTCTCACTCAAAGAAACATTTATAATCCCCTGAAGCCAGCCTCGTGTAACCGCCCGGCGGGGTGCAGGGGGGGCAGAACCGGTTCAGTGATGTCATATCGTCATCGCTACCGGCTCGGGAGAACCGGCTGAACTGGGAGGAACCCACCACTGCTACATATGAAATCAGAAACTGATAGAAGAGATTGATTCCTGATAGAAGAGGGACTTCTTCAATGAGTTGAAGAAATCTTTTTTGTTACTACAGGTAGTCCTCGAATTACGACCATAGCTGAGCCCAAAATTTCTGTCACTAAGTGAGACATCTGTGAAGTAAATTTTGCCCCTTTATATGAGCTTTCTTGCCACAGCTATTAAATGAATCATGATAGTTTTCAATTTAGTAACACGGTTTAAAGTGAATCTGGGTTCCTCGTTGACTTTGTTTGGCAGAAGGTTGCAAAAGGGAATCAGATAACCCCGGGACACTGCAACCATCATAAATATGAGTCAGTTGCTAAGTGTCTGAATTTTGAACACGTGACCATGGAGATGCTGCAATGGTCGTAAATGTGAAAAATAATGATAAGTCACTTTTTTCAGTGTTGTTGTAACTTTGAAGAATCACTAAACAAACTGTTGTAAGTCGAGGAGTATCTGTAATTGAAATACAATTCTTGAAGGAATACTTTCACATCACAATCATAAACAGAAATCGCTCAAAACATAGACCACATCATCCAAGATCTAGGATAAAAGAAGCTCCCCTTAACGATCTAATTGAGTTTCCTGCATGGTCCAGGGGATTCAAAACAATGGTTTTCATGGCATCTCCCCACCATTATCACTTTATTTTTTTCCAAAAATCCCTTTTGGATCTTAATGTAACCAGTATCTCTTTTCCTCCCAACCCCAGTACTGTACTATGTTTCTCTAGAAAGAGAATTTGGGTGAATATAAAGTAGTGGTAAATTTATAGCATTAGGAGGGGAACCAAATTATAGTCTAACCTCAACAGATATTTCCAGGACTGCCTTACACCTGGTTGCAGAATTACACAGGATGCTATATAACTCCTAATAATCCAACACTTCCATGACATTAGAAGGGCTGAAACTAGGAGATAAATATTGTTCCATCACAGCACCAGTGTTACAGAATATTTGGATATTTATGGATATTATTGGATATTTATGTAAAGAATTAAAAACTGAGTTATTCCAGAGAGCCTTTGACAATTGAATATCACCTTGTTATTATATGCTAGGTTACATTGGGGCCTATTGGATGATTATTGCAGGTTGCCCTTAGGGATATTATTAATTTAATTATGGAGGTAGAGCATTATATTATTTTTTTACTTGTAATCTTTTTGTTTTTGCTGTGGACATTAAAATGTTAACTTTTTGCCGAAGTCTATTGGAGATGGGTGGCTACTAAATTCAAATTAATCATCATAATGAAAGAAATAATAATTAGGGAGGGAGGAAGGGAGGGAGGGAGGAAGGAAGGACCAGCTTGGAAGCAGTGCCTTATTTGCAACACTCCACGATCAGCTCTGGATGCAGAGGAATGAGCATTCGTAGGAAGACTATTCAGCAGGGTTGTCTACAGAGCATAGGGGAAAAAAGACAAGATGAGAGCTGGGTTGTGTGATTAAAGCGCCATCCATTTTGAGTGGATGTGTCTCGCTGTGTATGTTGCATGTGACACACAAAAATCCTTAATGATGGAGCACCTAAACTGGAGGCAAGCCAGTCCACTGATTAATAGTTCTCAGTATCAGAAAATTTCTCCTTAATTCTAAATTGAATTTCTCTTCGATAAGTTTCCATCCTTATCCTGCCTTCAGGTGCTTTGGAGAGTAGGTTGACCCCTGTTCTTTGTGGCAGCCCCTTAAATATTGGAACACTGCTGTCATGTCACCCCTAGTCTTCCTTTTCATCAAACTAGGCCTACCCAGTTCCTGCAACCGTTCTTCATATGTTTTAGCTTCCGGTCCCCTAATCGTCTTTGTTGTTCTTCTCTGCACTCTTTCCAGAGTCTCAACAACTTTTTTATATCATGGTGACCAAAACTGAATGCAATATTCCAAATGTGGTCTTGCCAAAACATTATAAAGTGCTATTAACACTTCAAATGATCTTGATGCTATCCCTTTATTTGGACATACAGCTAGTTTTTCTCCACCTTGCACATCTTAGTTCCAATTAGACCATGATGTATATACATTTGTTTTTTAAGTAAATAAATAGACAGTAATAACAGTAGCAAGCTGCTGTTGGCAATGTTTACATGTTACGGTCTTTGAGACAAACCAAGTCTCTTCTTACCTATAGTTAATGTTAAGCTTCCTTAGTGTTTGTGTACACACTCATCTCCTTTTCTAAAAGTACCACTTCAGGCTAAAGCACCCCAATGCTGCCAAAAACCAAGAGGAGAAGATTTAATTTGGCTGCCAAGAATTGGTGTAGGGAAATAAGAGCAGTGGAAAGGAACATGATTCTTTCCCTGAAGAACCAAGGGAAAATATGCCTTTCAGAATTTTGCTTCTGCTACGTGGCTTTGGGAGAGATATATTACTCCTTGCTAAAAGGAGGTTAATTAAATTGAAAAGGAGGGGTGGGAATAGTTGGAAAGAGATGCTGATGCCTTAGAAAGTTTTGCAATCAAGTGTGCATCAAGAGAAAATGTCTAGCAGAAAACACAAAAACCGTGCCAAGCTTATAAGCAAGATACAGGTTTGGCTACATTGGAGGTGGTGGGGATTCTGATTTCAACCGCTGATCTGTCCTCAGATATATTATGGATAATGTCTATGGTGATTCTCAGTCATTCAGGTCATGGTTGTCCCAAAGGTGCTTTTTTCAAGAGGCAACTGGATTTTCTTAGTTTTTCCTTGAAGACGTTTTGCTTCTTATCCAAGAAGCTTTTTTATCTGTTCTGACTAAATGGTGGAAGGATTTATATTCCTTGCAATCATCTGGTCATTAGCACTCTTTCTGAGAGCCGTTGAGGCTACTTGGAGATTTATCCCTTGGGGCACAGATAAATTATTCAGGTGACCCTGAGGACACAGATAAACCTCAGAGTGGCCTCAACGGCTCTCAGAAAGAGTGCTAATGACCAGATGACCTCAAGAAATATAAATCTTTCCATTCTCCACCATTCAGTGGTGGTTCACAACGGGGCTATGCAGCCCCGTTGCGAACCGGTAGTAAAGGAAAGTAGAACCCATCCCTGATTCATAGGGATTATGACTCCTATACAGTCAACAGAGTGCCTGTTGCAGTTCAGGGGATAATTGCCACCTATCTAATTTCACTATTTCTAAACAAAATAAGATTAATGAGCCCCATATGATTAATGCCTCCTCACCTTTCCTGATGATGAACACCTAACTTCCTTAAAGCTCTTTGAGGAAATTCAGTTTCAGAACCTAAAGGGCTTACATTACACACTGGGAGAGAGACCAGGCACTTCTGTCAGTCAAAGCAAATCCATGATTTGCTGAGTAAACCAAAATTGGACATTGTCCTAAGCCCTAAATGGTGTTCACAGACATCAAGGCTGCTTCGCATATTGCAGGCAGTCAAAACCAAGCAAACTACCCGATAGCTTCATGCAACCCAACCCAATCAATTTTCTGGACCCATGAATCTCCTGCTCCTGTACTGGTCTTCTATATCTTTCTAAGATCACTGAAGCTAAAGTGCATCTATTTCAATTCCATTATACAAGAACGTTTCTTTTTCTTTTGCACTTGTGGCTGTCTCTAAATCTACCCAGAAGATACCCATGACGACACAGTTTCCATAGAAACTAATGCATTGGGAAGGGGGGGGGGTTGAGAATAGATTTTTCTAAAAGAGCCAAAAAGCCCCATAAGGATTAAAACAGAATAACTAGCATAAACACACTGAGTCCATTACGGCAAGCAGGGAGTTCAGTTTTAATTGCCTACTTGATTGAGATTGAGAGAGACCTGGTCAAGATGATGCTTCCTGGAAGCTTGTCTTCTACCAACCTTGTTGTCATTAGCAACTGCAATGGATTTACAAAAGTCTTTAAAGGTGGCTCCATGCAGCATTGGGAACAAAGGGGGCAGGTTGACCTGTTGTTCAAGCAAAAAATGCATGTCCACCTTTCATAATAACAATTGTGGAACTCGCTCTTTGAATTTATAGCCTACTTTTCTTCAAAATAAAGCAGAAGAAGAGACACCATTGGCATTCATTTGATTTACAGGATATTTTTCAACCAACCTTGGGAGATAAAATGGGGGGACACTATTAGGATTTCACAATAACTATTCAATGCCATAAGAGTAAGTCTCAATTTCATGAAATTTGGTAGGAATGGTTCCTGAAAAGACTGAAAATTGGGCAAAGTGATATAAAGGCAGAACTGTTGTCCCAAATGGAGAGGAGTGACCTGGCAAGCCAAACTATCATGCATGTTGATCATGGACTGAAATCCAGAAAGGTCTCGAGAATAAATAATGCACAGATTTGGGTGACAGTTGTAGTTTGATTTGAAGACTACATTTTAAACTCATCCTAATTTCATAATTACTCTTAGTATAAATCACTCTGCCAAATCTTCTTTGTATAATAAACTAAAATCAAGCCATCTTTAAGTGTGTGTAGAGAAAAAGATTATTATAGCAGGTTCTCTCTCTCTTTCCCTCCCTCCCCCTTCTCTCTCCCTCACACACACTCACCACACACACACACAACCCCCCAAAGTTCAGCAAAGAACAACCACATCCCACTTTTCTTTTGGGAAGCATTCAGCCTCCTCCAAATTGAGTCCTTGCCAAGGGTATGAACTTCAGTTACTCCTACGCATTTCTGGATTTAAAGTCTACACCCTGATTTTAAGTAAGAAACAAATCTGGAGCCAACAGAAGTGAAAAAGGGCAAAATATGGTCCATCTTACCAGGATTTAAAAAAGAAACCAACAGGGTCACCTGTCCAAGGCAGGGTTCCATAAAGCCAACCAATATCAGTGAAAAATTCTCTAATAAAGGCACCGTAGTATCACACAGAATTTATATTTATGTAGAAAATTCACAAATATTAGAAAACATCACCATCAATCAGGTTTTTTTAAAGTGTGGCACTTTTCTCTCCTTTCTAGTACTTAAAGGGATGGCAAAGAGGAAATGTGCAAAGTTTTTACTGGTTTTACTGGAAGAGTACTCACAATATTTTTAATATTATTCAATCCAAATTGTCTAATTGTTTGGTAACTTTAAGAGGCATGGACTTCCCAGAATGGGAAGTTGAAATCCACACATCTTAAAGTTTCCCAAGTTAAGAAATATAGACAATCTTGATGTTTGCCACGTACACCATCCCATCCCATTCCCCTCTTCTCCATTTCCATCTTAACCAAGCAATATTTACCAATGTTGGAATGCTTCAGGAGACGGCAGATGCGAGCTTCTCGCTCCAACTTCTGGTGATCTGGAAAGAGAAGAAGAACATACATCCTTTAGCATGCCATGGATGTCAGATCCCATAACATTAGTTTTTTTAACAGAACATCAAGGAGAGAAATCAGCATTTTTCTGAAGGCAATAAGTTAGTTCAGAACTCCATTGCTTCCAATAATAAGATAGAAATGTTCCTGTTGTGGGCTATTGGCTATAACAAAAAATAGCACCAAACAGAGTAGCCTAATGCACTGCTCCCAGCAGCTAGTTTTCTATTTGAATTTCAAGCATGTGATTTCAACTACGTTCTTGTATATATAAACAAAATCTGTACATCATTTCTGTACATGCATTGACAAACCTCACTATTGGGGAAGCTGAGAGAATCTAACAAAAGCAGTTAAGATGTTGAATGTACAAACTTTATAAGTTTGTTAACTGAAGCAAAATATGTATGAGGGTGACGGTTCATTCTTATAAACAGAAGAACACCAACACTGACATCCCCTAAATTCCACTGAAGATGTTTCCTAACCTGGTACAAAACATTTGGAAACCAGCCCACAAGCTTAGGGAATGAACCTTCATTTTCATCCTATATCTGAGCTACAGATATTCACTACTATTGCAAAATATATATAGATTCATTTTAGAGTAAGTTATGTAATGATACTAAGTATAAACTGTTAAAAAAAAAAAACCAGAGGCTGAGCTGGAATCAGTGAGACTCAGAAATCAGCTGAATAAATGACCCTTCATTTGGTACTAAATCAAAATCAATATTAGTATTAGCCTGTTATCTTAAAGAAGACATTTCATAAATGTGAAATGCTGACATCTCTAGAATATCTCGCTTTCCATTGTATGATAGCAAAAGAGGTAAACCCAACTCTATTCCAAAATGATGGTGATTCAAATAAGGGTTAAAAGTAGTCCTCAACTTACAATAGTTCACTCAATGACAATTCGAAGTCAATTGTGACCATTTTTTGCACTTTCAGCATCCCCAGGATTATGTGATCAAAATCCAGACACTTGTCAATTGACTCATACTTATGGCCATTGCAGCTTCCTGGGGTCACATGATCACCTTTTGTGACCTTCTGATAAGCAAAGTCAATGGGGAAGCCAGATTCATTAACACCCAGGTTACTAACTGAACTGCAAAGGTTCACTTAACAACTGTGGCTAGAAAGTTCGTAAAATGGGGCAAAATTTACTTAACAAATGTCTCACTTATCAATATAAATTTTTGGTTCAACTGTGGTCATATGTTAGGGATTACCTGTACTTAGGAATCAAATTTCAGGAACAGTGAGATGTTCAGCCATTTTACTATTTATTACAGTTCCAATCCACTCAACAATCAAACGTTTGGTCTATTTTCACCGAAAGGAAGGTCCAGCAAATGTTACATAAACCCTGTGGGTTTTTTTGAACACACTCAAATTGACCTGCTCTAAATATATACATATCTTGTTATTTTACCAAATCAGTTACTCTTGAAAGGGATATAATAAGTAGTTCGATCAAAACCAATAATATGTAGAATTAAAGTGTTTTAATGGTTTCTGTTATATTCCTCCTCAGATACTTTATCTTTTCAATGAAAAGTGGCTCTCTTTTGATTTGCACATAGAGGAAATTAAGAATGGGATTAAGAAAGCAAAGAGAGAGAAGCGATTCTCTCTCAAAACTGGGGAAATTCAGTAGAATTTAGTAGAAACAAATGGAAGTACTAGGTGCAAGATATAATTAATGTTTTTCTATCGCAAGAGATTGTAACATCCACCGCTGTTCTTGAGAAAGAGACAAGGATCCATTGCTCCCATCCTCAGAAGCCTGACTCCTGTGTCTCTGCAAACGGAATGAAAATTATCATAACTTGTAATTATCACTTCAGTAGAGGCCTATAAGATGAGGTCAGCTTTTTAAAAAAAAGTTGCACTCAAATGCATTAAAAAACTGTGCTCAATTGCCATAATGGAGGGAAAGACAGAGTTTATTGCAGCAGGAAACCAGAGTACAAAATAAAATATGTTAACAATAAAATAAGAATAAAAATGTTACAGTTGGTGGCAGGTTGGATAGAAATGCATACAGGCATAGCTGTTTGCTTCCTACAATTTTATAGTATGGCAATTTCATGTATGTATGTAAAGTAGGTATGACTGTAAATGTGTAGGGATTTTTATTCAAGGTTCAACATGTTTCACTATAGGACAGTAAGAGAATGAAGCTGGCTCCTCATGCCAATTTTATAATATGACAATTTTGTATCTATAGGCAGTCCTTATTTAGCAACCACTACTAAGATCAGTAATTTGGTCCTTAAGCAAAGCAGCCGCTAAGTAATACTGCAACTATGCTTGTGATCTCACTTCAGCTTTGTTTTGCTTTACAAACCTATGAAAATTATAAATGCAAAGTTACTTTTTTCATCACTGTTGTAACTGTGAATGGCCACTAAACAAAACATTTGCTAAATGAAAACTGTCTCCCTCCCTCCCTCCCTCCATCCATCCACACTTTTATCTAAGTTAAATAACTTCCACAATGCAATAATAAAAAGAATTATACTGCTTCCTCAGTTTTTCTTTCTCAGAAGTTGCATCTGCTCAGAAGGCATTCAGTACTTAATTCTCAAGGTACCGTATTTTCCGGCGTATAAGACGACTTTCTAACACACAAAAATCTTCTCAAAAGTTGGGGGTCGTCTTATACGCCGGGTGTCGGTCTCCTGTAACCAGGCAGACCAGCCCGAAAGGCTTTGACGAGCCTTAAATGGCTCTAAGGAGCCAAGCTGAATTGCCTGCTGAGTTGCCGCTAATCAGCTGAGTTACACGCAAGCCCTGTGTAAAAGGGAAAAACTTCCCTTTTACACAACGCTGGTGCAGCTGGGATCGCCAGAGCTTGGATGGCCAAGCCCCGTGTAAAAGGGAAAAACTTTTCTTTTACACAACGCTGGCCATCCCAGCTGCTAATTTTTGCCTGCTAATTGCTCCGTAGCAAAAATTCCCCCCACCTCCAGCTTGCTTACCTTAGCTGCTAGCCCCAACGCTTGCCTTGCCTTGCCTGCAATCCATTGCATCAGCAAGCAACTAAATCTCCCTGCCTGCTTGCAGGGAGATTTAGTTGCTTGCTGATGCAAGCAACTTGTGGACTTCAACTCCCAGAATTACTCAGCCAGCAAAGCAAAGCTGGCTGAGGAATTCTGGGAGTTGAAGTCTACAAGTCTTAAAGTTGCCAAGGTTGGAGACCCCTGTTCTATTGGGTTTTTTTCCCCCTTTGGGAGCTTTAAAAAAAATAGTTAATTGGGGGGTTTTTTAGTTGTTCTTTTTTAGACCTAGTCATTTAAAGGCTAGGTCTAAGTTTTAGGCTAGGAAGTTTTAAATTTAGCTTTCATATAAAAATAAAAATAAAAATAATAAAAATAAAAATAATAATAATAAAAATAAATAAAAATAAAATGTGTGCAACTTTCTGAGATTTAATGTGTTTCTGTAGTGTTTCACTCTAACTACACAAACACACAAAATCTCACAAAGCTGTATGTGGAATTTTGTGTGTGTAAACCCACAATGTAAAAGTTGTTTTTTTGGGCTTTTTGTGGCTGTGTGAGGTTCCTGCTTATTGCAGGGGCCATTTTGGGTCTAGTACAGCTGCTTTTACATTGTGGGTGAGCCAGCTGATGTTTTTTAATTTTTATTTGGTGTGCGTTGGAAGAGGGGTCGTCTTATACAGCAAATATAGCCCAAACCCTATATTTTTACAGGAAAAGTTGTGGGTCGTCTTATACGCCCAGTCGTCTTATACGCCGGAAAATACGGTATATCTGTCTACCTTTGGCCTTGGAAGATTTAACTTGTGATACACTGGAAAGTGCATTTTCTAGCTATATCATCTAGACATTATGAGTGAATGAAGCACTGAAGGCAATTATTATGAATCAAGTGAAGCGGTGATTAAAGGGGCATTGATTCCACCCAACTGAAAAGTGATTGTAAGAAATATTTATATGGTAAAATATGACAGAGGAAGAATAAAAATGGATGTTTGCCTTTATGTAGGTGATCTAAAACCTCCAAACTACAGCTGATTATTTCACACACTCAAAAAAATTGTCTTAACTTCTTACCTCTGCATTGTTTTTCTATATACTCCTTTAAGAGTACAGAATAAAGGTGGCATACACATTTAGTAATATTAATAAAATGTATAATACTTTGATATGGCTCAAGGGCTAATCAATTAAGTAAACTCATGCCAAGCAGTGTTGTAGGAGATGATCAGGCTGAGCCTCAGGGAGGGGTCAAATATGTCATCCATCATGAATCCCTGAGCACCCACAGGAGATCAAAATCCAGCCTACCTTGAATGCTTTGTTAATTCCTGCTCATTTCCCTTGACCGTCAGTAGTTCAGATTCTTATAGTGAGCTTAAGCTTGCAATAAATCTTTATACCAGGAGCCAGGTTGTTAGGGGCAATATGCTGACTCTGTAAACTACTTAAAGAGGGCTGTAAGAGGACTATGAAGCAGTATATAGGTCTTATTGCTATTGCTATTGCTATACTCCTTTGAACTGACTGATCTTCTGATTTCCCCAGCGTTTGACATATGTCACTAATTCTGCTTATAAGGAACCCCATTGATCTGAATCAGAATTTAAAGGAATGCGGCTGTGTATGTGGGAATGAAGACAGGAAAAAGAGCTGCAAACCAGGCAATGGTCTGATGAACAAAACTTGAGTTCAAAGGAGAGACTGGGGTGGCAAAAGCATCTCAGAAGGGACCTTTCCTAGTATTGGGGAGAGTAGAAATGAATGACGAAAGCAGTATGTTTAAGGAGATTCTCAGGTCATACTTATCTCAAAAGTGCTTTTTCAAAGGGCAACTAGACTGTTTTTTCTTTATGGAAGAAGAAGACAATGTTTGGCTTCTCATCCAAGAAACCTGATCACTTGTGACTCACATCAGTCATAACTGATGAATCTTCTTGGATGAGAAGCTAAAAACCATCTTCTTCTTCTTCCATAAAGAAAAAACAGTCCAATCATCTTTTGAAAAAGCACCTTTGAGAAGAGAGCAATACTTTCAGATTTGCAAGATTTTGTTAATGCAACTGCAATAAAGATAGAGCTAGTAACCAGACCTATGGGTCTTCTCTGCTATCAGCCTGTTTAATGTCAAGCACTAAAGAAAATGGAAAGGCTCACCAAGCATTTTGCAACACTTTTTCCAGCTCTTTTAGCTGAATATGACTAATTTCTAGTTTCAAACTTCCTTTCTTTATTTCCTTCCACCCAGATTTTTTAAATTTTTCAGCATATCTTTGAAATGTTTGATCCCTTGTCAAAAATCTTCCTACTCTTTCTGACTCTTTCATCTGTTTTACTTAATTATTTTAATTATGTTACAGTTTTAACTGCTATGAGATGCTTAGGGAGCCAATTTAGAACGGTAGTAAATTACAAATCCTTTTGCCAAAAATATAAACACAGATAGTACCATAATATCCTACTACAACTTTCTAACTTAATAGCTATTAGCATACTAACCATATGTGGTAAAGTGTTATGACTGTTTAACAGCGGTTTTGTTCCATTTTCTATTACTACAGTGGTCCTCGATTTATGATTATAATAAGGACCAGAACATTTATCGCTAAGTGGTACAGTTGTTAAATGAGGCATCAAGTGACTGCACCCAATTTTATGGTCTTTTTTTTTTACTGCACTCATTAGCCAAGACATTATGTGATTCTGATTTGCAACTTTTCCTGTTGGCTTCCCCATAGACTTTGCTTGTCGGAAGCAGGCTGGGAAGACCACAGACGGTAATGTGACCAGATGGACACTGTGATGGTCCTAAATGTGAGAACTAGTCATAACTCACTTTTTTCAGCTGTTACTGTTGTAACTTCAAATGGTCACTAAACTCAAGTCAAGGGCTACTTGTATCCTGTTCTGAATTGTGCACCTGAACCCTGCAACAAGAATCATTATGAAACTACTCTGATTCATTGAAGAATTAAAACAATGGATTTCACTGGGATCAAAGCATTTTCAATTCTAATCTTACTGTGTTTTTTTCACACCACTTATCTTTAAAAAATTGTGTTATGGAGGAAATGCTAGAATGTCTGCACGCAATCTTCTCATTGACAGACCTGAAACTGATCTGTTTCAAGGCACCCGTTTTCTAACTATAACAGCTGTTGTTCTGGTCACTTTCTTCTACAACTTTAAAAAAAATGCTATAGTTTTTCATGATTTGACTGTACACAACACTAAGGTACAGTTGGTAATAAAAGCCAGTGTAGTGTAGAGGTTAAGGTACCAGGCTCAAAACTGGGAGACTGTTCTCGTCCTGCCTTAAGCATGAAAGCCAGCTGGGTGACTTTGGGCCAATTACCAGGAGATGTTGAGTTCTAGTCCCATCTTAAGGCATGAAAGCTGGCTGGGTGACTTTGGGCCAATCACCAAGAGATTGTGAATTCTGGTCCTTCCTTAGCCAGCTGAATGACTTTGGGCCAGTCATTATCTTAGCCCTAGGAAGGAGACAATGGCAAACCACTGTAGGGGCTAGTAGAAGCAGTCACCAGTCGTCAATATTATCTTGAAAACACTAAAAATAATTTACAATAAACTACAACTAGTTGGATTCATAGAATACTATAAAACATGATTTACAAATCACAATGATATAAACCAGTCTGGAACCATACAATGTGCTTACTACAAAGTCAAACTACATTATGGCTTAGTTCCGTGGTGAAATGTAAAATTTGTTACTACTGGTTCTGTGGGCGTGGCGTGGGGGGGTAATGTGACTGGGTGGGCGTGGCCAACTTTCCCCCCGCCTTTTTAAAGCATTTTTTTACAACCTATTCGGCTGAATAGGTTGTTAAAAATGCTTTTAAAAGATAAAAGAAAAGGTTCTGACGGTCACAGATGTGGCGCACAATCATCAGAGCCCTTTTTTTAACCTTTTAAAAGCAGGAAGTAATGAGACCTGGGTGGGTGGGCGGAGCCTCGTGCCACCATCGCTACTGGTTCTCCAAACCACCTGCCACAATTGCTACCGGATCGTGCGATCCAGTCCAAACAAGGAACATTTCACCCCTGGCTTAGTTTGATATTTACACAAAGCTAGTGTTCCCATTTTAATTGTTCATCATTTCATTCATTTTTATTCTGCTTTATTGTTACAGAACTGAAAAAAAATTGCTACTGCTTTCTTGTGACAGAACTGTTTCTGTGAACCAGTTTCTTAAAACTTTATTTGAGCTCAGTTATTTCTCACACAGAAAGGGAACAAGGTTTGAGTTGCAAATTTCTCATGCCACTGTTAGTTTCTAAAAAGAATTTGGGTTTTGTTACTTCCTTAAAGATAAATAAATTTCTGGTGCAAATGGACTTCACACATGTCTCGCAGCCTTTGCACTTCCTGCTTCCAAGGCACATGTGTCACAAGCAATGCACGTACGATGTTTCCAAAAATAAGAACTGCCTGGTCACACTTTCCCAGGAAGGGGGGAAAACATTCTTAATTATTCAGATAGTACTTTGCTCTCTTTCTCACTGAAACTCTATCAAGCCATTCTCCATGCAAGAGACAGGAGTATGAAAATTCTAATTCCATCCAGGGTGTGCATCCTGCTAAGCCATGGTTTACTTAGCTCATCTTTGTTAAATAAATCACATTTTCTCTTAAAATGTTATATGAACTCAGGGAACATTTCTGTTGCTGGATGCAAAGCCCATTTTCTGGAGATTGTTATATGTGGTGTAAATTACAAGTTCTGAAGCCCTTCCGAGGAACTTAAATCTCTTAAACTTTTGCTCTGAAAAGCTCAATTATCTTCTGTCCACAATCAGTGCCTTCCATTCATTGGCCAAGAACATCCAGAAAGACAGACCAAGGCAAACATTTGCATGTTTAGGAAGGGAAAAGTAGAAGAGCAAAACTAGTAAACCCCAGGTATTGACAGTTGGCCACCACCAGAACAAATGGTTTATTTAATAAAAGTGAAGCTCAGGTGAGCAGGAGAAATTCTGCCATTGGCCTCCCTAATAGTTTCAACCTTCCAACCTCCTTCAATATTTTTGTAAGTTCATCAATGGAGTCTGTAACAAAAGCACAAGTATAAGAATATCTTGGAGAGTAATTAAAACAATCTTAGATTGTGCAGAAATGAACAGATTAATTCTGATGATTAAAGAGAGAGAGGATATGGACTATTATAAGATATGGGGAAATTTTATGATTGGTTAAAAAAGGGATATAGATAAACATTGTTATATTAAATGTATTGTAATTTGGGGAAAATATTGCAACAGAGAAATGGAAACTATCAAGGAGAAATGAAGATAGGAGGAGTAATAAAAAGAAGTAGTAGTCACGGAAGAAACACTGAGAAGACACACAGAAGGATTGATGTGTTATGTGTTTGTTTTAAAAAATAAAAAACTTTTATATAAAAAAAGAATACCTTGGAGCTAGTGACTGGGGAGGGAAGGGAGGGGACGAGATAGGAGCGGACAGGAGAGGAAGGGATGGGAGAGGAGGGAATCTGTATTTTCTTCGGTGTAAAGTAAAAACGTTTGTATCTGTACGTGCACTTCCCTCCAGGGATTAATCATGGGCTGGGCATACAGGTGCCTCTGTGTATGAAAGGGAAGAGGGAAGGTCTAATCAGGGTATGCGCCTATACATTGTGTGCATGTGTGTATATTTCTACCCTTCTCTCACATTGTATTTGAATGTGTCTATGCATTGGGAATAGGCTGCCTGTTCTCCATTCTGGATCGTGAAACCAGGAAGGAGGAGGAACAGTTTATATACTTAACTGCTTTTTCCATGGAGATTCGCTATCATTTTTTTAACTCTGCACATTCCAAGTCTGATCTAGTTAATTTTCAAACTAAAATTTATTTTACCAGTTTTTCTCCACAATTTACTCTTGGAGAGGGAGGGAGAGTTATCATGCTGATGGACAAACAGACCCCCTTTACATAATTTATCCCCAAATAGAAAGAATAGGGTAGGAAAACATTTAAAAAGAGCTCAATTTTGTTTAATATAGCATCTTCTTTTTCCTGTTGTTGTTCCACAGCTAGCAGAAACTTAAAAAATAAAAACAAAACAAAACAAAAATTGGGGTTTGCTATTGACAGACCATGGAAATTGCATGTAAACACTGCTGAACCTTGACTGCTATTGTCCCAGATGCGACCAGATATGAGAAAAAAACAATGTATATATTTGACAACTTCTGAGCAGACATCAGATCTGAAAAACAGATACTGCTTAGAAGAACAGTGAGTTAAAAACACATCTAATTCAATGCAACCGAAAGAGGATATTCCTCAAAATTGTGGCTGAAAAGGGAGGGAAGAGAAAATGAAGAAGAATGAGAGTTTTCGAATCTGAACTTCCAGTAATTTGTTATTTTTGATGGCCACAGCAAGACGATCAAAAGAATTATATGCCATTTGCAGGACACAATAATCAAGGATTGATAAATCTTACAGAGTTCACAAATTGCACAAAAGACCCTGCCAGCTTTATCCCTTTTGGGCACTGCACCATTCACAAAAGTATAAAATGGGAGATACTGAATTTATAGTTTGGTGCAACCAAAGTCATGGTTGACTTTATGGTTATAATTCAGTGTTTTTCAACCTTGGCAACTTTAAGAGATGTGGACTTCCAACTATCAGAATGCTGGTCAAGGAAGTCTGAGAGTTGAAGTCCATATATCTGAAAGTTGTCAAGCTTGAAATACAGTATTATGATTGCTTAAGGGGGCAGGAGCATCCTCTTGGGATGTATAAAACAAGAGATCCAGACAATGAATCCTGGGGGGAGGATGGATTATGAGAACCCCCAAAATATTCAAGGTCATTTCCCTGGGAGAAGAATGCCAACATGTACAGTAGAGATGTTTTCAAAACATCTCTTTTAAAAGTTCATTGGACAATGAGAGACAAGCAATGGGAAGGGAGGAAAGTTAATTGGGAAAATTTGGCACGCAAACCCATAGTTCTGGCTTTGCACTATTGTAATTCAGTTGACGTCTAGTAAACTATACCTTTCTCAACAAATGGAGTTAAGAATCCTTTTTGCTTAGAAAACCAAATTGAGGCAGGTCTGACAGCCAGGGTGATTGCCAGTTTTAAGAGAAAATTCCAAGGTTCTTTAGGAGGTAAGAAATTCCAAGCTTCAGCCAGCCATGCCACTGGTCTGGCTCTTGCTCACAAGATAGGCAGCATCATCTGCTGCTAGTTCTTGATGCTCCTTGCTAGGGCTGCCTATTAATCAGGGACATCTGCAAGCCGACAAGCTGTCTCCACTGATGCTCAGGGATCTCCCCTCAAAATGACACGTCAGGAGCATCACCACAGCAACCAACTGCTTTCAAACACAATGTTCAGCAAAGCAGTTGTTGTGTTCAAAGGTTGGGGGAGGATATCCTGCTGGTATGCAGTTGCCATGTTTTCAAGGCAGCGTTCCTTTCTTCCGGGGTTGGAATAAGCGAGGAATCACTCCCTTTTCACAAAAGCTAAAGGAAGAATGATATTTTTCTTGGAAGTTGAAAACTGAATTAGAAATCCCTAGAAGATGAATATTCCTTTTTGGGTATGGGACCAGGAATGAGTTCAGCACAGTCTCAGTTCCCCTACTTTTGTAAGCCATCCTGGCTTGAACCTTCAAGCAGAACTATAATTAAATTATGGTTTCATCCAAGTTGACTTCCCAGTGGAAGAGACAGGCTGGGCAGAAAATCATTGTGACCTTTGTTAAGAGCCAGGCAGCCTTTAAAAAGCATTACAGGTAATCCTCAATTTACAACCATTCATTTGGACTTCAATTCCCATGCTAGTTGGAGAATTCTGGGAGTTGAAGTCCACAGGTCTTAAAGTTGCCAAGGTTGGACACTCCTGATTTAGATTTAGTCAATGCAAAATGAAATGGCATGGAGCAGATTTTGTCCACTATAAAATGCTTCCATTGTTCCTCAAACTATGCTAGGAAGACCTCAAAACCATAACTGGTTCCATAAAGGGGCACCACAGTTCACTTGAAATAATTCACTTGACATGGCAAGAGTGGGAAGGTCCATAGCAAAGTCAATGGTGAAGCACATTGTCCACCCAAAATCCAGGATTAAATAACTATTTCTCTAATCAGGATCTCAGAGAGGTCTCTCTAAAACCCTGAATAGCTGCAGTTATTCATACAAACAATAGTGAGGTAGAGAGATGAAAGTTTATCATGGTTTCTTTGGTTTTGGCTAAGCACAGGGTGCGAAATAGGCTGTTTTGGTCCATTCAAGAAACCACAACTTGTACAACGTAAGGCCGTTTCCTAACAGAAATACTTTTTAATGTTCATACACATAAAGTATATGAACATTGCATCATTATCATCTTCCTCTTCAACTTCATCATCACCTTCATTCAAAATTCATCCTACCACTTTTCAAACTGGGGTATATTTTAAATCTCTTAGAGTTTGTTGTTCCTTTTCACAATGTATCCATTGCCATTTCCTATACAGGTATTCTTCAACTTATGACCGCAATTGGAATCAGAATTGCTAAGCAAAGTGGTTATTTACTGAGTTGTACCCAATTCTATGACTTTTGCTATGGTTGTTAAGTGAATCACATAGTCGTTAAGCAAATCAAACTTCCACCACTGACTTTCTCTAAAACTGGCTGGGAAGCTCACAAAAGGCAATCATGACCCTCCAATACCGAAACCCTTGTAAACGTATGTTGCTAAGGATCCAAATTTTGATCATGTGACTGTGAGGATGCTGCAATCATTGTTAAGCAGGAGGACCAGTTTTCAGTCACTTTCTTCAGCGGCTGCTGTAAGTTTGGTTGTTAAATGGCTGCTGGTTGTAAGTTGAGGACTATTTGCGAAACCAAGAAGACTGATCAATAAAAGATCCATGGGGAAGAAACCAAATGGAAAAGAAAAAGAGCAAGATTATTATCTTTCATGGACATTTAGCAGCAAAATATTGTTTTTAATCCGCAAAGGACAATCTTTGGAAGAACAAATGATGGCTGCATGTAACAAACGGAACAGGCTGAGGAGAAACAAATAACAGCAGTTGGGGAAATGCTTCAGGAGCGACCTTTCGTTCATGACATGACGTAAGCATGTCCCTATTTTAATCTACAAAATGGGAGAGGACAAGCTCAGGACATCTATTGCAAACAGCAAGGAGAGAGGGATTTGAGACCAGAAAGTGGGTCGGTCATTTTAAAAAGACAGGAGGAGGCAGAGGTAGGAGAGGCTTGTTTAGTTCAAAACACGTGAAGTTTGAAATAATCAGCAGAAATGGGAAAAGGTCAGAAAAGTAGGCTAAAGGAAGAAGTGTTTCTCAGGACGGTGCTGTCAGCAACAGTATTACACTAAAATGCATGTCCCCAGAAGAACTGGAACTAGAACAAAAAAGGGAAGGAGGGAGGGAGAGGAGGCGGCTGGTGACAAGGAAGGATCCTGGGCTCTTAGAGACAAGAGCAATAAACTGGGAAACAGGCCTTCAAATTCAGCGTGTCCAAGTGACAAAAGCTTGTTCTATTAGAAAGAACATATCGGGAGTGTGGACATCACACAGGATGGAGCAGCTTGGTTCAGTTCTGTTCTCTGAAAATACTTCAACAAACCCTTGGCTACGCAAACCAATCTAGCAGCTCCTCCTGCAGCAGGCTCAAAAACTTGATACTAGAAAGTGAAGTTCCCATCTCGCATTAGGCATCTAGGGGATTCCATTGTATATCTATCATGGAAAGACGGGCACCTCGGAGGACACGAGCTCTGCCTCTTAGTATCTTCAAGATAACCATTTCAATGAAGGGATTTAGTATGGAGAATTTGAGAGAGATTCCTTTAATATGAAATACCAGGAGAAATCAAAGCAGTCGGCAAGCTGGGCATTTACATGCTAGAAATCTGGGTTCTACTACAGGTAGTCCTCGATTTACGACCACAACTGAGCCCAACATTTCTGGTGCTTAGTGAGACATTTATTCAACGACTTTTGCCCCATTTTACAACTTTTCTTGCCAACAGTTGTTAAGTCAATCACTGCAGATGATAAATTAGTAACCCTTAAGCGGATCTGGCTTCCCCATTGACTTTGCTTGTCAGAAGGTTCACAAAAGCAGATCACAGGATCTTGGGCCAGTCGTAAGTATGAACCAATGCCAAGTATCTGAATTTTGATAACGTGATCATGGGGCTGCTTCAAAGCTCGTAACTGTGAAAAACGATCATTTCACTTTTTTCAGTGCCGTTGTAACTTTGACTTGTCACTAAATGAACTGTTCTAAGTGGAGGCCTATCTGTATGTCTTTTAGGTCCTCTGCACTGACAAACATATTGCCTCCTTCACTACAACCATTTGTTTAGTGATCATTTGAAGTTACAATGGTACTGAAAAAAAAGAGACATGACTTCTCACATTTACATTGCAGTATTCCCACACATGATCAAAATTTGGGAGCGTGGCCACATGTATGTATTTGCCATACAGGTAATCCTCAATTTATGACCACAATTGAGCCCAATATATATGTTGTTAAGTGAGAAATTTGTTAAGTGGGTTTGCCCCATTTAACGACTATTCTTGCCACATTTGTTAAGTGAATCACTGCTGTTGTTAAGTTAGTAACAGTGAATCTGGCTTCCCCATTGTCTTTGCTTGCCAGAAGATTGCAATTGGGGATCACGTGACCCCAGGACACTGCAGCAGTCATAAATATGAACCAGTTGCCAAGCATCCGAATGTAAATCATGTGATCATGGGGATGCTGCAATGTCATGAGTGTGGAAAATGGTCGTAAGTCACTTTTTTCAGTGCTGTATTAATTTCAAATGGTCACTAAATGAGCTACCGTAAATCAAGGACTGCCTGTAGTTGAAGCATTTGCAAACTTCCCAGCCAGCTTTGATGAGCAAAGCTGGATTTGCTTAACAACCGCCTGGTTTACTTAACAACTGCAGTGACTTGCTTAACAATCACAGAAAAAAGGTCCTAAAGTCAGGTGCGATTCGCTCAAGGCCTGCAACTGCGATGGGAAGCATAGAAATTGGATAAGTAAAATAAAAAATAAATAAGCAACTACTTGCTTACCCACAGAATATCTGTTCCCAATCCTGGTCATCAATGGAGAACTACATGCATACATTGCTTCTGAACATATGCACCACCATATATACATGTCTGTTAATTTGTGTAATTGAGAAAGTGCTATTTAATTCTTGGCACACCCATGGATTTTCTGCGACAAAGTTTGCCCCAGGGTGGATTTGATTTAAATCAACTCCACCCTGAATAGCTCAGCAGACTAAGCATTGTAATTAAAATCCAGCTGTCTGCAATTACTGCAAGTTCGAATCTCCCCAGGCTCAAGATTGACTCAGCCTTCCATCCTTTCTAAGGTGGGTAAATGGAGGACCCAGTTTGTGGGGGCAATAAGCTGACTTTGTATAAATATACAAAAGTATGAAGGCTATTGCTTAACACATTGTAAGCTGCCCTGAGTCTCCGGAGAAGGGCAGTATATAAATCGAATTTTTTAAAAAAACTCAATTTAAATAATAATTTTCAAAGAGCAACTGTCAACTCTGTCCCGCAGCACCTCCTCTGACCTGCTGTTGACTCACCAACAGTCCCAATATTGCCGAATATACAGCCTCAAGCTACATAATTTCATGCTGAATAAGCTAATTATTAATGTATCTTAAATAGAAAACTATTTTTTGATACATTTTTACTCCCAAAGCATTTTATTAAAATGGACGTTGTCTTACCTGAACATCCTTTTTCTGGGCACTGTGTACACTATCCATGAATGGGTTAATCCTTCAGCCTTTGGCAAACAACTGAGTGAAAAACAAAACCCTTCCTTTCCAGCTCCCAAGCCACGCCTCTAGTCCCATGATCCCCAGTCTGAACGAAGGCGCAGCAAATAAAGGAGCAAACCATGAAAATTCAAACCCAACTTTATTAACAATCAACCTCTGAATAAGAGATAGAAAAACAAAAACTTGTCATCGCCATAGTAACCAGGCAGGCAGTTTATGACACGGGTGGGTATGGATAGTGTATGCAGCGCCCAGAAAAAGGACGTTCAGGTAAGACAACGTCCATTTTCCTGTGCGCTGCTCCCACTATCCATGAATGGGATATACCCAAGCGCAAACCCCACGGGCGGGAAGCTGCCTGCCTCCAGTGTCATCCTCTGTCAGAACTCTCTGGAGTACTTTGCGGCTAAAGGACGCCTCTGCTGAGCTGTATGCATCAATCTTGTAGTGATGAATAAACGGTGTGAGTGACGACCAAGTCACCGCCCTGCAAATGTCTGATATCGACACCTGTGTAGCCCAGGCTGCCGTGATGGCCGCGCTACGTGTAGAATGGGGTAGAACCTTGCCAGGAAGTGGTCTGGAGTTGAGATCATACACCAAGGCGATACAGGCCTTAATCCATCTGCTGACCGTAGATGCAGAGATCTTTTGACCCATGGAGGTTGAAGGAAACCAGAAGCGCTTCTGTGCGGCGAAAGGCTGAGGTCCGACGGATATATTTATTTATTTATTTATTTATTTATTTATTTATTTATTTATTAGATTTGTATACCGCCCTTCTCCTTACGGACTCAGGGCGGTGAACAGCCAAAATAAAAATTCAATACATAAAAGTTAAAAATTAAAACACATATACATTAGGCTGAGAATTAAAACCAAATAAATATTAAAATGCGGCAACGCTACAAACATTAAAAATTTTAAAATTTTAAAAATTCTAAAAATGCGGCAGGGATCAGGCTAAACCGGCAAGTTGAAAAAGATGCGTCTTCAGGGCCCGACGAAACGTCCGGAGGTCGGAGATAATTCTCAATTCTGGAGGAAGATCATTCCAGAGGGTGGGGGCTGCCACAGAGAAGGCTCTCCCCCTGGGGGTCACCAGCCGGCATTGTCTGGCTGACGGCACCCTGAGGAGGCCCACTCTGTGGGAGCGAACCGGCCGGTGGGAGGCAATTGGCGGCAGAAGGCGGTCCCGTAGGTACCCTGGTCCTAAGCCATGGAGCACTTTAAAGGTCATTACCAACACCTTGAAACGCACCCGGAACTCCACCGGCAACCAATGCAGCTCGTGCATATAAATGAGGAGGGCACGTTGAATGTCGAGGGTGTGTCATCGCCTCTCCCTCTGGTCCCAAGGTGAAGGGCAGAAGTCTGGCAGGATGAGTTCCTGGGCCCTGAGTTCACTTTCGGTATGAAGGCGGGGTCCAGGCGCAGAATCACCGTGGAGTCTCAGAATATACAAAGGTCTTTGTGGACCGAGAGTGCAGATATTTCTGAGACCCTCCCAGCCAAGGTGATGGCTAGCAGGAAGGTCACCTTGGAAGGACAAATGTTTGAGGGGGACCGACCCCAATGGTTCGAAAGGAGGACCTGTCAAGTCCCACAATACAAGAGGTAAGTCCCAGGATGGGTAGCGGTGCACTGTGGGAGGGCGTAGATTCGTGGCCCCATGTAGAAAGCCCTTGATCAGTGGATGGTGTGATAGTGACTGATATAGTGCACATGTTATGACCGTTGACAACACCGCTGTCTGCCGCTTTAAAGTTGCGGGGGCCAGGCCCTTGTCTAGGCCTGCCTGTAGAAACTGCAGGATGTCTCGTATTGCTGGTGATGTGGGGTCAACATGGTGACGGCGCCCCAGCGACAGAAAGCCTGCCAAGAAGCCTCGTAAATGCGAGCCGTGGAAGGCTGCCTAGCTGCCTGGATGGTGCTGATGACCTTATCTGGTAAATTGTCCTTCTTCAGGATGACCCTCTCAAATGCCAGACGGCTAATTGTAGCCACTGGGGCTCTAGGTGAGTGACTGCCCCCTGATACAGAACTAGCCGCTGTGGAGAGATCACCCACGGCTGGTCTACTGCTAGGGCCACGAGATTGGCGTACCACGGCCTTCTTGGCCAATTCGGAGCCATCAGAAGCAGGTTGGCCTTCTCTGCCAGTAGTTTTCGGATGAGGCATGGTAGCAGTGGAATTGGTGGGAACGCATACAGAAGACTCTCGGGCCACTTGCAGCGAAGGGTGCCATGATCCTCCGCCTTGTTGGGTAACAAGACACGAAGCGTGGGAGTTGAGCGTTGGCCAGAGTTGCAAAGAGGTCCACTTCTGGGTTCCTGAAGCGTGAGGAGAGCTCCCGAAACAAGCAGGGGCGTTGTTGCCATTCCGCCATTCTGCCTGATCTATCGTTTCTCGACTGAGCCAATCTGCCCTGACATTGGTCTCCCCTAAGATGTGATCTGCTTTGATCCAGAGCAAGTGCCTTCGCCCAGCTGAACAGGGCTTCGGCCTCTAACATCAGAAGATGGGATCTTGTGCCCCCCTCTCTGTTGATGTGCGCCTTTACTGAGATGTTGTCTGTCAGGATCAATACGTGCTGGCCCTGTACCGTGGTTTGAAAATGGCGTAGGGCCAGCCGGATTGCCCGGAGTTCCAGGAGATTGATGCTGCTGAGCTGTTCTCATCGGGACCACTGACCCTGTGCCACTAGATTGTGAAGGTGGGCTCCCACCCCCGAAGACTTGCGTCGGTGGTGAGAGTCAGTCTGTCCTGCTCCAGGAAACTGGACCCTTTGAGGAGGCAGGCTGATGTCCACCAGCTGAGGGACAGCCGAACCTGGGAGGTGAGGCGTACTTCACATTTTGAATTGGCCTTTCCCGCTTTCTGGAAAGGAAGCAGGAACCATTGGAGGGCCCTCGAGTGTCTGCGTGCCCAAGATCTGTTGAGTCAGGGTTTGGATGCTCTGGACCCTGTCTGGAGACAGGAATACCTGGCCTGGACTGAATCTATCACTGCCCCCAGATGGAGCAACCTGGTGGAGGGCTGAAGCTGGCTCTTCTTGAAATTTATCGTGAAGCCGTGGTCCTGGAAGGCTTTCAGTATCAGCTCCATGTCTCTGGCAGCCTGGTCGTGAGACAACGAGAGGACCAGGATGTCATCCAGATAATAGAGAACTCGAATCGGGATGGCTCAGAGCCTGGCAGCCACCACTGCTACCAGCTTGGTAAACGTGTGGGGTGCTGATGAGAGGCCAAATGGCATCGTGTGATACTGGTAGTGCTGGTTCGCGTACTCAAACCTCAGGAACTGACGGTGGTCTGGTCGAATGGGCACATGTAAGTATGCCTCCCGAAGGTCTACAGCTTGAAGAAGGTTGCCCTGTCTCACCCCCGCCAGAATTTATTTGAGCGAGTGCATTTTGAACCTGCGGTATTGAACTGACAGGTTCAGATGTTTTAAGTTCAAGATGCCCCTCCAGCCCCCAGAGTTCTTGGGTACCAGAAAAAGGGTTGAATAGAATCCTAAGCCACGCTGGATCGGTAGCACTGGTTCAATGGCTCTGACTTCCAGGAGGTGGGCTATCTCCTGTGACATTAGGCGCTGGAGTTCGGTGGACCATGGGATTGGACAAAGCGCCAAGCAATGGGGAGGCTGACCGGAAAATTCGATGGATAGTCCTGATGAGGTTGTGCGCCTTACCCACAAGTCCGAAGTTGACCGGGCCCATTGCTGGTGGAAGAGGG
Source organism: Masticophis lateralis (assembly GCA_030761175.1). Taxonomy (NCBI): domain Eukaryota; kingdom Metazoa; phylum Chordata; class Lepidosauria; order Squamata; family Colubridae; genus Masticophis; species Masticophis lateralis. Next base: position 2,681,250 of record JAUDYJ010000008.1, on the reverse strand, counting down.
TGAGTCTTCCCCCTATGGGAACCGCGGGTTGGAGTAACTTCCCCCTTCTGGTGGTCTTAAATCCGGCCCCACGGAAAGAGTGCTTAAGCTGTTGGTTTCATCCTCGGTCTCTGAACTGCTGCTTGTCTTGGAATCTGTCACCTCCATGAAATTGGGAGAGATGTGTGGAGGGCCCCCTGGGCCCTGAGCTGGAACAAAAGGGCTGTTGAAGAGGGTAAGGCGAGTATGAGCGTTCCTGTCAATGGTAGGTTGATGGGAGGATCTTCTTTTTGTCTTTCCCTTCGACCAGCATGGGTTCCAATGCTGCGCCAAACAGATCCGGTGCTTTATACTGAGTGGCTGCCAGCTTCCACTTAGCCTTGAGGTTGGCTTTCCAGGGCCGTAACCAGAAAAGCCTCCTAGCCATAACCGTCGAGGCCAGGGCTCTCGATGCGAATTTTGCCGAATTTAGGGAGCCATCTGCTGTGTATTCCATGGTGGTTATTATCTTGTTTATATCTTGATGTAGTCTGGTGTCCTCTGGAGGGAGCCTATCTTGTAGTTGTTGGAGCCAAATGTGGGATGCTCTGCTAAAGAAGGATGTTGCCGTTGCTGTCCTAATTGCCCAGGCCGACACCTGTGTTTTGCGGAAGGCCCATTACGTCCTCTTCTCTCTCCGCCTTGAGACCGTCCAAGGGATCAGTGGAAATCATCGAGGCAGAAGATAAGGCTGCCACCGGCTGGTCTACTGACGGAAGAACCAGTAGGTCCTCTAGTTCAGGTGCCGAACAGTAGAGCTTCTTGTCCAGGCTGCTAGGGGTCGCTAGCGAGGCCAGCTGTCCCCAGGGGTTCTGGATTACATCTTCAAACAGTTGAGGGCAAGGTAGGCAGTCCTTCTGTGGTTTTGAGGATTTGAAAAGTGCGTTGTGAGGGCCCCCCGCCGTGTGAGTGGATGTTGTGACTTCCCCAGGCATTCCCAGATTAGTTGTGAAGCGGGCCTTATGGAGGAGAGAATTGAATAAGGCCGGTTGGAACAGGCCGGTAAATGCCGCGGTATCGGGCAACAGTCCTTCGTCTTCTGAGAACTCCAAGTCCTCTGGACCCTCCTCCGCCTGATCTGAATCATCGGACAAGGATACTTGAGCTTGGTATGGCTGAGGCTGAGGTTGATGGTGGTGCTGCATCCCCTGGACCGGTAAAGTCTGTAAAGGCACCTGTGATGCCTGCTGCAAACTTGCAGCTAAGAAGGATGACAATGATGACGAAAACATGGCTTGGAAATCCAGTTGGATTGCCGGTCCTGATCCCCCCTGTGACTGTAGGCCTGCTCTTGTTGGTGTGGAAGTTGCCTCTGCCTCCTGGTGAAGGTGAGCTGGTGACTGGGCCGCTGTGGTCTCCGGCACCAAGCGAGGGGCAGCTTCCGAATGGGGCAGCTGATGACCCGACTTGGATAATTCAGGGGTCCTTGGAGTCAATGCGAGCTCGGCCAGGCTTGAAATGCCCAGTCCTGCCTCTCTTGAGGGGGCGGGGGCAGCCTCTAAGAGCACAGGCTCCCTGGTTGGGGTCACTGACGTAGCCTTCTGTGCCTTGGCACACTGACGTTCCAGTGCTTTATGCCTCCTTAACTCATCCCTGTCTTGAGCAGAGAGAAGCCTGTCTGAGCTGGGCTTGCGACTAGAACTCTCATGTCGCTTAGCTGAGCCCTTTTTTTCAGCGTTGGCCACCTTGCGCGGTGGACTCAGCTCTAGCTGCAAATCGGAGGAGAGGGGGGAGTGAGCCATAGTTGAATGCAGGCTGAGTTACTGAGGAAGCAGTCCCCTAGCGGTGCGGCCCCGCAAATTCTGGAGTTAGCATGGTCCGGTGCAAGCCCGAAGGACCCTCAAGCTGCGTATACTAGCCCCTCAGATGGGGGGGGTGTCATTGATTGCCCCCGAACGTGAGGCCGGGGTCTACAGCTGGCTCCCTGGTGGTCGAGGGAAAAGCCGATCCAACTGTCTGGCCAAAATGGCGGCCCGAAGGTCCACCAAAATGTGGCTGGCATGTGGTGTGGGGATCCACTGTGCCAAGTAGTGCACTGGACTCACAATGGCGGCCCGAGGGCCTGACCAAATGCCGCGCGTTGCTCCGAGAAAAAGGGAGCTTATTCTGTAGTGCAGGGGACTGTAGAACTCTCCAGCTGCTTTCCCCCTTTCTCCTCGTTCGCCTGTCTTTTTGGGGTGGCTGCCGAAGCAAACCCCCCCTCATCCCACTGGTGAACAGCCGCAATCGCCCCAAAATCCAGGGGCAAGGCTCCGAAGGAGAATCGCGCCGAGTGGTTAGCTGTGGGCGGCCCGAAGCTCTGAGCCTGCCGCCCAGCTGACGAGGATCAAAAAGCCCCCTTTTGGGAGAATTGCCGGTTCAAATTCAAGTAGCGGTGAGGCATGGGCAGCCCAAATCTCCGAGCCCGCCGGCCAGCTGACAAGGAGCGAAAACGCTCGCTTTCAGAAGACTTGGTGATTTAAAAATTCAAGTAGCACGCCGAGCGGTGTGGTGTGGGTGGCCCGAAGTTCTGAGCCCGCTGCCCAGCTGATGAACGCTATAGAAGCGCTTCGCGCCGAAAAAAAGGACCCGAAGAAAAAACTACTCAAAAATAACTCAAAGCCTGTGCGCCCTAAGGAAAGGGAGAAAAAAAGGGGAAAAAAACCCCACAGAAATTACCTGTACCCTGTGAAGCCTGTGGAGCTCCCAAAAATCACTCAACGTTTGCCAGCAACTGAGTTAAGAATGGGGATCATGAGACTAGAGGCGTGGCTTGGGAGCCGGAAATGGGGGCTTTTGTTTTTCACTCAGTTGTTTGCCAAAGGCTGAAGGATTAACCCATTCATGGATAGTGGGAGCAGCGCACAGGAAAATAAATTTGATAAAAATAAAAAAATTCAATTTAAATTTTTAAAAATCCAATTTAAATTTTTAAAAAATCATTTTTTTTATTTTTTAAAAAAAGAATCATCGATTTTTATCCCCCCTGGTTTGCTCTGGGGATGGAATTGTTCTAGGCTAGAAGCTTACTTGGTGCAAACACTAAAAAGCACAGGAGGTGAGAACCTGAAGGCTAATGGCCCAGGAATCCCCAGGACCAAATACAGGCTACACCACTCTAAAACAGCACACAAACACACACCTTGGTCTCCTGAAAAAAATCAAGCGTCAAAATCTTGCCACAAATCTTTTTATAGGAAGGGCTAAAGGATGTGTGTGTGTGTTTTCTGAGGTTTTCGTGGGTGTATGTATGTAGGTCTTTGGTTATTAGGTCTTCTTTTCATTCTGGCAGCAAGCAGATTTTGTGTCTCCCATTGGGCAGCACAAAATCTGCTGGCTGCCAGAAGGAAAAGAAGAAAAAGAAGAAAAAAAAGCCCAAAAAGTAGTGAATGTGATTTCACTCAACTAGGCTTGCAGAAAAATCTTGGTTACGTAGGAAAAACCTGGCTTAAAGAAACACACACACACACACACACACACACACACACATGTTGTGTTTTCCAAAACCTTCCTGCCTCCACCCTCTGAAAACTACCAAATCATTTGATTTTTGGGGAGGCGGGAAAGGATTGCCCTTTTCTATTATGTGATCACTCTTCTTCTGATGACATCACCGCTTAGCTTCCAGGCACTTGGGGATGAGCTCTGACCCCCAGTTCTTGATAAATTGCCTTCTGATTGATGTTCTCATGCCTACAGTTCTCATGCAAAGCATGAGATTAAAAATCAAGATGTACTTCATAATGTCCAGGTTCAAATTCTGACAATTCTATATGTTGTGTTAATACTGGTAATCCTTGACTTATGATCACAATTGAGCCCAAAATTTCTGCCGCTAAGTGTGACATTCGTTAAGTGAATCACTGCACTTGTTAAATTAGTCAAATGGTTATTAAGTTAATCTGGTTTTCCCATTGACTTTGCTTGTCAAAAGTCTCCAAAAAGGGGTAATGTGACCCCGGGACACTGCAACCATCATTAATATGAGTCAGTTGTTATGCATCTGAATTTTGATTACATGACCATGAGGATGCTGCCACAATTATAAGTGTGAAAAACGGTCATTTTTTTAGTGCTGTTGTAACTTTGAACAGTCACTATACGAATTGTTGTAAATTGAGGACTACCTGAATTGTGAGCTAGCTGGGGGAATTCTGGGAATTGAAATCCACACATCTTAAAGGTGTCAGAGTTGAAAAACACTGCTCTTGATGAATGTTAATTCAAACAAGAAACATTTTACTATTCATATCTCACTTATCTTTCAGTCCAAAAGCTGGCTTTCTAGACAAATCCCTCATTTAAATCCAACATCAATCTAACCACTTTATGAGGTAAGTTACAGCTTACAAAAGCTGCTGCCTTTTAATTAAATTTGTTAGTCAGAAAAAAATGCTTCTTCTAACTTTTGGCCAGTACAGACTTACACAGCTTTCCTCCTACAATTTCGACAGGCACCTGTTCCCTTGTCCCATGGAATATAGATGTACAGGAGATAGCTAGTCAACAAAGAACAAAAAAAAGTTGCCTAGATTCTTAGGTAAAACAATACAAAATTCTTACTAGACTAGAGGAAAACTAATGCAATCCACAAATGTACTTCAAATCATGAGCCTGTTTCGGGAGAAACAACTCACTTTCTCATAAATAGCTACTAATGCTGGTGTTTTTGGTTAGAAGGCACAAAATACCATTTTCATCTGGATCCCTGGAACAAGTACTCACAAATTTACTCTGTCTGATAGCTGCACCAATTAATATGAATTCAATATAATTAAGCCACTTCTGCAAACAGTCACTTTAACGAGCAAAGCCAACAGGCTCATGCCTATCAAAACCAAAACAAAACAAAAACCCACCCCAGTCAGCTCCCAAAATTTTCAGATTTCAGGGTGCACATTAAAATTCATAACCATTAAGGGAAATAAAATGATACAAGATAGACTTTTCCACCATAGGTTACACCAATTAACTCATCATCTTGCACTGCAGATTAGAAGGAATGGATTGTACCACCTTTGAGATATAAAAAGTATCTCTGCACTGTAAGGTGATAAGGATTCCAAGCTTGCTTGCGAGTTTTCAATCTGTTCAAAACTGCCATACTTTTCAATACCCATCCTTCTTTTTCTAAAGCTACCCAGATTCAGAGCTCTCCAAAATCATGCAGCTAGAAAGGGCCGAAAAATACACAGCTTACTAAGCCCTATTAATCAGACTTTTAAAATAAGAGAAGAAGCTGCCTAAATCTAAGGTAATAAGGATGACATTGCAATAGGAAGATGAATGCTTTGGTGAACCTTATTTCCAAGCAATGGTGGCTAGGTCTTCAATACTTACTTTGCCTCTGGAGCTAATCAGCCTTTGCAGCCTGTAAACCTTTATTTTTAAAGAATGAATGTCCTTTAAATGATAGAGCACCAAAAGAAGCCAGGGGAAATTAAGACGTGGGCGAACATTCAGAGATGTGATGCTTAACACAAGAGTTCCCCAAGCATGCTTTATACACATGCCTGCCCAGAAATTCCTACAGCTGGGAGTTGAAGTCCACAGTTCATCCAGAGTGAACACTGGGTTCACTTAACAACAACAATTTATTATTACAGTCTTAGGCCAGAGGCCAGAACAAATAAAAACACTCAGTATATATACACTTACAAATTCTAGTATAAAATAATAAATAACAACTAAAATCTATAATAAAATCCAGTGTCAATTAAACGTGGTCTGACTATACGATAGTTGCAATCCCTTACTGTGTGGCCCATTGTAGGTTCAATGCTAAAAGGGAAACGACTAAGAAGTGCAAAGGGTTTACCACATTTGTTATATAACATCGCTATGGTGGAGAAGACATGTGTTTGCGACAAATCCGCACTGCTTCTGCGCAGAATCTAGCCACCTGCGCTGTAGTTATGGACTGTTCATCCTTAAGCAGCCACTGAAGATAGGTAGTGTCAGAACGGCCAGGATACCTAGCAGTTATTGGCAGAATATGTTTTTTCCTAATCTCCGTATAAAAGGAACATCTAAGGAGCATGTGACCCACAGTCTCCACCTCTCCTGAGCTGCAGGGACAGAGTCTTTCCGTGAATCGTATCCTTTTATACTTGCCATACAGTAAAGCCTAAGGAAAGGCATGGCACCGTGTGAGTGCAAATGCTTTCCGGTGGTTTGCTGACTCCAACTGATTAAGATAGCTGGCAGGAGCAACAACACATCTAATGGCATCTGGAGCCAGAAACAGCGGAACTTTCCCTAAGTCTGCCTGCCTCTCGGTGTCCTCCACCCTTTGTTGCAGGGTTTGTCTTGCTAGATCATAGTCTATCTTGAGCATTAAAGCTGGGGAGAAGCCTAGTTTGGCAAGGTTGGACTCAACAGCCTTGATCTATAATGAAGAGAATTTGTCTTGGTGGATTCAATTCACTTAACAAATGCAGCATTTGCTTAACAACCGCCCGCAAAAAAGGTCATAAAAATGGGTCTGGTCATGTGATGACCCGCTTTAAGACCAGCACAATTGCTCTAATTGCCATGCTCAGTTTCGGATGTAAGATGAAGACTACCTGTATGTCATTACATGTGCTCAAGCCAAGCAAGCATTTGGTTTGCAGGAGCTGATCTACCCAGCAAGTGAATTGGTACATGGCAGAGAGTGGTAGTCAAAGATCTTTGCACACATGCCATTACTCAATTTTATTCCACCAAATATAATCATTGCTAACTCTCATTTGCTTGATTGAATGCAGAAGAACATACTATAACCTTATTTATATGAAGCCAGTAAAAGAGCTCTAAATACAGAATAAGAGAGATGGAAGGGACCATCAAGGTCTTCTAGTCCAACCCCCTGTTCAAGCCATTCCAGACAAGTGGCTGTCCAATCTCTTCTTAAAAGCCTCCAGTGATGGAGCACCCACAACTTTTGAGGACAAGCCATTCTACTGATTAATTGTTTTCACTGTTAAGAAATTTCTCCCTAGTTCTTGGTTGCTTTTCTCCCTGATTAGTTTCCATCAGTTGCTTCTTGTCTTGTCTTCAGGTGTTTTGGAGAATAGGTTGACCCCTCTTCTTTGTCTTTTAAAAGGTTTTCAGGCTTCCTCTTATGCATGTATGCAGTGGTGGGCTGCTGCCAGTTCGGACCAGTTGTTCTGCCCCAGCTATGGACAGAGCACACACAAAGTTTGTACAAAACTTAATTTACTAAACTAACTCAGTCTTTTTCAAAACAAAGGCTTTTAATAAGCTTTCTTAACACCCTACAAGAAACCAAAGATAAAGTAATCACAATCTTATGAAGGTGGGCAGAAAGCCCAGAAGCCATGTGCAGAGAATCCAGACACGAAGTAGAGTGAACTAAAGTTGTTCCCTACAAATTATTTCAGTCGGCATTCCTCCTTAAATAGACTAAGGGAGTGGCCAATTAGCGCCAAGACTTACTCTCGAAAAGTCCTCCTCCTGAGGAGCCACTCCTGCCTTTTGGCAGCTCTGCGCGTCCGTGCATCAAGAAGAGGCTCTTCTTCGTCCTCTTCACTTAAAGGAGCTTCTGGAGGTTCTGAAGGCCCTGGCTGAATCCCCGCCTCTGGCACCACATCTTTCCAGTCTCCTCATTGTCTAATTTGGGTGCCAGCTGCACAGGCTACTGGCACAACACCACACCAGCCTCCTCGCTGTCAGAATCAGCTACAATCCACACAGGCCGCTGATGGGCCACAACACTGGTTCAGGCAAACTGGTAGTTCTGACAATAAGCTGGCCCTGCCTATCCTGTCCTATATTTCCTTCTTTCTGGCTCAGTTGATTTGCACGGCACAGCTGATTTCTGCCCCTCCGCTGTTCTACTTACTGGGGCTGCCTTAGAAGGTAAGCAGCTGAGCTTCAAATTGCTGTATTTTGAACACTGCGCCCAAGTGCGTTAGGCATGTGCGGGCACAAAGTATGCATGCCCACACAAAGTGTGTGCTCACAAAACCGGTTGTTAAACCAGTTGCAGCCGACCACTGCACGTATGTATATGCCATGTAGGACATAAGGAACCAGAAACTACAAACCGGAATCTGAGCAAACAGATTCCATAACAGCAGCAGCAACAACAAAACTGGTAGACCAATGGGAATAAAAACCAATTTACATGATTTTGTTTTCACAAATGAGAGAGCAAGAGTATTGGTTCCTTTATAAACAATTGGAATCCTAGAAAGAATGCCACATCTAAAAGAAAGCAAAATTGAGTCATGTGCTTTAAAATACAGTACATTTGTGGAATTAAAGGAGTGATGATAGCCCAGCTAGCAGGATAATAAATCAGATCCTTAAAAAGTCCCAGAGAAATATAATGCCTATCCTCAAAGTTATGTTCTTAAGATATCAGGAAAATACTAGTTTTAGCTGTAGATAATTTTTAGAGCATCAGATATTTCAGCCTCTAATTCTCCATAAAAAGTTTCTCTGCTTTCAGTTCATTTATACAGCTGACCTCCTCTTCCGAAAGTCGTCTGCAGCAGTCTGGATCCTGGTTGTTGCTTATCTAGTCTAGCAAGATGTGGAACATCCAAAATAACAACAGCAACACAAACCTCCTGCAAGAATTAACACTTCTTCTAACAGTTCCCTCCATCACATGTACTTACATTCAGGTTACAGGGCTCAGTTCAACTGGAGCTTAAGACAGGAGTTTGAATATAGGTGAAGTTACACTCTTTCCCTTCCAGAGGCATTCTATACTTTAGAACAGCTTTTCAACCTTGGCAATTTTAAGATGTATGGACCTCAACTCATTATCCCAAACTGCCCACTGAACTCATTCAAGTATTGATTTAGTGATTTAGCAGAAAACATTTATTTTTTTACCGACAAGTGCTAAAAATAATGATAACACAGCAGTTAAGTGGAAATGACCTGCCAATTACAAGGGGAAAGTAAGGCTTCATAAAAAATGGATTCAAGAATTTTTCTTTCAACCATGTTGAAGATAGACCACGGCCACTTTCTGTAAGTTGTGATATTATATTTTTGAAAGCATGAAAAAACCCCAAGAATCTTTATTATAACATCCTTATTTGGGTTTTTAAGGGGATTTCAAGCCGGCATCTTCTTAATCTCATCTTCTATCCTGTAACCTCAGCAACCATACACATTTTTTTTTCTGAAGTTTTCCAGTTGTTGGAAGTTGGAAGTTTTCCAACTTCCTTAATACTTGTGTATGATTCTCACTGCATTGTTGCATGTTCAGACAGTGACTGGCTTCATTAAAGAAATCTATGATCTTGTTCCTGCATATCCTTCTTGCAAAGCCTTTATGATACATCTGTTTCTACTTCCTAGCCACTCAGAACCACACACAAAACTGAGCAAAACTAGAATTTTCTGAAAGTAAAAACTTCCTCAAGTCAAGCTCAACTGTTGATAACTACCTGGGTATCTGCATCAAATCATCTGCTGCTGCATTTTGCAGGAATGCTTTTTCAACTTCCAAGTCTACAAATAGTTCTCGACTTACAACCACAATCGAGACCAGAATTTTCATTGCAAAGCAAGGTGGTGGGTGGTTAAATGAATCACACCTAATTTTACAACTTTTTTGCTATGGTTGTTAAGCAAATCCGGTTTCCCCGTTAACTTTGCTTGATGGAAGCTGGCTGGGAAAATCGCAAGTGATGATCTGGGGGCACTGCAATCATCAATGCCAAGTGCCTGAATTTTGATCACATGAATGTGGGGATGCTGCCACAGCCATAAGCGTGAGGACCAGTCATATGTCTCCTTTTTTTACTGCTGATGTTACTTCAAATGCCCACTAAACAAATGGTTTTAAGTCAAGGATTACCTGTAGTTACAGTATATACTATGGATTCTCTTATACAGGTAGTCCTCAATTTACGACCTCAATTGAGCCCAATTCTGTTGCTAAGCAAGTCACTTAAGTGATGTTTTCCCCATGTTATGATCACTCTTGCCACAGTTGTTAAATGAATCACTGCAGTTCTTAAGCTAATAGCACAGCTGTTAAGTGAATCTGGTTTCCCCATTGACTTTGCTTGTCAAAAGGTCGCAAAAAGGGATCACATGACCCCAGGACATTGTATCTGTCATTAATATGAGTCGGTTGCCAAGTGTCTGAATTTTAATCACCTGACTATGGGAATGCTGCAATGGTCATAAGTGTGAAAAACAGTCATAGGTCACTGCTTAAATCTGGCCCTCAGGGCCGCCCTAGAAACGCGTGAGGCCCCTCCAAGCTCTGTTTATGTTGGCAGAGGCTGCAGGAGGCCGTCGCGGCTGAAAATGAGTGAGGTCAAGATGACACGGGTGACGTTCAGATGGCCCGCCTACCCTGGCCCCACCAGCCCAGGGGCCCTGACGTCAAACACAACCCTGATGTGGCCCTCAATGAAATCGAGTTTGACCCCCCTGTTCTAAACTAAAATTACACATATTCATGAAGGGTAGCTCTGTCAACATCCACTAGTTAAATTGTCTCGTACTCATGTTTTGCTAGGAATCACCACAGAGCAAGAGGAGAACTAAGTGGTGTTTTCATTCAGCGAAAAGCTCTGGTTATGATCATATGGCCAGATGTTCGAACTGGGGGCTGCAAAGCCAGAAACTATATCCGTGGGCTGGATTTCATAGGATAGGTAAGTGCACGCCACCATTTCACTCTGTGGAAGGGGGATTTGTAACATGGTGTGCCTTAAGGGGTGCCTCACAGGGCTTACGGTATATTAGTTTGCATTCGTTTTTACTTTATCTTCAAAACTTTATGTATGACCTTATTTATTTATTAGATGTAGTGGTGCTGGAGAAGTACCAGGGCCTGAAGGAGGAACTGAAGTGGATGTGGAAAGTGGAGGCCAAAGTGGTCCCAGTGGGGTAAGGGGCACTTGGAACTGTGACTCCAAAGCCAGGAGAGGGGCTCCAACAGATCCCAGGAACCATATCCGAGCTCTCTGACCAGAAGCTGCAATGCTAGGAACAGCTAAGATACAGGTAGACCTCAACTTACAACCACCATTGAGCCCAAAATTTCTTGAGACATTTGTTAAGTGAGTTTTGCCCAATATTACAACCTTTCTTGCCACAGTTGTTAAGTCAATCACTGCAGTGAATAAGTCAATAACCTGGTTGTTAAGTGGATCTGGCTTCCCCATTGTCAGAAGGTTGCAAAAGGGGATCACAAGACTTGAGACACAGCAATGGCCATAAGTATGAACCAGCTGCCAGGCATTTTATCATGTGATCATGGGGATGCTGCAAAGGTTGTAAGTGTGAAAAACAGTCATACATCACTTTTTTCAATGCTGTTGTAAGTTTGAATGGTCACTAAATAAACTGTTGTAACTGTCGAGGACTACCAGTACTATGTAGAACCCTCAAACTCCTAGGCCCATGGTTGAGGACCCAAGACTGAAGAAGACACAGATCACCATTCCCCCCACCCGGGGGGGGGGGGAGGATAGATAGATAGATAGAGAGAGACAGACAGACAGACAGAGACACAGACAGACAGACAACGTTCACTATTATTCTGATTGCCTTTGCGTTAACGGAATACAGACTGGCTGGCTGGCTGGCCTGGCTTGCTCAGTATGTTCCACAATTGCTCAAGGGAGATGGAGGCACACCAAAAAGCCCCTTATTTCTTCCCATGAGGTTGGCAAGCAAATAAGAGGGAGGGGCAGAAACTCCAAACTGCTTTGTATTATTTTGTGACTCTCAGCCTATCTTTCATCAGGAGAAAAACAAGCGAGAAAGAGAATCTGGTGCTGGTCCATGGAACTTCTCAGCAGCCTAGACAAATTAAAGGCTCAGGAGCATATATGTCAAGCTCCAAAGCAGCTGAACATAGGCCAAGCCTGGTAAGGCTGCCTAGGCTGGGTGCTGTCAGTCAAATGTGCAAAGCTGTGCTCTCACTGGCAGAGGAGTGGAACGTGCGATTGAGCATGCTCCAATCTACCTGCATTGCAGTGGCTCAAAATGTCCTCTATTAACCCAGCTGTATGCTAATCCCATCATGCCCACCCAGGACACTGATTAGCACAGCAGCAGAGCCAGAGGAGGGACTTTTTGCTCTGAATACAGGAGGGTGGGGAATGGAGTAAGGAGGGGAAGCAGTGAAAAAGAAGGAAAAAAGAGAAAAGGGGAAGAATAAACCCATCTCTGTAACAGATCAAGAATAAGTGTCTTGCTATCATTACTATCATCATCATCCACCTCCTCCTCAGCATCTAAATGACATTTTTTTCTTGAGAAGCAAAATTAAGACTTAGGTGCTGCGGACCAGTGTCACCAGAGACTTGGAAATCCTGGTGGAAACTCACTGTCCATCTTGCTGGCCTCCAAAAAAGCTGTCTTTGAGACTGAGAAGATCCCAAGATTGGTGGGAAGGAGAATCAGGGAGCATAGACGTATATTTGAAAGACTATCTGTACAATGGTCTCTTGCCAATTAATGAGGAGATAAAACTGGAAGGAAGACATGGGAAGCGAGGTCCTGTTACTCCTTGGATGGGAACCGTCTCTCCTTCAGCCTTCACCAGACAGCCTCTGCAGAGTAACAGGGAAATGTAGAGGCAGGAGGTCAAGTTCTTTGCAGCCCCTTTATCCCCAAGGAAGCTAGATTCTCACTGAATCTTGTTAGCCACATTTATTTAAAAGAAGGGGTTAATAATACACATTACATTACATCCAGTGGTGGGTTTCTACTGATTCAGGCGAACTGGTAATGGCGGCAGTGGGAGGCTCCACCCACCCACCTGGTCATCATCACAGATGCTCTGCGCATGTGCAGAAACGCTGTGTGCAAGTAAAGCAAGCACGCGCACACACACGCTCCCGATTTCGAACCGGAAGCAAAGGTACATGGAACCCACTCAGGGGTGGGTTCTAAAATTTCTTACTACCGGTTCTGTGGGTGTGGCTTATTTTGTGGGCATGGTTTGATGGTCATGTGACAATTCTTTAGGATTTAGCAGAATCTACCAGGCTTTTAACTGCTTGCAGAGTCGTACTGGTCTACCTATTTGTTTTTGGAGTGTTCTGGTCTACCCATTTGTTTTTGGAGTATTCCAGTCTACCTATTTGTTTTTGGAACACACCTGTCTACCCATTTGTTTTTGGAGCGCACTGGCCTACCACCACACTGCCTTTTACCGCTGATCAGCTGTAGGGCAGCCCTTTGAAGCGCCATGGCAAGAATTTAAACAGTTTTTTTCCTTCTAGCCGGTCAGCTGGGACTTGGGAGGCAGTTAATAGATTGGGGGTGGGGCCAGGCAGAGGTGGTATTTACCGGTTCTCCAAACTACTCAAAATTTCCACTACCAGTTTACAAGAACCGGGGAGAACTGGTAGCAACCCACCACTGAACCCACTACTGATTATACCCCATTCATCACTAAATATCTTTAGGCAAGGGATAACAATAGCAATAGCAATTAGACTTATATACCGCTTCACAGTGCTTTACAGCCCTAAGCAGTTTTCAGAGTCAACATATTGCTCCCAATCATCTGGGTCCTCATTTAACCGACCTTGGAAGGATGGAAGGCCGAGTCAAGGCAAGGATCGAAGGCTTGAGCTGTCAGGACTGAGCTCCTGGCAGTGAGCAGCATTAGCCTGCAATACTGCATTCTAACCACTGCACCATCACGGGGTTCCTTGATCTACTTTCGAACCACCCATTGATGCAGGGGGGAGGTAGTTGCTCTTTTTCCTGATACAGGTGAAACAAAGGTATTCTGAATTTATAATGTTTGGCAAACTGTTAACCTTCTCAACCCTGAGGTCCATTGTGCATTTTCCTGCTCCTCCACCCCATGTTTTCATGCCAATTGCTCCTTTTAAGAAGTGCTTGACAATCGTTAACAAATGATGATTAAAATTGCTTTATTTACTTTTCCCTCTTCTCTCACTTTCCTTTTGTGCTATGTTTTGTTCATTTTAAAGATCTGTTTCCTAAGGGACAGGACTGCCCTTAAATAAGATATATTATGAAACTCATTTATGGAAAACGCTTTAAAATGATCATAGTATTTTGTCAACAAAGTAACACTGTTGAAAATAAATCTGATTACCTGCACTAGTATGTGACTGTGGTGTATGCCACTCCCTGGCCTATTAATTTCTACCCCCAAAATGGGCCTAAACTGTGAGCAAAATCCTGACATCCTTTAGATACTTGATGCTCATCAACACCACCAAACCTTTGCAGAAACAGTATGATTTTAACAGCTGCAGCTCAAAATACAGAATTGATGTGAAGCCAGCAATTGGCCTTGACCTCATCCACCGCTCCTGAGGGCAAGACGAAAAGGGCTGCCACGGAAAGCAAGATGACAATCAAAGTGTGCCCAAAGAAAGAAGACACACCGAGTCTAATGGATGGAAGATGGAGTCAGCAGGATAGGGTCATCCATTCAGCTACAACATGTCTCCATGAAAACACTCCATGGAAGTTTAGACTTTCAAAGGGGAGAAGCGGTTTGATGTAGGGTGGTGAAGCTGTGGTACTTTTGAGTTGAACAGCCCCCCAAAATGCCTTTACTTTGGACAACTGATAAAAGCTGCACACACAGCGAAGCACTGCAAGCCTGTTCATTAGACACCTCTGAGCATGCTGCAAATACAAGCTCATTAATACATAGAAGCCAAATATCATAAGAGAAGCAGTTAAACTCGAGATGTAGAGGACTTTATAGAGAAACTAGCAGGGGTTAATCTCTTAATGCTTCTCACCTTTAAAATTGTCCAGGTACTGCTTTGTTCTTTATAATTGGGAGGTAGTTTGATGGTCATTTCTTGCCCCACAGTTGCTACCTGAACTGCTACCCCACTACTTGAACTTGCCTTCTTTATATACAGTAATGCTCTAGCTTTTTGTAGGGCAGCACAATGCCATCAAGGTGACTCCCCCAGTATGGGTCTATCATCTTGCAATCACCTGTGTGGTTTCTTTGCTAATTCTTCCAGGCAACCCATAATCCAATCTTTTGGTAGCTTTGGTGGCTTACTGGATATAACTGCTGAAAGCCTTACAATAGGCACATGAGGTAAAGTTAATTCCTCTTTCCAGCCAAGCTTGACTTCTGCTGATTTCATGAACACATTCACATAGTTTCCTTAGCAGCAGTATCAAAGGGATTGCTTCTTCCAAAATGCTTTTGACTTCCCAGTCTAATTTATCAACCATGGGAATTTCTGGTAGCCTCCCAACCAAACACAACACAGCTGAAACTAATAAAGGATAACCTCCGTAACATTCCCAAAATTGCAGCTAAAAATCTGCTATTTTCTGAATCACATATTTTTGCTGTTCTCTTGACTACTGATGTCCTCAGCCCTGTTGACTGAACTTCTCTGATACTACCTAGGCTTCATTTTTTTATTTATCAAGTTTATTTGCCATCCATTTTGTGGTTCAGGCGACTCTGACTCTTAAACCCAATGCTCCATCTTGTTTAGTTCTGTCTGTGCCAACTGCCAGTTGATCTTCATAGTTTCTAGCAGAAGTCTTTTCCAACAGCCGTGATCTAATAATTTTAACTGGATGTGCCGGGAACTAAACTCTGGACGTCTACATGAAAAGTTCTTCCACTGAGTTAGTCCAGAAGATGCTTTTAAAGTATATACATGTGTGGGAATATAGGTATGCACACATATACATAAAATGTATGCAAGTGTGTGTGTGTGTATTTATTTTCAATAATCTGCATGCAATGTTCTTCCACTGAGTTATGGCTCTTGCTTTTTAAGAATGTATAGGTGTGAGTGTATGCAATGCGTGCATTTATTCTCCTATTAGTTTGTCCACTCTATGTCCTGGGCAGATTTTGCATGGTATTTCATAGACTTCTTGGTTTTCTAGCTGGATCTTGTCTTTGGGGTTCTTAAGATGTTGGCTTATTTTTGGTCAGTGCAGAAGGCTGTCTTGATATTGTGTTTGTGGAGAATTTTGCTGATTTTATCTGTGGTTCCTTTGATGTAAGGGAGGAGGGCAATGCTGTTGTCCTGTTCTGTGTCTCAGTCCTTGGGGGTGTCCCCCTTTGGATTAGGTTGGTAATTGTGTTTCTTTGGAATCCGTTAGAGATTAATACGTTTGTGAGATGTGTAATTCAGTTTTCAGGTGGTCTTTGTCAGCCAGGCGTTTGGTTCTGGAGATCAGAGTCTTGGCTACGGAGTTGATCTGTGCAGGGTAGTGATGTGATTGTGCGTTTAAGTAGCGATTGGTGTGTGTTTTTTTCTGGTAGATGATGTGTCCTAGGGAGCTGTTGAGTTTTTTGTAGATTAGGATTACTTAAACTGCAAAATCTGTCCAGCCACATACACTGGACAAACTAATAGGAGAATAAATGCACACATTGCGGAACACAAGAACGCAATCAGAAAAGAAGAAAAAACTTCCTCCCTTTTCCACCGCCTTAAAACAACAGGACACGAAATTGACTTTGAAGGAACCAAATTAATCTCCAAAACAGAACACTTCAACAAGAGAATAATCATGGAAGCCATCGAAATAGAGAAACACCCCTATAACATGAATAAACGCAACGATACCTCCTGCCTACTGGACATCTGGAAACTAGCCCTGGTCAACAGAAGAGTCCCAGCCATGAAGATTAACACCAGACCACATGACACATAACACATGACACCACCACCAATCATCCTCACCAGATTCAAACCCAAACCCATCTCATAGATGAAATACAACCATCATCCAGAAGCCAGACCACGGCGGCATCACCAGCTGCTGCACCCCCCTCTGGTCCCCACACAAAGCAAACTGACACACACCATGAACACACGGCAAGACCTCAAACTTGGAGCCAAACCAGGCCCCGGGATGTGGCATCACAGCCATCTGCTCAGGGTATTACATCAAAATCTCAGGATATCACAATACCAGAACTCAGGATGTTAACACACAGCCCATTACCCAGGTCGTTAAAACAAAAAAGACTAATGGGCACACATCAAGGACCTCACCCACACAGGATGTTACAAAAGGAGCTGACTAATCTGCAAACATCATCAATTAATCAAGATGTAACAACATAGGCAACCAGCCCGCTCACAGTAATAAAGCCAGCACCCCACACCTCCCCACTAGTATTTATAGAGAGACAGCAGCTCCGATCATGCTTTCCTTGCACAAGCATGAAGCTGAAGACACTAGCCTGAAGATGACGAGTAGGACCTCATCGAAACATCGCCAAGATACTCTCAATCTTACACGGGAAAAGACCCGAATACACCAAAACTTGCATACCTTTACCCATGAAAATCTACGAAAACAAATAGCGGTCGACCCCGAGGCGCCTAATGTGTGGGGTGCCGCAGGGATCGGTCCTCTCGCCCCTCCTGTTCAACATTTATGTAAAGCCGCTGGGTGAGATCATCCGTGGTTTTGGGGTGGAGTTCCATCAGTACGCTGATGATACTCAGCTGTACATCTCCACCCCAACGATGCCGTGGAAGTGATGTCCCAGTGCCTTGAAGCCGTGCGGGTCTGGATGGGGAGAAACAGGCTTTGACTCAACCCCTCCAAGACCGAGTGGCTGTGGCTGCTGGCGTCCCGATATAGCCAGCTGACACCATCGCTGGTTATTGGGGGTGAATCTTTGGCCCCCACGGAAAGGGTTCGCAACTTGGGCGTCCTCCTGGATCCACGGCTGTCCTTAGAGGATCACACGACAGCTGTGGCCAGGGGGGCTTTTTATCAGGTTCGCTTGATACGCCAGTTGCGGCCCTTTCTAGATCGGGACTCCCTACGCACAGTCACTCAGGCGCTCGTCACCTCTCGCCTGGATTACTGTAATGCTCTCTACATGGGGCTCCCCTTGGGGTGCACCCGGAGGCTCCAACTGGTGCAGAATGCGGCCGCGCGGGGGATTATGGGAGCGACAGGGTGCTCCCATGTGACTCCTCTCCTGCGCGAGCTGCATTGGTTGCCGGTGGACTTCCGGGTGCGTTTCAAGGTGTTGGTGATCACCTTTAAAGCGCTCCATGGCTTAGGACCAGGGTACTTACGGGACCGCCTTCTGCCGCTAGTTGCCTCCCACCCGGCCGGTTCGCTCCCACAGAGAGGGCCTTCTCAGGGTGCCGTCAGCCAGACAATGCCGGCTGGCGACCCCCAGGGGGAGAGCCTTCTCTGTGGCAGCCCCGACCCTCTGGAATGATCTTCCTCCAGAACTGAGAACGATCCCCGACCTCCGGACGTTTCGTCGGGCCCTGAAAACGTATCTCTTCCAGCTTGCCGGTCTAGCCTGATCCCCGTTGAATTTTAACATTTTTAGTGTTCTAGGGCTGTGGTATTTTAATATTTAAATCGTTCTTAACTGTCAGCCAAAGTTTATATGGGTTTTAATGATTTTTAACTTTTGTACACTGTATTTTTATCTGGCTGTACACCGCCCTGAGTCCGCAAGGAGAAGGGCGGTATATAAATCCAATAAATAATAATAATAATAATAATTGTGTACTTGTCAATAAGGGGAACCATGTACATATTCTATATAGCTAAATAACCAAATTGTTTCTTTCTCTTTCAAAGTAGCCATTTATGTTTGTGTTCCCCACTTTTTGGTACATGACATAGTGTACATCAGATGTGCACACAGTTTTCTACAAGAAAGCAGCAGCCCTATCAGAAAATTCTTAATCATGAAGCGACTGAGAACCCTTTGCTGTGACAAAATCAGCCTCTTTTGAAAGGTCATTGAAAAAGAAAAAGAACCAGATATTTATCCCAATGGAAAAGCACAATTCTTCCTGTCAGACACATTCACTTTAAAATAGCTTCTTTCCTCAGATTGTCAACAAAAAGGTAAGGAAAGAGATGTACTGCAGCTTATTTAAATCAGTGATTCCTACACCATTCTAGAAGTTAATATATTCATGACCAAAGCTATATTCTTGAAAAGTATGTAGGAAGATCAACCATCTTGGATTCGGGCGAATTTGTTGCGTTCAGCTGCATTTGCAACCATCTAAAGTTATCCAAAGATTTTACAAAGAGAACAGGGTTATTCACACTACACATTCACAAATCAATCTTACTGCCCGAGCGGAGTGATCTGACTCTGGAATGGCCAATAATTAAACCCTGCTGCTCAAAAACTGCCAGATTGAAAGGATAAAAAGATTTCTTTTTTAATTTTCCCATTTTAGAGAGATCTGGAACACTGGATTTGGAAGGACATCTGTCCTTAGGGAATGTAATTCCCAAACATACATACACACTCATTTATATACATATTGAACAAAAAAGCATCAATGTCTTCCCTTAATGCTAAAATTGAGTAGAAAAATTGATCAAATTTGCATTAGAATTCACTCTTCGTAATCTAAAACATAAAGTACACGAAGACAAAATTCAAAAAGTGCAGAATTTTGTGATGCGGCTCTCCATTTTTAAAAAAAAAATAAATCTGTATGTGTGCCTATCAGGAGAAAACTAAAACTAAAATATTAGTGAAAAATAGCAATAGGAACATCATTTTGACTTATATACCACTTCATAGTGCTTTTCAGCCCTTAAGCATACAAAATGAAGAAAATGAAGGAAAACTGCAATATATTATGGGAAATGTAATAAACCGTCTACATTTTCAGGAGTCTTTTTTCCACGTTGGAAACTAATATGGAAATAAAATGAATTTGGGGAAGGAAAAATTGAGAAAAACAGAAATTGAAATGGAAAGATTTGTCCTCTCTAAATAACACTAAATAAAAACATACAGACAATATGTGCTTAAGAAACATACTCTTCTGCTAAAATGAAAAGGACTGGAACGGGTTGACAGTTGCCTGGGTTATGTCCTTAGTTTGAATTAAGCTGAACCGAACTGAGGAATTAGAACATATGAGGCTCCCACAGGAACACAGATCTCCTATGATGGTGCGAACAGATGGAAATATGGAAAAGGATAAATGTAGCTTTAGAAGTGGAAATTCAATTAAACTATGGATATAATGGTAAGATTCTTTATGGAGAAAGATCCAGAATGTGAAGAACTACCTATTCCCAAACAAACCACCCAGGGTTTGGGTGGCGCAGCAGCTTAAGTGGTGCTAAAGTGACACCAGCTGCCTGCAATTACTGCAAGTTTGAATCTCACCAGGTTCAAGGTTGCCTCAGCCTTTCATCCTTTCAAAGTAGGTAAAATGAGGACCCAGATTGTGGAGGCAATAAACTGACTTTGTATAAAAAAGAACCCCGCTTTGGGAGGGGGGGCTAAGCCCTACTAAGGAAGTATATACAAAAGTATGAAGACTATTGCTTAACACATTGTAAGCCACCCTGAGTTTCCGGAGAAGGGCGGCATATAAATTAAATTTTTTAAAAAAACATTTGATCCATTTTACCAGGATCCTATCCAAGTTACAAGAAACTTAAGAAAGATGCCAGTTTGTCCCTTCTGCAACACATATACTTGATAACCTCAGCCTAAGATCCCCCATTTCACCTTCCACTTGGTACATATTTTTATTTATTTATACTTTATTTATTTGTAACCTGTCTTTATTTTTACAAATAACTCAAGGTAATGAACATCTTAAACTCACCTTATTCCTCCTATTTTCTCCAGATCAACAACTCTGTGTGGTGACTTAAGCTGAGACAGGGTGACTGGCCTGAAGTCACTCAGCCAGCTTTCATGCTTAAGGTGGGACTAGTACTCATGGTCTTCTGGTGATTGGCCTAAAGTCACCCAGGAGGATTTTATGCCTAAGGCAGGACTAGAACCCACTATCTCCTGGTGATTGGCCCAAAGTCAATGTGGGGTGCCACAGGGGTCGGTCCTCTCACCTCTTTTGTTCAACATTTATGTGAAGCCGCTGGGTGAGCTCATCCGTGGTTTGGGAGTGCAATGCCATCTTTACGCTGATGATACTCAGCTTTACATCTCCACCCCAGACCACCCCAATGATGCCCTTGCAGTGATGTCCCAGTGCCTCGAAGCCGTGCGGATCTGGATGGGGAAGAACAGGCTCCGACTCAACCCTTCCAAGACTGAATGGTTGTGGATGCCGGCATCCCGATATAGCCAGCTGATACCATCGCTGACTATTGGTGGCGAGTCATTAGCCCCCACAGAGAGGGCTCGCAACTTAGGTGTCCTCCTGGACACACGGTTGTCTTTAGAAGAGCATATGACAGCCGTGGCCAGGGGTGCTTTTTATCGGGTTCGCCTGATTCGCCAGTTGCAGACCTTTCTAGATCGGGACTCCTTACGCACAGTCACTCATGCCCTCATCACTTCCCGTCTGGACTACTGTAATGCTCTCTACATGGGGTTCCCCTTGAAGTGCACACGGAGGCTCCAACTGGTCCAGAATGCAGCTGCGCGGGTGATATTGGGAGTGACATGGCGCTCACATGTGACACCACTCCTACGTGAGCTGCACTGACTTCCGGTGGTCTTCCGGGTGTGCTTCAAGGTGTTGGTTCTTACCTTCAAACTCCTCCATGGCTTATTAGGACCTGGGTACCTACGAGACCACCTTCTGCAACCGATAACCTCCCACCAATCAGTACACTCCCACAGGATAGGCCTTCTCGGGGTGCCATCACTAAAGCAATGCCGACTAGTGGTTCCTGGAGAAAGACCCTTTTCTGTTGGGGCACCTACCCTTTGGAACAGGTTACCCCCAGGGATACGAATGATCCCAGATCTTCGTACTTTCCGTCGTGCACTTAAGACCTTTCTTTTTCATCAAGCCGGTCTGGCATAAATCTTTTCTAATTTTTTTAAATCTTTATGCTGAAGATTCTTAACTGTTGAGCCAAACTGGCTTAATTATTTATATTCACATTCTATATGTATGTCATTTTAACTGTTCACCGCCCTGAGTCCTTCGGGAGAAGGGCGGTATATAAATTGAATAAATAAATAAATAAATAAAGTCACCCAGTTGGCCTTCATGCCTGTGGTGGTTCTAGAACTCAGCCTCCCACTTTCTCATCTCCTTCCCCACAGCACAAAACACATCACCCTCCTTCTTTTCCATTCCAAACGTTTTTAGAAACGTTTGGCTGTAGCATCAAACCTGCAATCAATCACATAGGGGTTCATTGAGGCCAGACTCCTTCACTGGGCAGGAATCTGAAATAAAAGAACAAAGCAATGGCTCTCCTTATCCAAACCACTGCCCAATCCAGTGTTGAGCTTCTTTGTTTCTCCAAAAGGCCTATAGCAGGAATAGACACACTGAGGTCCCACGAAGACTTCCTGTCTTTGGATTCTTAATGTTGAAAATCAGCAACAAAAATCTCCCCTTCTTCTTTAGCCAGGAAACATGAGAACTGCAGCTAAAACCTTAAAATAGCGGAGAAGGAGATGGAGAAGGAGGAGCAGAAGAAGCAGAAGTATTTACCCTCCACTTGGTGCATACTTGTTGCTTTTTATTTAATTTTATTTATTTGTAGTCTGCCTTTATTTTGAGGAGGAGGAGGAGGAGGAGGAGGAAGGAGGAGGGGGAGGGAGGGAGAGGAAGAGGAAGGGGAAGGAGGAGGAGGAAGATCTTCCCTTGTGCTCCAGAAGTGCACCAGCTTGTTTCTATTCAGACTGAGAATCTTCAGGCTCTACTTACATGCATGGAAGTGCCCTCCAACTAGGTTGCATCACCGTCTTAGGCCACCACCATAGACCTCGTTCTCTTTGACCGTTAAGAGCATATTTTTCCCTTGCTTACAGAAGTAGGAGAAGACAAATACCAATTCTCTTTTCCCTGTCATGCTAAGAGTGAGTGTATGCGTGGGTGGTGCTCAGTTGCACTCTATTCAAATGTAGCCCTTTCTAAAAGACCAATTAACACTGGTATTTCCAAGACATGGTTCTCTCTTTTCTCTTTCAAATTCAATGCACTATCAATATTCAGAGAAAGGAAAACCCTTCAGCTGAAAGACTAGGTCTAACGCCTGGTTGGATCTATGCATTATTTTGGTTATTGCTGTATTTGGTTTCTGCTTCTGAGCTGAACTTATTCCTGCCCACTCTGAACTGTGAAAAATTCTTTCATTCGGTTACCTTCTGATTTCACAAAGCTTGCAATAGGTAAAGAGATTGTGAATCTAGAATCAACCAATTATAAATACCTTTCAAAGTCCCAAATGAAATCTGAAGTGTTAGTCAAAAGAAAAACTGATGTATCAAATTAAGGTTTGATGACAAAAGGAAGAACAGAGGGCAAGAGAAATTAAGATTCTTATTTAAAAACCTGGCAGGTTTTAGGGAGCAGAAATTTCCAAAGAAAGTTCGACAGTTAAACTCGGAAAGTGATGCTGGAGAATATATAAAAAAAGAAAATAATGAGAAATGAAAGCAAACAAGGGATTACATAGGGTAAAATTAATTTCTTACATGTTATGTGGTAAAGAATTGGGATTTCAAAAGAGATGCTTGGAAAGTTTTGAATACAATCAACTTTTTAAAGGAAAATACTATCTATTTGTCTATAAAATGCCAAGCAGGTTTTTAGATTTTTAAAAAATCATTTTTGCAAAGTA
Source organism: Masticophis lateralis (assembly GCA_030761175.1). NCBI lineage: Eukaryota > Metazoa > Chordata > Lepidosauria > Squamata > Colubridae > Masticophis > Masticophis lateralis. The sequence goes on along the minus strand of JAUDYJ010000008.1, from coordinate 2,657,745 downwards.
GCTGATAATTCCCCATATATGGTGTGTCTCAATGTGTTAGATTCCACACACACACACACACACACACACACACACACACACACACACACCGTATTTAATAGCCGAGAGAGAAGAGAGGTCAACAAGATATATATATCCACAAATAACACAACATAAACCAGACATCTTCCACTTCTTGTGAATCACAGGCTCAGATGGACATTCATCCACAGGTAATCGTGGCTAGTTAACTATTAAGAAGCCTTTCAAATCTGAGGGTGATAAACACCATTCCCAATGAACATAGTGACAGTTCATGAAAATAACTCTCAAAAAAATGTGGCTCTTTTATATAACAAAACTAAAGAGGGAGTAAATAACAGTCTTGAGTCATAGATCTTTTGTGTAGCTAAATCCCATAATTTATTTTGAATTCCTATTTAGATCTGCACAAAATCTCTACTTGTTAGGGTCAGTATAAACTTAGAACAAGTGTTTCCTAACCTCATTGTGTGCAACCACCAATATATTAGAACTAGAACTCCCAGATATTTTAAGAAAACTGGATCTGCATTACATTAGCCATGGTGGTGCAGTGGTTAGAATGCAGTCTTGAAGGATGACTCTGCCCATTGCCAGCAGTTTGATCCTGACCGGCTCAAGGTTGACTCAGCCTTCCATCCTTCTGAGGTTGGTAAAATGAGGACTCAGATTGTTGGGGGCAATATGCTGACTCTGTAAACTGCTTAGAGGGGGCTGTAAAGCACTGTGAAGTGGTATATAAGTGCTAAGTGCACTTAAGTCAAGTGCACTTCCCGTCTGGACTACTGTAATGCTCTCTACATGGGGCTCCCCTTGGGGTGCACCCGGAGGCTCCAACTGGTGCAGAATGCGGCCGCGCGGGGGATTATGGGAGCGACGGGACGCTCCCACGTGACACCTCTCCTGCGTGAGCTGCATTGGCTGCCGGTGGACTTTCGGGTGCGTTTCAAGGTGTTGGTAATCACCTTTAAAGCGCTCCATGGCTTAGGGCCAGGGTACTTACGGGACCGCCTTCTGCCACCAATTGCCTCCCACCGGCCGGTTCGCTCCCACAGAGAGGGCCTCCTCAGGGTGCCGTCAGCCAGACAATGCCGGCTGGCGACCCCCAGGGGGAGAGCCTTCTCTGTGGCAGCACCCACCCTTTGGAATGATCTGCCTCCAGAGTTAAGAACAATCTCTGACCTCCCAACCTTTCGGCGGGCTTTAAAAACCCATCTCTTTCAGCTCGCCGGCCTAGCCTGATTCCTATAATATTTTATTATTTTAGTGTTGTATTTTGAATATGTAGTTAGTTTTTAATTCTATGGCCACTCATATTACTATTTTATAGAATTTTAATCTTTGTATGTTTTGTTTTTTAATTGGCTGTACACCGCCCTGAGTCCGCAAGGAGAAGGGCGGTATATAAATTCAAATAAAGATAAAGATAAAGATAAAGTACTCCTGTGAGGTGCGACTATCTAAAAACTTCTCTCTCTATCCTAACTAAAGAAGGGCATTCTTACAGGGGGAATAATAATGCTTTAAAGATCTGGTTCCTTAACTATTCAGGATTTTATTTTTATCCCATCTTCATTATAATTTATAAATCACTCAAGGAGGCAAACATTAAATATTCTTTCTTCCTTTTTTCCCCACAACCACCCTGTGAGATGGATTGGTCTTAAAGTGACCGGCCCAAGGTCAACCAGCCAGCTTTCATGCCTAAAGCAGCATTAGAACTCAGTGCCTCTTGTGATTTTCAAGGAAATCACCAGTATTTTAAATTGTACAAACGGGAAATGAGAGCAGCAGCTGTTGATTGGGTGTTATTCCTCCAACTCCTTGGAATACTAGCTCAACCAAAAGCTTCTCTCTCTAGTCCTAACCAGTAATTCAGATCAAGGTGACCGTATCAGAGTTGCAAAACTCTGGGCAAAAAAATCTCTTTGCTGCCATGTAGTATTCTTGATCTTTGCAGATCAAATATCTAATTCAGGGGGGATCCCTGGTATTTTGCAAGAAACTGAATCAAGACTGTAATGCCTGTCAAAAATTCATACTGTATAAATAATAACATGGGTACGTCAAAACAAACCTCATAGTTCAGATTATTTCGAGTATTCTGCTAAATAGGTGCTTGTTTTATCATAGAGCCTTGGTGGAGCAGCGGACTAAAGCTCTGTTAAATAGCACTTAGCTGCCAGCAATTACTGCGAGTTCAACTCTCACCAGGCTCAAGGTTGACTCAGCCTTCCATCCTTCCGAGGTAGGTAAAATGAGGACCCGGATTATGGGGGCAATAAGCTGACTTTGTATAAAAAAGAACATCGCTTGGGGGGGAGGCGAAAGCCCTACTAAGCAGGTATATACAAAAGTATGAAGGCTATTGGTTAATGCATTGTAAACCACCCTGAGTCTCCGGAGAAGGGCGGCATATAAACCGAACCAATAAAAAAAATACAATAAAATTAAAATATTATGTATGATCAATTAGCTCAATGCATGCAGCACATTAACTATAGTTGGTGGTTACTGTAATACAAGAAGAAACCAATCTCACATACAGGTAGTTTTTGACTTACAACAGTTCATTTAGTGACCATTCAAAGTTACAACACCAACTTTAAACAAGTGATTTATGACCATTTTTCACACTTACAACATTTGTAGCATATCCATAATCATGTGATCAAAATTCAGATGGTTGACAACTGGTTCATACTTATGACCATTGCTGTGTCCCAAGGTCATCGCATTCCCTTTTGACGAGCAATGGGGAACCAGATTCACTTAATAATCGTGTTATCAACTTATCAACTGCAGTGATTCAGTTAACAACCATGACAAAAAAGGTCGTAAAATGAAGCAAAATTCACTTAACAAATGTCTCAGTTAACAACAGAAATTTCAGGATCATTTGTGGTCGTAAGTTGAGAACCACCTGCATATTTTAAAACTACAATGACACATCTCTTTCTTGTACACTGTAGGAATATTTGTCCTGAAGTTTCTCATTAAAAAAAAAATTAATCAAGTGAAAAGATATATTACTATTAAATTCATTTTACAATTCACCTCTGCCATTTATTCCAGTTCAACTTCAGTTCAACTTCAGTTCAACTTCAGTTCAGTTCACCTTCTAATTGCAGGTTTGTATAGAGGTTATATTACAAGATTATATAAAAGCAGGAATGATATCTGGACATTGCTAAATGTTGATACAGCTTCTAATGATTTTTTGAGTGTAAGCCATATTAAAGTTTATTATTATTACTATATTATTACTATACGCTATCATCTAACATATCTCTATGTACTTTTCTGTGCTAAATTGGGACAACAGGACTGTAGCCTGTTCTCGTCCCATGGACTTGCATTTGCAATGGAATCAGAAGCAGGGAAAAGAAATAAAACAATAAAGTATTAATTGAACAAAATCATGCTGATTTTTCATAAAAATCAAGCAGGGGAAAAAGTCCTCCAAATTCAGGAAAAGGTAGAGATTCAAAGGTAGAGATTTAAGATGTAACTGTGAGACGGTGTGTAAAACTGGGTTATACATGCCTCTGAACTTTAGGATGTAAGACCTGGATTGAGAAAAACAAACCGAGCATTCAAATCTTAAGAAAAACGAGCATCAATATGAAAGTTCCTATTTAAAATCTTGAAAGATACCCATTTCTGCATCAGGCTTCATACAGGCATGACTAAAAGCCTCAGATCTTCAGTCACTAACCCCCTTGTTTAAGAATTGGCTTAATCAGCAGAAGCCTTCCACAGTAGGCATAAAACTAGATTAGTTATTTTATTGCAGACAAGAATGATACCATATACACACCCAGCAGACAGGTCTCCTGCAGTATATAGGACTCAAAAATGATAAAAAGGATGGTCTGATAATCATTAACTGAAATAAAGATTGACTGACTGATGGAGTACCTGAAGGCAGGACCAGAAGCAACAGATAGAAACTAATCAAGGAGAGAAGCAATCTAGAGCTAAGGAGAAATTTCCTGACAATTAGAACAATTAAACAATGGAACAACTTGCCTCCAGAAGTTGTGGATGCTCCAACACTGGATGTTTTTAAGAAGAGATTGGATTTCTCTGAAATGGTATAGGGTTTCCTGCCTTAGCAGAGGTTGGACTAGAAGACCTCCAAGATCCCTTTCAAATCTATTATTCTGAGTCAAGCAGATATTAAGATGCGTACAAGGGTTTAACTTTTACATTTCTTCCAATGGATATTTGGCTTTCTTTTGAAGATTCTGGAAGTCACGTGACCCATTTATTTCTAGCCTGGCTTTTCTTCAATAACTCAAGGTCCCACACAAATTATTCTCTCTCCTCCTATTTTTCAATAACAGCCCCTTGGGGTAAGCTCTGGGGAACACTGTTTCCTGTCTTATCTTGAATACCTAATCACTAAAATGAACACTAGAAATTAGTTGAACCACAAAAATCCCCTCTACTACCTTCTTTCTTGTGCTTCTTATGTATTTGGTTATCCATTTATATATGTGTAGTCCTCGACTTTTGACCAAAACTGAGCCCAAACTTTGCTGTTCAGTGAGACATTTGTTAAGTGAGTTTGCCCCATTTCACAACCTTTCATGCCACAATTGTTAAGTGAGTCACTGTGGTTTTTAAGTTAGTAATATGGTTGTTAAATGAATTTGGTTTCCCCATTGACTTTGCTTGTCAGAAGGTCACAAAAGGTGATCACATGGCCCTCCCACACACTGCAACCATCATGAATATGAGTCAGTTGCCAAGTGTCCGGATTTTGATCACATGACCATGGGGGTGCTGCAACGGTGTGTGAAGTAAGTGTGAAAAATGGTTATAAGTCACTTTTTTCAGTGCCATTGTAACTTTGAATGGTCATTAAATGAAATTTTGTAAGTCGAGAAATACTGTATATATAATCAGAATGATTTGATGAAATCAATTTTTTCCCAAAAATACTTTTGCCTGGCTCTTGTTATATATTGTTATATAACAGTATATAAGTTGTGTGTTATTATAAAGTGTGTGTTCTTTATATACATTTTAAATTGCCTGAACATTGTATCAGTTTCTTCTCCAAGAGTTTTGAACAGAATCAATAAATGTGCTGATTGGCCTGTAATTAGCAGGATGATCCCACTTGCTGTTTCGAAAGGGTTTGCTAGAACATTGCTTTTTCCTTTCAACTGCTTTTACATTATACCAGGGTTTCCTACTAAGCTATACAATGAACAAAATCAAAAGAGTCCTCCTGTGAGAGAGAAGGATGGTGCAGAAATGTGATAAATAAAAAATTAAATTTTCTCAAAATATTTTAAACCCAAATTTCAGAAAAAGAAAAGAACCTCCGTAAAGATCCGCATAAATATTTAAACAGACTCTTTCAGTGCTGGAAATATTCTTTAATCATCAAGGATAATTTGATTTGTACCACAGAATTTATTTAGGACATATCTAAAGAAGGCTATTACTATGCAATCAATGTTTATAGAAGAGCTGAGGTTTATTTATTTATTAAAAATATCTCCAGGCAACTTCTCATTAGTATAATTTAAAATAGCTGTAGTTATTCCAGAACAGAATAAAAAAAAGGGGGTGGGGTGCCGACAGAACAGAGCAAGAAGATGTAGAGGCTGGTGAAAATTGGCATTAAAAGCTGGGTTTTTAAGCAACTCCTGTCACCATCCATGGTGGCACAAAGCAGATGGGAGGTCATTCTACACAGCACAGATGTTATTTTAGAGAACACCCATCTCTGATTCACCATCAAGTAGCAATTTGCAAGAGAGGGCATGGAGAATAGAAAGTAAAATATGTCTTCAGTGATAGATTTCTCCTGAGATCATGGATGCTTAGGAGAAACTTATCAGTGCAGACATATGTTAATGTAATGTAGGCCTGAGATATTGAGGGGATAGCACCCTAACATTAATGCCTTGAATCTAAATGGCAGAAGTCTAGAAGCCAATGCAATAATGCAATCACATTTTGTAGCATTCCAACTTGTCATCAGGAGAGGACTGTATTCCAACAATGTTTCTCAACCTTGTTAACTTTAAGATGTGTGGACTTCAACTCCCAGAATTCCCCAGCCAGCAACCATGATAAGGTTGAGGAACACTGCATTACAGTCATCTGATCTGTGGTAATGAATCACCGCAATCATGCTACACTTATCTAGGAACAGAGCAGCTGATGTACTAGCTTCAACTAAAAGCCGTTTCTCCTGTGTACAAAAATCAATTGAGTGTCCAGGGATAACAACAGATCTATAACAGAATAACAGAGTTGGAAGGGACCTTTGAGATCTTCTAGTCCAACCCCCTGCTCGGGCAGGAAAACCTATACCATTTCAGACAAAATGGTTGTCCAATCTTTCCTTAAAAACTTCCAGTGTCGGAGCATCCACAACTTCTGAAGGCAAGTTGTTCTACTGATTAATTGTTCTCACTGACAGGAAATTTCTCCTTAGTTCTAAATTGGATCTCTGCTCAATTAGTTTCCATCCTTCCATCCTAGTTTCCTTCTTGTCCTGTCTTCAGGAGCTTTGGAGAATAGGTTGACCTCTCTGCTGAGATATTGGAATACTGCTATCATATCACTGGACTGGTTCTGTTCATTAAACATCCTTGGGATCTCAAATCCCAGAATTCCTGAGCCTGCATGAAGTCCATGGGTCTTAAATTTGCAATAGGTTGCCCACCTCTGATCTAGGACCTTTCCCAGATTGCAAAACTTTCTTTCAGAGGAAAAGGCAACATAGCCAAACACTCCTCATATAATCCATTTTTACATATCCTGTCTTTTCCCCTAGCTTTTCCTGTCTCACTTTCCTAATTCCAAAAAAATACTCAGCAAATATAAATGAGAGGAAAGGGGAAGAGGTAGATAACATAGTGGGGATATCCCTCCTTTATTGCTTATCCAGACTTGGCAGCTGCTGTGTTGTGGCCCGCCAGTGGCTTGCGTGGATTGTGGCTGATCCCGACGGGAGGAGGCTGGTGTGGTGTCACGCCAGCAGCCTGTGCAGCCAATGCTCGAGTCGGACAGTGAGGAGGCTGAAGAGGATGTGGTGCCAGAGGCAGAGACTCAGCCAGGGCCTTCAGAACCTTCAGAGGCTCCTTCAAGTGAAGAGAGTGAAGTGGAGGAGCCTCTTCTCAATGCTCGAGCATGCAGGGCTGCCAAAAGGCAGGAGTGGCTACTCAGGAGGAGGTCTCATCGAGAGTAAGGCTTGGGGCTAATTGACCACTCCCTTAGCCTATTTAAGTTCGCACATAGCTGGCAAATGTTGCTGGAAACAATATTGGTCCTACGCAGAGCATTTTGAGAGTGAGTTTTTTGTTACAACTTGGTTTCTGGGCTGATTGCCAACCCTTGTCATTTCTCATCTTCCAAAGGTTCTTCGAACTTACAGACAGAAATTGTCTTGAAAACAGATATATTTATTTCTGAGAAAGTATGTGAAGGGTGCAGCTATGAGGTTGCAGAAGGTGGAGATTGGGAAAAAAATTAAAAAGAAAATCACCATGTCGGAATCACTCCGAAATCATGCACAAGCTACAGACGTTCATATTTTTTCTAAAACAGGCAGGCAAAACTTGACACAATTTGTTAATTTCAACAGCATACTCATGTTTCCTTTGAAAACCCAGAATTTGGAATCCCTCATCAAAAGGGAGCTCTTCAAGAAAAAAAGGAATGAGCCTCTAAGGAGATTCTCCATCTTTTTAATCTGGTTGTTACTGACTGGGAAATTTAAAGGGCAGAGAGGCTGATGGGAGGGAGGGAAGAGTCTGAAATTGATTAGCAGATCACCTAGGCAAATTTCCCAGGAGGATTTTGAAAATGACAATGTACACCTTATTGAAGATTATTAGTTTACTGTATAAACAGTGTATAAACAATGGTAACGGTATATGCCGAACAAACTATATTTACCTGGCACACTTTAAACCATAATGGCTAACTCAAATCAGGTTACAGAGTGATACAATGTGTGACCCCAGTCAATCTGTGTAAAAGCTATGGACATTTTTTTCTTTTTTAATTAAATTACTTACAGTGATAGACTAAAAAGTTGATCTATGATTAGCTCTTGAAATCATGAGAAAATTCACCCTTGCATTTTAGTCCTTTATTTAAGGTCCACTCAAATAGAAACAAGCTTCATAAAATTTATCAGCTCCTGTTTGTTCTTTGTGAATTTTTGTAATTTTTGTAATTGTAAGTCAGTCACTCTGGATGAGATGAGCCGCATATAAATTAAATTAAAGAAATGTTGTGGATGCTCAGGTTATTCATTCACCCAGCTTCTATTTACTAATCTATACTGAATAAATCCAGGACATCACAAGGACAAAAATAAAACTAACTTTTTTAAAGAAGCAAACTTATAGGTGAAGCTATCAAACATCATGATCTTCGTCATCAGCTCCTTTCCAACTAGCCAACCTAGCTTTTAAAAAATGCAGACTTCCAATTTTCAGACATCCAATTTTTTACCTCATAAGCTTTTTCCATCAGAATTTGACACTTTTAAAAAAAAGATTTATCATTTTCATCCTGCTTTCTTTGCAAAGCAGCTTATAGGATTAAAACACAGAAAGACAATTAAAACATAACTGAAGCACAGTTATAATAAGAAACCAGTTAGCATCTTAAGGAGATAAAACAGAGTCCCAACTGGCAGGTTAAAAGCTATGCACACCAAATGGTGAGAAAGTTCAACAAAATGAATCTGAATACAAAATATATAAATGAGGCAAGAGGGTGTGCTGTATATCAGAAAAATATATGGGAGTCCTACTTGATGCAAAAGCAATATTGGTCTAAGCATTTCTTGTCCTAGAGTAACCAACTAGAGGTCAATCAAGCACTTGCATCCCATATTTATTCATTTAAGCCACAACTAAAATGTTCCTATTATGAAATAACGTATTTATATTTGCAAGAAGTTTTTTTCTTAATCTTTGTAGCTACTGTAATTCACAGGAGCCCCAAGAAATGCTCTTAAAATGCATAACTTTTCTTGGTGGTGAGGTTATTATTATGAACATTATATTTGAATTTAGCCGAAACTCTGACGAATCTATTGCTGTTTTTCCAATCCTGTTATTCAACTCTCTTTTTTCTCCTATCTTCCCAATCTAAAAGAGCAACATAGACTTCCTTAGGAAATATGGGGCTTTCTTTGTAACAGAAGGTATTGACCTGTTGTAGTTTCCAGAAGTTTCAGTAGCTCTGCAAAGCAAGAAAGTCCTACAGCTCATTTATTTGTGTTATTCTTAAAGACAGACATTTCAAGCTCATCCCAATCCCACATTGCTGGCTGGATCCCTACATTGGATCTGATGGACCTCAAAAATTTTTTGTAGCTACAGATGAAACTCGAAAAATTAGAATATCGTGCAAAAGTTATTTATTTCAGTAATGCAACTTAAAAGGTGAAACTAATATATGAGATAGACTCATTACATGCAAAGTGAGATAGTTCAAGCATTAATTTGTCATAATTTTGATGATTATGGCTTACAGCTCATGAAAACCCCAAATTCACAATCTCAGAAAATTAGAATATTACATGAAATCAATAAAACAAGGATTGTATATAGAACAATATTGGACCTCTGAAAACTATATGTACTCAGTACTTGGTTTGGGTCCCTTTTGCATCAATTATTGCCTCAATGCGGCGTGGCATGGATGCTATCAGTCTGTGGCACTGCTGAGGTGTTATGGAAGACCAGGATGCTTCAATAACAGCCTTCAGCTCTTCTGCATTATTCGGTCTCATGTCTCTCATCTTTCTCTTGGCAATGGCCCATAGATTCTCTATGTCAGGCAAGTTTGCTGGCCAATCAAACACAGTAATTCCATGGTCACTGAACCAGGTTTTGTACTTTTGGCAGTGTGGGCAGGTGCCAAGTCCTGCTGGAAAATGAAGTCAACATCCCCATAAAGCTCATCTGCGGAAGGAAGCATGAAGTGCTCCAAAATCTCATGGTAGACGGCTGTGTTGACCCTGGACTTAATGAAGCAAAGTGGACCAACACCAGCAGATGACATGGCTCCCCAAATCAACACAGACTGTGGAAATTTCACACTGGACTTCAAGCATCTTGCAGTGTGTGCCTCTCCATTCTTCCTCCAGACTCTGGGTCCTTGGTTTCTAAATGAGATGCAAAAGTTGCTCTCATCAGAAAAGAGGACTTTGGACCACTGAGCAACAGACCAGTTCTTTCTGTCTTTAGCCCAGGTAAGACGCTTCTGACGTTGTTTGTTGTTCAGAAGCAGCTTGACAAGAAGAATACGACATTTGAAGCCCATGTCCAGGATCCGTCTGTGTGTGGTGGCTCTTGATGCACTGACTCCAGCCTCAGTCCACTCCTTGTGAAAGTCCCCAACACTTTTGAATGGCCTTTTCCTGACAATCCTCTCCAGGCTGCAGTCATTCCTGCTGCTTGTGCACCTTTTTCTTCCACACTTTTCCCTTCCACATAACTTTCTATTAATGTGCTTTGATATAGCACTTTGGGAACATCCAACTTCTTTTGCAATTACCTTTTGAGGCTTTCCCTCCTTATGGAGGGTGTCAATGACGGTTTTCTGCACAACTGTCAGGTCAGCAGTCTTTCCCATGATTGATTCCTACTGAACCAGACCGAGAGACCATTTAAAGGCTCAGGAACCCTTTGCAACTGTTATTGCTTAATTAGCTTAGAGAGGGACACTTTGAGCCTAGAATATTGAACCTTTTCACAATATTCTAAATTTCTGAGATTGTGAATTTGGGGTTTTCATGAGCTATAACCCATAACCATAAAAACTATGACAAATCAAGGCTTAAACTATCTTGTTTTGCATGTAATGAGTCTATCTCATATATTAGTTTCACCTTTTAAGTTGCATTACTGAAATAAATGAACTTTTGCATGATATTCTAATTTTTCGAGTTTCATCTGTAGCTACAAAAATTTTTTGAGGTCCACCAGATCCAATGTAGGGATCTAGCCAGCAATGTGGATGCAGAACATAAATTAGGAATTCAAAAACTATGAAATTCTTGCTAATTGAATGGGGCAATTTTTTAAAAAACAGATGCAATTAGTTTTCCCAAAGGTGCTTTTCCAAAAAGCAACTGGACTTTCTTGGGGTTTCTTTTCTTTGAAAATGTCACACTTCTCATCCAAGAAGCTTCTTCCGAACTCTATTGGATTGGGATGAGCTTGACAGGTCTGTCATTAAAAATGAAATGAATAAATGAGCTGTAGGACTTTCTTGCTTTACTGAGCTACTGAAATTTCTGTAAAGCTGAGAACAGGTTAATAGCTTCAATGTTACAAAGAAAATCCCATTTTTCCTAAGGAATTCCAAGTTGCTCTTTTGGTTTGGAGGGAAGGTGGCGGGGGTGGGGAAGAGATTTGAATAACGGAATTGAAAGATGAACTTGAAGAAGCTTCTTGGATGAGAAGCGAAATGTTTTTTTACAAAAAAAAAAAGCCAAGGAAGTCCATTTGCCTTTTGAAAAGTCCCTTTGAGACAACCATGACCTGGCTGATAGAGAATCTTCATAGATATGCAATCAGTTTATTTTACTTTTCTGGATAAAAGACCCTTCTTAATGCAGCTCACAGGAAGAACATAGGAAAACTATTTAAAATACTAATCATTTAATTCCAAACATTTTCTTCCAGCTAGAGCTTGGTTGTGCCTTGCTGGAGGCCCAAATGATACTTTATTGGTTGGAACCTTGGCTGAATTGAGCATTTATGTTCCCAGCCCTGCTCACCAAGCTGGTAATTCTCTTCTTTTGGATTGGGCTCACTGCTGGCTCTCAACCCACACTTTATTCATGCTGGTTTTAGGGCAGAAAAGCCAACCTTAATGAAGTGGTTTTTTAAAATTTCAATTTAAAGATGATGGGGGCTATAAAATAGGTAGGCCTTACCAGAACTCCCATATATTTTTTGGGAATAATGTATTGCAATTCCCTTTAAGACTCTCAAAAAGCATTGACATTGGATGAAGTTGGTCTCCTTAGCCTCAAAAGTGATCGTGGGGAAACTTCACAACATGCCTTAACAAACCCTCTACATATGCCCAGATTCAGAGAGTGAACCAATCATGCATGTTCTTTCAAGCTGCCTCCTGCACTGTACTAATGGTAAACCTCTAAATTATCAGAAGACATTCCAATCTTAAATTATGAATTTCCTGTTAAGTGACCAATTTAGAGTTGCAAAATTTTAAGCAATAACAATCACAATTAGATGATGCTGAGTGAGTCTACAGATCTCATTTAGGAAGCCATTTTGTACTCTTTATTCCTCATCCTTTTCCTCTTGCTCCTATCATTATCATCATCATCATCATCGCTTTTTTCCCCTTTGCTTTGCTCTCCATTGTTTAATTTACTGCTATTCCCTTAATCTGATGCACTTAACTAATTTCTTACTGCTCCTTTGGTCCATAGCTACTAATATAAAATTCCAAACAGTTCAAACCCAGACCAGGAATATGAACTGAGTTTAACAGGAGCCTCTACAGCTACCTAACTGGATTCTAATACAGGTCTTCAGCAAAGTGAGAATAAAAATGGAATATGGATGTTGGCCTGAACAAGGAAGGCTATGGTGGAATTCAGATGATGTGATTAATCATGCATAAAGGTGATTTACTGGACAATCCACACTTAGGCACAAACCATAGCTTAAATCCAGCAATAGATATATTTGTTTTGGGCAAAATCAAAATCTTCTTTCCCATGTACAACATATCCATTTACAGGCAGTGTGGAAATATTTATGTAAATGTGCATTTCTGTCTGGTCTGGTGTAATATCTGTAAAGCTTAATAGATTCAGATTCCCGTTAAGAGGAACAAAATACTGGCTGATCCTACTTGCTTCCAATACTTTATCTATCAATCTTTTACAGCTACTCCATAGTCGGACCAAAAATACCTTTTGATAACTACTACTTACGAGCCCTGTGGAGCTCTTGTACCATTCTCCACAGCCTCCACATAGAGTTAATCTACTCATAATCATGAGCACCTTTTAAACACTTCAGTACTGCCATTAATCAGCTTCTCTCCAATATCTCAACCTCAGCCTCTCCTTTGCATCTAAACTTTACTATAGTAATCCAATTAGTAAGTGAGTTACCATGCCTAGAATGGTTGTGCCTGGAATTTATCTTTAAGCAATCATCATTAAAAAGCAAGTCATGTTTTCCTCTGGGATCCTACATTATGGCTTCAAAATTAAATTATAGGAAATTCTAACTATTCATGTGGAAATGGACACAGAGATGATGATGCCACCACAATCTGGAAAGGGGGAGCTGAACCAAGCAGAATGTTAGATCTTATCTATCAATCCCTCTCACTCTGAACAGAGGCACATAAGTGGGATCTTCCACTTCATATAAAGTACTTTTATCTTCTCCTGTGGATTTGATCAGAGAGTTGGAAGGAAGATAAGAGGTCATCAAATCCAATCCCCCGAACAATGCCAAATTCACCATAATAGAAGAGTATCCAATCCCTGCTTGAAAACCTCCAGTGAAGGGGAAGAAACTGCTCCATGAGCAATCTGTTTCACTTCTATTGTCAGTACTTACTAACAAGAAGTCCTTCCTAATGTCTAATCCACTATTTCCCAACTTCAATAACTTTTAAGTTGTGTGGACTTCAACTTCCAGGATTTCCCCGCCAGCCTGCCTAAAATCATGGCTGCCATATTCTATGTGTAATGTAACCAACCGAGAATATAGAGGAGCAACAACTTTTCTTGACTTTGGCTCTACACCTTAGCTGTTGCAGCCTTGGACTGTTTTGCTCTTTTGCCATCATTTTTTGTTGGCTCACATTCAGTTTGGGATCCATCAAAGCATTTTTCACATGTACTGCACCTCTGTATAGGTAAGGAACAATAAAAGAAACTGCAGAAAAGAAAATTCTGCATGTCCTTCTTGGTTCTTGGGCCCTGACATTGGGTCACCATCTCTGTATTTCCAAATGGGCCTGGAACAGATTATTATGTGAAATTCTGAAAATCCTGTCAGAAAAGAACTAAAAGTGATGTATAAACCAAGTACAAAGTAAAATGAACTTTCTCGCTATCATTGCTGCTTAAAAGATTCCTAAAATTAGTATTTCATGGCTTAATGACTCACCTACTACCTGGCTCTACTGTCACAAGGCCCAGGTCAATTGCTCACAATACCATATCTTCAGCAAATTCAGTTTGTTTCATTTTGTCTTCATTATTCCCATAGACATTCCTTTTCATACATAAATTTTCTCTGCCAACTAGTTCATTGCACTCTATAAAATATAAATATCTGGGCCCTTTGAGCTCATCATAAATTTCAAGACTCCAAGGGCAAAAGGGATGGTTAGAAAATGGTCTTTTCCCTAGTAACCAAAGGAAAGAAAGGGATGCAAACTACTTTTCAAAATAATGTGTGGAAAGAACTATTGATTCTTCAAGAGCCTTTCCATTTTCTCCTGTTGATAAGCAGTAATTTCTGCACTGGTTATCTCTGGCAGCTTTGCCTTGTTTGCCAGAACTACCAATCTATTTTCTCATCATTCCACATGTTGAGAGTGTCTCTTTAAACACGGCAGCAGCTTGGGGAGCCAAAACAACATAATCCTCCTAGAGCAGAAATATGGAAAGCACAGCCATTTTGTAGAAAGAAGGAAACCAACCCTACCTCTTGCTGAGAGCTTCTTGGTGTTGATAATCTTTGCGGCGTATTCATGTCCAGTGCAAAGTTTGACACAGCGTCGCACCACAGAAAAAGCCCCCCTGAAGAAGGACAGGGAAAAAAAGATTGATTAATGACTGCATGGCAGGAGAATTTCATTGACATGCTCGTTGCAAAATTCCTAGTCCATCTGGTTTTTGTTTTGTTTTTTAAAAAAGGTATGGCTTTGCATCCATTTGATTAGCATGCTAATATTTAAACTATTTTTATCCTACTGTCTAGTTAACACTTTTACAAATACCCCTAGTCCATGTTCATGCCCCCAAAAATGTGGCAGACAAGGAAGAGGTGATGGGGAAGAAAGAAAAAAGAACAAGCTTAAGCTTAAGGTTGCAACCAGCTGGAATCAAAGAGATTCGTGACTTCCCAAGTTACCTTTCTCAGGTAAGAGGACCCTTTGATCAGATTAGAAGAATCTCCACCAACAGAATCTCTCCCTGAATTAGTTAGTTTCATCCATCTCTGAACTGCTTCCAGATCTGGTTTTTTTTTAAAATTTAATTTATATGCCACCCTTCTCTGGAGACTCAGGGCGGCTTACAATGCGTTAAGCAATAGCCTTCATACTTTTGTATATACCTGCTTAGTAGGGCTTTCGGGGCCCCCTAAGTGGCATTCTTTTTTATACAAAGTCAGCTTATTGCCCCCACAATCTGAGTCCTCATTTTACCTACCTTGAAAGGATGGAAGGCTGAGTCAACCTTGAGCCTGGTGAGATTCGAACTTGCAGTAATTGCAGGCAGCTGGTGTCACTTTAACACCACTTAAGATGCTGCGCCACCAAGGCTCTTTTTTGTTAAATGATACCACAGCTTTTCTAGGCTTCCTAGGTAAATGGAATACAGCAGTGTTGTTCCTGATATTCATAAATGCAACCCTACAGATTATTTCACCCAATGGCTAACAATGGTTATAAATCAAGAAACAAGACTGAGCATTCAAGAAGACAGTGTCCGTGAAGAAAAGTCCCCAGCCTTCACTTTCTGAGTTCTCTTGTCCAAAGTATACTAAAATCATAGTCCTTAACTTACTACCATTCATTTAGTGACTGTTCGAAGTTACAACAGCATTGAAAAAAGTGACTTATGACTGGTCCTTGCATAAGTGACCTATGACTGGTCCATTGCAGCATCTCCATAGTCATATGATCAAAATTTGAATGCTTGGCAACTGGCATCACAACTTCCCAGCTAACCTCTGACAAGTAAAGTCAATGCAGGGAGCTGGATTCGCTTAATGACCATGTGATTCACTTAACATAGTGATTTGCTTAACAATCATAGCAAAAAAGTTCTCTAAAATCTGGTGTGATTCAATAATCACATTGCTCAGCAATGGAAATTCTGGTCCCAATTATGGACATTAGTTGAGGAGTCCCTATAATGTTTCTCCCCCTCCCTTCCTGGATTTATACAAGAGCTTAAACTGGAAAAAAAACACACATTCTGATTTGCAGTAATTGCAAAAATGTTGGGAGTAGATGAATATTTGGTCTGAGCTCACCTTATACACTTAACATATTGGGCAGTTTCTGCCTTTAAATTCAAATACTTATTTATATTGGATCATCAAGAAACTTTCAAAGCTCAAAAGGGATTTAACACAGGTCTTGTCCAGCGAGTTTATCTTCTGAACGAAATTGGCTTTTATCTAAACACTCTTCTGATACTACCTTTAACATTTGGCTTTTGTGTTAAAAATATCTTTATTTTTCTCACAACTGAGAGGCTTTAAAAGTGCCCCCCCCCCACACCTCTCAGGGATTGTTAAACTAATTAATCCTGTTCTATTGTGGGACAGTGAGCTTTTGGAAATATCATTCTATAACCTTTTCCAATTCTTAGAATGGTATACATTAGCCAGTAACCTCAGATGCTCTCCCATCAACAACTCCTAACAGCTGTCTTTTCCTCATGCCACAATTCCAACCGGTAGGAAAAATGTAGGATTAAAACCATGTGAATGCCACATTTAAGATCAAAAGCATGGAGCTTCTTGTTCTTCACTAGCTGCCTCCTAAGGAGAATCTTAGACAACACGATAATTGTTGATTTATAAGAGAGGATCCAGACTGTTGTTTTAATGGTGGATAACTAGATTCTAATGGGAGGTGTACTAAGCCTACAAAGGCAATACCCATCCTCCACAGTTCCTTTTCTTTTTCATCAGAGTGGTATCTGGGAATTGACTCAATTCAACTCAAATGAATAAGACTGAAGTTAGACATGACAGATATTAGTTCCATTGATTGCGTGCCTATCCAATACGTATTTTATCAACAGATTGTTTTTTAAAATCATGTTGCAAATCATTTGGAATTATAATTAACTATGTCTGAAATTTGATGAAGGACAATTCACAAGTGTAAAATGTTGCGAAGATTCTATCTAACTATCTATCTATCTATTTAGAGGTAGTCCTTGACTTACGAGGTGATTGTTCAGTGCCCAATTTTACAACATTTCTTGCCACAGTTAAGCAAATCACTGCAGTTGCTAAGGGAATCCAGATTCTCCCCATCGATCTTGCTTGTTGGAAGCCAGCTGAGAACATTGCAGTGATGACATGATCCCAGGATACTGCAACCATCATGCCAGTTGTCAAGTGCCCAAATTCTGATCATTTGCAGATGTTGTGACAGTCAAAAGTGCAAGGACTAGTTGCAAGTCATTTTTTTCAGTGCCACTGTAAGTTCGAATGGTCACCCGATGAATGGTTGTAGTGCCTGTAACAGCCATTGATAAGCACACAGTTGCTTCAGTTCAGAACACAGAGATTCCATAAACAAAACTCCAACTATTGCACAGTAAAAATGCTGATAACTTGTCTCAGGGTATTATCTTTACTTTTTAATTTTTTTCTATCTTGTTTTGCTTTGGAATAGTTGAAATCTTGAGAGTCCCAATGGTATTCTTATTAAGAGAGAATTTGGATGGCTATCACCATAGGGGGCACAGGCAGAAAGTATTACAAAATAACAAGTGAAAAGCAAAAATATATGCTTAAGGAAATTAACCATATTGATTAATACTTAATTCTGCCAAAGAATTAAATGTGCATCTAAGCACATTTTCACTGGAAATAACTTCCCTGAATTCTATAGGTAGTCCTCGACTTAAGACCACAACTGAGCCCAAAATGTATGTTGCTAAGTCAGACATCTGTTAGGTGAGTTTTGCCCCATTTTACAACCTTTCTTGCCACAGTTGTTAAGTGAATCATTGCAGTTGTAAAGTTAGTAACACAGTTGTTAAGTGAATCTGGCTTCCCCATTGACTGCTTGTCAGAAGATCACTAAAGGTGATCACGTGAGATCCCGGGACACTACGACTGTCATAAATATGAGTCAGTTGCCAAGCGTCTGAATTTTGATCTTGTGATTGTTGGGATGCTGCAAATGGTTGTAAGTGTGAAAAATGGTTATAAGTCACTTTTTTCAGTGCTGTTGTAATTTCAAATGGTAACTAAATAAATTGTTCTAAATCGAGGACTATCTGTATTGTTTTATTCCTGAGTGGATACATACAGCATCAAACATGGATATTCAGACTGTCTTAAACCAAGTACAACTCAAAAGGATTATATCAGCTTTTGCCCACCCTACGTGATGGGACCGAAACATCCAGAATTCTCAAGCAGCAAACTCTAGAAGTTGAAATTCGATTGCACAGTGGTTAGAGTGCAGTACTACAGGCTACTTCTGCTGCCTGCCAGCTGCCTGCAATTTGGCACTTCAAATCTCATCAGGCTCAGGGTTGACTCAGCCTTCCATCCTTCTGAGGTTGGAAAATGAGGACCCAGATTGTTGGGGGCAAAATACTGACTCTGTAAACCGTTTAGAGGGCTGTAAAGCACTGTAAAGTGGTATATAAGTCTAAGTGCTATTGCTATGGCTATTTGGAGAGTTTGTATTTAAATGACACTGACTAAAGTGATACATTGAGTTTGTTTGTTTATTCATGTCAGAAGCATATAAAATACAAGATTAAAATATATACAAATTAGGTTTTGCCCAGAAACTAGCAATATTAATTGCATTCTGTCACTCTGCCATGAAGTCCTCAAATGTACCCTAATCAGGGCACAAAGGGCAGGTATATGTATAGGTGTTGTTGTCTGCATGTCACCACTATCCCAAAAATACACTGAGTCAAAATATGCTTATTGCATAACTGGCTAAGTTCACACAACCCAAGTCAAAAGTAATGGTTAACCAATCACTATGGCTAGATGTAGGATATGTTCCAATCTCCTCTCTTCCTCACACCAAAATAAAAAAAGATTAAACAAACCACTGTCAATACCTGGGAAGATCCTGGAAAATATAATTAAAAAACAGATCTGTGAACAACTAGAAGCAAATAAAGTTATAACTAATAACCAGCATGGGTTTGTTAAAAACAGATCACGCCAAACCAATCTTATTCCATTCTTTGATAAAGCGCCTATATTAGTAGACCGGTGAAATGCTGTGCACACAGTATACTTAGATTTCAGTAAGGCATTTGACAAAGTAGACCACAACCTACTTCTTGGTAATCTAGAAAAATGTGGAATAGACAACATTCCTCACCAGATGGATTTGTAGCTGGCTGACAAACTGTACTCAACGAGTAATCCTTATTGGTACCACATCCTTATGGAGAGAAGTAAGCAGTGGGGTACCACAAGGTTCTATCTTAGGCCCAGTACTCTTCCATATCTTCATAAATGACTTAGATGAGGGAATAGAATGGGAAGTCATCAAATTTGCAGTTGACACTAAACTGGCAGGAATAGCCAACATCCTAGAAGACAAGCTCAGGATCCAAAAAGATCTTGACAGACTTGAACAATGGGCCCTATCCAACAAAATGAATTTTAATGTGGAGAAAAGCGAAGTTTTACATTTAAACAGGAAAAATCAAAGGTATAAGTACGGAATAGGCTAGACCTGGCTCAAAAACAGTAACTGTGAGAGGGACATTGGAGTCCTAGTGGATGATCAATTGAATATGAGCCAGCAGTGTGCAGCAGCAGCCAAAAAAGCTAATACAATCCTTAGTTGTATAAACAGAGGCATAGAATCAAGATCACGTGAAGTATTAGTACCGCTCTATAAAACCCCAGTAAGACCACACCTGGAATACTGCAGTCAATTTATATATTTTACATACTACAAAAACGTTGTTGAGGCTTTGGAAAAAGTGCAAAGGAGAACCACTAAGATGATCAAAGGCCTGGAGACTAAACGGTATGAAGAACGGCTACAGGTTTTGGGTCTGGCTAGTCTAAAGAAAAGAAGAATTAGGGGTGATATAGCAGTATTCCAGTATTTGAGGGGCTGCCACAAAGAAGAGGGGGTCAAATTATCCTCCAAAGCACCAGAGAGCAGAACAAGAAACAATGGTTGGAAACTAATCAAAGAGAGAAGCAACCTGAAATTGAGGAGAAACTTCCTAACAGTGAGGACAATTAACCAATGGAACAGAAGTTGCCTTCAGACGTTGTGGGTGCTTCATCACTGAAGGTTTTTAAGAAGAGACTGGACTGTCACTTGTCTGAGATGGTATAGGTTCTCCTGCTTGAGCAGGGGGTTGGACTAGAAAACCTCCAGGGTCCCGTCCAGGTCTATTCTATTCTGTGGATTTAGGATATGTACCAAGCCCAAGTCAAGCAGACATTACAATTTAGGACAAAGAAGACTATCAGCCTGTGCTTTCTTTAGTAATTTCCAAATTTGCTTGTAGAACGACAGAAATAGCATGTGCCTGATTAAAGCTCTAGCTCACAAGCTAGTTTAATTTAACTGGGTTCATAGCTTTACACATTTAGTCATGGGTCCTTACACCTCATCCACGGTTTTAGGTTTGAAAAAGATAAGGACCGTTATCCAACTTCACAGAGAATGATATGCCTGGATGTTGTAGAGATTAGGAAACCTGAATTGTTTTTGTAATCTAAGAAAAAGAGGATCGTTTCATGGTTGTCGAAATGCCCTCATGCAATCCAAAAGACAGCAGTCTAACAATCCTATGTCATTCCTCCTCCCCATTAATCTTGTATGACCAATTCTATTCAGTTACTAAATTGCAGAATACAATTCATCCTTAATTGTTTTGCAAGAACGAAGATGGAGAAACTGGCCTTGTTCATTACTAAGTGAGTTTTGGTGTGGAGCAATTGTGTGTCATTTCTGTGACAATGCAATTTGCGTGGAACTGCAGGCTGCTTTTTGCACTGTGTGCCAATTTGCAATTAACTGTGATAAAGGAACATGTGCTCCTTCTGGTCTTTGTCTTTCCTTTCTTCAAGTTATATACAATAAATGCCTAACCGATTGCCTTTCTCTGAATTAGAATAGGATTATAGCATTATTTTATTTCTTGCATTGTGTCCACAAGTTTATAGCCACCCAGTAATGGATTTAGATCTAAATCCATTTTCACCACTAAGAAAACTGTTGTTTGCATTAATAATCTTAACTGACCCAATAAGACTGTCAGTGCATTTCCAATAATCTACAAAGTAAGAACTGGTCACTGGAACTTCAATGGATTTGTGGTGATCCACTATGAGTGGCACTAGTAGGATGGGATCTAAATGTATAAATAAATACAGTAAATGAATATAGATTTTTCTAATCTAATTATAAGTATACTTTCTGTCCTGGAAATTAGAAAAGTCATCAAGTACAAAGAAAGAATCAAGACAAAGAAAGATTAACTCCATCACATATAAACTAAATAAATAGATGGAAAAGCATAGCACATATTATGTATTGATTCAAAAAACAACCATTTTATTCAACAAGATTTACTTTCTTGTAACGGTGTGCAGCCAGATGTGGTATAGAGAAGAAGAAGAGAGTCCAATGTTATTTCATTAATTATAATAAAATTCCATGTTCATATTACATTACTGCTTTGTATATAGAAAGTGTAACATACACACACGCTCAGTTAGATTTCAAGAAAGCTTCTCTATAAACAAAGAAACCACCTCTTTTTTCTACCTCCTTTTCTCTTTCTGATTCAGTGCATGTTGTGGGTGACACAAATAACTTTTGCCAAAGATTTGAAGTGATGCTTGGAAGCAACTTTAAAAATTAAATTGCATGCTGCTGCATGAAATAGGCTAGAACTTAGCACTGTGTCCTCCACTAGATAACCAAGAGTGGGACCTGCCCCTTTAATAAAAAATTATAATGATACAGGAATGTTGAAGCCTTGCTGATCTCACATAAGATGTTTTTTTTTTCTTTTTCTGACTATTGACAGCTGAATTGGGATAAATATCGAATTGTGTGATGCCCTTCCTAACACTAGCAGGATTCACACATGCATGTAGCTAAATCCCACAAAACAGCAGCCCCACTCTTCAAGATAGAAAACATTTCAATCACTAGGTTGGGTGAGTGCTCAAATAAATCACACTCCCTACACAAAAACCAAATGACCACAAGTTTAAACATGCAATACTAACTTTTGCAATCTCTTAATCTAATTAAGGCAAGAGCAAAGAAAAAGCTACTTATCACCTCTGAAGAGTCATCTGATATATAGCAGAGATAAGGGTTTATTTGAGCTTTTCAATCATCTCCACAAACCTTAAAGCCTCAACGAGCAGAGATTATGGTTCAGGCTGTCCTCGACCTACAACAGTTCATTTAGTGACCATTCAAAGTTACAACAGCACTGAAAAAAATGACTTATGACCATTTTTCACTCTTATGACCATTGCAGCATCCCTGTGGTCACGTAATTTACATTCAGATGCTTGATAACTGGTTCCTATTTATGACGGTTGCATGTCCTGGGGTCGTGTGATCCTGTTATGACCTTTTGATAAGAAAAGTCAATGGGAAGCCAGATTCACTTAAGAACTGTGTTACTAACTTAAATAGTTAAAGTGATTCACTTAACAAATGTGGCAAGAGAGGCTGTAAAATGGGGCAAAACTCACTTAACAAATTTCTCATTTAGCAACATAAATTCCAGGCTCAATTGTGGTCGTAAGTCAAGGACTACCTGTAGTTGGTGGCAAGAGGCTGCTGCCTTACAGGCAGTCCTCAACTTACAACCATTTGTTTAGTGAGCAAAGTTATAATAGCACTGAAAAGAGCGACTTATAGCCACTGCAGCATCCTCATGATCACACGATCAACATCTGGGTGCTTAGCAACCAACATGCATTTATGACGGCTGCAGCATCCTGGGCTCATGTGGTCGCCATTTGCGACCTTCCCAGCTGGCATCCAACAAGCTAGGTCAATGGGAAAAGCCAGATTCCTTTCACAGTCACATGACTCACCTTAACAACTGCAGCAATTTTGCTTAAATACCATGGCAAAAGACTTGCCATGTGGATCATGTGGTGCTTCAGTTTATGACCATTGTGACTTACGACAGAAATTCCAGACTCCATTACAGTCGTAAGTCAAGAATTACCTGTACTTACTAATATTTTAAATCTGAAAATAAAGCAATTACAGGTAGTTCTTGACTTACAACAGTTCATCTAGTGACTGTTCAAATTTACAATGGCACTGAAAAAGCAATTTATGACCATTTTTCACATTTACGACCACTGCAGCATCCCTGTGGTCACATGATCAAAATTCAGATGCTTGGCAACTGACTCATATTAATGACGGTTGCAGTGTCTTGAGGCCATATGATCCCCTTTTGCGATCTTCTGGCAAGCAAATTCAATGGGGAAGCCAGATTTACTTTACAACCGTGTTGCTAACTTAACAACTGTAGTGATTCACTTAAGATCTGTGGCAAGAAAGTCGTAAAATGACACAACATTCACTCAACAATTGTTTTGCTTAGCAAGAGAAATTTTGGGCTCAATTGTGATCGTAAGTTGAGGACTATCTGTACTTCACAGGAGAAATGGGAATTTTGAATTTTGGGAGTCCAGCACACCTGGGAGACATCCTATGTGGGGAGACTGTTCCAGGACAGCAGACTAGAATTCCAAATTAAGACTGCAGTGCTATACATACTTCAGCTTTGGAGGAAGCCTTGCTTTGACTCAATAATTGCTTTATATTTTTTTAAAAGTTGATGTTCCATATCTGACGTTTCTAGACAATATGATCAGATAGCAGATAATGGGAAATATTTTTTATTTCTTGAGACTCCAAGAAAAAAAAGACAGGAGTCAGAGCAAGCAAGAGCAGCTTAATTGGAGAAAACATCCTGGCCTACTTTAAAGTAGTTCCCTTGACAATGGTCTGCAGTTCTCATCTGAAATCCTAGCTGCAAAATAAAACACCCAAATATCTCTAACTAACTACTTTTGGCTGCTAGATAAGTCACTTACAGAAAGGCAATGATCTGCATCCATTTTCCATCATATACCAAGGAAAGTTCTAATTTTTATCTTTTTTCCCCCATGTGTTTCTTCTTTTTCTCTCCACATATTTTAATTCAGATTAGAAAAATAAGTTAGAATGGCATAATTAACATTATTCCAAAGGGAAATGAAAATGATTAATGCATGAAACCAACCACACTTCAGGTCTTAGAACTACCAAAAATCAAAAGAATCCGTTTATTTCAAAATTTCAATTTTTAAAATTGCTCCTAAATATAGTAAAAGAGGAGATGCCATTTCTGGAAATTATCGTTAAGAACTATGGAGAAGAGTTTTCAGACTGCATATTGCCACCCTATAAACATCTTCAACTAAAATGAGCTACAGAAGATTTACTTATTTATTTTTAAATTTATTGGCTGCCCATATTACTACAGGGTAACTCTGGGCTTACAATATTAAAAAGATAAAACTATATTACATCTATAAACAATACAAATAAAACACTATAAAAATACAAATACTCAAGCTTAACTAAAAGATGGGAAGGGGGAGAGTTGGATGAGCAGGGAGGAGATGGGATTTTTATTAACCATCTATCAACCATCCCCAATGTAAAGCCCCCCTAATGGAGTCCCAGGCCAATTGGCAGAACCAGGTCTCTATGCTCTTCTGGAAGGTCAGGAGGGTTGGAGCCAATCTCAGTTCAGGGAGGCAAGATGTTCCAAAGAGTAGGCACAATGGCAGAGAAGGATCTTCTCCTGGACTTCACCAGCCAGAATTCCCTGGTTGATGGGGCCCCCAGGATGCCTCCTCTGTTGGCGTGGGTCAATCCCAGTGGGATGAGACGGTCTCTCTAATAAATTCCGTATTGCCTGGAGAATGATGCTGAAAATCAATATCTTAGACCATACATGAAGAACTTTAGGTCTGTGAGCTTCCTCCAGCCCTCCAGCCTGATTCCTCTGCTCTTCACATCCTCACCACCATCAGAGGCCAAGTTGATACTCACAGGGGCACCTTCAAGAAGTGATGTCTTTTTTCATCTCATTCATTGGTTTGAAAGCCTTCTCTGCTTCCTATCTTCCCCAATCCATTTTGTTTATTAAAAAATATTTAGCAGAGCTTTGGAGGGAAGAAACTTCTTTGCAAGCCACCAAAATTACATTTGTGCTTAGCACTCATAGCAACTATATTTCTAAATCTCTACTCAATTGGAAATACATCTCTGACCTTTCAGAAAGGCCAGCTTTTTCATTTTAATTCAGAAACTTTCAAAATGAAGTTAACTGTCACTTTCACCAACTTCTTTTGTTCTACATTTTGATGATTTATCTTTAGAATAGAAGGCTAAGCTGTAGAGGGATACCAACAATACTAAAAAGTCTGCTTCATGGACCCTGGGGGCCCAACTATACCAAAGAAGTTGGTATGATTCATTATTCAGTAATTATTGGATTTAGGAAGATGCTGTACATCAACAGAGCTATCTAGCTCAATATTGTTTTCTCTGCATTGGCTGATAGAGCTCTGGACCATTACAAGAAAAAAAATATATTTCCAGATTTGATTTGAGAGACTGCTCCTTAGGTGTTCTGCATACAAAGCATAAATTCAGGGATATTATGTTTATGTTCTCTGACACCATGTGTGCTTATTCTTTGCTGAATAAGCTACAAACAAGTAAATTCTTTGTAGGAGTCATGGCGGCGCAATGATTAGAATGCAGTATTGCAGGCTAATTCTGCTGACTGCCAGCATTTTGATCCTGACTGGCTCAAGTCTTCCATCTTTCCGAGGTCAGTAAAATGAGGACCCAAATTGTTGGGGGGCAATATGCTGACTCTGTAAAGAGCTGTAAAGCATTATGAAGTGCTATATAAATCTAAATGCTAGCGTTATTGCTAAATTCATCCACTGTACTATCTATGGATCACAGTTTACAAATGCACTGCATATGTCTCCTCTAAATCAGAATTGATTCCTCATCACAGTATTGTATTTATAAACTATGGCTTGGAAGTCACGACTGTTGGTTCATCCATTATTAAGTCAACACAATGTCATCCCATTTTGCTTTGTGTGATGTACAACCCCAACTCAACTACAATATGTTTCCTTTGGTTTGGGCATAATGGATTGTATGAATTATCTGGGTTTTTATATGCTTCATGTTAAGTTTAATTTGATGAAGACATAAAGCCATGTTTACAAACCATAACAAATGGCCCCACACTTCAGAAGAAGTCAAAACCAAACCAGTCAGCATATACTTATTCTATTTTTCCTGATAGCTATGTAATGATTCTTTTGACAGCTTTATATATATTTTTTTCTTGGGAGTTGATTTTTCTCCTAATTACAAGTGGCATCCTTGAACTTGCTGACTGGACTTAGAACCATCAATTTCTGCTCTGCTGGTTGAACTTAGAACAAACCGTCTAAGTGGGAAGAGTAAAAATACATGAGCTCATGCACGTACTTAGTCACAGAATTAATGGAGGGACTCGTATAAGAAGCATCTTGCTCACAGTGGGTGAACCTTGGGCAACCAAGAACTAGATTTAACCATTTGGGGGAGTAAAAGATTATAAAATGGCCTTATCACACTGGTAGGAAAGAGTTGATTATTTGAATGGGAGTCTCTGTTTTTAAATGCAATTTTATAAGGAACGAAATAGGAAGCAGTTTTTTCCCCCAAGAGAGGAACATTCACAGTGACATCAAATAAAACTTAATGAGATTGGCTGTGGATGAGTTCCTATTAGTGCAACTTTGAATCACTGTTACTCTAACCCTGAAGCAGCAAGTGATTCATAGCAAAGCACGTATGGAACACTATTTTAAAAAGCCTCCCATCTGCTGATCTGCCCTTGTGCTTTCAAGCATGTGTTGATTCTTGTTCTAGAGGTTTACCTGCCACTGGCACACTCAAAATCATCCAGATCCCGTAGTGTATCTCAGCCTCTCAAGGGAAGTGCATGGAGAATGCAATGGGGCAGAAACCCACTGCAAATACAATAAGAGTTATTCGGCCCTGATTCTCAGAAGCTTGACTGCCATGAAAATTACAAATTCAATGCTGGGGAAAGCCATCAAGAACCTGAAGCTTTATTACAGGTAGTCTTTGACTTACAATAGTTCATTTAGTGACTGTCCAAAGTTACAAGGGCACTAAAAAAAATTTTATGATTGTTTTTCACATTTATAACCTTTATAGCATCGCCATGATTAGGTGATCAAAATTCAGATGCCTGGTAACTGGTTCATGACTGTTGCTGTGTGCCAAGGTCATAGGATCCCTCCCCTTTTGTTACCTTTTAACAAGAGAAGTCAATGGGGAAGCCAATTCACTTAACAACTGTGTCCCTAACTTATCAACTACAGTGATTCACTTGATAACTGTGGCAAAAAAGGTTGTAAAATGGGGCAAAACTCACTTAAGAAACATCTCACTTAACAGCAGAAATTTTGGGCTCAGTTGTGATCCTAAGTCGAGGATTACCTGTATTGTAAGAACAGGATATGAAAGGAACCTAGCAAAAAAGTCCAATTCTGGGCCCAAATAATAACTTTTGCAGTAGATGCACATAGAATCCCCAGTCCAAGTTCTTACAGGTAGTTCTTTATTATATATTTTTAAAAGGCCTTTCAAAAAATGCAGTGCATTAACTCTGCAGTATCACTGTAAAACAAAAAAGAAGTTAAAGGTTCCACTTTGACGTTCTGTGATTTCAGATCATTTTTGTCATTTTTTTCAGCTCCTCAAAACTTTGCCTGAGAAACATCACTGACAGTAATATTAAAAATAAGATGCCAAGAGCCTTTATGCCAAGGCTGCACCTGGAAGCCATGACTCAGTATCGTGCAGTCAAGAGACCTTTAAAGTTAATGGCATTACGAGCCTTCTGCATGTAACCTCAACCAAGAAAAGGATTTCTGTATCAGATTTTATAGTATAAGCTTTCCTCACTCTTACTTAAACATATTTCAAGCAAAGGAACAGATTGATCATCCAGGAAAGAATTACTAACTGTTCTCCTTGCAATGAACACAGCTAGTGTGATGGAAGTCAAAATAGGTACCTAAAGCTCTAGAGCAAAGTCTAATGAACTCCTCCCTCACTAAACAGATCACGGCTAATTCATGTAACACACTAAGCCAGTTTGCACAGCACGCTAATTCAAAACTAACCAAACCAATTATGCTTAATACATTATACAAACCTAGTCGGTGGCTTGATTCACACATAATTCAAGACTGCCATATAACTTCATTTTTCACTTACCATGGCATTAAACTAAATAGAATAATAATAATAAAACACTTTAAAATACTTATTTTGGGGGAGCCAAATGGAATATAAAACCACGGTTAATCCTAACTTGCTTTAAACCAAGTGTCTCAAATCACGAGCTACTGTATATGTCGCTCTCCAAGGAATGTTCTGTGACTTGCAGCAATGTTTGGATGTTTTTCAGGGACACCAAGAAAATGCAGAGACTTGAGCACAAGAAGTCATCCAGGGGGAGAAGAAGCTTTTAGCAGCAGTCGCAGCCTTAGTGTAACCCAACAGGTCTCCCACCCAGGTTAGGTCTTAGGCTGGCCAGGGAACATTCTCACTGCAAAACCAGTAACTACTTTTGTGAATGATCACTCCTGGCCAGCTGGAAGAGCCCTTGAGGTGCTGCTGTTGCTCCTGTTTCAAATAACTGCAGATATGGCAACAGGCAGCATGAGGCCTACAACAATGAAGGGAAACAAAGAATAAAGAGTTAGACGGTTGCTAAGCAACCAGGCTACAAGGCAGCAGTAAAGGAGCTAAGAAAAGACCTCCCTAAACACAAATGCCTGATGAAAGGGGTCTTCTTCCCTCTCATACGGAAAGAAGAGAAACTATCCCCACTGCTTTTTCCAAAATGCCTTGAAATGCCCCACAACCACCAGACATTTGTCAAGAGTGGGAAGAAAACTATGTGTTAAAAACATTTCTGTCTGCATTTCAGTGATTTCATCCCCAGTGAAAGACGAGTTATCTCATGAATGATAATGAAGCCAATTGCAAAAAAAAAAAAAAAAAAAAAAAGGAGGGGGCTCCTTGCCTCTGAAATCCTACAGCTGTGAATGACTTGCTCAGAAGCACACCTGTTACACGAGGAGGGGTGTGTGTCAGCAAGTAGCATTTTGCTATTAATTTGCTTTCTTTTTGTTCTATTTTACTTAAAGGGGTGGTGTGTTGAAGAATGCTGGTGGCTACATGCATAGCTGGAACACTCAATGCCCAGAAAAACACAGACTCATTCCATTAAGGATTGGGAAAAGTGAGAAAACTCAAGAGAAACAACAGTCTTAGAGAAGAGCAACTAAGATTATTAAAGGCATGGAAACTAAAACATATGATGAACGGTTGCAGGAGTCTAGTCCAGAGAAAAAGACTGGGGTGACATGATAACAGTATTTCCGTATTTGAAGGGCTGCCGCAAAGAAGAACCAAAGCACCAGAAGGCAAGAAAAGAAACAATGAATGGAAATTAACCAATTTCAAGAGAACTGGAATTAAGGAGAAACTTTCTAACAGTGACGATAAATAACCAATGGAACAGCTTGCCCTCAGAAGTTGTAGATGGTTCATTACTGGAGATTTTTAAGAAGAGACTGGACATCCACTTGTCTGAAATGGTATAGGCTGGATATCCTGCTTGAGCAAGAGGTTGGACTAGAAGACCACCAAGGTCCCTTCCAACTCTATTCTGATTGAAGAAGCCTATTGCTTGCTTTGTCGCATAGAAACAATGACAAAACACCCAAGCAAAGACAAATATAGAGAAATGAGGGAGCCTTGAGCCATTTTTTTTATGGGTAACCAGTTCCACTGGCAACAGGACCTCATGTTCACTCTGTTCAGGTTCTACCTGAGAGGTATTGAACTGGAAGCATTCTCCAGAGAATGCTGCTTTGGGAGATCTCACTTCCAAGAAGGAGCTGAGATCTCAAATCTTTCTGCCCTATTTATGGGGTTATTTTAAGCAGAGGTGGCCTAATCAGGACTAGGCCTACCATGTTTAGGAAAGGAAAACCTAATTTTTCTCCAGCCGAATCCCTTTTGAGAAATGAGACAGAGACTGCTCCCCACAGAGACTGCTTGTAATTTTTTGAAAGAGAACTTGGAGGCAACCCTACTGGAAAAAGCCAACATATTAAAGAAATAAACCATTTTGCAAAACTGGAGAAGCAGAAGATGGAAAGGAAAGCTCAGCATTTTTGTCCCACAGCATGTCATGCTCCTGATCCCATTGATGCCATCGGGCAGTCATCACGAAAACAGCATCTTTTATTTCCCTGAAAGAACAGATGATTTCTTGGGAAGAATTGCATTCTTGCTGCTGTCCAAGGTCCTGCAGTGCCAACACTATATGATGCTACCAGATAAAGCTCCTCCCAGGTGTCTCATAGGAGAGCTATGTAAATCCATGGTAGCTCAAAAGCAGGAATCTGGTGCCCCCTTTCCAGACTAACAGATCTGATCAAAAAATATGCATTCATGGGCTATTATTATCAGAGCATCTCAAACTTCCAGGACACTCCATTATGGATCTCAAACTGAGGGGTCCTTGGTGCTTTCTGAGCTTGGTTGTTTTCATGCAGACATTTCATTACCCAAATTAGATAACCTCATCAGTGCTAGTAAGGAATGGGTTTGCTCTCAGTTTATAGTCTAGTGGCTTGTCCTGCGGTGGGCAGATCTCAAATTAGCCATCTCCAGCATACTTGAGTGAAACCTGCTGAACTCACATACAGTACATGGAAAGGTTTCAAGCTATCTGAGAGCCTCAATAAGTACACCAGATTTTCAACAGAGGGCAGCTAATAATTCATAATGTACTTGCGATCTGTTTCATGTATAAGCAGCATCTGAACAACCAGTCTCCAGTCTTCTTCTCCTTTCCCTCCATCTCACTCCAACTTAAGTCCCTCATCAGTCTAGCCATTCAATGCATCTGGTGAAGTGAATTACAGCTTTCAAAGCCTCATGCCTTTTAATAAAATGTGTTAGCTAGCAAAGGCAATAACTGACTCCTTTGGATTTCAGGGTGGACTCTGCATGCAGAAACAACCCTAATAAGCTAAAGGCAAAGCCGATCAAAGCTTGACATGCACAGAAGTGCTTTCTAGAAGCATTGCCTCATATTGCGGACTTGGCTAGCGCAGCACAGAGTACAAAACTACAGCCTGGGGGGGGGGGCTGCTACACATTGTGTTTTCAGCAGCCTTGCTAGTGGCTGTTGAGTCTGTTCTGCCTTAATAAAAATGAATAAAATTTAGTACATCTCCTTATGAGAGTATCAGCAAAAGCATTCCCAGAAGGCAGAAATGTGAAAAGATGTTGTCCTAATTTCAGTTTAAATCAATCCCATCAATATTTTGTCATGAAAACAGGAAGGAGAAATACAGTAGTTTAATTGCTGATATACCTGCACTATGGCATCCACTTAATGAGTAATTTATGGGGTGTTTTGTACAGTGTTAAGAATGCTGCATTAGCCACGGAGGCAGGATCCCTTTTGCTTTTCATTCTGTGTTAGCATTTTTGGCAACAGAAACAGCCTGATCTAATGCATTAGCCTTTGCCACTTCATTCTAATAATAATCACATAGAGATGCTGCCTGCCAAGTATCCGGCCATGCCCTGCTGCCCTTGGATTCCTAGATGGTTAAAGCTCTCCCCAAAAACAACTGACTTCTCTGCACTCCAGATTTCAAGAGCCACGTTCTCTTAAACTGCTGAATCTTCTTCCACTTCACTTCCATAGGTTGAATTCTGCTCTCCATCTTGATCCTGCACACCTCAATGTCTCAACTTCCTGGTCATCATATCTGTTCATTTATTTTTAAGAAAATAAACAGATTACACTTTTCTTCAAATACAGAAAAGTGGAGAACATAAAGCAAATAAACCCCAAAATAATGATAAGTAAGAAAGCCATCAACAAAGTGAAATATGGCAGAATGAACCATGGTAAAACAGCTATAAGCACAATTGCTTTTACCAAATGCTGGTAAAATGGAACCTGGGCCAACCTGCAACACCTTGTTGACACAACACCATCATTAATAATCATATTTACTATAGGAGCCTGGAATAGCAAAGCCAAAAGTAAAAGAAGATCTGGAGTAATGGGGAAATTTGGTGCACAAAATAAAGCAAGAGGTTGATTAATAGAACTTGGCTAAGAAAATTCAGTGCTTACAACACAGTTCTTTCAGCAACCTAGAAGAGATCATTGGATGAACACTCCAAAAATCAAAAGGGCTATCTATTTTCAAGCCAAGATGGAGAAGTTTTATTCAGTCAACCCCATCAGGTTTGGTGGGGATGTGACGGCAGGCTGAGGACATTTCTTCTTGCCAAATTACAACTTATATTAAAGAAGGCAAATAAAACCATTGAACCAATAGCATACAACCTCTGCAATATTCCACAGTTATAGAGTGGAAGAGAAGACAACCTTTAAAGGATTAGATTGGATAAAGAGATGGCCTGAAGAACGTTGGACTGAAATTCATTACTTTGTCAAAGAGGAAGCAAATAAAAATATTCCAAAATGCAAAAAGCAATGAAATGGCTGCCTGCTGATTCACTCAAAATAGCTGAAGAAAAATGAAAAGCAAAATGTAATAGCCAAAGAAGAAAATCCAGCCAACTAAGTACTAAGTTCCAGAGAAAAACAAGAAAAAAATCCAATGAATGACATCTCAATAACCAAAGCAAAGGAACTGAATGGTAAGGAATTTAGAAAATTATACAATACATTATATTGTATACATTATACAATAAGGAACCTATTGATGTGTTAAATATATATCCTGCCATTTCAGGCAGGCAAGATGATATACTTGGTGCCTCTCAAAGGTAGTTTTTGAAAAGGCAACTGGACTGTTTTTTTCCATGGGGAAGATGTTTCACTTCCCATTCAAGAAGCTTCATCAGTTCTGATGAAGGAAAAAAATTTTCTGAAGGAAAAAATAGTCCATTTGCCTTTCAAAAAAGCACCTTTGAGGCAACTATGACCTGGATGACTGAGAATCTCCACAGATACTGGTACTCCTCATTAATTGGTTCTGGGAGACGCGATGAGAGCCAAAAATGAGGAGTACCAAACAAATTGTTCTCATAAGGAATAATGTAGTGAGTCACAAGGCATCTGACACTGCAAGTTCTAGCTTGTGCACTGAATACCAAACAAACGATGAGTACCGGGACAAAATTTTCACATCAAAATGCATTTAGTACCAAATTTGATGTGTTTCAAAACAGTTGACTCCAAGGTACCACTATATATAATATTCTCTTTTCCTATTTTTTTCCTACAAAAAACTAATGATGGGCATAATATAAGGCTATTTCTAACATATGGCCGTGAAAGCTATATCGTCAGAATGGCTGAACAAAGAACAATGGATAAGTTGTATACTTTGGTGCTGGCAAAAATTGTTGTAAATATCTTGACTTGAACCACAAAAAGAACAGATAATTCAATACCATAGGAAGTCAAATCTGCTCATGGAAGCACTAATCATGAAATTATAATTTAAATATTTTGGACACATAATGCAAAGGCAAGAATCCCTGGAAAAGGCCCTGAAATATTTAGAAAAAGAACCCTCAAAAGATAGGGAAGGTAATAATTATCTTTTATGACAACACTAACAAGGAATCCTGAAAAAAAGATGTCCCTCCATTTATGAAGAGTGAGAAATGTTTGAGCAACAAATAACTTCTGAAAACGTCATGTCTTGGTAATACAGAGACATGGTTCTTGTGCTTGCAGTTAGGTTAGTGACCCTATGCAACTGAGTTGGTTTGTATAAAAAGAAACTATGTAAATAAGAATGATTTTTTAAAAAGGTAATTCACCATTTTACAGTAGCCTTGGCCCAATAGCAGTGAAAATGATTCTAGTGTATCTATCAATCTTCTAAAAAAATTCCTATCATGCAATGAATGTAGACACATCTTGTTTGGAATTTAAGGAATGCTGGCAAGGAAATGATAAGTTGAAGTCCACTCATCAAGTTGTCAATCTTGAAAGACACTGCCCTAGATCCATTTTGATATGGAGTTTCAATTAGATGGAGCAACTGTGGAAACTCAGCAGAATAACAATTATAAAATGGAATTGTGATTAATTAACAACACAACCCTTATGTGCCTTGGTTATACTGCTTTATTCTTAATAGTGAAGAATTAAGGCAATGTCATTAGAGGTGATTTAATGAGTAGTGCACTAACTTTCAGTAACTCAATTCATATACCATGCAAAGCCACGGTTCATTAAAGCCTTGGATTACTGAATAAACCATTAGGGTCTAGTTCAAACAGCATCATGCCAGAAACCAGGTTTTCCAAATCACAGTGTCTGGATTTGAGTATAAAGCTAAACCAAAACCAAACAAACTTCATAATGGCTTAGAGCAATATGTAATTGGCTGCATTCATATATTAAACTTAGAAGTCTTTTAGTAGCTGAATATTGATGAATAATCCATAAACACCTGGTTTGCACAGAATACCAAGTCATAACTTTGAGTTCACACACTGTGCCAACCACTGTGAAAACGGCCCTTCTTTCAGCCTAGGTTGTTCAGAAATGAAGAATTACAGGTAGTCCTCACAGTTGGGACCAGAATTTTCATTGCTAAGCAAGGTGGTTGTTAAATGAATTACATTTATCATCTTTTTGCCACAGATGTTAAGCAGATGTTAGCAGTTGTTAAGTGAATCATAATTAAGTGAATCTGGCTTTCCCCATTGACTTTTCTTGTCAGAAGCTGGTTGGGGAAGTCACAATTGGCAATCATATAACTCAAGAGATACTGCAAACATTGTAAATATATGCCAGATGCCAAGCATCCTAATTTTGATAATGTGACCGTGGAGATGCTACGGCAGTTATAAGAGCGAGGACCAACTGTAAGGCTCAAAACAGATTGTGGGGTTTTTTTTTCAAGGACTGTACCTGAGCTCTAAATATTTTAATTTTTACCAGGGGTTCCCTGAGATCTAAACTTTATTTCAGGGGCTCCCCTAGTGTAAAAAAGGGTTGAGAAAGGCTGAATGAGAGTAATTGGGAGTTTTTTTCTCAATGCCTGTAAGTTTAACTTCTCCATGTTAGTAGAGCCCATTCCCAACCAAAGCTAGACTCTCTAAGACCTCTACTTCAGGTTGTGAGAGCAAAGAGTTATGGGAATTATTAGCCAGCAAATCAGGAACCCATCATGCCTGGAGTTCACACTTTGGACTAAGCCAGTGGTTTTCAACTTTTTTTTTCACCACAGACCCCCTTTAAATATCTTTTGTGGCTTCAGACCTTGGCCATGGATTACCAAATCAAGATTTAAAATATTTCTTCCAGCCTTTATGGTCCCTATGATGACATCAGGGGTCCACAAATCATAGGCTAAGAAGCACTGGGTTTATCGGGTTGTGTTTTAGTGCGCTTGAACAAAGCTAGTCAAATATGATTTAGCAAATACCTTGTGGTTACTGTTACCATGGCTTCCATAACCTGCATACATAGACATATGACAAATTCTTAGTTAAATTGGACTATCAAATGTCAGACAGAGATCAGACTACATGATCTTAAAAGTCCTTCCAAAAAGATGCAGATTGGGAAAAGAGTCAATATATTCTGGTGTAGATTGTGCCTGAAAAATCACAACAAATGACTAACTCACAATCATTTTATGATGGACTGAGAGACAGCTGGGAAAGGGAAGAATATATGTCCCTCCCCTCTCACCCACACCCACATCCCTTTGAGGTTCTTCGTGGTCACTACAGAAAATTACGGAAGGCAAAGTATCATCAGCTTCCCTGGAGAGACTTTTTCTACATAGATGGATGGGCGAATTCATGGGCCTTGTTTGACATTGGCAGCTGTTACCATGGAAACCATCAGTATCTTGGATTGATAATAGGAGATGACGATTCCAGGATGAGATCAAGGGACAAAGCCACTGCAGAGAAAATAAACAGAGGAGGAGAGCAACGTGGAACATGGGTTAAGTGTGGAGGAGGAGGAGGACGAGGAGGAGGACGAGGACGACAAAGTCTGTTGGACTTCCAAAACTTATCTGCAATCTAGGAACTGCAGTTTTAGCATCCAGAAACTTCTGCTTTGCCAGAAGACACTGTAAAGGCGAATACTACAGAACTGCCAGTAAAAGCCCATCAATGCCAGAATGATGCCTCAGGAGAACAAAATAAAAAGAGACGCAAGCACTCCCCTGGAAAAAAAATATACTACAAAATCTCATATTGAAGAGATTCAGATGTCGTCCAGGTTAGCCACAATGTCCTATCCCAAGACAAAACATATCCTTCAGCAGGTGACAACATGCAGCCCTCAAACCACACAGGAAGGACACAGCCAAACCTTTTAACACCAGTCTTGGCCCAAATCCACCAGGCATCCCTGGCTGGCTAGCAAATGGCAGGGGAATGAATTCTTGAGCCCCATCCATCAAAGTGCCTCCACTGAGGTTACGTAGGCTGCAAAAGGTACAATTGGTGATTTGCCATCATGCAGAACAGGAAGCTTTTAAGGATTCCTGCCAGGTCATTAAAGAAAAGCCGTGTGGTGGAAAAATGCAAATGTAGGGGATCATGTAAAAAGAGCTCCCAAATTAGCTGGAGGACAGGAGTGAATAAACCATCGGGAATCCCTACCTGATCTGCAAGACAAAGGATACAGTCAGGGACCTTGACTTGGGAAAGAACTGATTTCAAATTGTCATTGCCTATTGTCTATGGAGATTCTCAGTCATCCAGGTCAAAGTTGTCCCAAAAGTGAGTTTTGAAAAGGCAACTGGAATTTCTTCTCATCCAAAAAGCTTCTTCAGTTCTGACTGAAGAACTGAAGAATCAGAACTAAAGGAGCTTCTTGGATGAGAAGTACAATGTCTTTAAGGTTGGGCCAGTTACTTCTTGAAAAAGCATCTTTGGGACCGTCAGGCCTGTTCTTCATTAATGTATTTCCAGAGTTTAGTACCTATATGTTCAGCCTTTTGATCTATGGGCTTGCTTTAACATTTTAGATAATTGTAGCAAAATGATGTAAGCTATTTGAGAAGCTCCTTTCTCTGGAGGGCCTCTTTTAAAATGAAGACCAATCAACAAAATGACACACACCCTCTTCACAGAAGTTCACCCAGGGAACTACATGCCATGACCATCCCTCAGCTTAGCACCTGACTGCAGAATGCTTTGCAAGGATAACTGCGAAATCAAATAGTTGCAAAAAAACTGGACAGCAGAAGTGCTAAGCTGGTTTTCTTCTCTGGCTGCTACCCAAAGTTCCAAAATTCCCAGCAAGAGTTCGGCAGGACACTTTATTGGGGAAGACCATGCAAGGCTAATGAAAGAGCCAAACATGTTGTTTTTATTTACAACTTCTCAATATTCTCTAGCCTGAATTTGTTTTGGAAGATATGGGATTTGCTATTTTACTTCAATTTTTTAAAAGGTTTGATGGTATTCCAATCTGATTCATTTCTTCCCATGACATCATATTTCCAGATGAAAAAAAAGGGCTTGCTTTCATCCCCCCACCCACCCACCCAAGTGTAAACAATAGTTGTTAAGCAATTGTATACAGGTAGTCCTTAACCTACAACAGTTCATTTAGTGACCAAAGTTACAATAGAACAGAAAAAAATGAGCTTTAACCATTTTTCACACTTCCAACCATTACAGCATCCCCATGGTCAAAATTCAGATGCTTGGCAACTGACTGATACAGTATTTATGACAGTTGTAATGTCCTGAGGTCATATGATCTCCTTTTGCGACCTTCTGGCAAGCAAAGTCAATGGGGAAGCCAGATTCACTTAACAACCATGTTACTAACTTAACTGCAGTGTATTCACTTAACAACTGTGGCAAGAAAGGTCATAAAATGAGGCAAAATTCACTTAACTGTCTTGCTTAGCAACAGTAACTTTGGGCTCAATTATGGTCGTAAGTCAAGGACTACCTGTACAGTAAGGTGTAACCAACTTCTGATACAAAATGCAGTTATCTTTTTATTCAGCTTGGGGAAAAATACATATCTGTCTTCTTCATTTATACATACCTATTTTATATCTATACCTACTTTCTCAGGCAGAGGTAGAGCAGAGGCAAAGGAAATTTAGATTTTTAGAGAAAGGGTATGAGGGAAATATTTCATGTAATGGATTTCCTTCCCCGGTTTCCATTATTTTTGACAAAGCAGAAAAACAAGGGAAGAAAATAATGTTTCCCATATTTCTGCTTTCCTGAGCCTATGCTTCAATCTAGTCAACAGTACAAGATGACCATTTTTGGGGTCAGCACATCCTTCTGAAATCAGCAGGTGAATACTGCCAGCTTCACGGCAATATTTTCACTCAATAAGGAACCACAAGTGAAAAATGTATGGATTGCCTCCCAAGGAACAGGGAAGTAAGGACAGGATCCCACTCTCTGCATTTATAAAGAGCACTTCCAATCATCCAGCCATTTTGGCATTCTCAGACTAATCACATCTACGGAATTGTACCTGAGGTGTTAAAAACTAGTGACGCCTATCAATCTGGGCAGATTTGGTTCTCAGAGAGAACCAAATCCAGAAACCATATAGGAAAATTCTACAACCCTCCTCAACAACTTAGTTTTTGCAACTTGGTCCAAATTAATAATTCAAGCACAGGTATTCCTCAACCTAGCTCCACAATTGGGACTAAAATTTCTGTTGCTAAGTTAGGTGATTGCTGTTGCTAAGTTGTGAGCCGTGAACAATTTTATGACCTTTTGGTCAAGCAAATCACTGCAGTTGTTAAATGAATCAAGTAGTTGTTAAGCAAATCCAGTTTCTACCATTGACTTTGCTCTTCAGCAACCAGCGGGGAAGAACATAAACAGTGATCACAGAACACTAGGATGCTGCAATTGTTGTAAATACATGATGGTTGTCAGGCACTAAAATTTTGATCATATGACTATGGGGATGTGGCGATGGTTGTGAGTGAGGACCAATCATCTCTCTCTTTTATCAGTGACACTGTAGCTTGGAATGGTAGTGAAAGTAACAGTTGTAAGTCAAGGACTCCCTGTGCAGACTATAGCATCCACTTGAGAAAATGGACACACTGCTCAGCTCCCCTTACTACACACTGCCAGAACGAATGCACTTAATTCTGTATTATCTACAAAATTTGTATGTCACACAGACCTGTCCAGAAGACCATCCAAAACATCTGTATTCCACTGTAAACAAGTATCAAGGTTTGTAACCTACCATGATTTGGCTAGGATGTTTCCCAGTTAAGAGTTAAGTAAGAGCCGTGGTGGCACAGTGGTTAGAATTACAGTACTGCAGGCTACTTCTGCTGACTACCTGCTGCTAGCAGTTCGAGTCTCACCAGCTCAAGGTTCAGCCCTCCATCCTTCTGAGGTCAGTAAAATGAGGACCCAGATTGTTGGGGGCAAAAGGCTGGCTTTGGAAACCACTTAGAGAGGCTGTAAAGCACTGTGAAATGGTATATAAATCTAACTGCTATTGCTATTTAAGTACAGAATGTTTCCCTGTTCTGCAGGCTGGTTCTGCTTTACCAAGCAGTTGTATTTGAGGCATATCAGCAAACTCCTTTAGAGCAATCCCAGACCTGCATTCTGGTTATCACTGTTTGATTCACACAGTGTGCTCAACTATCATGCCTTCTTTACAAATCACAATAACTGGATTAATACAATATCCGAAGTCAAGCCCATCAAACGCAACCTGTCAAATCTGAATTACTGCTGAATATTAAACTCCAAAGTTAATTTTTATAAGACTAATGTATTCTGCCAAACATCCCACACATATTCAGAGTACTCTGAAGAAACTAATGGATGGTCTGAATACTTTCCAGGAACAGCTTTGCTGCAATGACAAAAACAGCAAAGAATCTGAAGGCAATTCTAGTCTATTGAAACTTTCAACTGTATTGTACTACATTTAAAATACTGCAAAACTCTTACTTGAATGCTACTGCTCATGATTACTATTGAAAATGAGTAATTGTATCTATCCTATCATGGATAGATCTCCCATCTGAGAGTAAAGTCTGTTTTTTTTTCCCTATGATTTTTTTCCTCCTAAGAGGGAATGTTAGTGTATGGTGGTAACATACACTTTTTCAACAAAAGGCTTTTAATAAAATCTGTTAATTGAAAAAGGTACTATAAGTCTCCTGGTGTTTTGTGTTTCCTGGGTGCTATTTCTTGGACATTCTAGATCAGAGGTGTCCAACCTTGGCAATTTAAGACTTGCCAAGAATGGCTGGCTGGGTAATTCTGGGAGTTGAAGTCCACAACCTTAAAGTTGCCAAGGTTGGACTTCCCTGTTCTAGACTAAGATATTACCTTGAAAAGTAACTTTTGCGTTTGGAATGTATTTCTATTCACACAAACCCTCTTTTTCAGATAAAAGAGGATAATTTAAAACATGCACAATTTTCTTTGTAACAAGGAATGAACAGCCCGAAATCAATTAAGTTCAGCCATTTTCTGCAATCTGTCTATGGAGATTCTCAGTCATCCAGGTCATGGTTGTCCCAAAGGTGCTTTTTCAAGAGGCAAATGGACTTGTTTTTCTTTGAAGACTTTTCGCTTCTCATCCAAGATGCTTCTTCAGTTTGCTCCCACATGCCAAAAACCAGAAGAATAGCCACCCAGTATGCATGTGCGTGCTGGACGGATGCTCTTCTGGTTTTTGACACATTCATGCACACCAGCCACCTGGTTTTCCGGTTTCTGGCGCACTTGTGCATGCACACCAGTCAGTTGGTCTTTGAGTGTGCATGCGCGCCAGAAACCAGAGGACCAGGTGGCTGGTGCACATGCACAAGCTGGCAACCAGAAGAGCAGCTGGTGGGAGACCTGTAGCATCCTGAGATAGTGTTCAGCGATGCAACCTGAGTTGTTGCTGAGGTATGTCTTCTGACTTCTCTTGTGATTGGTCAAGCTAGCTGAGCTGCTAGGAATTGTAATTCAGCCAGATATTTCTTAACAATAACCCTTGCATAGCATTTTGGAGTGTTTACTGTACAGCATTTTGTCCAATGCACAATCTAACTGTAATCCTTATAACAACCCTGTCTACTGCATTATTCTTGCAACATCAAAGCTGGGATAGAGAGAGCTAAAACAGGGCCTTAAGTTGACAGCAGAATCAACATTCAAAGCACTACAGGATTCGCTCTTTTTTTTTTTACAGCCCCCTATTGTTTATTTAGAAGTGGAGGGAAAAGTCACTTTCTTTTGTGAAGGATGGTTTTACCCCTTAATTTTAATAGATGATAAGTCTAAGCAAAAAGAAAAACAGAGTAATAAATATAAAACCAAAAACTAACCATAAAACAAAAGCAAAAATAAAACCCAAGGTAGATGCCCATAGTCAGACAGCTGCAAGTGGAAGTATATTGGAATAAAACAGCTGTTGCATGTTTACGAAACTGCAGCAAGGTGGGGGCTTCACATACTTCTAGGGGGAGGAGAGTATTCCATATTTACGGAAAGCTCTATAAATATATGGTGCGTATATGCTTGTTATTTGTCATTTAATTTAGTTTACGTCCCTCACTATTGAATGATGCGGTGCAGCTTGTTTTCTCAGGAAATGATGACTAAAGTGAGGTCAGTGGCTTCAAATGAAGTGTACAAGGTCAGCATGAGCCAGAAGACTCAAAACACTGAAACCTTTACATCTGGACTTCCTTTATAAATGACTCATGGATCCAGGCATTTATAAGCTATAGAACACCGCGTTCACCACCCATTTTAGGGCGATCCTAAATTAACTCATTGTCTGGAGTTGCCTCAAATTGGAATCATCAGCAATTGATGCACAAAATTGTGTAGGTTGTGTGAATGCACTGATCAATTTAAGCAACTTGCCTAAATTCAGCCTATTGTGTCTGACTCTAGGGGGCACTGCTCATCTCAGTTTCCTAGCTGAGGGAGAGAGCCAGCTTTGTTCGAAAATGTTTCAGTGGTCACATGGCCAGCATATGCCAAGGTACCGGAATGCTGTTACCTTAACATTAAGATAGTACCTATTTATTTACTTGCAATTGTTTGCGTTCAAACTACTAGGTTGGCAGAAGCTGGGGCAGGAACGATGGCAGGAGCTGAGGCACGAAGGGGAGCTCACCCCATCCCATGGTACAGTAGTCCTCAACTTATAACCTTGGTTGAATCCAAAATTACTGATACTAAGTGAGACAGTTGTTAAGGCAAGATCCATGGCGGTGCAGTGGTTAGAATGCAGTATTGCAGGCTAACTCACCACTCCCTACCAGGAGTTTGATTTTCACTGGCTCAAGATTGGCTCAGCCTTCTATCCTTTTGAGGTAGGTAAAATGAAGACCCAGATTGTTGGGGGCAAAATGCTGACTCTGTAAACCGCTTGGAGAGGGCTGTAAAGCACTTTGGAGCGGTACATAGATCTAAGTGCTATTGCTAAGTGAGTTTTGTTCCATTTTAATATCCTGTATAGCCACAATTGTTAAGTGAATGACTGCAGTTAAGTCAGTAACACTGTTGTTAAGTGAACCTGGCTTTCTGATTGACTTTGCTTGTCAGAAGGTCCCAAAATTTGATCACATGACCCTGGGAAATTGCAACCATCATAAATATGAGCCAGTTGCCAAGTATCTGAATTTTGATCACACGATAATGGATGTTACAATGGTTGAAAGTGTGAAAAATAGTCATATTGTATGTCAGTTTTTTCAGTGCCATTGTAACTTTGAGCAGTCACTGAACAAACTGTTGTAAGTCAATGACTATCTGTTCTTGGGTCTCAAACTGCTGACCTTTCAGTCAACAAGCCCAGCATCTTAACCGCTAGGTCACCATGGCCTGTTAAGAAGATTATGACTACAAAAAAAGGGCAATGCAGCAGTTAAACCACTGGCTGAAGATTAGGATCCCAATGTGGAACTTGGCTTAGCTTTTCAGTTAAACCATAATGTTCTTTGACATTTTTTTCCCAAATTTTAGGCAGTGAATAGCGTTGCCTCTGTCTGGACACCAGGCAAATCTTTTTGCAGTCTCCCAAATACTTGCCTCATAAACTAACTCAGAGATTCTGCAAGGCAATAATCTGGCTCTCAAGCTTCAAATCTTTTTTACGCTATTTCCCAAAGATATTAAGACTGCTGCTATTAAACGGAAGTGTGTTTATGTAGACCTAACCATTAGACATAGTCATGACTACTAACAAACGTGACATGATTGTCCGTAACCACAGGCACACCCCACCTGGCCAGGTTAAGGGTCTTAGGGTTGTTTTACTTGGCACTGAGTTTGGAATGAGCTATTCTGTATTATTTTAATAAGTAAAGTTAGCCAGTGCGGTGTTGCGATTAAGGTGCTGAACTAAGAGCATGATGATTTGGGTTGTAATTCCCCCTTAGAAGCTGCTGACATTGAAACTGTCACACAGTCTCAGCTCAAGCTTGGGAAGTTGAAATCACCCATCCACCAACCCACACTGGACCACAGTGACCTTCAAGGAAGAGACTTACATTTTGCATTGGATTACTTTAAGAGGAGGAAGGAGAGGGAGGCAGGAGATTATTTTTTTTCTCTAAGTAAATAAAAACATTATGGTAATAGAAGTAGTCCTCGATTTACAATGACTCATTTAGTGACTGTTCAAAGTTACAACGGCACTGAAAAAAAGTATACAACCT
Source organism: Masticophis lateralis (assembly GCA_030761175.1). Classification (NCBI taxonomy): domain Eukaryota; kingdom Metazoa; phylum Chordata; class Lepidosauria; order Squamata; family Colubridae; genus Masticophis; species Masticophis lateralis. The sequence continues at coordinate 2,613,886 of JAUDYJ010000008.1, read as the reverse complement.
CTGAAGCATCCCTATGACTATGAGATCAAAATTCATATGCTTGGCAGCTGATTCATACTTATGACCATTGCTATTTCCCAAGGCCTTTTGCAATCTTTTGACAAGCAAAGTCAATGGAGAAGCCAGATTTACTTAGCAACCGGGTTACTAATTTATCAACCACAGTGATTCACTTAACAACTGTGGCAAGAAAGGTTGTAAAATGGGGCAAAACGTGCTTAACAAATGACTCACTTAACAACATAAATTTTGGACTCAATTGTGGTCATAAATTGAGGACTACCTGTAATGATAAAATCCAATCTTGCCAGAGCAGGCAAAACTGCCACAGCTCACATTTCAGTTGCTATTCTTACTTGAGTGATTTGTGGAATGTATCTCCATTTTTTCTATTCTTTGGAAGCACATCCCAAACCATTAATAAAATACATCAAAATGGGTGTGCGCATATAGACAGAGATATCCACGTTATTACCATTGGCCTGCTCATCAAAAGCATCCTATACCACAGAGGCCTCTATTTCTCCATTTCTCTTAGAACAAAATCTTCAATTAACTGTGCTCCAAGCAACATACGACTTCACAGAAAGGAGCACAGATACACACCGCTATGCAAAGCAGGCTAAATTCCAAGGGAAGAGCCAAAGAAGATGGCTCCCTTAAAAGCATACTAAAAAGGGAACATTCATCATCTCTTAATGGCCCACGATATATACTGGGATGTGTCTCCTCCAATTACAAACCCATAGCTTAGAATGTGTTCAAATCCCGCTTATTTTCTATTTTGGCAGGAGCTTTCTAGGTTCTTGTGGTAGAGATGATTTGCATTACAGATAGTCCTTGACTTATTACAGTTCGTTTAGTGACCATTCAAAGTTACAACGGCACTGAAAAAAGTGTCTTATGAGTTTTTCAGAATTATGAGTGTTGCAGCAGCCCCCATGTCATGTGATTAAAATTCAGATGCGTAGCAAGTCACTCATATTTATGATGGTTGTAGTGTTCCGGGGGTCATGTGATCACTTTTTACAACCGCCTGATAAGTGAAGTCAAAGGGGGAGCCAGATTTACTTAACTGTGTTACTAACTTAACCACTGCAGTGATTCACTTAACAACGGTGGCAAGAAAGGTTGTAAAATGGAGCAAAGAAACAGAATTATCTCGCTTAGCAACAGAAATTTTGGGCTCAATTGTTGTTGTAAGTCGAGGACCTTCTGTCCCTAGATTCTGAAATGCCAGAAACTCTACTGGTCAATGATATACACCAGGGAGATGGCCTCTCCTTAAAGGATGAACTTGGCTGTCATCTATATACCAAGGGTCCCCAACCTTTCGGACCTCAGGGATCACCAAATTCATAATTTTAAATCCTGTGGACCACTAATATGATCTGCCTAATGACCGGCTGGGTGGGTGGAGGGTGGCTAGGTGGTCATGTGACTGAGTGGGCATGGCCAATTCAATGTCACTCACATCAAGGGGCACCTCACCAGCCTCTACTCACCCCTCCCCTCCCAGCCCCTCCTCACCTGCCCACCCGGGCTCCTTAGGGCCCCAACAGGAAGCAGTTGTTGGAGCTAAGCAGCTACCACAAGAAAGAGTTGGCAAAAGAGCTCAGTTCAAATTGGATCTGACCAAGGAGGCACAGCAGAAGCACTTCACTGAGCACTATGAGCATCGGCTTTCCAAGCAGAGGGAAGACCTGCAGGAGTGCAAGGCCAGGTACCGGTACCTGGAGGCTCAGCGAGCTGAGATGGTCAGCCAGTTCCAGGCCATGATGCTGTCCCACTGGAACAAGGCCCTCCAGCTCTTTGCCACCAGTGGCGCTTCCCTCCAGCCTTTGCCCAAAGCCCCACCCCAGGAGACTGAAGCAGACCTCAAATTGGAATTTCTGCCTCCCTCGAACCCGCACAAAAAGACCCCAAAGAGGGAGACTCTCTGCAGCAACACAAATGTTCATTGCACATATCTGTCCCAGGGGCCGTAGTTTGAAGACCCCTGATTTAGTGCAATATAAAAAATGCAAATAATTTTTCTGTGGACCACCAAAATTTTCTAGTGGACCACCAGTGGTCCACAGACCACCAGTTGGTGACCACTGATCTATACAGGCCAGACAGTTAATCCCCGTTTCTCTGAAAAGTAAGTATAGCAATCCCAAGCATCTTTATTCAAGTCCATTTCCTTATTTCCTAATGAGCATTTTTAATTTCAGTATTTGCTTTAAAGAAACCTTTAAATGCATTATACTGTTAAAGAAGGTTTTAATAGTTAATTATCTTCATTGTTAAGAACAGGGGTGAAAGAGGCTATTTCCTCCCTCCCGTCTTTTTTTTTTTTTGTTTCTCCAGTCTCAAGTACTAGATTCTCCCTCCACATATTAACCTCTGATTTTGGCTTTTTTTCCCCTTCCTTCAATTTCTTGCTCAGTTCTGACCAACTCTCAGTGCAGTTATTTCTCAAGAAATACATGACCGCTGGCTGCCTGGGCCCTTCATCAGGTTGTCAGTAAGTTTCTTCAGTGCATTTATATCTGACTATGAACTAATTTGAATGGCCCTTGAAGCAAACAGATTCCAGCAAAGCTTTCCACTCACGCCCCTACCAGAACAGGGGGGAAAAAGATAGACCCAATCTGTCCTGTTTTCTCAGGCTTTCACTCTTCATTCAGCTTCCTTGTTAATTAGATCAGCCCAAATAATTTGGGGGGGGGGGCAGAAAGAGAAAGAGGGGGAGGGAGGGGGGGAGAGAGAATGTACAGCACACAGATGGTTACCATGTTATCGGGCTGCAAAAGATGATTGACAGCATCCACCAACAGTTACATATTTTGTATTAGATTTATACATATAATTTTGTATTAGATTTATACATATAATCCTAGGCACATGCTTTAAAGCAAGAGCTCTCTTAATATACTGTAGCATAATGCGGCTTTTACACATCAAAGGCAGCCCCCAGTACACATGGTACTTTACAACAAGACATATGATGGACCAAGAAATATTCAACTACAAACTACCAAACATGTTTCAATGGAACATGTTTTTTACTTTACTAATTTATGGTTCAGGGTGCAATTAGAACTCCCAAGTTGAGTTAAGTGTGTATTCTGGGTAGGCTAAGCACAGATATATGTGTTACGTGAACACACTTCCTGTGTTTCAACGACAATAACAGCTAAATCTAACATCTGGGAGATCAACCAAAACTATATAATGAAGTAAAAATAAACTTTGCCAGGGTGAACACTAATTGTGGCTAAGCCATAGTGTGGTTTAGATTTGTGAACCCAGACACTGTGATACACAAACCGTAGGATTTCGTGTCATGTGTAAAGTCACTATGGCTTGGGCAACAAACATTACTGAAACCAAACTGTCAACAAGTCAGTCTTCCTTTTTTGTCACAATGCTTAAGAGATCCTGGTAGGCATCCAACTCACACAGAAGACTATTTTCATATCCCACTGAGACTAAATGGATGGGGAAATTTCTGGGATCACCATCAGATCTCTGAAGTTACTATCCTGCATCCCCCAATCATGGAAAGCACCAAGTCCAATAGTAATCCCAAGGCAACAGAAATACATTGCAACTGAACACAGGTAGTCCTTGATTTATGACCACAATTGAACCCAAAATTTCCATTGCTGTCAGGAGGTCACAAAGGGGATCACCGGGACACTGCAACCATCATAAATATGAGTCAGTTGCCAAGCATCCGAATTTTGTTCATGTGACCATGAGGATGCTGCAAGGGTCATAATTATGAGAAACAGATATAAATCACTTTTTTCAGTGTTGCTGAATCTTCGAAACGGTCACTAAACAAATTGTTGTAAGTTGAGGGCTACCTGTATACTGTTCCTGTCCACTAACTGTGCACACTCAACAAAAACTGCATCCTCCATGTGCATTTAACGTTATTTATATCTTATGTCAAAGAATGAAAAGTAACAAAAGCAACTATTGTCATGTCCTGTTTTATCACCTCCCTTCGATATGACACTATTGGCCTTCACTGCCCTAACTTACATATAGCGTTAAAGTGAACTCTATAGTGTGAATAGCTCCAAACACAATCTAGAAACAACCCAAAATAAATCTGCCAGAGTCTTGACTGAGGTTCTAGTACGCAAAGCTTGTCCCTCTGAGCTCTTGCTAACCCAGGATTAAAACTTCTAAAAAGCTGATTCCATCCATGTGAGTCTGCTCCAAATTCCAACTTTGATTCTTCAAACTACTCGAGCATGAGGTGAGTGGCTTTATAAAACAAGCCTTTTCAACTTTATCTTCCAAAGTTGGGAGAGACCTCTCATGGAATGTTGAGCCTGGCCCAACTCAGTTAAAAAGAAACAAAATAAAAATATTCATATTCATGAGGAATATATAAAAAAATTGAAATCAGGTTACATAGAAATATGTCATAATTACTCTTTGATTATTTTTATTTTTTTAGTAGACCCTCATTTACAGCTTGTAGGTCTTACTCAGTTCTCTTATCAGCTGTGGGCAGGTCTCATTCTTCACGCTACAGACAGACTGTATTTTAATATATTCCTTGTCTCTTAAGAGAGACAAATCTAACGCATTCCATCTTGTTTATACATGGGGGTTGGAAATGTTCTCCATATATTTGAAAATAAGCCGGTTTTAGCTTGCATAATGATGGCATAGACAGAGTTAAATAAGCCAACCATCTTCAAACTACATTCTCCAAGGACGCAATGAATGCATTATCTCACCACCCTTACGTGTGGCAAAGTAAATTGCAACGGCCAGCACAAATATCTTTACAATATATTATATGCAATATACACTTTTCTAGATTGACTGATCTGTAGGTGCATTCAATTATGTTCGCTTGTAAGCATGCCTTTTTAAAAATGATGGCATAAGGGAAAGGGAACCTATCATTTCCAAAAAAAGATATTCTTCAGTTATAGTATGGAATGCTAATAAACTCTGTGATAGAAACCATACAAAACAATAAAAGCAATTTCTCTGAGCTATCCTTCTTCATCTAGTAAATTTATAGCAATCAAGATTCTAAATTCTACTTCTTGCTTTCTTCTCTGTGGATACCAAGAAAGACTGTAAAGACTCTCTCAAATAAAATTCAACTGGTGACTTCATGGATAAATCCACGTAGATTTTAACAGTCATATAGAAAGGCTTTGTCACAGCCGCCTTCTGTATCTTTTGGACTAAGTCAATGTTTCTCACTGTCAACAACTTTTAAGATGTGTGGACTTCAACTCCCAGAATTTTGGGAGTTGAAAGCCATACTTTTTAAAAGTTGCTGAGATTGAGAAACAATGGGGACTAATTTACCAGTTTTAGCCCTGGGGTTCCTTCTTACATAAATACCAACTCTGCCTAGATTTAATGGGGAACAGAGCTGGCACAGGCAGGGACAACAAGAAAATCCAGCTAAAGTTTGGCAGCCTGTGAAGAACTTTTTTCAATAATCATTGAGTTACAGAAGTTTATACCTTACTTCTGTTAGATTCAGCAGACATCCAAACCGTTTAACTTAGGTTGCCCCATGGTCCAAGTATTGACTCTAGCACAATAATTGGGAACAGAAGTCTGCAAAACTTTTTGCTTACTTAGATGGCTTTCCATATGGAACAGCTGGAAGAGAAAATGTCATTGCTGTCTAAGGAACCGTGTCTTTCACTGCACTGTTGGGAAGCAACTTAGTTCAGGGATAACACAATATAGGTAGTCCTTGACTTGCAATCACAATTGGGACCAGAATTTCTATTGCTAAGCAAGGTGTTGGTTAAGGCCTGATGTTTTTGGAATGATGATTAAGTGAATGACTGAAGTTGTCAAGTGAATCACTGCAGTCATTAAGCTACTCTGACTACCTCCATTGACTTTGTTGGAAGCTGGCTGGGAAGGTCACGAACGGCGATTACATGAGCCCAGGATGCTGCAATTTCCTCATAAATACTATCTGTGGCTGTCACTGTGTTATTTGTATTTGCCAGCTGAGCTTCCATTCTGAACATTACAGTAGCTTGCCAGAGAACCTTATCACAAAGATAAGGCTGTCTTGTGATTTTCTGAGCTACTGCACATGTCTACATTCTTTCTTTCTAACTTTCTGATTTACTTTTTCCTTTGTCCGTCTATGAGATACAGCTACCGGTAAAATGTAGTTAGCTAGGTTTTTTACTTTTACAATAAAATGTTTCTTAGAATACATTCGGGTTTTCTTTCTTTGAGAGTATACACCATGGAAAACAAGATCCATCCACCTCTAATTAATTATAGTTTCCCCAGAGGGGGAATGAGGCTGATTCATACTTTGACAGCGGCCAGGTGCCCAAATTTTGATCACACAAACTATGGAGATGCTGCAACCGTCCTAAGTGAGAGGAACAGTCATAAGTCTCTTTTTTCAGTGCTGCTGTAACTTTGAATGTTCGCTAAATGAACGATTGTAGTTTGAGGACAATCTGTACTACAGTGTAACACAGAGAACATTATCAGCTTCCTGTACTCCACAATTGCTTCCTGGCCCCACTACCTCACTCTGTTTTATGGCAGGATCAGCCCCAGGAATTGTGACAGCAAGAACAACATCTTCACCGCCCGGAACAAAATGTCTCAAGAACAGCCCTGCTGTCAAATTTCAAATCCCAGCTGGGCTCAAAAACAAACAGCCATCTAGATCAGCGGCCCCCAACCATTGGGCACCAGGGACTGGTTCTGTGGAGAGAGTTTTTTCCGCGGACTGGAGCGGGTGTGGTTTTGTGTACTGCCTACATCTTGCAGATGGGGTTTCGCTTGTTTGAGTGGCCCAGTGCTGTTCCACAGATCAGGGGTTGGGGATCCCTGATTTAGAGAAGACAGGACAATCCCACCCAGCAGCAATAATCAGGGGTTGGATGGATAAGATGATCACTAGAGATCTCATTTTATCACATCAACGTAACAGTATCAAAATAACAGAGTCTCTTCCTCTGATGCATGAGAATCTCATAAACCCATTAAATCCAAATCCTAACATTACGTAAAGGCATCATTGCCCATTGTTGAGAAGCTACAAACTCTACTTTCTGCTGTGTTAAAAAAAAGGATCATCTTTGGGAGTGAAAGGCTTCTGGAGAAATCCACCTGAGCTGTTGCATTTGGTAATCGCTGACTGACCTGAATTGCAGACTACCATCACTCAAAAAAAAAAAAAAAAAAAGACCTAGCTAAGAAACCAAGACAGTTATAGCAAAATAACCAAGGAGCATATGGTTGATGGCTAATAATGACAGGCAAGTGTCTATGGAGATTCTCAGTCATCCAGGTCAGGATTGTCCCAAAAATGCTTTTTCAAAAGGCAACTGGACTTGCTTGGTTTTTCCTTGAAGATGTTTCACTTCTCATCCTAGAAGCTTCTTCAGTTCACAGAGGAGAAGCAAAATATCTTCAAACACAAAAAAAGTCAAATTGCCTTTTGAAAAAGCACTTTGGGGACAATGATAGGCAAGGTGAAGTCCAAGACTTTTAGAAGGTACAGGGTGGAAAAGGTGGACCCAGTGATCCAAGATGTTTCACATCTGTTCTTAGAGTTTGCTCTAACTGACTAACCTGCAACTCACTAATCTGGATAGCTCTGGCTGGCTATTAGAAGCTGGGGAAGGTTAGTGGGGCAGCATTCGCATCCTGACCAGCAGAAGATAAGCCCATGGACCCTGAAATGAAGCCAATCATGGAAATGGTAGTGCCACAGACTTATTTCAACTCAGGGTTGCACACAGTCCTTAGTCAGAGGTCTCTTCAAGAGTTAACACGCTGAATTATCATTTTGAAGGGGAAAGAGAAAATAATTAAATGTATGGGGAGCAGTCCTGTTAATTGTCACTAATTTTAACTTAATCATATGTTGTTTTTCCATTTGGTTCCATCCACTTTTACTCCCCAATTCTTTTTTGAACTATTTGGGAAGATTTATAGCCCACCCGCCCACCCCCAGAAACTTATATCACCTTACAAGAGGATCTCTTTTTTTTACCCTTAAAATGACCCTGAAAAGAGGTTAGGCTGAAAAAGAGAGAGTGGTTCAAAATCACCCAATGAATTTCTATTCGCTGTTGGCGGAATTCAACCTGGGATTCCCCAGTTCAAGTTTAGCTTTACCTGCCACATCATGCCTCTCCAATCAAGAAACTCACACACAAGTGCAATTCCCACCCAAAAAAGAGAACTTAATCATGATAAAAATCTAACACTCATGCTACTAGTGCAGAAATCCTGACACAGAATTAATACTGAAAGGACTAGCTCTTAACGTGTACGTAGCAGTATATTACCCAACTGTATAAAGGAAGAACATTACACCTCTTAATAACACAGGTATACACATACGTAACAGTAGTTCTATGGGGTTTCATATTGTACAAAGTCACAAATTAATTCTGGGTGGGGGGAAAAATTCCCAGTGGGCAAAATTCTTATTTGGGGAAGTGCATCTTATCTCAAGGATTTTTTTTTTACCCATTTCCCTCTTCTGCTTTAGATTTGGTTCTAGGAATCTTTTAGATCAGATAAAACAACCCTGACGGATTCAGAGAAACATCAGAAGGAAAAAGAGAAGAGAAGCTGCATTATAAAGGAGATACGAAAAGACAGATTTGGGTTGCATCCAGAGTCGTAATTCTTCCTCTTTCATTTTGCTGAAAAGCGTGTGTGCTGGACAGAAGCTGAGCTTGGAAAAACAGCCTGTCAGCTTTTAAAAACTTGTTATTTATGACCACAACCCACGATTTGCAACACCACCTAAGCCAAGAAAGAAACACTACTGCTGGCCTTATACACTGACACAACAGCCATCTGAATTCTATCAGAATCTAAATGGGGAAGGGGAGAAACGGATAAGAGAGAAGCATGTTACATATGCTAAATCATATTTTTTATTTCTCCCCCTTTAAAGGTCTTAATGGGGAAGCCAAACACAGCTTCTGGTGTCCCTTGAAAAACTAAATAAACAATTAATAATATATCAAGTTGAGATGCTGCTGTTCTGCTTTTCCCATGCCATTAAAAAGCACTGCTTCGTCTGTTTCCATGGCTTTTATATCAGCAGCTGTTTTTTAAGACTGTCACAGTGTATTATATAATATACATTTACACAGACACACTAACACACACACACTCATTCAGCACAGTAAAGGGGTCAGCCATCCCAAACCACTCCTGGAATCTCTGAAATTTGCTTTATGCCTTAGGTAGCCACAAACCTGACTTTGCCACCCCAGGAGAATTCACATTTCTGGGGGAAGGAGAAGCAGAGGCAGGAACCAAAGGGGAAAAGAATGACTGGGGATGGTGTCTAAATGGATGGCTAATGAGAAGGGGGAAACCTGAAAGCAGCTTTTCTCTCCTAGCTTTAAAGCCCAAATCTATCCAATAGGCTGGATAGGAGGTGATGTAGATCTTTTTCCACAAAGCTCTAGTAAGATCTTGCTTATGGCTCTGGGAATTTCAAAATGTCTATCTAGTGCAAAGGAACAGGCAAGGAATTCTTCTCTTCTACATATCTTGGATCATGAGAAGCTGACTTGGAAAGAGATCCACAAACGGGACTTCCACCCTTGGCTGCCCTTAATATAGAGGAGAGAGGCGTGCAAGAGGAGACCCGCAGAAAAGAGAAAGTGATGGTTAACTGCCACTCTCTCCCGGCTCAACATGCAGGGCGGCTGTGATCAACAGCTGCGGAGGAACCATAATAAGGAGCAAGTGTGGGAAGCAGGAAGGGACCCGGCTGCCCCAATTAAAGGGGTCGGACTGTCCTCGGCCACGTGTTGGGGGAAACCGCTCCCAGCGCCTGGACGATGAACCACCGGAACCCCCCGACCCCGGTTCGGCTCGACCCCAAGCGAGCAAGGCAGAGATCGGGACAGGATCCTGGCTGGGGTCGTTTCAGCTTTCCGGAGCCACGCTGCTCTACCCCGGCCCGGCCCGAAGTGCCCCTGTGCAGGTGCAGAGCGCCCGTCGTTAATGAGCAGTTATACCCAAACTGCAGATCTTGAAGTTAGGACGGGGAAGGGAGGGGTCGAAATGGGCAAGCCCCTCTCTCCCAACCCGTTGCGGAGAAAGCCCGCAGATCTCTCTCCGTAACCCCAGGAGGGGGGCTCGCACGGCGGGTGGCTTCCCCGGTCCCTCCGGAAGGCAGGAAAGGCGGCCCCACCAATGGGCGATCGGCGGACTCCCCGACCCCTCCCCAGCGTTACGCAATATGCCCAACTCCCGGGCGCTCCCCGAGCCCAGCCCCTCCTCTGCCAGGCTGGCTCCAAAGGCAAGTGATTAACCCCTTCCTCCTCCTCCTCCTTTGCCCCCTCCCTCCGAGGCGCTTTACCTCCTCGCCCCCCAGGGCAGCCCCTGCCCAGAAGTTCCCCTCTGCCCCCCCCCCCATTGCCAGGCAGTGGTAACCGGCGGGAGCAGCTGGACTTCCATGGTCCGCCCCCCACCCACCCCCCCACCCCACCCGGCGCGCAACAAGCAGCGGCAGCAGCAACCGCCGCCCTCGGCAACGCTTGCCCGAGGGGCCGGAGCGCAGAGCCTCGCAGTCCCCATCGGGGATCGGGCATCCCCCTCCAGCCCCAGCGCCGCCACGTGCTCGCTCTGCCCGCCTCGGAGCCACTCGGGGGCAAGACGGCCGCCACTGCAGCAAGGGAGCTGCGGCTCCGGCCGGCGCTCTCCCCGGCACCAGCTCCGAGGAGGGCTCAGGGGAAGCCTCAGGAGGCGGCGCGGGTCTTGCGAAGGGAGCGGCGGGGGGCTGCGCGGCTCCGCCGGCCGCAGCTCTGCAACGTGCGTCATGGCTGCGCAGCGCCGGGGTAGGATTCCCCCCACCCCCGCCTCTTTGGTCTGGCCGCGCGGGGCCTGGACGGTCGCTCTGCGGGCAGGCTGGAGGGGGGCTGCAGGCGCCTCTCCTCGGCTGCAGCGTCCAGGGCTCGCCTTTCCTTCCCCCGCCCCTCCGCCTGCCTGGTCTCAGGGAGGCTTTGCGTCGAGCTCGGAAAGGGGACCCCGACTTGCCCGGGCGGACCCTCTCGCCTCTGGCGCCCGGCGAACCCCGCGGCCTCGGCTCCTTACTTGCCAATTTCCTCGTAAAGCTGATACTCGTCGGTGAAGCGGGTGCAGGTCACGGTAGTGGCCATCGCGGCTGCAGCTTCACTCCGCAATGAGCCGCCCGGGCTCCGCTCCGGCTGGCAGCGGGGGGGAGGGGGCAGAAGGGGCGGGGAGGAGGAGGAAGGGGCGAGGCGAGCGCCGAGCAACGGGGTCCGCGGAAGAGCCGCTCCTGGCTGCGGGCGGCGGAGCGCGGCCCCTGCAGAGCGAGCGAGCAGCGATCCCGGCGCTGGGCAGAGTCCGCGAGAGCTGGCGGGGGGAGGGAGGGAGGGGCGACCAGTCTTCACCAACCGGGCCCCCGGTTCGCCTTGCTTGCGGATGGGCGCGACTCAACTTTGACGGGGCAGAGGGTGTCGATTCGTCCTCTTTCACTGCCGGGAGCGGCTGCCGCTTGTGCGGGGCTCGGAGTCCCACCTGCGCCCTTAGCTGCGTCCAGCTCCAGCCAGCTCCCCTTCGCTGGGCTGGGCTGGGCGATGGACCCTCCGCGTTTGCTGAATTGCCCTGTGCGTTCTGCTTCCCGGAGGAGGGAATGGCGGAAGCCTTATTCAGACGTGTGATGGAGCTCCAAACTTCCTCCAGTATCTTGCAGGTGACTTCCACGCCCCCCAGGTGAACTTGAGTCGCCCTACAACTTTCTCTCTCACGTGCAGCTCCAAGAATTCCTAACCAGGGCAGCCTGGGAGAAAATGACTATTATCTAGAACATTTTCCCTGTCAAGAGACTATATTCCTGCCTCTTCTGCCCAGAACCGTTTCCCTCATCCACCGATGAACACCTGGGTCCAGTAGCTGCTCCCTTTCTGCCACTGCAGGTAGCTCTCAAATCCAACCCAACCCTGCCATCTTCTCGCCTCCTTTGCAAGCCGTTTCCTGATGCTGACTCCAGCATTTTGCAGCTCGGGAGGCATCAGGTGCTTGGTCAGCACCTCAGAAGGAAGTTCGAGATGCAAACTTAAAGCCAGACTTTTACCAGGGTGGGGCTTACTTGCAAGAAAATCCGAGGCAAAGTTGCTTTGCCAATGTGGTCCTCTGTTGCCATGATTCATTCCACTTATTTAGTTTGCTTGATAGATAAAAGGGCTTTAGAATAGAATACAGAAACAACTGGAAGGGACCTTGGAGGTCAGTCCCCTGCTCAAGCAGGAACTCCTATACCATTTCAGACAAGTGGCTGTCCAGTCTCTTCTTAAAAGCCTCCAATGATGGGGCACCCACAACGTCTGAAGGCAAGCTGTTGCACTGGTTGATTGTCCTAGCTGTTAGGAAATTCCTCAATTCCAGGTTGTTTCTCTCCTTTCTTTAAAAATAAATTTTATTAATTTGCTATTGTTTACATTTATTAGTGCTTAATAAACATCATGTTGTCTAGGTATTTAATTTGCTTAACAATATTTTAAACTCCACCCCTTTTTCCTATCACTGATAAAATAAATTCCATGTTTCTTAATATTCTATATCTTGATTAGTTTCCATCCATTGATTCTTGTCTTTATTTAACTGATCCTGTTCTTTTGGGGTTTACAGAAGGGAACCATTGATTAACCATGTGGGTTGGGTCACACCTAGATTCAAGTAGGGGCGGCTTAGTGCAAGGGTGCAACTACAGCCTAGCTGTGGGAAGCTGATTTGTGGAGCAGCTTCTCTACAATGATGTTGAAGAACTGTGGCAGGATTCTCACTGTGCCACCTATAGGATTATAACTTTGACCATCCTCACTATAATCCTTTAGTTCATTACCTATTGAGACCTGCCACAAAATAGCATTAGCCTGAGTAGGATTTTCAAATGAGGTACCCCAGATCTGCAGTGCTGTCTGGGGACATAGTCTTGGCTTACCCTTTGCATTACAACCATTCATTTATGTTGGGAGTTACATCAGCACTGAAAAAAGTGAGTTATGATCAGTTCTTCTGCTTCCAATCCTCACAGCATCCCTGCCCAGCAAAATAGAGATGCTGAGCAACCAGCATGCATTTAGGATGATTGCAGGGTCCTCGTCCATGTGATCCCCATTTGCGACCATTTTATTTATTTGGAAAATTTATATTGCTGCCTACTCGCACATGGCGACTCAAGATGGCTTCTGACGAGCAAAGTCAATGGGAGAAGACAGATTTGCTTAATGTCCATAGTGACTCACTTAACAGCCCACAGCAAAAAAGGTGGTAAAATTGGGCATGACTCATTTAATGACCACCTTACTTAGTAACAGGAGTTCCGGTCCCCGTTTGTAGTTGTAAGTCAAGGACTACCTGAATCTGATTCTTCATGTTTAATGCACATGCTGGTTTGTCACACAACATACTAACCCATTATTAAATAAACCATCATTCACTCCGTCCATATTCTAGTTTTGCACAAGCACTGGCTCTTAAAATTATTCACATGAAATGAATGCATGTATGCCCTTGGTTTTATGGTTTTTGTTGTTGTTAGCTGCCCAGGATTGTGTTCTAGGATGAGCCTACAGGCAAAACAACTAGGCAGGCAGATGATAGATAGATGCTGTCTCTCTCTCCTCCCTCCCTCCCTCCCTCCCTCTTTACAAAGTTAGATTTCAGTAGCTCCTCAGGTGCTTCCACAGAACAGCCAATCCATTGGCTATACTCAGATATAGGTGAAACATGGTTTATTAACTCACTGGAATTGCATAGGACATGGAATCATGCATTAACCATACTGGGTGGGTTCCCACAGCAGACCATTACAAAGTAGTGTTTGTAATGGTATAATGGTATCTATTTTAACCTCAAATACTCAACCATTCTTTGATGATTGACTGTATTATCTCAAAGCACCTTCAGAATGAAGTAAATGATCTGTAGCCAGGAAAACTCCAAGGTCTACGGAAGTACAAAAATACTTTAGAGAAACAGAGAGTGGAAGGAAGCTTAAGCAGTTCAAGAAGGAATCGTAAAACTTCATGGCAGCAGGAGACATTTTGGAGACAGGCAAGATAATGGATCAAGAAAGGGTTGCCATGAAGTTTCCTTCTCCTGACAAAAATATTCTTTCCATGAAAACATTATTTCATGGGAACTGACTTGCTTCAAAGCAAAGCAGATGCCTTCAGCAACACTTTTACTCCCAAGAGTTTGTCAGGCCCATGGAGACCTCACAGGTCTCTTAGAAAATGAGACTATTTTCTACATTCCACACTTTGGAAATGTTCCCACTTGCCTATAAAAAATTTTAAAACACAAAAGTAAATGGAAATGGAACAACATGCTTTTCTGTCCTTGTCTAGAGAAGGGACTGCAGGCAGACATATCCACAGGGCTGGTCAAACAAATCAAGGTGGCAAGTACAATTGGATGATTGTAGCCCTCCCCCCCCCAATTGGGGACTAAATATACATATTAAGATGGCATTCACCACTGATATGATTTAATCAGATGGTTGTAGGTGCTAACTTATTTTTTTTTAATCCCACCTTCCTATGGGTGCCCTTCAGGCGGCAGGGATCATTTTTACCACCTCTTGAAAGCAACTGTTCAGCAGTCATTGTGTGAACATGTGTGCACCATTTTTTAAACATTCTGAGTGGGTTCAGCAATCAAGCAAGGTTCTGTACTCCCACAATGATAGACCTTAGATAGTAGCGCTTCTGATTGACTCAAACCTGAAGCAGAAGTCCATGTCAGTCTTTTGTGGCTTGTTCAATGACTACATTTCATAAGATCAAAAGAACTAAGAGGTACTATAATCTGATCAAAACGAGGCCTCTGACATTTAATTGAAGGGAAGATAAGTGATACGAGCTCATTCATTCCACACTTTATAAGCGAGGGTGAGCTTGCACCACAAGTTAAGCCAGAAAGAAGCCATCTTTACACAGTCAAAAACCCTACTTAACTCCCCATTTGCTTACATTTGCATGTGCTTTACCTTTAAATGCAGTGAACCGAACAGTGAGCTTTCACCAGTCATGGTATGAGTTACAGGTTCCCCCTACCATAAACCTTGATTCACATAACTTGCTAACTGTCTCTGGAGATTCTCAGTCATCCAGGTCAGTTCTAAAGAAGCTTCTTGGATGAGAAGCAAAACGTCTTTAAGCAAAAACAAAGTCCAGTTGCCTTTTGAAAAAGCACCTTTGGGATAACTTGCTAACACAATGCATGTTAATCTAACCAGGTCACATCATGGTTCAGCATGTTGGTAGCCGGACCTAGAAATTAGTACCAGAGCTCCATACCACCAAGCAAAGGGCAGATTTTTCAGATTTTATGAGATTTATTTATTTATTTATATTTTATTTATAATCGGACTTATATGCCGCCCTTTCTCCGCGGGGACACAGGGCGGCTCACAACAATAAAACACCAGTCCAGATTAAAATTCAGACACTAAAAACTAAAATTCCCATTAAAACTCCATTCAGTCCAGGCCAGCCTGGCGAAACAACCATATTTTAAGGTCACGGAGGAAGGAGCGAAGATTGGGGGCTATCCGGAGCTCCAAGGGAAGCTGATTCCAGAGGGTAGGTGCACCTACAGAGAAGGCTCGCTCTCTAGGGGCCATCAGCTGACATTGCCTGGCCGACGGGACCCCAAGTAGACTCTTTCTGTGTGAGCGCACCGGGCGATGGGGAGCTGTTGCTGGCCGCAGATGTTCCGCCAAATATCCCGGACCTAAGCCATGTAGGGCTTTATAGGTGATCACCAACACCTTGAGATGCCCCTGCCCTTGAGAAGGAGCTCATTTTTTAGAGTGATTTGCATAAGAGGCTCTGAAACAAACCAAGGAAATAAATCAGCATGTGGCAGAGATTATTGGTACAACCATAAATAAGACCCCAGCT
Organism: Masticophis lateralis; assembly: GCA_030761175.1. Lineage (NCBI taxonomy): Eukaryota > Metazoa > Chordata > Lepidosauria > Squamata > Colubridae > Masticophis > Masticophis lateralis. Next base: position 2,597,948 of record JAUDYJ010000008.1, on the reverse strand, counting down.
TGTTCCCATGGGTTTCTGCAACAAGATTGGGAACTCATCCAATCAAGGAACGTTAGCATTATGCTACGGAAGATGCCAATGCAACCTTCATCTCCAGATGAACAGACCAGGCATCAGATGATGGAAGCATTCCCCACTGACAGCTGCTGGACAACTGCTGCTAGTAAGTGGTCAATATTAGCCAAGCTAGAATAATAGCTTGATCCTTCTAAAGTAGCTTCTTAAGTTCCTTTAGTACTGCACAACCCAGACCACAACAGTTGAAAGGTGTTTACAGAGCCAAAAGCTCTGGACAATTCATTCATACAACAAAATCAATATGCCCTTCAAATAAGCCAAAAAGCCAGGATGGAAAAGTAGCCAGCAAATCAGTATTGCTGTTTTGTTTTGTTTTGCTTTCTAAGATGGCGATTGGGAGTCCAAGCTTGGCCTCGGTCAGTTAAAGAAATGACAATCCTTTACCTGCTCATCTCAGCTTGCTAGTTTTCATGAAGAGGCCAGGCGACAAAGGCATTGCACAACAGGCAGAAGCATGGGTCCTCACTTTTGCTAAGCATCTTATGCTGATGCTCAAAGATGACATGCAGTATAAGGCAGGGGGATAGGGAATTGCGAGTTGGATCATCCCACTGCTCAAACAGAGCACTCCTTGGGAAAACGGAGTCAATTCTTTGAACCCGCCCTGCAGAGCATAAAGCAGGAGCGGAGAACGGATTCCTGAGTTTTAAGATTTCTTCAGAGCAGATGATGGCACCCTCTGAGCCCATGCAAAAACTAAGTCCCCCAGCATCGTTGCCTGCCCATGTCTGCCTGTTGCCATGGGCACCGTGGGCGTATGTGGGGGCTGCATGTTGCTAACAGATATTTTTATTCTAACCATAAAGGAATTATCATCATGTAAGGCTCTGGGAAGTAGCAGTGCAGCTGGGTGTAAGCTAACTAGGGTGGCAAAGCACAGGCTGAATGTGAGAAATGATCCATCCCATTTCATCTGGTGGGGAAGAAAATCTTTGGGAACAATTTTTTCCCCTTTTCAGTCAGTGAGGGAAATATCCTCCCTCACCTGTCCACCTCTCCTGCTTTCCAAAGCAAACTGAATGCTTCCACCTTGTCTAGGTTTTGGTGTTTCAAAGACCATTTCCATGAATTCAATTCTATGTTAAGCCATAATGTGGTTTGGTTTGGGTAAAACTCAGGATTACATTTTGCAAATCATGTCTAAGGATAGCATACAATATAAACCCTGCCAGTTGTTATTTATTAAACATGGTTAAACCTTAATATGATCTGTCATCTAAACCAGACTTTTTTCTCTCCAGTATATACAGATCTTAATTCAGGATGCTGTTTTTATAAATTCCATTTTAGAAAGTAGTTCATAAGAGCCTGGATAGCTCAACAGACTAAAAGCCTGTTATTAACATTCAGCTGTCTGCAATTGTTGCAAGTTCGAATCTCACAGGCTCAAGGTTGACTCAGCCTTCCATCCTTTCTAAGGTAGGTAAATTGAGGACCCAGTTTGTAGGGAAATCAGCTGACTTTGCATAAAATATACAAAAGTATGAAGGCTATTGCTTAACGCATTGTAAGCCGCCCTGAGTCTCCGGAGAAGAGTGGCATATAAATCTAATTTTTTAAAAAATTCTCCCAATGTCCAATGAAATTAATCTTAGTATTAAAGGCATGATTTTCTTTTGTGTATGGTTTGGGGCACAAACAAGCTTATTGGAATAGTCGTAAGGGCAAGGCTAACTCTAGAAAGTTAGATCAAGATTGGTGTGTTTGAATCCCTTTCCTGCCTCATCTCTCTGCATTTCTTTTGACACAAAACGGATGTGTTCGCTTATTTTCTCACTTGTCCTTTCTTAATATTTCTAACACTTCTTCTGAGAGATGAACCATGGCTCACATGTTGCATTAAAGCAAAATGTATTTTCAATGCTTTTAATGTAGTGCTGTTTTTACTCCCAAGTTGTTTAGTCGTTGGTGAGTGGGTGGCCTTAGAAACTGAAATTATAAATATACTTTGCAAACCAGGGCTTATGGATTTGTAAATTGGGTAAGCCCTGTTAGTTTTATTCCCTCAGTAAACTCTGGTCAAATGAACTATGGCTTATGAAGGTCGAGTCTACATGTTCACAATATTATAAGCCATTTTAGTTAGAAGTGTTGTTGAATCTGTTTAAAGTTAATTTAACAGTATTATCAGCACTTTTGACTAAATTTAGAGAGATGATGGCAGTAAAACTAATTACTGGGTAAAGTACCTATGACATTAATACAATACCCAGAGAATGAGAATGTTATTCACTTTCAGTATTGTGTTTTGCAATTGTTGATTCATGCTATTGTTTTTGCATTTTGATGGACAGGTCTTGGGTTAAAACAATCACAATTTCTATGAACAACTGTAAAAAAATAGATCACCAGAATCTTAAAAACAATTCTCTTAATAGGCTGTTGAAATATTTCACTGGATTATGGAACTCTTGTCATCAAAGCTCATGAGGCCGAGAAGTAAGTAGCAATTGTTTGAAGTACTGCATCTTTATAAATCATATAAGGCATGTAAAACTTTAGCTTTTTAATTCTTTTCATACAGGCTTGGTTTGGATGTCCCTTTGATGAGAAAAGAAAGCAAGCCTATCCATTCAAAACACAGAATGGATGCAGAATAAGCAGAGGCATTTCTTCTGAAAACTAAATATCCTGGAGGCTATCTTCTCCTAGCAGAAAGCTAGGTTCAGTGCAATCTCAAACCAAATGAATGCCGAGTGACCTGACTCTATACAATACTGTTGTTGGGTTGAAGATTAGCTATATTAAAAATAAAATCACATTTCTTCAAAGGCTCCACTTTCGTTGCATAGCTTAGATTCTACCCACTTCCCCACCCTACTTCTGATTCAATAATTGTTTGGGCAGAAAATATTCTGTGGGACAGGATATCTTCTGCCTTCATATTATCTTCTTCCTAGAATATCTGTGGACTAAAATCAAATTAATATTATCACTGAGTTTTTTTAGTATGTCCTCTCCTGTTCCTATTTTGCCAAAATGTACTGCCACAAATCTATACGGTGACAAGCTATTCTTAGAAAAGGTTTGATAATTTACTTTCTGTGAACAGCCATTATATGGACTCACCAAAATGATCAGCCCAGCTAATTCCTGGGGTTTTTTTCTTAGCTGGAAATTTAACCAAGCTGCTGAATTGCTTTGTTTAGTGAACTGAATCCACGAGTTTTTATTTCCAAGAGGAGGAGGATGCATTTCTCCTAGAGAACCGTCCTCCCTTTTGAATTATCCTACTTCAGACTTGTTAAGAGAGTCTGAACAAACACACTGGAACCAGTAGTGATGCATTTCTACAAAAACTCAAACTCACAAACATTATTTCAAAGATCCAGGGGCTTTTTTCAACAATGAAATGTGTGGGTGGACAGGGGACAAAATACTAATCAGTAGCAGGTCTTGTGAAGTTTTGCAGAATAATGTGCTCCTAGGAACCACCCACAGCACTTTGGACAAACCTCAAAGCCGCCCCGTGGTTGATTTTAGGTGCTTTAGAAATAATAAATTATGTAAAAACAGAGAAGCACTTACAGGCAGTTGAGTCCTCAACTCTTTGGCTCTTTTCCTTTAAGGAAAAAAAAAAGGCACTAGAATAACAAATGTACTGTAAATTATACTGATTGCTTAAAGGAAGCTGGTCTAACACTAGGTGCTGTTTGGGATACAGGCATTCATCTGTGCATCCAGGAAACCTACAAGGGCCATGGAATATAATGGATGGAATATATGAGTAAAGACCTACCTCATTAACCAGAGAATGGCTATAATGTTAAAAGCTCCTTTTTTGCATAAATGTATTTAAAAACATATTTAAAAATCCAGAATGCAAAATTACCGAGGTCTACTTTCTACAACCAACATACCACTGTCCTTTCCTCAGAACTTGGATTGCAGGGGAATGGCCACTACTGAACAAAATGCATTATCTGTTTCCAGTGGCAGCTGATGCTACCATCTTCTGAAGCAAGTGCAGGCTCATATCAAAGAAGCCTTCGCCTTGCACATGTGGGACTGGGATTCCAGCCCTGCCCAAACAGCTGAACGTTTGCCTGCTTCAATCATTGCTTTTGTGGCATGGCAGCTGCTGTCCTGGGGGCATGTAATACACCAAAAAGCATGTAGCAGAATGGCTGCTCTCTGCCAAGGTAATGGTTCTTTGGGTACTGCCTTGCCATCATGGCCACAGCACTCGGTCTCTTGTGAGTGTAATGCCAAGGTCTTGCCTAGGTCACTTCCCAAAGCTCACACTCTATAAAGCCTTTTATAATGGCTTAACTATGTTTTTTGACTAAACTATGTTTCACAAAAAGGGCTGAGATGCTTCCCCACTGCAAAAACCAGAGCAATCCAAGCACCAATATTCTCTCTACTTCAACCACAGGGTGATTCAACAGGGTGTTCCTGTTCAAACTCCCGGCGAAGGAGAAAAGAGTCATGTGACAACACTGTGACGATGTGAGTTTGACACCCCTGCTGTAAGAGGTGATTCAACAGTTCATTGTCTCTCTCATCATGCACATATAGCCAACAAGATGACCCTGGCTTCATCTGCTAGCAGAATTCAGGAATGATGCTGTCAACACGCTAAAAATAAACCATGGCTATGTTCTCTCATTTCTTACTAGAACCCTTAGCATGTTATGCCAAGGTTGGTGAATCAAACTATTGATGGCCCATTAGCCAACCTACAGAAAGAGACAGACCTAGTGAATGCATTTGTCTCTAAGCCAGTCTTATGTTTTAATGGGATGTTTTGTGCAGTTTCAGTATTTTACTCAGTGATAGTCTAAAATGATACAGGTAAAAACCAACATGTTTCCAATCAACCCACATTCTCTACATCCATATTCATCCATATTCTTTGACGTTATATGTTGCTTTCTGGTTCCTTAGATGATATCGTCATTCTATTTTTCTTTTCTTCAATTGTCTTTCAGCTTGCTGGGAGATAAAAGATCACCTCTGAAAAAGCAAATCTTGTCAATTCTGTGCCCAGCTTTCACAGGGTGGAACACCTTCTGGATGGACACATCTTCTGTGAAATTAGACTCTGCCATTGTTATATGGACTTTGTTGTCAGAATTATAATTCACTCAGGGAAACTGAATCCCCAAACAGCATGTATTCTATCCGTGGACATCCTCCCCTTCAGGATAGAAGAGACAACTCTTAGTTTCTGAGAAGCCTGTATACAGATTCAATTCCGTTAAAATGTGTTTTTAATATTTTGACGGGATTGGGGCTTTTGTTATAAATGGACAAATGGAAATGTACCGTCTCTTTATTTCTTATTATGTACACAGTAGAGGGTTCTTATGTAATATCACAAGTGTGGAACTAGTTAAAAGGTCCCTAAAAGGACCTAGCCTATCCAGCTCCAGGACGGCAACTTTTCCTTGTTTGATTTTTTTTTAAAAGAGTTATAAAGAAGATAATCACAATGGCCACATGCATGCATACATACATACATATGGAAATTGCTCTGCCCTAGGAGGAAAATTACCATTGGCCTTAATAGCAGTTTTCTTTCTGGGGCAAATAGCAGCTGGGGGGAGGGAGGCTAATTTTGTTGGGACCGCTCTATACAAAAAGGGCTCTTAAAACCTCTGCCAGATGGTCCTGATTACCCCCATCTCCTGTTGATAAAAATCCCAGAAATGCATAAAATACAATTATGCACTTCATATAATCATAGGTGGGGAAATGAGGACAATGGGGCTATGAGCTCAGAAAGCTTCCTGGCTAGAGCATTTGGAGAGAGTGGCGAGGAGGAGAGGGAGGGAGGGAGGGGAGAAGGAGGGAAAGACACAGAGGGAGAGAGCTGCAGTTTTCTGGGGTTCTGTGATCTCAAAATCACAAACACAAGCAAAACCACAGCATGAAGAACCTGTAAGTGTGCCCCTCTTTCGTACTGGTTATTTGTTGGCCAGGCTTCATAGGCCATCATAGAAACGCTGTTCTATGCAAGTGTTCTATGCAAGTGTTGCCTTCTGGGCTGGCTCCTTTCCACAGACTTGTCTGATCCTCCAACGTTCCCCTCCCACTCTTTGGGTCTTGAGGACCAAACCCACAATTTAGATCATGCTCAAATGACACTGATTGCAGATTGTTGTTGCTGCCCAGCACACTGAGGAGTTTGGGTTCCCTAAAAGCTGGAGAGCAGGGAGAGAGAGACACACACACACAGGAGGCGGTTTCAAGGAAGCCAGTGCAAAGTTGTCACCATTTCACCAAGCTGCATCTATTTCTGAAAAGGGGAGGAGGAATACCTTCAACCAAGCTCTCCTCTTCTCTCTCCCCGCCCCCCAAGCAACAAATGAATCCATTAAGGAGACAAGGAAATGCTACCAGCAGCTGCTGGTTGCCGTGGTGACACAGTACGTAATGCTGCTTTTGCTAGGTTTCCCCCACATAAATATCAAAAGCACCAACCTGGAGCTAGAGAGAAGGACTTACACCCGCATTCCCACTTCAATTCCCTCTCTGCCCCCTCCCCAAAAGCAAGCCCACACATGCCAATCATTTTTTAACAATCTTGTCATTTTACAAACAAGCCCCAAAGAACAAGCAGGGACAACAAGAGACCCTTCTTCCACCAGATGCAACAGTATGGCAATAGCATCGGGTTTGTGTCAAGGATGAAGGCCACGATGTTCTCCTCCTTCTCACTTGCTGCTACCATCAAAAATGCATGTTCCCCGGAGAGATGTTGAACATGGAAGGGTCGAACTTCTGCCCTCGGAATGGAGAGCCTTCTGCATCCCAGCCCTTCTTCAGCATCTCATGGACTTTCTGAAAACAGGGCAGAGGCAAAAGCTCAAGAGATGAATTTATCTTTGCAAGGGTGACCCAATGCCCATCCCTTAAATCAGGGCTCTCTGGAGAATTCGGGGAATTGAAATCCACAGGTCTTAAAGTTGCCAAGGCTGGACACCCCTGGTTTAAATTATAGTTCAGGCATTTTCAAGGGATTGCAGACAGATATTTAAACTATTTGAGGAAACCAAATCAATTCAAGTTAACATCAGCCCATGGTTTTATTCTGATGGGGTGAGAGCCATGAATATCACTACAAACCCATTAGTATAGCCTTCTATCTGTTAGAGAGTTTAAGAGTTTTCAACAGTTTAGTGCAATCTTCCCTACCTGGATCTTTCCAGATATTGAGGACTGCATTTCCCAAAATTTCAACTAAAATAGAATTATATCTTGAAGATGATATAATTGTTGAAGATCCAATATGTTGAGAAAGTGCAGGTTGGAATAAACAAGGTATACCTCCCCCTCCCTAAACTGTGATTATTCTTAATAATTGATGGCAACTATTAAGAATAATCACATAAAACATATCTGGAAGTTAAATAGTACAGTAGTACAGATTGGCCAATATGGAAAGTGACATCTAATGGTAACCAAAATGCATATGAATTTGCAGCTATACCAGGAAGAGCACAGCATAAAGAAGCAAGGAGACATAAAGTTTATTCCCATCATAATACATCATGGTTTAGGATGAAAGTACAAGAGAACGTTGTTACTTTTGGTAAATAATGTGAATGGGATCTTGTATCTGTAGGTTATGCTCAGGAGTGTTCCTCCATTTACTGGTGGCTGTTTTTTAAACAGTGGTTTCCATTTTTTAATTTACCAAGATGAAAAAATGTTTAGTTCCTACAAAAGATTTTGTTTGATTGATGAATTCAGCTAGTTTTGCAGGGTGAAAGCTAGATACATCCCTGTAGTTCACATAGAGCGCAGTGAGCTGAGTTTACCCTCTAACAGCCCTTTAAGAAAGAACACCACCAAATATCGATTTTATTTAGCAGTTCAGCTAAAAAACCAACCTAGAATGGTAAGACCCAATATTAAGTATTCTTTTTTAAAGAAAAGAACCATCTCCAATAGCAACAAGGAACAATCAGCAAACCATAATTATTTTTCCACTTTAACATAGGGCAGCGGAGTTTTATGAAACATACCATTTCATGGCTCTGGGGTTTGCCTTGAAGTTTCTGATGATAATCAAAAGACAGTCTGTCCAGCACTGCATGTTCCTCTTCGTCTACCGTGGCCATAGAACGCTCCTTATTTATTTTATCAATGTCGATCTGTTCTTCGCCTTCCAAAATGGCACTCCACCAATATTCACCTACTTTGCTGAGGTTAATCTAGGAAAAGACAGAAACAACATTAGCTGAGATTGAAGCAAATAGCAACAATCAAAGAGGAGGAGGTCCTTGGTGCCATTACAGCCTGGGATTGTGAAATAACTTTCTTCAACTTGGTGCCCTGCAGACGTTTCATCTTGTACAGAGGTGTCAAACTCGATTTCATTGAGGGCCGCATCAGGATTGTGTCTGACGCTGGGTGGCCGTGGCTGGGGTGGTCATGGAAATGCAAATGCAAAAGGGGAAACGTTTCTCGATGCCTCCTTGCCCTGTGATCAAATGCCACTTTTGCTAGTAGTTTGTTTTGCTAGCACTCTGCCAGCGAAAACAGAGCTCGGAAGGGCTGCAGGCGCCCCTCCCAAGCTCCATTTTCAGCTGCCATGGCTTCCTCCAGCACGCTGCCAGCTGCTGCCAGCTGGTTGTAGATCAATGTCTGGTCCTTTGCTGTTTCCAGGATGGCCCCACGGGCCAGATCTAAGTACCTAGCAGGCCAGATATGGCCCATATGAGTTTGATACCCCTGATCTTGTAGGATGGTTCCTACAAGATATTTAATATCCGATATTAAAAAGAACAGAGGAAACTGGAGGCTAAAACATACGAAGAAGGGTTGTAGGAATTGGGTATGTCTAGTTTAATGAAAAGAAGGACTAGAGATGACACAATAGCAGTGTTCCAATATCTCAGGGATTGCCACAAAGAAGAGGGGGGTCAACCTATTCTCCAAAGAATCTGAAGGAAGGACCAAAAACAATGGATGAAAACTAATCAGGGAGAGAATCAACCTAGAACTAGGGAGGATTTTTCAGGCTATTAGAACAATAATCAGAGGAATGATTTGCCTCCAGAAGTTTTGGGTGCTCCAACACTGGAGGATTTTAAGAAGAGACCATTTGTCTGAAATGGTATAGTCTCCTGCTTGAGCAGGGGGTTGGACTAGAAGGCCTCCAAGGTGCCTTCCAACTTTGTTATTCAGTTATTCTGCCAAGCTCTGATGCTTCATCATAAAACAACATGCAGCCTTTTATAGAATACACCCAAAAGAATGCAGTCCTCAATATAAAAAACGTTTCCTCAAAGGGATCTATAATTGAAATGTTTCTCCTATTTCAAATCCTCTTCTTCAGATGGGACAGTAAAGATACCCACATCATAGAAATGTTTACAAAATAATAGAACAGGAAAATAATTTCCTTAGACTAGTTAGATTAGGTAATGCACAAGAAGGAATATAGTTCCTTAGCATGCATTGGTTCTCTGCTACAGGGTAACTTTTTTAAAAAAAAGATAAAATGGATGTGTAACGTGAAAAACAAAACAAAACAAAACAAAACAAAACAAAAAACCCTTCAGTATCACATTCCACATATTGAATGGAAAATTAAGATAAGCCATATTCATGAAGTGAATCGGTTTGCACACACCAAGAAGGAAGATTCATATATCCACAATATAGAAAGAAACTTTGATTCAAACTTGGTTTAATTAAAGCGAACAAGAGGAGGAGGGATTGAAGGGGGAGGAGGGGGCTACACATTGAATCTCCACTCTTCATTTGTAATAGATTGCATAGCTAATGGGCAACTATAGGAGAAGATTCTATTCTATAGGAGAAGATTCTATTAAAGAACCAGGCCCGTTTTGCAATGTGGCAAGAAAGAGAGAGCTGCTCTTTGGGAGGCTGTGGGGAGAAACCAAGAAGTCACAAATACCACTGGTGGCAAGAAGGAGAAATTATTGATGATCACGTTGTTTAATTAACAATAGAAAAGATGATAACTTTGGTCAAGTGCCAGGTTGAAACTTAAGGTTTCAGAGAGCTTAATGCATAGCAGAATTCTGTCTGCTTTTAGAGTCTAAAAGGAATCTAAAAGGAAACAAAAAGTAAGGGGAGATGCAAAGTGGAGAACTGTTTCTCATGAAAATTAGAGCCATAGTTTGCTTCTCAAAACATTATCGATTATTTGCAGAATGTTCCTGGTGCAATTCCACAAGTTTACACTTTTCGTTAAAAATATTCAGACATGAAAAACTCTATAAATTGCCCTTATTACTTTTTTCCCCATGTAAATGAAGATGAAACTGCATCTCGATCCATATAACACAAACTGTCAGGTTTGTGTTGAATCAGAAAAAGGCTAAATCACTGAAGACTTCCAGTTGTCAAAAAGAGAAGGGAATGCACCATTTTAGAAAGTTAGGCGTGTATGAATTCAGCCACTAGGGTTAGTAAGCCACAATTTATAGCTTAATATATCATATGAATTCAACCCATTGGTGGCTTATAAATAAAATGAAAATGAAAATAAAAATGAGGTTGAAGATTCTCAAATATATCTAACATATGAGGCAGAAGCAAAGTCAGGAAAATAGGTACTTTCCAGAAATTAATGACAATTTCCGAAGCACCCAGAATAAAAAAAAATGCAGGGTTTATCACTGAAGACCACTAGAAATTCATAAAAGTTGCACTTCAAGTCACAGCCCCATTTTCCTGTTTTCCCTAATCTCTGGAGTGTTAGCTCGGCATTCAGTCAGCATGATAATCGTTTATACTTTGCTTCCTCTCAATGGGCTTTCAGCTGACTGCCCCCTTGCCAAATTTTTCTTAAACATCTGGTGAGCTCAATTAAGCAAAAAAGTACAGGTATTCTTCGATTTACAACAGCTCATTTAGTGACCATTCAAAGTTACAATGGCACTGAAATATGATCATTTTTCACACTTACAACAGCAATTCCTAATAGTTTCACCTTCCTCTCCCTGTACGCAATAAGACCTCATGATTTTAAAAACATAATAGGTCATTTGGAGCAATGCAGTGTTCTACTGAATTTGGTAGAGCAATTTTTTTCCAAAATTCAAATGCCATACAAGAAATGCTATCTGACTCATCAAATATGAGTTGTCACAATACTTTTCACCTAAGTATTCATCTGATTTATACACCATCAAACTTCATGTCTGCAAGTCAATTCTGGTACCTAGAATGAAAACAATTTACCATAAAACAGCCTTGGCTCTACTCTCCTATGTTCAAAAAACTTACAGTAGCAATAGCAATAGCACTTAGACTTATGTACTACTTCATAGTGCTTTACAGTCCTCTCTAAGCAGTTTACAAAGTCAGCATCTTGCCCCCAACAATCTGGGTCCTCATTTTACCCACCTTGGAAGGATGGAAGCCTGAGTTAACCTTGAGCAGATCAGGATCGAACTCCTGGTAATGATCAGTTATCCTGCAATATTGCATTCTAACCACAGGGCCACCACAGCACCTGCAGTAGTTTCAGAGTTATTATTAAAGCACACAATAAATAATAATGATGTGGTGTCTAGAAAAGCCAGTTAGATGTAATGATTAAGGCACCAGGCTAGAAACCAGGAGATCCCAAGTTCTAGAAGGAGGCAATGAAAAACTTTCTGAAAACCTCTGACAAGCAAACTGGAGGAACTGGTCCAGGCAGTCTCTGAGAATCGGACATGATTGAATGGAAAGAAGAAAAAATTGTCAAGAGCAGAAGTTGGCAATACCACACAATGAAAAAAGTCAGGCTGGTATTGTTACCATTCCAATCAAATAATACGCCATCCCATCTGCAGCACAAATGCCACAAGCCTGATTTTTGCAAACTCTTCCATTCTCATCTCACACCCTTAGATCTGGGTAACTGCTTCTCCACTCAATTTTAAGCGCTTAAGAAGGTATTCTTCAAACATCTGAAGGAACAGGTGCAGATGTGTAGGTTGCTTTGTTTATATTTATTTATTTAGCCTGCCCACACACCAGGACACTCTGGCTAACTCACAATATCCAATACATAAGCAAAACAGTTAAAAACATAATACAAAATGAGACAGCCTACACAAACAGGTGTCTCTCGAGCACATTAACCCCAGGCTTGAAATTAGACACAGGAGAATGAGTGCCATCCATATCTCGGGAGGAGGGAGGGTGGGGGTGGTAGACAAAGAAGGTGCTTCCTCAGTCCAACAATGTAACAATGTTTAATGGAAGGGACCTGGACTTGATCTCCACTACCTAGCTAATATTCAATTTGGACTTCTAATTAGAAATGGATGAAAATTTGTAAAACAATTGATCTAATCTGCGCTTCCCAGACAAAATAAAACCAACCATTTTTTAATCAACAAAGTTCTTTGAATTTTGCAGTGTTAAGCTCAACATTTGCATAAGGCTCAGAAAAGCCACATGAGAGTATAAATGGAAATTTTTCTATGACCCTGAAAAAACAAACTCAGAGATCTACTCTAAAACTAAATGGAACATATTTAGGATATAATACATGCATTACTGACATCAAAAGTACATAAATTATTTCTTTAAGTATTAGTAATTATTCTATTTCTACTTCTAATACTAAGTTAAAATATAAGCCCTACCCTAATAAAGATCCCTGTCTTAATAGAGATCCCTGTGCTATAGTCTATACTGGAATACAGTTCTGATCAAATGCTAAGTTTCTATTTCTTTTTTGCCTCCCGTCTCTCAGTCCCTCCATTTGGTTGTATATTTTCTTTAAACATTTTTTTAAAAAGACATTCCAGAGAACTCTGACATCTTTGATCATTTTAATAGTGCTATTACTCTAATGTGAGCATTGGGTTGTTTTCTCCTCTATAGTACATGTCATTATGTGCTATTACAAGCAGTCCAACACACACAGATACAGACACGTATAACACTCTTGTAAACCAAACTACAGATTACAGGGGAGGAAGAATTCAACTGAATTGGAGCCTGCAAAACCCAGGAGGAAGAATACAGGTAGTCCTTGACTTACAAACACATTTGAGCCCAAAATTTCGATTTTTAAGTGAGATAGGTATTGAGTTAAGTGCTCTATTTTACAACCTTGTAAAATTGTTAAGTAAAGCACTGCAGTTGTTAAGTTGGTAACACAGTTGTTAAATGAATTTGGCTTCCCCATTGACTTTGCTTGTCAGAAGGTTACAAAAGGTAATCACATGGCCCCAGGACACTGCAACCGTCATAAATGTGAGTCAGTTGCCAAGGGCCTGAATTTTGAGCATGTGATCATGGGGGTGCTGCAATAGTCGTAAATGTGAAAAATGGTCCTAAGTAACTTTTTAAAATTCTGTTGTAACTTTGAACTGTCACTAAACTAATCGTTGTAAATCGAAGATTACTTGTACACAATGCCAAGAGAGCCAGGCCAACATCAACCAAAAGGCTCTGTAGACATTTTCTCAAATGTGTGTTTGATTTCCTCGTTTCATAGGATATTTTTAAACCCTTCCCTGCAAAACTTGCATATAACATTTTTGTTCATGAATCCTGCCCATAAGCATCCTGTCAAATCAACTCCTTTGAAGCAGACATATAGTAAGCATGAGACAAGTTCCTAAAGATGACAGTAATATGACACACTGTTTATGAATTTTCAAGGCAACTGCTTGGGAAAATTCCAGCCTTATATTTTCCACTAAAAATCAATTATTCATTCAATCCATTGTGATTATGAGCATTCTCACCACTTTTGCCTTTGGAGTTTCTCTCCAAAAACATAAACATGTTATAATTGTCCACCAAAAAGCAACAATAGAGTGTTTGTCGAAAAAAATCCAAGCAGCTTGCTACTGTGAGTTAGAAACGCAGAAACAAAAATGGTTCAGCCCAGCACCCAGAACAGGTTCTAAAAACAGCTCCTGTGAATCTATTTTAGTCCTGTTCTCCAACAACTAACTAGGGTAATGGAGAAGGGTCACACAGAGAAATATTACCAATAAGGCCAGGAGTTTTGTGCATGTGAACCAAAGACAGAAGTAATACTATTCTTCCAAGTGGCTGACTTTGAAGAACAGTATTAAAGAATTCAAAAGTATAATTTCCTCCTGAGATATGCTTTATTTGTATTAACACTTACTTCCACATAAGAGTTTTTGCCATATCAGAAAGCAGCACCAGGACTACTTTGCAATGGGGGGGGGGGGAGGAATTAATTGTATTAATTTATATCCCACCTTTGTTATTTTTACAAATAACTCAAGGCAGCAAACATATCCAACACAATTTCTTCTTCCTACTTTCCCTCAACAACAACCCTATGAGATGAGTTGGGCTAAGAGAGATAGAGTGACCTAAAGTCACACAGCTGGTTTTCATGACTAAGGTGGGACTCATGCTCTCTTGCTTTCTAGCCTGGTGTCTTAAACACTAGACCAAACTGGCTTTTTAAAGCAGCTATGGCAATTAGTTTTAGGAATTGCCTGATCATAAATTTCTGAACTTCATAAAGCTGATGACTTGGAAGAAAGAAGACGCCTAGAGAGCGGTTGGAGGGCCAGTCGCTCTGAATCTGACTTGACACTAGTAAGAGCTCACATTAAGACTTAGTTAGTGGCAATAAAAGCGGCAAAATCTAACTATTTTGCCGCCCTTATCGCATCATCAGATAATCGCCCAGCCGCCCTGTTTAGGGTGACCCGCTCCCTCCTTCATTCGGGAGCACGGGAGGATCCCTTGCAGGGTCGTGCTGAGGATTTTGTTCAATATCTGGATGACAAAATAACTCAGATTCGGGATGACTTGGCCGCCGACTGGGTTAGTTCGGGCGAGGTGACTGAGGCAGGTCTTGAGAGTGTTATCTGGGCTGAGTTCGATCCTGTGGCTCCCGAGGACGTGGACAGGACCTTGGGGAGACTGAATGCAACCACATGTTTATTGGACCCGTGTCCCTCCTGGTTGGTGCTGGCCTCCCGGGAGGTTACACGAGGCTGGCTCCAGGAGATCATAAATGCTTCTTTGCGTGAGGGTGCCCTACCGGCCGCCTTGAAGGAGGCGGTGGTGAGGCCCCTCCTCAAGAAGCCCTCCCTGGACCCGGCTATTTTGGCTAATTACCGTCCAGTCTCCAACCTTCCCTTTTTAGCGAAAGTTGTTGAGAGTGTGGTTGCATGGCAGCTCCCTCGGTACCTGGATGAAGCTGTCTATTTAGACCCGCTCCAGTCCGGCTTCAGGCCTGGATACAGCACTGAAACGGCATTGGTCGCATTGGTGGATGATCTCTGGTGGGCCCGGGGTAGGGGTTATTCCTCTATCCTGGTGTTATTAGACCTCTCAGCGGCTTTTGATACCATCGACCATGGTATCATGTTGCGCCGATTGGAGGGACTGGGGGTGGGAGGCACCGTTTTACGGTGGTTCTCCTCCTACCTCTCCGACCAGTCGCAATCTGTGTTGACAGGGGGGCAGCGGTCGACCCCGAGGTGCCTAGTGTGTGGGGTGCCGCAGGGATCGGTCCTCTCGCCCCTCCTGTTCAACATTTATGTAAAGCCGCTGGGTGAGATCATCCGTGGTTTTGGGGTGGAGTTCCATCAGTACGCTGATGATACGCAGCTGTACATTTCCACCCCAGACCACCCCAACGATGCCGTGGAAGTGATGTCCCAGTGCCTTGAAGCCGTGCGGGCCTGGATGGGGAGAAACAGGCTTCGACTCAACCCCTCCAAGACCGACTGGCTGTGGCTGCCGGCGTCCCGATATAGCCAGCTGACACCATCACTGGTTATTGGGGGCGAATCATTGGCCCCCACGGAAAGGGTGCGCAACTTGGGCGTCCTCCTGGACCCACAGCTGTCTTTGGAAGATCACACGACAGCTGTGGCCAGGGGAGCTTTCTATCAGGTTCGCCTGATACGCCAGTTGCGGCCCTTTCTAGATCGGGACTCCCTACGCACAGTCACTCAGGCACTCGTCACCTCTCGCCTGGACTACTGCAATGCTCTCTACATGGGGCTCCCCTTGGGATGCACCCGGAGGCTCCAACTAGTGCAGAATGCGGCCGCGCGGGGGATTATGGGAGCGACGGGACGCTCCCATGTGACACCTCTCCTGCGCGAGCTGCATTGGCTACCTGTGGACTTCCGGGTGCGTTTCAAGGTGTTGGTGACCACCTTTAAAGCGCTCCATGGCTTAGGACCAGGGTACTTACGGGACCGCCTTCTGCCGCCAATAGCCTCCCACCGGCCGGTGCGTTCCCACAGAGAGGGTCTCCTCAGGGTGCCGTCAGCCAGACAATGCTGGCTGGCGACCCCCAGGGGGAGGGCCTTCTCTGTGGCAGCCCCTACCCTCTGGAACGATCTTCCTCCAAAACTGAGAACAATTGCTGACCTCCGGACTTTTCGTCGGGCCCTGAAAACTCATCTCTTTCAGCTTGCTGGTCTAGCCTGACCCCGCTGAATTTTTAAGATCTGTATTATAGGGTTGGGTATTTTAAATATTTAATGGTTAATGGTTTTAATTTTTAGCCAAAGTTATATGCTTTTTTAAAGAAATTGTTTAACTTTTGTGTACTATTTTATTTGGCTGTTCACCGCCCTGAGTCCGCAAGGAGAAGGGCGGTATACAAATCTAAACAAATAAATAAATAAATAAATAAATAACTCAATAACATCCCGCTATTTTGTCTATGGAGATTCTCAGTCATCCAGGTCATGGTTGTCCCAAAGGTGCATTTTCTAGAGGCAACTGAACTTTCTGTTTTTTTCTTTGAAGATGTTTCACTTCTCATGCAAGAAGCTTCTTCAGCTCTGACTGGATGGTGGGGAATAGAAGGATTTATAATCGTGGCAAACGGCTGTTCATTTGCATTCTTTTAGGGAGTCATTAAGGCCAATTGGAGGTTTATCTGTGTCATCAGGGTCACCTGAATGGTGCAGATGAGCGTGAAGCCTTCTTGGAATTGTTGAAAGGACTGTGTTGTATTCTGGAGATAGATGATGTCGTATCCTTCCTTCTCTGTTGAGAGCAATTTTGACATAGATGGCCTCTTTGATCCCTTTTTCAAACAAGTGGTCCTCTGTCCAAAATGTGGACTTTGCTTTCTTCAAAAGAGTGGCCGTTACCTTTTAAATGCAGATGGACTGCTGAATCTAGTCCTGATATGTTTGTTCTCCTATGTTGTGTTTTATGAAGTAGTTGCTTTGCTTCCCCAATATATAGACCTGTGTTCATCCTGAACACAGATGACTACAAGGCCAAGATGAACAATCTTCTGAAGTTCATGCTACGTATCAGATGCTGAAAAAAGATCCCACCAGTAGTTACAACAAAAAGGTCACTGATTTCTTGCAACACCTACTGAAGGACAATGCCATTGACAAACCACAATATTACTGTCTTTGCCCTGGGGAAGCCATCCCATGCATATATGGACTCCCTAAAATCCACAAAGAGGGAACTCCACTAAGACCAATTGTTAGTAGCATCAACTCTGTCACCTGCAACATTACAAAACACCTAACAACCTTATTAGCTCCTCTAGTTGGCAACACTACCTATCTTATCAACAATTCACAGGACTT
Source organism: Masticophis lateralis (assembly GCA_030761175.1). Lineage (NCBI taxonomy): Eukaryota > Metazoa > Chordata > Lepidosauria > Squamata > Colubridae > Masticophis > Masticophis lateralis. The sequence continues at coordinate 2,580,360 of JAUDYJ010000008.1, read as the reverse complement.
CGCCAGCAAGGTTTGGAAACTAAAACTGGATCTGGATGAGACATGGTTTCCATGGTGTGACTTCCATCTTCACTTGCATTCCAACAACAGAAGCTGTCATGGTAGTGAAACAACCACTGCTACAAGACAGCTCCTTAGGTGACAGAACCAATCTCAATCCAGATCACATATGTGCCATGCTGGACCTCTGCTTGATCACTACCTATTTTAAATACAACAAAGGTTTCTACAGACAAAAACCCAGCTGCGCCATGGCTTCACCTGTATCCTCTACATGGAAGAGGTAGAAACCAAAGCCCTAGACTCCTTCAGAGGAATTCCACTCACTCACTGGTATAGGTATATGGACGATACTTGGGTCAAGATCAAAACACAGGAATTGGAAACATTCACCAAACATATCAACTGTGTGGACAGATACATCAAATTCACATGGGAAGATGTTAAGAAAAATAGTCTAGCCTTCCTGGACTGTGCAATACACATTAAGGAAGACAGAAGCCTTAACACTGAAGTTTACAGAAAACCCCCACACAGAGATCAATATTTACATTTTGATTCCCACCACCAACTGGAGCACAAAATGGGAGTCATCAGAATTGTACACCACTGAGCTGGAGGCCTGCCTACCAGCACAGATGGGAAAGAAAAAGAACTAAAACAAGGAAGCCTTCAGAACGTGTGGCTATCCCAAGTGGGCCTTCATCAAATCTCAAAAAAGACCTTATAGGACTCCTCAATAACAGACAACGAAGAGGTCAATAAACAAAGCAACCTTGTCATTCCATACATTGCAGAAATATCAGAAAAGCTCAAGAGGATCTTTAGCCAATCCAACATATGTACACACTTCAAAGCCAAGAATACACTAAGGCAGAAACTTGTCCACCCCAAGGATAAAACACCCAGACACAAACTGAGCAACATGGCATATGCAGTACAATGCAGTGAACCATGTACCACCAGTTGGTAAACAACCACTTCATAAACGCATGACACTACATAGGAGAACAAACATATCAGGACTAGATTCAGCAGTCCATCTGCATTTAAAAGGTAACGGCCACTCTTTTGAAGAGAGCAAAGTCCACATTTTGGACAGAGGACCACTTGTTTGAAAAAGGGATCAAAGAGGCCATCTATGTCAAAATTGCTCTCAACAGAGAAGGAAGGATAAGACATCATCTATCTCCAGAATACAACACAGTCCTTTCAACAGTTCCAAGAAGGCTTCACGCTCATCTGCACCATTCAGGTGACCCTGATGACACAGATAAACCTCCAGTTGGCCTTAATGACTCACTAAAAGAATGCAAATGGCCAGCTGTCTGCAAGGTGTATAAATCCTTCTATTCCCCACCATCCAGTCAGAGCTGAAGAAGCTTCTTGGATGAGAAGTGAAACATCTTCAAAGAAAAAACCAGAAAGTCCAGTTGCGTCTTGAAAAAGCACCTTTGGAATCCCATTTTTTTTGGTTGCTTAGCTGTTTCTGCACAGAAAAGTTTTAGTAACAACATAATGTTTAATTATTAAATGCAGTAAAAATCAGCCATAAAGATATTCCAATTAATTGCATCAAACTGGCAGCCCATGGGCCGGATGCATCACATGCAGGTCATGCCCACCCCAGTTCCGCAAAGGGAAAAAACACTGGAATACGTCATATGATGCGATCGAGTTTGACACCCCTGAATTACAGGATCACACTCATGATCTCTAGTATCTTGTGTGAAATATGCCACTTCAAATCTCACCTTAAAACCCAAGAGAGGGAGATGGGTGAATAAAATTATAGAATTGTTTCCAGCCTGGCAGGAGGGCCTGTTCTTCTAACAATTAATCCTGGATAAAGGGATCCATCTGATGGAAGAAAGGTGGATTGACAAGGAGAGCACCAGCATGTGTCACTGAACTGGTTTCATTTGATTTTTGCTTTAAAAGTATGCTTTTAGAATATTCTTGAAGTGCTACTAAAATAGTGAGCTTCAGCCAAAAAGTAAACATCAGATTCACAATAATAAGTACATTCTTAAAAAACACAAGTTGGTTGACCTTGTAGAACTAGAAAATAAAAAAATGTGTACATACGATTGAGAAGACTAAAGCAAAACTAACAATTGGTAAGTGATCTTTCAAAGGAAACAGGAACCCTCTAAGATCAAAGGAGTTTGGTAGGGAGGTAAGATAAAGACAATAGATAGTTAAGATGTTAAATCAGTTTCCTGAACTTGATGTTCCTGAACTTGAAATTGGCTGGAAATTAGTAAAAGCTCCCTGAAGAACTGTGGGTAGTCCTCGACTTACAACAGCTTATTAGTGACCGTTTAAAGTTACAAGGGCACTGAAAAAAGTAATTTATGACCGTTTTTCACACTTACGACCTTTGTAGCATCCTCTGTGATCAAAATTCAGATGTTTGGAACTGATTCATAGTTATGACTATTGGTGTGTGCCAGAGTCATGTGATCCAGGGGTGAAATGTAAAATCTGTTACTACCAGTTCTGTGGGCATGGCTTGGTGGGGTGGGATGTGACTGGGTGGGTGTGGCCAACTTTTTTTTTTTAATTCAGGGAACTCAGCTGGGATCGTCAGAGACTTTTCAAAGCAAAAGGCCAAGAGATTGCAGAAAAAAATGCTTTGAAAAGTCTCTGACGATCCCAGCTGAGCTGCGTGATCATCAGAGGCTTTTTTTTGTTAAGTGCCCTTAACACACTTCTCAATTAGCAATATAAATTTTGGTCTCAATTGGTAGTGGTAGTTGAGGACTACCTTTATTACAAACTTTAATCCCTTGATTAAACAATGCAAAGAAATGTTTAGGATGTCCGCAAGAATGCAGACATTTTGGCCACTGCTTTATGTCATCACATTTAAATATCTTTTTTGAGATTTCTTTTACACAGGTAGTAGCCTCCTAAAAATGTTAGAACTGCCCACATATATGCCAAGATTTTACTGAATTTCCTATGTTCAACCCCTAAAGTGATCCAGTAATGAGGAGTCCACAGTAGAAGCCAAGACTGAGCAAGTTACCTAACTTCCAGGAAGCTTCATTGAAATGCATGGCAGGCACATATTCACTGGCAGAGTTTAATACTACCAGCACATCACAAGAATGCTTGAGCAGTCACCAATAATGTATAGGTAATATCACTGGAAGATATCATCTTGATAATTCATTGCTAAATATAATTGGATGAAATCCTTCGCCAGGGTAGAAGGATCCCCTCATCCTTCTACAATGCTTTACTAAAACCTATTCATTTCACTGAAACAAATTGTTAAATGCCTATATTTGAAAATAAGTTTAAAGGACAAGATTTTAAAGATTTCAGTCAACGTGCTTTGCATTAGAGAGACTATTATTTTCCTTTTCTGACATAAACCAGCACCTGTAGTTTACTCCATACTACCAGAGATCATTCTGAAGGCTGAGAAAATTTGATCTAGAAACACACAAGTTTAAGTACATCAAATCTGTAATTACTTATGTTCAGGTCGCCATAGTGTTTTTATCACATTGAAGTCCTTCATTTCAGCAGGATAAAAATCAAGCACCAGAGTTAGGTAAGGCTTTGCCTAATTCTGACACCCACAGCCAACACTAGAACTAACAACAGCGGATTAAAACTGCTGCAGAACATGCCTTCGTTATCAACTATTGCTGATTAAATCTAAATTTATTAATACATTACAGCACGAAAGCTTTCACCTCCAGCAAAATTCGCAGCAGTGAGCTGTATGTATAAGAAATAACATAGCAGGCCAAAACTCCAAGAGTGTATTTTTGTAACATGCTGAAGCTAAATTTGATCAGCTAGTTTGTTAGTTCATCTTTAGTAATCCAACTGAGGACACAGCCCCACGCAGAGAAGATTGAGGCTGTATATCTTTGTTTGCAATATAATAATAAAAACTGTTGATAAGAAAGACAAAGAAGTCTGGATAGCGGACACTGCAATACTTGGAGACAGCAGAAGAGCTGTCTCCAAGTATTAAATTAGCACTACCCATCTCCAAATCTGGTCAGAAATGTGGTCACAAAGCTATGATTAAACTACACCAGCCTTCCACAAACCACCCTGCCTTAACTATTTTTCGATTCTAATTTAATTCTGGTGTCATGTAAGGTTTGGCTCAACATATCATGCAATTCAAATCTAAAGGAAGGTATGATGAGCCCAAATGCAAAGTAGAATCAACTTTTCTGTCTCTTAACCATTCTATCACTTATGCAAATAACTCAAAAAACAACTTTCATAATGCCACAAATCTTTCTGCCCACTCCTTCAAATCCGCCTGCCTGAGAGAATCTTATCCATGAACTCAACACTCCAAATCATCTCTCTCAATCTCTACTCAAATTAAGAGTATGAAACTGAACCAAATAGTTATTTTAACCTTGGTTTAGTTGTGTTTCTTTCTCCTAATTCTTCCCTGTACATATTTTTTTCTAAAGCAAATGATAGATGTGCCCATTTGATTAGGGATAGCATGTCTTCTTTGTATTACTCAAAATGCATATTCACACACTGCTCTTGTCTTAAGGCAGGGGTGTCAAACTTGATTTCATCGAGGGCCACATCAAGATTGTGTTTGACCTTGGGGAGCCAGGGTGGGTGTGGTCAGGATGGGCATGGCCAGCTTGACATCACTCATGTCGGGAGCGCATGTGGAGGCCCCAGTGCTCTGCCAGCAAAAACGGGCTCCTAAGCTCCGTTTGCGGCTGCAACGGTCTTCTGCAACTCTCTGCCAGCGAAAACAGAGCTCCTTTTTCCCTGGCAGAGGCACTGGGTGCCAGTCCTTTGCTGTTCCCAAGGCAGCCCCACGGGCCAGATCTTAGTACCCAGTGGGCCAGATCCGGGCCCCAGGCCTTGAATTTGACACCTCTGCCTTAAGGCCTTGCCATCTGGACAGCAACAACTACTTTTTAATGCCTTAGCACCTCAATATTTTGGGGAAGGTTGAAGTGAGAGTTAACAACAAAGCAAAATTGATGGGAACACATCACATCTGTGGGCAGAGCCAGATTTTTCTTCTGTTTGGGAACATATCTATTTTGAGGTCCAGAATACCATTTTAATGTGTTTTCCATTTTAAATGGTTTTAAAGAAGTTCCAAGGACTTCAACAAAAATAAGTGGGGACTGACGGTTGCAACCTGGACCTGAGTGCTCCAGCTGCCCACTTCTGATATGACTTCAGCTGTGACTTTGACCATTGGGTTGAACTTAGGATACAGCAACTCCCTATGCTTCTAATAAACTACAGATAGTCCTCAAATTGCAACAGTTTACTTAGTGACCGTTCAAAGTTACAACGGCACTGAAAAAAGGGACTTATGGCCAGTTTTCATACTTACCACAGTTGCAGCATCCCCATGATCAGGTGATTTACATTCAGATGTTTGGCAACTGACTCACATTTATGACAGTTGCAGTATCCCTGGGTCATGTGATCACCTTTTGCGACCTTCTGACAAGCAAAGTCAATGGGGAAACCAGATCCACTTAACAACTGTATTACTAATTTAACTACTTCAGTGATTCACTTAACAAATGTGGCAAGAAAAGTCATAAAATTGGCCAAACTCACTTAATTAATTTCTCATTTAGCAACATAAATTTTGGGCTCAATTGTGGTCGTAAGTTGAGACCTACCTATATATCCAAGCACAGGCATTTTTGCACTTGGAAAGAGTTAATTTTTCAACCCTCCACCTCTTTCAGACTTCTAAAGATTCTCCCTTATTTTATGACTCCACCAAGGATTCCAGAGTGAATACAGGGTCCTCCCCAGCTCCCATTTTCTATTCAGACATTGACAGAAGAGTAAGGATGAGGGACAGAGAAGCCTGAGGCCATTTAAAGAGTTACAGGGCCCTAGAGAAAAGAAAGGGAAGGAGAAACAGACCAGTAATAAAAAAAATTGACATAAGAAGCAGAAGTTAAAAGTCTGTATCAGTCTTTTAATGTAAAAGGAAGAACATGATCTGAAACCTCAAGATGAAGCACTTCTGTTAAAGGATAACATTTCAGGTCTGGTTAGTCTCTTGATGACAGAGCACATGGAAAAGCCTCATAGCAAAGATTATCAAACATTAAAAGCAAAACTGTGGAATTATATATGCAGTTACACGTGATGTTTTTGCAGCAAAAAGTAGCAATGCCTTCACTATGCTCTTCAAAAGGAATGTATGTCCATCATATTATGTTTTTGGAAGGGTTACCCAGCTGAGAGGTGGCCCAGCTGAGAGGCAGCCCAGTTGAGAAGCAGCCCAGTGTCCCAACCAAGAAGTGGCCAGGAGACCCAAGCTGAGAGACAGAGAGGCAGCCCAGTGACCCAGCTTGACACCTGAGCGGAGCCAGTACAGTGCAAATGGAGGCCACTGGGTAGCGGTGAAACACAGCTAGGTGGTAGCAGACCAGCAGCCGTGAGCAGCACGGCAGACTTTGAGCAGCAGCAGTGCAGAGCTACATGACAGAGGAATGAAGCGTACTGAGCAGGGACTAAGAGCAGCATGGTGGACTAGCAATGGCTGAGAGCAGCAGAGGACCAGCTGAGAAGCAGTGCCCATAGCAGTGGCTGGCAGACCAGCAGCAGCTGAGAGCAGTGTGGTGGACCAGCTAAACAGGGTGCCCACATTAGCATATCATACCTGAAAACCCCGGCAGTGGCCAGGCAACCAAAGGGCAAGAAGGGTGGGGGGGAAAGAATAAATGCAAAACACTTGTAGACAAGGAGGAAAAGGATAGTCAGGGAGTAGAGGGAGGGAGTAGAGGGATAGTCAGGGAGTAGAGGGAGGGAATAGAGGGTTAAGAGCAAAACATCATCTCCTAGAAAATAGCCTTCCAACAATAAAAGTGCATATTACTTCATAAGGACCAAATGTAAATTGTAAATTCTTGTAAATTCTTATTTTTAAAAATTTTCTGAATTCCCTTTCTTATGAAAAATTCCTTTTCATTTTTAATTTTTTTCCCAATTTTAAAATTCCTTGTTCCAATTTTAATCTTCCTTTTTTAACTCTTAAATATCGTTTTAATTTGAAATTCTTTTTTCAATTTTGAAATTTTTTTTCAATTTTTTAATAAAATTCTTTTTTCAATTTTTCAATTTCTTTTTTCAACTAAACATTTTTTTAAAGTTTACTTATTTTTCTTTAGAAAATTTTAATTTCTTAATGATCTAAGTCTAAGAGGAAAAAATAAAAAACCATAGAAAAAGAGATAGACACTTAAAACAGGATAGAGTGAAGAATTTTTAAAGACAGAAAACAAAAGGTCAAGAACTCTTGTAAACTCTTGTAAACTGACACTTCGCAACACGGAAAATATTTCAATTTTTAGAATGTTTTATTCTAAGAAAAAAGTAATGGAGATAGACGCTATAGTGACTTGTAAAGTGTGCATATGTTTCATCTTATGCCCACAGAAGATGCAAACTATGTATCTATTAAATGTAAACTACTTGAATTATTAGAAAACAAACTAAAAGGTTTAGAGACAAGTCTAGCCACTTTGAAAGTCAATGAGTAAAATGAGAAATCCCAACCAAACAAGAGGACTATACCAAAATAATAACATAATAGGGAGCAGACAGCTTTTTAAAAAAATGACCCCATATATGAACATAAAGAAAAAAACCGATACACCCAAATAGAACACAATAGGGAACAAACAACTTCCATAAAAAAAGAAGCCTACATATGTACCTCAAGAGCAAGACCAATGGAAACATGTCACTTTTAGAAGAAAATAACCAAGAGCAAAGTCCCTACTATCTACCATAGCCCACTCCAATGAAGCCCCTCTGGAACTGAACAATCATTTTCATAGCCTCCCCCTGGAAGAAAATATACAGATACTCGCAAAAGAGCTTTCGTCAATAGTTTCCAAAAAAGAGGTACAACCAAGCATTCCTGCGACAGGAAGAAAAATATTCCAGACTTCCCTAGCAGAAAAAAGGCGAATATTGGTGATAGGAGGCTCAATTCTTAGGGGAACAGAAACTATAGTCTGCTGACCAAGCAATCAATCTAAGGAGTTATATAATCTCTCTGGAGCAAAAATCAAAAATGTAACTAGTACCTTACTAAAATAATCAACCCCATGGATTACTACCCCTGTCTTCTCCTACATGTGGGGACCAATGACATAGCAATGAACCTGAAAACAATAACAAGAGAGTACAAACAGCTAGGGAAGAAAATTAAAGAATTAGGAGCACAAGTGTTGTTTTCATCTATACTTCCAACAAATATATAATATAGGTAGTCCTTGACTTATGACCATTCATTTGGCAATTGTTCGAAGTTATGACACTGCTGAAAAAGGTCCTCAAATGTATGACTCTTGCATTATCCCTATGGTCATATGATCATATGTGACAACACAATGGTTAGAATGAAGTATTGCAGGCTAACTGTGACTACAGCCAGCAGTTCAATCCTGACCAACTCAAGGTTGACTCACCCTTCTATCCTTCTGAGGTGGGTAAAATGAGAACTCAGATTGTTAGAGGCAATATGCTGACTCCGTAAACCCTCAGAGAATGCTGTAAAGCACTATGAAATGTTGTACAAGTCTAAGACTAGTACTACTGCTATCACAATTTGGGCTCTTGACAACCAGTTCATATTTATAACCGGTTGCCATGATCCATAGAAAAATGATCGCAATTTGCAACCTTTTTTGCCCGTTGCCCATTCACTTACAACCATGGCATTCACTTAATAACAATGGATTTAATAGCCATCGTAAAATAGTCGTAAAATCAGGTCTGACTCAAATTATGACTGCAATGACTTATGACGGAAAAGCCAATCCCAATTGTGATCCTAAATTGAGAAATACCTAAAGGGTACGTACATGTGCAGACACAAGAGTGCATGAAAGGAAATGATGAGGTAGTCCTTACTAGAATACATTTTCCAGGTTCTAAACTCCAGACAGAGTTCTCTGTGTTGATCTTGTGGGTAAGGGCACCTTCCATGAGCACTCGGTGTCCACTTTCCTCCACCACTGACACATGGATTGAACTACTGTTGATGTCCACCGAAACCTGAAAGAAGCACAGTAAAATAAATTAGCAAGGTGATTCATCCCTTAATAGTCCTTTCAGGGTTACAGAAGATTAGAATACAAACGCAATGCAGTACAAAGAAAACATCACACTTTTGAATTTCTAATTTATAGACTGCTAGCCTTTACTACCTTGCCAAGTCCACAGGTTCTACAAGATATAAAAGGATTATTAATAAATGAGGAATGGGTCAGATTGTGTGGGACTTACTTGTGTGTCTTTTAGCAGAAGACGAAAAGGACTACATAGGGGTTTTCCACGTGTTTATTGGACCATTGTCCCTCCTGGCTTGTTTCTGCAGCCAGAGAGGTGACTGGAGACTGGATCTAGGCTGTTGCCAACGCAACAAGGGGTCTTCCCCGCTGCACTCAAAGAGGCGGTGGTTCGGTCTCTCCTTAAGAAGCCTAGCCTGGACCCTGACATTCTTTTTTTTTTTTAATTAAAAGTTTTATAAAAATACAAACATATAAACCCCCCCTTCCCCCCTTCCCCCCCCACCCCTCCCCTCCTTCAACCCCCCTCCCCCCCCCGGACTTCCCAGAGTGAAATACAGGGTTTCTCTTTTTCAACAAAAATTTTAACCCAACCATTAACCTATCCAATTTCTAGTTTACAAACACTATCAAAATCTTAACTCCAATCTAATAAAATAGAAAAACAAAAATTACAACTCTTCCTCTTCATTCATACGCAATTTGATGTCTTCTTATATGGTATTTGTTCCGAACATAGTCAATCCATTTCCTCCACTCCAGAATATATCTTTCTTGCGTATGATCCTTCAAATATGCTGAGATTTTAGCCATCTCAGCTAAGTTCATTACTTTTACAATCCATTCTTCTATTGTAGGCAAAGAGTCTTTTTTCCAGTGTTGTGCAACCAACAGTCTAGCTGCTGTTATTAAATTTAAAATCAGCTTAGTCTCCAATAATGTACATTCATTTATAATACCCAACAAAAAAAGTTTCGGTGTAAATTCCAACCTTTTTTTCAAAATATTTTGCATTACCCACCAAATCTTTATCCAAAATGCTTTAACCTTCTTACAGGTCCACCAAATATGAAAATAAGTTGCATCTTCACAATCACACCGCCAACATTTAGCTTGTACATTAGAATACATACAGGACAACTTTTTTTGGATCTAAATGCCATCTATAAAACATCTTATAAAAGTTCTCTCTAAGGTTTTCTGCTTGAGTAAATTTAACATTTCTAACCCAAATCTTTTCCCATGTCTCCATCATTATTGGTTCCTGAAAATTTCTAGCCCATTTAATCATACAGTCTTTAACCAGCTCTGATTCAGAGTCTATCTCTAATAATACATTGTATAATCTTTTAATATGCATAATACCCTGGTCCCTGATTTGCTTTACCAAATTTTCTTCATTTTCCATAAAACCTGTTTTTTGATCCTCCCTCCATCTTGCTTGAAGTTGACCATATTGAAACCAAGTATAAATTATCCCTTCCTTCTTCAAAACCTCTAAGGATTTAAGTTGTAGTTTACCCCTTTCTTTAAATAAAAGTTCTTTATATGTGATCACCTCCATCTTTTGTTCTATACTTATGTTTTCTATTGCATGTCTGGGATTTGCCCAAATAGGTATTTTATAATCCAATTTATATTGATATTTCTTCCAGACTCTCAACAAGGCATTTCTAAGCATATGACTTTTAAAAACTTTATCCACTTTCTTTTCATACAATAAATAAGCATGCCATCCATAAAGTAAATCATGTCCTTCTAGATTCAAAATTCTATCCTCTGTTAAATTAAACCAATCACTAATCTGAACTAATACCGAGGCTTCATAGTATAATCTTAAATTTGGCATTTTTAAACCACCTCTCTCCCGAATATCTTGTATAATTTTTAATTTAACTCTGGGTTTTTTACCTGACCATATAAAAGTATTAAGACCTTTTTGCCATTCCCTCAGTTGTTCATCCTTCTTCAGCACCGGTATCATTTGGAACAAAAATAAAAACTTAGGTAATACATTCATTTTAATTGCTGCTATTCTACCTAATAAAGATAATTGTAACTTTTTCCAATCCTCCATTTCTTTCTGCACCTTTCGCCATAAGACTTCATAATTGTTTGTAAATAACTTTGTATTTGACCCAGCAATAAACACACCCAAATATTTAACTTTTTTAAGTATTTCAAATCCTGATATTTGTTGAAGCTCTTCTCTTTGATTGAAAGACATATTTTTAGTCACTATCTTGGTCTTATGTTGATTTATTTTAAATCCCGAAACTTTACCATATTGTTCTATCAATTCCAACATATATGAAACTGTATCTGTAGGTTGCGTTAGTGTAACAACTAAATCATCTGCAAAAGCCCTCAACCTATAATCTTGCTGTCGAATCACTATTCCTTTTAATTCTTTAGATTCACGTATCTTTTTCAGCAAGATTTCTAAGGATAAAACAAACAATAAGGGAGACAATGGGCAACCCTGCCGCGTTCCCTTTTCTATCTTAAAACTATCCGTTAAACTTCCATTAATAATTATTTGTGCATTTTGTTCCCTATATATTGCTTTAATTGAGCTCATAAATTGCTCCCCAAATTGCATATTATCTATTATTTTGAATAAAAGTTGCCAATTCAATCTGTCAAAAGCTTTCTCTGCATCCAAAAAGAAAAAAGCTGCGGGGATCTGATTATTTTTCTCCAAATATTCAACCAAATTTATTATTTGTCTCAAATTATATTTCATATATCTCCCCTTTATAAACCCTGATTGATCATTATGGATTATTTGTTGCATAATTGGCATTAATCTATTTGCCAATACTTTAGCAAAGATCTTATAATCAGTATTTAAAAGTGAGATGGGTCTAAAATTTTCAGGTTTAACACAATTTTGGTCCTCTTTAGGAATCAGTGATATAAAAGCTGTTCTCCATGAGGGTGGGGTTTCTCCCCCAGATTGAATTTTATTAAAAAGCATCCTAAGCGGTTCCACCATTTCCATCTGTAAGTTCTTATAATAAATAGCTGTCAACCCATCCGTTCCCGGCGTTTTACCTACTTTTAACTGTTTAATTGCTAAAATAATCTCTTCAGAATTTATTGGTTGATTCAAACCTTCTCTTTGATCCAAAGTTAATTCCTGGACATCAACCTCTTTAAGATATCTATCTATATCTTGACCTTGTATCAAATCTCCTGCATATAATTTTGTATAATATTCTAAAAAAGCTTTTTTAATCAAGTTTTGTTGATAAACTTCTTTACCTTTATATTCCATCTTACTAATAATACGTGACCTTTGCTTTTTCCTTAACGTATAAGCTAACCATCTACCTGGTTTATTAGCATTGCAAAATGTATTATGTTTGGCATATTGTAAATTAGTTGCAACTTGATCGGCCATTAACATATTAAATTGCTGTCTTAATATACCTATTGCTTCTTTAGCTCTTTTATCTTCTGGATTATCTATTAACAATTGTTCTTTCTTTTTTATTTCTTCCTCAATATCCTTCCGTTTCTTTGCCTGCTTTTGTCTATATTTATTGTTCATGTATATCAACACTCCTCTCATATAAGCCTTACTTGCATCCCAAACCATTTCCATAGAAGTACCTTTATACATATTATTATCAAAAAACTCCTTCATATATTTTTTAAGTTCTTTAACATTTTCTTCATATCTAAATAAATTTTCATTTAATCTCCAAGACCTCCTTTCTTTTCTCTCCTGTTCTAATTCTAACCAAACTGGACTATGATCAGCTAGAATCCTTGGAAATATCTTGACTTTCTTCACCCTAGAAAGGAAATCAGATGTTAGCAAAATAAAATCTATCCTAGAAAAGGATTGATGTCTATCAGAAAAAAAAGTAAAATCTTTTTCATCTGGATTCAATTCTCTCCAGACATCTCTTAATTCTAAATCATCCATAATTTCAAAAAAAGGTTTGGGTAATTTAGCACGCGAGGCAACTTTAGATATAGTCTTCTTATCCTTAGAAATATCAATTACTCCATTCCAATCACCCATCAAAATAATTGATTTGTAATCCCATTGTGATATTTTGTTATGTAAAAATTTATAAAAATTTTCTTGTTGCTGGTTCGGTGCATAAATTGCAATCAGGAGGATTGTTCCATTTTGAGTCCTCATTTCAATTGCTATATAGCTTCCTTGATCATCCGCCTCTACCAAATTTGCTATTATGTTCTTTTTTATATATACCACTATTCCATTTCTTTTTTCCAAAGACGATGCCACAAAGTGAGTCCCTAATTTAGCATTAATTAAATATTTCTGATCTGATAATTTGATATGTGTCTCTTGTAAGCATACAACATCATTATTAAATTGTTTCAAATAATGATATATTTTCTTTCTCTTTTGTGGTGAGTTCAAACCATTGACATTCCAAGACAAAAATTTAACTGGCATCTTTGTGAGACTGAAGCACTTGGAACATATTCCGAAGATCCTCTTTAACCTTAATCTTCGGTCTTGCTCCCCCCACAGCTTCTGATTTTGTATCCAGTTGTTGTTGTTGTTGTTGTTGTTGTTGTTGTTGTTTAGTAGTTGATCTTGTCACACGTTGTGCCCTTGGTTGCTCCAGTTTTGCAAATTCCAATGGTCCTTCCAGTTGACTTAAAGGAAAAGGAAGTGATGTTGGATCCAATTGGTTCTGGTCATCTTGATTCTTAGATTCTCCAACCACTGCCTCAGCATATGTTAAAGACTGTTGCTTTCCTTTTCCTGCTTTTTTATCATCTTTAGCGGTGTTTTCCATTTTTAGCACACTACGATAAAATTCTCTTGCTTTCTCAACGGTATTCATTCGGTACCTCTCTCCAGCATAATCCACTATTATGCCTACTGGTACGTCCCATCTGTAGAGTATTTGTTGTCTTCTTAATTCCTCCACTAAAAAACCAAAATTCTTTCTGTCTCTAAGCATTTTAGGAGGAATCTCTTTCAGCACCTTAATTTCCTGTCCAGACACTTGTACTTTGTTATTGTAAGAAGCTTGCAATACATCATTTCTAATTTTTCTCTCGGTACAGTAAATCACAACATCTCTTGGCAAATTTCTGTTTCTTGCAATCCATGAATTAACTCTGTAGACTTTATCCAAGTATCCAATTATTTCATCCTTTTTCCTTCCAACCACTGAGGCAATCACTTCAGCACATTTGTCTCTTAAGTTTTCCCGTCCATCTTCCTTCAACCCTCTCAGCCTCAGAGCGAACTCCATTGACCTGTATTGCATCATAGTAATATCCCCTTCCATCCTGTCCGATTTGGTCTGGAATGCTCCCATCTTATCCTCCAAATCTTGAGTAACCTCACTGATTTCTTCCACTCTTTCATCAAGCTGCACAAGAATTTTAGACAAACCAGAAACAGCCAACAAAATATCTTCTCTTATTTCATCATGTTTCTCTTCAACAGTCTTTTTAATTTCATTTCTGATTTCTTTTACATCTTTTAAATCCTCCTCAAATTTCCTCATTCTCTCTTCTATTTTTTCTTCTATTTTGGCTGTTTGGGCAATCGCAATTTGCGTTATAAACTCCTTAAGCTCACTCATAAAGTCCTCTTTACTTGTGACCTCCCCCGGAAGTTGTGTCTTTTGAGTCACAATAGAAACTGAAGGAGAAGCCCCTCCTGCTTTGGCTGATGCTGGCTTGGTTTGTTTAGAAGCCATTTTAGTTTCAAAGAAACTTTTTTCCTCTTCACCCCAATTTGCAATTGCTTAGCCTTAAATGTCTCTAAATTCAGTCCAAATTATTTTAAATTGCTGCTTTCAATATCTTTCCCAGATTGCTGTCTTCTGGCCGCTTAGTTTCTCTTTAAGAATAGAAAAAAAAGTCCTTTTCAGTACTCACTTTCTCTTCTCAGCACAGTCCCGATACTCTTGATTGGATACTTCCTCTTTCAATTAGGCTCATTCAAACCAAGGTACACAGGAGTTAAGCTCTGTAACTTTGTTGCAAGCTCTCCTGCTCCACTCCGTCTGCTGCCGAAATCACTTAATCTTTGAATTTGCTTGCAGAGCTGGTCGCGTCCCTCTAATGCTGCTTATGCAGCAGCGCTTTGAGTCCGGAGTCTTTCCCCTAGGGAGCTCACCTTTCCAGCCCCTGTACTTAATTCCAGGGGCTTTTTAGGCGGTTCTACCTGCCGGGAAGCTCTCTGCCTTTCTCCTTTTCCCGGAGAAAGGACTGCAAAACCGCCAGACAGCTGTTTTCCGCTGTCAGAGGCGGTTTAACGGAGCTCAAAGCCGGCGACCTAACAAGAGGTCGTCAGCGAGGATCGCGGCGCCAAGCGGAAGTCCGACCCTGACATTCTTAACAACTATCGTCCAGTCTCCAACCTTCACTTTTTAGTGAAGGTTGTCGAGTCCGTGGTGACACAGCAGTTCCTTCAATTCCTAGAGGAAACAGACTACCTTGATCCTTACCAACCCGGCTTCAGGAGTGGTCATAGCATGGAAATGGCATTGGTCGCGCTAGTAAATGATCTCTGGCGGGCCAGGGATCGGGGTTGTTCCTCCATCCTGGTCATTCTTGACCTCTCAGCGGCTTTCGATACCATCGACCGTGGTATCTTGCTGCAGCGGCTTGGGGAGATAGGGTTGGGAGGCACTGTTTTGCAGTGGTTCTCCTCGTTACCTCTCTGGTCGCTTGCAGTCTATTTGGGAGGGGGGTGAGGGATCCTCCCAGAGGCCCCTCACTTGTGGGCTGCCCCAGGGATTGGTTCTCTCCCTCCTGCTCTTTAACATCTATATGAAACCGCTGGGTGAGATCATTCATGGTTTTGGGGTGAGATATCATAAATATGCTGATGATACCCAGCTTTACATCTCCACCCCTGACCACCTAGTGATGCCCTTTCCACGATATCCCATTGCCTGGAGGTGGTGCGGGTCTGGATGGGGAGGAACAGACTCAGACTCAACCCCTCCAAGACTGAGTGGGTATGGATGCCAGCATCTCAGGATCTGGAGAGTCCAACTTTAATGATGGGGGGGGGGGAGAGATTATTACTCTCTCCAACAGGGTTCGATCTGGGTGTCCTCCTGGACTCTCGGCTGTCCTTGGATGATCATCTGACAGCCGTAACCAGGGGGGCCTTCGCACAGGTATGTCTTGTGCGCCAGTTGCGCCCTTCCTTAGACCGAGATGCCCTCGCCACGGTCACTCATGCCCTTGTTACCTTAAGGTTGGACTACTGTAACACCCTCTACATGGGGCTGCCCTTGGGATGCATCCGGAGCCTCCAGCTAGTCCAGAATGCGACCGCGTGGGTAATTACGGGGGGCTCTCAATACTCCCGTGTAACACCTCTCCTGCGTGAGCTGCACTGGCTGCCGGTGGTGTTCTGGATTCGTTTCAAGGTGCTGGTGCTTACTTACAAAGCCCTTCATGGCTTAGGCCTGGGTACTTGCAGGACCATCTCCAGCTGCTCTCCCACCGTCCCATGCGCTCTCACAGAGTGGGCCTCCTCAGGGTGCCATCGGCTAGACAATGCCAGCTGACATAGCACTAGCAGCATTAAAATATTATTCCTTTGTTGTCCCAAAACTAGGAGTAACTCAACAAGGAATTAAAGTTACTGAGCCATTTTCTCAGAACTGGTCCTCATCTTGTAAACAAACAAGCATCTGAAAGCAGACATTTAGCTATTGAATCACCCATGTTTTTTTCCTTGTTATTGTCTTTGAGGTTCTTGTTGTTAAGTGCTCCTGGCATAATTTATTATTTAAATGTTATTTTACAATGTAATTGTACACGTTTACCCTGAAGTAATTGCTATTAACTCCAATGGGATTGAGATAATAGAGCCCTCCAGCTTGTGCTGAACTACCAACTCCCATCTTCCTTTTATACTAGGGGTGTCAAACTCAATTTCATTGAGGAATGCATCAGGCTGTTTTACCTCAGGGAGGGGGGGTGTGGGTGCGCATGGCCAGCTCAACATCACTCACCAAGGCTCCGTTTTCACGGGCAGAGGGCTGCAGGAGGCCGTCGCAGCAGAAAACAGAGCCTGGGCAGGCCGTACACAGCCTCTCCGAGCTCCATTTTCTCTGGCAGAGGCACCGCAGGCCAATCCTTTGTTATTTCCAAGGTGGGCCCATGGGCCAGATCTAAGCACCTTGCGGGCCTGATCCAGCCCGCGGGCCTTGAGTTTGACACCCCTATGTTTTACTGATTGAACTGGTTAGGCTTGAGGAAACTTAATTCATCTATCCCTGGAGGTCATAGGTTTCTTACCTCTGGCATATAGGCCTGCTCGAAATTAGTAGTGGATAAAAATGTAATTTGTATGGTCATTGCTTTCTAGAAAGACAGTTGGTTTAATAAATGGCATATGGACAGAACAAACAAGTACATTTCATTTGCTTAGGGAACAAGTGACATTGGCCAAACTTGGGTTTAGTTATAAGGCTTACAACCTTGTCATTTTAGAACTCACACAGACCTACAACCATAAATACTATATTAGCAAGAAACCTTTTCCTTTTCTGGTCTAAAATACAAGGAGTTCAGATGGATTGTGTTTTCTGTAGGAATGTAATGCACAACACAATGATTAACCCATATCAACAGGTTCCAAGTACAAGTCCCTTGCCAGAGTTATTAATTCTATACTAATGTTTGTATCACTCAGTTCTATTGCTGGGCAGATAAAAGTTATCAATCCACACAGTATTATTCCATTAAATGTAGAGTAGTAATTTTTCATTGCTCCTTCAAAGCTCAGCAACAGTTTTTTAAAAACAAAGATTCCCTCCCCCTTCATTGTCCTGAGATGGCTACTATAAAGGATGGAAGCAAGCAGAAATAATGACCTGTATGGACTGCTAATTATATGTGAATATAATACAACATACTCCAGAAACTGAGGAGCTCAAGGTTGCAACTTAAACATAGAAGAGAAAGAGGGATTTCACAGCATTTTTTTTCCAGCTCACTATTTTATTGCTGAGCAGGTGAAGGAGAATGAGTTGTAGTGAACTAGGAAGATGCACCTCTTAGAATAAGACAAGTTTAAACCCAATTTTGAAGCTCTGACAGATGCACACACACATACCATTGTCACATGACTGCATTTTGGGTGTTTGGCAGCCAGCTCGCATTTTTGACCGTTTGCCGTATTCTGCAGTTATGTGAATGGGATTTTCAACTTTTTTGCAAGGAGCTCCAGTGTTTATTTCTGTTTCCACCATTGCATAAACGGATTCACTCAATGATTGCTGTGTTTACTTAATGGCTACTGCAAATAGGCTGACATGGTGGCCCACTTAAAAACCACAACAATTTACAATCACAATTCCAGGGTCAATTACAGTTATAAGTCAAGAACTACCTGTATAGCAGGAAAAACAGCCATTCTGACTCTGGAACATTAGAGAGATCAAGGTTAAAATCCTTGGTGTGAGAAGCTAAACCTGGTTATGATACAGTGGGCAACCCTCCAAGCTTTAGACTGGACAGCACTTTCTAAATCACAATCTAAGGAAAAACTCCTGCTTTGCTTCCTGTAGAGAGAGAGCAGCCCTTTTTCAGTTTTTTTGGCTGAAGTTTTCCTGAAAGCTTTAAAGAAAAACAGTTTTTCATACAGCGCACAATTTATGGCATCTTCTGCCACAAGAAGACCAATTGTTTAGACTGCTTTAAATTTCAAGAGTAGATAAATTTATAGAGGAAGAGCTATAAATAAATATTGCCTAAGACCATTTAATGAAGCTTCATGTTCGGAGGCGATATTCCACACGGAGTGGGAACGAGCAATAATTGACAACTATAAAGAATTTGTGGGGAACACTTGATCTTCAGCTTGATACATGGGAGGCTGACCCTCGGATATCTGTTCCAGCTCACAAATAATGCTAGAGGTTAACCTCAGCTGAATGTTAAATGTATAACTTTGGGTTTATATGCTTGCCCTTTCTCTCTTCTCTTCTGGCACAGACACAATTGATTTGGAAGTCTTGGGTTTTGCTTTCAATTAACTTGGATTGCTCTGTACATATGAACCAGCACTATGATTAATTATAATTTAGGAAAAATTGTGTTCTTTAATCTGTACATAAGATACCCCTTTTTTGTGTGTGCCTTCAAGTCAGTGTTGACTCCTGCTAACTGCCTGGACAAGCAATTTTATTGGCATGATTTTTGGAAATGGTTTGCCACTGTCTCCTTCTTAGGGCAGAGAGGGAATGACTGGCTCAAGGTCACCCAGCTAGCTTTGTGCCTAAAGCAGGACTAGAATTCAGAGTCTTCCGATTTCTATCCTGATGCCTTAAGCATTACATTAATTTGGCACTCCTGATTATTCTACCTTGCCCCAGTTGGGATCTAACATGAAAATGTAGCTTGTGGAAAATGGAAGCAAAAGTTTCTTCAATTAAACTGGAGGTGAAAGGAAGGTTGAAGGACACAATACAAGATTTTCTGCTATCTGTTCTTAGGATGTGCAGGAGAAAAGATGATTAAAGCACAGGCTAGAAAGCAGGAGACCATGAGTTGTAGTTCCAACTTAGACAGGAAAGTCAGCTGGATGACCTTGCGCCCTTTACTCACTTTCATCCCAACTCACCTCACAGAGTTATGGGGAAAATAGGAAGAGGAAGGGGTGCTGGATATGTACATAAGTTCGCTGCTTTATTTGTAAAAAATAATAAAGATGGGATACAAACAAATCAATAAAATAAACAGTTGCTGGCTTCAAAATGGTGAGCAACTGGACAATCAAAATCTGCTTGTTTTAATGGGTATCACATGCAGTGAATACAAGTAAAAAAGAGGCTGGTTTGCCTTGCCCAATCCCACCCATCTTTCTGAAACCAGTGGGTGTTGCTGCAAACACCTTAGTAGGTATTAATTCCTCTGCTAAACAGCCGTATTACCCTGTGTGTGTCAGCTGACACTCTTGAAATTCTGATATGGAGCTAATGTGAACTGAAATAGATGTACCAAGAGGGAATGCTTGATTCAGCTGCCCTGAATCACAAGAAAAACAAATCACTTTACACATGGGGAAATCATGCCTACACATGTTTTTCTTCTCTAACAGTGTTTCTGATATCAGGAAATTAAAAATCAAAAAAGACCACACTCTAACCATTCTGATCACTACATTGCCTCTCCCTGCGTACATCTTTCATCTCCCCCTTAGAGGACTGTAACAGAGCTCTGCAGACTGACAGAGATAAAGCGTAGGAAGATGGAGAAGGGTGAGGAGTGGTATTGCAAATTGGGGTGAGGGAAGGCTCCTTCAAGCGAAGAATGTCTCCGGGTGAAATCACATACAGAGAGATATAATTCCCCTAGTAAAAAAAAAAAAGAAAGTAGATTGATTGTGCCTTCTTCTTCCCACTCTAGCCTATTCCCTTGGACTTTAAGGTGACTCCCAGATCCCACCTTTTTTAGCTATTAAGCGAACATGAGAAAGACTTCAGGGAAAACATGTTTCCTTTCCAGAGATCTCCCAATCTAAGCATGATTGTCTTCTGTCACTGCAAAGTCATGGCATGAAGACTGCTGATTGCTCTGGAGCAGAAGTCTGAGGGCAAAGTAACATAATGAGGAATCAAACAGCCCCTCCAAAATAGGAGTCAACAGAATCCAGCCTAACTCCTCTTTCTTTTGAGTCACCAATCCAGGAAGCCAGATGATAAGATACCCACCTCTGCTAGATGCTTTATGAACAGACATCAACCATCTTATAAATCCCTTCTACAAGCCGCTTCACTGGCAGAAGAAGCAGATCTAGCAACAACCAATACTTAACTCTGCAAAGCAAAAGGCATCCTGGTAAATCATATAAAATTTTCTATTCAGAAAAGAATAGAAAAGGCACCCTGGTAAATCACATCCCTCAGGAAAATCTAATCAAAATCAATGAGATAGTTTACACAATGTTTGGTCTGTATTGATTATATCAGCTTTAACAGTGGCTGGGCAATAATCACTGCAAAAGAAGTATTGGTTGGTGTTCCTGTGCAAAGAGTCTCCACCCAAACAGAGATGTTCATTCTACTACTTTTTCATGGATAAAAACCAAAAATCAAAATTAAGGCTTTCAATTCACTTTACACATTAAAAGATTGGATCTGAGTAAAGACAGAAAGCTAAATCGAAGACTGCGTAGATATGCTGGAAAATGAGTCCTAAAGATTTCTTGGGGGGTGGGGGGTTGGCAACCATCATAAATCTGCATATCAAGTTTTTTCTGCATTTCATGTGCAATGGGAAGGGTGAGAAAGAAACTTAAACTAATTCTAATAATAACCCTACCTTAATTTTATTTGGTATAACACAGGATAAAGAAGAACTTGATTTTTCAAAATTATGTTACTCCACCATCAACCTTACAAGGTAGACCAGATCATGAAATCAACACCAGAAGAAAACAGTAATAGTAATTACTATTACTAGTAATTATTATTATAGTAATAGAATCTTGCAAGTCTGCTTGTGTTTTATCTTCCTCCCTCTTATGTCCCTTTAAGTCAGGGAGCAGCCAGCCTGATACTGCCTCCTTTCAGGAATCGGATGTTGACTTACCTGAACGTCCCTTTTCAGCGCGCTGCATAGAGTATCCAAGCATGGGACATACCCAAGCTTGATATCTATGGGCAGGAGTCTGCCTGATCCCGGGGTTCCAGGGTGGAGTGTACTCTCTGCAGCACTCGTCGTCCAAAGGACGTCTCAGCCAAAGCATAACTATCTAACTTGTAATGATGGATAAATGGTGTCAACGAAGACCAAATGGGCGCCCTGCAAATGTCACTAACGGAGGACTGGCCCATGTTCTTCCTCAGCCTCATCGCTGTCCGACTCCACTGCCAGCTCCGCAGGCTGCTGGTGGACCACAACAGCTGGGCCCTGAGCCTGCAAATGCACCTGCAAGGAATGGTAATGGCCTCTTAAAATCGCATCAGAAATCAGATTCTGAATGTCCAGGGACGTCCGGAAGCCTGACTCTCCCCTGAGCAGAGCCCTGGTGCTGTCGGGGTAAAGGTTGCCTCAGGGACCGAACCTCTGGTGGAGGCAGTCACATGCAATCTGGACATTATAGTACACAGCAAATGGAAAGGATTTTCCCGGGGGCCCTCGATAGGACAGTGTTGTTGCTCCCCAGTCCCTTCTGGTGACAACATAGCGGGTCTTCCTCTATCGATCTAGGTAAATTAACTGATATCTCAGGGCCAGAAACCATTGTTTCAGTGACAGAAGCCATCTGATGCCCTTTAGTCTGAGCCTTCTGTTGCGCCTTAGTAAACTGTTTTTCTAAGGCCTTGTGGCATCTCTTAGCGTCTTTATCCCAGCCAGAATGCCCCTTTGAAGGCAGAGGGGTAGGAACCCTGCCTTTGCCTGTATTACTCCTGGTGGTTGCCTTGGAGACCTTAGCATCAGGAGGTTGAGCCCTGCTAGATCTGGGAGGGCTATTATCTCGCTCAATGTCTGAGGACAGATCCACCATTTTGTACCCTGCCCCAGTAATATTTATGGACCAGTCAGATGTCTTCAGTGCAGAACAGGGTTTGCTGCAGCTCACCAGGTAGTGACTCCAGAGCCGGCCTGAGAATTGGGAGTGATGAGGTGGTGGCAGTTGTGCCGGCGGACCGGGGGAACCAGCTCACACACTGGTGGCAAATGCAAGCGAGGAATCAGCCTCCTTGCTATCCAGAGTTGCCCTATAAGGAACAGAACTCCAGGTGCTGCTCATTGTTGTTGGGGTGGCAATCAGCCTGGCTCCCCAGGAATGAGTAGCACACCGCCAGTGGCGGAGGAGCCAGGAGCCAGCCAAAGGCTACTCTGCCGCAGACTTCTCTGTTCCACAAAGATTAGAAATTGTCAATTCCTCACATTGGTTGGAAATTCAAGCTGGAATAATTCAACTCTGATCTAACTGCCAGAGCCCTTCTACACGTCTCTTTAGCTAGACTGAGTGGAAAAACTGAAGCTCAGCCGAGCAGAGGAGGCATGGTCAACAAAAGAAGAAAAAATCCAAGAAAAAACTTGGTCTCTGGCAAATAGATGAGAGATAACCCACACTTGGATTCTCCAAGCAGTGCGGTGGAGATGCAATATTCCTTTCAACGCCATATCCAAGGCCCTCTACCTCTTGCTTACTGTAGTAAAGAGAATTCCTGGAATCCCTGATATGTCTGTTTACTCAACTTGGCTTACTTTGAAGGGCTGATACTGGAGGGGGAAGTTTTGACCCATTTTTTAATGTTTGAGGGGTTTCAGAGCATTTTAATAGCAACCACTGTGTTTCCTGGAAATAAGACCTAACCTGAAAATAAGCCCTTTTATTTATTTTTTATTTTTTTATTTTTTATTTTTTATTTGATTTATATGCCGCCCTTCTCCGGAGACTCAGGGCGGCTTACAATGCGTTAAGCAATAGCCTTCATACTTTTGTATATTTATACAAAGTCAGCTTATTGCCCCCACAAACTGGGTCCTCAATTTACCCACTTTAGAAAGGATGGAAGGCTGAGTCGACTTGAGCCTGGCTAGGATTGAACTCAGAGAAATTACAGGCAGCTGGTGTTAATTGCTGCCTTTTTAGTAGGAGGCATTAGCCCCCTACGCTACACAGGCCCTAGCCTGCTTTTTATGTGAGCACCTAATATAAGCCCTACTCCCAAAGTAAGCCCTACTTAAGAGCCTGCACAGCTGGCCGCCCGCCCATTCTGTCTGGTTGCTTGCGGTGCCAACACGAGGTGAGGCAACATGTCCAGCAGGAGCCCACATGGCCACCAGCCCACTTCAGCTTGCTTGTGGCCACAACAGAGCAGGCAGCCGAGCGGTGCACTGGTACTGTGGCCACGAAGCGGTTGCCTCACGTGCCCCACACCAGCTTACCTCAGGGTCCCCTCAGTCAGGTCATCCACGCCCCGACACTTGCCTTATGGTGGCAGCACCAGCAGCCATGTCCAGCAAGAGCTTGTGTGGTTGCTGGCCCACTTCTGCTTGCTCACAGCTAAAACAAAGGAGGAGACCAAGCAGTGCACTGGTGCCGTGGCCACAAGATGATGGGCGGGGATGGAGTTCCCCACATGTCCCACACCAGTTTATTTCAGAGCCCCCACAGCAAGGCCACCCACCCCTAATCCTTAATGAAATCACGTTTGACCCCCCTGATTTAATAGTAGATTTAAAAGGAATTACAGACAAGACAAGATTAGTGCAAAGAGAAAGAGCTATTCTGTCGAGTTTCAGCGAGGATGAAACCGTAAAGACAACTCAAACAATCTATGCATTAGTTACTGGATCACAGGCAAGTGAAGCAGGGTGGGGCTTGGCCACTCCTGGGACGATGCAGAGAAAGGGTGTATCATGGTAAGACCAATGCCCATTCTCCTGCAAGGTGCCAGGAGTGGCCAAGAATGGGACTTACCAAAGCCTCCCTCTATTCACAGATGGGAAGCTGTTTGGCCAGAGCCTGAAGCCTCCCCATGAACACGTTGTAACACCCTTCATCCAAACGATGCCTCAGCTGAAGCATAGACATCAACCTTATAATGACAAATAAAGGGTGAACGGGAAGACCATATGGCAGCTCTGCAGATGTCCTCAATAGAGGCCTGTGTAGCCCATGCTGCAGATGTGGCAGTACTGCAGGTGGAATGGGCCATAATCTCCCTAGGGAATGGTAAGGCTTGAACCTGAGCCATTGCAATGCAAGCCCACAGCCAATGGCCTATGGTAGATGGGGTCACCTTGGAACCTGTAGATGAGGGATGGAAAGATACAAAAAGAGCTTGTGTCTGGCGAGACTGTGATGTTCTCTTAATATAAACCTTAAGAGTCCTCCTAACATCTAAGGTATGCCATCGTCGCTCCAGCCTCCAGGACATGGGAAGGTCCTGGGCAGAAATCAGGCAAGATGACCTCCTAAGCCCTATGGAACTTATAGTTTACCTTAGGGATGAATGATGTATCCATCCGGAGCACAAACCTATTAGGATGGAAAATACACAAATCCTGACGTACTGAAAGAGCAGCCAGTTTGGAAATGTGCCTGGCGGAGATGATAGCCACCAAAAACGCCACCTTAAATGTTAAAAGGCGCAAGCTCATAGTACTCAAAGGTTCGAATGGGGCCGGTGTAAGGGCCTGAAGAACTTGAGAGAAATCCCATGTGGGGTAGCAATGGACTAACGGAGGTCGGAGGTTAGCAGCTCCCTTAATAAATTGCCTAAGAATAGGTTTATGGGCCAATGATGTCCTCTTCCCACACCGCAAGACTGTGGACAGCACTGCAACCTGCCTGCGGAGCGTGTTATGAGACAGACCTTTGTCCAATCTGTCCTGCAAAAATTCTAAAACATGTGAAACTGTAGCAGAGGTGAGGTCGAGATCCCTAGCCCCACACCAGGTGATAAATGCTGCCCATGTGGAATCGTAAATACGTAGAAGGTCTGCGAGAGGCCTGGATGGTTATAATGACCCTGGAAGAGAACCCACACTTCCTCAGGAGTCCCGCTCGTGCCAGACAGTTAAGTTGAGCCACTGGGGCTCCGGATGTTGCAAGGCACCTTGCCTGAGTGATATCCGCTCCTGAGGAATTCTCCAGGGCTGGGAGACTGAGAGGCCCACCATGTCCGCAAACCACGGGAGTCTGGGCCAGTGAGGGGCAACTAGAAGGAGTTCCACCCTCTCCTGAATTACCTTCCTGACAACACCTGGGATCAGTGAAAGAGGAGGAAAGGCATAAAGTAGGCCGCTTGACCAAGGGCTGCGTAAGGCATTGGTCCCCTCCAGCCCTTGTGACGGAAATCTTGTGAAATACCTGGGAAGCTGAGCATTTTGTTGGGAGGCAAATAGGTCCACTACTGGCTGACCGAATCTGATTGTCAGTTCCAGGAAGAGTGTGGGGTTTAACTGCCATTCTGCATTGTCTATTGTGGACCGGCTGAGGCAATCCGCCTGAGTCTTTGCCACCCCCGCGATATGCAAATGCTTTTCCGCCCACCTCCTCAGGAGCTCCGCTTCTGTCATGAGGCTCCTGGAATGAGTGCCTCCTTGACGGTTTATGTATGCCATGGCCATGACATTGTCTGTAAGAATGAGAATGTTGGCCTGTACTAAGGTCTTGAAGTGATGAAGGGCAAGGTGTGCCACCCGAAGCGCCAGCCATTTGATGTTGTGGATCAAGTCCACTGGGGTCCAGCGGTCCTGAGCCATATGGCCCTGAAGGTGAGCTCCCCAGCCAAAGAGGCTGGCATGTGATGTTATCGTGATGCGACTGGGCTCCCAGAAGAGACAGCCCTTGTCCAGCGCTGCAGACATCCACCACTTGAGGGAGAGCAACACCTCTGGGGGAACACATATCTTAGTCTGAGAGCTGCTGTTGCCTGACCGTTGGTATGGGAGTAGGAACCAGTGAAGGGTTCTTGCGTGCAGCCGAACCCAAGGCACTATTGAGATACATGATACAAACATCCGCAATAGTCGTGCTAATAGGGCAGTGGGGACCTGATGCTCTGGTGTCAATTTCCGTCCCCAAGTGTAAGAGTCTTGTGGCAGGAACCAGCTGACTCTTTGGAAAGTTCATGGAGAATCTGTGCTGTCATAAAACAATGATTGTTGTCTGCAACACCTCTCTGGTTTCCTCAAAGGAGGACACTTGCACAAGAATGTCACCCAAATAGTATTGTAGATTAATAGGAATTGATCGTAGATAAGCCACTAATGTTGCCAGAACCTTGGTGAAGGCCCGGGGCACCGACGCTAGTCCGAAGGGCAAAGCCCTGTATTGGTAGTGAGACTGCTTGAAGCAGAAGCGGAGATACTGACGATGTGCCGGGAGGATTGGCACATGGAGGTAAGCCTCCATAAGGTCGATTGATGCCAGGAAGTCACCCTCCCGAATTCCTTCTAGGATGGTGGTTAGGGAATTCATTTTGAACCTTTTGTAGACCAGATACAAATTTAATTTTTTTAGATTTAGAATTGCTCTCCGTCCCCCCGAAGACTTTGGAACCATAAACAAGGTGGAGTAAAACTCCTGAGCCCTCTGGTCCTCCAGAACTGCCTCGACTGCCTGAATTTCCAGCAAATGTTGTATGGCGGCTTCCAGAAGACTTTCTTTTTCGCTGCTTCAGGATACCGGACAGCTGACAAAGTGATTCAGAGGAAGGGGGAGGAACTCCAAGCTGAGGCCGATCCTCACTGTATTGAGGACCCAGAGGTTACTCATGATCATCTCCCATTGGGGCTCAAAAAGAGCCAATCGGTCGCCAATGAATGTGCTTGGCATGTAGTCATCATGTCTATGAAAGGCGTGACCTGCTGCCCCTCGAAAGGGCCGTTTGACCTGGAGGGTCTGCCTAGACTGGGTGCGAAACCCTGTCCTATCTGTTTGGCGGTCAGAACGTTGAGGAAAAGGTGGTTGAGACTGTAGAAAAGAAGAGCTGGAATCAGGCTGATACAAAGATCTGCGATAATAAGGAGCCATGCACCTCTCGCTCTTCTTAAGGGAGGATGGCAGGACCTTCCTCTTGTCCTTATTCTCAACTAATACAGGCTTCAGAGCCTCCCCGAAGAGGGAACCCGCTGTATAAGGGGCCGAGGACAACCGCCATTTGGACATGGCATCTGCCTGTCAATTGCGGAGCCAGAGCATCTTCTTTGATATAGGCCAAAGATCAAGAAGCATACTTAGCCGCAGGTAATGTTGCATTTGCAGAAAATTGTGTTGCTGCAATTCAAGTCCTGGTGGAGCCTGGTTTCACTGGTGGAACCCTCTACTGCATCTGCTGAAACCACAGTAACAAAGTGCGATTAAAAAATGAGGCTGCAGGACTTCCGATTGGCGCTGCGGGGATACAGACAGCGAATTACCAGGCTCTTTGGAGCCCCACAAAAACCCCGTCTGCCAAGCCCCCACCGGTAGGTCTTTGGACCTACCCTGTCCTGTAGGGACAGGGGGATAGAGAGGGATCCCTCAGACAGCCGAGAGGAACGGGCAGGTTCCTTGGGGCCGGAGGCTTGCCCTCTGCACCGGCGGCGGTGGAACGGTGGCCATGGCAGCTGCCCTGAAATCGCAGCAACTGGGATACAAGAATGTGCAGGAGAAGAGGAAAAGCGGAAAGCGGAGCCGGGAGTTTGCATGCCGAGTGAGTGGACACCAACCCAGGCAGGAACTGCCTACAAACGCTGAATTACAATTAGCCTGTCCCAGCCTTAACAGTGGCTGAGAACTATTGGGACACAAAGAAAAAAGACCTGTTGGTGGATAACAAAATTACTGACTTTTTGGAAATGTTGACTACAGATCTGGATATATTTTTTCTTTATTTTTTGCTGGATAAATGAGATTGGACTATGTTTGGGAGAGAGGAAGGAGAAGAGAAATAATTATGCCTTCAAAAGCAAAGGGAAAAGACAAATGGAGACGGATAAAATGGTTGCCAGCTGAAAAGTGAAAGTGTAAATTTCAGGCTGCTTGATACTTGAAAAGAGAAACTTTGTTGCTTGTTATTTAAACTTGACTATTTTGAGGAAAAGACTCAGAGAACTTGACTTAGGATATATAGCTTCAGAATTAACTTTGTAGAACTTACAACTTTGATGACATTGAAATGGAAAAGATACATATTTGGACAGACTGGAGAAAGGAATAATGGAATATATTATGTAACAAGACAACAAAATATTATATTTTGATTTAAATGAATGTAACTGTTTCTGGGTGGTTGAATAATGCTAGGAGATAGTTTTTTCTTCTTCTTCTCTATGCTCTCTCTCTATATCTTTCTTTTAGTATCTTTCTCTTTGCTTCTTTCCCCCTATTTTCTTTTTTAATCCATTGGACTTCTTTTGTTATATTTCTATTCTCTTCTTTTTTTCCTCTTAGTGCTGCCTTATTTTTTTTTGTATTTCTTTTATTGTAATTACTATTATTATTGCTATTACTCTCTCCTTTTTTCTATTATTATTTTCATATAAATATATAAACAATTTGATTAAGAAAAAGTGTAAATGATTGAAGAAAAACATGATTTTTGGATATTCTAATGGCTTTTTAAACTCTGAATTTTTAACTAGCACTACCTACAGATTTAATAATTTGGAAGAAAATGTTTACCTTTAAAGGCATTAGATGTTAAAAAGAATTGTTTATAGAATTAAGAACCATAAAAAATTGATCTTAAAGTGTTTCAAAATGTTTCCTATTGAAAATAAGAAATAAGCATGGAATGGGAGAAAACTTAAGAGAGAATAGGAGATAAGATATTTATTGAAGTATACTTTTAGTTTAAATTGGTAAGAGATATGGAAGAGAATAGATTGGAAAACAATATTGGTAACACATTCTGAAGTAATTTGGAGCTAAACAACTGAGTAAGAGATAAATGTTATGAATTAGTTAAATAAATGAATTTAGGAGTGGAAGAAAGCATGATTCTGGAGATCAGTAAAATGAAACCTGTGACCCAGTTTTACAAATAAGGTAGGAGTGGAGGAAAGCATCATACTGGAGAACAGTTAAAGTAAATTGGGAACCAGTTAAAAATAAAAATAAGAGGAGTGGAGGAAAGCATGTGCTGGAAAACAGTTAAAGCAAAGCTGTGAACCAGCCAAAATACTGAATTAGGTGTGGAGGAGACTATACCTGGGGATCAAGTGAAATAAAGTTGTGAACCAGTTAAAAATAGGGGTAGGAGTGGAGGAAAGCATTGCTGGATGGCAACTATTTGAGTTGTGAACCAGTTCAATAATAGATTTAGGAGGAGTTAAGGAGAAGGTTGGTGTGCAGTTAAAATTATATTGTGAACCAGCTAAAATAATTAAGGTAAGGAGTGGAGGAAAGCATTGCTGGAAAGCAGCTGATTAAGATGCAAACCAGCTAAAAAATAAATTTAGGAGGAAGTGGAAGAGATTTTACTGGAGAATAGCAGCTAAACTGTGAACCAGTATAAATAAATACAGACAGGAGTATTGGAAAATACAGCTGGGAAAATACAACTGGGAAATAGATATTTAAACTATGAAGCAGTTAAAAATTAGATTCAATAAAATATGAGAATAAATTTGAAGTAAATAAAATAAAGTATTGTGGAAGTAACAAACTATAGAAGGAAATGACTTTAAGAGAGGAGGGAAATACTTTTTGTCAAGATTATGGATATTAGATGTCATTTAAGAGAAGTAAAATATAGATTTGAGGTAATGGGTTTTAGGATTGAGGAATATATATGAAATATTGATTGTTAAAATGATTAAGATTTAGAATGGTGTTTATTGTTTAAAATTTTGGGTGTAATAGTAGAATGATAAATGTTTAGAATAAGATTTTTTTCTTTTTTTTTTAAAGATGTAACTGGATAAAATTTGGAACAAAATTGATTGAGGGAATGTGAATAATTGTACTCATTTTATGCCGGACCAAACCCTTGCTCTAAAAAGATGTATTTTATGTTTTATGTTTAAAAAAAAATAAAAAAATATTTGGGAAAAAAAAACAAGGACTGGTGTGCCTTGTACAATGACAATTCGACTTTTTTATCCTCTGGTTTCAGCCCCTCTGCTATATCGCCAGATACCAATGAGGGGGAGGCAGAGATGCCACTGGAGAATCTACTATGGGCAAAAGCAGTTGGTTTTCCAATGCTGGTGCCAGCTGGTAAAACTGACGGTCAAGACCGCCTGGTGTTGGGAAGGATGCTGGTAGCGCCCACTGGTGTTGCACCACATCAATGAACAACTGTGGCGCCGACAAATCCACCACTCCTTGACTCCCTTCTTGTATAAGTGAATCTTCACCATCAGAAGATTCATCCTGCGATTGGGACTCCTGCCTATAAGACAGGTCTCTTGCCAAATGCTCTCCATGGGGAAGACTGGTGAAAGCCTCAACTGGAGGGGCTACAGGTCTGGAAATACTGCTCAATTTATCTGCAATTGCCTGAGAAACAGTTTGTGCAATGAGCAATTTGAGATCAGCAGGTAAATCAGAAGTATAGGTCTCACCTTGTCTCAAACCAGCTGCAGCCGGTGTCAAGGTGGCTGACACTTCTATTCGAGGAGCTGAATGTTGAGCTGCAGCAGCAGAAGCTGGGCAGAAAACAGAATCTCGCACAAGACAATCATTAATATTAGGAGACAAGTTAAAGGAAGCCTCACTTACACCCTCTGGTGACAAGGGTGAAGCAACTGCAGGCTGATTAATCAGCAATCTCTCAGAGGAAGAAGCTGGGCGAGAAGTACCCTGTTCAGCCCTAGCATGGGCATGTTGGGATTAATCTTTCTCTGCTGTGTGAAATTGTTTTTCCAGAGCCTTATGTCTTCTGCTGGCATCTTTTTCAGAAGCTTTGGAATTTTTTTGCTTCCCTTGGGCCCCAGTTAGGGGAGTGGCCTCTGGAAGCATTGCAACATTAGTTGCCAGATTCAAATTACTGGAACCTTGCTTCTTGGCTCTATGCCCAGTAGATCTTCCCTCCATTTTGCAAATTGAAAAATGCAGCCGTTACAAACTCTTTGCAGACTCCTGTAGCCCAAAATCTGCAATCAGTACACCTAGCCGAGACCAGGCAGGGACTTAAAGCCAATCAGGCTAGCAGGGAATTCTGAGTGTGCATAGCCGAGACTAAGCAGGGACTCCAATGGCCTCCACTGAGGCTGTAGCTCTTAGGTGCCCAGCAGCCGCTGGGTAGGGACTCCATGCCTCTCTTGAGATCACTGCCACTGAGTATGCCTAGCCAAAACTAGGCAGGGACTCCCTCTTGCTCCAGAGAGGAAAATGGGCCCTCAAGGACAGTAAAGTCCTTAAAGCAGCAGCTTTAAAAGCCAGCCACCGCCTCTAATCCTTGAAGGCAGAAAAATAGAAAAGGAGAATTTTTTTTTATAAAGCTCACGATCCTGAAGATCAGAAGTGACCAGGAATGCTTTGAAATGTCTCATTCAGGTTAAGACTGAGCCGAAACGGGGGGCAGGAAAGTGGAGGCAGGAGGCGTGGCTAAAAGAAACAGACAGCTTGGTCTCAACAGGAAACAGACGATTCAACCCATTCTTGGCCACTCCTGGGACCTTGCAGAAGAACAGGTCGGCAACTGTTATTTCCTGAACTGGAAGGCAACATCTGTGAATGGATTGCTGATAGGAGGGCAAAGGCTTTGGTTGTGCGCAGGGCTGATATTCAAGCATATGCCCTTGCAATGGCACCAGTGGTGGGTTGCTCCCGGTTCTGTCTGGTTCTTGCGAACTGGTAGTAAAAGCAGCGGGAGGCTCCACCCACCTGCCCGGATGTCATAATGGATGATCTGCACATGCGCAGAAGCATGTGCTCTCGTTGCAAACTGGTAGTAAAGATAGGTAGAACCGACCCCTGAATGGCACCACAGTTAGAAATATCCCCAGAATAATTCAAAGCATCACAACACTGGCTGGATGGCTTCCTTCATTGGTATGAACTGTCTCTAAAATGATTGACAACACTGTTTAAGCTGAAAGATACTATACTTATTAAATGTATTCAAGTCCTTTGTTGATGGCATTGACTTTTCTAAATACCAACTATCCAACATGATTGCTATAGATGAAACTGTAGTATTTATGGGCCAAGGATCTCAAACGACAATTGATCAGAGAGGTGCCTCGTCAATCTACATTCCCTCCACTGGTTATGAAAGTGCACGTTACTTGTATTTTGGCAATTCGTCTGGATGGAAACAAAGCCCCACCTCTAATCATCACTAAGGGCAAGAAAGATAAGATTGAATGTTTCAGGCATTTATATTCCTGAAACCGAAAAAGCCTGGTGCACAAAAGCAGTTAAAAGGAAGTCGGTCGATTTAATACTGCCGCTTTGTTTCGCGAGGTGACCAAAGAGGTCTGCTAGTCAGGGATTCAGCCAGCGCTCAATGCGCTAAAGACATGAAGAAGTTCCTTGCAGAGAGAAAAATAGATCAAATAATGATGCTGCAGGAATCTATCTCCAGACTCTTGATATTGCAATAAACAAGCCATTCAAGGACCATTTGCACATGGAAATCAATGACTACATTGAAAATAGAATGGAGAGAAATCAGTGTGAAAACTTTGTGAAGCCTAGCCTGCCAGACGTCGTAACTTGGGTGAAGAATTCATGGGATAAAATCATTGACACCTGTGTTGCCAATGGAATACAAGCAGGCTACGTGGACAAGAAGTGCTCATTTAAGGAGACCTCCTTTGCTAGACATGAGAGATTGGGGACAATGATTCTATAGGAAATGGAGTCACAAGAAATTCAGGCTGGAATTCAAGGTTTGGAGAGTTATGATGTTCCAGAAGATGACATGACTGTATGGGGGGGGGGGGAATGTTAGGGTTGGCATTGTGGTTGCCCTGGGGGTGGGGGTATGTTAGTGTGAAGTATGGATAACCTGGCTGCGGGGGTCCTGAGGTAAGTCGGTGTGGGGTGGATAGGGCGGCTTCACCACTCCCGCCTCACCTCACCCTGCCTCACCGGTGTGTTGCTTGACCTCCTGCTCTGTTGCGGCTGCAAGGAAGCAGAACTGGGCCAGCAGCCACATGGGGTCCTGCTAGATGGGGTTGCTGGAGCCACAGCCGCAAGGCAAGGCATGTGTTGGAGCATGGATGGCCTGGCTGCAGAGGCCCTCAGGTAAACTGGTTAGCTCCACCACCACCCCCAGTCTCCTGCCCCATTGCAGTCATGAGCAAGCAGAAGTGGGCATACCGTACACAGAAAAAATAAGGCATCCCCTGAAAATAAGCCCGAATGCTTATTTTGGAGCCCCCAAAAATATAAGACCAGGTCTTATTTTGGGGGAAACAAAGTAGCAGCATTAAGCCCATTAAGCCTCCACGTTGGAGTTTTAATTTAAAAATGGAAGGAGGGGTTTTCTCCCCAAATTTTTTTTTTAATTTTTATTGTATTTTTATTGTTAAAGAATAACAGAAAAAAAAACCAGTACAAAAATCAATAATAAAGAAAGAAAAAAATTTTTCCTCCCAATGTGCTATACAAATGGAAAGGAAATTTTAGGAAATTAAGGTCTTCAAGTCTTCCAGAAATCTCTTTGATAAGGTACTCGCGCCGATTCATCCAATCTCCCAAGTGCAAAGTCCATAAATGGTTGCCAAGTGTTCCAAAAAACATTTTCTTTGTATATACCACTTCTAATTTTAATGTCACAAGTCAATTTATCATTTAATGCAAATTTCCATGTTTCATTATACCATTCTTCTAGTTTTAAGTCAACGTTTAATTTCCAATATCTAGCAATTATAATTCTCCCCATTATAACCAAAATCCTCACCAATTCTTTCTCCAGTTGTTAATGTTGTTTCATTCAATATTAATAATAATATAGTTTCCAATTTCAATTTGACCCTCCTCTTAATCATTTCAAATATTTCATTTTCTATCCTAGACCAAAAAAGTTCAACCCCACTACATTTATACCACATATGAGCATATGTCCCAAGTTCCACTTTACATCTCCAACACATTTTATCCACTTTATTATCCATTTGAAAAAGTCTTATTGGGGTCAGATACCACTTCCAGACAACTTTATAGTTATGTTCTTTAATCTTTATTGATAATGTCCTCATTATTCTGCTAACCCAATTCATATTCCAATTTTGATTAGAAATTTCAATACCCAGTTCTTTTACCCAATTCTCTTTCATTACCATTTGTGAATTATTATCAAAGTTAAACGTTAAAACGTTGCAGTTTTAATTTAAAAGTGGAAGGAGGGGTTTTCTCCCCAAATTTTGACAACACAATCTCCACAAACTGGCAAGAACAGAGAGCTGTGTAAATCCCAGGAGCTACCTAGACCTCTTCTAACTGAGGACACCAGGAATTGAGACCTGCGATATGCAATCAATATACTGTAGTTTTCCCTTTACATTTCTTTACATAATCTGGCTAATGGCAATCCAGGCTTGTTTAATGCTAGGAGATGGTTGGAAACGGCTGCAACATTCTGCAAGTTTGGACTGCTATAGGATAGCATCATTATTCTTAGCCATGAAAGCAGCAAGGGAAGAATTCTAAACAGAGCTACAGTGGACATATTATTAGGAGAGGCGGGGACTCTTATCAGCCAGTGGGCCAAAAAACTTCTCATACTCTCATTACCTGTCTGCCTTTCAGAATATGCTTGGGCACTGGAACTTTAATTTCCAGGTCGCTATAGTCCTGAGACCAAGTGTAGTTCTCTCGCACAGCTCCATTATAACTGTCAGGATTTGCCTGGAATTGTTCCTGTTTCCTAAGGAAAAACAGAGAAAAGAATGAATGTCAATTGGATCGACATAAGAACATCAATAACCCTTATAAGGAATATATCAGTTCTAGGAGAACCGCAGTCCACCTTTACCAAAACCTTTCCCAAGATGCAACTCTTGCTCCTATTATCATCTTTAGATGACGATTTACATTCAGCCTTCTGCACACCTGAAACATTACTGGCTTTTGACTCTCAGTATTATTAGGCAGCAGAATTATACTGGCTACAGACAGAGATTCAAAACTTTATTCTAATATCCAACATCCAAGGTGAAGAAGCTAGTCTACATCAAGTTCCATTAAGGCTGGCTGATGTGCCAGCTTAAAATGAACTTTGGACCTTTCCCAGTAATAAGACAAGTTTTGATACTCTTTTGTGGCAGAAAGCAACAAATAACAGAAATTGATTATGATAGACAAGAATAACTGTCTTTATTCAGAAGATGGCTATGTCTCTTTAGGTTATTCAACTATCTTCCCCTCCCCACCCCCCCTACATACAGAAATCTTGTCCAGTTCTGGGCAGCCTCCAAGATAAAAGGAAAAGTTAAAAATAGCATAACAAAAGGGTAATGCAGTCAGACTTAGTAACATGGGAGAGAAATCTGTTCTTCCCCAAAGGAAGAATCATAACATGGGGACAGGATGAGACAATGGAACCCCCCAAACCACAAAAATTTTGAGTGGAAAACTAACTTTCCCCTCAGTTTTTCTTTTTCCTATGTTTGACATTTGTATTTAATTCTACTATTTTTTTTAAAAAATTATTTATTTTAAAAATGTATTAATATAAAAACACACAAAGTACACATACAAGTACAAATAAAACAATACATAACACAACACACAACATAAATGACATTTAAATGTAATATCTAATTTCTTACATCAGTGACATATATTTCTCTATATATACTCTCTCTTCTCACCTTATGTAACAATATTGTTTTATATATAACAAATAATTTGGTTATTTTCTGTTATGTCTAATTTGGTACAGAATTTAGCTTCAGTCCTTTAGGATCCTCTTTTGTTTGGTTGTCCTTTTCTCCAACCATTGATACCACTTTTGCCAAACCAGATAGTAGTCAGATTCTTCCTTTTCTCGTATTTCTTTGTTGAGTCTGTCCATTTCAGCTCATTCCATAACTTTAGATATTATTCTGTCTAATGTTGGGACTTCTTCCCATTTCCAATTTTGTGCATAAGTAATCCTTGCTGTGGTCAAAATGTGTGTGATTAAATATGATATTTCTTTTTCATAATTGCATGTGAATAAGCCTAATAAGTATGTTTCCGGTCTCAGTGGTATTTTTTATTTTGTTATTTCTTCCAGTTGTATTTTTATTTTGGTCCAGAATTGTTTTGCCTTGGGGCATAGCCACCACATATGATAGTATGTCCCTTTTTGTGCTTTGCATTTCCAACAGAGTGAGGACGTATTTGGAAACATTTTAGAGATCTGTGTCGGTGGGAGGTGCCATCTGTAAAACATCTTGTAAGCATTTTCTTTATATGGTACTGATAATGTCAATCTGCTGTTGGTTTTCCATAGTCTTTCCCATTTGCTTAGGTCTACACTGTATCCAACATTTTTTGCCCATAAAATCATGTTTTCTTTTACTATTTCCTCTTCCAATTTATATGCCAAAAGAAAGTTATAAATTTTTGTTATTAATTTCTCATTTGGACCTAATATAATCTTGTCTAATTGATTTGGTTCTTTTTGGATTCCATATTTTTCCATGTCTGTTTTGTATCTGGATTGTAATTGGAGGTATAGCCACCATTCAATTTCCACGCCTTGGGTGCTTAATTCTTCTCTTGTTTTTAGTTTTCCTTCTTCGTTTAGAAGATCTTGGTATGTTTTCATTTTATTTATGTCCAATGTATTCGGATATATTTGCGCTTCCATTGTCGAAATCCACCATGGGATCTTATCATAGTGGTTCTTTCTAATATCACTCCAGGTTTTAATCAAGGTGTCTCTCACAATGTATCTACGAAATTGTTCTTGTTTTTTTTTGTCTCTCCATAAATATGCATGCCATCCCTTTGTCAAATCAAAGCCTTCCAATATTAATGTACGTCTGTTTTTGAATTCAATCCAATCTTTAATCCATATTAGTGATGATGCTTTGTAATAAATCTGCCAGTCTGGGAGTCCCGTTCCTCCTCTTTCTCGTTTATCTTGTAAGTACTTTAATTTGATTCTTGCCTTTTTTTCCTGCCAGATATATTTTAGTATCATCCTGTCCAAATCTTTAAAGTATGTTTTGCCTGGGTTTATTGGTATCACCCTAAATAGGTACAGCACTCTTGGTAGAACATTCATTTTGACGGTGGTAATTTTTCCTAGAAAAGATAATTGGAGTTTTGTCCAGGTTTCTAAATCTTTTTCTGTTTGTTTGGCCAATTTATTATAATTATCTTCCTTAAGTGTTGATATTCTATTGGTGAGCCACACCCCTAGGTATTTCACTTTCTTTGCTTTTTGTATCCCCAGCATGTTTTCCAGTTCTTTTTCTTGATGATCGGTGAGGTTCTTCGTTAACATTTTTGTTTTTTGTTTGTTGATTTTCAGGCCTGCCACTTCTCCGTATTGTTGTATTTTTGTCAATAATTTTAATCCAGATTGTAATGGTTTTTCTAAGATGAGTACTATGTCATCCGCAAAAGCTTGCAGTTTGTATTCCTGATCCTTTATCCTTAATCCTGTTATTTCCGTAACTTCTCTAATTCCTTCTAGTAATAAGTCCAACGTTAAAATGAACAGTATAGGCGATAAGGGGCATCCCTGTTTCACCCCCTTCTTTATATCAAGATGTTCTGTTGTCCCTCCATTAATTAATATTTTTGCGGTTTGAGTGTTGTATATCTTTTGGATCATCTTTATGAATCTTTCTCTAAATTTCATCCTTTCCAGTTGTGCTATTAGAAAAGTCCAATTAAGATTATCAAACGCTTTTTGTGCACAGTGCTGTGGAGTCGGAGTCGGAGTCGAGGAGTCGGAGTAAATTTTGGGTACCTGGAGTCGGAGTCGGAAGTACAAAAAACTGAGGAGTCAGAGTCGGAACATTTATCTCCCGACTCCACAGCCCTGTTTGTGCATACAAGAAAATTAAAGCTAGTTCTTTGTCCGGTCTTTGTTCATAAAATTCGAGGGTGTCAATAATTGTTCTTGTATTGTTTTGGATTTGTCACCCAGGAATAAATCCATTTTGATCAGGATGTATATAATGTTTGATAATTTTTTTCAGTCAAAATTTTTTCACTACAACTAGGAAGAGACAGGAGTAGAAGCCCTGGCCCCGTTCCAAGGAGAGAACCCGTTGAACAGCGTTAATATCCATGAGATGAGCGATAGCCTGAGACATCAAAGATTGCTTAATGCTGTCCCGGGAAACAGGACAAGAGAGAAAAACAGGAGGAGAAGAATGAAACTCTAAGGAAAGACCATATTGGACAGTGTTAAGAACCCATAAATCAGAAACAGAGTCTCGCCAGTAAGCAAAAACAAGGCAAGACGTCCTCCTATAGGAACAGAAGAAGAGAGGTTACTTGGATCTACGAAAGGGTCTACCCCTGCCCCCCTGAAAGGAACGCTTTGGAGGAAACCTGTTCCCTTGCCTGACCTGGGATTCCTGCTGGACCCGCGGTTGGAAAGGACGCTGGTATCGAGAGGAGTCCGAAGAACAAAAAGGCTGAGGGCGGCTGTAAGGAGAGAAACGAGAGTCAGAACGGTGGGACACAGAAGGGAGAATCTTCCGACGGTCCCTGGTTTCCACCAACAAAGGTTCTAGAGGAGCCCCAAATAAAGCGTCCGCAGAATAGGGAGAGGCAGCCAACTGCCACTTGCTCTTGACATCCGCCTGCCAGTGGCAAAGCCAAAGCAAGCGACGAGAAGTGACGGTTGACCCGATGGATTTGGCTGCAAAGCAAGCTGAGTTCAACATGGCATCCACAGAGTATTCCAAAGACGCGGCGATCTTATTCAAGTCCTGATGAGTACGAGAGTCAAAAGGAGGAAGGCGATCTTGAAGTTGCTTTATCCAGAGGAGAGCAGCGCGGTTGAAGAAAGATGCCAACGTGGCAGTACGAACAGCCCAAGCCACAGACAAATGAGATTTAATGAGCGTTTTCTCAGCCCGTTTATCCTCAGGGCGGAGATAATCTTCCGGTTGCCCTGTAATTCGAGAGGAAGAGGCCAAAGAAGCAACCAGACTGTCGACAGGAGGGACCTGTAAAAGATTAGCTAGAGCCGGAGCTAGTTGATAAAGTTGTTTATCGAGGTCATTAGTTGCGGGACCCACTCCGGGGAAGCTCCACTGTCATTGCACTATGTCAGTAAAGAGTTTTGGCGCTGGAATCAGGTCCGGTTCCACCGCAGGTTCCACAAACAAAGAAGTGGCCGGGTCAGCCCCACTGAGATGAGAATCCGCCGAAGCTGGAGTAGCCAAAGAACCCAGGCAAGTAACTTGTAAGGCCTTATGCAGGAGGGAACGAAATAGCTGAGGGCGAAAAAGCCCAATGAAGGCTGGCTGACCAGGGCTTAACCCTTCATCATCAGAGAGGGCCAATTCTTTGGATTCCGTTTCCTCCTCTTCCTCAGATAAGGATGCCTGCTCATAACGTTCGGGCGAATAACGTTCCTCTGAAAGTACCTTGTCAGAGTGAATAGGAGCCGATGCACCCTGTGCATGAGGCGGAAACAGGCCCTGCTGGAGGCCCTGGGCTAAACCCTGCTGGATGCCCGGGCGATGATAGCCTCCAGAGAGGCAGGAGGAGGAGGAGGAAGAGGAGGCAAAGTTGAGGGATGGATCCCTTGAGGAGCCTGAGGCTGAGGATTTGGCTGAGGAGAGGCCTGGACTGAAACCTGAGAGGAGGAGGCCTCAGGAATTGTCTGAAACAAGGGCTCAGAACCTGGAGGAGCAGGAGGACCCTGGGGGGGGGGGTGATGATCTGGGGAGAGTTCTCGTCCCTGAAGAGAAGGAGAGCCCCGAGGGTCAGAGGAGGCCAGTGGAGAAGCCAAAATGGTTGCCGGTTTTTGAGTCTTCAAAACAGCTTTTTCCAAAGCCCTGTGCCTGCGTAATTCCTCACGAGAGGGCTTAGTCACAGCAGAGGCAGTCTTTTTTGCCGCACGCTTGGGGGGCGGTGGCATGGAGGAGGAATCCTCTCCAGGGTCGCTAGAGTGCCTGCGCCTCTCTCCGGCTACAGTAGGAGCTTTCCTGCCCCGTTTAGTGACGTCCACCATCTTTAATGACAGCCTAGTTCTCCTGCTGTGAAACGGGCTGGTAGGAAGGGATGAGAAAGCGCTTGAAATCAGGACCCCAAAATAGAAAACAGAACAGGCACAGCTTAAATCACTGAAGCAGGCAGCGAGAAACCGCTTTGC
Organism: Masticophis lateralis; assembly: GCA_030761175.1. NCBI lineage: Eukaryota > Metazoa > Chordata > Lepidosauria > Squamata > Colubridae > Masticophis > Masticophis lateralis. The sequence goes on along the minus strand of JAUDYJ010000008.1, from coordinate 2,539,613 downwards.
CAGCCTGCAGGGAAAACTGCTAAGCAAAAGCCTTCAACTGCGGTTCAAAATGGCACTCTCTCCCTTTTCTGAGATAGCGCCGCCAAAAACACTGCTTGGCAAATGCTGTTAACTCGCAGCGATAGATTCTCTGTTGAATAGGGAGGCTGAGGGGCTGAAGAGAAATTAGCTGGGGAAAGGCAAACCAAACAGCGTGAATTTAGCTGGCCCCTTAAATAAACAGCCTCCCAACAGCTTCTAGCCGCTCCGCGGCTGCAGGCGGGCTCGGGCAAGCACCCTTCACGCCGCTATCAGTCAGAATAGTCAAATAACAGTCCCGAAACGTTTGACAAACCAGAAAGTCCAGAGAAGTCCACAAACAGTCCAAAATTCGATAAACCAGGAGAAACAGTCCAAATATAAAGGTAGAAAAGACCCAGCTCAGAAAGACACTACCCGTCAAGCAGAGACCGGGTCTAAACACTGGAGGCAAGCTAGCAAGGGGTGGAGTTATTTAAATTGTGCAGACTCGGTCATAGCAGCAAGCTGAAATCTACTACCCATCGCTGAATGCCGTTTCTTCCGATTATGAGAACGGTCTATTCAGTGCTTCATGATCTTCTTTTAATTCCTGGATTTTTATTTTGTTCAAATATTCTATGGTGTCTTCTTCTCTAATTTCTTCTTTTGCATATAGGTTTTGAAAAAATTCCTTTGCGATTCGTTTTTTATCCTTGTTGTTGTGGTAGATGCGTCCATCCTCGTCTTTTAATTGCTGTATTATTCTCTTCTGTTTTTCTGTTTTCAATTTATAGGCCAGCCACTGCCCAGTTTTGTTTGAGTGCTCAAATTGATTTTGTTTGGCCATTTTTATTTTCCTTGCTATCTCTGTTGTTGTGGTCAGGTTTAATTTATATCTTGTAAGATTAATTTTCACTTTTATTTCTTGATTGTTTGGCTCTTCCTGTAGTTTTAGTTCATATTGTTGCAATTCCGCCAGTAACTTTTCTTTGGTTTGTTGTTTATCTTTGGGTTTTTTTGTGGGTTTTTTTTTTTTTTGCAATGTAAGCAATTGTTAGGCCTCTAATGTATGCTTTGGTTGTGTCCCATAAATTTTGGAGACTGGTATATTCTTTTAGATTAATTTGAAAGAAAATTTTCAGTTCTCTCTGGATCATTTCTATATATTGTTTATCCTTCATAATGTCTTTATCCATCATCCATCTTCTCCATGTTTGATGGCCCTTCCATGTTATTTCAATCAGACTGTGGTCCGCCCATGGAGAAAATACAACAAAATATCGCTAAAAATGAACAACGGATTCAAAACATTGAAGTAAAGATGGACCAAGCAGAAAAAAAATTGGAGGATATGGAAAGCAACCAAATGACAACAAAGAACTGGAAGATTTAATTTCATTCCTAGAAATGGAGAAGGTGTCCTTCTATCTAAGATTTCAAAATATAGCAGAAAGCAGGGAAGATTTGAGAGACTTAATGGCGGGAATTTTAGCGGAGGTGGCCCAAAAAAATAAGGAGGAAATTAATCAAGAAATAGATGAGGTCTATAGAGTATAGACAAATTACGCTAGAAGGAACAAACTACCCAAAGAGATCCACATTAGATTCGCAAGAAAATCGGTGAAAGAGGAAATATATAAAATAATGAGAGAGGAATCAATTACCTACAAAGGAAAATAAATAATAATATTAAAACAAATACCGAGAAGAATAAGAGAAACAAGGAAAAACTATAACTTTCTGACAACAGAACTGAACAAACACAAAATAATGTTCCGGTAGATGATACCTGAGGGAATCTTGGTTTCATGGCAAGATAAAAAACACAGACTTGATACATTAGAAAAGGCACATTTTTCGACAACCATTTTGTACTAGAAGAGGAACAAGAATCGGAAGCTCAACAAGAGCCTACAAGCCAGGATGACCAAAAGAATGAGAAGAAACAACAAAAGGGGAGAAAGAAAGAATGGAAAAAGGGAGCAAGGGAAAAAATACGAATCACTGCAAAAAACACCAGAAAACCCAGGACAGCAAGGAGATAGAGGATCAGAATGGAGAAAGAACTAAGACTGATATCAATTAACATAAATGGTCTAAACAATCCAACTAAGAGGTCACGCATATTTAACAATCTATACAAATTGAAGACAGACACTATAACTTTACAAGAAGTCCATATCAAAAAACAACAACAAAGACTACTAGAAAACAAACGACTGGGAACACTCTATACAGCACTAACAGAACAAAAAAAAGAAAGGCATAGCAATGTATATCCAAAACCATATACAAGCAAAACAAATATTTGCAGATGTGGAGGGTAGGACTCTGATGGTTGAGAGCAAAACAGAAACGAAAACGATACTATTAGTGTCACTTTATGCGCCGAATGGAACTCAAACTGACTACTTCAAAAAAAATACATAACATAATCAAGGAACTAGATTACCAAAACGTATGTCTCATTGGAGATTATAATGCAATAGTGAATGCAGAGAAAGACTATCAGAGCAGTAAACAAAACAAATCAAAGAAAAAAACACTTCCGGACACATTCCACGATATGGTACAGGAATTCCAATTACAAGATGCTTGGAGGGAGATCAATCACAATAGAAAACAATTTACATTCTACTCAAATCCACACCAATTGTGGTCCAGAATTGACATGACCTGGATGACAGCAAAGCTCAGATTAGATATCAAACAAATAGAAATTAATTCTACTATTTAAATTTGCTTTATTATCATAGTGGCAGAAGATACTTGGTCCTGCCTTTTCTGAGTCATTGGAAAATCCAGGCACACTTTCCTTGGTCTGTGGTCATCCAGGGCTGCCATACAGAAGTAGCCTTGGCTTCCTGTAATGGATTTGTGAGAACATTCTTGAGGAATAGGGTGAAGAGATGCTGCCTAGGGACAACTCACCATGGCCAATTTGACATGGGACAACTTGCTGAGGGACAATTCATTATTTAAAATAATTTAAAAAATTATTTTAATTTTTGTCATTCACATTTCATTTTGTCCCTCCTTTGGCATCCTTGCGGTAATAATTTGAATCCACCATTTCTTCGATATTAATGCAACTCTTGTCCCGCAGCAAGTTTTCCTGCAGTTAGTTGGCCACGGTGAGTTTCACAGACCTGCCTAGGGAATGGCTGGATAAGAGAAGGCAAAGCCCGCAGCTGCATAAAGGTGCAGAGAAAAAGTCTTAGAAGAGACTCCCTTCCTTAAGCTCTCAGACTAAAAGGGAGATGGTGGCAGACTTGTACTTTCAGACTTGCAAGATTGATGTCAGTGTTTACAGGTAGATCAGACAGGAAACATGACCAGGTGCACTAATTCTACTTTATTGTAAGGCTACATTAACAGAAAGTATAAAATTCACTAAGAGAAGTATATAACCACTTTTCAGCTTACCAAAACTAAAATGTCAAACATTTTGAAAAGAAATTAGCTTGGTTAATGCAAAAGAACTGTGGGTGTTGAACTGCTCAGAAAAAAAATATAAGCCACTTATATAAATTATACCTGAGCAATATTTAAAGTGGGAATTTCCTTTTTTTCTGTCTAGCTACAGGGATCTGTGTGATTATATGTCAATTCTCACTGGAAACCAAATATAAGTTAGTGCATCTGTTTATTATCCTATTACATATTTTAATGTCCAGTACGAGAAGGGCGGTATAAAAATTGAATAAAATGAATAAATAAATAATGAAAAATATTACATTTATATCCCACAGGTTCTCAAGTGGTCTCCAAATTAAGGGACAGAGCAGAGTTTAGATACCAAGTAATGTTTGCACGCAGACTTTCATGTATACCCAGTGAGGAGAATTTGTGAAATATCAGAGAAACAAAGTGAGGGAAATGGAGCAAAACAGAAAAAAAAGGCAAGTAAAATGTTATCAGATTATAAGTATTAAAAATAATCTTAGTCACTGCAGATTTATTGTGGATAAAAAAAATCAATGTCCATAGAGTAACATTTCAAATAAAATTGAATATTAAAGTAATACTGATGTGCAAAATGTATTAGATAGAAGGCACAATAGTGTGTATATTAATATATATTGTTAGTCCATGTATGATATGTCCTATGCTTAATAAAAAAAAACAATAGTGTGCATTTTTAACTACTCCAAAACTACCAAATGGCACCAGGCCAAGGATGGCAAACTCCAGTGGTGGCCAGTACTCTGGATAAAAACAGCTATGTACTTCAAGATACATTATAATGGAATTAGGTAGAAATACTTTGGTTTGATTCTAGACAGTAGTTAGAACATCAGTTAGAAACAATATCCCATATGTTTACCTTAATGATCTTAGTTCAATATTAAGATCAAATTAACAAGTCCAGCCCAATTTATCTGAAATGTCAGGCAAGTCTTTTGTTTTATTGCTTCTAACAGAAATAAAAACAATGGAATTAAAGTTATCATTTAGCCATGTTTGTGCAGAAATACAAATCAGGGAGCCAGATAAACAAGGATCTTAAATAAAGAGAATTGAAACTGTAAAGTATAAGAATTAGCTCAATCTTTCAGTTTTTCATGGTAATCGCCAAGGAATTCACACTTATAAATAAATACTAAGCCAGAAGAAATATTTAGGTATTGCTTACCCCTAAAATGATCAGCATTTTAGGACACTCAATGCTCAAACAGTGGGTTCAAGATGTTCAAACCATCTGCTCCATAAACTCAGTTAACTTCTGGTGACAGGCTGAAGTTAATATGAAGTGCAAAACTCATAGGTTGCATCTATACTGACCAAACTTAATTGGCTTCTAATGCCCAGGAGGGTTGTTTGTCATAGGAGTAAGTTTATTAAAAATTTATTAGAAATTCAATTCATTTTTCTGTGCTACTGAAAGAACTAGGAATTCAACGTCAAGATTGGGAAAAGAAGGATAATAGCAGAAATGGTATTTCCAGAATGGTTCAAACACGGTTAGAATACGGTGTGCAATCATCTAAAAAAAAAAGTAGTTTGAGGAAACTAAAATTATCACAGATTAATCATCATCCCTATGAAGAAAGGCTAAAGAGACCAAGCCCTTTCAGTTAAGGGGCAATCAAATAAATGGGGGAGGTGGGAGGTATTCCCCCCCCTACAGTATTAAAAGGAAGGGCCATTCAATTAAATTGACAGATGACAGATCAGAGGGAACCAGCATATGGAGAGTGAAAAGATTCTAGCATAGAACACTGGTAGCCTTAATTTACAACCACAATTGAGCCCAAATTTTATGTTGCTAAGTTTGACATTTGTTAAGTGAATTTTGCCCCATTGTACAACCTTTCTTACCAGAGTTGTTAAAGAGAATCACTGTTGTTAAGTTAGTAACACGGTTGTTAAGCGAATCTGGCTTCCCCACTGACTTCGCATGTGAGAAGGTTGCGAAAGGTAATCATATTTATGACTGCAACTGTCATAAATATGAGTGTGACAATGAGGATGCTGCGATGGTCATGTGAAAAACAGTGACAGTTCATTTGTGACCAAAGTTACAACGGCACTAAAAAATGAGTTATAACCATTTTTCACACTTACGACCGTTGCCATATCCCCATGGTCATGTGTTCAAAATTCCCATGCTTGGCAACTGACTCATATTTATGACGGTTGCAGTGTCCAGAGGTCATGTGATTCCCTTTTGCGATCTTCTGATAAGCAAAGTTAATAGGGAAGCCAGATTCATTTAATTATTGGGTTATTCACTTAACAACTGCAGTGATTCACTTAACAACTGTGACAAGAAAGGTCATAAATGGAGCAAAATTCACTTAACCAATGTCTCACTTAGCAAGAGAAATTTTGAGTTCAATTGTGGTCATAAATCGAGGACTACCTGTACTCAAGATTAACTAAAAAAGAAGATTAAAAACTTTCTATAAACTTCGCAATTCCTCTTAGTAAGTCTGTGGGTGAGTACCTTTTTTTGCTCCAGAAGTAAGGACACACTTCTAAACACTGAGAATAACAATAATTTTGATTATGCGTTTACATAGCAGCTTCCCCAATCTAGTGCTTTTCAAATGATATATTCAGTCGGATGCAAAGTCATGTAAGGTTAATCTAGAAAATATCAAATTATTTAGCATCTCAAACATGGTTGGTAAGGGAGCTACCAGCTCAAAGGCAGCATTACTCCGATGAAGGAATAGGAGATAGCCTCTTCAACATGATTTTCTTGTGAGATATCCAGAAGAGTTAAAAAATCTCAGATGGAGACAGTTATATTTGTTCTGCAGATGGCTAAGCGACAGAATTAGAGGTGTTTATATATTATCTATGAGACAAGGCAAATTGATTATGATATCTTCTTAACAAGGTTCCTCATGGAGGAAATCAAACTCTATACAAAATTATTTCTTCCTCAATCGCTACTACCATACACACACTTCACTATAGCCAAGATGAAACATCACAATGCAATCTTCTCTTGGAGAACTCTACTAGCATGAGGACAAAATGCATGTACAAGCTTGCAGTCCACTTTTCAGTTGTGAAATAAAATCTGGCAGATTCACCCTCCCTTTCTGGCTTGCAATATGTACAGGGAAATATTCCTTGCCAGCATCAAGCCTCAGATAGCCTTGCAAGACAGACAGCTGATCTCTAGCTTTTTCAAAGCTGTCCAAGGCAGAGTGCCAGATTGTGCAGAGTCTCCCACTCTCTTCCTGGCTGGCAGGAAGTATGGTGCATCGGCAACACTGTCATTCATATTGAGGAATATGCTCCAATGTGGTGCTTCACCTTTGCTTGTCTAATGCAATTCCAAAGTGGGGGTGGGGAGAGAAAGCAGAAGAGAAGTGGGTGACCTGGACCAGAAGCCCTGCTGCTGGCTATCAACATTTATCAAAACAATCAATCAAACAAACACAACAGCAACAACAACAACAAAAGCAGGTTCTGTAATGGTGCAAAAATAAAGAAGGGGCCATAACGGAGTCTACAAAAGTTCTCTTATTGGATCATCATTTCCATGGAGACAGTCGTTATGGCAACACAGAACAAACCTTGCTGATCCCAGCTTCCTAAAATGCTTGGAGATTTCATGAGCCAAACAGATCGGACGACAAATAGGACAGCAGAGGGAAGGTATTATGCTTCCAATAAATACAAATCTTTCTCTTTCTCTCCCCCCATCCCCCCCCCAGTAAATATAATTGGACAACAAATAAAACTTCAAGAGCATGAAATTGTTTAATGTTCATATAACTGAATAATAGAGAAACTATTATATACTATTATGTTAAACATTGCAGTTTCTCTGCTAAAGGGCTTGTGATAGACCTGTCCTTTGTATCTGCCTGCTCTAGATTTTCATTGCCAATTCTGATAGTTTTGACTTATAAACCCTCAAAGGCCCCCATATTTTATTTTCTGCTATATAGGGGCTACATTGGACATGCCCACACTCTTTGAAATGAAAAAGAAATTGCAGGCCTCTCCATGCCTGGACTAATTAACTTTCATTCCTTCTCAAAAGCTGAAAAGAGAAGGCTTTCCCCTCTGGACAAGGAAGGAAAGAATGAAGACCATAGAAAACAAAAATTATTCTAGAGCAATTTCTAGAATATCTTAATGAAGAGATCTGGTCTGCCCCACAGGAGCTGCAGATTACCTCCAGGCTCCACACTTATTATTCCACTGGGAAAGAACATTTTTACAAGGCTGAAATATAAATGTCTTCATGGAGGCAACACGGGGTGCTGGATTAATTTGGCCTTTTAAATACATTGTTTTCTGATTCATAAGAAGGACTTTCACCCTCTTAACTTTTCAGAAGGCCGTGAAGACCTGGCTCTTCCCTGAAGCATTGGGCTAAGATGAGAGGTAGGGAATTGATGGGATGTTGTGGCATCATGATATGGTGTGTGTTTTCCTTGCAGGGTGGATTGTTATTATCTTTCTCTTTTTATTGAAGGTTATGAACCATTTAGGATTATTATGTATAAATTGGGCAGCCAGATAATTCCCATAAATATGATGTACCCCCAAACAGTTTTCAAAGCTGACATTGGCTGAATGTGAATCTTAATTTAAAAATGATGTGATTGATTGTGACTTTTAGACTATGGCATTGGCCAATGCTAAGTAGCAAATTGTATTGACTGGGATCAGATTAAAGAATATTTTTCTAGACTATGATCAGTAGTTAATTTTTAATTCACCTGAATCTGTGTTTTATTTACGGCTACAGACAGTGTTAATGCTGAAATTAGACCTCTTAAAAACAAAACATATACTCAAATTTTATCTTCAGTTTCAGACATTTTGTTCCTCCATAATACAATGTTGATTTTTCAAAGTGGGTTGCATACTTTTCCTGGAAGTTGCCTGAAAAAAATGATGGACTTAGCAAAAATCAATTCAGGAGAATAAATCTATTTTTTTTTCTGACCCCTGTTTATCCACATAAGCAAGTGTCAGCTTGTTGTGCCTCCCCCATCCCCAGCACAAATCTGTACAATACAAAAGCTTTGGCGTTTAGGGAAACTCAAAAGATGGAGATTCAAAGAAGAAAGGTCACTGCAAACCAAGTTAAGTCCTAGCACTTGAACTATTAACAAAGCTGGGTAGCTAAATGGGAACAGAGCAGTACAATAGTAGCTATAAGCCCTGTGGCACTGACATTGTGGGAGACAGTAGGGAAAAAATTAGCTTTTAAATAAAGGGATGAGTGTTGCTCATGCTTAGCGGACAGAAGGATCCCGCTATTTTGTCTTGTTCTATTTGCACACCGGTGTATCTCTAGAGGGAAAGTGAAATCATTAAAAATATGAGCATGAAGAAATCAACTCCTATCAACATCAATGCAGCTATATGTTATGTATGTATTCCTATTTCTTCTTCTACCAAGGATCTGCAAATAGGCTATTCAATTCACCACTAGAGAGCCTGTTTCTTAACTTAATATATTTAAGAAGAGTTGCCACACTGTCCCTGAACCTAGAAAAGAATGGGGAAATTTTTCCAGGAGTCTTCTCAGTCTTTACATGTTCAAAGACATTTACAATTTCTTGCAGTTTCCTGAATGCTGGTCAAAATCTAAGAAGTAATTCAGCAACTACTTTCCTGATATTTGCTTTTGTCTTGAGCATGGACAATTATCTTCTTTCCTCTGCAGGAAGAAGAACTGGGTAGTGATACATGGAAATACTGGCTGTATATCAAGATTCAACATTAAAATCTGGGGTTTAATTTGCCTGAATGTAATAATGCATAATTTAATATATGATAATATATCTTTGATATATGATCGAAAACATCTAAGAATTCTTACCTAAAAAATATATGTAATGTTCTCATTTGATACATATTTGATACTTACATATTAAAGTAAAGAAGAGCCGTGGTTGGCATAGTGGTTAGAATTCAGTACTGCAGGCTAAATCTGCCGATTGCCAGCAATTCGATTTTCACCGTTTCAAGGTTGACTCCATCCTTCTGAGGTTGGTGAAAACCAGACTGCTGGGGGCAACATGCAGACTCTGTAAACTGCCTAGAAGGGGCTGTAAAGCACTGTGAAGCGGTATATAAGCCTAAATGTTATTGCTATTGCTATTTCCAAGTGATTGTTCATAATCACGAAAATTTTAGGACTGAGATGTTCTTTTTTTAAAAAAAGCAACTTAAGTCTTAAGTTAAAAAAGGGGGGGGGGAGAAAAAGGGGGATGATAGTGACAGAACCAAACAGTTACCTGCTAACTAAGCTATTAACTAACTAAACAAGTACATTTAAAGTGACAATAAAATATTGTGTTCTGCTCCATTCCATTCTATTCAGAACTCTGTCACTTGTCGGTGCCACAAAAACTCTCCAAATGATTATGTGACATCAAGTCATTTTTGGCTCCTAGTGACTGTGTGTGTTTTTTCCCCATGATGATCTATCTCTGACTGGCTCTTCCAACAGTGCCTTCACTGCCATTATAACTGAGTCCATCTACCTTGCTGATGATCTTCTACATTCTTCCACTTTTCCCAGCATTAGAGCTTCTCCTAGTAACCAATACAAAATTATTTTAACCGGAGAGGGCAGAAATGGAATCAGGGGCCTCCTGCACATTGTGGCCCTCTCTTGGATTCTAGCATTAGCTTAACAGTTGCCCAGGGCTAAAAAAAGGCCCAAGACTAAGTTACTTTTCACGATCATCATTTAAATCCAATGTGAGAACTGGGCAATACAGTGAAGATTACATGAAGAATTTACAGGCAACACTTGCATTGACAGATGAACAGTACTGTGATAATAAGTACCTCAAGCAACAAGATTCCCCTCCCAAATTAAGTTCAAGACAGGGATGCTATTAAGTATAAAACACCTAGATTTTTTTTAACCTGAGGCTATGCCTCCAACAGATAAAAGAAAAGGCCAAAAGGTTCATAGCAATTACTAGCCTACAAAAAATTGTATGAGCTGGAAGAAAGATTTAGTTTCTATGAAAGGCTTTGAGGATGTTTCACCCAATGCTAGGAATAAAAGGGGCAATTACTGTAACTCTAACTTGTCTCTACCAAACTACACACTAATCTGCATGAAGCTCTAAGCGTGGGTCTACATGAAGTTCTCCTGCATATACCTACAGGAAAGGTAACGTATCCGCTAGGTCCCAAAGGTGCCAGCGAAACAAGAAAAACTTTCTTTTTTTTCTTTGAAGACATTTCACTCCTCATTCAAGAAGCTTCATCAGCTCTGACTGGATGGTGGGGAATGGAAGGATTTATACTCCTTGCAGACAGCTGGCCATTTGCATTCTTTTAGTCATTAAGGCCAATTGGAGGTTTATCTGTGTCATCAGGGTCACCTGAATGGTGCAGATGAGTGTGAAGCCTTCTTGGAACTGTTGAAAGAACTGTGTTGTAGACTGGAGATAGATGATATCATATCCCTCCCCTTTTGTTGAGAGAGGACTGTTCAATTTTGACATAGTTCGCTTCTTTGACCCCTCTTTCAAACCAGCAGTCTTCTTTGTCCAAAATCAGGTGACTTTGATAACTCGCTAAAAGGATGCAAATGACCAGGTGTCTGCAGGGAGTATAAATCCTTCCATTCCCCACCATCCAATCAGACTTGAAAAAGCTTCTTGGATGAGAAGTGAAACATCTTCAAAGAAAAACCAGAAAGTCCAGTTGCCTCTTGAAATAAAAGCACCTTTGGGACAACCAGGACCTGGATGACTAAGAATCACCATAGACATGTCCATTTGATTTTTACCTGTTTGAAGAGAGAGATCACACTGCAAAACCCAAAGCGAACCTTGTTCAAATAGGTTCATCTGCCTAGCAGATTTCTCCCACTTACATCCCTCACATCTTTTTTTTATCATATTTATATCTGCCCTGGGCTCAAGACTATAAAATGTATGAATGTATACCCTGAGTATCTGGTAAGAATCCTAAGAGTGATTTTCAGTAATCAGAGGAAAAGACAATTTTATCCTTTGCCACTCCATTTTACAGGTAGTCCTTGACTTTTCAAAGTTACAGCAGCATGGAAAAAAGTGACTTCTGATTGTCTGTAGCATCCCTATAGTCACATAATCAAAAGCTGGATGCTTGGCAACTGGTTCATATTTATGACAGTTGCAGTGTCCTGGGGTCATGTGATCCTTTCTGCGACCTTTTGATCAGCAAATTCAATGGGGAAACCAGATTGACTTTACAACCATGTTACTAACTTAACAGCTGTAATGATTCACTTAACAACTGTGGCAAGAAAGGTCGTAAAATGGGGCAAAACTCACTTATAAATGTCTTGATTTAGCAACAATTGTAGGCTCAATTGTGATCGTAAACTGAGCACTATTTGTACCTTTCCTCATTTATAATCTATTATCCAAAATTTCACAACAAATACTTTTCTTCTATTTTCTTTACTACAGTATGAAAGAATTCCCAAACTTGGGCAGATGACCCTCTTAAATATAACAACTGATTGTGCCGATGCAAAAGTGCTGGAATGTTTAGCACCATTTTCTATGATTACATAGATAGAATAATAAAGTTGACTCTGGAAATTGGGATTTTGAACTACATACAACATAGCTTCAGGGTGAAATAGCAAAATAGCATTCCTCCCCAAACAGCTAACCTCAATCTGGCAATATACATTTTGCACAGACATTGCAACTCCCAATTTCCTTACATAGTCCAAAAGGTTTATGCTAGCTAGAAATCTGGGAATTGCAGTCCATGTATACCCAGAGAACTCCTGGTTGGTGAAGCGGGACTATGTAATGTCATCTTCCAATTTAAATAGTATTTTAAAGTTATATTCTTAAGCAAGTTTCTTTCATTTTTTTTTTCATTACTTTTAGGCCAGCAGTGTCCAACCTTAGCAACTTAAGACCTGCGGACTTCAACTTTCAGAATTCCCCAGCTAGCCATATTGTCTGGGGAATTCTGGGACTTGAAGTCCACAGGTCTTAAAAGTTGCCAAGACTGAACATCACTGTTTAGATGATGTTTAGATCACTTCACCTCTAAGCACAGAAATAACTGTACTTATATAAAATCTGCCTAAAAAGATTCTTAATCAGCAGCTAAATTATCTTCTTCTAGTTGTAATTCTTTTCTATTTTATCTCACAGATATCAAAGTACCAAAGCCCACTTATATGCATAAAGCCATGACTGTTTGAAAGGAGATATGTGCCACAGAGTAACATGACCATTTGTCTGTTAAGACTCAATTTCTTTTGTTTGTTCTAATCTGTTTTCTATGTACGTAGCTAATTACATAGATATGTTATTTATTTGCTAAAGGGACTCTGGTCCATAAAAGCTTAGGTATGTTAGGGTAAACACTGCTGTTCTTTGAAATCTGAGTCACTTTAGAAGCAATGAGCTACAAATTAAGGGACATAGATCTCATAAAAGCATATGCTACTGCCATCTACTGGTAAACAGAAGAATAACCAGGATGGTTATTATTCAGCCATGATCCAGAAAAGAATCACTGGAAAAAGAAAAAAAGGCAGGGGTAAAATCTAAAATTTATAACTACCGGTTCTGTGGGCGTGGCTTGGTGGTGGTGGGGATAATGTGGCTGGGTGGGCATGGCCATTTTTTTTTTACTTTTAAAACCATTTTTTACATGTAAAACCATGTAAAAAAATGCTTTCAAAAGCCTCTGACGATCCCAGCTGAGTTGCCTGATGGCAACTTGGATCCTCAGAGCCTGATTAGCAGGCATCTCATCTGGGATCGTCAGAGCCATTTAAAAGAAAAAAAAGGCTCTGATGCTCGCGCAGCTTAGCTGGACATGGGGGGGGGGGGGCGGGGGCAGGGATTTTTGCTACCGGTTCGCTGAACTGCCCACCGCCATCGCTACCTACTCACCTGAGCCGGTCCAAACCAGGAGCATTTCACCCCTGAAAAAAGGGTCTCTATCCCTCCAGAAGGATACGGCATAAAGGTTGTATCTTAACATTTCTATCACTGAATACTTTCAATAATGTTCCTTTGTGCAACACACAAGAAAAATAACTCATAAAATGAAAACCTCGAACCAAAGAAAAATCACAACATTACTAAGTCAATTTTTGGCTCAAAACTAGATGCCACACGGTGGTGATCTAATTTAGAAAACTTAACAGAGCCACAAGTCCTAAATCTAACTGAGAGTTCAAGACACTAGTCCTAAAGAACAACCTAATCAAGTTTACAATGAAGTCCTATTTACAATTTTACTGCATTTCAAAATAAAAGCTGTAATTGTAGAATTGGAAAGTATTTTTTTTTAATTATCAAAATGAACGAGGAAGCACAGTCTCTTTACAGAAAGCTTAAGTATTTTTGATTTAATTGTTTTGGGGAGAAGAAATTATAGAAATTGATTACAGTTATACCCCACATAGATTCTCCTATAACAAACAGGTTATAAATGCTGCAAAATAAACACATACATTGAACAAAACTACACCCAGTGTAAACAAAATAGGTGATGTTTTTCCTGCCCCATATTAAGTCATGGTCACCCAACAAAATTAGAAAGGGATTCAATGCAAGTAGTTGCACATAATTGACTTATTAAAATGCTACAAGTTGGCAACTAGCTTTATCTGTTTAAAAAGGAAATAGCTTCACTCATAGCATGGCACAGAACATATTGGGAAGAGCTGGTTATAGACAACCTGTGGAATTAAAATTGTTTTCTAAAAGGAAAGAATTGCTGGCTGGCTAGCAAGTTTCCCTTGCTAAATCTCATCTCTTATTTACTGACCAGTATCCCACTTATCACATTTCTTCTTCATATTGGAGCAACAGCAAGGTCAAAAAATCTAATAAATGATTAGATGTTTCCTCAATTATTTCTTAATTGTTCTTCCAAAACAAAGTCTCCTCCACAAGAAAATGGACGTTGGCTTACCTGAACGTCCGTTTTCATGGCGTTGCGACCACAATCCATAGGTGGGATCTGATTCTTCAATCCTGACAGCAACTGAGAGAAAATATTCCAATTATCTTCCTTCGTGTTGAGGCCACGCCTCCAATCCCCATGGTTCCTCAGTCCTTTGACACGAAGTCGCGAATAACTGCAACAACAACTGAACAAATGAAAAACAACGAAACCGCCCCCCCCCCCAGAGGGCAGCAGGAAGCCATAAGGGAGGGAATGGATTGTGGTCGCAACGCCATGAAAACGGACGTTCAGGTAAGCCAACGTCCATTTTCCACAGCGTTGCTCCCACAATCCATAGGTGGGATATACCCAAGTTCATCCATCCTGGGCGGGAGGCTGACTGCTCCCCAACCCGTGGTCCTTAACTACTGCCTGTAGGACTCGGCGACCAAAAGAGGCCTCAGCGGACGCATAAGCATCAATTTTATAATGTCTTATGAATGGAGATAACGTAGTCCATGTCGCCGCTCGGCACACATCCAACACAGAGGCCTGGGACGACCAAGCAGCCGATGTCGCCGCACTTCGCGTCGAATGAGGCAGGATTTTCCCAGGCACAGGAATCGCTCGTATTTCATACGCTTTAGTTATTGTCTGTTTTATCCAGCGTCCAACTGTCGACGCTGAAACCCTTTGGCCCAGGGAAGCAGGATGGAACGAAACCAACAAAAACTCTGACCGTCTGAATGACGATGTTCGATGAAGATAATAACGAAGAGCCCTCTTAACGTCTAACTTATGCCAACGTCGCTCAGATGGGTGTCTAGGTGATGAACAAAAGTCCGGCAGAACAATTTCCTGTGATCGATGGAATAGAGAGTTCACCTTAGGAGTGAACGCCGGATCTAATCTCAACACAACTGTATGATCCTTGAAAATACAAAGGTCTTGTCGCATGGAAAGAGCTGACAATTCAGACACCCTCCTTGCCGACGTTATGGCAAGTAAAAATGCCAACTTAAACGACAAATATTTTAACTCTATTGACCCTAAAGATTCAAACGGTGGATCAATGAGAACCTGCAAAACAAGGGACAGGTCCCATGAAGGAAACCTGTGCACCGTAGGTGGACATAAATTGGTCGCTCCGTGGAGAAATTCCTTGACCCTTGGATGATGAGACAATGATGTGTAGGGAGCACACGAGAGAATCGTGGACAACGCCGCCACCTGTCTGCGTAGGGTAGCTGCCGACAGTCCCTTCTTCAGTCCTGCCTGAAGAAAGTCGAGTACTGCTGGAACGTCTGCTGATGGAGGATCGACGCCATGATCCGAGCACCAAGCGCAGAAAGACTTCCACGTTGCCCCATAAATTCTTGCCGTGGAAGGACGCCTTGAAGCTTGAATAGTGTCGATCACGTCTTCCGACAGTCGATCCCTGCGCATGACGGCCCTCTCAAGTGCCAAACGGTCAGCCGAAACCACTGGGGTTCCGGGTGAAAGATGGCACCTTGGCAGAGAGAGAGCCGTCCGGGAGGAATCAACCACAGGTTGGACACCGACAGCTCCACCAGATCGGCATACCATTGACGACGAGGCCAGTCCGGAGCTACAAGAAGGACCTCGGCTTCTTCCCGTAAGATCTTCCTGATCACCCGAGGAATGAGGGATATCGGGGGGAAGGCATAGAGCAACCCCTTTGGCCAAAGACTTCTTAGAGCATCGCATGCCTCCGCCTTTGGATGAGGATAACGAGTCATGAAGCGAGGCAGCTGCGAGTTCAGATGACTGGCAAATAGATCCATGATGGGGAGACCGAATCGTTCCGTAATCTCCTGGAACAGGGACGGAAGAAGTTGCCACTCCGCAGGGTCTATCCTTTCCCGGCTGAGCCAGTCTGCCTGAGTGTTGGCCTCCCTGGAAATGTGGTCCGCCTTTATGGAAAGGAGGTGCTTCTCCGCCCAGCTGAACAACAGTTCCGACTCCCGCATCAGTGTCTTGGATTTTGTGCCTCCTTCGCGATTTACATGAGCTTTTGCGGAGATGTTGTCCGTAAGGACCAACACGTGTGCGTTCTCTAGAGTTGACCTGAAGTGCAGTAGTGCCAGTCGGATGGCGCGAAGCTCGAGGAGGTTGATGCTTTCCTGACGTTCGGAGCTGGACCACCGGCCCTGAGCCACCAGGTGAAGTAGATGGGCCCCCCACCCTTGTAGGCTGGCATCCGTTGTCAGAACTAGACGAGCCGGCTCCAGAAAATGGCACCCTTTGAGAATCGACGGGGAGCTCCACCAATTCAGCGAGAGGCGAACCCGTTCCGGGAGACGAACCTTGCGGTGAGACGAACCCAGTCCCCGCCTTTGATAGGGAAGCAGATGCCATTGGAGTGGGCGGTAATGCCTGCGAGCCCAGGGGACGATGTCCAGACAAGATACCATCTTTCCTAGAAGACTCGCCAGAAGAGACAGAGGAAGCGAGTTGTGAGACCGGACTCGAGCGATTAACTCCGCAATGCTCTGAATCCGATCCGGCGGCAAGAATACTTGGCCTACTTCGGAGTCTATAATCGCTCCTAAATGACGAAGCCTGGTAGTCGGCAAAAGATGACTTTTGTCCACATTTATCGAAAATCCATGTTGCTGGAATGAGTCGACCACCCGGTCTATGTCCCTGGACGCTTGGGAAAGAGAACTGGAAAGAACTAAAATGTCGTCCAGGTAACAAAGTACCCGGACGGGAATGGACCGTAAGGAAGCTGCGACTACCGCCACCAATTTCGTGAATGTCCTTGGAGCAGAAGAGAGGCCAAAGGGCATCGCACGGTACTGATAGTGGGCGCCCTCGTACTCGAACCTGAGATAGCAACGATGAGAGGGGTGGACAGGCACATGAAGGTAAGCCTCCCGTAAATCCACTGACTACAGGTAGTCCCCCTGGCGGACTCCCCCCAAGATGGAACGGAGGGAGTGCATCTTGAACCTGCGATAAAGTACCGACAGGTTCAAAGTCTTGAGGTTGAGGATACCCCGCCAACCCCCCGAACTTTTGGGTACCAAAAAGAGCACCGAATAAAAACCCAAGCCCTGCTGCGGCAAGGGAACTGGCTCTATCGCCTGTATGGAAAGTAAATGGCGAATTTCTGCAGACATTAACTCCCTTAGGTCGGGGGAAGATGGAACCGGGCAACGAACGAATCTGTGCGGAGGCGGGCCCACGAATTCTATCAAGAGCCCATGAGTCACTGTTTGCAGCACCCACTTGTCCGACGTCGACTGAACCCAACGGAGGCGAAAGTTTTGAAGACGGCCGCCGATGGGATCCGGGCACTGGGAGTCATTTGCCCCTGCGGAAGAGCTTGAATCCCGAGCCACGCTGTTGGCATCTGGAGGAAGCGGTTTGACGTCCTCTGTCACGGAACTGCTGCCTATCTTGGTATCTGTCAGACCCAGAACTGGACTGACGCTGCGAGAAGGGCCCTCCTGGACCCGAAAAGCCTCAAAAGGGCTGCCGCTGTGAGTATGGTACATATCGACATTCAGGACGTCTGTAGGACGATGGTAAAACCTTTCTCTTGTCCTTGTCCTCTACGAGTAGGGGATCCAAGGCAGGCCCGAAGAGTTTACTGCTTTCATAGGGAGCTGACGCCAACTTCCATTTTGCCTTGGTGTCCGCCTTCCAGTTGCGGAGCCAAAACAAACGCCTAGATGTTACAGTGGATGCCAGCGTACGGGAAGCAAACTTAGCCGAATTGAGTGAGACGTCAGCTGAATACTCGGTCGCGGCAACAATTTTGTTAATGTCCTGATGCCACCTCTTCTCTTCTGGGGGAAGACGTGCCTGGAGCTGTCTGAGCCAAATCAATGCCGCCCTGTTGAAGAAAGAGGTGGCCGTAGCCGTCTTGATCGCCCAGGCCGCCGCCTGGTGCGCCTTCCGAAAAGCCATTTCAGCCTTCCTCTCCTCAGACTTTAGAGAGTCCAACGAGTCCGTAGGAATATTGGAAGTGGAAGTCAACCCGGCTACCGGGGCGTCCACAGCAGGAAGGGTGAGCAGCTCCTCCAGTTCTGGAGCAGCACAGAACAATTTCCTGTCCAGGTTGCTCGGAGCCGTGAGGGAGCCCGGTTGGGCCCACAGGGAACGAATGACCTCCGTGAATAGCTGTGGGCAAGGTATAAAATCCTTGTCTGGCTTGGAAATTTGAAACAGAGAGTCATGTCGCCCTGAAATGGTCTGGGAGACAGCAGAAGACGTGTCTGGCTTCCCCAGGTTGGTGGCTAGCCGGGCCTTGTGCAGGAGGGATTTAAAAAGAGATGGTTTGAAAAGTCCCGTAAAGGCCGGAGTATCCGGAGGTAGATCTTCATCCTCCGATAGCTCAACATCTTCCGGAAGTTCATCGTCCGGCGCCGAGCCCGCCAGCGAGGAGGATTCTGCTCTAGAGGGCGAGTGGTGGCGGCCCCCAGATTGAACCGGCTGAGAAGCCCTCACCGGAACGCCTGATGGTTGTGCAGAGCCCACCTGCTGAGCCCCCGCTGCCAAGAAGGACCCAAAGGACGATGACAAAAGGCGTTGAAAATCAAACTGACCGCTGGGCAGAAAACCCTCAGAGGCACGGAGCCCTACTGCCAAGGGGGTAAAGGTAGCCTCTGGTAGGTGACGGTGAAATGCGGAGCCAGAGTCCACACCGGCCAAGGAGACATCAGGGAGAGACTGGGACACTCCCTTCTGTAGTCCCCGAGATGGGGCAAGAAGGTTCTGGCCAGGTGCCTTCAGCGGAGAGGGGGCGTTGCCATCCCCCGAATCCTGTTGTAAAGACGTGCCCAGGTCCGGAGCTTGACGCTTTGAGGCAGGCTCTCCCATCTCCAAAGAGGCCTGTGCCGCCAATTTGGCTTTGTTGTACTGTTTTTCTAATGCCCTGTGGCGTCTTAGGGCGTCCTTGTCCACCACAGCAGGAGCTCTGGAATGCGCAGATTTGCGGCTGGCAGATGAGGGCCGCTTACTTCTTGCACGCTTTGTCGACCTGGGCGGGCTGGCCTCCATCTCCAAATCGGAGGACAAAGGGGAGGAATCCTCCATGACCTGCTGAGCAGAGGGAAACTCAACGCAGGGTAATAGGTAGGCCTGGAGCAGGGAGGACCTTATCGCAGGCCCTGAGACTGCGCAGCAAGGGGTAACCCAAAGACAAAGGCCCTTTTGCAACTGGAGTGCCTAATTACGAGCCCCCTGTATGTTGCAGCCGCCCCAGAAGCCGCCCCCAGTGTATCGGGCAAAACAAAATGGCGGGCGCGCCAAACCGAAGATTCAAAATGGCGGCCGCAACATTTAAACGATCAAAATGGCGTCCGCGCCAAAAAGAAAAGCTCCAAAATGGCGCCCGCCACTATTTCAGCGCCTTCAGGAGTCCCAGGGGAGCGCTGCAACCTTCGGAGCCTGCACGAGCCTGTGCAGGACCTCCGAAGCCGCCTCTAATGGAGAGCAGAGAAGAGAGATGGTGCGAGAGAGCTAGCCAGCTCACCAGCAGCTCTCTCTCGGCACCGGCGGCTGTGTGGCCTGCGCGGATCTGCCCCACAGGGTCAGAAGCCGCCAGCTGCCTGGAAAAACCGAAAAGGAGAGGCGTGGGCGATCTGGAGCCCCAGAAACGCAACACACGCCTCTGCAGCGGCCAGTAAATAAACAGCTCTCCTCCCGAAGGAAAAAAATATAATCAAAGTGAAATAACAAGCCTAGCACGAAGCCTAAACAGCAGAAAACTCACACACACGAAGGAATCCACAGTCCTGTCAGCGACTGAGAGAAAAGGACTGAGGAACCATGGGGATTGGAGGCGTGGCCTCAACACGAAGGAAGATAATTGGAATATTTTCTCTCAGTTGCTGTCAGGATTGAAGGATCAGATCCCACCTATGGATTGTGGGAGCAACGCTGTGGAAAACTGATGCTTCCACTGTAGGGGCAGTATCTCAAGGGCCATACTGGGCATATGGCCCCTGAGATACTGCCCCTACAGTTGTATAAGGTAGATTTCATTAAAAAGTTGGATACACCCAAACAGCCTCATAAATATTAATGAAAGTGTTTGGGTTTTAGGAGCATTTCAGCATCAATTAGATCTGGCTGAAGTCCTGCATTTCAGGATTCCTCTTTCCAACAAATTAAACTCCAGATTAAGACAGCTTTATTGAGCTAGCAAAGGTTTACAAATCTTATGCAAGCTTCTGAGCTTCTAGGAACTCTTTACCCAGTTGACTGAATTACTATTCCCAAAGTACAGGTAGTCCTTCACTTACAACCACAATTGAGCTCAAAATTTATTGCTAAGTAAGACATTTGTTAAGTGAGTTTTGTCCCATTTTACGACATTTCTTGCCACGATTGTTAAAGTGAATAATTGCAGTTACTAAGTTAGTAATATGGTTGTTAAGTAAATCTGGTTTCCCCATTGACTTTGCTTGTTAGAAGGTCACAACAGATGATCACATGACCCTGGGACACTCCAACTGTCATAAATATGAATCAGTTATTAAGTGTCTGAATTTTGATCACATGACCCTGGGGATGCTGAAATAGTCATAAGTGTGAAAAATGGTCATAAGTTACTCTTTTCAGTGCCCTGCAAATTTGAGTCACTAAATGAACTGTTGTAAATCGAGGACTACCTGTAATCTTTTTTTTTATTAGGACTACCTGTAATCTTTAGCAGCCTTTCCCAACCCAAAATACCCTTCAGAAAGAATGAGATAAACATTCTTGAAACAATCAATTCAAAACTGAGAAAATTTTCCAGAAATTGGCATAAATGCCAACCTACGTTACATAACCAACTAGGTCAGACCTATAAAGCACATGGGTAGGGCTATTTACCAGTACTAACATGTCCTACATACAGGAGAGCACCATATGTGCACTAACTCTTTTATATGTTTAAAACAATCACTTTAAATCAATAAAAGTTCTGGACAGAAGAAATACACGTCTTTTACCCAACTTTCAAGTTGGACTAGTAAGAGTTACTAGAGTTTTTTATGGTAGAGCTTGCAGCAAGAGACCTTTTCTGATATGGAAGGAATTAAAATACAAGTATTAGTAGGCAAAGCAGCTCCAGGAGATTCCTGACAGGATACTGAAGTTTACTTCTTTTAAGAAATTAAGGCTAAAAGCAGAAAGACTTGCTGTGTTCAGGAAGCAACGCTTGGGAATTTAATGGAGCACACAATGGCTACACGCAAAAGCTGTTGGGGAGAGTTGTACAGAATATGTTGGAAAGAAAATAAGCTTTGAATGCCTAAGGAAGACATGTATTTTCTGCCAACTCTGATTTCAAGGCAAGCCTTTTCAAGCCTAGACAAACCTGAACTGTGCACAACAGGAAGTAACAAAGCCACAATACTGCAACAGTATTGGGGCTCTTCTGGTGAGGATTCTAGAAGTTTCTCCATTTTAATAAGTGTCAATTGTAAGTAAAGAAGCATTTTTATTGACTTTATACTTTGTCCTCGTGCTTACAGCCAAATGTGTGTCTCGGTTAAATGAAGCAGCCAGCAGGGGAAATATGAAAGTAAATTCAACCTATGCTTCAGATGGTTTTCATGTCCACATTCCCAACTCCCAAACCAAACAACATAACATGAGACAAAAGACACGATTACAGTTGCATTTTGAAATCTGCATCTGGCTAAAGATCTATCCTTTGACAAGTGAAAAATCTGGTTGTGATTCTGCAGCAACTGTAAAGGTCTCATGATTACAAATGTAACATAAGAGCAACTGCCAAAATAATCCACGAACAATGGTAGACAGGTCCCAAATTGCCATACAATTTCATTTTATTGGGACAAGTTTATTGGGAGGAGCCTTGGTGGTGCAGTGGACTAAAGTGCTGTTAAGTAGCACTTAGCTGCCAGCTGCCTGCAATTATTGCGAGTTCAAATCTCACCAGGCTCAAGGTTGACGCAGCCTTCCATCCTTCCGAGGTAGGTAAAATGAGGACCCGGATTGTGGGGGCCATAAGCTGACTTTGTTTAAAAAAAACACCGCTCGGGGAGTGCCAAAAGCTCCTACTAAGCAGTTATATACAAAAGTATGACAGCTATTGTTTAACACATTGTAAGCCGCCCTGAGTCTCCGGAGAAGGGCGGCATATAAATCGAACCAGTAAGTAAGTAAGTAAGTAAGTAAATAAATAAATAAATAAATAAATAAGGGAAATATCTAAGTCTGCTGACAGATTCTTTAGGGCAATAGGGTCTATCCTACAAAGTCCCAACCCTACAACATTTACAGACTGAAATTCACACACAACATTTAAAAGCATAATGAACCATGGCTCTACGCCCAAAGAAATCAGGAGCATACCTATTTCAACAACACAACATGAAAAATGTGTTACAGAAATATGCCTTGCCATTATGTTCCTAGCAGATGAGTGTGGAAGAAATAAGAAGAACTAAGCAAAAGTCACAGAAAAAGTATACCCTCATATCATGCGTTCCTGCCAACACCACAAAATGGGAAGATTTGAACAGAATTGATTCTCTTCAATCTGAGAACCTACTACAAGACTAGAACTATGTCCTTGAATTCAAGTAATCATACTTGGGGGCGGGGGGGGGGGAGACACCATTAAGTTCTGGGTCACAGAAAACTTCAAGGCAGACAAATCTTTGGGGAAGCAACCAAGACATAAATACTCACAGGTGTATTAATTCTACTCTACCAATGTAACCTACTTTTGCTCAATCTATCAACTCCTCCTTATTCTTTCCTGCCACAGAGAAGAGCTCAAATGAGCTCTACTTGCAAACGATCCCTTGTGGTTTTAATGATGATTGCCATCATTAGCCCTGGCTTGCCTTCAGAGACATCTACTACTTCTATCATGTCCCTTTTAGTGCTGCAATTTTATTTTTTATTTCCAAGATCTTCAAGTGAGTCTTCCAACTCTTCCAATGGGAGAAGGAAAGAGTATTTATGTTTGCTGCTTTTAATGTAAAAAAAAATCCAACAAATATGAAGGTCATGTGGAATAGACAACTGATTGCTTTAAAAAGGGGGAGGGAGGTTAGCTGCTACTGTTTCAGAGTCTATGTTTGGCAGGCAATTCTTCTCTTTCATTGTTTCAAACCAATAAATAATGTTTGACTCCTGGACAGGTTGATGAAAAAGCAATAACAGCAAGAGAATCTTGGGAAACTTCAACTTCTTTTTAAAAATATTTTCAATTTAATGCCAAGTAAGTTCCGATTTTCTAAATTAAATACAAATTTATTCTACCATTTATTCAATTTTCTATCAAAGACTTCCTCGCAATCTATTAATTCCAGGCCAGACCTATTTATCAGGTAAAAGAACTTTCTTCCCAAGTGTTGGCTATACCAACAAAAAGAACAAGTGGATGAATGCAGCTATGTATATTAAAAAGAAAAGAATTTAGAATCCATGTCAAGGAACATAAATAGAAATAAGAAGGCAGGAAGCTCAGTGGCACATGCAACTTTATTTTAAATACTGCCAGGCAAATGTATGCAGAATCAAGTCTATAAGTGGCCTAAGTGAGAAGGCGGGCACTCAAAATAAAAAGCAGATGAGCTCAGACATAGGGAAGGAAGAGAACTACTTGTCAAAAACAGATGGAAATATCTGAGCCCAGAAGAACGGGTGTGAAGAACAGCTCTGCACCAACCAGATGGCAATGAAATAGACAACTCTTCCCTCTCATTGTTCAGGACTTGGAGACATGGGGACCACTGACTGTCTTTTGCCATGAAGGTTAAACCAAATAGGGCTCAGCAACTGAAATTTATCTATTGTCACATTGGATTCCATAACGCTCAGGATTATTTAACTGATGTGCTCAAGTATTACAGTATAGTATGAGAAGCAGAAAGAGTAGAAAGGATCATATTGATTCTGTATTAAAGAGCTCTAGTGCATCTATCAGTGTTGGCATACAGTGTTGGAAGGGTAAATAAAATGAAAAGCCAAGCTCCCTTTTGAGTTGGAGCTAGCTGTCCAATGCAGAACCAGAAAGAGGAAAACAGTATTTAGTTTTCAAAAGCTACCAATGCACTGATGATGTTACCTAGTTTGGGTAATGAAACGTCTGCAAGAAAACAACCGAGCTCAGAGAGCACCAAGGACCCCCTCATTTCAGCCCTGAGCTACAAATATTCTCCATGTTGCCGAGTACAGTTTTATACTGATTTGCAGCATCTCTCCAGCATTTGCAATACGCACTGGACTTTTGCAGGTCAAGCCCACAGTGGATGAGCGCAGCCTTTGCCATCCTGCCCACACCCACTCAGAATGTCGCTTCATACAATGTTTTCACTTATTTTGAATGGTGGAATATTCCACAAAAACAGATATTCATTGCCTTTCTTAAAGTCATAAAATATTTGGGAAAATTATCCAAAAATATCTCATCTCCAATAGAAAGGTAGAAAATCATCAAGTTTTACTTTATTGCAATATATCATATATTGGGGTTAATCTAAAAAGATAAATGTTTGTATCTCAAATACTGAAAAAGGTAAAATGTAAACACTTCTGAACTTGATGTCCGTGTACCTCCCAGCTTAATGGCATTTGCTTTCAAGTAATCATACATAATTTTTCACTTAATATAGACTTGATTTGGACTAGAACTTGACATATAGAAATAATGAGCAATTTTGTTTAACACTTCCAAAGTGACAAGAACAACATGGAAGAGGCAAGATTCCATCTTTCATTTATTAACTATTTCCTGTTTTTCATCACTGAGACTTACTACCTTCAGCTAAACAGATGAAGATCACACTGTATCTCAATTTCCATCCATCTGTCTCCAAAAAATGCATTATTCATAGCATCTTATCAGCCAAGCTTTTAGACTGAATGTCTAGAGGGAAGCTTAGAAGAGTTCAAAGATACAGTACTTTAATATGCATTTGAAGATGCATTAAATGGACACTGACACCACCAAGTGGAGGCATTGAAAAGGTACTATAATTCTGAGGTGTATGCAGCAAAGATCATTTGTGTGTAGTCATCAAAAAACCCTGATCATGAGTGCTTTGGCAACAGATATTGTACTAGCCATACTGTACTAGCCTAACTTTTCATGAAATCTATACTGTTAATTTATAAATTGGATTCAAATATACAACATGTCAAGTCCTTCCCCATCAGGTTCTGGTGGGGAAGGCCTGGATGCATTCCTCACTTTATAACCTTTTTCCTATTACATGCCTATCCTGTACTTTGATTTACTTTCCTGGGAATGTAAGTGGGGGGGAGGGGGGGAGGGAATGGCTAGAGAGCCATCTGTTTTGTCTCAGCAAGTGACGCCTGAGAACAGCTTATCACCTTCTCAGCCTGAAGTTCTCAAAACAACTTCACACCTGGGGATTGGCTTGCCCTGCACTGGACTGAGGGAAGTGGTCTCTATCCTTTTTAACCTAATGATTTTGCGCGGGAATCTTCAGATCCTGCCTTCTTTGTCTTGCTATCACTTTCTCCAATGTAAAAGTTTCCTTTTGAAATGCCAACCATTTCAAGAGTTCTACTTTCTGGAAAACAGTTTGTAAAGCCACCATGTATTATTCCAAACTATGTTTTTCAGGTTGAGGCAATAGCCAAATCAAAATTTGAAAGCCATCTTGTTCTGCTTTTGACAACTTAATTTAGTTGTCAGCATGGTTCCAGATCAAAAATGCCCCACCCTCTTTGATTAGAAAACCAGTTCCTATAGCAAAATCTCTTCTTTACAGTTTTACAGACATTCAAAGCCTACTTCACTTCCAGGTTTACATATCACTTCAAGAGCTGTTTTACCTATATTCATTTCAAGTGGCTCTTTTCTCCAATCTTTTCTTGAAGCAACCACCTTCTCTGGTAGTCTGTGTTCAGAGAAAGTGGCCAACTCAAAATCAGTGGGCTGCCAGGGTAAGGGTGAATTAACAGAAGTTGATCTCACCATGCTTAGTCCAATACTATAATCACATAACTCTTTTAAACATCTCTAATACAGAATAGTGCTTGGATGCTAAAGAATGGAATCTCAACTAAATAGGCTTTTAGCTAGTTGTTTTCCAACTTAATTGGGGAAATGACTGTTTTAAGCAGGAGAGAGTGATAATGTATATTCAAGGAATTGTTCCAGACATCAAAATGTCTCACTCATTACTTCAATTTGATAATAACTAAGTCAATACAGTAGTATTAATACCATAAATTAAATACTGACTTAAAGCCAATGTTACCTTTATTGTTCATTCATGTAGTATTATACATTTTATTAGTTTTTAAAAATCACGAGAAGAGCCAGATTATCATTAAACCACAGATTACATAAAAATTGTTGAACAACTGAATGTAAGCAACAATTTCATAGTAAAATAGTAACTTCGTTTTGCCAAGCCTTTTGCTCCGAGTAAAAGATTTGAGATTTGTGAACCATAAAATCTCAGCTACGTAATGGGTGTTGTATTAATAGACACTGTAGATGATATCTACTTCCCTCTCAATAGTGCCCCAAAATCCTGCAAGCCAAGGAAAACAAAGTGACAGAGATTCAGGTGACTTAACATGTCTAAAGTAGTTGTCAGCCCCATTAATTGTGGAATAGTTAGATACTAAATCACATGATTTATAGCTATAAATCTCAACATTTACAACCCTTGCTAATTTTGAGAGGCTAACTTTATTATATACCAGTATATGGTTAGAACAGCAACTTTAAGCAGTTACCAGGCAAGCATATTTGTCACATGTTGACTTCTCAATGCTGTAATAACCCATATTACTGACATACAGTGGGGCAAAAAAGTATTTAGTCAGCCAATTGTGCAAGTTCTCCCACTTAAAAAGATGAGAGAGGCCTGTAACTGACATTATAGGTAGACCTCAACTATGAGAGACAAAATGAGAAAACAAATCCAGACAATTACATTGTCTGATTTGGAAAGAATTTATTTGCAAATTATGGTGGAAAATAAGTTATTTGGTCAATATCAAAAGTTCATCTCAATACTTTGTTATATATCCTTTGTTGGCAATGACAGAGGTCAAACTTTTTCTGTAAGTCTTCACAAGATTGGCACACACTGTTGCTGGTATGTTGGCCCATTCCTCCATGCAGATCTCCTCTAGAGCAGTGACATTTTGGGGCTGTTGCTGGGCGACAGGGACTTTCAACTCCCTCCAAAGGTTTTCTATGGGGTTGAGATCTGGAGACTGGCTAGGCCACTCCAGGACCTTGAAATGCTTCTTACGAAGCCACTCCTCTGTTGCCTGGGCAGTGTGTTTGGTATCATTGTCATGCTGAAAGATCCAGCCACGTTTCATCTTCAATGCCCTTGCTGATGGAAAGAGATTTGCACTCAAAATCTCACGATACATGGCCTCATTCATTCTTTCCTGTGCATGGATCAGTCGTTCTGGTCCCTTTGCAGAGAAACAGCCCCAAAGCATGATGTTGCCACCCCCATGCTTCACAGTAGGTATGGTGTTCTTTCGATGCAACTCAGCATTCTCTCTCCTCCAAACACAACGAGCTGTGTTTCTACCAAACAGTTCTACTTTGGTTTCATCTGACTATATGACATTCTCCCAATCCTCTTCTGGATCATCCAAATGCTCTCTAGCAAACTTCAGACGGGCCCAGACATGTACTGGCTTAAGCAGGGGGACACGTCTGGCACTGCAGGATCTGAGTCCCTGCTGGCGTAGTGTGTTACTGATGGTAGCCTTTGTTACGTTGGTCCCAGCTCTCTGCAGGTCATTCACTAGGTCCTCCCGTATGGTTCTGTGATTTTTGCTCACTGTTCTTGTGATCATTTTGACCCCATGGGGTGAGATCTTGCATGGAGCCCCAGATCGAGGAAGATTATCAGTGGTCTTGTATGTCTTCCATTTTCTAATTATTGTTTCCACAGTTGATTTCTTCACACCAAGCTGCTTGCCTATTGCAGATTCAGTCTTCCCAGCCTGGTGCAGGTCTACAATTTTGTTTCTGGTGTCCTTCGACAGTTCTTTGGTCTTCACCATAGTGGAGTTTGGAGTGTGACTATTTGAGGTTGTGGACAGGTGTCTTTTATGCTGATAACAAGTTCAAACAGGTGCCATTAATACAGGTAACGAGTGGAGGACAGAGGAGCCTCTTAAAGAAGTTACAAGTCTGTGAGAGCCAGAAATCTTGCTTGTTTGTAGGTGACCAAATACTTATTTTCCACCACAATTTGCAAATAACTTCCTTCCAAATCAGACAATGTGATTGTCTGGATTTGTTTTCTCATTTTGTCTCTCATAGTTGAGGTCTACCTATGATGTCAATTACAGGCCTCTCTCAGCTTTTTAAGTGGGAGAACTTGCACAATTGGTGGCTGACTAAATACTTTTTTGCCCCACTGTATCTCTTTTTTTTAAAAAAAAATTGATTTAATGCCGCCCTTCTCTGGAGACTCAGGGCGGCTTACAATGCATTAAGCAATAGCCTTCATACTTTTGTATATTTATACAAAGTCAGTTTATTGCCCCCACAAACTGGATCCTCAATTTAACTACCTTAGAAAGGATGGAAGGCTGAGCCAACCTTGAGCCTGGTGAGATTCGAACTTACAGTAATTGCAGACAGCTGGAGTTAATCACAATGCATTAGTCTGCTGAGCCACCAGGCCCTATACATTGCCTTTAAATGTGTATAGCAGCTTTCCAGTTTCGTTACTATGTATTTGTAGCAATAAAAACCCAATACATTAATGTTACCTCAGAAGCTAGGGATGGATGTTACAGCAAATGGAAAACTTTAAAAATCCGGAGCACAAAACAAAAATTAAATGGATTTGAAAGAAAGGCTTATCAAATTAGAATACATTATTCTGGATTAGGTGAACGGAGATTTCCAAGATTTTGACTTCTGCCACCTGTTTTTGCCATTCAGAGACTGCTACTGCATAGATTAAGCTCCATTACTAGAATTCCCACAAAAGCCACATGATCAGAAAAAAGGTAGGAAGTACTGTGCATTTTAATATACAACTACCACAATGGTACATAATCAGTCACTTAAAGCAGCAAGACCATGGCTTGTTCACCAATATGTGTTTCCATAATAGTCTTTCCTCTTTAGCAAAGGCAAACCTATCCCAAGTTTACTAGGTCACTATGGCTGTGCTTTGTCACTAACTCTTTGATGTGGTCCAAGCACCACTAGAGCCACTCACCTGGGGAATTCTGTTTGTTCACTTTCTACAGGGGCAGCGACAGATACCGGAAGTTCTGCTGTTGTATCAGCAACTTGTGCTTCTTCGTTTTCTTCTGCTTTCACAGGCTCCTCTGCATCTGCAGCCTTTCCACTCTCCAATCCAGAGTCCTGCTCCACTGCTGAGGTGATTTCAACCTCCTCAACAGCAGGAGGCACCTTTGTTCTCTCTCCTGCAGCCACCATGTCCGCCTCTCTTTTCTTCAACTTCCCTTCAATTTCTTGCTGTCTTTTCTCATCATCTTGGCGGGCCAGATGTTCAAAGGTTTTGAATGCCTGAAAGTGATGCACCAATCAAGCAACAATTAACCTACAGACCATCACTAGAGATTAGGTAATACATTTTGAATCTCCTTGAATACATAATTTCAAGGAGATTGCTCTATGTGTCAAATCAGCTCTAAGAACAAGTATTTATCTACTTGCCTGATAGTCATAAGCAGTGAATCCAGTGCATTTTATGGTGAGTGTAAAGGAGGGGCAAAGTCCATTATGGACAAAGAAAGTTGAGTTATTTGAATTTAAAGAAAAATACAGAGCAAAAGGTTAATAAAGGTCTGCCACTGCCCTATAACTGCACTTCCCGAACACCAAATTAGCCAACCTGAATAATCTCTTCCTACTCATAACTTGATACAGCTATTTCACAAACATACTTGGATCCAAACATTTATTGTATTCAGCATAAATCATGCTGACGATGGCAAGTTTTTGCTATATACACTATCCCAAGCCATGGTCTGTGCTTAAGTCTTAACTTCCTCCGTTTGTCCTATATTGTACAGTACAATCCATTTTCATGTAGCACACTATGAACCCAGCAGTAGTTATTAGCCAGGCGACATATTTATATATTAGATTTATATACCACCAACCAATCTGAAATACAAGACTGGGGGTAGCTAACACTATTAAAGATAGGTAAAACCCTATGCTCCAAACTGAATATAGAAAAATAGAGTTGGAGGTCTTCTAGTCCAACCCCCTACTGGAGCAGGAGACCTTATACCATTTCAGAAAAAGGTTGTCCAATCTGGTCTTAAAAGCGTCCAGTGTTGGAGCACCCACAACTTCTGAATCTCGGTCAACAAAACACCACGACTGTCTTCATACCGAGTGCCCAATCCAAACCAACTAATCATTTCTCGGTTTAACAGCCCGGTTCCCGCAACCTGTTTGAGCCACTAAGTTCCTGGCCCCACTTCAGCTCTCTCTGCCTACTTCACGGGGCCGTCCTGGGGTTTGGATTTGAGAGGCTGCCTAAAACACCCGGCAGGAGAGGACAAAATTCGGGCGTCCAAAGCAGAATCGGCCGGCGGGGAAAGGGACCCAGACAGGCTTACCCGAACGGCCATGCTCTTGGCCACGCCGGGCGGGAAGCCCAGCCGGTCCGAGGGCTGCATCAACAGCCGGTAGAAGTCGGTCTTGCGGTAGAGGAAGCCGAAGAGGATGTTCAGGAACTCCTGGACGTTGCCCACATGCTGCAAAATCCCCAGCAACGCCTGGTCGTACATGTCCGTCATGGCTCCGGAGCGCTCCATGAGGCAGGCGGGGATGAAGCGAGTCCCGGGCGCGGAGGCCTCACTCGCCTTTCCCGGGAAAGAGGCAAGAGCTGTCCGACGAGCCCCCCGCTGCTGCCGCCGCCGCCGCCGCCGTGCCCGAGCGAACCCGCGAAGGCGATTCCGCTGTCAGGGCAACCCTAACCCTAAGGGCAATGCGGTCACGTGACCGACACGCCCCTTCCGGTCCTGTCCCGAATGTTTCTCCGAGCAACTTCCGGTTGAGCGTGAGCTATGGTTTCCGATAAAAAGTTTTTCTCCGCGCCTCTCTGTGGTTTGGCTGAGGTTTAAAAGGAAGCGCTTTTAGAGACGCACAAACAAAAGGGGGCTCCTTGGGCTGTTTTAGGGGATCCTTCCCACCACCTTCCCATGCGAATGTTGTTAAATGGTCAGGACGGGCTTATTTGCAAGAGGGCTCCTTGGTGCTCTCTGAGCTTGGGGGTTTTCTTACGGGCGTTTCATTACCAAAACTAGGTGCTGAGCTGAGCACCGATGAGTTTACCTAAACGTCTCCCCCCAAAAATCACCAAAGTCAGAGGGCACCAAAGAGCCCTCATTTCAACCCTGTGCTATAAATATTCTCCTTTATTGGTTAGTTGCAAGAGTTCGTTGAAAAGTCGAGGGATGGAAGAGCAAAGAGCGATTCAAAGGAGGTCTTGGCAGCAATAGGGATCCGAGTCAGGGCAAGGGGTCCAGGTCCATTGCTCAGACGTGTCGCTTTTTCCAAAGTTGCATCCTTTTCCAGGAGGGTGCAACCCCTGGAGAAAATATTTTTTTAAAATAATTGAAAATACTTCTAGCTCAGGTTTTAGATTTTGGCAGTGGTTTGCTCTCCAAGCTTGTTTCTATTTAGTTTCTGAACCTTTCATTACCAGACTAGGTAACATCATCAGCAAGATTTTCTTGTCCTATTCTCCTTAGTTTATGTCTTCCGTGCCAGTGATTGGTTGCGTGTTAGTTGCTCTTTGGAGTTATATTTAAATTCTGAGCAGCTGATTGGTTCTCTTGTTGATTGGTCTTTCAAATGATCTGGTTAACCATTCTTTTTAAGGTGTTTTTTTTTACAAACATCAATGCATGAACAGTGTGGCACCTGGGTGTCATACATTCTAATACAAATAATCAGTTATTTCATTCAATCAGCATATATTTCTATTAATAGTACACACTTACATTAAATTGCAATCTGTCATTATCCAATTATTCTTTGTTTTCTCATTACTTTTATTTTATTATATAAAGATATATAAACTAATATTCCTTATTCTTTTATTTCTATCTCTTATTCTAAAGTTTTAGTCATGTCACCTTTTATTAAAAAAGTTTTCTTTCTATCCTATCTAACTTCTAATCATGTCACCTACCTAAAAACACAAAGAGAGAAAAAGAAAAGCAAGTCAGAACAACAAAAAGGAGAAATCATCTATTCATTGTCTCTTGTCCGCTTCAATACTTTAATTGCTATGCTTTTTTTTGAGTTGCCTCCCATATTCCTCTCTTGGATATTTATCTCTATCTCCTTCTTGGCTGTTCTATCTAGATACGGTGGGGCAAAAAAGTATTTAGTCAGCCACCAATTGTGCAAGTTCTCCCACTTAAAAAGCTGAGAGAGGCCTGTAATTGACATCATAGGTAGACCTCAACTATGAGAGACAAAATGAGAAAACAAATCCAGACAATCGCGTTGTCTCATTTGGAAAGAAATTATTTGCAAATTATGATGGAAAATAATCATAGCTTTTTATATGGATGTACCTGGATGAAACTGTCTATCTAGATCCGTGCCAGTCCGGTTTCAGACCTGGGTACAGCACGGAGACGGCATTGGTCGCATTGGTGGATGATCTCTGGAGGGCTCGGGACAGGGGTTGCTCCTCTGTCCTGGTCCTGTTAGATCTCTCAGCGGCTTTTGATACCATCGACCATGGTATCATGCTGCGTCGGTTGGGGGGTTTGGGGGTGGGAGGCACCGTGCTGCAGTGGTTCTCCTCCTATCTCTCCGACCGATCGCAGTCTGTGTTGGCAGGGGGGCAGAGGTCGACCTCGAGGCGCCTCGTTTGCGGGGTGCCACAAGGGTCGGTCCTCTCGCCGCTCCTGTTCAACATTTATGTGAAGCTGCTGGGTGAGATCATCCGTGGTTTTGGGGGGAGTTGCCAACTGTACGCTGATGATACTCAGCTGTACATCCCACCCCTGACCACCCCAATGATGCCCTCGAAGTAATGTCCCAGTGCCTTGAAGCCGTGCGGGTCTGGATGGGGAGGAACAGGCTTCGTCTCAACCCTTCCAAGACCGAGTGGCTGTGGATGCCGGCATCCCGGTATAGCCAGCTGGTGCCATCGCTGGCTATTGGGGGTGAGTTATTGGCCCCCACAGAGGGGGCCCGCAACTTGGGTGTCCTCCTGGATTCACGGCTGTCCTTGGAAGGGCATATGGCGGCCGTGGCCAGGGGGGCCTTTTATCAGGTTCGCCTGATGCGCCAGTTGCGCCCCTTTCTGGATCGGGACTCCATGTGCACAGTCACTCATGCACTCGTCACGTCTCGCCTGGACTACTGTAATGCTCTCTACATGGGGCTCCCCTTGGGGTGCACCCGGAGGCTCCAACTGGTCCAGAATGCGGCCGCGCGGGTGATTATGGGAGCGACAGGGCGCTCCCACGTGACACCTCTCCTGCGCGAGCTGCACTGGCTTCCAGTGGTCTTCCGGGTGCGCTTCAAGGTGTTAGTTTTGACCTTTAAAGCGCTCCATGGCATGGGACCGGGGTATTTGCGGGACCGCCTGCTGCTACCGATAACCTCCCACCGGCCAGTACGCTCACACAGAGAGGGCCTTCTCAGGGTGCCATCAGCCAAGCAATGTCGGCTGGTGGCCCCCAGGGGGAGAGCCTTCTCTGTGGGGGCACCCACCCTATGGAACGAGCTGCCTCCTGAAATTCGTTTGATCCCGGACCTCTGTGCTTTCCGAAAGGCCCTTAAGACTTATTTATTCCAACAAGCCAGCCTTACTTGATTGATTTTAATGGGGTTTTAAAATTTTTTGGTACTATTAATCCCTGGGGTTTTAAATTGGGTATTTTAATGGGGTTTGAGATTTTTATTTTGGAACGTCAATCGATTTAATTTAATTTTAAATCCTTTTAATATTTGTATTATATGTGTTTTAATTTGGTTGTTCACCGCCCTGAGTCCCCCTCCCGGGGAGAAGGGCGGTATATAAATTGAAATAAATAAATAAATAAATAAAATATCCCATAGGTATACAATCAATTCCCAGAGTTTATCCAAAGCCTCTTTGTGTCCCCTTTACAGGTTCAATCTTCTAGCATAACATACAGAGGTCCCTTTAATTAAATAACTTCCTTATTTTCCTATTTTAATCTCCAGTAGTCATGGGGTAGTTAGGGATAATCCAGTAAATATTTTCAGTCCTTCATATAGGTATTCCAAGACTTATAAATTTTCCTTTTGTCAGCAAGTGGCACTCTCAACTTAAATTTCAGTATTGCCAATAGTCAATCATCATTTTAGCTATAAATCCATTATAAAAGCCGAATAAGATTTGTAAATAAATGATTCCAGCATTCCATGCCTTCCCAGCACAACGTCTTCCCAATTTAAGAGTCCAATTTTCTGTATGTTTCAAAATTTATATTTTTTTCTCTTACACCTTTCACTTCTGATCTGGTAATTTCTCAGAATGCTTAGACGCTGCTTTAACAAATAGTTCTGAGCCAATAGTTCTAAATTAGTCTGTGGGGTTAAGTTTAAGGCTAAATAAAATCCTCTTCCCCAGTTCCAGTAACAGTTCATCTACTTCACTCCAGCACCAGTCATTGTGGTCAGACAGGACAACTGCGACACTCCGCAAACTCACTTTGGCTCAGTAATGAAATCCAATTTTTTTTTACTACCGGTTCTGTGGGCGTGGTGTGGCTTGGTGGGTGTGGCAGGGGAAGGATACTGCAAAATCCCCATTCCCTCCCCACTCCTGGGGGAAGGATATTGCAAAATCTCCATTCCCACCCCACTCTGGGGCCAGCCAGAGTGGTATTTGCTGCCGTTTCTCCGAACTTCTCAAAATTTCCGCTACCGGTTCTCCAGAACCTGTCAGAACCTGCTGGATTTCACCCCTGCTTTGGCTCCTCTCAGAACCCACAAACAGAGAGATTTCAGCACAGAACGCGGACCCTCATTCTCTGTGTCTGATATTGCCGCGACATCAACTGGAACTCCATCTGTTTGTCCATTCTGACACACAAGACGTTAATAAGCTTAGAGGAATAGGGTAAAAAAATCCTGCTGATTACGTTACCTAATCTAGTAACGAAACTAAACTGAAACAAACTTGGAGAGTAAACCACTGCCAAAAAGTATTTTTCCCCAATCTGAGCACCCTGCCCGCTGGAAGCACTTTTCTGTTTGGCATCTCCATGGTTGAATGAAGGAAACATGGAAGTGGGTGCAGACAACAGCCCTGCTGATTTAGATCAACGTTTCTCAATGTAGGGGGCTATATGATGTGTGCATTTCAACTCCCAAAATTCCCCCTCCAGCATGCTAGCAAGGGAATTCCAGGAGTTGAAGTCCATCCAAATTAAAACATGCTGGTAGGGGAATAATGGGAGTTGAATTCCACCTATCTTAATGTAGTTAAAGCTGATAAACACAAGGCAGACAAAAAAGTTCTTTGCAACTGTAAATAGCCTATTTCTTCAGGTAACAGGTAAAAACTGTTATCTCAGCTTGAAAACACATATTCAGCAAGACGTGGAAAAATTGATTGCCTGGAAAGTCTGTTGGAAAAGCCCTTAGACAGAGGGAAATCACTTTTGGAAGAAGAACATATTAGAAAGATGCGTTGGAGTATTATAAGTTCCATGAATAGACAGTCAACATATTGATAGAATACAAGTATTGGCAGTTCATTATCTCAGTGCCCCTCTACTTTTCGAATTCAAGGATCCAATAGTCCATTTTGCTTTCTCTTCATATGATTCCTCATCACAACAGCCACTTTCTTTGTGTTCATATATGAAGACCATATGAAAAGCATTTATTTTCAGGAAAAATACCCTGTGTTTACATCCAAATAATCAATAATCATATAGGGCAATGTTAAGATCCATTACACTCTCCATGCCCGCTGACAGCCATACTGTAGCTGGAATGTAATGGTATTTCTATTCCAAAGTGATGGTGGCTGTACGAAGACACAGAATAGCTCACTTGTGGACTATACATGGTAGTTGTGATTTCTGCAGTAGAAAAAGAAAGATGTTCCCTTATTGCTGTCCACTTGGTGAGACACTTTCAGTACCTATGAAAAAAGAGAAGCTTATCACATTTATTTGTAAGAGCTATAAGAGCTATTTATAAGAGCTATATCAGCTTATCACATTTATTTATAAGAGCTATGGTGCTGCAGTGATTAGAATGCAATACTGCAGGCTACTTCTGCTGACTGCCAGCAGTTTGGCAGTTCGATTCTCACTGGCTCAAGGTTCACTCAGTTTTTCATCCTTCCAAAGTCAGTAAAATGAGGGCCCAGATTGTTGGGGTCAGTATACTGACTCTGTAAACTGTTTAGAGAGCGCTGTAAAGCACCGTACAGTACTATACGTCTAAGTGCTATTGCTATTGCTATTTTGGAAGTTTTCCACAATACATAAATCAGTTTGTAGAAAGAACAGTCAATCCGCACCTTCCAAATGCATTGAATGATGGTACCTATAATTCTCAGCATAGGAAGGGATGATCTGGGGAGGAATATTATGATAGCTGCAATCCCACATTACTGGAGGGAAGATTAGCCATTCTATCATGACCTGGAGACCCTCTAGTGAGCTGTGCTCTCCCACTAGGACACCTCCAGTTCTTTATCCCTACCTGGACTGGGCCATCTTCTCCTGGAAAAACTCAGTGCGGAAAATAACAAGAATGGGGCTGACGCAACTGTGGGCATAGCTGAGACAAATAGTAGCTTGGTACAAGTAGAAGAAGGTTGCTGAAGGAGTGGCTGTCAGATTAACCAGCTGCAGCACATGATAGGGAGTCCAGCAAATGAAGAAGGCTGCAATGATTGTGAGCGCCATGCGAGTCACCTTCTGGCTGTGGGCTTTCAGATGCACACGGCGCATGGCATGGAATAGATGCTGCAGAGTCAAAGAATACAACACCATAATGACCGGCAAAGGCAGGAGGAATGCTATTAAGGATTGACAGTATAAACTATGGGGACCTGGCAAGTCTATAAGGCAGATCTCCATATTGTTGTCCCAAAATATCAGCATAGTGTACAGCATAGCGGGAGTAGCCAGAATCAAGCTTCCAACCCATATGCCAACATTGATCATTGTTGTGCAACGCAAGGTTTGCCTCTGGGCAATGGTAGATGAGTACACCACTACTACATACCTGGAGAAGAGACATGAAGGCTTATCACTTATAGAAAACATGACTAAATATATATCAAAAACATATAGATTGGATAAGGAAACTCATCCTTTGTGATTACCTGCATGCCTAAATGCATTTTCTACAAGGCAGTTAATGAGATCAACGTTGGAGATAGAAGACAGTGTAAGGGTTGAAAAATTGGTCTAGAGGCCTGCTTGGCTTACAGGTTCAATCTCTGACATTTTCAAATAAAGCTGGGAAAATGCTTATATAAAACTCTGTGTGGGATTCGTTGTCTAGTTTCAAAATAAAGTTATAAATAAAAATTAAAAACCAGCCAAAACTTCCAAGAGAAAACAATGGTAATTTTACTCTTCACTTTGCAAAGACGGTGGACCAAGCACATGCAGATACAGTGGACACACCCTAAATCATGGATCCTCAAACTATGGCCCGCGGACTGCATGTGGCCCGCCTAAGGCATTAATCCGGCCCTCGCAGGACCATGAGCCTGCTCCGTCCACATCACTGCACCTACCCTTCATACCTTTGCTAGCCCCGCGGGCTGGAACTGAAAGGTAAGGCCAACAATTTTGGCCTGCAGACACATTCTGGAGGTAGGTGAGGTAAAAAACAAGATGCACAGATGCCACAGGAGGCCAAAAATGGTCAGGTTTTGGGCAAAAAATGGGCTGTTTTTGCCTGTTTTTGGCCTGCAGAATGCTGCTGGAGGCGGAGGAGATGGGGTGCACAGATGCCCCAGGAGGCCAAAAAACTGCTGAAAATGGCCTGTTTTTCACCTCCCCTGCCTCCAGAAGATAAAGAGAGAGAGAGAGAAAAAGAGAAGGAGAGGCAGAAAGAGAGAGAGAGACCCACACACAGAGATTTCTCAAGCTCCTTGGGGCTGAGAAGAATTGCTGCAAACTGAGTTTTCTGAAGTGGACCACTAGACTCCTAAACAACTGAAAAAATGATCTAGTAAAAAGAAAAGTCAACCAAAAGAGCAACATACAAACAAAAGCAAATAAAACACCCCTAGGAGCAAAACAAATTAAAGTTTAATTTGTGTGCATTGTTTAATGGACTGTTAAATTGGCCATGCCCACCCAATCACATGACCTAGCCACACCCACCCACTCAGTCTGGCCCCCCAACAGTCTGAGGGACTGTGAATTGGCCCTGTTTAAAAAGTTTGAGGACCCTGCCCTAAATCATCAATACATTTGCTTCATATTCTCTAGCGTCATTACAAATTTACCTCCCACCTTTTCCTCATTGGCTCAGTAATCATGTCGTCGCTACCTATCCAAACTGTCTAAAATGAATAAATTATTTCTGCTCCCTGCCACTACTCTAATTCTATCATCCCCTGCTCATATTTAAAAATTACCTTTTATGGTCCTAGTTCCTAGGGGTTGTCATATCAGCAAATTCTGGTTAAGGCCGGTTTCTAGCATAGCAGAGGCCTTCCTTCATACAATTCTTCAGCTTCAGCCTATCTCATGAGATTAGAAACATATCCAGTGTATATGGCCAGCATGTCTTCTTACAATTCTTTAAAAACAATATGCTGTTTCCCACGTCTGGAAAGCTGGTAATAGTGCACCCTGTGCACATTAATAGTACACAGATTAATCTGAGCTGATGGTCTCACTTAGCAGCCCCAACCTCCCTGCATCTTTCCCTCCTTCCTCTGACCTCCCTGCTCCTCTGGAAACTGCCAGAAACTTTCCCGTCAGTCCTCTTCCCCCAAACATATCATA
Organism: Masticophis lateralis; assembly: GCA_030761175.1. Classification (NCBI taxonomy): domain Eukaryota; kingdom Metazoa; phylum Chordata; class Lepidosauria; order Squamata; family Colubridae; genus Masticophis; species Masticophis lateralis. The sequence goes on along the minus strand of JAUDYJ010000008.1, from coordinate 2,500,292 downwards.
CTGAGGGTGCTAAAGCACTTCAAAAACTACAAAGTTGTGAAAATGTGATTTATGTTGTTGGTAAGACATGTCAGCATTCCCTTATTCCTCTGACCAGCAAGAACTCCCATCTCCTTCACGTGGTTGCTGCCAAAGTGCAGAGGAAGGTTAGCTAATGCTCTGCAAGACTGACTTTCTGGAAGGACCTGATCCAAGATATACAGGTAGTCCTCAACTTATAACTATTTGTTTAGTGACCATTCGAAGCTACAACAGCATTGAAAAAGTTATTTACAACCATTTCCTTTTGACCATTGTAGCATTCTCATGTAACATGGTCAAAATTCAGGCACTTAGCTACTGGCATGTATTTATGATGGTTGTAGCATTCCTGGGTCATGTGATTCCCATTTGTGACCTTCCCGGCCTGCTTCCAACAAGCAAAGTCAATGCAACTGCATGATTCACTTAACAACTATGGTGAAAAGGTTGTAAAATCAGTCGTGACCACCTTGCTTAGCAACATAAATTCTGGTCTCAATTGTAGTTTTAAGCTGAGGACTATCTGTAGTTGGTGGTAAGAGGCTGCTTGGTTACAGGCAATACTCATCTTACCACCATTCTTTAGTGAGCAAAGTTATAACAGCACTGAAAAAAGTGACTTATAACGGTTCCTCACACTCAGGTGGCTGCTGACTCCTGTTCTACCTCTCTCAGGAAAAAGGTTTTAGCCCCACCCACCCCATCTTAGATCTAGATTGGCCCTTATCTGTCTATGCAGAGCAGAGTGATGATAGCCACACTGCTGAACTGGTTATTGAGATCAATAGTAGTTGCAGCCCAACATAGAAAGTCTCCAAATACCCAGCCTTGCTCCTGAAGAAGCTGATGGATGATGAGAGGCATGCCAAACAGGAAGAGCAGATCAGCCGTGGCCAAGTTCAAAATGTAGACGTCCGATGCAACCTCCTGTTTGCAGCCAGGACCACTGAGATCACCAGCCCATTGGCCAGGACACCCAAGGCACAGATGAAGGCATAGATGATGGGAAGCACTAAGGAAACTGCTGGACCCGGAGAGTTGTCATCCACTTGGGTGTCCTCTGAATATGGCTGCACCAGTTCACTGTCCTTCAGACATTGGTTGACTACAAGTGGTGTAGGAGTTCCAGATGAAATGTTGAACCCAAGAAGTCACAGTTTCTGTTTAGCAAAACATCCATGGCAAGGGAGTTGGCAGTCAAGGTAACTTCAACCTGGCCACTTAAAGGAACATGGGGAGGAGAAGATGTATTTGGACCCCAAAGACGACTTCATCTCTATTTAACTCTTACAAGTCATTCAGGCACAGCTTCTGAAATAGCTGGGAGGAAGCTGTTTTAGGAAATTGGGATGTCCATCCTGTACCTGTCCCAGATCAGTGTCTACAGTTATTTGAGGAGGAACTGTCATGCTTCTTGTTTCCGTTCTTTTTCATGCTCGCATGTTCTCCCTTAAGAAAAAAATCAAAGTCCCTGAGTTAGTTTCTTCCACATGAAATAAACAATAAAACATAAATGTATCAGACAAAAATTATTCTTGTATTAGAGGAGAAGAGAAAGGAGAGGAGCTTAAACAATTCGGCTGAATAGAAGTTCTCGAAATAAATTACTTTCCCAATTCCCAAAAGTTAACCAGCTTTTCTCAACCAAGTAACTTTCAGATGTGTGGGTTATAGCTATAATATCTTCCAGTCAGCAGAAGCAGCAACCATGTTGGCTGAGGGCAATGGAGGTTGTAGTCCAGCAGTGAAATGCACATACCTTCACTACCAGTTCGTGAATGTGAGCACCCGCACCTCTTCTGCGCATGTGCAGAGGGTCCAAAACGGGACGTAATTATGTCCTGGCAGGTGGGCAGAGGCTCCTGCCACCGGCACTACCGCTTCGTGTGAGCCAGATAGATCCAGCCAGATTTCACCGCTGTTGTAGTCCCATGCATCTATAGGGGTATCTCCTGAGGACCAAGGGTATACTAAGTTCTTCTCAGGCTGCTATCCTTTTCTGGAAGCTAACATTCATCACTATCATCAACCTGCACTTGCACTCCATACTAAAGCTGCAAGTGCTCCAGATGTCACCCATGGGCAAGGCCCAGGCAAACTATAGCTCCAAGTTTCATACAATTGTGTAAATCCATATTTCTCATTTTTGGCAACACCCCCCCCCCCCATTGATTGAATGAGTATTCCCAAAGTACAGGTAGTCTTTGACTTATGACCACAATTGAGACCAAAATTTATGTTGCCAAGTGAGAAATTTGTCAAGTGAGTTTTGTCCCATTTTACAACTTTTCTTGCCGCAGTTGTTAAGTTAGTAGCACAGTTGTTAAGTGAATCTGGCTTCCACATTGACTTTGCTTGTCAGAAGTTTGCAAAAGGGGATCACATGACCATGGCAACCTTCACAAATATGAACCAGTTATCAAGCTGCTGAATGTAAATCACATGACAATGGGGATGCTGTAATGGTCATAAGTATGAAAAATGGTCTTAAGTCACTTTTTTCAGTGCCATTGTAACTGAATGGTCACTAATCAAACTGTTGTAAGTCACAGACTTTACTTTGTTACTTTTTCTTGTTACATGTTTATTTGTTTAACCATACAGGGTTTTTTTAAGGGTTTAACATTGTCATTTTATTTACTGAACATTGTTCGTTCAAAAAATACCTTATGAATCATTAATTTTAATTTTTAATATGGTAAATATTGATTAATCTAACCTATACAAACAAGCAAGCTTTTTTAGGAGTTCCCACAAGTTTTAAAGGTTGGAAAGGATCTTTCGAGCAAAAAAGGATTAAGAAACACTGATCTAGATGGTGTTTGCTTTACATCTCACCTGTCCTTTAACAAGTCAACAGTTCTACATTTTCCCCACAACACCCCCTCCTGTCTTGAGATATGTTGGGTTGGCAAAGAAGGAGTGGCCCAAACTCTCATTGGTGACTCCCCTGGTTGAGGAGAAGCGGAACCTGGGTCTCCCAGGTTCAGAGGCAAGCATCCCCACCTTGCTCCACGACCAAAAGCTCCTTTCTCCTCAGGAATCCCAGTCTGTGCAAAAGGCCCCACGCTGCATTCACCTCCACAGAAATGGCTCCCGAAACGTATCCCTCTCTATCTTGGGTTACCCCACCGTTGAAGTCGGAAAGCAGCCGCTGATGCCTGGGGATCACGGACTGGATAATCGCTAACGGATTTCTGCGTCCCGTAGACTAACCGGGCTCTCTTCCTCCACGGCCACGCATACACACACACCACCACCATCTGGTGAAGGCAGCTACCAACTGCCAGCAAGCGACCACAAGCCCCTACCCTGCTCCTGGCAGCGGGGCTTGGGCAGGGCAAGAGACGGACGCTAAGCAAGGCGGGTCCCCGCCATTCCCACCCATCAGAGGCCTCGCTCCGCTTTCCTTTCGGAAGAAGCGCGCCCGGGAGAGGCGCCGACAAAGAAGACGCGCGTCCGCCCCCGCGAGGAATTATATCCCGCAATACAGGAGTCCGGCCTCCGAAATCTCCCGTCTTCTCTTGCCTTCCCTTCCCGGCCTCATCGTAGAAAATTTGCCGCCGACGCTTTGCCGCGCTGTCTCAAGAGCCGCTGTTGCTGCAGACACGTGCGGTTCTCCTGCAGGTTCTCCTGCTTTGCCTGGGCGCCCCATCATTCGCGCTCGCGGAGCTTTGCTGCCCCCGCTCCTCCGAATTTGACTTCCACCGTCTTTCTTCCCGGGACAGATGGGAATGATCTTCTTTGGCTGGCTTTGCTTTAATCATCATCCGGTCCCCAAGAACAGGCTAAAACCGTCTGTCCACCCTCTCGGCTTCGCTTGAAAAAGAATTGCGCGCCGTCTAACACGCGGCATGCACACTGGAGGAAAGGGGAGAGGGCCGCCTCGCCGCCCATCCATGCCGAATCCCGCACCTGCAACTCGGCGGATCTCGCAGCCGGGCTGCTATGTGCGCGATCCTGAGCGGCCACTAGGGGGCATCAAAGAGATTTCTTTATTATTGCAGCCCTCTAAAGCAGGGGTCTCCAACCTTGGCAAGTTGAAGCTTTGCTAGCTATGGAATTCTGGGAGTTGAAGTCCGCCAGGCTTAAAGTGGCCAAGGTTGGACACCCTGCTCTAAAGGTGCCTTGGAGTTCTGCGGGAAGGGAGGATGGATGGTCAGCCGAGGCTCCCCTGCCCTCCATTCCTGCTGCTTCTTTTTGACCATACATTCTTCTTAGGGCAGCAAGGAAGTCCAGCTATGTTATCATCAGAGTGGGATCAGCCAGAATGCCAAACCATGGCTTAATTAACCAAGGCTAAATGATCCACAGGACTGAATTCAGCAATCCAGCAGAGTGAACAAAGCCCACTTGATAGACTGCAACAGTCAGATTCACACAGCACACAAAGATCCAGCCACACACACCTAAAATGGTTTTGATGCGAAGGATAAACCCACCTCAATCCCAGCCACCTTTCTCAATTTAGGTCTTTCCAGGTGATTGGCGTGGCCTATTCAAAATTTCCAACTAGCTTTGCTCCTGACAGATGAAAATCTCTTGTATTTGGAACTTGAGGGTAAAGTTATGCAGTAGTCTGAGCAGGGGGGGGGGGGAGAGAAATTGTCCCCTTCAGAATGGGCTTGCAATTTGGGTATCCTCCTAGACTCACAGCTAAGATTAGAACAACATCTGACAGCTGTGGCTAGGGGGACCTTTGCACAGGTTCGCCTGGTGCACCAGTTGCAACCCTACTTGGATTGGGATGCTCTCCTCACAGTCACTCATGCCCTTGTCACCTCATGGTTAGATTATTGCAACACGCTCTACATGGGGCTACCCTTGAAAAGTGTTCGGAAACTAGTTGGTCCAGAATGCAGCCGCGCGAGCTATCGTGGGTGCACCTAGATACATCCACGTTACACCAATTCTCTGCGAGCTGCATGAATTGTGCCCAGAGACCCTATTGGTCTCTGGGCACAATTCAAGGTGTTGGTTATTACCTTTAAAGCCCTACATGGCTCAGGACCAGATTATCTTTGAGACCGCCTTCTACCACATAGCTCCCAGCGACCGGTAAGATCCCACAGAGTTGGTCTCCTCCACGTCCTGTCAGCTAAACAATGCTGGCTGGCAGTCCCACAGGGGAGGGCCTTCTCTGTGGCTGCCCCAGCTCTCTGGAATCAGTTACTTCCTGAGGTCCGGACCACCCCCACACTATTGGCCTTCCGAAAAGCAGTGAAGACCTGGCTTTTCCGGCAGGCCTGGGACCGTTGATCTCGCTGTTGCGATCTGGTGAGATCCGGCCATGAATGGTGTGAATGGGTTTTAATGTTTTAATTTTTAAATGTTTTTATAATTTTTTTTTAATGCATTGTAAGCCGCCCTGAGTCTTCGGAGAAAGGTGGCATATAAATTGAACAAATAAATAAAATAGTCTCCATCAGGATATGGAGGGGAAATTCAGCACTATTTATAAACTATTACCTCGCAGGATAGGACTATTACCACTTCTTCCAAACCTTTTCAGAAGCAGATGAGAAGGTTCCTCACAATTGCAAAGGTTAGATTTTGTTACCGATTTTGCTGACAACATGAACTGGTATGATTCACTCCAGGATCTGCATCTTCCCACAGAATTGTCTTAGGCATCACTTCTCTCTGTCCTCCGCTGCAACTACAAATTGCAACTTTGGGACCCTGATTTTGTACTCTGGAGAGATCCAGCAATGTTTTCCCTTTGGAAACTGAGAATTCTAGGCTGTAAATCCCACTGCCATTCTGGGTGAAGGAACCTCATGAAGGTTAAAGCATACAATAAAGAAATAAAGAACACCATGGAAGTCTAAAGTTCTTCCACAGGTAATAAAATATCCATGGATATTTTAAAATTGCAAGATGGACACAAAATTCTGTGTTTTCAAACTGTGGGGGAGATTGTGTAGTAACTGTATAATCTTAAAATAATGATCCTTCAGGGATGGACTTTGAATGTCTCTGTTTGTTAGTTGCCTTTTCTTCTATCTCTGACTCTATATTCTTGGTATCTTAAAGCAGAACAGCCTACTGAAATTGGACAAAATGTAGGTGATCTTCCAAAATAGTCTTCAAAACTTATGCAATGCATAAGGAAAGAAGGAGTTGGAACAACTTAATACCCTATCCCTCTAAAAAAATAACTAGTCCAACAGAAGAGAATATTTATAGCTCAGGGTGAACTGTGAGGTTCTTGGCACTGATGATCTTATCTAGTCTGGTCATGAAGTGAGTCAAGTGGTGCAAGAAACGACCAAGAACTCCACAGTAAGGACTCCAGAACAATTAGAGGTGAAACAATAGGAGAAACACAGAGCTCTGTTTATCTTAAGGTCAGATTGGATGACATTTGAGGCACATGTTATAAAACATACTGGGAATGACAGGACTAACATTAAATTGGGTTTTATTTCTGTGGGGTTAAGATAAAATTAGCTTATACAATGACTAAGGCGGTTTCCTAATGCAGCAGTGTATATAAAGTACAGCCTTATTAATCGCTGATAGCGAAACACCCACGCTCTGGCTGTAAATTAAAGACTGTTCTTTTCCACCTAATATTTTCTGGAGGATTTTCCTAATAGCTTTGTCAGTACGAGGGAGCATCCACGCTTAATGCATTCTTTATTCACCCTCTAACTGCACATACACATACTGTATATGCACACAGGAAATGAGACAAAGTGATGGGTTTATCTGAAACAGCTGCCAATGTGAATCATGTTTCCAATCTCCTCACCTGCCAGAACTGCAGCGATTGCTTGTAATCATGGTTTGCTAAACCCCTAGTTGACTGGCAAGGGAGGAAGACATCCTCAAACCCCTGATATTTTGTGATATATAGGTTCCCTGTGCTTGGGGGCTAGGGCTGGAGAGAACAAAGAATCATAGGGTTGGAAGGGACCTCAGAGGTCTTCTATCCAGCTCTTGCTCAAGGAAGGAGACCTTATTTCATACTGGTCAAATGGTTATTTAGTCTATTTTGAAACCTCCAGTGATGGAACACCTGCAATTCTGGGAGGCAAGCTTTTCCACTGATTTTTGCAGTCGGAAAATTTCTCCTTAATCCTAGGTTGGATCTCTCTTTAATAATCTTCCATCAGTTGCTTCTTGTCCTGCCCTCAGGTATTTTGGAGAATAGGTCAATCTCTTCTTCTCTGTGACAGACCCTCAAGTACTGAAAGACAGTTATCATTCCCCCCCACCCCAATCCTTCTCTTTGATAGGCTAGACACACCCAGTTCCCTCAATCATTCATCATAAGATTTAGCCTCCAAACCTGTTATCTCTATCACCCCACAAATCTAACTTTACTGCCTTAAAGGCCCCCCTTGCTTTTAAGGATTGCTTGCAGAAGATCTGCAATTGATCTGCACAGATATTGGCTTTTCTGTGGAACATCTGTTTTGATGCCAGCTGATGAAAAAAGCAGTGTTTTATCCAGGTCTCAGCAATGTGCAAGGACTCTAGTATTAAAACTTATATTGTTAACAACAGGAAGGCTAAAACAAGAAGGACCCCATTTTTAACCAAATATAAAGATCTCACTCACACAAGTGGTGTTTTCACTTTTTTTTTTTATTTCACCAATGCCCCTTTGCTGTTCCTCTCACTTTTTGACCTTGCCCTGTGCTGCCACAGCTTCCATGGCCTTCCTCACGGTCTCTTCGTCACCTAAGAACTGCATGGGCTTGGTAGGCTTCAGGTTGTCATCCAATTCATACACAATGGGAATCCCAGTTGGAAGATTGAGTTCCATGATGGCAGCATCAGACATCCCTGTGCAGAGACAATGGAGCCAGGTCAGATAATGACACACAGAAGTCTTCTACACCGAAGTCAACAAGAAGACAAAGCCAACTAAGTACAGATAGTCCTCAATTAACAACAATTGAGCCCAAAATTTCTGTTGCTAAGAGATACAGTTAAGTGAATTTCACCCCATTTTATGACCTTTCTTGACTCAGTTAAGTGAATCACTGCAGTACTCAAGGTTAGTAATATTGTTGTTAAGTGAATCCAACTTCCCCATTGACTCTGCTCATTAGAAGGTCACAAAAGGGGATCACATGACCCCAGGACACTGCAACTGTCATAAATGATCATGGAGGTGCTGCAATGTCATAGTGTGAAAACCAGTCATAAATCATTTTTTTTCAGTGCCATTGTAACTTCAAACAGTCACTAAATGAACTGTAAGTCAAAGACTGTCTGTAACTTTCTCCTTTCCATTTTAAAGCTATAGGTTAAGAAGGGTTGGTTGTGGGGAAGAAAAAGTTTATTTTCTGTGGACCTAATATAGGAAATTTTTGTTTCTCTAGACATGGCTTTTTCTCTCAAGAAATCCAGATTGGTGTTTGGGGAAAAAAATCTCACAATAAAAAAACTTACAGTGGGCAACAGGACCAGACCAAAGCGTAAAAGTAAGAAAAATGCTATACTTAACCATGCCACAGTTCACAGTATTTATCAAGATGATAAATGTCTTAATTCATGCAATAACTCATTTGAAGAGAGTTTAGTCCTAGGGTCCTTGTTACCTCTGCAAATGTCAAGATAAACAAGCATTTGTCTAATCTATCCTGTTATTATCTAAAACTAAACAACATCAGAGTCAGCCAGGCTTCCCAAGAGATAAAAATGCCTTTTATTCATGTGGTTGGATGGATGAAGAGCAGTTCTTTTCATAGTCACCCATCTTTCCTCTTCCACCAGCTTCTTCGTACACTTTCATTGAATTCCTCATCACTAGGACAATTAGTTAAATTGCTAAATGTTACATTAGCCAGTGTCTAAACAGATTGCATCTTCATGTAGCTTGCTTTTAACTCCATCCCTTTCCATCACTTTGAGATTATAAACATGGAAAGCAATTCATCTGAGAAGCAATTAAAAAAGTACTCAACAAGGACTACAGTCTATGAACCAAAGAAGGCCAAAACCAAGCCAGAAGGTTCAGAGAGGGATGAGAGAAGCTTTCCGAGCAACTAGTAATTGGCTGAGGTCACCACCCCAGAAGCAGCAAGGAAAACCAAGCAGCCTCTTGTAGTTTTTGTTGGAACTATTGCCCAGATAGAAGCAAAGGTGATAGATATATCTGTATTCCCTAGCTACTATCTAGCAGTGGTCTGGTGCTGGAGAAGACTCTTGAGAGTCCTTTCGATTGCAAGAGATCAAATCATTCAATCCTAAAGAAAATCAACCCTGACTGTTCTTTGGAAGGACAGATACTGAAGCTGAAGCTCAAATACTTTGGTTACCTAATGAGAAAAGAGAAGTACATTGGAAAAGACCCTTATGTTGAGAAAGATGGAAGTCAAAAGGAAAAGGGGACAGCAGAGTATGGGATAGTTAGATAGTGTCATTAACACAACGAACATTAATTTGGCAAACTCTGGGAGATAGTGGAGGACGGGGGCAGGGGGGGGGGTTTGGCATGCTATGGTCCATGGGGTCATGAAGAGTCAGACATGACTTAGCAACTGAACAACAGCAACTAATGGTGGTCAGGATTTCTGCAATCTAGATATGATAATCCTTATGAACAGAGGTGGGTTTCAAATTTTTTTACTACCGGTTCTGTGGGTGTGGCTTGGTTGGCGTGGCAGGGGAAGAATACTGTAAAATCTCCATTCCCACCCCACTCCAGGGGAAGGTTACTGCTAAATCCCCATTTCCTCCCAATCATCTGGGATTCTCCAAACTCAAAATTTCTGCTACTGGTTCTCCAGAACTGGTCAGAACCTGCTGAAACCCACCTCTGCTTATGAAGCATCTCAGCAGCTACCAGTGAAGGATATTAGCAGAACTTTGGAAAGAAGCCGATCACTTGTTTGAGCCAAAGCTGGAGGGAGGTGTCTCACCTCCCTCCTTATTTGTGAGAAGTACCTTTGCAACATTAACAACTTTGGGGGATGTTAGGGAAATACATTCTTGGGGCAGAAGTAGGGGAGACAGAAATGCTATTAATGAGAGCCAAGGATGAGATGGAAGACGCAAAAACCTCCAGCTGCCCTTTTAACTTTTGTAATGTGACACCAGACTGGAAATAGCAACACAACCTTCAGCGGGCAGCATGTCAAATTGTATTCAATTCATTTCAAACTACAGCTCAGGCTTGGTAGCAACTTTTCCAGGACCATTGCTATAGAAAGAATGTTGATAGATGGAAGGGGAGGGGGAAGGAAGGAAGGGTTTTAATGCTAGAGAGGATAAAAAAACAATCTTTCCACTGTACCTTGTGATTAAGTTTAGTAATTGGCCTTATTCATCATGATAACCATTTTAAGGACAGACAGCAACTACTAGGTGAAAACTCCATGCCAGATGTGCTTGTTTGCTCTCATGATGCACTAATAGTGTACAACCATCATTCTGTTAAGCTAGTTAATGCTATGTTGCAGCAAAATGCTTCCTACAGAAGATACTGCAGAAAGCTTAGGATAGTCCAAGAAGGCAGACACAAGTTATCAAAGTTCAAGGAACCTAAGTACATATCTGAGAAGCCACAAATCTGATGCTCTGCCCATCTAAAGGTCACCTGTAAGTGATATACTCCTTTATGAAGGCCAGGACTCAGCTGTCCTTTGGTGCCCTGGCCTTACAGCAACTCTCTTAACAAACCTGGTGGGTCTGTCCAGGTAACGAAAATTTTATATACTATAAGTAAGTGCTGAGACCTAATCTATACGGCCCCATATGGGGTCTATGTATCTGAGCACTTTTTTTTCGTCTTTTCAGTAACTCCCTGATTCAGTTCAGATTCAGAAGAGCACGGGATAGATTCATCTTCACTAATCATGCTAAATCATGCTTTGCTTAACAAACTACAGTTAGCTGGATCTGCACGCTCATTAAACCATCAACCTACGAATCCCATAATGGCTCAACAGTGATTTGGTTGATCTGGAGGCTTTACTAAAAGAGCTTCAGGTGAAATCAAAAGGTGCTTTTTCCTAATCAAAATATTTAATTTTTTTAAAAAAATGAATGGAATTGGCTTGATGGCTTCTACTTATCCACCCTCATCCAAACAAAGACATTGCATGAGGCAAGCGGGATGGGAAAATATATTAATATCCATAATATATGGATATTATGATTATGCAGAGAGCTAGGTGATGCATGGTGGTCCTTACCTTCCAAGTGCTTGACAATGCCCCGGAGGCTGTTGCCATGGGCAGCAATGAGTACCCGGTTACCCTTTTTGATCTTGGGTGCAATCTCATCATTCCAGAATGGCAAGGCCCGGGCAATGGTATCTTTCAAGCTCTCACAGGCTGGCAGTTCCCCAGGCTTCAGTCCTGCGTACCTTCGTTCCTGTGTGGTTCAAAAGACAGAGGACATTAGAGCTGAGAAGGGGAGGTTAGAAAGCTTTGGGTCAACCTTGGAGATTGAGAATGACTTCTTGGGAGGAAGAGAGGGATGAGGAGTAAAGCAGAAATACATTGATTCTATTCTTTATTCTTGATCCTTCACTTCATCAGAGTTTGATGAATGTTTTTAAATTTATATTGTATGGAAGAAAGTTGGAAGTATTCTTTTTCTACTATTCTTATTTTTTGTTCGTCTTTTTGCATCTTCTGCTTTTGTTGATCTTTTCTTTTGTTTTTTGTTTTTTTGAATATATATATATATATATATATATATGTCTGTGTAAGTTTTCACGGGTATATATGTGTGTACAGGTAATATCTCGGGTTTCTTCCCGTGTAATTGTAAGCATATCTTTAGAAGGATAGCAGCGACGTTTCGATGAAATCACATTCATCATCTTCTGGCTGATGTTCTTGGTTTGGTGCTTATGGGCAAACTGTGTGATGCACCAAACCAAGAACATCAGCCAGAAGATGATGAATTTGATTTCATCGAAACGTCGCTGCTATCCTTCTAAAGATATGCTTACAATTACACGGGAAGAAACCCGAGATATTACCTGTACACACACACACATTTTTTGAATAAATAAATAAATATATATATATATATATATATATATATATATATATATATATATATATATATATATATATATATATATATTGGTTTTCATGTATCATATATATATATATATTAAAAAAACAACCAAAAAGAAATTAAAAGATAAATGAGCAAGAAAAGTGTGTGTGTGTCTGTATGTATGAAAACCAATATATATAAAGAGGCAAAGGTGTTTCCCTGTCAGTAGTGTCTATATATATGATTTTTATCAATATATATATAGAGAGAGGGTGTGATGGCTCAGTTAACCCCACTTCTCAGGTTAAGAAGCTGAGCTTGTCAGCTGGAAAGCTGAGAGCCTGAGTTTTAGACCCAAGTGCTGCATGACAGGGTGAGTTCCTATGCTTGCCCCAGCTCCTGCCACCTAGCAATTCTAAAGCATGAACATGTAAGTAGATAAATAAGTACCAATTCGGTGGGAAGGTAACAGCATTCCATGTTTCACGATGTCATGCTGGCTATATGACCATGGAAGTTTCTTCAGACAACGCTGGCTCCCTTGGCTAAAAAACGGAGTGTCTCAGTGGGCAAAATGTGCATTACAGCCTTCCTTAACTAGATCATCCTAGCCAGTCATGTATCAGGTTGGGGAACTCCAATATACTTCAAGTCCTGGTCTGACCATCTTAGTCTGGTATTTGAAACTATGGCATATAGTAGGTATATTTTAGATATTGCTGAAAAATAGCACGGTGAAATAGCAGCGTAGGAAACTGCTATATTTTCTGATTCTTAATGAGTAGGGAGTATGATTTTTTCCCTAATATGTGGAATGCATCTTTGGAAGGTGGGGGAAACATATTTGCGTTTGTATGGGTGTTTTGATGAACTAATGGTAGCTAAATGTTGATGAATACCAGAAAAAGCAAACTATTTCTGTGACATTTTAGAATAATGTATTCTGGAGCATCAGAGAAAGTGCTTAATATCCTCCCCTTCTTTTAGCATTTGAATAATTTCCACACAGTCCCTTTGTTAGTCTTTTGTAGCAAACACAATAAATATTCTTTAAGGATTAATTGGCTGATGTTTAAAATGTAGTAGCTTAAAATTAATGAATGCCTTCATCTTCTATCTGCTTTTTCCATTTTGTTTGCAATTACCTCTCAAGTTGAAGGCAAGGGCTATCAGGTTTTGCAAAGTAGTCTCTAAAGAGCTAATTAAATAGCATCCTTAACTGCCTGTAAACTAACTTTACACCTTTCATTAAATTACACCAAGGGTTAATTGTGTTATGGCTTAGAAAACATGGTTGATGGCTTAGAGTGATGAGTGAACCCAGAACAATATGCATCATTCAACTAACCACTGCAAATTATGCTAAAGTGTAGGGAAAATATATCTTAGTGCAGTGTTGGTGAACCTTTTTGGCCCCAAGTGCCGAAATGGGAGCGTGCACACATGCCAGAAACCGGAAGAGCAGCCACCCAGTGTGCATGCATGCACCGGGAAGATGATCTTCCAGTTTCCGGTCAGTTGGTCTTCACGCATGCATTTGCACCAAAAACCAGAAATCCAGGTGGCCAGTGTGCATACCTTCCCAGCGCGCATGTGCATGCCGGGCAGCTACTCTTCTGGTTTCTGGCACTCCCGCACACGTGAAGACCAGCTGGCCAGCGCGCCAGAACCTGGAAGAACAACGGGCGACAACTTGCATGCTTGGAGAGATGGCTCTGTGTGCCACTTCCAGCACGCGTGCCATAGGTTCGTCATCACGGTCTTAGTGCAATGAGGAAAATCTTTAGTGTTGACCTGCAGATTCCCGCCTCCTTTAGCTAGTCAAAATGTCAGGCAAAGACTGGATTGGAAATCATTTCCTCGTGATATAGGACTCTTTCTCAAAATTATTGCAGATTTTTTTTTCAACGAGTTCCATAGAATTCCCAGTGGCCTCAGTTCAGTTTTAAAAAGGTGGCTGTAGAGCTGAGGGAAATAAAAACCCTTACCTTTACATAGAACTAACAACTGCTTAGAAGGGACACGGCGGCTCAGTGGCTAAGATGCTGAGCTTGTCGATCAAAAGGTGTGGCAGTTCAGCGGTTCAAATCCCTAGTGCCACGTAACGGGGTGAGCTCCCGTTACTTGTCCCAGTTTCTGCCAACCTAGCAGTTCGTAAAAAATGCAAATGGAAAAATAGGGACCACCTTTGGCAGGAAGATAACAACGTTCTGTGCGCCTTTGGAGTTTAGTCATGATGGCTAAATGACCACGGAGACGTCTTCGGACAGCACTGGGTCTTCGGCTTTGAAACGGAGATGAGCACTGCCCCCCAGAGTTGGGAGTGACTAGCACATATGTGCAAGATGAACCTTCACCTTTACCTAACAATTGCTTAAGGTACTGTATTAAGAAAGTACTGTTGGGAAAGAGACTGGGAGTGGGGTAGGAGGTAGAGGAAGAGGACAAGGAAATAGATAAGAGGGGGAATGGGACAGAGAGGAAGAGAAGGGAAGAAGGACATAATAGGTTCCATATTCAAGCTTCCTACTTCTTCATTCCTAATTAAAAAATATTAGGAAATGCTGACTGCTTTGCTGGAGAGATCATCAAACGATCATCCCATCCTGCACTGATGAGGAATCTGAATTATTTATTCTGAACAGTGTCTCCAAGCAAGCCATGGTTTATTGACTAAACCTCACCCAGCTTAACATCTCCTATAGTCCACCAAACCAAAACCTATCCAAGCATATTATAGGTCAGAGGATTATGTGAAATCTTAAGACTTTTTAATTTTTAAGATGGACTTCCCTTCGCAGAGCCCACTGTGTTCCTTGCACAGTATTCTACCCAGATGGAAGATCTTTACTGCAGGGACATAAGGAGGTTTTCCTCTAAATATGTTGTAACAGCCGATCAGTTAGCTTTTTGCTACTCATATTTCGAACATTCCTCCAAAAATACACAAGGCAGCAAAACAGCTCTTCCTTTTCTATATATCTCATTCTCACATCCTTGAGAGTTAAAGGAAGGAAGGAAGGAAGGAAGACTGAGAGTCAAGGTCACCTTTGTCTCCCAAGCTTCCTACAAATGAGGTACAGGTAGTCCTCAACTTATAACAGTTCATTAGTGACTGTTCAAAGCTACAACACTGAAAAAAGTGACTCATGACCGTTTTTCACCCTTATCACCTTTGTAGCAGCCCCATGATCACGGGATCAAAATTCAGATGCTTGACAACTGGCTCATATATATGACCATTCCTATGATCCAAGGTCATGTGATCCCTTTTTGCAACCTTTTGGCAAGCAACGTCAATTGGGTACCCAAATTCGCTTAACAAGTGGGTTACTAATTTATCAACTCCAATGATTCACTTAATAACTGAGGCAAAAAAGGTCGTAAAACGAGGCAAAACTCAGCCTTACAAATGTCTCACTTAACAAAAGACATTCTAGGCCTGTGATGGCGAACCTATGGCACGGGTACCACAGGTGATACACGGAGCCATATCTGTGGGCACGTGAACATTCTCTTAGCTGAGCTCCAATGTACATTCACCCGCCGACCAGCTGATTTTCGGGCCTTCCAGTCCCATCGGAAGTTGGGAAACAGGCCATTTCCGCCCTCCAGGGAGGTGGGAAAAGCTGTTTTCGCCCTCCCCAGACTCCAAGAAAGCCTCTGGAGCTTGGAGAGGGCAAAAAACAGGCCTACTGGGCCCACGCCTAACCTTTTTGGTGTTGTGTGCCAAAAGCAGGGGAAGGTCGTGCGCGCATGTGCAGGGACACAGAGGGGCATTGAATTACGGGTGTGGGCACACACATGCGGCCCCCCCACGCACTCCCCCCACTTTTGGCACGCGACGGCAAAAAGGTTAGCCATCACTGTTCTAGGCTCAATTATGGTCGTACGTCAAGGACTACCTATAATTGAATCTACATTTCCTCAGCCTTATTGACTGCCCCAATGCCCACCACCTGTTAGTCCTCTATCAAATGTTGTGCTGCCACTGACCTTGCTGATGACTTTATAAAAAGGGTGGCTTTCATCCATGGGGGGAGGTGGAATGTCATAAGATCGCCTCCAGATTTTGACCTGCTCCTCCCCATGCTTGGCTGCAGTCTCAGCCTTGTTGAGGCCCGTCAGACCCCCGTAGTGGCGTTCATTCAGGCGCCAGGTGCGTACCACGGGCACCCACATCTGGTCACAGCCATCCATGATGTACCAGAGGGTGCGGATGGCTCTCTTCAGTACCGAGGTGTAGAAACAATCAAACTCATAGCCTGCTTCCTTGATGGCCTGGGCTCCACGCTTGGCCTCCTCCTTCCCCTTTTCACTCAGTTCAGCATCAAACCAGCCACAGAAGCGGTTCTCCTGGTTCCAGGTACTCTCGCCATGGCGCACAATCACGAGCCGGTGGGTTGGCATTGTTCTGGAGGAAACAAACACCGTTGGCCTCAACAAGGAGCCAGCAAACGCAGAGTTTGGCTGCTGCCCGGAACTACCCACACGGAGAATGACAGTTTTGATGCTATTTATACAGGTCTTCTGCTCTGCCCTGCCCATCTCTCCCCTCCTGACCAAGCAGCTCCATCTTCGGAGCCACTCATGCTGACGGAAGAGCAGTTCTCCCATTCTGGCTAAAGCTTCCTGATTAAAAATAGCAAGAAGATAACTTCTTCTCCTGAGTAGGCCAGAAATAGCAGAAGACTTGGCAGGGCTGAGAAGTTTCTGATCAGAGGCCTCTGGCTACAAATGAAAGGGAGGAACGGGATGGTGAGAACTTTTCCACCACCAGCAGCTCTGTGAGCAATTGGGAACTGCTAGGAATCTCCCCTTTCTTAACTGCCACTTATCATCCAGGCTTAGGAGCAAAGCAGAAAGGCCCCTCCAGGAGTAATAGAAAATTTATGTCTTGCTTCTTCACGTTTCATTTTTCATCCAAAAAGCTCAATTCTCAGAAGAACTACTGAACTGATGAACAAAACTGAAGAAGTTTCCTGGATGAAAAGCAAAACGTTTTCAAGGAAAAAGACCAAGAAAGTCCAGTTGCCTTTTGGAAAAGCCCTTTGGAAAGCTCTTTTTTCTCTTCCATATTAAGAAGGATCCATGGCCCAAATAGTTTCAAGGATTTTAGGCAGAAAATCAAAGGCAGGAAGTTATTAAAACTCTTAGCTGCTCTTCTTCTTTCTTATTGCTCCGGCTTTTGCTTACTTCACCCTCTAAAATATTCAGGGAGCAGACTGGCATAGAAAAAACAATGACATTGGTTCTTCAAACCCATTCAACTCAAAACTAGGACTGGTAAATTGGATCTTATTAAAAATGCATCAGAGTCTGAGCTAAAAACTAAAGATACAAGAGCAGCAAGACTTTATTCCCCCCCCCTTCTGTATAATTGGCACTTCTGTCTGTGGTAAATGCAACACAGAAAGGCCACTGAGCACTGCATCACTGGGAAGTGAAAAGGGAGGTGTAACTTGGCTTCTCTAATGAGTTATATCACCATTAGAGAAAGTAAAATAAAAGCTGCAGTAACCATAAAAATCTAGAATGCCCCCATCTGGACCACCAGATGGCACTGTGAGTCACAGTCAGAAGGTTTTATTGAATTAGTCCTCTAAATGTGCTGGACTTCTATTTTCTTTGCCCCCCAAAAAAGGTGTCTGGGAATTATGGGAACTGAGATCCAACCCATGGAAAAAGCATCAGGTTTGAGGAAAGCTACTTTCTTGGAGGCCAGGAAAAGGCATGGACAATACTGTAATCTTGACAGGAGAAATATCTGGTCAGGGGAACTTAAGTACAGTAATGTAAGACTTCAGACTTACTCCTTTTTCTGCAGCTTCCTCTTTGGATACAGTATTAGCTACACATCTTTCCACAAAAAAATAAATAAATCACATGCTTCTTACCTGCTCAAATCCAGAATCTATGGCTAACTTTTTTTGAACCAATCACATCACAACATGCAAATACCAATCAAACCAGGTCATAAACATTTCCAAGGGAGGGAGCTGCTTCATTATGGACCAAAGCCAAGAGCTGCAGGTATTTTCTGGGGCTCCAGAAATTGAAACCCTTGGAGGTATGATAGGCCTGGAAATAGACCCCAGAAGGACTACTGGAATTCTATTGTAGCCATAGTCTGATCAAGATAATTAAATCTTGAAAGCCTGATAGCTTACCTAATTTTCTTTCCATTCTTACACCAAAGAGAATCAAGGCAGAGCTATCTTGAGTTATTTTCTCACCTGCTCCTCTCTTTCAGGGTTAAGCTGATGTATATGTATGTGCCCTTGCGTTCTTCAATGTTTCATCAGTGTTCCTCTACAATACCAGAACAGCAAGAGCAGTTAAGGAACATGCCCATCCCTATGAAGTCCTTAAATGCCTAGGGACCAGTTTATCTCAAACTGAACCTGGCTTACACCTAAGACCAGCCTTAGGGATCCTGCTCCATGCTACCTTAACCACTGAAGAGAAAAGTGGATAAGATCTCTTTCAAATCAATGGGATTTAAGATTGATTACCAACTGAACTTCCATTCAGTGTCTTCCCAGGATTATGTCAGCTGTAGTATCTTCATCCGCCAGCATTCTGTTATTTTCACTACCTGGTGGCAATATACATTTTTTCTTTGTACCTCCTAATATTGTTTGCACTGGATTTCAAAGCAAACATTTAGGACTTGATTGTCATATTTCTGTTGCGATTCTATGTTTACAGTTAGCATTTCATTGTTTATACTGGTTTAAGTATACCATGTTGGAATCTTTTGAAGTTTAAGAGCAGGTAAAAACATGCATTTCAGAAAGAATCCTGCCTGCCAGGTAATCTTCCAGCAAGCCCCCTCTTAGCCTTCCACAAGCTCTCCTACCCATGTGTCTTCAGAATGCAGTGAGGAATTAAATCAGGAGCTCAGCCTGGCCAGTGGTTAACACTGAGTGGAGTAGAAGCTAAAATATTGGGCCTTGTTCCCTCAAAGGGATTTTGCAAAGTGGCAAAACATGCTATGGATTTAATAAAGGCAACATCTGCGCAAGTCTTCCAAGTCATTTTTTGAAACAAGCAAATTTATTGCAGGTGAGATGGTGTCACATAGAATGCTAAACAGTGTATTTAAATGGTTTTGCACTTGGTGAACTCAGCCTGTTTTAAATCCAAATTAGGTCCACTTATCCATCTAGATCAGCTTTCCTCAACCTGATACTCTCTGAATGTATTGTAACTCCAGCTTCCAGAATTCCCAGCCAGTTAATATGAGAAGCCAGAAACGCACCTCAGTCTTCCAGTCTGACAATTCCATTTGCTTATGAATACCACATAGTTCAGTTTTAACAACTAGCATACAGCTTTCCTTCTCAGTGAGATTTGGGAAAATGATTTTAGGTAGCAATCTTTTGGGATTGAGGAAATTGATGGAAGAAAAATCCGGTTGGGTTCCAAACCGGGAGAAAGACTTTGGGAATAAAAGGACTCTATTTATTGATGAACAGAACCAACCATAGCCTGCAGTTCTGGGACAGCTGATAAATTGGTTGAATGAGCGGGATGGCTCTTTATAGATTTCTGTGACTTTGAAGTTTGAACTGTTCTTGTACAATGAAGGGGCTTTTGTGTCAATGGTGGTGGGTTAATCCTATTATGTCCTAAAATTCATGTCCTGTTCTTAGAATTTGTGTGAGGAATCTAAATTTTAATCCCAGTCTGGGGGAGCTGTGGCTGAAGGTGTTTTGTTTGTGAATAGACTGTCTGGATTTCTTAATGGGCATAAAATATCCATCTCTAAAAATTTCAGGCATCTGCTGGTGGCTGTTTTACTATGTGGGAAATTGGGGCTGCTTTCTGCCTTTAAGAGCATGTTTCTCCATTTCTCCTTTAGGGAAATATAATATTCTGCCTCTTAATATTAGTCGAAATATTTCATTCTGGGGGGCGGGTGGGGGCTTCCCACAAAACTTTGAAACTACCTTGTTCCTTAACAGAACCCAGAAAAATCGCATAATTAGTACTTACCAGGGCCGGACTGGTTGTATATCCAGTTTCGGCTGGCCGATTGCAAGTTCTCCAATAACCTTGAGAGCGGGAAGAGTTGTTTTTTTTTTTCAAACGGCGAATGGTAGGTATTTCCTTGTCCACAAACGCAGGGAAAGATGTCCTTTTTGGTACCAAACTCGCAAGCATCATCCTTAGCTTCCCAGGGCCGCTAGGGGGCGCGCTGGGAGCGAAGCCATTGCGGGTGGGCGCTGCGGCGGCGAGAGCCTGTGGGTTGAAGGCTGGGCGGGAACGAAGCCTGGCTCGGAAAAGGCGGAAAGGGCGCTGTAGATTTCCACTGCCCCACATGGGGCTGGGTCCTTCCCTGCGGCCGGCTCGGCCTCGCCCGCCCACAGGGTCTAGTGAGTCAGCAGGGAGCCGGCTCCGTCTTCTCTCCCTAAGGGCTTTGCTCGGTTTCTGCAAGAAAGGGCGGCTGCCGTGGCCGCAGATGGGCGCGGTGAGGGCTTTTCGCCGCGCTGCACAGCTCGCCCGCTTTTGTAAGCGTCCTGCTCGGCTAGCCTGGCGGCCACGCCTTGACCCGAAAGCGAGGCAGGGCCCGAAAGCCGCCATTTGGGGCTCCGACCAGGGTTTCGGAGAGGCGGGCGACGGACATTCCTGCCGCCCCTCCCCCCCGCCTTCCGGACTCCGCTTGTGTTGCATTGCGGCGGTTCAGCCGCGCGGGCGCAAAACTGCAGGGCTACTCCAGAGCAAGAGGGAGAAAGGCGCCAAACACGCTTTGTTGCAGCAAGAGCATTCCAGGATCCCTATGGGGACCGACCGGCCCGCGGGAGCTCCTAAAATGCCTTAGCAGATCCCTTTCCCTTTACAACGCGGAAAACTGTTCTTCCCGGAGGGGAAGGCAGGAGTGGGTGGATAGGGTCATCTGTGGTCTAATCTTATGTTTCCATTTCATCACATTGAGGCTGGTATGTTGGGACTACAATTCCTCTCTGCCTGGCCATGCTAGCTGAGGACGATTGCTCCCTTCCGATTTATAATTATGAGTAGGCAATTTGAAATGTGGGGTGATGCTGACCTTCAGTATCAAAGATCCTGGACCACCTCTGATGGATAAATCGGAGGAAAACCAGGACATTCTTTTAGGCTGGGTTGATTTCCTCCCCCCTTACAGTAACAGTTGCTTTCTCTTGGAAGGCATAAATGCCCCTCCTCCCTGTGTTCCTCTCTAGCAGTAGCCAAGATAAGCATTGGAATTGAACTAGGTCTTCCTGCAAAACTAACTCTATCACATGCTGCTGCCAATAAAGCTGTGATAACGCTGTAATGTGGAGCGTTCAATCTTCCGTATGGATGTTCAAGTTATGGTCTGATCCTGCAGACCTTCGTAAGTGCTTTAGATGCAAAGTCCTCCCAAACATTTTGACAATTCTGTGTTATCTTCAACCCTCTTATTTTTATTTATCACCTGTCTCACATGGAGCTACTGTAGGCAGCTTACAAAGTAGAATAAAATAATGAAATAGAACATGAGAATACATTAACATAAAAAAAAATTAATTACACATCTGAAAGAGGCCCCAGTGGCCAAACTGTTTTGGATTGACAAATTTAAGCCTGAAAGATCTGACTTGTCTCAGATTGAAAGAGAAAAGGATGCCTACCTCATGCCATTTTTTTTTGCTTACTGAAGAAAATTAAGGCTGCGTCTGTCTAGGAGACGGAGACAGAGACAACTTTTGAGAACTCATGAATTTAGCAATTGCAAAAGCACTTATATACTGCTTCACAGTGCTTTACAGCCCTAAGCGGTTTAGTCGGCCTATTCCCTCAACAATCTGGGTCTTCATTTTACCTACCTCGGAAGGATGGAAGTCTGAATCAACTTTGAGCTGGTTAGACGGGAATGGCTGAACTGCTGGCAGGTGGCAATCAGAAGTAGCCTGCAGTACTATAATTGTAACCACTGCACTACCATGGCTTATGTTTAAGGGGTATACAGTAGATGTTCATGCATTTTTAATATAGTATGTCAAGGGTCTGTCACTTGGCTTTTCTATTAGTTGATTAATCATTACTGTTTGAACTTATTTTATGGATGATTTATTGTTTTGTTTTATAATTTTGGAATTATATGCTGCCAAGTGAGGTTAGAAACTGAGTAACATTCTGAATGGCATTTCAGGCTGAAATAGCTTCACATGAATTTTTTTCATTAACAGTATTAAGAGTTGAAGGTTCATATGCAGCTTGTTCTCTAAAATAGCCTGAATGGTAACTTTGCATTTTAACTTCGGTTTATTTATCTAAGGTGGGGATGGGAGGTTTTTTTTTCAAATTGAAATCAAATGGTAGGCATCTCCTCAAACAAATGCAGGGAAATATGTCATTTTTGGTACCAAATTTGCAAATACTGGCCTTAGCTTTTCAAAGTCCTATAGCCCATGAGCATCTAAAGAAAAGTTGTGTGAATGTATGTCAGGTTCCTAAAGTTAACATTTCTTGATCCTGCTTTGTAATGCTTAGTAAATTACAAACCTTATCTAATGGCATTTGCTATTAGAAGGCAAGCCAGTTTGAAGTTTAAATGAATCTCACATTATTTCTCTTGTATGGGAAGATCTCAATTCTGAGCTTGCAATCATGATCAGGAAAAAAATATTGAACACCTTATAAGCAGGGGTATGAAACTCACATTGCCATATGACATAGTGACTTTTTTCCTTCGCTAAAATGGGGTGGGCATGGCCAGAGTGTGATGGATCTGGCCCACAGCCCTAGAATTTGACACCTCGGCCTTATAGCTATTGCAAGACTAAAAGAAATGAACTTCAACCCTGCATTTTTCAATGAAAAACCCTGAGGTTGGCACACCTAAACATTAATCACTAGCAAATCACTCTGCCTATTGAGGGTATCACCAATATCCTGCAACATTAGCAAGAATGGAAAATGTGAAATGCACTTATTTGCAAATTATAGATTTTTTTAAACTCAAAAGACACTTGTAAAAATGGTTATGTGCAAGATCCTTAACTCTGGACATTTACTAGGAACGCATCTGGACTTTGCACTATTCTTAGGACTGCACTGCTGGATATGCTGCCTTATCAAACTTTATCCTTCACACTAGTCTTTGCAAACCTGGTGTAGCAAAATTGGATTCCACCCAATAAATTTAACAAGGTATTGACAGGACCAAGAGGATCTCAATGGAGCACAGCCAATTAACCAGTCCTGTTATGTTGACAGTGTTATGAAACCAGGTTTTAGAAGGCAAATGCTGAAGCAATCCAGATTTTACTCCAGTGTACATTTTCTTTTATGACCTCTAGGCAGTTGTTACTCCTGGCAGCGCTGTAGTCCTTGTAAGACAGATCTTCTGATGACAGGCAATTGGTAGCATTAACCTAAATGGGAGCCATTATTACATAGAGCTTGCCCTAAGTAAAAAGCATACTGGGTAAAGGAATCCCTTTTATGCTTCTTAGACAACTTAAAATGAATCTCTGCAGGAATGTCATGCTTGGGCAGTCAACCAGGAAAATTGTAGACTAAATGTGGGAATATGGCAAATATGCAAGTTCTGCAGTACTGACCTCTCCTGTAGGAAGGTAGCCTCAGTTACCATAGAATGACAAAACGAGGCATTTAGAAACATTTCAACCAAGGAAAGAAGCCAGCAGTGTATGCACCCACAATCTCGGCAAAAATCAAAATCATTTGAAGCCAATCATTTGCTAAGATACTAGTCTGCTTTTGAGATCCAGCAAGAAATCCATTAATGGATACTTTATGAGGAAAAGTTTGAGCACATTTGCTCTAGTAAATTTGTTTGTCATTTGTTTGTTCAATACATCAAACCTTTGGGACAGCACTGTTTCAACCTTAATTCTTTTGTTTCTAAGCTATGCAGCTTAACCAACCTAATTATGTAAGTGCAGCAGCCTATTTCATAATGCCTGTCCCAACTGTGAATTGGAATCTCCCACAGCTTGTATCTTAAATCAGTTCAAATAATTTTCATTTATTTGTTTATCAGCAGAGCAAGAATTTGCTTTAGTAAACTAACACTGAGCACTCTATAGCCATGCCCTCCAGAACACCAGGAATAAAACTGTTTTATTTCCTACTGCTCAATTTGTAGTCTATCCCCAACATCTGTAATATTTATTATGCTCTCAGTATAATCCAACAGTTTTGCTACAGTGAGCTTTTGCCTGCAGGAAGAAAAAACAAAATCAGCACCTGGTTTAACTTGTTTTATTTCATTTTGAAAACAAATTTGTCTTCAGTCCAGCTGGACTTGTGAGGGAGCAGAAATTGAAATCCAATAGAAACGCAGCAGTAAATCAGGCGCATAAAGATTCAGAGGGGACTAACCCCAGCTACAGAAGGAATGGTCGATTTGTTAAGACAACAAGAATGTTATTTCATATCTCCGCAATCAGAGATGATGATCTTCTTGCTTGGTTTGCCATTCTTTGAGCCAAAGCTCTCTATTTTCCTCACAACGTCCATTCCCTCTCTGACTTGGCCAAAGACCACGTGTTTCCCATCCAACCTAAGGAAGTAGAGATGAATACTACAGTGAATACAACCTGCAATTCCACAAACGAATATCCCGTCAGCGTTCAGGGCATGGCAATAGCTATTTTAGCAGGAATTACACTGATGGTTACTTGTGCAACTTCAGACAAGGCTCTCTATTCCAGGACGATTGCTTAAACAAGTCAAATGAACCAATTTACTCTCAATCCAAGGCTTACTTACCATTCAGTTTTCTCGGTGCAGATGAAGAACTGAGACCCATTTGTATTGGGACCAGCATTCGCCATAGATAAAATGCCAGAGCCTGTGTGCTTGAGTATGAAGTTCTCATCGGCAAACTTCTCACCATAAATAGATTTACCGCCTGTTCCATTATGGCGGGTAAAGTCACCACCCTGCAGAAACACATTCCAAGTACAGCTGAAACATCAGTTTAACCGGGCTTTCCCCATCTTGTTTTTCATCACCTCCAGCTAAGATGGCTAGGTGAAAATCCATCTGAGAGACTTTAAAACACAGTGGACTACTTGCTATCATATTAATGTACAATGGTTCTTTTAGTAATTGCAGTAATTCCAAAACTTCTCAAGCAACTAAGAACATATGCTGGTAACAACACATGCTACTAAATTGATTTGACTATATACCTGACACATGAATCCAGGAATGACTCTGTGAAAGCATGATCCCTTGTAACCGAAACCTTTCTCCCCAGTGCTCAACGCACGGAAATTTTCTAAAAGAGATTTTGGAATTTGTTTAAATCTTCGACAATGTATAAATTCAAATGAACATGCCAATAAATGTTTCTAACTTTACTAACCTGCTGTCTTTGGAACCGTGTCTGCAAATAGCTGTAGAACAAAAGTGAGACAATAATTAATGCAATTCATTGTTCCACTAAAATGCACATTATTTCTCCAACTAATGTAAAAAGTATTCTCTCCATTAACTAATCTTAAATATTTTGCACTAAGGAACTATGATCAATAGTACAAAAGTATATAATATTGGCACAATTCATTTAGTCAGATTGAGAAATACCTGCAAATGGTTTACTGGCCTACCACCAGGAAACACGCTGGTGAGTAGAAAATGTATGTGCTTTCAAAAGTGCAAATACAGGGGAAATCCAAATTATATCCAATCATTTCTTGGATCTACCAGACCTCAGGAAATGATATCAAGAGGAAACTATATTTATGGAATTCTAATTACATTGTCAACCCTAGTAATATAGACCCTTGCTCAGATAAGCACATTTTCCAAAGCACTGCAATTTAGCAATTTGTATTGAGAAACCTAACACTCTAAATATTTGGAGGTCGTAAATTTTCAGCATGCAAGAATTTTATTCTGAGCGATCAGTTTTAAAGTTCTCCTAACAGAGGACAAGTTTAAGATACATGTAGTTGCATTCACAATGTTTTTTTCTTTACAAGTTACCTAAAACTTCTCTCTTCATTTATGGCTTTTTAACCAATCAAATGTAACAGGAACCAAGAACTGCTCCTGGAATTGACTGCGGCTTCTCCCCATAACAAGGAAGCAAGCCTTCAAAGCCATAGAAATTAACTAAAGCTCACCCATCTCCATTCATCTAGATATAGAATTCTATAGAGATGGGTTACAGTATATGAATTACCTCCTGCTAGCTTTTATTTTTGTGGCTTGCTCTTTTCCTCTCCCCGTACGAAATCTAGATACGAGGGCGTCTCAAAAAGTCGTGACCCGGCTCTATATATCTCTGCCAGTGTCTAGATTTACACTATAGCGCTTTTGGGATGCCCTCCTTGCTCGTTTTGTCCGGGCAGAGCGAAGGAGCGAGTATCCCATGGGAGGGAAGTGCTTCTCCCCCACCCTGTAATAGGAAAAAAAGCGCTTAAGAGGCGAAAGGAGCCATCCTCTTCCCGCATCGTGGGCACTCCCTTCCCCCGCAGCATGGGAGGGTGGGGTGCGGACAAGCGCAGCTGGAACCGTGCAGGAGCAGAAAAGGAAATCTCAAACAAGAGGATCGCGCGGCTCCATGAAAAATCCCGCCGAGCCTTCATTTCCGAAGCACGGGAGGGAAGCAAGAGGAAGGCGGCGGCGAGAAGCGGGCGGCGGCCACGTGGAGGCGGCAGCGGCGAGGACGTGCGCGCTCCCGCGCGCTCCCTCCGCCTACACCACCCAGGTGCGCGCGCAGCCCCTCCGGCGAGGCGGCTGCCTTTCTTCCCCCTCCGCCCGGCGCCTGTTTCTGCTTCCTCCCCTCCCGCTGCATTCAGCGAAATCCCAAAATGGCCCCCGCGCTCCCACCCAGACAGGAAATGGCGGCGCGTCCGCCTCAGACCGTGCTTTTCCCACCAAGACGGTCTTTTTCTTTTTCCCGCCTCCGTACCTCGAAGGTGATGCGCCCAAGGGGCTGTCCGTCGGCGGTAACATCGAAAAACACGATAGGGTTAGGCATAGCTGGGGGAAACGCACCGCGGGAAACGAAATGTAAGGGGTTTTTTTTTCTTTAAAAAAAAGCGCGGCACCAGCCACAGACAAGGACCAGCAACCACAGCTCCAGACCAGCGAACGCGGCGCAGCGGGAAAGAAAGCGTCTGTTCCCACCCCTTATATAGACGACGCCCCTCCCCCCTCGTCCGGACTTTCCCTCACGCGACCTTCCGCCAATCACAGTAAGGACAGGTTGGCGAAATGAAAGGAGCGCCGGCTAATCCGGGCGCTCCTTGACGGGCAAAGGCGGGCTCGGCGCGTCTCGCGCCTCAATGTAGGGGCGTGGCCTTAACGAGAGGCGGGAACCGAAGAAAGGTAGGTATGTGGCGCATGCGCGGTACTAGACTGCGTTGAGTAAAGGGGAAGGATGGCTGGAAGGAGGGGCCGTAGCTGTTGGTGGGGTGGGGGAGAATTGCTCCTTAAAATTATTTTCTGAAGGAATTGTTTATTTGCCATTAATTCTATTACTTTTTTTTAACTTGAGCGCGCATCCATTGCCTGACAGAGAAATTGTCTTGAGGGGGGTTGGCACACGAATTGCAACCCAAATGGGGAGATGCCCTGAAGGGGACGAGACAGGCATGACAAGCAAATCTTTTAATTAGGAGACCAGGGCGAGGAATACTCGAAGATTTGGGATCTGCAACCAAGCCTTGGAAAGCAGCCTGTGCCCCGAATCTAGGCCAAGGAAGCTGATTTGCTGCTGATTTTATTTGACACCGCCCCTTTTTCTTCAAGTGATTCAAAAGGCTTTTCTTTTATCCCACAAACTACCCTGCGGAGTAGGATTCAAGCGAGGAACCAGCCCCAATTGTAACCAAGCTCTTGGTGCAAAATTAATTATTAGTGCGAATTAGCTGAGTCAGGATTTGATTCAGATTGACTGCTATGGCATACTGACACCCTCTGGCTTTGATTCCATTGAGGTTGGGTAATGTTTCTCCTTATTAAAATAATAATTAAAATTTCCATTCTCCAGTACAGAAAGATTACATTGTGCCACCTCTATGGTCTGTAAAGTAGATTAAGCCACAAAATTGCCAAATCTGTTCACAATGGCTGTTTTACAACAACATTCTAGTTGATCTAAGATTTTTCTCCCTAATTTAATCTTTAAAGTTTGCATTGCGATCTAGTAATCAATTTAGAGCAAATGGCTCAAAAATAAAGTGCTTCATTAGTTGAATTGGTCATAATTTGATGTGTATCAAAATGATCTGGAATCAGTGTTTACTGTTTTTTTTTTCTCCCCTTTCAGTATGTACCAGATCTATATGCTGATAGTGTTAGATGTAGTTTGAGTTTTATTGATAGTAACTGGCATGTGGGTTAACAGCAATAGATAAGCCAGTAGCTATGTGTCCTTCATTGGTTCTGTAGGAAGTTAGCATCCACCCCTTTCCTAGAGGAATGAAATATTTTTAGAAAGTATTAAAAAGAGGCAGAATATTATATTTCCCTGAATGAGAAATGGATAAGCATGTTTTGAAGCTGCTCCCATCTTCCTGTCCCCACCCTCTGTCAATGGGCAATTAAGGCCTGGGCCAGTCTATTCTACATAACAAAGATCTACCTCCTTCAGGCAGAGTCATAGTACGAATTGCCGAAGGTCCAATAAAGATAGGATTAGCCCTCTACACAATAGCAGCAGAAACTCACCACATGTGACCTGGGGAGCATGTGATCTGGGAAGCACATGTGACCATCAGCCAGCAAGACTAGCTAAGACCCCCACCCCCTGGAAGTCTGACTACCAATCAGAATACTCTTTCTGGGCCCCAGGAAGTTCAAAGCCAGAGAGAGCATAAACCCCCAAAACTCCCTGTATCTCTCCCCTTCCTTTTCTATTCAGGAACTCAAGCCATGTGATCCTGTCCACCATTAAACCATCTTTCCAAGCAGTCTCCATGTCTCCAGTGTCTTTTTCCCCACTTGGAGCAGAACCCAGAATGATGTTTCTTCGTACAGTTCCAAATTACAAAAAGCTTTCAAATTTATTCTGCCGTCTCTCTGCAAAGCCTATTTTGTGTAAAAGATAAAGATATTGGTAATAACAGTTCAGAGTCCCTTCAGCCTGTTCCAGTAAAAGGAAGCACAGAATCCATGCTGCTTCTTTGGAGTGAATTTAGACACAGCTTTCAAATGTGTGACCAGCTAAAGCTTCAGTTGTGAGACAGGCATGTGCTTCAGGAAGGCTCAGCAGGCACAGACCTCAAAGAATCTAATGAGAATCTAGTGGCTGAAATTTCCAAATCTGTTCCCGGTCCAGTTTATGAGGGTTCTGCTATATAGGTAGTCCTCAATTTATGACAATTGGGACCAAAATTTATGTTGCTAAGTAAAATAGTTAAAGGAGATACACCGAATTTTATGACTCCCCCCCCCCCCATGTTGTTAAGCAAATCACTGCTTCCCCATTGACTTTGCTTGTTGGAACCCAGCTGGATGACTTCATAATGCTGTAACCGTCATAGATACATGTGGGTTTTTAAGTGCCTGAATGTTGAACATGGGACCATGAGGATACTGTGACAGTGCAAGGATTGGTCATAAATCACTTTTTTCAATATCCTTTAACTTCAAATAGTCACTACATGATTGGTTGTAAATCGAGGACTATTTGTATACTAACAGAGTGTTTCAAAACATTTTTCACTTAAAAAAAAATTAGCAGCACTCCCTTCTCAAGAAAGCTTTCTCAATGTAAGTAAACATTTTGGAGAAAAGCCTTAAGCAATTGGCTGCTTAAACTACAAAAGTGGAATAAAGGGTGCTTTTGTGATCCTTGACATAGTCTAGCATCAGCATCAACCTGAAACTGATAAAAATGCCTTCTTATACCTTGAAACACACCTAGTTAGTTTCAGCAACCATGCCTGATGTTCCTTCAGTAAACACTGTTATATCCTGAATTTAGGATTAGGATTTCCCATACCCAAGATATAATTTCAATTTATTCAATTTATTCTTTAAAAACTAAGGATCAAGACATGCCATAATGGAGTGGATTCGTTATTTCAAGCAAGAACATATCTAAAATTCTGACATTTGACAAGGAAACATCTATCAAATAAACAACACTACTATTTAGGTTGATTTCTCTCATGTCTGAAATCAGGAACTAGAAAGGGGAAAATGTTTGGTGTTTTTTATAGAATAATTTTTATTAAACAGTTTGTCTTTAAACGCAACAAAAAACAATCACACATATATAAAAACGAAACATATCAAAATGTAACATATTGAACATTACATAACAATGATAATTTTACAGCATTTCGTATCAATTTACGTACTTTGCTTTTGTAGTTCTCTATTCTATCATTTCTATTTACTACTCAATAGTAGAATAATTGCATTACTCCAACATATATAATATTCATTTGTTCTTATCTACACATTTATATTTGTTTATATTTCCTTCTCTTTACTTAATGTTGTTCAGTTACTTTAAGTTTTATCAATATTAAATTAAACGTTTCTTGTTCTGATTTCTATTTTCGAGCCAACAGTACAGTACTATGAAATTCCATATTTCATAGTAGTCCGAATCCTCTCTCTCTTTCAACTCCATAGTCATTTTATCCATCTCTATGCATTCTAGAATTTTCCTTATTACAGTTTTGTCTGACGGAATATTTTTTTGTTTCCAATTTTTTGCTAATGTGATTCTTGCTGCAGTAAGTATGCACAATATAATGTATTGAAGGTATTTATTTTCAGGTGCAGTATTCCTAATAAAAACAATTCAGGTTTCATATCTATTTTTTGCTTTGTAAATTTCTTCCAACCATTTTTGAATTTGACACCAATACTTCCTTGTGATGGGGTACATCCACCACATATGGTAGAATGTTCCAGATTTATAGTTACATCTCCAACAATTAGGTGATAATTTGGGATATACCTTGGCCAATCTCGCTGGTGGCAAATGCCACCTATAAAATATTTTATAGAGGTTTTCTTTGTGGGTAAATGCTGTTGTGAGTTTGCAGTTTCTTTCCAATAGCTTGTCTCACTGTTCTAATTCTATGCTGTGGCCGAAATTCCTTCCCCAACTAATCATTGTTTCTTTTACAACTTCCTCCTCCATTTTATGTCTTAGTAGAAATTTATATAATTTTGTAATAATTTTTCCTTCTGTTCCCAATAAAAATTTATCCAACTCCAATTGTTTTCCATATATGCCGAATTGTTCTTGATCTTTTATTAGTTTTGTTTTGATTTGTAGGTAGGGCCACCATTCTATATTTATTCCTTGTGTTTTCAATGTTTCCACTGATTTTAATTCTCCTTTTCATCTAAAATTTCTGAGTATCTTACCATTTTACTGAGGTCTATTGTATTTGGGTGTGTCATTCATTGCCTCCTTTGTTGATAGCCAATTTGGGATTTTCATATAGTGGCTTTTTTTAATCTTTAAGGGGAAAATATTTATCTTCTGCACCAGGATACCTTGCCATGCTCCAGGAGTGAAGGTTTGCTTACGGTTAATCTGTCCCACCAGTTATTTTCCTTAAAGTGACAATAGGGCTGATCAAGTGGCATGTAGTCTTACATTCGTGGGCACTTGACAAAAGGATCAAGATGCTAAGGGAAAGTGCTTTGCAAACCCAAGGCATTTGTACTTTAGCTAAATACATGTTCTTATCACAATGATCTTAATTTATGTGTGCCCAGCCCTCCTAAATATCCAAGAGAAAAGGTCAAGATAAATGAGACCTGTTGCTAATACACCAGCTCCTATACATAGTAGCCCTGTACATAAGCAATCATCAAAAAGGGAGTGAGATGGATCAAAGCCAGTGACACTAAACATCAACTTCCCTTCTAAAAGTTGGACCTTCACAAATGCCCAATAATACTGATCCTAAATCCTGGCCCTGGAAGCTGCCTTGTCAGATTTGATAAAGTGCTTCACTTTTGTTCTTCCAGTACAATTATTTATCCCATTGATGGTTAATTTATTCAAGATATAAGAAAACAAGATATTGGGTAAGGTCTTGTGTTTTTTTACATGCATGTATGGTCTTGCCAACTCAA
The DNA here is from genome assembly GCA_030761175.1 of Masticophis lateralis. Classification (NCBI taxonomy): domain Eukaryota; kingdom Metazoa; phylum Chordata; class Lepidosauria; order Squamata; family Colubridae; genus Masticophis; species Masticophis lateralis. The sequence goes on along the minus strand of JAUDYJ010000008.1, from coordinate 2,468,243 downwards.
TGACAACTGTTTTTATTTAGCAACGACATGATAAAAGATTGTACATGCTTTGGCTGCTGAATGTGTGTGCCTTGCCTCCTTTTCATTGTGTGAATCCCTAAGGATCACTTATTTGCATGGATTTTTACATCATGTGTCCATTTATCATAACTCGAGGGTAGTCGTGGCATGTGGTATAAGGAGATCTAAGTAAGATGTACCAATGCCTGTCTTTGACTTTCTGGGTTGTTCTTTGATTTCTCTTTCCATTTTGTTGCTATTTGCTTTAGAACAGGGGTCACCAAGCTTTTGGACCTCAGGGACCACTAAATTCATAATTTTAAATCCTAAGGACCACTAATATGATCTGCCTAATGACTGGCTGGCTAGGCGTGTCTAGGTGGTCATGTGACCAGGTGGGCATGGCCAACTCAATGTCACTCATGTCGAGGGGCATCTTGCCAGCTTCTACTCGCTCCTCCCAGCCACTCCTCGCCACCCCATCCGGGCTCCTTAGGGCTCCAATAGGAAACAGTTGTTGGACCTAAGCAGCCACCACGAGAAAGAGTTAACAAAACAGCTCAGTTCACATTGTATCTGACCGAGAAGGAGGCTTCAGCAGAAGTACCTCAGTGAGGACTAGGAGCATAGGCTTTCCAAGCAGAGGGAAGACCTGCGGGAGTGCAAGGCCAGGTACTGGCACCTGGAGGCTCAGCAGGCTGAGATGGTCAGCCAGTTCCAGGCCATGATGCAATCCCACTGGAACAAGGTCCTCTGGCTCTTTGCCACCAGTGGCACTTCCCTCCAGCCTTCGGCCAAAACCCCGTACCAGGAGGCTGAAACAGACCCCAAGTCAGAATTTCTGCCCCCCTCCAACCCATACAAAAAGACCTTGAAGGGGGAGACACTCTGCAGCAAAAAAACATTCATTGCACGTATCCGTCCCAGGGACTGTAGTTTGAGGACCCCTGATTTAGTGCAATATAAAAAATGCAAATGATTTTTCTGCGGACCACCAGAATTTTCTCGCAGACCACCAGTAGTCCACAGACCACCAGTTGGTGACCACTCCTTTAGAATGAGACCTTTTCAATCAGAATGTAAGAATCAGAATCTACCTGGAAGGGGCTTTGGAGGTCTTCTAGTCCAGCCCCCTGCTCAAGCAGGAGATCATGTACCATTTCAGACAAGTGACTGTCCAGTCTCTTCTTAAAAACCTCCAGTGATGAAACAGGATGTCTGAAGGCAAGCTGTTCTATTGGTTACCGGCAATAGTCCTCACTGTTAGGAAGTTTCTCAATTCCAGATTGCTTCTCTCCTTGATTAGTTTCCATCCATTGTTTCCTATCCTGCCCTCTGATGCTTTGGAAAATAAATTGACCCACTCTTCTTTGTGGCAGCCTCTCAAATACTGGGATACTGCTATCATGTCCCCACTAGGCCTTATTTTCTCTAGACTAGCCAAACCCAATTCTTCCAACCATTCTTCATATATTTTAGTCTCCAGGCCTTTAATCACCTTAGTTACTCTTCTTTGAAAACTTTGATTCCAAAGAAGAGCAACCAAGCTTTTAAATCAAGGCTGCAGTTTTAAGATCTCCTCTATTAAGGAGGTCCATCTAGTGGGGACCAAGAAGAAGGGCCTCCTTGTGGACCACCATCCTACAGAGATAAGATTGGGCTCCCACCTTGATATTCTCTCAAAAGGCCCTGAAGGTGCCACAATGCCCATCAAATGGTTTGATTATTCTCACCATGGGGATGAGTGTTTACTGAGTTTTGCATTTTGGGTTTTACTTTCAACATAGTTGGAAGTTTTCTTTCACATCAGCCACATCAGTTTTCTTAATAAAGTTGTTGCTATCAGATGTGTGGGCCCACAAGTCTTAGAATTCCCATCCAACTTGTGGTTTTCCAATTATGTGAATGGCCCCAGACCAGAGAAGACTGAACTAAGGAAAGAGAATGACATCAGTGTGATAGTCATATAGTTAACATAGGAATAAGCTTTGTGAGAAGTTAAAAAGATTTGGAGTTGTACTACTGTTAGCAAAAAAAGACATTTGGAAAGAGGAAAGATTACTAGGGTTAGTGCAGAGATCCCCATATTTTTGGGATGCTGAGCATATTTAGAATATGACCAAGGGATTGTTACAAAATAGAGACCAATAGTGGTCAGTTGTAGCACTTCCCTTACCAGATGGGTGGGATTGCTTTAAATCCCGGTCTGCACTGTACTAGATTCAAAAGGGCAAAACTATCTGGAGCGCACACGAGTGTTCTTAAAGCACCGATCAGGAATGTCTCAAAGCAGCTGGGTCGTGAGGAGAGGACATCTTTTGTCCTTGTTCAGCAGAACACGACATTTTGAGAGCACTGAGAGCAGTACAGTGGCGATGTTTGGTCATCCAACTAAGCCATGCTCTGTTCTGTTCTGACTTGACTTATTAAGGATGCAGCCCATGCTACTTGGATTTGTGTTCCTTCTACAGATTTGAAGAAAATATAATGATTATGGCCAGGGAAGCGTCTGTCTGCCCACAAAGCATTTTCAATCTCTAGTACAAACAGCATCAGCATTAATCTTCATGTGCAAGCCCATGGCTACAAAACAAGGGCATTCATTGGTTGGCCCTGCTCTGGGAAGTTCTGTATTTAATTAGCTAAAGCGATAAGATGTGTGAAAAATGTTAAACGCTTTGTCAGCAGCCTGAGGACCCCTTGGGATGGCTGGTAGAAGCTACTGGCAGGTGGTGCTTCCTTTGGGTATCTTTATGGCTTTCCTTGGATTACACAAAAAGGTGGTTTCAATAGGCATGTCATACGGAAAGGCTTCTTACAAGCAAACGATGATTAGAATCTGCTCGAGGGACTCAATGTGCCATTTAAATTCCATTTGGTCTTTTAAACCCTATGACAGGGTGTCAAACTCGCAATGACACATTGTCATGTGACGTGAAGGTGAAGGTTCCCTTCGCACATATGTGCTAGTCGTTCCGGACTTTAGGGGGCAGTGCTTATCTCCGTTTCAAAGCCAAAGAGCCAGCACTGTCCAAAGACATCTCTGTGGTCATGTGGCTGGCATGACTAAACACCAAAGGTGCACGGAACACTGTTACCTTCCCACCAAAGGTAGTCCCTATTTTTCTACTTGCATTTTTACATTCTTTTGAACTGCTATAGGTACTTACCAGAAGCCTGGAATGTACAGGAAGTCCTTGATTTACAACATCTTATTTAGTGACTGTTCAAAGTTACAACACCATTGAAAAAAGTGACTTATGACGATTTTTCACTTACAACTGTGGCAGTATCCCCATGGTCACATGATTAAAAATTCAGATGCTTGGCCACTAGCTCACATTTAAGGAGGTGGCAGTGTCTTGGGGTCAACAGATCATCTTTTGTGACCTTCTGACAAGCAAAGTCAATGGGAAAGCTAGATTCACTTAATATCCATGTTACTAACTTAACAACAGCAGTAATTCACTTAACAGTTATGGCAAGAAAGATCATAAAATGGGGCAAAATTTACATATCAGCTGTTTCACTTAACAACAGAAATATTGGGCTCAATAGTGGTCGTAAATCCAGAACTACTTTTACAGGATATTCCTCCGGGATAGCTTTTTATTTTTGCTGCTCCCCTAACTAAGTATATCTACCACACCTACAACTTGAGAAACTATTTCATTAGTGCATACACTTGCTATACGTACAAAAGCCCTCACATTCAGTTCTCTGCAGTTAAAAAGAATGATTTGCCATTGAATGGAATCAACGTTTGTCCAATAGAGTCTTCTCAAGTACAGTAAGTACCAAATGATGGAGAATAAAATGATAACTGGCTGCAATGCAACTTCTCATCATTGACTGACATGACAAAAAGCAGTTTTCTCTGTAAGATTGTATTATCCTTAAGACTGGAAGGTGCAATATATTATTTATACTAACTCATTTCTTTTTCAGCTGGAAATGGTTGCAGAAACAATCTTCAGGTATACATATAAACCCACTTAGTAGAAAACTATCCCGAAAAGCCAGGCGAGAGAAGCAGATTTGGTGCTCTTGCAACAGAATTAAACAGTTGCAATGTATAAGAGGGATCAGGTTGAGAGAATAAACCAAGAAAGTTAAGCCAATCAAAAACTGAACTCAGAAAAAGGAAAATTATCAGTCCCCCCCCCCCAAGTGAAAAATATTTATAGTTTTTGCTTTGGAAGCCAATACCACAGTTGAGCACATTAAATCCCTCCCTGGGGCAATCCGCACTCCCACCCACACCCACACCCCATTCCCAGGTAGGATTGCAGCCTGGTACATCTCCTTGACTGCCTCTAGAGATACTCCAAATAGCCCCGAAGGAGGTTGTACCAATAATGAAGTCAAGCAAAAGCAGTGCTGGTATGCTTGTTATGCTCATGTCTGACACTGAAAAGCTGCAAGTTCTTCTAGCAAGATGGATTTCATGGAGAGATTCTAGAATAATCCTTGGGGATTAGACCTTGAGGCCCCACCTGCTGCCTCATCTTCCCGCTTCCTTTGCTGTCCTGTACCTGTCACTGGAAGCTGAATAAGAGCCATCTGTTCCCGGGGGAGCCTTTGGTGCAGCTGTCAGACACGCTCAGCTACCCTGCTATGCAAAGCACAAGCTCCTGATTTAATTCATCCAACAGCTGCCAAGATTGCATTATGCTTCTTAGTTGCAGACCCAGGAAGTACTTCAACTTGATCTCCAGGGAATACTTTTCAAGCGGGGCTATGTGAAAATTTCAGGAGCGTTCAACCTTCTGTGGCTAAAATGGATTCTTAAAGCTTTCAGAATGAATTTGAGCTCAGTCCAATCTTCAAAACACTTCAGAACACAGGATGACTATCCAGAAAAATGTCCACACCCTAAATCAGATTCTTGAAACATCTAATCGAGTTTCCACATTGTGCTAAACTTCAATGTGATTTGATTTAGCATGCAGTGTGAAAAACGGTCATTTTGGTTTCTAAATCATGCTTTAGCACTTAGTATGATGTGCAAATCCTGTCAACTACTGTTTTTACATTAAACTGCCTTACATAAACAACGGATAGGGATGTCTGAACTCAGCCATTGTCCCAAAGAATATTGGGGAATGGCAGGATTTATGTTCCTTGCAGACAGCTGGTCATTTGCATCCTCTTAGAGGGTTGTTGAAGCACTTGGAGGTTAATTTGTGTCCTCAGGGTCACCTGAGTAGTGCTCCTTGTTCCTGTAGTCTACAGTTTTTTTCCTCTGGAAATCCATTCCTACTCCCACACCTGTCAGAGCTGAAGGAAGTTTCTTGGATGAGAAGCAAAACGTCTTCAAAGAAAAAACAAGAAAGTCCAGTTGCCTCCTGAAAAAGCACCTTTGGGACAACCATGACCTGGATGACTGAGAATCTCTACAGAACTCAGCCATTATTTGGGCAATTAATCTTTTTATATCAGACTTGTCATTAATTTGAATCTGCTGCACCTCAGTTTTTCAGGGCTGGGAAGGTCAGAAAACTGAATTATTTGCATATTGCAGAACACCATTGTTCAAATAACTCTGTCAGGGATAATATGTTCCACGTCCAGTGGCAGCTACCAGGATGGCAAATTAGAATAGGGAAATTGGAGACAAATAGGGGCTTGTGGGACAGCTCACCTGGGTTGAAGAAATTGAACCTAATTTTTCCATCTGAAGGCAGGAAAAGTAATGGATAGAAACTAATCAAGGAGAGAACCAACTTAGGAGATAATATCAAAGAGAACTCCGATCTACCGATAGAACTAAGGAGAAATTTCTTGACAAAACAATCGATCAGTGGAACAGCTTTCCTCCAGAAGTTGTAGGTACTCCGTTACTGGAGGTTTTCAAGGATAGCCATTTATCTGAAATGGTATAGGGTCTCCTGCATGAGCTGGAGGTTGGACTAGAAGATTTCCGAGGTGCCTTCCAACTGTTTTTTGTTTCTGTGCCTGCTGCCCAATAAGGTAGCACAAATAACAATTTATTCTACATTAATCATTTTGTATTAAAGTAACTGTCTAAAACACCAAAGCCTTCAGAAGAAAGTTGCAGCATCAACAAGCTTATAATGGACTGTGGTTTGGTCTGTTACATTGTCCTCTCCACGAACGTAATTGCTATGCATGGTTATCTTCAGATGTGCTGAATTATGACTCCCGTTGGCCATACATGGAGATTCTGAGAATTGTTGCCCAGCACATCCAGAGTACAATTGTGAGGATGGAGGCGGAGTTGAGGGAGGCTGGTTTATGCTTTTATTTCTGCCAGTGAAATGCCATTGGAGGGAATAGCAGGGAGAGGGAGATGTTCAGCCATTTGTTAACCTGTTATTCCTTATTAGAAGTTTCTGGATGCTGAGAATATGGGAAAATAGTTCTTTATTGTGGGATTTGTTTACATGCCCTATGGGGCATGCATGTGTCTGTATTCTTGTGTTGTCTATGTCAATCAGGTAATAAATGACCCCAATCATTTCTTTCCAGAGAAAGAATGAATAAGAATGAAAATCAATGGTAATAATAATGGATTATTTTGTGGGTAAAAATGGATCAGTTTCTTTCAGTTTCACTCCTCCTCCCCAAGTCTTCATTTCATTATGGCCGGCTTCAAAATCAAAGGTCAGTTGTGTTCTTCACCTGGAATAACCTTGAGTTAAGATGAGTTTGTTATTTATTGTAATCTAGTGAGAAAAGAATGACAACGTGCAGCAACATTTATGCAGATGTTTTTCTGACAATTCAGAGCTGCAAAAGAAAAGGTGCATGGCACTCTTAGGATAAAATTAAGCTCAGACTTGCTGGTGCTAGTGATAAAAGCAAGCACTCCTTCATTAGAAACCTATAATATGTTTATTGGGACATCCCCTGTGGTGATAGTGGTGGTCAGTAGAACTAATACCTGGCAATGCAGAAAGAAGAAAGAAAAAAAAAGCCTTATTCTGAATAATGTATTATAATCTAGTACATTATTAATTGGTGAAAACTGGTAGGCCTACATAATTGAAGGCATGCGATTCCTAGCAATGGTCTTACCTGGATATTGAACTCATAAGCTATAAGTTATCAGTCAAAATGACCTCTTCTTGCTTTCACTCATGGTCTGTACGTCAAGAAAGGAAAAATGCCAAACAGGGATATTTCTCTGGGCATGCGTTGGTAATTAGGGACATCTGAAGGACCTAAAGAGGACATTCGGAATAATTCTCTTCCAGTCACTCCTGATCAACCACCTGGAAATTGGTAGGGGAATACTTATCATCCTCAGCATTAATTTTCTACATACCACAAGAGGGAGGCTCAATCGAGATATCAATTTATTTCCAAGACTTGCTATTTTTTTTTAAAAGGTGGCATCTTGGCTGTCTCCCTTTCCCAGTAATCTGCAAAAGTTCAGCATACAGGACCCAACATCATTAACATCCCCAGGCAAAATAATCTGGAAGAATAATGTGCTTGCTGACAATTATACGTTCTACTGTGCTTCCTATATTTTGTTAATATACGTTATGTAGATTCTGTTCTGTTTTACACTTCCTTCTGGAAATTTAATTTTAAGCAATAAAGTTCTCTTTAGCCCTTAATGATTTCTCCACTTTGTTCTAAAAGCCTTCCTTGAGCTTTTATTCCTTCCCAAAATTTGTCTTGGGGTACAAAATAAGTGCCTTTTGAACCTCCCTTGTTGGTTAATCCTCCAGGAAAAATTTCATACTGCGTTCCCTTCCCAAAGTTTTGATATTTTGAAATTTCCTCCATTTCCTAGAGGCCACCTGGGATTCAGGAATTCTGGTCATCTATTGCCTGCTTTCCCTATCTCCCTTTTACTTAGAAATAGCCTTGAGTACATTTAACTTTGGACTTGCTCCTAGATTACTAGGAACCTGCAGTCTACCAGACAGGTTGTAATTCCATCTATCCAACTACTGCCTATAAAAAGAGGCAGAGACATTCCAAAATGTCAGTCAAATATATTTCGCAATCTAATCTGCTGAACTGGAGATGGGGGATCGAACCTTGATACGGTGCTGTATCAGTGACCCTTCTCCTGTTATGCAGGGCACCTTCAGACTCTTCTATGTCCGACACCAGGGCGACTTCAAAATGTTAGACAGCTGAACTCTGGGACTCAGTCTTGGAATGAGATTCAACTTGCTAAAAGCTCTTCTCACCAAGGTGGGTTTTGGAATTGTTTTAACCATTTAGTTGTGTCCGACTCTTGGTGACTTTATAGGCAAGTGTTCTCCATGCTACCTTGTGAAGCACAGCATCTTTCAGTTGTTGAGTGTTCATCTTTGTATCAGATTTGATGTTATCAAGCCAGCAAGTTCTTTGCTTGGCCCTTCTTCTTTTTCCACCAACCATTCCTAGCATCATTGCCTTCTTCAATGAATTTGCACGCATGACATGGCCAAAGTAACTCAAACATATCCTTATGATTTTAGTTTAGAGTGATGTGTCTGGTTTTATACAATTTAACAACTCTGTTAATTACTCTGGCCATCCATGGTATACACAATAATTTACACCAGCACCGCAGTTCAAAGGCGTCAATTTTTCTTCATTCAGTCATTCTTAACTTTTTGGACTACTTCAAAGAAAACCTGTAAGGTAGATTTCCTAGACTTGAAAGGGACAGGAACATGCATGCCCACAGGAAGGCTAGATCCAGATTCAGTCATACCTGAAATTAATAGGAGTTTAGTTAGACATGACCAAAATTTCAGTAATTTTAATAGTTGTCTCTAGCTACATCAAGATCCAGCTCACTGGGCACTGCCATTATAATCACTGGCCCAGTGCCATCAACATGCTTCCTGAGGTTGCAAAAATCCTTAATTGCAGTAGACTTTAGAAATTATTCTGGGGCCATCAAAACTTGGGCTATATATCACTGATTGATGGACTTCCTTTAGTACAAAGGAGGCACTGCTACTTGTGAGATGTTCCCTTCTCTCTTTTTTTGAGAAGTATTGTGACTTTCCTTTCTCCTTGGCATACCAGGACAACTAACACTGCAGTAATTTATTTCCTTGATATGCACAAAGTCCTACAACTAAACATAGAGGCTTAACCTGGACATGCATAACAATCCCAGCACCCTGTCTGGCTCAGAGATGTTCGCACCATTGGTAGGATAGTAGCTGATTTGGGGTGCTTCATATGGGGTAATTCTAATGATGGTAATAGGAGCATGTGGCCAAGTTTCCTTTCCTTCAAACACTCAGATTTGAATGAGAATGGACCAAGGTTTACTGAATTCTAGCACGAAGACCTAGAAGAGATAAGATTTATGTTTTTACTGGAGGACATATAAATACCAGGTTCTCTTAAGAGAGGAGAAACATCGATCCGTTTTAGAGAGGGAGAGATTTTTTAAATAGCTATTTATAGGTTTTTCTTTTCGGCACCCTTTCAGCTTCCACCATCTTTTTGGGCATGGCCCCAAAATGTTTCTCCCCTTCCAAAGTTATATTCTCTGCAGTGCTTCTATTCAATTGCCCTCAAGGTTAGTTTGCCTCTTGTGACAACAGACCATCTCCAACCACGCAAATAATTATAGTTATGCCCTAATTAAAATTGCGCTCCTAGTCTTTCCTTGACATGGCTGCCAATTTCAATATTTTTTGGCCTTGGGTTGGTCATCAACGTGTCTCTTCAAGAAATGAGTTTCTACATTCTACAGAAGCAGAGGAGAAAATAACTCACCAAGTGACCTGCTCTTTCCCCCCACTTTTACCCCTTGAGGCCGCAAGCAATCAAACTTGAAAGTCAATGGCCACAAAAGGTATTTGGTGAGCCCCACCAAAAAGAATCCTTTAATATATAGCAATAATGAAACAAGATACACGAAAGTCAACAGAGCTGTCAGCACTTGGGACACAGGGACTCCCTGGCTCAGGAAACCTGGCCACAAACAATGGCTTGATTTTTCACAGACAGACCACATTTGGGATCTCTTCACCATCATCCCAAATGCAACCCTTAACCAAAGTAGGTTCCTGGGCAGGATGGAAGGGAACGGAAGGCCAACACACACACATATTTTAAAACTTAAGTTTTTGGACTTGTCTCATTGTGACTTAACTTTCGGGGGCTCAGGATTAAAATGGGTAAAATCTCGGCATCCAGACTCTCCTTTGGCAGAATCCCTACAGGTCAAATGCAAGGGACAGGCCCTGGCTATGGCTAAAAGCATCACATCTCTGGATGGTGCACTCTGTCCCATGTGGAATGGTCTATATTACAGTCTAGGAAGCTTATGCACATTTATACAGAGGATGTTTGCCCCATGCCTGGGGAACCCCATGAGACTATACAACAAGTGTGATGAGTTTTTAAAACATTTTCTTTCCCATCCCTCCCATTTTTGTTTCCTCCCACCCTCACTTCTTCTTCTTTTTTGTTTGTTTCTTTTAGTGTTTCTACATTATGTACATTGTTGTGCTTGTAGATGGATCCATCAACTGACGGAGGCAATCTGTCAGGCTGTATCTGAAGAACCTTTGGTTCTTTCAGTCAGAGATGCGTTTCTTCACTTTTGCAGTCAGCAGAATGTCACAGGGGAAGATTTCCTAGCTGGAATTTGCCTGGGGTCCTTCTGCAGGGAACAGCCTCTTTTTGAAGAGAGAGACAGCGGGCAGGTTGCTCATCTGAATTTAAGGATGCTCTCACCATGATGCTGGAAACCGCTAGGTGAACTGCTGCTATGTCCATATCAAGGCTGTAGAGGGTGGACAGGAAAAACTACTGTAGCTCATGGGGAGGAGGGCTCCAGATCCAGGGACAGATAAGAGCAGGCAAGCTTTATCTGCTTTCTCTAGATGTAGTGGAGCTCTGATGTTCCTTTGAATTTGTTCTTTAAAATCCATTAGGAAAGTAGATGAAGTGTGAGGTGTCAGTTTCATTCCATAGGTTCAGATGATCAGGCAGACGTATTCATCTCAAGATATCAAGAATGATGCACATGATGGGAGTTGTCAGTTCTATAAACATTTCCAAAGGCTAACCTAATGCATTTCTTCCTGCCCTGGCTACAGGTTTGTGGGAGATATCTTGGGAATATTATTAGAAGCAAGACAATGCCCTGTACCTGATCTGGCCTGAGCAACATGATAAAAAGCTGTTTTTCAGGAACAGTCCCCATCAACAGCAGCAGTACCACCATCTCTCCTGGGCTGGAAGGATTTCTCAAAACAAGTAAACCAAGCATTCCTAGTCTCCCATGGGAGCCCTTTTCTAGACAAGAGGCAATCCTAGGAAAAGGAGATGGCTGCCTGGCCAAAGTACCTCACGCTGATTCACTAGCAGGGCTTCATGGTTACCACTGGGATACAAGGCAAGGTCTCTCTCTTGATGACAGCCTGGGAAGCTACGGGATGAATTGTAAGTGAAAGTAAGTGTGTGTGTTTGTGTGAGAGAGGGGGGGTGTGGGGAGGGAGGGAGAGAGAAAGAGAGAGAAGACATGGTAGGTGGAGCATGATGCCTGGGTTTCATCTGGGGTGGCTTCAATTGTTCTCAAACAAAGAGAGCAGATCATCGTTGCTATTATTGGGAAGGTCGGGGGGCCCCAAGTAGGACAGCAGCTCATCTGGATTTGTCAGCTCAGGAAGAAGCTGAGGACAAGACAGAGATAATCAGGGTTATTTGCTAGCTCTGTAGCGGTAGAACATCACAAACGTGACCAGGGTGCTGGTTCAAAAACATACACAATCAAGAAAAATGATATGGGGGAAAAGGACATGAAAATCTCAGGCAAAAGGCCTGGAGAAAGATGGAGACCATCCCCACAGTAGAAATCTGAGGGTGTCGCCTTCTAACTGCCAGGTTGAGATCTTTTGCACTTCACCTTTTCTTAATGGCGACCTTAATTCTGCGGCTGAGCCCTCAGCGCCAGTATAATCAATATTTAAATAAAACTGTTGTTTTTCTGCCTTGACTGTCTGATATGGGTCTGTCTGCCATCGATAAGTGACAAAGGCAATACAGTGAACTAGCCAACATGTGGGATGGGACCTCCCTGTGCTGGAATTATGCTGAATAATAAGGCAGGCAATAACTACTCTGTATTAGCCTTATAGCTTCCTGACTAATGTACCATTGCCATGCACTAAAATAATAATAATGTGCTGGAATCCCCTCTTCCAAAGATTACACCCACTTCTCCCTTTTCTGACAAAAGGTGAAGACAATGGCCTTCTGTTGAACTATTAATAGTATTACCACACTACTATGGTTCTCATCTGGTGACCTTGCTGCAAGCCTTGTGCGAATTACTATCTTTTCAATTCTCGTATGTCTGATTTTATTATTTGACTTGCATTTTAAATTGTATGCAATTATATTAAAAGCCTATGGCAGAAAGAAAGCCATAAATATTGACTGTCTTTTTAAATAAGCCATGGCCTAACCATGGCAATATTGCCCTGAGTCTGCAGGAAAGTCTTTGCACTACCTGCAAGATAGGGTGGGCAAACAAGCCCTTTCTGCTTCCCAAACTACCTCTTAAAATGAGTAGAACTGAATTTTTCAAAGCTTTATTTTGTACGTGGGTGTGGCTCTAGATGCTAAACAGATCTTGCAGAGACTTAAGTGTATATCTCAATTCTTAGTCTGCTCCCCCATGCGGGTCCTAAAGGTGCTTTTTCAAGAGGCAATTGGACTTTCTTGTTTTTCTTCGAAGACATTTTGCTTCTCATCCAAGAAGCTTCTTCAGCTCTCACAGAACGGTGGGGAATGGAAAGAGAAAAAGAATGCAAATTTCAGCTGTCTGCAAGGAATATAAATCCTTCCATTCAGAGCTGAAGAAGCTTCTTCAAAGAAAAACAAGAAAGTTCCGTTGCCTCTTGTCTCCTTTGGGACAAACATGACCTGGATGACTGAGAATCTCTGTAGACATGTCCCCCAGCTGGGCCAACTTTTGTAGAAGCTTCTAAGGTACCTATTTTGACTCCTAGCCTTCCTGAAAAGCCACTAGGATTTGCATAGCCCCATTCAACAATGAGGGAGCAGGGGAGAATATTCTGGCAAGGCAGACACTAGTTTGGGTTCCTTCCCTCCACTTTATGTGCCTCTCGGAGACCTGCTGATGTCCAGCTGCCTTAAGGTACATCACACTAGTTGTGTTCCTACACATGGGCACAGCTGAGGGGAAAGGGAATTTGGGTCTTTAGGCATATCCAGAAAGAGAGAGGGGAAGGTGAGCTTGGAACGGACAGCCCCATGCTACTTACGTCAAGGGAAGGTTCAGGCCCATCCACAGGTCCAGGTGGTGCTCCCATCCCAGGACCAGGATTGAAAGGGAGCTCCCCACCATGTGCTGGGCCTCCCGTGCCTGACTGTCCTGGTCCCTGGCGTGATGGTGGGGGAGGAAGAGGGGGATTCCGATGGTGGAGCTGTGGCTGCTGCTGCTGCTGCTGCTGCTGCTGTGGTGGTGGCTGCTGGCCCGGCTGATTGCTGAGGTTGGGGTTGTTTAGGCCCTGCTGCACAGGATTGTGTGACGAAGGATCCATCCTGCTTGATGGAGGCATCTGCAATCGCATAAGAAGAAAGCAAAACTGCTGAGAAATAGGAAGGCATGCAGAGCTGCAATCCCGGGAGAGCTTCACCATCCCACAGTTTGGACCCTTTCTCTGGTGCAGGCCACTTCATCCCCCAGTATTCTCCCATCCCAACCTATGCACCGCCCCAGGAGACTGCACTCCCATGTAGTGCTAAGACATATCTTTTGTTGACTTGGCTAGGTCTGTACACCAGCCTCAATGATCAACAACAGTGGATTTTCTCCAGGTGGCTTACAGTTACATAAAAGTTAAAACATAAAAAGTTAAAAACAAACATTAAAACCAAGAGGACACAAGAGGAAGGCAGGGGCAGAATGGGCGGGGGGGAGGTGGGAGCTCTTATTACTCAACTAACTACCCCATTGCACTGGGCTCCACTGGGCCCCAGGCCGACTGCCAGACCCAGATCTTGAGTCCCTTATAAACGAACAGACAGGAGGATTGGGGCCCAGCACAATGGGGGTGATTGATTGAGTAATAAGAGATCCCACCTCCCCCCCACCCACCCACTCTGCCCCTGCCCTCCTCTTGTGTCCTTGGTTTTAATGTTTGTTTTTAATTTTTTTATATTTAGCTTTTATGTTACATAAAAGAGCCTAGAGTTACCCTGTGGTAAGATGAGTGGCAAATAAATAAATACATAAAATAAATAAATAAATAAAATAAGGCCCTCTCTCATCACACAAGCCAAATACAGGTAGTTCTCAATTTACAACTGTTCGCTTAGTGACCATTTGAAGTTACAACGGGACTGAAAAAGTGACTTAAAATCATTTTTCACACTTATGACCATTGCAGCATCACCGTAGTTATGTGATTTACATTCAGATGCTTGGCAACTGGTTCATATTTATGACAGTTGCAGGGTCCTGGGATCATGTGATCCCCTTTTATGACCTGACAAGCAAAGTCAAAGGGAAAGCCCGATTTACTCAACAACCATGTTACTAATTTAACAACTGCAGTGATTCACTTAACAACTGTGGCAAGGAAAGTCGTAAAATGTGGCAAAACTCATTTAACAAATTTCTCACTTAGCAACGTATTTTGGGCTCAATTGTGATCATAAGTTGAGGACTACCTCTACACATTTTGGCTTGGAGCAAAATAAGCATCCAGCTGTAGACATGTCTCATGTTAGCAACAAGGATAGAGGCGTATCAACCCTCCTGGTCATCCAGACAGAAAACATGACCAAATGAACTAATTCTACTTTATTGTAAGACTACAACAACAGAATCCAGCAAGTCTGAAGGTACAAATTTTCCACCCTTCACTTTAAACTGTTTGATCCACTGAGTGCATTGTTTTTGAGTTTCTTCTCCTGACCACTAATCCACTGGGTGTTCCTTCCTCTCTTATGTTTCCTAGGCAGCATCTCTTCCCATTGTCCCTTGATGTCACCCTCACATTCCATCCCATCCCATTGTGCAAGTCATCTAAACTTCCATCTAACTGACTTCAGGATGTTGGGCATCATTCCTGCACTGCAGAGATTTATTTCTGGTTCTGTTGCGGTGCCTTATTCTGACTGGGATATGCTTTCATCCATTACCTTAACAAGGTGCAGACTCACAGAAACACACACAGACACACATAGGAAATGTTTGCCTAGCACTTCTTCCAGCATCAAACAGCTTCAGTACTTCTGTCACCTGAAAGAGGAACTATCTGATTCCTCACCGTCTCCAGCAGAGGCGCAAAATATGTTTTTTTGGCAGAAAGCACCTTCTCCTGAAGATAATCTGATGAGGACCCCCTACTGATGAAGCAAATAGTCCCCTTCTTTTCTTCCCTTCCTGGCTCAGCGGGCTGCCTGAAATTAAATTCCTCTCAATTTACATGGAGTAGGCTGAAGTCCCTCAAACCTGCTATTCCTAAGGAAATGTTTTTAGCATGAGGCTTCTTTTATGCATTGAATCACTTTGAATGTGGGTGATTTTTCTTTTGGGGGGGGGTGTATTACTGGCTTGTTTCGTTATTCATTTCTCCATCCTGGAATTCCACACAGAGGAAATCTGGTGACACAAGGAGCAGAACTGGCCAAGAAAGACAGTTTGTGCCATGCAAAATGTGGCTCTCCCACAGTTCTGCATAACGGGATTGGTAATTGGCTGCTTAGCAAGAGCGGAAGTCACGCATCACAACAGCCAATGCGCCAATTCTTCAAGTGGTGCTGAAATCCAGTCACGCCCAGCATCCCTGTAGTCTTGAGTCTGGATTAACTCTCAGCCTTAGCTAAGAGTTTTGTTACCCAGCTGATAACTCAGTTGGTGCACCCTGCAGGGGGTAAAGCCTAAACCCAGTAAATCTTGAAGTTCTTTGTTGAATCCTGGGCTTGAGGGGGGCAGAAAAGACAAGGTTGTAGCTTAATGAGCAAGGCTCATTTTGCAGGCCAATGTTCATGGACTGGAGAGTGGTCCAGTTTACAGAATAACACAGGTGGAAGAGATTTTGGAGGGCTTCTAGTCACACTCCTGCTTAAGCAGGATACCCTATACCATTTCAGAGAAATGATTGTCCAATCCCTTCTTAAAAACCTCCCGCTTCGGAGCAACCACAACTTCTGAAGGCAAGCTGTTTCACTGGTTAATTGTTCTCACTCAGGAACTTGCACCTTAGTTCTTGGTTGGATCTCTTTTTGATAAGTTTCCAACCATTACTTCTTGTCCTGCCCTCAGGTGCTTTGGGGAATAGGTTGTCCCACAGAACAGGTTAAAACTCTATTGACTGGCTGTCAGTCATTGTGGACAATAACTGAGAAGGTGAAGTTTCAGATTCTTTGTAAAGCACTTTTCTATGTTCCTATGAATCCTGTGGAGCCACCTACTGGTAGCTGGCTGAATTTTCTCTCTCCTCTGCAAGGCAGGACAGGGACTTCATGATAATGATGCTGAGAGAGGAAAACCCTTAGTGCAGAAAAAATGAAGGCTGGGACATTTTCTTCTCTTTGTCATGATGCTAGAGCTGGAGGTCAACTTGATTCAAAGCAGACACAGAAGGCATGAGAGGCTTTTCCAGCATTCACTGCTTTACACACTAAAAGGAGATACAATCAGCTTAGAGAGAAGGGATGTGCCTTGGAGGGGACATTTTTGCAAGGTATGGTAGTGAATGTGATTTCACTCAATTAGGGTTCCAAAAAAATCTTGGTTACACAGGAAAAACCTGGCTTAAAGGAAAAACACACATAAAACCTACGAAAAGTAAGAAAATAGACATTGTACCTTTACAGGGAGGAACATGAGATTTGGGTGTGGCTTACTGAGGATGGCTAATGAGCCAGAAATAGCTATATAAGTCTCTCACTATGCAGCACAAAATTTGCTGGCTGCCAGAATGAAAAGAAGGAGAAAAAACCCAGAAAGTAGTGAATGCGATTTCACTCAATTAGGGTTCCAGAAAAATCTTGGTTACGTAGGAAAAACCTGGCTTAAAGGAAAAAAAAAACACACACACACACACACACACATATATTGGAGTAATGCAATTATTCTATTATTGAGTAGTAAATAGAAATGATAGAGAACTACAAAAGCAAAGTACGTAAATTGATATGAAATGCTGTAAAATTACCATTGTTATGTAATGTTCAATACATTACATTTTGATGTTTTGTTTTTATATATGTGTGATTGTTTTTTGTGTTGTTTTTAAAGACAAACTGTTTAATAAAAATTATTTTATAAAAAAAAAAGTAAAAGTACAAGTAATCCTCAACTTACAACAGTTTGTTTAGTAATCATCAGCACTGGAAAACGTGACTTAGACCATTTTTCAGTTACGACCTTTGCAGCATCCCCACAATTATGTGATCAAAATTCAGATGCTTGGCAACTGGTTCATATCTATGACTACTGCTGTGTCCCTAGGTCATTCGATCCCTTTTTGGTGACCTTCTGATGAGCAAAGTCAATTGGGAAGCCAGGTTAACTTAATAAGGTTGACTCAGCCTTCCATCCTTTCTAAGGTAGGTAAATTGAGGACCCAGTTTGTGGGGGCAATAAGCTGACTTTGTATAAAAATATACAAAAGTATGAAGGCTATTGCTTAACACATTGTAAGCCACCCTGAGTCTCCGGAGAAGGGCGGCATATAAATCTAATTTAAAAAAATAAATAAATAATTGGGTTACTGATTTAACAACTGCAGTGATTCACTTCACAACTGTGGTTAAGTGAGACTTGAACAAATGTCTCACTTAACAGAAATGTTGGGTTCACTTGTGGTCATAAGTTGAGGACTATCTGTATGTTGGTGTGTTGTGTGCATAACAGTCAACTTCTTTATTGGTGTGGGAAAGGAAGGGAGTAAGTGATGACACAACATATAAGAATAACAGAGTTAGAAGGGACCTTGTAGGTCATCTACTCCAACCCCCCACCCAAGCAGGAGACCCTACACCATTTCTGACAGATGGTAGTCCAGTCTCTTCTTGAAAGCTTCCAGTGATGAAGCTCCCACCACTTCTGAAGGCAACTTCTGTTCCATTGGTTGACTGGTCTCACTGTCAGAAAATGTCTCCTTATTTCTAGGTTGAATCTCTCCTTGATCAGTTTCCATCCATTATTCCTTGTCTGGCCTTCAGAGGCTTTGGAAAATAGTTTGACCACTTCCTCTCTGTGGCAGCCGCTCAAATATTGGAAGTCTGCTATCATGCCTCCTCTGGTCCTTCTTTTCACTAGATTAGCCATGCCCAGTTCTTGTAACTGTTCTTCATATGTTTTAACCTCCAGTCCCCTAATCATCTTGGCTGCTCTTCTCTGCACTCTTTCTAGAGTCTCAACATCTTTTTTATAGTGTGGTGACCAAAACTGGATGCAGTATTCTATGTGTGGTCTTACTATGGCTTTATAGAGTGGTATTAATACCTCCCTTGATCTTGACTGTATCCTTCCGTTATGTTGTATTACTGCTATGCAAATGACACTTATGTGACTGATGCAAATTAAGTAGCTTGCATCACCTGCATGATGATATCATGGTCCTAATGAATGATATCACTGAGGCTTCTAATAAACATTTATTGCTTCCTGTCACAATGACATGAGTTTTCTATTAGATGGACCAGTAATCTACCCCAGCCTGGCTCTCCCCCCCCCCACTTTTTTATGCTTATACAACTCTTTTCTTAGATTATATTTCTATAATCTAAGTCAGTTTCACCAAAATAACATTTATAGGAAAGGGGGAGATGTCTCAATAGTCTCTTTTAGTTCTTAAACACCAAATCTTTAGCATTAGTTCTTCATCTCCTCCTAACATATCTATTTTGAATCCACTTCCACAAGGCTAGGAGGAATAAAGTGCAGCTAGTGTCTGTGAAATCAACAGCTGTTTTCTCAGGACTGGGGTTCCCCAGGTGTCGGATTACAATTCCCATGAATGGCCGTGCTTGAGGATAAGACGGGTGGTACAAACTGACATATATTTCAAGGATCTGAGGTTGAGGATGGATATTCTGCAGAGTGAAGACTATGGAAGAAGCTTAAAACTAAAAGGAGATGCTCTTCCTTTCTACAAAAATGGATTGGAATAGGTAAGGCATTGCATTTTCTTTCTCTTTTTTTAAGTGACTCGCATAGTAGAGCAAGCTGTCTGATCATCGCTGCCTTGCTGACTCCCGAAAGAACTCTTTCTGTTGATGTTCTCTTGATGATTTTCCTTGTAAGGCTGGGGGAGAAATAGGGGAGAAATGTGCCATTTGTTCAGCTGCCTTTACAAGGCCTCCAGGTGAATGGTGCAGAAAATCACCCAAAGAATCCTGTCCTGTTCCTGTGTTCACAAGTTGCCGATAAATGCCTGATGGGAGTTTTATGAAAATTGCCGCTTTGTAGCCAAAAGCTATAGAAATGGGAGGGCTTGCTAAGTAACTGATCGTGATGTTGCTTGTGAGGTTTTTATGAAAAGTTTTTTAATGGGTCAGGAGAAAACCTCCACAGGCATTGTTTGCTGCCAAACTACTCAGATTTAAGAAACTGCCAGTAAATCTTTCAAGGATATACAACATAAATTCTGGAAGCTCCCTGCCTGTGGAATCTATCAAAATCCAATGCTAGGACTGTTACCTATCATGAAGAGGAAACGGGAGAGAAATGTATGTACCTGTTCAAGAAGGCTAAGAGGAACTGACCATTACAAAGTGAAGATCCCAGGATCCCCATACCCCATTTACAATGACCACTTCCCAATATTTTCCAAGAGGAACGTCTCACTGACCTGTCCAGGAATGGAAGGAACAGTTGGCTTTTCGGGGGTCAGCAGGCTGCCTGGAATGTCAGACTGGTAGGAAATGGGGGGAGGCCCAGGGTTGAATTCATTTAATGTTGGGGTGCCGGGGTTCACAGTGGGGAATGAATCTGGGTAAGTTCCAGAAAAGGTTGAATCTAAAACAACAAAAAGTAGTAGTCAGGGGGAAAAGTTATCTTTCAGAAGAGGCATGTACATATACAAATGTTGTGAATGAAGGTTAGTTCTAACCCCAGGTAACATAATCTAGGGAGATAAGTAGGGCAAGGACCCAGCAAGTCATCATATCAACAGAATTCATAGAAATCCCCTGCAATAGTTAAGCAGCGATTATGTGCATACCTTGTTTCTTGATGACACAAAACTTGTGCCTTTTAATGGTGCTTATGCACTACACAAGGTAGATCCATGAGATCCCAGTGAGGTCTAAAAGAAGGCGCTCTCTCTTTCTTGGAGGAGAAGACTATATCCCTCTCTAGAGCCATGGTGGCGCAGTAGTTAAGAGTCCAGTATTGCAAGCAAACCCTGCCACAGCCAGTTCGATCCTGATCAGCTCAAAGTTGACTCAGCCTTCCAACCTTCCAAGGTCAGTAAAATGAGGACCCAGATTGTTGGGGGCAATATGCTGACACTATAAACAGCTTATAGAAGACTATAAAAGCACTATGAAGTGGTATATAAGTCTACGTGCTATTGCTGTCCCTCAATATCTGGGCCTTTCCCCCTCTCCACCCGCCCCAGGACTCAGAGGCTGACTCACTTTGGCTGGTATAATCATTGGTGCCACCACCAGCAGAAGAGGACTGCAAAGATCCAAATGGCGAGGGACCCGGTCCCAAGGCTGCAATCATCTCCATGACATTGGGCATCACCATGTGGGTGGGACTCATGGTGCGGCAACGCTTCAGCACGGGTCCATCCTGTTCCTCCTTGATGTGGATGTCAGGTTTGATTGGGACCGGCTTCCAGCTGCACGTTGGGTCGATGGTGATCTCTTCATATTCGGAGCTAGGTAAATGGAACATTTGGACATGACACTCAACCCTGTCCCCCACCCATGGTGGATTTATATAACCACACAATTATTCACATGTCATAAAACATGCTGGGTTGAGCAGGGGGTTGGGCTCAATGGCTCACATGGCCTCTTCCAACCCTAGAATTTTAGGTCTCTACACAGGACTTCTTGATCATGAGCTGATATCCTTGAACCGCCCACAAGACACACCAGGTGTGATCCTTCATTATTTCACCTATGAGGTCATTGTCTAGCCCACGAGGAAGAAAAGGAAAAATAGAAAAGGAAAACAAACAATCCCAAAGGGTTCTAAGAAAGAAAAACTCTAAATGGCTAAGGTGATGGTTAACTGCTGCAAACTAGTGGTAAAAATGCCTCACAAAGATTTGGGGGTTGATGTTGAGGGGCTTCCAGCTTACATTTCTGGGGCTACATGGATGGTTGCCCCTGTTCTTAGCAAAGTTGTTTTGCTCACCAAGAGACATTATCTCATTTGGAAAAACACACAGCAGAATACAGTGCCATGCTTGTTCTATTCTTCATTGAAAAAGAATGCTTGTAAGCCGATTGCATTATTAGGCAAAGAATAGCTTATAGGAGCGCTACTGTTACTCCACCCATGGAACAAGCTCTAATGTGTTTCATGGGGCTGTTATCAGATGGAGGTCCTTGGAGAAGCATTTCTACCAACACTGTTATAAGAAACACAAGCCTGACAATATTATGGGAATTCAAATGAGGAACTGTGACTCTAGAGGAAATAAAACAAGAGAGCCAGCAGCATGGAGTAATATTGTGCTGCATTTTGCTTTAATAGAAAGATCTGGTTTCTCTTCGAGCTCAGCCTCCCTCCTTGAGTCCTTCACAATAGTCCAGATACGATGCAACCCATTGTCTGCCCCCTGGCGGCCATAAAACAGCATCACCACACCTGGCCAACCTCATTTTTTTTATACAAGAGTGAAAAAACCAGCAAATCCAAGAAACTTACTTTTGAATGTAAATCAGGATTCCCAACATGTACTGGTCCACTTCAAGCCCTTCCAACAAGGCTGTTTTACTGAATGAAAGAAGAAGAAATAAGGGGAGGGGGGGAGAGTAACCAGATGCAATGCTCTGACAGGCTGCAGCTGCAAAATTTCAAACCATAAGGTTTTATAGAAAAGGGAGGTGGGATGGGGTGCAACTTTTGGCTGTCTAACTTTTAAAACAGAACAATAACTGAGTATATTGTCAGCCAGACACCTGATTATAATCTTAAAAAGGGCAAGGATGTAGGGACAAACCCTATCCTCTCTGGACCTTGCTGGGAAGTTGAGCCCAGCCGAAGAATTAATGCTGGGCCTTGGTGCTGCTGGCAGTCAACTGCCAACCTTTAAGTGCTCTGTTCTGTGAGCAGCTCTTGACTTCAACCCATGTAGCCCCGTGACAGCTGTGCCACTGAAGAGGAATGGAAGGAGAACTATTGCTTTTAGATCTTGCTTAAGAACTGTCCAGCCCAGGCTGGCCACAATAAACAGCTACAGAAATTAATCCACAGCATTTTTCCCAACCTTTGGAACTTTAAGATGTGTGGACTTCAACTCCCATAATTCCCCAGCTGGCACTGAAGTCCACACATCTTAAAGTTCCCAAGGCTGGTAAAAACTGGTCCAGAGGTTTTCTCTTGTATGCTGCTTTCCTAACGAAGATCCTTTCTTGGATTTAATATCCCAAATGTCTTTGTTTTTGCCATAGCCTCCTCAAACTTAGATGCTTACTTGCAAACAGGACATCTCCACGTCCCCCTTTCACAATTTAGCTGCAGATAGGATTCCAAGTCGAAGCACTACACAGAGAAGGAAAACAGGACTCAATTGGGCAAAAGGCATTAGAAAACAACTCCAAAGGCTTTGGGGACAAGGGCAACTGTCCAATTTCAGGATGATACCTGTACTGGATCCCTTGACTGCTTTCCCTTCCACAAGAATAAATGATTGGGGTTTTCTCCCTCTCTTCCTTCAACAGCCCACCTCCTTTTGTTGGCAGTTCATAGTTCTTGCTGCAGGACTCTGTTCCTACCTTCTTTGTTAGCCAGAGGGCAGGAAGACATGGGAGATGATCAGAGACTCACCTGTATGTGCCTGCAGTCATGACCCCTGGCGGGAAGCTGGATTCTGCGAAAAGTAATGGGGCACTTCAGAGACACCTTAATGGCTGTCTGCTCCACACCATCTTCGCCATTTGGACCTGGAGTCCCAGGGATTGTGCCGCTGCTGAAGTTCCGTTTGACTAAG
Source organism: Masticophis lateralis (assembly GCA_030761175.1). Lineage (NCBI taxonomy): Eukaryota > Metazoa > Chordata > Lepidosauria > Squamata > Colubridae > Masticophis > Masticophis lateralis. The sequence continues at coordinate 2,445,135 of JAUDYJ010000008.1, read as the reverse complement.
GTTGAAAAGGGGAAAATGATGCATCAATGCAGATCCAATGGACCAAGGACAGATTTGAAAGACCACTGGGTCTTTTTCTGCTATCAGTTTTCTGTTTCTATCTTTCTACGCAATTCAGTGGGCTAGGAGCTGTGAAGGCCAGCAGGGTTGGGAAAGGGTTAAGATCAGGACAGAGAAGGCCTTTTCTTCTCTTCCTTTACCATTCCTTTACCATTTTGGCTTTTCCCGTCTCTATCAAATTGTTCATAGTCTAATCTAACCCGTGGTATTTCAACCTCAGCTAACAATAATAAGAGCTTCCCTGGCCCATCTGATAACTTGGCCCTCCTTATAGGTAGTCTCTGATTTATAGACATTTGTTTGAAGTTAGGAAGTGCTGAAAAAAGGTGATTTATGACTGGTCCTCACACTTAACAATCGTCATAGTGTCCCTGCATCACATTATCAAAATTCGGACACTTGGTAAAAGGCGAAAGATTTATACGATCTGAAGAGAAACCAGAGTATTCTTCACCAGATACAGTTGTTATCAGAAAGTATGGATAACTTTGGAAAATGGTTATAAAATTCTCAAAGTTTATACTGAATTGGATTTATGGATTATAAAGTCCTCATCCTGAATTGGAGACTTATAAAATTTTTATTACTTTGAATTGGATTCAACATCCTGAGTAAGTTTAACAGATCGCTGCAATAGTAGCAGCGTTCTGTGATTACCCTATTATAGGGTTTTGTTTTTTTTTTTTGGAATTTATCATCCAAGAGGAAAGAATGGAAATGAAACATCTCGCAACCAGAAGGAGTGAATAACAAAGGGTGGCAGGATTTGAAACAGTTTTATAAGAACATCTGGGAATGCAGTTTCTAGGATTTTTTTCTTTTTTTGATTTTTTTTGTTCTTAAGGCTTGGCGGAGCTGCATTGGGTTTCTTCTTGTTGAAATAGAATACGTTAGTCTGAATGATCCTACCTAGAGGTGTGAATATCTTCGTGGTTGGATGCTATCTATATAAAGTCACACGGGGGTTTATATGGAATGCTTTATTTTATTGATGGGGGCAGATAGAAGATGAAGCTTATTGGAATTGGACATATGTGAAGAAAGAAGATTTAACTTCAATCAGGATGAAGAGAAGATTGAAATTCGAGTTATGGAAAATTATAACAATATATGTAATTATATTGTATTTTATGTTCTATGTTCTTTTCTTTAGGGGGGTTTTGTGTTCTTGAATTAAGGGGATTAAATAGCTGGGATTAAACTATTTGATATTACTTAATATGAATAAGTAGGATATATAATTTTTGGGGGACAGTGTATGGCATATGATTAGTAATGTTAGCAATGTTTTTTTTTTCCTTTGGGTTAAATACTATAATGGTTATTTTTTTCTGGGTGTTTTTCTTATTATAATATTGTTAATTTTAGATAAATATCTATGTTTATGGGCTTTTTTTAATTTTATTTTTATCTTCTTAATTCTTTTCTTTCTTTCTTTTCTCTTCCTCTAAATTTAGAATTGAATATATAATAGTATTTGCTTTTCTTATTGTTATAAATTCTTGTTGGTTTTTTTCTTTAAATGTGTAGCGGAAGTCAGGGGTGGGATGGGGAGGGAGGGGGGGTTGGGGGGAGATTGGGGGGGTTAGGGGGAGATTGGGGGGGGATGGGAGGGTGGGGGTGGGGGAGGGGTGAAAAAGGGGGAAAAATTTTTGTATTGTAAAACTCTTTCAATAAAAAAAAAAAATTCGGACACTTGGCTACTAGTAGGTATTTACAATGCCTGCAGCATCCCAGGGTCATGGGATCCCAGGGTCATTTGTGACTTTCCCAGACAAGCAGAGTCAATGGGGGAAGTCAGATTTGCTTAGCATCTTGGTGAATTCTGGGAGTTGAAGTTTTGAAGTTTTAAAGTTGCCCATGCTCTACACTCTTCGGTTTGGTCTTCAGAACAGCCTTTTCCAATCTGGTGCATTCAGAATAGTTCGATTCTCAACAGGTCTACTCCAATGATTTACAGGAAGCATGGAAATTTTCCCCCTTCTCCTCCTGAATGATGCATTTGTGAAGCATCTGCTCTGTTGCCATGCATCTCTGATCCCAGCCTAATGGAACTCAGCGGAAATTCTGCTGGTTGCTATTACTCTCCTGAAGAATCAGGCCAGACAGTTCTGTCTCTTTGGCCAGACATTACAGGGGGGGAAGGATGCCAAAGAGCAGAGATACTCACTTTTGGTGATGCAGTGCTCGGCCGGCAGCAGCCGCTTCTTGATTAAACCTTGCAAAACGGACCGTACTGAAGGCCTGTGCACCAATTGCAGGACAAAAAGGTGGGACTAAAACGAAGAAAGAAGAGAAGTCATCAGGGCTAAACATACTCACAATTTATATTACATGACAAAGTAGTGTCAGATCTGCCATCTTCAGCATGTCTTGCTTCCCGCCATAAAACGGAGAGATGACAGGGTGAAAGGAACCAGAGGTGTCAATCTGGAATGAAGTGGCTGATCAAGGATGGAGCTATGAGAGTGGAATGTGAAGCTCAACCAAAGAGGTGCCAAACCCCAAAGCTGTTTCCAAAACATTGGAGGAATATGATTGGACATTGATTGGCTGGTCAAGGGAGGAGGGCCAGGGAGATGGGAAAACTGTGGGCTTTGCATGGGAATATTCAGATCCAGCTTTGCTTATGCCAGTGATGGCTAACCTTTTTGCCATCGCGTGCCAAAAGCGGGAGGAGTGCGGGTACGCACGTGTGCATACCCACACCCATAATTCTATGCGCCCTGCCCCCCCTCCCCGTGCATGCACACGCAACTCCCCCCTGCTCCTCCCGCTTTTGGCATCTGATGGCACAGTGGACCCGGTAGGCCTGTTTTTCGCCCTTCCCAGGCTCCAGAAGCTTTCTAGGAGCCTGGGGAGGGCAAAAACAGCCTTCCCCACCCCCCCAGAGGCCCTCCGGAGGCTGGAAACAGCCCATTTGCCAACTTCTGGTGGGCCCAGAAGGCTTGAAAATCAGCTGACCAGCGCATGCATGTGTGCTGGAGCTGAGCTAGGGCAACGCTCGCGTGCCCACCAATATAGCTCCGCGTGCCACCTGTGGCATGTGTGCCATAGGTTTGCCATCCCGGGCTTATGCTGTAGCTGCTTGACTACACCAAACCTTTCACTTCAACAAAATGGAGTTCAAAGGTCTTTCTTTCCTAAATGTCCAAGTTGGGACATTTGGGACATGAACCCAGAGAAGTGGGTATTTGAACCCAGGGACCAATCAATGAAAATAGTATGAAAAGCTGCTCCACAAGGAAATGGTATCACATGTAGCACACAACCCACTTATGAATTTGCTGCTGCAAGGAATGACAAAGGTAACTCGGTTGGCTTAAAATAGAGGAAACGTCCCCTTTATCCTGGACTTCTTGCATCTGTATGGATTTAGTGGCAGAATTCATCCAGCCAAGAGTAGGCCAAGACTGTCTTTCCCAATCTGGTGCCCTTTGAGGACTGCAGTCCTGTAGAATTCTTCATCCTAAAGGAATTTGGGAGTAGCCGTCTCCACCTACTCAACAGACCTCAAGTTGGAAAAAGCTGATACAGGAATTTTGGGAATTAGGACAAATGGCAATGGAGGACTAGATGGCCATCTGTTATGAAGCAATCTGGAGTATCAATACCCTTCACAGCAAAACAGAGGCTCAGAGAAGCTGCTCTCTTCACTCTATAGACCATTCCCAAACAAACAGAAGTTGAACTTACACAGCAGCAAGCCGTGACTGTGATCTGGATGGTGTTCCTGCCGGGCTGGCAGACCTGCTTTAGGTAGAGGGGTTTGTGTGAAGTCTTGTTGTCTCCCCGCTCGATGGTCAGAGGGGTGGCATTCACGCTGACCTGAACTGAGGCTGGCCAGTTGGTGTTCATTTGTCGGTCCTCATGATGGTAGCATTTAAACTGCAGCTCTAAATCAGGCCTGAGAAGCAGAGAAGAACCACAAAATGCCTTTTTAAAGAAAATACTTATGGTGCCTTGGAGAAGGCAGGGAGACCATGGGATAAGAACTTTGCAATGGGAGAAAACTCTGCTATGGTCTCTTGTGCCATCTCTTTTGGCCATGAACCTGTGGTCCTCAATTCCTGCTGCGAATTGTGTTGCTGGGATGCAATTCCCAACAGCCCTAGAGAACACTGCCAAAAGCAATGGGTGCTGAGAACTGTAGAGGCTCAACAGCTGGAGGACCACAGTTCCTCATCTCTATTGTTGAGTTCTCCCCGGGAATGCATGGCAATTGCTGAGAATTCTGGGAGTTGAAGTCCTCTCACCTTTAATTTACCAATGGTAGGAAACACTCTCCTAAAGAGACAGGGAAATGTTTTCCCCCCAGCTAAGGGAAGTTCCTTCTTCATTGGTTAAGATTTATGAAATTGTTTATTCGCACAGCAAAAGAATACCTATAAATGCCTAGGGGAGAAGGGCCAGAATTCTTTTTGTGAAATCTTTGGAAAGTTTCTCTCAAACAGACCTGTCAACTAGTTATCTGAAATAATTGTTGTACTAAAATCAGCAAGATAATATCCGAACACCTTCCTTAATGATAACTGAAACAGAGTCACTTGGTAGAGAGATGGACAGGACATAAATTTAACAAATAAACTGAAATGAAGCAGTTAACAACCAGTTGATAGCTACTACTGTTTTCCCTTTGATTCTCTACTGTTTTCCCTCCACTGTTTCTCTGCTGTCAAAGCAAATTTGCTTTTTTTTTCTCCAGAATATTTTCATCTTTTCCCAGAACTTTCACCTATCTGCAAAAGAGCCTCTCACAGTGTTCAAGTGAGTGCCAGGTACAGCCCAGAGACTCAGAATAAACCTGTTGCTGCTTTTTGCAAAAACAGCCAATTAAAATGTTCCACCTAAAGATGAACTGGGTGCTTCTCAGAGTTCTCCTGTGCTATTTCAGAAAGAAAATATGGACCAAGGCTGTAGAAACAACAGGGCAGAAATATGCTATTGTACAGAAAGGTGGACTTGAAATCATAAATAGGTCCCATTCAAAGAACCTTTTCTGGTTTTTAGGACTGTTGGAGTTAGGAGGCAAATAACACAGTTTAGAGCTTTGCTCTTTTGCTTTGTTCGAATGTGGGCTCAAAAGCAATGATGGAGTAAGTTCTAGTTTATCCTCTGCTTCCAGCTCACCACTAAAAAAAAGAACCACACAGTGTTCTGGATTCAGCTTTGGACCATCTTTTAAAAGCTGCTAATACTTAACGATCAGGGAGGCAGAAGCCAATTCTAGGTTAGAGAAGGAACAAGGTGATGTATTTACTTAGTAGGATGAACTTAGGAAAATCATCATAGGTCTCACCTGAGCATCAGTGTCTTATAAACAGAGTCCCTGAGCTGGAAGACATGGTTGCTGACCGCCAAGTTGTGCTGGAGGCGGAAAGGCTCCAACACTACACCATCCCGTACAGGGAAAGTCAAACGCAACTCATCACAAGGGTTTCCTGGTGGGACAAGAAAAGAGAGTGGGCTGATCATGAGTGGAAGGTGCACAGCCATAGGTGCAGGGATGATATGAGGCAGAGGAGCCAAGGCAGGCATGGAGGAAGACAGGCTGACCCAGCAACAGGGGACATAGTAAGAGATTGTCTGGGCTGTGGGGCATGGCAAGGGGCAGCCAGGTGGAAAAGTGCTGCAGGTGGTGTGAAGAACAGGCCTGGCTTCTGCCTTGACTCTACCAGGGCTGTCATTTCCTTTCCTCCCCCTAATTCTGTTGAACTTTGCAAGCATTTGGGAAATGGATTTTGGCACTCCCTCCTCTTTCTATTCCAACTGCAAGTTAAGGAAGTCTCTCAAGATTTTTTTCCCTAGCACCAAACTGCCATTCCTTAACTGCCACGGAACACATCTGACCCCCAAAATTCCATTGCTCTGCAAGTAGTCCCAAATTCACATCACGGTCCAGAGCCCAGCTAATATGTAGAATCCAGAGGGGAAGTTTCTCCAGGACTCAACCATTTTGAGTTGTGGGGTGGTGGTGGTGCATTGAGATGTACAGACACACCTGTGTGAACTGGGTGCCTCATTTTTCAAATATTTTTTGGGGAAAGGTGCCTTGCTCCTTAAAACAAATAATAATGAGGGAGACGTCCAGAATGAATTTTTCTTGCTAAAAAAGTGTGAGTTTTGCAAAACCGAGTGGCACAGTCAAGAAAAGCTTTGCCACTTGAGTGCTATGTTGGTTTTCCTACCTTATTGTGTACTACCCCAAGTCTCACAACTGAGATGTTCTATAAATACTGTAAATAAGTAAATCAATTAACCAGTGAATTGTCATTACTAAATGATGTCTCATACCCTCTTCAGCTAGGAGAAGCCATAAATCAGCCAGATTTGAAGGACTTTCTCAGCATCTAAGACTTACCAGATGGAGAAGGATGCAAAGAACCAATGTTGGGAGATGGAGAAGGATGCAAAGAATTGATATTGGGTTTGATGTCTGGAAGGTATGGTGACTTCACATCCTGTCCTGGGGACATGTAGGGAGGGATATTACTTCCAGGGGTCATCGGAGGTGTGGGGTTACCAGGTAAAGGAGAGCTTGGATAGCCAGGCATAGATCTTCCCGGCTACAAAGAGAACAGAATTATAACTCAGATGTCATCAACTCTTATGAAGCTTCAGCCCACCTTCTAGTAAAAACAATCCCAAACTTTACACAATGGAATACAAGTTGAAAGTCCTCTGAACATTGAACCAGGAAAAAGGTGACTGCATTTACATTCTACTGAATGCGTATTTTCCAAACTAACATCCTTGAGATGCATTAACCTCATGGACAGAAAGGAGTGGGAAAAATTGGCAGGTCCGTGTGCTGAGGCTTCCTCACCTCTTTTTTCTGTGGGCCTCCCCCACCCAGCCATTATTGCCCAAAATGATTACAAATAGTCCTCAATTTATGACCACAATTGAGCCCAACATTTATGTTGCTAAAACATTTGTTGTTAAGTTAGTAACACGGTTGTTAAGTGAATCTGGCTTCACCATTGACTTTGCTTGTCAGAAGGTCACAAAAGGGGATTGCATGACCCTGGGACACTGCAATGGTCATAAATATGAATCACTTGCCAAAACTCTGAATTTTGATCATGTGACCATGGAGATGCTGCAACAGTCGTAAATGTAAAAAATGGTGATAAGGTCACTTTTTTCAGTCACTTTAAATTTGAAGAGTCACTAAATGAACTGTTGTAAGTCGAGGACTACCTGTACTTAGAATTATGCAATAGGAAGAATTACAGGAAGACTTTTCAAAGCAGAGGTGTCCAACCTTGGCAACTTTAAGACTTGTGGACTTCAGCTCCCAGAATTCCCTACTCAGGAGTTGAAGTCCACAGGTCTTAAAGTTGCCAAGGTTGGACACCCCTGCTTTAAAGTATCAAACCCTTACAATCATGCACACAAAGACTACTCAAACAATGTTAACTCTCAATGCAAGATCATTCATTCACTCTTAACAGTGAGCAGAATCTAGTTTGTTTTTACATGACTGGTTTTGGACTTTTTGGCTGTAGTCTGGTGGTTGACCTGTTCTCATTTTTTGCCAGTCACCAGCCACCTATGAATGGGCCAATTGTTTTACAGAAGCAACCATTTCCTTGTATCTTTATAGACCTCCTTAAAAAATATTGCATGTTAGCCTTCTCAAGCTGAACTGGCAGTGGGTAAACAAGGACATAAAGATGCAAGTCTTCCTGATTTACTGTCGATCACATTGTGATCTCTGTGTACCAAATAAGAATTCTATTTATACTTCAATCAATGTGCAGCTTCTTGCCTTTTCTCTCTCCTACTTTATGAAAAGCACTAGAAACTACTCTCTTGTAGATGAGAGACAGTTTATACCGGTATCTTATTTGGGGGACTGCAAAATCTGGTATCAGGCTGTGCTTTTTACCATGTGAATATATATTTCTATTTTCCCCCAAATGTCCATTTTTTCCAGTTAAAAACAGTTAGAAAAAAAAATACACTCAACTTTGGCCACACCAAGGAGAAGCTCTTGGAAGTTAAAATATAACGTTATTCTCTTTGAGTGAAAAGGGCAACTCTGACCCATAATAGGGAATAGGAGCTAACCCCTTGAGATGACACAAGAGAAAAGTATTAAAAATGGACAAAAAATAACTTGCAAAAAGATGCAAGAGAGCGCAACCTCTTGTTTAACTCAGTTAGCAGAAGTATTTCTCCATGTTTTTTTTTAAAGTGGGATAAGAATGGAAAAGATGTCAGTCAAAAAATGAACCCAGCAAGAGGTTGAAGGTGATTCTAAACTAATATAAAAATACACAAAGCCAAAGTCTTGCTTACATGATGCACCATTTTCTTCAATTCTGTTTAAAAAACAAGAAAAATGACCCAATGAAGACAGGATGTTGTGCTTTATTTATAAAAGGAAAGAGAAGTGGATGAATGAGGGAAGATGTGAAAGTATGTTCTAGATGGAAGAACTTTGTGAATCTATGTAAAACACATGAATAAGCCATCCTGGAATGCAAAGAAGATTGGTGAAGAAGATCTCCAGCCCCCCAAAGATGGCCTGTTTTAGAGGCTAAAACAGGAAGAACAGTTGCAGGAATTGGGTCTGTCTAGCCTAGTGAAAAGAAGGACTAGGGGTGACACAATAGCAAGTGTTCCAATATTTGAGGGGATGCCACAAAGAAGAGGAGGTCAATCTATTTTTCAAAGCCCCAGAAAACAGGACAAGGAGCAATGGATGGAAACTGATTAGAGAGAGAGCAAACTGGAACTAAGGAGAACTTTCCTGATAGTAAGAACAATCATCCAGTGGGATAGCTTGCCTTCAGAAGTTGTGGAAATATGGCAGAGAGATAACACCTGGCATCTAACAATAGCAATAGCACTTATGATATGTACCACTCCACAGTGCTTTACAGCCCTCTCTAAACAGTTTACAGAACCAGCATATTGTCCCCCACTATCTGGGTCCTCATTTTACCGGAAAGATGAAAGGTGAGTCAGCCTCAAGTCTTGTCAGAATTGAACTGCTGGCAGCCAGCAGAGTTAGCCTACAATACTGCATTCTAGTCACCACAGCTCTACATTATTGCCAAATACAACATTGCCAAATACCTTAGAAAGCCTCATCAGGAGCAAACAATAGAACTCACCCCATTCATAGTAGCTTGTCCATAGGTATTGAAGTTGCTACCATTAAAATTGGCATTTTGACCATTGAACTGATCAGTAGGCTAAAAAGAGAAAAGTCACAAATATTTGTTACTAGAGTAATCTGGGCCCTGATTCCCAAGGCAGGAATTATCCATCAATCCAGTTCTATCCTACCTTGATTGCAAAGCAGTGCTTCTCAACTTTCGCAACTTTAGTTTCGCAACTTTAAGATGTATGGACTTCAACTCCCAGGATTCCCGAGCCAGCATGGGAGGTAAAGTCCATATATCTTAAATGTGCCAAGGTTGAGAAATGCTGCTCCAAAGGATACTGAGTAGGTATCCTTCTACAGACTCATTTTATCCCAAGAGCAAGCAATGACAAACGGAAGATTGCTGAATTCTCATGTTATACTAGGATCTGAGCCCGCTAGTAATTTTTTGATCAATTTTCTTCAGCCCAAAAGAGGGCTTAGCTACACTGAACTGCTGACTTGAAATCTTTCTCCAAAGAGAAAGAGTTTGCTGTGCATGAACTATTGTTAGGAGTCAATTCTACAAGTTGTGCGCTTCTTAAATGTTGAATACTGGACACTGAACAGCAAATAAATTGAATTAGGTCCCTAACAAATGGAAGAGAGTGGAGCATCTCAGCACCTTGGAATTGCCTAACCATTATAGAATTTTCTCTCAGGCCTGATTTAAAGTCCTTCCACCCATATTATGTTTATGTAACTCTTTTTCTTATTACAGGTAATCCTCAATTTATGACCACAATTGAGGCCAGAATTTCCACTGCTAAGCAAGGCTATTTAGTGAGTTGCACCCAATGTTAAAACTTTTTGCTGTGAGTTTTAAGCGAATCACTGCAGGGTTAAGCAAATGAAATGGCCTCTAAATGAATCTGGCTTCCCCCATCGACTTTGTTCAAAAAACAACTGGGAAGATTGCAAATAACCGTTGTAAACATATGCTGATTGCCAAATGCCTGAATTTTGATCATATGACTGTGGGAGGATGTGATGGTTGTAACATTGACAACCTGTTTTAAGTAACTTTTTTTAGTGCCATTGTACCTTCAGTCATTAAACGAATAGTTGTAAGTAAAGGACTACATGTACAGTATATAATATATCATTATTTTCTTGTAGGCTATTTTACATTGCTGCCCTGAGACTATACTAAAGAAACATCCATTCATCTGCATTTATACAATACATTAATGTGTACCTTAGTTGGGCTCGCACGGTATGGGAAAGATAGCCTTGCCCAACAGGATCTTCTGCAGAGGGATGCAGCTTTTTTACTGAAAGACTATGCTGGCTATGGATTTGGAGAAGGGAAATCAAATCTATTTGAAAGAGAGCCAGACCTAGGATAGTTGAACTAAACTGCAACCAAGGTTTATAAATGACAAAGACTAGATTCATACAGTGCCGTAAACCAGACAAAAAACAACCACCTTAAATTATACTTCAGCACAACTTGAAGATTCAAGAGGTGTGAGATGGGTTTAAGTGAACTAACAGAAAAAGGATCTAGATCCAGTTTCCCCCCAATTGGCTGCATTGGATTAAGTCTCAAGAAACAATGTTTTTTTTTTTCTTTTATTGCTGGCTTACTCTATAACCTTGAGAGAACATTTTCTTCTGCCCTGTGAAATTATTCAATCAACCTGCACTGACTCTGATTAGAAAGAGTTGTTTTTATGACTGCTAGCTGAAGATTAGAACAAACAGAATATTTTATTAGAACCTTAAAGCCACTTTTCCCCCAACTGACTATTTTCGGGATTGTGGGTTTCCTGCTTTAGAATTCTCCCATGATCATTGCCCAGAATTTTGGGAGCTGAAGATCCCATATCTGAAGGCCACCCAGGTTGGAGGTGGCTTTCCTTACAAAATCACCAGAATAATAGGGAAAAACCAGTGGAAATACAGATATTTCGCTCCTTCCTTAGGGAGATGCTCTCTTGATCATTTCATTAGGAATCTGCTTTCTCTCCTTACAGAATGAATGTCTGTAGGTCTCTTTCACCTTCACTGAGAATCTGGTACAGCTGTTACCATAGCAACGGAGTACCTTATAGTATGGGCCGCTAGTACTGGAGGCAGAGAGATAATGGCTCACTCCTTGTTGCAGTGGCAACCGGTGACCAGGATAGGAGGGGGATGGAGCAGATGGTTGAGGCACATTCGTGGCATACTGTCCGGCTTGAGAGGAATACTGGCCACCTTGTATATATTGTTGTCCTGGATAACCCTGAAAGAGATCCAGAAAAAAAGGCAGTTGAATGATAGCCAAATACAATGATATTGCCTAAATCTGTAAACTGTTTTTAAAGTAATAAATTGAGGAAGGTATTAACAAGAAGTACATCAAGATTTCAGTGAGTTTAGGCATCTCCTTGAAAAATCAACTGGGGGTGGTTTAAGGGTGTCTTATGTCTCTGCTATCCACTGGTCCCATAACCCATAAAACCCTGGAAAAATATTTGTCCCACCCAATCTTCCCTGGCTCAGGGAGCCTCAGAGAAATGCTGGGGTGGGGTGGGGGGCCTAGGTAGCTTGCAAATGGCTCACCTCTGTGCTGAAAGGTTATGGGGAACTCTGCTGGATGCCCCCACATCTTACTTGGAACGGTCTCCTGGTGTTAATTTCATTTCTAGATTTGATTGGAGGGTGGCAGGTGTGGTCTCTGCCATCTTGTCTCAGGGTACTGTCAGTGAGACTATACGATTCACAAGGGCACCGTTTCAGCCAGTTAAGAGACTAACAAGTTTCCTAATTGTAGGCATCCAGATCAGCCCAAAAATGTTAATTGCTAGGCTCTATTTCACTCATGTTAAGCCTGGATGAAATCTTCAGGCCCAGGAAATTATCAATATTTCAGGAGGGAGAATGCCCAACATACTTAATAATTCTAATATACTTTCCTGAGACTGGCCCTTTCGGTTTATCTCTTGCAGTAATTTCATCCCCTCATGCTATCTTGATGTCACGGATTATTTTATGTTGGAATGCAAGTTAGTAAGCTCCAAAACTAGGAGTACAAGTAGCTCTCAATTTATAACCACAAGTGAGCCCAACATTTCTGTTGTTAAGTTAGATATCTGTTAAGTGAGTTTTGCTCCATTTTACGACCTTTCTTGTCACAGTTGTTATCATTTCAGTTGTAAAGTTAGTAACACGATTATTAAATGAATCTGGCTTCCCCATTGACTTTGCTTGCCAGAAGGCTGCAAAAGGGGATCACGTGACCCTGGGGCACAGCAACTGTCATGAGTCAGTTGCCAAGCGTCTGAATTTTGATCACATGACCATGGGGATGCTGCAAAGGTTGTAACTGTTAAAAATGGTCATAAGTCACTTTTTTCAGTGCTGTTGTAACTTTGAACAGTCACTAAATGAACTGTTTAAGTCATGGACTTCTATAATTTTGGGTAGGAAGAATCCCAGGTTCCTTGCCTTCCTGTTGCTGCTTTATCCTTTCCTTTTCCTTAGATTGAGCCCTTGTAGTTGGATGTAGGATGTTGACTAGTTTCTGTGAAGTCTGCCCTCTGTGACCTGTTCTCTATGTAACACACCCACAAGTACTCAAAAGCTAGTACTCACTGTTTATTACACCACTCTTCCTTAATTCTAGTGTAACTCCTATTCCTTCATTACTTCTTTTTGTGAATAAGACTTCTATTTGTTTTAGGCTGCTTCAGCTATTTTATTTTCTCAAACACAACCATTGTTCCTGTCCTCTCACACTTGGCATACTGGAAGTATATACCCAGATCCCAAAGGTCATGTTGGTTGGAAATAGTGCAGCACAATGGAACGACACTCAGATGGGGAAGACTGACACTCCTTGGCAAAGGAAGTAGGTTGCATCCTAAGGCTCCAAAGCGTGAGCTCCAAACCCATCCACCACCTTTGATACACACCTCATTGGAATAAGTTCTCTTGACACTTTGCCGGGGTATCTGCTGGCCTTGTGGTGGAGTAGGGTAGCCATGCTGTGGCATCCTCTGCCCAGCATACAGGGCACTCATTGCAGGAGACCTTGCTGTGTTCATGTTCATGGGTGACATCCCGGAGGCATTCAACATGTTGCCTGGATTCATCCCGGGTGGTACAGTTGGTCCTCGAGGCCCCGAATGAGGGAGGAATTGATTACTGAAAGGCTGCCCAGCACCCATCTCCAGAAAAAGAAAAGGAGAAGAAGTTAAATAGGATTTGACACAAAGCCAGATCTTAGGGAAATGGGTTTGTAGGATCAACTACACCATGCTGGATGTTATAGTAGTCACAATTCTAATGTTTCTATTCAATTCAGCTGGCATTTCAGCACTAGACAAACACAAAATGGCACATCAACTTTAAGCCATAGCAGTCTCGTTTGCAGGTTCCTCACTTTGGCTCACAATTATTTCAACTCTAAGACCTTGTAGAGTTCACTGTGCTCATTTCTCAGTGAATAACTATCAGACCCCTCATTCTGATGGGTAGAAGGGGGCCAAAAAGCTAATGACCCCCCCTTCTTTGCATATTCTGACTACCAGGATTTATTGTTTTTCTATATCGGCTATGCTAGCTTTGATGGACCACTGGTTGCCTTCCTGTTATGTGCATACTCCATACCCTAAAGCTGCTGCTGAAGGCTAGCTCCAAAGAATGACACTGTGTCTACTTGTAGACAAAACATCTCTGGCACTTCAGTAAAGGAAGAGAAAAGCCAAATAAAAGCCAAGGAGAAATATTTTGGGATGTAGTGTAGCTAGCGGTCAAAATAAACAATGAACTGGAAGAGTTGACACTTGAACAGTGCAACCTTCAGATGTTCACAGGGAACCATATGAAAGTTTGAAGATCATCTTGATAAATATTATAGAATGCTGTGATCCTGGCATCCTTGCAGATGACCAGAAAGACCTGATTTCTAAGCATGAGAGGGAATATCATCTCTCGACTAAAAACCTCTCTATGGATATGTCAAATGAAATTTCCTTCTACATAATTCCTGTCTCCATGGCTTTCACCCCTATATCTATCTCTGCAGCAAAAGAGAAGAAATCTACCTCATAATTTGCCTTCTAAAGTTGTGGGTGCTCCATCATTGTAAGCTTTAAAGAAGAGACTGGACAGTCACTTGTCTGGAATGGTATACGGTCTCTTGCTTGAGCAGGGGGTCCAAGGTCCCTTCCAACTCTTATTCTGTTCATTGTTCACGGTGATAGGAACTCCTCAGTTACTTCCAAAAAACACACAGCACTGCTGCCCTGTATCATTCACACAATTTCATTCTTTGACTTCAACCCATATTCTGGCCAGAGAACAGAAAGAGGAGGAGAGAGTTTATCCTCATCCAGTATTCCAGGAGTGGACAACCTGTAACTTGTGGACTGGCTGCATGTGATTCCTAAACTTTCTGAAGTGGCACCATCTTTGGGTAGGTGCTACTGAATGCTTCATAATTCTGCCTCTTGGACTTGTATCACAAAGTATAAATAGAGGCACATCTCTTCCCATCATGCATCTTTTCTGCCATCTGATTAGCACTTTCCATCACTCTTATCCCACATTAAACAAACATGCTCAGCTTACCGCTCCATACTGACTCAGCTCCTGGCTCTGCTTTTCTTGCAAGGCAGCAACTGTGGCTGTGGCCGTGGCTGTGGCTGTGGCGGCTGCAGCTGCTACAGCGGCTGCAGCGGCTGCTTGGGTGAAGTCTGCTGGAGGTCTCCCAGTATGAGAAGGAATGCCCATTCCCCCTGGGCCGTTTGGGCTCCCTGCATAACTAGAGAAAAGACAGGTTTATAGCCAGGTGGCATATGTTCTGTACACTCTAATGATGGCCACCATCTAGTGTTGGAAGTCCTCAGAATCTCATTTGCACAGACCATGGTGTCAAATGGCTGGAACTCCAGAACAAATTAAGGCAGTACCTGCCCAACCTTTTGGGCACCAGGAACTGGTTCCATGGAGAAATATTTTTTTGCGGTCCAGAGGAGGTGTGGGTATGCATGCTGCCTATATCCTGTGAATGGGGCTTTGCTTGTTTGCACGGCCTGGTTGCTGGCATGCTGTAGACCAGTGCTGGTCCACAGACCGGGAATTGGGGACCCCTAAATTAAGGGATCTCAGAACTGCTGCTAAATGGAGGAAAACGGCTGTCTTTAGAAGATTACATAACGGCTGTGGCCAGGGGCGCTTTTTATCAGGTTCACCTGATTTACCAGTTGTGTCCCTTTCTGGACCGGGATGCCTTGCGTACAAGTCACTCATGCCCTCGTCACATCCTGTCTGGACTACTGTAATGCTCTCTACATGGGGCTCCCCTTGAAGAGCACTCAGAGGTCCAACTGGTCCAGAATGCAGCCGCGCAGGTGATTATGGGTGCAACTCATTGCGCCCATGATCTCTCCTGCGCGAACTGCACTGGCTCCCAGTGGTCTTCCGGGTGCGATTCAAGGTGTTGGTTGCCATCTTTAAAGCACTCCATGGCTTAGGGCCCGGATATTTACGAGATCGCCTTCTGCCACCAATGGCCTCCCACTGGCCAGTACGCTCCCATAGAGAGGGACTCCTCAGGGTGCTGTCGGTCAAATTATGTCAACTGGCGACCCCCAGGGGAAGAGCCTTCTCTGTGGGGACTCCCGCCCTATGGAATGAATTGCCCCCGGAGATACGTATGATCCCTGACCTACATACCTTTCGCCATGCCCTTAAGACGCTACTGTTCCAACAGGCTGGTCTGGCTAAAGTATGAATTTTAAATGGGTGTTTCAGCTTCTGAATTTTAATATAAGGCCAATTTATTTAATATATTTTAACCTGTTTTTAAATTTTGTGATATATGTTGTTTTATTAATTGCTGTGCACCGCCCTGAGTCCCTCGGGAGAAGGGCGGTATAAAAATTTAAATAATAAATAAATAAATAAATACAAACAAGTACAGGAATTGTGACATTTAAGAAACATGAATGGAACAGAGAGAAGGGCTAGCATTGCGTCCTGTTTTTAAAA
Organism: Masticophis lateralis; assembly: GCA_030761175.1. Classification (NCBI taxonomy): domain Eukaryota; kingdom Metazoa; phylum Chordata; class Lepidosauria; order Squamata; family Colubridae; genus Masticophis; species Masticophis lateralis. The sequence continues at coordinate 2,428,931 of JAUDYJ010000008.1, read as the reverse complement.
GACATTGATTATGAATATTTTAATCTCAAATACTATTGGTCACAAACTACATCGCTCTTAGCTTCTGAGTTTCCTGTCCAAACATTGTGATAACTTTTTTGTTATTTTCGAATGTGGTTGGACACAGTGGTGAAATCTAAAATTTGTTACTACCGGTTCTGTGGGCATGGCTTGGTGGGGGGGTTAATGTGACTGGGTTGGCATGGCTAATTTTTTAAAAACTTTTTTTACTTTTTTTTTTACTTTCAGCTAAGAGGTTATAAAAAAATGCTTTCAAAAGGCTCTGACGATCCCAGCTGAGTTGCCTGATCGGCAGAGGCTTTTTTAAAAAGCCTCTGCCAATTAGGCAACTTAGCTTGGATCGTCAGAGGCATTTAAAAGAAAAAAAACCCTTTTTTTCTTTTAAAAGCCTGTGACGATCCCAGCTGAGCTGTGTGATTGTCAGAGGCTTTTTTTTTACTTTTAAAAGCATTTTTTTGGCTGAAGAGGTTGTAGAAAAAATGCTTTTAAAAGTAAAAAAAAAAGCCTCTGATGATTGTGCGGTTCAGCTGGGCATGGGGGGGGGGGCAGGGATTTTTCCTACTGGTTCTCTGAACCACCCACCTCCATCGCTACCGGATTGGGCGATCCGGTCCGAACTGGGAGCATTTCACCCCTGGTTGGACAGGTATGCATGCATACATGCATGGGGCAAGTAAATGATCACAGGAAATCAAGAAATATAATTAAGATGTGGGACGCTAAACATTAAAAAGGGAGAGACAGAGAAAGCATGCTTCTTTCTAGGCTCCCAAATGCTGGTTGCCAAACCCAATTCCTCAGATGGTAATGGCAAGCTGGATTTCTGTCTTCGTAAAATGTTTTGGAGATGCAGTAAAAATTCCCACTGTATGTAAATGTATGTATGCAGTAAAAATTTGCACTGCTTCCATGCAGTGGAAGGAGCTGAGATGCCCAGTGAGGCAAGGAAAAATGATGATGTATAATGTCTGGGAGATCAGGCAACCAGACCTGTGACTATGAGATGGCCATCACACTTACACACCCTTTCCCCCACTGACTTGGCAACAGGCATAGCAGAAAGAGGCTGACTCTGGGTGCAATTACTAACAAGCTCATCTCTTCCTATCTCTCTGGTGAGTCTCCTCCTCTCACAGCACATGGGGTTGATTCACTAACTATATGAAAACATTAAAGAAGAAATGTTGTAACTACTTTAGGATTCCAGGGAAAGAATAAAATGACCTTTTTTCCCAAGAGAAAGAGAATGGACAGAGGTGGGTAGCTGCGGAGATTCTCAAAATGGGCTCCCACTAACCCATGTTTTGCTTAGCCACACAAACTCTGGTTTACAAACCACAGGAAATATTTTTGCAACTCCTCAAAAGGAGCGTCAAATTGCTTAACCTTAGTACTCCCTTATGCTCTGTCCCTAACTCTGTGAATTCATGGTCTGTCAGAAATCACACCAACAAGCCAGAGGAAAACAAATACAGGGGTACCTCGGTACTCAACTCTTCTAAAAGTTGTCGAATTTGGTACTTGCTGCATTTTGGTGCAAAAATTTTGTCCCAAAACTTGTTTGTTTGGTTCTTGGTGCACAAGTTGGAAACTGTTGATGTCAGCTACCTCATGACTTGATATTGTTTCCAGCCGAAACAAAAGATCACATATTAGTCACATGGTTTGTTTGGCCCTCATCATTTTTAGTACTCATCATGCCTCCCAGAACCAATTAATGATGAATACCAAGGAACCACTGTACTTAGAACTGCATGGAATGGCATGTCTTCCAGGAGTCTTTGAACCTATGATGTAACCAGGGTGCTTCAAAAATAATTTCTGGGATAATAATTTTTGAAAGCTGCACTACAGGTATGTTTGCCAAATTATGAAGGCTGGAACTTATTTCCAGAACACCACAAGACCTTTGTCTTTAGGGTAGGACAGCTTTTATAGAAAGGGTTAGGCAGTCATTGAGCATGTGTAGTGGAGAATATTAAATTCTGAAAAGCAATTGGGAATTTCATTCTCTAGCTTTATTGAGGCAGAGCAGCTTAGAAATGTAAAATGAGAAAACTCAAATAAGGACCGTGTGGCTCCAATGAGCTGAACTCTTAAGAAGGCCATCTTTTGCCAGATATGAGTGAGAGAAACAGGGAGAAATTCCTTCCAAGCCCCAGATATGACAATCATTAAATGGGTGAATATTTAATCAACAATAGACTTTTGTTCAAATAGTAATTTTGTTCAAAAATAAGCTGTATTGTTGAAGAGGATTAATTCCTAGGCAGGCATAGCACTGCCCCCTGATTTAACTAAACTGCTGATGTTGAAAAATGCTGATTGGAGCTAAGGTCTCCATGCAGGAGAAAGGATGAGATATGAGAAACTTTCCTACAAGTGGGAGATCTCTCTCATTTGTAGACGTGCACAGACGATCTTCTGAGAAGCCTCTTTCAGTTTGTTTGCTAGGGACTTTTATCTTTTCAGATTATAACCAAATTTACTGCCTTCAAGAAGACCATCAGTTTTAAAGTGAGCACCAAACAAAGAAATAAAACACAAATGGGTAATCAACAGCTCAGTGAAAGCCACCATGGGCAAGGAAAAATCCCACCAATGAACCACCCCTCCTGGTGATTCAATGCACAATCACTTGTTTAGTTGATTGCACACTAGTAGTTCCAAGAACAATCAACCAGGTGAAATCCTAGCAGGACATCACGATATGGAGGTCATATATTTACTTGTGAGCAATTCTTTGTCGTGTAACTCATCCAGGACAGGCTTGGGGCTTCATGTATGGTGTGACCTCTGCTCACTGTGATTGTTTCAACAAATTAACAATTTGTTAATAATTTCCCATCAAAGGCACCATATCTGCTGATCCAACTTGCCAACCAGGACCTACCTTGTGGTGAAGCCTGGCCCTCCAGGGTATGAATTGCGACTGTACATCCCAGGTTGCACGTAACCTTTGCCTGTGGAGCCCTCAGGGAAAGGCTGCTGTCCCATAAATTGTGGTGAGTTCATGCCAGAGCCACTGCTGGCCACGCTGGGCATCATGGGATTACCAGCGGTGTTTCCTCCAGGACCCATGGGGTTTCCAAAAACCTGCAAAAGATCCAGGGAGGAGAGAGAGTTCAACTAGATCAGCAATGAAAGGATCTACTTGTGGTCCAGCAAGATGTGAAGAGGGATAAGATAGGAGATTCAAATCCAGACAGTTAAAGAATCAGATGTTTCCACACATGCTCTAAGTCCAGAAATTTCTTTTGTATCAGAACTGAGTTTACATCCAGTCCTAGCAACTTCCTCTGTGTGAGGCATCTATCAACACCCAGAAATATGAGGACAACTGACAATTCTCTTTCTTAGAGCATCTCAGCAACTTGCTGCAAAAAGCATTAGAGGTCAACTGGATTTCTCTTTCATTTCTTTGTAGACTAAGTCAATTCAGGCTTGCAACCTCTAAAAGTATGATGTGTATGGGGGAATGGGGAGGGGGAAACAGGGAGCTGCTTTGAGCTTTTAAAAACCACATAAAAAAGAAAAATTAGGGATGACCCACCCTAGCCAGATACCTGCTGCCAATGTGTCTTCCAAACCTCAAACTTTGGAATTGCTCATGGCTATTTAATCTGGAGTAAATAACAAATATCTGCTATTGTTAAGTTAAATACCCATGAAGAGAGGAACCCAGAAAACAACTAGAAAGACTATCAGGATGGTTGTGCTTCCTGACTTTTTTCAGAAGAATTTCATTGGGCTTAACCCAACACCTTAATTTATATTACTCTGATTTTTACAAATGTTATTTCTTTGAATTCCTTTCATTTGAAATCAGATGAGATTCAGGTAATTCTGAGATCCAATTCCATTTAAAGAGACCAAACGAAAGCAAACATGTGAAGACCTTTTCTTCCCTGCAAGGCCTCAAAGCTGAAAAAGGCTGTTTGTGTTGCTTGTGAAAAGTCCACTATCTCTTCCTCATCAGATGAGACTTTGGTTGGGAATGTTTGGTAATTCCTGGTCAATCTAATATCTCACCAGCAGATGTCAGAAAAAGAATCAGAGTAATATAAATTAAGGTGTTGAGTTAAGCCCAATGAAGTCCATTCTCAGTTCACTACCAGACTTTAGTCTAGACATTATCTCACAACTAGCCTACTTCACAGTCTTGTTGTAGGAAAAACAGAAGGAAGAGCTACTAAAATGCAGCTTTACGTTCTTGGAGGAAAAGTAGAATATACATTTAATGAACCATGTTGAATCAACATTCAACTCATGCCTGTTCAGACACATGTCCCAAATGAATTTGAAGAAACTCATTTCCCAGGAAAGCACATCACAGTCATAATTTTAACCGCTTTTAAGTGTGAAAGAGGCCTACTGAACATGGAGGGAATGTTTAGAATTGTGTTATTAATTTAAATTGTAAAATTTGCAGGGTACAGAGCTGGAATTACATGTGGCTCATTTTACATATTGCTTGCTTGCCTTAAACAAATAATTTTAACTCCTCTTAAGCCACAAATGTTTTCAGTTTGTTTTGTAGATTGCGCTTCTGGCTTTATTAAAATGAAACTGTGAAAACTAATTAGTCTAAAATGTTAAATGCCACTCGCTGTCATTTACCATTACTGTAACAAATTAACATAGCTACTTCCTTTGGAAACTTTCACTTTGCATAGTATGGCCTCATTCCTTGCAAAACAGTTGAAGATTGAAATGTACCAGAAGATAGACCTCAAGCCAGTAGATGAGTTTTAGATAAACAAAAATAAAACATTTATGTGGAAAGACTGGTACTAGACCTGGAAGTAAACTTTATGGGTTTTTTTAAAACCTGTTTTGTATCAGGAATTAGGTGGGGTGGGGTGGAGTTTAGCAGGGAAAGTCCCTTGTGTAATTCTTGGTAGATTATCTACCAGCTCTCTCTGCTAATGTGAAACCTCATGGATCAAACTGGAACTGGGGTGGCAGAAGGGTCCACTGGGAATTTTGTTATGTAGATGACTTGTTTCTGGTCCCCCTTTCAGCAGAGATGAGGAAGTCCCTTTCACTGACCTCCTCTTTACCTGCATGACTGAAGGTGTCTTTTCGAGAAAAAGGATTTCATGGGGGAAAAAAATCTCCACTGGACAGAAAGAAGACTTAGGTTGTGAAAACTCACCTTTTTCTCAATCAAGTTTTTCACGAATTGTATTTCTCTGATCTACCCTCTATACAAAAGAATGGCCTAGGGACATCTGCTCCAGGATCTTACTTTAGCAAAATTTGACAGGGGATTGAATTGGGTGCCCCATATCCACTCCCCATCCATCCCCCCCGCAGTCCTCTCTCCACTTCTCCCCCCCCTTTTGAAGGCTGAAAAGGGTACCTGGCTTTGGGATGTATTGCTGACGCCCCAAACAGTGGTTACCACTGAAAGAGATCCTGCAGGCTGATTGGTATTCTGTTGCCAAGGAACTGACTCGTAGGCATATGAACCATCACTAGAAAGGAAAACAAAACAACACACAGCTGATGTGTCATGTCAGCAATTAGGAACCTCTGGGGAAGTGTTCAGAGAAGGGGCACAGGGGGAAACAGGGGTGGTATTTGCAATTGGATATGAGGAAACAGCAAGCAAGCCATCCTGAGCAAAATTTTAAAAACAGGATTGCTAGATAGTTATGGGTCATGATCATAAAACGAAGCCTCTGTTTTCAGCAAATTCCAGGCAGGAGGAAGGCAACAAAATTGAAGGGGAAAGCTGCAATTTTAATGGGATGTGTGTTTTCCAGAACCTCTGGTGACTCTTGCTCTGTGCATTTACAGGCTTACTACAGTGCAGCCGCTAAACCCTAGAGAGGAGAGGAACCTTAGGATTCATAAGTAAGAGTGGGGCAGATCCTAGGAGGTAAGTAGCACCCTTTCACACCTTATTTTGCCATCTGCCCATTTTATGGTCATCTTTTCAGTACCTTAAAGTATGCAGTCTGCAGCTTAAACTAGCCATTCCCTCATCCCAAAATTCAAAGAACTGCAACAGATTCTGGGTTATCCCTACTCTATGACACTGCTAATTTCCTTAAAGGGCAATTGAAAGTGCATTTTGCAGGTGGTCCTCAATTTACAACCCTTCATTTAGCCGCTGTGTGAAGTTACAATGACTTCAACCAGTCCTCTTACAACCACTGCAGCCCTCCCAGAGTCATGTGACCAAAATTTAGGTACTTGGCAACTGCCATGTATTTACAATAGTTACAGCGGCCTGGAGTCATGTGATTACCATTGGTGACTTTCTCAGCTGATTTCCAGCAAGGAAAGTCAAAGGGGTGGGAAGGGAGCTGGATTCGCTTAACAATTGCATGATTGATTTAACGGCTGCAGTGATTCGCTTAACAACTGTAAAATTGGGCACAACTCCTTAACAGCAGCAATTCCGGTTCCAATTGTGGCTGTAATTTGAGGACTGCATGTACCCCCTTCCTTTTAATAGGTGGTAACTTCCAAATGGGAAACAAGAATTGCTGCTCACTCATGTATGGGAAACTCGGCATTCCACCAAAGGGCTCCCTTGTACTTCCAGCCTTTTTGCAACTCTCAGGGCTGGAGGGATGAATGAAAGGAAAGAGATCAAGATGCTGAGTCCTGTGCCCGCATTACAAGAGTTGCCAAACAGCAAACCCCGAGGGTCAGAGAAAAAGAGGCATGTGTAAAGCTGATAGAGGAGGCAAGTTGTATCATACTCACCCATGCGGGGTGGGAGGGAGCGATGGTTTCATTGGGTTCATGGGGGTCATTGGCTACAGGGAAGTGAAAGGGCTGGGTGCAGGATCCAAGGCCACACAGGGAGACTGGTCACTGCCTCTCAGATGTCACAGCAGCAGATACACTAGAAGGAAGCAGGCAGGAAGCAAGACGTTAGCAGCTGCACAGAAACGCAGGAAGTTTCTTATTCGAAGTCAGACTGTCAGTCCCAGAATTATGCAAAGTATTTCCCAACCTGGGAAGCTTCCAGAGATGTGGCCTTCTGCAATTCCCATGCTGGTGGGAAATTCTGAGACTTGAAGTCCATACTCATATTTCTGGAAGCTGTCTAGGTTGGAAAACACTGCGGTGAACCAATGGGCAGCATCTACCCAGGGTTCCAGACGAGCAACTGGGTGAATGAAGTAGCCAAACCATGTCTTTTGTTGTAGTCCAGAGGGTGAGCCTTCTCCCCCCATCCATTTTATCTTCTCAACACACTTGCAAAAAAAGTGGGACTAAGGAAGGTGGAGTGCAGGCCAATGTGCCCAAATGAAAATATTTGAGCTTTACCTCCTCCAAGGTGAACATCCTTGCTTATAATTTATGACTGACCCCTCAAACCAAGGTGGCTGGGTGGAGCTGACTGCCCAAGACACATGCCAATATACAGAGCTCCTCTCTCAAAACATGTACTCTCTTGGCCTTGATGTTAGGGCCTCCCTCCCTGGTTCCCCTTGTGTCCTCAAATACCCTCGTCTCCTCCAACAGAGTCAAGGCCAGGAATGGGTGGCAGAGCTGGCACCCAGTCAACCCAACGACTTTGAGTTCTTTTGTTCTGAAGCAGCAAATGTCTCCCCACCCCTTTCCAAGATACCATGTTTAATTTCTAGGCCGTGCAGGTAGAAGCCAAGTGAACACCTCTTGTGTCTTCTCTTTCCACAATGATTTGTCTGTGGCTCTCCCCCTTAGTTTTCCTGAGGGGAAGTGGCCCCATTTGTTTAGCAGAGGCTTTCGGCTCTGACTACGTCAACTTTATACAGCGGCCAGAAGGAACTTGGCGTACTGCCCAGATATGGCAAAACAAGGTCCTGGCAGGAGCAAGCTGTTGAGCTGGCCTAGTTACACCAGGTTAACTCTGTGTTGCCCACAGCTTCCGGACCTACTCAAGAATGCACATCCATCACTCTACCTGAGCATCTATCTGGCCCTTGGAACCTGAAACTGCCAACACATTCCTTGTTATCACATTAAACAGAAGAAGATACTATTCAGGGGAGGGAAACCACGAAAAGCAGTTTTATCCTCTCAACAGGCAAGATTTGCAACCCGTTTTCCATACGTAGATGATGCTAAACTGTATCTCCAGCAGTGCTGGCTAAATAACATGGTCACTGGTGAGGGAACTTGGGAGCAGAAACCTCCAGAGGACCACAAGTTGTCCCTTCTATCATTAAAAATAACAGCTAAATTCACATAACATGCTCAGCCTTCATGGGGTCAGTTTGGTCTGATTATGTACAAGCTAAGGTGCAAACCTAGACATTTGGGTGTAAACAGCAAGCTGTTTCTAAACTACCCATGAGTTAGAGCAGCCTTGTGAGGCAAAGTCTATATGGCTGCAGAAAGAGAGCAGCTCCAACATTCAGAGGGTGAGGGATGACATGTCAGGATAAAATAGTGGTTTTTTGGTATATAAGAACCCTTACCTTTACATAAGTAACTAAGAGTTGTTTAATATGTTAAGAAAGAAAGAAGAGACTGTTGGGAAAGAGACTATGGTAGAAGAGGAGTAGGAGGAGAATCTAGAGTAAACCCAATCTCCTTGACCAGACTTTAGGAAACAGGCATCTCTTTCTTCTGCTGTTTTTCCCCAACCTCCCAGATTGTCTAGAATAGTGGGAGTGACATAGTAAGAATAGTAAAGCAAACATGCCCAGGCAGATCTAATTAACTTCACTTAGTTTGGGGAGGAACCATGAGAAACCCTATTTCCAGCCCCTCCTCCTCACCTCGCCACCCTGCTCTTCAAGAGTAAAGTAAAATTTAGGGAGAGAAATTATGCTCTCCCATTCTTCCCATTATTCATCCCATGCAGAATAGGAATAGCAATAGTACTTAGACTTATATACACAATGCTTTACAGCCCTCTCTCTAAGCAGTTTACAAAGTCAGTATATTGCTCCCAACAATCTGGGTCCCCATTTTACCTACTTCAGAAGGATAGAAGGCTGAGTCAATCTTGAGCTGGTTAGGATCGAACTGCTGGAAGTCAGCAGAAGAGGCCTGCAATACTGTATTCTAACCACCACACCACTAAACTGGGTGAATAAGATTCTAGAGAGCAATGTTTTCAATATTAAGCAAAAATCAAGAACATGAGATATAACCTCAAACTGATAAAGTCATATTAAAGTCAAATTTTGATGGATGAGTTATTGAGGAAACACATGGAATTTGGATACTTAAATAATTTGCATGCCTCCCTAAGATCACACATTATGTATGAGCACCTTGATTCTTTTTCCACTAGGATATTTTGTTTTTTTATTCAGTCATTTTCTTTACTGGCTTTTTCATCTTGAGAGGAAAGGAACAAAAACAGCCTCCCCCCCCCCCCAAAAAAGAGGGATCATGATATTGTAGAGCAGAAGGTAGAAAGAATAGAACAGAAACACATTCTGGATAAAAGATTTCTCACTGCTTTTAGAGCAAGGTAAGGCTGTAGAACTTTCTTGGCTGAGCGAGTCTCATGGTGTAGTAGAGTCACTGTAGTGATTAGCTCCCACTGATGTCCCATTGTGTGTAAATCAAAGATCAGTTGTCAGGAGGGAAAAGGTGGGGAGGGGGACACAATTCTTAAGAAGGTCTGGAACAAACTATTTCTTCTGTAGTGATTCCACTTTAGCCAGTTCTGTTCAGGACTGCCTTTTAACGGGTTGATGGTTAGGAAAAAATATAAATCCACATAGAACAGGTATTTCTATTAATTTTAACAGTGTTAGAGTACCTGGTGGAACAAGGACCATGGTGCTTGTTGAGAAGTACAAGTAGTCCTCAAATTACAATCATTGGTTTAGCAACCGTTTGAAGTTACAACAGCACTAAGTGACTTATGATTGGTCCTCAGACTTACAACCATAACAGCATTCCCACAGTCACGTGATCAAAATTTGGCATTTTGATGTATTTACGATGGTTATAGTGTCCCAGGATCATGTGATAGCTATTTGTGACCATCTCAGTTGGCTTCTGACCACGGGGAAGAGGGATTCCCTTAACAACCGTGCAATTCACTTACTGTATTTTTCGGAGTATAAGTCACACTTCCCCCCGCCCCAAAAAAAGAGGGTGAAAATTTGAGTGCATCTTATACACCGAATGTAGCCCCACCACTGGCTCCTACCCTTTGGCCTCTGCCTCCCAGCAATTTACCACCTCACAGCAAACAGCCCATTTCAGCTTCAGCACAGCCTGTTACCAGAAGCAGTTGATTGTCGGTTGGATCGGCCTCCCGACCCTCAGCTGTTTCAGGCTGCAGGGATTGCCATTGCCTATTGCTGTGCGGACCTCCACTGTTTGCTGCAAGAAGGCAAATTGCTGGAAGGCAGATTTTTTTTCTTATGCTAATCAGGCTGTGCTGAGAACAAAAATGAAACTAAAGCAAGCTGTTTGCTCTAAGGAGGAAAATTGCTGGGAGGAAGAGGCAGATTTTTTTCCTTGTTTTCCTCCCCCAAAAAAGGTAGGTATGTCTTATAGTCTGGAGCGTTTTATACTCTGAAAAATACAATAACTGCAGTGATTCACTTAACAACTGTAGCAAAAAAGATTATAAAATCAGGCATGATTCACTTACCAACCGCCTTGCTTAGCAATGAAAATTCTGGTCCCCAGATTTTGGGGGGCAATAAAGGGATGTTGTAAACTGCTTAGAGTGGGCTGTAAAGCATTATGAAGCAGTATATACACGTAAGTGCTATTGCTATAGTGTATTACTTGCATATTCCCCTTTAATGTAGCTAATCCACTGAACTGCAATCCTGTGCTGATATTATAAGGATAGTAGATTTCTGTTTGACATGACTGCAGTTTCCTAAATCGGTGTTACCATCCATAAGGACACACAGAAGCCTTGGCAACATGTCATAAAGCAGGACAGGGCAATTGTGGCCCCTTTATGATCTGGGGACTTTAACTAACCATGGTGACTCTGGAATTCTGGGAATTGAAGTCCACAAGTCTTAAAGTTGCCAAGATTGGACTTTAAAGCAGTCTTCTTCCCATTGCATACTTCTTAGTAATCATTTCAGGGAATAATGGCTGGATGGGGAAGACCCACAGAAAAAGAAAAAAGCCTCAGCATACTACATGGCCCATTTCCCCCCGTCCTTCATGTCCATGAGGTTCACACATCTCAAGGACATTATTTTGGAAAATATATGTCCAGTAGAATGTAAATGCAACCATGCTTGTTCATGCTGGCTCGGGAATTCTGGGAGTTGAAGTCCACAAGTCATAAAAGGGCCATAGTTGCCCACTGCTGTCGTAAAGTACTACTTGCCTGTATGCTTTTCAACAAGGATGGGCAGAAGAAACAAAAAGGGGCATTTCCGTGTTAGGTGACAGTAAGCAGGCCATCCTCCTTTGCCTGTATACCTCTGATCAGCTGGGACAACCAGTTTAAATAAGGACACATTTTGCTTCTGGAATGGTTTACACTTCTGGTTTTCTCTTCCCATTACTGGTGATCCTTTATTGTTCTTATTAACTATTTCAAAAGCTATATGTGTATCTTGCTGCATCTTAATCAAAGCACATTGAGCCTAAGAAAATAAGATTGCTGTAACAAAAGATATCCTTCTCCTCCTGTTCCTGTAACAGATCCTCTGCTCTATATATATTGCTAGGAGACTCTGAACAATGAACACACACACACACAAACTTTATTAACTGGGACAGCTTCTTCAGAAGGAAACCATGCTTAACCCCAAAATGAATTAGCTTCTAAAAGATGGCAGACAGAAAAGAAAAAGCCTCTCACTTAAATATGTAGGGTGGAACAAAAAAAAAGGACTTAATCTCATATAGTTTTTTCAAAAACATTGCCCTGCAGATATGCTGGCCTTCAGTTCCCATAATCTCTAACTAGCAAGGCTAGAGATTTTGTGAATTGAAGGTCAATGCTTGTGGAAGACCGTGGGGGTCTGAGGAAGGTGTGGCCCTTCCCCATAAAACTTCTGATAGCAGCTTGGAAGAAAGTTTTGCTTCTGGGGAGGAAACGGGCAAGGGAGGAGGAGGAAAAATAGATTCATTTCTCACCTAACCAAAACATACAATCTGACAGCTTCCAACTGTCAGTTGAAAACCTCATTTCCCTCAGACAAAGCCATTGCCTCATGTGGAACTGGCCACAATTCTTCTAACTGCTCTTCTGTACATTTAAAGAAAAAAAAGGCTGTTGTTTTTGCAATGTAGTGTGGGATGGTGTACCAAGAAGAGGAATACACAAACACACATGCAATATGTGAAAGGGAAGGGCAGAGAACACAGCAAGAGCAGAGGCAATGAGCAAGGTACACAGGGAGACCCTTCCAATTTTTTTATAGGAAGCTACAGATATCTTTTCCCACTATAAACAGTTAATGAAAAAGAGGGGAAAAGAGAAACTGAAGATATAAACACTTCCAGTTGTACTGTAGAGAATAAATGTAACTCAGGGTTGAATTGTGGAGTTCTTGGTTATCTTTGAGCTTGGCTGTTTGTTTGCAGACATTTGTTTTGTTACCCAACTAGGTAACATCATCAGTGGACACAGATGTTACCTATTTGGGTAGTGAAACATCTGCAAACAAACAATCAAACTCATGAGCACCAAGGACTCTACATATGAATACTTATACCGCAGCGGAGGAGAGAAGAAACTGGTAATTTCTGAGAATTTTCCCAGTTGTACTATATAGTACAGATTTGCCATCCTGGTGCCTGTGTGAGGTGTGGGACCACAACTACCATAAACCCACAAAAACTATGGTAAGTACCACATATTGGGGACAGGGATGCCAGCCCTACACTTCAGAATATAAAAGTTTAAAGTATTCTCTACCTCCCCTGCCCCGCCCCCAGAGTAGTAATGCTTTTGCCCCTAGTGAAGTTGTCAAGTTTGATTTTAAATAAAACCAGGTCCTCTTCCTTAACCCCCTATTAATTTTGAATGTTATTGGATGACCATGTTTATCTCGAGATGGACAAGCTCTACCTAATGATGAGTAAATGAGACAAGCCACTCTTAAAAGCTGCAGAGACATTCTGAAAAAAGACATCATGTGTTTGGCTGATAATCACACTTATCCTTTGGGAGAAGATGGCTACAATAGTGAGGCTATCCTAATTATTCGTTTTATCTAATTGCAAGCCTATGACACCATATAGGACAGTGATGGCTAACCTTTTTGCCATCGTGTGCCAGAAGAGGGGGGGACGGGGGAGCGTTGCACAAGCATGCACGTGCAAACCCCCCACACACACACACTCCTGGCACATGATGGCCTGGTAGGCCTGTTTTTCTTTCTTTCCTGGTTCCAGATCCTCTCTATTTATCTGGGAAGGGCAAAAACAGCCTTTCCCACTCCTTCGGAGGCCCTCCAAAGGCCTGACATGGCCCATTTCCCAACTCCTGGTGGGGCAGAAAGTGACATTTTTGGCTGTCTCCAGCCTCCAGAGCCTCTCTAGGAGTCTCTCTAGGAGTCTCCGGAGGCTGGGGACAGCAAAAAACGTCACTTCCTGTTCCACCAGGAGTTGGGAAATGGGGCCTTTCAGGCCTCCGAGGGAGTGGGAAAGGCTGTTTTTGCCCTTCCGAGATAAATAGAGAGGATCTGGAGCCAGATAAGAAAGAAAAACGGGCCTTCCCCACCCCCCACCCCCGCCCTCCAGAGGCAGGAAACAGCCCTACTTCCCTACTTCCGGTGGGCCCAGAAGGCCTGAAAATCAGCTGGCTGGTGTGCGCATATGCCCCAGAGCTGAGCTGGCGTGCCCACTAATATGGCTCCGCATGCCACCTGTGGCACATGTGCCATAGGTTCGCCATCACGGATATAGGCAGTGGGATATTACATTTGGGCAAGATACATTTTTCCTATTTTTGAGGGAAGCTGTCTTCTTCTCTTTTTTAAAATAATTACAGATAATCCTTGACTTACAACCATTCGTTTAGTGACCATTCAAACTTACAAAAGCAATGAAAAAAGTGACTTACCCCTCATCCTTGAGCTTACAACCATCACACCATTTCCAAGGACACATGATCAAAATTCGGACACTTGGCAAGCATTTATAAAGGTTGCTGCATCCCAGGGTCATGTGATCACCATTTGGGACCTTCCCCGTGGCCTTCCAGCAAACAAAATCAATGGGAAAAGCATCTCTTTTTCACCTAAACTTTGAATTGACCCCCAAAAAATTTAAGAACTCTTCCAATCACGATAAAGAAACAATGCTTCTTTTGCAGAACAAAGCAAATGTATGCATCCCACAAGTGGTTTCAAAATGAATTGGCAATCTTAGCTAGCTTTGCAAGCATGGGGGGCAGGGCAGGGGCTGGTAGGGGGAACATAAGCTGCCGCTGTTAAATAAATTAATCTTTGTTTTCCCCCTCCTGGCCTGAAGGAGTACCATCCAGGTCATTATCCAAAGGATATGCAGGTTAAAAGATATGCATACTTGAAAAAAATATTAATCTCTTTATTTATTGTTTGTTTATTTATTGGTTCGATTTAAATGCCGCCCTTCTCCGGAGACTCAGGGCAGCTTACAATGCGTTAAGCAATAGTCTTCATATTTTTGTATATACCTGCTCAGTAGGGCTTTTGGCCCCCACTAAGCGTTATTCTTTTTTGTACAAAGTCAGCTTATTACCCCCACAATCCGGGTCCTCATTTTACCTACCTCGGAAGGATGGAAGGCTGCGTCAACCTTGAGCCTGGTGAGATTTGAACTCGCAGTAATTGCAGGCAACTGGCAGCTAAGTGCTACTTTAACAGCACTTTAGTCTGCTGCTCCACCAAGGCTCTTTGTTACTCATATCTTATGAAGAGCAGAAACAGAAACTGATAGGAAAATAGATATCTGATACAGTACAGTTAAACATTCTGCTAAATTCAAAGGATTTCTATAGCCTTTTAGTTAGTTCTAAGAAAGGCATTTACAAACAGCAAACAAGGATTGAGGTGGATACAGGTTATATTTTTCATGTTTATCTCCTAAACAAGTGGTGGAGGCTGACCTAAACATGAAGGGACTACAGCTCTATATTCAAACAGCATCATATTCAACCCCTCCCCTCTCTCCAAAAAAAAAAAAAACCTCCATTGCATTATTACTTCTCTTGTTTTCCTTTAGCCACAAGGAGATGGAAGAAGAGGAAATATTTTTATAAAGGTAAAAAGGCTACCTTGCCATATGCCTGCAAAAATGCAGATGACCACTAGATGGCAGCAAAGTTGCAATTTGCTGTTATCTAGAGGCTCTTTGAATTTTTTCAATTCAGATCAGGTAGTGCTAATATAAACTGGAGCAAGACAATCCACTCTGTGTAAACACCGTGAACAAATGAACAAGAGGCCAATTCTGCTCAGTTAGAATCTTTCTTGGACTCTGTCAACCTTTAGGAGTAAGCCAGGTCAGGAAATAGGCATAAGAAATACAAGAAGGCTATTGATAAAATTTATAACAACAGAATCTTAAAAATCTGATAAGTGTTTCTCTCCTTCCCTCCATCTTATACCAAAGAGAATCAATCAAGGTGGGGCAATTTTGAGCTTCTTTTTTACACCTTTTTATTTTCCAGGGCTAAGTTCATGTTTTCCCAACAATTACCATAACTTATTCTTCAAGGACCTCTCTGTACATCTCTACAGATTTGTTAATCCCAAAGACTATTCTGGTTAGGTACTACGGGAACTCCTTTTCCTAGACATCCAGGTTGGGAATACTGGCTGAGTGTGTTATCTAAATCTGAGACTGGTAGTCTTTTAAACATTTAACAAATTGCAAATTTAACAAGATTGTAAGCAGAAAAGTGATTTTCATTTAGAAAACCTGGTACAAGGTACAAACAGCTACAGGTAGTCCTTGATTTACAATCATTCATTTAGTGACCGAAGTTACAATGGCACTGAAAAAAGTGATTTACAACTGTCCTCACGCTTATGTCCATTGCAGTATACCAGGGGTGAAATGCTCCTGGTTCGGACCGGATCGCCCGATCCAGTAGTGATGGCGGCGGGTGGTTCGGAGAACCATTAGCAAAAATCCCTGCCCGCCCCCGCCTCCCATACTCAGCTGAATCGCACGATCATCAGAGGCTTTTTTTTTTTTTTACTTTTAAAGCATTTTTTCTATAACCTCTTCCGACGAAAAAATGCTTTTAAAAGTTTTTTTAAAAAAGCCTCTGATCATCGCGGGACTCAGCTGGGATCCTCAGAGGTTTTTCAAAGCATTTTTTCTGCAACCTCTTGGCCGAAGAGGTGGTTAAAAAAAATGCTTTGAAAAGTCTCTGACGATACCAGCTGAATTGCCTAATCGGCAGAGAGGCTTTTCAAAGCATTTTTTAAAAAGTCTCTCTGACAATCCCAGCTGAGTTGCCTGATTGCCAGAGGCTTTTCAAAGCATTAGAAAAAATGCTTTAAAAAGTTTTTTTTTTAAAAAAAGTTGACCACGCCCGGCCAGTCACATTACCCCCTCACCAAGCCACGCCCACAGAACCGGTAGTAACACATTTTACATTTCACCCCTGCAGTATACCCCACAATCATGTAATCAAACTTTTGGTGTTTGGCAACTGGCATGTAACTATGATAGTTACAGTGTCCTGAGTTCACATGATCACCATCTGTAACCTTCCCAGCTGACTTCCAATGAACAAAGTCAATTGGGGAAGCAAATTTGCTTAATGGTCATGTGATTCACTTAACAACCATGGCAAAAAAGATCATAAAATAAGGCACAACTCATTTAACAACCATAATAATAGCTTAATAGCCGAAATTATATACCAATTGTGGTTTGTAAGTTGAGGGTTGCAGTACCTGTAACACCTTCAAATGTGGAAGACGAATCAAAGAATCAAAAAATCCATCTCAGTGGGCAAAGGAAGACAAAAAGCAGACTGGAGGTATGGACCCTGTTACGTGGATAGGAAACCACTCTAATTGATCCTGGCTTACTGTTGCCCTTAAACATGGCATGTCAGGTATATACTCCCTTAGTAGCATTTGTTCACTTGAATTTGTTCTGAACTACAGAATAGTTCCTTTTTCTAGTTTATTTTGCACTGCCTGCAACTTTTCAGATAATATATACTGTAATTATAAAGAACTGACACCATTTAATCTGCCACAAGATTTTAAAAATTTAGTAAGGATCATGAAAAGATTTCTTCTTCTCATTTTCAGTGGAGACTGACAGAAAACCAGTATGGAGGCCTTTAAGTCTTTAAGTCTTCTGTTCTCACAAGAGGAATGGAACGGGACTTTCTTTCTGAAGGCCACAAGCTTAATACCATTCCTAGTGAAAAATAATAATTGGCAAAAGAAAGGAAAGGTAGTACCAACATTCATAGGCTCCTTGGGTGCAATCCCAAAACAACTGGAGCACCACTTGAACACCATATGCATTGGCAAAATCACTATCAGTCAATTGCAAAGGGCAGCTTTATTGGAACAGCTTACAACTTGTGACAATTAACTTTAACACAATCAAAGAACAATATCTACCTATCTTAGGTCCTGGGGAAGGACTTGATAGGCTGATAAAATTGTCAAATCCAGAGTTATGTTGGAAATGTGGGAAAACCAGAGGTACGTATTTCCACCAATGTGTTGTGGCTCTGTTGCCTGAGCCTGCGTCATCAGCAGGGGAGGACTCTGAGAGTGAGGGAGAGGAGTTGGCAAGGCCTCCTTCTCCAGGACTCTCCTCTCTGGCAATGCCTCCGGAGGACACCGAAGGGCAGGAGATAGGCCCAGAGCCAAGCTCGTCCCCGCAGCCACAGGAGGACATTGACGAGGGGAGTGAGTTTTGGTTGGATCCTCGCCAGCGTCGGAGAGACAGGAGAGCCCAGCAGAGGAAAAGGCGTGGTCGTGATTAGCTGGTGGACCACGCCTCCCAGACTATATAAGAGAGGGATTGTAGCCGTATCTTTGTGACGAACAAAACAAAGATTCATGGATCCCGGTTTTGAATCGGCCCTGCGTCTCAGCTTTGGTGGTGTGTATGTGACAGACCTATTAATAAAGACGTTGGCAAGCAGCTGCGGATTGCTGCCGACCTTTGTTATCAGCTTACTTGGTTGCCTGCCAGTTCATTAGACTCTGATTGTCTGAGGGGAGGTTATTTCTGGGCACGGGGCCAGAACACAATGGTAGACTTGTACAATGGCAAAAAAGTATTGGAGAAGGATTAGGAATTGGATTAAGGAAATTACTAATGTAGACCTCCAATGGAAACCTGAGATATATTTACTAGGTATTTGCCCAGAGGGGCTGAGCAAGAAAAAATGGTATCTCACTCTACATATTTTAGTCGCAACTAGAATAGCATTCGCCCAACAGTGGAAAGGAAAAGAGATATCAACTAGTGCCCAAATTATAAACAAAGTATTAGAGTGCGCTGAGGCAGATAGAATGACATATATGTTGAAAGAAAAAGAAGATTCTAAATTTTTTCCAAGTTGGGACAGTTGGTATTGGTGATTAAATAAAAGAATTGAGATGAAGTGAGGGCCTATGTTAATATGAAGAGAGATATACTTATTTAGATTGAAAGATAATTGTATGAAAATCACATTTGGGGATTACTTACTTTATTCTGTGTTGTGGGCATAATTATTTACTAATGAGGGCAGGAATAATATCTGCCGGGATAGACATGTTATTTTGTGTTTAGTGTTATGAATGGGGGAGGGAGGGGGGAATGTATGGTTTTTGTTTGTATGTATAAATAATATTTTTGTCTTGTGTTAATTATAATTTGAAAAAATAAAATTTATTTTTTTTTAAAGTCAAATCCAGTCTAAACATCTGGCTGACTATATGACCAATCATAATTTAATCAAAGTATATGCTGCCTGACTCTCATTGACTCTGGATTATAGTAGAGAGCTGACCTTTTGGAATTTAATTATTCAGTTATTCTGTTTGCAAACATATCATGACTAATTATTTCACAGACAGACAGTTGGCACTCTGCACATGCTAGGAGGCACTGTGTTCATGTAATCGGCAGAAGGAATGACTTGAGGGACAGGACGAAGAGTTGCAACCAAGACAAGAGTCAGATAAAAAGAAACATCTGGAACAGATTTGTAATCCGAATAAATGTCCCAGGCAAGACCCTCTCAAGTTCTTGCAAACAGAAAGAGAAGAAGTGGGGAGACACATTTAGACTTGCAAGTTTCTATGACTATAACTGCATAATAAAAGTAATATTAGTGTGCATGACTTTAGTTTCCTAGTCTTTCCTACCTACCTTGCAGTGCTGATGTTTCTTTAGTTTACCCTTTTGCATCTCTCTCTGCTCAATGAATGCAGATACTTCATTAACCCTGCATGTTTTGACAGAGCTCCTTCTGTTTGGGTAACAGGAGTAGATCTTCCCAATATTAATGCAAAATAGCTGAAATGCAATCTCATGTTAACTCAAACAATAAGATGCTTTCCACAATAGATAATGGTTTAGATCTCCCCCGCCCCCTCCACTACCCACATCCCACAGGAGTGGCAGAATCAACAGGGAGTTAATTGGGACAAATATATCTGAGTCCAAAGTATAACACAGCCCTTAGCAGCCCCGCATTCAAAGCCTGGCACTCTCTCCCATTAATTAAATTAAATGAAGCTTTATTTGTTCTTTGTTTTCCCTTTATTTGGGTGTTTCTCTAGAGAAGAATAATCTAGGGTTTTATCAGGAAACAACCGATGCAGGAAAAACAAGAACTTCAGTTTAGGGAACAAGGATGGTCATTTCATAAACAGCATTATAGTGTAACACACACATATGAGTGTATGCAAGTGTGTATTATAAAAAGAACCCAAACTAATCCTCCCTCGAGCATTTTCTGTCTGAAAGTGTGAGACTGCAGGATGCTTCTGGTACAGTTAACTAAGATTTAGTAGGATTTTAAAGTCTGGTAGATTTTTTGAGCAGGACTTTTTATACAAGTGGGAAGGAAAGAACATTGGCAAATCACTTCTAAAGGATGAACAATAAATCATTCAAGATCTTTTGAACTGCTTCAACCATAGCAATGAGATATTTCTGCTGAATTTCTACCCTGAATTCACTTTATCTGTTATTTTGTGTTTTGGTGCAACTTGGAAGACTCTCAGGATTAAAATGGTAATATTGAACTACTAAATAAAGCAGTGATGGCTAATCTTTTTGCCACCAAGTGCCAAAAGTGGGGGGAGTGCAGGGGGGTCATATGCACATGTGCCCACACCCATAATTCTATGTGCCCCTCCCCCTGCTCATGTGTGCATGCCCTGCGCTCCCCCTGCATTGGTATGCAACGGCACGGTGGGCCAGGTAGTCCTGTTTTTCGCCCTCCCCAGGCTCCAGAGGTTTTCTAGGAGCCTGGGAAGGATGAAAACGGCCTTCCCCACCCGCCAAAGGCCTTCCGGAGGCTGGAAATGGCCCATTTCCCAACTTCCAATGGGCCAGGAAGGCCTGAAAATCAGCTGGCCGGCACGCACATGCGTGCTGGAACTGAGCTAAGGCAACGCTCGTGTGTCCACAGATATGGCTCCGCTTGCCACCTGTGGCACGCGTGCCATAGGTTTGTCATCACAGAACTAGAGCATACAAAACATTTGCTAGACCAAATCTCGAATACAGCTTATCTGTCTGGAACCCGCAGTGCATATCGGACATAGTCCCTTGGGAGTTGGGCGGCATAGAAATGTGATAAATTAAATAAATACAATTGAGAGTCCAGAGATATTTTATGAGAAGAGTCCTCCATTCCTCTACCCGCAATAATATACCTTATGCCACCATGGCTTGAAATTTTGGGCTTAGACAACTTAGAACTATGCTGATTTCAGTCTCACCTAAGCATAGTACATAAAATTATCTGCCACAATGTCCTATCTGTCAACGACTACTTCAGCTTCAACCACAACAATACACAAGCACATAATAGATACAAACTCAAAGTAAACCGCTCCAAACTCGATTGCAGAAAATATGACTTCAGCAACAGAGTGGTCAATGCCTGGAATGCGCTACCTGACTCTGTGGTTTCTTCCCCAACCCCCAAAACTTTATCCTTAAACTGTCTACTGTTGACCTCACCCCATTCCTAAGAAGTCTGTAAGGGGCGTGCATAAGCACACCAGCGTCCCAATTATGTTTATACTTTTACCTGTTATCATATATATGCTTGACAAATAAAATAAATAAATAAATAAAAAATTACAGAGCAAACTAAGACAGTCCCAGGTAAGGTTCTGCTTCATCTGAAGAAATGTGGATAAACACAGAGCCTTCTCTGGAGAAAATCTGCAAACGCGGTGCTAAAATGTATGGCAGTTTATTCCCAAAAAATCCATCAAAAGATGCTGCAGGACAAGTGGTTATGTTTGCTTTTTCTCTCTGACACATATTCCTTCCAAATTTTGCAATCTTGTGAGTTGGAGTACAATTCTTAAAGTACAGGTAGTCCTCCACTTACAACAGTTTGTTTAGTGACAATGTCATAAAGGCACTGAAAAAGTGACTTATGACAATTTTTCATATTTATGATGGCTGCATCCCACCCACCCCCAGCATGTGATCAAAATTGAGATGCTTGGCAACCGACTCATATTTATGATGGTTATACTGTCCCAGGGTCATATGATCACCTTTTACGACCTTCTGACAATCAAGTCAATGGGGAAGCCAGATTCACTGAACAACTGTGTTACTAAGTTAACTGCAGTGATTCACTTAACAACTGTGGCAAGAAAGGTCATAAAATGGAGCAAAACCTAACAAATGACTCATTTAGCAACAAATTTTAGACTCAATTGTGGTTGTAGGCTGAGGACTATCTGTATGTCAGAATCATGCTCACAACTGTCAGGGATTGCCTATTTACAAATCTGGCAGACAACAATTGCTCTAGAAAATAACTGATTAATTGCCCCCTGCTACTCCCTAGTCTGCCAAGAGCCTCACTATAAATCTTTTAAAATCCTTTTCTCCCACCAGGAGAGATGCTTTTTTCCATCTCTCTGGGCTGCAATCCTTTGTCATCTTTCTTTTCCATGAATGCCTACTGGGCTTGGAACATTCCTGCAAATCAAGATAATTCCAGAGGCTGTCATTTGACTCTGTGGTATGCCAGCTTCTTTTTTCAAGAGCAAATCAATATTGAAAAGTCAAGCAGATTAGAAAGGCCGACAGATGGTTCAGGAGGTGCCCAGTGGAAACATCAGTAGCCATAGGCAACTGGTTGCCTCTTAGGTCAACAACAAAGGAGTAACAGAGGAAATTCTAATAAGCACAATCTTGACTCTGAAACTACATTTACAAATCTTGTTACTTTAAAGAACAGGACTTTGGCATTTTATTTTGTGGAGGGAGGGAGGGAAGAGGGGGAGGGAGAGGGAGAGGGGGAGAGAGAGAGAGAGAGAGAGAGAGAGAGAGAGAAGAAGAAGGAGGAAGAGGAGGAAGAGGAAGAAGGTGAAAATGTGCACCAGGTTCATCTTTCTTCCTCTCTTTGGCACAATGGTTGAGTGAAATCACATTCACTACTTTCTGGGGTTTTTTTCTTTCTTTTCATTCTGGCCAGCAGATTTTGTGCTTGTCCATTTGGAGACTTGGAGACTTATATAGCTAATGGGCAATCTCCAAATGGGCAAGCACAAAATCTGCTGGCCAGAATGAAAAGAAAGAAAAAAACCCCAGAAAGTAGTGAATGTGATTTCACTCAGCCAGGGTTGCAGAAACATCTTGGTTATGTAGGAAAAACCTGGCTTAAAGAAAAACACACATAAAACCTACGAAAAGTAAGAATGTGTGTGTGTGTGTGTGTGTGTGTGTGTGTGTTTCCTTTAAGCCATGTGTGTGTGTGTGTGTGTATGTATATATACATATACATATACATATACATATACATATACATATACATATACATATACATATACATATACATATACATATACATATATATATATACACACACATACATACATACACACACATACACATTTATATATATTTATAAATATATCCCTCCTCCAGCAATCTGGTTCCTGTGCAGAGAAAGCAGTGGTGTAGCTCTCCGCTGCTGTGGGTGACCCAGTGTCACAGTATTTCCACCTCTACCCCCCTTCCCTTTCAGGCTGAGCATCAGGCAGACACTGGAACAGCACGTCCTGCTCGCTCAGCCTGCTCCAGCTTCAGGGAGCCAGGTAGCCAGACAGCAACAGACCAAAGGAAGTGACAGCCACTGCCCCCCCCCCCCACTCAGGAGCAAAAGCTACCCAGTACATTCAAAGCAAGAATGAGATGTGCAGGAGCTGACTGATTCCAGAAGAGAGATAGTCCAAAAGCACACACACACAGAGAACATGGATTTCCTAGATCAGTTTCTCAACCTTGGCAATCAAGGCTACAGCAAAACTAGCTGGGGAATTCTGGGAATTGAAGTCCACAACTCTTCAAGTTGCCAAGGTTGAGAAATACTGTCCTACATTGTCCTCTTGATCAATGGTGGCTGAAGGCTTTCTCAAATGCACTGGGCTTAAATATAACCTTGACTTTGTTACAACTGCCTTTCTTTAAATCCTACAACAGAAGAAAAGGTTATTCTGCTCAGTTCCTGTGCCCCAGTGAATTTGCAGCTTTACTAATTTATGCTTGGTCTGTATTTATGCTTGGTCTGTTTGCAGGACAATCCCTTCCCTTAATTTTAATACAATCTAAAGTGGCTTTGCCTTTTATATGGGCCATGGAGAGCACCACCACAGTTCTCAGAGAACTATTTTTCATGCCATGAATCAAGTCTACAGTAATCAGAAGTTTAAGCCTGAGCATAGTTTACTCAGAGTGGTATTCCACCAAATTCAGTGGGGGATTGGTATATGCTGAATGCAATTTGCCTAGGGAGCCTGAGGCTGAGATCCTATGTGCATTTACTTGAAAATAAGCATGCTGGCCTCCGTGATGCTGACTTCCAAGGAAGCCTGCATATGAGTCTCTTGCACACTTGCAGTGACATTTCTCACTCTCCTTCGAAACATCAAATCCAGAATGCTTTAGTCCATTCACAACTTTTTCTCTCTAGAGTGGGTTTATTAGTATATTATAAACACTGGGGGGGGGGGCAGCAAAATAGAAATTTGCTTGTCTACTAATTTCAAGTGCTTGTTTTTAAATGTTTGGTTGTTTAGAGAAAATAATAAACAATCATACTGTACTTCAACTCATATCACTAGAGATACTTTGTGGTCAACTAAGTATTCTATTCTACTCTACTCTGAAGTAACTTTTTATTTATTGCTAAGGTCATTCATTCATTGCTGAAGGCACATACTGTGTATAATTCTTATTACTCTAAAATAATGATGAAAATTCATGATGTTACTTTTTTTGGCCACTAATATTAAAGAATTAGAAAGAAGGACAACTCAATACAACATCTGCGATCCCAAAGATAATTACACCATCAGAATTATTACTGTCTATGAGTCAAGAGGTATTAAACAACTTACCATTCACCAGCTGCTGATAGTCTGTTTCTTCATGAACCAAGCATCCATGTTTGCTTGCATTTCCACTATTACTGGCAGCAAATTCCATATCTGAATATAAGCACCATGGAAATATTTTTCTTTCAGGTGATTCTGAATCGTCCTGTATTTAGCTTTAATGGATGTTCCAGCACAGATCCAAGGGTGAAAAACATGCTTATATCCATCTATAGGCTTTCCTCTGAGTCTACTTCCTCCAGTCCCTTGAGAGAGACTACTCTCCAGCTTCTTCCTGTGTAACACTTCCAGCATTCCCTTACTGAGGTTATTTGTCCCACCAATTCTATAAGGTGGATTCTATTCTAGTCTTCCTAGTCTTACCAATAGGAAACATCTTCCAGCATTAGCTAAGGGCAATCTCCTGATTGACAGCTCTTCAGATACTTAAGAACAGTTATCAGACAGGATTACCACTTTGCTTTTAGAATTCAAAGCAATAGCACTTAACATGTATGTTTTGAGTGGGGTGCAAAGCATTTCATGTACATGATCATTGTCATCATTTTTGCTATTCTCTTTATACAGAATTGCATTATCTCCATGAGCTACAAACTATCTTATAAAGTGACAATTTGATTGGGGCTTCCATGATACTAAGGATGCTTAAACATAGTTTGCTGAATAAATCACACAGCTGTCTGGGTTCACAGGACAGGCTCAGCCAAAACAAAGCAAACTGCTTAAGTAAACTGTGTGAACTAAGCTTCTATCCACCATACTGCAAGCAAAGTGGAGCTAAGGGGAGGGGCTGCAAAATGGCACCTGCCATCACAATTACTTAGTGAATCCATAATAGCAGCTGAGATTCAAACTATGACTTTTGAGACCTGGAGAAGAAGTGAAAAAGAAAACCAGGTCCCTTATAGCTTCCACAGGTCATGTAGTAGATGACCTGTGGAAGCTATAAGGGACCTGGTTTTCTTTTTCACTTCTTCTCCAGGTCTCAAAAGTCATAGTTTGAATCTCAGCTGCTATTATGGATTCACTAAGTAATTGTGATTGTAACGGAAGTCCATACATTTTATACACTTGCCAAGTATAGAAACACTGTTACTATACTTGGCAAGTGTATAAAATGTATGGACTTCCGTTCCCAGAATTCACCAGCCAGCTATTCTGGAAGTTAAAGTCCATACATCTTAACAGCTGCCAAGTTTGAGAAACACTGTCTTAGGTCATACAGTACTTCAAATATGAAAGAAGAAGGTATATTCAGAGTCAATGAGCCATTTGTGCAGGTGATCACACAGTTTAATGACAGCAATTCCATGATCCCACTGCTTGACGGTGTTTCTGACAGACTCAGTAGGTACACCAACATCTCTCCAAAGCATATTTCTCCATTGCAGTCCAAAGCATGGTGCAACCATAGCATTTACCCGCTGCAGGCAGCAACTGTGGTTCTTTAAGAAATCATTCTAAATAAATCCATAATAAGTTATAACCCCTGGCATGCAATTGCAAAAATTAATTGTGGCCTCAGGGGATTTTTAAATGCTGTCCACCACCTCAAAGTCTCTTACCTAGAGACACTGGATTAAGTAAATAAGAAGGAACAGTAGAAATGTTGCCTTAAGTGTCAATAACTCCAAAACTAATAATGAGGAGGGGGGAGGAGGAGGAGATTGTCTACTTCTGCAAGTGAAACAAATGTTGTACTATCCCTAGTTGTGTGGATTTTTCCTATGGAACAGATATAGAAATGAGTGAGATTCTTGTCACTACCTAGACAAAACTGCAAAAGAATGCTTCCTAATGGACTCTAATGAAAAAAGTATTTGGGAGGATCAGTGAAAAAAAGCCAAATGCTATAACTGGCCTGTCTGGTCGAGAAACACTTCTTTTGTTAACTGTCATTGAATAAACAGTGCAAGAAAAATTACTTAGGTTAAAATGTTTTATGTACTACTTGATTCTTGGCAACTGTTAGTTCTAGGATGGAGAATCTTAAGACATAAAATATTTAGAAAATAGTTAGGAGACATTCTTTTCACGAGGTCTTAAAACAGGTTCCAAAAAAACTGGGGAAACTGTACAAGACAGACAGCAAGGAAATATCTGGACAACTGGAATGAATGCAGAAGAAGGAAATTTTAGGGGAGATGTAATTTCTCAGCCCCATGTGACAAACCTGCCTCCATTTAAACTCCCACCCTGAGTCCTTCGGGAGTAGGGTGATATAGAAATTGAATAAAATCTAAATCTAAAATCTAAATCTTTTCCAAAGGTAGCTGTCATCTCCCCAAAATTCCAGCTTTTTGCCACCACATGTGTGTATCTCTCTTTTTTTCTCCATCCATCCATCCAAGTCAATGATCCCAGTATGAATTAACTTTCCTCGTTTCCTGGATTCATTCATTAATGGAATAAAGTCTAGAGCCCAAACATGCTATAGCAGGTTACCCAACTTTTTTTAGATCTTTCCGTCTTTCAGATCAGAGTTTTCCAGTCAGTATGGTCAATGTTCATGGACTATAGGAGTTCCAGTTCAGATTACAAGCTGCCTGCTATTTATCCTACCAAAAAGTGATCATAGTTTATAACTGTTACAGTTGCAACCCATGCACATTTACTTACTTGGAAATCAATTATACTGAACTGAGTGTCAGATACCCTAAAATTATAGGATACTACTTTACTCCAAGAAAGGTCATTTGTCCAAGTGCTATAATTGGCCTGTCTGGTCAAGAAACATTTCTTTTATAGCTGAATAAACAATATATCTAAAAGATTTCCTTTGATTCCAAGATACATTAGAAGACTTCCAGAACCAAATACCTATTTCCTCCAACATCAATACCACCAATCTGGATGAGTTGCTAAGTCTTCCAACTCCTTATTGATCCCAGGCATCTATTCAGCCATTTCATAATATTCCACAGCTCAAATGAAAAACAGAAATGAAGCCAGGTCATCTGCAACCTAGAAGTACCCCTCCTCTAGATACTAATTAAGTTTATCCATTGATTTAAGTAGAAAGAGAGGCAAGATAGAGTCTTATAGGAGACAGAAGATCTATCAGGTCCCACAATATCCCAAAAATGATCTTCCAGTTTGGACCAAAATCCACATAAGCACACCCAATGTCTCACCAGACAGCTTATCCTTACCAGTAACCAGGTTATGATTGCTCCCCTTTTATGAGTACAAACCAAAATTCTAATACACCACCTAATTCTGGACTAGAGGCAATTCACCCAGCAGGAAAATATTTAGAATCCTTATTTCACTTTCTCACCTACTAAAAGAAATACCAGTGAAAAGCCAGACAGGGAAAGCAGAAACTGTATGATCCTAAGCCTCTGAAACTCACTAAATAAAAAAACTGAATTGTATATTCAGAAGTAGATAATAGATTCCAATCTAAGGAATGAATGAGATTTTTGTTTGTCTTTAGAAAAGGCCCCAGATGATACCCTACTGTTCCCCAGTGTCAGTGTCAGTCTTTCTCCACCTAAATAAATATTCCTTGCCTTCTATAAACTCTTAGCTTTTTGCCTTTTCTGAAATCCTTTGCCAATATACTCTTCAGGTCACTCAAAAGTACAAATACATGTAAGCATTAATTTAATGCAATATAAGAATTACTACCACCTCCTCCTGTTCTGACTCATCTAATTAACAGGTTGTTTAGGTGGGTTGTACACAGGAGCTGTACAAGAAAATGCAAGGACTCTGTTTTATAGGCTGAGTTCCCACACTGCACTGGGCACAGTTGGCTTAACCATGGATTACTGGATAAAATGCAGCAAGCTATTTTGTAGATGGTGCTGTCAAAACAGAACCCACTCATATCTGTTCACAGGCTATGTTCCCATTCCACATTGAACAATGTTTTGTTGAACCAAGGTTCACCAAAGAAGCAAACAACAACAAAAGAAGCAGCAAGAGGCTAGGTTCACATATAATGTGAATTTGCAAATCACAAAACTCAAATCCCTTACAAAACACGCTAGATTGAAAAATAAATACCCCCACACATTATAACTTATAATGTAAGAACCCAGTCAAAATTCACCTTCTAATTATAACAATTAGACTGATTTATTTTAACATGTTTATGAAATGCCTAGAACAACTGCTGGAAAAAGAGAATTTTAAATATTTACTTGATAAGGTCTAATTTCAGATTCGGCAAACCACTTTCTGAGCATAACAGAGAAGCTGAAATTATCTTAACCCAGAAATCTCAGATGACACATGTTAAATTCAATCCATTTGGCAATTCCATGGCCTAGCTGAACTCATGGGTAGAAGATTATGTGTTTCCCAAGCAACCTTTGATACTATCAATCATAAATCTACAGGTTACCAGGTAAAAGCCCCAGTAGAGGAGTTTCCACTCTTATTTGCTAAGATTTCAGAAGATACTCTTGAGTTCTCTCTCCTCAGTGCTAGGAAGACCATCCAGCTGGGTTTCTCACAATTCCAACTTATTGAAAAATCTATAATATCCATTTTTTTCCTCTCCCTATGCTCATCATAAGGGTGCCCTGATCTAAGGGTTTGGGGTTTGGAGTTATTTACAAGCTTGGTGATAATAAACAAGCATTCCAAAAATAGACTTCTTGATAGTGAGCAATATAGTCAAACTGAGAGTTGTCCAGATCATCTGGTCTACTCTGTTTTTAAAGGTTCTTGGAACATTCAAGATTTATATATGCTGATATCACATTATTTGAGATGATAGCAATTCTTGTGCTAACTAGGACCGCTTCCCTGACCTCACTTTTGGAAAACACAATTGTCAGATATTGCCTGTATGTCGCACCAGAGACTAGAAGGGGTTAAGTCTTTACAGATATCACATGTGACTATATCAGCCAATGAACTTATTTTTTTTTTATTTGATTTATATGCCGCCCTTCTCCGGAGACTCAGGGCGGCTTACAATGCATTAAGCAATAGCCTTCATACTTTTGTATATTTATACAAAGTCAGCTTATTGCCCCCACAAACTGGGTCCTCAATTTACCCACTTTAGAAAGGATGGGAGGCTGAGTCGACCTTGGGCCTGGTGAGAATTGAACTCGCAGTAATTGCAGGCAACTAGATGTTAAATGCTGCCTTAGTAGGAGGCATTAGCCTCCTACGCCACTCAGGCTCCCTGAGAATTATTGGATTCTTACCCAGAAATCACTTGGATATCTTCCCCTCTCTCTTTCATCTATCTATCAGCAAGACAACAAGTGAAGTTCTCTTTCCTCTCAACATCTGAGTCATACAGTTAGGGTAAAAGAAAAATGCAACAGGACACCCTGTTCAGCATTGTATGCATGTATATATTTTGTAAATATTAAAACAATCTTTTTTTGAACCTGAACCTGTATTGACCAAATAACTTCTCATAGAACTGAATGAGCACGACCATCAATATTTCTACTGACAACAATAAATTGACAATTAGGTCCCCAATTTGTTAGTCCTGCAGTTGTACAAAAGTACTGGTTATCTTTTGAGAGCTGAATGAAATGAAATTTCATTTTAATGTATACTGGTTTAGTGTTCATTTAAAGTGACAATAAAAATTTCTATTATATACTGTCCTGTCCTGTCCTGTCCTGTCCTACTCTACTCTACTCTACTCTACTCTACTCTACTCTACTCTACTCTACTCTACTCTACTCTAATCTGCCCTTCTCAGAAATAAATTAAGGGATTCCATTGCCATTTCTTATGTAGGCACAACTTTTAGGAAAATATGAATTGAGATCTGTTTTGGTTATACCTAAACAAACCCACGTGGGTTTCTAAATTTGGACTCGGTTATGGCATGCAGCTACATTTTAATTGCCTGCTCTCTGGATTTTGGCACTGATAAAATAAGCAGAAAGGGGGGATGTCCTTGATTTGTGATTTCTCTCCCCACCCCCTTCTGGGTGTTTGGGGAGGCCACTTGTTGGATGCAATGGCTCCGATTTGAACAAAGGGACCCTTTGAGGTCCTGTAAGATCTTCCACAAAGCTTTCCTATAGAGCAGCACAAAGCAATTCCAGGGCTTCAGGGGTTAATTGGATCTGTTCCAACTGGCAAGGGCTGGGTGTGAGAGGCTGAGTTTGGGAAAAACTGTTGGACTTGGTATGCAGAGTTTTCTAGGAAAGAGGGGGAGGGCTCTGCAAAAGCAAAGAAGTAATGGGAGACAGACTAACCCATCCTTCGCAAGGGAGGATCCCAGAAATGATCCATCAAGAAACATTTACTCGAGAGTCCCATAAAATCTCAGAGGCCAAGTCTTAAGAAGATGAGAGTCTAAAAAACAGAGTCTGTCCCATAAATAACACCAAAAATCCCCATTCCTGAAGTAAAAACATTCCTTACTTTATATTTTTCCAATAAAAAAGTGGCCATCCATACATATTTTCTTACAGCAAGCTTGGCTGCCACCTCAGTGAAATTTAGAGTAGATAGACTTGCCTAAACTCAGATTGCATGTTGCAATGAAACGCTGATTAGTTCTCAACAATTACAAATCACCTTTGCACTTCTTTGTATCTCTCAAGAAAAGGGACAACCATATCTGAGATCACCCAACTCATGTTCTTCCCTGTCCCTAAGATGCAAGTGTCAAACCAAATACAGGTAGTCCTCAACTTACAACCACAATTAAAACCAAAATTTCTACTGCTAAGTGAGACATTTGTTAAGTGAGTTTTACTCCGTTTTATGACTTTTCTTACCACAGTCGTTAAGTGAATCACTACAGTTAAGTTCACAACACAGTTGTTAAGAGAATCTGGCTTCCCTGTTGACTTTACTTACAAAAGGTCACAAAAAGGGATCACATGATCCCTGGGACCCTGCAACCGTCATAAATGAGTCAGTTGCCAAGCATCTGAATTTTGATCACACGATCACGGAGATGCTGCAACAGTTGTAAGTGTGAAAAATGGTCATAAATCACTTCTTTCAGTGCCGTTGTAACTTTGAATGATCACTAGATGAACTGTTGTAAGCCGAGGACTTCCTGTACTTGAGCCAGAAGCAACGCTTATGGGTTCTCTTTATGAATAATGCTAGCTAGGAAGAAAAAGAAACCCAAAGGCTTAGGATATGCTCATTGCTCAAAACTGCATATAGCATGACTCAAAAGGGAAGTATAACCAGGTTAGGAGTGGAAAACTAACTAGACTTCTCAGTATTCCTCATCATTGGTCAGGTCAGCTAGAACGGACATTGTCTTACCTGAACGTCCATTTTCGGAGCGCTGCGGATACACTCCATAGATGGGATCAATCCTCTTCTCTGACAGCAACTGAGAGAATTTAAAGGGTTAATTAACACCCACTCTGTGCTCCAGCCACGCCCTCCTTACCCAAACCTCCCAGTCTTGAACGAAGGCGCAGCACAGGTATCGAACCAACAAACTTTATTAGGAACAAACACAACCAACAGCAGCAAAAAGAACTTATCAAACCAAGGGAGGGAATGGAGTGTATCCGCAGCGCTCGAAAATGGACGTTCAGGTAAGACAACGTCCGTTTTCCAGAGCGCTGCACCTCCACTTCATAGATGGGATATACCCAAGCCTAAACCTCATGGGCGGGAAGCGGACTGCTCCCAGAAGAATCCAAAACCACACTATGCAAAACACGTCTCTCAAAGGAGGCCTCAGCTGAAGCATAAGTGTCAATTCTATAATGTCTTATGAAAGGAGACAAGGAAGTTCAAGTGGCTGCTCGGCAAATGTCCAACACAGAGGCCTGTGTCACCCAAGCTGCAGAGGTGGCCGCACTTCTCGTAGAATGAGGCAATATCCGAGCCGGAGGAGGGCGCGCTTGACGTTCGTAGGCCGTTGAAATGCAGGCTTTAATCCATCGACCCACGGTGGTCGAAGAAACCTTCTGGCCCATAGACGCTGGATGGAACGAGACAAGCAGAGCTTCCGTCTTACGAAAGGACGCTATCCTACTGATGTAATGTCGCAGAACCCTGCGGACGTCCAGAGTGTGCCAAAGAACCTCACCGTGATGTTGGGGCGAGGGGCAGAAATCAGGCAATACTATCTCCTGAGAACGGTGAAACCAAGTGTTCACCTTTGGCGTGAATGCCGGGTCAAGTCTAAGCACCACCATGTTAGAATGAAAGATGCAAAGGTCCTTTCTAACGGAAAGTGCCGCCAGTTCCGATATCCTTCTGGCGGAAGTGATGGCAAGTAGAAACGCAACCTTGAAGGAAAGGAACTTCAGCGAAATGGACCCAAAGGGCTCAAACGGTGGAACAGCAAGGGCCTGCAACACGAGAGATAAGTCCCAGGATGGCTACTTATGTACCACAGGTGGCCTCAAGTTCGTGGCACCATACAGAAATCCCCACACCCAAGGGTGGTGAGATATCGACTGGTAAGGGGGAAACGAAAGAACAGTGAAAAGAGCAGCAACCTGCCGTCTCAACGTAGTCGGGGCTAATGCTCTGTCCAGCCCCGCCTGGAGAAAATCAAAAACGTCCTGAATCACAGCCGACGTCGGGTCCACATGTCGACTGGAGCACCACCTGCAGAAAGCTTTTTAAGTAGCCTTATAAATCCGAGTTGTGGAAGGTCGATGAGTTGCTTGCGTAGTGCCAACCACCTCGTCTCACAGCCGACCTTTCTTCAGGAGCACCCTTTCAAATGCCAAATGGCCAACTGAAGCTACTGGGGCTCTGGATGACTGATGGCACCTTGGCGTAGTACTATGCGATGAAGAGGAATCACCCACGGACTGGTCACTGAGAACCCCACGAGGTCGGTGAACCAGGGCCTGCGGGGCCAGTGAGGAGCCACCTACAGCAATTCTGCCTCCTCTGCCACCATCTTCCGGACTACCAGTGGAATGAGATTGATTGGAGGAAATGTGTACAACTTCCCGGGTGGCCACCTGCACTTCAGAGCGTCCGTATCTTCTGCCCGAGGAGACAGGTACCTGGAAATAAATCGAGGCAGCTAGGCGTTGGCCGGACTTGCGAACAGGTCGACCACTGGGGCGCCGAACTGGAGCGACAGTTCGTGGAACAGCTTTGGATGAAGTTGCCATTCCTCCGGGTCGATCTGTTCCCTGCTGAACCAATCCACCTGAACATTGGCTGAGCCCGATATGTGGTCCGCCATCACTGATAGAAGGTGACGTTCCGCCCAACGAAAAAATTTCTCCAACTCGAGCATCAGAGCACGAGACTTCGTACCCCCTTCCCAGTTCCCGTGTGCCTTGGCGGATGTGTTGTCCATGAGGATCAACAAGTGATGACTGTGAACCGTCATCGCAAAATGTAGCAGAGCAAGCCAGATCGCCTGTAGCTCAAGAAAATTGATGCTGTGAAGCGTCTCTGCCCGGGACCACAATTCCTGAGCTACCTGGTTGTCCAGATGGACCTCCCAGCCTTGTAGGCTGGCGTCCGTGGTCAGTACTAACCACTTCTGGTCTAGGAAATGACAGCCCCTCCGAAGCGCTGGTGACCTCCACCATCTTAGAGACAATCTCACCTGGGAAGGAACAACCACTGCCCTGGATGAGCTGGCTATCCCCCTCCGCTGGAAGGGCAAGAGAAGCCATTGCAGGGGGCGAGAGTGCCTGCGGGCCCACAGAACTATGTGGAAACATGATACCAGTTTTCCGAGCAGTTGTGAAAGAGTCAACAGAGGCACTGATCTCTGAGCCAGAACCTGGTCCAACAGACTCCTGATTCTCCTCACCCTTTTGGGGGAAAGATAAACCTGTCCCTTGGCAGAGTCTATCACCGAATCCAGGTGCAGGATCGAAGTGGACGGGACAAGTAGACTTTTGTCCATGTTCACGGTGAAGCCGTATGTCCTGAAAGCCTAAAGAACCAGGTCCATGTCGCGTGCCGCTTGGTCTCGGGGGGACGAGAGGACCAGAATGTCGTCCAGGTAATATAATAGTCTCACCGGAACTGGTCTGAGGGTTGCTGCAACAGCTGCCACTAGTTTGGTGAAAGTCCTGGGTCCCGAGGAAAGTCCAAATGGCATGGCACAATATTTTTTTTTTATTTGATTTATATGCCGCCCTTCTCCGGAGACTCAGGGCGGCTTAGAGTGCGTTAAGCAATAGCCTTCATATTTTTGTATATTTATACAAAGTCAGCTTATTGCCCCCACAAACTGGGTCCTCAATTTACCCAGCTTAGAAAGGATGGAAGGCTGAGTCGATCTTGAGCCTTGCTAGGAGTGAAATCGCAGAAATTGCAGGCAGCTGGATGTTAATTGCTGCCTTTAGTAGGAGGCATTAGCCCCCTACGCTACTCAGGCTCTCTATTGATAATGCATGCCCACATACTTGAACCGCAGGAACCGGTGATGGGAGGGATGTACTGGCACATGGAGATAAGCTTTGCACAAGTCCACTGATTGCATGAGATCTCCCCGACATACTGCAGCCAGGATTGACTGGAGCGAGTGCATCCTGAATCAACAGTAGCGGACCGCCCGATTCAGGTCTTTCAAATTGAGGATCCCTCTGATGACTCCTGAGCTCTTGGGGACCAGGAAGAGAGTCGAATAAAACCCCGCCCTCAGTTGATCTTTTGGAACCAGTTCTATCGCCTTGATGTCCAGCAGGTGTGTAATTTCCTCCGACATGAGGTGACGGGACTTGGGCAAACAACACCTGATGAAACAACTCGGGGGACGATCCACAAACTCGATCAAAAGACCTTCGGTTATGGTGCAACGCACCCACATGTCCGACGTTGAAGCTGCCCACTGACGACGAAAGGCCTGCAGTCTACCGCCAATGGGACCGGGCGGCAGTGAATCATTTGCCTCGCCGATAGGACTTGTTGCCAGAGCCGCGAAAGGGGCACTTTGATGCGGACTGCTGTCTGCCGCGATCCTGGAAGCCTTGTCTGTCTGAGAAACGTTCAGATGAATGGAACGATTGTCGGAAAGAGGAGGACCCACTAGTACCGGAGTAAGGCCGAAAAGATTGCTGCTGTGTGTATGGCGTATAGCGTCGTTCCTGCCTCCGAAGAGTTGATGGGAGGACCTTCCACTTATCTTTGTCCTCCACTAGGACAGGCTCGAGGGCCGCACCAAACAGACTAGGTGCCTTGTAAGAAGCAGCTGCAAGTTTCCACTTTGTCTTGACGTCGGCCTTCCAAGGTCACAGCCAGAAAAGATGTCTGGATGTGATGGAAGACGCCATGGCCCGAGATGCGAACTTGACTGAGTTCAAAGGTGCATCAGCAGAATACTCAGTGGCCGCAATGATCTTATTAACGTCCTGGTGCAAACTGGTTTCCTCAGGAGGAATCCTTTCCTGCAATTGTTGCAGCCAAATCAGAGAGGCGCGATTAAAAAATGAAGTGGCCATCGCAGTCCTGATGGTCCAAGCCACCGCCTGGTGCGATTTCCTAAACGCCAACTCAATGCACCTGTTCTCTGCTTTGAGGCCGTCCAACAGGTACGCCGAAATCATGGATTGAGATATGAGATTTGCCACCGGAGTGTCGACAACTGGTAATTCTAACAATGATTCCAACTCAGGGGCAGAACAGTAGAGCTTCTTGTCCTGATTGCTAGGTGCTGTAGAGGACCCAGGCTGACCCCCAAGGAGCTTGAAGAACATCCACAAACAATTGGGGACATGGAATAAAATCTTTCTCATGTTTGGCTTGTTTGAACAAAGCGTCGTGTGGACCAGCTTCCCAATGGGATGTAGAGGGTTGCGCCCCCACCGAGCCCAAATTAGTTGTCAAATGCGCCTTGTGAAGAAGGGACTTGAACAAGGCCGGCCGAAAGAGGCTCGTGAAAGCCGGGGAGTCAGGCAACAACCCCTCATCTTCCGAAAATTCGAGATCCTCCGGGAAGTCTTCCCCTTGGTCGGAATCAGCCGAAGAGTCAGACTCGTGCCGACGAGGAGAGCGGGTCCTGTGAAATGCTGATGTTGAATAAGCTGCCTGGCTAGTGGAAGAAGAGGCTCCTTGGGCTGCTTGTTGAGCTCCCCCTGCCATAATAGAGGCCAAAGCTGTGGAAAACATGGCTTGGAAGTCCATTTGTGGACCCCCCCGAAGGCGGATCCAGAGGCCTAAGTCCAGCTGCAGTAGGTGTAAACGTTGCTGAAGGAGCCTGCCTGCGAAGCGGTGGACAAGGGGTCAAACCTGCAGCAGACACGTCAGGCAGAGATTGTGAAACCCCCTTTGACAAAACCAGAGGAATTGGCCTAGGAGATTCCTCACCAGCCAGCTCAGGATTGGGAAGAGACACAGAAGTATCAGCTGCCCTCTTGGCCTTCTCATATTGTCGCTCAAACACCTTATAGCGTCGTAGAGCATCCTTATCAGTGGCAGCCGATGATTTGGAGCGATGGGACGTGTGACTGAAAGAAGCAGATCATTTGTCCCCTTTTGACTTGTGTGCCTTAAATGACCTGGGAGGGCTGTTCCAGGTCAGAAGATAGTGATGAATCAGCCATCATAGTACAAAAAAGTTGGGGGAATGTATATAAACAACTAATTACACTTATATAATAAATTGTGTTTATACGTATTTTTTTTTAAATATATATTTATATAATTATATTAACTAACTCCAAAGTGCAGTCAAGGCCAGACAAAAAATTATTGATGGCTGATATGGCACACTCCCCCACTCCCCCCGCCGCAGCAGACCTGCAGTGAGGGAGACAAATTCAAGCACCAAAGAAATCTACAAAACCCGCCCTGGGCAATGGCAGAGTTTGTAAAAGAGGCCTCTTCCTTCTGTTGAAGGTGGAATAACCACCCCTCCCAACTGACTGTGGAAGGCCAGCAGCCTGCAGAACTACACCATGCTCCCAATTATACTGGCAAAATGGCGGCCGCAATATACGCGGGCCCCAAAATGGCGGCCGCAATGTAATAGCCCAAGCCCGCCCCAATCACCAATGTGGGGTCAAGGCTGGCATTGCCCAAAAAACCGGGTCCCCGGAGTCTGGCTGATCAGAAGGGCTGCCCAGAGTCCCCACAGCAACTCATGCCAGTTCTGAGCTATTACGGATGATTCCTGGCTCCACGAGGTTGGCGCCGCCCGCAGAAGCCTGCCGGGACCGCAACCGCTCGTTCAATATCAATTAACAAGCTTGCAATCAAGCTCCCACACCACCACCGCCTCCTAACTAAACAGGGAGAACTTGTAGTAAGATCGATCCAGGTGGAGGGGATGAGACGGCAAACTGCTCAGCGCCCACTCCACCGGCGGCAAATGTCGGCCGGAACCATCCCGCAGGGTCGGAATTCGGCTGCTGAACGCGCTGCTGGCGCGAAAGCTCAGAATGGCCTGGGATGCCCCAGGCTCGTTGCCGGCACTACAGCTGACAGGCAGGGAATAACAATCTTCTGCTCTCCACACGCTTAAAGAAAAACTACTCAAAAATAAACAAATTTAATCTAAACGCACTAACTGAGCACAGAGCCAAAAAATATTCACCTCAGTCTGTCAGCAACTGAGAGAAAGACTGGGGAGGTTTGGGTAAGGAGGGCGTGGCTGGAGCACAGAGTGGGTGTTAATTAACCCTTTAAATTCTCTCAGTTGCTGTCAGAAAAGAGGATTGATCCCATCTATGGAGTGGAGACGCAGTGCTCTGGAAAACAGTTGAGAACTGTAGTTCTGCAACATCATGAGGACTACTTACTCTCTATCATTGACCTAAATGTTTTATTCCTTCCTGCAGATCCAGATCATTGCATATTTCCTTCCTCTTAAGTTCAAAATACCTAGGCAGTGTTGACTGAAACATAACTGAACCATATATTTCTGTAGGCCTCACCCAGACAAAGCACTGCCTAGCAGAACAATACTGGAATCTCGATTTCATTTGTGAAACTAAAATATACTTTCCAAATTGCAGAATTTATTAGTTCCTCCCAACATTTATATTGGTTAGATCTCACCTTGAGAACTATGGCCAGAACTGGGCACCAGAAGTCCAGGAGTCCAAAAAACTGGGACAGGATGCAGAAAATAGAGTCCCATATGGAGAGTTTAAGAAACTGGGTATATTTAGCTTTGAAAAGAAAGATTAAGGGAGATATAATAATACATTTCAGGCATTCAAAATGGCAGCTTGTAGAACAGCCAAGATTCCTCTCTATTGTCCCTGACTGCGACACATAGAATAACAGCCTTAAGCTACAAGAAGATTCTGGCTGAATATTAGAATAAATTTCCTAATAATAAGAGTAGTTTCATTACGGAACCAATTATGAAAGGAGATACTGGACATCTGTGAAAAACGCTTTTATTGTATTTGGATTCTTCCACTGAGCAAAGAATCAGATCTGATAGTTTAAATGCCCACCCATTTCACTCTACAATGCCAGAGCTGGATTAATGCTGGCTGACATGGGCACCATCTGAGATTCACATGACTAAATGAAGATCTCATCAGAAAGCAAATTCCCCTTAGGCTTGCTTTGAATCCTTGGGTTGTTTGGATCCCCTCCTAATCCAGCCCAGTGGGAAGGCTGAGGAGGTCCAGCAATGCAGATTTTAACAGCAAACATCAAGACTGTGATGGGTCCAGCTGCACTCGCCCCCCACACCCCGCCTAGTGCCAATGTACTGTGTGTGACACAGCAAGTACTCACGCATATTCTCTGAACACTGAGTGCCTCTCTCTCTCTCTCTCTCTCTCTCTGAATATGTTCTGAGGAAAAAGAAAAACAGACTGTTCTGTCCCAGAATTGCAGCCTGGAACTACAGCACTGCTGGGGGTGATGGGCTCCTTAGGCAAAGAATGTCCTCCTCAATTTAATCACCCCCCTTCCTTTCCAAACTAAACCCAACCAAGAAAAACTAAATACTGTCTTTGATTTCTGCCTACTTTTATAAAAAGGCATATAAACAGATTCTAGGCTAGGAGGACTTTTTCTTCCTGGCCTGGTGAAAAATAAACATCACCCATTATGTTCTAGTAGAGTAGAGAAGACCTCCAAATAAAAACTCTTCCATAGGACAAAATGGCCTTGGATTGGAACAAAATTTACTCTTGTTGCTCCGTGTTCCTACTCCAAGCAGCAATTTTTGTATTTACTCCTCTTAAGCCAGCTCCCCCAGATGGGCTCTTAGAGTTAGGGTGGTTTCCGGTTCTTGTCTCAGTTTCCAGACCTTTTTGAATACCACCGTGACTTCCTCTGGAAGGTGGGTTGGTGCTAACCTCAAGAGTGGCGATGCAAAAGCTTTGCAGGGTAAAGGCTGAAGGAAAAGCAAGTCTCCTTTTCAAGAGCCCATTTCTCTTCAGGTTCCCTATCCATTTGTGCTAGAAAAGCATCATCTGGGCAGTTGGATCTACCTCATCACAATGCATCACCATCCAATTTTT
The DNA here is from genome assembly GCA_030761175.1 of Masticophis lateralis. Lineage (NCBI taxonomy): Eukaryota > Metazoa > Chordata > Lepidosauria > Squamata > Colubridae > Masticophis > Masticophis lateralis. Next base: position 2,389,108 of record JAUDYJ010000008.1, on the reverse strand, counting down.
ATGGCTGAGGTTTGGAGCACTCTGAGGCAGGATGCCATCATCTGTGCAAGTTGACAGATAACTTTGCATGCAAGGCAGCCAACTATGTTTTTTTCACTGAGACCTGGCAAAAGAAACCATAGCTGGTGAAATCAAACCCTTGACTTGATGCGGGTTAACAACATTCTAAACTGAAAAAGATGTTGAGGGTTGCATCTTTTGGCCATCCATGAAGTCCTTCAAGACTTTATTTACAAGGTCATGCTTGAAGAATTGTGGGTTGATGGTAGTCAATATTTCCCACCTGTCTTTTAAGTAGAACAGTGGTTCTCAACCTTGGCAACTTTAAGACATGTGGACTCCCAGGATTCCCAACCAGCCATGGGATGTTGAAGTCCACATCTCTTAAAGTTGTCAAAGTTGGGAAACACTGAAATAAAGGGAGTATATGGGATTTCTGTAACTAAGTTCTCCTGGGAGACAAAGTTACTTTAGAATGCTTCCAACTTTTTAACAAGTTATAATACAGACATGAAAGTCCCCAATATAATTTATGGCAACATTTGATGACTGACAGACTGCAATTTCTACCCAGAGAATTTTGCGATCTTTCTTCTAAATTGTTGTGAGCGCTGTTCAGCAGAGAGGGATCTGCACTTTGAGAAAAGAAATGACAACTGATGGGAGCTTGTGCCTCTTCTGTCCTTTTACACAGACTCCCTTTTGCCTAGTTACCATTGCAGGCAAACAGATATTCCGTGTGCAGGCAAAACACGGCCCTGGCATCTCTCTATTGCAAGAAACAGATTTACTGGGGGAACTGGCTAAAAGAGTATGAATGTGCTCGATACCCTGAAGGGAAAAGGAGAGGAAAGGGTTAATAGGCCAGGAAGTGCCTTAGAGGCGCCACTTCCTGCGCCAGGCTCTGGTGGTCCTCCACCCTCGAGAGCAAGGCTGTGGGGGCAGTACTGTGCGTGTTTGGGAATTAATGATTGCATAGGGGAGGGAAATAACATTTTTTTAAAGAGGGCTCATAGAAATGGGTGTGATCCAATATCCCTGAGGGATCAAGGAACTCTTGCACCCTTGCTGGAATCATGCCACACATATTCTCAGTATGGAGAATGTGGTAGGGAAGAGAATTGGGATCAGGGGGAAAAAAGTGGGGGGGGGGGTTGCTGGAAGAATAGCAGGCAGAGATTAGGATTTCTGCTGACTCGGTGCCTCCAGCCGCACTGGACTGCCACCCCATTCTCACCATTGGGCATCAGCTTGGAAAGGCAGTTAGATCTGAGTTTAATTATTGAATGTAAACTTGCATGGCAGACGTATTGAGACTGCAACAGCCAGGGTAGCTAGGAAATCTGGAATTGTGTAAAGGTACAGGAAGCAGACATACAAGGAATAGAAAGAATCCAACATTTTGATTTAAGATCATTTTATAGTTCTACTGCAAGTGCTCGTGTCTTTTTTTATGGAGATGCAAGGGGGTATACCTTTGCCTTTTTCCTGCCAGACCTGCCTAATGTGTGACAAATAAGTTCTGCTGAGAGTGAAGCATTACATGTTCATCTCCACCTTCTCCCCTAGGAGCTCAGAGTGACATAAATGATTCACTCTCCTCCTTTTTCCTCATGCTCAGAACAACAACAATATCCACAAGGTAGATCAGGTTGGGCGAGAGCAGAGCAGCAATAGCCTATGCAAATACTGAAAGTCACTCTGCAAGCTGGGTGGCTCAGTGGGAGCAGAACTCTGGTTTCTCCACTTTTAATCTGGTAAGATTACTTGGAACATTACCGTGGCTCTGCAGCTTGGAGAAAGGAGACGGGTCTTGTTCCCCAAAGAATGAGCATGGAAAATTGGGGGGCTAGATTGAAGAATGTTCATGCTTCCAAATGTCCAACGAGTCTTTCCTCTGTCTCACAGCTCTACTTCCTAAGTGGAGAGGCTGGACTCAACAGGTTTGTCAACAGTAGAGCCTTATCTAGCAAGCAACGATGACGCCAGCATGTGTGGCCAGGCAACAGCTGCAGCCAAGTCACCTGATCCCAGGAACAAGGAGTCACCCTTGTCTTGGCACAGACACATCCAGTTCCAGCTGAGGGCATGGCTGGCGGTCTGCCATGGCCAGCAAGAAGGGTGCCCAGTGGCTTCTCTGCAGAAAGAACAGGTTGCAAAGATCTCCCTGCATTTTGTACCGAGGTGCCAATTTCTGGCAACTACAAGCCCCAACATGCACTGCATTCTACTCAGTTAAAAAGCTGTGAAAGAAATCTGCATACTTGAGGGAAAGGGTTACACACAAATTGAGCAGCATCTGGAAAGTCCCTGTCCTCCAAAAATAATGAGCAAACTACTGGCACAAGACAATCACCGATAATAAAAATTTGAATTAGAAGCCTAATTGTTCCTGTGGCTCAGCAATCAATCTCAACTCTATTCAGGCACTTGCCTAAATCTGCTGTCTTGAGGCAGGATGGAAGATAGGGTCCTGCATTCTACCTGTTCTCCAAACAGGTAAATTAACAGCAGAGGTTTCTTGTTAAGCCCAGAGGTAAACATGATAGCCAGATATGTTAAACACCTAGAAAAATTAAAGACTGTGGAGATTGACCTTCCTGCCCACCTCCTTTTATTTCATTCCTACTTCTCCGTATGTGTTGTCAGGATCCACCAACACCCACTATCACCATGCAGAACTCAATGGAGACACTACTTTTATTAGGCCATTATTCAGCTGGGCCCCTGAGAAAATACCAAATTGCCTGTACTCTGAGTGTCTTGCAACCTCAATCTCTTACAACTACTACAGCAAAAAGAACAGCCCAGCATAGCATCCCGTTCGAAAAACCTGAAAAGATGGGAAGAGAAAGGTGTGTGTGTGCGTGTGTGCATGTGTGTACAAAGGTGCTTAAGCTTCCTTGGAAACAACGTAAAATTAAATCCCCCCTTGTGCTTTAACAAAGTGGCATTGTGGGAAAATTGACCTAAATGGCAGCATATAAATATCCTGCTAACTTTCCAGTAGACAAGATGCCAGCTCCTGTCTTGGTATTCTGTGATCTTACGTGAAGAAAAGCATGGAAGCCCCCTGAACTAGAGCTTATTATTTTTCAACCCTAACCCTCAAAACAAAAAGTTTAGCTCAGCACCTTTCAGCCCCACAATTTTCCCCAACCTATGGTTTTTTGGGTCCTCAGGAGGCAGCTTTGACCTAAGGCTTCATTTCTACATCTACTGTGAGCATGCTTAAGAATTCTAGACCAGAGGTCTTCAACTTTGGCAACTTTAAGACTTGTAGACTTCAGCTCCCAGAGTTCCTCTCAAAACTGGCTGAGGAACTCTGGGAGTTGAAGTCCATAAGTCTTAAAGTTGCCAAGGTTGGAGATTCCTGTTCTAGACTACTTTAATATCAGTGCCTCAGGCTATAACATAGGCATGTTTCACAGCAACCTACATTCACGTATGTTGGGGGAACAACCTATTCTATCATAGAAGTTTATCATGTTAAGATCTGCCACTGAGCCAAGTCATAATGGACTCAGTTGCCAGCTACTGCTCATAATTTTCTGTATGTGTCGTTCTAATGGCTATCCTAGACTCTTCATAAGGGAAGGTGTTCCAAGCTTATTATGTAAAAGGTCATTACATTGGCCTCAATTCTTACTCTGTGAACATAACTAGTATTACACAGGTGGAAAACTCTTCATGTAGTACAGAAAATGGAAAAAAGAAAATACAAAGGGCATTCTTCCTTCGCATCTCTTCCAATATTATTACTTTCATTCTACAGGACAGTATGGGTTATTTTCTCTCTCCTTCTGACCTTTAGATTCATTTTATGACATGATGACTGGGAGGAAAGGGGAGCTTAGAAAGACATTCCCCCCCACCCCCGTTTTTGTTTCCATTCCATAAGATGCGATAGGGTCATGGCTAAGATGGTCCTGATGAGATCAATATTCTACAGTTAATATGCCAAATTGTAGGAAAATATTAACTCTCAGGACTAGGTTCTCAAGGATAATTGTCTGGCGTTCAATAGCTCACAATCTGTGGACTGTAACACTTGGGTGACCTGCCATGCATATATTATTACATGCAATAAAACTTGGGGTAGAGTATCTATAAAAATGTCTTACCCCCTTCCCAACCAAAAGTTCCCCTTCCATAGGTTTTATGTCCCTGTATTTCAGAGGAAAGGAGAGTTTCAATGTTCAACATGAAACTCCAACTCTGTATGGATTTTATGTAAACACAGAGAGTACATGGACATATATTACAACTTCTGAGTTATGCATTAATGTGATGGACAAGTAGGGAGCCTTGCTAAAGCCCAGCATGAATGGATATAAAATAAAGTGAAGAATTCCATCTGCCACAAATGATATTAGGCTGCAAAATGTATGGCTTACACTACTGAATGAAGAGAAGAAGAGATAAGGGGCTATATGTTTAAGTGTAAAGAAAGGAGCTTTTTTTTCTAGCAGCTAATTTAGCTTCAATGTCAGACTAATAGTGCACTCTCTTCTACCAACCTATTGTGCTAGATGAACTAATTGACCATCAGTAGTCAACATGTCAATGCTTACTCAAGCAAATTGTGCTAAAAATATAGTTTAATGTTTTAAATTCACCTCCCAGGACTGTTTGTGGGGAAAATAGGAAGAGGAAAGAATATTATGTATGCTTGCTGCCTTGAGTTTCTTATAAAATAATAAAGGCGAGGTAAACACTGATTAAATAAATAAAGGGGACATATTGTTCTAGATTTGCACTGTTTCTAATGCTTATTCTATTTTTTCTGAAGTGCTTAACCCAGGCATCTAACTGCTGCCCTGGGCTTCAAGTAATGCAGCCCCGTAAGATTATAAATTTTTATCGATTGAGAGGTTCTTGGTGCTTGCTGAGCTTGGTTGATCTCTTCATTATATGTGAGATTAGAATCCATGGCTTTTCAGCAGGGAGAACTTAGCTCTGGATGACTTTGAAATAAATGGATATGTAAGCCTACAATCCTTCAGATTATCAGATGCTGATCACCTGTAAAAGAAATTAGCAAATTAGACACGACAGTTGCTCGGTAGACACAGTTTGCTGGATTTAGAGTTGCTTCTGGCAGAGTTTTCAGAGGGATGGGTCCAAAGAGTACAACTGACAGGAAGCAATAAGGAACTCCCTAGTAACAGGTTGCTAGTGGTGACTAGAAGTTGGCCAGGCTGCTAATGTTGTTTGCTAAGTATATTCATGTGAAGTTAGGATGGTATTCACATAGATGTACCTGTAAATCAGTCCCAGGTTGGACTCTGCCTGTGTGCTAGAAAAAGAAGATTGTTTATTCAAATCACAGTTTGACTGAAATTTATCTAATTTTTTCCAACTGCAATTACCCTTCCATGCCTATATGCTTCCAAACTTTGAAATGATTTTTTTCTAAACAAACGAACAAAAAATGTGAACTTTAGAAGAGTAGCCCAAAACAAAGATGCTACTGAACATTATATACAGGTGTATGTGGTATAAAGAGAAATAGCTTGTAAAAATAGGAGTATTAAGAAAACTGTACTAAACTGTTTGCAGGAGGATATTTAGGAGAAATATCTATGAAAATGCTTGTGGCTTTTCATGGATGCTTTAAGAAACTCATGCAAGAAATGAGATGCAGCAAATTCAAGCTTGGGTATGTGAGAAATTGAGTGAAACTGAATTTCATGAGTTCTGCTCATTGGAGTTCTATTTATTTTGAGGAATTCTTTGTTGGAAGAATGAGAGAGAAACATAAGGAAAGAAAGATAGTAACCTGCTTGAAGAAACAATCCTAAATGAAACTGCTGCTGTGAAATGATATATGTTGCTTACGCTCTGTGTGTAAAATGCTTAATTTAAAAAGTATATCTAAATATGTAACTTGGGACATGGAAGAAACGTGGTATATAGCAAAAGGCAGATATGAAGAACAGCTGACTTTTATCTGCTCAAAGAAACAGCCTATGTTTCTTCAAACTCACAACTTGTCTTTCTTGCTGCCATCTGAGATAGTTGCACTTGGGTCTGTCTAACCTTTTTCTCTCTCTTAAATACGTTGAGATCCGGAAACTGGAATTCCTTACTCCCAATCAGCTTCCCTCTTCCCTCACTCTTCAAGCTGCTTAATTACTTTTGCACTTAAAAAACAGATAAAGGGGGGTGGGGGGTCATCACTTGCCCTAATAACGTTAAGTTATTCCTGTTCTTTATTTTTCTGCAAGCATTATATAATCAGCACAAAACAGTAATTAATTACGAAACGTTGCCATGAACAAAAAAATCACACTAAACACACATATTGAATGAAGGAATTGGGGGTGTACAAAATAGTCAGCAGCCTAGTCTGCTTATAAAAATATCTGCCTGTGATAATCCTTGGCAATCAATCTAGGCATTGTAGGCCAGTGTATATTCAATCGTTCTCCCTCATTGTCCAAAACAAGCTTCAACCTGTCCCAACAGGAACTAGCTAGTTAAGGGAGCCAAGAAATCCTTGATCTCCATGAAAGCTGCCAGAACAAGAGGTGGATTGGCAGGAATTACAAAAGAGGTTGGGTGTAACTCGGACACCTAAGAACTACTTGACACTTGCTCCATTAATTATTCTTGTATCGGTTTTGTACCAATAAAGAAGTAGAGAAAAATAATTAATTAGTCTGCAATGGTCATGTGAAAAACAGTCTTCAGTCACTTTTTTCAGTGCTGTCAAACTTCAAATGGTCACTAAACAAATGGTTGTCAGGTCAAGGACTACCTGTATGCTCCCTGCTCCCACCTTTGCTACCTGTTCATTTGTGAGTGAAACTGAAAGGGCCGGTTTGGCATGCTAAAACCCCTAAATGGCCTTCCTCCAGATTATTCTGCCTCCCACCCCAAGATCTTCTGAGATCTTGACAGGTCCAAGCAATTTAGTGAGCCATAGTAGAGTTTTGTTAGGATTCAGCCTAGCCAGCTGTGTGAACAGAGCCAGAGTAGTTTGCCATCCCGAGTTATAGTATAGCATTATGTCTTTTTGCCTGTTGTCCTTCTCCCAGACTGAAGATAAACCTAGGAATTTCTCAAGGATATTCCTAAGAAAGTTGGATTGGAGAAGAAGAATTTGAAGTAAAGAAAAGACCAGGAATCTAACTTTGAGAAACAGAGCCAGATAGTTTATCAAAAAGTTTTAGCACCAGTAGCATTTCCAGGTGGTAAATGGTTGCTGTGCTGTTCCATTTTCTCTGAGCATACGCAAACTGCCTTTCCATCATCAAAGGAAAGCAGCCCTAAATGATAAGCAGGACTCAATCCTGCTTCCCCTGACAGCTTTCCTTTTTTATAAAATGCTTTTCCGGGGAATATGCTCTCAAATGCATAGGTTTATTTATTTATTTATTTATTATTTCAATTTATAAACCGCCCTTCTCCTTGCGGACTCAGGGCGGTGAACAGCCAGAATAAAACATGGTATACAAAAGTTAAAAACAATTAAAAATTATTAAATATTATTCGGCCGAGAATTAAAACAACCCAATTTAAAATCAATGTCAAATTTAAAAACGGAGGATGGGATCAAGCTAGCCCAGCTAGATGGAACAAATGGGTTTTAAGGGCCCGACGAAAGGTCCGGAGATCTGGAATCCTGCGTATCTCCGGGGGTAGGTCATTCCAGAGGGCGGGCGCTGCCACAGAGAAGGCTCTCCCCCTGGGGGTCGCCAGCCGACACTGTCTGGCCGACGGCACCCGGAGGAGGCCCTCTCTGTGCGAGCGTACTGGCCGGTGGGAGGCTATTGGCGGCAGAAGGCGGTCCCGCAAGTACCCAGGTCCTAAGCCATGGAGCGCTTTAAAGGTGGTCACCAACACCTTGAAGCGCACCCGGAAGACCACCGGGAGCCAGTGCAGCTCGCGCAGGAGAGGTGTCACGTGGGAGCGCCACCTCGCTCCCATAATTCCCTGCGCGGCCGCATTCTGGACCAGTTGGAGCCTCCGGGTGCACCCCAAGGGGAGCCCCATGTAGAGAGCGTTGCAGTAGTCCAGGTGGGAAGTCACGAGAGCATGGGTGACTGTGCGTAGGGAGTCCCGGTCTAGAAAGGGACGCAACTGGCGTATCAGGCGAACCTGATAAAAAGCCCCCCTGGCCACGGCCGTCATGTGTTCTTCTAAAGACAGCCGTGCGTCCAGGAGGACGCCCAAGTTGCGAGCCCTCTCCGTGGGGGCCAATATCTCGCCCCCAATAGTCAGCGATGGCGTCAGCTGGCTAAATCGGGACGCCGGCAGCCACAGCCACTCAGTCTTGGAGGGGTTTAGTCGGAGCCTGTTTCTCCCCATCCAGACCCGCACAGCTTCCAGACACCGGGACATCACTTCAACGGCATCGTTGGGGTGGCCTGCGGTGGAGATGTACAGCTGGGTGTCATCAGCGTACTGATGGAATTCCACCCCAGAGCCACGGATGATCTCACCCAGCAGCTTTACATAAATGTTGAACAGAAGGGGCGAGAGGACCGACCCCTGCGGCACCCCACAAACAAGGCGCCTCGGAGTCGACCGCTGCCCCCCTGTCAACACAGATTGCGACCGGTCAGAGAGATAGGAGGAGAACCACCATAGAACGGTGCCCCCCACCCCCAACCCCTCCAACCGGCGCAACATGATACCATGGTCGATGGTATCAAAAGCCGCTGAGAGATCTAATAGGACCAGGATAGAGGAACAGCCCCTATCCCGTGCCCTCCAGAGATCATCCACCAACGCGACCAATGCCGTTTCCGTGCTGTGCCCAGGCCGGAAGCCGGACTGGAGCGGATCTAGATAGACAGCTTCATCCAGGAACCGGGGAAGCTGCCGTGCAACCACACTCTCAACAACCTTCGCAACAAAGCGAAGGTTGGAGACTGGACGGTAATTGGCCAAAACAGCCGGGTCCAGAGAGGGCTTTTTGAGGAGGGGTCTCACCACCGCTTCTTTCAAAGTGGCCGGCAGAACACCCTCACTCAAAGAAGCGTTGACAATCTTCTGGAGCCAGCCTCGTGTAACCTCCCGGGAGGCCAGCACCAACCAGGAGGGACACGGGTCCAATAAACATGTGGTCGCATTCAGCCGTCCCAGGATCCTGTCCATGTCCTTGGGAGCCACAGAGTCGAACTCCTCCCAAACCACACCCCCAAGACCTGCCTCGATTATCCCATCCGGATCTACCCAGTCAGAGGCCAGACCTTCCCGGATCTGAGCGATTTTGTCATGCAGATACTGGACAAAGTCCTCAGCTCGACCCTGCAAGGGGTCATCCCAAGCTCCCGGTTGAAGGAGGGAGCGGGTCACCCTAAACAGGGTGGCTGGGCGATTATCTGATGACGCGATAAGAGCGGAAAAGTAGCTAGACTTTGCCGCTTTTATCGCCACTAGGTAGGTCTTAATATGAGACCTCACCAGTGTTCGGTCAGATTCGGAACGGCTGGCCCTCCAACCGCTCTCCAGGCGTCTTTTCCGGCGCTTCATCTCCCTCAGCTCCTCAGTAAACCAAGGAGCTGGCTGAGTTCAGCGCCGGGTCAGAGACCGCAAAGGCACGATGCGGTCCAAAGCCCCGGCGGCCGCTCTATCCCAGGCAGCCACCAGGTCTTCAGCCGAATCATGAGCCAGAATCTCAGGAAATGGCCCAAGCTCCATCTGGAACCTATCAGGTTCCATCAGGCGCCTGGGGCGGAACCACCTAATCGGTTCCGCCTCCCTGCGGCGGGGTGTAGCGGTTAGAAAGTCTAGTCGAAGGAGAGAGTGGTCCGACCATGACAAGGGTTCGATGACTATATCCCCTATATCAAAACCACTCGACCACTGACCAGAGACAAAAACTAAGTCCAGGGTGTGTCCGCCCGTGTGAGTGGGGGCGTGAATTAACTGAGTCAGGTCCATGGCCGTCATGGAAGCCATGAACTCCCGAGCCACCTCAGACGTTTCACCAGCAGATGGCAGGTTGAAATCCCCCAAGACCAAAAGTCTGGGGGTGTCAACCGCCACCTCGGCTATCACGTTGAGTAGCTCAGGCAGGGCTGTTACTACGTGGCAGGGAGCCAGGTACGTAAGCAGCAGACCCATCTGAACTCCGCGACCCCACTTCACAAGGAGGGATTCACACCCGGTTATCTGAGGTACAGTGGACTCCCTCGGATCAAGACTCTCTTTTATGATAACCGCCACCCCCCCGCCCCTGCCCTGAGCTCTCGGCTGATGGAATGCATGGAAGCCTGGAGGGCACATATCCACGAGGGGGACTCCCCCCTCCTGGCCCAACCAGGTCTCCATAATACCTGCCAGGTCCGCTCCCCCCTCCTGGACAAGATCACAGATGAGGGGGGCTTTATTTATCTATCAACCACCCACCCATTTGGCTGCACTCTTTAATGCATTTTATGGGATGGAAAGGGAACTGGCTTTTCCGACTCTACCTAGTTTGTTTGTTTATTTATTTATTATTTGAATTTATATACCGCCCAACTCCCAAAAGGGACTCAGGGCGGTGAACAGCCAAAATAAAATACAATAACATATAAAAGTTAAAAGTTATTTTAAAATAGAATTAAATAATTTGGGCTTAGAAAGAAATTTAAAACATCCAATTAAATATAACATTTTAAAACCCAATTTAAAAGGGGAGACTTAGGCCAGACCAGCCTGTTGAAATAAAAATGTTTTTAGGGTGCGGCGGAAGGTGCGTAAGTCCTGTAGCCTCCTTATCTCTGGGGGGAGCTCGTTCCAGATGGCGGGTGCCCCCACAGAGAAGGCTTTCTCCCTGGGGGCCGCCAGTCGACATTGTTTGGCCGACGGCACCCTGAGGAGCCCCTCTCTAGGGGAGCGAACTGGTTGGTGAGAGGCTATTGGTGGCAGAAGGCGGTCCCGTAAGTAATTTGGTCCTAAGCCATGGAGCACTCTGAAGGTGGTAATCAAAACCTTGAAACGCACCCGGAAGACCACCGGGAGCCAGTGCAGCTCGCACAGGAGGGGGGGTCACATGGGAGCGCCACGTCGCTTCCATCACCACCCGCACGGCCGCATTCTGGACCAGTTGGAGCCTCCAAGTGCTCCTCAAGGAGAGCCCCATGTAGAGAGCATTGCAATAGTCCAGGCTGAAGTGACAAGGGCGTGAGTGACCGTGCATAAAAAGTCCCGATCCAGAAAGGGACACAATTGGCCAATTAGGCGGACCTGATAAAAAGTTCCTCTGGCCACAGCCGTCATATGCTCTTCTAAAGACAGCCGTGAGTCCAGAAGGATGCCCAAATTGCAAGTTATCCCTGTCTGTCACTGTCACACACACACACACACACACACACAATATTCCTCCTTCTCCAAGCTGCAATGCCTTTCAACTGGGGAGGGGATGACACAGGCCAGTGGGCTAAAGCTAATCAGCCTCAGGAATGCCAAAAGTGAGTAATCCCTTTTTCTTCCCCCACAAAAGCTGATATTATTATCAGCACCTTGCCTGTAAATTGTGAAAAGGGGAGACTTGAGACTTCCCGCTTTCACTGAAAGGAAGATGCAAGAACCCAGGAGCAATGACTTGCATATTGCTGATTGATGCATAATGTATGGGCCAAACTGCAGCCAGTCAAGTTGTGATGATGGCTGGCGAGGAAGAGCACCAATCCACTGAACACTCAAAATGTACCATTCAGTGCCACTGTAACTTCAAACTGTCACTAAATGAACTATTATACATCAAGGTGAGATTGATGTATGTATGTATGTAATCTCAGAGATTACAGAGATTACAGTATCTATCTCTGGAGCGCCCAGCAAAGGGTAGCACTACCATGACTCTGGCTGATCCTGAAGCCTAAGCAAATATAGGTCTTACGTACTACATACTTACAAAAGTTGCCCTGAACATTTGCTTCTAAATGAATGTTGTGGCCTGTCAATGGCCTGTGTGGATTGTAGCTGATTCTGACAGCAAGGAGGCTGGTGTGGTGTTGCGCCAGCAGCCTGTGCAGCTGGCACCTGAGTCAGACAATGAGGAGGCTGGTAAAGATGTGATGCCAGAGGCAGGGATTCGGCCAGGGCCTTCAGAACCTCCAGAAGCTCTTTAAGTGAAGAGGACGAAGAGGAGGAACCTGTTCTCGATGCATGGGCGCGCAGAGCTGCCAAAAGGCAGGAGTAGTTCCTCAGGAGGAGGTCTCTTCGAGAGTAAGGCTTGGGGCTAATTGGCCACTCCCTTAGCCTATTTAAGGAGGAATGCTGACTGAAGCAATTTGTAGGGAACAGCTTTAGTTCACTCTACTTCACGTCTGAATTCTGTGAACATGGCTTCTGGGCTTTCTGCCAACCTTCATAAGATTGTGATTACTTTATCTTTGGTTTCTTGCAGGCTGTTAAGAAAGCTTTGTTTTGAAAAAGACTGAGTTAGTTTAGTAAATTAAGTTTTGTACAAACTTTGTGTGTGCTGTGTTCTTTGGGATCCGTAGCTGGGGCAGATGAATGTGAAAATGGTTAAATACAAGGGAGAAACCGCATTAACTACACTGAATGACTTTGGTTTTCATCCTTCTGAAAATGTGAATGGAATTGATTTAGTTCTGACCACATCTCACTCCTCTGTCCTGGCCCAGCCTCCAAAAGGGAGTGTGTCCTTCAGCACCTTATTCAATATTGTGGGCTTACTTATAATCAGATTTGTTCAAGAAGTACTACAGATCTGGTGAGAGGGCCAAACCTTCACAAGAGAGAGGCTTCTGAACAGCCACTTGACAACTGGGTAATTCATCAGCCATGGTGCTGCAGAGACATACAGGTAGTCCTCGATTTACAGGAATTTGTTTAGTGACTGTTCGAAGTTAAACAGCATTGAAAAAGTGATTTATGACCATTTTTCACTCTTACAACCAGTGCAGCATCCCTGTGGTCATTTAACCAAAATTCAGGTGCTTGGCAACTGGTTCATATTTATGACAATTGCAGTGTCCCGGGGTCATGTGATCCCCTTTTGTGACCTTCTGAAAAGTCAATGGGGAAGCTAAATTCACTTAATAACCATATTACTAACTTAACAAATGCAGTGATTCCCTTAACAATGGTGGCAAGAAAGTTGTAAAATGGGGCAAAGCTCACTTAGCAACAGAAAATTTGGGCTCAATTGTGGTCATAGGTCTAGGACTACCTGTATATCTGAGATATTCCCATCTCTCTTCTAGGACAGGAAGCTAAAAGGAGAAGAATCTGTAGTTCTGGATCTTGGCTGTGAAATTTAATCTAGTTAACAGGGCCCTTCCCCCATCCTGAGGAATTCAGAGCTGCTCTGACCCAGATTTTCAAAAACCTCCCAGTCCACAACTGATCAGATGATACTCCATAGCTTCTCCCCGCCCATCTCTGGCCTCTCATCTCAACCCTTTCCCTCCCATTTTTCCCAGAATATCAGCAGCTCTCCCAGCCCATTTTCCTGATTGTTCTCACTGTAAAACATGCTTCTTCTTTTTTTAAAAAAAAAAAGGCAAAAGAAAAGTTACTGAACCAGAAACAACACCATACCATTGCTAGAAAGCTGGGAATACTGATAAACAACAGGCCTCTTTCTCAAAAGAGAATTCCTACTTATAAAGGAGAGTGAAGCCAATTCTCCCAACAAGAGGGAGAACATCTATTTCCTTCTAACTTGCAGCAGTTCCATAATAATTAGCCAATATCATTTGCATGTCACCATTCCCTTGCAATCCATGTTGTATGTCTGTGAGTAAGCAGGCACCAAGAGAGGGAGTGACTGTGTGCTCTAAGTGTGTGTCAGGGTGAGGGAAAATCCAGCCCTGGTCCACTCCTCGGTTGACTTTACCACCTAAAGGTTAGAAAACAAATAAAAGTCCACCCAAAAGGGTGTGTGATCCTGTGAATTGGCTTGAAAAGTGCTTCTAAAACCCCCCAACACTTATCAACTCTGAACCCACCAATTAGAAGATTTCAAACTTCCCCACAGCATACATAGCAACCCATGAAGGCCATATTTGAAGAAGTTGTGGGTGGGGGAAATAACTTCCTGAAATGATACAAATCTTTGCCTTGGAAATCCCCCAAGGAATGGGGTACAGCACTCTTCTTCCAAGTAAAAGTAAGTCTAACCCCAACTCTCGGGGGGGGGGGTTGGTTGAGAGAGAGAGAATCTTGTAATATTTTGAAGTACGCAATATCAAAAAGGTAGGCAGATAAACAACAGCTGCTGTCCAAATCATACATTCAGCATAGCTTTCCCAATTTCTACTGAAGTCGCAGTCACTTTTCAAAGTATTGATTTCTCAGCACTGGAAACATCCACATCTAATCCCCACTGTGATGTCCTATGTGCACAACACTAACAAGAAGTGGGGATCAACCTATTCTCCAAAACACCTGAAAGGCAGAACAAGAAGCAATAGCTGGAAACTAAACTAGAACATATCTAGAAGTAAGGAGAAGTTTTCTGAGAGTGAAAACAATTAATCAGTGGAACAACTTGCCTCCAGAAGTTGTGAGTGCTCCAGGAGGTTTTAAAGCAGAGATTGGACAACCATTTGTCCAGAATCTCCTGCTTGAGCAGAGGGTTTAATTAGAAGACCTCCAAGATCCCTTTCAACTCTTGTTATTCTGTTATAAGATGAAGCCGCTTCACCAACTTCAAGATATAGAAAATGCCATGATTTCAATGCTTATTTATAATGCTTCCGAAGTTTTCTTACAACTCTGGCAGTATTTGGAGGTTTTCTTCTATTTAGCCCAGAATATTTGAGATAACTTTTTTGGTAAAGTTCAAAGCTGTTTAGAAAAACAAAACCACAACTGAAAACCCGACAAAAAACCCCAACAAAACACATCAAGGGCAAGCCATATACAGAGGCAAAAAGGCCTATGTCCTAATGAATTAACAGAAGATGAGCTGGCTCTTCTTTTTTTTTTTTCTTAATTAGATTTATATGCCACCCTTCTCCGAAGACTCAGGGCAGTTTACAGCGCGTTAAGCAATAGCCTTCATACTTTTGTATATTTTTATACAAAGTCAGCTTATTGCCCCCACAAATTGGGTCCTCAATTTATCTACCTTAGAAAGGATGGAAGGCTGAGTCAACCTTGAGCCTGGTGAGACCTGAACTGGTGCAATTGCAGACAGCTGGATGTTAATAGCAGGCTTTAGTCTGCTTATTAGCCTATTGAGCTATCCAAGGCTCCTTCTGCTTCTGCATAGAAACCTCTAGTGTATCTAAAGTTTAACATAAAGTCTAAACAACTAGTTTTCCCCGATTAGTCATAAAGATAAGGATGTCTCACATTAGTTAGAAATTTTGAATCATGTTTTGAAGAGCACCGTCTCCATGTTCTATAGAAAGCTTAAGAAGGAAAGACTGTCAAAAACTGCAGAGTGAGTTGCATACCTCCTTTTGAATACTCAGATTTTGACTCCTATAGGAACATGGCATAGAATATACCAAGCCCTCTAAGCAACAGCTTTGCATGATCACACAATGCAGAAAAAGTTCACCAGCACCCATGGAGATGTAATGGACACAGAAGTGAATTGCAGTACTTCCAGGATTAAAAGAGGAGGTTTCTCAGCTTGAATAGCTAAGGGGTTCTTCTCCCTATCCTACCTGTTATGGATTTCCTGCCTAAATTCCAAATTCCTATTCACCATAACCCTGAGTACTGGGTTCAAACAGTACACTAAGCCACAGGTATCAAATTCCCAATCATGTCACGTGAGTATCATGATTGCTTAACGCATTGTAAGCCGCCCTGAGTCTCCAGAGAAGGGCGGCATATAAATCAAATTAAAAATAAAAAAAAAATAAATAAATGTATTGCAACGTTTTTTGTCTTTACCTGCACATGATGTATCCGGCCCGCGGGCCGCCAGTTTGACAGGCCTGCACTAAGCTGTGACTCACTAGCCCACAATAGATGGATTCCCATTGAGCTCCAAATCAAATAAACCACATTATAGCTTCCTGTAAGGTGTGAATTCAGTCATCATCTGCCTGGCATAATATTGTTAGTCTAATGTCACAAGGCTGTTCTGAGGCTAAAATGGGAAAAAGGAGAGAACAACAAGATCCTTGAAGGTAGAAGACACATATTATATAAAGAAGGAGAACTGCAAGTTCTTTGGAGGGATGAGATAAATATTTCAGGGCGATGATGTCTCAGCTGAGCTAGGTTACTCAGCCACAGTAAGATAACTCGCTCTTTCCTCCTGTCTCAGTCAATGTAAATCCACACAATTATTTGGCAGAGAGAAGAGCTTAAAATCCAGTGTGAGTCATAACTTCATGTCAGATAGTTCTCAAGTGAATCAGAAGCATTCTAGTTCCCCAAAACCAGAACAAAAAGTTTCAGCATGACACATTTTAAAGAAGGAAGAGGGCAGTTGTCCAGGAGAGGTTGATAATTAAGACTCACTAAGAAGCATCTGGAGATGATGCCTCTATTTGAGTACATATTTGAGTACACCACACTGGAAAGACAAAAGACAGCCAAGATGTCAACAAAACACTTTTCTTCTAATATTAGCAAATGGGGGAATGAAAGAGGCTGACTTGGCCCTTAGGGAAGGAAAATCAAAGAAATTAAGATTAGCACAAGGGAACAATCTGTTTTTGCAAGAATGTTTAGCATTTAAATAAGAGCCTTGCTGAAGTCTACAGTGCCAATATGTATTAGACCTGCTTTGTTACTAGTTGGATCTCTCTATGTATGTGAGTTAATAGGACAGGGCTGGAAAAAGGCCAGAAGGGAGCATCTAAAATGATTACAACCAGAAAAGCTCTTTGCTAAGAAAGACAACATGTCTGGGACTTTTTAAACTGAGGGCAAAAGCAGGCAAGGTGAGAAAAATACAGACATATAAGATCATGTATGGCTTAGAAAATGCAGACAATGCAGCCTTTCTGGCTACATAATCACTCAGGATCAGCCAAATGAATCTAAAATCCAGAATATTTGGATGTGGTAAAAGAAAAAAGTTCTTTGTTTTCGGGCAAGACACAGAACAGAATCCACCAAGACGGTCACCCATTTAGATGGCTTTAAAAGGGACAATCCTTGAGGACTATCCATGCTTATTATTTGCACACTGAGTGCTGTTTACTCTCTTCTTCAGTATGGCAGGCAGACAACTGAAAGGGGCACCAGCTGCCAGGAAAGCAATAGCAGAAGTGTGCTGCAACCACTGGTTCTGCACAGATGTAAGGTGGAAAGGAAAGATAAAAATAGCCTAGAAACCTAATCTTTTCTGTAGGACTTGGCTGGCCACAGTGAAACACAGAAAGCAAGACTAGATGAACTAACTGTTTGCCTGTTCGAGCAGGACCTCTCTTACTTTGCTTACCACCTTCTTTCCTTTTTGCCTTTGATCCATGCCAGACAGACGGGTAGCAAAGTCTTGTCCCTTTCCCCTAGGCAGGAAATACCAGGTTTAAGCAAGGGCCAATTCTCTCCCCACAGTCAATTCTATCTAATTACTCCCTCCTTACCCTCAGTCTTTTTATCTTCCACAATGGGAAGCATTCCTGCAGCCTTCAAAGGCCAAGTCCTCCTCCATTAAGGGCTTGGGGTTTTTTGGCACCAAGCTGAATGGAAGTAAAAGGCAGAAATATTTGCTCGCTTTCAAGCACTGATACAGTATGTGTGTATATATTGATTTACGTAGGAAAAGCCTGGCATAAAGAATGATGCACATAAAAACCTATGAAAATAAAATAAAATAAATATTTGACTGTTACAGGGCGGAGTCATGAAAAGGGGGCGTGGCTGACTGATGAAGGCAAATAAGCCAGAAATAGATCTATCTCAGTCTCTCCCAAATATCCAAACAGATAGCAAAATGCTGCTTTGATGTTTGAGAAAGCCTAGAAACTAGTGAATGAGATTTCACTGTACTATGGCTATGAAACATCTTGATTTACGTAGGAAAAGCCTGGCATAATGCACATAAAAACCTACCAAAATAAAATTTTATACACACACACACACACACACACACACATATATATATACATACATACTCTGATTCTTCAAATCAAGTTTAGTGATTACATGAAACATCCATGTAGATTCCTTGGCGGGCAGTATATATGGGTAGTCCTCAACTTAGAAGCTTTCATTTAGTGACTGTTGGAAGTTACAAGAGCACTGGAAAAAAAGTGACATGACTGTTTTTCACACTTTGACACCTATGGTCACATGATTATATTTCAGGTGCCCGGCAATTGGCATGTATTTACAACATTTGCACTCTGATCACCATTTGTAAACTTCCCAGTCAGCTTCCAGCAAGCAAAGTCAATGGGGGAAGCCAGATTCACTTACTGACCACATGATTCACTTAACAACTGCAGTGATTTGTTTAACAACTGTTACAAAAATGGTTCTTGCATCGCACCTATATCAGAAGCTCTGAGGTGCTTTTGGGTTGAAAGGATTAGCCAGTCACATCACCGTTATCTGGGGAATGCCCAGTTGGGGGCTCCTGTCATGTCTCCGGCAGGAGCTGAAGTGAAGGACAGCAGCTCACCTCACCCCATGGCAGCACTTGGGTCTCAAACATGGGTTTTCTGCTAGTCAAGCCACCATCCTAACCACACGAGTCACTGTGCTCCTAAAAAAGTCATAAAATGGGACAAAACTCATTTAACAACTGCCTTGCTTAGCAATGGAAATTTTGAACCCAATTGTAGTTGTAGGACAACCTGTAGAACTATCTGACCATCAGGATGTTTTCTCAACTTCCTACTTTAGCTTCCAACATTATGCAGTATTCCATTGAGGTCCGCCACTGTCAAAACAGATCAGAACTACACTTTATTGAGATTGGCTATACTAACAAGAAGAGCCAGTTTGGTATAGGGATCCGGATAAAGCATCAGATTAGGAACTAAGAGATCATGAGTGCAAGTTTTGCCTTAGGCACAGAAGTTAGTTGGGTGAGCTTAGGCTAGTTGCTCTCTCATTCCTGGGAAGGAGGCAATGGCAAACGACTTCTGAAATCTTGCCAGGAAAACTCCAGTGACTTTTCCATGCAGTCTCCAAGAATCAGACACAACTGAAAAGAAAAGAATCACATGGAATCTTGCAAGTCTGTGCTGCTGTACCTTCTCCCTGAGTGAATCAGTGTCTGCCTGAACAGCTTCCAAATATTGCTTCATTTCCTTTGCCTAGGGAATGGTTCTTGCATATTTCTGTCAAGGTCACCTCTTTTATTCCCTACACTCATATAAGAACTAACCAGGCCAGACCTGATTACTTTTGAAGTCCAGGTAGGGCAAAGGGTAGCATTCTGTATTTGTATTCATTATTAAGACGAATCCCATTTAGCCATTTAGCCCCCAAGGTAACTAAAGAGTTGCACAAAGTTGCTGTGTGTGAGAGAGTTTTCAAATTTGATAGATAAATAAATGAAATATATCTTTGTTATTGCTCATCAAACATACCTCTTTAATCATAAACCAAAATGTGGTTTGTTTATTTTGGTTTGGCATGACAAGTGAAACCACTACTGGGGCAATAATCTTGCCCTGTAACAGCACAGGTCTTCGGCTGATTGCGCTTTGATTTGGTTGCCAAGTGCATAAAAAACATATCCCCCCTCTTCTACTGAAACCATAGTACAGTGTTTCTCAATCTTGGCAACTTTAAGTCCAATTGTGTGGACTTCAACTCCCAGAATTCCCCAGTGACTAGCTGATGTGGTGTCACGGTGGCAACTATCTTCTGCAGCTGGTACAAATGTCAATGGCATTTGTCCCAAAACAAGATCACAATTAAGTAAATGAACTACAGAGTCATTCACTCACTTATGTAATGTTGGGAGGGAGCTTTTGAAGGGTGTAATGGAAGGTACTTACTTGTAACAATACCCACCCATAATTCATAGAGGTGCCTGTGAGATGACAATCAACAGTAAGTTGCAGGTTTTCTCTAGAAACTCTTTGCTTTTATCCCTGTCAAGTGCTATGTTACTTGGCAGCAAAAGATGGTTGTTATTTACAGTGTTACCGAGCAAAGTATCTCTGCTAGCTCACTGCAAACCAGGAACCTTTCTACACAAAGTCCTGAATACAAACAAATCTTCACCAAACAAGCACATATCTGGATGGGTGGAGCAGAGAAAATCACTGAAATCATTGAAATCAATGTCATTGGAAGAGATGCTACGGAAAACCCCAAGCAGCAGTAGCAGCACCAGCCTCCCAAGAAAAGGGGAAGCGGACATGTTTAATTCTTCATAAAAAACAACACGTCTCTAATTACTAAGAATAAGCAATTTCTTACAGATGCTTCAGATGTAGCCTATGATTCTCTCCATCTAAGGCAGAAGTATAGCCCTCAGATCCCTCCTGAAGGACCCCAAATTTGTGGGGTTCCTACTAGTTAAGGAAGTAAACAGTTAAATGTATAAACAATACATTAGAATTCTCAAGAAATCTGCCTCATTGTATGCAAACTTGGGCATACTTATGGAAGTGCCAATTCAAAGTGTGTCTTCTAGGTACATTCATGTTCCATGCACAAATAGGACCAAAGTTATACTACCAAGTACCAAGATGACAATTTCTGATTTTTGAGAAGTCGAAAGAGATATAAGGCATATTTTCTATAGATGGCCCCATAGACTTGTGATGTGCCAAACAACGTAACACAGACACAGAGAAATATAAAATTTAGAGTACTTGGAAGGGAAGCAAAGGAAAGCTTGTTTGAACAAAGTACAAAGACTACCTTTTATTGACCACATCCTTGTAAAAAGGAAATTCTAGGAGCTGCAAAAGATCAGAAGGTTGGAGAAAGCTGTGCTCCACCATACTTATACTCCTTTTCCCCCCATGTTAATTAATCTGCAATAAAAAACATATTCCAGTGTCTAACACCATGGAAAATAAGACCACATCTACAAAGGAGAGTGTTTGTGCCTTCAAGTCAGCGCTGACTTTTGGCGACTGCCTGGACAAGTCCCTGCAATTTTCTTGGGCAAGATTTCAGAACTGGTTTTTGCCTTCTTCTTCCTGGGTTTGAGAGTGTGTGACTGGCCCAAGGTCACCCAATTGGCTTTATGCCTAAAGCAGGACTAGGACTTGGACTCATAGTCTCCTGGTTTCTAGCCTGGTGCCTTAACCACTATTCCAAACTGGCCCTCTTTGAGAGTAGAAGGGAATAATCCTTTTAAATATACCCCAACTTTGGCAGATGAGATTGCTAACTGTGTGATTGATCCCTATAGCTCTGCCTTTAGCAGCAACTTGATTAGTGTTGACTAGTAATTCCATTCAGTAATGAAAGAAGTTACAGGGCCAACACACAATTTGGAAAAGAGACAGCAGCAGCACAACCTATATTCATCACAAGGTATTTGTCCTGTCTTTTCTCTTGGGTCAAGATTTTAGGTTTAATTTTCTTCCCATGTACTGCTAATGTTATCCTCCTCACAACAATCATATGAAATAAATCAAACTAAAATAAGCAACTGGATATGCCTGGACTGGAATAAATAGCTGAGCATCTCCATAAGACGTAGCTGGGCACAACACTTTCCAGCATTGTATTGTTTCTTTTCAAATGTTCACACTGACAGTATGGACTTCACTTTTGCCTGATGAATGGGCAAACACCGCATGAATGACAGCCATATAAATAGATGGCTATGAATAGTTAAAAGTGTGCATGATGGGCATTTCATTATGAAATTAACTTCAGGAGAATTGAATATTAAATAAAGAAATGTCAAAAAACATTCAACAGCTATCTGCTCTGCACAGATTGGAAAGTTTGTCAAGAGAAAAGCATGGGCTTTTGCTCATGATTTGCTTAGCCATTACTAGTAGCAACAGAAATTGCTACTAAATTCCTAAGGAATTTTGGTGGTGCATAGACAAGAGATAAGGTTTCCTGCCTCTTACCTGTTTTTTTTCTATCAACAAAAGATGTGTAAGAAATACTAAATCATAAAAGAATACACATACCAATAAAAAACATAGAATACATGTAGTCCTCAACTTACAACTGGTGGCTTAGTGAGTGAAGTTACAACTAATTGGAAAAAAGGGATTTACAACTGAATTTTAGGATGGTTGTATTGAAAACCAGAATTTATTTACAGGTTCCAATATCGTCATGTCAAGGACTACCTGTAATGTTACATTAGCCAAACTATAACCAAAGCTAGATGGGGCCAAGACCAAAAGTCACTCCATTTGAAGTAGCTTCCAAAAGGCAATCAGGATGGGAATCAACATGATATTCTCTAGGAGGCCAGTCCATAGTAACAGGGGTATCACTGAAAAGCAGTGCCATTGAGTTTCAGACCCCTCATCTACATAAAGGAGCCCCTGCTATAGTTTTTTTCCGGGTAAATCAAACTGGTCAGGATGATTCCAGTGGGAAAATCTACTTTCCCCAACCCCATTTCCTTCTGGAAGGCCTTGCTCTTATTCTCATCCCCATTGGCAATTTGGTCCATGGTAAATGATGACATGTTCATCATGATGCAAGTGTCACAGCCCCCGTTCTTGCAAGATGCAATTGTCAGCATTTCTACATTAGCATAGTTTTGGAATGAATACCGTCAATCCAAGAATTTCCAAGTACTTCTAGAATAGGCAAGTTTTTAAAAATGTGACAGGTTCTTGGTGCTCTTTGAACTTGCTTGTTTTCTTGCAGATGTTTCATTACCCTAACTATGTCAGGTAACATCATCAGTGCTAGTAAAGAGTCCTGTTTGCTGTCAGTTTATATTCTAGTGTCTTGCCTGTCTGTGTGTGTGGGGGGGGGGATGATTTTAAGGATTCTTTGGTTGGGCTGTTTTCTAATAGCTCTTCTTGATTGGGGTATTGTTTACTTGATTGTTGGTCTGAAGTTGACCTTGGAGTATTCTGATCTGAGTGCAGATTACTGGTGGAGAAGTGCTGGAGTCTTTTTCTCTTTTGGGCTCCTTGATTGTCTCTTTTGCAAGTTTTTTTCACTTCTTTCAGCCTATCATTCTTTAATGAAGTGTTTTGTGCAAAAAGAAGAAAGAAGGAAGATGCCCTGAGAAAACTTTGTAGGAAATGGAAGATGTACTCCAAGAAAAAAAGGTTGTTTTCCAATAATGTTATGTTGGAAGCATCCAAAATATTCTGAGAAGTAGTTTTAGCCATCAGGGCTAGTAAAAGAGAAAGATTAGAATTTTCTAGGGGAGCAAAAAGGACTGAGCAGAAATATATAGTGAAATTGGTCTCGGTTCACAGGGTAATTTCACTATGTATTTAAAATCATAAACCTCCACTTTGCCAAAGTGATTTTTAAAAATGAACAAGTTAAGGTTCACCAAGAATAAAAAAGCTACTTAAAGTTGGTTGTCAAAATTCTAAGTTTCTTCTCTGAGACAGCTGTGCTTGAAAGGTGGTTTGAAACTCTCCTACAGGCAGAAGAAAAGCTGACTGCCAGATCAGGCCCAGGAGGCCTCCATAATTAAGATAAGGAAACATTCTGCTCAGCTGCCTTGTTGTTTACTGGCCTTCCTTTTTATGTCCTTAACAGAAGCTTGATCTGCTAAGCACGCTTGTTTACTTACTTGCTCAATTTCATAAGAATTGCCTTAAGAAGAGACTTGGAAATCAAGCCAGGTCATTCTCCAAGTCTTCTGAGAATCTTGCATCCTGCTTCTCTGACTTCTGACTCAGTCCAGCTAGACACAAACTAATTATTCCAAAGAACTCCTATGAAGAAAAACAGCAGATCATTCTGCAAGTGCTGTACCACATGATCAACAAACCATACATGGTCAGGTGAGCAATCCAGCACTTGACAGCTTTCTACTTTCCCTTCTTCAGATACACAGAGGGGGGGGGGAGGGAAGGAGGGAGAGGCCCAGCCCTTGAGAGGATGATTTCCAAGTACCATCTCCCTATGGTAAACTAAAGTTGTATAGTCCAATAAACAGATGCATGGTTTAAATGCTGTTGACAGTTTACCTTGGCACTAAGCCTATACAACTTGGAGAGGCTACATTTTTGTTTCAGAAGGCTAAGATCAAATCCTCCAACAAACAGTTTCTCTGATTTTTAACCAAATAGATTGTCTCTGATGCTTTGCAAATTAATCCACATGCCGGCTTTAATAACAGCTATTTTTTTATCACAACATTCCCGTTTGTCTTGCAAGGCTTTTAAGCAAACTTATCTGTGTCTATAAAAGCACATTTATAAGAAAGTAAGTATTGTTGAATATGGTGGTTAATAAATTACTGGATAAATATGCTTAGGATCTTCTTACAAGTTAAGGAGTATGGAACAACACCTAAGAACACTAAGAACAAGAAAGGCATTTTGCTTCCTCTCATAGTGTCATCTACTGAATTATAATAGAAAGTGTTATGAAAATGATTAGACACTTTTAAAGACCGCCTTATCACTAGATATCCATAATGAAAAACATGCATCAAGTTGCAGAAGATTCTTTGAAGGTAATTCCTACACTTTTACCTATGAGGTCAGTAAAAAGGCAAAATAGTCAAGGAAGCTCACGAAACCCAATTGCTTCATATACTCCAGAATTTATTCTTGGATTGTTATCATAGCTTGTTCAGATGCCAACAAATAAGGCCCTGGATTCAAATGTTACATCTTATCAACCTATTCAGCTTCCCCCACTGGTTGATGAAAGCAGGAATGAACTAAGCAGCAAATTACTTGTTTATAATGCCTTTTCTGTCTGAATTATATCAAATCATGATCAAGCATAGGGTTTCGGATCTTAAGTTAAAAAGCATTAATGCAGGGCAGCAAACATTTCAGACTACATGTTTATTTATTCTATCCTTGCAAGGTTTGCTTTTTAAAGATTCTTTAAATTTAATATTTATATTTCTAAAACTGAGGAGGAGAATTCTAGAGGCTGTTCATTAACTGATCACATTATAAAAACATTTGACAAAATACTGTTACAACTTTCAACAGCTAGTATCTTGCCAACTGGGAATTGTGGGATTTGTCATCCAACACATTCATAGGAATTCTAGTTAGGAAAATTGATTCAATATCACCACAAATCCATGGACAGTATTGGATTCAGATTTAGTCAACAAATCCAATAAAATGATTGTCTTAATTTTTACTGATTTTAACAGGCCTACTCCATGTACTGTATGACTAAGGTTAGTTTTGTATATCATATTGATCTATAATGGGTTGATTTTCAATTAATGAATGCAACAAAACCAGTCCCAATGTATGCTCTATTCAGCAATAGAGGGTGTCTTTCCTGCCACCTTGAAAGAGGCGGTAGTGAGGCCTCTCCTCAAGAAGCCTTCCCTGGACCCGGCAATGTTGGTAAATTATCGTCCGGTCTCCAACCTTCGCTTTGTGGCGAAGGTTGTTGAGAGCGTGGTTGCGAAACAGTTTCCCCAGCACCTGGATGAAGCGACGTATCTAGATCCGTTCCAGTCGGGTTTCAGGCCCGGGTACAGCACGGAAACGGCATTGGTCGCGTTGGTTGATGATCTCTGGAGGGCTCGGGACAGGGGGTGCTCCTCTGTCCTGGTCCTGTTAGACCTCTCAGCGGCTTTTGATACCATCGACCATGGTATCATGCTGCACCGGTTGGTAGAGATGGGGGTGGGAGGCACTGTGTTGCGGTGGTTCTCCTCCTATCTCTCCGACCGGTCGCAGTCTGTGTTGGCAGGGGGGCAGAGGTCGACCCCGAGGCCCCTTATATGTGGGGTGCCACAAGGATCGGTCCTCTCGCCCCTCCTGTTCAACATTTATGTGAAGCCGCTGGGTGAGATCATCCGTGGTTTTGGGGTGAAGTACCATCAGTACGCTGATGACACTCAGCTGTACATCTCCACCCCAGACCACCCCAACGATGCCCTTGAAGTGATGTCCCGGTGCCTGGAGGCCGTGCGGATCTGGATGGGGAGGAACAGGCTCAGGCTCAACCCATCCAAGACCGAGTGGCTGTGGTTTCCGATGTCCCGATATAGTCAGTTGGCGCCATCACTGACTATTGGGGGCGAATCACTGGCCCCCACGGAGAGGGTTCGTAACTTGGGCGTCCTCCTGGATTCACGGCTGTCCTTGGAAGGGCATCTGACGGCCGTGGCCGGGAGGATTTTCTATCAGGTCCGCCTGATCCGCCAGTTACGTCCCTTTCTGGATCGGGACTCCTTGCTCACGGTCACTCACGCCCTTGTCACTTCCCGTCTAGACTACTGTAATGCTCTCTACATGGGGCTCCCCTTGAGGAGCACCCGGAGGCTCCAACTGGCGCAGATTGCGGCCGCGCGGGTGGTGATGGGAGCGACATGGCGTTCCCATGTGACACCTCTCCTGCGCGAGCTGCACTGGCTCCCGGTGGTCTTCCGGGTGCGCTTCAAGGTCCTGGTTACTACCTTTAAAGCGCTCCATGGCTTAGGACCTGGGTACTTGCAGGACCGCCTACTACCACCAATAGCCTCCCACCGGCCAGTACGCTCTCATAGAGAGGGTCTCCTCTGGGTGCCGTCAGCCAAACAATGTCGGCTGGCAGCCCCCAGGGGGAGAGCTTTCTCTGTGGGGGCACCTACTATCTGGAATGAGCTCCCCCCCAGAGATACGGAGGATCCCGGATCTGCCCACCTTCCGCCGTGCTCTTAAGACTTTTCTATTTCGCCAGGCGGGCCTGGCCTAACCACTCCCCGTTTTTAGTGTTAAATTTAAAAAAAAAAAATTAAATTATATTGGGGTGTTTTAATTCTGTCCGGGCCAAATTCATTTAATCTGTTTTTAGTTGGTTTTTAAATTTTGTACGTATGTATTTTTATTGTTGGCTGTACACCGCCCTGAGTCCTTCGGGAGTAGGGCGGTATATAAATCCAATAAATCCAAATCCAAAATCCAAATCCAATATAGTTCACGAAATCATGGCTTAATTTTATGACTTATCTAGCATGGTTCACAAGTTTTAGACTTTTTTTCCTGGATGTCTGAATATAGGTACGACCACAACTGAGCCCAAAATTTATTTTGTAAAACTTTTAGTTTTGCCCCATTTTACAACTTTCTTGCCATAGTTGTTAAATGAATCACTGTAGTTGATATGTTAAGTAAATCAGGCTTCCCCACTGACGTTGCTTGTCAAAAGGTTGCAAAAGATGATTACATGACCTTGGCACACAGCAATTGTCATAACAATGAATTACTTGTCAAACATCTGAATTTTGATCAGATGATCATGGTGATGCTTGCCTGATCGTCACATCACTGACAATTGTTTGTTCAACCTAACAGCTTTAGTTGCCAAAACAGGAGAAGAAATCAAGTTAGGATATAGAAAGACATTGCCACAGAAGTTCATTCATCTGAACCCAAGATACTGATGCTTCCAATTCTAATTAAAAGACAAATAAATGTCAGACTTCAATCCTGAAATAGTTCCACCATCAATGCTTCCACAAAACATTATGTTCCTTCTAAATCATAACTTTAATTTTGATATGATTTTCTCTCCAATCTCAAGCTCTTTTAGGTTATGGCTTGAGGATTGTCAGGAAACTTCCAAGCTCAAATCCCACTGAAAAGAATTTATATTATCAATATTTTCCAACAAAAGTCACTCATACTATGATGAGATGAAATTGGTAGTAGCAACAAAATAGACAGACTGGACGAGTTTTGATGGCCAAACTTTGTAGAGGAGAGATGACATGGTTTGAAAGTTAAAAGTGTCATACAAAGTCCACACCTCTTAGGCTCACCAGATCTGGACTGTCAACAACCAAATACTCACTACATGGCATTGACATCAAAGAAACTCAGAAAATTTTACAACCCACATCTGAGATATCTAGCTAATTAGGACTAATAGAAAGAAAAACTATCACCTTATCCATTTGCAGGGGTTAATCCAGGTAGTCCTCCACTTACAACAGTTCATTTACTGATTGTCTGAAGTTACAACAGCACTGAAAAAAAGCTACTCATGACCCTTTTTCGCACATTTAAGCCATTGCAGCATCAGTAATCAAAATTCAGGCACTTGGTAACTGACTCATATTTATGATGGTTTCAATGTCCTATAGTCACGTGATCATCTTTTGCAACCTCCTTACAAGCAATGTTAATGGGGAAGCCTGATTCATTTAACAACCATGTTATTAATTGCAGTGATTCACTTAACAACTGCCGCTACAAAGGTGGTAAAATTGGGCAAATTTCACTCAACAGCTGTCTTGCTTAGCAACAAAAATTTTGCACTCAATTGGGCTTGTAAGCCGAGGACTATGTCTAGTTCAATATACTATTAAAAACTGTACAATTAAAGAAAGAATAACAACAATCAGTTCTATTTAATGACCTAAAGCTAAAGACCAAAATCTTACTATATAATACCAAATTAAACTTGCTTCCTCAACATAAGGTAGACTGGGACTGCCCATACTTCGGGGTGGCGGGAGGAGTTATACTATGGGGACTTCTGAAGGCCTCTTGCCTATTCCACACACCACAAGAAAGGAACTTCCACTAACTTTCTCTGGGTGTCCAAACTGAATGGACTGATACTATACTAAGAGTTTCCTGTATAATCCAATGCTATGCTGCAATGGCTGAGTATGTGTAACACATGACATTATGCCAACCAAACAAACCCCCTCACTTTGAGCATGACATGGGGACCCATCTTCTTTGTTGTTTTAAGCACACTGGATTCATTGGGTTACTTCTCTAGAAGCAGACATGAGAGTTAACTCATCCAAAAGTGCCTGGTAGGTTTGCATTATGCTTGAGAAATGAATGTGCTAAAAGAAAGCAATACACCCAAGGAAAACAGCCAAAGACAGGGCAGGACAAGCTTTGCCCAACCTACCAAGCCAGCCTGCTGAGTGTTCTTAGCTTTGCAATGTCCCTGTTCATTCAAATGTTCACCAAAGGGGTAACTTCATCTTTGTACTTTTCTTAGTGGAGGGAGGGAGGGAGGGAGGGAGAGGGAGGGAGAAGGAGAGAGACAGAGACAGAGATTGTCAAACCAGCCTGGCAATGAGCCATGTCCTATGTTCCACTCCTATCTAAGCCAAGATTGGTGAGTTACACAAGAAACATAGAGCTTTTGTGGCCATCCTACCTGGGAAGACAGAAAATTCCGCATTGCTTTCATGTTCTGCTCATAGGAGGAGCTGTTACCCTGTGGAAGGGCAAATGGGTTGTACAAAACTTTGGATTCAATTCCTGATATCTCCAAAAGGAACAGAAAAGGCCACATATCCAAATGACGGTTGCTTCACACCTTAATTCAAAGATGGGGAAATGGGGGGAGGGGGGGAGTTTGCAAAAAGAGACAAGTACAGAGACTTGATGAGATTGTGGAGATGGGCACCCCTAATAATTTGAAGGTTGTAACTGATTTGTTTTCTAAGGCCTAAAGTATCCATTTGTATCTCTGTTGCTGAAAAGTAGCAAAAAAAAAAAAAGATTAAAAACAAATTTGTGCCCAGGCCTGTAATATGATTGTGAAAGGGCTTGTGAAGAGTCAACCTAGGGCTTGTGAGAGGCTTATTCCTGCTCTACTTCATGATTTGTTAGGTAGGATTCAATTACGTTACTTCACACACAACACTCAGTCATAAGACTTGGTGAATAAAATAAAATTTCTGAACTTACGCAGCAGGTTATCTCAAAACAAAATAATTTGGCTTTCGCTAATATGCTAACCCGGTCAGTACTGAGTTAAAAAGGGCCACATATATGACCTTAGAAGCTTAAATGTTTACAGGACAGAATAGTGGATATTAAGCATTTTCAATGCTCTTTTTAGTTTTTCTATTCCAGTACTAAAAGGAGTAATACTGGAATAGAAAAACTAAAAGGAGTATTTTTTTCCTGAGGGTTAGTCACCTCAGATCTTTAACACAGGTAGCAAGGTGAGCTACTAAAGCTGGTAAAATGAATTTAAAGAATAAGGAGCTCTTCCTCTCCATTTTATATAACCTGGGAGGTTTCCTTTCTTTGTGTGTGTGTTTGTTTTATTGGATGCTTATCCCACAAATCTTCTGGAAAGCTCCAGGACAAAAAGACTGGCAGCATCTCTAGAAGCAGAGGGGGCAGCAGTAATATAACAGAGCAAGTTAGCAATGGGCTGCAGAAAGAAGCTGCTCTCACCATTTGCAGCATTCAGCCACCCTGACCAATAAAAAATAACATTTAAAAATTTTAAAAGTTCAGAAACAAGACCTAAAAAGGCTAAAGACCACAACGGATATACAAAACAGAAGAAAGATGCAATCAAAAGTACACCAAGAACTCCCCCCCCTCCCCCAGTAGGATCTCAAGATAGCATTCAAGTAGCCGGAACAGATTAAATTGAGCAAATAATGGAACAGAAGGAGCCTGTGGATTTATCTTGGCCCTGCCATGCTCTCTTAGCCTGGAACCTCGGGTTGTGGGGAGGACTCAAAACAACGGCAGGGACTCTGAAAGGGGACATGTTTTCAGCTTGTGAAACTCCAGCTTTCAGACACCAGATTTGACTGAAACCTTGCAGAAGACTTCACAAGCCATAATCCTTCAACAACTTGAAAGCTAATGCAATTGGATAGAGCTGCTCAGTAATACTTGACTTTCATCCCTTCCAGGAAGGTGCTGAGTATTTCTCTAGGGTTAGGCTTGCTTTCTGCAGTTCTGTGACAATTGCAATTTGTCCAACAAAACACTATGGCCAGCACTAAAGCATCTTTTCTGGACGAAAAGAGAAGATGCAAGCCACACTATCTTCATGCCCCCCCCACATGACCCCCATTCCCAGATGATCAAAATTATAACTACCAAGGTCGGTCCCTGACACACACCTGACCCATCAGCTGGTGCCTTCTGCAATCACCCCACCCACATTCCAACCCCGCTGGGGGCGGCCCCATCGTTAAAAGGCAGGGGCAACTTCCTGACCACGCAGCCCCAAGGTGGCAGCTTCGGTTGCCATGGAGACTCACTTTCTCCTCCCCCCCCCCGCCTATTTCGGGGCACACACCTTCGCTTCCAAGCCTCAAAGCCAACACAAGATGAACAAGATCCAGAGCAGCACAAACAATTCCCCAACTCAGCCAGGTATTGGGGTAAGGCAACAGCCGCCAAACCCGTGTGGCGCTCCGTTCCCGATCCACGCGCCTACCCGGGAACCCGAAGGGGCAAAACCGAAGAAAGGCGGCGGGGGGGGGGGAGGGGGAGGAGAAGAAATGCAATCAGGATGCCCAACCTCCTGCCCAACCGGAGCACACCCTCCCCCCGCGGGTTCAAAAACGACCTCCCCCTTCCCTGAGGGGGAACCCACTCGGCCATTCGCTCAACCTCGCCCCCCAGCCTGGAGCACCAAGCACAGACCACCACCACCCCCCTTTTCCAAACGCCTCAGCGGAAGAGCCCCGGGGCCGTCCGGCCAGCCACGTTAAAATGGCCCTGGACAATTACCTCAGGGAGCGGGGGCCTCTCTGCGTGGCGGAGCCGCTCTCGCTCTCGCTCTCGCTCGTCTTCCTCGGGAGGCTGGGGAGGGAGGCTCCGCTTCTCCCTTACAGCTGCTTCTGTCCCGGTACCATGGTGGCCACCCGCCTTGGCTGCGAGGCACGGGAGAGGAGGGCGAGGTGAATGGCGACGGCCCGGGCGGACTGAAACAAAGCCCCCCGTGCAGGCGGCGGCGGCTGGCTACTGCTGCGGCTGAAGCGCCAGATCTACGAGCGCCGCGCAGCTCCCCACCTCCATTCTGCCTGCGCCTTCACCTCGCCGCTCCAATTGCACAATAGAGCCGGGGCAGCCTCATCAATATTCATCGCCCTCACCCTCCCCCTCCCCCTTCCGCCGACGCTTAGACTAGAGCAATGGAGCTCCTATCGCTCCGGCTCGCGAGGAGAAGGAGGAGGGAAAGGGACGGAAGGGGGGGGGTGAAAGAGAGAGCGCTTCCCTCGGCGCCCTGCACCTATTGCATCGGATTGCAGGTGGCGTGCGTGCGCACGGCGGCGACGGCTACGTGAGATGCTGGGGCGGGGGGGGGAGCCCCCGGGGGAACTCACCTCCCTTCGGGCGGCGCGGAGGGAAAGTGCAGACAAAGGGCGAAGGAGGGCCGGCTGCCGCCCTGCCTTCCTCTGCAGCCCCCGCTCCGCAAAGAGGCAGGCTGGGCGTGGAAGCTCCGGACGCACTGCTTCCGTCCTTCGGCCGCTTGGGGTTGCCCGGGAGCGCGTTGCGAACCCCGGTCGCTGTGCTTGGGCCGGGCCGGGCGTGGGTTTGTCTCGCGTCTCATGCAGGCAAGCGGGCCGGGAAGAGAAGGGACGGGGCTAACTTGTCTCGCATAGTGTAAAGCGGCCGAAGCGGAGAGGTATAAAGCTCGCGGAGCAAAGCTCAGTTCAGCCCTGGATGCGGCCAGGCGCCAAAGGCCGACGGGCGTTGCGCCCCCGAGAGGAGGAGCCGCGCGCTGAACTGGATCGGATCTGCCGACTTTACAGGGTTACTGTGAGAGAACCGCCAGGAGGGAGTGGTGACCCGGGTCAGGCGTGCTTCTCCAACCAGGCGTCCACCATACCAGTCTCCCATAAACTGCCCATTATTGTAGAGCAGAGGGTCCAGCCTTGCCAACTTT
Organism: Masticophis lateralis; assembly: GCA_030761175.1. Lineage (NCBI taxonomy): Eukaryota > Metazoa > Chordata > Lepidosauria > Squamata > Colubridae > Masticophis > Masticophis lateralis. The sequence continues at coordinate 2,356,543 of JAUDYJ010000008.1, read as the reverse complement.
AAGACTTCAACTCCCAAAATTCCCCAGCCGGAATTCTAGAGTTGAACTCCACAGGTCTTAAAGTTGCCGTAGTTGGACACCCCTGATGTTGAGGATGAAGGCAGCCCACAGTTCCCAGCCTTAAACTGATTCTTGCAAAAAGGGGCCTAGAAAAGAATTGCAGTATGTGTGTGGGACAAAGTGTGACAAGACACTTCATCCGAAGTACCACTGAAGATGTTATCAAGTCTGGTAAGGAAATGTTTGGAAGCTAAACAGCAAACTCACAGAACAAACCGGAGAACAAATTGCCATCACCAGGTAGAACCAGCCAAGCTAGAAATATTTTCCATCATTTCAGGATTGCAAGTTAAATTTCAATAACAGCTGAGGGTCCCTCTAAGTTTACTAAGGATCAGAATAAGAATCGGGGAGATTCTTCACATTGGTGGTTAAATGCAGGTTTTAATTTGGTTTTATGAAGAACAAGGTTCTCGGATTGCAAAAAACTGATGCAGTTTGTGTAGAACCTAAGGGATCAAAACTTTCCAAACCTGGAAGAATATAAGAGGCAGTGCACAAAAGATAGTAGGATCCATACCACTGGGATACTTTTTTCCACTTTGTTGCCATTACATAAAGGGGGAGGGGGAGTCAAAGTTAATGCATCCCTTTTTCTGACTAATACAATTTATTAAAAAGCACTAGCTTTTGTGAGTTTCATTGGATGAATTTGATGAAGTGAGATGCAGCACATAAAACCTGGTTTAGCTCTGCAGACTAAAGCACCATAATTAACATCCAGCTGTTGGCAATTACACCAGTTCAAATCTCCCCAGGCTCAAGGTTGACTCAGCCTTCCATCCTTTCTAAGGTAGGTAAATTGAGGACCCAGTTTGTGGGGGCAATAAGTTGACTTTGTATAAATATACAAAAGTATGAAGGCTATTGCTTAACGCATTGTAAGCTGCCCTGAGTCTTCGGAGAAGGGCGGCATATAAATCAATTTTTTTAAAAAAAAACTGATGCTTTTAATAAAATGTGTTCATTGGGGAAAATGCCACTTGGCTATTTTTTATTTTGCTTTCCATAGACTGACATAACTCCTACATATTATGATAGTGATTTTTCAGAACGCCGGAATGCAGGTGTCTTACTGTATTAAATAAGCCAAAGGGTCCTCAAAATCCAGCTTCCAACAGTGGCTGAAGTATGCATTTCTTCACTTCTTCAAGAAGCCAAATTCTACTGAATTGAAATAGTAGCACCATGAAGCTGCTTAGAACTTTCCTTGGTGATTTCCTGTCCAGGAACACTGCTATTTTATATCCAGCAATGGAGAACTATTCTGATCATTGTGAGGTATTGCAGATAGTCCTCAAGTTACAACAGTTCATTTAGTGACCTTTGAAAGTTACAATGGCACTGAAAAAAGTGACTTATGACTATTTTTCACATGATTATTGTACCATCTCAATGGTCACCTGATCAAACTTCAGGTGGTTGGCAACCAACTCATGATGGTGGCAGTGTCTCAGGGTCCCTTTTTGTGACCTGACAAGCAAAGTCAATGGGGAAAATAGATAAAGTTAACAACCATGTTACTAATTTAACATCTGCAGTGATTCACTTAACAAATAGAAATATAATACATAAATAAATAAATAAATGTGTCAAGAAGACTCATAAAGGGGGCAAAACTCACTTAACAACTGTTTCACTTAGCAACAGAAATTTTGGGCTCATAAATCAAGGACTACTCATATTCTCAGTCAATAATGTTATCGAGCATCATAGAAGGAGAGTAGACTTTTCTCTCCAAAAAGTTACCATCCAGATGCACTGGACTTCAAGCCCCATAATCGCCCAGGCTGCAGTCATATAAAGTGACACCCAATTTACATGTACTTATAAAAATTCTTTGGATTAGGAGTACAGGGAACAATCATGCTGGATTAAATGTCTTGTCTTGGAAATGATGATTTAGAAAGATATTTTAAAGTTCATGATGGGAACAGTCACCCTCTGGAAAAGAACAAAAGATTAAAAAAGAAAAAGCAACTAGACAAGTGATGGGAGCCTGGAGGTTGGGGTGGCAGGGAGTGGCCCTGTTTAGTGGCGTCACCAGCATAATTTAGCAGGTGCCCATGAAACTCACATAACTGCATTCCATCCTGCCCTCCAAATGGAAAAATGTCTGTTGGAGAAACTTACTACTTTTTCTCCCCAGTGAAAGTAAATTTCTTGGAATAATGAGCAGAGGGAGAGAAAGTTTGGATACCATACAACAAATAAGGTACTCCACCACAGCAAATGATAGTGTTTTTCTTTTTTCTATCTGTTTTTCTATTCGGACTCTCTAAACCAGCATTTTTCAAACTTGCCAACCAACTCCCCATCAAAATCCACACATCTTAATGTATATTTGGCTGAGGAGTTTTGGGAATTGAAGTCCACACATCTTAAAGTTGCCAAGATAGAAAAACACTGCTCTAAAACCTTGAAAGCTTGACTCATCCACCTCAGCTTGCTTCTCTTGTGCCATATCTGTTATCGGATGTTGGCGATCCTATTTTTATCAACAGCCGCATGAAAAAGTGCTGTTGGGTTTTGTCCAAACCAGTCCCTTGGATTTTGAAGCTAAGATGGCTAAGAGGCTTTTGAAGCTTCTTCTGTCTGGACCTTGTTTGCCTTCAATTTTTCCCTGGAGGATTAAGTGAAATATGCTATATTTTTCCAGGTGTCGCATCACATGTCCAAAATTTTCTAACTTTCGCTTTTTTATGGTTAGCTTGCTAGTGAAGTAAATTCAACCACTCTTGATAGAAAATTTGAGGCAAGAGTCAATATAGTGACATTTCTGCCTAAAGATCAAGTAGCTTCTTTTTCAAGTAAATGCAAGCATGTTAACTATTGAGTAAGCAATAACTTGGGTATTCATTTCTTAAACTGAACCAGGATTTTTTTTTCTTTAGAAACAAAGTACTAGTTAGTACTATCCCAGCAGCTTGGTGGTTATATGCAGTGATACTTCTGTGGAGCAGATTTGGTTTCTCCAAATGCAGCCCTAGATTCAACAAGGGAATTAATGCCTATTTTATCATCTTGAGAAGAAAGATTTCTTAAAATGATTAAGTGCCAAATCTAAAAATAGTTGCTGGCGCACAATTAGAGAAAACATAGGTATTCCTCAACTTATGACCACAATTGAGCCCAAAATTTCTGTTGTTAAACGAGAAATTTGGTAAGTGAATTGCTGCAGCTGTTAAGTTAGTAACATGGGCTGCTAAGTGAATCTGGCTCTCCCATTGACTTTGCTTGGCAGAAGATCGTAAAAGGGGATCATGTGACCCTGGGACACTGTAACCATCATAAATGATAAATACAAATGAACTGCCAAACATCTGAATTTTGATCATGTGACCATGGAGATGCTACAACTGTCATAAGAGAAAAATGGTTGTAAGTCACTTTTTCAGCGCCGTTGTAACTTTGGTCACTAAAAAAACTTGTAAGTTGAGGGCTATCTGCAGTTGTACAGAAAGAAAGGAGAAGGAAGAAAGGATGCAGCTAACAGGCCTCTTCCTTCCCTCACCCTGGGGCACAGAAACCGAGTACACAATGGGGTGAGACTACTGATTGATATTTACCTCCAAGCTCCAGGATTTAATCTCTCAGGATTTGCAGGGAGTGGGGATTGGAGAGCAAAGGCCTTTGTAAGGGAGAGTTATCAGAAAAGGAGATGATGCAATTTACTTGCCTAGGAAACAACAGGAAGTAGGTAGCCCATCCACCCACCCCCACTAGTAGATCTCTAGGTCATATGCTTTAGACCTCTTGCTGAACAATATTCCCTGATCCTAATTTATATTCCTGAAATACTATAAAGAAAGCTTGGGATAAATAAGATTATTTTTTTCCCTTCTGGATATTCAACCAATTCCTAGTCTTAGAATTCTTTTAAGACTGCTTTGTGTAACAGGCTAAGATTGTTCACTGTTCTTGAAACCACCAAAGGGCAGGGGGGAGGGGAAACAGCACACTTTGCATTGGAAAAGAGAATTGACTGTTGTTATATTGGGTTACATGTAGTCCTCGATTTACGACCCCAACTGAGCCCAAAATTTCTGTTGCTAAGTGAGTTTTGCTCCATTTTAGGATCTTTCTTGCTACAGTTATTAAATGAATCATTGCAGTTGTAGTAACATGGTTGTTAAATGAATCTGACTTCCCCATTTACTTTGCTTGTCAAAAGGACCCCTGGACATTAAAACCATCATAAATACGTATGAGTCAGTTGCCAAGCATCTGAATTTTGATTACGTGACGATGGAGGTGCCACTGTAGGAAGTTAGCACCCAAGCCTTTCCTGGAAGAATGAAATATTTTAAGAAATATTAAAAAGGCAGAATATTATGCTCCCCTGGTTGAGAAATGGAGAAATATGTTTTAAAGACAAAGCAACTCCCACCTTCCTGCCCCTTCCCCACACCTTTGTTAATGGGCCAGAGGCAGAAACTCAATCCTTTGTCAAAGGACATCTGCAACACAATGGGGCCCATCTAGAACAGAAACTCACCACATGACATCTGGGAAGATTACATCAGCTAGCAAGACTAGCTAAGACCCCCACCCCATGGAAGTCTGACAACCAATCAGGATACTCTTTCGGGGGCCCAGGAAGTTCAAAGCCAGAGAGAGCATAAAACCCGGGAACTCGCTGTATCTCAGCCCTTTTCTGTTCAGGAACTCAAGCCATGTAATCCTGTCCACCATTAAACCATCTTTCCAAGCAGTCTCCATGTTTCCAGTGTCTTTTTCCCCACTTGGAGTTGAACCGAGAAGGATATTTCTTCCTACACTACAATGGTCGTAAGTGTGAAAAATGGTCATAAGTCACTTTTTTCAGTACTATTGTAAATCGAACTAATTGAACTATTGTAAATTGAGGACTATCTGTATTCAGATTAGCACTTATCTACCCAGATGCCTATCCATTCAGCCTTGTCAGGCCAGAGGCTCACAGGAGGAAAGAGGAAGACTATGAATCAGTCTAAAAAGCATCACCAGTTGAGTGACAGCATCAAAAGCATGACTGACTCCTTTCCAAATGCTGTCATGAGTTTGGACGGGATAATGTTTGACTACCAGAAATCTAAATTCTAAGAATGCATTAAAAATCAGAACACCATCTGTAATTTACGTATGCTTTTGGGGAGACCGAAAAAAAGAAAGGAAAAGGGTGAGAAATATCTGTTGCCTTTTTGTAGAAAGCAGTTTTTACAGTTGAAATACAATTCCTAGCACTTCTTTTAAGGATGGGGCTGAGGAGAATGATAATTCTTAAGACTGTTAGATTGGGGAAATCTTTAAATAAACAGTTGAAAGAAAAGAAGAGAGTCAGAAGAAAATGTTCCTCAGGATAACTGTGATGCCTACCTCAAAACACCTACAAACTCAAAGCCACCAAAAATCACTGTTAATCACATTTGCAGCCCTTTTCTTCCATTAACTGTGTGGATTAACTTGTTTCAACCACACTATTAGGTAGACACACAGTGGCATTGTGTGGCATTCTTAGCCATGGTTTACTCTAGCCAGTAGTTCACATAATGCACCAAACCATAAAAGAATCACACCAGCTGAGTTTTTTATGACATGTCAGACTTACAATCAGGTCATTTTCCTGACTCGCTGCTCAGACATTCCTAGATCTGGGTTTGCATCACTCTCATTTGTCTGACTGAGTGCCAATCATTCCCTCTGAAGCTGATCACGCCCACCACTTCGATATCCCAGCAGTCTTTTTCACTCAGTCGATGGTGTCAGACTTGAGTGCCTTAGCTTTGTGTTAGAAAAGTGTTTAAATAGTGTTAAAATAGTTTTTTTTCTTCTGAATTACTGTTTTCCTTTCGTGAGGACTGCGCAGCGTTGTATTTGTATGGGCGGCAGATCAACTGTGAGTCGGCTTGTTCAGGGCTCCGGGCGCCGGTGGCAGGCTTTTTCCTTGATTACTGGAGTTTCGGTGTGTTTTGGAAGCCGCTTTTCTTGAGCCGCGGGTGTAGAACTGTGCTGTGCCCGGCATTTGGCCTCACCCATGCAGCCCTCACCAACTGTATTGTGACTTTCGAGTCCCCACTGGCTGGCATACTCGGCTTTGGTGGACGATGTTTCGCGGCAGAGGATTTTTCCACCATTGAAACCCTTGGCACAGTTGGCGGTTTTCTCATTGCTTCAGCCTAATTGTAGCCTCACTATTCTATTACCACCTTCGCAGCTGCTATCTCAAGTTTCAATGAGGAGATTCTGTAGCCGCCATTTTGACTGGTCTTTGCCGCCTGCTATTTTATGCAAAATTTGGCGTGGTTTTGGGTTGTACACCCTGAGCTTAGGTTTTCAGGGGCGTAAGTGAAGCGACAGGCCTTAGATGCAGTCCATTACTGTCCTGTCTCCTACTGCTGCCCTGGTCATCGCTGCAGGGATTTCAGCAAAGGGAAGTGCCTTGTTTATTGTTATTATCTTTTTTTTAAAAAAAAACTATACATATATATCTTTATATCTCTTTATTATTGCTACTGTTTCTATTGCTTCTTATTCTTAATATTTATTGGAGATGGCAGAGGTTGAACTGTCCTCTGATTTGGAACAGGACCCCTCCCCTTCCCCAGCCCATTCTCCAAAACTGACCAGGGGAAGAAAGGCTAAGGCCTGGAAGTCAATTAAGGCAGTTCCGATGTTAGACAAGGAGGCCCTGAGGAGGCACCTCATCCTCTCCGATGGGGTGCACGAGGCAGGCATCCGACTGGGTGGCAGTTACTGTCTCTCCCCAGCAATCGGTTTCTCCCAGCTCTCTGCTTCGTTCAGACATGGTTTGCAAGGTCCCCTCAGTAGAGCGAAGATTGCTTCTCTGGGTTGACCGTTTTTCAGATTGTGCTTTCTGTAAGGATCGCCTCTCCTTCCAACCTAAGAAAGTACGAACTCTTGAAACGTAGTTGTTCAAAAGGATTCTTTTATTAAGCAGAAGTGAAAGCCATCCAGCTAAAGCACAATCTGAATACCCCTAGGCAAAGCAGTAGGATTAAAGTGGTAAAGAGACCCCTCCCTTTAAGTCAGAATGCAGGTTTTAACCAATACATATGTGTGAAGATGTTTTCTTTACCATTTCCTTTGAGAACTCAAATAAACATGCATTCCCACCACTATCCTTTAAAGTAAGGCAACCCACATGGCTATCATATAAATTCCTGGTGCCAAGATGTAAGTTTTAAAACATCTGATGACATAGGCCGTGCTAGTAAATCGAATCCAAGTCTCCCCCTTCTCCACTTGAATGGCAATATCACATTTTTGGGGATCTGACACAGGGCTTCTGTATCGCAAGACCAAGGTTTGGCCAATTTCCACTCTGACCATTATTTTTCAAGACCTGCTTCATCAGGTCCTACCTGTCAGGCTTCCCAGTTGCCACGCCCTGCACCTGAGGCCACTTTCACACCTACAGCTGCCGGGCTCTGTGCAGATGAAGGTCAGGCCTCTAGTCAACCTCTGGATTTCAATGCTCTAGTGCCGTGATGGCGAACCTCTGGCACACGTGCTACAGGTGGCACACAGAGCCATATTAGTGGGCGCGCCAGCTCAGCTCTGCGGCGCATGTGCATGCTGGCCAGCTGATTTTCGGGCCTTCTGGGCCCACCAAAAGTAGGGAAACAGGCTGTTTCCTGCCTCAGGAGGGCGGGGGGGGGGGCTGGGAAGGCCCATTTTTCTTTCTTACCTGGCTCCAGGTCCTCTTTATCTAGGAAGGGCGAAAACAGCCTTTCCCACTCCCTTGGAGGCTCTATGGAGGCTGAAAGAGCCCATTTCCAGGCTCCCGGTGGGACAGGAAGTTATTTTTTTGCTGTCCCCATCCTCCAGAGATTCCTAGGGAGGCTCCTAGAGAGGCTCTGGAGGCTGGGGACAGCAAAAAATGTCACTTCCTGTCCCACCGGGAGTTGGGAAATGGGCCCTTTCAGCCTCCATAGGGCCTCCAAGGGAGTGGGAAAGGCTGTTGCCCTTTCCAGATAAATAGAGATGATCTGGAACCAGGTAAGAAAGAAAAACAGGCCTACCAGGCCATCATGTGCCAGAAGCGGGGGGGAGGGGGTTGCGCATGCATGTGTGGGGGCACGTGTAGGCGCAACCCTCCCCCGCCCCCTCTCTCCTGGCATGCGATGACAAAAAGGTTAGCCATCACTGCTCTAGAGTCTCAGGCTATTACCCGCATATTTCAGGCTGGATTGCAACAAACTGGTTGTATGCCTCCACCAGGGTACAACATTGAGGTTCCTTGCCAGGTGGCTCCTGTCTCAATGCAGCTCTCTACTTCATCCTATGGACATTTAGCTGAGCCAGTCCATGAAGAGGAATACCTGGAGGACTTTCAGATGTCAAAGGATGAGGACCAGGTACAGGATAAACCAGCATTTCTGGGTTGATTTAAGCCTTCTTTATTCAAATCTCTTTTATGCAAGGCTAAGGTGGCTTGGGACTTGACCAACCTTCTACTTCCCAGGTTCAGGCTGATCCCAATAGCAATTTATTTCTCTTGCCTAAACCAGACCATGATTTCGTGCCTTGTCCTGACCTCTTTTCTCAGGTCATTCAAAAGCCATGGGAGCATCCTGCTTCTCTTTCTGGGCCGAATTCCTTTGACAGAAAGCTCTACTGTTCGGCTCCGGAGCTGGATGCCCTGCTTCAGTTGCCAACTGTAGATGATCCTGTTGCCAGCCTTACATCCTCCTCTGTTCTCATCAGAGAAGTTGGTGATGGTTTAAAATTTGAAGATAAAAGGGCAGAGATGGCGTTTCATAGGACCCACTAGGCGACTGCCTGGCCGATTAGGGCAGCAACGTCAGCCTTGTTTTTCAACAGAGCATCGTTAGTCTGGTTGCACCAGTTGCGAGACAGAGTACCTCTGGATGATGCACGCCTACAACAGGATGTGGCCTAGCTCATCGCAGCAGCCGAATATTCAGCGGATGCCTCTCTGGACGCGGCCAAATTTGCCTCACGCACCTTGGCATCTACGGTTTCATCTCGCCGCCTTCTCTGGCTCTAACTGGAAAGCCGATATGAAATCAAAATGGAGGCTCATTATAGCTCCCTATAAAGGTTCTTCTCTGTTTGGAGCCACTCTTGATTCTGTACTGGTTGAGAACAGGAAACAAGAAAAAAGTTTTACTATCGGTGTATAGACATCAGGACAGGAGGTATGGCAGCTCTTTCGCCATGATCACTGTTCCGCTCTGTTCTCGTACCAGCCTACTTCTGACCGGGCTTCCTTTCGAGACCATGGCAGACGTCAGACCAATTTCCGCTGCCTGTTTCGATCTTCTTCCACCCGATATTCCCGCAGGGGCAAGTGACTCACTGTCTCTAATTCCCATTGGCGGCAAACTGCAGTTTTTCTTCCACAAGTGGGAAACCACCACGTCAGATGTATGGATTGTGCGCACTGTAACCAGCGGCCTCACCTTGGAGTTCACCTCCTCTCCCCCAAGCCATTATGTTCATTGCCCTTGGCCCGCTCAACTGGCCAAGCGATGCCTATTGGTCCTCAAAATCCAACATCTCTTACAGATAGAGGCCATAGAGCCAGTCCCGGAAGATCAGCTCCGGACCGGGTCTTATTCAACGTTATTTCTTGTTCTGAAGAGTTCTGAGAGTTGGAGAGGAATACTCAACTTGAAGCAGCTGAATCTGCACGTGCTGTACCGCCGCTTCAAGATGCACTCCCTCAAGTCCCTCCTAGGATGCATCCGCCAAGGGGACCTTATGCAATCGATTGATTTGAAGGAAGCGTATCTACATGTGCCCATACATCCAGAACACAGGAAATTTCTCCGGTTTGCTTTTGACAACAGCCACTTTCAGTACAAGGCGATGCCCTTCGGCCTCTCATCAGCACCATGGACAGTTACAAAGATTTTAGTGGCATTGGCAGCATCCCTCAGGGAATGGCCTGTTTATCTAGCATGCTACCTCGACGATATTTTAATCCTGTCGTCTTCGACTGTACAGGCAGACCAGGACAGACAACCTGTGGTTCAAGTGCTTCAGAGTCATGGATTCACTCTAAATGTCGCCAAGAATCATCTCTGCCCAACGACGGAAATCTTGCTTCTCGGGGTGGTAATCGATTCTGCCCAGGGTCTGGTTTTTTTGTCACCGGACCGTCAAACCAGTATCCGGGATCTTGTCTCACAGGTGTTGTTACACAAGAAATTACCCTTGCTTCTACTCTGTCAACTTTTGGGCAAACTTATATCGTGCATAGCAATTGTTCCGTAGGCGCGCCACCATTTACATCGTCTGCAATGGTTCCTTCTCCCCTTTCAGAAACAAGGCCGGGGGGAGTCTCTCTTCAAGATAGCAGTACCAGCTCCAGTGCACCTTTCTCTCCATTGGTAGCTCTCTCCAGCTCTCTGTCAAGGGTCTCTCTTCCTGGAACCGGAAAGACTTGTTTTAACCATGGATGCCAGTCTTCACATGTGGGGTGCCCATCTTCAATCTCAGCTGGCTGAGGGCACTTGGAGAAAACCCACAATATCAATTGGCTGGCACTTCTTCATTTCCGCCAAAGAGTCTTCTGCCAGCATATTCTCATACAAACCGACAATATGGCCACCAAGGCCTATATCAACTGGCAGGGAGGCACCAGTTCCTTGGCGTTGATGGAGGAGACGGAACAGCTGGGTGGAGCGTCATGTACTCTCCTTGAAGGCGGAACACATTTCAGATGTAATCAATCGAGAAGCGGATTGGCTCAGCCGGGGTCAGTTGGACCAGTCTGAATGGCAGTTACATCCTCGTCTATTCCAAGAGTTGTCTCACCGATTCGGCCTCCCAGTGATGGACCTGTTCGCCACAGCTCAAAACACCCAGCTGCCGAGATTTTTCTCCCGCTTTCTGTCACCGAGAGCGGAAGGTCATGACACTCTTTGATTTCCTAGGCCTCGAGGGGTCCTCTACGCCTTTCCACCAATCCCGATCATCCCCAAGGTGATTCGGAAGTTGATTGTGGAACACGCAGACCTCCTTCTGGTTGGCCCCCATTGGCCTCGGCGAGAGTGGTTCGCCAATCTAATCACTCTGTCAGTCGAGGGACTGTGGCAGATTGCACCAGACCAGATCTCCCTGATCCAGGGCGCTGTACATCATCCAGATCCAGAATGGCTCTGGTTGACCGTATGGCGCTTGAAAGGATACGATTGACTAAGAGTCATTTGTCAAGCGAAGTTATCTCAATCATTCAAGCTGCCAGAAGACCTCAACCATCCGTATGTACGATGCATCCTAGAATGCCTTTGCCAGATGGTGTGCTGCAAATCACATTGATCCAACAATTGCTTCTATTCCGGAGGTCCTCCAATTCCTCCAATCTGGCTTCTCCAAGGGTCTGGCTCCTGCAACACTTCGGAGGCAGGTTGCTGCCTTAGCTACGGTCCTTGGGGGTGACAATCAGCAATCCTTATCTCATAATTCCAGGATAAGGTCCTTTCTTCAGGGTGCAACTAACTTACGACGTCCAATGTTACATCGCTATCCCACATGGGATCTTACACTAGTACTACAAGCCTTGACGACTTCACCTTTTGAACCTCTCAGTTCTGGTAGTCTGCGATACCTTACCTTGAAAATGGCCTTTTTGTTGGCAATAACATTGGCCTGCCAAGTCTCCAAAATTGCGGCCCTTTCTATTAGAAATGACCTTTGTGTGTTCTATCAAGACCGTGTGGTTCTCCGTTTGGACCCAGCATTTATTCCCAAAATTAATACTCATTTCCATCGGGCACAAGACATTGTTCTTCCAAATTTCTGCCCGGACCCACACCATCCTTCCAAGAAACATTGGCATATGTTGGATGTGCGTCAGGCATTGAAGAGATACATTAGTAGGACTGCCTCCTTTAGGAAGTCGGAGGTGTTGCTGGTGTCCTTTCTTCCTGGTTCTCTGGGACAGAAAATCTCCTCAGCTACTGTGGGCAGGTGGCTCAAGGCCTGCATTTCTAAAGCATTTGAATTGCGGGGTGGCCCTGTCCCGGATGGGATTGTGCCCCATCCACATGCAGTGCCGCTACATTGGCCACCTGGGTTACTCAGGCTTCTGTAGATGACATTTGCCGAGTGGCTACTTCGTCATCACTTTCTTCTTTTGTTAGGCATTACCGTTTGGATGTGTATGCTTCTCCTGATGCTGCGTTTGGCAGACGCGTTTTGCAATCGGTAATTTCTTCCCCTGGCCAGTTCTAGCCGGCAATTCCCGCCCAGAGTCTCCAGCTTGGCTATGTCCCAGATGTAGGAATGTCTGAGCAGCGAGTCAGAAAATGGACGTTGCTTACCTGAACGTCCCTTTTATGCTCGCCGCGAAGACATTCTGTCCCTCCCGTGAGCTCGCCGGCTCCTGGCCTTGGGTGGGCTGTCTTCTTATTTCCTCTGCAGCTGCAACTGTCGTCGGTCTGGATCATGGTGTCCATCTTCATCTATGACAGAATCGACTTCGCAAAAAAAAACTGCTGGGATACCGAAGTGGTGGGCGTGATCAGCTTCAGAGGGAATGACTGGCACTCAGTCAGACAAATAAGAATGATGCAAACCCAGATGTAGGAATGTCTTTGCAGCGAGCATAAAAGGGACGTTCAGGTAAGCAACGTCCAGTTTAGAGTTCAGTGTATTGTGGAATATGTTCATTTAATCTGCATGCTGGACATTTTTAATAATTATTTTAGTTGTTTGAAAATAAAATGTAGGACTATAAGAAAATCTTATCTTTCACGAGTAGCGCTGAAACTGTTTTTAAGACACTTGTTTCCAGCTTCTAAATCTGATTTGTGACAATCTATTCATTACAATATGCATTGCATCTCCATATTTTTCTATCTCTGCAAACTATCCACCATTCACTGTCTTTTTCTCTTTAAACTTATTTCTCTTTTGTCTCTCTTTTACTGAGAGACAAAAGAGAAATTTTACCGTCATTAACTCCATCCACTTACTGTTTTCTTCCTCTCAACCTGTTCAGTTGTCTGCTACATGTTTATTCTGCAGTTCTGTCCTCATGCATCTTCTGTACCTGGCCAAATCCCTTCAACATATTTTCTCTGCTTCAGCATATTTCTTTCTGACCAAATTTCAGCATATTCAGTCACTTTTGTGTTCGACTTCATCCAAAGGCCTTTCATTCTTGACTATCTTCTGGTTTTACAACACAAGTTTCTTAGGTTCTGCATTCCCATTTTCTGGGGTTGTTAGTCTTAACTCTTCCTTGCTCTCTATGACTAATGGTCTTTGCAAGTATCTTTTTCTCATACACACTGTATACAATATTCTCGCATTCTAATTTTTGCATTAATCATTTTCTTCTACAGCTTCTTTCTCTTTACCATTTCATTAAGCAGCCCCTTTACATTTTTCCTCTTAGCGAACTCTGCAATTTATGTGGCACTCTCTAACATAATTTGTTTCTCTCTTTCAAGTAACTTCTCTTTTCTTACATCTCTGTTCATTCTGTAAATTATCTATCTGCTAATACTTTTTCAGATAGAATTCATACCATGTCTTCATGCAGTCATTCTACCTTGACTCTAGTTTGTTTCATATTTTCCCCCTTTTATTCTGTTTTTCCCCAAGATCTTTTCTTGACATTACGAAAATAATCAGTCCACATTCAGAACATCTCATCATCTTTCTATCCTTCACTAATTATTTCAGTCATTCAACATAAACAATCATAACCATCATGCTTTTAGACTGATACTCATTTCTTCGCCATGTGTATTTGTTAATAGGTTTATGTTTAAATCATATGTTCAGAAATAATGTATTAAGCAGATCCTTGCACATTTTTCTTGGGTCTCCCAATAGCCCAAGTAACTTTTTACAATACTATCTTGTGCTGTTCCAACCTATCCGTTCACATCACCAAACGAAATATTTCCCCCTTGACTGCTTTAATTTATAGTGAGGCATAATTGTTCAATTCATCCTTACCATTCACTGAAGTATAACATGCAACTGTCACCAACAAATAGATTCCTACTTTCATATACATCCATGACAACCTTGAAATAGCAAATTCTTACTTTCTGACATTAATTTTAGCCCTTTCATTCATAATGAAACCTGCACTTTCATTTCCTGTCTTGTAGTCATAAACTTCACAAGATCAGACCCATCTTCATTTAGATCAGTTACCATGTTCCCTTTCACTTGGATTCACTGAGAGAGACAGTATATCAATTTTTCTTTCTTTCATTTGTTAATTCATGCAGTTTTCCATTTATTATTCCAAGTCACGGTCTTCTATTTGCCATGGACTGCTGGACTTGACAGGTACCTATTGTGGTTTTGATCACTTGGTGCTTTCACATAATGCTTTTTAGTAACACAAAGAAGGTGTAGGCTACTAGATTACAAGCCTTGGTTGTATTTGTGACAGATGGAGCATTCTTTGCTTAATAATAGAGACTCTATGGATCAGGTTCAATTCATTTTAATCTATATGTCACAAATGTCACCCAAAGCTGAATTTTACTGCTCATGCTATTTTATGCAAGCTATTGTACCATTGCTCACATCTCATCAAATTGGAGGTGCATGAAGTTTACTGATTCATACAGATAGTCTTTGACTTATGGCCATAAAGGAGCTTGCCCATTACAGTTGTGACAGTCATAAAGCAGGTCATTACATGATTTAGTTTCTAAGCAAACACATTGTTCACTATGATGAGTTTTTGCTGAAAGCCAAATGTAATTATCAAATATGATAACAGACAGGCAGGGGAGTTTAAGTTGTACGGTTAACAGGGTTAATCACTTTAACTATCAGAAAAGGCCCAATAAATTTGGGCCCCAAGGAGGTTTTCTCCCCCAGGGATGTACTTCAGCTCAAAGTTAAACCATTTAAAGTACTGCGCCCACCGGACTTGTTTTGGGGAGAGTCTCCAGAGGGTTTTGAGTGGCTCCAGGTTGGTGTTGATATACTCTCTCACCTCTCTCATCTCCTTGAGGGTCATGGAGTACATTTCTGGTTTAGGTAGTTTAGCCCCCGGTACGAATTCTCTTGCATGGTCAATGGGGCGGTGGAGGGGCAGCACGATGTATTCTTTCTCGCTGAACACCTCAGCTAGGTCTCGGTATTCCTTGGGGACCTGGGGAGATGCCTGGGAGCGGTGTTGAGGTGGCTGAGCTGTCTCTGTTTGCTTAGTGTCACTCAGCTGTTGGATGGCTCCTTTTGCGGCATTGCTGGGAGTGAAGAGAGGGCCTATTCCCAGTCTCAGTTTACTGCAGTCACCTTCCAAAGAGATGGTGGGGCCTCATTTACCTAGCCATGCCAGGCCTAGAATCACTGTTTCTGCCATGTTTGGTGCCACCATGAAACGGATGAGTTCCCAGTGCTGACCCATCTCCAACCTGACAGGCTCGGTGAGGAGCAGGGAAGGGCTCCCACCTATCAACGACCCAACAAGCTGCTCAAATCATATGGGGTGGGTCAGAGGCTTTGTCCTGATTTCTAGCCTTAGGACTGTAGATTGGCTGATCAGGCAATGGGTACAACCCTTGTCTATGATTGCTTCTACTTCCTCCTGCACCCCTGTCTTTGGCACCACTAGCCTCAACTGGATGGCGAATAGAAGGATGGCTTCACTTACCATTGGCTCATTGTCGTCTCTGTCGTAGACCATTGGCAGCTGGGCTTCCTGGGCCAGAGGTCCCTCTTCCCCACTTAGGGGGAGGGGAAACCTTGACGGCTTGGCATCAGGAGCACTTGATTGGCAGCATTGAAGTTTCCCTTGGTTGCTCTTCTGCTTGGAAGGGACTGGACCACCAGTCAAGTTGCCGCCGCTCGGGCTGGCTCTTAGACTTATTGTCGGTCGACCCTTTCTTCTGATGTCGTTGAAGCTCAAGGTCCATGGACATTACCATCTGGTACCACTTGTGGATGCAGTCAGGAACCCCTCGGCAGACACAGATGTAGAGCAGTTCCTTGTCCAAACCTTCCTTAAAGAAGTAGACCAGGAGCCTCTCAGGCCAGTGCCGCAGTTTGCCAGCAACTCTTCTGAACTCTTGGACATATTCTCTGGCAAGGTGGCCCTTCTGTTTGATCTCCCTGATCTCTGCCTTGGCTTCTTGGGCTTGAGATTCATCTTTGAATCTGGTCCTCAGATCCTGTAGGAAAGCATTAATGTTTCCCAACTCTGGCGCATCCTTGTTGTGCAGTTGGTTCATCCACTCCACAGCTTCCCCCTCGAAGTTCTCTGTAATTGCCTGGATCATCAATTGATTCCTTGGGTTGTCAGGGCCATATTCATTGATGTGGGCCCACACTCAGTTTAGGAAGAATGCCAGCTTGTCTGGATCCCCAGCGAAAGCAGCTTTGAACCACAGCAGAGCAGCAGGCTAGGCCGGTAATGGAGATGCTGGCAGCAGTGGCATCGGAGCAGCGGTCCATTGGGCCCCATTTCAAGGATAATAAGCCCAACCAGCTTATTGGTCGGGCCAGTAGCTCTTCAGCACCTGGGTGGGCTCCACCATGGTCCTGGGCTGGATTGCGCTGATGGAGGTGGTTGAAGGCTAGCTGCCTGGGCCATTGCAGTGACAGTCTGTTCCCACTGGTGAGGGAACATCAAGGTTGGTTGGCTCAGGAACACCCTTACTCGCTCAAGTTAGTGTGAAAGCCGAAGAGCCAGCACTGTCCGGATACATCTCCATGGTCATGTGCCCAGCATGACTCAATGCCAAAGGTGCATGGAACGCTGTTACCTTCCCACCAAAAGTGGTCCCTATTTTTCTACTTGCATTTTTTACATGCTTTCGAACTGCTAGGTTGGCAGAAGCTGGGACAAGTAATGGAAGCTCACCCTGTTACACAGACTAGGGATTCGAACCACTGAACTGCCAACCTTTTGATTTACAAACTCAGCATCTTAGCCACTGAGCCACCACATCCCCTTATTGTACCCTTATTGGCTACAAACCCCCAATTATGCCTATTTCCCCCTCCCTATCCCTCATCACCAGTGTGGCAATGCTGAAGCCTCCAAGATGGTCTCAGTCAGGCCAGCTTCAGAGTTGACAAGTGCATTGCCTCCTGTGTGTATCTTGCCTTTCCCTTAGGATAATGATGCCCAGTGGGCAGAGTGGAATATCAAATGTATCACAGATACAGATTCAGCCAGGCATGTTTGAGAGATTAATCCTTAGAGTTTTTCACCTAATTCTTCAAAATATGAAGCCAGCAGTGTACAAAATTGTGTTTCTCAAGCTGGTACCCTCCTACAATCCCCATGTGAATCTTGGAGCTGTAAACTGCATGGCTAAACAGAAACTTTACAGGTCAGACTGTAACTCAGCTTCATAGTTGGGGGCCACCACAGAGAAGGGATGAACCTGCCTCTCCAAAGGAGAGAATCTGGAACAGACTTTCTGGTTTGTCTGGATTTCCAAACCACTCTGACAACTTAATATGTGACCAATTTTTTTTCTTGGATTCCAGAAAAACTGGTTGTAGAATAGAGAACATTTTTCCCTTTCAAACAAGGATGGCCTTTTCTTCTTCCTTCCATACAGTGGAAAACCCCAGCCATATAAAGCCAATGAATCTCCCCTAGGCAAAAATGGAAGGAATGTGAAGACTCTTGGTACTATCCCAAAAAGGCAACATGGCATTGAAACTGCATGCTGCACATTCTTCCTTTGAAACCATGCCCACCCACTGGTTTTCCAAGCATCATTAGTAGAGGCCCACTCAAAGGAAATGTTGGTCCAACAGACAATCTTGATTGCAAATCAGTGAATAAGATTACTGAGTAGCAGTCCCCACTTGACAGCTTCAATCAATCAGAATACAGCTGGAAGGGATCTTGGACATCTTCTAGTCCAGAGTTGTCAAACTTGCATCATCATGGCATCACGTGATGTATCGCAACTCCCCCCCCTTCACTAAACTGGGTGTGGGTGTGGCCAGCATGTGACACATCTGACCCACAGGTCGCATGTTTGACAGCCCTGTTCTACTCCAACCCTCTGCTCAAGCAATTTCTGAGCTGAGCATGCACCCAGATATTTCTGTTTCACAATGATTTGGTCACTTCTCAAGTTTGCACTTATTATTATTAACAAAACCAGTCCTGTAAATGCCTAAATTCTGTGCTGCATATGCTCATGTTCATATAGGGCACAGCAACAATGCTGAAAAAAACCCTTGGCTATGTTCATGGAACATATTTAGATGCACAGTGTCTGGCTTCATCCTAACACACTAAATCTCTCTCAAACAAATCACAACAGGGTTTTGTGTAATGTGTGAGTACTCCCCATGTCAGAGATTTTGCAGCATGGGAGGAGTTTATTACTCGCGACGTGATATTATTTTCTAACTTCTTGTTGAACAATGTTTTTCTAAGGCAATCCAGTTTGTCTGGATTCTAGGATTTCTTGGTCCATATTCCTTAATCCTTTTAGGTACAAGGAGCAGTAAATGTTTGTTTCTGCCAAGAAGCCACACCTTGTTCAAATCTGAGACACCTCACTCATGAAATGAGTGGCATAAATATGTATTGCAAAACTTAATCACTCATAAGACACAGAACAAAACACTGACCTAGTTTGCATATTATGCTGAGCTATGGATCAGATCCACTGAGTTAAATTTGAATGTGCAAAACAATCAGTCATGGTTTACAAAAGCAGAATGCAATGCGGCCTCTCAGTAGAAGAACTAAATATCAATCCACACCTGTATGACCAATGATAGGAGAATGTGGAAGTCGTAATCACCTCTTGAAGACTTCAGATTCTCTATCTCTTCCTAAGTGGCAAGTTGTCCCTTCTTAATTGAGGAGATGTAAAGAGGTCTGTGTGGTAGAAACCACCACCTGGCACTGCTATGACTTCCAAAAGTGAGGACCCATCACCTGATCAGATTATAGCCTGGCATTCCAAATTCATATGGGCAGCAGATTTCAGCCATAGAAATTGCTGAAGTATTAGGTCCCCATGGATTCAAGCTCTCTGCAAATGACAATGTTCTGCTATGGACTTTTCTTTGCTTTTTGGTTTCACTGGGCCCCTGTGCCAGTTTGACTGAAAACTGTGTTACAGTTAGTCCACTGGGAATGGTCCACGACATAGAGGATTTCTCAGTTCAGAGTGGTCTTTACATTTCTCTTGCACAAGCCATCAACTGAAGAATTGTTCTATAAAGGTCCAATAAAACCAAGATAGTGTTGATAGGCTTGGATACTGGAGGTAAGAGCAGAACCAAGGAAAGAGAAGAAAAGATGGCATTGCTACTGCTTGATCCGGTGAGTGAGGGTGAAAAAGGCGCTGAAAGTGGAGAGTGGCAAAAGAGAAAGCAAGTAATTTGGCATCTGCGTGGCCTTGGGAGAAACTTCTTGTGACCGAGAAATAAATTGTACTGCACTGACCTGGTTCACACGCTGCAAGAAAGCTGTTCTTAACCATGGCTTCTTAGATCATCCGCTCTTGAGCAACACGCTAATTTACAAGCCACAACTAGATTCACACGCAGCTTTAAGCTGAAACTATCCCAGCTGGCCAAACCAGTTACTGCTAAGGTCTGAAAAATATCACTGTTGTACAGGTAGTCCTCAACGTACGACCACAATGGAGCCCAAAATTTCTGTTGTTAAATGAGACATTGGTTAAGTGAATTTTGCTCCATTTTATGACCTTTCTTGCCTCAATTGTTAAGTGAATCACTGTAGTTGATAAGTTAGTAACCTGGTGGTTAAGTGAATCTGGCTTCCCTATTGATTGTGCTTGTTGGAAGATCGCAACTTGGGTTCAGTTCCAAGTGGGAAGAGGGACACTGATGGTTTAATGGTGAAGCAGAATCACCAAGCATGTGTAATTCTTGGTAGAAGACTACATGGAGTGGAGGGTGAGATATATCTGTACTCTCTCTTGGGCCTTGCAAGAAATGTATCCTATTGATTGTCAGACTCCCAGGGGGCTATGCGGGTGTCCAGATAATTTTGTAGGTTGTCTGTGTCCCAGCTTGGTTGAATCTTGCTGGGTGATGATGTAATGAAGAGGGCTGTGTTCTGAAAGGGTGTTGGGCAATTCCTATTATGGCTTAATGGCTTTGTCCTGGTTTGGATCTTGAGTGAGGGCTAATCCTATCACCCTGGAGCTGAAGTCCTTTTGTCTTGTAGATAGGATGGCCCAGTCTTTCTGGGGCTATTAACAAAGGTGGGGGCTGCTTTCCAAGAGCATGTTTCTCCTTTTCTTATCCAGAGAGATATTCTGCCTTTTTAATATTTCCTAGAATATTTCATTCTTCTAGGAGAGGGGTGGGTGCTAACTTCCTACAATAGCAAGCAGCTTTTCCTGCCCCATAATATTCCAAAGAGAGAACCCTAAATTCAACCATCTCCAATCTCATGTTACAACTTGGACAATACCAAGGAAAAATGATAGAGGTTTCTAAAATGATCCATTGTGTTAAGAAATATAGGGGAGAAACTTTTAGCAGCATCTGTAGCATGGCATAATGAAGATCAAATGATAATAGGTGCCAAATGACAACACAGAACTCTACTTGTGTTCAGACAACATGCAAATCTTGGCATTTTTGTGATTACTTGTCACTCACATTTCTTTATTTCAGCCCCCTTGGACAGCCATGAGACAGCCACCTTGCAAAAAGCATGCCCAGCTTTATTAATTTACTTTTATCCTGCCTTTATTGTTTTTATAAATAACTCAAGGCAGCAAACATACCTACTATGCCTTTCTCCTCCTATTTTCCTCTCAACAACAACCCTGTGAAGTGGGCTGGTCTGAGAGAGAGAGAGTGACTCAAAGTCAGGCTGGTTTGAGAGAGAGAGACTGACTCTTTTTTTCCCTTTCAAAATGAAAATTTTAAATTGGTTCTTAATTATTGGGGTGTTTTAAATTTGTTCTTGGCCAAACTGTTTAATGTAGTTTTAAATTGTTTTTAAATTTTGTATTTTCGTGTTTTATTTCTTGGCTGTTCACTGCCCTGAGTCCTTCGGGAGTAGAGTGGTATATAAATCAAATAAAACCTAAATCTAAAACCTAAAGTCACTCAGCTGGCTTTCATGCCTTAGATGAGACTAGAACTCACAGCTCCTGGTTATTTGGCCCGAAGTCAACCAAAGTCACTTAGACTTTTATGCCTAAGGCAAGACTAGAACTCACAAATCCCTGACTTCTAGCCTGGTGCAGATGAACAAATGCTACTTTATTGTAAGGTTACCTTAACAGAATGTTGCAAATGTGAAAGTACATTTCCCTCCCATCCCCTTTATAGGCCACAAAACTAAGGGGGAAGGTCCCTTCTGAAATGTTTGCCACTGTTTGCCATGTGTGTTTTCCTGGTGTGGGCCAAGCTGCCCCCTATCTGATAGTTTCCCTGTCAGAACTAAAATTTGACACTGCAATGCATATTAAAAAGAGAGAGTGAAAAAATGTTGAATTGCATGATTCAACAGGCTACTATCTTGACATTTTTTTTACCTACTCCCTATGGACACCTTTGGATGCTGGATAAGGTGGAACTTTGGCAGCTTGATGGCAGGGACTTATTCTAACAAGGCTTTTTGGAGCAAAAGTATCTCCATACATTCCAGTGTGTTGGACTTCCCTTTCATTCCCCTAGGACTGTGCTGGGGAATTCTGGGAGTTAAAGTTCACACCTCTTAAATTTTCTAAAGTTGGGAAACACTGCCCTAAGGGAATGGGCAAAAGGTAGTTCAAAGGGATGACTCTGACTGTGATCACTTAAAATGATTTTCCTGCCACTTTGAAGTACTGTAGTGTACGAAGTTAGCACCCAACCTTCTCCTAGAAAAATGAAATATTATAGGAAATATTGAAAAGGCAGAATATTATATTTCCCTGGATGAGAAATGGAGAAACATGTTTTTTGAGGCAGGAATCAGACTCGCTCTTAATAGCCCCTATCCTCCTCAATAGCCCACAGCAGATGTCAGCACTTAAGAGATAAAGAGATGGCTAGGTCTGTTCATAAACAAATACCCTCACCCAAGATCTGACAAAGGTATGATTAGCCCTTAGCCATAATAGGAATTGCCCAAAGCCCCTTCATTACATCACCCAGCAAGATTGAACCAAACCTGGGACTCAAGACAACCTACAAAGCAGGGGTGGGTTTTACTTACCTTTACTACCAGTTTGCAATGGGGCTGCACATGCGCACTCTTCTGCACATGCACAGAAGCGTTCAGATGATGTTGGGGTCGGTGGGCGGAGCCTCCCGCCAGTTTTACTACCGGTTCTATAGAACCGGTGCGAACTGGGGGCAACCCACCACTGCTACAAATTTACCCCTGCATGGCCCCATGGGAGTCTAACAACCAATCAGAATACATTTCATTCAGAGGAACAGGAAGCAAATTCAAAGCCCAAGAGAGAGCATAAACATCTATCTATCTCCACTCCATGTGGTCAGCTACCCATGACATCAAACCATTTGGTCTTGTCCACCATTAAACCATCCTTCCAAGGAGTCTCCATGTTTCCAGTGCCTTTCTTCCCACTTGGAACTGAACCCAGGTGGATATTGCTTCCAACAGTAGCAAGAAAGGAAAATGTTTGTAGCTTGGGGTTGAAATGAGGGGGGCTTG
Source organism: Masticophis lateralis (assembly GCA_030761175.1). Classification (NCBI taxonomy): domain Eukaryota; kingdom Metazoa; phylum Chordata; class Lepidosauria; order Squamata; family Colubridae; genus Masticophis; species Masticophis lateralis. The sequence continues at coordinate 2,333,892 of JAUDYJ010000008.1, read as the reverse complement.
GTACTCTTTGAGCTTGGAGGTTTTCTTGCAGACATTTCATTACCCAAACTAGGAAACAGAATCAGTGCACCGATACAAGAGAGTTTGTTTAAGTCAGGCATGTTCAGCTGTTTGGCTTGCCTGGATCCCATTGGGTGAGGAGGAATCGTCTTGGGCCACATATAAGCAATAGCACTTACACTTATATATAACTTCACAGTTATATATACCGCTTCTCTAAGCGGTTTACAAAGTCAGCCTCTTGCCCCCAACAACCTGGGTCCTCATTTTATCAACCTCAGAAGGTTGGAAGGCTGAGTCAACCTTGAGCTGGTGAGCCCCTGGCAGTTGGCAGAATTAGCTTTCAATGCTACATTCTAACCACTGCACCACCACAGCTCCTGTATAATATAATCCTGTATAATGTAATTAATATAGTAATTAATGCACACAATGATGTTAAAAGTACCAATAAAGGAAAATATTTGTAGTTCAGGAATTAAATGAGAGCTTTGGTTTTTTATAAACATTTTATTAGGATTTGGATTTAGGATTTATTGGATTTATATACCGCCCTACTCCCGAAGGACTCAGGGCGGTGTACAGCCAACAATAAAAATACGTACAAAATTTAAAAACCAACTAAAAACAGATTAAATGAATTTGGCCCGGACAGAATTAAAACACCCCAATATAATTTAAAATTTTTTAAAATTTAACACTAAAAACGGGGAGTGATTAGGCCAGGCCCGCCTGGCGAAATAGAAAAGTCTTAAGAGCATGGCGGAAGGTGGGCAGATCCGGGATCCTCCGTATCTCTGGGGGGAGCTCATTCCAGATAGTAGGTGCCCCCACAGAGAAAGCTCTCCCCCTGGGGGCTGCCAGCCGACATTGTTTGGCTGACGGCATCCAGAGGAGACCCTCTCTATGAGAGCGTACTGGCCGGTGGGAGGCTATTGGTGGTAGTAGGCGGTCTTGCAAGTACCCAGGTCCTAAGCCATGGAGTGCTTTAAAGGTAGTAACCAGGACCTTGAAGCGCACCCGGAAGACCACCGGGAGCCAGTGCAGCTCGCACAGGAGAAGTGTCACATGGGAACGCCATGTCGCTCCCATCACCACCCGTGCGGCCGCACTCTGCGCCAGTTGGAGCCTCCGGGTGCTCCTCAAGGGGAGCCCCATGTAGAGAGCATTACAGTAGTCTAGACGGGAAGTGACAAGGGTGTGAGTGACCGTGAGCAAGGAGTCCCGATCCAGAAAGGGACGTAACTGGTGGATCAGGCGGACCTGATAGAAAATCCTTCCGGCCACGGCCGTCAGATGCCCTTCCAAGGACAGCCGTGAATCCAGGAGGACGCCCAAGTTACGAACCCTCTCCGTGGGGGCCAGTGATTCGCCCCCAATAGTCAGTGATGGCGCCAACTGACTATATCGGGACGTTGGAAACCACAGCCACTCGGTCTTGGATGGGTTGAGCCTGAGCCTGTTCCTCCCCATCCAGATCCGCACGGCCTCCAGGCACCGGGACATCACTTCAAGGGCATCGTTGGGGTGGTCTGGGGTGGAGATGTACAGCTGAGTGTCATCAGCGTACTGATGGTACTTCACCCCAAAACCACGGATGATCTCACCCAGCGGCTTCACATAAATGTTGAACAGGAGGGGCGAGAGGACCGATCCTTGTGGCACCCCACATATAAGGGGCCTCGGGGTCGACCTCTTTCCCCCTGCCAACACAGACTGCGACCGGTCGGAGAGATAGGAGGAGAACCACCGCAACACAGTGCCTCCCACCCCCATCTCTACCAACCGGTGCAGCATGATACCATGGTCGATGGTATCAAAAGCCGCTGAGAGGTCTAACAGGACCAGGACAGAGGAGCACCCCTGTCCCGAGCCCTCCAGAGATCATCAACCAATGCGACCAATGCCGTTTCCGTGCTGTACCCGGGCCTGAAACCCGACTGGAACGGATCTAGATACGTTACCCATTACCTAGTTGGAGTAATGAAATATCTCCAAGAGAACAAGCAAGCTCAGAGAGCAGCAAGGACCCCTCTCTTTGAAGTAGCAAAGAAAAATGTGCTTAGGCCCCTTCAATAGGGATATGTACCTGTTGTTTTCTTAAAATGAAGAACATACGCAAACTCTGCTCCCATAACTCAGTTCTGTCCACACCTGCGATCTGCCCCCCCCAGCCATTCCAAAACCATTATTTGTAGTTTTACAATCTTAAAATGTTGTCTCTTTGGTGGGAGGTGTCCCCTTTTTAAAATAACAATTACAGTGTCTTCACACACAACAATGCTCAAAAGAAAGAGTAGATTTCCTCCCAAGATAATTCACCTTTTAAAAAGGGAAGGTTATTTTAAGTTCACAGAAAATGAAGAAAAATCATCAGAGGAGTGGCTTACTTGCTGTCTAATCTTCCTTTTTTTCCTGGTGGGGATTATTTTACATTCAGGGTCTTCTTCCTTTCAAGTTGCCTTTGGCAGTTTGTTCATCATTAAGAGACATTAATAAATAATATTGAGCTGCAATAATTCCACACAGAGACATGAGGATCACTGGGCAATCAGCTTCATGGCCCTCTGTTTTAAATATTGATTGTTTCCCCACTAAGCACTTAAAGGGTTTTGTATTGTTGTGCCAAAATAATTTTCATTTATTTGAAAATAGTAACTGTGCCTGAATGATGCTGTAAGCCCCTAAGGGAAAAGAGTCATACTCTCTTAACACACAAAGGGTGTGTTGCACCACTTTCACAGGCTGGTTATGAAGATATCAGATATATTTATGGTAACATCTAGTTTTAACTGGATTACTATCAATTATGCTTTTGACCCACACATGTGGAAGGAAGTTAAGTTTGAAAATAGACCAGATCTGGCTGAGTGTTGTGGAGGAAAACAAATCTCCCTCAGTTTACCCAATGTATTATACAATTAGATCCCTCCTACCCTCAGTCCTATATCCCAGGATATAGACAAACCCAGTGAGCATTCATGGAGATAATATGGAAAACAGAAAGGTGCCTAGATAGTGATACTATTTGTTACTCTGAAGAAAATATAGATGCCTAGATAGTGATACTTCTTGTTATCCTGAAAGTAACATGTTATCTGCTACATATGTTACTTTGAAGAAAATATAGATGCCATTGCTACTATATATATTACTCTACAGAAGATATAGATGCCATTGCTAGTAAATGAATTGGACTGAGTCCCCAAAGCTTGCTATGCTTTGCTTTGCTCTGCATTCTCTACTTGTTATCCCGATGTGGCAATTTATGGGATAGGTTGGAATGAGAGTGCTGGCTCAAGATTGCCCCTGAGTGCCCATGGCCGAGGGTGGACTTGAATGTGGTTCTTCCTGCTCATAGGACAGTATCTCAAGTATCCAATATTCTTTATTGGTTTGTTATCAAGTGATGCACATGGGGTCCTCAGTTCCTTTACTGTGGTGATACAGGAATATTTCTTGGCTGATTTAAAATATCAATTTCCCATGCTTATTAAAGCCACCTTTTCCGCAGTAGGTTGACCTATGACCTGGACAATATGCCACTTGTGAACACAACTGCTCGTGTGGTTGGCTACTAGGAATCCCTTCTACAGTGAAAGCAATTCACATGCCTCGGGGAAGCAAGAGAGACCATTAGTTACACAAGCAATGGGTCTTAATTGCCACCACTGATTCTTCTCACCTCCTACAGATCTACATTAACTTGTTCTACTCGAGAAAGCAAAACATTATCTACTCCAAGGGGCTGAATCAAAGCCTAGCCCACATGTAGGCAGAGGCAAGGGCTCTTAGTCATCTTGAAGCTACCTTCTGAAGGAACAGCCTTCCAAAGCTGCTTCCCCCGTATGCTGACAGCTGCTCTAGCTGCCCCCAGCAGTGAAAGCAGGATGGCACCAGCTCAGCTGGTGCCATCTGGTGCCAAGTCATACTAGCCCACAAGAAATGAGAGTTGCTAGCTTTGGTTTCTTTAAAAAAGGAGGCAAACTTAAGGGAGGAAGAGAAGGATGAGGAATTTCTTAGTGGGTTGCAATTGTAATAGCCATGTAGGATCTCTAAGAGTTTCTAAATACCAATTTCTCTGAAATGGAAAGAAAAGCGTTAGCTTCCTGCTTTGCTTTGGAGCTTCTGATGGGTATCTGCTTGCCACCATCAGAAAGAAGATGCTGAACTGGTCCTTTTTCACAAACACTTAAATTCCCCAGAGAACTCCATTTAATAGTGTGCAGATAGTCCAATTCTTAGAGCAGTTTGAACTAAGAACAGTATCTTACTATTACTGTAGGAGGACAGTCATGTAGTCTATGGTAAACAAAATCCAGTCTTTTCTGACTAATTTGTTTCAATAAAAAGCACAAGCTTATCCCTTGTAATAATATTTGTTAATCAAAAAAGATGCTTCCAGACTCATCCTGAATTTTAGCTGGGTATTCAAGCAGGAATGGTGATTTTACTGCCTTCTAGAAATTGCTGGATTACAATCTGCAGTAACCCAGCATGTGGGACAAGTGATGAAAAATGTTGGGAGGTGCCAATTACAGAGATCCACAAAGTCCTTACCCTGTCCTTATTTTTTTATTCATGGTGTACATGTGTATGCACATAAGCGCACCAGCATGCCTACCGTCCCTGTCTCAATGTTCTCTTTATTTGTATTCATTTCACGTATTCAAATCATGTTCAGACTTATATATATTATCTAATACGTGCTTGACAAAATAAAAAAATAAATAAACATTCTCAGAGCTCTGGGGAGCTGAAGGGAAGATTCTCTACTCAGTGTAGTTCCATAGAAGCAATGTTGAGTTGGGTTTGACTGAGAGAGGCTGACTCCAGGTGACCTAGCCATCTGTATGGTCTCCTGGGGACGTCACCTTGGTCTTCCAGAGTGAAGTCCAACACCTAAACTATGCTAGTTCTAAAAGCAAGTGAAGAATACCATCTGCCTGGGCTGACCAGGGATAATGGGAGCCAAAGTCTACCATATCTAGCATGCACGAAGTCAAGAAAAGTTTTTTCCTCAAAAGATAGGTAGGGCTTGACAATATGATGCTGGTGGGAGATTCAACAGGTGAGGTGCTCTAAGCTAGGGTGTCCTACCTTCGCAACATTGACTTGTGGACATCAACTCCCAGAATTTTCCGGCTATCCATTCTATGAGTTGAAGTTCACAAGTCTTAAAAGTTGCCAAGGTTGGACACCCCCTGCTTTAAGCTTAGAAAGGGATAGGAGTTGGCTTACCTTTGCTTTTTACATAAGTGCAATGTGGATAATTTTTTTCTCAAAATTAACTTGAAAGGAAGAACCTTCTCCAACCCATTGGATAAAAGGAATCACAATGAACCTGTGAGCTACCATGTGGCTATTCTACATTGCAGCCCATGCGGAACAGAAATTGCCTCTCTTTCTAAACAATTTAATAAGAGCCGAGGTGGCGCAGTGGTTAGAGTGCTGTATTGCAGCTACTTCAGCTGACTGCTAGTTCAGCAGATCAGCAGATCAAATCTCACTGGCTCAACGTTGACTCAGCCTTCCATCCTTCCAAGGTGGGTAAAATGAGGACCCAGATTGTTGGGGGCAATATGCTATTTAGTATACTGTTAATTGTTGTAAGCCACCCAGAGTCCTTGGAGAGTGGGCGGCATAGAAATATGATTAATTAAAAAAATATATATCCCAGTTGTTAGCTACTGTATATATCATATTCTTTTGAAATACTTCCCATTACATTCTCAGGGGATCAGTAAAGAAAGAAAACCCAAAGCTTTTGAGCAAATACAAAAAGTAGCTTTGTCTAAGTAACTCAAGTTGGTATAAAATTGCATCTAAAAAGTTGAGACAGAGATTTTCCCTACACCTACCATAGCAGATGAGCCCAACTTGGAGTACAGTTGGATTTTTGAGCAACTTCCCTCTCCTCTTGAAAAACTGAAGATGATTAGTTGGCTGTGAGCCACTGTGATTCTTACTATGGAAAAATGTCAGAGTTTGTTGCAGCATACACAATCAGACAATTCAGCAGGATTCAAAACTTCTTTATATATATAATAACACATAAGGCAAATATGCAATACCTGTGTTGGCTTTTCCAGCATGGTAGAAAGAAGAGATTGTAAGTAGGTACAAACACAGAGCAAGACTTCTATATACAGAACAGTTGAGCTAAGCCACGCCCAGGGTCCTAGTTGTTTGAACGACCAAGCAGCCTCCATTCGCTGACCTTGTTGCTATGCCTTTTCCAGCTCATGAACTCTTATACACTGACAAAAAAGAAACATATTTATAAACTAACATAGAAGCAGCACAGGAATATAGTGACTTCACATGTCATAGTGGGCCAGAAATGTCAACATGCATGATTTGCCAGCCTCCTTTTTTGTACTTCACAAAGTGGGTGGGAGCAAAAATATACAACCTTTCCCCCCAGAAAAATGGGGTTGTTAAGTTGTGCAAGTGCTGAAGGCGCCAGGGTGACCATTAAAGGTTTTTCACTCTTGCTGCCTTCCCTAATTTTTTACTTTCCTGCAGAAAGCTTGGATTGGTTAATAGCAATGGCACCAGATGTGGTATTCAGCCAGTTCAGACTGGTTCGGGTGAACCTGTAGTGGAAATTTTATCTGTTCGCCGAACTGGCAAATACCACCTCTGGCTGGCCCTGACCCTGACCACCAAATGGGTGCTTGCCCTGCCTGCCCCCCCCGCCCTATATATGTCACCTGCACCACGTGGCCCAGCTAATTGGCTTGCATCGCCTCTGCACCTCACCCACTCTGCTCACCAAAGGTAAGCATGCTGCCTGCTCGTTCTTAACCTCTGGTCAGGTCCAAGGGAGGTGCCATTCCCTGAGACCCTGGTCGGAGCTTCTGTCTGCTCACCGTTCGCCTTGGCTGGGTTGGGTAATGCATCATTCCCCAGCTCTGGTCTTGCCCCAGAGCCTCTGCCATTCACCTTGGCTGGCTCAGGAAAAGAGCCATTCTCTGACTCTGGCCTTGTCCCAGAGCCCCCGCCCGCTTGCTGTTTGCCTTGGCCGGGTTGGGGAATGCACCATTCCCTGGCTCTGGCCTTCCCTGGGGCCTCTACCCACATGCCGCCCGCTCGCCTTCTGCCTTGCTCACCTTCATCTGTGCCTTGGAGTGGGTACCTAGCAAGGCTCAGCCGGTGAGCCTCCAACCACCAGTAGTTTTTGGCTGCCTTCTCTGCTGCAATGCCATCCCTCCGGCACAGCCGTTTTCCTGCAGGTTCACCAGCAGGCAGGGTGTGTGTGCCCAGACAGGGCGAAGAACAGGGTGGCGATGGTAGCAATGGGACTTCTTCAGGCCTCTTTTTTGGCCTGTAGTTTTCAGTAGTTTTTGGCACAAGAAGCCTGTAGCCGCCACCTCTTTTTCAGTGTGAGAAGCCTCCAGCTGCCACTACTGGCTTGGTTCCAGCTGGCAAAGAGGCTTCTTGCACCGAAAAAGAGGCAGTGGCTGCAGGCTTCTTGTGCCAAAACTACCAAAATCTAGAGACAGAAAAAGAGGCCTGAAGTCCCGTCACTGCCGTTGCCATCCTGTTCTTCTCACTGGCCATGCAACCCATTGCTTGCTGGTGTGGTCGTACCCCATTGCCAGAGCCGATCAGGAGAATGGCCTGCTATGCTAGAGGGACAGCATCATAGCGGAGCTGCTTGGAAGGCAGCCAAACTGCGTGTCCCTTTAAGGTACTTGGACATGGGGAGAGGGGACCATAAAGGGACAGGCCACAGGAGCTGCCTTTTCTGCTGGTTCTGTGGGCGTGGCTTTGTGGGTGTGGTTTTATGGGGGGTCATGTGACTGAGTGGGCATGGCCAACTCAATGTCACTCACAGCAAGGTGCCACCCCACCAAACCATGCCCACCAAGTCACACCCACAGAACCGGTAGTAGAAAAATGTGAATCCCACCACTGAATGGCACTTAGACTTATACTGCTTCATAATGCTTTACAGATCTAAGTAATTTACAGAGGCAGCATATTGCCCCCAGCAATCTGAGTTTTCATTTTATCCACCTTGGAAGGAGGGAAGCCTGAATCAACCTTGAGCCCCTCAGGATTGAACTCCTGGCAATGGGAATGCAGAGTCAGCCTTCAATACTGCATTCTAACCACTGCACTACCATGGCTCCTTAGTAACCTTAAGTAGGTTAAGTTGAAGTAAATCTCACTTGACTGTTTTGCAGACCCCTTCACAGATACTTCTGCCTATGGGTCAAAAACTAACTCTCTCATGAGCTTGAGTAGGCCTTGAGGAGGTGGATTATGGTCACTGGGGTAACTGATAGCAAACCCTTTGCCCCCAGAAACAACAGAGGAACCTGGTCTTTTTTTAGTGTTGGAGAGGAGAGGAATGCTGTCCTTGGGACCACAAGCCTGCTACTTCGTTTCTGGCAGGCAGACTGGAGAGCTGTTGCTGTGGCAACCACAGGGTTACTGCACCACCTTTCTTTATCCTTGGATGTGCCTAGTTCCCAAACTGATAGCTTTAAGGATGTTGAATCCCTAGCTGGTTCCTCCCCCACCCCAACCAACCAAATTCTCCACCTGATGTTGCTGGTGAAGATCCCACCCAATGGCTGTGAAATAGTAGGCAAGGATCTTACATATTGTCCTTCTCTACCTGAAAAGTTGCCCTTTTGCACCTCAGAATCATATCCCAGTTGTTACATTGCTCAGCGTTCACAGATGATAAACTTGAGAGGACAGTTCCAGATGGGTCAGTGATAAAAGAAGCTGATGTATTGTCAGAATTTAGATATGTGCCTGTGTCAGCTTTCCCAATACCTTCAGAGGCAACTCAAAGGATCACCAGAGATCATAACTTTTCTCAGAGGGCATCCTGGCTTTGGGATTTCTTTGGCTCTGCGGCATTGTCTCTATTGTCTTTTGAGTTGCTCCTTGAATTGACCTCCAGTTTATCAATCTGTCTCCACTTGGCTTCATTGAATTTATGTTACATTATATTTATTACCATTGATTTTTGTTGGTTAACATTGGAAGAGTAATAGTACAGGAGTCACCTTCAGCTTTTGTACTGGAGAGGCTGTTACAGAGGACCAGAATAATATAATAGCAATAGCACTTATACTTACAGTATATACCATTTCATAGTGATTTATAGCTCTCTCTAAGCAGTTTACAAAATCAGCCTATTGCTCCCAACAATCCTGGTCCTTATTTTACCAACTTCAGAAGGATGGAAACTAAGTCAACTTTGTACTGGTGAGAATTGAACTGCTAAAATGCTGGCAGTCGATGGTCAGCACAATTAGCTTGCAATACTGCATTCTAACCATTGCACCACCACAACTCATAAAAGGTCCTTATTCAAATCTGGGAAAGACAAGAATCCTTGTGCCACCTTAAAACATTCCCCAGGATGTAATGAAGATGGAAAGATTCTAGGCACCAAAGTTGGCTGGAGTCTCATGGGTCTTTGGAAGTTTCACCCAGATAGTCAGGGAAACTCCAGTTAAATGATTTTGAGTGCTTCTCAATCCTCAATTGAGGAAGCAACCTATCTGAAATTACAGAGAAAGAATGGATGGTGAAGTGGATGAAGTCAGCAAGATGGTGAAATTGACAGCTTTGATTGAAGACATTGACTAATTTTAATGTTGACTGTAAGCCCTTTCTGGAAGGGCTTTTTGTATGAATAGAAAGAAGTGAAAATGATAACATACAGATTTGATGACTAGGAAAAAATAGTAGATAATACAAAAAAAAATCAAAGTAATGATATAAACATAAGGTGAGAGCTTAGTACAAATACTTATATATCCGTTGTAAAAGAGTCATTCCTTTTGCTTTCTGGACTTTGGGTTTTTCTTTTTTAAATTCTTCACTCCCCCTTTTTTTCCTAACTAAATTATTAGTTTTGTTTCTATTTGGATATCTAATAAAGTTATTTCAAGAGAAAAAGAGAGCGTGAGTCCATCAAGGGAAGAACCAGGCCTTTTCTAGGACCTCTGAAAGCTTCCTGATATGCCACTAATGCTATCATCAGAGGAAGGAGCAAACTCTCACAGATCTCCCTGGAAGACGGGTGTTCTATAATGCCTGGGTCAATCTCACCAGAGATTTTGGATTACTGCCGTGATCCTTTACCTACTGCCCAGAATGACTAGACTGAAAGAATTTGGTGTTCTACTGCAACTGGAGAAGACTCCATCCACTCGATTTAGTCTACATCTTGTATTGTATAATTGCTACTTAGTGAGCATTATACAAAGACGCCGAGGCTGGTCGAAATCCAAATGGGTGTCATCCTGAAAGAACACTTTTATTCTGGCTGTATATAAAAGAATCAATTAAAATCAGATTGTCGATACACTGAGTCATTTGTGCAGATGTGCCACTGGTAAGAAACCATCTGCAATGCTTGCTCATGTATTTAACTGTAATTCCAAAATTATAAGCAGTTTTGGCCATGTGTCTTGAAAGTCTTGGGATTGTCCTTTAAAAGAGTGTAATTCTTCATGCCTACTTAACTCAGACTACTTATGTTACCTTTTAGAACAAACAGAAGAGCACAAATATTTTCAAGATTAAACTTGAAATCTTGCTGTCATTTTTAAAATTTCTTCATCAAAAAATAATCTTTGGTTTCTTATAGGCAGTTAATAGCCAGCAGCTATACTTTATAAAAATCCTATTCTTTTCTGTAGTTGGGATTTGGTAGTTAAATTGTCGTTCTGTTCATAATAAATAGAAAAGTTATGTAATTTCTCCCATAGCAAATTAGTGAGAGAAATGTCAGCGTTAGCTGCAGCTTTTTCTGTCCTAGAACATTGATTTTTTTCCATGAGAGGTAACAAATACAACACTTGCTGTGCTCTGAGCATTCATTTTGGTTGAAGTCCCCTGTAGAACTAAAAGTATTTGCTGCAATACATTCTAAAGTAATGTTTGGTCTCATAAAATATATTGTCTTTCATCTGTGCTAAGAATCTGCTGCCATCTAGTGCATCATTAAAACTGAATACATATAATTATGTGAGGATCTGGTCTGCTTCAATAAAATACTTTAGCACTTTAAAGAGGCTTTGGGGCTAACAATTTGATACAGAGAAAGTATCTTCCAGATCTAGACAAAGTACTCTGTACTGCAGCCCAAATTAATGTATTTACCCTGCAAGCTTTCCTTAAACCAGATGCCTTCAGAACATTAGTTCCAGCTTTTAGAAAACTTGAGGATGATAGGAGAGAATATATAGCAATGGTGCCCAACCTTTCCAGCTTTGTAGACTAATAGGGGTGGGGGGAGGAAGAGAAAATGGTTCTGTGTAAGTGGCAGGTGCATGCAGCTCCATTTGTGTGAGCAGCAGAATGGAGTTTTGCATATACACACAAATTGAACTGCATGCTCACCTGTTGCTTGGATGGCTTGGTTCCAAACAGGCTGCCGCCCAGTACTGGGCCACAGCCCAGGAGTTGGGAACCCCTGATATAGACCAAATCATTCAAAGGCTACCATTTTGGGAAAGGCTGGACTCATGGAAACTGTAAAATTAATGGAACATGTCCACAAGCAGCTTCTTACAATAAAACACAACTTCTCCAGAGTTAGAAGACCATTATACTGCTTTGATGCAACTGACAGATACAAAACACAAAAATGTGGGTACATTATATTACATAGTATCACTAAGTTAGTAGTTTTTAGTCTGCGAGTTCTCCAGATGTTGATCTACTAGCTTCCAGAATTCTTAGTTGCTGACCATTCTGGCTGTCAATTCCTACATTCCCTTGAAGGCCACTGGTAGAGGAAAAATCAGAAATCATTGGTAGTATATGTACAGAATAAAGGTATAGGTTTTTCTGAATTGTAGTTTAATTCAGAAGATAGCAAACTATTTTGTTAATCTGAAAAGATGCTACCAGATTTATGATTTTTGAGTACCATAATTCTCCTTCTGCAACAGTTGTTCCAGATCTACATCTTCAAAACAGTTGTTCTAGACAAGGGAACACTGATAAAGTCCATGGGGAACTGACTGCAGTGCTTTCTTTGAACAGTTACATAAGAGAACCTACTGAGATGTCATTTCAGAGTCATCATTTACAAGGTGCATATGCTATTTCATGGTGTGATAACCATGGCACTTCTCTAATTCTGTTCTCATAAACTACCCTGCATGCACGCATCTCAGTTTAAAACTGTTGCTTTGTTCTCTGTTCTTGCTGGATTAACAAGATTTAAAAATGCATTTGTAATCTTCGCAAACTCACTTGGCAGGTTGGTAGAGATGCCTTCAAATGGAGAAGGAAAAAAAGAAGATGCTAAGAAAGTGACCCATATAGGAAATCCCCAAGTGAGACAAGATTTAAAAGTGCAGGTTTTCCAAGCTCACACTCTGAGAACACAATAGTGCAAATGCAGCATTAAATCTGGACTGGATTTAACATGAACACATTGGAATAATTAAGGTGATCATATGAAGAAGAAAGGCAAAGTGTTCTTGGCTTCTCCTCAATCATATCAAAGACATATAATCCAAGGACCTTCATACAAATAAAAGATCAAGAACCTTTGAAGATCAATAAACAACTTACTACTGCTCCTGCATCCACCAAGGACAAACTGAACCATTCACTATTTGCAAAGGGAACACATTTTTGATTTTTTTCAGTTTGCAAACCCACATATTTGGTTAAACACATTTTTGCTTTAGTTAGCACTTGTACTGTCTCCTGAGGTGTGGGGGATAAGTATCAAAGCACAGATAAAGCATGCATCATCTTCCTATGCTGCAGTCCAAACAAAAATAATCTTGCTGGAACTATCCAATCCTTTTGCCTAAGCAGTTGCAGAAATCTTTTCTCCACCAATTTTCATTTTAACAGATTACAGTAATACGTTTTGCCAAAAGATTAAACAAGCTTCTGGTTTTCAGAAGCTGCAGATTATGATGTGTGCTGATACTTGCATATGATCACAAGAAGCACCACCTTAAATTTCCTGAAATGGGAAAGGGAGAAAATGCCAATTGAATCAGATTTGTTGTCAAAACTAGCATATTTATAAGCCCTTGTTAAAATAGTTCTCAATACTGAGGGCAAGTTATCAACAGTAGCATCAATTGTTGTGGTCTTAATTTGCATCAAACAGTGTCATAATGTATTAGTGCCAATTTACACAATTATAGCTGAAATGCCCATTATAAATTTTGTTTCTTAAAATAAGAAAAATTCTATTCTTGATAGCTATAGAGCATTACAGAAAGGCAGAATATTGGATTTGCAGTTCTATGGCAGAAACCGAAACTCATCCCATTAAAGCCTTTTTTGCAATGCAAAATCATTTTTCATTGATGAAATAGCTGCCCGGCTACAGCTAACTACAATTCTTTTGATGACAATTTATAGGATGATTAGTTGTACATTTGCTTCTATTGCTTTGACCAGCTTTTTACAGTAGTTCTGATTGAGGATTACAGTCTCTGAGTGACATTTCTGGACTTTAAAAGAAGCACACTAACTTTAAGAGAAGTACAATTCAACATCCATACTGAATGGGTAGCAACTTTGCTTCTGTGAGCAATTAAGTTACAGCCCTTGTGTGCAAGGACACCTTCAGAATGTCGCAGGTGCCTTCAGCGACACTGTTTGGAGATGAGTGATTTCCAATGCAGAATCAAGAGGGGTCTTTACACATCAGCTGGGACATGTCACTAATCTACAACACTGCCTTCCCTGCTTGCAGCACTGAGTCTGCAAAGTTATGGCCTGAAGAGCCCTTACCCAAGTTCATTCTACATGGCCAGAAAGGTAGATCAGGCTGTCCTGATCTGAATAAATCAAACAACTAAGCCAGCTGGACACACTTTAAGCCAAAAGATGAGGCTTTATTGTATAAGCCAAACACATCTCAGTTTGATTTTGTTTTAAAACCAAAATAAATCAATCAGGCTGGGAGATAATGGGGAGATCCAGAATGGAACGGGCCCAGAACAGACAAACCTCCCCCCTCACCAGTCTTAAATTTTGGCAAAGATTAGGCACACCAGCATTTTTAATTTCTTTCTTCTTTTGCAGAGCTAAAAGAGCACACACTGCACCATCGCTTGGAGTAATCATACAACCACAGCCTTGAAAGCTAAGTATCTCAATAGTAGGAATTGCTTGGAATGTGTTGTTTGCGTTAGCAAAGCAACACAGACACATGTAAAGTCTTCATTAGGTAGCTCACTCTCTCAATGTGGCTGACAGCCCACACAAAAGGTGTCATGACAGAAACTGCCCTTTTGGGCCATGCCCAGAATTTATCCAGATGGAACCCATATTCGATATATGGCACTGAAAGCAGCAATCAGGAATCTCTTGTTTTTTTCTGGACTGTGCATGGCCTGAAAATGATTCAGAAGTGTTCTGGAGCTGACAAGAATACAGCTCTTCTCTGCTATTCCTTAACCTAGCCTATCTTTTTTTTTCAAGGATCTATGCAAGTTGGAAAAAAGAGCACTAAACTCACTGAGGATAATCTTCCTCTTAAAGAAGTCACATCTTTGTCTCAGGCTTGTATGTGGAAGCGTGAAAAAGACAGGAGGGCTTAACAAACAGCAGCAAGATACTGGGCTTGTGCAAGATCTGAAGCATTTCTTGCAAATGATTTTCAAGACATACACAGTCTTTGTGTATGCGTATATTGCTGGAGGTATGGAATGCTGATGTAGTAGAGGACCTCAGGTCAAAGCAGAACACAGATAGAATGAAAAATCAAAACTACATGTCAAGTCCAGAGTGGGCACTACTGGATACAGGAGAACCTCTTTGGCTAAGAATGTCTTATGCTGTTGTCCTCAGCCAAAGCAGTGAGGTACATTTTATTGTAGGCCAACAACAACAGTTACCTGGAAGCCACCTTCAGTTCCTGAATGGGTAAAAGGAGTGCAGCAGCAGTTCCTGACACAAGGATATGTGTGCTTATGTTGCCCAGTGATGTTTCTTGAGCTCTGGACTTTAGGTGAATGAGAGGAAATACTAGCACAAGTAAAGCCAATCTAAATATTCCATTGTGTGCTTCAATCAAATAGAATTTTCAGGTTTAGGTGGAATCTCTTCAGTGCTCTTAAAAGGTCACTACCTTGAGAATCTTGTTTTAGATAGAAGAGTATGTGCTGAAAAGCCAAGGAAACTCAGCAAAACCTCCAAAAGACACAAGACAGGGATCAAACAACTGGGGACACTCACAGAATGGATGTTGGGAACTACTTCCCAACTTTAAGCTCTCAAGTGTAACTGATTTCACCCATCAGAAACGTAAGACAATATGAGTTGCCTCCCCAATCAGAAGGGCACACTATCTAACCTCTGCTTATAGTTTATTCCCGTAATACTTAAAGTACCTTAAGTATAAATATTTCAGCAAATAACGTGTGTATGTGTATTGACCCATGTATCCATATGCACAGAAAACCTTGTGCATACTAGAAACCACGGCTGAAAAATTGTGACTATTATGTCAATGGCATGACACAAATTATGATCCAACTTTGTTCAAATTAAAGAATTATACAGGCCAAAAATGAATTTTCAGACTTTTAAAATTTGTCACTCCCATATACACAAGTACTTCTTAAAATATTGTTAAACCCCTAAGTAAATGCTGTGAAAGAATAATATCTTCTAAATTAAATGAGTGTAAAACAAAGGTTACACACTTTTGCCTAAAATTCAGGGGGAAATGGGTACTATGAATATTAGAGGTGGGGAAAGATTTCTGCTCAAGAGACAGAGCAGAATCTCTAATGAAGCAACTTTTACTAGTGTATAAAATGACAAAGTAAAGAGAGAGCTAAGCTTCTTAGCAGCGACATGAGAACCCAATTAATTTTCAGAATTTTTAGATGTGTTCTTTTCTAGATACAGAGTCAGAGTCAAAAGCTAGGTGAAGCTGAAGGTCCATATAGTTATGGTTATGGTGACCATGTAAAAAAAGATGTGTTAGATGCTAAGATTCAAACAGGCCCTCATCCAGGATGTGATTTGAATTAGTAAGAGTTAGTTTGATAAAACAAGCACTTGAGTCCGTGCCTTGCAGATTTATCTTGCTTCCTTCATGAAAAGAAACAAGATTTCCATAAAAATATCCTCAAAGAGGTACACCTAGTGAAGACAATGCTAATTGTTAAACAACAGCAGTAAAACAGTGAACCCGGGATTTTCAGTGTCAGAGATGTGAGATATTGTTGAACGGTGATATTGTCACTGAATTCAAGTGCAATACCAGATCACATGCACCTTGAGTAGTGCAACAGGGGATAAAAGTCATAATTTGTCACAGAGCAGTGCCAACTCCAGATTAATTTTGGGATTAAAGTTAAGAATCAGGCATTAACTAGAAGCCATCCACTACAGAGGTTCCTTTGGAAGGCCAATATTAGTCCCTTCGAAGCTCTCATCCTGGAGCAGTGGAGCAAGGTAAACCCCAGGGGTTTGTGCAGGAGTGAACCCACACTGCTCCAGAAGATCAACCCTCAGAAACCTTAACACAAATATTCAGACAGGGATTGTTTTGATGGGGCACTTCTTTTAACAGCAGGAAGAGGTTAATAACAAGCTCCTAAGTTAGTTTACAAGGTCTATAGTTAAAGACACAGAAAGGAAATGATAGAAACACCACAAACACAGGGTGTTGGGACAGAACTAAGGTCCAGATGTATCTAAGACAAGTCCTTGAAAGAGTCGAGGTTGAAGGCTGTGTCCAGCAAGCGTTGCAGTTCGGTCAAGTGATTCTTTTTGTTGCCTGTTGCCGGGGCAGCAGCAGGTTCTCGCCCAGCATACCTAAAGGGAGAAAAGCAGTCACACAGTTGCTTATTTGCAATTGCTGCTCTATTTCCCCTCCCTCCCCACTCTTTCGTATATGATCTATCATATAGCAATATATATTAACATTTCACCTAAACTAATAAAACACAATAAAATCTACATGTTAAAAAGATCTGGGTTCAAATACCAGTATCTAGGCCATCTAACCATTGAAGCGCAGCATCATTTATATTAAAAAAACTGTGGACCGGTATATGCCTTCAGTTTACAGCTGGTCACAATGTGATCTACAATTTGATGTGGGACCCCGCAGTCACACTGAGGGGAGGATGCTAGGCCTCATTTATACAGAGAGCAGACGCCTATTTAGGACTATCCACTGCTGATATGGTAGTTCAAAACCTGGCATCTTTTTTGTGGGATCATTTGTCTTCCTATGTCTGGGTGTTCAGCGACCCATTTGGCTTTCCATTGGGAATCAATGTTAAGTTGTGCTTAAATTGTTAAATTTTACTGGCATGTACAGGATTTGAGGGATTGTTGGTGCCCAAAAATAATGCCTGTGCTACTGAGACCTTCTGTGTCAGCATGTTGCTTCTTTTCCTCTTTTCCTAGAACAGACCACTCCTGTGCTCTCACTGGGATTGGATTGATTGTGCCATAGGAACTATATAAACCTATCCCTCTATCAGGTAGCCGAAGAAGCCCCTTACCACACTGGCTTTGCACGGTCAATGGTTGTGCGAAGTCTAGGCTTCACGTAATCATAATATCCTTGGTTTTTGTGCTCTTCTTGACACCAAGCTAGGTCTGCATTGGGGTATTTATGGAATTCCTTCAGCAGGAGGTCAAAAGGAAATGGTGACAGCTAGAAAGAAAAGGTCTCGCATTTATTATGAACGATTTTCAGCCTTCTATCTTTATAAACAAATTCCAGTAGGAAAATTTAAAAAAAGGTCAGTCTGGTTCACAAGCTCCATGGGGAAATGGAAAAACAAGCATTTAATCCATAGGATACTTATAGAGTTAAAAAAGAAAAAAAAGAGGACTGAATAATATAGCAGAAATTTAAGAAGTTGTTAAGGCCAATAAAGGACTTCCATTTAGTAATAAATTGGGCCTAATCCAAATATTCTGCAGGCAAAGTCAGATCACTCATATTTTAACCTCCCTCTTGGCTCATTTGCTAGGAGGAAGAAGAGAAAATTCATAAGGCCTGTTCAGATATTTGCTGGACAAACCTTTTAGGATTCTTTTCAGAACCAGATGTCTGTCAGAAACCTGCAAAGTGTTGCAGAAAACCTGACTCTACTTCAGAACTGTAGTCCACCAAACAAAGCTAGAGGACAAAAACATGCCTGATAGTTAAATTTTACTTTTGCCAGTGGAAGACTTATTCGTTTGGAGTACCAGTGTGGAATTCTTTAGCTTCCTGTTCATAAAATTCTATTGAGCTTCAAAATACTTATTGTTCAAAGCTCAAAAAGCATGCAGGAGTCTTACTTCTGTAACTCAACAATACCATCCCCACAAAAGCCCTACCTGCTCTACCCTTGTGATGGCCACATCTGCTTCCATATTCCGTGTCTTCCGCTCTCGAATAAGTTCATAATAAAGTTTACCAGTGCAGAAGAGAACTCGTTTGACTTGTTCTGGATTCTGTGCTGCCAGACTAGTGTCTGGGATGACACGTTGGAAATTGGTGCCTGGAAACAGTGGAAGTTATTACTTTTTGTTGTACATCAGTGTACATAGAAAAATCTGCTCCAAGGGGTTTATAAAATAGTTTATAAAAAAGAGGAAGGGGACAAATATGAGGAAGTTTATAAAGGGCAGAATTAATATCAGGGTATTTTTTCCATAAAGACCTGATTTTGTTGACAGAAACCACACAGGATGCCATGCAGTTTTTTAAAATATCAAGATTAATTGTAATTGTTGGGGTCTATGGCTCCTACTTCGAAGCTTTTGTCAAGTACAAGTAGCAATGGAGCACTACTCCCTGCTCATGTCTTTCTTCACAGGAAACTCCAAGTCAAAAGCAAAGTGCAGTGCTGTGCTGTGCTGCCCCTTGGAGGAACAACATCACAAAATACATGAGCTTAAACCAATGTCTCAAGGCCTGAGTCAGAGACAAATGACAGCTCCAACTATTTTGCTACATATGAGCTCTTTCTCTGGGTATCATTTAGTGATGGTGATTATTTTTCCTAGCAGAGAAGACCCAGACATCCAAAACAGACTCTGTTCCTATGAAGGGTAACAGAACTTTAGGAAGGTTGGCAGGCAGAGTTGTCTTTGTGGCCTTGTGTTGAACTTCAAGAATTTCCTTGCCTAATTGTTCAGTCACATGTTCCCTTCTACTAAAGAAGACATTCCTCCCTAGCCCTGATCCCGTCTACTGTACCTGCCAGCATTTCATCAAAGCTGGACCGAGCTTCAGGGTGACGCAACAAGGACTTTGGAGTGAAGACTATCAGCTAAAGAAAGAGAGTGGAAGGGAGGGGGAGAGGGGGCCAGGGGAACATAACCCAAATTAATATTGAGGTGTAAGAACGGAAGTGTTCAGGATTTAATGAAAGAACAATAATCCAAAATTAATTATTCAAAAGTTCTGTTTTTGAACATTATCAGAACTACACTCAATGTTTCTGGAGAATATTGACCAAAAAGAAGTGCCAGACACACAACCAGATGATGTTATATACCAGGATGAAGTAATTTTTTCATATTCATCAGTAAGATATTAAGCAGGAATGCAAAACAATAAAACTTTTTGGTAACAATATCTTTAGAGATACTCTGAAATGTTTGATTTCAATCATTTCTTGAATATGACTCAAATGGTCTTAAGAGTGAAATCCAAAATGTGCACTTGCTGGGATGCTATAGAGATCCTAAAGTATTTGGATCTGTGGTTTAGTTTTTGGAATAGTAATATATTTGGATTAGCAAAGTAAAGAAATTCTCTGAAGTAAGAAAGCCTCAAGGAGGTAAGAATGGAAAGTATGCCAGCAGATTTCATGGATTCAGTGAGTAAAGGAATCAGGCTGAGATGGCTTTAAAATGCAGTCATGGAGGATTAATTTAGTAGCAGCTCTGGGGGCTCTGCAGGCTTCCCATTCTCAGAAGTTATAAACCTGGATGCCAGGAAGGGGATTGCTATGAGGGAGGGCCATAGTCTGAACTCTGGGTTTCTTGGCTTTCCAAAAGCACTGGGTTAAAGGCTACTGGAATCAGGATACTGGACATTCTGCTAACACTGTATAGACAATCCTTGTTTAATGACTATTCATTCAGTGATCTTTCAAAGTTATGACAGTTCTCACCATTATGACTTTTGCAGTGCCCTGCAGTCATGTGATCAAAATTTGGCCCCTTGGCAGTCTGTCCACATTTACAATTACAAGGTGCACTTCAGCTCCACCCACTTGCTTACCCCGCCTCCAGCTCTGCCCTTTTGACTGCCTGCACTTTGCCACCCTTGCTGCCCTGCACCCCCCTGGCCCTGCACTTCACTGTCCTTGTGCCGTCCACAGCTGGTTTTGCAACTTCTTCCTTAATGAGATACACCCAGTTTGGCTCTTCATGAAGCAGCTGTAGGCAGCTGCTGGCACACCTCATCAGCAGCAGGAAGAAGATAATGGTGAAAATCAGCTGTGGCAAGGGAAATGCAAGTCAGGTAGGCAGGGGCAGCAGAGGGAACAGGAACAGCAAGGGCAGTGGAGTGCAGGGAGGAAGGACAGCAGGAGTGGTAGATGCAGGGTGGCAGAGGTGACAAGGTGGCAGGAATGGGGAATAGATAGGTGAATGGGGAGAGTTCAAATGAAGGTGAGAACAGCAGGACAGGAGAAGTATGAGGTCTTGGCCTAACAAGTGCAACTGGAACTATTAAAATTGCCACCTCTAAGCAGGGAAGTCTTGATGTTTCATCTAAGGACTGCATCTTTTAACAACAGAAATTCTGAACCCAATTAGGGTTGTTAAGCAAGGACTACCTGTATCTGATACTTCCTTCATTATCTGCCACTCAGTTCAACTGCTCTGAAAAAATGTTCTTTTCATCAGCCAGAAAAGCAAGAGCATCAGGATCATTGGATTATAATATTTTGTAGGAAACAATTTAAAATAATTTGCCTAAAAACTAAGATATTAATATTCAGTTGAACATATCAGCTATGACTAGCTAATCAACCTTTTCTAAGCAAAAATATGTATGTGGCATAAAGTTCAATGAGGAAATGAAAACATTTTTCATTTCCCACTGGCTTTTATTGGAAAGAGAACTCCTGGGTGGTGAACAGGGTGCTGTAAAAAATGTCAAGGAACAGAACCAGCAGGATAGTCAGAATCTACCAAGCAAAACAGGCTCTTTGCAAATTAATCTTAGTTTATAGTTCCCCCATCCACCGGAGTGCTTTTTTTGGACTAGTGATAAGTTCAGAATTGTTTCACAATTTATCACGTGCCATTTTCTACTTTACTTCAGAGTCTAATAAAGCTAAAAAAGCTAATATGGGAAGGAAGAACCCATGTTCCTCTTGTATTAAGGAAGTCATTCTTCATACTGACTGGTTTCCGGAAGGGGAGAAGTATCTGCCTCCGCATAACATGGAAAAAGTTTGCTGGAGTGGAGCAGTTTACGACAATCCAATTGCAGTCGTACAGCTGGCGTACATCAAAGTCATCTAGTTTCTGTAGGAAAACAATGACGGAATTCAGAAAGGTAGAAGAATTGCATGCATTGCCAAAGTGGTCAAAGAACCTGAAAATCAACTGTGAAATACATCCCTGAACTAGGGCAGGGGATTCCCCTTAAAAGGTGAGAGGAAGCAAGACAGCTGAAACAGGGTGGTGTGAAAGCCAAATTATGGTAGGCCAGATATTTTGAGGAGGATTTTTTTCTTTGTAAGCATTACGTTTTATAATTCATGCATTACCCATCTCAAACTGCTAGTAATTTGTGACACTTTTTAAAAAGATTGGATGTTGGATTGGAGGCTCTAATTTGCATCCTTGCTATCTCAGGTTGCCTATCCTGAAGTACAGCACTGAGATGATTACAGAGTGTTCAGGGACACATGGAGGAGCCATTCAGTTTATAACAAATAAACTGTATTTGTTGTAAACAAATTTTGGGGGTGAATACTGGTCTTATTCCCCCCCCCCCCCAAATTATTCTCAGCATTCTTAGAAATGTGGCTAAGGGACATGTGGACAGAAGAAAGGTGTGGCCAACATGCACTCACAGCCAACTCACCGGGAAGACATCTGGATCATCATTGCACATTTGTAAGAATCGTTCTGGTCGAGCAGAAGAATGCTCAGGGCCCTGAAAACAGATACGGGACTTTCTTGAGTAATGGTTTTTCCTTGACTAAAGAGGGCATTGAGCAAAACAGCTTTGTTATAGAGCAATGGTTAAAGTAACTGGATATGAAGCAGGGAGAATCATGTTCAAATCCTCTCTTGATAGAATAGAATAGAATAACAGAATTGGAAGGGACCTTGCAGGTCTTCTAGTCCAACCCCCTGCCCAGGCAGGAAATCCTACACCATACCACTTCAGACAAATGTTTATCCAACATCTTCTTAAAAAGTGTTGGTGATAACAGAATTAGCTGGAGGACTTTGGACCAGTTATTTTTTTCCCTTAGCTTGCTCTATCTTGCAAGAGGTAAATGAGGAATCAGCCAATGTATGATGGCTCTGAAACGCTGAACAGGTAAATATAAAAAACAATAAACAAAGCAATAAAGAAATAAATCTAAATTCCAACCCCCAAATTCTAGTATCCACTATTAGACAGTTTTCCAATGTGCTATTAGAACATGTTCTAATATAGGAACAAAAGTTAATATTATTTCTCATTTTCAATTTTGTTATGCTGACCCAGGCTTTAATGCTTTTAATTACCTCAACATATGCAAGAATTTTCAATGCAGGGCAAATCTATATGTAGGATTTACTGGTAATTTAACACCGTTTAAACATAGATGTTAAGTCTAAATTCACCTATCAGGCAGGTAAAAGGAGACTTATTAGAAAACAACACAAATGTTTCCTTACCATGCCCTCCATGCCATGAGGAAGAAGAAGTACAATGCCATTCTGCCTCACCCATTTGGCCTGCCCAGAGCAGATGAACTGGTCGATGATGCACTGAGCTGTATTGTGGAAGTCGCCAAATTGAGCTTCCCAAACCACCAAAGCATTGGGACTGGCCATAGCAAAGCCCAGCTCAAATCCTGCATTGATAGAAATGAAAAGCTTTTTTGGGAGGAGGAAGATTATCAGGGAGAGATAGACTTAAAAATCAACAGTTTACGTAACTCCTTTAAGAATTAGTAGGGAAAAGACATACCTAAGACTCCATATTCTGAGAGAGAACTATTGCAGACAGTGTAAGGAGCTTGATTTGGCCATAGATGATTCATGGGAATACAGGTTCTCTTGTCAACATTCTGATCATGCAAGACATGATGCCGATGGCTGGAGAAGAATACAAGTGAAAATTTTATTTAAATCTCTGGCAGAAAAGTACTCCTCCAAACCACGGGCCTCACGCTATACAGCTTTCATAGACTTCAAAGCAGCTTTGAATCTGATTTCTAGGCCCAACTTGTAGTGCAAATTGCAAAACTCTTCTGTAGACAGAAGTCTGCGCCTACTAATCTATACTGCAATCTCTATAATAAAAGTCCCATAAAAATTAAATAAAGCTCCCAAGTGAGCCAGAGGACATACCCCTTTGTTGTTTAATTATTATATTAATGCACTAGCCGCCATGATCAATTACTTCTCTCATCATTCACCAAAACTAGCCAAGAAACATATTTCAATTCCATTATATGCAGATAATGTAGCATTAATTTCCCTGACAGGCCTATGATGGGTGCTTTAAGTTTTGGCCAATTATTTCCAGTTTTGATTCTGAAAATCAACTACAAAAAGACAAAATGGAGGTCTTTGTGAAATGCCATCATATTTGGACTCTAAGTAATCATTCTATTGAGCGGGCTAAATTGTTAAAATATGTAGGCATAGTTTTCCATGCCACAATCTCAAGCACAATGCATAGAGAATATGTAGTACAAAATGCTCAGTCAGCCACAGCCACTTTGCAATCATTTTTTATACTAAAGAGGCCTGATTTATCCCATCTGTATGCCAAGTGTACTCAGTTAAATATGAAACGCTGTTGATCCTCTAAAAAGAGTTATATTCCACTTTCTTAGGAACATATTTCAAGTTCATTGTTGGGTCTCAAACACGTTGTCTGCACTGAGGATTGAGATTACTACTTGGTTACACCTTCACGTATTGGGTCAAAGTATACTTTGCCCTTGTAGGTCTGGTATCTTGGATTCTTATCGGCAACCTTTTGTCATTCCTAAAGCAATAGGAAAAAAATGGTGCTTCTGTATTTTTAATAACCCAACTTTGTACATTTGGATACTGATATCCACTTAGACCCATCATGTTTCTTCAAATATACTATATTCCTGACCAATTTGTCACTCTCTTTAGATCAACTAGATACCTAAAAGAAATTTCATTTCATAAATGTAGGATAACACCCCCAGACTCATGGTCATGGGGGATTTCAACCTGCCGTCTGTGGGCAAGACGTCTGAGGTGGCTCGGGAGTTCATGGCTTCCATGACAGCTATGGACTTGACCCAGCTAATTCATGGCCCTACCCACACAGGGGGAAACACGCTGGACTTGGTTTTTGTCTCTGGACAGTGGTTGCGTGATCTTGAGATAGGGGATATAGTGACTGAGCCCTTGTCATGGTCGGATCACTCCCTCCTTCATCTTGACCTTTGAACCGTTACACCCCACTGCAGGGAGGTGGAACCGATCAGATGGTTCCGCCCCAGCCTGATGGAGTCTGATAGGTTCCAGATGGAGCTTGGGCCATTCTCTGAGGCTCTGGCTCATGCCTCGACTGGAGACTTAATGGCCGCCTGGGATAGGGCGGCCGCTGGAGTTTTGGATTGGGTCGTGCCTTTGCGGCCTCTGACCCGGCGCCGATCTCATCTGGCTCCTTGGTTCACTGAGGAGCTGAGGGAGATGAAGCGACAGAAAAGACGCCTGGAGAGCAGTTGGAGAGCTAGCCTTTCTGAATCTGACTGAACACTGATAAGATCTCATATTAAAATTTACCTAGTGGCGATAAAAGCAGCAAAATGTAATTATTTTGCGACTCTTATTGCGTCATCAGATAACCGCCCGGCTGCCCTGTTTAGGGTGACCTGCTCCTTATTCCACCAGAGAGCGCGGGAGGACCCTTTGGAGGGTAGAGCCAAGGACTTTGTACAGTATCTGCATGAAAAAATCACTCAGATTCGAGAAGATGTGGACTCCGAACTGGGTAGTTTCAGGGGGAATGACTGAGGCAGGTCTTGAGAATATTATCTGGGATGAGTTTGATTCTGTGACTCCTGATGACATGGACAGGATTCTGGGTAGACTGAATGTGACCACATGTTTATTGGACCCGTGTCCCTCCTGGTTAGTGCTGGCTTCCTGGGAAGTGACGCGAGGCTGGCTCCAGGGGATTATAAATGCTTCATTGGGTGAGGGTGACTTCCCCGCCACCTTGAAAGAGGCGGTGGTGAGGCGTCTCCTCAAGACGCCTTCCCTGGAACCAGCAGTGTTGGCTAATTATTGTCCGGTCTCCAACCTTCGCTTTGTGGCGAAGATTGCTGAGAGTGTGGTTGTGCACTGTTTCCCCAGCACCTGGATGAAACGGTTTATCTGGATCCATCCCAGTCAGGCTTCAGGTCTGGGTACAGCACAGAAATGGCATTGGTCGCGTTGGTTGATGATCTCTGGGGGGCTCGGGACACAGATTGCTCCTCTGTTCTGGTCCTGTTAGCGCTCTCAGCGGCTTTTGATACCTTCAATCATGGTATCATGCTGCACTGGTTGGAAGAGTTAGGGGTGGGGGCCACTGTGCTGCGGTGGTTCTCCTCCTTTCTCTCCGACCGGTCGCAGTCTGTGTTGGCAGGGGGGCAAAGGTCGACCCCGAGGTGCCTCATATGTGGGGTGCCACAGAGGTCGGTTCTCTCACCCCTTCTGTTCAATATTTATGTAAAGCTACTGGGTGAGATCATTCGTGGTTTCGGGGTGGAGTACCACCAGTAAGCTGACGACACTCAGCTGTACATCTCCACCCCAGACCACCCCAACGATGCCCTTGAAATGATGTCCCGGTGCCTGGAGGCCGTACGGATCTGGATGGGGAGAAACAGGCTCAGACTCAACCTATCCAAGACCGAGTGGCTGTGGTTTCCGACGTCCCAATATAGTCAGTTGGTGCCATCACTGATTATTGGGGGCGAGTCGTTGGCCCCGACAGAGAGGGGCCGCAACTTGGATGTCCTCCTGGATTCACAGCTGTCTTTAGAAGGGCATTTGACGGCCGTGACCAGGAGGATTTTTCATCAGGTTTGCCTGATCCACCAGTTGCATCCCTTTCTAGATCGGGACTCCTTATGCATGGTCACTCACGCCCTCGTCACTTCCCATCTGGACTATTGTAACACTCTCTACATGGGGCTCCCCTTGAGGAGCACCTGGAGGCTCCAACTGGTGCAGAGTGCGGATGCGCGGGTGGTTATGGGAACAACATGGCGTTCCCACGTAACACCTCTCCTGCTCGAGCTGCACTGGCTCCCGGTGGTCTTCCGGGTGTGCTTCAAGGTGCTGGTTACCACCTTTAGAGTGCTCCATGGCTTAGGACCTGGTTATTTACGGGACTGCCTGCTGCCACCAGTAGCCTTCCATCGGCCAGTATGCTCTCATAGAGCGTACTCTGGGTGCCATCAGCCAAACAGTGTCAACTGGTGGCCCCCAGGGGGAGAGCCTTCTCTGTGGGCTCTCCCCGGAGATACGGAGGATCCCGTATCAGTGCACCTTCCGCTGCGCCCTTAAGACCTTTTTATTTCAATAGGCTGGCCTGGCCTAGCTTTTTTTTCCCCCTCTTAAAGTGTAAATTTTAAATCAGTTTTAACCATTGGGGTGTTTTAATCTGTTCTGGGCCAAATTGTTTAATGTGCTTTTATATTGCTTTTAAATTTTGTATCTATGTGTTTTATTTCTTGGCTGTACATTGCCCTGAGTCCTTCGGGAGTAGGGCGGTATATAAATCTAATTAAAAAAAAAACATTTATATTGACTTGATTTGATGTCCCACTAAAGACACTAGAAGTCTTTAGTGGGTAAAATACAAAGGTGCATCTCTGGCTGCTCACTATTATGGCCTAAGATGAAGATAATGCTATCTTGACAATCTGCACTTGCCCCCAAATGTTATGGATTTTCACTGAAGTCCTGTTAAAGGACTTCAGTGAAAGTTAAAGAAAGACTACCCATGTACAAGCAACACACTTTACCTGAATGTTCCTCTTTCAACATCTTGTCCACTCAGCCGAATATGGATTCCTTCTTTAAGAAGAGAGCCAAATGCCATATACTCTGCTAAGGCCCAGTCTACAGTCCTATTGGCAACCAGCTCTCCTCGTGTTTTTAGAATCCTGCTTAAACCTTTAGAGAAAAATAATAATCATTAATCTGTTTGAAAACTTTATGATAGCATTTTCCAAAATGTATAGATGCCTTTACAGATGCTTTGAAAGTCTATTGCTTTGGGTACCAAACAGTGAAGAATATTGTGTCACAGATCACTTCCATAACCTGAGTACCCTTCAGATGTACTGTATTTTTCGGAGTATAAGATGCACTTCCGCCCTCTAAATGTGGGTGAAAATTGTGGTGCGTTTTATACATCAAATGTTGCCGAAGCCCCGCCCACCCTTTGGCTGTTTTCTGCACGTTGCATTTTCAGCCTCTGCACACCCTGTTTTTGGCCTCTGTGCATCGCATTTTTGGCTGTTTCCAGGCGGCGGGGATCGGCGATGATGAATGGGTTGTGCTGAACGGGCGGCGGCAGTGGTGAATGGGTGCCGGCAAACAAGCACCGGCAAATGGGCCACACTGAACGGGCCGCGCTGGTAACAAATAGGCTGCGGCAATTGGGTTGCGGTGGTGCCGAACAGGCTGCAGTGAATGGGCCGCGGTGAATGGGCAAACAGGCCGCGGCAAATCTGTGGTGGCAAATGGGCTGCACCGAATGGGCCATGGCGATGGCAAATGGGCCGTGGTGGCAAATGGGCCATGGCGAATGGGCTGCAGTCAACGGGCCAGATGAATACCGGATAGATGCTGGGAGGCAAAGGCAGAATTTTTTTTCTTGTTTTCCTCCCCCAAAAAGGTACTGTAGGTGCGTCTTATAGTCCAGAGTGTCTTACAGTCCGAAAAATACGGTATGTACTACAATTCCAGAATCCTCAACAGTAACCATGCTAGCTGTGGAATTTTAGGAGCTGAAATTCACATGCCTGGAGGATGCTCAGGTAAGGCTGTTATAAACATAAAATGTAGAAAAAGAGCAAAGGCTAAGTCTGAAAGATCAAACTCTGAAGCAGAATCTATTTTCATCTTAATTTTCTGACAGCTTGGATTGGCTATGAGGTAGGCCCAAATGTACTAGGATATATAATACATGGAATCTTATTAACTATCATTAAAACATGCAAAACAGAAGCAAATTCTAAACATCTATCTAAGAGCGGCTTCAAGGAAACTTTGCAAAAGACTCCTCTGTGCAAGTAAGACACTGCATTTTCTAATGAACTCATTAAAAAGTAATGGGGAAAAATATAGAAAACCATACCCCCATGAATGGTAAAATTTTCAACAGGAACTGAGCTGGCCACCTTTCCGATATGGACCAAATCTTCTTCAGTCAAGCCGGTAGAAGGACAAGTCATGCTCCGAGGTTGGCCATCCAGGGTGAAGAAACCTGGACATTTAAAGAGGCAAGGAAGACATTCACAGGAAGAACAAGCTCTAGCTAGAACAATTTCTTTAAAAAGATGCTCCTCACTGCCAAATTTCTTTTGAGAAGGTATCTGGCAAATAAACCCTGTCCAATTAAACTACTGGATCATCCTGCCAGAGCATCTGGGAGAAGAACAAAAATTCTACATCAAGTGCCTCTTAGTTTAAGACAAGCATAGTTTGTTTATTAATAATGCTGACTACCTCTTATGATCCTTGTTCGGAATTTTCAGAACTTGGAGTTCTAGGCAAGGACAATTCATGTTTGTGCCAGAAACTGCAAGTGCACTCTATTGGCCAAGTACTATTTTTTCTCCATGGCCATTATCAAGTAGACAGTAACTTACCAGGCCACGGAGAGTCTAACCAATGCTTGATGTGAAGGATTTTTTCATCCTTGGATCTGGCATGAGCCTCTTCACAGATTTTGTCATACTTGGAAATTTCCTCCTGGAATACAAAAGGAGCATAATGTAGAGGTTACTCCAAGGACAAATATTATCAACACTTCACTCTAAACAAATGCCTTCTTAGAATCAACACATTTCTCAACCAAAACTGGTAGTAGCGATCACTGTAATTTATCTACCAGGCTGGGACTATCAGTTTCTGCTTTGTCTATAATAAAGTCAGAGCTTCTGCTGGGGCAAGTATGTCCCTATTTATGAAAAGTTGTTTCCAAAGCCAGAAGAGTTGGCTTCCTGAAAGGAAAATATACACATATAAATATAATCGTATAACAAGCCAGTTAATATACACAATGGCACATATCAAGTTAAACAAGTTTCAATAAACTACACAATATCAGAGAAATGTTATCAGTTGCCATAGAAACATAAGATATTATTTTACTAATCCTGGCTGCGCACACTGTTCCTGTATGGTGTCATGTATAACATCATTTATAAAATGCCAAAAGTCTCTGAAATTATGAAATGCTTGGTACCACAATGGGATGAGGAATATTAATATATCTAAGCATGGCTAGGCTACGGAATGATTGTTAAGCCATAAATGAAAGTACCTCATATTCTGGTTGATTTACTACTCCTTGTGAAATCAGTGTCTCAGCATACTTCTGTAGCACAGCTTTCTGTTTTCGGATCTGCTTGTACATCAATGGCTGAGTGAACATTGGCTCGTCCATCTCATTATGCCCATTTCGTCTGTAGCACACCTAGCATGTTTGAAAGGAAGAAAAATCCCATATATTTATTCTTGATCTAAACAATTCATCTTTCCAAATTAAAAAGAAAGTTTTCAAACTCAGTAATTAGAGAGTAATGCTTGATTGAGAACAAGCATGGGTGTTAAGTGATGGCAAATTAAGAGAAACAAGATTCCCTGGAATGTTGTCAGAAAAGAAAAAATGTTCCAGCTTTGGAAAATTTTACATTCAACTTAAACTTCTCTTTCCACCATTCCACAAAACGCTTTGAAAATGATCCTCAAAGGAGAAGTGGATATGGCAAGCTATTATTTATTTACTAATATAAATACCATTGACTATGCAGACTTCCAGCTCTAAAATATCCTTGTTTTCAACATGTCTATATACCATTTCAGATTCAGATTTTTGCTTTTTAAACTTAATTTCTTCCTCTTGAGGATCTAATGAACTGCATCCAATCACAATTTTCTTAATGTTCCTCTCAACCCATTAATTTTTCCACTGTATATTTGTTCTTCAGTTCAATCCTCATGAATTTTCTCTATGTGACCAACCTGGTTTAGCATATTTCTTTTTAACTGATCTGTCACTTAGCATTCATTTAGGTAATTTATTCTAGAGTCCCTCTCATCTGGTTTTGCCAGACATTTCTCAGGTCCTACATTTTTACTCTTCTCAACTCACTTTCAATTTTCTCTTGACATGTCTTTTGACATCCCCCATTTCTATATAATAAAGTCCACCAAAGCCCACACACTTACAAGTAGTCCTCAACTTATGACCATAATTGAGCCCAAAAGTTCTGTTGGTCACTGAAACATTAGTTAAGCAAGTTTTGCCCCATTTTACAACTTTTCTTGCCACAGTTGTTAAGTGAATAACTGCATATATTAAGTTAGTAATATGGCTTCCCCATTGATTTTGCTTGTCAGAAAGTCTCAAAAGGAATCACATGACCCAGGGACATTGCAACCATTTTATTTATTTATTTATTTATTCAAATTTGTATACCGCCCTACTCCCAGATGGGACTCAGGGCAGTGAAAAGCCAAAATAAGATACAATAGAATACAAAAGTTAAAAATCGTTTAAAACAAATTAAATAATGCGGCTAGAAAACAATTTAAAATCCAATTATATAAAATATTTAAAACCCGATATAAAAAGGAGGTTAAGCCAGACCAGCTTGTTCAAATAAGAACATTTTTAAGGCGCGGCAGAAGGTACGTAGGTCCTGTAACCTCCTTATCTCAGGGGGGAGCTCGTTCCAGATGGCAGGTGCCCCACAGAGAAGGCTCTCCCCCTGGGGGCCACCAGTCGACACTGTTTGACCGACGGCACCCTGAGGAGCCCCTCTCTATGGGAACGGACTGGTCGGTGAGAAGCTGTTTGTGGCAGAAGGCGGTCCCGAAGATACCCTGGTCCTAAGCCATGGAGCGCTTTGAAGATGGTAACCATCATAAATATGAGTCCTCTGAATTTTGATCATGACCATGGGAATAATGCAATGGTTGTAAGTATGAAAAACAGTCACATGTCACTTTTTTCAGTTGTAACTTCGAATGGTAACTAAATGAATTGTAAATTGAGGAGTACCTGTATTTTTTTCTGCTTTTAGGAAAATAATACCTACCATCTTTCTGCTATCATTCAACATTTAAATCATTTTTTAAAATGTTTCTTAAATAACCTATTATATAGCCCCAACTAAATGTATCAGTATCTCAGAAGAACCAGTACTACCTACCAGATCCACAACTACATCTTTGTGGAAAGTACTTCTCCATTCAGCTGCCACGTTGCACACATATACCACAGCCTCTGGATCATCAGCATTGACATGGAAAATGGGTGCATTAACCACACGAGCCACATCTGTTGGGTATGGGGAAGAACGGGCCATACGAGGATCGGTAGTGAATCCAATCTGAGATGACAACAAAAGCCATTTTAACAAAATAACCATAACGGTAATACAGACTGTATGAGGACTTAATACATCATCACTAACTCTAAATTTTTTAGGGGATAAATGGAAAATTTAGCTAAAAATTGAAGGAACGTCTTTTGTGGAATATTCCTTCCTGAGACTGATGTGTATATACAGTATACAAATACAGAGACTTTAACATGAGGCATGGATTTTAAAAGGTAATGTCTCCAATACTGGTTCTGCCAAGAATAGTCAAAAGATGAAAACAGTATTCAGGGTGAGTCAGAGGAGTTAAGAGATGTATACTGTGAGAAGTCTAATTTTGCTGACAATTCTAAAAAACATTCTTTCTGGAAAAGGAAAAATAAAACCAGCCTTAATTACATAATTAACATTAATAATTTTTTTCCTCACAATATCCAGGATCCTTTTCTGTTTGGTGAGTCAAAGCTAATCCAGCAGTGTTCTATCTTTTGTTTCATTTGTTGCTAGTTTTATACTTGCAGTATCCTGAGACTTGCAATTTGGCATTTGCACTTCCATTTGGACAACTTCTTTCTGATTCAAACAGTAGTGAATGTCCTAGAACCCTAAAACTGTTCTTTCCTATAATCTTCCCAGAAGGCAATAGGTTAAAAGAGAGAAGCCCAAGACCATTGCTTTCCTGTTCCAAAAGGCTTTTCACCTAGAGCAGTGATGGCAAACCTTTTGGGCATTGTGTGCTAGAAGTCTGTGTGCACAAGTGCTGTCACACTCCCGCATGCCGGCACTCATAATGCAATGCGCACCCCCATTTACGCATGCATGCATGCTCCCTACGCTCCCCGAGCATGCGCCCCACACTGTGCATGCGCATCCCCGAACATGCCCCCCTCACTTTTTCCAAGAGGGCTGGCGTTCCTCTTACCAGAGGACAACTAGGTACCGGCCCGTTCCCTGGCAAAACAGCCATTTCCCGGCCAGAGCATGGCGATGCCAAGATGGTGGGGTCAAGAGCGCTGCCGGGGAAGCTCTGAACGTATGGCTTGCCTGGGTTCCTCCCTGTTGGGAGCCGCAGGCTGAGCAGGTGCAGCTGGCAGGCCTTTGATGGACCAGTAGCCGGTGAGTTCCAAACACACGGCTTGCCTGGGCTCCTTTCCGTTGGGAGCCGCTGTTCCCTGGCTG
Source organism: Masticophis lateralis (assembly GCA_030761175.1). Classification (NCBI taxonomy): domain Eukaryota; kingdom Metazoa; phylum Chordata; class Lepidosauria; order Squamata; family Colubridae; genus Masticophis; species Masticophis lateralis. The sequence goes on along the minus strand of JAUDYJ010000008.1, from coordinate 2,300,929 downwards.
ATGGCCGCTCTTTCAGCTCCACCGGGGAAGCTCTGAACACGTGACTTGCCTGGGCTCCTCCCTGCTGGGAACCGCAGGCTGAGCAGGTGTGGCTGGTGGGGCTTTGGTGGACCAGCAGCCGGTGAGCTCCAAATGCACGACTTGCCTGGGCTCCTTCCCCCTGGGAACCACTGCGCTGCCTGTGGTCGGGCCCGTCACCTGACCCGTCACACCTGTTGCTGTGCTGCCGGCCGAGCCAACGCCGGGGAAGGAAAGCAAGCCACGCGTTTGGAGCTTCCCTGTTAGGGCCGAGAGCACCTCTGCTGTACGCCGCTGACCCTTCTCCGGGGAAGAAGCGAGCTGCCGGAGGAGCGGGGAGCTGGTTGGGCAGTCTCCTCTAACCCGTCTGGCTGCTCGCCATGATGCTGGCAACAGCGGCGGTTTGCTTTCCTGCCTTGAGCACAATGCACAAACTTTCCTCAATGCTTCCCAAACTTCGGTGCGGAGCTTAGGGCGGCCGGGAGGCAGAGAGGGAGGAGCAGGCAGCTGCTATGCCTCGGGGTTCCAGGGAGAGGCGGCCGAAAGCTCCATGTGGAGGCCGCCAATCACGAGCCCTGGGGGAACCTGCTTCCAAGGGAACGGCTTGGCTACTTTGAAGCGAGTGGCCGGGAAGCTTCCTCGCCAAGAGACAGGTAGGCGGATGCTGCGCTTGTAGCGGGAGTGGCACCACACACCTCCCTTTCCCCCTTGGCTGACTCCGATCCCTGCCCTGCCACTCCTCAGCCTCTTTCAGCTCTGGAGTTTGCCACTCTCCGCAGCTCAGCACTGTTTTCAATTGGCGAGTGAGGCAAGAGTGTGCGCAGTGTCAGCGAGGAAGCTTCCTGGCCACTCGCTTCTAAGTAGTCGAGCCGTTCCCTTGGAAGCAGGTGCCCCCGGGGCTCGTGATTGGTGGCTTCCACATGGAGTTTTGACTGCCTTTCCCCAGAGCCTCGAGGCATAGCAGGTGCCTGCTCTTCCCTCTCTTCCTCCCCCCTGCCCTCAGCCCTGCACTGGGAGAAGCATTGAGAAGCATTGGGGAAAGTTTGTATGCTGCGCTCAGGGCAGGAAAGCAAGCTGCTGCTGTCACCAGCATCATGGCAAGACACCCAGTGGGGTCGGAGGATGCTGACCGACCAGCTCCCTGCTCCTTCAGCAGCTCGCTTCTTCCCCAGAGCGTGCATGTGCAATAGGCAGCTGCTCTTCCGATTTCTGGCCTGCCGGTGCACATGAAACCCAACTGGCCAGTGCACCGGAACCTAGAAGAGCAACGGGAGATGGCTCCACATGCCCAGAGAAATGGCTCTGTGTGCCACTTCCGGTACGTGTGCCATAGGTTCGCCAACATGCCAACACTAGAGGAATAAACAGAGCTATCAAGATAGAACTGAAGGAAAATTTCTCAAGGACTACTATGCAAAGGCACATTATAACAATGAGGGTTTCACCACGAAAAGATAAAAAAATGGAATAATAATTGCAGTACAAGATGTAAGAACTTTATTTTATACCTAAGTTTCAGATAGGGGTGGTTGTTAATTGATACAAACAGTAGTAGTATCTCTATTACATAAGTTCCATCCCCTCAAATTGCTCTGAAAACAAACTAAATTGTCCCCTTCAAGAGGTTTTATCACCCATTAATATCATCATATTAATATCATCATGAATGTAGCATAACGTAGAAATCGATCCCTCAGTTTCATAATCACTGGTATTAAGTTTCCCTATCAAATTAGAAAGCAAGAAACGTTCTTGGCTAACCATCAGGAAATCAGTTTTCACTTGACAAGTTTAATACTGAGTTGAATTTGCTTCAGTTTTTATTCTCGATCAACTCATTGATCACTTCAAAGTAAATAAATTTAACCAAAACACTACCTTTAAAGTTCAACTAAGAATACAAACAATAACACAGTACCTAATCTGTTGCTTGTTCTTGGTAAAATTTAAGTTAGAGAATCTGATATGGTAACAAAAGAACACGTATTTTACCTGATTGTTCACCACCACATGAACTGTCCCATGTGTTGTATAGGAAGGCAGATCACTCAAATGGAAAGTCTCGTAAACAATCCCTTGACCAGCAAAAGCAGCATCTCCATGCAGAAGGATTGACATCACCTTTTTAGACCAGAACATAAAGATGTGTTAAATATGGTAACTTTGGAGAATTAGGTGTCAAAGTGGCTGAAAAATGAAGCACCCACAACAGTGTCACTATGAAAAAAGGAAAAAGAATGTCTTTCCTTGGACACTTGCATGTACAAAACAACAAAGAAAAGCACAAAGGAGAAGCTATCTCATATATGCCAACTTACTTTCTTTCCTTCAGTGTCCCCACAGTAAAATTGTTCTGCCTTTGTTTTGCCCTGGACAACAGGATCAGCAGCCTCCAAATGAGAAGGATTTGCAACCAGTGAAAGAGTGATGGTCCTGTCAGTGACACGGTTAATCCTTCGGTGATACATTCCCAAATGGTACTTTACATCCCCTGAGCCCTGAGAAAAGAGAGTATTATTAGGAAGATATATTCTTTTTCTGTGAATTTTTAGAGCTTCAAAATATCTACTTTGCAATTTAGAAGAAAATGAACACATATCCAAAATACGTTCACAATGGAGCAGGGGCTGATTCCAAATCCCATTGCTACCGGTTCGCTCATGCGCACATGCTTGTGTGGCACTTCTGTGCATGTGCAGAAGCATCTGGGCGGGTATGTAGAGCCTCCTGCCACCGCTACCATTTCGCCCAATCCGGTGCGAACTATAGCAACCCACCACTGCAATGGAGTCTGAAATTCAAATCGGAATTAAGACAGTAGTGGGGTTCCTATTTGGATTTCTGATACTGATGGTCACCGTTGATAGGATTTATCAGACTAAATTTAACTGGATTAAAATGCACAGTAGAAGAACTGTTACTCAATCTATGAATGGTACAGTATTTATTGCCAGGAATCACATATTTTCATTATTTTTGCAGCGAGCTGTTTCTTTAAATCATCTGAGATGGTTTTAGGATTCATCCCTTAAGCTCAAGCTGACATGAAAGCACTTTAATGCTCTGGGAACCTCATTCCTGACATTCAAGAACAATTTTGAAAACAACTGGAAAACTGAAGAACTGGAAAAGTGTTAGGGCACATTGTTGAGGTCACACTTGACTTTTTTTAGTGGTGGATACAGAAGTTGTCACTGTGTTCAAAACTAAATAAGTCCCTTGGTACTCAACTGCTTTGAAACTCATTGAATTTGGTACTCAATGCATTTTGATGTGAAAACTTTGTCCCAATACTCATTATTTGCTTGGTACTCAATGTACAAGCTAGAATTTGTCGGTGTCAGCTGCCTTGTGACTCACTATATTATTTCTTATGGAAAAATCTGTTTGGTACTCATCATTTTTGATACTCATTGCACTTCCTGGAACCAATTAATGATGAGTACTGAGGTACCAGTGTACAGTTGTTATTAACTAATATGAAGTTCCTGTCCCAATAAAATATATAACCCTAGTAAAAGTTGAACTCACTTCATCTGCAGCTTCTAGCTTAGAATCAAACTGGCAGAAAATTTGTTCCAACTCCTTTCTGATAACATTGGCAAGAACATTCAGACGCCCTCTAAAAAACCAAAACCATATTTAGTCAGATACTACATGGAATACATTGTTTGCTGTAGGAGAAATAATAATTTTGATTAATAAATTACATCAAATTTAACTTAAACAAGTTTTCAATTAATACTTTGTATACCTCTTTATGGCAACCCTATGTCCTATCAATATTTGAAAAAATGGAGGTTTGGGACTAAAAAAAAGAGCAAAATCATAAAAATGAATGACAGGAAGAATATAGCTCAGAATATTTTGACTGAAGGGCAGGTTGAAATTCAGCATACACTTTCTTGACAGTTTCCTCCAAGGACAACTTTACCTGTGAGGCATTCCCATGATAACACAATCCACTCCTTTCTCACTTGACTTGTCAATTATTGTCTTTAAAGCAGGAATCAGAACCTCACAGCCTTCCAAACCAAACCGTTTCTCAGAAGACCACTTTCTGTGCAGGAACTCCTCAAACCTGGAAGACATAGATGCTGTTTAAAGATACCTGTCACATAATCTGTAAGAGTGTCTGAGCTCTTCTGCAAGGTCATGTTAATGTGCATCTCTCCTGTCCTTGTGAGGAGAGTATGTGGAAGTGTTGCTGCCCTTACAGAATGAAATGTGGAGTAACTTGGAAACACTGATTAGTGGATTCTCTGTTTTCCTTCCTTCTGCCCTGCCCCAAGTGTCACATATCAGGAGAAAAACTAATTACCATTTGCTCTCCTGAATGCATGTTGGTCTGGATGACTACTTCAACAAATCCTGTAACTGTCAGGTGCAGATAACCATAATCTCTCATGAATAACCAAAGTCAGTAACTTTATTGTTTGCCACACATTACAAGAATTTTATTAGACTGCTTCCCTTACTTTGGAATGACCAGATAGGCTTCATGGATCTTGGAAGAGGTCAAGATTATGGTACTTGCGGCTGTACAATGACTCCAAGTTAGGCTCTCGCTTGACCCCTCCTTCCAGCCTAGATGGCAGTTTCCCAACAATTACCCATTTTTGCTCATTATGTAAGAGAAGTTCTATATTGCCAATTGAAAGATTAGCCACTGTTTCAAGAGTGATAGAAACTGCAGTCTAAACATATATGGAGAACATTTTCCATGAGATACAAACTTTCACTAATGTCATTATTGACACTTTGGGGGGTTATAAATATGGCTAGGGTGGAACGTTTACATCTCAATTTACTGAAGGTGTTATGTCCTTGTGTCTATGAAATATGAACAAGGAAACCTTAAAACTGAACCTACCATAATTCTTCTACTACTGGTACCTGTAATTTCAACCAATGACAGTTATGCAAATTAATGAAAAAGAAATACCTGGTTGAACGTACTAGTCTGGCCAGCAGGGTGCGCTTCTCCTCATTGGAGAATTGCATAATACCAGGTGTTTCAAATTTCTGCCTTATCCACTGACATTGCTCAAGATCATTAATAAACATGAATTCTACTCCAATGTGCTGACAGTAAGCCATCTGTTAAAGAAAGGAAATATGCAAGTTGGAGCAGAAGATTCAACCATTTCCAAGCACAAATTAAAAGCTTACTTTACGTGAGCTATGTCTTAATCTTATTCATAAGTTTTTCTCTTTCTGAAAACCAAGTTAATACAGTGACAATTAAGTCAATATGGAAAGTCTAAGCCAGTTAATGGAGTTTCAGATAAAGCAGGACTTCAGTCCAAGTGCTGACAAATCAAATCCAACAAATTACGCACTAGTTAGACATTGTATTATTCTTGAAAAATGTAAATAATCAAGATTTGGCAACCGAAGACTGTTTGCGCAATTCTATTCAATTATAAAACAGAAAGTTGCATTTAGTTATAAAATGAAAAGTTAGTTATTTCCAAGATCTCCAATTAACAGTGGACAACAGTGGATCATTAAGTGGAAAGATCAGATGTAACAGTCAATTTTTCCTAGGAAAATATTGTTAGTTTTGGATTTACGTATGCAACATGCTGCTGCACAGAAACATTGATATGCTTTGGAAGAAGTCTGGTTTACATGAGACACCGGCAAGAGATCGTTTGAAATGTGTGGGAACATGGCTGTGGCATATCTTTAAAAAGAGCCATGTGTTTCTTTTTCTTTAGTACTCTAGCTAAAAATGACTTGAAAAGAACTTGGCTGCTTTAAGGGGCTGACTTATTAAAGAAGCTGTACTTTAATGAGAATGTCCTGCTCTGTTTTCAAGCTTATGAGGAATCTGGAAAAAAGTTGTAGTTGCTTTAAAAAGGCATAATATTTCCATATTTTCCAAAGCACCTCTTTTTAATCATTTTCAAAGCAAGCACAGTTCTGCTGACAAGTGCACTCTATAATCTGAATACTTGTTAAAATCAAAGAAAGATAAACCTAGGTGCAAAGTGTTTCTTGAAGTCAAGAATTTGAAAACGACTGAATTTACACTCCAGGTAATGGAAAATACTGTGTCAGGGAGAGGTGGAGTAGAGGGACTACAAACAGAGAAGTAGAGAATGTTTGGCAAGAAATGGCATTAACCTTACTGGAAATTATTTTTAGCCAGAGTTGTGACGCTGAGAACATGAGCAGAGCACAGAGAATTATTCCCTTCATCAGAAAGTACTGCTACTTAATAAAAGTATTGGGAAGGAGAGAACAACTCCAAAACCCAGAATAAATGGGAAGCTGCTAATGAGGTAGCTGAAGTTTTGTTTCTACAGAAGGCAATAACAGCAGTCCTTAAAGGAGTTAAAATGACCTTGAGATACTGTATTTTTCTTCTTTCCAATTCCATTTCCTTAATTAATTAATTAATTAATTAATTTTTATACCGCTCTTCTCCCGAAGGACTCAGGGCGGTGAACAGTTAAAATAACATACATGTTATTTTAATGTGAATATAAGATAATTAAGCCAGTTTGGCTCATCAGTTAAGAATCTTCAGCATAAAGATTTAGAACAATTAGAAGAGATTTATGCCAGACCGGCTTGGTGAGACAGAAAGGTCTTAAGTGCATGACGGAAAGTACGAAGATCTGGGATCATTCGTATCCCTGGGGGTAAGGCTCTTTCTCTGGGAACCACTATTTGACATTGCCTTAGTGATGGCACCCTGAGGAGGCCCACCCTGTGGGAGCGTGCTGGTTGGTGGGAGGTTATCGGTTGCAGAAGGTGGTCTCGTAGGTACCTAGGTCCTAAGCCATGGAGCACTTTGAAGGTAAGAACCAACACCTTGAAGCGCACCTGGAAGACCACCGGAAGCCAGTGCAGCTTGCGTAGGAGAGGTGTTACATGTGAGCGCTATGTCACTCCCAATATAACCCGCGCAGCTGCATTCTGGACCAGTTGGAGCCTCCGCGTTGACCTCAAGGGGAGCCCCATGTAGAGAGCATTACAGTAGTCCAGACGGGAAGTGATGAGGGCATGAGTGACTGTGCATAAGGAGTCCTGATCTAGAAAGGGCCGCAACTGGCGAATCAGGCGAACCCGATAGAAAGCTCCCCTGGCCACGGCTATCATATGCTCTTCTAAAGACAGCCGTGTGTCCAGGAGGACACCCAAGTTGCGAGCCAATGACTTGCCACCGATAGTCAGCGATGGTATTAACTGGCTATATCGGGACGCTGGCAGCCACAGCCATTCAGTCTTGGAAGGGTTGAGTCGGAGCCTGTTTTTCCTTATCCAGATCTGCACCGCTTCGAGGCACCGGGACATCACTGCAAGGGCATCATTGGGGTGGTCTGGGGTGGAGATGTACAGCTGAGTATCATCAGCGTAAAGATGGCACTGCACTCCCAAACCATGGATGAGCTCACCCAGTGGCTTCACATAAATGTTGAACAGAAGAGGTGAGAGGATGGACCCCTGTGGCACCCCACAAGTAAGGTGTCTTGAAGTCGACCTCTGCCCTCCTGCCAACACAGACTGTGACCGGTCAGAGAGATAGGAAGAGAACCACCGTAGAACAGTGCCTCCCACCCCCAGCCCCTCCAGCCGGCGCAGCAAGATACCATGGTCAATGGTGTCAAAAGCTGCTGAGAGATCTAATAAAACCAGGATAGAGGAGCAACCCCTATCTTGAGCTCTCCAAAGATTATCAACCAATGCGACCAATGCCATTTCAGTGCTTAACCAGGCCTGAAGCCAGACTGGAACGGATCTTAATAGACAGTTTCATCCAGGTATTGCGGGAGTTGCTGCGCCACCACACTCTCAACAACCTTTGCCACAAAACGAAGGTTGGAGACAGGACGGTAGTTTGCTAGAACAGCCGGTCCAGAGAGGGCTTCTTGAGGAGAGGCTTCACCACCACCTCTTTCAAGGCAGAAGGCAAGAAACCCTCACACAGAGAAGCGTTTATTATCTTCTGGAGCCAGCCTTGTGTAACCTCTCGGGAAGCCAGTACCAACTAGGAGGGACACGGGTCCAATAAACATGTGGTTGCGTTCAACTTCCCCAGTACTCTGTCCACGTCTTCAGGGGTCACAGGGTCAAACTCATCCCAAATAATATCCTCAAGACTCGCCTCCATCACTTCGTCTGAATTTATCCAGTCAGAATCCAAGCCTTCCCGAATCTGAGCGATTTTATCGTATAGATATTGTACAAAATCCTCAGCTTCGACCTTGTAAGGGGTCTTCCCATGCTCCTAGATGGAGGAGGGAGCTGGTCACCCTAAACAGGGCGGCTGGGCGATTATCTGCCGATGCAGTAATAGTGGAAAAATAGTTATATTTTGCTGCTGCTATCGCCACTAAGTAGGTCTTAATATATGACCTCACTAGTGTTCGGTCAGATTCGGAATGACTGGCTCTCCAACTACTCTCTAGGCGTCTTTTCTGGCCTTTCATCACCCTCAATTCCTTGGAAAACCAAGGAGCCGGGCAACTTCAATGCCGGGTCAGAGGCCGCAAAGGCACAACTCGATCCAAGGCACCAGAGGCCATCCTATCCCAGGTTGCCGCCAGGTCTTCAATCAAGTTGTGAGCTACAATCTCAGGAAATGGCCCAAGCTCCATCTGGAATCTGACAGGATCCATCAGGGGCCTGGGGTGGAACCATTTAATCGGTTCTGCCTTCCTGCGGTGGGGTGTAGCGGACAGAAAGTCAAGCCTAAGTCAAGCTGACCACGACAAGGGTTCGATGACTATATCCCCTATATCTAGGCCATTCAGCCATTGGTCAGATACAAAAATCAAGTCCAGAGGGTGTCCTCCCGTGTGAGTAGAGCCATGAACTAACTGGGTCAGGTCCATGGCCGTCATGGAAGCCATGAACTCCCGAGCTACCTCATCTGTTTCACCGATGGACGGCAGATTGAAATCTCCCATGACAAGAAGCTTAGGAGTCTTAACCACCACCCCGGCTATTACATTAAGAAGCTCAGGCAGGCCTATCTGTATGCTGCTACGTGGCAGGGAGCCAGGTACGCAATCAGCAGGCCCATTTGTAACCCATGGCCCCACTTCACAAGGAGGGACTCACATCCGGCTGTCTCAGGAACAGTGGCTTCCCTAGGATCAAGACTCTCCTTTATAATAACCGCCACCCCTCCACCCCTACCCTGAGCCCTTGGCTGATGGAATGCGGGAAACCTGGTGGGCACATCTCTACGAGGGGGACTCCCCCTTCATGGCCCAACCAAGTCTCTGTAATGCCTGCCAGGTCCGCTCTCCCCTCTTGAATTAGTTCACAAATGAGGGGGGCCTTTGTTAGCCGCGGACCTGACATTGCATAACATCAGCCTAAGGCTGGGGCTCTGAGACTCTGAGCAATCCAGGGAATGAGAAGAGCTTTGGGGGTCGGAGCGTGACACCGCTTGAAGACAGCGATTGCGTGCTCCCCTAGCATGATGTGGCCCCCTGCCCCCACTGTATCTGCCCCTCCCAAACATGACTTGATGGAACAACCTCTTTCAATACAGGTATTAAGCCCCTCCATTCTCAGATCCGCATATCCTATGGTATAACTCTGTGCTAGATCTGGCATCCTCTTTAAAAAATCATATTTTAACCCCTCCCTCTGTGGATTGCCTCACAAATCCACATGACCCCCCCACTCCCATCTGCCCCCTTTTTTGAAATCTTTAAAATATTGGATAAGAAATTAAATAAAAAGACCCTCAACCCCTTCTTTGCAACATGCCACCTCTTGGGATTCCAAAATCCGTCATCAAGGTAGGCCCTCGATAATGTGGAGGGCCAAGTCTGCAAGAGGGGGGAGTCTTGCAGAGCAAGAAGCTCAGCCGCTGAGTACATCCGGCGACAAAGGGGTGATCATTAAATGGCCAAGAAGATGACATAAGTTCTGAAAGTCCAGGAGAGAAGATGTAAGTTTCGCTGTTGGTAGAAGATGCTATATTGTCCTCAATAACAGTAGGAGGAGTCTTATGTTATTCAAGAACACCAAGGAAATAATGTCAAGGCCACCCTCTCACAGTGGCTGGCTAGAGTGTAAATGGTCTGATGTGCCAATCCATCCGGTGATGAAGAGCGATGTACCGACTCCTACAATATCTATATCCTAGCTGTTAAACTCTCCGTCCGACTGAAAGAGTTGATGAAGTATAAGGCTGGTTTATATGATCCTGTTAGTGGTGATGTTATGAAAAGATGAGATGTATTAGCAATGGAATACTAGGAAGATGTATTTGCTGTGGGAAAATCAGTTAGATGGTCAGCAATAGATGTATCTTCTGAGTCCAGATGAGCGGAGTGTGTTTGATATGAGGCAGCTGAGATTATAATTCTAAAATCATCCACTCGCCTTTTCAAGCCATCATGGTTTTTTTTAAATCTCAACTGGGTTTTTTTAGTCAGCAACAGCTTTTTTTGTTTTTTGTTTTATCAGAGTCACCCATTATTGTCAAAGGAAATTATGTGACTGCCAAGAAACAAAGGAAGAAAAGTGCTTCCTTTGGAAATGACCATTTTAAACTTTCATGTGAGCATTTTTCCACAATGCATCCTTTTTTAGAATAGAGAACTCACTAGAATAGCTTTGCTCTTTCCTGATTGTTTTTGAGGATATGGGGAAACCACATTATAGTTTTTATTTTACAGATTTCTAAAATAGTGACTGGGCTTGCACAACACGAGAGCTAAAATGGATCTTGACCGGGGTAAAATCCTACTGGTTCGAACGGGTTCAGGCGAACTGGTAGGGATGATTGGCATCGGTTTGCTGAACCGGTAGCATCATCCCCACTGGCCCCGTCCATGCCTACCTGGTTGCCTCTTCCAGCTCGCTTGCTGCTTCTGGCCGCTTGGCCCACCCACTCACTCCTGCCCTATATAAGTTCCCTTCACCATATGGCCCAGCTACTCGCCTCGCCTGCTCAGCTCACCAAAGGTAAGCAATGCATGCCTCCTGCTCACCCTTTGCCTTGGGTTGGGGCCCAGGGTCAAGGGACATGCGATTCCCTGAGGCCCCGGAGCCACCGCCTGCTTGCTGCCCGCCTCGACCAGGTCAGGGAATGCACCATTCCCTGGCTCTGGTGTTGCCCTAGAGCCGCCACTCATCTCGATCAGGTCAGGGAATGCATCATTCCCTGGCTCTGATCTTGCCCTGGAGCTGTTGCCCACTCACTGCCTGCTCTCCCTTCGCCATGTGATGCATCCTTACCTTGCTCCCATGGCTGGCTGCCAGGGAAGGCAAGCCAGGGTTGAGCTGTCGCCGCTGGGCTCCCTGCCAGCCTGCATCTCATCCCCTTTGTCGTGAGATGCCTGCAGCTGCAGTCTCTTTTTTTGTGTGTGCCTGGAGGCGCTTCTTGGGCCGAAAGATGCAGCAGCTGCAGGCTTTTTGTAGTGAAAGTTACCAGAGCCACTCCATTTCTTAAACGTGCTGCTGCCATCGCTGCCCTGTTCCATGCGCTGGCTGCGCATGCACACACCATTTATTTATTTGTCATTCATCAGCGGCAGCATGCAACGGTGTCCGCATGCGTTAACTTTTGCTACAAGAAGCCTGCAGCCACTGCATCTTTTGGCACAAGAAGCGCCTCCAGGCACCCACAAAAAGGGAGACTGCAGCTGCAGGCATCTCGGGGCAGAGGAAAATACGCAGAATAGAAGTTAAAAAATCTTTCCTACCAGGTTCTGTGGGAGTGGCTTAGGGGTGTCATGTGACTGAGTGGGTATGGTTGTGAATGACATCGAACTGGCCATGCTCACTCAGTCACAGGAAACCCCCCCCAAGCCATGCCCACAGAACCAGTAGGGAAAATTTTTAGATTTCACCATTGGTCTTGGCTATTTGTATTGCAGAGTAGTAGTTAGTTGGTAGTCAGTTAGTTCAGCCCATTCATAGTTCAGTGTTTAGGAATTCAGGCAATTGGGATCATTTGGTAAATCATGGTTAATTATGCAGCAGAATGCTGTACAAATATGGCTACCTAATTTGATAATGGGTATCAAGTAGCCTCACAATTTATTTCCCTAAAATAAATTCTTAAGTTGAAGATTATACATGACATGTTTCCATAAGCTAAAATATTCTTTTGTTCATATCAAAGCTTGCAGGTCTTCTCTATGGTGGTCTGATGATGTCCACTTACAGAATATTACAGTGCTGGCATATTCTTTTGTTTTTCTAGTTACTATAAAATCATTTCTTATTATTATTCCCTGATTCCTGATTATTTTACTGGATTGTTTACATTCATGTGATCCTAAAAATGCTTAGCTGGCTTTCTTACCTCCAAACGGCGGATGATTTCCCGAAGTGGAAGAGCAGACTCATTTCCTCCAATGAAAGTTGTAGTTGGCAAGTGAAAGACTTTGTCGAGGTCTGATTCATCTAGGCCATAAAACCCTGCAGGATTTTGCATAGGCAGCGGAAGGCAAAGGAGGATTGGGGAAGGTGTTCAGTTCAAGACAGTCGTTACACAGGAACCAGGTTTTTGGTAGAGACGGGGAGGGACAAGAAAAGCAGCACAAAGTAAGCATGAAGGAGGTTTGTATGAACAAAACACAAGCAGGAATTAAAATATTGGACAGGTAAAGTGAGAACAAAAAAAGTTTAAAAGTCACACAGCATATGAATGTAAAAAATATACTTGCCACAAAAAATTGGTAATTAAACCCAGGGAAGTGATTAACACAAAATTTAGACCTCCACATATACATTTGTAGAACATAAGGAGTACAAGTACAGCAAACACATATTGCCACCACATTCCACCAAATATTCAAAATAAAAAAAAAACTGAAGCAGGAAATGAAGAGTTAAAGGACCAATTTCCCAGAACCAAAAGTATGAAAAGCCACAGGATGATACAGGGATCTGCAGAGGACTCTCCTGAATAGCTCACTACAAGGAACAATTTTATATTGAAATGGTCTCTATGTAGACAAAACTCTTTCTACAAGCCTCACAAATACTTAGACTTCTGGAAATCTTGAAAGTATTGAAGACCTATTACCAAACATTCCTTTCCACACTGGCTACATATGATTATGTAGCTAGACTATAACAGGACAAACATTAATATATTTTTGCATCAGCTACTGGAATACTTAAAATTGTTCTGCAATTGATGATCAGATAGCTTTCAAAGCTGGAAAGATGACAAAAAAGGAAACTTTCAGAAGTGCCAATTCTGAACTGCAGCCTAATGAGAACAGGCAACTACTATAGACAAGTTTTGAAATTATCCTACGAAGGATAAATCGAACAGAGTAACTAAATTATCACAAAATACAAAAGAAACTAGAAAGAAGACCCTCAGTTATATAAAAGGCCAAAATCATATAAAGGCCAAATTCCTGATGAAGGAAAATTAACAACCAGAAGAAGGCTGGTAAAGCTACTGGATTGCTGGAAGTGATATAGGACTTCTGGACAGCAAATTCCATAACTTGATTATTATATCAAGAAGACTCCCCTCCCCCCTGATTTCTACCAACCATGCATCAGATGCAGCAGGACACAATGGACCTCAATGCCTGAGGAAATATTCTGTAGGAGGCATTCTCATTTTAACAAGATTACAAACTCTTTGAAACAGATCAAAAGGAAAAATAAATTTATATGATATAGGGCTATCACAAAGAAAAGACACTCCATTCTTGTTTTAATGTTGTTTGGCACACAATGTTTATTCAGTTATACAAGTCAGCGGCCATCAACGATGCAGAATGATGGCAAAGAAAATAGGAGACCAATGTAATAGGTATACTATAGAGAAACAATGCTTGGCTGGTTAATTCAGCACCTTAAGTAGAGAATGGCTTGTTTTTAAAATAGACATTTTGGGTCCAAATCTATATTCAGTACTTAGGACTCTTGAATAAAAGATGAGATAGACATCTACTGTAATAATTGTATTGTAGATAATTGGCCTGAAAAAGCCAAAAGTCATTCTTATTCTTAGGCTAAAATACAATTATATTGTGAAATGCGATTGGAAGAGTTGTTTATTATAGGCATCAAATCTGCACAAATGATAGAAAATTTTCTCATTGTTAAGCATATAGCCATTGCAATAAGATACTCAGATAAACTGCTGAATTGTGTTTACATTATAAATCACTGTTCCTTTCAATCATTAGATTAAAAAGTACACATTTTCAGTTAGATGTTTACAATTAAAGTGCTCAGCTATTCTGCAAAAAACCAGAACAAGCTTATGAAAAGATGGCACTTGATTTTTCTTTTAGCAATGTATATGCAATTGTGAACAACTCACATCCTAAATTTCACTATCCACAAAGGATTTTCTGCACAAAACAACACAAAACTCAGCTAATATACGTCAACCAATTTGATATATGTTCTGATGAACATCCAGTTAACAATTACATTTCAACAGAGACCAATGTGTTAAAGCACAACAAAGCTTTTTGAACTATTCCAAATAAGCAAACAGAAGGCAAATAAAGAGAAAATAACTACCACATTAAACCCAATGAAAGAGAACATAATTGAGGAGCATGACTGATGAAGCACTTTGATCAGACACATTTCTCTGACTGTTAACACTGAAAGCAATTCTGACGGGAAGACAAAAGACCAAAAACACTGCTGTAAAACGGGGCAAGTTGTAACTTTTACCTACACTAGTTGCCCAGAGTCAACTATTCAGAGAGTCCTAAACTCCAGAAGGGTTAAACGCTCATTATTTGCATACCTCCTACTGTTAGCACTCTCAGCCGCTCCTTGAATACAGCAAGATCTGGGGGGGGGGGGGGGAGGGAGGGAAAGGTCGGGTGCAGAAAGGAGAAGACAGAGAAACTGAGTCAAAGTTAGTTTCTTTTTAAATTCCAAAGAACTGAGAAAGTAGTTGCAAAAAGAGAAAGTAAGCTTTTAAAAACAGCATCCGCACATACATAATAAAAAAAATAACCAAAGAAAAGGGGGTTAGATGTATGCCAGGAGAAAATCTGAAGAATCTTTCAGAATCATCCATATTGACCGCAAAGAGAATAAAATAAGCTCAGCAGTTACACCTGACAGATAATGGCAGTTAAGTTACATGTTTCGGACTTCATTGCTTATGCAAATAGAACAAAAATCCTAAACATTGAAGTTGTTAAATATCCTTAGGACAGGTTTCCGGTCAAAAATCACAAGTGAACAAGTATGACAGAATCTTGTACCCCTTCTACATGAGACTATTGTGATTTAAGATTTTGTAGATCACTGCACTGGCAAGGAATAAGATACCATAGGATTCATACACTTTATGCTACTATATCCTATGCTATAGAATTGAACTGAAAAGTAACAAAGATTAGGAAAAGTTAGTCTTGTTTAGGTACCTGAACTTTAAGTTAACAATCTATGCAAGGACAATTTTAGTTTTCCTATTCTTATCTATAATTTGTTTATATAAGTGAGAAACATAGTTCAACTGAGAACAAGTTTATATCTTTAACTCTATAAATACATAGAATTACTACTCTTCTAGATTGTCTCTGCACAAGAGAGAATTCTCAGGCAAGATCTTCAACAATAATTTTATTGCATGCAGCCTGCAAATATAATACATTACTTTTGCTTGGATTTCTTCATAATAACATAGTAGAATTTCCCCCCCCTCAGCCCCCCAAGATGTTTTTTATTCTGCAATCTACATTTAAAAAGTGCTGGGCAAATGAATAGATGAAAAGATTCAACAGCTACTAGGGTTGTAACAGTGATGGGTTGCTCCCAGTTTGCCCTGGATTGGGCGAACTGGTAGCAGCGGCGGGAAGCTCCACCTACCTGCCCAGATGTCTCTGAGCATGCGCAGAATTGTTGCGCGCACACACACGTCTGTAAGCAAACCAGTAGCAATGGGATTTGAAACACACTACTGGGTTGTAACCTTTAATACCAGTATCAGATATAGTGTATATAAGTTATTAGGATGAGGTTTTATTTTGCTCTTGGTGTCTAACTGGTCTTGAGATTAGGGCAAAAATCCTATTACATTTTTTAGAAAAGGATATGGTGTTGCATAGAACTTGCTTTTTGAGATATGCAGGATGCATATCTCATCCTGCCTTTCAATGCTTTTTCACCACTATGCTGGAGACATGCCATTTCAGTTCCAAATGATTCAGCTAATTATGTGGTTTTTTAAATAAGTGTATATAGAATCCTAGAAGTTCTGGATGACTTACAATATTATGTGTTCTGCATTGTCTAACAGAACAAGCAAAAAGGTTGAAGTCCTGAAACCCTTTTTAAATTAATATTATTGAGATTTTAAAAGATGGGGCAATTAGGAGTTTCCTAAGAATAACCCAAAGCATGTGTCATGGGAATAGAATAATGTTTATAAAATTGTGAAAGGAGCTTAAATTATGATTCATCAAAATGATTATATGTCACATTTGGAATCTTGGTTTTTGTGGTATGGTCCCAAAATGTTAAATCCCACATTTAGAAGCAGAGAACTTCAGAGGCCTCTGGGTTTTCCTGCTTACTTGGCTATGAGATGTCTTCCTCACATTCTCCCAAGTATCACTTCAACTCTCAATCCATTACATATGGTAAGAGCAGGGACAATTACATTAACCTTTTTCTAAGAGATTCTGATTTGTTCTGAAGTTATAGACTACTTTATCCTCAGTTTGGCATTCTTCATATATGTTGGAATTTGATTCCTAGAATCCCACACAATCACTGAGCTGCCTAGAGAATTATGGGAGTGGAAATCCATATATCTGGAGGGTGTTTTGGCTAGACAATGTTCTTTCAGATTAAAATGAAAATAAAGTGTGGAAAAGGGTCAAAAGTGAAACACTTAATATGAATATGATTTTGTCTATTGTTTTTAGATAATATAAACTTAGCTTCATTCTAAAACTGTTGACCAGGATATTAGTCTCAAAGACGTTGCACATCTCTTCAATAAACAATATCAGCCGTTTGAAAGTTACAGAGACAAGAGCAACCTTTATCTGAATCTTCCTGAACTAAAGTATATATCTATCAGCTACCTATCTACCAATTATGAATGGCATCCACTACTCACACAGTTTTATTGTTCTGAATGTGTGCATATGGTTTCAAGCAAAGAATTTGCCTTAATTCATAAATATGTGGCAGTGGAATATTGTAAAGAACAGAGGGAATGGCCTTGAAGACAGGATGAAGAATTGCTTTCAAGGCAACAATGATGTAAAAGGGGCCTGAGCCTGGTCAAAAAAGTAACTTGAGAAAATGACTAAGAGAAGCCCTTCCTTAGTTCACATGGGGATAAAGAGAGGGAGAGGGAACTATATTCAGGTTTGCAAGATTCTGTTATTGTAGCTGTTATAATAAAAGCAGTACTGATCAACATGGTGTTACTTTCTTCGTTTGGTCTGCCTTGTAGGGATGACAATAACTACTGTGTATGGAGCCCATGCTACTTATTTATATTTTATACAATGTATTTATATAATACACTGGTAAAATAAATAAAATACAATCCTTACATTTTTTAAATCATAACCTATATTGTTCAATTTTTATTCAGAAAAAAAATCATAATTTCTACATTCTAATAAAACATTCATGTAACAATTTCAACCATTCAGTAGATTTGAAAGAAGACAAAGGTAATGTACAGATGAAACCACTTAAGTGTCCATTACACACACATGCACACAGACACACAATTCGGAAGCCACCATCATTCCAGTGCACTCAAAATAGTTATGCCTGCCTAAAGTGAATCTTCAATCTTTGTGAAATGTGGAAGGAATTCCACAGTATATCTCCTCCCCACAATATTGAGGTTCTGTTAAGGCCTGGTACAGCCTTCTGGGTTTTGGAGTTCTGCTTAATATAGAGATTTAGTAAAGCAAACTGAACTCAATGTGTTCTTAGATATTCACCAAAGTTATATTGCTGTTTTATTTAATTGTATTCATTTAAAATATTTATATAGTACCTCATATTTCAACCAACTCTGGTTTTCTCAGATACTTTCCATTTCACCGATACACACATACACCATCTAGTTGGTACACACTGTCAATTCTGAATGGGTCACATCATTTATTTTACATGCACAAATACTCTAATCAAAATTTAGTCTCGAAAGGGGTTAGTTGTCATTATTGTTACTCTATTCTAAGTTAGAAGCATGCTACTTAGAAGCATTTGCAGAGCCAGATTAATTAACCTGTGGAAAGCACCAGCGATCAGAAAGACTCAGCCACCACATCTTGCCCTATACTGAAGGAAAAAATAGCGACCAAAATTAACGAACACAGTGAGCTCTACTGGAAAACCAAATTCCAAGTATTGCTCAGCAAGTGCACCCTCACCAGAACCACACATGCACCTCTCCAGCTGTTTCATTTCAGTATTTTGATTAGATGTGGGAACGCATTCCAAAGCTTCCTTATCATGATCACTGATGGAGTCATTAGTCAAGGTTGAAATTGTGTCTATGTGTTTTCTCAGCTGTGCAGCTTGCCCTAAATCATGCACTGACCTGAAGTGAATGAGGAAGACATCAGAGAAACTTGTCTATTTCCCCACTCCTTCCTATAATAGCCATCAGTACCGAGCTCCAAGAAATCACCAGAGCTCTAAACAAGAGCTCTGTTGACCTTTAGAATACTTTCAGTTTAAGGGATGCTTATGTGTCAGTCACTCTAATACACTCATTTTCTTGGAGTGACAGAATATTCACAGTTGCTAGTCACACTTTCTTATAGCTGGACTCCAAATTACAAGGACTGTAAGGTTACAGGAGGAGACTGCAAGCTGTCTCGAACCGGGGATGCGATTATTTGAGGCTACAGTGGTAAGTGACTAGGCCTAGGGACAGATCAATGCTACCACCATTCCTTTTTTTTTTAAAGTGATCATTAGAAAGGAAACTTAAGACCTTCCCTTCAAATTTAGTGAAGCAATCTATCTAGAAGCTGTGAAAGTGAGAGAGGAGCCCAAGCAATGCGGCACTAGCTGCTTTTTGGAGCCCTCACCCAGTTTGTCTGCGGAACTGATAATATCAGCTGGAATGGAAGAGTCCAGATCAGCATCCAAGATGCCCAATGGATCGAGCTGGGCTACATGATGCCCTCGAATCTATGAAATGGGCCAGAAATGAAAAGGATAGTGGAAACCAAAAGAGGGAAATGGGGAGGGGGGGAAGAGAGATGGAAAGGAAATGGGTATAAAAGTTAAACGTTGTATTCAACTTGCAGAATAATTCTCACCAATGTTTGGCGAATCAGTTACTGTCGAATCATCAAAATTTACACAACTAATGCCGAGAGGATCAAGCTTGGCAATGTGGTGACCCCTGACCTAGAAACAACAACAAAATTAGTCACGAAATTAGGTAACAATCATCCTTCCCATTGCAGGAGTATTGAATTTATCCAAATCCACGCTATTGTATTTCAACAGAGTTATGAATTTATGAAAAACTAGGTTATATTTATATACAAAAGTATTTTTTTTCTTGAAGTAAGAAAGTTTGATGTATTTAGTAAAAATCTTGTGACTTAGTACTTTAAAATTTCCCTTCATTTAATTAAACTGGAAAAAAAAGTAAGAAAAAACAAAAATAACATAAAGGATATATACATGTACACATACATAAACAATTTCACATAAAAGTTTCATGAAATAATAACTATATTTCATTAGAACAATTGACATATAGTTTATTGCTACAAGCAACACATTTTAAAGTTGCAAATAGCCATAAATGTATCTTTCCAGTTTTGAAGCCCAATTCTCTTAGTAATAGGAAGGACTTGGAAAATCAATTTCCTTTGTCCAGTGGCTAATTTCTATATATAGATACAAAGCCCAAACGGATGTGGACATCTGAATACAGACATACACACACAAAGAGAAAGAGGGATAGACTTCTTCACAGAATATAACTGTTTTAAGAAACACAAGGGAAAATGTGTTTGAGGGAAACATTCTCATTGCATCACCAACAATACAATAATTTCCATTTTAATATAAATGCAATTAAATCCAATAAATCCAAAATATTATTCTTTATTGAATAGGCCTTAGTCTAAGATCTGTTGAAATAAGATGTTAAGACAGTATTGCAGAATGGATATCTTTGCTCCTTATTTCATTCAGTCTATTATTTGAGTATCACATTGATTTGTCCGCAACTAGTGTTTAAATGTTAATGATAGGGTTTTTCACTATCATATTTGTTGAAATAATGCCAATCCTAATCAATATACCATTTGATATTATGAATATTGTTATTAGGCAGCAAGGTATTTATTTTTTTAACATAGGAAATAGACTAATAAAAGCTCACCACAATAATTTACTTTTATGGCTCATTATAACAATGCTCATTTGGAAAACAGAAACAAAAACACAATTTCTGTAGTCAATGTTTACAAGTTTATTCTGAGAAAGTCATACAGCGAATGCAATTTACATTAGTCCAATTTAATTCTAATTCTCCTGTTTACAGGGTTGTATTGATTCTAATGCTGGAAAACAACAGAGATGAAGCCACAAGTGACTGGATTTTTAACACTGTCTACATATCTGATGGAAATTTGGAGAATGAGAATAGATAAAATCTTGAGTGATATATTGTAATTTCTTCATTTGTGTACATACCTCTCAGTCTAGCAAGGGTATAACATATCTTATTAAGACATAATGATTTCTCTGGAACTGATCCCGTTAAGGTATCTTTTTCCTATTTCCCTATATTTATGTACAATATTTTAACTAGAAATCTTTTGTATGGCTAAACTTCAAGAAAATCCTGTCACCTCTCTTTTTATAATAACAAAAGATCTCATGTAACTGTTCTCATAAAAACAATTTGGGCTATGCAATTTGAGTGGTAAGACCAGGATGCAGATTCGAAAATCAATGTTATGTCTAGAAATATGACTAAGTATGGTAGCTAGTTTACCCAATCTACAATGCACAATTTAACCATAGCAAAATTATTATTTTTCTTCTAGTTTTATATATAAGAATGATGTTCTTATTATTTATATATTTTTTATAGAATTTCATTGAAGGTATTCCTTATTCCTGCTAGTTCAAAGCAAAACTTAATTTTGTTAAGGAAAAATTGTGTCTAAAAGATGCTTATGGAACAGGGATCCATATACCTGATTCTTGACAGCAATGGAATGTCCCATCTGGGATTAAGAGACTATATCAGGTGCTCTCAAGGGCAGAAGACTTGCCCAGTCAGATTATCACTACTTAATAGTTCAATTCTTTTGCTCTTGCCCATCATAACAAGTCAGTTAGGTTAATTACATAGATTAAATGCTGTATAAAGGTACTGCATAAAACTGCATATTGAAAAAGCTCTTTCGTCTGACTTTTTTTTTCTGAAGCACTGTAAGTGATAAGCCTCAAAAGTTCAGGTCCATTCTTCTACTCAATGAATCTTTTTATGAATAGTATTACTATATAAAATAAAACACGTATGTGTGAAGAAAGCAATTTACCACAGCAGCTATTTGATTTTAAAATGTGAACAATATAACAATAGAAATCAAATTCTTAAGCAGGCAATTTTCTGAAATACGAAGCTGTTAAACATTTTCAATTAATGCTTTATGATCCATCTCAAGAAGAATATAGAGTAGGAAAAATGAAGTAAAAAAAAACAGTTTAATCAAGGGAGGAGAAAAGGCTTTGAATACAATGATATACAATTAAATAAGTTTTCAAATCTTGGAATCCTGTTCAATTTTAAAAAATATTGTAGGAATCTCCTAAGATCTTAGCAATTTTATTTGCACAACTATACTAAAAAATACCTGAAATGAAGTAAGAAATGTCAATAAGGTTAAGAATTAATCCTATGATCATATTTGACTGAGCCTTCTATCCTTCTGAGGTCGGTAAAATGAGGACCCAGATTATTGCAATATGCTGACTCTGTAAACTGCTTAGAGAGAGCTGTAAAAGCACTGTGAAGTGATATATAAGTCTAAGTGCTATTGCTATTGCTATTTTAAAAAAAGCCACTGGAGTATGAACTAAGACTAGATTCTGCTATACTACATTTCTATAAGGATGAAAAAGCCCTTCTTATTATTCTCTATTTTACAAAACAATCTGAAGCATTTCAGATTATTCTATGTACAGATGCTATTATTAGGTCATCGTGATTCAGTTTTTATGAGTGCACAAATTTTGCTCTACTGTTTGTAATACAAGACATACAACCAAGCATCAATTATCTTGCTCATGTTTTGGTTTGTTTCATTTGTTATTCGTCTGGTTCAGTGACTGGAATAAAAAGGAAAGCAAGTTGACCAAAAACACTCCATTCTTTTTAAGCACCAAGTTTAAATCTTAGGTCTGAAACAATAGTTACCACATACAAATTAAAAAAAAAATCATTAAAAAAAACACACCCTTACCTGATATGCCCTGATAAGTGATTGGACTGCAAGATGATCTTCTACCAGCTTATCTACATTTGGCTGTGTTTGAACCAGAGACTGTGCCAGGGTTGATAGGCTGGTATTTAACGGAGGGGGGCTTTGGTAAGCAGTACCTGGAGCAGCTCCAGCATTGGCATTGCGAAAGAATATGTCCCATGACTAAAGCAAATAAAAATAAAAGTCCATTTTATAGGGAATTACTTCTCCAAACAAGTTAAATCTATTTTAATAAAGTCAAATTTCTATAACTTCTATAGTAGTACATACATTACTAGACACATTATTGGAAATATCCAAAATGTAGTTAGGAGACTGAGTCTTACCGTCTCCTCTTAATTAATTTCATATGATAAGATTTGTAGAACATATCAACGATAGTCCTTGACTTACAACTATTCCTTTAGTGATTGACTGACATTACAACAGTATTGAAAAAAGTGACTTATAACTGGTCCTCGCACTCATAACTACTGAGTAATGTGAGCAAAATTTGGCCCATGGCAATTGGCATGTACAGTATTTATGATGGATGTAGTGTCTTGCTGTCATATGATTGCCATTTGTGGCCATCCCAGCCAGATTCCAACGAGCAAAATCAATGGGGGAAGCCAGACTCACTTAACTACTGCAGTTATTTCATTAACAACCATGAAAAAAGGTCATAAAATCAGATCTGAGTTACTTAACAACCGCCTTGCAACATAAATTCTGGTCCCAATAGTGGTTGTTAAGTCCAGAACAACCTACAGAAGAAGAAAAAAGATAACTATCTGGAAAATAAAAATAAACAGATTGAAATAGACAAAGATCAAAATCAGAAGTGTTACATCTCTTTCTCTGTTTAGTCCAATTTGAAGGACAGGTATTTACAATAATACACCAATACAGTTCAGCACGTCTCTAGTGTTGTTGTACTGATCAAACTGTGAAGGCTAACTGAGCACAGCAAGGAAAGTAAGATTCATAGGTTCCAGTTAGGAACTTTAAAACATCTGCATGATTACTAAAAAAATGTCAGGCTTGCTTCTGACATATATCAGAATTGGTAATCACCTTTAAAGCGCTCCATGGCTTAGGACCAGGGTACTTACGGGACCGCCTTCTGCCACCTATTGCCTCCCACCGGCCGGTTCGCTCCCACAGAGAGGGCCTCCTCAGGGTGCCGTCAGCCAGACAGTGCCAGCTGGCGACCCCCAGGGGGAGAGCATTCTCTGTGGTAGCCCCCACCCTCTGGAACGATCTCCCTCCAGATCTGAGAACTATCGCTGACCTCCGGACCTTTCGTCGGGCTTTGAAGACTCATCTCTTCCAACTTGCCGGACTTGCCTGATCCCTCCTATTTTTAAATATTTTAAATTATTTTAAATTTTTAGAGTTTTAGAGTTTTTATTCGGTTTGTATTTTCAGCCTAAATTTATATTGATTTTAGTACGTTTTAACTTATTGTATTGCATTGGTTTTAAATTGGCTGTTCACCGCCCTGAGTCCGGAAGGAGAAGGGCGGTATAGAAATTTAATAAATAAATAAATAAATAAATAAATAAATAAATAAATAAATATATATATATGAACAAAAGTTAAATGGACAAGCAATGCTTAGGACTAGCATTATGCTGTTGGAAATCAACAAATAACCAAACACAAAGCAGTTACCAAATGTTGTTAATTAATATAAGAAATATATTTTCTTATATTATATCGTACATATAAGAAATGTATTTTCCATTCTTTGATATATGACTTTGTCCTGGTTAGTTGATGGTTAGGAAACAATAGTAACAACTCATCTACAGATTATTTTAATAATCTTACTTCTTTACACTAAGAGATAGTTTATTCATATTCTCTCCCATTAAAAAAGATTACATTCTCAAATGAAATTTAGGTAATCAAAAAGTTATTTTGCTTCTCAAATTTAAATATTGCCAAGTTCTGTTGAACTTTTTACCTTTAGCTGTTATACAATGACATATCCATATAAAATGGGCAAGAAATAAATACAGGAATCTGATAATATGCACTATTTTCCCAAAGGTGCTTTTTTCAAGAAGCAACTGGACTTTCTGGTTTTTCTTTTCTTTTTTTTTGAAATTTTTTTTTTTATAACAAAACATAATATAAAACAAATCCATCATCCATTACAACTACAAAGTGTGTCAGTTGGTTACAAATCTTTTGTGCATCATCCTCCTATTCAAAATTTACTAATTTTCTAGTTTCTCATATTGTCAGATAAATCAACATCCTCATTTATCATTTATTTAACTATTGCATTGTTGCTTCAAAAAAACTATTTTCTAGTATTATATCTATAATTGTCTCTAATCTGCCTTTTTGGCAGAAATCCATTTTGATCTGAATGTATAAAATTATTTAAATATCTTTTCAGTCTTTCTGCCAATATTGTAGCGAAGATTTTATATCTGAATTTAACAGGGATATAGGCCTATAATTCTTGATTTGTTGTAGGTCAGTCTCCTCCTTTGGGATGAGTGTAATATATGCTTCCAACCATGATTTGGATATTTCCACCTTTAACATTACTTTGTTCATAACTTCTAACAATGGAAGACTCAATGATTCCTGTAAAGTCTTATAGTATTCTGCAGGTAATCCATCTGGGCCTGGCGCCTTCCCAGTCTTTTGTTTTTTAAGTGCTTCAGTCAATTCCATCATTGTTATATTTCCTTCTAGCATCATCTCAGTATCTTTTGAAATCTGGGGTAGATTCGCCTTATGTAAATATTGTTTAGCACTTTCCTCCTCTATTTCTTTTCTTTTTCATATAATTTTTTTGTAGTAATCTTGTATAATATTTTTCTTTTCCTCATTCTGAAATCTAAGTTGTCCTTGTTCATCTACTAATTGTGTTATTTTCCTTGATTCTCTTTTTTCAATTTATATGCTAGCCATCTACCTGGTTTATTAGCATCTTCAAAATAGTTCTGTTTAGCACTTCTAATTTTTTGTGCTAGGTCTTCTTTTTCTATTAATCCTATTTTATGTTTAGTTGTATCCATATTCATTTTAATGTCTTTTTTTGTGGGAATTTCTGTAGTTCTTATTCAAATTCCTTATAATCATCCTCTAATGTTTTGTAAACTTGCCTTTTCTTAATATTTCTTTTCCTTGTATAGTCAATTATCAGGCCTCTAGAATAAGTTTTCATAGAATCCCACAAATTTGCATTGATGTATCCTTTTCTATTTTCTTTAAAGAAAAAAACCAATTATTTCTCCATTTTCTGTACAAAATTCTTTTCTTTTAATACTGTAGTGTTTAAAGTCCATCTAGACCTTCTCCTTTGTCCTTTCCATCTCACTGTCATTGTATTATGGTCTGCCCAGGTATTAGCTTCTATATCAATTTCTTCTATGTTAGAAGTCAATTTTATTGTCATCCATATCATATCTATTCTAGACCATGTTAAGAGGCAATGAAGCAAATAATTTCCCTAATTTTGGCTGTTCCAAAAGTTGTTCATGTTGTTTTTTAATATGCACTTCTTGTAGACAAATTATATCCAACTTTAATTTCTCTAATTTATGAAATACCTTTCTTCTTTTAGTTGCTATATTAAGTCCATTTATGTTCATTGTAATCAATTTTTTCTCTTCCATATTCTTACTTTATATGAAGGATTTGTTGCTCTAGTGGATCTTGGTTCACGTTGTTCTTTATATTCTACAATGCCCCCTACTGCACCTTCTTCCTATTCAATCATTGCTAGATCTTCCTCTTGTAATTGGAGCAATGACTCTTCCCTTCTTAACTCTACTTCCTTTTCTCTAAGATAATCAACATAGATTGCCTTGGCTTTATCAATTGAATCTATTTTAAATCTTTGCAGTTGCCATGTAAACACCAAACCTTCTGGTATCAGCCATCTATAGTTCACACCTTTCTGGAGCAATATTTTTGTCAGAAATTGATATTCTCTTCTCATCTCTCTCTCTTTTCTCGGTATTTGCTTCAGAACCATAATTTGCCTGCCCTTGTATTTTAGTGTTTTCTCTTTCGTGATCTGCAATATTTGTGTTCTAATTAATTTCTTAGTAAATCTTACATGAATTTCTCTTGGTAATTTATTTCTCATTGCATATCTTGTATATACTCAAAATATCTCATCTATGGCATCCATCATCTTTTCTTTAGTAATTTCTAATGCTTCTGCTAAAATTTCTTTCATTTTTTCTACCAAATTTTCTCCTTTTTCTTCTTCAACATTTTGGAATCTTAAATAAAATTCTGATTTGTCCATCTCCCATCCTATTTCAATCTTATCACATTCAACCTCATCTAATCTGCTATCCATATCTTTTTTTGTCTCTTTGTTCTTCCTTTTCTTCAATTTTTTGAAGTCTGTCCTCATATTTCTTCATTTGTTGTATGTTCTCCATTTTTTCATGTTTTTCCTGTTCTTTGTTCAATCTTTTCTGCTCTCTGTTCAGTGCTCATTATTTTTGATTGTATATCTTGTATTTCTTGCAAAATCATCTGCATTGTTGCATCCTTTTCCTTCTCACATTCCTCTCTTTTTTTCTTTTTCCTGCAGCATCGTCTGTATTGATCGTTGTTCTCCCGATGTTGAAGAGGAGGGAATCGATGCAGAAGAACTAATAGCTGCTGCCTTTTTACTCATGTCTATCAAATAGTTACAAACTATTCAAACAGTCAAAAAATCTTCAGGTTCTTCTAAACCCTAATCCGTTTTTATAGAAGGCAGATATTATCCCAGATAACAATAAACAAAAGGAAAATCCAAAAAACCCCCCAAAACCCCGAAACCCCAAAATCTTCAGGCTTTTGTGTGCCCTAATCCAATTGAATAGAAAAATAAAAACCAAATTAGCTCTCTCCAATCTATAAAAAAAACAAGAAAAAGTAAAACAAAAAAACAAAACAAAAAGTAATTTCTTCAAGCTCTTGTATGCCTTAATCCAATTAAACAAAAGGGTGTTGAACACATTAATAATTTCCCATCAAAGATGAAGAAAAATATATACCAAAAATTAAAAGTATTAAAGGTCTTCTAAAAGCAAAACACAATCCAATTAAAAATAGTTAAAAGAGGGAGAAGTGGAATAATAAAACAATAATACCCAAAAAGAAAAAATTTAAAAAATGGATTTTCTATCTAGAAAGAGAATCCACAACTGTGTAGTATCAAAAACTCTTTTATAAGTCTCACCAAGCTTTGCAGCTTTGTTTCCAGAGTCACTGCAATCTTCTTTCAAGTCTCAGCCGCCTGTCAATAATAGTTTCCCAGAAGAGCACCTGAATAAACAATCCTGTAACCAATCTTTTTTTTTATTGAAAAAGTTTTACAAATACAAGTTTTTCATTTCCCCCCCTCCAATTTCCCCCCCTCCCCCCCTCCCATCCCTTCCCCCCTTTCGCTTCCCTTATAAAAATTATTATTCTTATACAATCCGCAGGTATTAAGAAAAAGAAAAGGTGAAATCCAAAAAGCTTTCACTTTTCTGCAAGTCCGCCATATATGATAATATGTAGCATCTAAACAATCACATCTCCAACATCTTGGTTGAACATTAGGGTACATACATGACAATTTCTTAGGATCTAAATGCCACCTATAAAACATTTTATAAAAATTTTCCCTCAAATTCTGTGCCTAAATTTAACATTCTGGACCCATATCTTTCCCAAGTTTCCATCATAACTGGTTCTGCAAAATTTTGTGCCCATTTTATCATACAATCTTTAACCAATTCGCTTTCAGAATCTCTTTCTAACAATATATTATAAACCCTCTTAATATGCATTGGCCCTTTCTGTTTTATCTGTATCACCAAATCTTCTTCATGCATCATTAAACCAGTTTTTTGATCTTCCCTCCATCTTGACTGAAGTTGACTGTACTGTAACCAAGTTATATTAATCCCTTCTTCCAACAGAGTTTTGAATGACTTCAAATTCCAACTGCCCCCATCATTAAAAAGTATCTCTTTCTATAAAATCCCCCAGAGTGACTTTATAATATGTATAATATGCCCAAGATCCAACCACAAAGGTATTTTGTAATCCAATTTCAACTGATGCTTCTTCCAAACTCTCATCAAGGCATTTCTAAGTATATGACTTCTAAATACATTATCAACTTTATTATCATAAAATAAATATGCATGCCAACCAAATTCCAAATCGTGGCCTTCTATGTTTAAAATTTCAGTCCTCATCATTCCAAACCAATCACTCACTTGTGTCAATGCTGCTGCTTCATAATATAACCGTAGGTTTGGAACTTTGAGGTCACCTCTTTCCCGAACATCTTGTATAATTTTCAGTTTTACTCTTGGCTTTTTCTCATTCCAAATAAATTTATTCAGTCCTTTTTGCCATTCAGTCAAGTTTTTATCACTTTTAAGCACCGGAATCATTTGAAACAGAAACAAAAATCTGGGTAGAACGTTCATCTTAACTGCTGCTATTCTACCAAGTAGAGATAGTTGCAGTTTTTTCCAAGTTTCCAAGTCTTTTTGCACCTTTCGCCACAACACTTCATAATTATTTTGAAAAAGTTTTATATTTGAAGCTGCAACTTGCACTCCTAGATATTTCACCTCTGATACTATTTCAAAGCCTGCCACCCTTTCGAGTTCCTTCTTTTGACCTTCCAACATATTTTTAACTATCATCTTGGTTTTTTTCTGATTCAATCTAAATCCTGATACCAAACCATATTCTTCTATAATATGTTTCATCTGGATAATT
The DNA here is from genome assembly GCA_030761175.1 of Masticophis lateralis. NCBI lineage: Eukaryota > Metazoa > Chordata > Lepidosauria > Squamata > Colubridae > Masticophis > Masticophis lateralis. The sequence goes on along the minus strand of JAUDYJ010000008.1, from coordinate 2,271,737 downwards.
GATTCCAATGGTCGTGTTAGGGTAACCACCAGATCATCTGCAAATGCCCTTGTTCTGTAATCCTTTTGCCTTATAACTATTCCATTCAAAGTATTCGAGTCCCGTATTGAGTTCAACAAGACTTCTAAAGTTAAAATAAACAGCAGTGGGGATAATGGACATCCTTGTCTTGTTCCTTTTTGTATATTAAAATTTGTTGTTAAACTCCCATTAATAATAATTTGTGCTGTTTGTTCTTGATAAATTGCTGAGACCGCCTGAACAAACTGGTCCCCAAAGTTCATTTTTAATAAAGTCTTTAATAGAAAATTCCAATTAACCTGATCAAAGGCCTTTTCCATGTCCAAAAACACCAGCACTGCAGGGATCTGTTTACTTTTCTCAAGATGTTCCAATAAATCTATGAGTTGCCTCACATTATCCTTCATGTATCTGCCCTCTATAAATTCAGCTTGATCATGATGAATCACCTCTTGCATAACTGTTGGCTAATACTTTTGCAAAAATTTTGTAATCCGTGTTCAGGAGAGATATTGGTCTAAAATTTTCTGGTTTTGTAGAACCTTCCTCTTTTGGTATCAATGAAATAAAGGCCATCTTCCACGAAGGGGGTATTTTCCCCCCCTGTTGTATGCTGCAAAATAAGTCTTTAAGATGTTCAATCATTTCTGTTTGTAAAGTTTTATAATACACTGCTGTCAGACCGTCCATCCCTGGAGCTTTAGCTGTTTTCAATTGTTTAATTGAAAAGATAATCTCCTCAGATGTTATTCCTTGACTCATTCTTTCCTTTTGCTCTCTGGAGATTTTTGTAATTCTAGTTCCTTCAAGATATTCATCTATAAATTCATTCTTTATATTGTCTTTGGCAATATAAAGAATTGTCTTTGGCAAAAACATCCCCCCTGCTCTTTAATATCTATATGAAGCCACTGGGTGAGATCATTCGTGGCTTTGGGGTGAGATATCATCAATATGCTGATGATACCCAATTATACATCTCCACCCCAGACCACCCCAGAGATGCCCTTTCCATGATGTCCCGTTGCCTGGAGGCGGTACGGGCCTGGATGGGTAGAAACAAACTCAAACTCAATCCCTCCAAGACTGAGTGGCTGTGGATGCCGGCATCTCGGATTTCAGAAACCCCATCACTTTGATGGATGGAGAAAAACTTGCCCCCATTGATAGGGCTCGCAACTTGGGTGTCCTCCTGGATGCTCGATTGTCCCTAGAAGACCATCTAACGGCTGTGACCAGGGGGGCCTTCTCACAGCTTCGCCTGGTGCGCCAGTTGCGGCCTTTCCTGGACCAAGATGACCTTCGCACAGTCACTCATGCCCTGGTTACTTCCCGCTTGGATTACTGCAATTCCCTCTACATGGGCCTGCCCCTGAGATGCACCCAGAGACTCCAGCTGATCCAAAATGCAGCCGCACGGGTTGTTACAGGAGCCCCTCGTTACTCCCATATAACACCCCTTCTGCGTCAGCTGCACTGGTTACCAGTGGTTCTCCGGGTCCGCTTCAAGGTACTAGTTCTCACCTATAAGGCCCTACATGATTTAGGTCCAGGATATTTACAGGACCTTCTCCTGCCTGCTTCCCACCGTCCTGTTCGCTCACATAGGGCCGCTCTCCTCAGGGTCCCGACGGCAAGCCAATGTCATCTAGCGGTGCCCAGGGGTAGGGCATTCTCTGTGGGTGCTCCCACCCTCTGGAATGAATTACCTACCGAGCTCCGGACGGCTCTTGATCTCCGCTCCTTTCGTCGGGAGCTGAAGACTTGGCTGTTCAAGCAAATAGGCTGACTTTGATTCTGGGTTTATTATTTATCATTAATTAGTTATTTGATTTAAAATACAATTTTATTGTACATGTTTCTTAACTTATGTTCGCCGCCCTGAGTCCTTCGGGAGAAGGGCGGCATATAAATACCTGTAATAAATAATAAATAAATAAATGTATAGGCCAACCATCTGCCGGGTTTATTAGCATTGCAAAATGTATTATGTTTTGCAAATTGTAAATTAGTTGCCATTTGTTCCGCTATAAGCATTTGAAATTGGTCTTTCAGAAGTTTTATAGTTTGTTGTAATTTTTTTTTATTGAAAAAGTTTTACAATACATTTTTAACCCCACAATTACCCCCCTCCCCCCCTTTCCCCCCAACCCCCCCCTGACTTCCGTTGCATACAAATCATAAGTATATATCAATCATTATTAAAAATTAGATATAGGTGAGATCCATAATATATATCATAACACTAGCAATAAAATTAATCCAGAATTCTAACTACTAATAAAAAAAAACATATTAAACAAATAAGATTTATAAGATTTGTAAATGCCCCCTTAAAACTACAAATGTATAAAAATTTTCCCCATCATTTTATCAAAGACAGCAGTCCAAACAAAGTATGTATCAAGTTAATATCTAAAAAACAATATAATATATATATTTAACCTAATAATAACAGTAAAAGTAATCCTTTATTGCTTCAAGCTCTATCAAAAAGCTAACCAAAAATTCTTAATTTAGTACTTATTCTAAACATAATCATCCCATTTTTGTTGTCCTCAATCAAATACTAGCTGGTACTTCTTAGTTTGATATTTGTTCTGCACATAATCCACCCAATTCTTCCAATCCCGAACAAAAACTTCATGGGTCCTATCTTTTAAATATGCAGAAATCTTTGCCATTTCCGCAAAATTAGCCATCTTCAAAGTCCATTCTTCTATAGTCGGTACACTATCTTTTTTCCAATATTGTCCAATCAATAATCTAGCTGCAGTAATCATATATAAAATCAGTCTTGTTTCATTCGGTGAACAATCCTTAACTATGCCCAACAAAAACAGTTGCGGAGAAAATTGAAGCTTCTTTTTCAAAACATTCTGCATAACCCACCAGAGTTTAATCCAGAAAGCTTTCACTTTCCTGCAAGTCCACCAAATATGAAAATATGTAGCATCCAAACAATCACACCTCCAACATTTAGGTTGAACATTTGGATACATACATGATAATTTCTTAGGATCTAAATGCCATCTATAAAACATCTTATAAAAATTTTCCCTCAGATTCTGTGCCTGCATAAATTTAACATTCTGGACCCAGATCTTTTCCCAAGTTTCTAACATCACTGGTTCTGCAAAATTCTGTGCCCATTTTATCATACAATCCTTGACTAGTTCACTCTCTGAGTCTCTTTCTAGCAGTAAATTATACACCCTCTTAATATGCATCGGACCTCTCTGTTTCATCTGTATCACCAAATCTTCTTCATGTAACATTAATCCAATTTTCTGATCTTCTCTCCATCTCGATTGAAGTTGACAATACTGCAGCCAAGTTAAGTTCTTCCCATCTTCCAACAGAGTTTTAAAAGATTTCAAATTCCATCTGCCCCCATCATTGAAAAGTATCTCTTTATATAACAACCCCCCGAGTGACTTTATATTTGGCACAATCTGCCCAAGATCCAACCACAAAGGTATTTTGTAATCCAATTTGAACTGATGCTTCTTCCAAACTCTCATCAAGGCCCGTCTCAATATATGACTTTTAAAAACATTATCCAGCTTATCCTCGTAAAACAAGTATGCATGCCAACCCAAGTCCAAATCGTGGCCTTCTAAATTCAGTATGTCATTTTTCATTATTCCAAACCAATCACCCACTTGAGTCAACACTGTAGCTTCATAATATAAAAGTAGGTTTGGAACTTTGAGGCCACCTCTTTCACGAACATCTTGCATGATTTTAAACTTAACTCTTGGCTTTTTCTGGTTCCAAATAAATTTATTTAGACCTGACTGCCATTCAGTCAATGTTTTATCACTTTGAAGCACTGGAATCATTTGAAATAAAAACAGAAATCTAGGTAGAACGTTCATCTTAATAGCTGCTATTCTCCCAAGTAAAGATAGTTGCAGTTTCTTCCATATCTCAAGATCCTTTTGTATCTCATGCCACAAAGTCTCATAATTATTTTGAAAAAGTTTAGTATTTGACACTGCAACCTGGACTCCTAGATATTTCACCTTTGTAGCTATTTCAAAGCCTGCCGCCCTTTCCAGTTCAATCCTTTGTGGTTCCGACATATTCTTAACTATCATCTTAGTCTTTTTCTGGTTTAGTCTAAAACCTGAGACCAAACCATAATCATCAATAATTTTTTTCATCTGGATGATTGATTCCAAAGGTCGTGTTAGGGTTACAACCAGATCGTCTGCGAATGCTTTCGTCCTATAGTCTTTTTGCTTTACAACAATTCCACTCAATTTATTCGAGTCCCGTAAAGAATTCAACAAAATTTCTAAAGTTAGAATAAACAACAATGGAGATAGCGGGCAACCTTGTCTAGTTCCTTTCTGTATCTGAAAATTCGTAGTTAAACTTCCATTAATAACCATTTGTGCTGTCTGTTCTTGATAGATTGCCTCAATTGCTTGTACAAACTGAACTCCGAAATCCATTTTATATAAAGTCTTTAGTAAAAAATCCCAATTGACTCGATCAAAAGCTTTCTCCGCATCCAAAAATACCAGCGCCGCAGGGATCTGTTTACTCTTCTCAAGATATTCCAATAAATCTATGACTTGCCGCACGTTGTCCTTCATATATCTCCCCTCAATAAAACCTGCTTGATCACTGTGAATCACCTCTTGGATAACTGGCATCAATCTGTTGGCCAAAACTTTAGCAAAGATTTTGTAATCCGTATTCAGGAGAGATATTGGTCTAAAATTTTCTGGTTTTGAAGAGCCGTCTTCCTTTGGTATAAGTGAAATAAAAGCCGTTTTCCAAGAAGGGGGTATTTTACCCCCCCGTTGTATACTACAAAATAAATCCTTCAGATGCTCTATCAACTCAGATTGTAAGTTCTTATAATATACTGCTGTCAAACCATCCGTCCCAGGAGCTTTAGCTGTGTTCAGTTGTTTGATTGCAAACAAGATCTCTTCAGAGGTTATTAAACAATTAAGTCTTTCCCTTTGTTCCGATGAAATTTTGGTAACTCTCATCTTTCCAAGATATTTATCAATAAGGTCCTCTTGAATCTTATCTTTACAATACAAATTTGAATAATAATCTAAAAAGGCTTGATGAATTGACTTCTGTTGAAACACCTGTTTACCCTTGTATTCAATAGATTCTATTACACGAGAACTTTGTTTCTTTTTTAGAGTATATGCTAACCATCTGCCCGGTTTATTAGCATTACAAAAGGTATTATGTCTGGCAAATTGCAAATTAGTCGCCGTCTGATCAGCTACCAATATTTGAAATTGTTCTTTCAAAAGTTTTATAGTTTGCTGTAGTTTCTGATCAGTCGGATTTTTTATATGCAGTTGTTCTTTTGCCTTTATTTCAGCCTCCAATTCTATTCTTTTCTTTTGTCGAATTATCCTTTGCTTAGAATTCATATAAATCAGTACACCTCTCATGTAAGCCTTACTTGCATCCCAAACAACTTCAATAGGTGTACCTTTATTCAAATTCAACTGGAAGAATTCCTTCAGATGTTTTTTGAGATCCTCTATATTCTTCTCATACCTAAATAGATTCTCATTAAGTCTCCAGGATCTTCTCTCCCTCTTGCCGAAATCCATTTCCATCCATACAGGACTATGGTCAGACAAGGTTCTTGGAAAAATCTTAGTCTTAGTCATATTAGAAGATAAGTCAGTGGAAGCCAATATAAAGTCAATTCTAGAAAAGGACTGATGTCTATCAGAAAAGAAAGTAAAATCCTGTTGCTTCGGATGATGTATTCTCCACACATCCTTCAATTGTAACTCTTCTTTCAATGCAAAAAAGGTCTGTGGTAATTTATTCCCCTTCTTAGCCAGTGTCTTCTTATCAAGATTTACATCGGTAACTCCATTCCAATCTCCCATTATCAATAAAGATTTATAATTCCATTGCAATATTTTGCTATGTAGTAATTTATAAAAAGTTTCTTGCTGCTGATTCGGGGCGTAGATTCCTATTAAAAGAAACTGAACATTCTGTATATTTATTTCAACCGCAATATATCTTCCTTGATCATCCGCTTCTACAAGTTTAGCTGGTATTCTTTTAGAAATATACAACACTAGTCCATTCCTTTTTGCCAGATTAGAAGAAATAAAATGTACTCCAAATTTTGGATTTATCAAATATTTTTGGTCCTGGGTTCTAATATGAGTTTCTTGGAGGCAAACAATTTCATTTTTATATTGAGTCAAATAATAAAATATTTTCCTTCTTTTCTGTGGGGAATTCAGACCATTCACATTCCACGATAAAAATCTAACTGCCATCTGAAGATTCACGAAGCTTGCCAAGGACTTGTCTAAGACTTTGTTCAACAACAGAAGTCTTAGGTCTTGCCCCTCCCACTGCTTCAGATTTTTGTTGTGTCCCATTCATCCCTTTCACTTCTTGTGGCATCTCGAACATCTGTTGTTTTTGCTTCTCTTGTCTCTGCTTTTCGGCTGCCCGGGTTACACGTTGATCTTTTGGTTCTTGCATCATCAATTCAAGATCCGGGTCCACCTCTCTTGTCGCTCTGGGATGTTTTATTCTTGGCTCTGGGAGACCGATAAAAAAATCCTCCGTTAAACCACCTTCAGCTCCTAAAACATCCTCCGCTGCCAACACTTGAGTTGCCTGTTGCTCTTGTTCCTTTGAAGGTTCTAATGTCTCTTCCTCAAAATCCTTGTATTGAAAGGCTCCTTCTACTGACAACAATGTAGATGAACATGGTGGAGTTGGAGATCTTTTAAGAATATTGTGAAAAAAGTGTTGTGCTTTTGCCAACGAATTCAAACGGTATCTGACATCCTCATATCTCAAGATAATTCCCACAGGTGCATCCCATCTAAATGGGATCTGTCTCCTTTTCAGTTCATTCACCAAAAAGCCGTAATCTCTCCGATCTCTTAACATTTTAGGTGGTAATTCTTTAAAAACTCCAATTTGATTGCCCTCCGCCTGAATAGTGGTATGAAAAGAACTGCGCAAAATATCATTTCTCAGCATTCTGTCATTAAAATAAATCACAACATCTCTGGGCAAATTCCTCTGTCTCGCTACTTGAGAATTAACCCTGTAAATCTTGTCAATTCTTTTCTCAATTAGCTCAGGTTCCAGTTTTGAGATTTTGGCCAAGATATCCACACAAACAGCCCTCAAATCCTGTCTGTTATTTTCCTTCAGACCCCTTAGTCTTATGGCAAACTCCATATTTCGAAATTGTAGCATGGTAATTTCCTCTTCCATCTTTTGATTCCTCAGATCCACCTTAAAAAATTTCTCCTCTGCATCTTTTTTATTCTTTTGCACATCTAAATTTAAGTCATCCACTTTTTTTTCAACCACCACCAGAGCATCAGTGAGAGCCGTTACCACTGTAGTTACATTCTGATTCAACTTATCACTTTTTTCCTTTACAAACTGTTTCATTTCATTTTGATTATTTTCAATCTTCGCATTCAAATCTTTAATCTGATTAGCAAGAGATGCTGTTAAGTTGGCCATAAAAGCTTTCAGATCCTCATTCCCTCCTCCTTGCATCGTACTCTGAGACTGAGCTAATGGTTTGGCTGGTAATTCCTTTGTCTGGTGAGGAGGGGAATCCCCACCAGTTTTCTTTGAAGCCATGCCTGGAGAACACCTTAGTTTCTTAAAAAAAGAAAATCTTCCTCCCTTCCCTAAAAATCCAGTCTTCCTCCCCAGTTTTGCAGGAAGGGGGAACAGCCAGAGTTCTTTTCCACTTTAAAATATTCAAAGTCTTTTAAGTTAACACCAGGCAGGCTTAAATTGTTAATTGTCAGTTTCACTTTCTAGTTTCGTTTCTGCTCTTTCAGCCAGTTTCACTTTCTAGTTTCGTTTCTGCTCTTTCAGCCAAGCGCCATTTTCCGCTCCAAATTTTAAACTGCCACTTTTTTTCCTTTAAGTCTCAGCAAGCTTTAAAACTCCTTTTTTTTTTTTTTTGCAAAATTCCCCCTTTAGAAAGTTTTCCTCACCACTTAGCCGTTGCAAGATGTTATTTGAAAGGATGGGATGATTCCGATCGTCTCGCTCTGCCGCTGACAGATGTCCCTCGGCGCGCGGAGCTTCAGCGAGGGGAGTAGGGAGCCCTCACACAGAACACCTTCCAGGGCTGGAAAAAGTCCCCTGGGGGTGTCTCTGGGGCTCTACCTAGACTTCGCCGGCTCTTACCCCCTCCCAAAACAAGAAGGGGGATTTTCCGAGCCGCTGAACAGCTGTTTAGCGGCTCTAACGTGCGCGGAGGGCGGCAGCTACGCGAAAGCCGCCCGGCGACGTCGGAGTCCCAACCCGGAAGTCATCTTTGTTGTAATTTTTTATCTAATGGGTTTTTAATATATAATTGTTCTTTTTTCTTTATTTCTACTTCCAATTCTATTCTTTTCCTTTGTTGATTTGACTTATGTTTAGAATTCATATAAATCAGTACTCCTCGCATATATGCCTTGCTTGAGTCCCAAACAATTTCAATGGATGTACCCTTGTTCAAATTCATTTGAAAAAATTCCTTCAGATGTTTTTTAAGTTCAGTTATATTCTTTTCATATCTAAACAAATTCTCATTCAATCTCCAGGATCTTCTCTCCATCTTCCCCATTTCTATTTCTATCCATATCGGACTATGATCCGTTAAAGTCCTGGGAAATATTTTCGTCTTTCTTGTTTTAGTAAGTAAATCAACTGTGACCAGAATAAAATCAATCCTAGAAAAAGATCTATGTCGGTCTGAAAAAAATGTAAAGTCCAGTTCTTTCAGATTCTGCACTCTCCATACATCTTTCAATTCCAAATCCTCTTTCATGGCAAAAAAAGTCTGTGGCAATTTGGCCCCTGATTTGGCCAAGCTCTTTTTATCAATTTTAGTATCAATCACCCCATTCCAATCTCCCATAATCAAAATAGATCTGTAATTCCATTGCAATATTTTGGCATATAATAATTTGTAAAATTTTTCCTGCTGTTGGTTAGGAGCATAGATTCCAATCACCAAAAGTGGGTCATTCTGTACATTTAATTCAATTGCAATATATCTTCCAATCATCTGTTTCTATAACTTTAGCTGGTAATCTTATGTTTATGTGCAACACAACACCATTCTTTTTCTCTGGGCTTGAGGATATAAAATGTACTCCTATTTTGGAATTTATCAAATATTTTTGATCCTGACTTCTAATATGAGTTTCTTGCAAACAAATAACATCATTGTTAAATTGTCTCAAATAATGAAATATTTTCTTCTTTTCTGTGGAGAGTTCAGACCATTCACATTCCAAGATAGAAATTTAACTGTCATTTGTAGTTTCACTAAGTGAATCAAGCATTTGCCGAAGTTTCTGTTCCAGAGCAGTAGTCTTTGGTCTAGCTCCTCCCATGGCTTCAGATTTCTGCGGTTTACCATTGACCCCCTTCTCTTCTTGTAGTGTAGTGGACCTCTGCTGCTGTTGCTTCTCTAACATTTGCTTCTGAGCTGCACGAGTTATACGTTTATCTTTAGGTTCCTGCATCAGCAGTTCAAGGTCCAATGCCACCTCTCTTGTACTTCTGAGTGGCCCTTTTCTAGGCTCTGGAAAATCCAACATTAGATCATCTGAAAAGCCACCTACTGCTCCTTGAGTTTCCTCTATTGCTCTTTGAGATTCTATTGTCTCCAGTTCCATCTGCTTGCGCTGTTCCTCAGTCTCTCTTTCAAATTCTTTATCTTTATCACCTTTATCACCTTCTTCTATAGTTAGCACCATGGATGAGCGTGGAGATGTTGCACCCCGTTTAAAAATATGGTAATAAAAATGTTCCGCTTTTTCAATGGTGTTTAAACGATATCTCTCACCTTCATATCTCAAAATTATGCCAATTGGGGCATCCCATCTAAATGGGATCTGACATCTCTTCAATTCAGTCACCAAAAATCCAAAGTCCTTTCTGTCTCTTAACATCTTAGGCGGTAACTCTTTGTAAACACCAATCTGATTTCCATCTACCTGGATAGTAGCAAGAAAGGACTTCTGCAAAATATCATTCCTCATTCGTCTATCAGTGAAGTAGACTACCACATCTCTAGGCAAGTTCCTCGCCACCCGAGAATTCACTCTGTAAGCCTTGTCAATCCTACTGAAAATTTCTTCAGGTTTTACCTTTAACATCACTGCAAGTGCATCAGCACAAACTACTCTTAGGTCTTCTCTATTATTTTCTTTTAATCCTCTTAGTCTTATAGCAAACTCCATAGATCTGAATTGTATCATTGTCACTTCATTTTCAATGCTTTGAGTTCTAGCATCCACATTAAAAAAATTTTCTTCCGTTACTCTCATTTTAGATTCAACTTCTGAGCTAAGTTCACCCACTTTTTTCTCAATCTCAACCACCACATCTGAAAGACCAGAAACTACTTTAATTATATCATGATTCAACTTGTCATATTTTTCTTGAACCAGCTCCTTAATTTCCTGTTGGGATTTTTCCATAGTTTCAGCATAATTTCCTAAAGTCTTGGCTATAAAGTCTTTCAAATCCTTAAGTCCAGCTTCCTGTTCATAACTCTGAGTCTGCATCTGTGGCTTTTCTGGCCTTTCCTTTTCCTTCCTTTCCCCGGTTTAGTTTGTTTTGAAGCCATACCTCTGCACAGTCTTAACCTTTCCAAAAAAGAGGATTTCCCTCCTTTTCCACCTTTTCTCCTCAGCTTTATGAAGAAAAAAAAGTTGAATAAATAAGCTTTTCTCTTTTCTTATATGTTAGAATGTTACTTTAAGCAATTTAGTTGCTTCGAGGTAGGCAGACTCTAATACTTTCACTTTTCGCTTTTCCTTTTTCTGTTAAAGCCAGTCGCTATTTTAAGTTACTTTAAATTACTTTCTCCCGTTTCAGTCCTTCTTTCTTATAGAAAATTATTAACAGGCTAGCCAAAATACTTGCGCTTTGTGGAATCCGGATTTCACCCTGTTTAGCTTGAAAACTTCTGTTATTTTTCGCTGGCGTTGCTCTCGCCGTCTGGCTCTGTTCAAACAGAGATCCCCCGCTGTCCGGAGCCTCGGCGAGCTGGAAAGGGAGCCTCACCCTGAGTCCTCCCCAGGGACAAAATAAGGAACCTGGGGGCTTCTCAGGGGGCTCTACCTCGTCTCGCCGGCTCTACTCGTACTTCTTGCTGAAGGTCAAGCTTTCCGAGCTGCCTCTCAGCTGTTGAGGCAGCTCTAACAGGCAGCGGAGCTGGCGGTCTTAAAAAGACCGTCTCACAATGGCGGAGACGCCAACCGGAAGCCAATCCTGTAACCAATCTTCGATGCTCTTCTATCTTATCAATGAGCAGGCTCAAAGTCCTTGAAATATAACTCAGTTGCTACTTTCTTTTCAATAATAAAAAAGATACATTGTTTCAATCCATTAGATGGCAGCGTTTCTCATTTCTTCCACTTTCCCTCTAAGTCCAATAGACAATAGGACAAAAATAAAAAATAAAAATGTAGAGAAAGGAAAAAACAACAAGATTTAGCCAAAATAATATAGAACTAAAAAGGCACAGGAAATTTAATAATTAAGCAGATAAAGAAAATCTCCAAACCAATCCAATCCAGTCCAGTCAAATTTAAAAATAAAATCCTCCATAGGCATCCACAAGTAAAAATAAATTGCAATGTAGGAAAAACTAACTTAAACTCAGGCTCAATTCTGCCACTTAACTTCTTCTTTCTTCAATTTTAATTAACTTTTCACCCCAGGGTGTTCTTAATTAATCTACTTTAAAAGTCTCTCACCAAACTGACACATTTTCATTCATTCTCTTCCGTTCCGGAGCTGTCCCAACTTCAGCAGCTTAATGGCTGCCTCTTCACCGCTGGAAGAGGGCTTCTCCTGGATCAACCAGGGACTTTGCGGTGTCCCTGGGATTGGAAGGATGTGCCCTCCTCTATCACTGTCTCTATGGGACAGTGAGGTCCAGTTTGGACCGTCCAGTGGCGGAGATATCGACAGCTGTCTCAGAGTACCAAAACCTTCCGTTGTCTCATCGCGACGTCAACTCCGCCCTCGCCCGACTTTCTGGTTTTTCTTTGAAGATGTTTCGCTTCTCATCCAAGAAGCTTCTGAGCTAAAAAGCTTCTTGGATGAGAAGCAAAATGTTTTCAAATAAAAACCAGAAAGTCCAGTTGCCTCTTGAAAAAAGCACCTTTGAAATAACCATGACCTAGATGACTGAGAATCTCCATAAATATATACACAATTGTTAAAAAATGATCCTTGGATGTCAAAAGATAAAAAGATATCTCATGAACTCCTGCTAATTTCATACTGCAGTGGTATCAGTTCCTATTGTTTCCTACTGATACTATTTTCAGCTTTATTTTTTAATGTAAACTGTGTATCACCCAACTACTGTATACAAGACAAAATCAGGCCATACCAACATGGATCTTGAAAAATAAAAACAGACTCTGGCTATGATTGTGCAGTGCTTCAGATTTGATTCACAAACAATACAAAGGTGGCAGCAATCTGCAATTTTTTAAAAGAATGCTTCCTGAACTTTTCCTTCATTACCAAAAACATTTTCAGGATTCAGCGAACAGTTTATGGCCTTTATGAAGACAAGAGTGGAAAGCTCTATTTCATGCAGGTAGGCGCTTGAAAATGGCAATAATTGCATCAAGGTCTCCTCGGCTACACTACAGGATATAAATGGTGAACTGTTAATCAGAAGAACTCTGAATAGTCCTTTTTTTTCAAATAACATTTTGTGCTGACAATTTGACCTAAGTTTAGCTCATCTACTCTGCTAAACCATTAATGGATTTGTTGTTTTTACCTAAAAGAAAATCACCTCTATCCAATTTTGTGTAATTTAGCTGGGTTTGGGAAGCATTGGTTTAAAGCAACTACACCTTTTCTTGGGATCAAATTTCTCTTTCAAATGATTCCCAAAGGGCTGCATTGCTTAGGACCCAATTGATGCATTTCTTGACTATTAGTTTGGTATAGTGGCTAAGGTTCCAGGCTAGAAACCAGGAGACCGAGTTTGTCCTGCCTTAGGCAAGAAAACTGGTAGGTGATTTTGGACCAGTCAAGCTCTCAGCCCAGTTCACCTCCCAGCATTATTGTTGTAAGGAAAATAGGAAGGAGTAGTATTAGATATGTTTGCCAATTTTATTAAAATTATAAAGCAGGATTAAAAATAACTAATAAATAATTTGTCTATGCTTTGTCATGACATAAAAGAATATTCTTTTCAAAACCCCAGACAAAACCGCACTCAGTACTGCTTCTTTTGATAAGGCTGTATTTTATTGCTTTGCCAGATTCAAAGCAGTCAAGGATCAAATGAACTCACAAGTCCTTATATAAAACTTTGACCCCTATTGCAATAAATTACTCAACTGACCATCATAAAATGTGACAACATATAAGAAACATTGGTTAGGACAAAGAATACTATTTCTTCATAGCCTCTCCACTATGGTTTTTATTTCATCAATACTTCATTAACAATTTAATTTAAAAGAAAAGCTTTAGGAAACAGATAAAATGCAGCAATATGAAAGCTTATAATTATTCTTACAGTACTAAGACTAGTGGCTATAAACAGGACAAAAGAGAAAAGCGCACAAAATGCTTAATTATATTATTTTTTTATTAATACTCAGCTACTATAAACCATGATTACATTGCAAACATGTAAGCGCTTTAACTGTTGGTACCTAAATGGTGCAAGATATGGCATGATGAAATCCATAATGTTCAGCATCACAAAATAAAGAAAACCAAAATATTTTTTGAGGCTTGAATACCTGATGCTGCTATTAGAAGAGAAAAAAAATATATTTTGCATTTGTTCAACATCACCATCCCACTTTACTCCATTCTCATTCTGTGGAATGAGCATAGTACAGCTATGAATAGAACCTGAACAGAGAATAATAAACTGCTTCTATAGACATTTCCTGGCTGTCTGAAACAAAATAAACCTACAAAAAATCCACAAGTGCAGCTGAATTATAAAACTCTTTAGGACTACTAAGTCATTTCCCTGGTCAGGCTAGTTTTTGCACCCTATAATGTTCAATGATGATAAACTCTAGCAATCTGTGGAACACCAATTATAAAGCAATTTCAGGAATTAGCATTGGATCACATTTTACTGTTGACAGGCTTAGCAAAGGAGTGATTAGTTAAACAAGTAGTCAAGTTATATGATTCCTCCCCATGTAGATGTTACATTCTTCTTTTACTTTAGGCAAGAGTGCAGTTACATGGTTCAATTCAAAAATCAAGAGGACTGTAGGGAAATTCCCTTTCAATGATAAAATAGGTCTTATTTCTTCAACCACCATCCTCCCCTTGAACTCTGCAAACAACTGTTCTGAGATTAGAATACCTGGCCTCTATCTCAAAATAGACATGTGGTGGGCTAGGGCAAGGCTAAAACACTGTTAAATGGATCTTCAGCAAATCTTTTGCTAAGAACCCAAATATTCACATGTAAACAACCAGAGCAATTCTCTAATAGCCTCCTTCTGCCCCAAAGGGGGAAAAAACAGAACTAGTAAATCTGCTCTTTCGTAGTAAACAGTACTCTTAAGATTTGTTGAATTGCACGCTCACATTTTCGGTGCTAGGTGAACGGGTTAATTTATGTGCTGCCCACCTCTGTATAAAAGGTGGGCGGCACATAATTAAAAATACTAAACAAAATGATTATCCAAGTATAATAATGAACAAGGAATATATTACATATAGCATAGAAAGAAAGTAGATACATTTTCAAAAGAGTAACAGGAGGATGGGAAGGGGTAAAATATAAAATGTCTTTTATTGCAAAAATTGGAATTATTGGAAAGAATCAAAGGAAATTACAGAGTAAATTGAGTTTTATTACTGGAAAAAAGTGAGAGGGAGAATTTAGAATGGAGTTACAGAATATGTTTTTTTTAAAGTATCCCAACATTCCTCACTATTGGTCATGCTGCTTGAGGCAAACTGAATCAATCATATTCAGTGATGTCTTATGGCAATAGGTTTCCCAATTCTGATTTAAAGCATTCAAATATGTAGGGTGGGGAAAGAGAGTTGGTCTGCTCTTTGATGAGAACCCTAGTTAGTTGAGTGGATAGCATTGCACAGTGGCTCTTTTTATCCTGGTTTGATTTTATGATTTTAAGTAATCTAGAAACTATAATTTAGGTGGCCTAGAAATGTGTTTATCAGATTTTATTTGCAAAGCATTCCATTTTTAAAGAATTTCTCATTATACAGAAAATAGAGTCCAAAAGAGAATATTTGGACCTGCACTTTTATATTTAAATATGAAACTCCAAAAAATAGAGGGAGAAACCAAATTGTACTTTCAGAATATTTCCCTACCGAATAGGCACACCTTAATTTTTATGGCCCTTTATGGGCTTTTATAAATGGTGCATATTCTGAAAAAAAGCAATACAAATTATGATGCCCAGTAAGTAGCAATATTGCTTTATGATGCTTCATTTTTAGTGACGGTGAAGTATGGAATCAGTGAAAAAATACCGGTACATTTCAATAGGCCAATACCAGTCAATGTCATCAGCCAACTGAGTTTGTGTTGTTCTGCATTTCTCCTAAATTGTCCATAGTATTTAAGTGCTTCAGACCAAAAGTTATTGTAGTGCTTATCCATGAACTATCTCTAAGATGAATTCTATTTCTATCTCTATTTCCCTTTTGCTCTGTCATTACCTTGGAAATTACATGTTGAATTAGCCAGTTTTACAATAGGTCAGCAGACCTGATTACCATGCCATAAATCTCTGATCTTCAGACAAGTCACCAGGTTTTTATTCAGTCTTATCTCATGAGGCAGGGACTACTTTCTCTAAGAAAATTTTAGAGAATTTATTGGTGTTGCAAATACCTTGAGCTGTGAACAGAAACTCGTAATGATCACCAATTAAATCCAATTGAGAATTATGGACTTCATGTCCTATTCCAGCCCAATTCTTTCTCATGGCCACATTTAGTTGTCCAATTTAAAGGATTTATTTATTTATTTATTTATTTAATTTATTTATTAAATTTATATACCGCCCTACTCCCAGACGGGACTCAGGGCGGTGAACAGCCAGAATAAGATACAATAAATACAAAAGTTAAAAAATCATATTAAAACAAATTAAATAATTTGGCTCAACAGTTTATAAGTCCAATTGTAAAAAAAATTTAAAAACCCAATATAAAGGAGGTTAAGCCAGCCCAGCTTGTTCAAATAAAAATGTTTTTAAGGCGCGGTGAAAAGTACACAGGTCCTGTAACCTCCTTATCTCAGGGGGGAGCTCGTCCCAGATGGTAGGTGCCCCCACAGAGAAGGCTCTCCCCTGGGGGCCGCCAGTCGACACTGTTTGACCGACGGCACCCTAAGGAGACCCTCTTTATGGGAGTGGAGTGGTCGGTGAGAGGCTGTTTGTGGCAGAAGGTGGTCCGGAAGATACCCTGGTCCTAAGCCATGGAGCGCTTTGAAGATGGTAACCAGAACCTTGAACTGCACCCGGAAGACCACTGGGAGCCAGTGCAGCTCGCGCAGGAGGGGGGTCACATGGGAGCGCCACGTCGCTCCCATAACCACCCGCACGGCCACATTCTGGACCAGTTGGAGCCTCCAGGTGCTCCTCAAGGGGAGCCCCATGTAGAGAGCATTACAGTAGTCCAGACGTGAGGTTACGAGGGCATGAGTGACCGTGTGTAATGAATCCCGATCTAGAAAAGGGACGCAACTGGCGAATCAGGCGAACCTGATGAAAACTTCTCCCGGCCACAGCCATCATATGCCCTTCTAAAGACAGCCGTAAGTCCAGGAGGACGCCCAAGTTGCGAACCCCATCCATGGGGGCTAATGACTCACCCCCAATAGTCAGAGATGGCACCAACTGACTATATCGGGATATCAGAAACCACAGCCACTCGGTCTTGGAAGGGTTGAGTTTGAGTCTGTTCCTCCCCATCCAGATCCGTACGGCCTCCAGGCACCGGGACATCACTTCGAGGGCATCATTGAGGTGGTCTGGGGTGGAGATGTACAGCTGAGTGTCATCAGCGTACTGATGGTACTTCACCCCAAAACCACTGATGATCTCACCCAGCGGCTTCATATAAATGTTGAACAGAAGGGGCGAGAGGATCGATCCTTGCGACACCCCACATACAAGGGGCCTCGGAGTCGACCTCTGCCCTCCTGACAACATAGACTGCGACCGGTTGGAGAGAAAGGAGGAGAACCACCGCAACACAGTGCCCCCCACTCCCAGCCCCTCCAACCAGTGCAGCATGATACCATGGTCGATGGTATCAAAAGCCGCTGAGAGGTCTAATAGGACCAGGACAGAGGAACAACCCCTGTCCCGAGCCCTCCAGAGATCATCTACCAACGCGACCAATGCCGTCTCCGTGCTGTACCCGGACCTGAAGCCTGACTGGAACGGATCTAGATAGGTCGATTCATCCAGGTACTGAGGCAGTTGTCGCCACCACACTTTCAACAACCTTCGCAACAAAGCGAAGGTTGGAGACGGGACGATAATTTACCAACGTTGCCGGGTCCAGGGAAGGTTTCTTGAGGAGGGGCCTCACCACCGCTTCCTTCAGAGCGGCGGGGAAAACACCCTCACTCAAGGAAGCATTTATAATCCCCTGGAGCCAGCCTCGCGTCACCTCCCGGGAGGCCAGCACCAACCAGGAGGGACACGGGTCCAGTAAACATGTGGCTGCGCTCAGACTGCTCAGTATCCTGTCCACGTTTTCCGGAGTCACAGAGTCAATCTCTTCCCATACAAAAGTCTCAAGGCTTGCCCCAGTCACCTCCTCTGGATCTACCCACTCGGAGTTAGAGTCCAGCTGTTCCCAAATCTGAGCGGTTTTGTCATACAGATATTGTACAAAATCCTCAGCTCTACCCTCCAAGGGGTCCTCCTGCGCCCCCTGTTGGAGCAAGGAGCGGGTCATCCTAAACAGGGTGGCTGGGCGATTATCTGATGACGCAATAAGAGCGGATAAGTAACCTCTTTTCTCCGCTTTTATCGCCACTAGGTAATTTTTAATATGAGCTCTTACCAGTGTCCGGTTGGATTCAGAACGACTAGCCCTCCAACTGCTCTCTAGGCTCTTTTCCGGCACTTCATCTCCCTCAGCTCCTCAGTGTACCAAGGAGCCAGGTGAGATCGGCGCCGGGTCAGAGGCCGCAAAGTCACGACCCGGTTCAAAGTACCAGCGGCCGCCTCATCCCAGGCTGCCACCAAGTCTTCGGCCGAGCCGTGTGCCAGAGACTCAGGAAATGGCCCAAGCTCCGTCTGGAACCTATCAGGATCCATCAGGTGCCTGGAGCAGAACCACCTCACCGGTTCCGCCTCCCTGCAGCAAGGTGCAGTGGTTCGAAGGTCTAGGCGAAGGAGAGAGTGATCTGACCATGACAAGGGTTCAATCACTATATCCCCTATCTCAAGATCACTCAGCCACTGTCCAGAGACAAAAACCAGGTCAAGCGTGTTTCCCCCCATGTGAGTAGGGCCATGAATTAACTGGGTCAGGTCCATAGCCGTCATGGAAGCCATGAACTCCCGAGCCGTCTCAGACGTCTCACCGATTGATGGCAGGTTAAAATCCCCCATGACCATAAGCCTGGGGGTCTCAACCGCCACTGCGGCAATAACGTCAAGCAGCTCGGGCAGAGCCGCTGCCATGTGGCAGGGAGCCAGGTACATGACTAGCAGATCCAACTGCACCTTATGACCCCACTTACAAGGATTTAGTACTAATGAGTTCTCTATTATATAGTTTTCAAACAGAGCAATAGAAAAATAGGACTAGCTATGCACCTCATAATGTAGTTTTATCCTCTGGTATGTTGCAACATATAGAAATAATGTTAGCACCAGCTACATAGTGGTGGGTTGCTCCCGGTTCTGCCTGGTTCTATAGAACCGGTAGTAAAAATGACGGGAGGCTCTGCCCATCTAGCACGACGTCATCACTGGTGAACTGTGCACGCACAGAAGCTTCTGCGCATGTGCAGAAGTGTGTGCATGTGCATTAAGCGATCACGTATGTGCAATCCCTCTGCAAACAGGTAATAAAGGTAAGCGGAACCCACCCCTGGAGCTACAGGTAAATAATCTCAGCCCTTGCAAACTGTACTTTGCACTCGTTCTTGAATTTGGTTTCAAATAATAAAACAGTATAAAGAGTCATTATACAACAGTACAAACAGTTTAGAATATAAACATATAACCAATACAAATGCTTTTCTTCAATCCATAATCCATCTCTATTACTTCAGAAGCAAAGATCCAGAGATGTTTTCTGATTCCTCAGATAATAATGAAGGAAAATCACTCTTTTTTTGGTATCCTTGACAAAATTAGGAGAATTCGTCTTCAGAGGAAGATGATCACAAACTTCACAAGTTTGTTCCAATGTTGCCTTTCCCATCAGTTCTGTGCTGTGTTGACCATGTTTCTGTAGAACTGGAATGAATTGAAAGGTTCCAGCATCATCTTCAAAGTGGAGCTTCTGCTATGACCAACTATACTTACCTGAAAACATTTAGCCTTAAACCATGAGTACCAAAGTGCAGAAGAAAAAGCTTTATTCTAGGGAGGCTACTCCTTACCTTATGTACACTTTTTGGATTTTCCAACCAAGCATAGTACATTTCCTCCACATAATTTGAACTAGTCCCACTCAAAAATGGCTCAGCAGCAACAGGTGCACTGTAGCACCGGATCTGTTGAAACGTCCTTGGTGCTGCTGCTGCTGCTTTGTTTAGAGAAACTGTCTTAACAGTCTGTGAGGCAGTCAATGGCCTTAGTTTACTAGCACAAGTCCTTAAGTGAAACATTTTTGTCCTGCAGCAAGAGGCAAGTTCCTGTTGGGAGAAAAATAAAACCAGAGTCAGTGATTAAACAAAAGTACATAGACTATTAAATTAATCAAGCGGTCAATACAGACTATGCCTATTTATATTTAGAGTCTTTCACTATTCACATGGAGAATATAAGAGGTATGGCGGATCTGATTAAGAATCTCTCTAGTTCATGCTGTTTCTCTTACAGATTTAGAAACCAAAGAACTAAAAAATATGAGATAGTGAATTATATAGCTTGTATTGTCTACTCTTAATTTCCATCTATCCTATAATTTAGCTGATGATGCAACCCTTATCCCAAAAGCAGAACATGAACAATATTTTCCAGACAGTATTCTCTACCACCTATTCATATTCGTCCAGGTTTTCCCCATGAACTTTCAATGAATCCATTCACTATTTCAATGCTACCATATGCTAAATAAATAATAACTGTTTCTAACTTTCCCTTCATACATGGTTTTACACATCAACAAAGTCATGAGAATGTGTCAATTTGAACACCTGAATTTTCTCTAATATAATATTCTAAAAAGCAGTTGCTTATAATTAGGTTTAAAATGATTTTCCCTACAAATTCTTTGGTACTAGCCTCAAAATAAATTGATACTAAGAGATGGTTGTCACACAATATAAGACAGCTTGAAGAATTCCAACATGAAACTATGTCCAAAAGAGTAGTAGTGTTGTCAGTTCTTCATCAAAAACAGTAACAATCTTGGGACTCCTTAAAGCAGTGATTCTCAACCTTCCTAATGCTGCAACCCTTTAATAAAGTTCCTCATGTTGTGGTGACCCCCAACCAAAAATTATTCCTAAAACCATCGAAAATATGTGTTTTCCGATGGTCTTAGGCCAGGGGTCCCCAACTTTTTGGACCTCAGGGACCATCAAGTTCATAATTTTAAATTTTGCAGACCACTAATACGAAACCAGTGCGCCGCTTGCTGAAGCACCTGGACACCGGGATGGGATCCTTCAGGCACTCTCCCTCCTCTCTCTCTCTCTCTCTCTCCGACTCTTTCTCTCTCATTCTCTTTCTCTCTCCCTCCCACCCTCTCTCCCCCATTACACTCTCTCTCTCTCTCCCTCTCCCCACTCTCTCTCTCATTCTCTCTCCCTTTTCTCTCATTCGCTTTCTCTCCCCCTTTCTCTCTCTCCCACTCTTTCTCTCTCTCCCCCTTTCTCATTCTTTCTCTCTCCCCCCTCATTCCCCTTCTTTCTCTCTCCCCTTCTCTCATTCTCTCTCCCCCCACTCTTTCTCTCCCCCACTCTTTCTCTCTTCCCCTTGTCTCTCTCTCCCCCACTCTTTCTCTCTCATTCTTTCTCTCTCCCCCTTTCTCTCTCTCCCCCCTCTCATTCTGATATTCTCATTCTGATTCTCTCTCTGATTCTCTTTCATTTTGTCTCTCTCTCATTCTCTCTCTGATTCTCTGATTCTCTTTTTCATTCTCTGTCTCTCATTCTCTCTTTCACTCTCTGATTCTGTCTCTTTCATTCTGTCTTTCTCTCTCTTTCATTCTTTGTCTCTTTCTCTCTCTGTCTCATTCTGATTCTCTCTCTTTCATTCTTTGTCTCTTTCTCTCTCTTTCTCTCTCTCTCTCATCTCATGGGCCAGCCAGTGTGTTAGGGCTGAGAGGAAGTCAAGCATCTCCCTGAGAGACCGAGGTGCGTGAAGCACCAACTAGTTCTGGAAGAAGTGTGGGAACGAAGCACTACTTGAACTTGCATGAGCATTCGCCTTGGTATATTTGTGCCAGCCCGGGCCAAGGCAGCCCTCATCTCCTGCCGCTTGGGACTCGGAGTGGTAAATGATGACTGGTCCGGGGAGCAGCCGGATTTTGCTCTCCATTGCGGATGCCAGATCGGCCCCCTGCAAGCTCTCGTCTCTTGAGTGCTCCTTGAAGCGGCGCTGGAAACTTTGGTCGGGCTCCTCAAGAGACAAGAGCTTGCAAGGGGCCGATCTGGTATCTGCAATGGAGAGCAAAATCCAGCTGCTTCTCTCTGCTTAAGTGCGACATCAGGATTCTGCCTTGGTATATTTGCGGCGCAAGGCAGCCCGCGTTTTCTGCCTCTTGGAGCGGTAAACAGTGTCTGGTTCAGGGTGCAGCCAGATTTTGCTCTCCATTGTGGACACCAGATTGGCCACCTGCAAGCTCTCATCTCTCGAGGAGCTCGACCAAAGTTTCCAGCACTGCTTCAAGGTGTGTTCCTTGAGAGACGAGAGCTTGCACGGGGCTGATCTGGCATCCGCAATAGAAAGCAAAATCCGGCTGCTCCCTGGACCAGACGCCATTTACTGCTCCGAGTCCCAAGAGGCAAGAGAGGAGGGCTGCCTTGCGTCACTGGCTGGCGCAAATATACCAAGGCAGAATGCTGTTGCTGTGCAAATTAAAGTAGTGCTTCACTCCCGCAGCTTACAGCCACCGCAAACGCTGCTTCTTCCCGCTTGTGCCGCTCCCCCCGCCACAACAGCATCATTCATTCCAGACGGCGAGGGCTGCGCTCCTTTTTCCATATTGCACCACCTGCAAAAATGCAAAAGTACGAAAATTTCTCTGGTTGGTGACTACTGTCTTAGGCAACCCCTGTGAAAGGGTCGTTCGACCCCCAAAGGGGTCACAACCCACAGGTTGAGAACCACTGCCTTAAAGAGCCTGAGTAGCGTAGGGGGCTAATGCTTCCTACTAAAGGCAGCAATTAACATCCAGCTGCCTGTAATTCTGTGAGTTCAATCCTAGCCAGGCTCAAGGTCGAGGTCAAGGTTTGTGGGGGCAATAAGCTTTCTTTGTATAAATATATACAAAAGTATGAAGGCTATTGCTTAATGCATTGTAAGCTGCCCTGAGTCTCCAGAGAAGGGCGGCATATAAATCAAATTTTTAAAAAAAAGATAACTCAGTTTATTATTGTCTATATTTCAATGGCTCACAGTCCACTTCATCAGAGGAAATATCAGTTATTATATATTCTATTATTCACTCTTCCTTGTACTGATTATGCTAGGAGGGAAGGTCAGTAATCATAACATTCTGATTTCAGTAATGTGGATTCAATTAAAAAATGATGCTTCAGCGCATCTGAGACTATGAACATAGTACCTGTTTAAAAAGTATTTAAAACACCTGAATAGTTTTGAAGTTTGTACACTATGCTTGGAAAAGTTGCAACTATTTTAAAGACATATTATGTTTGTGCTCCTTCATTCTCCAAAGAACACATTTTGAAACTGAATTCAAAACTCTGGTCACTACTAATAAACATACTGTGCAACTACCAAAAATTACTTGTTTCTAGTTACTGTACAGTATTAGACTTAAAATAGTTCATAGCTTATGATAGATTTTAACTTGACTTTTCATATTTTGATTCTTTGAAACTCGTTGCTTTAGCTAAATCAGCTATTTTAAAATCTATTCATTTCTCAATCCTATACTTAACTTGTTAAGTGTCTCATGAATATTAAACTAATCACGGCTATTTATTATTATTAAGCTATAGAATAATGCAATGCTTTAGTTTCTCTTGAGATAGTGGTTTTATGTTTGAAAAAGTACAGATATACAGTATCCAAACAATACAAGTTGCTTTCCAATCATTTTCTTACTTCTTAGTAGGTAAGCTACTGTTCCAGACTCATTATTATCATGTTTTAAATTTAGATCCTGTGCCTATTTCCAAAAATCATATGGAAGCCTAATTTTACTGGTTTTGCAACCAAAAGCAAGCATGATTGTTCTGGAAAATAGAAAATGGAAGCCTTTATTTAAAGCAGTATTTGAAAAAGAAAATTAAATTGTCAAATTAATTTACCCTGCTATCACCCATTAATGAGAGGCAGTTTATTGATTAATTTATCTGAATGGATACAACTAATACAAAACATATGTTTTGTGTGTGTGTGTGTGTGTGTATGTATGTATGTATGTATGTATGTATGTATATATATATATATATATATATACACACACACACACACAATTTGTTTTGTGTGTGTGTGTGTGTGTGTATACACACAAAACATATATAACATAACTATATTTGCATCTGCTCTATCCTGATACCACTATTTTGCTCTATAATTTGTCTGAAGATGAATCTTTCTAACTTCATGGAGGAAATACAAATACAGTATAGGCAGATGAGACCAACTGGGATAGAGGTCTTTAGTAATAATATTAAATAACAATAAATAAAAACAATAATATACTCTTGAACATCTTGATGTTACTCTTACACGTGTGACTGAAAGCTGAGTGCAGGGAACCAACTCTCATTCACTAACATAGCTGAACCCTTTTCAAGATCCCTTTCTACCTTTGCGCCTTCAGACTTCATGCCTGCCACAAATTCTACTGTGGGAAATTGGGAGGGGGGATTGTATAGAGCAGTGTTTCCCAAACTTTTGACATATGTGTACCCCTTCTATAATTTTGTAACGCTGAGTACCCCTCATAAAAAACATATGCTTTAATAAAAATCAAAATATATTTATTTTTTATTTTTTTGGTACATACACAAAATAAACGAAAGTTATTTTGTTCCCGTTTCCCAGCTTCCCAGTTCCCGTGTAAAAACTGCGATACGCGCCTATTTCTTTCTTTGTTCTGTGGGCGCAGCTAAGCGCGGTGCAGTGAATATTCCCATGTGATCCCCACTAAACTCCGGTGCAATGCGTATCCCCACCAAACTCTTCCCGTACCCCTGGGGATACGCGTACCCCACTTTGGGAAACACTGGTATAGAGTGAAGAAGATATGTAGTCAAAATAAAATTCTTTATAGAAAGTCAAGGCCATTGTGCCTTGCAGCTGTGTTGAGAAGAATGAGGAGGTATCTTCTGTTCCGGAGGGTACCTGATTGGACATGTGGTGGACACGTGGGTGAGGGTCTTGAACTTTCTTTTGGGTGTGGAAAACCCAGAAGTTCTCAGATTCGGGTTTTCCCAGCTGTGCCAATATGACATCTCTAATAAAAGTTAGCTTCAGGCCTCTTTGAGGCCTGAAGTCCTCTTTGATTTCAGGATTTCAGGATTTTAGGATTTTGATTTCAGGAGTTTGATTTCATTGGGGTTGTTGCTTGGAACCCTGACATAAGGAATATTCTGCTGACTTCCATCCCATTCAGAATTTTTGTGGCTGAGTGGGAATCACAGTCCTTTCTGTTGAATATTATATACTACGGAGAAACCTAAGATACTTTTAAGACCATTTATACAGTAATATGACATTTTAGTATTAAAATATATGTGTGGAAGACACAAACAATACTTCCTTAAGCCTCTTGTTTCAAAGAGATCTACTTAGTTATAATACACAAACACCAATATTCATTTTGCCCTGGTTTAAATGTCATGAATAAGTTAGAGAGAGAGCATACTGCCTCTAAATGATATTCAATATTTCATTATATTCAACTGATAAAGTGAATAGGATACATCCCTGAGTAATCTGAATTATTTTACTAATAAAATGATCTGGCTCAATGGCAGACCATTATGTATTTACAAAAGGAAGAATGATGAGACTTGGAAAAACTACCTCAGCACAAAGCGTACTATACAATTTACATAAGTCTATTTGTTTGAAAACTACACAAGAAATCTACAGCTCAGTCATATGGTTTGGTGATTCCAGAACCAAGTTCTCATAAAAGGACACTGCAAGCTTCCCTTACCATTATTGTAAAGAGATCACCGAACAACACAAAGACAAGAGAAGCAGCAACATTTTAAAGTAGCTCTGAATATAAAGCAAGAAATTCAGTTGACAAGACTTCATCCAGCCTGATAAGAATCTATGCAGGTTTAATAACTAGGACCTTATACCCGGAACAGACAGAGAGACCTACATTTCAAGTGAGAGAAAATCTCATTAGTTGAGATTTCCTTCCTTATAACTACACAAGGAAGGTCATCTCAACTGAACACAGTCACCTTGGAGAAGAACACTTTATACGGAGGTAACTTTGTTTTTCCATGAGGTATAGTAACCACACTGGCTATTTCTGTCATTTCTCCTTGTAACTGAACTAAATGGTTACCTCTTTATCTTCCTCCTGCAACATGTACCAAATAGTAAGTGCCTAAGATATATTAACATTAAGGTTAATATATCAACCTTATTAAGGTTGACTCAGCCTTCCATCCTTCTGAGGTAGGTAAAATGAGGACCGGATTGTGGGGGCAATAAGCTGATTTTGTATAAAAAAGAACACTGCTGAGGTGGGGGGGGGGGCAAAAGCCCTACTAAGCAGGTATATACAAAAGTATGATGGCTATTGCTTAACGCATTGTAAGCCGCCCTGAGTCTCCGGAGAAGGGCGGCATATAAACCGAACCAATAAATAAATAAATAAATAGTATATCTGCTATTGGCTCAGCAAGCAAAATAATACTTTTATTGTCTTTATCTCATTTCTTATGTTCTAGGGCCCCTTATAACACTTTGACTGAGTTCATGGAACACTATAAAACTACCTTTATGAAACACAATTGCTATCTTCACATAACATATAATAAATATCACAAGCCATATTATAGTTTAATGTGATGGCCTGATTCACACAACAGGTAAAGACAATGAATAAATTCCCACAGGAGGCTGAAGTACAGATTCTGTGAACTTAGAGCACAATGTGTTATGCACAAAATGATAAATACTATATGGTACAGTGCAGTGGTGAATTACTCCCAGTTTGGTCCAGTTTTATAGAACTGGTAGTAAAACCGGTGGGAGGCTCCGCCCACCCACCATGTCATCATGGGTGATTTGCGCATGTGCAGAAATGTGCACACGTGCTCCCGTTGCAAACCAGTAGTAAAGGTAAGTAGAACCACCTGGTACAGTGGTTAAGTTTTAAAATGAATGGAGGAGACTCAATTTACAGTCATGTTGTGGAGTGCCTTTAAGTAAGAGTTGACACCTAGTGACTGCCTGCTGTTTTCTTGGCAAGGATTTTCAGAAAAGGTTTACTATTGCCTCCTTCCTAGCGCTGAAAGGAAGTGGCTGGCCCAAAGTTATCCACAATTTCCTGTTCTTTACCATTACACCAAAGTGGTTCTCTTATATCCATCAGTAATGATCAGCAGTAATATTTGGCTAGGCTCTAAAGAACTTATTTTGTTTAAAGAATTCACTGATTCTTGCTAATCTGGTCAACATGCTGCCCTTCATGTTTAAACGTTTGAGACCCAAACATGTATGGAGATATGTCCTGTTGCTATTCGTTATAAAATATTCTTCATAGGAAGTTACATGTAGTGCCAATTTTACTGGTTTTTGGGTGCCAACCAAAACTTTTAAAACAACTATTTATATTATTTAATTGTTACTGTCCCCCAAACTGTTTTCATTTTATATGCTTCAATCTCTTAGTTGAACTTTTCTCCCTCAATTTGTCTGGCAAATATGTAGATTAAAAATGAGGAGGAAGGGGGAAGAGAGCCAGGTATCCAGTGTCTTTACGAGAAGGCCAAATATTTTATGTATTTTACAATATTTCAGACCTTGATGTGTGGGATTGATTTACATTTTGATTCATCTAGCCACAATTTATTGAGTAAATCACAACTTGCTGGATCCCCACAACATCCTAAACCAAAGACAATCTAAACCAAACTAGGACTGACAATCCACAACAATTCATATCAAGGACTAAACTAACCACAAACATGGATGGCTCCTATGGTTTGTGTTTAAATGTGCATAGGAGTACCTAGATTTACTGTATATACTCCGATCTCTACAAGACAGCAAAGTGTTAAACAAGACTTTTCTGTAGCTCAGCGCTTCTCAAGCCTGCCAATTTTAAGAAGTGTGGGCTTCCAACTTCCAGCTGGGGAATTCTGGGAGTTGAAGTCTACCCCTCTTTAAAAGTTGACAAGTTTAAGAAACACCGCTGAAGGTCTCTGCTACACATTTTGCAGTCCACACAGGAATAACTAAATGTGTATAGTAAAGCTTTTCTTTCTATCAAAAATCACTGTCAGTATTGCTGTTTGATCAAAGTGGGACTTCAAAGAGGTCTAATTACTGGCTTGGCTGCTTCCTTCCCTCACCGTGACTGTCATTCATATGAAAGGAAAAGGACGGGGGGGGGGGCCCTAACCGAGTCCTCCGCCCAGAAACTGGCCCACCTGAGAGCCCCTGGGAAAGGAGCTCGGCCCGGTTCTGGAAAAGGCGGAAGAAGCTGGCTCAGCCGGCCAGCCGGCATTACTCCCAAGTAGGAAGCGGTGGGTGCGGTGAGAGAAAGGGGGGGGGGGGGGGAGCGGCGCATGCGCGAGGAAGTCGAGAAGGCGCGCGGGGTCTGACTGACTGCCCGCTCGCCCACCCATCCACCGTTCCATCCCGAGCGACGTTGCCTCAAGGACACGCCGGCCTGTAGGACCTCCCCAGCCTCCAGGAAGGGCGGCTTTAGCTGTCGCCGCCCCGATAGTTCCTCTGCGCTAGTGGCTTTCGGGGGGCCCGCTTAGCGCCTCAACCCCCCCCCCCCACACACCTCATGACCCGTTACCTGCCAGCGCTTCTTCGGTGTTCTCTGCCGCCCCCCGCGCGCTCGGCTTGACAGCGCCAACAGCCGGCCCCGCCTCTGCCGCTCATACGTCATCACGCACGCAGGCCAGCCCTAGAGTTAGAAAAGGAGGGAGAGACCTCCTGGCCTGATCTTGCTAGGGTGTGGGTGGGAGAGTTCAGGAAGGGAGACAACCTGGAGATCTTGGCGCGGCGGCTGCGCTGTGGCTGAGAGAGGCGTCTCCATGAAGTCATCCGGAGCTTAACTCAAGTGGAAGATTTTCACAAAGGGAAGTCAGAACCGGTTGGTCGCTAGATGGGACACCAACACCGAAAAGTGATGGTCAAATTTAATGGGTTATCAGCTTTTGTGAGCTGCAGCTCACTTTTGTGCATTAGGTATCAGAAAGGTTCTGCCAGACTCCTGACTTTTTTCTTCAGAGATGTTTAGAGGCTGGTTTAGCTCTGCAGACTAAAGCACCGTAATTAACATCCAGCTGTCTGCAATTACACCAGTTCGAATCTCCCCAGGCTCAAGGTTGACTCAGCCTTCCATCCTTTCTAAGGTAGGTAAACTGAGGACCCAGTTTGTGGAGGCAATAAGCTGACTTTGTATAAATATACAAAAGTATGAAGGCTATTGCTTAACGCATTGTAAGCCGCCCTGAGTCTTCGGAGAAGGGCGGCATATAAATCAAATAAATAAATAAATAAATGTAAGCTATTCAATGCTCTCCCACAGTATATGTATGACAGATCTTATGAGAACTTGCATTGTCATGTTGGAAGAAAAATTCCAGGTCCAGTTCTAAACTGTAAGAAAGGTACTGGAAATAAAATGGAGGCTGGAGACTGATTGGAAAGAGGGTTAGTTTATTGATGAAGCAGAACCACCAATCACATGTAATTCTGGGACAGCTGACAAAATGGAGTTGAGAGTGGGTGGGTTTTTATACCTTCTGGATTCCTATGGGGCCATGTAAGGATCATGGCTGGCTATATAGGCAAAAGGGGAAATGCAAATCCTAGGTCCATGATGGTGAACCTATGGCACGCGTGTCAGGTGGCGTGACATCGCCCCAGCTCAGCCAGCTGGTAGTTGGGTTTCTGAAGCACACTTATTGTTATGGGGGATTTTAACCTGCCATCTGCTGGTGAAATGTCAGAGACAGTTCGGGAGTTCATGGCTTCCATGACGGCCATGGACCTGACCCAGTTAGTTCAAGGCTCCACTCACACAGGGGGACACACTCTGGGCTTAATTTTTGTCTCTGGTCAGTGGCTGAATAATCTAGGAATAGGGGATCTAGACATCAAGCCCTTGTCATGGTCAGATCATTCTCTCCTTCACATGGACTTTCAAGCTGCTTCCCCCCATCGCAGAGAAACGGAACCAACCATGTGGTTCCGTCCCAGGCACCTGATGGACCCAGAGAGGTTCCTGACAGAGCTTGGGCCATTTCCTGAGACCCTGGCTCACGACTTGACTGAGGACCTGGTGGCCGCCTGGGATAGGGCGGCCACTGGAGCTTTGGACCACATTGTGCCTTTGCGGCCTCTGACCAAATGCCGATCTTAGTTGGCTCCTTGTTTCTCCGAGGAGCTGAAAGAGATGAAGCGTCGGAAAAGACGCCTGGAGAGCAATTGGAGGACAAGCCGCTCTGAATCTGACCGAACACTGGTGAGGTCTTATATCACGACCTACCTAGTGGCAATAAAAGCAGCAAAATCTAACTATTTTTCCACTGTTATCGCATCTGCAGAGAACCACCCAGCCACTCTGTTTAGGGTGACCCGCTCCCTACTCCAGGTGGGAGTGCGGGAATATCCCTTGCAGGGTTTGGCTGAGGATTTTGTGCAATTCCTGCATAATAAGGTCACTCAGATTCGGGAAGATCTGGACTCCGATTGGGTGGGTCCAGGGGAGGAGACAGGGGTAGGTCTTGAGAGTATTATCTGGGAAGAGTTTGACTCTGTGACTTCTGAGGACGTGGGCAGGATACTAGGTAGGCTTAGCGCTATCACATGTTTATTGGATCCGTGTCCCTCCTAGTTGGTGCTGGCCTCTTGGGTGGTTACACGAGGTGGCTCCAGGGGATTATAAATGCTTCTCTGAGTGAAGGTGTCTTTCCCGCTGCCTTGAAAGAGGCGGTGGTGAAGCCCCTCTTCAAGAAGCCCTCCCTGGACCCTGCTATATTAGCAAATTATCATCCAGTCTCCAAGCTCTGCTTTGTTGCGAAGGTTGTTGAGAGTGTGGTGGTGCAACAACTACCCCAATACCTGGATGAAGCTGTCTATCTGGATCCGTACCAGTTGGGCTTCAGGCCAGGATACAGCATGGAAACAGCATTGGTCACATTGGTTGATGATCTCTGAACGGCTCGGGACAGGGGCTGTTACTCTGTCCTGGTCCTATTAGACCTCTCAGCGGCTTTTGATACCATTGACCATGGTATCATGCTGCACCGGCTGGAGGGGTTAGGAATAGGGGGCACCGTCCTCTGGTGGTTCTCCTCCTTCCTCTCTGGCCGTTCGCAGTTTGTGTAGGCAAGTGGGCAAAGGTTGACCTTGAGGCGCCTTGTTTGTGGGGTGCCACAAGGGTCAGTCCTCTCGCCCCTTCTTTTTCAACATTTATGTGAAGCCGCTGGGTGAGATCATTCGGGGTGAGGGTCCATCAGTACGCTGACGACATGCAGCTGTACATCTCCATCCCGGACCACCCCAATGATGCCCTTAACATGATGTCCCGCTGCCTGGAGGCCATACGGATCTGGATGGGGAGAAACAAGCCCAGACTCAACCCCTCCAAGACCGAGTGGCTGTGGCTCCCGGCGTCCCGGTATAGTCAGCTGGTGCCATCACTGACTATTGGGGATGAGATCTTGCCCCCCACAGAGAGGGCTCACAATTTGGGTGTCCTCCTGGAATCACGGCTGTCTTTAGAAGATCATATGACGGCCATGGCCAGGGGGGCCTTTTACCAGGTTCGCCTGATCCGCCAGTTGCATCCCTTTCTGGACCGGAATGCCCCACACACGGTCACTCACGCCCCCATCACCTCCCGTCTGGACTACTGTAATGCTCTCTACATGGGGCTCCCCTTGAAGAGCACCCGGAGGCTCCAACTGGTCCAGAAGGCAGCCACACGGGTGATTATGGGCGCAAACCGTTGCACCCATGTAACACCTCTCCTGCGCGAGCTGCACTGGCTCCCAGTGGACTTCTGGGTGCGATTCAAGGTGTTGGTCACCACCTTTAAAGCACTCCATGGCTTAGGGCCTGGGTATCTACGAGACCGTCTTCTGCTACCAATAGCCTCCCACTGACCAGTTCGCTCTCACAGAGAGGGACTCCTCAGGGTGCTGTCAGTCAAATTATGCCGACCGGCGACCCCCAGGGGGAGGGCCTTCTCTTTGAGGGCGCCAGCCCTTTGGAATGAATTGCCCCCAGAGATACGTAACATCCCCGACCTCCATACTTTCTGCCGTGCCCTCAAGACCCTGATGTTCCAACAGGTGGGGCTGACCATTTAAATGATTTTTAATTTATTATTTTAATTCTGGGTTTTTTATTCAATTGGGCCAAACTATTTAATAATTTTAAATTTTATTTTATGATGTTTGTGTGTTTGTGCTTTTACCTTGGCTGCACACCACTCTGAGTCCTACGGGAGAAGGGCAGCATAGAAATATAATATAATTAATATAATATAATATAATATAATATAATATAATAATATAATAATATAATAATATAATAATATAATATAATATAATATAATATAATATAATATAATATAATATAATATAATAATATAATAATATAATATAATATAATATAATATAATATAATATAATATAATATAATAATATAATATAATATAATATAATATAATATAATATAATATAATATAATAATATAATATAATATAATATAATATAATATAATATAATATAATATAATATAATATAATATAATATAATATAATAATATAATATAATATAATATAATATAATAATATAATATAATATAATATAATAATATAATATAAGCGTGCCAGCCACCTGATTGTTGGATTTCTAGCGTTCTGGTGCACACAGGCACACGCGCCTTCTGGTTTGGGAATTCTGTGCCAGAAAGGTTTGCCATCACTATACTAGGTGCTTGTCTGAGTTTCTTTCTTGACCCAGTCTTTCTGAATGGATTACCAAATCTGCATTTCTAAAAGCTGGCTCCTCAATTTCTGCTTGGGGCAGGGCTGGTTTTTGCCTCCCTTAAGATTTTTCTCATTTTGGGGAAATATTCTATCCTGACTTCGAAAATATTTCATGGGGGTGGTGGTGGTCCCCACAGTCAGAATTATATTCCATAATGTAAGTATTAAACATTACGTCTAGAAATCAATCTCTCCCTCTTTTCCCTTCTCTCACAGGGGAAAAATATATGCTCTTGCAGTTTCCAGTTTTGCTAAATTCTACAGCTGTAGAGGCGGAGGCAGTTTGAAAGAACAAATCTTTTCCTCAATTTACAGTGAAAACCATGTATACTTACGTTGACTTATCCAGGGAGTCCCGCTATACATCAGTGAGCTAGCGCCTCTGGAAATATATTCCTGCCAGGTTTTACTTCGCTTTTATGTGCAACTCAAGGAACATTTTATGATCCCAACGATGTCCCTTCGAGGTTGAACAGGTGAAACACTAGCAACCAGAAGACTCCTTAGTGTAAAACATTGCGATGAAAAATGGAGAGATATTTGTGTATATAAAATAGAATAGAATAGAATTTTTTATTGGCCAAGTGTGATTGGACACAAAAGGAATTTGTCTTCCATCATTTTCTTAATAATTTCCTCATCATTAGGTAACTTTTCTCCTTTCCAGCTTTTAGCAAATACAATTCTGGCTGCTATCAAGAGATTTACAATTAGATATTGCACTTCTGTATTATATACCTCTGGTACGATCCCTAATAAAAACATTTCTGGTTTAAATGGATTTCCCTAAAGTGGGGACATTTGAGTAGTGGAACCGGGTACTCTCATGAATCCAGGTTTTATAGTGGATGATGGAGTCCCAAATCTGGATGAGCTGGACTTCCAACTATAGCAATCCCCAGTCTCTGAATGGGAATTCTGGAATCTGATTGGGAAAGGCTGGAATACGGGATACACTGTACATTACAACAGAGCGCACATGATTACAATACGATGCAACAGAGGTGCATCTACTTAACCTGGTAACTGAATTAATCCGAGTTCACACAATACCTTTAATTGGGTCATTTAGAAACCTAGTGCCTGCATGTACCCATTACAGAGCTTCAGTAATTCTAATTTTGATTATTTTGGGGTGGTGGTGGTGGTTTGATCTACAATAAGGGGGGGAACTCATGCCCACTACGGTTAAAACAATGTGGTTTATTATTTTGTGCAAATGCAAAACACTGTGAAATTCAGCCTTTGGATTCAACTCAATGCAGAGAATGCTTCAATAGTTGATAACCAGACCAGAATTTTTAAATAATGTTGTTTTTTTTAACCTTCTCCCAGTTTAATAGCAGAGCCTCTCACATGAAATGTCTTCTAAAATACCCCTGTGTTTTTGTTTCCTTGTACCATAAAAAGGCATGCCAACCCAGTAACAAATCATATCCTTCTAAAGTCAATAATCTGGCCCTCCTTTGTGTTATCCATTCCTTAACCCACATTAAACTTGTCATTTGATAATATAGTTCCCAATTAGGCAAGCCAAAACCTCCTCATATTCTGGCATCTTGCAACAACTTTAGTTTTATCCTCACTTTCTTACCCTGCCAAATATATTTTAACACTATTTTATTCAAATCTTCAAAATAATCTTTCCCCAAATCTGATTGGAATTGTCTGGAACAAATATAAGATTCTAGGCAGAATATTCATCTTAATTGTTGATATTCTCCCTATCAGTAATAGTTGTAGATTTCCCCACTTTGCCAAGTCAGTCTCTATCTGTTGCTTAAGTTTATTATAGTTATTCTCTTTGAGTGCACTGCATCTTACTGTCAGATGTATCCCCAAGTATTTAACTTTATTTATGACCTGCATCTTCGATGTTTCCACCAATTCTTCTTTTTGTTTTATTAACATACTTTTTGTCAAGATCTTGGTTTTGACTTTATTTATTTTCAAACCAGCAACTTTTCCATATTCTCCTATTTTATCTATCAATTTAGTTATTGATTCTAGTGGATCTTCAAGAATAAAAATCAGGTTGTCAGCAAATGCCTGCAATTTATATTCTTCCTTTTGAAATCTTCATTCCTTTTATTTCTTTATCTTCTCTAATATTTCTGTTTAGCACTTCTAATGTTAATACAATCAATAAAGGTGACAGTGGACAACCTTGTCTTGTACCTTTTTTATTTCAATAGACTCTGTGAATTCTCCATTTATTATTACATTTAGCGAGCCGCTTTTCTGTCTTCAGCTGTGATAGAGATCCACTGGGCTGAACATAGCCGAACTTTGCTCAGTGTTGGGCGTGGATTTATTTGACTTGATTTCCAAGAAACGGAAAGGACTTGTGAAAATTTAACGGCTCTTGTGTACGGATAGTCTTAGAGATATATGTATGACGTATATTCTTAGAGGTATATGTATGACGTATATTTACAGTTAACATATTAAGCTTTAAATCATTATTCTTATCAGAAGGAAAAGGATTAAACATACTCCGTGCAGTCAAAATATCTAAATAAACTTCCTATTAGTCCTTCTGGTAATAATAGGTGTGTTCCAATATAGAAAGAGGAAATTCTTTAGGCCTTTTTAGACAGTTGAAGGATAACAGATGCTATACAGTGCATCTCATGAGGTTACCTACCTGAAATGACTGCAAGACAAGAACCTGGCGTCAGAGAACACCAAGGACCCTACTGTCTGCTTCCTCCTCCTCCTCCTTGCAAACCCCGCTCCCTTCTAGTACCAACAGTAGTTGGGTTAATGAAATGTCTGCAAGGAAAGAACCTAGCTCAGAGAGCACCAAGAACCCCACACCACAGTTCAGCTCTGAACTACAAATATTTTTTTTTTACCCTGGTTTGCGGTTAGCATATTGACAAGACAAAGCCAAATATTCTTATTCAAAGGAACCATGATTTTAAAAAAGCCATAGTTTATGTAGGGCCAGCAGACCTGGTCTTCATGGCATCAGAGAAGATTTTCTTTATCTCTTCACTGCCATGTTTGGTCCGATAGTCTGAAGACTATAATCTGATAGTCTTATGCATTTGCTACAATCTCTTGAAAAGAGTGAATCAAAATTTTCACTTTGATTCATGAGGGGGAGCCAGAGATCTGTTCACAAATCACAATGACTCAACCCCCTCCCCCATCCAAATAGTTCTAAGACGACTATTTCTTCATAATATGAAAACCAAGAGAGGTTTTACTTGGCACCAGGCTTTGTGGTTTTATTTTAAAATGATTCCTGGCTTACCCCCAAGTCTACCTGGGTCAGGAATGAGAAGATGGCTCGTCTGCTTGGTTCTGTGATCTTAACATGTTTTTTTTCCTTAAATGCCCGGTGTGTAGGGGGAAGGCAAGATTCTTTGAAGCCTATTTTTTAGAATGTCCTAAGATAGCTTTTCCGAAACCAATATCGTCTGGATGTCTATCTGACAAATTGTTTGGAAACCAAGATTCAAGCCATCTTGATAGGTTGAGAAAGGTTCAGGTTGTGACTATAAATGATGCCTGCTCATCACAGGTGTAATTTGTGACAGTCATAAAGTGGGTCACCCACATGACCAACCTGATTTTATAACTTTTTTATGCGGCAGTTGTTATTTTGCAGCAGTTCATTAGTGAACCAACAGCTTGCTATGGTTCAGTTTTGTCAAAAAACTGAGAGGAAATATCGATTTTCAGCAAAATCATTATAAAACACATGACCAAAGGATGTTATATGGATTTAATGTTGGATTTACAAAAGGTTTCTAAAGTCTTGAAGAAATATTTGAGAAGTAAGAAAAAAAATTTGCGTGGAAATCCAAACCTTAAACAGCAAACTGATGAAAAGATCAAGATTGTTAAAACCAAAAGAAAGGAATATATTGACTTGTTCAACCAGTGTTAAAATAAATATGTCTATAAAATTCTTAAAAACCTTAATGAACTTTCTGCCAGTACTTGGATAGAAATGGATGATTGTTGGATTTGTGAATGGATAAGGGTGAGGATATTATGGGAACATACCCAATCTTATGGGTATGGGGGAATATTATATTTGCCTGAGCTTGTTGCAGGGAATATTGGAAATCTGGTCTTGAATATTCCTTTTTCTAAATATTTTTTCTTTCCTTTCTTTTGCTTTTTTCTTTCTGTTTTTGCACTTTGCATTGGTTTTCGATTTTTTTTCTCTTTAGTTTTAGTGTCAACCAGGGGTGAAATGTAAAATCTGTTACTACCAGTTCTGCGGGCATGGCTTGGTGGTGGTGGTGGTGGTAATGTGACTGGGTGGGCATGGCCAACTTTTTAAAAAAAAAACTTTTCAAAGCAATTTTTCTAATGCTTTGAAAAGGCTCTCTGCTGATCAGGAACTCAGCTGGGATTTTCAGAGAGGCTCTTTTAAAAATGCCTCTCTGCTGATCAGGGAACTCAGCTGGGATTGTCAGAGAGGCTCTTTAAAAATGCCTTTCTGCTTATCAGGGAACTCAACTGGGAAGTCAGAGACTTTTCAAAGCATTTTTTACCACCTCTTTGGCCAAGAGGTTGCAGAAAGAAATGCTTTGAAAAGTCTCTGATAATCTCAGCTGAGCCGCACCATCATCAGAAGCTTTTTTTTTACTTTTAAAAGCATTTTTTCATCAGAAGAGGTTGTAGAAAAAATTCTTTTAAAAGTAAAAAAAAAAAAGCCTCTGATGATTGTGCGGCTCAGCTGGGCATGATGGGGGGGAGGAATTTTTGCTACCGGTTCTCCGAATCACCTGCCGCCATCGCTACCAGATTGGGCAATCCAGTCCGAACTGGGAGCATTTCACCCCTGGTGTCAACTCTTGAAACAACTCTAGCTAAAGTCATAGTTTTCTTGCTTCATTTCTTAGTTGCCCCCTTCTTTTGGGGAAGGTGCACCTGGTTCTAGAGTAGCTTGTTAAAACCGGTAGTCGATTTTGAACTGAGACTGATAGCTTCAGTGACACCAAAACTCACAGTGGTGGAAGGAGAGGCCCATTATGAAGTAAAGCAGATTTTAGACTTGGCTTCACAAGGGGAAGTTGCAATATTTAGGGCAATGGAAAGGGTATGCTTTATCAGAGGCCACCTGGGTTAAGGACACTGACGTGAGAGCAGACCGGCTAGTGAAGGAATTCCATGATAAAAACCCTCAAAACCCCAAAATGAGGAGGTTCAACCGATAGGGGGGGGGGAATAACTGAAAGGAGTTTAATTTCTGTTTGTGATTCATATCCTACAGATGCTCTTTTCCATGCAATGGGAGCTGACTGTCAACTCTCAAAATGACTGTAGCTGAAGCCATAATTTTCTTGCTCCATTTCTTAGTTGCCATCGGGGGTGGGGGACATTTATGGAATGTAGAATGTTTTCCTCCAATGTTCCGGACATAACAATAATAAGACTCCTGAGAACCAAGGCCAGATCAACGTACCTTAGCAACAGCAGGAAGGAGGGCTGAGAAGTCCATCACCTGCTTGGTTGGCTAAAATGACCTGTGACACAAGGGGGATGGCCGGTATCTATTCTTTAATTATACCAAAAACATGGGACTTATTCAGTGTTGGTTTCACCTCTAACCTGCCAATATGATGTACCCAATAAACAGGATTTTTTGAGGAAGCCAAGGCCTCAGAATTGAATTGGTTGGGAGTATTTCTCAGAACTATGACATTTAGTTTATATTGTTTTAGTATTGTTAAACTTTTCAATAAAAAGTATTTTTTTAAAAAAAAATTATTCTGAAGAAGTATCTGGTGTTCTGTCCTTAGTTTCAAGTAGACCTCTGACTAAAAAAGAAAACAGCGAAGGTCATTATTAAGATGAACTAGTTGACGTGGGAAATCAGGAGTCCAGGCATTTCAAATAAATATAGGTTTACAGGTAGTCCTTAAGTTACAAAGTAATGGAGCCTGCTCATTCAATTAGTACCTTGAGGATTCGTAGGAATGAATCTCATAGCTTGTATGAGATAACTCCCTGCTTTCTGCCGATGCATTCACTAATTGCATGCACGGTTTGTTAAGTGCACATGAGGTATCAGGGTGGGGAAGGCAATGGGGGGAGGGGGAGGGGGCTAGTGATGGAACAGGCCCCCAAGTGGGTATCTTACAAAATTATGCATAAGCATTAGGCCACCAAATATGCCTTTCTTTTAAAAGATGCACCTGAAGGAAAATTTCAAGGGGAGATACTGGAAAAGTTAATTTCTTGATTCTGACTTTACAAGAGATTCAGTTGTAAATCAGGCAAATGTCGCCCTCCCCACAGCTTCTAACCCCCCCCAGGAAAAATAGCAGTTTTGTTTGACCTCTTAGTTTGGGAATGTTTAAATGGATTTTTTAAAAACAAAACAATCAAGGACATTAAGATTGGGTTTACCCGTTTTGTTTCTTATTTCAATAACAAATAAAAGCCTCAATGCCTATCAAATTTTGATGTTTGCTGTTCAGTTTCAAGGTGCACAGTTCTAATTCCCCACTCTTGCTACAGGCATTGTTGGGTTAGAGATGGTAGTAGGCAGTTTGTTTGGAGAGAAATTCCAGAATAGGACCATTACTTGTCTATAATAACCAAGAAGAAAAATCTACTCATGTCATGCCAAAGGGGAACTTAAGTTAGCAGAACCATTTTCAATCCTTCTCTTGGAAATATGAAGGTCAAAAGTTATTTAGATAGGCCAGAAGTTAGTTTTTCTAGTTTTATGGAAGGCAAGACTATTTCAGTTGACTGTGGGCATGTCTAAATACTTTGCTGATTTTTTTGTTCTGTAGCTTTTTAATTCAGGCTCTTTTCTCTTTTGCCTCTTTTTTCCCTCCTCCCCTTTTTTCTCTTCCCCCCTCCCCCTCCTCTTCCCCTTCCCCTTTTCCCTTTCATTCTTTATCTAAAGCATTTTATTTCCCTACTCCCCCTTCTGCAAAGCCATAGTAAGAAATACAAATCCAAACAATCCTAGGACAACAATAAAGCAGTGCATTGCCTTCATTTTCTTCTTAAAAACCAGTCTTCCTGGCTCTGGTTTCTATCCATAAGCAGCAAAGCACCTGATCTCTTGTCATTTTTTGCTTAGAATGATTGTGGACTCTAATTCTGTTCTTATCATGAATATAATGCTAATCTCTTCCAGTTGCTTCTTCTAGGATTGTAACTATAACTGCAAAAGAGGCAGACAGCAGTAATTGCTTGAGTAAGTTACTCAGTAACTATTGAGATGGAACCGCAGAAGAGAACTGTTATGTCTATAAGGACATCCGCCGGGGATTGGTTAAATCCACCGGCGGGAAATTCAAACCATTGTCTATGGGCAGTGCAACTGCCGGAGCGAATATAAGGAGAGCTCCGGCAGCGCAGCGCCAGTCTTTTTCTCACTCTCAATAAAGTGCTCAATGGGCAGAGCTGGTCGCGTCTTTTGTTCCTGCGCCTAATCTAACACTGGCGACGAAGGAGAAGAACTAGAACTCCAACCGTGTAGCACGATCACCAACTGACCCAGAGCTGACCATATCGAGCTGAAGTCACTCACCTCGAAGAAGCTGCAACATGGCATCGCCGCAAGCTCCGATGGCATCGCTGGCCCCATTCAATCCCGGACGGGAGAAATGGAGGTCTTACATGGTCCGGTTCCGCCAGTTCCTGTGAGGGAACGGCTACCAAGACCTGGACAATGACAGACAGAGGCCCTGTTCCTGGCGCATTGTGGATCTGATGTCCTGGAGATGGCCATTGACCTCATGGCGCCCAGGGATATTGAAGAGATGTCCTGGACTGATCTTCAGGAAGTCCTGCAGGAGCACTACGCACCCACAGGCACCCCGATCGCCAATAGATTCACCTTCCACCAAAGAAACCAACGGGAAGGCGAATCCATCAAAGAGTTCATGGCCGCACTTCACCAGATCGCCGGAAACTGTGAGTTCGACAACGTCGATAACACCATCTGTGACTGCATTGTCTTCAGGATGTGGGACGTGGGCCTGCAGAAGAAATTCTTGAGTCGCAAGAGGCTCCCACTCAAGGAGGTCCTCGAGGAAGCCATAGCTGCCGAGACTTCCGAGAAAGCAGCCGCTGCGATGGTGAAAGCGAGGGGGATCCATAAGATCCACAAGTTGGGCCAGAACTCCTCAGATGACTCCGCCACACCATCTGAGTCTGATGAGGAAATGGCCATACACAAGGTCTCCCACCACCCAAGGCGGGAAAATCCCCAAAATGGCGACTGAGGGGAATGCTGTGGCAGATGCAAAGGCGACCACCCCAGGGCAAGCTGCAGATGGAGAGACGCCACCTGCTGCCGCTGTTTGAAGAGGGAACACATAGTCGAGGCCTGTAGAGCAGCAGATCCAGCCCCCGAGCCACCCAGGCCACGATTCCGGGAAAATCGCAAAGATACCCAGAGGGCATCCAAACGGTCCTTGTACCAGCCAAGACGTGGGGATGATGATTTTCCTCGCAGCGGAGCGGTGCACCAGACGACCATCGCTCACACAAGCGATGACAACATGACCAAGTTCAACATCACCCTGCTGGCCGAAGGGTCACCATGCACAATGGAGGTAGATTCGGGCTCGATCTACTCCATTATGGACTGGCAGCAACTGAAGCGGCTGAAGCCCACCTGCACAAAGAACCAACTGAAGCCCCTGCGGTCGAGGCTCGTGGATTTTGGCGGGAATCCCATTGGCGTCCTGGGCAGAACCACACTCCGGATTTCCTTCAAGCAATTCCAAGGCAACTTCCCCATCACAGTTGTGGAGAACAGCCGCCCGAACCTGCTAGGAGTGGAGTGGTTCAGGCCACTAGGGCTATCAATCGGTGGCATCCATCAAATTCAGAGGGACGAACTCGACACACTCATCAAGAAGTTCAAAGAAGTCTTCGATGGTAAGCTGGGGAAATTTATGAGGAAGCCAATTTCTTTTAATCTGGACAAGGGGATCACCCCAATTAGGCTGAAGCCCCGCCTGGTTCCTTTTGCCTTGCGGCCCAAGGTAGACGCTCAGCTGGATAAGCTGATCGTCCAGTGTTCTGGCCCCGTGCCCAGAAATAACCTCCCCTCAGACAATCAGAATCTAATGAACTGGCAGGCAACCTAGTAAACTGATAACAAAGGTCGGCAGCAATCCGCAGCTGCTTGCCAACGTCTTTATTAATAGGTCTGTCACATACACACCACCAAAGCTGAGACGCAGGGCCGATTCAAAACCGGGATCCATGAATCTTTGTTTTGTTCGTCACAAAGATACGGCTACAATCCCTCTCTTATATAGTCTGGGAGGTGTGGTCCACCAGCTAATCACGACCACGCCTTTTCCTCTGCTGGGCTCTCCTGTCTCTCCGACGCTGGCGAGGATCCAACCAAAACTCACTCCCCTCGTCAATGTCCTCCTGTGGCTGCGGGGACGAGCTTGGCTCTGGGCCTATCTCCTGCCCTTCGGTGTCCTCCGGAGGCATTGCCAGAGAGGAGAGTCCTGGAGAAGGAGGCCTTGCCAACTCCTCTCCCTCACTCTCAGAGTCCTCCCCTGCTGATGACGCAGGCTCAGGCAACGGAGCCACAACACTATCCCCCACCGCAGGGCCTTTCCCCCGCCGCTGACGGTCCAGATGCGGTTGGGACGGGAACTGCGCATGGAAAGCCTGTACCAAGTCAGGAGCATGTACGGAGGAAGCGTCCACCCAGGAGAAATCCTCAGGCCCGTACCCCTTCCAGGCAATCAGGTACTGGAAACGGCCTTTCAGCCAACGGGAGTCCCGGATGCTGTCCATCTTGTACGTCGTGGAGCCGTCGTCGGCAACTGTGGTCGGGGGAGCAGGTGCCGTTGGGCGTTGGAGGCGGCACGGCGGAGCCTCAGGGACCAGAAGGGATTGATGGAACACAGGGTGGAGCCGCATCGACCGGGGCAGGGTCAACTGGTAGGCCACCGGGCTGATGACCGCCTCGATGGGGAAGGGTCCGATGAAATGGTGGTCGAGCTTCTTCGTCGGCCGGTCCGTGGGGAGGTGCTTCGTGGACAGCCACACCCGATCCCCAACCTCTAGCGGCGGCGTGGCCCGTCGAGAGCGGTCGGCGACCCATTTATAGTCCTCCTTCGCCCGGATCAGCTGCCGACGCACCAGCTGCTGCACCGCTTGCAGCTCCGAGAGGAAGTCCTGGGTCTCGGGAACAGGGGAATCCAAGAGGGACAGAGGGAACAGCCGTGGATGGTATCCCACGTTGGCATGGAACGGGGTCATCTGGGTGGAGGTGTGTTGGGAGTTGTTGAAGGCGAACTCCGCCAGGGGAAGGTACTCGGCCCAGTTGTCCTGCTGCTGATTGACGTAGCAGCGGAGGTACTGCTCCAGGATGCCGATGACCTTCTCCGTCCCCCCGTCAGTCTCCGGATGATGCGCCGCCGACAGACACACCTGCACCTCCAACGCGGCCATCAGGCTTTTCCAGAAGCAGGCCGTGAACTGGGCCCCGCGGTCGGAAACCACTCTGTCCGGCAGGCCGTGGAGGCGGAAAACATGCTGCAGGAACAATCGGGCTGTGGTGCGGGCCGATGGCAGTCCATGGCACGGAATAAAATGTGCCATCTTTGTGAGCATGTCCACCACCACGAGGACGGTGGTGAACGTGGCGGACGGTGGCAGGTCCGTCAGGAAGTCCATAGAGATGGCTCCCCAGGGTCTCTCCGTTGTCGGCAGTGGCTGGACAAGTCCAGGCGGTGGGCCTGATGCGGCTTTGGCCTGTCAGCACGGCACACAGGACGTCACGTACGCGTGCACGTCATGCCGTACCCGAGGCCACCAAAAAGTCCGCGTCACCAAGTTCAGCGTCTTAAAGAACCCAAAATGTCCTGCCGCGGGGTTGTCATGGCATTGATTCATAACGATGTCTCGGAGCGGACTCGTGGGCACGTACAGCCGGCCTCGGTGTTTTAACAAGCCCTCCTCCAAAGTCCAAGGGGAGGCAGGGCCGATTTCCGCCTGCCGCTGTTGCGACCAGGCGTCCTGGCGCTGCGCTTCCCGCACCTGAGCCCGCAAGTCCATGGGTTCCTGGGCTGCGGCCAAGGATTCCCCTGGCAGCACCGTTCGCGGAGGCAGGGAGACCTTTGGAGAGAAGTACTCCGGCTTGCAGGACAAGGCGTCCGCCCGCACATTGTGGCCACTCAGGATGTAGGTCACGTGGAAGTTGAACCAGGCAAAAAACAATGACCACCAGATCTGCCGCTGGTTCAACTTCCTGGCTCCAGGTTCCGATGGTCCATCCGCACCTCCACCTGGTGTCGGGCCCCCTCGAGATGATGCCGCCAAGCCTCGAACGCGGCCTTGATAGCCAGCAACTCTTTCTCCCAGATGGTGTAGTTGCGCTCGGAAGGATTGAGTTTCCGGGAGTAATAAGTGCAGGTAAAAAGAGTGCCGCCATCCGCCGGGGCCTGTAACAGCACCGCCCCAATCGCCACATTAGACGCATCCGTTTCGACCACAAACGGACGATGTGGATTGGGGTGCCTCAGGACAGGTTCCGTAACGAAGGCCTGCTTCAGAGCCTCGAAGGCCTGCTGCTGCGGGGGACCCCATTGAAACGGAACCTTCTTCCGAAGGAGCTGGGTCATCGGCAAGGTCAAGGTGGCAAAGCCCGGGATGAAGGTTCGGTAGTAGTTGGCGAACCCCAACAGACGCTGGATGTCCTTCACCTGACGAGGGGGTTCCCAACTAAGCAAGGCCTCCACCTTACGCGGGTCCATTGCGATGCCTTCCATAGAGTGCCCAAGGAACTCTATGGAAGTCTGGAAGAAGAGACATTTCTCCAACTTCGCATAGAGTTACATAGTGGCGATAAAAGCGGCTAAGTCTAATTACTTTGCCGCTCTTATCGCGTCATCAGATAATCGCCCAGCCGCCCTGTTTAGGGTGACCCGCTCCCTTCTTCATTCGGGAGCGCGGGAGGATCCCTTACAGGGACGTGCTGAAGATTTTGTTTAATATCTGGATGATAAAATAACTCAGATTCGGGACGACCGGCCGCTGACTGGGTTGGTTCAGGCGGGGTGACCGAGCCTGGTCTTGAGAGTGTTATCTGGGCTGAGTTCGATCCTGTGGCTCCCGAGGACGTGGACAGGATTCTGGGAAGACTGAACGCAACCACATGTTTACTGGACCCGTGTCCCTCCTGGTTGGTGCTGGCCTCCCGGGAGGTTACATGAGGCTGGCTCCAGGAGATTATAAATGCTTCTTTGAGTGAGGGTGTCCTTCCGCCTGCCTTGAAGGAGGCGGTGGTGAGGCCCCTCCTCAAGAAGCCCTCCCTGGACCCAGCTGTTTTAGCTAATTATCGTCCTGTCTCCAACCTTCCCTTCCTGGCGAAGGTTGTTGAGAGTGTGGTT
Organism: Masticophis lateralis; assembly: GCA_030761175.1. NCBI lineage: Eukaryota > Metazoa > Chordata > Lepidosauria > Squamata > Colubridae > Masticophis > Masticophis lateralis. Next base: position 2,226,738 of record JAUDYJ010000008.1, on the reverse strand, counting down.
GCGTGGCAGCTCCCCCGGTACCTGGATGAAGCTGTCTATTTAGATCCGCTCCAGTCCGGCTTCAGGTCTGGGTACAGCACCGAAACGGCATTGGTCGCGTTGGTGGATGATCTCTGGAGGGCCCGGGGTAGAGGGTACTCCTCTATCCTGGTGCTGTTAGACCTCTCAGCGGCTTTTGATACCATCGACCATGGTATCATATTGCGCCAGTTGGAGGGACTGGGGGTGGGGGGCACCGTTTTACGGTGGTTCTCCTCCTACCTCTCCGACCGGTCGCAATCTGTGCTGACAGGGGGGCAGCGGTCGACCCCGAGGCGCCTGGTATGTGGGGTGCCACAAGGGTCGGTCCTCTCGCCCCTCCTGTTCAACATTTATGTGAAGCCGCTGGGTGAGATCATCCGTGGTTTTGGGGTGGAGTTCCATCAGTACGGATAGGCAGGAGAACCCCCCGGTTGCCAGAGAGGAGAGTCCTGGAGAAGGAGGCCTTGCCAACTCCTCTCCCTCACTCTCAGAGTCCTCCCCTGCTGATGACGCAGGCTCAGGCAACGGAGCCACAACATCCAGGGCATACTGGAACCCATCGATAATGCTGCATGGGAGACTCCCATTGTGGCCCCAATGAAGCATGATGGATCAGTGCGCATCTGTGCTGACTACAAATGCACAATCAATAAGGCGCTGCCCCAGAGCGCATACCCAGTCCCAGTGGTGCAGCATCTGCTGCATTCCCTAGGGACTGGCTCAATTTTTGCTAAACTGGACCTGGCCCAGGCTTACCAGCAGCTGCCAGTGGATGAAAAAACGGCAGAGGTGCAAACAATCATCACACACAGGGGAGCGTTTAAATGTAACCGTCTCCAATTTGGAGTCAGTGCTGCCCCAGGAATATTCCAATCAATGATGGAACACCTTCTCCAAGGACCAACCAGACACCGAAGAGGGAGACTGGGAACCAACTGTCAGGGCCAACCTGTGACGCTCCGGTGAGGTAGGCCCATACCACCCCAGCAGTGGCGACCCCCGGGACAAAGGCTCGGTAGACCGGGGACGATCCACCAGGGGAGCTCCGAAACAGCCCCTTGAGGTCATCTGGCGCACCCCTGATGAGGGAGACCCCCACCGATCAAATCAACCCCTCAGCAACGACCAACAACCATACGAGGTGGGCTCAAGCCAGCCCTTCCAGAAGGGCCTCCACCACCCCAGCGAGGGAGGCCTGCAACACCCGGACGGGATGGACAATCAACACGCCCGTCCTGTACAACAGCAGAGCACAACCTGGAAACACCAACCCAGCAAGGAGGGCCACCACCACCCCTGCGAGGATGGACAGCGAATTCCATGACCCGACTGTCACCATGGGAGGTCACCAGCCTCAACCGAGGGCTGTCCGAACTCATCCCAACCAACCACCAACCGGACCAGAACCACCCAATGCCGGACCTGCTGAGAGTGAAGGGAACACCAGTCACCTACCGAGATTCAGCCATTCCCCATCAAGCAGCAGCGACGGTCAGCACTCCGAACCACAGCAACCAGGCCAGGAAGAAGACCAGCAACATCCACCGAAGAGGCTCCGAGACCCAGCCGGAGGTGCTGGGATGACGCCCACACACTCAACGGCCGGATCCGGTCCGGTTCCAGGGAGGGAACCGGGAGAGACAGGAGCACCGCTGGGACAGAGCGATGGCGGAGCCCTAATGAATCTGCTCAGGTCAAGTAGGACTTCCAAGCATCCTGCGTACCTGCGCGATTACGTGTTGTAGAGACTGATTGACGGACTAAGAACTGGGGGGGGGGAGGAGTGTTATGTCTTTATAAGGACATCCGCCGGGGATTGGTCAAATCCACCGGTGGGAAATTCAAACCACTGCCTATGGGCAGTGCTACTGCCGGAGCAAATATAAGGAGAGCTCCGGCAGCGCAGCACCAGTCTTTTTCTCACTCTCAATAAAGTGCTGAATGGACAGAGCTGGTTGCATCTTTTGTTCCTGTGCCTAATCTAACAAGAACTGTGGATGAGGACCTGGAAGATTTATTCTGTGAATTTAAAGGTAAACAGCAACTTTAGGATTGCAATCTAAAACCTTCTTTGGCTGTGTATGCCCACAGTTTCATTTCACGATGAACATATTAGAACTGGGAATTTGATAAATTGCTACACGGCAGTTTCTTAACAATTGAGAGATTTAGATTAAATGGGTCAAGGGAAATAGCAATATGTATATTTTTAATTATATTCAGTGTCTTTGCAATTTGCAACCTTGATTTGAGCCATGAATGTGAAAAATGTTTGCAAGGTGGTGCACAATAAAAGCCATCGGGATTGACAAAATCACTACCAGTCAATTAAAAAAGGCAGCTTTCCTTAGAATAGCTTATATCCTGCAACAATATCTTTAACACCATCAGTCAATAACATCTGCTTATCCCAGCTCCTTGGGAGGGACTTGACAGGTAGATAAAAATGCCAAACCCAGTCTAGACGTCTGGCTGACTATGCAATTAACCATAATAATAATAATAATAATAATAATAATAATAATAATAATAATAATAATAAAGTGTTGCTAAGATCATTCACTGGAAATTATGCCAGAAGTTTGGATTTGAGTACAGCAAAAACCACTGGGAACATCAGGTTGAGAAAGTTCTAGAGAATGAGAAACTCAAGATCTTGTGGGACTTTAGGATTCAGACTGACAGGCACTTGGTCCACAACACACCTGACATAACGGTAATTGAAAAGAAAAAAGTATGGTTCATTGACATTGCAATACCTGGTGATGCACGAATTGAAGATAAGCAGCAAGAAAAAATCACAAAGTACCGGGACTTGCAAATCGAAGTTGAGCGACTATGGAAAAAGAAATCATGTGTTGTTCCGATTGTAATTGGAGCCCTTGGAGCAATACCCAAAGGGCTACCCCGCTATTTAGAAATTCTAAATTTACCGGACTTGAACATTTTGACTCTACAAAAAACCACCTTACTCGGAACAGCTTACATCCTCCGATGATACCTTAACAGTTCCTAGGTCCTTGGTTAGGACTCGAGCTGCTGAGCTATTAACCAGCCTCAAAGACTGTGAATCTCACTACTGATTAACCAATAATAATAATAATAATGGACTTTGGAAAGAACTTGACAGGTAAACAACAGTGCCAAATCCAGCCTAAACATCTGGTTGATTGTGTGACCAACCATAATTTATTAAACTTGCTTGCTTCTGAATCCCAATGACTGGGTGGCTCACAACAATCCAATCAATTACTGTATGTTCAATTCAATAAAACATAAAAAATAAAGATAAAGGATAGCAAACATGATGACATGTGGAGTCTCTCTCCTCTCATCAAAGGCCTGAATGAAGAGCAGGTTTTCCTGGCTCCTTTATACAACAGAAGATGTTCATGCAGAAGCAGGAAGGGGAAATTAAATTATATACAGGTAGACCTTGATTTACAACAATTAAGCCTAAAATTTATGTTGCTAAATGAGACAGTTTTTAAGTGAGTTTTGTCCCATTTTAGGACTTTTCTTGCCACAGTTAGGGGAATCACTGAAGTTGCTAAGTTAGTAACATGGTTGTTAAGTGAATCTGGCTTCCCCGTTGACTTTGCTTGTCAGAAGGTCAGAAAAGGTGATCACATGACCCAGGACACTGCAACTGTCATAAATATGAGCCAGTTGCCAAGTGTCTGATATTTTGATCAAATGAGTGTGGGGATATTGCAATGGTAATAAGTGTGAAAAGCAGTCATAAGCCATTTTTTTTGTGCTGCTGTAACTTCAGACAGTCACCAAGTGAACTGTTGTATGTCAAGGACTACCTGCATTTTCTTCTACTGACACCTGCTTTCTATGCTAATATCTTATGTATTTTCATCATTTTAAATATCTCTATTCACTCATAGCCATGTCTTCCAGATAAAGAAGCTGTGAAAGACCCGTGGAACTTTAGAATGTGGGATATCGGACAGAAATATGTCTTCTTTGAGAACAATGACCTGATAGCAACCCCACTGGATTCTAGGACACCAGGTATTAAAAAGCAACATTAGTATTTTAGTAATCCTCAAACTTTTCTTCATGCTGTTTTCAAGAAGATAATGGGCCAACTCTGATCACAATAATAAATTCTGGATGTTCCAAAGGTGCCTTTTTCCAGCTGGATTTCCTTAGTTTTTTTTCTTTGAAAAACATTATTGCTTCTTACCCAAGAAGCTTCTTCAGTTTCAAAACAAAACAAAACAAAACCAAGAAGATCCAGTTATCTTTTGGAAAAGCACTTTTGGGACCACCATGACCTGGATGATTGAGAACCTCCATAGATATGTAAATTCTGGAGTTGCATAACCAAGGGTTTATGACTTCCTCTTGGTATGGAGAACCATGGAGCTGGTGATCCTTTCAGTTGCTTCTGCACCACATTCTTGTCTCTGAAGGAGATTTGCCCAGATTTGTCATCAAGATCAGGGGTGGGTTCTAATTTTTTTTTTACTACTGGTTCTGTGGGCATGGCTTATTTTGTGGGCATGGCTTGGAGGTCATGTGACTAGGTGGGTGTGGCTAGCTGGTCATGTGACCGGGTGGCCATGGCTATGTGTATAGGGACCTCTCAGAGGGCTGAAAAAAGTCATTTCTGACAGGTCCTCACACTTTTGACCAGTCTTCGCACTTATGACTGGTCATCGTTTATGCCCATTGTAGCATTCTTAACAACCATGTCACTCATTTCACAACTGCTTCTCTTCACCATGGTGACAAGTTAGGGCAAAAAATGTAAAATGTGAGGACAGTTGTAAATTTGAGGATTGGTCAAAAGTGCGAGGACAAGTCAAAAATAACTTTTTCAGCCCTCTGAGTAGTCCATATGCACAAAATGATTCAATTATTGCACCCTGGCTGGAAGAACTCCAACAGGGGAGTATTTCCTCCGAACAGCGGTGTATAAAGCTTAAAACAACCCTTCCCCTTTAAGAAAGTCAAGCAAAAAAATAGCCTCCGGAACGTGAAGTGACAGTAAGTCTAGGCATACTGCTGGAGAGACAGTTTCTGTAATAAAGATTAGGCTAGGAAACAACATCAAATGTTGTTATTAATCCTTACAGGATTAACCCTGTAAAGTGGAAAAAAACAAAAGGAGATTTCTTTTAACAACTGGTCCTCCGAATTACTTAACTGGGGTGGTGGCATGAAGGCGTTGGGGTTTTTAAAAGTTCATTGTATTTGTTTTTAACACATTTTTTAAGGGGTGGGAGGGAAAATGACGTGTATGACTGGGATGGGTTTGGGGGGCACCCCACAGTTATTGGGGGGGGCTGAGAGGGCTAGTTTCTACATTGGGGAGGGCGCTTCCATCAGCATTGTGGGTGGGAGGGGCAGATATAGCGGTGGCAGGGGGCCGTATCATGTTAAGGGAGGAAGTGCTCGCTATTTGCGAGCGATCGCGTGCTCCGTCCCCCAATGCTTTTCTCGCTCCCCGGGTTGTTCGGATTCTCAGGCCCCGGGCCTTTGGTTGATGTTGTGCAATGCCAGGTCCGTGGTAAATAAAGCCCCTTTCATTTGTGATCTTGCCCTGGAGGGGGGTGCGGACCTGGTAGGTATTACGGAAACCTGGTTGGGCCTGGAGGGGGGGGGGTTTCCCTTCGTAGAGATGTGCCCACCGGGTTTCTTTGCATTCCATCGGCCGAGGTCCCAGGGGAGGGGCGGGGGGGTGGGTGGCGGTTCTTGTAAAGGAAAGTCTTGTCCCTAGGGAGGCCACTGTACCTCAGATAGCTGGATGTGAGTCTCTCCTCATGAAGTGGGGACATGGGAGGCAGATGGGTTTGCTGATTGCGTACCTGGCTCCCTGCCACGCATCGGCTGCCCTGCCCGAGCTGCTAAGCGTGATTGTGAGGTGGCGATGGAAACCCCCAGGCTTATGGTCATGGGGGATTTCAACCTGCCATCCGTCGGCGAGGCGTCTGAGTTGGCTCGGGAGTTCATGGCTTCCATGACGGCTATGGACCTTACCCAATTAATTCATGAACCCACTCACACGGGAGGACACACTCTGGACTTGATTTTTGTCTCTGGTCAGTGGATAAATGATCTTGAATTAGGGGAGATAGTGATTGAGCCCTTGTCATAGTCAGATCATTCCCTCCTTAGGCTCGACTTTCTAACCGCCACACCCCGCTGCAGGGAGGCGGAACAGATTAGATGGTTCCGCCCCAGGCGCCTGATGGACCCGGAGAGGTTCCAGACGGAGCTTGGGCCACTTCCTGAGGATCTGACACATGGCTCGGCTGAAGGGTTGGTGGCCGCCTGGGATAGGGCAGCCGCTGACGCTTTGGACCGAGTCGTGCCTTTGCGGCCTCTGACCCGTCGCTGAGCTTACCTGGCTCCTTGGTTCTCTGAGGAGTTAAGGGAGATGAAGCGCCGGAAAAGACGCCTAGAGAGCATTTGGAGGTCCAGCCGTTCCGAGTCCAACCGAACACTGGTAAGAGCTCATATTAAGACTTACCTAGTGGCGATAAAAGTGGCAAAATGTAATCATTTTTCCGGTCTTATTGCATCGGCAGATAACCGCCCAGCCGCCCTGTTCAGGGTGACGCACTCCCTCCTTCATCCGGGAGCACGGGAGGACCCCTTGCAGGGTCGTGTTGAGGATTTTTTTCAGTTTCTGCACTCAGATTCGGGATGGTCTGGTCTCCAACTGGGTAGATACGGGTGGGATGACGGAGGCTGGTCTTGAGGATGTCATCTGGGAGGAGTTCGATCCTGTTGCTCCCGAGGATGTGGACAGAATACTGAGGCGGCTGAACGCGACCACATGTTTATTGGACCCGTGTCCCTCCCAGGAGGTTACACGAGGCTGGCTCCAGAGGATTATTAACGCTTCTTTGAGTGGGGGTGTCTTGCCCGTTGCCTTGAAAGAGGCGGTGGTGAGGCCTCTCCTCAAGAAGCCTTCTCTGGACCCAGCTGTTTTGGCTAATTATCGTCCAGTCTCCAACCTTCCCTTCTTGACGAAGGTTGTTGAGAGTGTGGTGGCGCATCAGCTTCCTGGGTATCTGGATGAAGCTGTCTATCTGGATCCGCTCCAGTCTGGCTTCAGGCCTGGGTACAGCACGGAAACGGCATTGGTCGCGTTGGTGGATGATCTCTGGAGGGCTCAGGATAGGGGTTGCTCCTCTATCCTGGTCCTGTTAGATCTCTCAGCGGCTTTTGATACCATCGACCATGGTATCATGCTGCGCCGGCTGGAGGGGTTGGGAGTGGGGGGCACCGTTTTGCGGTGGTTCTCCTCCTATCTCTCCAACCGGTCGCAGACGGTGTTGGCAGGGGGGCAGAGGTCGACCCTGAGGTGCCTCACTTGTGGGGTGCCGCAAGAGTCAGTCCTTTCGCCCCTTCTGTTCAACATCTATGTGAAGCCGCTGGGCGAGATCATCCGTGGCTTTGGGGTGAAGTTCCATCAGTACGCTGATGATACTCAGCTGTACTTCTCCACCCCAGGCCACCTCAATGATGCCATGGAAGTGATGTCCCGGTGCCTGGAGGCCGTGCGGATCTGGATGGGGGGCAACAGGCTCTGATTCAACCCCTCCAAGACCGAGTGGCTGTGGCTTCTGGCATCCCGATATGGCCAGTTGACTCCATCACTGACCATTGGGGGTGAGTCATTGGCCCCCACGGATAGGGCTCGCAACTTGGGCATCCTCCTGGATGCACGGCTGTCTTTAGAGGAGCATGTGACGGCCGTGGTCATGGGGGCTTTTTATCGCCTGATACACCAGTTGCGTCCCTATCTAGATCGGGACTCCTTACGCACAGTCACTCAGGCACTCGTCATTTCCCGCCTGGACTACTGCAATGCTCTCTACATGGGGCTCCCCTTGAGGTGCACCCGGAGGTTCCAACTGGTGCAGAATGCGGCCGCGCGGGGGATTATGGGAGCAAGGGGGCACTCCCATGTGACACCTCTCCTGCGTGAGCTGCATTGGCTTCTGGTGGTCTTCCGGGTGCGCTTCAAGATGTTGGTGACCACCTTTAAAGCGCTCCATGGCATAGGGCCTGGGTACTTGCGGGACCGCCTTCTGCCACCGATAGCCTCCCACCGGCCAGTACGCTCCCACAGAAAGGGACTCCTCAGGGTGCCGTCAGCCAGACAATGTCGGCTGGTGACACCCAGGGGGAGACCTTTTTCTGTGGCAGCACCAGCCCTCTGGAACGATTTGCCCCCGGAGATCTGTACGATACCTGATCTCCGGGCTTTTCGCCGTGCCCTAAAAACTTTTTTATTTTGTCAAGCTGGGCTGGCATAACCCCCCCTCTCTTTTTAAAGTTTTTTGGGTTTTAAATTTTAATTGTCTATTGGTTTTTTAAATTTATTGGGCCAAAATTATTTAATTCTTTTACTAATATTCTAAATTTTGTATCGGAGTGCTTTTATTCTTGGCTGTACAACGCCCTGAGTCCACTAGGAGAAGGGCGGTATATAAATTTAATAAATAATAATGATAATAATAATAATAATAACTACTTAACTAGTTAACAACTGGTTCTACCAAAGTATGGGTAGACCCACTGGTTTTTTCCCTCTAGCCATCAGCTGGGACTCAGGAGGCAGCAATAGATTGGGGGTGGGGCCAAATAAAAGGTAAGAATAATGCGGGGGTGGGGGGCGGGGGACTCATATCATCACCGCTACCAGCTCGGCTGAACCAGGCCAAACCGGGAGGAACCCATCACTGATCTAGATGCTTCTGTTTATTCCTCTCCTAACATTTGCACACAAAGTTGCATCGGCTTTAGAAATTACTTGGATGCATGCATTTCCCAATCAAGGAAAAAAATGAAGGAAATGGAAGTGTGGGTATGGTGTTGGCATGATAAGCCAAATAATTGTAAGTCAACTTGAAATTTTGATAAGGCTTGAGAAGAGCCCTAGTGGTGCAGTGATTAAAGTGCAGTATTGCAGGCAAACTGCCCACAGCCTGGAGTTTAATCCTGATGGGGCTGAAGGCTGACTCAGTCTTCCATTCTTTCAAGGTTGGTAAAATGTGGATTCATAGCATTGGGAGCAATATGCAGATAAGGCTTCTACTTTGTAAACCACCCAGAGAATGCTATAAAGAACTGTGGGCAGGTATATAAGCCTAAATGCTATTGTTTGTCAAGTGCCAGGGAAATCAGGAGATTCAGGCAGTTCAAATGAGTATAAAGATTTATTGCAACCTTAAGTTGTCTATAAGAATCTGATCTACAAATGGTCAATGGAAATAAGTGACAATAAGAAAGCATTGACGGTGGGCTGGACTTAGATCTCTTTCGGGTATACAGGGACTCAAGACTTATAATACATTTGACCCCTTCTTCGGGCTCAGCCTGGTCATCAGGAGATCACTATAGGTAAAGACTAAAGATTAAAGGCTAATACAACAGTGGACAAGAAGGGTGATATTTCAAATTGTTTTCTAGTGACTTTTTCCAACCCCAGGAGATAACATAAAGAACTTAATATTTATCTCCCTGGTTTTATTGAAGATTTATTATGGAAACAGTCAACTAACTAACTAAAGTCCAAAATAATATTTCTGTATATATTGCAAGAAATTCTGAGTCCAGAACTATAGGGAGCAATCTTGCAATTAAAATACAGACAAGTATTCCAACATTGGAAACTAGATGATATTTTAAAATCTGATCCAAATAGTCTTGCTGGAAATCTCACTGTGCAAAAAAGAAGAAGAAAGAATGAAACAACAACAAAACTCCCAGAACCAGAATTGACTGTTTAGGGAAATAGCAATTACATCAAATGACTGGTGGTTTGAAACATGTTACTTTATCTTCCTAGTCACTATAATCTGAGACCCACATCTCTTGTGGGAAAGGAATTATATAATCCAGATGGATGATCCAAAGAGAAAGATCCCCAGTGCAGAAGGATCAATGCTTCTTATGATTAATAAAGGTCTTGTTAACAGTATTTACATGTTATTAGTATTGTAGATGTAGTAATGGGCGCAAGCTGCAAGCTACCATATGATCTGAAAATTTATCAGCGTGGGCATAGAGTAACTCAGGACCTAATGAATACCTTAAAACTAATATTTGCTTTATGGTTTATTTGATAGCTTATAAAGGTTTTATTGACATTTTTCCTCCAACAGCTTCTCATTCAAAACTCCACTTCCAAATAAAGATGCTTTTCTCTATTTTTGTTGACTCATCTATGTTATTATTGTTCTGCAGAGCAGTTGATGGCTGTGGTCCCCAATGTCAACTTAGATTTTAAAAACCTAATCCATCTTTATGGGACTCACTGGTAAAACCAAGGCCTTGAGCTGTCTGAAGTCAACTACTGATGAGCCTCAGCTAGTGATATTGGTGAGTTTCATATTTTAATTCCTGAAGAATTGCATACTTATTCTCTCCTATTATAATTAACATTACCTATATACTGCATTAAAAACTACCATAGTAGGGATATTACCAAAGCATATATTAGGGGATTAGCTATATACAGTGGTGGTATTCAGCCAGTTTGCACCGGTTCAGGAGAACCGTTAGTGGAGATTTGGTGTGGTTCGCCAATTGCTGGTCCTGCTTTCACACCCTGGCTGCCCAATGTTTGAAGTATAGCCACATACTACTGCTCACTGCTCCTGGCAAAGGTAAGGCCGAAGGGCATGGACCAGCAGGTGGGCAGGGGAGGGAGAGCTGGCAGAGGGGTGATACCAGTGGCGGGTGGACCAATGCATGCAGGGAGGGAGGGGAGCGCACGGGAGAGTGTGGCAACAGAGCTCTTCCCGTGTGTTTCCCCAAGCTGGCCTGGCCTGGGAGGGAAGCACATGGGAGATCCTAGCTGCACTTTGGCCGGAGAGGCAGAGAGAAAGGCCAATGGTGCTCACTAATAAACTGAGGCTCCTAAGCGGGGCTGAGCCTCCCCACTCACAACATCTTCACCTGAGGGCATCGCTGGCAGCCGTTTCCTGTGTCAGGAGGTCTGTGCTCTTCTAGCAGTGCTCGGCATCCTCAATACACAGAGGCAGGAGGCAGCAGTTTCTTTTGCTGCCTGCGAGGTGCACCATGCTCATGAGTAAATGTGCTCATGAATAAACTGCAGATTAGAGGCAGCCAGCAGAGAGGGTGACAGGGGTGTGTATGTGTCCCTCTGCAAGGACTTGGAGGCAGACACCGTGACTCTGAGGAAAAGAGGCGGCGAAGCCCTGGCTGTCATCCGGGAGGGGACCTTGGTGGGACACGTCACATGCCCCTGTCGCCCTCGCCACCGCTACTTTTGCTCTCAGCTTCTCTGCACTCTTAAAGTCGATCTTGAAGACCTGGAAGATGTTTCCTGAGATTGCCACCAAACTCATCTTTGAGAGAGGTAGGCTAGCCCTGAATACACGAGAAGTCTTGGGCAAAGCTCTTCCAAAGTTCAGCCAAGTCTTCTTCTTCTTGGCCTTAACGTGTGTGAGCAAACACGCACACCATGAGGTATGTGCACAGTGAGTGTGTGTGACTGTGCATGTTTGCTTTGTGATATGAGAAAGAGAGAGACAAGAGAAGGGGAAGGGAAAGATAGACAAAAGCAGTGGTGGGTTGCTCCCAGTTCGCACTGGATCGCAAGAACCGGTAGTAAAAAATTTTAATCATTCGGAGAACCGGTAATAAGATTGGCTGTCCACGCCTCTGAACCGGTTCCACCCAGTCGCACCCAAACCCAATCTATTGCTGCCTCCTAAGTCCCAGCTGATGGCTAGAGGGAAAAAAAAACTGTTTAAACTCTTGCCTCGGGGCTTCAAAGGGCCACCCTACAGCTTGTTAAAAGAAAACGAATGAGTAGACCGGGGCCTGCAAAAATAGAAAAAACAGTCCCTTACAGCTTCAGCGTAAGTAAATTAGCACAAGTTGATTAGATCAGCCTCCCGACTCTCAGCTGATTTGCTTAGCTCTGTTGCTAGCTGCAGAGTGCTGGAGCAGATTTTTTCCCCCCTAGCTATGCTGAAAAATCGAAACTGAAAGTAAAGCAGGATCTTTGCTGCAATGTGACAAAATGAGGCAGAGAGAGATTTCTTTTTCTTTTTCCTCACTAAAAAAGGTAGGTGCAAAACTGCAAACAATGGGAAATTTAGGGCAAAAGAGGAGAGTTCAAGATTTTAAAACACAAAAGAATAAAAGCTCTATTTAACTAGGGAATTGTAATAATTGAGATACTATTAATTGTATATTGTGTTGAAAGCAGAAATTGTTAAATTGTGGTTTGGAGGAATATATGGAAATTATTTGGTTTATTATTATTGGTAAATATAATTAATTGATTTGTAAGAAATTGGATTGCATGGAAATAATTGGAATATTCATGTTCATATTGATTAATATACAAAAAAGATAGTTATATTATTATGGAATTCTAGGAACTAACACGGAATTCCAGGATCAAACAGAAAAGGTTTATTGCACCTGGTTCAGTGCAACACAAGAAGCAAAAACTGAACCCCAAAGGATTCTGATGCAGTTATTCTTATACATGATGTTGACATCTTATGATTGGTTACAGTGCTGACAGCCCACAGCCCCCCCTTGTTGCTATACTATAGAAGCTAAATAACTTGTTCCCCATTCTAAGTAGGTCTCCGTTATTTTGCAAATACCCCCTCCTTTGGCAGGAAACTCCGTGTGGTTTAGTTCTGCATTTTGACATCTTTCTGCAGTCTGAATTCTTGAACTCTCCAACTGCAGAAGGTTCTGCGGTTTAACCTTTGAACCCAGGGTTTGTCTCTTATATCTAATCTTATATCTAATTTGATTAAGATTAGAGATGATGATGAAGAGTAATATTGTTTTTTTAAAAAAATAGATGGGGAATAAATATAGCAAAAAGGAAATATAGAAATTGTAAATTTAATTGAAATGACTAAACACTGTTTAAATTTGTGAACCTGCCAAATACTCTGTTCAAAGAAAATACATTGTATGTTTGTATGTGTGTTTCTAATTATTGCTATTTATTCATATTTGTTCTCTTTTATTCCTTAAAGTTTAACAATTCATTCTTTATCTTAAAATCTTTATATTTGTTTGGGGTTGGCTTTCTTCCCTTTCATCTTTTTTATTGTACAGCAATCTTTCTCCACAAACTTACCACCTCTCTCTTTTCTTTCCTTCTTACTTTCTCTTCCCCCCTTCTTCTCCTCCCTACTTCCTTTTCCTTTCTCCTTCTCCTTTCTCTCCCTCCCTCTCTTACCCTCCCTCCTACTCTAATTTCTGTTCCCTTCCTTCATCCCTCTCTATTGCTGTATCCTTTTATGCAGAGGGCTGAAAAAGTTATTTTTGACTGGTCCTCGCACTTTTGACCAGTCTTCGAACTTACGACTGTCCTCACATTTTACGTTTTTGCCCTATCTTGTCACCATAGTGAAGAGAAGCAGTTGTGAAATGAGTGACACCGTTGTTAAGAATGCTGCAATGGGCATAAATGATGACCAGTCATAAGTGCGAAGACTGGTCAAAAGTGCGGGCACCTGTCAGAAATGACTTTTTTCAGCCCTCTGGGTAGTCCTTTTGCATATGGACTACTCAGAGGGCTGAAAAAGTAATTTTTGACTGGTCCTCGCACTTTTGATCAGTCTTCAAATTTACGACTGTCCTCACATTTTATGTTTTTTGCCCTATCTTATCACCATGGTGAAGAGAAGCAGTTGTGAAATGAGTGACATGGTTGTTAAGAATGCTGCACAGGTATAAATGTGAGGATGGTCGTAAGTGTGAGGACCAGTCAAAAGCACGAGGACCTGTCAGAAATGACTTTTTTCAGCCCTCTGAGTAGTCCCTATACCCTATATCACATGACCAGCTAGCCACGCCCACCCAGTCACATGACCTCCAAGTCACGCCCACAAAATAAACCGCGTCCACAGAACCGGTAGTAAAAAAATTTAGAACCTACCCCTGGACAAAAGACACAGAGAGAGGGGGGGATGGAAAGAAAGACAAGAGAGAGAGGGTGGGAGGGAAAGAGAGAGAGAGAGAGACAAGAGAGACAGAGGGAGGAAAGAGAAAGACAAGACACACATGAGAAGAAAGATGAGAAGAGACAGAGAGAGAGAGAGAGAGAGAGGGAGAGATGAGAAACAGAGAGAGGGAGAAAGAGATAAGAGAGATGAGAGAGAGATAGGGAGAAAGAAAGGGAAAGTTGAGAGAGAAATGAGAGAAAAAAAGAAAGGAGATGACAGAGGGAGAGGGAGAAAGAGATGAGAGAGAGAGAGAGAGAGAGAGAGAGGGGGAGAAAAAAGAGACAGCGAGAGATACCTGTTTAAAAGAAAATTTAAAAATGGCTCTTTGAGTGTTTAAGGTTGCAGACCTCTGAGTTACACCATGGTCGTTAAATGAACACTGTGGTTGTTAAACAAGTCCATTTTCCCAATGGGCATTTTTAAACAGAAACCAGAAGGAATTATTGGAAACTGGCAAAAACATAGAAAACCTCACTCACATGACTGTGTGGGATATTGTAACTGGTCATAAATGTGTTTGTGTGTTTGTGTGTGTGTGCATGGCTGTCAAAACTCCAAAAACAGGTCAAGTAGCTCTGGGGAGGTCAGTCGTAAATTTGAACACTTGCTAAGCAACCGGCCATTAAGCGAGGACCACCTGTATTTGGTTTGCCTTAAGGGTTCAGAGCTGTATGGCAGTGGTTCTCAACCTTCCTAATGCCGTGACCCTTTAATACAGTTCTTCATGTTGTGGTGACCCCCAACCATAAAATTACTTTCGTTGCTACTTCATAGCTGTAGATTTTTACCTCCGGTTCTGTGGGCGTGGCTTATTTTGTGGGCGTGGCTTGGAGGTCATGTGACTAGGTGGGCATGGCTATGTGTATAGGAACTACTCAGAGGGCTGAAAAAAGTCATTTCTGACAGGTCCTCGTGCTTTTGATTGGTCTTCACACTTATGACCATCCTCACATTTATACCTGTGCAGCATTCTTATCAACCATGTCACTCATTTCACAACTGCTTCTCTTCCCCATGGTGATAAGATAGAGCAAAAACGTAAAATGTGAGGCAGTCATAAGTTCGAGGACTGGTCAAAAGTGCGAGGACCAGTCAAAAATAACTTTTTCAGCCCTCTGAGTAGTCCATGTACACAAAAGGACTACCCACAGGTTTAAGGTTTAAGGTTTTACTGCACTTATATACCGCCCTTCTCCTGAATGGGACTCAGGGCGGTTTACAGCCATATTAAAAAATCATATATCACATATGAAAATTAAAACTAATAAAATAATTAAACTATTTGGCCATAAAATTTAAAATCCCTGCTAAAACCCATTTCAAATTTTAAGACAGATTTAAGTCAGACCGGCTTGATGAAACAACAGAGTCTTCAGGGCTCGTCAGAAGGCACAGAGGTCAGGAATCTTTCTTATATCCGGGGTTAGTTCATTCCATAGGACTGGAGCTCTCACAGAGAATGCTCTCTCCCTGGGGGTCACCCGCCGGCATTGTCTGGCCGACGGCACCCTGAGGAGGCCCTCTCTGTGAGAGCGTATCGGGCGGTGGGAGATATTCATTGGCAGAAGACTGTCTTGTAAATATCCCAGTCCTAAGCCATGGAGCGCTTTGAAGATGGTGACTAACACCTTGAAACACACCCGGAAGACCACCAGGAGCCAGTGCAGCTCACGCAAGAGAGGAGTTACCCGGAAGCGACAAGTCGCTCCCATAACCACTCGCGTGACCGTGTTCTGGACCAGCTGGAGCCTCCGGGTGCTCCTCAAGGGGAGCCCAATATAGAGAGCATTACAGTAGTCCAAACGGGAAGTGATGAGAGCGTGAGTGACTGTGCGTAGGGTGTCCCAATCCAGAAAGGGACGCAACTGGGCAATCAGGTGAACCTGATAAAAAGCCCCCCTGGCCACGGCCGTCATATGATCGTCTAAAGACAGCCATGCGTCCAGGAGGATGCCCAAGTTGCGAACCCTCTCTGAGGGGGGCAAGATCTCTTCCCCAATAGCCAGTGATGGCACCAACTGGCTATATCGGGGCGCCGGAAACCACAGCCACTCTGTCTTGGAGGGGTTGAGTCTGAGCCTGTTCCTCCCCATCCAGATCCGTACAGCTTCCAGGCAGTGGGACATCATGGCAAGGGCATCATTGGGGTGATACGGGGTAGAAATGTACAACTGCGTGTCATCGGCATACAGTTGACATTTCACCCCAGATGATCTCACGCAGCGGCTTCACATAAATGTTGAACAAGAGGGGCGAGAGGACAGACCCCTGTGGCACCTCACAAGTGCCATCACTTGTGTCTCGAGGTCGACCTCTGCCCCCCTGCCAACACAGACTGCGTACAGTCAGCGAGAAAGGAGGAGAACCACTGCATAACGGTGCCTCCCACTCCCCAACCCCCCAACCGACGCAGCATGATACCATGATCAATGGTATCAAAAGCCGCTGAGAGATCAAGAAGGACCAGGATCGAGGAATATCCTCTATCCTGAGCCCTCCAGAGATCATCAACCAACACGATCAATGCCATTTCCATGCTGTAACCCGCCCCGAAACCCGACTGGCACGGATCCAGATAGACAGCTTCATCCAGGTAACGAGGGAGCTGTTGCGCCACCACACTCTCAACAACCTTCACCGTGAAGCGAAGGTTGGAGACCGGACGATAATTACCTAATATTGCCGGGTCCAGGGAAGGCTTCTTGAGGAGGGGCCTCACCACCGCCTCTTTCAAGGCGGCCGGGAAGATACCCTCACTCAGAGAAGCATTTATAATACCCTGGAGCCAGCCTCGTGTAACCTCCCGGGAGGCCAGTACCAGCCAAGAGGGACACGGGTCCAATAAACATGTGGTAATGTTTAGCTTCCCCAGAATCCTGTCCAGAATCCACAGTGCTGAAAAAAGTGATTTCTGACAGGTCCTTGCACTTTTGACCAGTCTTCGCACTTATGACTGGTCATAATTTAGCATTCTTAACATGTGACCAGGTGGGCATGGCTATGTGTATAGGGACAACTCAGAGGGCTGAAAAAAGTCATTTCTGACAGGTCCTTGCACCTTTGACTGGTTCTCACACTTATGACCATCCTCACATTTATGCCGGTGCAGCATTCTTAACAACCATGTCACTCATTTCACAACTGCTTCTCTTCACCATGGTGACCAGATAGGGCAAAAACGTAAAATGTGAGGACAGTCGTAAGTTTGAGGACTGATCAAAAGTGCGAGGACCAGTCAAAAATAACTTTTTCAGCCCTCTGAGTAGTCCATATGCATAAAAGGATACAGCAATAGAGAGGGATGAAGGAAGGGAAGGGAAAAGGGTAGGAGTGAGGGTAAGAGAGGGAAGAAGAGAGGAGGAGAAGGAGAAAGGAAGAGGAAGTAGGGAGGAGAAGAAGGGGGGGAAGAGAAAGTAAAAAGGAAAGAAAAGAGACAGGTGGTAGGTTTGAGGAGAAAGATTGCTGTACAATAAAAGAGATGAAAGGGAAAAAAATCAACCCCAAACAAATATAAAGATATTAAGATAAAGAATGGATTATTAAACTTTAAAGAATAAAAGAGAACAAATATGAATAAATAGCAATAATTAGAAACACACATACAAACATGCAATGTCTTTTCTTTGAACAGAGTATTTGGGCGGTTCACAAATTTAAACAGTGTTTAGTCATTTCAATTAAATTTACAATTTCTATATTTCCTTTTTGCCATGTTTATTACTCATTTATTTTTTTAAAAAACCAATATTACCCTTCATCCTCATCTCTAATTTTAATCAAATTCAATTTTTCCCTTCTCTTATATATTATACCCCTTCCCATTGTCATCTATTTTTATATCCATCTTCACATTGGTTAATTATTTAATATTACAATTGTTTAATACAAATTCACCATTTTATATAAATCAATTAGTTATAACTATCTTTTTTGTATATTAATCAATATGAACATGAATATTCCAATTATTTCCGTGCAATCCAATTTCTTACAAATCAATTAATTATATTTACCAATAATAATAAACCAAATAATTTTTTACATATATTCCTCCAAACCATAACTTAACCATTTCTGCTTTCAACACAATATACAATTAATAGCATCTCAATTATTACAATTCCCTAGTTAAATAGAGCTTGTTTTCTTTTGTGTTTTAAAATCTTGAACCTCCTCTTTTGCCCTAAATTTCCCATTGTTTGTACCTACCTTTTTTGGTGAGGAAAAAGAAAAAGAAATCTCTCTCCCTGCCTCATTTTGTGACGTTGCAGCGGAGCCTGCTTTACTTTCAATTTTGTTTCAGCTAGGGGAAAAAAAAAACTTCTTCAGCATGCTTTGCAGCAAAGAGCTTGCAAAACGAGAGCTTGCAAAAGAGTCTGCACAACAAGCCTTGAGAGCAAGGAGGCTGATCAAATCAATTTATGGTAATTAACCTATGCTGAAGCTGAAAGAGGCTGTTTTTTTTATTTTTGCAGGTATGGTCTACTCATTTATTTTCTTTCAACATGGATCAGCTGTAGGGAGGCCCTTTGAAGCCCCGCGGCAAGAATTTAAACAGGTTTTTTCCCTCTAGCCATTAACTGGGACTCAGGAGGCAGCAATAGATTGGGAGTGGGCGGGGTAAGCGAACGGGACCAGCGATCCAACAGAGGGTGAGGGTGAGTGAAGGCATGGGGCGGCGCGAGAGAGGGCTTTGGCAATCCCTGTGAAATGGCCGTTCGACCCCCAAAGGGGTCACGACCCCCAGGTTGAGAACCACTACTGTATGGAATCTGGTTTCCTATGACCCTTTGGGGGATTACAAAATGTCTGGATGCAAGAATCCTATAGAGGGAACAAGGATTATGACCACCTAGCCATGCCCACCCAGCCACATGATCACCTAGCCATGCCACCCAGTCACATGACCACCAAGCCACACCCCACCAAACAAACCACACCCACAGAACCAATAGTAATTTTTTTTGAGTACCACCACTGAGCTATAACCTATTAACAACAAATTAAAAGAGCAAAACAAAACAATTTTGAAAATGCCAATAAACCAGGAAGATAGCTAGCATATAAGCTGAAAAAGGAAAAAGAGAAGAAACTGATAAGTAAATTACAAGATGAGAGGGGGATCCTATAACACCAAAATTAGATTAAAAAGAAAATAATTCAGGAGTTTTATGGGAAATTATATGATCAAGAAAAAAATTCAGTGGAGAAGATAAAGCAATATCTAGAAAAAGCTAAATTTCCAAAAATGTCTGAAAACATAAAAGCAATGTTAAATGAAAGAATAACAGTGATGGAATTAACAGAGGTGATAAATAGACAACAGAACAATAAAGCACCAGGACCAGATGGATTATCTGCAGAAGTTTATAAATATTTGCAGGATTCATTAAATTTGTCAACGTTACAGATTTACAATGAAGTTCTGTTAGAAGCTAAGATACCAAATTCGTGTATAGAAGCAAACATAACATTAATTCTGTAAGATTCAGACTTTACACAGATAAAGAATTATAGGCCTATATCAGTACTAAATGCAGACTACAAACTATTTGTAGAAAGATTAAAAATATTCTCAATAATAGTAGAAAGATTAAAAATATTCTTGAATGAATTTATTCACTCAGATCAAAATGGATTCCGACCCAAAAAACAAATTAAGAATAATGTAAATTTTATTTTAGATACGCTGGAATATTATGAAGTACACTTCGAAAAACAAATGGCATTGATCTTCTTAGATGCACAGAAAGCATCTGATAGCATAAATTGGCAATTTATGTTCCAACAATTAGAGTGTGTGGACTGTGGCAAGAAGTTTATAAACATGATTAAGACAATATACTCCAGAAAAATGGCAAAGTGATAGTGTATGGGGACTTGATGGCAAATTTTAATATATATATAAAAAGGCACAAAGCAAGGATGTCCGCTGTCCCAATTACTATTCATATTAACACTGGAAGCGTTAAGTAGAGGCATTAGACAAGATCCAGAAATAAGAAGTTTGGAAATAAAAAGAGAAAAATACAAACTACAAGCATTGTAGTTGGTATATGTACTAGAAGAAATATTGGAAACTAAGCTAATGGGAAAAATAGAGGAATATGGAGAAGTGGCAGGATTGAGAATAAATAAAGATAAAACATAAATAATTAAAAATCCTACAGATAAACAGAAAAATGACAAAGAAAACAGACCTTCAGATAGTCAAGACAGTAAAACACTTGGGAATCTACTTAACAGCTAAATATGCAACAATTAAAGAAGATGATTATATAAGGTTAATACAACAAATAAAAGTGGACTTGGAGAACTGAAAAAATCTGCAGTTGTCAATGGTAGGAAGAATAGCAACCAGAAAAATGAATGTACTGCCAAAGCTATTGTTCTTGTTTCAAACAATTCCTATAAAGGTAGAGAAAAGATATTTTGATGAACTAAATGCAATAATCTTGAAATATGTTTGGCAAGGAAAAATAGTCAAAAAAAGACTGAAAATGTTGCAAGAATCAAAAAACAACAGGGGCTTTGGTCTGCTGGATTGGGAGCTCTACTATCAGGCCTTGGTACTAATTTGGGTGAAGGAATGGATAAATCTTAGAAATAGAAGATTGTTATTGCTGGAGGGACATGATTTCCAGTTGGGATGGCATGCCTTTCTGTGGTATGACAAAAATAAAATACATAGATACTTTCAAAGACATTATGTAAGGAACCTTCTACGTCTAGTGTGGGAAAAAGTTAAAGCAAAAAATTATATGAAAATACCAGTCTGGATTTCAACAATGGAAGTACTGAAACATCCAAATGTGGTAAACTTGGGAAAACGTATAACATATAAAGATATTTTAAATGAGAAAGGGGAACTTAAAAGTAAATAGGAATCAGGAGGTGGCTCTTGCATCGTGGCCACACTTGCAAATACAATCCAGATATGAAAAAGATGTAAAAATATATGGTTTCTATAAAGAGCCAACAATATTTGATCAGATACTTGATCAGATACTATTAAGTGTGGATGAAAAGTTAATAAAGAAAATATATAGCTATTTATTAAGCCTTAAAATGGAAGATGAACAAGTGAAAGAAACAATGATAACATGGGCAATTTTTTGGGGAGTATACTAGAGAATTAGATAAAAGGCAATACTTTGGGATAGAAACTATGAATTGACAATGGCAACTACGTACAAGGAAAACCTGTATAATATGTTCTACAGGTGGCACTTGCCAGTGGCAAGGCTAGCAAAGATTTTTAAAAACATATCCGCCAAATGTTGGAAATGCAACCAGATGCCAGGCTCGTACTACCATAGTGTAGTGGAACTGCTCAAAGGCAAAAAATTTTTGGATGAAAATACATACATGGCTAGAGAAAACATAGAGGCAACATATAGATTTAAAGCCAGAAATATTCTTGTTAGGTATTTTGCCAGAAAAATATAATAAAGGGAATGTATATTTAATATTGCATGTTTTGACGGCTGCGAGAATTGTATTTACACGACAGATGGCCTCTAACTGGGTAAGTCCGGACGGGATGAGTGAGGCAGGTCTTGAGGGTGTGGTTTGGGAGGAGTTAGATCCTGTGGCTCCCGAGGACGTGGACAGGATTCTGGGATGTCTAAATGTGACCACATGTTTATTGGACCCGTGTCCCTCCTGGTTGGTGCTGGCTTCCCGGGAGGTTACACAAGGCTGGCTCCAGAAGATTATTAACGCTTCTCTGAGTGAGGGTGTCCTGCCGGCTGCTTTGAAAGAAGCGGTGGTGAGACCCCTCCTCAAGAAGCCTTCTCTGGATCCGGCTGTTTTGGCTAACTACCGTCCAATCTCCAACCTTCGCTTCCTTGCGAAGGTTGTTGAGAGAGTTGTTGCATTGCAGCTTCCCCGGTACCTGGATGAAGCTGTCTATCTAGATCCGCTCCGGTCCGGCTTCCGGCCTGGGCACAGCATGGAAATGGCATTGGTCGCATTGGTGGTCTCTGAAGGGCACGGGATAGGGGGTGCTCCTCTATCCTGGTCCTATTAGATCTCTCAGCGGCTTTTGATACCATCGACCATGGTATCATGTTGCACCGGTTGGAGGGGGTGGGGTGGGGGGCACCGTTTTGTGGTGGTTCTCCTCCTATCTCTCTGACCGGTCGCAATATGTGTTGACAGGGGGCAGCAGTCGACTCCGAGGCACCTTGTTTGTGGAGTGCCACAGGGGTCGGTCCTCTCGCCCCTTCTGCTCAACATTTATGTAAAGCCGCTGGGTGAGATCATCCGTGGCTTTGGGGTGGAGTTCCACAGTACGCTGATGACAGCCAGCTGTACATCTCCACTCCAGGCCACCCCAACGATGCCCTTGAAGTGATGTCCCGGTGCCTGGAGGCCGTGCGGGTCTGGATGGGGAGAAACAGGCTCCGATTCAACTCCTCCAAGACCAAGTGGCTGTGGCTTCCGGCGTCCCAATATAGCCAGCTGGTGCCATCACTGACCATTGGGGGCGAGACATTCGCCCCCACAGAGAGGGCTCGTAACTTGGGTGTCCTCCTGGATGCATGGCTGTCTTTAGAAGAGCACATGACGGCCGTGGCCAGGGGGGCTTTTTATCAGGTTCACCTGATACGCCAGTTGCGTCCCTTTCTGGATCGGGACTCCCTACGCATGGTCACTCACGCTCTCGTGACTTCCCGCCTGGACTACTGCAATGCTCTCTACATGGGGCTCCCCTTGGGGTGCACCTGGAGGCTCCAACTGGTCTAGAATGCGGCCGCGCGGGGGATTATGGGAGTGACAGGGTGCTCCCATGTGACACCTCTCCTGCGTGAACTGCACTGGCTCCCGGTGGTCTTCCAGGTGCTTCAAGGTGTTGGTGACCTCCTTTAAAGCGCTCCATGGCTTAGGGCCTGGGTATTTGCGAGACTGCCTTTGCCACCAATAGCCTCCCACCGGCCAGTACGGTCACACAGAGAGGGCCTCCTCAGGGTGCCGTTGGCCAGACAATGTCGTCTGGCAACCCCCAGGGGGGAGAGCCTTCTCCGTGGCGGCATCCGCCTTCTGGAATGACCTACCCCTGGAGATACACAGGATATCAGACCTCTGGACTTTTTGTTGGGCCCTTAAAACCCACTTGTTTCATCTAGCTGGGCTGGCTTGATCCCATCCTCTGTTTTAAATTGGAACTGATCTTAAATTGGACTGTTTTAATTGTTGGCCGAAAATATTTAATATTTTTAAATTGTTTTAATTTTTGTATATCATGTTTTATCCTGGCTGTTCACTGCCCTGAGTCCGCAAGGAGAAGGGCAGTTTATAAATTGAAACAAATAAATAAATAAACATTGAAAAAATGAGGAAATATAATAAAAAAAATATTAGATTGTGTGGAAATGAATAGGTTAACATTAAAGATAAAGGGTGATGTGGGTGCTTCATCATTGGAGGTTTTTAAAAAGAGCCTGGACAGCTACTTGTCTCAAATTGTATATGGTCTCCTGCTTGAGCAGAGGGTTGGATTAGAAGACTTCCAAGGTCCCTTCCAGCTCTATTCTATTCTGATTGATTTTCTAGAGAAAACATAGACACTGTCATTGTCAAATCAATGCTCCCCACCCTTGTTTATGGTGATATACTTATCACACACAAAAAAATGAAATTGTAGCCTTGGATGTCTGATGAAAAAATGGTTTGTGGTGAAGATATTTTTTTAATGAAGTGTTTCTGATTTGTTTGGTTTTTGTTATTGCTAGTTTACCTTGGCAAGATGATTAGCAATGAATTTCTTCTTACTTTGGGAAAGAAATAATGTAGAAATACAGTGGGGCAAAAAAGTATTTAGTCAGCCACCAATTGTGCAAGTTCTCCCACTTAAAAAGATGAGAGAGGCCTGTAGCTGACATTATAGGTAGACCTCAACTATGAGAGACAAAATGAGAAAACAAATCCAGACAATCGCATTGTCTGATTTGGAAAGAATGTATTTGCAAATTATGGTGGAAAATAAATATGGTGGTCAATATCAAAAGTTCATCTCAATACTGTGTTATGTATCCTTTGTTGGCAATGACAGAGGTCAAATGTTTTCTGTAAGTCTTCACAAGGTTGGCACACACTGTTGCTGGTATATTGGCCCATTCCTCCATGCAGACCTCCTCTAGAGCAGTGATGTTTTGGGGCTCTCGCTGGGCAATAGGGACTTTCAACTCCCTCCAAAGGTTTTCTATGGGGTTGAGATCTGGAGACTGGCTAGGCTATTCCAGGACCTTTAAATACTTCTTATGAAGCCATTCCTTCGTTGCCTGGGCAGTGTGTTTGGGATCATTGTCATGCTGAAAGACCCAGCCACGTTTCATCTTTGCACTCAAAATCTCATGATACATGGCCCAATTCATTCTTTCCTGTACACGGATCAGTCGTCCTGGTCCCTTTGCAGAGAAAGCCCCAAAGCATGATGTTGCCACCCCCATGCTTCACAGTAGGTATGGTGTTCTTTGGATGCAACTCAGCATTTTCTCTCCTCCAAACATGACGAGTTGTGTTTCTACCAAACAGTTCTACTTTGTGTCATCTGACCATATGACATTCTTCCAATCCTCTTCTGGATCATCCAAATGCTCTCTAGCAAACTTCAGACAGGCCTGGACATGTACTGATTTAAGCAGGGGGACACGTCTGGCACTGTAGGATCTGAGTCCCTGGCAATGTAGTGTGTTACTGATGGTAGCCTTTGTTACATTGGTCCCAGCTCTCTGCAGGTCATTCACTAGGTCCCCCGTGTGGTTCTGGGATTTTTGCTCACCGTTCTTGTGATAATTTTCACCCCACAGGGTGAGATCTTGTGTGGAGCCCCAGATCAAGGGAGATTGTCAGTGGTCTTGTATGTCTTCCATTTTCTAATTATTGCTCCCACAGTTGATTTCTTCACACCAAGCTGCTTGCCTATTGCAGATTCAGTCTTCCCAGCCTGGTGCAGGTCTACAATTTTGTTTCTGTGTCCTTTGACAGCTCTTTGGTCTTCACCATAATGGAGTTTGGAGTGGGACTGTTTGAGGTTGTGGACAGGTGTCTTTTATAGTGATAACAAGTTCAAACAGGTGCCATTAATAGAGGTAATGAATGGAGGACAGAGGAGCCTCTTAAAGAAGAAGTTACAGGTCTGTGAGAGCCAGAAATCTTGTTTGTTTGTAGGTGACCAAATACTTATTTTCTACCATAATTTGCAAATAAATTCTTTCCAAATCAGACAATGTGATTGTCTGGATTTGTTTTCTCATTTTGTCTCTCATGGTTGAGGTCTACCTATGATGACAATTACAGACCTCTCTCATCTTTTTAAGTGGGAGAACTTGCACAATTGGTGGCTGACTAAATACTTTTTTGCCCCACTGTAAATACAGTATAGCTTGTAAACCATGGGAGACTACATTTGGAAAATAAGCTACAATGGGAAATTTTCAGAATAGAATTTTAACTTGAACTTAAATTGAAGTAAGAATGACTCCCTTAAATATGTATGTTATATGTGATCTGGATGGATGGCCCAATAACGTACAGAGACACACAAGGCGTTAATCAGATCATGTCTTTATTTCTGATGTTTCTTTCTTGCAGGTACATACAGGACTGGACTGCAGGATCAGCATGTGGTGCCCTTAAGAACCCAGGAGGCGTGGACTCAGGTAAGGGGCGTTCTTGAGAAGGGGAGGGGTTCAGGTGTCCTTGGATTAACCCCTGGGGTGCCAGATTAGGGGAGTTACACTGAGCAGGTAGGGCATTTACACCTAACAAATCCCCCTCTAAATGCCTAGCCTGTGAATGCGTATTTAATAAGGATTGTGTGGGGTTGATGAGTATGCCTAATCTGGATGTGAGGTATGCATGCTGTTTGGATGGTAGTGGCTTGGTGAGTATATCTGCTGTTTGTTCCTTGGTGTCGCAGTGGGTGGTGTTTATGAAGTCTGTCTTGGATAGCTGCCTTACATGTTTGTGCTTTATGTCAATGTGCCTAGACCTTTGACCTATGGCGTCTGCCATTGAGATTTCTATGGCGGCTTTGTTGTCTTCGAAGATGGTTATGGGGTGGACAGGTTCGGCCCAGATGCTGGATAACAGGTCATTGAACCAATTCAGGTCGTTGGCTGCCTTGGATAAGCAGATGTATTCAGCTTCGGTGGTGGAGGTGGCCACTAGGTTCTGTTTGCCCGTGTACCAATGCACCGGGATGCCATTTAAGAAGAATATGTACCCTGATGTGCTTTTATGGCTCTTCACATCGCTGGCCCAGTCAGCATCAGCAAAGCAGGTGAGCGCTGGTTCCTCAGATGGTTCGGGTTCTAATAATAGGCATGCATCTGAACTGTGTTTTAGGTATCTTAGCACTCTCTTGACTGCCTCCCAGTGGTAGGTGGTGGGTTTACTCATGCGCCTGGATAATAGGTTTACAGAGAGGGCGATGTCGGGCCTGGTCCAATTGGCGATGTATAGCAGGGAGCTGATGGTAGATCTATACAAGATGTTGTCTGGGAATTCTGGTGATTCAGAGTACATGTTCTTTAAGAAATCCACCTGCATGGGAGTGTCACATGGTTTAGCTTTGGCCATGTTACATTTATGGAGCAGCTCTGAGATCTTTTCTTCCTGGGACAGTTGGAAGCCTTTGGTAGTCCTGCTCACCTGTACGCCAAGGTACTTGCTCACGTTGCCCAGTGATTTCAACGAGAACTGCTCGCTTAGCTTGTTGGCAAAGGCGTCACAGTCCCCTTTGTCCTTGCCTATGTAGAGAATGTCATCCACATAGACGAGTACATATTCTGGCAGGTTTTTGTCCTTTCTGATGAAAAAACAGTTGTCGGCAGGTGTTGCCCTGAACCCTATGGATTCGAGCACTTTGGCCAGGCACTCGTACCAGTGTTTTCCAGATTGTTTAAATCCATATAGGCTTTTGTTGAGTAGCCAGGTCTCGCCACTGGATGTGCTCTTGCTGGGTGGGGCCCTGACATAAATTTCTTTGTCCAGCCTGGCATGTAAGTAGGCTGTTTGGACATCGAACTGTTGTACCTCTAGGCCCAAGACGGATGCGACTACCAGGGCGCTCTTGAGGCTCTCGGCCCTCACGGTTGGGGAATAGGTGTCTGTGTAGTCCTCAAGGTATCTTTGTGCGAACCCCTGGGCTACTAGGCGTGCCTTGTAGAGGGTCTTACCATCTTCCAGGGTCTTGATCTTGAATACCCACTTGGTCCCGATGGAGTTCTTCCCCTCAGGTACTTTCGTGGGCTTGTACACATCTAGGTCCTTGAGGCTCTTCATTTCCTTTTCCATGGCCGCCTCCCATCTGCATCTCTCTTCCATGGGGAGCCTGGTTACTTCATCGTAGGAAGTTGGCGTGATGGGGCTGGAGTGTAGGTGCGTAATGTAGTCTTCTAAGCGTTTAGGTAGTTGGTTCCTCGTGGACCTGACTGGTCTTTTGGGGGCCGACTCGCTGTCGTGCAGGAACCTTGCTTCTTTTTGTGTAAGCGTGTCTACCTTCAGCTTTGGGTGCTCGTCCTTGCATGCATTTTTGTTGGTCCCGTGGTGACTAGGCGATTCTGCTTCCTTATTTGACGTGTTCGGTGTGCTTGGGCCGCCTGGTTCTTGACTGTTGGTGGGTGCCTCGCGTTGGTGGTAGATCTCGTTCAGGTGTATCCTGGACCAGTTGGCCTGCTCATGAAAAGTTGCGGTTCTGGACACTATGAAACGGTTATTATTGTCTATGAATTTGAACCCCTTGGTCCCCGGTTCATAGCCCATGAACTTTAGGCGCTTGGATACCTTGTCCCCCTTCCGTCGTAATTGTTTGGGAATGTGCACATCCGCAGTGACCCCAAATACATGCAGATGTGATATCTTTGGTTTTTTGCCATGCATTATTTCGTAAGGGGTTTTGCCTACTACACTGGACCATGTTCTATTGAGGGTATAGTTAAAGTAGGCCAGTGCCTCTGCCCAGAAATGTTGCCCCAGCCCAGAGTCCTCTAAGGTGCACCTCATCATGGTCTGCAGCGTGGAATTCCTCCATTCTATGACGCCGTTCTGGAAGGCTGAGAACGGGGAGGAAGTGTAGTGCAGGATGCCCTTTGATCTTAACTATCGTGAGAATTCCCCTGATAGGAATTCTGACCCCCTGTCAGTCATTATTTGTTTAATTTGCATGTTGCATGTTGTTCTGTACCTCTACCCTTTTGTAGAATTCTTTGAACCTGAGGCTTTTGTGCTTCAAGGTGTATACGAAACCATAGCGGCTGTAATCGTCCACTATGGTGAGAAAGAACCTTTTACCGTATTTTACTGATGGTCTTAAGGGCCCTACCAAGTCCATGTGCACCAGGTCAAAAGTGTGGCTGGTGGTGCGAGAGGTCTTTTTGGGTCTGGGTGCGGTTTTCAGTTTAGAACACTTGCACACCGAGCAGTCCAGGTAGGTTTCACAATTCTTTATTCTGGTTCCCTCAGTACAGTCAACCATTTTTTGTACCACAGGAAAGCTGGCGTGCCCTAGCTTGCGGTGCAGGAGGTGAGCACAGTCATCAAGAATGGGTCTGCCTATGGTGACCTTTCCTGTGCTTTGTGTGTTAGTCTTGCTTGTGTTTGGATTGTTGCTTGTGTCTGTTTCAGTATTGGTGTTGGTGTTGGAGGTGTCAGCTTTCCCTGCGAGTAGGTAAGGAAGTCCTTCTCTAACGTCTACCTTCCCATGACTCTTGGTGCCCTTGCTCACGTACATTTCTCCCCCTCTGAGTGACACTTCAACCCCCAGCTCAGTGCTGAGCTTCAATGCTGCAAGAATATTGTGCGGTATTTCGGGGACCAGCAGCACCCCCTCTACTTTCCCTATCACTGGCAGAGTTATGTCCCCCCTGCCTGTCACTCGTACCTCGCTCTGGTTGGCCACTTTAATTGAGAAGTTCTCCTCCTTGAATGAGGAGAGCAAACCTCTGTTGGGGGTGGTGTGGTTGGTGGCTCCGGAATTGATGAGCCACATGGTGTCCCCCTTGTCTGTTCTGGTGGGGTGTGAGTGCCCACCTATACTGTATGATGACCCGGGTCTGTTGTCCCTAGAGCCCTCTCTGTTCCCCCTGCGGTCCCTCAGTGTGGGTGAATCCCTACATCTGTACCTGTCATCAGGGGAGCGTCTGTCTGGGTACCTGTCCCTGTGCTCCCGCCTGTCTCCTTCCCTGTGGGTTCTGGAGCAATCCCTTTTGTAGTGCCCCTTGGAGCCGCAATTGTAACACTCGGTGGGGTCCTGTGCCCTATCCTGAAAGGCTACCCTTTTGGTGCACCTGGGCTCTCTACGTGTGTGTTGGTGGCTCCTTCTGAAGTTGTCTTCAGCGATCAGTTTACTGGATAGTCTCTCTAGGCATATGTGACCTAGGATGTCTGTGCCTAATTGGTTAATGAATGTCTCCCAGGATAGGTCTAGTGAGTTGATTATTACGTTCTTCATTGTTCGTTCTGACACTGTCTCCCCTCTAAGGTGTAGGTCTGCTCTAACTGCGTTCAGGGCTAGTAGGTGTTCCCCCATGGATACCCCAGGCCTCATTCTAGTGGAGTAAGTCTTTGGAGATTTGGGTCGTGGTGGCCACGTTTTCACTGTAGAACAGTGTAAATAATAGTTGTACTACCTCTGATACTGTCATGTTCTGCCCTATGCTGTAGTATATGGAAGGGGACAGACTAGAGATTAAAATGCAAAAAGCCCTGTGATGCAGGCAATCCTGCTCCAGGGTCCAAGGTCTCTCAGGTGGGTTGGTTACATACAACAAAACATTTTCCTTTAAAAATACAACTTGTAGTTGCTGGTACCATTCCAGCAAATTGAACCCATCTGATTTTAATTTGGGGAAGTCATTGGGCAAATTCCCTGTATTATTGCTGCTGGTACTTACAGCTAGAGTCTGTCCATGATGCTGGATGTGTGGGAAGTCACAGTATGGCATGGGGATGCTGTTTGGCAATTTAAAAGTCCCTCCATACATTTTTTTTCCTTCTTCTCTCCACAGGCCGCTCTGCGCATGCGCGAAGTCCATTCTGCCTGTGGAGTCGTCGGGAAAGGATCTCCTGCTCGCGGTTCCGGCGAAGAGGCCTCTCCTGGGCTCGTGGGCCTCTGTCAGGTCCTTGGTGGCCCAGCGATGGTCCGGGGAGGTCCGAAGGTCCGCCTCCCAGCCGGACTGCATATCCGGCTCCCTCTGGCACGGTCGCGGCAGCGGCGGTAGTGGCGGTGGTGAGTAGTCATCTCAGTCCTCACTCTCCATCGCGCTGGGCCTTGCTGCGGGTCAGTGTCTTGTCCTTGGCGCGGGTCATGGGGCCTTGTCCTCGGTGCAGCTGCCTGGTCCTTGGGTCTGGGTGGCTCGGGGCTCCCTCTCTTCTCGTCCAGTGCTCTCCTTTCTTCTGCTGGGCCTTCGGGGTGGATCTGGGTTAGGCCCAAAAGTGGCGGCGAGCATCCAGATGGCCCTTTCTATTTCTCGCTCGCTTGGGGAGGCTAGCGGTTCTGTCTCTGGCCTTTCTTCTTCTGAGCTTTCCCCCTCATCGCTGCTTTGGGGGCTGTAGCTCTCCCCGATCGGCCATCTTGGATTTCCCCTTTTGGCTTGGTGGTGGTTAGCCATTTTTTCGGACCATGTGTCCAAAGATGGCCTCTGCCTGGGGATCGGCACAGGGCTGAGGGGCCTGGTTTCTGTGGCATGCCCTGCCTGGGGGAGTTTGCTTACTAGGTGGGTGCCTCTTGGCTCGGGCGTGTGGCTGCGGCTGCCTGGCTCTGTTTTGTATCCGCGGACGAGGCTCTGGATCTTCGTTGCGAGGTCCTCGTCCGTCTCAGTTGATCCGAGCAAGCTCATTATTTTTTGCCTGAGCTTGCTGTGGTCGGGTTCCTTGGCGTCATCTTCGTTTTGGCTTTCGACCCCCTCCTCGTCCTCTGAGTGGTAGATTTCGGGGTCTGCTTCTTCGCGGAGCTGTGATGGTGTCCCCATCGGGGAATCACCAGTGATGGAGTGATATTCCTCCATCGTGGTGCTTGTTCCTTCTTTATCTCGCAGGTGTTGTGTCTCCTTGTTATTGGATGGCCAAACCATCGACTGCTACCATTCTGTTATATGTGATCTCGATGGATGGCCCAATAACATACAGAGACACACAAGGCGTTAATCAGATCATGTCTTTATTACTGATGTTTCTTTCTTGCAGGTACATACAGGACTGGACTGCAGGATCAGCATGTGGTGCCCTTAAGAACCCAGGAGGCGTAGACTCAGGTAAGGGGCGTTCTTGAGAAGGGGAGGGGTTCAGGTGTCCTTGGGTTAACCCCTGGGGTGCCAGATTAGGGGAGTTACACTGAGCAGGTAGGGATTTACACCTAACAATGTAGATATCTGGAATTAGGACTCAAATAGAAACTAACAACAATTACTAATGTGTTGGATATGCTTCCTTCAGTATCCAGGAAAGGAAAACCCAGACTTCATCATAGATTAAAGTATGGTACTTTTACTAGATATGAAATGAACGCAACCATGGAAAGCAGGATTCTGAGGCAAAAAGCGTGAAAGTTACATATAGAAAGCATCCCCTCCCACTGTCCACCATAAATATAAATAAATATAGAACTCTGCGCATGCGCCAAGATGGCAGCTCTCGCCTAATCTCTGTCTGATGATGGGGCGGCTTTGGGTCGTTTGGAGGTCCACTGGGGCTGATTTAACTCCCTTCAGCCCCAGCATCAACTAGGGGAGCCTTTTCCCAGCTCAATGAGGTTTCTCTCACCCTCTGGATCATCGGAGCTGGGCATATATTGGCATGTGAAGGCACCATGGGAGGCTAACTCTAGCAGTTCCGTTAATGGCAGTTACATCAGTTCCTCCATTCTTAAAGCAACAGCAGTTGGAACGACAATGGCAGCAGGCGGCGGCGACGAATGGCACCATGGCAGTCCCTGTCGAGCCCTAGACACCCTGGGGGCTCCGAATTGGTTTGGGGACTTGCTGGGAAACCTGAAGCTGAATGACTACCTCTTCAAGTTCAGGGAAACCTGAACCTGAATGACTACCTCTTTGACAGGCCTGAGCTAAGGCCAGTGACAGCTTGCAACGTCATCAGAGGGAATCTAAAAACTATTGACCCCTGGAGTGCCTTGAGTGCCCTGAATCACACAAGGTGTTCAGACCCTTGCTGGAATTGGAAGACATCATTATAATTTAAACTCTGGAGCCTGGCAATATATGCAAAGGACTATTCAATATGCTGAGAGTAGGAGAGGCCAGAGGTTGACAAAAGACTATCTACCTGGTCACCTTGGAGGCCTCCCCCACCTTTCTCAATTCTCTGCCTTGGCTAGTCCCTAACCCAGCCACCTCCAGCTTATACATTACCACCTTGATTTTGACACTGACCTCGCTGCCTCCAGACTATACTTTCACCACCTAGACAACCTTCCCTCTTTATATATACATCTACCCCCCCACCCCCATGGAGCTATTATCATTCTACCTTCACTGTTTGGCTTTATTTCCAACTGAGCCACCCTCTTGTCATACGTTGTCTAGGCAGCTACTAATGTGGATGCTGAGGGAGTTTCGAATTACTGACATCATTGAGCAGACAGAACAACAAACTTATTACGACCATCTTATTCAGAATGAGCCGCCGTTAGAGAATGACTAGATTTTTATCCTCTGCTTATCCTGAGACTGCACTAAACTCCTTCCCCCTGCCGTGAGAGGGCAAGGGAGACCAGTTTCTTACCCACACTGAATTTATTACTCGACTGTCTCAAGACTCTTACATCAGACTATTGGACCAGACCCAAATGCTGTACCCATCTGACTTACTAGATGTATTTGGCGACCGAACTCTTGGCATTGCGAGACTCCCCCCTCTCGCAAATTTGGCCCTCCACATTATCGAGGGCCTACCTTGATGACGGATTTTGGAATCCCGAGAGGTGGCATGGTGCTAAGAGGGGATTAAGGGCTTTCTTATCTAATTTTCTAACCAAGATTTAATGGCTTCTGAAAGGGGGGTGGGCATAAACAGGGTGGATCATGTGGATTTGGGGGGCAATCCACAGAGGGAGGGATTAGTAAATAATTTTCCAAAAGTGAAGCCAAAGTCAACACAAAATTACATAGGAAACTCGAAACTGGGAACAGACAGACTTAATACTGGCATGGAAATGGGCTGTTCCATCAAGGTTTTGGTTGGGAGGGGCAGATATGGTGGGAGCAGGAGGCCACATCATGTCAGGGGGGTACGCACCCACTATCTTTAAGCGGTGGCGTGCTCCGACCTCCAAAGCTCTTCTCGTTCCTTGGGTTGCTCAAGGTCTCTGAGCCCGAGTCTTAGGCTGATGTTATGCAATGCCAGGTCTGTGGCTAACAAAGCCCCCCTCATTTGTGACCTAATTCAAGAGGGGAAAGCGGACCTGGCAGGTATTACAGAGACCTGGTTGGGCAATGAAGGGGGGGTCCCCCTCGTAGAAATGTGCCCACCAGGTTTCTGCGCATTCCATCAGCCAAGAACTCGAGGCAGGGGTGGAGGTGTGGCGGTCATTATAAAGGAAGGTCTTGACCCTAGGGAACTCACTGTCCCTCAGACAACCGGATGTGAGTCCCTCCTCTTGAAGTGGGGTTATGGGTTACAGATGGGCCTGTTGATTGCGTACCTGGCTCCCTGCCACGTATCAGCAGCCCTGCCTGAGCTCCTCAACGTAATAGCCGAGGTGGCAGTTGAGACTCCTAAGCTACTGGTTATTGGAGATTTCAACCTGCCATCCATTGGTGAAACGTCTGAAGGGGCTCGGGAGTTTATGGCTTCCATGACGGCCATGGACCTGACCCAATTAGTTAATGGCCCTACTCACACGGGGGGACACACTCTGGATTTGATCTTTATCTCTGACCAGTGGCTGAATGGTCTAGATATAGGGGATATAGTCATCGAACCCTTGTCATGGTCAGACCATTCTCTCCTTAGGCTTGACCTTCTGACCACTACAACCCACCGCAGGGAGGTGGAATCAATTAAATGGTTCCGCCCCAGGCGCCTGATGGATCCTGATAGGTTCTGGATGGAGCTTGGGCCATTTCCTGAGACCTTGGCTCATGACTCGGCTGAAGACCTAGTGGCGTCCTGGGATAGGATGGCCGCTGGTGCTTTAGACCGGGTCGTGCCTTTGCGGCCTCTGACTCGGCGTCGAACCTACCCAGTCCTTGGTTCTCTGATGAGCTGAGGGGGATGAAACGCCGGAAAAGACGCCTAGAGAGCAGGTGGAGGACCAGCCATTCTGAATCCGACCGAACACTAGTGAGATCTTACATTAAGACCTACTTAGTGGCGATAAAAGCGGCAAAATGTAACTATTTTTCCGCTCTTATTGCATCGGCAGATAATCGCCCAGCCGCCTTGTTTAGGGTTACCCGCTCTCTACTCCAGCTGAGAGCCCGGGAAGATCCTCTGCAAGGACGAGCTGAGGATTTTGCACAATATCTGCACGATAAAATCGCTCAGATTCGGGAAGGCTTGGACTCTAACTGGGTTAATTCGGATGAAATGATGAGGACAGATCTTGAGAACATTATCTGGGATGAGTTTGATACTGTGACTCCTGAGGACGTGGACAGGTTACTGGGGAAGCTGAATGCGACCACATGTTTATTGGACCCGTGCCCTTCCTGGCTAGTGCTGGTTACCCGGGAGGTTACACGTAGCTGGCTCCAGAGAATTATTAACGCTTCTCTGAGCGAGGGATTCTTACCTCCCGCCTTGAAAGAGGCAGTGGTGAGACCTCTCCTTAAGAAGCCCTCTCTGGATCCGGCTGTTTTAGCAAACTACCGTCCAGTCTCCAACCTTCACTTTTTAGCAAAGGTTATTGAAAGTGTGGTGGCACGACAGCTCCCACAGTACCTGGATGAAGCTGTCTATCTAGACTCGTTCCAGTCCGGCTTCAGGCCTGGATACAGCACAGAAACAGCATTGGTCGCATTGGTTGATGATCTCTGGAGGGCTCGGGATAAGGGATGTTCCTCTATCCTGGTCCTATTAGATCTCTCAGCGGCTTTTGATACCATTGATCATGGTATCATGCTGCACCGGTTGGAGGGGCTGGGAATGGGAGGCACCGTATTACGATGGTTCTCGTCCTACCTCTCTGACAGGTCGCAGTCAGTGTTGACAGGTGGACAGAGATCGACCTTGAGGCCCCTTACTTGTGGGGTGCCACAGGGGTCGGTCCTCTCGCCTCTCCTGTTCAACATTTATGTGAAGCCGTTGGGGGAAATCATCCGTGGTTTTGGGGTGCGATGTCATCTGTATGCTAATGACACTCAGCTGTACATCTCCACCACAAACCACCCCAATGATGCCCTTGAAGTGATGTCCCGGTGCCTTGAAGCCGTACGGGTCTGGATGGGGAGAAACAGGCTCCGACTCAACCCTTCCAAGACTGAGTGGCTGTGGCTACCGGCGTCCCGGTACAGCCAGTTAGTCCCATCACTAACTATTGGGGATGAGTCATTGACCCCCACAGAGAAAGCTCGCAATTTAGGCATCCTCCTGGATGCACGACTGTCTTTAGAAGATCATATAACAGCCGTGGCCAGAGGAGCTTTCTATCAGGTTCGCCTGATTCGCCAATTGCGTCCCTTTCTAGACCGGGACTCATTACGCACAGTCACTCAAGCCCTCGTCATTTCCCGACTTGACTACTGCAATGCTCTCTACATGGGGCTCCCCTTGAACTGCACCCGGAAGCTCCAACTGGTCCAGAATGCAGCTGCGCAAGTAATTATGGGAGCAACATGGTGCTCGCATGTAACACCTCTTCTACGCGAGCTGCACTGGCTTCCGGTGGCCTTCCGAGTGCGCTTCAAGGTGTTGGTTCTTACCTTTAAAGTGCTCCATGGCTTAGGACCTGAGTACTTACGAGACCACCTGCTGCAACCGATAACCTCCCACCAACCAATACGCTCTCACAGAGTAGGCCTACTCATGGTACCATCATTAAAACAATGCCATCTGGTGGTTCCAAGGGAGAGGGCCTTCTCTGTGGGGGCACCTACACTTTGGAACAAAATACCACCTGGAATACGAATAATCCCAGATCTTCGCACTTTCCGACATGCCTTGAAGACCTTTCTATTTCAACAAGCAGGGCTAGCATAAACATCAAAATTCTATGCCAAGGTCTTAGTAGATACACCAAGTTGACTTAATTTATTATTTACTGTTTATAAAATATATTTATATGTATCTTAATCTGTTCACCACCCTGAGTCCTTTGGGAGAAGGGCGGTATAGAAATCCAATAAATAATAATAATAATAATAAATCATCCAATCCAAAGGTCTCCCAGAGGTCAGGTGGGAGCACACGTCTGGCCGTGTCAGCATCCAGGAATGCAGTGTCCGTTGGCCTGATAACAGATTAAGAATTGGTTTCATTTCTTAGATTCATCCATAGCCCAGCTACCTAAACCCCCCTCCCTCCATTACTATGACAGCCAAAGCAGGGAAAGGCGGAGGCTGACATTCGGCTCCCCTTCAGAAGAGATGACCTCTAGTCCTGAAACAGAGAGAAAAAGAGGTAATATCACAAGAATTAATAACTATCATTACTTAAGGTTTATCAGGGTATTTGGTGTGAAACAACTGCACTTTTTTAGGTGCCCGAACATCACGTTTATTCACCCATTCAGCCTGTGATAACGGGAAGTGTTTCCAGGCCACCAGATACTGCACTTTACCATGATGTTTTCTAGAGTCCAAAATTTCCTTAACTTCAAAATGTTGTTCTCCTTCAATGAGGATGGGAATGGGAGGAAGTTCTTTGGCTGGACGTAGAGGGGACAAATGTTCCAGTTTCAGTAAGCTAACATGAAACACTGGATGAATCCATCGCAAGTTCTTGGATAAATCTAATTCAACTGTTACTGCAAATATTTGGTAGAAAGATAAACCATGTCTCCCACTTCATAAACATGCACAGGGCACCTCCTTTTATAGGCTTGGGTTTTATGAGCTTGGTGAGCGTCATCTAAAGCTTTTCGGGTTACTGCCCAAGTCCCTTGTTACTGTTCGATCCACTCAATCAGAGAAGGGTTCTGTGGGTTATCTTGAGGTAGCTCTGGGATTGGCACAAATTCCTGGCCAGAAGCCACCTTGAACGGAGTGAACCCTGTGCTGCTATGTATGGAATTATTATATGCCACCTCTGCAAATGGCAGCAAATCTACCCAGTTATCTTGCTGGTAATTTATATAACACCTCAGATACTGTTCTAATACGGCATTGGTTCTTTCACAGGCCCCATTGGTCTGGGGGTGATGGGCGGAGCTTAACCCCTGGGCAGGTGACTTCCCTGGAGGTCTCTTAGCTGAGGCACCCACTGGACAGCTCGCTACATATGCCTCTGTGTCCTTTTTGAGTGCAGGCCACCAGAACTGTCTTTTGACAAGATGTAAGGTTTTGACAAATCCAAAGTGTCCCGCCACTTTGGAGTCATGAGCGTGCTACAGAACTGTTACTCGTAGGCTGGCTGGAACATACAATTTAGCTCCAATCCAAGCTAGACCATCACGAAGTGTGCATTCATTTGAGTGGGCTTGGAACCACTCGTCGGTTTTCAAAGTCTCTTGTAGTTTCTGGAGCAAATTGCCCAAGAGGCTTGGGTCACTCTTTGACTGTGCTCTGGTAGTCACTGGTGCCTCCAGTTGGGCTGAAAGGACAATTGGACGAACCACCTCCTCCCTGGTGCTGTTGTATTGAGGCAATCTGGACAGAGCATCTGCCATGAAGTTCTTCCCACCAGGGAGGTAGCGCAAGGTGAAGTTAAAACGGTTGAAGTGTTGGGCCCAGCAAACTTGTTTTGGCGACAACTTACGTGGGGTTTTTAAAGCCTCGAGATTTTTATGATCAGTCCATACTTCAAAAAGATGCTTAGCTCTTTCGAGAAATTGTCTCCAGGTTAGAAGTGCCCAGCGTACAGTGAAAGCTTCTTTCTCCCATATGGCCCATCTCCTTTCAGTTTCGGACAGTTTCCGGGACGTGTAGGCACAAGGCTGTAGTTTCCCATCTGCATTCTTTTGCAGAAGTACGGCTCCTACTGCGATGTCACTGGCATCTGCCTATACTACCAAAGGTTCATCCATGTCTGGGTGTTTGAGGACTGGTTCGGCAGCAAACAGCCGTTTCAACTTTTCGAATGGTGCCTGGCAGTCCATAGTCCATTCAAGAGCTTGGGAGGGTTTTGGTTTTTCTTCACCTTTGGTTTTCAGGAGATTAGTTATTGGCAGTGCGATTTTGGCGAACGAGGGGATGAACTGTCGATAAAAGTTAGCAAACCCCAAGAAACTTTGTTTGTGGGTGCGTGGCGCCATCCATTCCAACACCGCCCAAACCTTCGCAGGGTCCATTTCTATTCCCCCCTGGGAGATGCGATATCCAAGATAGTCAATTTTGGTTTGGTGGAATTAGCACTTAGAAAGTTTTGCATACAGTTCAGCAGCCCTGAGTTTTTTCAGGACAGTGCGCACTAATTTCACGTGGTCAGCCATGTTCTCAGATGAGAATGTCATCCAAATAAACCAGCACCTCCTTATACAAATGCTCATGGAAAACTTCATTGATCAATTGCATGAATACTGCAGGAGCCCCTTGTAGACCAAAAGGGAGTACTCAGAACTGGAAACATCCCAGCGGGCAGTTAAATGCAGTTTTCCATTCATCCCCCTCCTTAATTCAGACTCTGTAGTAAGCTTCCTGTAAGTCTAGTTTGGTGAAAACTTTTCCCTTCCCTAAGTGCGCTAGCATGTCCTTCATGAGGGGTAAGGGGTAGACATTTTCCACGCAAATAGTGTTTAAGTTCCTATAATCAACTACTAGACGAAAGGAACCATCTTTCTTCTCCCGGAACAGAACTGGTGCGGCCACCCGTGGTCTAGCTGGTTGGATGAAACCCAGTTCTAGGTTTTTGTCAATGAAATTTCGTAGTTCTCCCAGCTCACGGGGGGGTCATTGGGTAAATTTTTGGCTTAGGGAGCTTTACTCCAGGGAGTATCTCAATGGTACAGTCCGTAGCCCTGTGCGGGGGTAGCACATCCGAGGCCTTCTCACTAAAGACTTCATGGAGATCCCAATACTCCTTTGGAATTTTCTCCTCCCCTTCAATGTGGTCTATTGCCATCTTTGCTTCTTCGTGCTCCTCTCCGCCCTTAAGGGGGGGTTCTTCCCTCTCTAGTAGCGGGTTCCTAGTGCAAATGTGGAAAACCCTCATTTTCTAGTTAACTCGCGGGTTCCATTTACGTAACCAGGGCAGGCTAAGTATAAGGGGTCGTTCCATGCTAGGGGCCACAATAAAACTGAGAGTCTCTACGTGGTCCCCTAATTTCATTTCATGGGTTCTGTTATGAAACTGGTTGCCCTCCCCCCTACCATCAATCCATCTAGCTGACAAAACGCAATAGGCCTTTTCAATGCTTTCAGTCTCAGGCCCATCTCCTCTACTACTTTCGGGCTGATAATGCATCTGGTGCACCCAGAGTCTAATAAGGCTGGCATCTAAGCATGGGCCCCTGTGGATGGCACCCTTAGTTCTACGAGGATGAGCATGGGGCCCTCAGTGTGACTCACCAGATCGTCGGAGTCGGAGTCGGAGTCGGTCTCACTGTCGTCCGCGTCAGTCGGAGTTCCCAACTCACCCTTGGCCCGGGGAGTGAACTCAACGACTTCCCCTTCCAGTGCGGTTTCACGAACTTTTGTGGATGTTTTGTCCATCTTCTTAGGCCCTCTGCTGGTAGGTTTTGGCACTGGCTTGGAGGAACACTCAGCAGCCTAGTGACCTTCCATGCCACACTTGAAACACATGAAGGGTTTCGGCTTGGGTTTGGACTCCGCCCTCCCACCGGCCATCTTTGGGGCTTCCTTGCGGTAGTAGGAGGATGAAGGCTCCCCAGCACGCCCTCTTCGGAGTCGACTTCGGGCTATCTCGATTTCCGCATCCTCAGCTGCTATGTACCAACTGTGCAGATCTTCGGGGACCCCCCCCCATGCTCTACAGTCTTTGTAGATTTCCTCATTCAGTCCGTCTTTGAAACTCTCCAGCAGGGCCATTTCTGACCACCCTGTCATGTATGGTGCCAGCTCCCGAAATTCTTGGGTGTATTCTCCGGCCCTGCTGGATACTCTTCATTCGGAGTCTCGCCTTCCGCTCAGCTAGGTGGTCTTCAAAACGCCTCCTAAGAGCTGCCATGAACTGGTTGTAATTATGCAGCAGGGGGGAATTGTTATTGTGGAGGATCACCATCCATTCAGCTGCCACTCCCTCTAAGGCGCTAGTGACACATCTCACTCGAGCTGCATCTGACAGGTAGTCCTCCCCCCAGTCTTGCATGTGATTCCACACTTGGGTTAAGAAAAGCCCCAGGGTTTTCGGGACTTCTCCATATTTTCCAGGCGGGGGGGGATTTTTGGTTTCTTGCATCTGTGGGGTGGGGCCTGCAAGGCTGGGGGTCCCTGGACTGCTGCATCCCTCGCTTGACTACCCAAAGCCTGGGATGTACCTT
This sequence comes from Masticophis lateralis, assembly GCA_030761175.1. Lineage (NCBI taxonomy): Eukaryota > Metazoa > Chordata > Lepidosauria > Squamata > Colubridae > Masticophis > Masticophis lateralis. The sequence goes on along the minus strand of JAUDYJ010000008.1, from coordinate 2,186,169 downwards.
CGCTAGCTCCCTCTTCCTCTCCCCCACAAGCCCCTTCCTCTGGATTTACTTTGGAATATTCCCTTCCCTTCAGGGGTTGCATAAAACTCATGGTTTTTTCGGCTTTCTTCAACATCGTGGATGAGTTGTAGTGCTTGTGCCATCATGAGGCTTTCCTTTTGCTCTTGCAGCCACACTGCCTCTCCTTTTCGGGGTCTGGAGCTGGTTACTCCGTGGGGGGTCTTCCCCAGGTCCGGCAACCTTCCTACTCCCTTCGACCATCGGGCTTCATCTGGCTCCTCTCCCAGCTGTAAATTCTCCATCCACACTGCGGTCTCTTCTCCCGGCTGGTACGAAGACATTGCTGAGCCACATGCCCCTATCTGATCTAAATCACTTTCTTGATCAGACATTCTGTGGATTTCAGCCCCCTCGGTGTTGTCTGGGATGGCTGAGTGTGAGAATCCTGCTTAATGTCGGATATGCTTCCTTCAGTATCCAGGAAAGGAAAACCCAGACTTCATCATAGATTAAAGAATGGTACTTTTACTAGATATGAAATGAACGCAACCATGGAAAGCAGGTTTCTGAGGCAAAAAGCGTGAAAGTTACATATAGAAAGCATCCCCTCCCACTGTCCACCATAAATTATCCAATCCAAAGGTCTCCCAGAGGTCAGGTGGGAGCACACGTCTGGCCGTGTCAGCATCCAGGAATGCAGTGTCCGTTGGCCTGATAACAGCTTAGGAATTGGTTTCGTTTCTTAGATTCATCCATAGCCCAGCTACCTAAACCCCTCTCCCTCCATTACTATGACAGCCAAAGCAGGGAAAGGCGGAGGCTGACATAATGTTTGATACCAAGTTCAAATATGTAAACTGTGCCCAGAGTTGTAATACAAATGGAATTGTATTCATTGCTTTATCGATGAGCTGGGTGGCATATAAATTAAACAAACAAACAAGCAAAGACCTGTAAATAGAAATGGGGAAAAATAAAGCAAAGGCAGTACCAATAATAATAGGTGCCTTGGGTGCAATCCATCAGAATTGACAAAATCACCATCAGTCAATTGCAAAAAGCAGTTCATCTTGGAACAATTTACATCCTGCGATGATACCTTTGACACCAATAAAGAACAACATCTGCCTATCCCATGTCCTTAGGAAAGACTCAATAGGTGGACAGAAATGATAAATCCAGTCTAAACATCTGGCTGACCATGCGATCAACCATAATAATAACAAGAACAGGTGGGATATATCATTAAAATTTTACTTGTTCTTTTTTTCAATGCTGTTTTAAAACTGAAATGTAGCTGTCTTTTGTTTGCTTGTTTTACCATGCTTTACAAATTTCTTTGTATTTCAATATTTTTAACAACATATGGATTAAAACAGAAGTAGCTAATCCTGCAGCTCTCCTAACCAAGCCTTGTATTTGTTTCAGGAAAACAACATCATGGATTTTTACAGAGACCTAAGGAATTAAAGAATTTTTCTTTCTATGTTTTCACTAGAGGCAGTAAATCAACTTGCTGCTTTGAATCTGCAGCATTCCCTGGTTGGTTCTTAAATACCTCAATTCACCCAAACATGCTGGTTGGTCTTTGTAAGCTAGGAGGTCCTGAGATCATTTTATTTCATTTTGAAAAAGTTGCTTCAACTCCAAAGTAAAATTTTGAAGAAAAACAAATAAAGAGGAAGGCAGTAGTGCAGGCCTATGTTGCCAGCATATTTTGCATGTAATAGAATGAAGCTTTAGTCATGATAAAGTAAGCAATTGTAATGATTTGATTAAAAATGAAATATCTAGTTGTGAGTAAAGTCAGGATTGCCCTCTTAGTGTTGTTTTATTTCTGGCCTCCAAGGAGCATGGAAGATGTAACCTGGCAATGCTGATGGAAGAGGTGAAGCTAAGTTGATTTGTTGTCTGTAATGCAACCTGGATGCGTTTAGTTTTCATTCAATAAGAACAGAAGCAAAAATAAAAACTGAAATAAAAACCAGCATTTTGTTGCTATTTCAGCATTTTGTTGCCAAGTTTCAATAATGTCTTGAAGGAAACTTCAAGACCTATCCTTAGATCTTCTTTTAGATTCAGGTAGAAAACGTATAAGGAGCAGAAGGCTGCATGGAAGCTGTTCCTTTCACAGTTTAATTGGCACCTGGTAGGAAGGAAATATTTTGAGCAAGACAATAAGGTATATTATACCCTTGAATACCCTTGTCATGGTAAAGGGTCTGACTGATATTTTTCTATCTTGGAGAACAAGAAAATGGAGAAATCCTTCAATTTTATAGTTTGTCTCTCCCAAATGAGCTAATTCTTTTCATACAATATGCTTAAAGCAAACTTGCTGTCAACCAAATAAGATTACAAGCAGAGATGGTCTCCAAGAAAGGTGGCTGACCCATTTTCTCTCTCAAAGCATTTTTGTCATGCACAGAGAGATATAAAACAGACTTAGCTGTCTATGTCAGAAAGCACACAATTTGTGAAATCTGACCATTGTAAGACCTGTTTCTCTGCAATTAGGAATCCACATAGTTTAAACACATGCACACACACAAACACTTGAAATGCTTCTAATGAGAATTCATCTCCACAACGATAAGGAGGAAATACAACTAAGCATTCTTTAATGCTTTCAGATGAGGAAATGCAAAACATTTGTTTTGCATTGTCTAAATCATTCCTTAAAGAAGAAAAACTTAACAACAAACCGTTTATGGAATCATTTCCCATTCACTTAGAAGGCACACCCACCAGTATCATTGAGTGGCCATAAATAGTGTAAAATCTCAGAGGTGGACACAGAGAAGGATTCTTCAGCCAAAGAAAAATTGTTACATCAGGACAGGTACAATCTTCTTAATTATACTTTTGGACGTTCTCGCCATCTATTGTTGTGGTCATCTGAGGACCAGATTAGAATATGAATTCATTTTCTGGAGTTTTTAATAACTGGGTTCCTATGACTTTTGTGAGTTGCTATTCTCTTTTTAAAAAATAATCACCCTGCTGCTTGATTTTAATCAGTTTGATCTTGTGGTGCTATTGCTGAATTTGCTATTAAACCTTTTTGTGTGTAGGTTTCTCTGTCTCTCTGTGTCCTTTGCAGAGAAAACTAATCAATTTATTAAGCAGATTTGACAAAATCTGATGCCATGATATGCTACAGGACTATTTGTTATTTTATTCTGTAAATAATTTTCACTTTTCCAACTTTTCATTAGAAAATAGAATCTTGAATGGGTGATGGCAAGATTTGGGGGAAATGGACTAAACCTTTTTTGCAATATAAATTCTTACACTCTCCCAAAGTCACCAGCCTAAGGTATAGGACTTGAACTCACAGTTTCTAGCCTGGTGCCTTCAGCACCAGACCAAACTGGCTTTGGAAATGATATGGAAATTTTTATACATCTCCCAAATGGTAGAAAAAGCAGAAGGAGAAGGAAGGAGAAGGGGAAGGAGAAAGAAAGAAAGAAAGAAGAAAGGAAGGAGGAGGAGGAGGAGGAGACCTTGATTGCATCTAGACTTGAAAGAGTTAAATATTTTCTCTCCCTCTGAACAAAATAAGAATGCAATCTCAGATGCTTTATCTTTTCAAGAATTGAGTAATGCATCTTTGCTCTACTTTTTACCATTTGCTTTCTTAGCTAGTTTCTGGTCTTCAATTCCTTTTTAGGACAAGCTTATCTTGATATAGGGTGTTCTGTTTTTGTTCAAATTATAAAAACTGTGCATCTCTCTATGTTGCTGAACTTTATCTTACTTTGAAACAGGAAAAACCCAGAAGCAACATTAAAAGCTGTGGAAGAGATTTATCATGTTTAAATAACTAAATTCCAAAATGTCTTCCCCCCCCCCCCCCCCCGCCTTTGGTTGGTGATACCACCCCACCAACCCATGGTGCATGATACTAACTCAATCATTCTGCATTGCTGCTTCACCTAACAGTGGCTCTTGAATCCATCTTCAAAGTCTTCTCTATTTAAAACATAAGAGAGATACTGGTATAGTTAATTTCAGTGTGTCAGAAGCAGGGAATACAGCATCCAAATTCTTCCCAACAAACCCTCCTAACAAATGAATCAAATAGATTAATCAAACCAAATAAGGTTCTTTGAGATAAATACTTTTGTTAAACAGTACATTTGTTTTGGAAAGGAGCTGCATTAGAAAGAAACATGAGATGAGAAGGGGATGAATCTGTGGAGATTATAGAATAATCTACAATAGACTAGATAATAGAAGATTTAAAAGTACTATAATATGAACGAAAAAATATGAGTTTAAGAGATTCAGAAAGAGTAAAGTTGATGTGAAAGAAGCCAAGGATTTTCATGACACTCAGCAGCAGAGATTTTATGGGAAGTGGGAAAAAAATTCATGATACACAAATGTAAAAAATTAAAAAATGTAAAAAAATTGGTGTCCAAAAACACCAACAGATCTCTTTCCAGCAGAAGAAATATTTCCATGTGGTGTCCTAAGGGTGCTTTTTCCAAAAGACAACTGGACTTTCTTTGTTTTTCCTTGAAGATGTTTCCCTTCTTATCCAAGGAGCTCCAGAACAGAAGCTTCTTGGATGAGAAGAGATATGTCTTCAAAAAAAACCAAACAAACAAACAAACAAAAAAACAAAGAAAATCCAGTTGCCTTTTGAAAAAGCACCTTTGGGATAACCATGTCCCAGATGATTGAAAATCCCCATAGACATTTCCATTTGGTGAGTGTTCAGAATGTGCTGAGTGGTATCTCTATTCTCTGACTCTCTGGAATCACACTTTATGATGCCAACTTCCTTTAACACATTCTCTTAGGACAGGAGTATCAACTGTGGGAAAATTCTCCAGGAACCCAAAGCAACAACCAACCTGGAGTAACTGGGACAAATAGTAGAAATGGAGATCCAGAAGAATAAATGCCATAAGAAGAGCTGGGATGAGGAAATGAAGGAATTATTACAACAGTTGAGACAACAGCAGGGTGAAAATTACTTAATATTTTTCTGCTTGTTTTTTTCTAAATATATTCCCAATTTAATAATGTAAAATATATTTATCATAAATACATATGGAATTATGATCCATAAACTAAAAACTAAAAGAGAATGAATTCATGAATCTAAAATCTATATGTCACCATAGGATTAAGAGAGTTGATGTACTGATGTTGAGCTTTAACAACTTAGAGTTATCGCACACTTTTTCCCCTGATAGTCTCATAATTGAATATATCAGATGTAATAATAGGAAAGATGGAACAGACATTTTTTTTCTTCTATTCAATCATGTCTCATTCTCAGAGACTGTCTGGACAAGTCCCTGAAGTTTTATTGGCAAGGTTTTTCAGAAGTGGTTTGCTATTGCCTTCTTCTTAGAGCTGAGAGAGTGTGGTTGGCTCAAGATCACCCAGCTGGCTTTGTGCCTAAGGCAGGACTAGAATTTACAGTTTCCCAGTTTCCTGACTGATGTCTTAGTTGATAGCACAAACTTAAAAATCCCCAGTAAATCAGTAGTAGATATGCACCTAGCTGAACTTGGCTGATCTGGAAATGCTAAGTAGGATTAGACCCAGTTAGTATTTGAATGGGAACCACCAGGAAACAGCAGTGCTGTTGGGTAGATTGGTAAATCCAAAGCCAGTTTGGTCTAGTGCTGAAGGCACCAGTCTAGAAACTATGAGACTGTATATTCTAGTCCCACCTTAGGCTTGTGACTTTGGACCAGTCACTCTCTCTCAGCCCACCTCACCTCACAGGGTTGTTGTTGTTGAAATAGAAAGAAAAAGAAGACTTAGGAATGTCTATTTGTGTGTTTGTGTGTGTATAAAAAGATGAAATCAATCAATCAACTGAAATCTCAGCAGTTGCAGATTTTGAGAAATATTAAAAAGGCAGGATAAAATATTTCCCCTGGAAAAGAAAGAAAAGTTTTAAGGGCAACAGAAACTCAGAGCTCCAGCTCCCTATCCCCAGCAGATATTTGGTGCCCATTAAGAAAGACTGGTCCAGCCTATCTACAAGACAAAAGACCTCCAGCTCCAGGGTGATGGGGTGACCCTCCAGGACATAATAGGATTAACCCATCTAGTAGCAAAGCTCACCACATGGCACAATCTTCTAAACACATTGCATCAGCCAAGCTTCAACCAAACCTGCATAGCCCCATGGGAGTCTGACAGCAGCCAATAGAATATATGTTCTTGCACAGGAACAGGAAGATCAAGTTCAAAGCCCAAGGAAATGCATACACTCCCCCCTCAACTCCATGTGGTCAGCTGCCCAGGACCATCCATGTGGTTCTGCTTCATCATTAAACCATCTTTCCAATCAGCCTTCATGTTTCCAATGTCTTCCTCCTGGCTTGGAACTGAACCAGATGGATATTTCTTCCAACAATTCCATACCATTGCTAAGAAAACTACAAGAATATGCCCTTAAATCACCAGGAATCAAGCTTGACTCACCAAATTTTTATTCGTATGCATGAACAGAATTATTAAGTAAAACAGTTGCTCTTACCCTACAGGACAGGCAATGAGAAAAGTGACCTCCTACTGTTGCTGCTAGAAAAACCAGTTTTGGAGGACTTCCAGTGGCACCGCGGGGATTCAGATGTGGAAATAGCGGGGCTCTTCAAAGCCCCGTGAAAATCCCGTCCGCCAAGCCCCTGCTGGTAGGTCTACGGACCTCCCCTGTCCTGTAGGGAGAGGGGGAGAGAGAGGGACCCCCTCAGACAGCCAAGAGGAACGGGCAGGTTCCTTGAGGCTGGAGGATAACCTCTATGCTGGTGGCGGTGGGAGAGGCAGCCATGGTGGCTGTCTCAAAGCCGTGGCAGCCAGGAAAAGCAAAGTGCAGGAGGAAGCGCAGGAGCAGGCTGTTTGAACACCGGGTGAGTAAGACCAGCCCAGGTGGGAACAGCTTTCAAAGTTTTTTGTGGACTAACAATGCCCTAGCCCTAATAGCGGCTAAGAATTATCAGGGCAAAAGATTTAAAATAATAGAGAAGAGAAGACCCTTTAAAGGATGATAACATTTATCACTTGCTTTTGGAACTAAATGTTTTTCTGGAAGGACCTTTGGTTACTAAGGAGAATGGATTAGCTGCAAAGAGAAAGAAGGAGAAGAGGAAATGGAATGGAATGTCTTTTTTTAAAAAAAAGAAGCAGTGAGAATAATAAGTGAAGAGAGCTTAAGATCGATGCTTGTTAATACATGTGAAAGTGGGAACTGCAAATTGTGTATTTCTTGCTGTTTAAAGAAGAAATTTTCTTTCTTATTTCTTGAACTGGAGTATATGGGGAAAACTAAGGAAGTTTGATTTTGGATGTACTTAACTTGTTTTTGAACTTAATAAGCGGTGGGACTTTAAGATGGACGCTTGTTAACAGAAGTGAAAGTGGAAACTGCAAACTGTATTTTTTGTTGGTTGAAGAAGAAACTTTGTCGCTTATTCTTCAAACTGGAGTATATTGAGGAAAAACTAAGGAGGTTTGATTTAGATATACTTAATTTGGGTTTGAACTACTTATGGACAGCTGGAAGGAAGAAGTTATTTGGAACAGTTAAATCTGCTGATTGATGGTGTTGAAGAAGGAGAGTGTTGCCCTAGGAGAGGACATGATGACACCATATATGGAATACAAAAGAATTAAATTTGTTAGCCTTTATAACTTTATGGATTCTGGAACTGGAAAGGGGGAAAAAAGAAAAAAAGAAGAGTTTGGGCAGAAGGAGAGAAACATCTCAGTTTGATTAAAATGGATGTAAATACGTTTTATGTAATTGATTTTTAAACAATGTAAGGAGGAGAATTCTTCTCTCCTCTCTCTCTTTCCTTTTACTTTAATTACTTTTTTCTCTCTCTTTTTTCTCTTTTTTGCTTTGTATTATTTTCCTATCTTATTCCTTTCTTTTTACTTCTTCTTCTTCCCTTTTTTTTCTCTTGCAAATTTTTCTTTTGATAATTTTTGTTATACTTTTATTTCTTTGGCTAAAAATATTGTTTTTTTTACAGAAAGTAAGGAAATGTGGATAATTGAATATTACTGAGAACTATTTGCGGATGATGATTTTTAAAGCGAGGGATATTATTATAGGAAAAAAAAGTGGATATTTTGAAAGAAACCTTTTTTTGTTTTTATTTTGAAAATTGCTCTAAAAAGTGGTCTAAAATGTTGTAAGCTATAAGAAATATGAAGATTAAGAATAAAGTGAGGAATATTATAGAAAAAATGTGGATACTTTGAAAGAAATTTCCTTTAAAAAATCTTTTTTTCTTTTTTATTAATAAGCGTGGTTTAAAATGCTGTAAGCTATAAGAAATATGACTATGAATGAATCTTTGATTACCAATAAGAATTACTGATAGATTTAACAATTACAGAAAATTGTTTCTTTAAAATGATTAAAAACATTGTGCTTTATAGAAAATAAGAAAATGTGAATGAAGCTTTGAATACTGCTAAGAACTATTTATATAAGCTCATTTTTAAAGCAAGAATTGTGATTAATAGAAAAAATGTGAATACTTTGAAACAATTCTCTAAAAAATATTAGTGTTTTAATAGTTATAGAAAATGGATTTGAAATGTTTTTCTATAGCAAACAAGAGAATGGGAATGAATTCTTGAATAACAATAAGATTTGTTAATGTATTACTATCTTAAATTGCTAAAGAAGTATGATTTTGGGAACTAGGAGCCTGTGTAGCGTAGGGGGCTAATGCCTCCTACTAAAGGCAGCAATTAACACCAGCTGCCTGTAATTTCTCTGAGTTCAATCCTAGCCAGGCTCAAGGTCGACTCAGCCTTCCATCCTTTCTAAGGTGGGTAAATTGAGGATCCAGTTTGTGGGGGCAATAAGCTGACTTTGTATAAATATACAAAAGTATGAAGGCTATTGCTTAATGCATTGTAAGCCGCCCTGAGTCTCCGGAGAAGGGCGGCATATAAATCAAATTAAAAATAAATTAAAAAAAATAAAAAATAAAAACTAGATGGTTAAAATTAAATTGTGAATTTGTTAAATATAAGGTTAGGAGTGGAGGAAAGCATCCCTGGAGAGCAGCTGACTAGGCTGTGAACCAGTTAAAAATAAACCTAGGAGGAGTGGAGGAGGCAACGCTGGAGAGCAGTTAGAGCCAAACTGCAAATCAGTTAATATAAGTAAGAAGTGGAGGTAAGCATCCCTGGAAAACAGTTAATTAAGCTGTGAACCAGCCAAAAACAAACCTAGGAGGAGAGGAGGAGGCAACGCTGGGGACCAGTTAAAGCTAAACTGTGAACCAGTTAAATATAAGGTAAGGAGTGGAGGAAAGCATCTCTGGAAAACCGCTTATTATGCTGTGATCCAGTAAAAATAAACCTAGGAGGAGAGGAGGAGACATACTGGGGAGCAGTTAAAGCTAAACTGTGAGCCAGCAAAATATAGGTTAGGAGTGGAGGGAAGCATCCCTGGAAAACAGCTGAAAAACTGTTATCCAGCTAAAAATAAAACTATAAGGAGTGAAGGAGAAAATGTTGGAAGCAGTTAAAACTAACTGTGATCCAGCCAATAAATAAGGTTAGGAGTGGAGGAAAGCATCTCTGGAAACCAGCTAATTAAGCTGCAATCCAGCTAAAAATAAACCTAGGAGGAATGAAGGAGATACTTTTGTAGAATGAATATTAACTTTAAAATGTTTTTAAACATTGATTTGATTTGGGTCTTTGAAGTACAGAAAATACATGAAATATTGATTATTTAAAATGATAAATGAATACTATAAAGTGCTGTTTGGATTTGAAGTTTAAGAATTAGGGTGACTACATAATAAAAATTAGAATAAGATGTTAGATTGGATGATAAAAATTGGGTTTAGATTTGTTGTTTTTTTGTTGTTGTTCTGTTATTTTTGTTATTTTTTGTTTGTTTTAAGATGCTAATCAATGAAATTGGGAATTTATATTTATGTTATACTGGGCCAAACTCTTGCTCCAAAAAGATGTTTTATATTTTATGTTTTAAAAATAAATAAAAATTTTTTTCAAAAAACCTCCCACCAGTTTTGCAAGCTAGTGCTGACACTGGGTCAATCTGATTGAAACAAAACAAATTCAATAGCAGTAGAGCTCAGGAACAGTTTGGCCTTGCCAGGTTCCCTACCAAGGGCAGGCCAGGAAATTGTGGGAAGCAAGAAGCAAAAGAAAGGAAGAGGATGAAAGTGTGTGTGAGAGAGAGAGGGAAGGAGGGAGGTAGGGAGATAGGGGAGAGAGAGAGAGAGAGAGAGAGAGAGAGAGAGATCCAAAGCAAATGGACCCCAAATAAGAGTCAACTTTAACAGCAAAGTTGGGGATAGTTTCAACTTTCAGGATCAGATTTAGAATTAGAAATCTTTCAGGTGCCACATTGATACCAATGGTGGACATAGTTCTTCCATCCCTTTTTCATCTAAACTATACAATCTATACTATACTTTTTATTTATTTGCATCCCACTTTATTATTTTTACAAATAACTCATATTCAACATATTTTCCTCCTCCTATTATCTGCATAACAACACCACTGTAAGATGAGATGAGTTTTGGGTTGGCCCAAAATCACCCAGTCAAGTTTCATGCCTAAGGCAGGACTAGAACTCATAGTCTCTAGTTTCTAGGCTGGTGCCTTGCTAACACTATCCAAGTGTTAGCAAGAAGTAAAAATAAATATTGCAATATCACTACCCAATTAAGTTATGTCATGTACACACGAGTTCTATATTATGTGGTGTGGAATCCAGTATTCCTTTGGCTCGTGATCTCTTGAAAGGAAGATGGGTTTTTTTGGCCTGAAATAAGAAGAAACCTTATGTAGAATTTCTGGAGGAGGTTTGAATGAACAAAATAAATTCGTACATAATGCATACATAAATATGACAAACAGGTCATTCATCATGTCAAACAGTGATGTTCAGGGCCTATCAACCTTTTCCTTGTATCATTGAGCTGCATCCTCCAAATTAAATGGGGCAGTTGAGAAATGATACATCTGCTGAACAGAGTGTTGAACCTAACTATGCTAACTGACCATATTTTTCCTTTGCTTGCACGATTGAAGCAGGATGAATCTGTGTAAACTTATGTGTATCTTTTCCATAGCATATTCTCCAGATCTGAAAATGTCACGTCTGAAACCCTCTAAACCACTTTATGTGCTTGAGCCTCTAAGATTAAGGGAACCCCGCTTGTTCCGAATTTGGGATATTAGCCAGAAATTCCTCTTCATGGTCAACAGTATGCTGATAGCAAGCCCCCTGGATTTCAATTCACCAGGTACACAACCCTGATAGATTTATATTATCTTCTCCCAGTATGACTGATGCAACATTTATGGGTTTTTTGTTAGTTCTCAGGATTTGCTGGGAGACAGCGCTAAACACCTATTGTGAGAAGGAGCAGGAGGAGGAGGAGGAGGAAGAGGAGGAGGATTTATTTTGATCCCTTAGCAAGAGGGATCAACTCTGACAGTGAGAACAATCAACCAATGGAACAGCTTGCCTTCAGAAGTTATGGGAGCTTCATCACTGAAGGCTTTCAAGAAGAGACTGGACTGCCATTTGTCAGAAATGGTGTAGGGTCTCCTGGTTGGGCAGGGGGTTGGATTACAAGCTCCCTTCCAACTCTGTTAATCTAATCTAAGAGCTAGCAAGTTGTTTACAGTTAGATAAGACAAGCCTGGGTTCTCCTGCCCTCTGTTGCTTCTTTTTACTGATAATCAGAAGGGAAGGAATAAAGTCATGGCTTTAAAATTAAATTGTAGAAAGAATTCTACCAAACATTATGCAGCTTAAATGTTCTCTAATTGCTCATGTATGAACTCTTTATTATTAATTTAACATGCATGTACACTGGTCTATTTCAACAGACCCTACCTACCCTTATTAGGAGTTAAGATAAGGTCTAAAACATTCTCTTTCTCTTTCTTTCCCTCTCCCTCTCATTGGAAAATATAATTTTCATCTCTCCCACCAGCACTCATCTCCTTATCATGTCTGCTCTGCTTCTAAGAGTTTTGTCCCATTCTCCTCTCAATAGCATATCACTACTCAGTCCAATTCAGAACCTTCAGCCAAAATTTCCTCCTTCCTAAAAGTCTTCTAATGCTGTCATAGCTTTGGTTACCTGCCATTACATCTCCAATAAAGGAAAATATTTGTAGCTCAGGGTTGAAATGTGGGGTCCCTGGTGCTCTCTGAGCTTGGCTGTTCTTCTGCAGATGTTTCATTACCCAAACTAGGTAGCGTTATCAGTGCTCACTATACCTCCACCTTGCCTTCTAAAAGCCTCACCTTCTTTCCACAAGTCCCTTTTTAAAGACTGCACTTGTGCCAGCTCAGCAGCATTCTTGTCCCTCTCCTATGAGGAAATCTTCCAGTGGAAATGAAAATAGCTCCTGGTTTCAGTTTCTGCTTCTCATTTAATGTCTGTTTGGGTTTCTGGGTAGCTACATGATGGGATAGTAACAAGCATGGCAAGGCATCATTGATCAGAGGACACATTTTAAAATTGTGGGTAATGGAAGTGTCAGGGGTTAGGATCTTTTGTGTAGGTACTGCTGTACCATCTTATTACAGGTTGTCCTTAACTTATGACCGCAATGGAGCAAAAAAATTCTGTTGCTAAGCGAGACATATGTCAAGTGAATTTTGCCCCCTTTTATGATCTCTCTTACCACAGTTTTTATGTGAATCACTTATTCAGTCAGTAACCCAGTTCTTAAGTGAATTTGTCTTTCCCATTGATTTTGCTTGTCGGGTCACAAAAGCTGATCACAGCAACCATCATAAATATGATTTGGTCAGTTACCAAGGCTCTGAATTTTCATCATGTGACCAGAGGATGCTGCAATGGTCATGTGAAAATATAAATCACTTTTTTCAGTGCCGTTGTAACTCTGAACTGTCACTAAATGAATTGTTGTAAGTCAAGGACTACCCATACTGAGAATGAAACTAGCTATATACTCAATTCATCTACCATTTGCAATTCTAAAGAGGTCTCAGGTATGTTCCTATTGGATGCTAAATAGTTTACAGGTAGTCCTGACTTACAAAAATCTATTTAGTGACCAAAGTTATATTGGCACTGAAAAAAGAGGCTTATGATGTTTTTCACACTTCCCCATGGCCATGTGATCATAATTCAGACACTTGGCAACTGGCTCATATTTATGACAGTTTCAGTGTCCTGGGGCCTTTTGCGACTTTCTGACAAGCAAAGTCAATGGGGCAAAGAGATTCACTTAACAACTGTGTTACTAACTTAATAACAGCAATGATTCACTTAAAAACTGTGGCACAGAGGGGTCATAAAATGGGGGAAAACTCATTTAACAAATATCTCACTTAGCAACAGAAATTTCAGGGTCAATTGTGGTTGTAAGATGAGTACTACATTTTACGTCAGTGGATTTTTCATCCAATTTTTTGAACCAGCAGAAGAAGTGTGTGACTTTAATCTTGGCTTTTGTCTACCATTCTTCACCAGAAGTGTGGATGGCTGTGCTCCCCAATAATGCCTTAGATCCAAGACAGCAACCCATCTTTATGGGTCTCAACGATGGATTGCATACTCTGTCTTGCACATTGTCTAGCGAGGTTCAACCTCAGATACATTTAGTGGTGAGTTGTAATCCTAACTTGGCATTTTCTCTTCTGTACAATGGCAGCATTTATGCAACACACACAACTTGCTTATTATATTAACTCATTCTTAAGGTTTTCTATATATAATGAGCCACACACCTAGCAATAACACTTAGACTTATATACCATTTCATAGAGCTTTACAGACCTCTCTAAGCAGTGTAAAAAGTCAGCATATTGCCTCCAACAATCTAGGTCCTCATTTTACTGACCTTGGAAAGATAGAAGGCTGAGTCAACCTTGAGCCAATGAGAATTGAACTGCTAGCAGTTGACAGAATTAGTCTGAAATACTGCATTCTACTCACTGAGCCACCATGGCTCTTATCAATTGTGCTGCACTCACTCAGCATATTAAGTCCTCCCCCTCCCAAACACAATAACAAAATCTAACCTTAAACCAACAAAATCTAATTTCCTCTAAAACTTGCATACAAACAACCACTACAGTCTTCACCTAAGTGAAGTTGCTAAGTGGAAATGCTGAATTCCAAGACATGGAGAAGATTGCAAACTTGAGAGATTCTTAGGAACATTATTCTCCTCTTTCACAACATTGCTTGCTACATTTTGAAATTGGATAAACTTTTGCTCTTCTAAAGCTTGCCAGATGGGGAGAAAGCTTTTTTTTAATTTTAATTTTTGAAAAAAATATGCTTATAGAATGGTTCATTGAGGTTTGAGAGCTACTGTGAAATCTTAAATGTGGATTTGGCTTTCTTTAAATTGACAAGACCCAGAAGAAGCAGAGAGCATAAACTCTTGTGATGCATTATGGCTGGTCTCCTGAGCAAAGTGGGAGATATCTGATTACATGGTAACCACATCATGTTCTTTATATTGTCCTTCCATGCTTTCAATTTGTTTTGTTTTTAACAGAATCCACTTACAGCATTAAGCTGTCCAGCACTGAAACACAAAACATGGTTTAAGGGCTACTAGGTCCCTAATTACATGCTCCTTATGTTTGAAAGTGCAATTTCAATTATTACTGTGGCGATATTTGTTATGAACAATTCCTGAATCCATCTGTTTCTCATTTTGAGAGGTTACAGTTGTTAGTTCTCCCAAAGGTGCTGTTTTTCAAAATGCAACTAGACTGTTTTTCTTTGGAGACATTTCCCTTCTTATTTAATTTTCGTTGGTGAAGAACTGGTTTCTGAAAGGTCATTCACCAGCTAATTTATTTTGTTCTCGAGGTTAAGAATCTATAATAATCTTGGGTAGCTGCTCTCTAGTAGGATTTTCAGATGATGCTTGCTCTGGTTCTTTATTTTAGTTCCTTCCTCTTTGCCTGATTCTTTGTGACAAGATGGGCTACGCACAATCTGTAGACCACATGGTTCCCTCTTGCTGTGAGGCTGAATCTGGCCACCCTTCTAATTATTCATAAGCTTTAGTTTAGCTTCTCACTAGAACATCATGAGAAAGGCGGGGCTAGATGAATCAAAAATTGGAGTTAAGATTGTCAGGAGAAATATCAACAACCTCAGATATGCAGATGATACCACTCTAATGGCAGAAAGTGAAGAGGAACTAAAGAGCCTGTAAGGATTGCCTCTCCTTCCAACCTAAGAAAGTACGAACTCTTGAAACGTAGTTGTTCAAAAGGATTCTTTTATTAAGCAGAAGTGAAAGCCATCCAGCTAAAGCACAGTCTGAATATCCTTAGGCAAAGCAGTAGGATTAAAGTGGTAGCGACCCCTCCCTTTAAGTCAGAATGCAGGTTTTAACCAATACACATGTGTGAAGATGTTTTCTTTACTATTTCCTTTGAGAACACGAACAAACATGCATTCCCACCACTACCCTTTAAAGTGAGACAACCCACATGGCTATCATATAAATTCCTGCAGGTAAAGGGAATCTCAGGCCCCCTTGGTGCCAGGATATAGGTTGTAAAATATCTGATGACACAGGTAAATCTAATCCAGTCTCCCCCTTCCTTCACTTGAATGGCAGTATCACTTTTAGGGATCCGACAGAGCCTCTTGGTGCAGGTGAAGAAGAAGAGTGCAAAAGTTGGCTTGAAACTCAGCATTAAGAAAACTAAGATTTGTCCCTCTCAATTCCTGGCAAATAGATGGGGAAGTAATGGAGGTAGTGACAGATTTTATTTTCCTGGGCTCCAAGATCACTGCAGATGGGGACTGCAGCCAAGAAATTAAAAGATACTTGCTCCTGGGGAGGAAAGCTATGGGAAATCTAGATAGATTACTAAAAAGCAGAGACATCACCCTGCCAACAAAAGTCAAGGTTATGGTTTTCCCAGTTGCAATGTATGGCTGTGAAAGTTGAACCATAAGAAAGATTGAGCACCAAAGAATTGAGGTCTTTGAACTATGGTCCTGGAGAAGACTCCTGCAAGTCCCTTGGACTGCAAGGTGATCCAACTGGTCAGTCTTAGAGGAGATCAACCCTGACTGATCTTTAGAAGGCCAGATCCTGAAGATGAAACTCATATACTTTGGCCACCTAATGAGAAGGAAGGACTCACTGGAGAAGAGCCTAATGCTGGGAAAGATTGAAAGCAAAAGAAGAATGGGACGACAGAGAATGAGGTGGCTGGATGGAGTCACTGAAGCAGTATGTGTGAGCTTAAATGGACTCCAGAGGATGGTAGAGGACAAGAAGGCCTGGAGGAATGTTGTCCATGGGGTTGCGATGAGTTGGACACCACTTCGCAACTAACAACAACAACAAAAGAACATGGTAGGAAATGAGAAAGAAAACACTATGCTGAATTGGCCAGCTTTGCTTGAACTTTTATCATCCCAAGAGGAATGAGGAGGAAGTTGGACATATTGAAAGGCAAAGGACCTGCTTTCAGGCTTTTTTTCCCCAGGACCTCAAACCCTGCAGTCAATTCCAGCCAATATATTGTTGCAATATTACTTCTGAGGGGTCCTTACTGCTCTCTGAGCTGGGTTGTTTTCTTGCAGATGTTTCATTACCCAAACTAGGTAACATCATGCACTGATGATGTTACCTAGTTTGAGCCATGAAACATCTGCAAGAAAACAATCAAGCTCAGAGAGCAGTAAGGACCCGTAATTTCAACCCTGAACTACAAATATTCTCCTTTATGAATATTGTTTTTAACACTTTTTCATGTTTTCTTAGGAGAGAAATCTTATGGAGCTATACAATCAAAACCAGAAATTTTTGGACTTCAGTTTTTACAGCAAAATGGATGGCAGCTCAGAAACCTGCTCTTTTGAATCTGCCCAGTTCCCTGGTTGGTTCATAAGCACTTCTTCTGAACCCAATAAACCTATCAATCTCAGTCAAAAAGGAGGCACAGACATTACTCTTTTTTATTTTGAAACAAATGAGAGGAAGGAAAAAGCGGAACTTGTCATGACTAGAAATATTTAGGGGGAATGCCTACTTCAGGTTTTATGGGAAATGTAAGTTTGTTAGTAAGTAAAAGTTTCAGTTTTATACAGTTGAGGCTGTTTTTAACAGATTGAGCAATTTTTGGGGGGAATTTCTCAGGTCATAAGGCACTTAAGCAGAGCCCGCTTTTTCATTTATCATCATTATTCTTTGCTAAACAATAAAAATAGAATAATATCCTGTGGTTATGTTTATGCTAAGAAACCCACTTGGACCCCAACAATAAACCTTTTTGTATGTGGATGCGTGTATGTGTGTACGAAAGGAAGAACGAATGAAAGAAGAAAGGAAAGAGGAAGTTGCAATAATGGCATATACAAGTAGTCCTCAACTTACAACCACAATTGAGTCCAACATTTCTGTTGCTAAGGGAAACATCTGTTAAGTGAACTTTGCCCAATTTTATGATCTTTCTTGCCAAACTTGTTAAGTGAATCACTGCAGTTGTTAAATTAGTGACACAGTTATTAAGTGAATCTGGCTTCCTTGTCGACGTTGCTTGTTAGAAGGTTGCAAAAGGTGATCACATGACCCCCACTGCAACCATCAGAAATATGAACAAGCTGTCAAGTATTCGAATTTTGATCATATGACCACAGGGATGCCACAATGGTCGCAAATGTGAAAAATTGTCAATTTTTTCAGTGCCATTGTAACTTTCTTTTTTTTTAAAATTAAATCTTTATTAAATATTTACATTAAGATTAACACAAAATAAACATCGAAAAACAATATAAATGGTGAAATGTAGAAACACATAAACACAAGACTAAAACGAAACGACAAACATGACTAACCGAGAGTTAAGCTTATTCTCCAATTAATAATAACTAGTGTCATCCAAACCAAACATTTCAATAGAGTCAATTTCTACTAACTATCTACAAAAGAGTTAACCTGTTTTTGTCGAAATTTTAAGAAATCATATAGCCTAATAAATATCTAATTAATCTAAATAGACGATCTTATCACCCCTTTCCTAGGTTTAACCTTCTATTGAGCCAGACAAAGCATTTGTCCCAACTTCTATTATATATTGAATCTTTCTTGTCTTTTAAAATATACGTTAATTTAGCCATCTCAGCACATCGGAGAATCTTGTTTATTATCAGATGATCGGGAGGCGTATCTACATCTTTCCACAGTTGGGCAAATGCCATTCTCGCCGCTGTTGAGACATGGACAAATATATACCAATCTTTGTTATCAATGTAGTCTGGTCTTATTCCAAGCAAGTAGAGGTCTGGATAAAGGGGAAAGCTCACACCTGTTATTTCCAACAGCCACTGTTTTATTTTCCTCCAATAGCGTCTAGTTAACGGACAGGTCCACCACTGGTGGAAGAAAGTACCCTTGGCCAACCCACATTTCCAACATCTATCAGAGGACCCTGGGGACATCTTAGCAATTCTGGTGGGGGGGAGATACCAACGGTAGATCATTTTATAGAAGTTTTCTTTGAAAGGGGAAGAAAGGGTCAGTTTCATAGTTTTGTTCCATACATTTTGCCATGCATCAAGGTGAATTGTTGTTCCTATATTTCTCCCCCAGGCAATCATCGTGTCCTTTACAATCTCCTCCACCATAAAGTTGGACAAAAGAGAGTTGTAAACGTTGGAGATAAATTTCCTTTGGTCACCTAGGAGAAGCTTGTCAAAAGTTTGTAAATGAAGGGAAATACCAGGTTCCTGTTTATCCCTAGCGAACCTAGTTTGAATTTTCGCATAGGACCACCAATCTATGTCTAATCCTCTAGTTTGGAGGTCGGCTCTAGGTCTAAGTCTCCCGATTTCATCCAACAAGTCACCATAAACCCAGTTCCTCTTTGTGTTGTGCACAGTCGGAAGGGTCACTGCCTCTAACGGAGACATCCATTTAGGAATCTGTGTGTAAACTTGCTTCTTCACCATTTCCCAGACCCTTATTAAAATTCCTCTAATATAATGATTTGTAAAGTATTTGAATTTTTTGTCTTTTTGAGACCACAAAAAAGAATGCCATCCCTGCTGCAAATCGTATCCTTCAATTGTTAGAATGCGCTTTCTTGAGAGAATCATCCAATCTTTTATCCAAACCAGGGATGAAGCTAGGTAATAAAGCTCCCACATTGGGAGCCCCAAGCCACCTCTTGTTTTGTGCTCTTGCAACATTTTTCTCTTTATACGGGGCTTTTTACTCTGCCAAATAAATTTACTTAGAGTTTGGTCTAATTTCCTAAAAAATTTTTTTTCCAATCTTGCAGGGGCTGTTTGAAATAAAAAGATCCATTTCGGTAAAACATGGGCTTTTATTGCGGCAATTCTACCCAAAAATGAGATCTGAATGCACCGCCATCTCTCCACATCATTTGCTGTGTCTGTTAATAATTTAGAATAATTGAGTTCTTTAATAGAAGAACATCTGTTTGTAAGCCAAATACCTAAATATTTAAGTTTTTTGACACAGTTAATTCCCACAATACTTTGGATCTGTTCCTTTTGGGCACCTGACAAATTTTTTGTTAACATTTTGGTTTTATCCTTATTGATTTTTAACCTCGCTACCTCCCCGTATTCATCTAATTTAGTAAGTAATTTTGGTCCCGTAATAAGGGGATCTTCTAATATGAAAACCAAATCGTCGGCAAATGCTTGGAGTTTATATTCTTCCCCTTTAACTTTTAAGCTCTTAATTTCTGAATCCTGTCTAATCGTCTTAAGAAGTGGTTCAAGTGTTAAAATAAATAGCAGCGGTGAAAGAAGGCATCCTTGTCTGGTACCTTTATAAATCTGTATCTCATCTGATACTGATCCATTAAGCAGTAGCCTTGCCGACTATTTAGAATAAATGGCTTGTATTGCCCTTGTAAATTGAGGCCCAAAACCCATCACTTCCAATTATTGTGTTATAAAATTCCAGCTGACTCTGTCAAAAGCCTTTTGGGCATCCAAAAAGATCATTACCATTGGTTTATCAGAGTGTGTCTCATAATATTCTAAGGCATTCAATACCACCCTTACATTATCTCTTAGATGCCTATGAGGTAAGAAACCATTCTGGTCTTGGTGGATAAATTGGGACAGGAACACCCGGAGTCTCTCAGCTAGTATTGTCGCAAAGATCTTATAGTCCACATTCAGGAGCGAGATTGGTCTATAGTTCTGGATCAGAGTTTTATCTGTTTCGGGTTTTGGAATTAGGGAAATGTGGGCTTCCGTCCAGGACCGGGGTATTTTAGAATGTAGTAAAACCTCATTAAATAAATCTTTAATATACAAACTAAGTGAGTCAAAGACTCCTTTATAAAATTCACTAGGAATCCCATCCGGTCCTGGAGTTTTGCTATTAGCTTGTTTCTTTATAGCTACTGCTATTTCCCCAACTGTGATTTCTGCATTTAAAATTTCTTTACAGTGATCCGGAATCATCTCCAATTGTAGATTCTGGAGATAGCTCTTTAGTTTATCTTCCTGATAAATTTCCTGGCTATATAGGGAGGTATAAAAATCTTGGGCCACCTTTGCTTTTTGCTCTGTAGTACCTGCCAAATTTCCCATAGAATCCTGTAAAAATTCAATTGCGCACCTCTGGAGTGCCATTGTAACTTTCAATGGTCACTTAATGAACTGCTGGTTTACGACTATCTTTATACATTTTCTCCCTATCTTTCCACTTTGTATTTTCTCAAACATTTTAAAGTTTCAGTCCTCAAAAAAATAAATCCAAGGTGAATTGCTCCAAATCCATTCTGTCTACCTTTCCTTCTTTGCTCCTTAGTAGACATTCTGGATTTTGAAGTCCTGAGCTAAAAGGAATTCCTCTAGAAAAAGAGAACACCTCCAGTGTCTTATGTTCAGAAGAAAAAAAACCCCCTGTGATTGCCTCAACCAAGAGGTGAATAGTTGAGTGTGTTTTTGCATTTAAATGAATACTGAGTTTTGGAAAAACAGCTTTGGCAGAGTCAGCAGTTATTTTCCCCCTAAATTTTGGCCACATAATAGGTTGGGCAATATCTCCAGCAGCTTCTTGATCATATTGAAAGCATTGGTGGGCAGGATATGAGAAGAAAAAAAGCAGTTGGGTTTTTACTGAACCAACCAATGATATATTTGCTTGAAAACACGAGGCCCAATCAATTCTAATCAAAACACAAGTATTAGTCATATTATATTTGGGCATGTAAACCACACCCACTGGTTATAAAATGTAACACCAGGCCCAGAGGACATCATAGAAAAAGAGGTATCCATCAAGGCTCACAAGTGTCCACATTTGCACAGGTATTCATTTCTCATTTCTCTGCTTGGAACTTTGGGTGCTGTATCCTCTGCTTCACGGGCTAAAGAAGATGTAAGGGAGGAGATTTAGGATGTGGCCATTTCCCCAGATCTCTTTCTAGTCAGTTAGGGAAAATGCTTGAACTATTTCCTTCAAGTTTCTTCTAGGAACATCAAAGCATTACTGTGACAATATATAAGTAATAAGGAAATACCTTTTGCCATCTGAATGGCTTGGTAATGAGAGAAGATGCTAAATGTCACTAGTGAGGGTATAGACTTCTACAAATATGTTTACCTGAGTTTTCTGTTGGCAACATTGATTCAGGCACCTTGTTTCACGAACTTTTTAAAAAGCCAACTCAAAAAATCCAGTGTTTAGTCTGGTTCTATTCTGGCTAGTTTGAAAAATTTGATTGCAAGCTCTCTCTCCCTCCCTTCTTAATTCTGCAATTTCATTATCCTATGTGTTAAAAATAATAAAAAACAAACAAACTAAGGGACATTTTTGGAGAAGGCAGTAAAATTCCATTACTGTTTTATTTATTATAGTTCTAGTTCTGATGGTTTAATGAATTTATTGCAAACCATCTCTCTTTCTCTCACTACCTCTCTCTCTCTCTCTCTCTCTCTCTCTCTCTCTCTCTCTCTCTCTCTCTCTCTCTCTCTCTCTTTCTCTCTCTCTCTCTCTCTCTTTCTCTCTCTCTCTCCTATCATCTATCATGTCTCTCTCTCTCTCTTGGATGCTATGCATTAAAAATAATTAAAACAATTTAAAGTTTTACAGCCTTTGCAAAACACTCAACTAACTCTTGCTGAGGATTCTAGAAAAATCTGAAAATTTGGGAAAAGTCATAGAAATGGCAGGAAAAGCTGAAAAGAAGATATGGGATGAAGAAATGAGAGATTTATTCAAAATGTTTGAGCCAAAACCAGGTAAAAAAGCACTTCTTTTTTGTCCTTCAATGCTCTGGAGATGTTTCCAAAGCATGTCTATACTCAGCATCTTCTGCTGAGCAAACTCAATGGGAAAGCCAGATTTCACTTAACAACAGTTTGACTAATTTAACAACTACAGTGATTCACTTAACAACTGTAGCAAGAAAGGTCATAAAATGGGCCAAACTCATTTAACATTTTACTTAGCAACAGAAATTTTGGGCTCAATTGTGGTCATAAATCGAGGACTACCTGTACAAGTAAGATCACAATTATAATTAGTATAAAAATCAGTCCTAAGAACAATTAAAAGTGCAGTGGAAGAGATAAGATTTAGCCACATGGAAAAAGTTTCTTCACCAAGAAGCCTCTCTTCCACATGTTGTATCAGTTGTATCCTTCTGTGGTAGTTACACCTTTGAAGCTTACCGGAACACTATAGCTTTAATCATTTATTTGCCCAAATATGAAGTTTTTTTGCTTACATTATATGAATGCAGAAATTTTCTCCTCAGAACCTAAACCCGGTGAATTTTATTCTGTTGGCGAATCAAGTCCACGTTTGTTCAGATTTTAGGATATCAACCAGAAGATTTTCAGCCTGATGGGTAACGATAAGTTAGTAGCTAGTCCAAATGATTCAAATTCAAAAGGTAAAAAAAAAAGAGCCTTAAAAACAAAACAAAACTAAAACAGTTCTATCCTTCTTTGGCCAAAATGATTAATGAAACATCTCTGATGTCCAGAACTGACAATGGAGATGTCAGAAATAACTGTCTACTGGTAACCAGTTTGGTTTGGCTGCCCTGAATTCTCGGTTCAAAGATTTACTGTGGAATGTTTCATACTCTAAATCTGGGACTGGGTCCCCAACATTCTACATGTGTATCTCTGTGTGCCTTTAGATACTTAGATTCTTTAGATGTTTGAATTCAGATAATTAAATAACTAGAGAAATCCACAGGGGATAGATTGGTACTGGAAAGTAATCTTTCCATTCTGTGTTCTAATCGTTAGAAGTAGAAATATACACTACATTAAATTTTTGGCAATGAAATGCTGCCATGGAAAGAACCATAGTATTTCTCCCAGTTCCACATTTCTCTCAGATTCAGATGTTCTTACAAGAAATCAGGAGGAGTCTGGTGGCACCTTTTCCAACTAATACAGCTTATAAAAAAGCATAAGCTTTCATGAACTGTAGCTCAGGTGCATAAAACAGCTAAACAGCTAAACTGATGTACCTCTATTCATTTCTGCATCTGATAAAGTGAACTGTTGACTTCTAAAACTGCTATGCCTTTTAGTAAAATTGTTCATTAGGAAGGTACAAGTAAACTGATTCTTTGTTACCACTGCTTAATACAGATCTCCCACAATATCTAGAGAGAGAGATATGCCTACAAAGGCTTTATCTCAAATTGAGGACTTGTAGTTCTTCTATTTTTTCTTGTTTTGGTATTATTCTTAACCTGGCTTCTCATCCAAAACATCCCAACTAATAGAAAAAAACAACAACACCATGCCATTTTCTCTTGTCCTCTTATACTGTTTCTTCCTGTGATCCTTTTCCAGAGCAGTTGATTGCTGTGCTTCCTAATAATGCTCTAGATGTAAGAAAGCAAGCCATCTTTATGGGTATCCAACCAAATACTGTAATAAACTGTGTGCAGTCTGAGGAGGGCCAAGTCCAGCTCCAGTTAATGGTGAGTTATACATATTATATTACACTTATACCTCAATTGGGGAGGACAATTTTCTTTGGAAAATTATCCTTGTTAGACAAACTGTTTATGTATAGCACCATAAAGTAAACAAAGGGTACAGCAGTCACCATGTACTTTACTGCTCAACTGTTTAACTATAACAGGAAACTACTTACAACAAAGGAGCATAGAGTACACACACACACACACACACACACACACACACACACACTGCCATTTACTGACTGAATACTACTGCAGTTGCCCAGAAACACATTCCAACTTGTTTGTCCTTTTATGGTGTATGATTTGTACTATTTCTATTCTGTACTAGTATTAAAAAGTCTGAAATACTTTTCACCAATGGAAATCTAGAGATGGTTAAATGGGAATTATCTTCCTGTGTCCGACCACTTTTTTTACAAATTCAAGTGATATGGTTGGAGAGAGAGAGAGAGAGAGAGAGAGAGAGAGAGAGAGAGAGAGGAAGGAAAGAGAAAGAGAGAGGTTTCTGTAATCATTATTTTTTACAAAAGTGCCAAATATAGTAGCTTCAACAATATGTTGACTTACTATATGTACAAACAATTTATACATAAACAATTCTATAAACCATTTACTCCCATGATCTGTTTACATTTGGCATAATTGCTTTATCGATTTATCAGCTAAATATTTGTGGTTTTTTGAAAACCACTTATAATAATAAGACAGTCAGAAAGGAAACTTTGCTTAAAGAGGACACATGGATGTGGACAACGTGCCTTGTAAGGAGCTACAAATTATTTAAGAAGAGCTTTGCAGCTGTTGGAAGAAAAATCCATTTGGTTCAGTTCCAAGATGGAAGAAAGACACTGGAAAGCTGGAGGCTGATTGGAAAGATGGTTTATTGATGAAGCAGAACCACATATGATTCTGGGCAGCTGACAAAATGGAGTTGAGAATGGGTGGGTTTTATCCCTTCTTTGAGCTTTGTATTTGAGCTTTGTATTTGAACTTCCTGTTCCTGTGCAAGAACATGTCCTTTAATATTCTATTGGATGTTGTCAGATTCCTATGTCATGTAGGGCAGTGGTGGGTTTCAACCGGTGTTACCACTGGTTTACTTCACACGCACAATTTGCACACGATTTGCACATGATTTGCCAGGTTTGAAGTTTGGACTGCTCTGGGATGGTACAATGAAGAGGCTTGTGTCCTGAAAATATTGGGTTGCTATCTCCTTTTTCTGTTCAATATTTTTCTGTAAGTTGCCCTATTTATCTTGTAATTGGTGTATAATCCTTTTCTCTTTCTCTTTTCTTAATTTGTTAGCCATCCATCTCCCTGGTTTATTTGCATGCTCGAAATAATTTTGTTTTATATATTTCAAAGAATTAATAGTTTTTTCTTGTTCTAACAGGTTCAATTTGTGTTTAGCTATTATCCAATTAATTTTTATTTTATCATCTCCTGGGTGGATACCTAATTTTTCTTCCCAAGTTCTAATTTCCTCTTGTATCTTATTATACTCCCTTTCCCTTTCTTTTTTCCTTTTACTATTCTAAGCAATAGTTATGCCCCTAATATAGGCCTTTGTGGTATCCCATAAAATCTGTAGGGATGTTTGCTTTTTGCTATTATCTTTAAAAAACCCTTTAAGTTCTTTTTCTAATGTTCTGATATACTCTTTAATTGTCGGTACATTCTCTTTAATTGTCCGTACATTCATCATCCATCTTCCTTTTTTTGGTATCTGCCCTTTCCATTCTATCAATATGGGATTATGGTCCACCCACTCATTTATTCCAATCTCTACAGCTTCAATTTCCTGGACTAAGATCTTGGAAATCCATATCATATCAATCCTTGACCAGGATTTGTTTGGGCTAGAATAATAAGTACATTTCTGCTCCCTTGGGTTTTGAAATCTCCAAATATCTATCAAATTTAATTCTTCTGTCAAGTTGAAGAATGTCTTGGGCAATAAATTTCTCTTCTTTTTATTTTTTTGGTTACTTTTATAGTCTTTTCTCCACTCTGCTATTGCATTCAAATCCCCCAGTAAACAAATTGAATCAATATTTTGTTCAATTATTTTCCCGTGTGCTTTTTGGAAAAATGCTCTTTGACCATTACTTGGCGCATATAATACTACCAACAGTACTTTTCTGCTCTTAATATTTATTTCTATTCACAAAATTCTTCCATCCAAATCAGCATATATCAATTTACTTTCTACCTTCTCCTTCACATACACTACTACCCCTCTCTTTTTTTCTTCAGCCGAAGATGTATAGATCTTTCCTAATTTTTTGCACCTTTCATCCTGACTTCTTATATGTGTTTCTTGTGTGCAAATTGTCTAATTTTTGTCTAATTAATTTTTTGACTATCTGATGTCTTTTAATTGGTGAATTAAGTCCATTAACATTTAATGAGATGATTTTTATATTAGAATCCATTACTTATTTTAAATGTACTTCCTATTACCTCTTGTCTTTCTTTTTCGCTTCGTTCATTGCTCTCGTTGATACTCCTTCATCTTCCAATTTTTCACTTTCTTCCTGTGTCTCTTTTCTACTATTCTTCCCCTCGAGAGATCTATCCTGCTGTTCTGTGGCTTTCCTAGATCTAACATTCCCTTCTAGTTCTTCTCTTCCATCGTTGGATCTTTCTGTCTCAATCACCTGCTCATACAAGTTTTGCACCTTTTCTATTGTATCCACTTTTATCCTTTTTCCTTGCTATGTTACCAGCACCTCTTCTGGAATAATCCATCTAAACAAGATTTGCTTCCTATTTAATATCGATGTGAGAAATCCATACTCTCTTCTCCATTCTCTCACCCGTCTTGGAATCTGTCTCAATGTTATTATTTCCTTTTGCTCATAGTATATCAATTGATCTTTTGTTATTTTATAAATTGTATCTCTCACTTTCTTTCTTGCAAATCTTACGTAGACCTCTCGGGGGAGTTTATGTTGTTGGGCATAATTGGTGGGCACACGGTATACCTCTTCAAATTCCTTCATTATCTCCTCCTTATCCCATTGTAGTATATTTGCCAATATTTCTGCCATTACATTACTTAAATCTTCATCCCTCTCTTCTTTAATATTTTGGAACCTGAAATACAAGTCCGCTTTTTCCATTTCGAGTTGTGCCACCGTATGCTCCAATTCTTTATTAAGACTACTCATTTTTCCATCTATTAACTTTATTTTCTCCTCTATCTGTTCTGTTTTCCCCTCCATCACTGAAATCCGTTGTTCATTTTTTAGAATTAACTCTTGGAATAGATCTGCCTTTCCATCCAGTTTTTGAATGTCATCTTTAACTGCATTTTTAACATCGTCCATACCTTTTCTAGTCTGTTCATAGTTCTTTACCATGCATTCCTGCATTTTTAGCATTGTTTCCTGTATCAATACTAAGGTTGTCTGTACAGCCTGCATTGTCATGGTAGTGGTTTGCTTTTCAGTTGGAAACATTGTATCTAGAGTTTTCTGTGCTATTAGGGAAGCTGTCGATCCACTTGCTATTGAGATAGGTTTTTTTCCAGTTTTCCCTGTTGTTGTTATGGTTGATGTCATCTCTTTCAGGATTTTATGCTGTTTTTCTAATATATTGTCTATTCTTTCCCAAGTCAGCATCCACTATATTCTATATTATTAGTATGTATAAATATCCATTTCTACTCCAATATCATATGACTAATACTAGTTATAATCCTTTATAGATTTTGTTTAACTCTAAACTTTGTAGCTTAAAAATATCAGTATGTTGTAAATATAAGATATAAGATATAAATATTAAATATAGATATTAAAGATATAAGCTTTAATATAACTCTATTATATTAGGACTATTCAACTAGTCCTAAAAATTTAATAGTTCAAAAACTATTAAAATTGCTATATAAATAAATCTAGTCAGGTAATCCTAATAATTAATTACTTCAAAATTACTAAAATTGCTAAAAGTTATAACGAACTTACTTAATCTTTTAAACAATAGCTAATGGGAAAACTAAAAAAGGAAGGAGAACAAGAGAGCAATACAATCTAGTCAATCAATCAATTCATTGGTAAAAGTTAATATTCTTAATACTCTACAATTAATCTATCAATCAATCTATTAAGGCTATATATAAATTTATAAAGTTTTTAATGTATGCAACTTATATAGTTATCTAAGAATAGAATATAAAGTTGTAAGTTATTTCACTTGTATAGTTATTAAATATGATTCTATTGTCTATGTTTCAAGCAATACGTTGTTGTCTATAGGTCCAATCACTAGTTTCAAATGTCACTGTCCAGTCAGGTGTTACTCAAAATATCTCCTTTTATTCTTTTAAATTTTCAAAGTCTAAAATGGAATTCTTCTTTTATCTTTGTGTTTTCCGATAGTCCAATAGTCCAAGATGGCTGGCACAGTCACAATGATGATGTCAGCCTCTCAAGTTGCATTTCATTCAGGGCTGACATAGTAAAGGGGGGGGGGGTTAAATTCCTGTGGGATTAGTAAGAGAAACTGCAGTAGAATGATTTAGAGAATGACCAGTAAGAATAAGGGAGCAAGCCAGGAAAGGGAGGGAATTTGGAGCAGAGGTCATTTCCTGGCTACATATGAGTTCGTGAGGACATTGTTCTAATAAATAAATGTTTTTTTTTCTTTATTATCAAAATGTGACAGGCACTTTATTTCTTTTTAGACAACTCCGCTCGGACAGGTAGCCAGGAAAAAAACGTCTCTTCAAAAACTTTTCTTCTAAAAATATTTATGCATTCTTAAGCTTCTCCACGCCGACGTTGGCAGACCTCCAGATGTCTGTGAAGGCAAACAGCATTTTCAAAGGCCATGGAAGAAAGCCAACTCCCCATGGGAGGTTTGTCTCACGAAGCAGCAAAATCAACAAGCTGGGAGGAAAAAATTATGATGCCTTTTGCTGGACTCTCACCAAGTGCCAGGTAACGGGGGAAGGTTCAATGGCTCTCTAAATGGCAGCATAGTCCCTCCCCCCCAGGAAAAAAAAAGATGAGAGAAGAAAGCTCCAAAATGCACCCAGGGCTTCCCTCCCTGCTCAGCAAGCAACCCAGCCCAGCCACGGCATCACCCCCCTGCACCCAAATGGGAGATGATGAAGAAGCCCAAGGGCACCATGGGCAGGCTCACAGACCCCCGCAATGGGAGGAGTGGCCACCGAGAGTGGAACCATCCCTATTCAGAGGGAAATTCGATGGGGATCCGGACCTGCTAGCTCAATTTCTCGATGCAGCTGAGATTTACATCGAGTGCTACACACACCTTTACCCTTTCCCCAGGGCCCTGGTCAGTGCCATCGTAGAAGGTCTGGAGGGAGAAGCAAGGAGCTGGTCAGCAGCCCAGTACAAAAACAGGGCCCCCCAACTGCAAGATGCAGATGGTTTCTTACAACTGCTGCGAGCCCGCTTTGAAGAAACAGGGGACGATCCCTATGTATAAGATGAGCTCAGGCACCTAATGCAGAGTGGGAAGCCTATCCAAGAACATATCCGTGAGTTCAGGAAAGTTGTTGGGACTTTACCTCCTTTGCCTGAACGACTGCTAGTATACTTCTTTAGAACAAGCTTACATAAGCAAATCGCCCAAGTGAACACTTATCGAGATATTCCGAACCGACTGTCCGACTGGTTCCGGATAGCGACGCAAGTCGAGAGAGGGCTACATGCCAACAACATGCTAAAACAACCACAGGCAAAGGAGAAAACCCAGCTGGACCAGGAACCATCTACCAGACCAGGAACTACAGCATCATGGGCCACCCAGAGGCCATCCACCCCACGGAGTCCACTGAGGTGCTACAGATGTGGGGGAGTTGGGCATTTGGCAGCGGCGTGTGGAACCCCGGGGCCAAAAACAGCCCCTGGCCAAGGCACGACCGGAACGAGGACCCAGGCGCACCACCAAGGCACCATTAAGACTTTCCCCGAGTACAGAAGTTTTTGCCCATCTGACTGAAAATAGGGGGAGCTCAGATCATGCGAATCAACCCCCTGAACTGTATGATGGCGATGACGATGGTGAAAACGACCCAATGGTGAGCGTACCTATCCACCCTTTTCTTTTTCCCATACGCCTAACAGCCCCAAAAACAGGTACCCAAGGGACTTTCCAAGCCCTAGTAGATTCGGGTTGCATGAGGTGCCTGATTAACCTACCCACAGTCCTAAAACTGGGGATCCGGGCTAAAAGGCTTAGCCACCCAATCTGTTTTCAGCAAGTTGATGGATCCCTACTAGGGGGGACGGATGCCACACATTTGACCGAGCCAGTGAAACTGGAGCTAGCAGATCACTGGGAAATGATTCGGTTCATAATAGCCCCCAAGATGACCAACCCAGTCATACTGGGACTCTCCTGGCTGGACAAGTGGGGCCCCACCATCTGGTGGCAAGAAGGGACCCGCAGACTGAGGATAGCAAGGGGACCCCATCCCCTGCCGCCATAACCAGAGAAAACAGCCCCTCCTCCCACCCAGGGGATCCAACCCCTCCCTCTAGAGGGACAAAAGACACCTCCAACACAGGCGTCCAACCCGCCCTGTAAAGGGACAACAGAGTAACTGAAGTTGCATTTCATTCAGGGCTGACATAGTAAAGGGGTGGTTAAATTCCTGTGGGATTAGTAAGAGAAACTGCAGTAGAATGATTTAGAGAATGACCAATAAGAATAAGGGAGCAAGCCAGGAAAGGGAGGGAATTTGGAGCAGAGGTCATTTCCTGGCTACATATGAGTTCGTGAGGACGTTGTTCTAATAAATAAATATTTTTTTTCTTTATTATCAAAATGTGACAGGCACTTTATTTCTTTTTAGACAACTCCGCTCGGACAGACGATCTATTTCTTCTTATCTATCACTTTGCACTTTGCCTTGCCCACTAATCCTCTCCTTCAGCGCAGTTTTCCGTTCTCACTTAATCAATTGGACCCTCTTTCCAATATTTTTTCCCTCTTCCTGCAAAGGGGAGAGAGCTTTAAACTTACTGTCACAAATCATAAGAGTCCAATTCCACTGAATCACTCTGGCCGATCTTACTGTTGCCGCTTTTTTCTCTCGTTGTGCCAATTCTTCTTTCCACTGTGGTTCTGGACTGTCCTCTTTTCATCGGCTCCTCGATGTTAAACAAAAAAATCCCTTTATAATGCTCAATCTCTGCTCTCGCTGCCAATTTTCACCGCACTCACTTCCTTGTCTTCCTGGTCTTATATACACGGGACGTCAGGTCTCTGGATCCGTTGTATAGGCTTCTTTCTTCTATGTCTGAAATAAGGGCTCTCCCTGGTCCGATGGAAGATCGCACCTCTCCACAACAGACTTCCGAAGTCGCCCTCCTTCTCCCGGTCCTCACCTGGACCAATCGCCCTTTTTATGGGCACCAAAACACAGAAAATCGCCACGAGAAAGCGGAGTTCTCCTTTCTCGTGCCACTACGACCTGCGCCTCCACCGGAAGTCCCCCAATTTAATTTAAAAGTGATAAGAGAATGAAAAAGTTTAACTAAATGTGAGATTTAAAATTCCCAAATTATACTCACAATTCCAAGACAAGTCTGGTTAACAAAATCAAAGATTTATTGGAGAAAAACATGAAAATAAAGAAAACAAGAAAAGCGGTTGCAAGCGCGGCCTCTTAGACTCTTCCCAAATGGATTGAGTTCAAAGAGCACAAAAAGCAGTTTTCAGGCTATACATTTTATACACCTCCACAATGCACGCCACGCCTAAGGAGCCCTCCCAAATCCCCCTTATTCTATTAAGTCATCCTTTAAGTTGTTTCACATTTTAAAAAGGTCTTCTTGACAATTTCCCTCCATCTCCGAGGTTCCTGTCTCCTATCGCTTTTTGCCCAAGGCTTAAGTTCCTGTTTCCTGAGGAGCTCTTAGCAAGTCATAATGCATTGTCTCCACTGATTATCATTTGGGGTCACTTTACATAGTCAGAAAACAGCAGACAGATAGTTTCACATTTTACAATTTATAAAAGAATAACCTTTATTTATTTCCTTTATAAAGTTGGATAACTTCTTGAACTTTATTGGAGTTTTAAAGTATTGAAATTTAAAGATGGCTAATTTAAAAGTGATAAGAGAATGAAAAGGTTTAACTACAGCTGAATAACTTCTTGAACTTCATGGTAGTTTCAAAGTATCGAAGTTTAAAGGTGGCTAACTTAAAATTTAATGGATAATTCTTTGAAAGTTTTGAAAGAATGTTTTGTTAATGTATTAAGAGATTTTAAAATGTTTAAATTAAAATTAGTTTTTTTTCTTCTTTTACAAATGTGAAATGCTATAAGAGAATTTATTAAATGGAGGTTGAAGTATAATTTTTTTTAAAAAAGGGGAGTTAACGAGTGTAAGAGAGTTTTGAATTCAGTAGTAGTTGGCTTACTTTAGCTTATGTTTGTTAAATCTTATATTCTGTTTTTGCTCTGGAAAGTTGGGGAGGGGAATTGGGAAGGGGGTGTTGGGTGGAGATAAAATGTTGCATAATAATTGATTTTGTATTGTTTGGATGTTTGAATAAAATTAATAATTTTTTTATTAAAAAAAATAATAAACTGCTGTGGAAAACAGGGTGTATTTTCCCTAATATGCGAGGGAGCCTAAATTGGACAGTCATAGGGTTAATCACTTTCACTGTAAGAAAGGGACCTATGAATTTGGGTCCAAACTTCTTGCTGGGTACTCTCAAAGGTACTTGGTTGACAAATACACCTTATCACCTATTTGGAAAGGTGGCTGGACACCCGATGTTTGTCGGCCTGACCCTTATATTTTTCCGCTGACTCCACTAAAGCTTTTTTGTATTCTCCCCCACCCCCCTCTCCCCCCTTCCCCCCTCACCTACCCAACCCCCCTCCCCACTCCCCTCCCAGGACTTCCCAAAACAAATACAGGGTATAGCATGTAACAATCCTAAACTAAAATACGCTAACAATCTACAGACTCCCAACTCACTCTTGGTCTTTAACTCCCCTTTGATCTAGCAACACATAATTCAAAGAAAAAAGAAGAAAAAAACCCCCTATAAATTTGGTTAAATATTTCATTCATAGACTATTCGTAACTTGTTAGTCCGATACTTGTTTTGAATATAATCAATCCATCTTCTCCACTCTAGTACGTATCTTTCATTTGAGTGGTCCTTCAAATACGCTGAAATTTTCGCCATCTCTGCCAAATTCACTACTTTTAAAGTCCATTCCTCAATAGTAGGTAAATCCTCCTTCCAGTACTGCGCCACCAAAAGTCTGGCCACTGTTATTAAGTTTAAGAGCAACTTAGTCTCTATTACCGTACAAACTGTAATTATACCCAACAAGAATAACTGAGGAGTAAATTTTATCTTTTTCTTTAAAATATTTTGGATAATCCACCATATTTTTATCCAAAAAGCCTTAATTTTTTTACATGTCCACCATATATAATAATACGTAGCATCCTCACATTCACATCTCCAACACTTAGGTGGCATACTTGGATACATACAGGCTAGTTTCTTAGGATCTAAGTGCCATTTATAAAACATTTTGTAAAAATTTTCTCTCAAGTTTTGGGCTTGCGTAAATTTTACATTTCTGACCCATATTTTTTCCCATGTTTCCATCATTATTGGTTTCCCAATATTTTGTGCTCATTTTATCATATAGTCTTTTACTAGCTCCGTTTCTGAGTCTATTTCCACCAGTGCATTATACAATCTTTTTATATGCATTTGACTCTGATCTCTGATTTGTTTTACCAAATTCTCATTTTTCTGCGAGATACCAATTTTTTGATCTTCTTTCCATCTGGCCTGCAACTGTCCATACTGAAACCATGTTTTTATTATCCTTTCTTCTCTTAATTGGTTCAAAGATTTTGTAATATATCTCTTTCATTGATAAGTAGTTTTTTATACATATTCTCATCTTGTTTTTGCTCTACACTTATATTCTCTATTGCGTGTCTGGGTACTGTCCATATTGAAGTTTATTTTTAAAGGTTGCTTGTAAGATTTCATTACGTATCCTTCTTGTATTAAAATATATCACAATGTCTCTTGGTAAATGTTTCTGTCTGGCCACCCAGGAATTGACCCAGTAAATTTGTCAATTTGCCATTCCAAATTATTTTTTTGATCTCCCAATAGCTGAGCCAATGCTTCTGACATAATCTCTTTCAGATTCTCTTGTTTATTCTCCTTTATCCCTCTTATTCTTAAAGCAAATTCCATGTCCATATATTGTATCATTGTCACATCTGATTCAACCCTTTCAATTTTATTCTGGGCCTCTCCCAGTTTATTTTCCAAAATCTCATTAGATTGCTTTATTTCCTCAACTTTGTCATCCAAAATTTCAATATGACCTGCCAGACCTTTGAATGCCATAAGTATATCTTCTCTAATTTCCTGATTCTGGGTTGAAATCAATTCTTTAATATCAGCCATTTCCTCAGCAACATTCTGCATTTTTTCATCAATCACAGAAGCAATTTTATTCTTTATAGCTTTTAAAGCTTCCTGCAGCATTTCAAGTGTTAAAGTTTGTGGTTCTGTTGGGGGAGCGAAAGCTTGGAATCTGGAAGTCTGAGCTGGGGAACTCTCAGCACTACCAATTCCTTTAA
This sequence comes from Masticophis lateralis, assembly GCA_030761175.1. Lineage (NCBI taxonomy): Eukaryota > Metazoa > Chordata > Lepidosauria > Squamata > Colubridae > Masticophis > Masticophis lateralis. The sequence goes on along the minus strand of JAUDYJ010000008.1, from coordinate 2,151,574 downwards.
CAGGAATAGTCTTTATTGGTTTTGAGACCATCTTTCCCTTTCAGATTGGTTTTAGTTTTAGTTTAATTTAATCAGCAGCCAAGACAGAACCTCCACAAATTTTAAATTTTCCCAGCCCTTGATTAATAAATCTTCTTTTCAAAATCCCTGCTACAGTCTTTTTAGCCTTAAAATCTTCTTTCTTACAATGCAAAAAATTTAGTTTTAAACAAGGGCTGCAAGCGCTAAACGGAGCTCTACTTTCAGCTTCTAGGTTTTAACTTTCGTTTTTCCATGCCCTGTTAACACACCATCGCCATCTTGTTGTTACTTTCCTTTGATCCTTTTTCAATAGCTCAGAAGGAAGTACTAGTAATTTGGAGTTAAAGGTAAATACTTGCAAGTCTGGTTCTCCTGGCTTTGTTCAGCCTGCTTCAGTCAATGTTTATTCCAAATGTTGATTGCAGGAGTGGTCGCAGCGTCTTGCTCTGCTTAAGCAGAGACGTCCCAGGTCCGGAGCTCTGACAGCTTCCAGGGAGCCCTCACCCTTTACGCCCCAGAATTGCTCCTGGGGCTCTTGGGGACCTCAACCTGCGGCTGCCTGCTCACCATTCTCCCCTTTGCCGGGGGGAGGGTTCCAAGCTGCTAGATAGCTGATTTTCGCTGTTCTAGTGGCTTTACGCAATCTCGGGAATGGGCGCTCACAAAGGAGTGTCTTGCAGCACCAACGGTGCCACTGGAAGCCTGTCGATACATAATCTTAAAATACCATCTTTTTTTTCTTTAAACAGTACTGGGGCGGCCTTGCTGGATTTCGCAGGCTCAATGAACCCTCTGGCTAGGTTGGTGTCAATGTACTTCCTCAATTCAGTCGTCTCAGAAGGTGTCATGGAGTACATTCTAGGTCTTGGCAATTTAGCCCCTGGTTGTAATTCGATGGCACAGTCTGTGGCCTGATGAAGGTGGAGGAAGTTACATTCTTCCTCACTGAAAGCTTTGGCCAAGTCCGCATAAACTTTAGGGATTTGGTGTTCGCCTGGAGGCCTGCCTGAACAAGCTGCTGCTGTTTCTGGCTGCTGGTCATTTTGGGTAGGTTGGTGTTTGGGGGGGAGGAGTTGGACCAACTCCTATCCTGATTTTTCGGTATCCATCTTCCCTTGTGATGGTGGGGCCCCATTTATCTAGTCAAGCTAGGCCTAGTATGATAGATTCTGACATCTTTGGGGTTACTATAAGTCAAATAAGTTCATGATGTTTTCCCATCTCTAATTTAATCAGATCAGTAATATGGGTGGCAGGGACTCCCCCAATCAACATCCTATCCACCTGGTGAAATTTAATTGGGTGCTTTAAGAGTGTTGTTTTAATCCCCAGCTGTTCTACCACTTTAAGCCTGATTAAACATCTGGTGCAGCTGGTATCTATTACTGCTGGGAGTTCTATTTCTTTCCCTGCTTCTGACAGGACTAGTTTTACTTTAATTGAAAAGGGGATGATGGGTGCACTCACCATCGGGTCTTCATCCCCACTGGGCTCGTCGGGAGGTGCTCCTGTAGCCAGAGGGTCCACTCTCTCTTCAGTGGGGAGGGGAAACTCCACGGCTTGTTTGACAAATTGGCTGGTGTCTGGGGTTTTCTTTGGAGCCTCCCCCCTCCCTTGGGCAGCTGTGGTGGGTCGTTGTTGTGGAACTGGGGCAGGGGCCAGGCACTCAAAAGCTCAATGTCCTGTTTGTGTACAGTGATAGCATTTAATCACCCACCCTGGTGGAGTGGGGGTGTGAATTGCAGGTTTTGAAATGCGCTTTTTAGCTAACGCCCTACGAGATGGCTGCTGTGCTGGTGTTTGGCTGGGGGGAGGTGGACTTCTCTGTCTAGAGCAATGGACATGGTATAATAGTTGTGGAATGCTCAGGCACACACCCCCCCCCTGATCCCACAGGCTTTTCTGACTTCTGGATCGATGGCTTCCTTAAAGTAGTGCAGGAGTATGCGATCAGGTGCATACTCTGGCCCATGGCCCAGAGTCCCTGCAATTCGACCTAAAGTCCCATACAAAGTCTTTAATTGGTCGATTACCTTGCTTCATGATTTTTAGCATGGCTTCATTTTCATTTATGTGGTCGTCAAAGCGGGACAGTAGCAGTGTGATAAAGCCATCGATATCATACAATTCAACAGCACCCTCATCGTGCAAGGCTATCCATTCAGAGGCCTCCCCCTCATTCATCCCATCTGAGATTGCTGACACTAAGTCCTGTTCTGATTCGTATTGGTCACCATACTTATCAACGTGAGCCCAGACCCTGCTGAGGAAAGAAGCTAGCTTGGCTGGCATTCCGTCAAAATTTGCTCTGAAGCGGAGTGGTGGTGGCTTCACAGGTGGGGGTGTGTCAGCGGCTGGTGGGGGGAGGGGGGCTGGTTGCTGAGCTTCTTGCTGTGCTGGAGGGAAAGGCATTCCAGCCGGCTGCTGGATTAGCCCCCCCTCCCCCGTGGTGCCAGGATCGTTGAGGCATAGGAGGATGGCCAGGGGGATCCCCAGGAGCTTGGAACAGACAGCACGGGATACCACTGGCACTGGATCCATCCCTGGCCTGGGTAAAAAGCCCAACTGAGTGGTATGCTCTCTGCAGAACGTAATGCTAGTGCAGGCTGGCGAGGGGCCCAAAAAGGGGGGTTTTGGAATCCCACTGCTGCAGGGTGGCCATGGTGCATCAATCCTTCCAATTCGCTCCTGGCCAGGTGGGGGGAGGCTGTGCTCCACTAACCCCTCATCCTAGTTCTGGGCCAGGGAAAGTGAAAGTAGGTTGCGCTAGCCACCATCTCACCTCAAAGGGTTTTGAAGAGGGTGCATAACTCCCCACTTCCATCCGTTCAAAGCAGTCCAGAAGTCCAGACAAGGACTGGCTATGCATTGGATGTGGCCAATCCCAGTCCCGGGAATCGCTGGAGCCCATAGCGGCCCCCATCCTCCAGTCACTCTCACGTGGCGACATCAAGTTCCCTCCTGAAGCTGGGTCAGACTGACAACTCTTCCAGGACTCTGATTCCTTGGGCCGAGTCCCGAACCAAAGGGCTTCCTCTGCAGCCTTCATGGCCCATTCCATTTCTTCAGCAGAAGAAAGTAAGGGGTCGGTACTTCCTTGAGCCCCCAGGCCCCCAACAGTTCCTTCCTTCTTTTCCATCTTCACTGAGTTTTCGCACCACCGAGGATTTAGGTAGATGCTGGGGCTCAGCACCCCCAACAGCCCCCTTATGGGGTGCTGTTAGGTTTTTAAGGAGATTCAGGATAATGTCAGCGTTCCAGAAAACCCCCAACTCCCCCAGTAAAGACACGGAAGCAGGCATCCAAAGTTCTCTTTACTAGAAATAGGTAAATTGGCACATCTGGGAAATCCCAAATCTGAAAAACCTGGCTTTCCTTCAGTAATTCAAAGCTCCCAAAACCAACCCCTTTCTCCTCAATCAATCACATGCTCCAATCAACATCCATTCCACCTCAACCCAGCCCCTGACCTCTCCTCCTCCAGATGCCGGATCACCCAGCCTTGACCGATAGGAAGAATGCTATTATGACTACTAACTCCCCTCTCCTAAATCCCGCCTCCTACTTTCCCACATGAGGAGGTGGCAGCATTGAAGCTTCCAGCCTAATATGTCTTCCAAGGCTGACACTTTGCACACTCTGAATAAGTGCAGAGAATTCTGAAAGAATTCCCTGGACAAAAGAAAGGCATTGATCAGGGAGTACAAAGTCTGCTTCAAATGCTGAGTCTATGGACCACGTGGCCAAAGCTTGCACAGTTAAGGTGGTATGTTACCAATGCAAAGGTGACCAGCACCCAACTGCCTTGCATGTAGAGTGTGAGTTGACACCCCAGCTGACTCCTACTCCACGGTCGACTTCTACCTCTCCTACGACTAATGAGTCTCAGTATGACAATGAAACGCACCCAGATATGACAATGAGTGTCAACTGCATGTCGGTATGCGGCGACTCACTATCCCCTCGCTCATGCCACCAGATCTGCCTAGCTAAAGTCTATCCAGCTAGATGCCCAGAAGAAGCAGTGAAAATGTATGTGATAGTGGACATGCAGAGCAAACAATTGTTAGCCAAATCAGCTTTCATCAACCGCTTTGACATTCAAACCGAAGAAACACACTTCACAATTTCGACATGTAATGGGTTACAGCGCATGGCGAGGAGGAAAGCTACCAGATTCTGCATAAAATCAATAGATGGGAGTGCTAAATTCACATTGCCACCACTACTAGAATGGGATGCTTTACCAGACAACCGCAATCAAATCGCGACACCAGAGGTAGCAAGCAGTATACCTCACCTGAGACACATGGCTAATCTCTTCTCTGCCCTAGACCCTGAAGCCGAAATCCTGCTCTTGTTGGGTGTGGATGCCCCCGAAGCCTTCCCTCCCCAGGCAGTGGTCAAAGGCCCAGAGGATCTCCATGTGCCCTCAAGACAGAACTTGGATGGGCCATCATAGGACCGGTTTGTATTGACTGGCTACAAGACCCCCCTTGACTTCTACCAAGCAGTTCTAGACCAGTCACCGACCTGGAACTGCTGCAAAGGCAGACCTTGAACCTCAAGCTTTGCATGAATTGTGTCTACCCCACAACCTGCATTGTTTGATGATATAACCTTGCTTATCTTAGTCAATTAGATAGTTACATTACATTGTTTTCTGCTATGCCTTTGTTTATCTCAGTTAAGTAGTTAGTTAGTAGTGGAACACACTCCCCAGGCGGGGAGTGTGCTGTTACAGATAGTGAGTTGTGTTGAGTTAGTTACCTTAAGGATTAAGAGCTGTCTCCTTAAGAGATTGCATTGTGGGAGATGTAGAGAGAGATTGCATTATGGGAAATGTAGTCCATGACATGTGACCACATCTGTGTGTCTCATTGGCTACTGAAGCTTTCTGCTTGGGTTTAGAACAAAGACCTGGCCATTTGGAATTACCTCAGAAGAGAGAAACATGCTTTCTGAACAGGGGGACAGAACTACCATCCTTTTACACTAGGAAATGGGATAGATTATGAAATATTTGGATGAACCTCACCTTGACTCACCATGATTGTAAGCCTATGTGTTTAAGGATTCCTGAAATAAATATAATCTGCATGAAAACCTGTTTCCTAGAGTTTATCTGCCTGTTCCCAGTGGAGGCAGATGCCTGGGGAACAGAACAGGGCCATTCGGGAACAGGGTGAAGGCCAGCTGTACCTTGGGGTAAATGAAGTTCCATAATGAAGGGGGTACCACTGAGAAGTCCTTTTTTTGTGTTCCCATCCCTAATTGATGGGATCCTTTAAATGCCCTCTCTTCCCATCTTGGGGTCGGTGGATGGGTGGATGTAACAGAGGAAAGGCAATCCTTGAAATAGCCTGGACCCATGCAGGGCTTTAAAGGTGATATCTAACACCTTGAATTGTACCCAGAAGCAGATTGGTGCCAGTATAGCTCCTGCAGAAGAGGTGACACATGTGCAAGTCTAGGCTTCTGCCACTGGATTCAGAACTAACTGAAGCTTTTGAATGCTCTTCAGGGGTGTCCCCAAGAACCTATTACAATAGTCTGGATGGGAGTGACTAAAGTGCCTGAGAGAAGGACACATGGCTTAAAAATGGGCATAACTAACACACAACACAAAATTGTGCAAAGGCCCTCCTGGAGATGACTGCCATTTATTCCTCAAACAAGAGCCTCAAATCCAGGAGAACCCTGGATTATACACTGGGTCAGTCTGAGTACAATGCATCCATGACCAAATACACCAGATATACCTGGTGGGACCCAGAAGAAGGGCCTTCTCTGTGGCGACTCTCTCTCTCTGGAACATCATTCTCCCAGAGATTAGAACAGCCGCCACTCTAACACTCTTCTGGAAGGTGCTGAAGACCTGGTTCTACCAATGGGCCTGGGGAATGGGATGGAGCTCATTAAATGGCTTGTGTGATCTGTTGTTGCCAAGCGGGGGTGGTGATTCTATTCTATTCTATTCTATTCTGTTCTGTTCTGTTCTGTTCTGTTCTACACTACACTACACTACACTACACTACACTACACTACACTACACTACACTACACTACACTACACTACCAGGGGTGAAATGCTACTGGTTCAGTCTGGTTCGCCCAAACCGGTAATAAAAAAGGCTACTGGTACACTGAACCAGTAGTAAAAAATGTAAAAAAAAAAAGTTCCAACGATCAGCTAAGTGACATGCTATCATCAGAATGTTGTTTTTTACATTTTAAGCATTTTTTTACCACCAGTTCTTCAGAATCAGTAGTAAAAAATGCTTTAAGAAAGTAAGACAAAAAAAGGCTCTGACGATCACAGCTCTGCCACATGATCATCAGAGCCTCTTTTTTTTCTTTTAAAAGCATTTTTTTTACCACCGGTTCTTAAAAATGCTTTTAAAAGTTAAAAAAAGGCTCTGAAGATCACATACCACGGCTGATCACCCCCCTGCACGTTGTTCTACTTACCTCATGCCTCCTTTTGGTGTGCATTTGGTGTATGGTGCGCACTGTGCATGCATGTGTGCAGCACAGAGCATGCATGCGCAGCCAGCGAATCAGTAGTAAACCGGTTCAGATTTCACTTCACTTCACTTCACTTCACTTCACTTCACTTCACTTCACTTCACTTCACTTCACTTCACTTCTATTCTATTCTATTCTATTCTATTCTATTCTATTCTATTCTATTCTATTCTATTCTATTCTATTCTATTCATTATTAATTTATTTGATTCTTTTTATTAGTTTTATTGTTTTAAATGAGGTTTTATATTCTGTAAGCCACCTTGAGTTGGTATGGGAGAATAGGTGGCAATATAAATTCAACAAACAAACAAACAAATATGAAAATTCTCCAAGAGCCAAAGAGCCCCTAACTCAGAGCTACTCCATATTGCTAGGGTTCAGTTTTAGACTAATGTTCCCCCTCTAGACCTCAACAGCCTCCAGGTACAGGGAAAAGGCAAAACAAAGCATTGCTTAACTCCTGATGGGCAGAGTATCATCAACATACTAATGATATCTGATGCCATGGTGATGGATGACCTCCCCAAGCAGTTTCATGTAGGTGTTAAACAGCAGCAGAGAAAGAAGCAAAGGCCAGGGAACTGACCTCTCTCCTCTGATCAATGCTGACTGAGATTGGCCCCAGAGGAAAAAATGAACCAGAACAACACAGTGACCTCCATCCCCGATCCCTGAAGCCATTCTAGAGGATGTCATAATTGATGGTATCAAAAGCCACTGAGAGATCAAGTAGAGTGAGAATGGATGCACTACCCTCCCATCTCATTTCTATCAGGTTGGTGTCATTAGTACTTTTCCCCATTTAATCATCTCCTGCTCTGTTCCCAACTGGCATCAATAGATCCCTGTAATCTCCCACTACTGGAGGTGCATTTGTGTGAAAGAAGGAGGAAACAAGCCAGCCTTTGGGGAAAAGAAAGGTGCGGTTTGTCTATCTGGTTAGGTTGCATTCCACCCATTTTCTCTTCTCCAAAGTGAGAAGCAGGATCTGGGGAGGAGAAGGAAGAGAATGTGGTTGACTAACACTCTGAAAGACACATGCTATAGATGAGTGCAGTGCCAGGAAAAGATGGGTGTCTCCAACTGTGACCTCGATTTGCATGTCTTGGCTGCTTTCAACATCTAATTGCTAGATTGTCAGTGGAAGCATGAAAGGAGGGCAAGAATTTCCCACCATAGGTGCGGCATTTTCCACGAGGATCATGAAACTTCATCTTGGAGAAAATCTGGCAGAATTTGTAGGATGATGCTCAAACAGATATGAAGTATCTCTTTCCTATTTGAGATATTAGCCATTAAGGGGAATCTCAGGCCAATAAACTCAAAGTCAGTGAATTAAGGAATGGAGTTGGAAGATTTCTACCTATTTGTGAGCTTTTTATTTTAGGTAATATCATGTCCAGTTCATATGGAACTTGCAGTGCTCCATCTTTAAAGCCCCTTATTTCATGTGTTAAAGAGAATTTAACCTTTCCCCTCAAATCACTCCTAAGTATTGAAATATGAATTACAGTTTGAAATGCAGTGCAACAGACCCTGGGTTGCTTACTCAACTCTTGTGAGTAATTTGAGCAGGACAGATGTGAGGTCATGCATTAGTTGAAGCAAGGTCAGGGTGTGTTAACCTTGATTAGGAGGCATCAGCCGTTGGGGAATAAGCAATATGCAGAGATCGGAAATTTTGGCTAGCCGGATGTAGCGATAGATGATCTCTTACAGTAGTCATGAGGTTAATTCCCAGATCATCCATGGGCACGTCAGGTAACACCCTCTGATAGATATAAAATCTTATGTCAGTTCTAGAGATGATCAAACAGAAGGAATCTCCAGCCCAAGAAGAAACATCTCCACAGGTATTGCCACCTGATTTATGAGGCTAGACTACCTGCTCCTAGGAGCAACTATCTATAGAGCAGAGGACATTTCATTTTCTGTCCAAGAGTCATTGATCTTTTGGTACATTGGGACTAGATCAGTGGTGGGTTGCTCCGGTTCTGTCAGCTTCTTGCGAACCGGTAGTAAAAATGGCAGGAGGCTTTGCCCACCCGTCCAGAGATCACAATGGACGATCTGCGCATGCGCAGAAACTTGTGCACGTGTGCACTCCCATTGCGAAATGGTAGTAAAAGTAAGTACAACCCACCCCTGGACTAGATGTTAACAGCTAGATCTCCTTTTAAGAAAATTACTTCGGAGAAGCCCTTGTATTTAATGGTTTAACTATAATTAGCTTGGTTTTCTATTTCACACTTTTAAAAAACATCTGTATGGCTTGTTTATATTTGTTCTGATTCTATTTTCCTTTCTTATATTTCAAGAGTTACTTTTTTAAAAATTAAAGCAGGGGTACAACCTATTAAAACTATGAATGAAAGTGAATATACAGGTCCCAAGATAATGTTGCAGCAGCCAACCTGGGTTGGTCAACGGGACTAAAGGTTTTCCAAGTCATGCTTGGAAGATAAAAACTCTGGTCTTGGTGACCAACCCAGACTGGATCCTTATTAAAACCAAGTCCAATAGGTTTTTGGGGGGGGGGCGGGGGGAAAGACTAACTTTAAAAAAAATACAGCTCACAATACATTTTATAGTAAGTCAACACACACTATCTTCTTGAAAGAACTTTGAATATTTTTATTCTGGAATGACAAGATTCAAAATGTCTTAATAAACTCTCATTCACTACTCTCAAAAGAATTGCTGTAGTGAATCAACCTAGTTTGAACGGGTATACTATAAAGAAAAATAATGAGCAATAATTAATAATCCTAATTTTGATGGTGGCGTTGGTTTTATTTGGTTTGGGTTTTGTCTTTTCAGAAGAGGGGAAATTGTAGCACTAGATTTGGAATTTGGAATTTTGAGGGGAAAGTAGGTCTTTTTCAGCTGCCTTGGAACATTAGGATGCTATACAGTTTCCTAAATTCCTATAAGTCTCCATCTTGATCACTGATATCTACCTTCTGTTCCAGAGGTGGGTTTCGGCAGGTTCTGACCAGTTCTGGAGAACCGGTAGTGGAAATTTTGAGTAGTTCGGAGAACTGGTAGTAAAAATTCTGACTGGCCCCACCTCTATCTATTCTCTGCCTCCCAAGTCCCAGCTGATTGGGAGGAAATGGGGATTTTGCAGTAACCTTCCCCTGGATTGGGAACAGAATGGAGATTTTACAATATCCTTCCCCTGCCATGCCCACCAAGCCACACCCACATAACTGGTAGTAAAAAAATTTTCTGCCTAAGTAGCGGGTTGGACTAGAAGATCTCCAAGGTCCCTTTCAACTTTGTTATTCTGCTATTCCTACTTTCATCATATGCTGTACTTCAGTATGGCTATTAGGCTGGAAGCTCCATGTTGCCATTAGGTTTTCCCCTTAGGTTTTCTATTAAGCAAGCAGCTTCAAGAAAGCTAAAACACATTTAAAGATGCAGCAATAAGCAAACATGTAATTTAAAGGAAAAAACTATTCAGTCAGTGAAACAAAACCCAGCCACAAAGGTTTTCCTAGACCAGGAGTCTCCAAACATAGCAACTTTAAGACTTGTGAACTTCAACTCCCAGAATTGCTCAACCAGGATCACTTAAATCTTAAACTTGCCAAGTTTGGAGACCCCTACCCTAGACCCTTCTCTGATGGTGGAAACGACAAAATCCATAGCCGAATGCTTCTAGTCTATGTGAGTGTTCCCTGTATCTATGGCTGGTCTTCCATATTGTCTTTTCTTCAGGTGTTCAGGGATGAGGATGGGTCTCATTTTCAAAAGTCCAGTCATACAGAACTGTTTCCTGGTGTTATTTTTATTTTTATTTTGGCCATTTGTGGGTACTTTATTTGCTCTTTTACATTGTATTTGAGAAAATCAATCAACCAACATTGCTTGATATTTTCCATCTTTTGTTTGCAAGGAATTTTAACTTAAAATATTCCCTTCTTCTGAAGAACATAGAGAAACCTGAAAAAGTAGAAAGGTTGGGGAGATGTCAAGTATGCCTCATAAGAAGACTTGGGATGAAGACCTGGCAGATTTATTTCATGATTCTGAATCAGGTGAGAAAAATGTAGTTCTGTTCATTTGCTGCTTTGGAAACATTGCCCAATCATACACGTATCCTTAATTATTTGGCCATTGTAAAAATGAGCTTCATTTGTTCAATCCTACACAAATACAATCTTCAGTTTTTTACCAGTAAAAAATTTATTAGTACAGTATTATCCTCTAGAGGAAGCTTCCCTATACCTCAACAAATGCAATATGTGCATACAGAAAATGTTCACTTTATTCATTACTTCACTGTGTAGGTATATCAAATATAAGTAGTCCTTCACTTACATTCATTTAGCAACTCTTCAAAGTTACAACGGCACTGAAAAATGTGACTTATGGCCATTTTTTCACACAACCATTACAATATCCCTATGACCACGTGATCAAAATTTGAATATTCTGACTGTTGCATCATACTTTATAATGGTTGAGTGTCCTGAGGTCATGTGATCCCCTTTTGTGACCTTTGGAATCCATGTTGCTAACTTAACAAATGCAATGATTTAGTTAAGAACGGTGGCAAGAAAAGTCATAAAATGGGGGAAACTCACTTAACAAATACTTTATTTAGTAACATAAATTTTAGGCTCAGTTGTGGTTATAATTTGAGGACTATCTGTAGATGGTCCATGGATTATTCCACTCAGGTACTGTGCTCAAATTTGGATTCTAATCTCTCTCTCTCTCTCTCTCTCTCTCTCTCTCTCTCTCTCTCTCTCTCTCTCCCTCCCTCCCTCCCTCCCTCCCTCCCTCCCTCCCTCCCACACACAATTCTCTATTTTAAAAAATCCCTGTAAAGCAATTAGGATTTTTAAAGCTTCCATTGATGATCTTAAAAGTCCAATTATGGCACACATTTTTAAAGCCTTTTCTAAAAAAAAAAAGACCCTTCTTATTTCAAAACTGAATTGCAAAGTTATGCTAGTTTATGATTACAGTACAGATTTGATTGGCTAATTGATTGACTGAATATCAGCAAGGTGAAGATAAAATGGGAAGGAGGGAAGGATTCTCCTGATATTTTCTCAGTTGCTTTCATATTTACATTCCATAAGACTATATCCAAGGATTCTTTATTGCCTCTTGGTATGATATCCACCAAGACCAAACAGCTTTTGATAAACACCGTTGTTTGGTAGACCTGTGCAAATCAGCTGAAAAAGGAGAAAATCATTAGTAATTCATTTTTCAGTGAGATATGTATCATTCTAATCTTCTCTGATTGTTCTTTAGAATGTTTCCTTTGTTTGCACTTATAATATGTGTAATGCATATCTATATTCCTTCCATAGATCCAGAAGTGAAGCCTTTCAAAGAAATGAATCCCCGATTGTATAAATTTTGGGATCTTAATCAGAAATACTTATTTTTGGTGGAGAACATGTTAGTGGCAGATGTGAAAACTTCTAATTCACCAGGTACAAATTAAGCTTCTTACCTTGTGTTTGAAAATTGCAGTCTTCTCTTGGCCAAAACTATTGATGGGATGCCTTGAATGGTGAAAAGCTGATGGCGGATATATCAGGACTCACTAGGCTGATGGCCACATTTAACATTATTGATTTTTAAAAAATGACTTCCTGCATATTCCATTCACTAAACCTGGGTCCTCAACATTTTTGCCCTGAGCATCAATGTACCGACAGACATAGCACCTTGCCTTCTGTGATATTTTAGGGAAAAAAGATTTAATTCAGAAACAATAAAGGGAAAGTGTTACATGCAATATTTAAAAGGTCCTCTGGTTTTCATATACAGGTAATCCTTACAACCATTTGTTTAGTTCAAAATTACAAGGGCACTGGAAAAAGGGACTTATACCTGTACTCACATTTGCTGTCATTGCAGCATCCCCTTGGTCACATGCCAAAATCAGGCATTTTGCAATTGGCATACATTTATGACAGTTGCAGCATCCCAGGCTCATGTGATCACCAATTGCCACTTGCCGAGCCAGCGTCAACAAGAAAAATCAATAGGGGAAGCCAGATTTGCTAAACAACTGTGTTATTAACTTAACAACCATTGATTTGCTTAACAACCATGGCAAAAAAAGGTAGTAAAATTGGATGTAACTTATTTAATAACTGTCTTGCTTAACAACAGAAATTCTGGTCTCAGGTGTAAATCACAAAGACTACTTGTATGTCTTAGATATTAGGAGTCCTTGGTGCTCTCTGAGCTTGCTTATTTTCTTGCAGACGTTTCATTACCCAGACTAGGTAACATCATCAGTGTGAGAGGGGAATGGATTCTGAGTGTACACTGAGAGCATATGCACCAAGAAAAATTCCTTGTGTGTCCAATCACACTTGGCCAATAAAAAATTCTATTCTATTCTATTCTATTCTATTCTATTCTATTCTATCCTATCCTATCCTATCCTATCCTATCCTATCCTATCCTATCCTATCCTATCCTATCCTATCCTATCCTATTCTATCCTATCCTATCCTATCCTATCCTATAGGTTCCTCTCTAGCATTCCCCTCTAGCACTGATGATGTTACCTAATCTGGGTAATGAAACATCTGCAAGACAATAAGCAAGCTCAGAGAGCACCGAGGATCCCTCATGTCAATCCTGACCTACAAATATTCTCCTGTATTAGTCTTAGATATTGTTAGAATAAAGCTCAGTGATTGACTTTTGCCCAATGCTTTGTTTGTAAAACTGACCACCAGCCTAGTAAAGAGATAAAGCTAAACTACTATGACAGATATCAAACTAGGAAGCTATCCGGTTTGAATTCCACAATATCAGTGTTTACTAATATCTAAGTTTACTAAGTGGAAATATGAACTATTTTGGGGGGGTTTTTTGTACATCGGTACACAAGCTCAACACAATTTTGACTAGTTCTCAATATGACAAAACTAGCCAAAATAGGTTGAAGACCATTAAATTACCTTCTGATGAGCTTCAGTGCCTCCCTTTGCAAATCATTCCTCTTATATGAAAGCTTATATTTTTTCCCCAAAGGTCTTTTGCTTTTATAAATCATATCCTTAATCAGATACCTATGGTTCCTCATCCCAAACATCTCCATCAACAGAAAAAAAACCCTATTCATTCTTTCTTAACTCCTTGACCTTGTTTCTCATTTTTTATTCTTCTCCAGAGCAGTTAATTGCCATGCTTCCTAATAAATCTCTAGATACAGCACAAAAACCCATATTTATGGGCCTTGAAAATAAGAAGAGCTGCTTGTCTTGTGCAAAGTCTGGGAATGGCCAATATCAGATAGAGTTAAAAGTGAGTGTTTGACTTGCATTACAAACATATTTTACTTTCTCTAGGGAAATTGTCCTTTTTTATTTATCCTTTTATTCTCAGTGATATATTCTGTACTATTATTGTATATGAAGAAGACTTCTAGAAGCTTCTCTTGACAAGATTGATGAAAGGTTTTTTCTATTCTGGTTTTGCAAGAGAATGTAACATTGTGGGAGGTCCTTGGTGCTCTCTGAGCTTGCTTGTTTTTGTGCAGACATTTCATTATTCTAGACTAGCCCTGGTGATGTTACCTAGTTTGGATAATGAAACATCTGCAAGAAAACAAGCAAGCTCAGAGGGCCCCTCATGGATAGAATCTCTTCCTGGACACTTAGACATTAAATAAAGTTTAATTGCTGACTTGTGTTATTTTATAAGCAAAAACGGAAAACATGAATTCTATCTCGATAGAGCCTAGAAATCTTCTAATGGGCTGCTAATGATCATTTATGCAACTTGGAACCAGGTTGTCCTAGTGTTCCTACATAACTTCTTTCTCATGGTCTCTCCCTTTTTTTCCTAGGAGAAGGATATTATGGATCTTTACAGAGATCCAAAAAATGCCAAAGCTTTCACTTTTTATAGTAAGAGTGCCGGCAACGCTGCTACCTGCTCTTTTGAATCTGCAGAGTTCCCAGGTTGGTTCCTCAGCACTTCTTCAGAAGCAAAAAAGCCTATTGGTTTGAGTCAAGAAGGAGGACCTCAGAACATCCTGTTTTACTTTGAAAGAAAATAATGAGTCAGAAACACTGTTCTGCATCTATGTTTCTAATAGACCTTGTGTATACAAATTGGAATGGAGCCAGAATGTATGATTAGGCCAATGAGTAAACTTAGATAGCATCCTTCTTGCAATCAAAAAACTTTGGAAGAACTATGTCATATTGGAGGAAGGTGCAATACATCTCATGGATGAAATGGACTTTGTTATATGGTCTTTATTTCTGTAGAACAATATGCTTTCGAACAGTAGGTTTGTTTGCCCATGTGAATTAAGTTGGTTGGCTGAGAGTAAGGAGAGTGATCTTTGATAATGAGATAGCAACAGCACTTAGATTTATATACCACTTCATAGTGCTTTATAGCCCTCTCTAAACTGTTTACAGAGTCAGCATATTGCTCCCAACAATCTGGTTCCTCATTTTACTGATCTCAGAAGGATAGAAGGCAGAGTCAACCTTGAGCTTGTCAGGATCGAACTTCTGGCTGTAGACAGAGTTACAGTACTAGTTACAGTACAGTAACATGTTATTCAAGGAGTGTCCAAACTTGGCAACTTTAAGATTGTGGATTTCAACTCCCAGAATTCCTCAGCTAATCAGTCAGACAAGCCTTAAAGTTGCCAAGGTTGGGCACATCTATGTTATTTCATTCTGTTATGAGAATCAGTTTTCTCCACTATCATCTGGTCAGTGGTGAAATCTACAAATTTTCTCTACGGTTCTGTGGGCATGGCTTGGTGGGCATGGCTTGCTGGTCATGTGACCGGGTGGGCATGGTCAAGTCGACATCACTTCTTTGCCCTTATGACATACAAAAACAAGATATACCAATTATTTCATGCATTTAATACTTAAATAAGAATAAACCAAGTACACAAAACAATGAGGTAAACAAATACTTACATAAGAGCAATAGAAGTGCTGTTTTCGACATCATTTCTTTGCACCAATGATAATAATGACCTACAAAAAGAAGATATACCATGGTATATAAATTTAACCATTTAATACCTAAATAAGAATAAAGAAGTACACAAGACAATAAAAGAGGCACACAAATACTTACAAAGAAGTGTTACTCTTTAACTTTAAGATGTTTCCACATCGTTTTTTCATTGGCACTCTCCTCACTTCCACTTTTCTTTTTTTTATTGAAAAAGTTTTACAATACAAATTTTATCATTTCTCCCCCCCACTTCCCCCCTACCCCCCCATCCCCCCCTCACCCCCCAATCCCATATCCCTCCCCCCCCTTGGCTTCCGCTACAAATTTTAAAAAAATCTTTACCTTACTTATATTAAACTAAAAAAAATACAGTGAAACTTTTAATAGTATAATAAAAAAACTAATAATAATAATATTTACCTCATTTATCAACCATTAATACTCAATTGTTCCTTAATACTACTCTTATGATATTTAAACCCCGCTACAAAATGTCAACATTTCTCTAATCTAATATTAATTACCTAAATCAATCCCCCTAAATATAATATATAACCATTATATCCATATCAAATAATTTTCTGTATCAAACAACCAATTTTTAATCTTTTTCTTTATCTTAATTAAAATTAAGTATATTCCAAGTACCCCCATCAACAAAAAAAATCAAACATTTCTCTAATCTAATATTAATAATTATTTACCTAAATCAATCCCCCTTGTTGTATACTAATAAAATATAATATATCATATATAACAATTATATCTAATAATTTTCTATCTTAGTAATCCAAATTTTAATCTTCTCTTCATAAATATGGTATATTTTTTATAAAGTTCATATTCTTTCAGAATATATAACAATTATATCTATCTCAGTAGTCCAAATTTTTCTCTTCTCTTCATCTTGATTGAAGTTAAATAACTATCTTCCAACATAGTTTTTATAAACTTCTTATTCCAGCTGCCCCCATCAGCAACAAACATCTTTCCATATATAAATCCCCCCGAGTGACTTTATGTTTATAAAATCCAACCACAAAGGTATTTTGCATTCCTCTAGGTAGATCATTCAACCTGGCTCCTGCTGTATCAGTTAAAAAGAAAAACAAATGCAGCTCATACAAGCTGCATTCCCAGATGTTCCTTTAAAGCTCTTTCAAATCCTGCCAACCTTTCCACTTCCTTCCTTCGGGTTTCCAAGATGTTTTCATTTTTATTTTCTTCATCTAGACAATTAATTCCAATAAATTATAATAGAGTAACCACAGATCCTCTGCATGTGTTGCAGTGATCTGTTTACCTTTCTCAAAATGTCAAATCCATCTCAGGATGAGTTTTGCAAAAATTTTATAATCCATTTTCATATATAAATCAGGTATGGCCATGATTATCTTTTAAACTATTTCAAATAATAAAATATTTGGCATCCTTTCTGTAGAGAATTCAATCTATTCATAAATATCCTTTAAATTTCACGAATCGACTCAAGCAATTGACGCAATTTCCATTGCACAGCAGTTTCAATGGTTTTCAGATTATTTCCTCCCTTAACTTCTGCTTTCTGTTGCTTGCCATCATCCCACTTTCCCACTTGTGGAGTACTGGGCCTCTGCTGTTTCTGCGTTAATAATATTTGTTTCTCATCTCGAATTATATGTTTATCTTTCAATTCTTGCTTCAACAGTTCAAGGTCCAGCACCTCCTCTCTTGAATCTCTGGGATGCTTTATTTTCAAATCTGGAAAGTCCATAATAAAATCATCTGAAAAACCACCTAATGCTCCTTTTTCTTCTGACACACTTTGGTTATTTTGATTTTCTAATTCCAACTGCATACATTGTTCCTCAGTCTCTCTTTCAGGCTCTTTATCCTTAATGTCTTCTTTCATAGTTGACAACATAGATGAGGATGAAAATATGGGGGCTCCCTTAAGAATATTATTATAAAAATGTTCTGCTTTTTCAATAGTATTTAAACAATATCTCACATCTTGATATCTCAAAATTACACCAACTGGTACATCCCATCTGAATGGAATCTTGCTTCTCTTCAATTCCTTCACCAGAAATCCAAAATCTTTTCTGTATCTTAGAATCTTGGATGGTAACTCTTTATAAACATTAATTTGTGTACCTTCTATCTTCAAAGTAGCTGAATAAGACTTTTGCAAAACATCATTTCTCAATCTTCTATCAGTAAAATAGACAACAACATCTCTGGGCAGATTCCTTTGTCTAGCCACACGTGAGTTCACCCTATAGACTTTTTCAATACAACCAAGAATTTGATCATCTTCCAAATTTAATAATGCCGCTAATGCCTTAGCACAAAGTGTTCTTAAATTTTCTCTGTTATTCTCTCTTATACCTCTTAGTCTTAAGGCAGATTCCATAGCTTTAAATTGAAGCATCATCACATCCTTTTCAATTTTTTGATTTTGGGCATCAGCTTCAGAAAATTTTTCCTCTGTGTCTTTCATCTTGGAATCAAGCTTTGTACTAATTTCAGCCACTTTCTTCCCCATTTCCACCACCGCATTTGAAAGATCAGAAACTACTTTAGTAATAATTTGATTCAATTTATCATATTTTCCCTGTACCAGCTCCTCAAGATGCTTCTGTGAGCTTTCTATCTTCTCAACAACATTCCCCAAAGACCTGGTTGTAAAATCTTTTAAGTCCTCATTTCCAATTCCCTGCAGCTGCATTTGAATCTTTTCTGCTTTTTCCTTTGTCTGACAAGTAAGGGAGCGCCCCCCCCCCCTTGATTTTTGTTTAGGAGTCATGCTTCACAACTTTTCCCAGAAAAACAAAGAAGTTCTGTTTAGATCAATTTTGTTTCTTTTTAAAATCCTGCTAGAATGTTTCTGTTAAGTAATTCAGCGCAGGCTTAGCTCTCACTTTCACTTTCCACTCTCCATTTTCTCAGACATTTTCCAAGCAAAGCCAGTCGCCATTTTCCAAGACATTTTCTTAAATCTCTTCTTTCCTTAAGAATTAATAAAAAAACAATACTTGCTTTTTTTCCTTTTTAGTAAGTCCAAGTTTCACCAGATTGCTTGCTTGCTGTAAATTTCAATCATTCTAGTGGTGTTGCTCATGTCGTCTAGCTCTGCTGTTGTAAGCAGAGGTCCCTCGCTGCGCGGAGCTTCTGCAGGGCAAATAGGGAGCCATCACCCTGAGCCCTCCCCAGGATAAAAAACGAGTCCTGGGGGCAACTCAGGGGGCTCTACTGAACCCCACTTGCTCTACCTGCTCTTCCGTTCAAAGAGCAGGTTTTCCGAGCCGCCTGCCAGCTGTGAGGCGGCTCCAACATGCGGTGAGGCCGGTGGTCATGGAAAGACCGTCCGGCAACGACGGAGACGCCACCGGAAGCCTCCCTCACTTCCACTTTTCTTGATCTTGATTCTTGGATCATCGCCTTAACCACTTTTTTAGTAGAACAATATGCTTCGGACAGTAGGTTTGTTTGCCCATGTAAATTAAGTTGGTTAGCTGAGAGTAAGGAGAGTGATCTTTTGGTAACGAGATAGTAATAGCAGTAGCAATAGCACTGAGACTTACAGTATATACCATGCCATAGGGCTTTACAGCATTCTTTGGGCAGTTTACCAAGTCAGTATATTTCCACCAACAATCTGGTTCCTCATTTTACTGACCTCAGAAAGATGGAAGTCTGAGTCAACTTTCAGCCTGTCAGAATTAAACTTCTGGCTGTGGGCAAGTCATAGTATTTTATGATGTTATTACAGGGGTGTCCAAACTTGGCAACTTTAAGATCTGTGTGGACTTAA
Organism: Masticophis lateralis; assembly: GCA_030761175.1. NCBI lineage: Eukaryota > Metazoa > Chordata > Lepidosauria > Squamata > Colubridae > Masticophis > Masticophis lateralis. The sequence goes on along the minus strand of JAUDYJ010000008.1, from coordinate 2,132,239 downwards.
TGTATATGAATGATATAAATGGTTATATGAATGATATGAATGGTATAGGGTCAGCTACATGAACACTGAAGGACCCTCTCTATTCACAGTATTATAAGAAAGAAAAGTGCTTGTTTGGAGATTATACTATACATTCTATCCTTGGCAATATATCTTCTGATAAAGCTTAGTTGTCAAGATTGCAAGGACAGTCATATGAAGTAAAAGTTACTTATTAATCCAGGGCGGCCATGGATATATGCCTCAGTAGTCACAGAACTCAGGAAGATGTTTATCTAAGATGATCTCATGTGCTAAGCAATATTGTAGGAGTTTAGTAATTAAAAAGTGTCAATTATCATGTAACGGATGTATGTTAATCATATATGGAAAATTGCTGTGCTAGTAGAATCCTTTGTCTTGAAAAGTGTAAAGACAGTCATATCAGATCTGTTTCTCTGTTCAGAATTGCAGATACAAATCTGGTTCTGAAACTGCGCAAATAAACTGACTCTGGCTGACCAAAGAATGTTTTTCAGTCCTTCATTCCACAACAGACTAACTCCAGAATTCTTCAGCCAGTCATCCAAATAAATCTTAAAGTTGCCAAGCTTGAGCAGACCTGTACGATTCCATATTGTTATGAGAACCACTTTCTCTACTACCATCTGGTTCATTGTTTAAGAAGAACAACTCATTTTCTCCAGGGAATGGAAGATTTTGCAGATGATCCAGTCTTTCACAATGGGAAAGTGTGCTTAATATATTGTATAATGAGCATTATTTAGCAGCTTCAGATATTGCAAATGGATCCTCAGGAAGCTAACTCAGTTTAATAAGAGAACCAATCAGAGATGCTGCAGTACAAAGTGAGAGGAAGGTTAATCTGCTCCATGCTCTTGTCAAATCCTGAAAAAGTTATTCATTATCACCTTCATCATCATTATTATCAAACTACCTTCTAGTTATTCTTCCATTATAGTGTGATGAAATAGGGAGAATATCTACACTTTCTCTTTGGCCCATGACAGAGTTTCCTGAGTGCAAGAACGGATGGCATCTTTTTCCTCCCATGCCCAGCTCGTTGCAAATGCACCCCATGCCAGTGTTTTCCAGCTCAATTTCAAAATAGATGCTTTCTGGCCTGAACTGCCTTAGTCTTTATGGGCTAATGGTCTCTTGGCTTTTGCTCTTGTCTGGCAGCAGCCACAATCTCTGATTGTGCAGGGTCCACGCTCTCTCTCTATATATTGGAGGGTTCTTGTTCTGTACAGCCATTTCATCCTGGGCTGCCAGGCTGCTACGGTCTCTGCTGAGTGGCAGCTGCTATTTTTTGTTACAGCAATTTTGCAGTTGATCCACTTATGGCCTGTTAAATCAATGACCCTTTCTGATAATGTATCCCTTTCTGTTTCTGTCCACGATGGGTAAAGCATGCTCCTATTGCTTCATTGCCTAATCAGAGTCCTATAAATATTTCTTCCCCTTGTCTCATCTCATCTCATCTCACCTCATCATGTCTCATCTTGTCTCATCCTGTGCTATCCTATCTTCTCCTGCCCTGCCCTGCCCTATCCTACCCATCTTCTATATCTATATCTATATCTACATCTGTATCTATATCTACATATATATATATCTGGGGAAAGCCATTGTTATATAAAAACCTGCATGAACAAATCCTCCTTCCTTTCCCATTATTTTAGCATTTCCAGAGGAGGTACAGTGTACTGTAAATCTGTTGCAGCTATGAACTAATGCTCTCCTCTCTTTCTCTCTCTCTCTTCTCCTTCTTTCTCTCTCCTCTCCATCATCTATCTATCTATCTATCTATCTATCTATCTATCTATCTATCTATCATCTATCTTCTACTCAATTGCAAGGTAGAGACATGGCTACTTTATAAAAGCTGAGCTATTAATTTTCCCTGCTATAGACATTCCCTGGATTTACAGAGGATTTCCTAGTCCTTTGATTATTATAGCATCAGAACAACGGGGTGGGGTGGGGAGAGAAAGGATCAAGCGTGTCTACCATCTCTGTCCTACTGTCCCCATTTATTTGTATTCATTTCCTTTGATCATGTCCATGTACATATTCATACCTGCTATCTTCTACATGTTTGACAAACCAAAAATAAATAAATAAATAAAGGAGAAGGTGACAGTGGAAAAGAGACAAAACTCCCCAAGACTTCCTAATTGTGAATGAAAGTCTCAATTGAATCCCCTATGTTTGATACAAGAAAATATATTTTACACATTGCACCTACTAGAAGCTACACTGTTGCTGTTTTTTTAAACACTTCATTCAAACCATGGAAGCAGAAGAGTACCATCTCAGGCCTTTGAGGGGTGTGCCACAACAACTTCAGTGCAACTCCAGGAAACCTCAGAAATGTTTTTGCAAATTGCAATACAATGGAGAAATTAGGAAACAGATAACTGGAAAGTGCCATACTTCCTTCTTCATAATCGGAATTGTAAACAGTTAATCCAAGGAATAAGAATCAAAGCGATTCGGTGTTGAGTATTTATTAGGAATGAATGTTACATAAGAATTCCAGCAAGCGCCCTAGTTTCAGATGAGACACTTATACATCTCACAGCCCTATAACGAGACAATATAGGTCAGCCAAACTCTTGCCAATTTCCATATTCTCTTTTGATGCAGAAGGGAGGTGTCAAGTCTCTTGCAAAGGCTCTGTTTCTGTTCCTTGTTATCAAAATTTCTGCAACTTTGATCTGTAGGAGAAATAACTCCCACAAAGACTAATCATATTATCCAATTCATTTCAGTTAAAGTTACAATAATGAAAAGTACTGTGTTTATGAAAAGACATAGTACTGACTTCCTGTGGCTCTGCGAAATGCCGATGGAGCTCCTTTTAGGAGTTCCAGCCCCGTGTCTCTGTTAGCAGCTAGAACAGCAAAAATCAGCTGTCTAGCTGCTTAAAACTCTCCCTCAGGGAAAAAGGGGAAGAGAAGTGCAGAAGGGTCTGGGTAGAGTTCCCCTAGACCCCCAGGCTTTTTTTCTTTTTAAGCCTGGGGTTTGCAGGCTGAGAGCTCCCTGAAAGCCCTTTGAAGCTCCGGAGCCGGGAGGAATCTGCTTAAGAAAATAAGCAGACTGAAGTGTCGCGACCACACCAGCAAAGCAAATTGAAGATCATAAAGAATTTGAACTTTGGATGCTGGCAGAGTTAATCCAGGAGGACAAAAATGCAAGTACTGAATGTTAACTCCGTTTAAAAAGGGAAAGATGGCATCTGTGAAAATGAAACTTATAACTGAAAGTCCTTGTTAACATTAGCAACATTGTTAAAGCTATTGGATTATTCAAGAGAAAGATTTAAAGTAGAAGAGGGATGGAAAAGACTATGGTACTGATTTTAACTAATTTACATCCTTAATTTGTATGGAAAATAATTGGATTTAACGACCTGATAGCTGAATTAATATAAATATAAAGAGGCAACTGAAAAATGGCTGAAATCAAAGATGGATTATATGAATCAGCAAACTTACAAGTGGTGTCTGTGAAGGATTTAAAAGATCTTTTAAAATCTTTTACTGTTGAGATAAGACAGATAATTAAAAGAATTATTCAAGATTTTAAATTGGGGAATAAAAATGACTTGCTGGCTGGAAAAGAGGAAGAAAGTAATCAGGATAATGTGACTTTGGAGGACAAAAGAGACACTGTCGGGATTAAAATGGAGGTTATTACACTGGAAACAGAGGTTTTGGAAGAGGTTTCCACTCAATTAATAGAAAAGCAGCAAGAAGATTCTTTACTGTAGGTTGATAAATATTTTGACAAGTTTTGGCTCTACAGACAGAATCAATATTTAAGGAACGAACTGATTGACTATAAACACAGGAGGAGTTGAAATGGGGGCTTCAATTTAAAGGAAATAACTCCAAGAAGAGAATGAATTCCAAAGACACACCAACTACAGTTTCATATTAAAAAATTCTTGAAAATAAAAGCAGGGGGAGAAGAAACATTGAAGAAGGGAGTATTATTGGTGAAGGACTGGAAAAAATATAGAAAGAAAGAAAGACTGGTAGATTAATTTTTTTTCTTTTTAGCGAGGATTTTTATAAAAAATTTACTTATTGAAATTAGTATTTTTCAAGCTTATTTTAAGATAAAGAAATAAGGGAAGTGCTTCATTCTATTTAGTTTTAGATTTGACTTAAGGGATAGTTTTTTTTCTCTTTCTTTTGAGTTTTATATTTTGAGGAATGTTTTACTGAAGTAAAAATGTTTAGCTAAAAATGAATGATTGATATTTGATTTTTTTTATGATGTTAAAAGGTTTAACTAAAGTTGGATAACTTTTTGAACTTTATTGTAGCTTTAAAATTGAAGTTTAAAGTTGGCTAATTTAAAAATGATAAGAGAATGAAAAGGTGTAACTAAAGTTGGATAACTTTCTGAACCTTATTGTAATTTTAAAGTATTGAAGTTTAAAGGTGGTTAACTCAAAATTTAATGGATAATTTTTTGAAAGTTTTGAAAGAATGTTTTGTATTAAGAGATTTTAAAATGTTTAAATTAAAATTATAGTTTTTTTTCTTTTACAACTGTGAAATGCTATAAGAGAATCTATTAAAGGAAGGTTGAAGTATAATTTTTAAAAAAGGGAGTTAATGAGTGTAAAAGAGTTTTGAATTCTGTAGTAGTTAGCTTACTTTAGCTTCTGTTTGTTAAATCTTATATCCTGTTTTTGCTCTGGGAAGTCGGGGGGGGGATTGGGAAGGGGGGGTTGGGTGGGGATAAAATGATGTATAATAATTGATTTTGTATTGTTTGGATGTTTGAATAAAAAAAAATAAAACTTTTGTTATTAAAAAAAGAAAAGAAAAGACATAGTACTTAAATAAGGTTTTATGCACACCTCCTACTATTTTTGCCTATGACACAGAAATGCATGTCCACCTCCTGCATTTTTCAGTGTGAGTTTTTCTTAATATCAGATAAAGATCATTGAGGCATCCATTACATAAGCTTCAACTTTGCAATGGTGAATGACAATTTGGCAACTCTTCAGTGTTGAAAAAATAAACAAACCTTGATAGTATCATCCAGATTGTCCTTGTGACATACAGAAAAGGACTGGCAGAGCCTCATCCTTTTCAGATGAAGTCTTACTTATGGAGAAGAATCCATGACTTACTCACCAATGTCTTCAGCTTTCATTTTATTGTAGTTTGTGTGGGATCCCTAAGAAACCCAAGAGGTGTGCTTGTCACATCATAAGACTTGACTGGTTCATTGCGAGCTGTCACTGTTATTTATTGGTGTGAGGTGGAAAGAAGATAACAGGCAGGAAACCAACCAATGATAAAACTCCATGAAAATGTGTCTTAATTAAGAATTCCTCAGCTGTTACAAAACATGGCATTTTCTGAGGAGATGACAGGAAATGAACCTTCAGACCAAGGCAGACATCTCCAGAAGTACTATTTTCTGATGTAACTTTGTAGACTGGTTGCAACAAATTATTTTCTTCCGGGACCAGATTACTGAGATGACATCTGGGTTTAGTCTTATTTGTAGTTGATTTCTTCCTGGTGGTACAGGGAGCATTAAGACAGCCATTTACATCTGTTGCTTTGTTCTCCAAGTTGAAGAATAGATAATCTCACCAGAAAAGAAAGAGGTGAGGTTTTTATCCCTTTTATGCTTCTGTGAGCTTTCTATCTTCTCAACAACACTCCCCAAAGACCTGGTTATAAAATCTTTTAAGTCCTCATTTCCAGTGTCAGTTTCGGTTTCATCCTCGAAATAAGTTAATTTCCAAGCAGCAAACTTTAGGAAATATTCTCTTTATTGAGTGATGCATCCGTGCCCGACAACCATGCAGCTGCATTTGAATCTTTTCTGCTTTTTCCTTTGTCTGACAAGTAAGGGAGCCTCCCCTTGATTTTTGTTTAGGAGTCATGCTTCACAACTTTTCCCAGAAAAACAAAGAAGTTCTGTTTAGATCAATTTTGTTTCTTTTTTTAAAATTCTGTTAGAATGTCTCTTTTAAGTACTTCAAAGCAGGCTTAGCTCTCACTTTCACTTTCCACTCTCCATTTTCTCAGGCATTTTCTCTAGCAAAGCCAGTTGCCATTTTCTGAGGCATTTTCTTAAATCTCTTTTTTCCTTAAAAATTATTAAAAAGACAAATACTTGCTTTTTCCCTTTTAATAAGTTCAGGTTTCACCAGATTGCTCACTTGCTGTAGATTTCTATCATTCTAGTGGCATTGCTCTCGTCGTCTGGCTCTACTGCTGGGAGCAGAGGTCCCTCGCTGCGCGGAGCTTCTGTGAGGTGGAAAGGGAGCCATCACCCTGAGCCCCTCCCAGGACAAAAAAAAAGGTCCTGGGGGCAACTCAGGGGGCTCTACCAAACCCCACTAGCTCTACCCGCTCTGCCATTTACAGAGCAGGTTTTCCGAGCCACCTGCCAGCTGTAGGGCGGCTCCAACGCGTGGCGAGGCCGGCGGTCATGAAAAGACCGTCCGGCAACGACGGAGACACCATGAGAAGCCCCTTCAAACATTTCTTAATCAAATTATTTATATGTTTATATAAAAGTAATAATAATTATAAAAAATGGGAAATAGTGACAGTAATAATGTAATTACCTTAAAATAGTGACAATAATCATAATACAGCAATAATAATAGTAAAAGAATAAGAAAAGGGAAGAGGATAGAAATATATCAGAACAAAGGAAAAAAGGAAGAAAAAAATCAAGGAGATTAAAGAAAAAAAATTAACAGAGGAAAAACAAAAGGAAATAAAAAGATAGAAAAAGAAGATAGAGAGAGATGGTATAATAAAAAAGAAAGAAAGAAAAGAAATGACTCCTAACTCTGTTCATTCACCCAAAAACTGTTACATCTATTTAAATCAAAATATAATAATTTGTTGTCTTGTTACATAGTATGTTCCAATATTCCTTTCTCCAATCTGTCCAAATATGTTTCTTTTCCATTTCAATACCATCAAAGCTCCAACTTTTTTTTTTAAGAATTAGTTCTAGGCTATTCCATATATGGTATCATCATGTCCTTCTTGTGCTGCCACACCCTTCTCTTATTGCCATGTCTGTTAGTTCAGTTTCCATTGTTCCATTTATTTTCTTCCTTCTGATCTTCAATAAATCCTCCAATGAACAAATTTGTCTATCCAGAATCAGGCTCTCTTAATCTGAGTCTTTCTCTCCCCCCCACCCCCCAAATTGGTCAAGTTTAAAGAAACAAGTAACAAAGTTTCTCCCTTTATATAACAAGTAGGCAGTCTGTAAATCTGTAACAAGCAGTCAGACTGAAATTCACACTTTCCCTTGCCAATTAGCAGCCATTTTCTCTGCCTCCGTTTTTTTTCTTTACTTTTAAAACCGTAGTTATTTCCTTTTCTCCTTCTTCTCTCTCTGACATAGTCCAATCTCATTTTCCCATACAAAGAAAAACATCCAATACTGTAATGCAGCCATTTTCAAAAAATCATTATTTCACGTGATCCTCCAACAGGTCTTTTGCCTTTATGCCCCAATAGTTCACAGCCGCTGTTAAGGCTGGGGCAAAGACTCATCTTAATCTGTTCTCCGTTTTTCCTCCTCCTCTCCTCCTGCGCATTCTTGTGTCCCAGTTGCCGCGGTTTCAGGGCAGCCACAATGGCTGCCGCTTTGCCGCCGCCAGCACAGAGGCAAGCCTCCAGCCCCGAGGAATCTTCCCGTTCCTCTTGGCCGACCGAGGGGTCCCTCTCCATGCCCCCTGTCTTTACAGGACAGGGGAGGTCCGAAGACCTGCTGGCAGAGGCTTGGCAGACGGGGTTTTCGGTTTGGCTCCAGTGTGTCAGTATTGAAGTCACAAAATGGCCTCAGTCAAGCTAGCTTCATGGTTGACATCAGCTGCTTTTCACACACACAAACACACACACTTCTTGCAATCTTCTGTTTCTGAATGTGAAAACCACAGACTAAGACTTAAGAAGTTGGAATAATTTATAATTTTTTAAAATTGATTTTTATCATTATATTATACATTTAATTTGGTTACAATATACAAATGGTACAATAAGAAAATACGTTGAAATTTATATTATATTTTAATCATAAAGAGAATTTTTATAAAATCATGTTTGGTGGTAAAAAGGCGAGACAATTTTAGCTGCAAATATATATACTAATCCAAAATTAGTAAACAGTAATATAAAATAGAAACCAAAGGCTTTCCTTTTTGGGATTGATGGATAGACAGCTAGGGAAAAAGACCATGAAACTTTGTTTTTATATATGACTAACTGAGTAGCTGGGTATTTATTTATCCCAATCCTGTATTAGACATGAAAAGGCATTGCTCACTGTGGATTAGAATTAGAGACCTAATTGCCCTGGCCAACAGCCTGGGAAAAATTCTACAGGTGATCATCTGCATTAACAAGCACCTCCCCCAACAACTTGCCCTCTTTGCTTGAACCTGAGGGCCTAGGGGAGTTATTTTTTGTTTGTTTGTTTGTTTTTGTTTGTTTAAGAACCAATCCCCCTTACCAGAGGGATCCCCCTTGTGGAGTACTGTGAAGCCGTTACTATGACAACTCCATTGTGATGTGCATTAGAAGCCATTTTAAGACACAACAGGCTGTATATTAACAGAACTTAAATACAAAATGCACATTATCACTGTCAAAAGTACTGTGATTTGACACTATAGATATAATTCATTCCTTTTCATTTCAGCAGCCCAGGCGTTCCAGAGTTATGCTGGAATACCCACCCACACACCCACCCACACCAAGGGATGTTAGGGGTGTCTTACCCACATAGTATTTTTTTCCAGAGAGTAAGTCATCTATGTACCAAGTTTGGTTAAAATTGCTCAAGGCATTCTAGAGTTATGCTGGAACACACACAGGCACACACACACAGACACCCCCCACCCTGAGAGGTATTAGGAGTGTGTTACCCTCACAGTATTTTTTTTCCAGAGAGTAAGTCATCTGTGTAGCAAGTTTGGTTAAAATTGCTCAAGGCGTTCCAGAGTTATGCTGGAACACATACACATGCATGCACACACAAACACACCCCAAGAGGTGTTGGGGCATCTTACCCCCACAGAATTTGTTTCCAGAGAGTAAGTCATCTCTGTAGCAAGTTTGGTTGAAATTGCTTGAGGCGTTCCAGAGTTATGGTGGAACACACAGAGACAGATATACAGACAGACACACAGACACATATACCAAAAATACCTACAATATTTTTTTCCAGAGAGTAAGTCCTTATTATATCTCAAAATTGGAAGGATGTGGCACTACCCACAATGGAGGACTGGTTGGTGAAAATGATGGAATTTGCAAACATGGCCAAGCTGAATTCCCTGATTAGAGAAAAAATAATGTGTATGTTTATCACTGATTACAAACCCCTCATAGACTTATTGCATGAAACAGGGGCAAAAAAGGGTTTTATGATTTTTGGCTTTGAGGATTAGACAAAACAGATAATAGAAAAAGCAGAGCTTTTCTTTTTGTAACCATAGGGTAAGAGGTTATTTTGTAGTTGCATTTGCTACAAAGAAAATCATAAGATACTTCTTTCTACTTCTTTTCATTTCTTTTAATACTTTTTCACTTTTTCTTTTTTTCCTTTCTTTACTTTATATCAGAGGTGAAATGTAAAATTTGTTACTACGGGTTCTGTGGACGTGGCTTGGGGGGCTGTAATGTGACTGGGTGGGTGTGGCCAACTTTTTTTTAACTTTTAAAAGCATTTTTTCTACAACCTTAAGAGGTTGCAGAAAAAAATACTTTTAAAAGCCTCTGACGATCCCAGCTGAGCCACGCGATCATCAGAGGCTTTTTTTAAAAAAAACTTTTAAGAGCATTTTTTCAGCCAAAGAGGTTTGTAGAAAAAATGCCTTTAAAAGTTTTTTAAAAAGCCTCTGATGAGCTCAGCTGGGCATGGGGGTGGGGGCAGGGATTTTTGCTATCGGTTCTCCAAACCACTCACCGCCATCACTACTGGATTGGGTGATCTGGTCTGAACCAGGAGCATTTCACCCCTGCTTTATATTAGTTATTTGTTAATCACCCCTGCATCTACCCAATCAGTCTTAAAACTACTATTAGAATTACATTATTAAGTCAAATGCTCTTTCCTACAATCTACCCCATTCTACTGCACCAACTTTGTCCTTTTTTCCATCAATTTTATAGCAAATTTGGCAATCCATTTCACCAGCTGCAAGTTAGAACCTAACAAACAATGTTGCAAGAAGCGTTCTTTAGACTTAGGTGTGCTGGCGTAAAAGATCCTGCCCAGCTGATGTTCCCTCAAATCTGAGTACAGGCGGCAGTCAAAAATTACATGGGGCATTGTTTCAATTTCCCCCTTCCCACATAAACAGAATCTTTCACTTGCAGGGATACCCCTATACCTACCCCAAAGCATGTTTGTTTGAAGTTGGTCTAATCTCAATTTGGTAAAAAATCTCCTTATGATGAGAAACAAAGGCACAGTTAAATATTTTTCTATTTTAAAAATTTGTTTATTGGCCGATAACCAGGGGCAAACTTTTACTGCTGTCACCTGTGCAATATCCAATTGTGCACTTATGTCCTTAAATCTCTGTGCAATCCAATTTCAGATCTGCCTATGATCATACTGCTGCCAATTTAAAGGAATACCAGAGCTAGATACTTGCTTCAGAACTCTTGATAACCAATTATTTTTATTACTTGAGATAATCTGATCCATTAGCGCTAGCTTTGGTAACCTCCCTTCCTCCATCTTGATTATTCTTAACCAATAATAAACAGTCTTCAACAAGGCCCTAGTGCCAATCGCATGGATTCCCGTTTCTACCCTTATTACACAAGCTGGGATTCCAGGGCACACTGCCAAAATTCTCCTCAAGAACTTATTTTGAGGAGTTTCCAGCCCAGGCAATTTAACCAATCCCCATATTTCTGCCTCATAGGTAAGTACTGGTTCAATTTTCGCCTGAAAGACCTTTAGCACTGGGGTTAATGAAGATGGAGTTTTCTCTAAAATAAGTTTGTTTTGTTGGGCCATCCAAGCCAAGGCCTTCCAAGCTCCAGCTTTTATCTGCTTATTCCATTTGCCATTTGTCTGAAATACTAGCCCTAAATAGGTAAATGACTGAATTTGTTCTATTCTTCTGCCATTTAAAACCCATCTCCTCGTCTTCTGTTGCCTGCTAAATATCATTACCTTTGATTTCTCTACATTAATTGTCAAGGAATTTTTTATACAATATGCTGCCAATCTCCCAAGTGACCTTCATAGCCCCACCTGTGAGGCCGAACTTAAACTTTATTATTAGATGGTCCAATGCAAAACCATTATCCATAGTAGAACTTTTGCTCCTGAAGCCTGTCTGTTCTTCAGCTAAAATGTTATTTCTCATTAACCAATTGTCCGCACTCCAGTGCTGACACAAGGAAGAGAAGAAGACACTTGACATTTCACCTACTTAATTTCTCCGAAGATATTGTCTCCTAGGAGATGGGATGGGAGGGGGGACATTCCTGTGAGCTGAAGTAGTAGATATGGGGAGAGTGACTTGGAAGATGGCCAATGAGAAGCCTTTGCAGACGACCTTGTATTCTTTCTGGAAGATCCTTTAGCAACTGAACCCTATTTAATGAAAGAAATTGAAAAATTTGGAAAAGTAGCTGGTTTGAAAATTAATAAGGATAAGACAAAAATAATAACAAAAAACCTAACAATGAAACAGACAGAGGAATTAGAGAAACAATCCGGACTAAAGGTAGTTAAGAAAATAAAATATTTAGGAATAAATTTGACAAATAAAAATATAGATATAAAGAAAAACAATTATGATAAATTGGTTCATCAAATTAAAAATGATCTAGAAAGGTGGGGAGGACTAAATATTTCATTTTTGGGAAGGATAGCTGCACTAAAGATGAACATCCTGCCGAGGCTCCTCTACCTATTCCAAACCATTCCGGTGAAATTAGAAAAAAGTTTTTTTATCAATTTGAATAAAATTACGACAAAATTTGTATGGGAAGGTAAAAAGCCTAGAATAAGCCTGAACACACTACAGGACGATAAATTTAGAGGAGGGTTTGGGTTTCCTGCGTGGGACAAATATTACAAAGCAGCAAGCCTGCTGTGGATAAAGGAGTGGGTTAACCTAGAGAATCAACGTTTACTAAAATTAGAGGGGCATGATCTAATGATGGGGTGGCACGCCTTCCTGTGGACTTCCGGGAACAAAAGTTATCATCATTTTAAGAACCATATAATTAGAGGTGCCTTAATCGATATTTGGCTGGAAATAAAAAAAAAATGTTATAAGAAAGTTCCCGGGTGGTTTTCCACTGTGGAGGCGGTCATGCACCCAAACACCATTTCCTTTCAAAAAATTATACAATACCGAGATATATTAGACTCAGACGGGATATTAAAAACACGCCAGGAACTCAGAGATGGGGGAATAGAATTAGATTGGTGGCCCTACCTTCAAATACAAAATAGACACAGAAAAGATAGGGATGAAGGAGGAGTCGAGTTAAACCCAAATAGATTAGACAAAATTCTGGAAACGAAAGAAGGGAAGAAGATATCTAAAATATATAAATATTTATTAGAACTGGAATTGAGTAAGAATTTGATTAAAGGGCAGATGATTGCCTGGAACAAAAACATAGGCGGAAATATCCAATTAGAAGAGTGGGAAAGAATTTGGGAAAATAATATTAAAATGACAAAGTCGGTAAGTTATAAAGAAAACCAATATAAGATATGGTATAGATGGCACTTACCCCCATCGAGGCTAGCACAAATGTATCCCAACTTAGACTCAAAATGCTGGAAGTGCAAACAGGCTAGAGGAACGTTTTACCATATGTGGTGGCTATGCCCCAAAACTAAGGCATATTGGGAGAAAATTAGAATGTGGATAATACAAATAGTAGGAGAAGAAATTGAACTAGACCCCAAGATATTTTTATTAGGAATTTACAAACAAAACATTAGAAAAGAAAAGATATACTTAATACACCATATAATTACAGCGGCGAGAATAGCGAAAGCACAAGTATGGAAAAAGGAATATTTGCCAAACGATCAGCAAGTAATACAAAAGATATATTTGTGTGCGGAATCGGATCAATTAACGCAGAAATTAAAAAATGAGGAAAGCTCAAAATATTCTAGGGTATGGGATAGATGGTACGATTGGATCAAACAAAGACAAAATGGATAATGATACTTTTAATTGAATATGAAAGTTAATTTGAATGAGCAATATATGTTGTTATACTCTTAGTGAATTGTAAATTAAGAATGAAAATTGGAAAGGTATTTGTATGATAGTCTTATATAATGTACCCATGAGGATTTCACCGACAAAAGGCATGTGGATGAAAGCAATGAATGGGAATGTAAATAATGCAAATAATAATAACGCATTAATGTAAATACCATGAAAGTATACTTGTTTATGTATAATAATATCATGAAACCGGAAATGACAGAAATGTATTATAATTTTTAATCAATAAAGATTTTGAAAAAAAAAAAAAAAAAAGAGAAGCAGAGAATTGGGGAATGGAAAAGGAGGATTTGGGGTCAGGAGGGCAGTGCTGACTGCGATGGAGTCAGGAACAGATAGTTATGCTCAATAAATGAAAGATTTCATCAAAGGCTATTTGTTTGGAAATGCAATTTATTTGAGATGACATCGTAACCTGACACCAATCTGCTAATTTATGAAGCAAATACTTAGCATAAATTTTTGCTGATATATCAATTAGACTAATTAAATGGAAATTATCTGGGTTATCTCTAAAGCCTTTTGTATATAATGGAATAATTATTGATGAATGCCAACTGGCAGGAATTTGCCCTGTTCTATTGATAAAAGTAAAGAGACCTGCCAGGACAGGTGCCCACCAGGCTATGTTATCTTTAAATAACGATGCCGGGAGTACATCCTGTCCTGGAGCTTTGTTTTTGTTTTCAGGGAGGAAATTAAATGCCTCACCTCCATGATTGACACTTCTTCCCACTGTGGTAAGGCTTCATATCCCTGTATCAAGCTCAGAGAGGATATCACTTCATCAGAGCTTTCTGCTGCTACTGGAGTGGCCAGATGCTTCTCCCAACTTTCTGCAGTAATGTTTCGATCACTTATTGGTTTTCTATCTCTAATAATTTTTGAGACCTCCAACCAGAAAAGTGTGGGTGAGGCCAGCTTTGCTGCCTGTTCTAGGCCAGCCCATAAGTTGTCAATATAAGAGGCCTTTTTCCTCTTCAATAGCTGCTTATATTTCTGCCTTCTGGTGATATACTCCTTCTGTAATTCCACGTTTGGGCTGATTAAGTATCTCCTAAGTGATTTCCTAAGCTGTTTTTTCCTTTCCTTGCAGTCATTATCAAACCACTTTGAATAACTAGAATCAAACTAGCCCCTTGGCTTGGTAGTCATGAAAAAATGCTTCAATTTATGGTGTATTTCCGCAAAATATACTATAAGTTCTTGTTCACCTGTACTATTTTAGCATATATGCACTAAGGCTTCCATACGTGGGGAATTCATAAATTCTGTCACTGCTTTACTATCAGCCCTCTTCCATGTTAGTCTTCTCTCATGAGCTAAGTTGAAGACTATTTCCTAGTCAGATTATTCTTGAATAATCTCTCCCACCCGTCCTCCCTCACTTAGGCTCACACACCCATTTAATCGCCTGAGCTCCATACAAGTCTGTTTTGGCATCATTACTCTGCCTGTTGCTTTCAGGCTTTCAGCTCTATAGGCTCTATTAATTTCTGCCTCCATGGTAAATGATTTTACATGAGGCACTGCGCTTACGTCATTTCTTGGAATCATCTTTGCCACTAAAGGGGACTGGGGGATTCCTTCCTGTGTGACTTCCATCTCCGATGTTCATCTCACAGCACTTTGCACTATCAGGTCTGCTGTCTCTGGCACTTTGTGCTGTATGGACATGGGAGTCAGGTTTCCTGGGTTTATAAGCTGTTGACTCTCTGCATCATGCTTTGATGGGAAAGAACAATCGACGCCAAAGGAGCAGCAGAGGAAATGGTCTGTTTCAGCAGCCTCCTCATCTCTTTAAGTTTATTAAGTACTTCTTGCTGCTCAGTTAGTGAAAGTGAGGAAAAAGTTTCCAAGCAGGCAGAATCGAATGTCTCATCTTGCATTAAGCCAATTAAAAGAAGTTTTACATTAGCTGTATCCAAAACCTTAACCGACATTTCCTCTGTAATGCTAAATCTCATCCCCGTTTCAGTAAACTTGTTTTCCCCATTTAGTTCACTTTCTCAGTCAGCCATCCCATGCACTGCAACGCTCTCCCTGGGGGCTCTCTGAATCAGCGGGCTAACTTTGCCACTAGAAAAAACTCGAGTTGGTAAAATTTGATAAAGAGCCAAGAATCCTCTCATTCACATGAGCAGGTTAGGAAAGAGCTGTTGTTTGAACTTAAAAAGAATTCTGGAATAATTATCACATTGTGGAAGATATTCATATGCTGCCAAATCTATTGCCCCCTTGTCACTCCGAGTAAGCTGTGACAAAGAAGTCATTATCCATCTTTTTTTTTTTTTAATTGAAAAAGTTTTACAATACAAAATTTTTTCCATTTTCTCCCCCCCCCAATCCCCCTCCCCTACCCCTCCCATCGTCCCTCCCCAACCCTTTCCCTCCCTATCCCCCCCTGACTTCCGCTACAAGTTTAAAAAAAACAAAATTTAGAACAAGGGAAAAAGAAAAAGATTATTAAATATTCAAATTCTAAATTAAACAAATTTCGAAAGAGGAAAAGAAAGAGAAGGAAGAAAGAGGGCAAAAAAGTAAAAAACAAACTAACAAGAACAAACATTATTATATTTAAACAATATTATAATAAAAAAAATAGTTATAATTAAAAACACCATTATAGTTCTATCCTAACTACACCCTTAACTAAAGAGGAAAAAAAAACCCCAAAAACATAGAACACAAAGAATATATATGCATATGTAGTTATAATCATACAGTTATATCATAAAAAAGATTATCTTTTATTTAATTCATTTCTCAGTCTATATAATCCAAATTTCGATCTTCTCTTCAACTTGATTGATGTCAAATATATTTCCTCTCATAAATCCGCTTCAATAATCTTCATCTTGCCGCTGCCCCCATCAGCAAAGTAAAACATTTCTCCACACAACCCCCCGAGTGACTTTATATAAGTAAAATCCAACCGCGAAGATATTCACTCCTCTAGGAAAAAATCATTCCAACTAGCTTATACTATACCTAAAAATAGGCTTTTGCAGCCTTTCAAACAAAAGCTGCATTCCCAGATGTTCCTTTGAAATTAGTTCAAATCCTGCCACCCTTTGCAATTCAACCCTTCGGGTTATAAAATGTTTTCAAGTTCTTAATTATCCATCTTTTTGAAGTCCATCTGCCTGCATTTATCTCAGAATTATATATGTTCAAAAAAATCTGCTCCTTCAACAATCACCTGTTCCCTCCCGCCCACTCCTGTACCGCGGGATTTCAGGCCCACCCAGCTCACTTTTTTTCCCCATGATTACGATTACAGTCAATATGCTGTTTGCTTACTTGGTTGCACCATTGATGGTATCTGGCCAGGTCGTTCTGTCCGGCAACCAGTTGAAATTACCTGCAGCTTTTCCATCTGTACTGCAGCAATAAAATTGATCACAGAGTCCAACTTTAAATGCACCTCTGCAAACTGATCAAAAATGGCCAAAACTGTCTGAGAAGTGAGCAAATTGTGCTGGCTGATAAAATCCTTTATACCATCACTGAGCTGGTTTTCAAGCCCTAAAGCTAATTCACTGTGGTTGTAAAACTCTGACTCTAGGCCCTTATCCCAGCTT
Source organism: Masticophis lateralis (assembly GCA_030761175.1). Taxonomy (NCBI): domain Eukaryota; kingdom Metazoa; phylum Chordata; class Lepidosauria; order Squamata; family Colubridae; genus Masticophis; species Masticophis lateralis. The sequence goes on along the minus strand of JAUDYJ010000008.1, from coordinate 2,115,349 downwards.
GGAGCTGGATCAGTTAAAGTTGCTGAGTCATTTGTCATCCAATTACATGGAGAGGTTAGCGAGCCTCTTAACTGGCTTCTTAACTGGCTCTCTTCAGCCTGTGTCTGCAGAACCCATTCCAGGGAAGAATCCCCAAACAATGCCAACGCCTCGCCGCTATCCGGCAGGGGAAGAGGGAGGATGCACAACTTACTATTGATAGATAGGTTGACAAAATCCATCAATTTTCTGTTGTTTTTGTGGATTGGTTCCATCTTCCTTACTATTTGGTGAGCACTGAGCTGTCTTTCTTTTCTTCCCCTCAGGAGAGGCCATCTTTTTCAATGTAGATATTTGTTATATCCGGTGCCTGCAGTTCAAAAGCTCTTTTCAGGCCGGACTTCCATGCTCTCTCCCCGTCTTGAATCTCTAGACACACTTCAAGTAGTTAGAAGAAGGAGCTCACTATAAATTATTCCCTCTGGCTTCTAATGTAGTCTGGAGCCATGTTTGAGATAGGAAACACTCAACAGAGAGAGCATTTAACTTCTGCTCAGTTTGAGCCAAAATTGTCACTTTTGAGTATGTTAGCTACAATTTATATCCCAATATGCACGTATTATGATATTGTATAGAATACAGAAAAGTTCAAGAATTTCACTTTCTACATTAAAAGTGATGGCAGGCCAGAGATTTGACTTTTGAATCTGCAAAGTTCCCAGGTTGGTTCATAAGCACTTCATTTGAACCAAATAAGTCTACTGGTTTAAGTCAAAACGGAGGACCTGAAAACATCTTGTTTTATTTTACAAAGATATTTTAAGTCAAATTTATAAATGGAGAAGATAGTTATTTCGGTGTAGAAGGAGGACAGGAAGAGCCTGGAGATGGAGTCAAGAAAGGATTCAGCTTAGAATTGTTATGTTCTCACATTTGGTCCAAGTCTCCCCCCTCTTGATTTCCATTAACTCTTGATAGCACCAATTTAATGCTACTGTTAGTTAAGTAGATTCAACTAATATAGAGTCAACTAATATATTTTGCACCTTTGATCTAGGAATTTGTAAAAATTAGCATGCACAAAGTATACTTTGCAACCAATACAATTTTTCAGACTTTTACATTGAGTGAATTCATTTTTTGCATTTCTTTTGACCCACATTTTGTACAAGGAGCTACTGGCATTTTTTATTAATATAAATATGTTTCACAAGTATGCTTGGTTCTTTATCTTGCTAATAATTTCCTATTGGAAATTCTCATTTAATGTTCACTTTATTCCATTGAAGTTGCTAGTCCCTGTTTCACTCATGCCTGTACTGTTTCATGTATGGATGCCAGCAGTGGTGGGATTTTGCTGGTACTAGGCGATTTGGCCGAACCGTTTGTTAAATTGCTGGCTCACCCTGCCCTTTGCCCCACCCCCTCTGCACCACTATTTATTGCCAATAAATGGGAAATTTAGGGCAAAAGAGGGGAGTTCAAAATTTTAAAACACAAAAGAAAAAAAGCTCTATTTAACTAGGGAATTGTAATAATTGTTTATTGTGTTATTGTATTTATTGTAATATTAATTGTATATTGTGTTGACAGCAGAAATGATTAAGTTGTGGTTTGGAAGAATATATGGGAGAAATTATTTGGGCGAAATTATTTATTATTATTGGTAAATATAATTAATTGATTTGTAAGAAATTGGATTGCATGGAAATAATTGGAATATTCATGTTCATATTGATTAATATACAAAAAAGATAGTTATATAACTAATTGGTTTATATTAAATGTTGAATTTGTATTAAACAATTGTAATATTACATAGTTAACCAATGTGAGGATGAATATAAAAATAGATGACAATGGGAAGGGGTATAATATAGAATAGAAGGGAAAAATTGAATTTGATTAAGATTAGAGATGAGGATGAAGGGTAATATTGGTTTTTTTTTAAAAAGTAGATGAGGAATAAATATGACAAAAAGGAAATATAGGAATTGTAAATTTAATTGAAATGACTAAACACTGTTTAAATTTATGAACTGGCCAAATCCTCTGTTCAAAGAAAATACTTTGTATTTTTTATGTGTGTTTCTAATTATTGCTATTCATTCATATTTGTTCTCTTTTATTCTTTAAAGTTTAAATTCATTCTTTATCTTAATATCTTCCATTTCATCTTTTTTATTGTACAGCAATCTTTCTCCTCAAACCTACCACCTCTCTCTTTTCTTTCCTTCTTACTTTCTCTTTCCCCCCTTCTCCTCCCTACTTCCTTTTCCTTTCTCCTTCTCCTCCTCTCTTCCTCCCTCTCTTACCCTCACTCCTACTCTAATTTCCCTTCCCTTCCTTCCTCCCTTTCCTTCCTTCCCTCTCTCTCCTTCCTTCTTCCATCTTTCTTCTTCTTCCTTCAACCCTCTCTATTGCTGTATTCATTTTCAATTTTATATTTTCCACTATGGAATCCCCGGTCTTTCTTTCATTTATCAAGTATATTTCTCAAAATTTCCCCTCATCTTTTTAATTATTAGCAGTATATTTCATCTTATTCCATTTTTTCTATTGAACCCAGTGTAAGAGATGGTATAATTAAAAAAAAGAAAGAAAAGAAAGAAAAGAAACGACTCCTAACTCTGTTCATTCACCCAAAAACTATTACATCTATTTAAATCAAAATATAATAAGTTGTTGTCTTGTTACATAGTATGGTCCAATATTCCTTTCTCCAATCTGTCCAAATATGTTTCTTTTCCATTTTAATACCATCAAAGTTCCAACTTTTTTTTTTTAGAATAAGTTCTAGGCTATTCCATATATGGTATCATCATGTCCTTCTTGTGCTGCCACACCCTTCTCTTATTGCTACATCTGTTAGTTCAGTTTCCATTGTTCCATTTATTTTCTCTGCCTCCGTTTTTTTTTCTTTACTTTAGTTATTTCCTCTTCTCTGTCTTCTCTCTCTAACATAGTCCAATCTCATTTTTCCATACAAAGAAAAACATATCCAATACTATAATGCAGCCATTTCCAAAAAATCATTATTTCACATTGTCCTCCAACAGGTCTTTTGCCTTTAAGCCCCAATAGTTCATAGCCGCTGTTAAGGCTGGGGCAAAGACTCATCTTAATCCAGAGTCCATGGGCAATTCCCGCCTAGGCTGATGATCACTCACCCGGCAAACAAACTCCCAGTTAATGTTCTCCGCTTCTCCTCCTCTCCTCCTGCACATTCTTGTGTCCCGGTTGCCGCTGTTTCAGGGCAGCCACCATGGCTGCCGCTTTGCCGCCACCAGCACAGAGGGCAATCCTCTGGCCCCGAGAAACCTGCCCGTTCCTCTCGGCTGACCAAGGGGTCCCTCTCCATGCCTCCTGTCCCTACAGGACAGGGGAGGTCTGAAGACCTCCTGGCGGGGACTTGGCAGATGGGGTTTTCGCGGGGCTCCGAGGAGCCCACTATTTCCCCATCTGGATCCCTGCGGTGCCCCCAATTCTCCATATTTTCAATTTTAAAAGGCTAGGATTTTTAAGCTTATTCTTTTCAATTACGTATGTGGGGGTGGGGATGCTTTCAAGGAGCCACAAGGGGGGCTGAGAGCAGAGTCATTCTGGCAGTGTCTTTTAAAATTGCTTGGAAGACCCATTTTTTCCCTAACAATAATGGTTTGTATACTTTGGAATAAAACATATACCTGGAAAAAGTACTTGCAAAACTTGGACAGAAGGAAAAGAAAGGCAGGACTGGACTCATTATCAGTAGCTAGTTAATTCATTGTTATCAGTGACTCCCACTGATTCTAAACTTATTTTATGACTGGGATTGGTGACTACTGAAATTTAAATATTCAACATTGGTCTCAGATCTCTGATTTGAACTTTGATTTGAACTATGGCAAGAAAATTTGTAAAATGGGGCAAAACTCACTTAACCATAATAATTTCTAGATATTTTAAGTGTAGAGAATTCAAGTGTTGAGAATGACCCATTATTTTGTCTTTTTTTCCGCACTAGGTACCACTATTTGATTTCTTTTCATTTTATTCAAATAACAACAGAAAACCCAATACAGTTCAGTATGAATTGGCTTTCCAGTACTTCCTTGATGCACTTTTTCACATTTAGTGAAAATGCCAAAGAAAAATCAATGATATATTTTTCAGACCTTTGGAAGATCACACTGTCAATTGTTCACACTGTTCAAGCAAAACTGTTATGTCCTTATAAGGACATCCACTGGGGGATTGGTTAGTTCCACCGGTGGGAAGTTTAAACAACTGTCATTGGCTGGCTAGCATACCCGAGCGGTATATAAGGAGGTTCGGCAGTCCAGCCGGCAGTCTGTTTTCCAATACAATAAAGAGTGCTGAATGGAAAGCAGTTGAGTCGTTTATCTTTAAGGACAAGAAAAGAACCGACAGAGAAACAGCAGGCATGGTCGCCAATATCACTCAGAAAGAGCCAAGTCACTGAGCTGAATCACTTGAGCTAAGTCACTGAACCATGTCCGGACCGCAGATCTCACTGGCTCCATTCAATCTGAACCAGGAGAAATGGAAGTCCTTCATGGTTTGCTTCAGGCAGTTCCTGGCGGGAAGTGGCTTCACCGACCTAGATGACAGCAGAAAGAGGGCACTTTTCCTGGCTCACTGCGGCTCGGAGGTCCTAGAGATGGCCATGGAACTCGTTGCACCACGAGACATCGAACAGATGCCATGGTCCGAGCTGCAAGAGGTTTTACAGGAGCATTACGCCCCATTGAGCACTCCTCTAGCTAACCGCTTCGATTTCCACCAGAGGAATCAACTAGAAGGGGAGTCATTCAAAGAGTTCGTCTCGGCACTCCGGAAGATTGCAGCCAACTGCAAATTTGAAAATGTGGACGTTCAGCTAAGGGACCGTATCGTCTTTGGTATGAGGGACTGCACAGTTCAGAAGAAGCTCCTCAGCCAAAAGAAAGTGTCCCTAAAAGACATCATTGAAGAAGCCACAGCTGCCGAGGCATCCGACAGGGCTGCAGCAGCAATGCGGAGATCCAAAGGGATCCACAAGATCCACAGGGATTCCCAACAATCCCCGGATGAGACTTCCACGGGGTCGGAATCCGAATTTGAAATGGCCATGCACAAGGTCATGAGATCCCAGCAGCGGGAAAAACTCCAAGATGGCAGCTGGGAGGAACGCTGCGCCAGCTGCAACAGAGACCATCCTCGTGCCAGATGTCGCTGGCGGGATGCAGCCTGATGCTGCAAGATAAAGGGTCACATTGCTGAAGCCTGCAGGGTGGCAGAACTGAATTTCGAGCCTCCCAGAGCCATGGACCACGAGTACCAGAGATCATCCAAACAGTTCCAATACCCGCGGCAAGATGGCGACAGCCACCCCAAAAGCAGAAGGATCCACCAGACAACAATTGCACACACTGCAGCCAAGGGATCCAACAAGTTCCATGTGACCTCCATGTGGAAGGGGCACGGTGTCCCATAGAGATCGATTCTGGCTCTCCCTACTCCATCATAGCCTGGGACCAGCTTAAAAGACTCCAGCCGTGGCTATCCCAGAAGCAGCTAGAACCGCTCCAAGCGAGGTTGGTGGATTTTGGGGGGCATCCCATCGGCATCCTGGGATGAACCAGCATCAGGGTGCAGTTCAAAGACTTTGAAAGAGACCTCCCCATCGCCGTCCTAAAGGAAACCCGTCCAACTCTACTAGGCATGGAGTAGTTCAAGCCCCTAGGGCTCACAATTGACGGCATCAATCAAATTCAGCAGAATTCACTCGACCAGCTCCTTGAGGACTTCAGGGATGTCTTCGATGGGAGCTTAGGTAAATTTTTGGGGAAACCCATTTCTTTCAATTTAGACCTGAAAATTGTTCCCATCCAGCTCAAACCCTGCAGAGTTCTTTTTGCCCTCCAGCCTAAGGTGGACGCTCAGTTAGACAAATTAATCACCCAGGGCATTTTGGAACCAATTGATCATGCGGCATGGGAGACCCCCATTGTGACCCCCATGAAGCATGATGGATCTGTGTGCATCTGCGCAGACTATAAGTGTACCATCAACCGGGCACTGCAGCAGAGAGCATATCCCGTGCCAGTGGTGCAACATCTGTTGCATTCACTTGGCAGTGGGACAATATTCGCGAAACTGGATCTGGCCCAAGCTTACCAGCAATTGCCAGTGGATGAAAAGATTGCGGAGGCACAAACCATTGTCACACATAGGGGCGCATTTAAGTACAACTTAAAGTCTCCAATTTGGAGTCAGTGCTGCCCTGGGAATATTTCAATCAATGATGGAACGCCTTCTCCAAGGCATTCCTGGGGTGGTACCTTACTTTGACGACATACTAATCTCTGGAGACTCGGAATCCCAACTAATGGAATGGCTCAGGCTTGCCCTAAAGCAGTTCCAGGCGAAGAGACTAAGAGTCAGAAGGGATAAATGCATTATTGGGGTCCAGGAGGTCGAGTTCCTGGGCTATCTAATTGATAGCAAGGGCATCCACCCCACCAAAAACAAAATTAGGGCTATACACGAAGCTCCAGCCCCCAAAATAAAAATGGAGCTTCAGGCTTTCTTGGGACTGCTGAATTTTTACAGTGTCTTTTTGAAACAGAAAGCCACCATTGCTGAACCGCTCCACCGTCTTTTAGGAAAGGCGGTGCCCTGGAAGTGGGGAGAAGAAGAGGCAGCCTTCCTGAAGATCAGGAGACTCCTCTCCTCCGATAGCGTCCTCATTCAATATCATGAGTCGCTCCCACTGTCCCTGACTTGCGATGCCTCACCGTACGGAGTCAGAGCTGTCCTCAGCCACCAGCTGCCCAACGGCTCTGAAGCCCCCATAGCCTACTTCTGCAAGACCATGTCATCAGCGGAGCGAAATTATAGACAGCTTGACAAAGAAGCCCTTGCCATCATAGCTGGCATAAAGCGCTTCCATGAGTATCTGTATGGAAAGACTTTTACAATTATTACTGACCATAAGCCACTGCTGGGACTACTCGCTGGGGACAAGCCAACGCTGGCTTACATGTCACCCAGGATGACACACCGGGCCATATTCCTGTCTGGATATTCTTACAACCTGACCCACCGACCGGGCGAGAACATCAGCAACATAGACGCCCTCAGCAGGTGCCCGGTAAGAGAGTAGTGGTAGACCTGGCACCCACCCTTGGCCTCCACCACATCGACGATGACCAGCGGTGCCCAGTATCATCCATCACAGTGGCGAGCCACACACTGAGGGACAAAACCCTAAAGCAAGTGTTGTCCTGGACCTTGAGGGGATGGCCAACGGAGAGACCGGATGAGGAATTCACCCCTTTCGAACGGAGGCAGCTAGAACTATCTGCAATGAAGGGCTGCCTCCTATGGGATGACAGAGTGGTGATTCCCCACACCCTTCAACGAAAGACGCTAGAAACCATGCATAGCGGCCATCCAGGCATAGTCCGAATGAAAGCATTGGCCCGGAGCTACGTCTGGTGGCCCACCTTAGACAAAGACATAGAAGCATGGATTGCCAGATGTGACCTGTGCCAAGCATCATGTCTAGCACCACCACAAGCCCAACTGACAGAGTGGGAAACTGCCCAGCAGCCCATGGTTGAGGATACATATTGACTTCGCCGGGCCCATGAATGGGAAGTCACTCCTCATCATGGTGGACACGTTCTCGAAGTGGCTGGAGGTAATAGCGATGCCCTCCACCACAACAGATGCCACTATCAGGGTGCTCCACCAGTTGTTCGCCACCCATGGTCTTCCGGACATATTGGTATCTGACAACGGGCCAAAGCTCACGGCAAAGGTGATGGAAGGTTTCCTGGCAGAACAGGGCATCAGGCATGCCCTCATCACCCCGTACAGACCGGCTGGAAATGGGCAGGCTGAGAAGATGGTACGCCTCACAAAGGACATGCTCACCAGGATGGGCACAGGGGACTGGCAGCAACAAATCAACAAGTTCCTGCTGGCCCAACACATCACGCCACACACAACAACCAAGAAAAGCCCAGCAGAACTCCTAATGGGGAGAAGGCTCCGCTCACCGCTAGATCGGCTTCATCCACAGTATAACCCGAAAGACAAGCCGAACAACCCACCACCGATGCGAAGTTTCACTTGCGGAGATCTGGTGTTCACACTGAACTTCCAGGGTCCACCAAAATGGATGAAAGGCCGAATCGGGAGAGTGACCGGTCCAAGATCGTATGAGGTAGAGCTGGACGACGGGCGATCATGCAGACGACACATCGACCAGCTCCGTAAAAGGTGGAGGGAAGTCGAGGAAAACCACTCTGATGAGGTAGGCCTACCACACCCAGAAGAGGTAGGCTTGCCATACCAAGACAAGGTAGGTCTGCCACACCCAGACGAGGTAGGCCTGCCACACCCAGATGAGATAGGCCTGCCATACCCAGATGAGGTAGGCCTGCCACACCCAGACAAGGTAGGCCTGCCACACCCTGACGCGGTGGTCCTGCAACACCCCAGGGAGGTAGGCCTGCCCCACCCCGACAGGGTAGGCCGACACCCTCACTACACAAGAGACTGCCAGCACCACAGCAAAGAACGTGCGGTAGACCGGTACCAGCACAGTAGGATGGCCCACCAGCCACCCAACGAAGATGACTGGCGACCCCACGGCAGATGGGACCTGCACCACCAGGATGAGGTAAACCAGGAACAACCTGAGACGGCGAGCCAACACCAACCCGGCAAGGTTGTCCTCTGTCACCCCAACAAGGGAGACTGACATCACCATGACCAGGTAGACCGGGGACAATACGAAATGGCGAGCCAACACCAACCTGGCGAGGTCGCCCTTTGCCACTCCAGCGACGGAGATCTACATCACTGAGACTAGGTAGACTGGCGACTACCCGACCCAGCAAAACAACACCAGCCCAGCAGGGTTGACCTCCATCAGTCCGGCGAAGTCAACCTACACCACCACGGCGAGATCAGCTCATGCCATTCCTGCAGGGGAGGACGACAACACACCAGCAAAGGAGGCCTACCCGACCCCAACAGGGTAGGCCAGCACCTTCCGACCCAGTCAGGGGGCTCATGACCACAACATCAGAGGGAGCCCACCCATGGGGGTGTCCTGCCACCTCCACCCGGGGACACCCCCCACACGACGGCAGAGAGGAAAGTAAGGAACCGAGGGTCCTACCGGGATTCAGCTGTCCAGTCCGACTCCGCGACGAACAATAGGAACCGAACACCCGTCATCCTGGCCGGGGTGAGGGACCCCACCGACTGAGAGACAAACCTTCCACTCCAGCCGGAGGCGCTAGACGAGGCCCCGCACACTTGACGGCAGAGTTCCGGGACATGCCACCACAGGGACGGGAGCCAGAAGGAGCCAGACCCATCCGGAGCAGCATTGCTGAATGAACTGAACCGCGCAGGTCAGGTAGGACTATTGTGCATCCTGCCTACCCGCACGACTATGTGACCTACGTCGGCCACGGTGTGATTGACTGAGGACTAAGAGGGGAGGTATGTTATGTCCTTATAAGGACATCTACCGGGGGATTGGTTAGTTCCACCGGCGGGAAGTTTAAACAACTGTCTTTGGCCGGCTGGCATGCCCAAGCAGTATATAAGGAGGCTCAGCAGTCCAGCCGGCAGTCTGTTTTCCTATACAATAAAGAGTGCTGAGCTGAGTCGCGTATCTCTTACCGGCGCCAATCCAACAAAAACTAACAGGTGTGAATTAAGTTTTAGCTAAAAAATGGAGCTTTAATTCCAGAAGTCCATTCTTTAAACTTGGACTTCTGTAATTAAAAGGCTCTGGATTAAATGGTACTCCAGACAAAAGATGGAGAAGAGTATCTTGCTTTTAGACATGATAATAGCTGTCTAGAAAGGTGAGTTATGAGCTATTTTTATGTCATCAGAAATTTAATTTATTACCTGTTAAAAATGCAAAGACAAGGAATACAAGGAACAAATAAAAGGGTTGGTTCTGGACCAAATCTTACTTGTGAGACAGAAACCAGCTCTCAGCCTTCCTTGTGACTTCTTGAAAAGCATCCCCCCCACACGCTCCACCACCATAGGAGGCAGGGGAGGGCTGCAGGTTGATTCCAAGGAAGTCTGGGGCTACTGGTCTACCAGTTAAAAGCCTGTACCTCTGCTGAATCCTAAGGAATTGTCACATGACCATCAAGCCACACCCACAAAATAAGCCACGCCCACAGAACTGGTAGTAAAAAATTTTAGAACCCACCCCTGACTGGCTGCCCAGGCTGCAGCTGAAGCTCCGCATCGTAATGGGCTCCAGGAGGAGAAGGGGTGCTGTCTGTCCCATTGCGAAGCTCAGTAAGAGCAACAAGAGCCAGCTGCAGGTGCAGCTGGGTGGGCTCATGCACATTCGGGAGCAGACTTAAGGTGCTAGGCTTCCAAGCTGAGGGGCGATCCGATGGTGCAGTAGGTTCACTGCCATCGCTGCCCAGACGGGAGAGGAAAAAGAGATGGAGAGAAAGAGAAATGAAGGAGAGAAATGGGTGGAGAGAGATGAAGGGGAGAAAGGGGGAGGGAGAAAGAGAGATGAAGGAGAGAAAGGGGGGCAGAAAGAGAGATGAAGGGGAGAAAGAAAGATGAGACACCCAGAGATACCTGTTTAAAAGAAAATACTGGGAGCCACAAAACCTGAGTAGGAGTAGGTGATATGCAATTGGCAATGCCCACCCAGGCTTAAGGTTGTGTTTAAGTGTTTACATATGTTTAACGTTGAGTATTTAAGGTTGCAGACATCCGATTGCTTCACCCTGCAGCCAGCTCTGTAAGCCTGCACCTGTTGCCCACCTGGGCAGCAGCAGCCAACCTACCCTGGTTGTATCACCTTGCCCTGCAGCCAGCCCGAACGACTGCCTTGGACTGCTCCAGCAGGTCATTTTTATTTAATTAATTTAATTAAGAATGCTGCAATGGCCATAAATGATGACTAGTCAAAAGTGTGAGGACCTGTCAGAAATCACTTTTTTCAGACCTCTGGGTAGTCCCTATGTGCATATGGACTACTCAGAGGGCTGGAAAAGTTTTTTTTTTTAATTGAAAAAGTTTTACAATACAATTTTTAATATTCCCCCCAACCCCCCCCCAACAACCACCCCAACAACCACCCCTCCCCTCCCCCTTCGCCCTCCCCCTTCCCCCCCCCCGACTTCCACTATTAAACAATCATATATTACCATCAACAACCAACAACATTTTAGGTGAGATCTAGCTAACAATATAACAAATTTAAGCTTAAATAGTACAAAAAATATTCTAAATTTGTAAAATCTATTACCCCCCTAACCAAATATATAACCACTTAAATCATTTATAAAAACTCATAAAAAAATCTCACATACTAAATATAACACTTATCTTTTTTTAAAAAAACATAATAATATAATTTTAAGCATCTTAAGTTTTAAATTACAATATCATATAAATCCCAAAATTTACTCTTAATAATATTTCTTAATCAATCAGATATAAAAGTCAACATTAAACGGGATAAGCAGAAAAGCAAATAAGATAACAAATCTATAAAAGTATATCAAATTCAAACAATACATCATCATAAAAATATAAATTCAATTATATAGTCAATAAGCATTATTATAACTCAAATGCTACTTGAAACTTCTTACTTTGATATTTATTCTGCATGTATACTACCCATTTCTTCCACTCCTTAGTAAAAGCTTCATGGGTCCTATCTTTCAGGTATGCAGAAATCTTAGCCATTTCCGCAAAATTAGACATCTTCAATATCCATTCCTCTATAGTAGGTAAACTATCCTTCTTCCAATATTGTCCAATCAGTAATCTAGCTGCAGTAAGCATGTATAAGATTAATCTTGTTTCAGTTGATGAACAGCCCTTAACTATTCCCAGTAAGAAAAACTGAGGAGAAAATTCAAGCTTCTTCCTCAAAATATTCTGCATTACCCACCAAAGTTTAATCCAAAATGCTTTCAATTTTCTGCACGTCCACCAAATATGAAAATATGTTGCATCCAAACAATCACACCTCCAACATTTAGGTTGAACATTTGGATACATACATGATAACTTTTTAGGATCTAAATGCCATCTAGAAAACATCTTATAAAAATTTTCCCTCAAGTTCTGTGCTTGTGTAAATTTAACATTCTGGACCCAAATCTTCTCCCATGTCTCCAACATTACTGGTTCTGCAAAGTTCTGTGCCCATTTTATCATACAGTCTTTAACTAATTCACCCTCTGAATCTCTTTCTAACAGTAAATTATACACTTGCTTAATGTGCATCGGCCCTTTACATTTTATCTGAGTCACCAAATCTTCTTCATGTAACATTAGTCCAATCTTCTGATCTTCTCTCCATCTCGCTTGAAGTTGAAGGTACTGCAACCAAGTTAAATTCATCCCTTCTTCCAACAGGATATTCAAAGGTTTCAAACTCCATCTACCCCCATCATTAAAAAGTATCTCTTTGTATAACAACCCCCCGAGTGACTTTATATTTGGCATAATCTGCCCAAGATCCAACCACAAAGGTATTTTGTAATCCAATTGATGCTGGTGCTTCTTCCAAACTCTCATCAAAGCATGTCTTAAGATATGACTGTTGACTACTCTGTCTCTCTTATCTTCATAAAGTAAATATGCATGCCATCCAAATTGCAAATCGTGGCCTTCTATGTTCAAAATCTCTGTTTTTGTTGTTCCAATCCAATCTCCCACTTGTGTCAACACTGCGGCCTCATAATATAGACGTAGATTTGGAACTTTAAGGCCACCTCTTTCGCGGGCATCTTGCATAATTTTAAGTTTAACTCTTGATTTTTTCCCATTCCAGATAAATTTATTTAGACCTGCTTGCCATTCCATCAAAGACTTATCACTTTTAAGCACCGGAATCATTTGAAACAAGAACAGAAATCTAGGTAGAACGTTCATCTTAACAGCTGCTATTCTACCAAGCAAAGATAGTTGCAGCTTCTTCCATGTTTCAAGATCCTTTTGAATCTTATGCCACAGTTCCTCATAATTATTTTGAAAAAGTTTTATATTAGATGCTGCAACTTGAACTCCTAGATATTTCACCTTTGTAACTATTTCAAAGCCTGCCAACCTTCCAAGTTCACTCCTTTGTGGTTCCAACATATTTTTAACTATCATTTTAGTCTTTTTCTGGTTCAGACTAAACCTGAAACCAGACCATATTCCTCTATAATTTTTTTCATCTGTATGATTGATTCCAAAGGTCGTGTTAGGGTAACAACCAGATCGTCTGCGAATGCTTTAGTTCTGTAATCTTTTTGCCTTACAACTATTCCATTCAGCTTGTCCGAGTCCCATAGAGAATTCAGCAAAAGTTCTAGAGTTAAGATAAATAACAATGGGGATAACGGGCAACCTTGCCTGATTCCTTTCTGTATATTAAAATTAGTAGTTAAACTCCCATTAATAATAATTTGTGCTGTCTGTTCTTGATAGATTGCTGAAATTGCTTGAATAAACTGCTCCCCAAAGTCCATTTTATACAAAGTCTTTTTTAGAAAATCCCAATTGACTCGATCAAAGGCCTTTTCCGCATCCAAAAACACCAGCACCGCAGAAGTCTGTTTATTTTTATCAAGATATTCCAAAATGTCTATGAGTTGCCTGACATTGTCCTTCATATATCTTCCTTCTATAAAACCTGCTTGATCTTCATGAATCACATCTTGAATAACTGGCATCAATCTGTTGGCTAATACTTTTGCATAAATTTTGTAATCCGTATTTAGGAGAGATATAGGTCTAAAATTTTCCGGTTTTATAGATCCTTCTTCCTTCGGTATCAATGAAATAAAAGCCGTCTTCCATGAGGGGGGTATTTTACCCCCCTGCTGAATGTTACAAAACAAATCCTTAAGATGCTCAACCAATTCCGATTGTAAAGTCTTATAATACACTGCTGTCAAACCATCAGTCCCAGGAGCTTTGGATGATTTCAATTGTTTTATTGCAAATAAAATCTCTTCACATGTTATAGGTCGGTTCAATCTTTCACTTTGTGCACTTGATATTTTTGTAACCCTCTTCTTCTCAAAAAAGTCCTCGATAAAGTCCATTTTAATGTTATCAGCATGATATAATTTGGAATAATAATCTAAAAAGGCTTGATGTATTAAATTCTGTTGAAAAACTTGCTTCCCTTTATACTCAATAGTATTTATAACACGAGAACTTTGTTGCTTTCTCAAAGTATAAGCCAACCATCTACCAGGTTTATTAGCATTACAGAAAGTATTATGTTTGGCATATTGCAAATTAGTTGCTGTCTGGTGAGCCATCAATATTTGAAATTGATCTTTCAAGAGTTTTATAGTTAACTGTAGTTTCTCATCAGTCGGATTTTTAATAAGCAGTTGTTCCTTCTCCTTTATTTCTACTTCTAATTCTATTCTTGACTTCTGTCTTGTCAATCTATTTTTAGAATTCATGTAAATCAGTACACCTCTCATATAAGCCTTACTCGCATCCCATACAGTCTCAATAGGTGTACCCTTGTTCAAATTAATACAAAAAAATTCTTTAACATGTTTCTTAAGATCCATAATATTCTTTTCATATCTAAATAAGTTTTCATTCATTCGCCAAGATCACCTCTCTCTCTTACCCAAATCCATCTCCATCCACACTGGACTATGATCCGTTAAAGTTCTGGGAAATATTTTTGTCTTAGTCACTGTAGTCAGTAAATCAGAAGTAACCAGCATAAAGTCAATTCTCGAAAAAGATTTATGTCTATCAGAAAAAAAGGTAAAATCCAATTCCTTGGAATGATGAATTCTCCATACATCCTTCAGTTCCAATTCTTCTTTCAATGAGAAAAACGTCTGTGGTAGCTTATTCCCCTTCTTGGCCAACGTCTTTTTATCAAGATTTGTATCAATCACCCCATTCCAATCACCCATAATCAAAAAAGACTTATAATTCCACTGCAATATTTTATTATTCAATACTTTGTAAAAAATTTCCTGCTGCTGGTTTGGGGCATAAATCCCAGTTAGGAGTATCAAAACATTCTGTATGTTTATTTCAACTGCAATATATCTTCCTTCATCATCCGCTTCTATCAGTTTAGCTGGTATTCTTTTAGAAATATAAAAAACAAGTCCATTCCTTTTCACAGAGCTAGAAGATATAAAATGTGATCCAAGTTTTGAAATTAGAAATTTTTGGTCCTGGGTTCTAATGTGAGTTTCTTGCAAGCAAACAACATCATTTTTATATTGCTTCAGATAATGAAATATTTTTCTTCTTTTCTGTGGTGAGTTCAAACCGTTCACGTTCCATGATAAAAATCTAAGTGTCATTTTGGGGATGAATGAAGCCCTTTGAGCATTTGCCTAAGACTCTGTTCAACAGCAGATGTCTTCGGTCTCGCCCCTCCCACAACTTCAGAGTATAGTTTTTTCCCATTTGCACCATTCTCTTCCTGTGGTGTCCTGGACCTCTGTTGTTTCTCTAATCTTTGCTTTTCTGCTGCACGAGTTATACATTGATCTTTTGGTTCTTGCAACAACAAATCAAGGTCCGGCTCCACCTCTCTTGTAGCTCTAGACTGCTTTGGTTTAGCCTCGAGAAGTTCTGTTAGAAAATCCTCTGAGAGACCACCTACAGCACCTAGAGTTTCCTCCCTTGCTGTTTCTTGAGTTGCCTGTGCTGCTTTGGCTGGATCACTTCTTGAGTCCCCTCTTCAAGATTCTTCTCCTTTGAAATGTCTTCAATAGATAAAAGTGTAGATGAGCGTGGGGGTGTTGAAATTTTTTTAAGAACATTGTTGTAAAATTGTTCTGCCTTTTCCACAGAGTTAATACGATATCTTACTTCCTCATGTCTCAGAATGATACCCACAGGAGCATCCCATCTAAATGGGATCTGACGCTTTTTCAATTCATTTACAAGAAAACCGAAATCTTTCCGATCTCTTAACATCTTGGGTGGCAGCTCTTTGAAAACACCAATTTGGTTTTCCTCATGTTGGACAGTGGTATGGAAAGAACCTTGCAAAATGTCATTTCTCAATCTTCTCTCAGTAAAATAAATCACCACGTCTCTTGGCAAATTCCTTTGTCTCGCTACACGTGAGTTAACTCTGTACAGCTTATCAATTCTATTAACAATCATGTCTGGTTCAACTTTTAAAATCTTGGCCAATACTTCTACACAAGTTGCCCTCAGGTTCTCTCTATTGTTCTCCCTTAGACCTCTCAATCTTATAGCATACTCCATATTTCGAAATTGTAACATCATAATCTCCTCTTCTAGCCTTTGATTTTGCACCACCACCTTAAAAATCTGTTCCTTTGCTTCCTTCTTATTGGCTTCCACTTCAAGATTTAAATCATCCACTTTTTTCTCAACCACCAGCAAGGCATCAGTAAAAGCAGTAGCTACATTAGTTACACTGATTTAACCTATCAGTTTTTTCCTCAACCAGCTCCTTCATTTCCTTTTGATTTTTTTCCATCCTTTCATCCATTTTACTCATTTTTCCAGAAAGCTCTCCCAGAGATTTGTGTATGTTAAGTATAAATGCTTTCAAATCCTCAGTCCCACTGTCCTGTGACTGTCTCTGAGCTGGCGCTGAGAGCGTGGCTGACTTTTCCTTTGTTTGATGTGTGGGGGAATCTCCCCCTGCTTTCTTTGAGGCCATGCCTGAACAGGATTTAAATCTTTGAAAAAAAGAAAGAAATCTTCCTCCTTTTCCTGTCTTCCCCAGTTTTACAGAAAAGGAATCAAATCCGTTGTGTTTTGCAGTTAAAAGACTTGCAAATAAGTTCAGTTACAATTACAGGCAGGCACAAGCAGGCAAAAAAAATTTACACTTTCGCTTTCTCCTTTCACTTGCTCCGCTTTAATCAGCCGCCATTTTCAGTCACTTTCACACAGAGACAGCTCAATTTCCACAACAAAAAAGAGTCCATTTAAAATAATTAAAATTCTAAAAAAATAGTCCAGATCTCACCAAATCCATTGTAGATTGAATAGATGTATATTGTAGCAAGTGGAGTTGCTCTCTCCATCTCGCTCTGTTGTTACAGAGATCCCACGCCGCTCGGAGATTCAGCAGCTTGAGAAGGGAGCCCACACACAGAGCGCTTGCCAGAGCAAAAAAAAAGCCCTGGCAGCGCTTCTGGGGGCTCAACCTAAAGCTGCCCACTCTAACTTCCCCTTCAATCCAAAGGGAAGCTTTCCAAGCCGCTTTCCGCTCGTAAAAGCGGCTCACAGGCGGTGGGGGTGGCGACCGTGCAAGCAAGCTGCCCTGCAACGGAGAGGACGCCAGCGGAAGTCCCTGGAAAAGTTATTTTTGACTGGTCCTCACAATTTTGACCAGTCCTTGAACTTACGACTGTCTTCACATTTTATGTTTTGCGCCCTATCTTGTCACCGTGGTGAAGAGAAGTAGTGGTGAAATGACTGACACAGTTGTTAAGAATGCTGCAACGGGCATAAATGTGAGGATGTTCATAAGTGCGAGGATCAGTCAAAAGTGCAAGGACCAGTCCGAAATGACTTTTTTCAACCCTCTGAGTAGTCCCTATGCACATAGCCATGCCCAACTGGTCACATGACCAGCTAGCTGCACCTACCCAGTCACATGACCACCAAGCCACACCCCCTGACTAAGCCACACCCACAGAACCAGTTGTTAAAATAATTGAATCCCACCATTGGATGCCAGGACATGTGACAGCTAAAAGCAAAGCAGTAACAATGGATTTTAACCAGAAAAGCAGGGGTAAAATGACACAAATTCAGCACACCAAAGAGAGAAGGGGAACCCTCTAATCAGTGTTTCTCAACTTTGATGACTTGAAGATGGGTGGATTTCAACTCTCAGGGAGGCAAAGTTACTCACGTCTGTGGCAATCCTTAAGTCACACGTGTCTCCTGGGTGGTGCTAAATGAGTAACAGACGGACTGGTAGCCAGACATCTGCAAGGATCTCCTGGCTTCACACATAACCCCACGGTCCTTTTAAGGATCTTTTAAGTATCAGAAAAATAGCAGAAACAGCAGAAATAACAGAAATAACAAATACCAATGCTAAAATGACTCGGAATATTGGAAGTTCAATATGCATATGCCAACTTAACATCGAAGGCAGTAGTAGATCAAAATGTGAACATCTCTCTAAACTACTACTTGAAAACTGTGTTGATTTGGCTGTGATCCAGGAAACACGCATTGAGAATGAACAGGAGCTTAAAAGCAGAGGAAGAATACCTGGATATGACATCTTAGGCATTATTTTTCATCAAACTTATGGCCTGATAACATATGTGCGTAATAACATTGAAAACACATATCTATTAGAACTTCCTGTGACATCACAGCAGCCGGAGGAGGCAAGTGATTCTTCTCCCGAGCTGATCCCCTGATCGCTGTACCCGCGGCTTCTTTGAAGCTTCTTTGAAGCCAACACCGAGTGGGAAAGCTTGGTGGAAAAGAGGGGAGTTTTGCCAGCTCCGTGTGGAAAGTGCAGGCTGCACGAAGAGACTGAAGTTTCTCCCTGATGTCGGCCCAGTGAGAGGATGCCTGTTATGGCACCCCAAGGCTGTGGCTATACTGCTTGAGGAAGTCTATTCATCCAAGCCAAACTAAAAGACTGATTTGGTAATTTGAGACTGTGATTCGATTGAAAGCCACAAGGTAGTGGAGTTTAAAATCTTTCCTACTCCCAGAGCCTAAACTGAGTGAGGTGGCAGTGAAGTTAGCTGGCAGTTTGAGAAGATTATCAACTTTGGATATAACTGATTACTGCGATCTGATTTCACCCTGTTTTTATGATTGGTGAATTTTGAATTTTGACTTATTGTTTGGGAATGTGAACCCCCACAGACCTTGAAAGAAAAAGTGCTGTGCTTCTTTTGATTTTCCTATTTTTGACTTAGTACTAACATTTGCTGTTTTTGAAAAACACTATTTGTATGAGCAATCACTTTTGAACTTGCTTTCACTGCCAGAAGAGCTGGAGAACTGGAGAAGTTGGTGTTTGCTGCCATCTAGTGACCAAAATTGCTAACTACACCTAGATTCATTATAGTTGGACTCCCCCCCGCTTTCCCCCCCTTCCCTTTTCCTTTTCTTTCCTATTTCCTTTTAGATAGCCAGTAAGAATTAAATACCCAGTACAAATTAGTGAGTAAATTTATCCCTAGTATGGTTTGGACATTGGACATAGTGAAGCAAGAGTGAATTTTGACAATAGGTGGTGAAACCATTTGGTGTTGTATGATTGCTTGGAAAGACTTTTTAGGAGTATCCAAAATGGCTACCATGACTACTACTTTGAAGAAGAAGGCAATCGCGACCTCCTCAGCCTCATCTCCAGTCACTACCTCTGTGACACTACGAAGATCATCTGAAGACGTGGCTACTCCGGGAAAAGCATCGACGCAAGATATTCTCCAGTCTATACAGGAAACATTGATTAAAAATCAAGATTTAACATCAAACACCTTGGAAGAGCTGAAGAGGAATGTTGAAACATTAACTACTGAGACAAGGTTGTTTCATGCAAAGTTTGGAGAGGTCCAAAATACTTTGACTAATCATGAGGAACGGATTCAAGCTTCCGAGATAAAGACAGAGAGACAGACATGTAGGATGGAGCGACTCGAACTCCTTGGCTAATAAAAAAAATTGAGGAAGAGATTATCTTTCTCGAAATGGATAGATCTGGCTACTTCTTACAGTTTCAGAATGTCCCTGAAGAGAAAGGTGAGTGCTTGGATGTACTAATGGGAGAGATCATTGCAGGAATTACTGGAAGAGATTTTGCAGAAATTTCAAGAGATATTGACAATGTGTACTGAGTATATACCAGCTATGCTCAGTGCAACAAGCCCCCTAAAGAGATTCATGTTCAATTTACTAGAACAGCACTAAAAGATGAAGTGTTTCGGAAAACGAGGGACCAAGCTTTTACCTACAAAGATAACTGACTAACAGTATTGCCCCAGCTCCCGAGACGTGTACGAGACATTCGGAGGAAATATGACTTTTTGACAACATGCTGAGGAAGCAAAGGATACGTTATCGTTGGCTTCTATTGGAAGGCCTGATGTTTACCTGGCAAGAACAGAGGCTACGATTGGAATCCGTACAGGAAGCGCAGGACTTCACAGAGGCCTATATTAATTTAAGTGACCAAGAGAGTGAAAGTAGTAACCTAGGTAAAAGCCAAGAAGAGATAGCCCAAGAAACAACAGCCACAGAGCATATTGTACATGACAAAGACACAGCCCAATCTGGAGAAGAAGGAGGAACAAATTTCCAAATCGAGACCAGATCCCAGAAACTCAAGAATGCAGGTAAGTAGAGGTATGGATGAGGTGCTTAACCTGTTTTCTGTTAACATCAATGGCCTGAATGCTCCCACTAAGAGGAAAAAGGTCTGGGCTAAACTTCAAAAAGATAATTATGATATTATATGTTTACAGGAGGCCCACATAAGAAAAGACCACTCTAAGATTTTAATTTATCCTAAACTAGGGAAATTGTATGTATCCTTGGCTGACCAGAAGAAAAGGGGAGTTGTTGTTTACGATCGGAGAGGCCTGGTGAAACGTCAAGTATATGCAGGTATAGAAGGTAGGATACTGATATTAGAGATTAGTATTGGCCAAAAAAAGGTATTGTTAGTAAATATATATGCCCCTAATGTTAACCAAATGGGTTTCTTTAAAGATTTGTATAAGAAAATCAATGAATTAAATTACAAGCATGTATGCATAGTAGGTGACTTCAACGCGATTGCTGATGCCTCAATTGATTATGATCCAGGAAAGGGTTCCCCTAAATATAAAAAAGGACATAGGACATGGGATAACTTAAGAACAGAACATGGGATAACTAAAGAACAGAAATAAGGTTAAGAGACATCTGGCAAAACTTCCATCCTATGCAAAAGCACTTTACATATTTCTCTCCCAGGCACAGATCGTGGTCTAGGATAGATATGGTTTGGTCAACATCAGAACTGAAAGAAGGCATAAATTTGGTTGAAATAGGGACGAATATATGGGCAGACCATCACCCTTGGTAATAAAATGGAAGGGGTCCACTAGAAGAGCGAGATGGTCTATGAGGGCTGAGATCATGAAAGACGAGGGATTTATAAATATGATTTAAAAAGAATTAGATCATTTCTTTACTGAAAATAAGAGAAAAGATACTTCCCTTCAAAATATTTGGGATACTGTTAAAGCAGTAGTTAGGGGATTGGTAATAAAATATACAGCTACCAAATGGAGAAAGGAGAAGGCCAAACGGATTGAGTTAATGGCTGAACTGGAGAAAGCTGAGGGAGAGCTGCGTTTAAATCCAGATTATAATTTGATTAAAGAGAAAATTGACTTGATTAGGCATGAGTTATCTACCCTAGATCAAAATGATTTGGCGAATAAAATTCAGAAATGTCGACAAAATCAATTTGAGTATGCTAACAAGCTGGGCCAGTGGTTGTCATATAGATTAAGAAAAGAGGCAGAATCTAGAAAGATTGAATTTTTACAGGACTCTATGGGAAATTTGGTAGGTACTACAGAGCAAAAAGCAAAGGTGGCCCAAGATTTTTATACCTCCTTATATAGCCAAGAAATTTATCAGGAAGATAAATTAAAGAGTTATCTCCAGAATCTACAATTGGAGATGATTCCAGATCACTGTAAAAAAATTTTAAATGCAGAAATTACAGTTGGGGAAATAGCAGTAGCTATAAAGAAACAAGCCAATGGCAAAACTCCGGGACCGGATGGGATTCCTAATGAATTTTATAAAGGAGTCTTTGACACATTTAGTTTGTATATTAAAGATCTATTTAATGAGGTTATACTCTAAGATACCCCGGTCCTGAATGGAAGCCTACATTTCCCTAATCCCGAAACAGACAAAACTCTGATCCAGAACTATAGACCAATCTCGCTCCTGAATGTGGATTATAAGATTTTTGCGACAATACTAGTTGACAGACTCCGGGTGTTCCTGTCCTGATTTATCCACCAAGACCAGAATGTTTTCCTGCCTCATAGGCACCTAAGAGATAAGTAAGGGTGGTATTGAATGCCTTAGAATACTATGAGACACACTCTGATAAACCAATGGTAATGATTTTTCTGGATGCCCAAAAGGCTTTTGACAGAGTCAGCTGGAATTTTATAATACAACAATTGGAAGTGGTGGGTTTTGGGCCTCAATTTACAAGGGCAGTTCAAGCCATCTATTCTAAACAGTCGGCAAGGCTACTGTTTAATGGATCACTATCAGATGAGATACAGATTTATAAAGGTACCAGACAAGGATGCCCTCTTTCACTGCTGCTATTTATTTTAACACTTGAACCACTTCTTAAGACGATCAGGCAGGATTCGGAAATTAAGGGCTTAAAAGTTAAAGGGGAAGAATACAAACTCCAAGCATTCGCTGCCGATTTGGTTTTCATATTAGAAGATCCCCTTATTATGGGACCAAAATTACTTACTAAATTAGATGAATACAGGGAGGTAGCGAGGTTAAAAATCAATAAGGATAAAACCAAAATGTTAACAAAAAATTTGTCAGGTGCCCAAAAGGAACAGATCCAAAGTATTATGGGGATTAACTGTGTCAAAAAGCTTAAATATTTAGGTATTTGGCTTACAAATAGATGTTCTTCTATTAAAGAGCTCAATTATTCTAAATTATTAATAGACACAGCAAATGAAGTGGAGAGATGGCAGCATATTCAGATCTCATTTTTGGGTAGAATTGCCACGATAAAAGCCCATGTTTTACTGAAATGGATCTTTTTATTTCAAACGGTCCCTGCAAGATTGGAAAAAATTTTTTTTTAGGAAATTAGACCAAATTCTAAGTAAATTTATTTGGCAGAGTAAAAAACCTCGTATAAAAAGAAAAATGTTGCAAGAGCACAAAACAAGAGGTGGCTTGGGGCTCCCTATGTGGGAGCTTTATTACCTAACTTCATCCCTGGTTTGGATAAAAGATTGGGTGATCCTCTCAAGAAAGTGATCCTCTCAAGAAAGAAAGCCTGAGTGGAATTCCAGCTGCCTGCAATTACTGCGAGTTCAATTCTCACCAGGCCCAAGGTCGACTCAGCCTTCCATCCTTTCTAAGGTGGGTAAATTGAGGACCCAGTTTGTCGGGGCAATAAGCTGACTTTGTATAAATATACAAAAGTATGAAGGCTATTGCTTAATGCATTGTAAGCTGCTCTGAGTCTCCGGAGAAGGGTGGCATATAAATCAAATTTTTTAAAAAGTGCATTTTAACAATTGAAGGATATGATTTGCAGCAGGGATGGCATTCTTTTTTGTGGTCTCAGAAAGACAAATGATTCAAATATTTTACAAATCATTATATTCAAGGAATTTTAATAAGGGTTTGGGAAATGGTGAAGAAGCAAGTTTACACACAGATTCCTAAATGGGTGTCTCCGTTAGAGGCAGTGACCCTTCCGACTGTGCACAACACAAAGAGGAACTGGGTTTATGGTGACTTGTTGGATGAAGTCGGGAGACTTAGACCTAGAGCCGATCTCCAAACTAGAGGATTAGATATAGATTGGTGGTCCTATGCGAAAATTCAAACTAGATTCACTAGGGATAAACAGGAACATGGTATTTCCCTTCATTTACAAACTTTTGACAAGCTTCTCCTAGATGGCCAAAGGAAATTTATTTCCAACGTTTACAATTTTCTTCTGTCCAATTTTATGGCGGAGGAGATTGTAAAGGATACGATGATTGCCTAGGGGAGAAATATTGGAACAACAATTCAGCTTGATGCATGGCAAAACTTATGGAACAAAACTATGAAATTGACCCTTTCTTCCCCGTTCAAAGAAAATTTTTATAAAATGATCTACCGTTGGTATCTCCTCCCCACCAGAATTGCTAAAATGTTCCCAGGATCCTCTGATAGATGTTGGAAATGTGGGTCGGCCAAGGGTACTTTCTTCCATCAGTGGTGGACTTGTCCGTCAACTAGCTGCTATTGGGGGAAAATACAGCAGTGGCTGCTGGAAATAACAGGTGTGAGCTTTCCCCTTCATCCAGACCTCTACTTACTTGGAATAAGACCAGACTACATTGACAACAAGGATTGGTATATATTTGTCCATGACTCAACAGCGGCAAGAATGGCATTTGCCCAACTGTGGAAAGATGCAGATATGCCCCCCGACCATCTGATAATAAACAAGATTCTTCAATGTGCTGAGATGGACAAGTTAACGTATATCTTAAAAGACAAGAAAGACTCAATATACAATAGAAGTTGGGACAGATGCTTTGTCTGGCTCAAAAGAAGGTTAAACCTAGGAAATGGTAAGATCATCTAATTAGATTAATTAGATATTTATTAGGCTATATGATTCCTTAAAATTTTGACAAAAACAGGCCAATTGTTTTGTAGATAGTTAATAGAAATTGATTGTATTGAAATGTTTGGTTTGGACGACAGTAGTTATTATTAATTGGAGAGTGAGCTTAACTCTTGGTTAGTCATATTTGTTGTTTCGTTTTAGTCTTGTGTTTATGTGTTTCTACATTTCACCATTTATATTGTTTTCCAATCTTTATTTTGTGTTAATTTTACTGTAAATATTTAATAAAGAATTATTTTAAAAAAAGAAAACACATATCTATTAGAAACAAGCAGTGAGTATAACATCTACACTATCACAACTAAGATTGGAGATACCCAAGTCATGAACATCTATAAGCCCCCTACTATCTCCTGGCCTAACAAGTTCTCCCAAGATTCCACGTCCAGGTATCTACATAGATTTTAATAGCCATCATACTCAATGGAGATATATGCTTAACGATACTAACGGTCAGACCCTCTGCGAATGGGCAGAGCAGAACAATCTATACTTAGTTTTTGATGCTAAAGATCGAGGCACTTTTAAATTAGCTGCATGGAAGGAAGAGTACAACCCAGACCTATGTTTTGTTACACAAGATAATACCAAATCTATACCTGCCTCCTGACAAGTGCTACCAATGTTCCCCCACAGCCAACATAGACTTGTCATCATTAAGACAGGAATAAAGATACCTATTATTAGATCTATACCTCGACCAAGGTGGAACTTGAAGAAGGCTAACTGGGAAAAGTACATGATGGATCTTGAGAACACAATAGGACATTTTCCAGCAATTAGTAACAGCTACCATCGTTTTGTTGGAGCAATTATGTCATCGGCTAAAAAATCCATCCCACGTGGCTTCCGCAAGGAATATATCCCAGGATGGAATGAAACTTGCGAAAACATGTACCAAAAACTTTTAGAGAATGATGATGCTGAGATAGCTGATGAACTTCTTCATAATCTTGACCTGGCGCACAGGCAAAAATGGGAGCAAACTACGTCTGGATTAGATTTTAAACACTCAAGCAGGAAGGCATGGAGCCTACTGAGAAAACTGGGAGGAGACCAACCAGCTCAATGTAAACAACAAGAGGTTATGCCAGATCAAGTAGCAACTCGCATTGTCAACTTAATTAGAGTACCCCATGATAAGAAACATACTAAACTAGTGAAAAGAGAACTAAAGCATCTAAAAACTCTGGGATTGCCTAACCAGGAATACGCTCGACCCTTCCAAGCAGCTGAAATAGACACTGCCCTGAAGAATGTCAAAGCTGGAAAATCTCCTGGTTTTGATGGAGTAATGCCAGAATTTATCATCCATTCTGGACCTCTCACAAGAGAATGGCTGGCAAAATTCTATACAGATATCCTAACTTCCAGTAGGCTCCCTCCAGAATTTAAAAGAACCAAGGTAATCGGCATATTAAAACCCAGAAAAGAAAGCAATAAGCCAGAAAACTATCGCCCCATTGATCTGTTAAGTGTCTGTTATAAACTACTTGAAAGATTGATACTTAATAGAATCGGACAGAAAATTAACAAACAAATACCGATTGAACAGGCTGGGTTTAGATCTTATTGGAGCTGTGTTGATCAGGTCCTTAGTCTTACAAGCCATATTGAAAGCAGCTACCAGAATAAATTGAAAACATCTGTTGTATTTGGGGATCTCACAGCAGCATACGACACAGTATGGAGGGAGGGCCTATTAAACAAATTCCTACACGCTGTCCCCTGTAGAACAATAGGCCGCCTAATAAATAACATGCTTTCAGCAAGGACCTTTCAAGTCATCATGGGTGACAAAATCAGTAAGCAAAGACACTTGAACAATGGACTCCCTCAGGGCTCCATGCTGGCCTCATCTCTATTTAATCTATACATTTCCGATATACCACCCATGCTATCAACAAAGTTCTCTTATGCTGATGACCTGTTATTAGCATATAGCCACAAGGACATCGAAGCTACAGAAGGCGTACTTACAGCCGACCTTACAACTTTGAGCACATACTTCCACCAACGGAGGTTAATCCCAAGTGTGAGTAAAACAGTTACATCATGTTTTCACCTTAACAACAAATTGGCAAAAAGAGAACTCAATGTATACCTAAACAACAAACTGCTCCCATACAAAATACCTGGGGGTTACCTTAGACAGGATCCTGTCCTTTAAAAAACATATTCAGAATATGGCTGCCAAGGTTAACAGCAGAAATAACATCCTACAAAAACTATGCAGAACAACTTGGGGAGCTTCAGCCCCAACTCTTCGATGTGCAGCCCTCGGTTGCACATTGAAGTGCATTCCTGTTCTCCTTATTGTCTACCTGGACTTTGGCCTTGTGACTTCTGCTGTGGGGTAAGCCACTCAGCTAAAGACACAACATTCAAAAAACTTTTGAACTGAGTATGGAGGGGGTGACCAAAGGGCCCATTTGGTGCAAATTTTAAGACATTCGCAATGAGACAACATGAGATATCAGCACAAGGGGGTTATTTGCTATAGGGAGACTGGGTAATTATACCGCCAAATCTAAGGTATTCAGTACTGTCTGCATTGCATGAGGGACATCCGGGGATTGTCTGGATGAAAGCCCTGGCTCGTAGTTTTGTGTGGTGGCCCAATATGGAGCAAGAAATACAGGAATGGGTAGCAAGGTGTCAACTCTGTCAGGAGTCATGACCCATTCCCCATAAGGCACCTATCAAAGAGTGGGATCGCCCAAGAGCCCCCTGGTCAAGGATCCACATTGATTTTGTGGGACCCTTCCATGGCCAAACCTTCTTAGTGGTTGCGGACGCCTATTCCATGTGGATAGAAATTATCCTAATGGGCTCCACATTGGCGGAGGCAGTAATCAAGGTACTCCACAAACTATTCGCCATTCACAGTCTCCCTGATGTCCTTGTCTCAGACAATGGCCCACAATTTACAGCCACCCAATTTGAGGGATTCCTAGCAAAATTAGGAATAAGCCATGCCCTCATAGCACCATTTCATCCGGCCAGTAACAGACTGGCTGAAAGATCTGTAAGATCTGACAAGGAGGCACTGTGCAGATTGGCACCTGGGGATAGGCAAGAGCAGGTAGACAAATTCCTCCTGTACCAACACATAACACCCAGTGTGATAACAGGCAGAAGCCCAGCAGAACTGTAATGGGCCGCAGGCTCCGATCAGTATTAGACCGCCTGCATCCAAATTACACCCCTGAACCATGGCTAACCCTAACCCTATGGCTACCTGGCAAACTAGAAAAAAAATCATAGGCCCAAAGTCATATGTAGTTAGATTAAATGATGGGCACCAATTGGAAGTGGCACATAGACCAACTACGTAGCCTCCTAAACCCAATCAACGACAGTCTTGAAACTGAACAAGAATTTAACTCTAATCCCTTCCATCGACTCAAGACGATGGAACCGGAGAATGCACCTGAAGAACCGGGAATCCAGTGACATTCCTCCAGAGAACCGGTTCTCGTAGAATCTGAGGCCCCGCCTGAAGGTTTCCAGGACTTTCCAAGGGCGGAGCAAGAGGTTAGGGTCAGCTGTCTGAGAGGCTAGCTGCTGGATTGTAAATAGTTGCTGAATAAAGAGCTGTTGTCTGAAGCCTGACTCCAGTCTCTTCAATCCATCTATCTAACAGTATGAATGATTATCTGTCTGTCTGTCTGCATCCATCTATCTGTCTATCTGTCTGTCTGTCTGTCTGTCTGTCTGCCTGCCTGCCTACCTACCTACCTACCTATCTCTGCGGTAAAGTAACCTAACAGATATGGGCTGTAAATATGTTCTTCAAATTTTGAATTTTGGTCTGGGTGAAGTCTGACCACACAACAAAGACAAGTGTCCAACTGTCTTAATAAAGCTGAGTTTTAAAATTTTGTGGGTTGTATGTATCTACTGATTGTAGTGTGCAAATCATAGCTTATGGTTTAGCATATTGTGCAAACTGAGCCAAATGTAATTTGTTTACAGTCAACTGCACTTGCAACAATGAGCATCAAGAAATATTTGATATGTAGCACTAATATAACCCCATATGCCAGCTAATTCTAGATGGTACTTGAACATTTCTCTCCTTAAACTCTTTTTTGTGAAATGTATTGAGAAATAAATTGGTTTATTTTTTAGAAATTAATTAGGGTTCAGCTAATACTTTAACTCTCTGGAATGCCTTTAAAACAACCATTAAGGGATAATGCATAAAAGCATAAAAGAGACTTAGGGACTCCAATTTTATAAAACCAGAACACTTGATTAACATTGACTTTTGTTTTATGCTAGAAATCCTGCAGACAAATCAGTTGAAGTATTTACAGCAGCAAAGTTTAAATTGAATATTTTATGTTCAGAAAAGTTTAAATATCTTTGAAATGTATTAACCAAAAATACTGGGAATCAGGAAGGCAAGCTGAGAATTTACTGGCCTACCATTCAAAGCAATAGAAATTACAAAACTATATATCTAAAAATCAGACTAATGATGGACACTTATTTACCAAAATAGAATCCATTTTATGTTTCTTTTATAATCTGTTATGCCAATTAGGGACTTTTGCAACTAGACAGCACATTTTTTAATTTCCCAGGACTCATTGAAATACATCAGATTTCTTAAGAATAGAAAAATATATGGATACAAACAATGACATGACAAGAAATCAGATTGTCTATAAAATCACATAAACTCTTTGAACTGGATGGATTTCCCGTTAAATGTTATAGACGTTTTATAGACTTACTGGCACCAATACTGTTGGAAGTCTATAATCAATAATTTAATCTCTTCCTTCATTGTTTTACAAGGCTTATATTACAGCAATATTACAGCCTTAAATCAGCCTTCAAAATGCAGGGTATTGTTGTGACCTAGGCCCAAGTAAGTAGTAGGAAAATCAGTCAATGAAAAAACAAACTTTATTTGAAAAGCTGAGAATTACTTCATTCCCAGCATCGTTCAACTAAGTTAAAGCAAATTCCTCCCAAAACAAATTCCTCAGTCCTATCGCAAACCTTGGTCCAATTAGGCAAACTGCCAAAGGCCTTACTTGGCAAACATTCAGAAGTCACAGATACAAAAATAAATACAAGACGTAGACTAAGAAGAAGACGAAGCTACCAACGTTGTTTTCCGGCAAAGCCCAAATGCCATTGCTGGTCTGTTTTAATGGTTTTCATTTTATGGGAGGGGCCAATCATCTCTTGGCCCTACTCCCGAGTCCTCTTTGCTTGAGCTGCTCTTGCCTTCTGGCAGCTGTTCTCATGCGTGCATTAGGAACAGGCTCCTCCTGTTCCTTGCCTCACTCTATCAGTCTCTGGAGGCTCTGGAATCCGCACTTCACTCCCCGATGGCCCTGGCCCCATCTCTGCCTCTGACACAGAGCCTTCCCCAGCCTCCAGGTTTGGCCCATGTTCTTCCTCAGCCTCCTTGCTGTCCGACTCCACTGCCAGCTCCTCAGGCTGTTGGCAGATCACAACAGGTATCTTTCTTGGCTTAAAGGGGAAATTAAAATATTAAAAACAATAGGAAGTTACAGAAAGTAAATACCTTCTATAATACATTAACCCAAGCCTGAATTCATTAAAAAAAAATAGACAAACATCTTACAATATTTATCTGCTAATTGTTATTTCTTCCGTTCAGTCATGTTGATTCTCAGAGATGGCCTGCTTGAGTCCAAGGTTACCCAGCTGGCTTTGTGCTTAGGAAGGATAACAGGTCACAGACTCCTGGTTTATAATAATTTTAAGGTTGATGCCTTAACCTAGTGTTTCTCAATTTATTTATTTATTTTATTTTATTTGTTTAGATTTGTATACCGCCCTTCTCCTTGCGGACTCAGGGCGGTGAACAGCCAAATAAAATAGTACACAAAAGTTAAACAATTTCTTTAAAAAAGCATATAACTTTGGCTAAAAATTAAAACCATTAACCATTAAATATTTAAAATACCCAACCCTATAATACAGATCTTAAAAATTCAGCGGGGTCAGGCTAGACCAGCAAGCTGAAAGAGATGAGTTTTCAGGGCCCGACGAAAAGTCCGGAGGTCAGCAATTGTTCTCAGTTTTGGAGGAAGATCGTTCCAGAGGGTAGGGGCTGCCACAGAGAAGGCCCTCCCCCTGGGGGTCGCCAGCCGGCATTGTCTGGCTGACGGCACCCTGAGGAGACCCTCTCTGTGGGAACGCACCGGCCGGTGGGAGGCTATTGGCGGCAGAAGGCGGTCCCGTAAGTACCCTGGTCCTAAGCCATGGAGCGCTTTAAAGGTGGTCACCAACACCTTGAAACGCACCCGGAAGTCCACAGGTAGCCAATGCAGCTCGCGCAGGAGAGGTGTCACATGGGAGCGTCCCGTCGCTCCCATAATCCCCCGCGCGGCCGCATTCTGCACTAGTTGGAGCCTCCGGGTGCATCCCAAGGGGAGCCCCATGTAGAGAGCATTGCAGTAGTCCAGGCGAGAGGTGACGAGTGCCTGAGTGACTGTGCGTAGGGAGTCCCGATCTAGAAAGGGCCGCAACTGGCGTATCAGGCGAACCTGATAGAAAGCTCCCCTGGCCACAGCTGTCGTGTGATCTTCCAAAGACAGCCGTGGGTCCAGGAGGATGCCCAAGTTGCGCACCCTTTCCGTGGGGGCCAATGATTCGCCCCCAATAACCAGTGATGGTGTCAGCTGGCTATATCGGGACGCCGGCAGCCACAGCCACTCGGTCTTGGAGGGGTTGAGTCGAAGCCTGTTTTTCCCCATCCAGGCCCGCACGGCTTCAAGGCACTGGGACATCACTTCCACGGCATCGTTGGGGTGGTCTGGGGTGGAAATGTACAGCTGCGTATCATCAGCGTACTGATGGAACTCCACCCCAAAACCACGGATGATCTCACCCAGCGGCTTTACATAAATGTTGAACAGGAGGGGCGAGAGGACCGATCCCTGCGGCACCCCACACACTAGGCACCTCGGGGTCGACCGCTGCCCCCCTGTCAACACAGATTGCGACCGGTCGGAGAGGTAGGAGGAGAACCACCGTAAAACGGTGCCTCCCACCCCCAGTCCCTCCAATCGGCGCAACATGATACCATGGTCGATGGTATCAAAAGCCGCTGAGAGGTCTAATAACACCAGGATAGAGGAATAACCCCTACCCCGGGCCCGCCAGAGATCATCCACCAATGCGACCAATGCCGTTTCAGTGCTGTATCCAGGCCTGAAGCCAGACTGGAGCGGGTCTAAATAGACAGCTTCATCCAGGTACCGAGGGAGCTGCCATGCAACCACACTCTCAACAACTTTCGCTAAAAAGGGAAGGTTGGAGACTGGACGGTAATTAGCCAAAATAGCCGGGTCCAGGGAGGGCTTCTTGAGGAGGGGCCTCACCACCGCCTCCTTCAAGGCGGCCGGTAGGGCACCCTCACGCAAAGAAGCATTTATGATCTCCTGGAGCCAGCCTCGTGTAACCTCCCGGGAGGCCAGCACCAACCAGGAGGGACACGGGTCCAATAAACATGTGGTTGCATTCAGTCTCCCCAAGGTCCTGTCCACGTCCTCGGGAGCCACAGGATCGAACTCAGCCCAGATAACACTCTCAATCTTGGCAACTTTAAAATGCATAAAACTTTCAGAATTTCCATGCTGAGTTCTCATTTAATTCTACTCAACTTTTCATGCTGACTGGGAAATATTGAGAGTTGAAGTCCACAAGTCTTAAAGCTGCCAAGTTTAAAGACTTCTGATTTAAAGTATAGAAAGAAAAGACTCTCAGGAATGAATCTACTTTGCCTCAGTTTAATCTCCTCCTTTCTCCTTATGGGAACCTACATTTGTCTGAAATGGTATAAGTCTCCTGCTTGGGCAGAGAGTTGGACTAAAAGACCACCAAGGGCCCTTCCAACTCTATTATTCTGTTACGTGCAGACATATGGTTCAGCCTTCCCCTTGTTTTGCAAGGCAGCTTGATGCCAGAATCCTAAAAAATTCTGACTAAAGCTTCATTTTGCTCCTATCTCATTTTCTCCAAAGAATTACTTTCCCCAAAACATTATCTAGCTCCAGTCTTAATCATAAGTGACAGTGAAGTCATGTGCATCGTGCAAATTACATAACATGCATTTGTATGGGGATGTTGTGATGTGTATGACATCACTTGCCTCCAACACTACCCCACTGCAGAGACCTTTGAGTTCAATTTCTTAAGTTTAGTCCTTGGGTCACTATATAGGTAGTCCTTGGCTCACAACCACAATTTAGCCCATCATTGCTGTTATTAAGTGAGACATTTGTTAAATAAGTTTTGTCCCATTTTATGACATTTCTTGCCACAGTTGTTAAATGAATCACTGCAGTTGATAAGTTAGTAACCTGGTTGTTAAGTGAATCTGGCTTCCCCATTGACTTTGCTTGTCAGAAAGTCACAAAAGGTGCTCACATGATCCTACGACACTGCAATCGTCATGAGTATGAATCGGTTGCCAAGCATCCACATTTTGATCATATGATCCATGGGGGATGCTGCAAAGGTCATAACTGTGAAAAATGGTCATAATTCACATTGTTCAGTGCTATTGTAACTTTGAATGGTCACTAAATGAACTGTGTTAAGTCAAGGAGTACCTGTACTACTATTGACATTTGTGAATTTTTTATTTTGGGAGCAATCTGTACATTATCTGTCTTTACATCTGATTTCAAAATGCTAGAATTGCTTGCATCCATTACTACTCATAAAGGCTTCTGAGAGTTGTATTTCAATAAAATTTGGAGCCTGGTTTAGCTCTGCAGACTAAAGCACCGTAATTAACATCCAGCTGTCTGCAATTACACCAGTTCGAATCTCCCCAGGCTCAAGGTTGACTCAGCCTTCCATCCTTTCTAAGGTAGGTAAACTGAGGACCCAGTTTGTGGGGGCAATAAGCTGACTTTGTATAAATATACAAAAGTATGAAGGCTATTGCTTAACGCATTGTAAGCCGCCCTGAATCTTCGGAGAAGGGCAGCATATAAATCAAATTAAAAAATTAGAGGACCACTGATCATTGTATTAGTCATTTTCTCATACAATGTATCCCATATTTTCATTAGAACTATATGTGCTCATCACAAGATGAGAAATTCTAAAGTACCGGTACTTGAAACTTTCCTCAATGTTTTTTGGCAGTTTGGTTGATTCCAGTAAATGTTTTTTGGATTTGTATTAATTTATTTTTCTTCATAGCTGTGAGAAAAAAAAAAATCAGGCTTCCTTAAAGTTGTTTATGTAGTTTTCAATAAACTGAGGGGAAATTTGGCCAAATAGAAGTACATGTATTGACTTTAGCTAGAATTGTATTTGCACAACAATGGAAAAGTGAAGATTCCTACAGATGAAAACGTGATTAAAAAAAATACTAGAATGTGGAGAAACTGACAGTCCTTACAATTACAATTACAAATTGTAATTTCCTTACAATTAAGGAATTGTAATTAGGGAATTACAATTAAGGAAAAGAAAGAAACCAAATACTTTTTGACCTGGGATTTATTTTATTAATGGTTAGCTGATAAAAACAGAAGTTAGAAAAAGAGATATATAGGGAAAGGATAAATGATAAAGGAGGTATGTTAAAATGGATAAGTAAACATTATTATTACTACTACTATTATTATTATTAGTAGTAGTATTATAGACAATACAGTTTAATTGAAAATGGAATTTTTTAATGTTATAAAATAAAAAACTTTATGGCAAAAAAAGAGAAGAAGTGAACACCTTCTTCTTTTGAAATGAAGGAATTTAATAGTAGCAAAGTTAAGTCACTTACCAAGCTTGCTAAGGCCTAGTTTACTTAACCATAGTATGTTAAAGAAATTGCAATTGTGTGATTTTATAGAGTGGCTTTTGCCATTAATTTGACTCTGGGTGATCTTATGTTCTGTTTTGTAGCTCTATATGTAGGTTTTATATAGTATGTTTAATGTAGGTTGTTGACTGGTTATAAAGAATTATAGAGAAGAAATTTCTTTTTTATTCCACACAGTGGAGGTGTTGTTCAACTATTTACTCAAGGGTATAGTATAATTGAGAGCCAGTTTAGTGCAGTGGTTAAGATTCTAGGCTAGAAACTGGGAGACCGTGAGATAGTGGTGAAATTCAATTTTTTTTACTACCGGTTCTGTGGGCGTGGCTTGGTGGGGGTGGCTTGGTGGGGGTGGCAGGGGAAGGATACTGCAAAATCCCCATTCCCTCCCCACTCCTGAGGGAAGGATATTGCAAAATCTCCATTCCCACCCCACTCTGGGACCAGCCAGAGGTGGTATTTGCCGGTTCTCCCAACTGCTCAAAATTTCCACTACCGGTTCTCCAGAACATGTCAGAACCTGCTGGATTTCATCCCTGCTGTGAGCTCTACTCCCATCTTGGTGGGAGTAGCACATAGCCAGCTTGGTGACCTTGGGCCAATCACTTTCTTTTAGCCCTAGGATGGAGGCAATGACAAAACATTTCTGGAAAATGTTGCAAGAAAACAGCAGGAACATGTCCAAGCAGACTCTAAGAATCAGACACAAATGAACAGAAGAGTGGGAAAAAAAATGATACAGTGAAAAGACAAAACATTTTCTGTTGAAATCACTCAATAGTAGTAACTGCAAGAGGGATCTTGGAGTCCTAGTGAACAATCACCTAAATATGAACGAGTATTCTATTGACCTAATAAATGTACTCTTTTACTACATGTTAAAATGAATAAAATAGATTTAAAGCAAGTAAGTAACAAATTGTTCTGGCACAAAGTGATTAACTGAAGTATATTTAACCCACAGTTAACTCTAGAGCTCAGCATAGCCAACTCAAAGGGTTGTAAAGTTACATTTTCATGCCAGCTTGATTCAAGAGGAAAAAAAGATGCCTGAACATTGTTTTAGATGGCAAGGCAATTAGTAAAATGAATACTTGTGAAGTACTATGGAGACAACCTAGAAAGAATGTGAACTTGGTTTTTTACTTTGAAAAATTCCCTCCCTGTTTGAAAATTTAGGATTACCAATGTGGATTGCAAAATTCCAGAAGACAGCAAAGAACTCTTGGGTGCTCTAAGGAGATGATAAATACTTGGTTACCATGAGAACAGGGCTCTATGCATACCTGTTCCTATGGAGCAGGGGTGAGTAATTGCTGGCTCAGGATGTCAGGATTCCAAATAACACCCCTAACAAAAGAAGACTCCAAGGCTAGAAGTTCTCAAAGTTGTATTTTATTAGAGACTAGCTGGATACCTGTGCTTCGCTATGAAACTATGTGATTGGGCTTGATAAATCGACACTTACAGCATGAAAATTAATGAATAGTTATGATTGGCCTCTCCTCTCCCCTTCTCTCCCTCAGCCTTGCCCCACAGAACCCTATCCTATCCTATCCTATCCTATCCTATCCTATCCTATCCTATCCTATCCTATCCTATCCTATCCTATCCTATCCTACCCTACCCTACTCTACCCAATCCTATCCCCTTCTCTCCCTCAGGCTTGCCACAAAGAGGCCTCTCCTATCCTATCCCCTTCTCTCCCTCAGCCTTGCCCCACAGAAGCCTCCCCGTCCTATCCCCTGGTTGCTGCTGTGAAAGTAAAACTGAAAGTGAAACTCCTGTCCTCTGCTTGTGTTTTGCATTTGGAACAGATTTCTTTTCAGATGGGGAGGGGGAGTAGAACT
The DNA here is from genome assembly GCA_030761175.1 of Masticophis lateralis. Classification (NCBI taxonomy): domain Eukaryota; kingdom Metazoa; phylum Chordata; class Lepidosauria; order Squamata; family Colubridae; genus Masticophis; species Masticophis lateralis. Next base: position 2,079,249 of record JAUDYJ010000008.1, on the reverse strand, counting down.
CCTTAGCATCAGAGGGCAGTTTGGAAAGTGAAACAGTATTTGCTGTGTGAGCAGAAAGGAAACAGGAAGGAGCCTGGCTGTCATGTATGCTTCCTTCAAGATCCAGGAAAGAAAGACCCAGACTCTATTAAAGAATAAAGTATGGTACTTTTACTAGATATGAAGTGAATGCAACCAAAGGAAAGCAGGATCTAAGGCAAAGAGCATGAAAGTTACAGATAGAAAGCATCCCCTCCCACTGTCCACCATAAATCACTCAATCCAAAGGTCTCCCAGAGGTCAGGTGGGAGCAAACATCTGGCAGTGTCATCAATCAGGAATGCTGTGGCTGTTGACCTGATAGCAGCTTCAAACGTTCAGCAATGTCTTAAGAATCAGTTTCGTTTTCCTGGTTAGCATACATAGCCTGGCTAGATACCCCCCTCCCTCCATTACTATGACAGTCAAAGCAGAGAAAAGCGGAGGCTGACATTCGACCCTCCTTCAGAAGAGAAGAACCTCTAGTCCTGAAAGAGAGAAAAGAGAGGTAATACCACAACCAAAGTAATTTCATTACCCTCTAAGGTTTATCAGGATATTTGGTGTGAAATAATTGCACTTTCTTAGTGCCCGAACATCACACTTGTTCACCCATAATGGGAAATGTTTCCAGGCTACCAGATACTGCACTTTACTGTGATGTTTCCTGGAAACCAAAAACCTCTTTAACCTCAAAATGTTGTTCCCCTTCAATAAGTATGAGAACGGGAGGAGGTTCTTGGGCTGAACGTAAAGGGGATGAATGTTCCTGTTTCAGTAAACTAACATGAAACACGGGGTGAATTCATCGCAAATTCTTTGGCAATTACAATTCAACTGTTACTGGGTTAATGATTCGAGTAATTGGGAAAGGGCCCACATACTTGGGCCCTAGCTTCTTTGATTTTTGAGGAGTTTGTAAATATTTAGTAGAAAGATAAACTGTGTTCCCCACTTTATAAGCATGTGCGGGGCACCACCTTTTGTCAGCTTGGGATTTATGACTTTGGTGGGCTTCATCTAGTGCTTTTCAGGTTACTGCCCAAGTCCCTCTTAATTGTTCAATCCACTCAATCAAAGAAGGATTCTGTGGGTTATCTTGAGGTAGCTCTGGGATGGGCACAAACTCCTGCCCCGAAGCCACCTTGAATGGAGTGAACCCTGTGTTGCTGTGTATGGAGTTATTATACGCCACCCGAGCAAATGGCAATAAGTCCACCCAGTTATTTTGCTGATAATTTATATAACATCTCAGATACTGTTCTAATACGGAATTGGTTCTCTCACAGGCCCCATTTGTCTGGGGGTGGTGGGCGGAGCTTAACCCCTGGGTGGAGCCTATCAGCGTCAGGAACTCTTTCCAAAAGTTGGAGGTGAATTGTACCCCCCTTCTGAGATTATACATTTCAGAGCCCCATGTAACCTATACACATGTTGAATAAACATTTTAGCAAGGGTTTTTGCTGAAGGGATCTTACGACATGGGATAAAATGCACTTGTTTGGAAAACAGGTCAGTCACTACCCATATGACTGTGCAACCCCCACTATCTGGCAGGTCTACAATAAAATCCATGGATATCTCCTTCCAAGGGGCATTGGATCTAGCTACACTCTGAAGCAGACCAGGTGGCTTCCCCGGAGGTCTCTTAGCTGAAGCACATGCTGGGCAGCTAGCTACAAATGCCTCTATGTCCTTTTTGAGTGAAGGCCACCAGAATTGTCTTTTAACAAGATGTAAAGTCTTGACAAATCCGAAGTGTCCTGCCGCCTTGGCGTCATGAGCGTGCTGCAAAACTGTTGCTCTCAGGCTGGCAGGAACACAGATTTTGGACCCAATCCAAGCTAGTCCATCACGAAGTGTACATTCATTTGAGTGGGTTCTGAACCGCTCGTCAAGTTTTAACGCCTCTTGTAGTCTCTGAAACAAATCACCCAAGAGGGTTGGGTTGTTCTTTGCCTGTGCTTTGGTAGTCACTGGTGCCGCCAGTTGGGTCGAAGGGACGATTAGGCGAACAACTTCCTCCTTGGTACTGTTGTATTGAGGCAATCTGGATAGAGCATCTGCCATGAAGTTCTTCCCACCAGGGAGGTAGCACAAGGTGAAATTAAATCGGTTGAAGTGCTGGGCCCAGCGAACTTGCTTTGGTGACAACTTACGCGGGGTTTTCAAAGCCTCCAGGTTTTTATGATCAGTCCACACTTCAAAAGGATGCTTAGCCCCCTCAAGAAATTGTCTCCATCACAAAACTTAAGAGAAAATTTTTATAAAATGTTTTATAGATGGCATTTAGATCCTAAAAAATTATCATGTATGCAAGCTAAATGTTGGAGATATAACTGGGATGATGCAACGTATTATCATATATGGTGGACTTGCAAGAAAATCAAAGCATTTTGGATAAAAATTTGGTGGGTATCTTTAAAAAAAGGTTGAAATGTACTCCACAACTGTTTTTATTGGGTATAACAACGGATTGCACAGCATTGGAGACTAAATTGTTTTTAAATTTAATATCAGCAGCTAGGCTGTTGGTAGCGCAATACCGGAAGAAGGACTTTTTGCCTACTATTGAAGAGTGGATATTGAAAGTAGCGAACCTAGCGGAAATGGCGAAAATTTCAGCGTATTTGAAGGACTATACACAAGAAAGATACATATCAGAATGGAGAAGATGGATTGATTATATTCAAAATAAGTATCAGACAAGAAAATATCAAATAGCTTATGAATAAATGTTAAATTTTAGAAATATTATGTTATTTATAGTGGAGTTAAGATTTCAGGGGGGGATTTGGTAGTTTAAGGATAGATAGATTAATTTACAGTCAGGTCCAGAAATATTGGGACATCGACACAATTCTACACAACACAATTTGGCTCTATAGATCACCACAATGGAGTTGGAATGAAACAAACACAATGTGCTTTAACTGCAGACTGTCAGCTTTAATTTGAGGGTATGTACATCCAACTCAGGTGAACGGTGTAGGACTTACAGCAGTTTGCATATGTGCCTCCCACTTGTTAAGGGACCAAAGGTAATGGGACAGAATAATAATCAAAAATCAAACTTTCCCTTCTTAATACGTGGTTGCAAATCCTTTGCAGTCAATCACAGCCTGAAGTCTGGAACACATAGACATCACCAGACGCTGGGTCTCATCCCTGGTGATGCTCTGCCAGGCCTCTACTGCAACTGTCTTCAGTTCCTGCTTTTTCTTGGGGCATTTTCCCTTCAGTTTTGTCTTCAGCAAGTGAAATGCATGCTCAATGGGATTCAGGTCAGGTGATTGACTTGGCCATTGCATAACATTCCACTTCTGTCCCTTCAAAAACTCTTTGGTTGCTTTTGCAGTATGCTTTGGGTCATTGTCCATCTGGCACTGTGAAGCACTGTCCAATGAGTTCTGCAGCATTTGGCTGAATGTGAGCAGATAATATTGCCTGAAACACTTCAGAATTCATCCTGCTGCTTTTGTCAGCAGTCATATCATCAATAAATACAAGAGAACCAGTTCCATTGGCAGCCATACATGCCCACGCCATGACACTACCACCACCATGCTTCACTGATGAGGTGGTATACTTAGGATCTTGAGCAGTTCCTTTCCTTCTCCATACTCTTCTCTTCCCATCACTCTGGTACAAGTTGATCTTGGTCTCATCTGTCCATAGGATCTCGTTCCGGAACTGTGAAGGCTTTGTTAGATGTTGTTTGGCAAACTCTAATCTGGCCTTCCTGTTTTTGAGGCTCATCAATGTTTTACATCTTGTGGTGAACCCTCTGCATTCACTCTGGTGAAGTCTTCTCTTGATTGTTGACTTTGACACACATACACCTACCCCCTGGAGAGTGTTCTTGATCTGGCCAACTGTTGTGATGGGTGTTTTCTTCACCAGGGAAAGAATTCTTTGGTCATCCACCACAGTTGTTTTCCGTGGTCTCCCAGGTCTTTTGGTGTTGCTGAGCTCACCAGTGTGTTCCTTCTTTTTGAGAATGTTCCAAACAGTTGTTTTGGCCACACCTAATGTTCTTAGATTTAGATTTTAGATTTATTGGATTTATATACCGCCCTACTCCCGAAGGACTCAGGGCGGTGTACAGCCAACAATAAAAATACATATGTACAAAATTTAAAAACCAACTGAAACAGATTAAATGAATTTGGCCCGGACAGAATTAAAACACCCCAATATAATTTAAAATTTTTAAAAATTTGACACTAAAAACGGGAAGTGGTTAGGCCAGGCCCGCCTGGCGAAATAGAAAATTCTTAAGAGCGCGGCGGAAGGTGGGCAGATCCGGGATCCTCCGTATCTCTGGGGGGGAGCTCATTCCAGATAGTAGGTGCCCCCACAGAGAAAGCTCTCCCCCTGGGGGCTGCCAGCCGACATTGTTTGGCTGACGGCACCCGGAGGAGCCCCTCTCTATGAGAGCGTACTGGCCGGTGGGAGGCTATTGGTGGTAGTAGGCGGTCCTGCAAGTACCCAGGTCCTAAGCCATGGAGCGCTTTAAAGGTAGTAACCAGGACCTTGAAGCGCACCTGGAAGACCACCGGGAGCCAGTGCAGCTCCCGCAGGAGAGGTGTCACATGGGAACGCCATGTCACTCCCATCACCACCCGCGCGGCCGCACTCTGCGCCAGTTGGAGCCTCCGGGTGCTCCTCAAGGGGAGCCCCATGTAGAGAGCATTACAGTAGTCTAGACGGGAAGTGACAAGGGCATGAGTGATCGTGAGCAAGGAGTCCCGATCCAGAAAGGGATGTAACTGGTGGATCAGGCGAACCTGTTAGAAAATCCTCCCGGCCACAGCCGTCAGATGCCCTTCCAAGGACAGCCGTGAATCCAGGAGGACGCCCAAGTTACGAACCCTCTCCGTGGGGGCCAGTGATTCACCCCCAATAGTCAGTGATGGCGCCAACTCACTATATCGGGACGTCAGAAACCACAGCCACTCGGTCTTGGATGGGTTGAGCCTGAGCCTGTTCCTCCCCATCCAGATCCGCACGGCCTCCAGGCACCGGGACATCACTTCAAGGGCATCGTTGGGGTGGTCTGGGGTGGAGATGTACAGCTGAGTGTCATCAGCGTACTGATGGTACTTCACCCCAAAACCACGGATGATCTCACCCAGCGGCTTCACATAAATGTTGAACAGGAGGGGCGAGAGGACCGATCCTTGTGGCACCCCACATATAAGGGGCCTCGGGGTTGACCTCTGCCCCCCTGCCAACACAGACTGCGACCGGTCGGAGAGATAGGAGGAGAACCACCGCAACACAGTGCCTCCCACCCCCATCTCTACCAACCGGTGCTATCTGGCTATCTCTCTGATGGGTTTGTTTTGTTTCTTCAGCCTAATTATGGCTTGCTTCACTGATAGTGACAGTTCTTTGGATCTCATCTTGAGAGTTGAGGACAACAGATTCCAAATGCAAATAGCACACTTGAAATGAACTCTGGGCCTTTTATCTTCACATTGAAATTGGGGTAATGAGGGAATATCACACACCTGGCCATGGAATAGCTGAGAAGCCAATTGTCCCATTACCTTTGGTCCCTTAACAAGTGGGAGGCACATATGCAAACTGCTGTAAGTCTTACACTGTTCACCTGAGTTGGATGTACATACCCTCAAATTAAAGTTGACAGTCTGCAGTTAAAGCACATTGTGTTTGTTTCATTCCAACTCCATTGTGGTGGTCTATAGAGCCAAAGATGTTAGAATTGTGTCGATGTCCCAATATTTCTGGACCTGACTGTAGCTTATGATTGTTAACTGAAATACCCTGTATTTTGCTCTGGGAAGTCTGGGGGGGATGGGGGGATGGGGGAATGGGTGTGGGGGGAAGGGAAAAAGGGTGGGGGAATATTGGGGGGAAAACTTCTTTTTGTAAAACTTTTCAATAAAAAAAAGAAAGAAATTGTCTCCATGTTAGAAGTGCCCAGCGAACAGCAAAGGCTTCTTTCTCCCATATGACCCATCTTCTTTCAGTCTCTGACAATTTCCGGGATGTATAGGCACAGGGTTGTAATTTTCCCTCTGCATTCTTTTGCAGAAGTACGGCCCCTACTGCTACGTCGCTAGCGTCTGCCTGTACTACAAAAGGTTCTTCCATGTCTGGATGTTTGAGGACTGGTTCAGCAGCAAACAACCATTTCAACTTTTCGAATGCCGCCTGACAGTCCATAGTCCATTCAAGAGCTTGGGAGGGTTTTAGTTTTACTTCACCCTTTGTTTTCAGGAGATTCGTTATTGGCAGTGCAATTTTGGCGAATGAGGGGATGAACTGCCGATAAAAGTTAGCAAACCCCAAGAAACTGTAATTGCTTGTGGGCGCTTGGCACAGTCCATTCCAATATTGCTCGAACCTTTCCAGGGTCCATTTCTATTCCCTCATGTGAGATGTGATATTCAAGATAGTCAATTTTGCTTTGGTGGAATTTGCACTTGGAAAGTTTGGCATACAGTTCAGCAGCCCTGAGTTTTTTCAGGACAGTGAGCACTAATTTCATGAGGTCGTCCATGTTCTCAGAGTAGATAAGAATGTCATCCAAATAAACCAACACCCCCTTGTACAAATGCTCATGAAGAACTTCATTGATCAATTGCATGAACACCGCAGGGGCTCCTTGTAGTCCAAAAGGGAGCACTTGAAACTGGAAACACCCCAGTGGGCAATTAAATGCTGTTTTCCATTCATCCCCCTCCTTAATTCATACTCTGTAGTAAGCCTCCCGTAAGTCAAGTTTGGTGAAGATTTTCCCTTCCCTAGGTGGGTTAATATGTCCTTCATGAGGGGTAGGGGGTAGACATTTTCCATGCAAATGGCATTTGAATTCCTATAATCAACTACCAAACGAAAGTTTTTCCTGGAACTGTACGGATGCTGCCACCCATGGCCTAGCTGTATGGATAAACCCCTGTTCTAGGTTTTCATCAATGAAGCTTTGTAATTCCCCCAGCTCACGAGGGGTCATTGGGTAAATTTTTGGCTTAGGGAGCTTTACCCCAGGGAGTATCTCAATGGTACAGTCTGTAGTTCTGTGGGGGGTGGGGAGAGTAGCACATCTGAGGCCCTTTCACTAAAAACTTCACAGAGATCCCAGTACTCCTTTGGAATTTTCTCCTCCCCTTCAATATAGTCTATTGCCATCTCCGCCTGTTCATGCTCATCTCCGTCCTCAAGGGGAGATTCTTCCCTCTCTAGTGGCGGGTTCCTAGCGCAAATGCGCAGGACCCCCATCTTCCAGTTGACTTACGGGTTCCATTTATGTAGCCAGGGCAGGCCAAGTATAAGGGGTCGTTCCATGCTAGTGGCCACAATAAAACTGAGAGTCTCTACGTGATTCCCTAATTGCATTTCAAAGGGTTCGGTTACAAAATTGGTTGGTCCCTCTCCTGCCATTGATCCATCTAGTTGACAAAATACAATGGGCCTTTTTAATGTTTTTAGTCTCAGGCCCATCTTCTCTACTACCTTCGGGCTGATTATGCATTTGGTGCACCCAGAATCTAATAGGGCTGGCATCTGTGCGTGGGCCCCTGTGGACCGCACCCTTAATTCTACAAGGATGAGCATGGGGCCCTCAGTGTGACTCACCAGATCATCGGAGTCAAAGTTGGAGTTGGTCTCACTGTTGTCCGTGTTGGTCGGAGTTCCCAGCTCACCCTTGGTCCGGGGAGCGAACTCAACGACTTCCCCTTCCAACGCGGTTTCACGAACTTTTGTGGGTGCTTTGTCCGTCTTCTTAGACCCTCTGCCGGTAGGTTTGGCACTGACTTGGAGAAACACTCAGCGGCCCGGTGATCTTCCTTGCCACACTTGAAGCACATGAAGGGCTTTGGCTTGGGCTTGGACTCCGCCCTCCCCCCGGCCATCTTTGGGGCTCCTTTGCGGTAGTGAGAGGATGAAGGCTCCCCTGCACGGCCTCCTCGGAGATGGCTTTGGGCTATCTCGATTTCCACGTCCTCAGCTACTATGTACCAACTCTGCAAATCATCAGGGATCCCCTGTGCTCTACAGTCCTTGTGTCAGGGTTCCAGTTTCATTCTCAAAATAAAGTGGATTTCCAAGCAGTGTAGCTTTTAGGAAATATTCTCCTTATTGAGCAATGCAGCCCGCACCTGACTGCCATGCAGTCAGCACTGTCCTCTTCCCCCCAAAACCTTCCTTTTCCTTTTCCCCATTCTCTACTCCCCATTGGCTGTCTTCCAAATCATTCTTCCCTTCTCTACCACCTCAGTTCACAGGAATGTCGCCCCTCCCATGCATCTCCCAGGAGACTAAGTTTTCAGAAAGATTTAACTAGGTGAAATGTCATGCTTTTTCTCTTCCTTCTAACATCAGCCCTGGAACGCTGACATCCGGCCACTCTCCCTTCATTCTCTCAGCGAGGCCTGTGCAAGATAAACAACAAGGTTAGTACTGTTATCCTGTCCAGGGGTGTGTCCCACCCCCTCCCACCTTGCCCGGGTGATCTGCATGGAATTTAGCGATGAGCCGGTCAGCTTGGATGTTGGTGCTCTTCATCCAGGAAGCGTCTGACAAAGGGTAACCCTTCCACTTAACTAAGTATTGGAGGTGCCCTCTATGCCACCTCAAATCAAGAATTTTCTGCACTTCATAGTGAGTCTGGCCTCCAATGATCAAGGGTCCTGGGGGGTCGTGAGGTAGCGGCCTTAAATTTGACCCCACCACAGGCTTCAGGAGGCTACTGTGAAAAACCAGGTGTATCTTTCCTAGTAACCAGGGCAACTGCAGTTGTACTGTAACCAGGTTTATTATCTTAACTATGGGAAAAAGACCTATAAATTTTGGGCCGAGTTTCCTAGTCGGGAGTCTGAGTCTCAAATACTTGGTGGAGAGGTAGACCTTTTCTCCTACTCGGAACGGTCTTTGGGGGGCTTGGTGCTTATCTGCTTGTTTCTTGTAAGCCTGTGCCACCTTATCTAATGCCTTCTTGACGTTCTCCCAGGATTCTCTCAGCATCGCCATCCAATCGTTCAAGCTGACTGAGGAAGGGGGTTCCCTTGGGTACTCTGGCATGGGGACGAAATCCATACCGCTGACTACTTTGAATGGGGTTAGTCCTGTGCTACTGTGGACAGCATTGTTGTACGCGATCTCCGCAAAAGAAAGGAGGTCTGCCCAGTTTGACTGTTGGTAATCGACTCTATCATGGCATTCAGTCTCTCTGCCCCCCATTAGTGCTCAGGTGAAATGCTGAGCTGAGACCTTGAGATGATCCTATGGATCGTAGGAATTACTTCCAAAATTTTGCTGTGAACTGGACACCTTGGTTGGAGATGATTCTTCTGGGTACTCCATGCAGGTGGTAGATGTGTTTCACAAACAGATTGGCCAATTGGCGGGCTGAGGGTAGCCCGCTACAGGGTATGAAATGTGCTTTTTTAGAGAATAAGCCTATTACAGTCCAGATCACTGTGTTTCCGCCACTCCTCGGTAGTTCTACTATAAAGTCCATTGCAATCTCCTCCCATGGTCTTGTCGGTTCAGCTACTGGCTGCAGCAACCCAGGAGGTCTTCCTGGTCGGGTTTTCATCGTGGCACAGATGGTGCAACTTTTCACATAGCTGTCCACGTCCTTCCTCATGTGAGGCCACCAAAACTGTCTTCGTACTAAGTGCGGAGTCTTTAGGAAACCGAAATGGCCCATTGGTTTAATGTCGTGGCTCCTCTTGAGGACCAGAGTGCATAGAGTCTCTGGGACATAGAGTTTTGCTGCTTTCCATGCTAGGTCATCCCTTTTTGTCACAAGATGTTGATTGTCTCGGACCCAGGGATCCGCCAATGTCTCAGCTTTGAGCCTTATCGTCAGGTCACTTGCTGGTTGGCCCAGGTGGTTGCAGCATTGCCATCTGGTAGTTACCTGACCCACCCCTTGGACGGAGGGGATGATGGCAGTCACCACCTGCTCTTGCTCACTGTTGTTTTGGGGCATTCGGGAGAGGGCATTGGCTAGAAAGTTCTTTCCTCCCGGGATGTGCTTCAGCTCGAAGTTGAAATGATTGAAATATTGGGCCCACTGGACTTGCCTGGGCGATAACTTCCGCGGGGTCCAGAGGGCCTTCAGGTTCTTATGATCAGTCCAAACTTTGAATGGTTTTTGGCCTCCTTCTAGCAAGTGTCGCCAGGTCAACAGCGCCCATCTCACCGCGAATGCTTCTTTCTCCCACGCCGTCCAGTGTCTCTCTGTGTTGGTGAGTTTGTGGGATGTGTAGGCACAAGGCTGTAGATTCCCTTGGCTGTTCTTTTGGAGTAAGACGCCCCCCACTGCCACATCACTAGCATCTGCTTGTATGACAAAGGGTTGGTTGGGGTCAGGGTGTTCAGGACTGGTTCTTTTGCAAACATTTCTTTTAGTGTTTTGAATGCTTGTTGGCAGGCTGGGCCCCACTGTAGAGGCTGTCCTGGGCGGGGTTTTGTTGTTGGGCTCCCTGTTTTTAGGAGGTCCTTCAGAGGTTTGGCAATCCTTGCAAAAGAGGGGATAAATTGTCTGTAGAAGTTCACGAACCCCAGGAAGCTTTGCAGTTGTCTGCGGGTGTGAGGGGGCCGCCGGTCTAGGACTGATTGTACTTTGGCTGGGTCCATTTCTATTCCCTCATTGGATACTCGGTAGCCCAAGTAGTCCAGCCGTGACTAGTGGAACTCGCATTTCGATAGTTTGACATAAAGGTTTGCCTTCAGGAGTTTTTCAAGCACTTGGCGGACGAAAGGTATGTGTTCGTCTACGGTTTCCGTGTAAATGAGGATGTCATCCAGGTAGACGAGGACCCCCTTATAAAGGTGGTCATGAAGAACCTCATTTATAAGTTGCATGAACACTGCCGGCGCTCCCTGTAATCCAAAAGGCATCACCTTAAATTGGAAGCTTCCTAGGGGGCAGTTGAATGCTGTCTTCCATTTGTCTCCTTCCCTGATGCGTATCCGGTAGTAGGCTTCGCGGAGGTCTAGTTTGGTGAAAACCCTTCCTTTGGCCAGATGGGCTAGCATGTCTTTCATGAGGGGAAGGGGATATATGTTGTATACGCAGACCGCGTTGACACCTCAAAAATCAACCATTAGGCTCATGGAACCATCTTTTTTCTCTCTGAAAAGGACCGGTGCCGCTATCCGCGGTTTGGCTGGCTCAATGAAGCCCCTTTGTAGGTTCTTGTCTATGTACTTTCGCATTTTTTTGCATTTCGTGGGGTGTCCTGGCATACAATTTAGGTTTAGGTAATTTCGCCCCAGGGATAATTTTGATGGCACAATCGGCTTCATGGTGAGGTGGTAGTACATCACACTCGGTCTCGCTAAATACTTCTGCAAGGTCTTGATACTCTTTTGGGATCTGTTTTGTGTCATGGGTGCTATTGGATGTGGCCACCAGTTGTTTTGCTGTACTCTTAATGAGGGGCGCTTGGATTGGGGGCGTTTTTTGTCCCTCTGGCAGGAGGGGTTGGAGCCTCTGCGTGGGAGGCATCCTCTCTGGTTGGGGCGGCAGGGGATGGGGCCCCCTTGCTATTCTCAGTCTGCAGGTCCCCTCCTGCCACCAGATAGTTGGGCCCCACTTTTCTAGCCAGGAGAGTCCCAGTATGACTGGGTTAGTCATCTTGGGGGCTATTATAAAACGGATCATTTCCCAGTAATCTGCTAGCTCCAGCTTCACTGGCTCGGTTAAGTGTGTGGCGCGAGCCCCCCCTACTAGGGATCCATCAACTTGCTCAAATCGGATTGGGTGGCTGAGTTTTTTTGCTTGGATGCCCAGTTTTAGGACTGTGGGTAGGTTGATCAGGCACCTTGTGCAGCCCAAATATACTAGGGTTTGGAAAGCCCCTTGGGTCCCTGTTTTTGGGGCCGTTAGGTGTACAGGGAAGAGAAAAGGATGGATGGGTCCACTCACCATTGGGTTGTCTTCACTATCGTCATCGCTGTCATATGGTTCGGGGGGCTGATTCGCATCATTTGGGCTCTCCTTTGCTTCAGTCAGATGGGCGAAGACTTCCGTACCCAGGGGAAGTCTTCGTGGTGCGTTGGTGGTGTGCCTGGGTCCTCGTTCTGGTCGTGCCTTGGCCGGTGGCTCTGGCCTCAGTCCCTGGGTTCCACACACCACTACCAAATGGCCAACTCCCCCACATCTGTAGCACCTCAGCGGACTCCGGGGGGGTGCATGGCCTCTGGATGGCCCGTGGTGCTGTAGTTCCTCGCCTTCTAGATAGTTCTTGGTCCGGTTGGGCTCTCTCCTTTGCCTGTGGTTGCTTTAGCATGACGTTGGCACATAGCCCTCTCTCGACTTGCATTGCTATCCGGAACCAATCAGAAAGTCGGTTCGGGGTATCTTGATAAGCAGTCACTTGGGTGATTCACTTATCTAAGCTTGTTCTGAAGAAGTATACTAGCAGTCGTTCTGGCAAAGGAGGTAAAGTCCCAACGACTCTTCTGAACTCATGGATATGCTCTTGGATGGACCTCCCCTTCTGCATTAGGTTTCTGAGCTTGTTTTCTACATAGGGATCCCCCCCTGTTTCCTCGAAATGGGCTCGCAGCAGTTGTAAGAAGCTATCTGTATCTTGCAGTTGGGTGGCCCTATTCTTGTTCAGGGCTGCTGACCAGCTCCTTGCTTCTCCCTCCAGACCTTCTGCAATGGCACTGACTAGGGCTCTGGGGAAAGGGTAGAGGTGTCCATAGCACTCGATGTAAATCTCAGCTGCGTCGAGGAATTGCGCTAACTGGTCTGGATCCCCATCGAACTTTCCTCTGAATTGGGGTGGTTCCACCCTCAGTGCCACCTCCTCCCATTGCAGGGGTCTGTGAGCCTGCCCATGATGTTGTTGGAATTCTTCCTCATCTCTCATTCGGGGGCAGGGGGGTGATGTCCTGGCATAGCTGGTGTACTTAGTGGGAATGGAGGGATCCCATGGATGCACCTTGGGGCTTTCTTCCCTCCTGGCATGGGATGGGGAAGGGCTATGCTGCTGTCTATGGTGACTTAGTTCAGCATAGCCCTTCCCCATCCCATGCCAGGAGGGAAGAAAGCCCCAAGGTTCCGCCCCCCCCTTAGGCCTGCAGGACGGTCCCTCCCTCAGTTGGACAGCCCGGTCAAACTCTTCCTTTAACTTCTCCATGGGGCTCTCGAGTGGCTGCTTTGAAGCTTTCTGCTGTCTTGCTTGCTGCCAGTCCCACATTCAATCTACCCTCGTCAATTCATTAAGGGGCTTTCCCTTACCTTTCCCATCTGGAAAAGGGAATTCAGCTTCTGCCAACTTTGGCAAAGCTCACCAAAGCCCATCATTTTTCTTTTTCTTGGCTTGCAGCTTTGCAGGAGGAGGGGGGGGGGTTGAGGCCGTTTTACAACCGAGCTTGGCTGAAGGCCAGATGCCTGGAGTAAACTTTCTGTGGAGAGTTGGCTCTCAGCCATGGTTTCCGGGCTGCATCACCACTGCGTCCAGACATCTTGCAGAGAATTGGAGCTCTGGAGGTCTGCCAGGTTGGCTCGAAAAAGGGGGAAAAAATGAGTGCTGACTGTCTGTCAGGGTTTCGGTTTCATTCTCAAAATAAAGTGGATTTCCAAGCAGCAGAGCTTTTAGGAAATATTCTCTTTATTGAGCAATGCAGCCCGCACCTGACTGCCACGCAGTCAGCATTGTCCTCTTCCCCCACAAAACCCTCCTTTTCCTTTTCCTCATTCTCTACTCCCCATTGGCTGTCTTCCAAATCATTCTTCCCTTCTCTACCACCTCAGTTCACAGGAATGTTGCCCCTCCCATGCATCTCCTGGGAGACTAAGTTTTCAGAAAGATTTAACTAGGTGAAATGTCATGCTTTTTCTCTTCCTTCTAACGTCAGGCCTGGAATGCTGACATCTTGTAGACTTCTTCATTCAGTCCATCTTTGAAGCTCTCCAGTAGAGCCGCTTCTGACCACCCTGTCATAAAAGGCGCCAGCTCGCGAAATTCTTGGGTGTATTCTGCTACCGATCTCCAGCCCTGTTGGATGCCCTTCATTCAGAGTCTCGCCTTCTACTCAGCTAGGTGGTCTTCAAACCGCCTCCTAAGAGCTCCCATGAACAGGTTGTAGTTTCGCAGCAGAGGGGAATTGTTATTATGGAGTACCACCATCCATTCTGCTGCCACTCCCTCTAAGGCTTTAGTGACACATCTCACTCGAGCTGCATCTGATAAGTAGTCCTCCCCCCAGACCCGCATGTGATTCCACACTTGGGTTAAGAAGAGCCCCAGCGTTTTTGGGTCTCCTCCATATTTTCCAGGCAGGGGGGGAATTTTCGGTTTCTTGCATCTGCGGGGTGGGGTCTGCAAGGCTGGGGGTCCTTGGGCTGTTGCATCCCTCACTTGGCCACCCAAAGCCTGAGAGGTATCTTCACCAGCTCCCTCTTCCTCTCCCCCACAAGCACCCTCCTCTGGATTCACTTCGGAGTATTCTCCTCCCTTCCGTGCAAGAGGTGTGTAAAACTCACGGTTTTTCCAGCTTTCTTCAACATCGTGGAGGAGTTGCATTGCTTGAACCATCATGAGGCTTTCTTTTTGCTCTTGCAGCCACACGCTCTTCTCCCTACAGGGTCTGGAGCTGGTTACTCCATAGGAGGTCCTCCTCAGGTCCGGCAACCTTCCTACTCCCCTCGACCATCTGGCTTTGTCTGGTTCCTCTCTCAGCTGTAAATTCTCCATCCACACTGCAGCCTCATCCCCCGGTTGGCATGAAGTCATTGCTGAGCCAGATGCTCCCATCTGATCAAAATCACCTTCTTGATCAGACATCCTGTGATTTTCAGTCCCCTTGGTGTTTGTCCGAGATGGCTGAGAGTGAGATCCTGCTTAATGTCAGGTATGCTTCCTTCAAGATCCAGGAAAGAATGACCCAGACTCCATTAAAGAATAAAGTATGGTACTTTTACTAGATATGAAGTGAACGCAACCAAAGGAAAGCAGGATCTAAGGGAAAGAGCGCAAAAGTTACAGATAGAAAGCATCCCCTCCCCTGTCCACCATAAATCATCCAATCCAAAGGTCCCCCAGAGGTTAGGTGGGAGCACATGTCTGGCAGTATCATCAATCAGGAATGCTGTGGCCATTGACCTGATAGCAGCTTCAAAGGTTCAGCAATGTTGGGCAATTGGGCAATGAATTCCGTTGGACAACAGATCAAAATGGCAGCTCTGCAGTGAACCCTGAGTTTAGGGAGGCGATGTTTGGCATTTTCAGGCGTGTTGGGGGTCAGTTAACCATCTTTTGACCCCCGTCCCAGCGAGCCGAGATGTTGCCAGCTCGATAGAGTCGTGAATGGAGCCTGAGGAACAACTGACTGTCGGGAAGAAAGTTAGAGAACAGCATGGAGAATGCCACAATTGGGGCCCAACTGTCAGGGCCTAGATGGCTGCCAGGGCAACAATGGTGCTGGCAGGAGTGCTGAGACAGCTGGAGGGTGGTGGCAGTACCTGGAGGCCTGGCTGCGAAGACGCCCCGTTATTGATGGAGAAAAGGGCAGCATTACAAATGTTAGGATCCCTTGAGGGATCTGGACACTCCCCCTTTTTTTCTGAAACATGGGAGGGGGCTTAACAACTTAATAGGCTGAATGGCCTGAAGATCAAGGTCATGGGGAAGGGACTGAGGATTGTTAGCTGGGGGATGACAGTTGGTTTCCCCCCCCTTGACTGTTCCTCCCCACCCCCTTATTAGACTTAGGCCTAATATGACCACTCAGCATAAATTCACAGCTATTGATTGATCTGCAGCCTTATTTGACCATTATTTGACCATCTTGTCCTCCCTGGATTACCTGGATTATTCAATCATTTATTCCATCCTATGACTACACCTTGTTTTTTTCTGAACTAAGCCTCGGCTATTGCTGGTGTCAGGATGGGAGGAGACACAGACACCGAGAGTCTTGAACTATCATGGGACGGACGATCTTCTCGTTTGATGTTATGACTCTGGTTTGGTCACCGTGAGAGGGCGGCCTTTGAGACTTTTTCCCACCATTGAATAGACTTATTATAATCACAAGACTTCCCATCGTTGTGAGAGGGCGGTGATGTTCTGATGTTTTTAGCATATTGTCTTCTCTTTAACATCTTTTCCTCCCTTATTTAATCTACCTGTTTTTAACCATCTCTAACACCCTTTAGAAGAAAATGATCCTTCATCACTCTCAGCTCGTTGCTATTCTTCAATGTATTCAACTACGGAGCTCCTTGCACTGCGAGACTCCCCTCCCTCGCAGGTTTGGCCCTCTCAACTATCGAGGGCTGCCCTTGATGATGGGTTTTGGAACCCTGAGAGGTGGTATGCTAAAAAACGGAAGCTATGGGGTTTTTTAAATAGATTTTTAGATCCAATTTTAAGGGGATCTGGGAGGAGGGTGGTTTTTAATAACAAAAATGAGACTGGGGGGTCTCTTAAGGTTCAGCAGCCATGCCATGCTGACAGTCCCGATGGGTTGGGGGGGTTGGGAGTCGTGGGGGATGCTCAGAGGAGGGTGGGACAATCTATACCTGTGATGGTGGGAAGGATGAAATCAAAGTAGGAGCGGGGAGCATCACACCAGAAGCATTCGGATGGTGTCTTGCTCCCATACCTCCTGCTCACCCTGCTTTCCTGGGGATATGAGAGCGAGGGAACCTGGTCTCCGTCTGGTGTATTTGAATGCCAGGTCCATGATGAATAAGGCCCTCCTCATACGAGACCTTATTGATGAGGAGGGTGCGGACCTGGCCTGTATCACGGAGACCTGGTTGGGGCAAGAGGGGGGAATCCCTCTCTCTGACTTATGCCCCCCAGGCTTTCGTGTTCTGCACCAGCCGCAATGCCAGGGAAGGGGTGGGGGGGGTGGCAGTGGTTGTCAGGGAGGGTCTGAGTCCTAAGGAGGACACTGTCCCTCAGATAGGCAGGTGTGAGTCTCTTCTATTAAAGTGGGACCCTGGAGTTTGTTGGTCACATACCTATCTCCCAGCTATGTTGCCACAGCCCCGCCTGCACTGCTCGATGTCTTGACTGAAGTGGCACTTGAACTCCCCAGCCTTCTGGTTGTGGGAGATTTTAATCTGCCTTCGATCGGCGAGTCATCTGAGACAGTCCGGGAGTTCATGGCCTCCATGACAGCCATGGATCTGACTCAGGTTATTCAGGGCCCAACTCATAGGGGAGGACACACACTCGACCTGGTTTTTCTCTCTGGGCAGTGGATAAATGGTCATGGTAGGGGGGAACTTTCCATCACTCCCCCGTCATGGACTGACCATTCCCTCCTTAGACTGGACTTTCAATCTGCCAGCCCTTGCCACATGGAGATGGAACCCATAAAATGGTTCCGCCCCAGGTGCCTGATGGACCCAGAAAGGTTCTTAAAGGAACTTGGGACATTCCCCACCTCTCAATCCTGCAATTCAGCTGAGGCTCTAGTGGCATCCTGGGAACGGTCGGCTACTGACGCCTTAGACAGAATTGCACCTTTGCGGCCCCTAACCCGCCGCAGATCCCGGGTCTCTCCTTGGTTTTCCATGGAGCTCCGGGAAATGAAATGTCAGAAAAGACGTCTAGAGGAATGTTGGAGGTCCTCCCGATCTGAATCTGACCGAACACAGTTAAGAACCCATATTAGGTCTTACCTAGTGGCAATGGAAGCGACGAAACGAGATTACTTCGCCACCCTCATTGCATCTGCAGAAAACCGCCCAGCGGCCCTGTTTCATGTGACCTGCTCCCTCCTCAATCAGGGAGTGAGGGAAGACCCTTTACAGGGCAGAGCTGAGGATTTTGTACAGTTTCTGCATGATAAAATTGCTCAGATCCGGATCGGATTGGACTCTGACTGGACAGAATCCAATTGGGAGACTAGGGTGGGTCTTGAGAACAATATCTGGATTGAGTTTGACCCTGTTTCTGTCAAGGAAGTGGACAGGATTATGGGCAAACTTAGTTCCTCTACTTGCTTATTGGACCCTTGTCCCTCCTGGTTGGTTTCGGCTGCCAGGGAGGTGACTAGAGACTGGATCCAGGCAATTATCAACGCTTCGTTGAGAGAGGGGAACTTCCCCGCCTCTCTTAAGGAGGCGGTAGTTCGACCTCTCCTCAAGAAGCCTTCCCTGGATCCAGATTCACTTAATAACTATCATCCCGTCTCCAACCTTCGCTTCATCGCGAAGGTTGTTGAGACTGTAGTGGCGCAACAGCTCCCATAGTTCCTGGAGGAAACAGAATACCTTGACCCGTACCAATCGGGCTTCTGACGCGGACACAGCACGGAAACGGCATTGGTCGCTCTGGTGAATGATCTCTGGTGGGCTCGGGATGGTGGTTGTTCCTCCATCCTGGTCCTACTTGACCTCTCAGCGGCTTTTGATACCATCGACCATGGTATCCTACTGCAGCGACTTGAGGGGTTGGGGGTGAGAGGCACTGTCTTACAGTGGTTCTCCTCCTACCTCTCGGGTTGCTTACAGTTTGTATGGGCAGGAGGGAAGAGATCCACCCTGAGGCCCCTAAATTGTGGGGTGCCTCAGGGGTCGGTTCTCTCCCCCCTGCTCTTTAACATCTATATGAAACCACTGGGTGAGATCATTCGTGGCTTTGGGGTGAGATATCATCAATATGCTGATGATACCCAATTATACATCTCCACCCCAGACCACCCCAGAGATGCCCTTTCCGTGATGTCCCGTTGCCTGGAGGCGGTACGGGCCTGGATGGGTAGAAACAGACTCAAACTCAATGCCTCCAAGACTGAGTGGCTGTGGATGCCGGCATCTCGGATTTCAGAAACCCCATCACTTTTGATGGATGGAGAAAAACTTGCCCCCGTTGATAGGGCTCGCAACTTGGGTGTCCTCCTGGATGCTCGGTTGTCCCTAGAAGACCATCTAATGGCTGTGACCAGGGGGGACTTCTCCCAGCTTCACCTGGTGCGCCAGTTGCGCCCTTTCCTGGACCGAGATGACCTTCGCACAGTCACTCATGCCCTGGTTACTTCCCGCTTGAATTACTGCAATTCCTTCTACATGGGCCTGCCCCTGAGATGCATCCGGAGACTCCAGCTGATCCAGAATGCAGCCGCACGGGTTGTTACAGGAGCCCCTCGTTACTCCCATATAACACCCCTCCTGCGTCAGCTGCACTGGTTACCAGTGGTTCTCCGGGTCCGCTTCAAGATACTAGTTCTCACCTATAAGGCCCTACATGATTTAGGTCCAGGATATTTAGAGGACCTTCTCTTGCCTGCTTCCCACCGTCCTGTTCACTCACATAGGGCCGCTCTCCTCAGGGTCCCGACAGTGAGCCAATGTCATCTAGCGGTGCCCAGGGGTAGGGCATTCTCTGTGGGTGCTCCCACCCTCTGGAATGAATTACCTACCGAGCTCCGGACGGCTTTTGATCTCCGATCCTTTCGTCGGGAGCTGAAGACTTGGCTGTTCAAGCAAATAGGCTGACTCTGATTCTGGGTTTATTATTTATCATTAATTAGCTATTTGATTTAAAATACGATTTTATTGTACATGTTTCTTAACTTGTGTTCACCACCCTGAGTCCTTCGGGAGAAGGGCGGCATATAAATATATGTAATAAATAAATAAATGTCTTAAGAATCAGTTTCGTTTTCCTGGTTAGCATACATAGCCTGACTAGAGACCACCCCCCTCCATTACTATGGCAGCCAAAGCAGAGAAAAGTGGAGGCTGACACTGGCTGTCATTTAGCTCAAATGTTCTGTATTAAAGCTGCTTCCTGCTGTGAAAATAAAACTGAAAGTGAAACTCTTCTTCTGGTTGTGTTTTGCATTTGGAACAGATTTCTTTTCAGGTGAGGAGGGGGAATAGAACTCTTAGCATCAAAGTGTGTTAATCATAATATAGGAAATACTAATGCTCTGATGGTCATTTCAAAAAATCCTTTCTTAGTGAGCACTTAGAAGCCAGGAGGAACATATGTGGCAAATTTCAAGTTTGTAGGTATTACGGTTCTGGAGATTTTGTGAGTACAATGTGAGATGACATCTATATATATATATAAAGGCAAAAATCACTCACGCTGTACTCACAAAATCTCCAAAGACCCAACCAATCCTTCAAAAGTAAGCATCACTTGATTGCCTGATTTACTCTACTCAACTTCATTCCTCGATCTGGAGGATGAGTATCACAGCACCTCCAGATCTCATTTTGTAGGATAGGCACTGCAATAGAGAAGGCATATCGCCTACTAGAAGGATGGTTTCATAGAAAGAAACTGGAGGAGTTGAGTTTAATCCATTTTTGACCCAATAATTCTCCAAATATGAATTTGGCTTCTATAGGGGGCATAAACAGTGGTCAGTATATGAAGCCCAAAACATTTTTAGCTACCTGAATTTCCTCAATTTTTTCAGCTTTAGAATACTTGAGGCTAAATATAGACAAGTCACCTGATGAACTTTTTAAGGAAAGGATGAAACTGTAAGATAATCTCTACAGATAGACCTTGCTTAACAATTTTAGTTGTTTAGCAATTGTTCAAAGTTACAGCAGCACTGAAAAAAGTAATTATGACCAGTCTTTGGGTTTATGATAGTTGCAGCATCCCATGGTCACATGATTGCCATTTATCTACTTCATGGCCATCATGCAACTAGCAGTCAATGGAGACAGTAAAATCACAAACTGTAGTCATATGAAATCTCACTAATGACCATGCTATTTAACAACAGAGTGCGGGTTCCAATTGTGTTTGTTAAGTGAGGACTACCTATATTCATTAAGTCTGGTGTAAATCCATTGCTTTCCTCCATCTAAGAATCTTCAGATTTATATCTATACCGCCTGCCCACCTAATAATGAATATTGTTTGAAGTCCACATTGTCAACTTTGAACTGAACCTGGCCACAGCCATCTTTCTGTTCCTCAGTTGCCACACAGAGGGGGAAGGTGTGGGGAGGGAGGTTGGATTACATTACTAGACACAACAAAGAGTTTTCTCATGAGAACCAAGGTTATTTCTACTGACAACAGAAGGTTGGGGAAGGAGTGCCTGAAGAGCCTGCCAATTAACCCAATTGGCAAAGGTGACCTGTGACACTTGGGAATGGGGTTATTTCCTAGTTTAATTAAACTGAAACAGTGGGAAAGATGTAGTTTTGGTTTTCCATTGAAGCTGTGCCAATATGATGTACTCATTAAAGAAGATCTTTGAAAAGGAGCCAAGTCTCAGAGTTCTGATTTGCTTGAGTTGGTTAGTTGGAGCCTTGACACATATTAAGGGATTAAGTGTCAGGTATGGGATGACAGCTTCCAGGGTAAATGGAAGCTTTCTCTTTTTTCCTCTGTCTAAAACTCAGAAGAATAGTCTGAGCCTGTTTTGTCATGTTTTGATTGTCTCAATGGACCATGTACACTGTGCAGAGGGCACTTAGCTGGGTACTAAACAAACATCAAGCGAGGCAACAGGTAACACATTAAATGGGACCCACAACCCTCCCAGCTGCTGCCCTGGTGCATTTCCCCACTTTAAGTCTTAATTTTTTTGCCAAAGTACCAATTAATGAGGACTGCCCACAGGGTCTGTCCTGCCACCATCTGATGTCAGTCCCTTGGAGAGACGAAGAGCAGCTGGCTCTTCATTAAAGGGACAGAGCAGAACAAACATTTATTCTTGCCCCACGCTTTTCCCAAGGGGGCTGATGGGGCCAAGCTGGCAGATGCAAGGCAGGGAACACTGTTGGAGGAAGTGTGCCGAGGAAAGAGATGTGCTGTGGAGGATTTGCATGTCAAAGAGGAATTTGTAGAAGAGGAGAGTTACATCCCCTATCCTCTGATCAAGAAGACGTCCCTTTGTGTTACCTTTTAAAGCAGCTTGGGTTTTTCTTGGGGTTAGATGGGTCCTGCAATACCACTATGTTTCTTGTACTTTAAAATGACATCTCATGATCCAGTGGGATGGGGTAGTGAGGAAGACTCTTTTCCAGCTGGACAAAGTTCTGTGTCTCTCACAACATTTCCCCAGCAAAAGTATCTTTCCAGTTGGATTGGTTGAAGGAAAATGGATCAAAATTCAGTTCCAATGTTGCTTGTCCATGCAAGCAAAAACCATGCAAAGTAGGTGTGCAATACTGGTTCCCCTTTCCCAATCTGTAACCCTTCATGCATGTTACATTTATTTGGAATTGAGTTGAAGGCCAGTTTTTGTAGGTTCATCAGAAAAAACCAAACAGACATGGGTGGCATCATCTGAGCCTACTTTAAAAAAAAAAAGCTTTCTCCAAACATTGCTTTGTTTTGGGATTCTTTTGGGTTAAAGAAGAACATGTTTCTAATCTTTTTACAATCCACAGTCCAGCAGGAAGAGGAGAGCAAAGCAAAGGGTAAGACATTAAAAGGTCTGAAGCTAATTGATATGATGCTACCTTTATCTCATCACTCCAATATCAGCAAAAACTTTAACCATAGATGGAAAACGAACCTTCAAAATAACACTGGAAAAAACTAGCATCAGTCTTAAAGTATTTTGCACTGTGTACAAGTGCAATCTTGATTTTGCCCCCTGATTATCAACTAGGAAGACCAGGAGTTTCCAAGTGAACATCATTGATGTTTACTGAGACAGCCCTGAGTTTAAATACAGTGATGGCTCAGTGGCCCCACATTTCTGCAGAGTAATTTGCAAAAATGAGACCAGCAAAAGAAAATTCATTCATACCATCAACTCAATTGCAAGAAGCAACTCAAACTATAACAAACTTTGCTCAAGGCCAGACCTATCTACACTTCAAAGAATCCACTCCTGTGAACTACATGCTGAACTCAAAATATGCCAAAACCAGGGAGAAACAGATGTATACATTGATTATCATGCCAACTGTATTAAAAGTAAGAACAATGGCCCAACCCCAATAACTACCACCTCAATATCCAACACTAGGCATGCATGCCCCTAACTTCCTCAGAATCCACCACCACAGACCTTAAATGCAAACTACTTAATTTACGAAGCCTCATAAAAAAAAAATACCAGAATTCCTCCTCTACTAAATATGACTATATTCGACATTATATTTGTATGTGAGATATGGCTGAATTCATCACTACCAGACTCCATTACCACAGTAAGAGACTATCATGTGTACAGGTCCAACCATGAAATCCGCAGAGCGGATGGTATTGCTATCTTCTATAAAAAATCCCTAAATCTAAAAAAATATTCAAGTTACACAGGAGTTAGCTTTTCCTGAGACCATCATATGCAACCTTTCCCTAAACACCACAATTTCCTTCATACTCTTTACAGAGCCCCTGATTACGACCTTGTACATGCAAACAAACTAACATCACTACTAACATGGGCAGCCTCCTGCCCACACCCTCTTATCATTCTTGGTGGCCTAAATCTACCTCTATTAATTGGACCCTATACGAATGTACAACTGAACCCGTACATGCAATCCTGTACAATGCTGTAACTAATCTGGGGCTAGATCAACTAGTAACTAATAACACTAGACTCAACATCTGCCTTGATTTCAGCTTCTGCAACAGTTTAAATTCAATTTATGGACTACAAATAAAAGAACCCTTTTCCAACAGTGACCATAGCATGATAGACTTTTATCTCAATTTATGACCTCACATAGACAATCATAATGACAGAATCCTGAAGTATAACTTTAGAAAAGACAACTATGATCTCATAACTGATGATCTTTCATCTCTTGATTAGCAAACTCTATTCACTGGCTGCATCACTGCCGAAGATCGTTATAACATTTTTTTTGCAAGAAGTCAAAAGAATCGTCAAACTATACGTACCACTAATAATCCCTAAAACCATGAAAAATAAATTACCCATAACAATAAGGAAGCTTCAGACAAAACAAAAAAAAACCCTCTTTAGTGCAAAAACAAAACTGCCTATGTAGCTAAATTTAAAAGTCGCTACGAAACTGAATGCCGACAGATAAAGGCAGAATGCATTGTTGCTGATTTTCCATGGTATAAGCCCAATGATTAAAACACAGTTTATATGAAGGCTAAAACATGTTTATTTGGTTTCTCACTCTTACAGAAGATTTCACCAGACAAAGAACAGAAATGCAAAACATCAGTATATATACAAAGGAGGCGGAGCTTAAAAGGTAAGGAGGAGTCAGTGGGAGGGACATTGAGTACATCACTGATCTAACCCTTTACCTATTTACAATACACAGTTGAGGTATTTTCACCTGTAACAAATCCCCCTCTAAAATACCCAACCTCTATTGATTCGTAGAATTCTGAATATATACATTAAGTTTAGAAGTCAAATAAGCATGCTGTTTGACAGGTAAAGGTTTAGTCCAAATGTCTGCGATCTGTTCACTTGTTTCACAATGTACCGCCTTAATAAATCTTATATGAGATAGCTGCCTAACATGTTTGTATTTTATATCTATATGGCGAGATCTTTGGCCAATAGCTTCTGATGTTGAAATGTCTATGGCAGCTTTATTGTCTTCATTGATAATTATAGGGTAAACAGGTTCAACCCAAATGTTAGACAGTAGATCATCAAACCATGTTAAATTGTTGGATGCCTTGGACAAACAAATATATTCAGCTTCTGCAGTAGAAGTAGTGATCAAATTTTGTTTATCAGTATACCAATGAACAGGGCAATTATTTATAAGAAAAACATATCCAGATGTGCTTTTTCTTCTTACAGTATCCCCGGCCCAATCAGCATCAGCATAGCTTGTCAGAATAGGTTTCTCAGAATGAATTGGTTCCAAATATAGACAAGCATCAACACTAAATTTTAAATACCTGAGAACTCTCTTTATCCCTTCTCAATGGTAGGTATTAGGATTGCTTACATGTCTTGACAAAAGATTTATGGCAAGAGCAATATCAGGTCTGGTCCAATTTGAGATATACAATAATGATCCAATAACAGATCTATATAAAGTATTGTCCTTGAAGGGTTCACACTTATTATACATGTTTTTGGTAAAGTCAACTTGCATAGGGGACTCACATGGCTTGGAATTCATCATATTACATTTTTCTAGTAATTCTAATATTTTTTCTTTTTGGGATAATTTGAAACCTTTTTTTGTTTTGTCAGTCTGAACTCCTAGATATTTGTTTACCTTTCCTAAGGACTTTAGGGTAAAGTGTTTATTTAATTCCTTTGCGAATTCATCGCATATATGCTTGTGTTTACCAAAATATAGAATGTCATCCACATAAATAAGGACATATTCTAAAGAGTCACTAGTTTTCCTGACAAAGAAACATAAGTCTGCAGAAGTTGCTGAAAAACCCATTTCATTGTGTATTTTTGACAAACATTCGTACCATCTTTTTCCTGATTGCCTTAACCCATATAGGCTCCTGTTCAATAACCAGGTCTTTCCTTTTTGAATGTCTTTTCCAGGGGGTGCTCTTACATAAATTTCTTTATCGAGTTTTGCATGCAAATATGCAGTTTGAACATCAAACTGGTATACATTTAGATCTAAAATTGATGCAATTACAAGCGCGCTCTTGACACTCTCTGATCGAACTGTGGGTGAATAAGTGTCTACATAGTCATCTGGAAACCTTTGGGCGAATCCCTGAGCTACTAATCTGGCTTTATATAAAAATTTATTGTCTTCTAATTCCTTTTAAAATCCACCTGGTACCTATGGTCATCTTTCCTTCTGGTGTTTGTGCAGGAATGTACACGTTTAATTCTTTTAAGCTATCCATTTCTTTCTTCATTGCCAGTTCCCAGAGTTCTCTTTCATCTTTGGGCAATTTTAATATTTCTTCGTATGTATTTGGTGTAATCTTATTGGCATTGATTGATAGTACATAGTCATCAATTTTTTTTGGTTTTGTGTTTCTATTGCTTCTAACTGGTCTGTTCGGGTATGTATCTGCATCGTGCATGTATTTGGCTTCCTTTTCTGATAAGGGTTCTACCTGTATGATTGAATGATTCCCTTTCCATTCTTTTGAGTTTACCTTTTGATGTATTGGCTTTTCAATTTCTTTTGCCTTGGTTTTAATGGTGGATGACTTGTGTTCCTTTTCAGTGTCTACTGTGTTTTCTGTTTTATGGAAAATTTCATTAAGGTGTATCCTAGACCAATTAGTGTGTTCATGAAATGTAGCAGTTCTGGATATTACAAATCTATTATTCTTATCTATAAACCGATATCCTTTGGTTCCTGATCCATACCCCATGAATCGTAGCCTTTTAGATACTTTCTCCCCTTTGCGCCTTAACTGTTTTGGAACGTATACATCAGCAGTAACACCAAAGACATGCAAGTGGCCAATTTTGGGTTTTCTATTATACATTGCTTCGTATGATGTTTTTCCAATCACACTTGACCATAATCTATTTATGGTGTAATTTGAGTACGTAAGAGCTTCAGCCCAAAAAATTTGTCCCAAACCAGCATCATCAAGCACACATCTAACCATGGTTTGTAGCAAACCATTCCTCCTCTCCGAAACGCCATTTTGAAAGGCAGAAAACGGCGAAGATTTAAAATGTAGTATTCCCTGTGATTTAAGCCAAATAAAAAATTCCCTTGACAAAAATTCAGATCCTCTGTCAGTCATAATTTGTTTGATTTTTATATTATGTTGTGTTTCTATTTTTTTGTGAAACTCCTTGAATTTTTTGAATGTTTCATGTTTGTTATTGAGAGTGTATACATATCCGTATCTGCTAAAATCATCAACTATAGTTAGAAAATATTTTTTTTTATATTTAATCGACGGTTTCAGAGGTCCAACTAAATCCATGTGTACTAATTGAAATATGGATTGTGTGGTGCGTGTTGCCTTTTTTGGTCTAGGCTTACTTCTGATTTTTGAGGATTTACACACAGAGCATTCAAATAATTTTTACAATTTTTTACTTTAGTACCTTCAGTGCATTCTAACATTTTTTGTATAACCGGAAAACTGGCATGTCCCAGTTTCCTATGAAGTAAATGAGTACATTCATCATGTATGGGTTTACCATTACATAATTTTTCATTAGAGGTTACATCATTTGCATTGCTATCTTTTAATACATTCTTATGTTCGTCTATTTGCTTGGTTGCATATATAGACTCATGTCTTTCTGGTTGTAGGTAAGTTAGTCCCCCCTTATAAATGATCTTCCCTATGTTAATTTTGTTTTTAGTCATATACAACTTTCCTTTTTTAAAGACAATTTCTATTTCCTTTTCTTCAGTCAATCTGATTGTGGCCAAGATGTTATGTGGGATATCAGGGATGTATAATACTCCCTCTACTTTTCCTAAACCTTCTATATATGTGTTTCCTATTCCTTTTACTAGCACTTTGTCTTGGTTGGCTATTTTAATATAATAGTTTTTGTAATTGAAATCACAGAGAATTTGTTTGTTATTTGTGGTATGATTTGTGGCCCCAGAATCAATGAGCCAAGAATTGTTAGAATCTGTGGGATTGATTTTATTGTCCCCCAATCTATACATTGATCCATTCCTGCCTTCTCTGGAATTGCTTCTGTAATATTTTTTATCTCTTGGATTGGAATAATCTCTTCGTTTGTGTCTATAGTCAGGTGAATACCTTCTTGAGAGGTTTCTATTTCTGTCAGGTCTATCTTTATAATAGGATTGGTCTCTGCTTCTTATATTTTTAGGGCAGTCCCTTCTGTAATGGTTCCTTGAACCACAGGTATGGCATTATGTAGTATATTTATCTCTGTTTTGAAATTCTACTTTTTTGCTACTTCTACCTTCTCTGTGACTAATAGAGCATTCTTTTCTAAGATTATCTTCTGCAATTAATTTATTGGTAAGAGTTTAATGTGATATGTTCTAGGCTTAGGCTGTCTAAGAGGGTTATATAATTGTCCCAACTAGGGTCTAATGAATTTATTATTATACTTTTCATACTACAGCCTGAAATATTTTCACCCCTCTGAATAAGGTCAGCTCTAGTTGCATTCAATTTCAAAATATGTTCACTCATTGGTGTTCCATTTTTTAGCTTTGCAGAATAAAATTCCCTAGAAATTCGGGTTGTGGTAGCAACACTTTTGCTAAAAAATATATTATACATTTTTTGAAATATTTCAGAAACAGTTAAATTGTCTTGCAGGCTGGGATAAATGCTGGGTGAAATGGTTGCAATAATAATATAATATGCTTTATGATGTAAGCAATCCACTTTAAGGGTCCAGGGCTTATTAGGAGGATTATTAATAAAAAATAACATACCTTCTCTTAAATATATAACTTGGAGCTGTTGACTCCACTCCTGTAAATTACTGCCATCTAATTTTAATTTTATATAATCTGAAGGTAGATTCCCTGAATGATGTGAGAAGTTGTCTGCAGCCTGTTGCTGTCCATGGTCAAAATCGCAAGTATACTCACAATATGGTATTGGTATGGAGGAGGCATATCTGTACTGACTTGTATTTATGTTCATTTCTTTTTTTCTTTCAGCTGCGATCTGCGCATGCCCAGAGCTCATTTCTCTCCAGCAGTCACCGAGGGAGGATCTCTTGCTTGCTGCTTCTTGAGGAAGGCCTGAAACTACAGGCTGGTCTTCTAGGTTGATTTTTGGAGGCCCTGGATAGTCGGAGTTCGCCTGGGAGGTGGTCTTTGCTGCGGAGGCTTCCTGATGGCTTGGCTCTTTGGCGTGGCAGCTGTATGGGCCCTGATCCTGGTGGTCTTCTTCCAGATAGGTGGATTGGAAGCATCATTGCCTTTCGTTTGGTGAGTAGTCTCTTCTTTTTATTAATTCTTGCTTGGCTGGTGTGAGTGTCTGGTAGTGGTTTCTTGTAGGAGATAGCGTGAGGTTTTTTTCCGCTTTTCTTCTTCTTCTAGGTAGTTTGGCTTTGAGTTGTATTTTTTGTAGTTAGGCTTTGCATCATTTTCAGAATTAGTTGGTAATTTTAGTTTATTTCCGAATGCCATGGTTAGCACTTCCATGGCATTATCTATTTCTCTGGCTGAAGGCTTTTTATTTTTAGAAGTTGTTTTGTTTGCATTTTGTATCGGGTAGCTTTTTTTATTTTCGGCTTCACTTCCCGCCTCAGGATTTAAATCAGTGAATTCTGTTGGTGGTTGGTCAGTCATAAATAGTCATAAATAGTTGGTGTACAATATGGCCACCATGAAAAAGGCGGGAAATCTTCGCGGGCTTTTTTGTGAGATAAATGGTCAGCATTTTGTTTCTCTACATCACCTTTTTTATTTAGGCTGTAATCTATTTCTTCATCATCCGTTGCTGCTCCATGATCTTCTAAAAGATTGCGGAGTTTCACAAACAGATTTTGTTTACTTGTAGTGTTTTCTATTATATTAATCAGTCTCTCTTTTATGTTTTCCTCTTCTTTAGTGTCAGCGGTTTTGTGTTCGAATTCAGCCTTTTGGTCTTCAAAATCTGTATTTTGCAGTTGCTCATCTTTTTTGTTTTCTTCAGTAGTATTTATTTCTATTCGAGTTAGTTGAGCTGCTATTGTTCTTTTTAAGGATCTGGTGATAGGTCTTCTTTTTTCTTCATTGAGGTTTGATGTTTTTTGCATTTTTTTATTTATTGGGCATTCTAACCGACCTCTGCTACCAATCTGTTGCTGATTTTCCATGGTATAAGCCCAATGATTAAAACACAGTTTATATGAAGGCTAAAACATGTTTATTTGGTTTCTCACTCTTACAGAAGATTTCACCAGACAAAGAACAGAAATGCAAAACATCAGTATATATACAAAGGAGGCGGAGCTTAAAAGGTAAGGAGGAGTCAGTGGGAGGGACATTGGGTACATCAGTGATCTAACCCTTTACATATTTACATATATACACAGTTGAGGTATTTTCACCTGTAACATGCATCAGTTATCACAGCAAACAAGAAGAAAATCTAATATACACTAAATCCACCCAGACCTTCTACAATTTCGTAAACAACAAATTTAAAGACTCAAGATCCATCCCACCACTAAAAGGGCCAAACGGGAAAGACTGCAATGATGAAACCGTTAAGGCCAACCACTTCAACACATTCTTCAGTTCAGTCTTTGTAAATGGCTCATGCCATTGCTACTCACAACGATCTACTACATGTCGATTTCACAGAAGATGCCATTGAAAAGGCACTACGCAACCTAAAACCATCTCTATCAATTGGCCCTGATGGATTATGTGCTTACTTCCTAAAGAAGCTCTCAACTACTCTTCTACTCACAACAAAATACCTTATGCCACCAGACTCGAAATTTTGGTCTTAGACAATTTAGAACTTTGCCATCTTTGGTCTGACCTAAGCATAGTACATAAAATCATCTGCTACAATGTCCTACCAGCAAATGAATACTTCAGCTTCAACCAAAACAATACGAGAGGGGGCTACCAGTGATGTCATTTTTCAGCGGGTCAGGAACGGAGAGGACTCCAGGCTTGAGTTGCTTTTTCCCAGCCTGTGAATGGCTTTTGGTGCTGGTGCTGACTGCGAGGAGGTCAGTGAAAGTATGGTGAGCTGAGATATGTGAGGAGGTGGCAATCCCATGGGTCGTTAGCAGATACTTCGACCCTAGCGACTGGGAAGAGGGGGCCATTAATGGCTACCCCCGGACTATGACTAAGCCATTTTGGAAGGGAAGTCTACGTTGCAGCGAGCAGCAGGAGGGATTAGAAACAGCAGAGTGCTTGGGACAATTGTCGTGGTGATTAAAGAAAGGAGAGGAAGAATTGGAATCTCTTTTTGTGTGTGTGTGTGTGTGTTAGATCTGCCAGCGAGTGTGGTTTTAACCACATGTAGAGTGGTTGCAATGAGAGAGGCGAACTTTCTTTCTGGTGCTGATTAGAGGGATTGAACAGACTGAAAGCTGGTAATTTAAAAGAAATCAGAGCACTGAAGTTCCTCTTTGTATTTGTAATTAGTCCACCAGTGTTGAGAAGATGAATACAGATTGAATGCTTGAGCTCTGTCCTCCCCGCTCTGCTTGTGGGTGAACCCCTATGGAGGAGAGAACTGAGTATTGTAATTTACGCTTTTAGGAAATTTATTATTGATGGCTTGTTTAATCTTAAGGGTGACTTGGACTTGGTGCTGGAGGAATGAACTCTTAAATTCTGGTATTACATAGATTTAATAGCAACCATGTCAACTACAGCGACAACCACAATGACTAAAACAGGGAAAAAGGTTGTTATGCTTCCAGTTGTGTCATCATCTATTTCATCAGCCTTGGCAATGGTGAAAAATACAGATGATCAGATCTTTGCGGGAAAGGCTCCCACCTTGCAAAGTCTTCAGGGGAACTCCAAACTATGCAGGAGGTTATGATAAAGAACCAGGAGTCTATCTCCAAAAAAGTTGAAAAACTTGAGGATCTTTTTTTAAAAAATTTTTTATTGATTATAAACAAAGATATAAAGACAATACATTTACAAACAAATGAACATAAATCCCCACCACCCACACCACTTTACATATATATTTGTCATCAACCAAGTAAATAATATCTTAATTTCTATATTAGTGCAAGAGTCATATTGATTACATTTGTTTAAATACTTTACACTGTAAATATATTTATATTATCTTCTCAATCATTTATTTCCATTAAACTTTCACCCAAATCTTCATCTTCTCGTTTTGTGCCTATTTTTCTTTCCAGCCATTCATACCATTTGTGCCACACCAGATAAAAATTGCTTTCCTCCCTATCTTGTAATATCATCATCAGTTTGTCCATTTCGGCACACTCTGTTATCTTTGAAATTATTTTGTCCTTTGTTGGGAGTTTATCTAATTTCCAGTTTTGTGCAAACACTATTCGTGCAGCTGTCAAAATATGTATAATGAGATATCTTATTTCTTTAGTGTATTGTGTTCTGATCATGCCAAAGAGGAAGAATTCTGGATTTATTTCTATTTTTAAGTTCATTATTTCCTCAATCATTATTCTTATATCCTGCCAATATTTTTGGGCTTTACTACACTTCCACCAGGCATGGTAATATGTTCCTTTTTTTGTCTTACATTTCCAACAGAATGGGGAGGTATCAGGATATATTTTTGCTAATCGGACCGGGGTTAGGTGCCATCTGAAAAACATTTTAACGAGGTTCTCTTTATATGATGTGGCTCTTGTCCTTTTGATATTCTCTTTCCATAATTTCTCCCAATTTGCCAGTTGAATGTTGTGTCCTATGTCTCTCGCCCACCTTATCATATTTTCTT
Organism: Masticophis lateralis; assembly: GCA_030761175.1. NCBI lineage: Eukaryota > Metazoa > Chordata > Lepidosauria > Squamata > Colubridae > Masticophis > Masticophis lateralis. The sequence goes on along the minus strand of JAUDYJ010000008.1, from coordinate 2,047,027 downwards.
TAACTGTTTCTTCTGTTAGTTTGTATCTAAGGAGGTAATTATATATCTTAGTTATCATTTTTTGTTCTGTTCCCTGTAAAATCTTGTCAAATTCATTCAAATCATTGATAATTCCATACTGTTTTTTATCTGTTATGTATCTTGAGTGTATTTGAGTGTAGGGCCACCAGTCAATATTTATACCAGAATTTTGTAGTTGATGTCTTGGGATCAGTTCTCCTTCCTGGTTTAATAGATCTTGATATCGCATCATCTTTCCTACCTCAAGGGTATTTGGATGTATCAAAGCCTCCATCGGGGACCACCATTTAGGTATGTTAGTATAATGATTCTTCTTAATTTCCTGCCAGATCTTGAATAATGAACCTCGAATTATATGCCTTTGGAAATACCTATGTCTTTTATCCGGTCTGTCCCATAGGAAAGCGTGCCATCCTCATGTTAAGTCGAAATCTTCTAAATATAGTATTCTTTTATTGTCCAATCTCATCCACTCTTTAATCCAGGTCAACCCTGATGCCTTATAATAAAGTTCCCAGTCTGGTAATGCTAGGCCACCTTTATCTCGTGAGTCTTGCAAAGCTTTAATTTTAACTCTGGCTCTCTTCCCTTGCCATATGTAGGTCTTTATAATTTTATTAAGGTTTTTAAAGAAGTCTCTTCCCGGATGTATCGGTATTAGATTTTAGATTTTTGATTTTATTGGATTTATTGGATTACCTGAAACAGAAATAATATTCTTGGTAATATATTCATTTTTATTGAGGCAATTCTGCCCATCAATGACAGTTGTAATCTATTCCAGAGTTCCAGATCGTCTTTAATTTGTTTTAATAATTTAGTATAGTTGTTTTCTTTAATTGTGATTGCTTTTGCCGTCAACCATATACCTAGATATTTTATCTTCTTCACTGTTTGAATTCCTAATTCTTCTTCTAATTTCAAGCTCTGTGTATGTGTCATATTTTTCGTCAGTATTTTTGTTTTTTTGTTTAATTTGGAGCCCGGCAACTTCCCCATATTCCTCTATCATTGCCAACAGCCTGGGTCCCGATGTCCTTGGATGTTCCAGAATGAAGATTACGTCATCCGCAAAGGCAAACAGTTTATACTCTTCCCCTCGAATCTTGAGGCCTATGATATCTTCCTCTTTCCTAATTTCATTTAATAGGACTTCTAATGCTATTATGAATAGTAGAGGTGACATGGGACATCCTTGTCGTACTCCTTTCTGAATGTCAAAAATTTGTGTCATATCGCCGTTTATTGAGATTTTTGCTGTTTGATACGAATAAATTTTTTTAATCAAATTAAGAAATTTCTCTCCACAATTCATCATTTCAAGTTGTATTTTAAGAAAGGACCAATTCAAATTATCGAAAGCTTTCTGGGCATCAAGTGAGATTAGAGCCACTTCTTTATCAATCCTCTGCTCATAGTATTCTAAAATATTTATGATTGTTCTTAAATTATTTTTAATCTGTCTCCTGGGTATAAAGCCATTTTGATCAGGATGTATATATTTATGAATTATTATCTTAAGTCTCTGTGCCAATATTGACATAAATAGTTTATAGTCCACATTGAGTAATGAGATTGGTCTGTAATTTTTGACTTGACTCGGGTCTGTGTCTTCTTTGTGTATTAAAGTAATGATGGTTTCTGTCCAGGATTTTGGTATTTCGGCTGTTAGTAATGCTGCATTGAACACTTGTAATATTGTTTCATCTATTGATTGTTGGCAATATTTGTAAAATTCCGTAGGGATTCCATCTAGCCCTGGAGTTTTGTTGTTTTTTTTGTTTTTTCCGTGCTTCAATCAATTCAAATGGAGTTATGTGTTGATTTAGAGTCTCTCTATGTTCTTCTTCAAATTGTGTAATATTCGCTTTATGAAGATATTTTTTAATTTGATCTTCCGGACATCTTCCTGTCGATAGAGTTTTTGGTAGAATGTTTTAACTATGTTTATCTTCTCTAAATGTGTATGATGTGGAATCCCTGATTCATCTTGGAGTTGGTGGATAATTCTTTTTTCTGTTTGCTTTTTTAACTTATATGCCAACCAGCGTCCAGTTTTGTTTGCATGTTCAAAGTTAATTTGCTTTGCCATTTTTATTTTTTGTGCCAATTCAGTTTTGGTAGTCAAGTTCAATTTGTGTTTGGACAAATTAAGTTTTTGTTGAGCTATCTTATTATTTGGATGTTGTTGTAATTTAATTTCCTCTATCTTAATTTCTTCCATTAATTCGTTCCTAATTTTTTGTTTCTCCTTATTCCTTTTCGCCATATATGCAATCGTTAAGCCTCTAATATAGGCTTTCATCGTATCCCATAGGTTTTGTAGTGACGTCTGGTCATTTGTATTAATTTGGAGAAATATCTTAATTTCTTTTTCTATCATTTCTTGGTATTCTTTTTCCTTTATGACACTCGTATCCATCTTCCATCATTTTTATTTTCGAAAGCCTTTCCAAACTATTTTAACAGGATTACGATCAGCCCAAATGCTAGACATAATTTCTGCATTATATGTTTCCTTACTTAATTGAGGTGTCATCCAGGCCATATCTAGCCTGGACCACGATTGGTGCGGAGCAGAAAAATATGTATATTGTTTCACTTTGGCATTCAATTCTCTCCAAGTGTCATGTAGGCTCATTTCTTGTACCAAATTCTTGAATGTTTGTGGCAATATCTTTCTTTTAGTTGTATTCTTCCTACTGCTATGATAATCTTCTCGTGGATTTACAATCGCGTTGAAGTCGCCCACAATACAAACATTTTCATAATCCAATTCTTTGAGTTTATCGTGTAATCTTTTATAAAAGTCTGTTTGGTTTCCATTTGGGGCATAAATAGCTACTATCAGTATTGTTTTTGTCTCCAATTTTACTTCTATCATTAACACTCACCCCTCTTTATCAGTGTGGATTAATTCAGTTCTTTTATGGTCTCTGACGTATATTACCACTCCTCTTTTTTTTGAATCTCCTAGTGATGTATAAATTACTCCTAATTTCTTATCTTCAAGTAATTTCTTTTGTTTTTTTCTTATGTGTAATTCCTGTAGTGTAATTATATCTACCTCTAGTTTTCACAATTTATTAAATATTTGATGTCTTTTACTTGGTGAATTTAAACCATTTATGTTTATGGAAATGAGTTTTAGTTCTTTTTCCATTTTTGCTAATGTTTATTTATCTGTAGTTTTAAATTTTGTTGCATTCCTTGTTACTCTTTGTGTAATCCCCATTGTCTCCTCCTTTCCCAACCTCCCCCTCACCTGGTCCTTCCCCTCCTTATTTATTGTTTGTGTCTCTTGGTCACTAGAGCTTAGTTCTTCTCTGCTTCTTCTACCTTCCTGTTCTCCTTCATATTCTAAATGTTGATCTGCAAACTCCTGAGCTTTTTCTACCGTATCTACTCGAAATTTTTTCCCTTCCCATGAAATGAGTACCCCTTCTGGAACAAGCCATCTAAATTTTATCTTAAGCTTATTGAGTTGTCTAGTTAAGAAGTTATAATCTCTCCTCCTATCTCTGGCCCTTCTCGGTACTTGTTTTAATGTCAAAATTTCCCTGCCTTTATATATTATTGTCTCCTCTCTCATTTTCCTATATATTTCTTCCTTCATTGTTTTCTTTGTAAACCTGATATGGACTTCTTTTGGGAGTTTATTTCTTCTTGCATAGTTGGTATAAGCTCTATAAATTTCGCCAATTCCATTTCTTATCTCATTACTGTCTTTGTGTGTCGCTTTTGCCATTATTTCAATCATGATTTCACCCAGGTCTTCGTCCCTCTGTTCTTCTACATTCTGAAATCTTAAATAGAACGATGCCTTCTCCATTTCGAGAAATGTCAAAGCATCTTCAGTATCACGGGTCCTCATCGTTTGTTGAGTTTCCATCTTGTCCAACCTAGTAGCTGTGGCTTCCACTTTTTGTTCCACTTTATCAATTCTTTGTTCATTGTCTAAGATATTTTGTTGGATTTTTACTACCTTTTCATCTATGTTTTTAATATCGTCCTTGATCTCCCCTATATCCAATCGCATTTATTCATGGTTTCTCTTGGTTTCATCATGGTTGAGGGTCATCTTATCTTCCATTCTTTTCATTCCCTCTTGTATCATTGCAAGTGCGGCCTGGATATTTTGCATACCTATGATAGTACTAGTTTTTCCTTTGTCCATCGGTTCTCCTGTTTTCTGTTGTACTGGGGAGGCCACCAATAATGTTTGGGTTGGGGGAATCTTCTTTGTTGTTTTAGTAGTGGTTGATGTAGTTGAGGTTGCCATATCTAACATATATGTTATTCTTGACCACAATTTCATAAATTTGGTAATCACTTAATTAATATGTATAGTTTCAATACAAAATATTGTTACTAGACTGTTTTAAAATACTTCTAAACAATAATGGAAGGAAAATTACGGAAGGAGAAGAGGAAAAAGAAAGAGACAATAAGTATAAAAAAGAGAAAAGGGAGGGGAAGAAAGAAAAAAAAGGGGGGGAAGTAAGGAAAGGAGGAAACAACTGGGAAAATAGTAAACTTCTAACAATTCATCATTTACCTTACTCTTCAATTATATATATATATATACATACATACATACATACATACACACACATACACATACACATACACATACACACATACATACATACATACATACATATATATATATATATATATATATGTACCTTCTAGCAGTTTTATAATAATTCTAAAAGTAAATCAATATCAATACATCAATTTTGTACGTTCTGTATATACCCTTTCTTTTTTTTTAACCTCTAAGTTTTGTCTAAATTAATTCTTATAGATCTAAATTAATTAACTTCAAATAAATAAATTTATCAGCTATAATCAAATATAATACACTTACGTAATTTAACTAAATTTAAATAAACTGTACTATTATTAATATTAAAGAAAAGAAAAACTAATAACTTATCTAATGTTATCTTCCAATTATAATACTTTCTGGCAAATTAGCAAGATTGTATTACATTCTAACAAAATATAATATGTTTTGGCCAAACCAGCCTAAGTTCTTATTGTTCGTTGTTTTTATTTCTCTATGTGGATTTTTCCTTCCTCCGCTCAGTCACGCTCCAAAGTTTGAATGTTCTTTTTCACCTTAACTCTTTTTCAATATCCAAATTACTCCACTGAGTTCAAATTATAACACCAAAGTCCAGGTCCACAATCCTTATATCCTACTCAATGTCTAATCTTCTGTCACTAAATGTATCCAGATGTATCCAGATAGTTCTGTGTTTATTAGTCAAATAGTCAAAAACTCTCACTTGTATCCCGGTCTTCGAAAGAAATGTCGCTAAACGTATCAAAAATGGCAACAATTTGTACTAATCCACATAAATGATTTCTTCCGGAATCAGTCACTTCTTTCTCCCCGCTTTCCCTCGGTCTGTTTTGTCCAATTCAGCCCAATCAGTCCAGTTAACGCCGATACGATCCAATATAGTCACTTATAACAATTAGCCAGTCAGTCCCAAATCCTTCTTCCAGTCTTCAGCGCACCACAGTCCTCACGCTCTCTTCTTTCACCGCAAAATTGCACAATCTGTTCTTATATATTTATCCAATTCAATCCACTCAATTCAATATATTTAGGGTATTTAGTTATCACCAATTTAATCGTAATATATACAGTTCACAACTGCTTTCTCCACTCTCCCTCCATACACACCGGCTGCTCGAGTTGTTTTTGCGCTGTCACGATCTGTCAAAATGGCTCCGTTCCAGTCACTCGCTCCATCGCCGCTTCTCTTGCCTCTCTTTCCATCTCTCTAACACCAGCATCCACTTCTTGAACTCCAAATAGTTTGGGTTTAAAATTTCTATATTTTAGTCCTCTGTTGATGACTTATTTTCTCTGTTAATCTTCGCTTCCCACTCACGCAGTTTCCAGCGCCTCCGGCCAGCCCACGAAAGGCTGGTTTTTCCACACTTTGGATTAAGGGATTTATCTTGTACTTTCGAAGGAATTGCGATCCCCTTCGAGGTCCTGAGACGCTCCCCTTTCAGCTATTGATCTCTCCACAATCAATAGCGCCAGTTTTGGCTCCAAAAGTGGGATTGTTAGGAACCCAGGAACGGAGCCCCGTCCCTTTCGTTCCTAATGCACTGAGGTCGCTGCCGGAAGTCTCGAAAAACTTGAGGATCTTACTTCAGATATGAAAGATGAAATGGGAGCAGTAAAGGGGGGATATTAAGGAGTTTAATGAGTAGTTATAAGAAATATGAGGTGACATGGTGAAGCAGGAGAGAAGACTACAGGAGGTGGAAACCAGGTTAGGTAGATGTGAAGGCCGACTGGATGGCTATGAACATGAACAGATTTCAGTAAGTAGAGCTGTAGAAGAGAAGATAATTTTTTTGGAATTTGAAAGATCTTCCTTTATTTTAAGAATGCAAGATGTAATGGAGGAAAAAGGAGAAGATATAAAAGAGATTATAGGGGACATTATCTCTGAAATACTGGAAAAAGATAAAATAGCGGTCCTTAGTGATATTGATGACGTATTTTGGGTTTTTACTAATTATGCAAAGAGATATAACCATCCATGAGAAGTACATATTAGGTTTAACAAGAAGTTGGTGCGGGAGGAGATCTATAAGAAATCTTGGGACCGAGCTGTAGTATTTAGAGGAAAACAGATTTCAGTGCTGAGGCAAGTTCCAAGATGGGTTAGGGAAATCAAGAGGAATTACCAGCCTTTAACACTACAGCTGAGGAAGAATGCGATTATGTAAAGGTGGTTATGGCCGGAAGGTCTCATGTTTATGTGGAACGATAGGAAAGTGAAAATAGAAAACTGCTGGGATGCTTAGGATTTTTATGAACACAATTTTAAAACTACACAACTAGAGCTGGAACTAGAAAGGGAGGAGGAGAGTAGAAGTTCAGAGGAACTGCAGGAAGAAAATAGTGTGGGAAACCAAGAAGAAAGGAAGAAGGAGGGGAAATTAGAGGAAAAAGGAGGGGGAGACAGAGAGATTACGAGAAACTGGCAAACCAAGAAAAAAGTATTAGGAAAATAGGACTAATAGGAGGAGGGGAAGAAAGGTGGTGATGGGGAAGAGGTGTGACTTATTTCTTTGGACGTTAATGGTTTAAATACTCCCTCTAAAAGAAAGAAAATACTAAATAATTTAGCAAAACTTAATTATGATATTACTTGCCTTCAACAAACTCATATAAAAAAAAATCATGAGAAACGTCTGTTGTGTTCAAAACTTGGGAAGATGTATCATTCATCAGTAGATAAGAGAAAACATGGTGGTGGTATATGTGAAGGATCACTTAAGTTCTAAAGAAATTTTTAAAGATGAAGAGGAAAGACTATTGTTAATAGAATTAGAAATAAGACAACTGAAATGTCTATTGGTTACCATTTATGCTCCAAATGGAAATCAGAAGTCTTTTTATGAACGTATATATAAAAAACTGATTGAATTAAAATATGACCATGTTTGCCTGATTGGAGACTTTAATGTCATAATGGACAGCAATTTGGACTATTCACCAGGTACTAAACTGCTGGGGGGAGAGAAAAAATATACAGGAGGGGGATGCCAAAAGAAGGAATCATGATGAGAGAAGAATTAGGCCTTCAGGACATATGGAGAGAGCGACACCCAAAGACGAGACAATATACATTTCATTCTTCCAGACATAAGTCATGGTCGCGGATCGACATGGCCTGGATGACACTATAATTAGGGGAATATATTTCTGAGATAGAGATTGCGGTTAATGATTGGGCTGATGACAGTCCCTTGCTTGTAATATGGAGGGTCCAACAGAAAAGGAAAAGATAGAAGATGGATGTTAGGGTGCTGAAGGATGAGGAAGTTGTGACCTGGATTAAGAGAGAAACAGAATATTTCTTTAAAGAGACTAAGAAAGAGGATATGAGCCTGCAAAATAATTGGGATACTTATGAGGTGTTAATTAGAGGATTGGTAATAAAATATACAATAAGGAAGTGAAGACTGGAAAGGAAGGAACAATCAAATTTAATGGATGGTTTAGGACAGGTGGAAAAGGGATTACGAAACAAACGGATGGACCAGGCATTATTAGAGGAAAAAAATTCAATTCGCCATAAAATAAATTTAATGGACCAAGAAGAAGTAGCTGAAAAATGCAGGTGGGCCAAACAAGGTTATTTTGAAAACGCTAACAAGTTGGGAAGATGACTAACCTATAGAATTAAAAAATTAAGAGAAAGAAGTAAAGTAGGTGGTTTGAAGGAAGATGAGTAACTGACAGGGAAGGTATGAAGGGAATTGTACAAAAGTTCTTTACAGATTTATACAAGAAGAGGAAGGGTCAGAACAAGAGATGGAGAAATATATAGAGGGGCTGTATCTTCCAAAAGTGCCAGAAGAGGTAAGACAAATACTTAACAGGGAAATTTCAGAGAAGGAGGTGGAAGAGGCAATTGGGAGGCAGAAATTAGGGAAAACTCTGGGGACAGACGGGATTCCTATGGAATTCTATAAAGAAACTCTTAATATAGTGGGACAATATATGACTGAAGTTTTTAATGGAATAATCATGGAGGGTCGGATCCCAAATTCCTGGATGCAGGCATATATTTCCTTGATTCCCAAGGATCATCACTGATCCACAATTACAGGCCTATATCCCTTTTGAATACCAATTATAAGATCTTCACTTCAATTTTAGCAGGGAGAATGATTTTTTTTTTAAACCACTACATACATAGAGACCAGAATGGGTTCTTGCCATGTAGACAGATAAGGGATAATGTGAGAATGATAATAGATGCAATGGAGTACTATGAGAAGTTTTCGGATAAAGAAGTAGCATTTATTTTTGTAGATGCTCAGAAGGCCTTCGATAGGGTTATGTGGAAATTTATGTTTGCCTTGTTAGATAAGATGGAATTTGGAGACAATTATATATGGGCGATAAGATCCATTCACTCAACTCAAATAGTAATAGCTTTAATTAATGGGGAAGAAACGGGTAGGATTGAAATTGGAAAAGGCACAAGACAAGGATGCCCACTGTCCCCACTTCTATTTATATTCACACTAGAACCTCTTCTACGGGAAATTAGGAAGAATGTGGATGTGCCCCAAAGCAGGCAAATATTGGTCCAAAGTTCGGAACTGGATAGTGGAAATTACGGGATATAATGTAGAGCTGAAACCAGAGACTTTTTTTATTAGGAATTAAAATCAGACAAAATAACTAAGGAAAAATGGTATTTGATCCTCCACATCACTACTGCAGCTAGGATACTATATGCACAAGAATGGAAAAACAAATTAATATCCACAGAAAATAAATTGATTTGGAAAATTACAGATTGCGCAGAGGCAGACCGGTTAACCAAAAAGGAACCAAAAAGATTCTGATTATTACAAATGTTGGAATTCATGATATAATTTGGTGAAAGAAAAGAGAGGGAAATGAAATGGATTGTATTAGTGGTATAGGCGCATATTTGTGTACGTTAGTTGCAATAATCTTGTATGTATATATGTAAAGTATTGTATTTTTAAAAATGAAAATAAACTTTATTTTAAAAAAAATACATAATAGATACAAACTCATGGTAAACTGATCCAAACTAGACTGCAGAAAATACTACTTCAGTAACAGAATTGTCAACCCCTAGAATGCACTACCTGACTGTGGTTTCTTCCCCAAATCCCCAAAACTTTAACCTTAGACTGTTTCCTGTAGACCTCACCCCATTCCTAAGAGGTCTGTAAGGGATGTGCATAAGCACACCAGCATGCCTATCATCCCTGTCCTAATGTTTTCTTTTATTTAAATCCTTTTCATGTATTTCTGTTTACACTTGTATCTTTCATAAAATACATGCTCAATGAATAAATAAATAAATAAATAAATAAAATAAAATAAACATGGAACTCTCAGTTCAAGGCAATTGCTTTCTCTGAAACTGAAGCCATGAAAGCATAAAGGCAGTAAAGGCAAGCCTTCTGAGAGGGGAGTTACTAGTCAATTTCACCCTTAAGTTTACTAGATTATACTACAGGTAGTCCTCCACTTACAACCATTCATTTAGTGACCATTCAAAATTATAACGGTACTGAAAACAGTGACTTATGACTGTTTTTCTCCCTTACGGCCATTGTGGCATCCCCACAGTCACATGATCAAAATTCAGACACTTGGCAACTGGCATGTGTTTATGATGGTTCTACTGTTCCAGGCAGAGGTGGGTTCTACTTACCTTTACTACTGGTTCGCATTGTGCTCATGCACGCATACTTTTCTGCGCATGCGCAGAAGCTTCTGTGTATGCACAAACCACCTATGATGACGTCTGGCCCCCTCCCCCGCCAGTTTTACTACTGGTTCTTGCGAACTGGTCTGAACTGGGGCAATCCACCACTGGTCCCAGGACTGGGTGATTATCTTTTGCGACCTTCTGACAAGCAAAGTCAATGGGGAAGCCAGATTCACTTACCAACCGTGTCACTAACTTAATGACAGATCCACTTAACAACTGTGGCAAGAAAGGATGTAAAATGGGGGCAAAACTCACTTAAATGATTCACTTAGCAACAGAAATTTTGGATTAATTTATGATTGTAAATCAACAACTACTTGTACACATTTAAAGAGTTACAAAAAAGGGAAGTTGGATGACAGAATTATCACAAACAGAAAAGTTCAGATCCATCTTGGGAATAAGTAACATAAAGCTTAGTTATGTGAAAGTGTCCCAAATCAGACTTGAAATCTGGAAGAAACTGCTTCCGGTAGCTCTGAACACCTCTGAACTTTTTGGATCTCATTGTGATTATTTATTCCCTGCTGAAATGATGCCAGTGGAGGAAAAGGGTTCTGCTACTTCTCAAGAATCTAGACTTTCTTTAGACCTGTATAGACCTGTCCTCCCTCTCCACCTATATCCCCTCCACCTAGACCTGTATAGACCTGTCCTCCCTCTCCTCCTCCCTAGGCCAGGGGTCTACAACCTGTGGGCCGCTATCAGACAACTGGGACCTACTTATGTTGGTGTCACAGTTTGTAAGGTCCTGCCTCTACTCCCTGGACTCTTGAGATAGCAGCATTTCAAAAGGAACCTTTTATCGAAAGGGAGTGATTGCAAGACAAAAGCAAAGCAGAGTCTGAGTTCCCCCCAAGTAATTCCATTAGGATAAAGTGGTTAGAAACCTCTCCTCTCAACTGGATGTTGAATGAGCCAATTCACAGGTGCGAAGATGTGGAAATGGTTGTCCTGAGAAAGAAGATAAGGATTTGTTCCCATGTGCTTCTTCTGTGAGGCTTCCAAACTGAAAGAAAACAGATGGCCCTCCCCCCTTATACACCTCCCAAGGTAAATCAAAACACAGTGCAGAATAGATGACAGGGTAAAAGTTATAAACTAGGCAATTACAGGATACATAGGAAAACAGGATGAGAGCAATAAATGAGTAAAAGGATCCGGGGACCCCTTCCCATTTGAATGGCAGTATCATGATAGGGATCTGACACAGGTGCTCATGGCTCACACGTGCGAATGCTCATGGGCCCATTCACGCAAGCATCATGGGTATTCATGGCCCCACTTGTGTGAGTAACGGTTGCTCACCAAATACCAAATGGGAGAAGTAAATGCAAGCCATGCTCCTGCTTTAGTGAGAGACAAGAATGTCTTGCTTGTCCTAAATGTCTATGGAAAGCCTCAGTCATCCAGGTCTTGGTTGTCCCAAAAGTGCTTTTTCAAGAGGCAACTGGACTTTGTTTTTCCTGGAGAACATTTCGCTTCTCATCAAAGAAGCTTTTTTAGCTCTTGCTTGACTAGAGTCTCTTAGTGACACTTAAGGGCTGATACTCAGATGAATTAAAATGTAGCTTAAGAAATTAGGTGTTCAGCCATCAATAAAAAGAAACGCAAGGCTTGGTTTCTTAGCTATGCTGGTTAGAACTAGTGAGAATTGAATTCCAACACACTGAAGAGCATAGAATGAAACTGATTTGAATCACACCTCCATCTAGATATTGAATGGATTCCTGAATGAGATATTGGAGGTTTTGTTCATTTGCTTGTTTGTTTAAATAATGAAATTATTTTGATTCATCCAGGGCTTATTTCCCTGTAAACTGTCCAGAGGTCAAATACTGTTGTTACCTCTGTTCTCCAAGGATTCTTCAGTCTGGTTTGAAAAAAGCAAAAAAATCAAGAAGAGAAATTGGGATGTCCATCCCCCTCAATCATATTGTTGAGGCAGCAATAGCCCAATGTGATAGCAAGTAATCTATGGGCAAAGGTTTCCCAACATTCTTGAAACAGAGTCTGCTCATTTATCCCATAAGGGTTTCACAGGTAGCAGATGTGCTGCTTCTTGTTTTGTCGAGTGTGAAGTTCCTTTTTGTGCTGAGTGATTAGTTGGAGGAACCTATATGTGTAGGCATAAGGCAGCATCTGCCATAAATCAGGAATCTGAGCAACTAAAGTATGGGAGAGGAAGGGGAAGGAGGAGGAGGAGGTATCTAAAGCTCTTGCTAGGTTTCCCTTTCCCATGGAGATCACATTTAATGTGTTATTGCCTGTTTCTTCATGGCTTCCTTGTCCTTCATGCTGTCATGTGGACATTGAGGTAATTAGGAAAACAGATTATCCTGATTTATAAGCATAGGGTCTATTCCAATTCAATGGACGGAACACAAGACTTTTCCAACAGCTTGACTCAGATTTTTACAAATTTATTTATACATAAAAAACATAGAATCCATTTACATTGCTCACCAGAAATTACACTTTATTACATGAAAAACCAGCAAGAGCTATATTGAAGAAAAGACAGCATGATGGGAAGAACAGTTCTATGTATAGCCCAAATGATGACTTCTCCCACACACAGTGGAACAAGGCAAGCAAGTGACATGCTGGCAATACATATCGTCACGAATCAAACACAATATTTGTGCAAAGGTAGCAGTCATTGTCACATTAAATGGGGAGGAGGCCAAATGGCTCATGAGATGCCCCCCCCAATGCTTCAGAGGACTGAAACAAAGTAATGGAAAGTCATGGTGAATTATTTGCCTTTAGTAGCATGTAACCTCCCATATAATTTATTATAATTTATTATATGTTATTGTGGATTTTAATCTTATTTTAATTATGTTTATTGTGATTTGTATTGGTGATTGTTTTATGTAAGCTGCCCTGAGTCCTCAGGGAGAATGGCAGCATATAAATCACAAAAATAAATAAATAAATAAATAAATAAATAAAGAAAGAAAGAAAGAAAGAAAGAAAGAAAGAAAGAAAGAAAGAAAGAAAGAAAGAAGTAAAACAAGGGGCAGATGGCGGTATCATTGGACACCTGTGAAATCCATGATCTATGGAAGGTCCATGGCCAATTTTGGAGCTTTCTGGACATCCTATTTGTTTGCCACTGGGCACTGTTGTCCACTTGCCACATTCAAGCAAATTATCTCTGCATATTTTGTTGCTTCTGTCCAGATCAGCGGTCCCCAACCTTTGCAGTTTGGCTGGGGTTGAGGGGAGAGGGTAACTGGGCCATACAAAGAGTGGGCCAGTGCAAGTGTAGCTTGACTTGCATGAACAGTGGCCCGGCGCGCGCACCTTGACTTGGGCAAGTATTTTTTTTAAAAGGTTTTTTTATTTTTTACTTTTCTCATAAACGTATCTTAAATGTACAATTTCTTATCTAACATACATAGACTTGTGCAAGTTGAGTTGCATGCACCAGGCCATTGCTCGTGCAGCCTGCTTCTTAATAAGCTATGGACCAGTAGTGGGCTGCAGTCCAGGGGTTTGGGACCTTTGGTCTAGATCAGTGGCCCCCAATCTTTTGGGCACCAGGGACCAGTTTTGTGGAGAGAGGTTTTTCCAGATTCGAGGGTACATGATTTCATGTGCTGCCTCCATCCTTCGGATAGGGCTTCACTTTTTTGCACAGCCCAGTTTCTGGCATGTCATGGACCAGTGCCGGTCAACAGACTGGGGGTTGGGTACCCCGGTCTAGATTATATAGGTCAGATCCTGACTGAGAAACAAGCAACTAGGCACAGTAAAATTGAGGAAGATGGGGAGGTAGGTACACTCACATTAGAACCCACCACCCAGGATAGAGCGTATGCTTCATCAGCAAATATTGGATTCAATTCCTGACATCTTCCATGTTGAAAAAAGAGCAGTCTGGCTAAATTAAATGTACTAGACCACAGCAAACCACAATATGGCTTGTCCATTTTTTTGCAAACAGGTTGTATGAATCCAGCCACTATGATTTGTATTGCAGGAGCCCAACTACTGTGGTTACTCAACAAATCTCAGTCTTAGTATGGTATATGACCCAGTTCTTGCAACTGTCAACAAAGCATGTTTAAAATAAATTATGGTTTAGCAAAATTGTGTGAGCTTGGCCAATGAATTCTTTAGATGGATAAATATAAGAAGAAATCCAGCAAGGGAGCTTACTTTGTGGTTGAGAAAGACAATGGATGGATGAGTGGATAGATGGATAAGATTAGAGAGAGAGAGAGAAAAAACTGTGATTCATGGAAGTGCTAGAATGGAACACGGATTCCAAAGTCATTGCTGGAATAATCTGATTTTTACAGGTACCATTCCTTAGCCCCAACAAAATAAAAGAAAAAGATCCAACATCACCGAAGAGATTGCAACATACTCTGGAAGTTATTCCAATGCCAGGAATCAATAATCCAGCTTCAGGTGAATATATACAGTATGGTCCCAAAGCTATGCATAATACACTATCATTAGTGAAGCAGGAAAAGTTATTCAAGAAACAAGTTGATACTGCATCAATTTAGGGGAGTGATGACATGAGATCAGTGGTTTGCTGACCAGATTCTGGAATCATTATATGACATCCAAAGAAAGAAGCTTATTGATTGACTCCATAATGCAGAATGTGTTAGGTGATGTTTGTCTGAGTAATAATTAATTATACATCCAGAGGAAGAAGCCAATGGCTAGGTAGAGATTTACCTCCTTTTTTTGCATCTTTATCCACTGCCATGTTGGTAGCAAATTTGTGGGCCTGTTTTACTATCTGCCATGCTAATGCAAATATGAGAAACTATCAAAATTCCAGTCTGGGACTTGGGACAAGAATGATGGAAAGAAACTAGAGGATGGGATTTGTAGAGTATTTGGATAAGGAAAGGGTTCAGTTCTCTTTATAGTGGCTTCAGCAGATGGTACCTACAGAATTAGAGGTTCATGAGAAAATCTCAATGGTATGGAGTAGAGTTGAAAGACAATTCCACTCTACCTGGCCTATCACTTCCATATCATGTCAAGAAAAGATCATGGATGTGTCCATATATGTCTTCAGGGATTGAGTTTGCATATTATCCTGCATATTCTCCTATCTCATTGCATTAGCACCATGGAGCAAACAGAGATCTAGAATCTCTACCAGACATTAATTTTTAAAATTCTCATTCACTAATCACCTTTGGTGTCTATTAGCACCTTCTTTTCCACTTTTAAGGTCAAGGTTTATTAAGATACCTTTTTCAAAATCCAGATTGCATTATATCTCAAGGTTTTGCACAGTTCATAACATCATAAACAGATTTGACAAATTCAATTTGCTAAGCCATCACCACATACATGTAAGCAAGTTTAAAATTAACCAAGCATACTGTGCTGTGCAAATATAGCAATTAAATTTTTATCTGAATCAGTTAAAATCTTCCGGTTGGTTTATGGTTTAGTGTATGGTACAAACCCAGTAAACTGATTAATTCAGGAAATATGTTTACTATGCTGTGTGAACTAGCCACTATATTTAAGGATACGACCTGTTATTAGTAGAATGCCTCAAACTCAAGGTAAATTCACACATCTGTTTTGTAGCAGTCTACAGAAGGTAAGAGGTGAACAAACTGCTTTGACCCAATGAATCAGATTTTTTTTCTAGAAAAAGTGGTCACTGATGCAGAAAAGACTTCTTGATAAATATACACACAGTTGGCTGGTCTGGTGAGGACCAGGTGACCTAATTTCATGCCAGTGATGGGAAACATAAATGTGATTTCTCACAATTTGGGTAGCTCTACTTTATTTTGGGTCAGCAAGTCATCCAGACAATTGAATGTCTACCTATATCTAAGGTTTATCAGTTATATTTCCCCTAACATGTTTGTCTATAGTTATCTATGGTTTATTGTTTTAGAACTCAAGTACTCCTCCATATCTTGTAGTAAGACTAGCTGAAGGAGTTCTGCTCCTAACATTGGTTTGCACCAGGACAATCAGAGGTGGGCCCCTTCTCAGAGATACCAGTCCTAAAGATGTATGGCTGATCTCATCTTCTCCAATGAGAATTGAAGATACGCCAAAATTATAGATCTCAATTGCTCAATTATAGCAATCTCAGTCTGTTCAAACAGTTTTGAAAATATGAATTTTGTTTCAAGTTTTGCTTTGTTTAGTGTTTTTTAGATGTATTGATAGCAGTCTTAGATTGAAACTGCTTTAAGGATGTGGGATGGGAATTGTACATTGCTCTAGAATGCTTCACAAGGAAGAACAATCCAAAAATAAGTCACTGTCCCAATTTACTGAGTATTCACAATCCACTATAGATTTGAATAATGATAGTCTAGCTCTACATACCAGGCTAGGCTAAAATGTGACAGGCAAATTTATACTATTTATTGGGTCATACAAACTGACATATTAAGGTCTGTCTTGTTTAAAGATAAGTAATTCTGCACAAAAAGGAAAATCCAGTGTAGAAATGAATGTTATGTAGCTGCAGTCCATATAGCTCCCCCGTTTTTGCAAATCCTACTAAATAACCCACTCCCTTCCTTAATAAAGATGTATACCCTGCTTTACAACTTAATAAAGATTAAGAGACAACATGTTCCCCAAATAGAGGATTCTAATGAATCTTGATACCAGGTTAGCAGAGATTTCTTGGAGTTTGACTTGGGGTCTGGAGAAGCAAAGACTTGAGTTTGTTGACAGAATTTGAAGACAGAGACAGATTAACAGTTGGAAAGGACCTTATAGGTCATCTAGTCCAACCCCGCCCCCCCACTCCAGCAGGAGACCCTACACCATTTCTGACAGATGGCAGTCCAATCTTTTCCTGAAAGTCTCAAGCGATGAAGCGCCCACAACTTCCGAAAGCAAGCTGTTCCATTGGTTGATTGTTCTGTCAGAAAGTTCCTCATTTCTAGTTTGAATCTCTCCTTGGTCAGTTTCCATCCATTATTCCTTCTCTGGCCCTCAGGTGCTTTGGAAAACAGCTTGACTCCCTCCTCTGTCATTTCAGCCCCTGAAATATTTCAGCCCCTGAAATATTGGAACACTGCTGTCAGGTCTCCCCTGGTCCTTCTCTTCACTAGACTAGCCATGCCCAGTTCATGTAGCGTTCTTCATGTTCTAGTCTCCAGTCCTCTAATCATCCTGGTTGCTCTCCTCTGCACTTTTTCTAGAGTCTCAACATCTTTTTTATAGTGTGGTGACCAAAACTGAATGCAGTATTCTAGGTGTGGTCTTACTAGAGCTTTATAGAGTGGTATTAGTACCTCACTTGATATTAATTGTATCCCTCTGTTAATGCAATTTAAGATTGGATTGGCTCTTTTGACTGCTGCTGCACTGCTGGCTCATATTTAGCTGGTTGTCCACTAAGACTCCAAGATCTCTCTCACAGTCACTGCTATTAAGCCTGGTTTTCCACAGTTTATATGTGTGCTTTTGGTTTTTCTTACCTATGTGTAGGACTTTACTTTTCTCTACATTGAATTTCATTTTGTTAGATAGGGCCCAGTGTTCAAGTCTGTCAAGATACATCTGGATCTTGAGCCTATCTTCTAAGTGTTAGCTATTCCTGCCAGCTTAGTATTATCTGCACATTTGATGAGTTCCCCTTCTATTCCCTCATTTAAGTCATTTATGAAGATATTGAAGAGTACTGGGCCTAAGGCGGAACCTTGTGGCACCCCACTGCTTACTTCTCTCTGTGTAGACTTAGACCCATTAAGGACTACTCGTTGAGTATGGTTTGTCAGCCAGTTGAGAATTCATCTGGTGGTGAAGCTATCTATCCCACTTTTTTCTAATTTAAGAAGAAGTAGGTTGTCATCTACTTTGTCGAATGCCTTGCTGAAGTCTAACTATATTATGTCCACAATATTTCGCTGGACTACTAATTTAATCACTATGTTGAAGAATTAACTAAGATTGGTTTGGCATGATCTGTTTTTAACAAATCTGTGCTGACTGCTAGTTATTACTTTACTTGTTTCTAGGTGTAAACTTT
Organism: Masticophis lateralis; assembly: GCA_030761175.1. Classification (NCBI taxonomy): domain Eukaryota; kingdom Metazoa; phylum Chordata; class Lepidosauria; order Squamata; family Colubridae; genus Masticophis; species Masticophis lateralis. Next base: position 2,028,688 of record JAUDYJ010000008.1, on the reverse strand, counting down.
ATTGGCTACATGGAAATTTTCTAAAATTTGTATCTGTGCTAAGGGCTTTAGTATATGTTTACTGACAAAATCAGACTGGTGGGCAGGGTACCAACTAACACTTCTTACAATTAAAAGTGATATCCAATTTTTTTTCACTATCCCCAAACAGTTCATCACAGAAGGAGGGGAGGACCTTTCACCCAATAGATTATTTTTGGAAACAACAACTCCTTTTAATTGTGCCTGCCAACAGCTGGGTTCCTGCCCCAATGAATGGAAGAGCAAACAGAATGGAAGAGAAGAACTTTTATCAGCTCAGCAAGAAAATGACTACTATCATCCAGACTGCCTCCCATTCAGAGATAATTAACTCCCTGGGCACCACTGGGTGTTTCATCAGGGAAAAGGCTGGTGTTTAAAACTGCAATTAACAATGCAAATTTTGCTAATCAGAAGCATATGTGCACAAATCCAATTAGCTGATTGGCAGGCAGAGGGTGACAAATGCTGTTAAGACTTAATATGCAGTGACACAAGAGTGTTTCATAGTTTGTAGCTATATAGAGAAACAGGATTGTTAACTACTCAGGCAAGTCCAAGGGATGCAGGACAAAAGATTTGTAAAAACAAATGCAAGATGCAATACATGTATTCTCTCTGATGCAATGGAAGAAAGTCATACATTTTGACATTTTGGAAATTTTCCAACATTTTGGAACTTTGAGCTTCTCAAAGTTCAAAAGGTGCTGAGAACAAAGTGAAAAATGCTTTGGGCCTTGTTTACCCAATACAATGTTAGTTAAGGCAAGATTTTGAGAATGTGAGAATCTCCTGAATATGGATAGAATTGGGATGCTGCTGTTTGCATCATATAAGGTTCTCCTATTTCACAGAAACAGTTGAAAACAGTTGGGTAGTCAACCAATGTTTTGAAATCACGACAAAAAAGAATGCTTATTGGGTTTCCTCATTATACAGACACAGGAAGTTAGATCCACCAAGGTAAATCAGTGCCCCACAAAATTCTGTACTTCTCTCAAGGACTGCATTTCAAAAAGATGTCTATAAATCCTACCGTAAAATACCAGGGATTGAATTTGAAGCTTGAGAGCTTCTGCATGAAAAGCATCTGTTCTTCCAATGGATTATAACCTTTGAAATGTGGCTTTGAAGTACATCTTTTTTTCGGGATCAAAGAACTCAACCATGCATCTTTTCAGGTGGCAGTAAAAAAGCTATTGCTATTTAAATTCTAAACTCTGTTAATTTCTCTCTGTTTGAAGCCAGATTTTCTTTTCCCTTTTTGCATTTCTATTTTTGATATGGCATTTTATTGTATAAGATGTTTCACAGCAGGTTTCTCTAAAGGTCACAAGGAATGTTGTTGTGGAACAGCATGACATGGTAGTGAGATGGTCCATTTCTGATGTCACATTAGCATTTAAAACTTACAATTGTGGAGCGGGGTTGTATTATTATTATACTACTAACAAGGTACTTTTTTGTGTCAGGTGCCAAAATAATTTGGCTGCCCTTTAGTAGCTACTTTGACACAAGTCCTTTGCTGGTCTGCTTTCTTAAGTTGTCATTGGCAAGGCATAGGATAGTAGCCATATTTTCAATCTCTTTTAGACCAAATACTGTGAAGACCTTTATTAACTCTACAAGGAACATTTCTTCTCAGTGGAAAGGAGAAGGTCAAAGCTACCTAAATGGAAATCAGGTGTCAAGAAAAGTATTTTTCAAGATTCTCTTCCTGGCTATTTTGTTTTGGGCTGGAGGTGAAGGAGGAAGTCTAAGTATCCAAAAATACTGAACATGGAGTCAAATAAATACTTGTTTATTATGGTTTATTATGTATTGTAGCAGTTTCAAAATTGATAGGGAATAGGACTTTGTTTCTGGTCTCCTCTTTAAAACTTCTGGAAGTAAGAAAGAAACTTTTCCGTTTAGTAAGGCAGTCTATTCATATATTATTGTTTTATGGTAGTTATAACAATTGTACTGATGTTTCTTCTTTTAACCATTTCTCTTCAGTTCTCTTAATCCCTCAATATAGTGGGAATTGATACAGTTTCCCCAAAAATACGACCTACCCTGAAAACAAGCCCTAGCCCAATTTTCACATCTGTGTCTAATATAAACCCTACTACAAAAATAAGCCCTAGTTAAGCCCTGCCCACCTTCTAGTTGTACGAGGTGAGGTGAAGTGCAGGTATAAAAAATCAAGCTAGGGTGGGGGTGGGGGGATGGAGCTGCCCTATACCCTACACACACCTTAGGACTGCCGGTCAGGCCTCCCATGCCCCAACACCTGTCATACCATTGCCTGACTTCTGCAGCTGCTTGCGGCTGGACGCCACATGGCACATCACACCGGGGCCGCTGCTCATAAAAGGCAATGGCACAATGTACTCTGCAGCCTCCTGCCACGAGTGGTGGCACTGGCATGACGAGCCACGCAGCATCTGGCTGCAAGTGGCCACAGAAGTCAGGCAGCGGCGTGAAAAGGGTCAGGTTATGGGAGGCATGGCTGCAGTGGTCCTAAGGTAAGTGGGTAAAACGTCCCCTGAAAATAAGATTTGGTGCTTACTTTGGGTCTGAAAAGAAAATAAGACTGGGTCTTATTTTCAGGGAAACACGGTATTTGAAAATTGTTTACTAATGGGTTTACTGTTGTTTTTGGCTGCTTTGAACCGGTGTTGATTTTTTACAAGATTTATGTTTTAAGTAAATAAAGTTAGATGCCTGTCAATACAGTATATTCCTTGGTTCCATCCAAGCTTTTTGCATGACCTCATATACTTTTTTTTTTAAAAAAATAATTTTTAAAACATGGAATGGAAGCGAGCATGTTTCTAAAGAAAGCATCACTTTGAGGCAAACCTATATTTCCAGTTACTGTATATCTATAGACACAATGGGCTCAGAAGAGCCAATATGTTTTTTCTCCAAGTCAAAATAGGAAATGTGGAAAAATAAACACCAGATATTTGCAAAACAATAATACATACATACAAATATTCACATTTTAAATAAACAACTCTGAACATTCCGGTTCAAAAACATAAGAGCATTTCAAAATCCAATTCCAATCTCCATTATAGACACGTACACTCACACAATAAATAAAAATATACCTCTCCCAAACTTCAGCTTGTTCAGAAAGGGAGGCAAATGCTAAAAGAAGGGTAAAGGATGAGGGTAAAGGATGAGGAAGATCCAGTGGCTGACTGACAAATTATGGCTTCCAGGACTCTAGAATATTAGCCCATCATTTCTGAAGGAGGAAGGTCATTTGCAGACAAATGATGGAGCAATGCTACTATCGTTCCATCCAATGCTTAAATATTCCAGTAGAACACACCATGTTCTGCAAACATGGAATGACTGGTTACCCTTGAGGATCATGATGACCAACTCTTGCTGGATGTGCAAGTCACTCTTCCTTAACTAAAAGTTTAATGGGTGTGCTTTTCCCCAGGGTCCTCTCATGGGGGAATTAAGAGGGTCTTAGAATACAAGCAAGTCTTATCTCATATTATTAATGGCTCAGAGGTTCTTGTATCTTTTCTACCAAAGTTGCTCCTATGTTGAATCACGTCATGACAGAAAAAGTCAGTTGGGAATTCTTCTCTTCCCTTTTCTCAATGGGTTGCTCTACAACAGCAGTCACGTACACCTGGATAAAGAAGTTGGGGGTGGAAATGCATGGACAATGGCTGGTGACTTGTTTGGCCAGACAAGAACCTCCATTAAAAGCGCTCTGTGAAGTTACACACAACCCCAAGTGAGATATTTCTGCAGTGGGCAGCAAAACACAGCACCATTCAGATTCAGATTTCAGTGGCAATAATGTCCTCATAAGGGACATCAGTTCCATGGAGATCAAGATCTAAGGGGTCTTTACCATCCTCCCCAGCAGCCAACTGCTGAAGCATCTTCTCCAGGTTTTGGTTTCTTTTGTACATGTGAAGGTAGCTTTGCTGCAGCTGCTTCTGGTACTGGATCACTTTCTCTTTCTCCTCCTTCCAGGTTTGTCGTTCCTGCTGAAAGCTGACTGTGATCTGCTTGTTGCTGTCCTGTTCCTCCTGCAGTTCTTTTTTTAGCTTCTCTATTTCCCTCCACAGGACTTGGGCATCCTCCACCAGGCTTTCCTCCAGGCCCATGGAAACCACACCACATTTCATCTCCTCCCTGAGGATGGTCAGTTCAGTTCTCAACTCTGCAATCTCTTGTTCCAGCAAGCTCACTTTCTCCCTTAGTAGCTCTGACTCATTCTTCTTGTGTTGGAGTTCATTCTCACATACCTCTAGTTCCATGGCTTTGGCATGCAACGAATCCTCCAAATCCTGAATTTTAATCTCCAACAGTTCCATCTTGGCCCGGAGGTCCTTCAGCTGAGCTTTCAGATTAAGGACCTCATTGGTCTTGCTGTTCAGCTCTGTCTGGGATTCTTTCAGTTGCTGTTTCAGGAGAGAGATCTCACCAGACTTCTGACAAACCTGTAAGAAAACATAAGATTAGAATCAGGATCATATTCAGATATCCACCTGCCATAGATCTAGATTGTATTGCAATTCAGTGTGCTGCACACAGGAAAATGGGTGATGCTAAGTATGGAGTATTTTTATTTCAGGTCAAAGATTGCATCTCTTCATGGATCAACTATGAAGATGAAGCTAGTAGAAGGCATGGCCCTAATGAAAGATAAGAGGCCCTCTTCTCTCTTTGCAGGCAGCTAGGGGAACAATCTCATTGCATGAGAAGGTCTCTAAAATCAGAGACAAAAACATAGGTTGCTCATGCTGGACAAAAACATTCAAAGGAAACTTTTTTTAAAAAAATTATATTTTATTAAGTTTTTATAGATACAAAAATTTACATTTCTATTTACATCGGATATGCAGTGTTTATACATATATACATAATATTACCTGGTGTCACTTTTGCTATTTGTTATTGTTTATTTAACACACCTTTTACTCCTGTTTTGATTTTATCATTCATCCATTCGTACCACCTTTCCCACACGGTATAGTAATCAGAGTTTTCATCGTTGTTTATTTCATAAGTTAATTTACTCATCTCTGCGCACTCTAGTACCTTCCTAAATATAAGTTCTTCTGGTGGCAAGTTTTCTCTTTCCAGTGTTGAGCATAGGCCAACCTAGCAGCTGTAGTTATATGTATTATTAAGTGGGTCTTTATCTTTCCAAATCTCTTCGTCACTATTCCCAGGAGAAATAATTCCGGTGTCAGCTCTACTTCTTCTCTGATTATTTCTTGTAACCATCTCCCAATTCTGGTCCAATATTTTTTCGGTTCAGGGCACGTCCACCACATGTGAAATAAGATGCCCTGACCATGGCCACATTTCCAGCAGTTTGGGGGCATATTAGGGAACATCTTCGCTAATCTAGCAGGAGCTAGATACCACCTGTGGAACATTTTATAGTGATTCTCCTTATATGTTGCAGCTCTAGTCAATTTATAATTTTTATTCCATGCCTCTTCCCATTCGCTAAAATTTAAATTATGTCCAATATTTTTTTCCATACTCTCAATTGATTTTTAGCTATGGCCTCAACTCTATCTTCATCTAGTAGATAGTTATAAAGTTTAGCTAGAACTTTTTTTCCCTTTCCCATCAAAATTTTGTCCAATCCATTATATCCTAATTCTAAACCATATTCTTCCTTATCTTTCTAATATCTTGATTTTATTTGTAGATATGTCCATCAATCTAAATTTATGCCTTGGTCTCTCAGATCTTCATTTGATTTAAGATTTCCTCCTCCATCTAAAATATCATTATATCTACATATTTTCTCCATTCCCCATCTGTTTGGGTGGATCAGGATCTCCATCGTGGAGAGCAATTTTGGAACTTTATTGTAATGTCTCTGTCTAATTTCAATCCATATTTGTATTAATGAGTCCCTAATTTTATGTCTACGGAAGCGTGTTCTCTTTTTTGTATCTGTATCCCATAAGTATGAGTGCCACCCTTTCTGTAAGTCGTTAACTTCTAACACTAAAATTCTCTTATTTTCCAGAGTGGCCCACTCCCTTAGCCATACTAACTTGGCTGCCCTGTAATATGTTTCCCAATCCGGGAGGCCAAATCCTCCCATATTCCTTTTCCCCTGAAGCACTTTAAGTGAAATCCTCGACTTTTTCCCCTCCCATACAAATTCCCCAATGTTTTTATTTAATTCTGAGAAATTTTTTTTATCTAAGTTCACTGGTATATTTTGGTATAAGAATAAAATTTTAGGGAGGATATTCATCTTAATTGCGGCTATCTTACCTATAAGTGACAATTTAATTTTCTTCCATCTGTCCAAATCTTGTTTTATTTTTTGAATTAGGGGGGTATAATTATCTTCTTTTAGGGATGAGCACCTTATGGTTATCCAAATTCCAATATATTTTATTTTCTTGACAACCTGTAATCCCAGCGTTCCTTCTATCTCTTGTTTTTGTGCCTCGGTTACATTCTTAGTTAATATTTTGGTTTTGGTTTTATTCAGTTTGAAGTCTGCCACCTCTCTGTATTTGTCCAATTCCTCTAATACTTTTGGTCCAGATTCTAATGGGTCTTCTAATATTAGGGCCACGTCATCCACAAATGCTTGTGTTTTATAAACCTCTTTATTTATTTATTTTATTTTTTATTAATTTGATTTATATGCCGCCCTTCTCCGGAGACTCAGGGCGGCTTACAATGCAACTTACAATTTCCTGATCTTTAAACCTTTAATCTCCTCATTTTTCCTAATTTTCCGTAACAGGACTTCTAGAGCCAAAATAAATAGTAGCGGAGATAGGGGGCATCCCTGTCTTCCTGATCTGAAATGTTCTTGTCCTATCTCCATTTACCAGAATGCTTGCCCTTTGATTATCATATATAGTTTTAATCATTTTTTCATAATTTGTTCCAAATCCCATTATTCTAATTTGTTTAATCATGAAATTCCAATTTAAATTGTCGAATGCCTTTTGGGCATCCAAAAATACTAAGGCCATCTGCTTTTCTGGGTGTTCTTCATAATACTCTAATGTGTCTAATATAATTCTCAAATTGTCCCTAATTTGCCTCCCCAGGAAGAATCCATTTTGATCTTTATATATCCAAGCATTTAATATTTTTTAGTTCTTTCCGCCATTATAGCCATGAATAATTTATAGTCAGTATTCAGAAGGGAAATTGGCCTATAATTCTGAATTTGTTTTTGGTTGGCATCTTCTTTCGGCAAGAGTGTAACATGCACTTCCCTCCACGAGTCCGGAATTTTTGATCCCATCAAAGCCTCATTAAAAATTTCAACTAACTTTGGTTGTAGTGATTCTTCAAGTTTTTTATATATTTCCACTGGGAATCCATCTGGGCCTGGCGATTTGTTATTCTTGAGTTTAGAGTGGGTTGTTTTAAGTTCTTCAATTGTTATTTTCCTGTTGAGCATTTCCCTCTCTTCCTCAGCTATTTGTGGAAGCTCTGCATTTATCAGGTATTGCTCTACTTCTTCTACTGGGACCTCCTCTGCTTTGTATAGGGTTTTATAATATTCTCTCGCTCTTTCTAATTTGTCTTCTTTGTTTAAGAGGTTACCCTCTGAGTCTTCTAATGTTTGAATAGTCCCTTTTTCATTTTCATTTTTTAATTTGTAGGCCAACCACCTGCCTGTCTTGTTGGCATTCTCAAAGTAATATTGTTTTGTTCTTTTTATTTTTTGTGCTAATTCCTCTTGTTCTAAAATATTCAATTTGTGCCTTTACATCAGCCAATTTTCTTTTGTTGCTTTATCTCCAGGATTTTCTTGGAGTTTTCTTTCCGCTTCTCCTAAATGCTTTAAGAGCTCTTCCAAGGATTTTCTTTTTTCTTTATTTTTATATGCGCTGTATGATATCACAACCCCTCTTAAATAAGCTTTCATTGCATCTCATACAATTTCAGGAGATGTTCCTTGATTTCCATTTTCTTTAAAGAAGAACTTTACTTCTTCTTTCAATTTATCAACACACTCCTTGTCATTCAATAGTTTCACATTAAATCTCCATCTCTGATGTTTCCTTCTCTTTGTGTTCTTCCACTTTATTTCCAGGGGGTTATGATCCACCCAGGTGTTTGGACTGATCTCTGCTGATGCTATTTCTAATCCAAGCTTCCTAGTAACCCATGCCATATCTATTCTCGACCAAGACTTTTGTGGGTTGGAGTAAAATGTGTACTGTCTGTCATTTGGGTGTAGGATTCGCCATATATCAGTTAGGTTCAATTCATCAACTAAGTCAAAAAACGCTCTTGGTAAATTTGCCCTTTTATTTTTATTTATTTTATTACTTTTATAATCTTTATCCGGGTCCACAATTCCATTAAAATCACCTATTATGCAGATTTCGTTTTATACTATTTTTCCCAATTGCTCGTGGAGTCTTTTAAAATATTCTTCCTATTTTTTGTTAGGAACATAGATGCCCACTAGTAGCATTTTAGAGTTGCCTCTCATAATTTCAATCATAAGGGTTCTTCCCTTTGTATCATTATATTTTAATTCTGCTTCAATTCCTTTTTTAACATAAAATACTATCCCCCGCTTTTTTTCTGCTAACAAGTAAATGTTTTACCAAATTTTTTGTACTCTAGACAGTTACTCTCATCCTTTTTTATGTGGACCTCCTGTAAACAGATTATATCTACATTTTGTTTTACTAATTTTGTAAGTGTTTATTTCCTTTTTTTACTGTCATTTAGTCCATTGACATTTACTGATATTAATCTCAAGTCCGGTTCTTAGTTTCTATTTGTTTCTTACGGCACTTACTGGTCTTATTTTTTTCTCCTTGGCTGCTTCTTCTTCTGTTTTCTTCTCTTCTGTAGTTCCTTCCTTGGTGTTCTGTTGATGTGAGGTCTCCTCTTCTGGGTTTATTGTTTCTATCTCCTCTTTGCTACTTTGTTTTTCCTCTGCACCCCTTAGTTGATCGAGGAAATCTTGCGCTGTGCTCAGACTATCTATTTTTATTTTTCTCCCTTGCCAAGTGATTAACAACCCTTCCGGAAGAAGCCATTTAAATAGTATATTTCTTTTATTCAGTTGCACCGCTAAAAATCTATATTCCTTTCTCGCCTCTCTCACTCTTCTTGGCACCTGTTTTAAAATAATCACTTCCTTTCCTCTATATGTTATTTGTTCTTCTCTCGCTATATTATATAGGATGTCTCTTACTTTCTTTCTTGCAAACCGAACGTGAACTTCCCTAGGGAGTCTATTCCTTCTTGCATAGTTTATTTGCACATGATAAATATCGTCCAATTCTCTAATAATCTCTTGTTTATCCTGTTGGAGCACTTCTGCAATCAATTCTGCCATCTTTTCTCCCAGCTCCTCCTCTTTGTCTTCTACAACATTCTGGAAACGGAGATAGAACGACGCCCTGTCCATTTCCAATTGGATTAATGAGTCCTCTAAATTCTTATTTTGCATCATCAATGTCTGGTCCACCGTATCTATTTTCTTCTCATTTTGTTCTATTTTTAATTCCGCCTTCTGGATCCTTTGTTCGTTGTTAAATATTGAAACTTGTATCTCATTCATTTTTTGATCCAATGCATGGATGCCTGTTTTTAGTTCAGTGTGATTACTTGACATTTTTTCCTGCATAGCCATCCTAGTCTCTTGAATTAACGTCAACATTGATTGCATGGTAAGCAGTGTTGGAGTTGCTATGGATTTTTCAGTTTTTGATAACCCTTCCATTGATTTCTGCATCGCTGGGGAGGTCATGGTTATGGTGGGATTTGAAGGAGTCTTTTTTCCTGTTTTCAAAATCATAGATGACATACTTGTCATTTCTTTCAAGATTGTTTTTTGCTCCCTAATTATTCTCTCAATGTTTTTCCAGATTAACATTCACTAGGTAACACCTCTTTTGTCTAATATTATCTATGGATTTATATTATAATGCCTTTTCTAGATCTTGAGATATAGCTAACATCTATTTATCAATCAAAGTCTGTTCAACAATCAAAGTCTGTTTAACAATCTATATCACTTTCAATCGGTATCTTAGGTAAATATCACTTAATTCGTTATCTTAATAATAAAAAATAATATATAGCTTATAATTAATTAATTTGCCAGTTAATAATTAATTAGTTAATAAAAATTGATTCTACTTAGAATCAATTAACTAACCTTTCTTAATAGCTTAAATCTCTATATTCTTAAAAAAGAGAAAAGAAAAGAAGGGAGAAAAAAATACAATACAAAATACAGTTATAATTTATATCTAAAATTTCTAAATCCAACCTAATTTTTAAAGTTAATTTTTAAATTCAAAATCTATGTGTAGCTGTATATAGATAAGTTAATATAAATAGGTAATGTAATAGAAGTAAATTTAATACAATATATAATTAATTGGTATAATACAACTCTAACCAACTGTATAATAATATATACTATTTTTACTAAATATATGAAAAAATCAGCAATTAATTAATATAAAAGTTATCAATTCTTGTTAATAGCATATTATGAAAATATGTAAAAACTTCAAAATATTAAAGAGAGGATTTTCACAAAGGGAGAAACAGAGGTAAGAAAAAAGCGGAGAGAGAAAAAGTATATATATATATATATATATATACACACATATGTATATATATATGTATATGTATATGTATATACATATGTATGAATATACATACATACATACATACATACATACATATATATATATATATGTATGTATATATATATATATGTATATATATATACATATATATAAAAGGAATCCAAGGGGAAGACTTCCAGATCTTCATTGAAAACTCTCTCTCTCTCTCTCTCTCTCTCTCTCTCTCTCTCTCTCTCTCTCTCTCCATATATATATATATATATATATATATATATGGAGAGAGAGAGAGAGAGAGAGAGAGAGAGAGAGAGAGAGAGTTTTCAATGAAGATCTGGAAGTCTTCCCCTTGGATTACTTTTATATATATGTATATATATATATATATATATGGAGAGAGAGAGAGAGAGAGAGAGAGAGAGAGAGAGAGAGAGAGAGAGAGTTTTCAATGAAGATCTGGAAGTCTTCCCCTTGGATTCCTTTTGAGATGGAATATAGTATTTTATCATATAAAGTTTTTTACAGTTCCGCCTCCAGTCTCCTCCAAACCTTTCTCTTTCCCAAACTGATTAATTAAAGTCCAAACTCTATGGTAGGTCTCTCTGCTGGATTGTCTCTGTACCAGTCTGTTCAGTTATTTCTCTGTCAGATCTCTGCAATGGCTGCACTTCCTGTTTTCCGAATCAGTCCAGCAAAAGTCAAATCTCCCACTTACTTCACCCTCTGCTAATTTGCTGCTGTAGGTAAAGAAAACAAAAGGTTTTCCTGGATTCTTCCTCTTCTTGCTCACTGAACCTGCCAAACCTCTTTTTTGCACAATCAGACTAACGTCCTCAGTCCTTCGTTCTCCTCGCCGGCTTATCGGGCTCTCTAGTCTTCTATCTGTTCTCCGATCTCCATCGCCGCTCTTTCCCCTGAGCACTTCTCACCCGATTCCGCCGACCCCTTCGTTTGATGACCAATTTCAGCTAGGCAAGGGTGGCACTTTCCAATTTCGACACTGCAGCCTCCGATCTTCCTTGCTTCCCGTCTTGATTGTCGGCTACCACAGCTTCAGGTCTGCCATCAGATGGCTGACACACCGTGCTGGTTTGACAGGGCTGCCTGGTCTTGTGAGAAGCATTAGCGTTTTGCTTTCTCACTCCCCCGGCTCTCCCTATTGTCCGCGGGACTCTCCAACTCCCATGCCCCTGAAGGGATCCCCAAAACATGGTGACAAACGGCGTTGAGGAGTAGCAGTTACTCACACAGCGCCATATCGCTGCAGCTCACCAACCGGAAGTCCTCAAAGGAAACTTTCAATTTGTTACATTTTTATCTAAAATATCACTGCAGGGAACATATGGCAATTCAAAGGGTGTGACATCTCTGTTTTAGGAATTCCATCTAGCATCACCAACATACATCCTGGTTTTCTACTAAAACATTTTTAGATCGGTATTAATTTTGACTAAGGGAGCATGATGGCTCGGCATTTAAAGACACTGAGCTTGTCAGCTTTCCAGCTGACAGCCTGGGTTTGAGACCCAAGCACCACACAACTGGGTGAGCTCCCATCCTTGCCCCAACTCCTGCCCACCTAGCAGTTTGAAAGCATGCAAATACAAGTATCTACAGTAAGTAGGTATCACTTTGGTGGGAACAGTGTTCTGAATATTATATATGCCTTGGTGTACAGTCATGTTGGCCACATGACCACAGAAATGTCTTTGGATAATACTGGCTGCCTCAGCTAAGAAATGAAAATGAGTACTGCCCCCAGAGTTGGACATGACCAGACAAAGAAAACATTTACCTTTATCTTTAATTTTGACTAAACAATACAGAAGACTGGAACGGGTTTCCCCCTTAGAGTCTTACCTCCCACTGTGTTTCTTCTAGTGCAGGAGCAAAGGTGGTCTTCTCTTTTTCGTAGGTCCTCAGCTTGTTCTCCAGAAGATCCTGCTCCTTCATCAAGTTGGAAAGCTCTTCCCGTAGCTGCTTCTTCTCCTGCTGCAGCTGGAACACCTGCAGTTGCAAGAGTTGTTGTGCTCGCTGGTTCTTCTGTGATGTCTGCTTCAGTTTGCTGTTGCATTTCTGCTTCAACCCTTCCATCTCCTCTCGGCAACGCCTTTGCTTCTCTTCGTAGCTTTGGCAGGAGGTGATCTCTTTCTCTTCAAAGCTGCACTGGAGCTCCTGCAGCTCACCCTCCCGCTCCATCAGCTTCTGCTCCAGCTCCTGAATGGCGGACTCCTCTGTGGAGATGGGTGAACGAACACAAACACTGTTCTCAGTCATATGGGGATGAGTGGAAGACTTGCCTGGGTTGAGGATCTTGGTGCCCCCATCAGAGAAAGACAGAGCTTTCAAGCTCATCATGTTACTCTCCTGAAGGATGGCACATTGAGTGATGTTGTGAGCAGAGCCTCCAAATCGGCTGATGGGGCCAACAGGAGTAATCAGAGGGTCCAGCTGATAGCTGCTGGCTGTACTGTGTGTGGGCAAGCTGGACATAGAGTTTCTCCCCGAGTCTGAAAGTCCTCCAGAACAAAGAGCAGGCTTACTCTCCAGATCTTTGGCTTTGTCTTGGGTTGGGAACTGCTGAGCAGCATTGCTATGATCAGGAGAAGAATGGAGAACTGTGTTTGAGTGAGGGAGTACTGGTTTGAAAGCAGTGGCCCTTGCCACACTCTTCTCTGTAGCCTGGGCAGAAGGAGAGAATAGTTAATGCAGTAAGTAGAGGTAGTCCTCCACTTACAACCAGTTGTAATGGTTTGAAGTTACAATGGACTTTCCTAAGAGTACTTGCAACCCAATTTTGAAGCTACAATGGTCAGCCCTGCCCACTCCAGTCACATGATTTCATGGGTGTTGGGCAACTGCACTGCATTTATGGCCATTTGTAGAGTTTCACAGTCATGTGACCATGTCTGCTGAAGGGGTACTTCTGATTTTTGGAAAATTTGGCTGAAAATAAACCATTGGTTCGCTTAACAAACATGGTGTTTGCTCACCAACCATGCAAAAAAGTTCACTAAATCAAGTTGATCACATGGGTGATCTGATTTACGGCCATCACAAGTTATGACATGATGGACAAGCACCATTATGGTTGTATCTTGAGAATTACCTATACTATCATGGGAGTTTCCACTGGCTTCCTACCATTGTTAAACAGGTTGTGCTTGATTTTGATTGGATGAGAATGAGGAAGCACTGCTCTTTTCATTTTTGGAAGTTTTTCCCCCTGCCCTTTATATCTAAAATTTATTTATTTATTTATTTATTTATTTATTATTTATTTATTATTTATTTATTTATTTTTTATTTATTTATTTATTATTTATTATTTATTTATTTATTTATTTATTTATTTATTTATTTATTTATTTATTTATTTTTTATTTATTTATTATTATTATTTATTTATTTATTATTTATTTATTATTTATTTATTTATTTAAACTTGTATGCTGCCTTCTCTCCCAAAGGACTCAGGGCGGCTCACAATGATAAAAAAGACATAAAATTCAGTATTCAAATATAAAAACCAATACAATCCCCATTAAAACCCCTTCAGTCCAATCTGGCCAGGCCAAATAGCCATGTTTTGAGGTCACGGTGGAAAGAGCGAAGGTCAGGAGCCATCTGGAGCCCCAGGGGGAGCTGATTCCACAGAGTAGGTGCGCCCACAGAGAAGGTCCGCTCCCTGGGAGTCGCCAGCTGACACTGTCTGGCCGTTGGAACCCCAAGGAAGCCATCCCTGTGAGAGTGCACCGGGCGATGGGGAGCTGTCACTGGCCGCAGATGGTCTACCAGGTACCCCGGGCCTAAGCCATGTAGGGCTTTATAGGTAATGATCAGCACCTTGAATCTCACCTGCAGGGCAACCGGTAGCCAATGTAGGTCGCGCAGGAGGGGTGTAACATGAGAGTGTCAGGACACTCCCATCGCTACATGCGTGGCCGCATTCTGTGCTAGCTGAAGCCTCTGGGTGGTCTACAAGGACAGCCCCATGTAGAGAGCATTGCAGTAGTCGATCCGGGAGGTGACAAGCGCATGAGTGACTGTGCGCAGGTCATCATGATCCAGGTAGGGGCGCAACTGGCGCACCAGCAAATGCCTCCCTGGTCACGGTCGTAACATGGTCATCCAGAGTCAACTGTGAGTCCAGGAGGACACCTAGATTGCATGCCCTTTCTACAGGGGGCAACACCTCACCCCCTACAGCCAACGATGGAATATTCTCCTGGGACCGCAATGCTTGCATCCACAGCCACTCCGTCTTGGCAGGGTTGAGGTGAAGCCTGTTCCTCCCCATCTAGAGCCGCACTGCTTCCAGGCACCAGGACATCATGTTGAGGGCATCACTGGGCTGATTCAGGGTAGATATAAAAAGTTGGGTATCATCAGCATACTGATGATACCCCACCCCGAAACCACGGATGATCTCCCCCAGCGGCTTCATATAGATGTTGAACAGAAGGGGAGAGAGAACCAACCCCTGAGGGACCCCACATGAGAGGGGCCTTGGGGCTGACCTCTGTCCCCTTGTGAACACTGCTTGGGTACGCCCAGAGAGGTATGAGGCAAACCACTGTAAAATAGTGCCTCCCACTCCCAATCCCTCAAGGCGCTGCAGCAGGATACCATGGCCGATGGTATCAAAAGCCGCCGAGAGATCTAATAGGACCAGGACAGAGGAATAACCCTTGTCCCGAGCCCTCCAGAGATCATCCATCAGTGCGACCAATGCCATCTCCGTGCTGTATCCGGGCCTGAAACCTGATCGATATGGGTCCAGATATATTGCTTCATCCAGGGCCAATGGGAGCTGACGTGCCACCACACTCTCAACAACCTTTGCAATAAAGCGAAGGTTGGAGACAGGATGGAAGTTATTCAAAATAGCTGGATCCAGGCTAGGCTTCTTGAGGAGGGGTCTCACCACCACCTCCTTCAAGGTGGCCAGGAAATTCCCATCACTCATGGATGCAGTTATCATTGCCTGGATCCAGCCACGTGTGACCTCCCGGGCTGAATAAACGAGCCAGGAGGGACATGGGTCCCGCACACACATGGTGGTACTCAGTTTCCCCATGATCCTGTCCACTTCCTCAGGAGTAACAGGATCAAACTCATCCCAAATCACCAGACCTGTCGCCACCTCCCTCACCGACTCTGCCCAGTCAGAGTCCAGCCCCTCCCAAATCTGAGTGATCTTATGCCACACATGTTCACTAAATTCTTCGATCCGGCTCCACATAGGGTCATCCCCCACTCCCTGATGCAAAAGGGAGCAGGACACCCTAAACAGCGTGGCCGGGCGATTCTCTGCGGACGCGATGAGGGCAGAGAAGTGAGCCCGCTTCGCCGCCTCCATCACCACCAGATAAGATTGAGTAAAAGATCTCAACTGTGATCGGTCAGATTCGGAATGACTGGACCTCCAACAGCTCTCCAGACCTCTCCTCCGATGCTTCATCTCCCGAAGCTCCTCAGTAAACCAAGGAGCCAACCAGGATCTGCGTCAGGTCAGAGGTCACAAAGGCACAATCCAGTCGAGAACTCTGGTAGCCATCTTTTCCCAGGCATCTACCAGAGTCTTGACCTGGGTGTGGGAAAGAGATAGATATAGTCCCAAACTCCCTCTGGAACCCCTCGGGGTCCATCAGGTGCCTGGGGCGGAACCATGTGGTCGGTTCCGCCTCCCAGCAGCGGGGGCCAGCACAATGGAAGCCCAGCCTAAGGAGATAGTGATCGGTCCATGACAGGGGTTGGGTAGTTGGTATGCCCCCACCGAACTCACTATGCCACTGCTCCGAGATAAAAATCAGATCGGGCGTGTGTCCCCTCTGATAACAAGACCTGTATTATCTGGGTCAGGTCCATGGCTGCCATGGAAGCCATGAACTCCCGGGCCACTCCTGACGCCCCACCCAGGGAAGGTAGATTAAAGTCCCTGAGCACAATAAATCTCGGAAACCCAACCATCAACTCCGATATGGCGTCCAGCAGTCCGGGCAGGGGCATTGATATGCAGCTGGGAGATAATCAACAGGCCCAACTGACCTTGTGATCCCCATCTCATGAGGAGGGACTCACATCCATCTACCTGCGGAGCAGTGACCTCTTGTGGACCATGGGTCTCCCTAATGACAACCGCCATCCCCCCACCCCTCCCCTGGGTCCTCGGTTGGTGTAGCACCTGAAAACCCGGCAGGCATAGTTCATTCGGAGGGACCGCTCCCTCCGAGCCCAGCCAGGTTTCCGTAGTGCAAGCCAGGTCCACGTATTCCTCCTCAATCAGTTCACTGATGAAGGGAGCTTTGTTAACCATGGACCTGGCATTAAAATAAATCAACTTAAGCCCAGGGGCCCTCACTTTCTGACCCCCAGGGAAACAGGTGGTATCCAGGGGGCTGGAGCAGGCCACCGCACACAAAAAGCGGGGGCACGCCCACAACTGACACCGCCTCCCATTCGTCCCCCTGCGGCTGTTCCCCATCACAACGGGAATCAGAGCCCTTCCCCTCACCAGAGTCCCAGGGAGCCCCACCCTCATTCCAACCACATCATGATCCTCCCCTGACCTGGACTGTCCACAACCCATGGAAGCCCCCCCTGCCACCCTTTGGGTATCATAAGCCCACCCCCTCCCCAATCCCCCTAAAAGCCTAATTAAAAAAGAATACAAAGAGCTTTTAAAAACAGTAACACCTTCATGCCACCTCTCGGGATCCCAGGATCCATCATTAAGGTACTTTTTACCACTTCCAGGAATGGGGGACATTCCTCAAAGCCAATTGCCGTTCTCTCACCCCAGCATGGACACCTCCACCACCCTCTCATGACGGTGGGAGTCCACGTCCCAGAGCTTGGCCAAACCATGGTGGAGGAAAAAACCATGAGAGTGTGGTGGAACGTCAGCTCCTGTTGGCCCTGGATGAAGCAATATATCTGGACCCATACCAGTCGTGTTTCAGGCCCAGATACAGCATGGAGACGGCACTGGTCGCGCTCGTGGATGATCTCTGGAGGGCTTGGGACAAGGATTATTCCTCTGTCCTGGTCCTATTAGATCTCTTGGCGGCTTTTGATACCATTGACCATGGTATCCTGTTTGTAGGCTTCTCAAATGAAGCAGTTGTGTTTACACAACATGCTGTGCTAAGTAGCTTCAAAAGTTTTTTTTTTTAACTGCCTAGAATATTATGTGTGAATATAGCCCATCTATTTAAACTAAAGATTTAGGGTATTATACAAATCCAGAAAACTGGTTAATTCAATACTCAGCTTGTATTGTTTGAATGACAGACTGACCCATGGGATAAATATGAGGATATCCCACATTACTTCATCATTTGATTCAAAAATTTGCAAATATTTTCTTGATTTTTTTAATGTTGATATGGCCACTTTAGGTCATACAGTTTCCATATAGGAAACTGTATGACCTATAGGTCCATATAGGTCCTCAAAATACTTGGAAATTGGTTTTCCAGTTTTCAATCAACCTGATTAAATTAGGGTTTTGAAGTCTACAGAAGGGATGGGAGACCCAGGAATCTTACCTAAGTCTGGGGCTACCAATTCCCTATCCCTTAATTATAATGCCCAAGTTTAACTCAACTCACTAGTTCCAGCTGGTTGGAGCCTGGCTTCAGTTTGGGGGGTGTTGGGGTACCATAATCACCGCTGCTTGTCCCAGCCTGACCTTCCAGCTCACCACCCGAGAGTGGTGCATAGTCTGTTCGGTGTGCCTTCTGGTTCACTTTGATGTAAAAGAAGTCCTCGTTCTTATTGCCTTTGGAACTAGACTTGTTGTGGCCAGCTTCTTGGGTGAAGCTGAACTTCAGCAGACCATCAGAGTACCTGTTCAGCTTTTTCAGCTGGGATGACTTACGCAGCTTGTACTGAGAGGCCCGACAATGCTTACTGTGAAAGCTGTGTCCAGAGATAAGGCTACTGACGCTTCCCATGATTATAACCTTGAATAGAGAAATAGAAAGACTGTCTGAGGGATATTGTCCAAGGATTGGTTTTTACAAGGTTGTCCTGACTGCTGGGAGGCAAGGATGGTGTGGTCATAGCCAAAGTCTTGCTGTGCCGAAAAGCAGCAATCCTGAGAGGATGAGAAAAGAACATAAAACTAAATGAGAGAAAGACAGCTAATAATTCTGCTCCAAAACAAGACACTGTGGATTTGCAGGACAGAAATTGCAATGCCTTTAAGCAAGAGTAAAAGGATTACAAATTTGTAAATTCAGGAGGCTAAATGATGGAAAATAATAAGGAAGTGGTGGAACCCACGGAAAATCCAATTATGGTTTACAACAGTGATGGGGAGCTACAGGAGCATTTGAAGTTTTAAGTCGGTAACATCTGGAAGTCCCAATGGTTCTTTTTCAAAAGGCAACTGGCCTGTGTTTTTCCTTGAAGACACTGCACTTCTCATCCAAGAAGCTTCTTCAGTTCTGACACTTCAAAACTGGATTCACTTCAATCAGAATTGAAGAAGCTTTTCGGATGAGAAGCGAAATGTCTTTTAAGGAAAAGTTTAGTTGCCTTTTGAAAAAGCACCTTTGGGACAACCATGACCTGGATGACAGAAAATATCTAGACATTTAACAATTGGTAGGTTCTTATCCCTGATGGGCAACAATGGTTTCTGCATACATGTCTCCTGCCATGAAGCAACTCTTTAAAAAAATTATTTCAGGCCACCATATTATTTTTTATCAATTCTTTAATTTATTAGATTTATATCCCTTGGGCTGTTGGTTTGAGTTCTGAGTTTGGCAATTCGGTTACAAATGTTTCATCACTATTCGAAGAGACATCGTCAGTGTGAATTGTGCTCATCTGTCAGAGCACTGGTCTTTAAATGCCTTTTTATGTGATGCAAATTAGTATGGATGTTGTTTGCTACTAGTGAGTCATGATCTGTCTTTGGACTGTTTGATATTTGGTTTTAAGTACCGTCCGTGTGATGTAAATTAGTGTTGTTTGTTCGGATACCTCTGAGTTATGGTTTGGTTTCGGTCTGTTTGAATGGTTGGTTGTTGTTACTGAAACGTGGTCCGATTACTTGTGAGCTGATGGATTGTGATTTTTGCTAAATATTTTTTATTATTTTATGTCACATATTCCATTTCTATGTTGAACAGTGTGTTTTCTAGGTGTCCAAAGTGTTAACATATAAACATCATCATAATCATTATAATCATATATACATAAACATATATGTTATAATATCAATTATTATTGAAGAATATGCTATCTTCCATGATCAAAATATTTACTCATCAGTTTTTCTTTCCCATGTAGTCCATACTTCACATAAATCCACTCCTCTAACCTCAGCATCTGTCTATTAACCATTTCTAGAATAGTTTCTATGATATAAAATATTCAGAGTCTTCTTTTCCTTTGATTATTAGGGTTAACCAATCCATTTCTGCACATTCCAGAATTTTTTTGATTATAGTATCATTTATAGGGGTTTCTATATATTGTGCATATATAATCCTGGCTGCTGTTAGGATATGTAAAATTACCGTGTTTCCCCAAAAATAAGACCTCCCCGGATAATAAGCCCAATCGAGCTTTTGAGCACATGCATTAAAATAAGCCCCCCCCCGAAAATATTTAAAAACATGTACTACCAGTCCCTGACATTTCCTCTGGTCTTTGCCTTGCAAACAGCGCAAGGTGAGGAGGCAAGGCTGGAGAGGGGGGAAAGGGAGGGGGGCAATGCCCCATGCACCCCACACACCCTTACCTAAGAGGAGTTCCCGCAATCATAGCTACCATGTCCCTTCTGTCACACTAATGGCCACCGCAAAGAGTGGCAGGTCCAGCAACGTGCCTCATGCCCCACTCCTCACCTACTGCCGCCTCCAGCAACCCTGGTCACTTTTGTAGCTGCAAAAGTAGGTCCAGCGACACGGCTCATGTTGCTGGACCTCCTCATTGCTTGCCCCACGCACCCCAACCTAACGGCTGCTCCCGCAACCCTAGCCACCGCACCCCTTCTGTCACACTAAAGGCCACCACCAAGAGTGGCAGGCCCAGCAAATCACCATGCGCCTCATGCCCCACTCCTTATTTACTGCCATTTACTCCTGCAGCTGAGAGGTGCTTTGACTGAAAAGCATCCTCAGGCAGCAAAAGCCTGAGGATGCTTGAACAGCCTGAGGAGGCGGCAAAAGCCTGTGCGAGATTTAAAGCTTCCCCAGAGAAATCTTTTCAATCATTGCTCTACTTGCTTGAGGAGGGTATCCCTGTTTGTGCATGCTGTCCTGGCCCCGAAACAGCCAGCCAGGGGGCCGGGGCAGCTTGTGATCCTCCAGGCCCAGCTTGCAGAGGAGCGGGGACAGCAACCCTTATGCCTCCACTGCATGGAGTAGAAAGGAGAAAGCGTAGAAAGAGGGAGAGAAAGAAAAGAGAGAGGGGGAGAGGAAAAAGAGAAAGAAACAGAAATAAGAGGGAGAATGGGAAGAAAGGAAAGAAAAAGGGAGAGGGAGAGGAAAAAGAGAAACAGAAATGAGAGAGAGAAGGGAAAGAAAAGAAAGAGGGAGAGGGAGAGGAAAAAGAGAAACAGAAGTGAGAGAGAGGGAGGGAAAGAGAGACCCATTTCCCACATGCAGGGAAACCACAATTGCAAACTCTAAATTCACACACAGGGAAACCACAATGCCAAATCCCAACCACCACACACCCAGGGTTTTGGATTAATGGATTTAATGATCTAAAATGACTTTTTCTTTTGACCCCCAAGCAAGATGAGTTCAAAAAGAAAGAGCTACTACATGGAATTCAAGAAAGGAATTATGGAGAATTCTCAGGGCAAGAATCTGGCAGCTTTCTACAATGTTGGATCTCCATATGGTCCGAAAATGGAGAGTAGAGTACAGTAACCTCAGTCAACAGGTGCAGGAGGGAAATGGAAGAAGCGCAAGTGTTATTTCCTGAATTTGAAGACAGCATCTGTGATGGATTACTGACAGGAGAGCAAAGGCTTTGGTTGAACACAGGGCTGATATTCAAGCATTTGCCCTTGCAATGGCACCAGTTAGAAATTACCCAGGAACAATTCAAACCCTCTCAACACTGGCTAGACGGCTTCCTTCAGCGCCATGATGCTGAACTTGTCAAACAGGCACTTGCATTCAAGTTGTTTGTTGATGACATTGACTTTTCCAAGTACCAGCTCTGCAACATGATTGCCATGAATGAAACTGCTGTGTTTATAGGCCATAGAGCTCAAACAGTAATTCATCAGAGGGGTGCCACACAGGGGTGGGTTCTACTTACATTTACTACCGGTTTGCAGTGGGGCCCGCACGTGCGCTTGTTTTGCTCATGCGCATGCGTGCTCTTCTGCGCATGCATGCTCTTCTGCGCATGCGCAGAAGCATTTTGATGACATCGGGGTCGGTGGGCAGAGCCTCCCGCCAGTTTTACTACCAGTTCTATATAAGCGGTGCGAACCAGGGGCAACTCACCACTGGTGCCACGATTTATATTCCTTCAACGGGATATGAAAGGGAATGTGTTATGTGCATATTGGCTATTTGGATGGATGGAAGCAAAGTCCCACTTCTAATAATCATCAAGGGAAAGAAGGAAAAAATTGAAAGGGTTTCAGGGATTTATCCTTGAAACTGCAAAGGCCTGGTCCACCCAAGGAGATATCAGGTAGTAGGTGGAACTAATGCTCCCATTTGTTGTGCATGGTGGCCAAAGAGGCATGGCAGTCTGGGATTCAGCAAGCACTCACCGTGCCAAGGACATGAAAAAGTTTCCAGCCCAGTGCAGGATTGATCAAATTATGATACCTGCAGGAATGACAGGCTACCTCCAGACACTGGACATCGTTATTAACAAGCCATTCAAGGACCATCTCCACATCCAAATCAATGAATACATTGAACACAGAATCGTAAGAAACCAGTGTGGGAATTTCATGAAGCCTAGCTTGCCAGAGCTTGTGACTTGGGTCAAGAATGTGTGAGACAAAATCAGTAACTCCTGTATTGCCCATGCAGTATAAGCAGGCTACATGGACAGGAGGTACTCTTTTAAGGAGACCTCTATTGCTAAACATGAGCGTTTGGGACCAATGGTTTTGAACAAAATGGACTCACAAGAAACACAGACTGGAATTCAGGGTATGGAATGTTTTGATCATGTTATATAAGAAGACTTCCAAAACAATACCCACCCACCTGCCCCCCCGCCCCGAAAATAAGGCCAAGTGCTTATTTCAGGTTCAAAAAAAATCATAAGACAGGGTCTTATTTTGGGGAAACAATGGTAAATATGTGTTACTCTTATTATACTTTCCTGGGAGCATGCCCAAAAGAATGTCTCAGATTTCAAATCTGTGTGTTGTTTTATCATAGTTTCCAACCATATGTGTATTTCCTTCCAATATTTTTTTGCTTTGGGACATGTCCACCACATATGATAACATGAGCCTGGTATCTGGTTGCATTTCCAACATTTAACAGATTTATTTTTATACATATCCGTTAATCTTGCAGGTGAATAATGCCATCTATAAAATGTTTTATAGAGGTTTTCTTTATACGCTGTTGACATTGTGAGTTTATGATTTCTATTCCATAATTTATGCCACCTGTCCAAATCTAATGTATAGCCAAAATTCTTGGCCCAAATTATCAGTTTCTTTTACTTGTTCTTCCTCCAATTTGTAAGTTAATAAGTAGTTGTATATTCTCTTGATTAATTTTTCATCTGTTCCCATTAGAATCTGATCTAGCTCATTTAGTTTGTTGTAAAACTCATACTCCTGCCTATCTTTTTCATACTTGGATTGCATATGCAACTGTGGCCACCATGATACGTCAATCCCTAATCTTTTTCATTCTTGTTTTGTTTTTAGCCCCCCCCCCCCAATTCTTTTAATGTGTCCTTATATCGTATAATTTTATACATATTTATGATGTTAGGATATATTCATGCCTCCATTATAGATAACCATACTGGCACATTTTTTAATTACAGTTTTTATTGAAAATTATTAAAAATTACAGAAAAAAATATAGCAATATGGATAGAATGGACATTGTCTTACCTGAACGTCCCTTTTCTGGGTGCTGCGTACACTATCCATGCATGCATGGGTTAATGCTTCAGCCTTTGGTAAACAACTGAGTGTTACTTTAAAAGAAAAACTTCCCCTTTCCCAGCTGCTCAGCCACACCACCCAATCCCATGATATCCCAGTAGAGCGAAGGTGTGGCGAATGACCATGGACAATGGATAAGTAACCAACCAAACTTTATTAATCACCAACTTGCAACATGGAGAAGAAAAGAACATCTGAGCACAGCTGGGCAGGAAGCTGAATTTCGGGAGGGAAATGGATAGTCTACGCAGCGCCCAGAAAAGGGACGTTCAGGTAAGACACCGTCCATTTTCCTGTGCGCTGCTCCCACTATCCATGCATGGGATATACCCAAGCTCAAACTCCCTGGGTGGGAGGCTGACTGCCCGCAGTATCCTCGCCAGTCAGGACTCGTTGGAAGAACTCTGCGCCTGAACGCGGCCTCAGCTGAGTCATAAGAGTCAATTTTGTAGTGGCGAATGAATGGTGACAACGAGGACCAGGTTGCCGCTCTACAGATGTCTGCTATGGATGCTTGAGTCGCCCAGGCTGCTGATGTGGCTGCACTTCGGGTCGAGTGTGCCAGAAACTTGCCCAGCGGTGGTCTGGAGTTTTGCTCATATGCTAGTGAAATGCAGACCTTGATCCATCTGCTGATCATGGCGGTTGAAACCTGCTGACCCATGGAGGAGGGGTTGAACGATACCCGGAGAACCTCTATATGTCGAAAGGAGGCCGTTCTGTGTATATAAAGTCATAATTGTTAGGATATGATTTGGGCCTAACAGTTGTCCAGGCAATATATGTGTTCTGTGACTTTAAGTTTCAATGCTGCATCATGCTGTAATGCTGAGTCATGCTATAATTACCTGTAATTTAACAATGTATTTAAGCACGGTACTGTAAGGGGTTCAGTGAATGATAAGCTGCCATTGCGTGCGTGCATGTGTGGGTGGATCTGCTACCATCCAGGGTTTGTGAACCAACTACTGTTTGTTTGGTAAGAGTTTGTTTGGAGTTAACCGGTAAAGACTCGGACTGTTTAGAAGACTACGAGATTGTTTATTTTCCCATTATAAAGAAAACTTTTGATAACACCAGTTTGTATGTATCTCTATCTCATTGCTCTCAGCAACGTTTCTCTGTGCACTTTACTCTACTAGTTGTTACACAACAACAATATCCTTAACATTGGTTATGGGCCCAGGGCCAACCAGGACCAACCGGAACTAACTAGGATTTTTTCAGAGTTAAACTGAGAGCTAGTTTGAGTTTGTGAGTAGTACAAACTGTGTTTGTGATAAACAATCTACGTGAAGATGGCACTAGAACAAGCAGCAAATTTTTCCATGATAACCCGGCTGGATGGAACAAACTATGTATCCTGGTCTACAAAATGTGGTCTACTTTTGCGTAGAGAAGGACTGTGGGACATAGTTAATAATCCACCGGATGTAACAGCATGGGATTCTGCTGATGAGGAAGATGCCAAGAAATTAGCCAAGTTTAACAGAGACAATGAACGAGCTCTTTGTATTATTGGACTGACACTAGGTGACCAGCAGCTTGTCCATATCCGTGGCAAAGAGTCTGCTGCTAGGTGTTGGACCAAGTTGAAGAGACTATATGTTCATGACTCTGTGGGTGCTCATATATATCTCACACGAAAATTATTCAACAAACATCTTCTTAAAGGGGGAGATATGATGGCTCATTTGGAATCCATTACCAGAATTTTCCAGGAGCTGCATGAAAAGGAACTTGTTTTCTCTGAACTACAACAAGTTTACATAATTCTTTCTTCTTTGGACGATAGTTATGACAACTTTGTTTCTTCGTTAGAGGTTTTGTCCAGAGATGAACTGACATTGGCTGGCATAACTGGTAGGTTGTTGGAAGAATCCAAAAGAAGACAAGAAAGGGATCAGTTGAGAGTGCAACAACCAAAAGAAGATGAAATGTACTCAACTGCTTATTTTGTAAAACGTTGTTTTGCTTGTGGGGCCAAAGGGCATATAGCTAAAAATTGTAAAAATAAGAAAATGCCTGTTAGGGACAATAATAGACCCAAGAAGGGTTGTAATTTAGCTATATCTAGTTCAACTACTGATGTTAACCAGGATTGTTGGGTTGTTGATAGTGGTGCTTCTCAATCTATTACTAGAAATAGAAAATGTTTTGTTAAAATGGAGAAGAGTAACCAACATGTTAAACTAGCAAATGGCTGGAAGGTTAAGGTAGCTGGAGAGGGTGTTGCTCGTTGGTCATTTAGTAATGAACCATTGCCTATGTTATATATTCCTGGTTTAAGATTCAATTTATTATCTGTTAAATCTTTGGTACAATTTGGGTTTACAGTAACATTTAAAAATGATAAGTGTCTTATAGAGAAAGATGGCAAGGTTGTTACTGCAAGTTTAGAAAATGATTTATTCATTTTAAGGGAGAACCCAGTATTGGTGGCTAAGTCTAAGTCTGTTTATAAGAATGTTAAACCACATGATGAATGTATTCATCTGTTACATCGGAGACTTGGGCACTTAAATTTCAGGACGTTAAAGAAGACAGTGCAATTATCGGAAGGGTTAAAACTACAAGCATGTACTAAATATCTGAACTGTAATGCCTGTAGTCAGCAGAAAAGTAGGGTTACACCAGCAAACCGTGTTAATGGTTTTAAAACTACAAAGCCGTTAGAGGTCGTGTTTATAGACCTAATTGGACCCAAGAAACCCAGTATAGGAGGTGCATGCTATATTCTAAGCATAGTAGACCATTATTCAAGATATGGATTCTGTTATCTTATGAAAACAAAATCTGAAACATTCCAGCATATAAACAACTGGCTGCGTTTTGTGGAAAGGAAGCAGAAATTTAAAGTTAAATGGTTAGTGACCGATAATGGTACAGAATTCACTAACCAAAGGTTAGAACAGTTTTTGCAGGATGCAGGGATCCAGCATAAACGATCTGCGCCGTACAGACCAGAGCATAATTCCTATATTGAGAGGCGAGGTCAAACATTACAAGCAATGATTAGAACTATGTTGGTAGATTCTGGTTTGCCTGAAAATTTATGGGGCGAGGCTGCTATGTGTGCTAACCATGTGCTAAACAACGTGGTTCATTCCTCTACAGGTGAAATACCATTCACCTTATGGCATGGGAGGAGACCAAATCTTAGTTATTTACACACATTTGGAGCCCCAGCTTGGGTACATATTCCATCTAGTGTTAGGAGAAAGGATCAACAAAGAGCCAGAAAAATGTATCTCTATCTCATTGCTCTCAGCAACGTTTCTCTGTGCACTTTACTCTGCTAGTTGTTACACAACAACAATATCCTTAACAATAATGCACAATGAACATCGAGTGTGTGCCAGCGTTTCTCCCTGTGGTCCTGAGGAGACGGGCAGAAGTCCGGTAAAACCAGTTCTTGAGCCCGGTGATACCATGAATTTACTTTTGAAATAAAAGTGGGATCTAAACGAAGAACAACAGAGGCGTCTCTGAATATACAGAGGTCCTTACGGACCGACAGTGCTGCCAGCTCTGATACCCTCCTTGCCGAGGTGATGGCCAGAAGGAAGGCCACCTTGAAGGATAGGTACTTGAGGGCTACTGAACCCAGTGGCTCAAAGGGAGGACCTGTTAGGCCTGTAGTACTAATGATAAATCCCAAGTTGGGATTTACTGTAGGTGGGTGTAAGTTCGTAGCCCCGTGTAGGAAGCCCTTGATAAGCGGATGGTGTGAAAGGGACTGGAAAGGCGCAGAGGAGATGACTGTTGACAGTGCTGCGGTCTGACGTCTTAATGTGGCAGGCGCCAGCCCTTTGTCTAGTCCAGCCTGTAAGAATTGCAGAATATCTTGAATCGTTGCTGAAGTAGGGTCTACATGGTGATGGGACCTCCAGTTGCAGAATGCCCTCCAGGATGCCTCATAGATGCGGGTTGTTGAAGGCCATCGAGCCACCTGTATGGTATGGACGACACTTTCTGGCAAGTTGTCTTTCTTTAGGATGATCCGCTCAAATGCCAGACGGCTAATTGAAGCCACTGAGGCTCTGGGTGGATGATCTCTCCCTGGCGCAGCCTGATCTGATGAGGTGGGATCACCCACGGTCGCTCTACCAAAAGAGCCACTAGGTCGGCGAACCACGGTCTTCGAGGCCAGTTTGGGGCCACCAGGATTAGGTTGGCCTTCTCTGTCAGTAGCTTTCTTATGAGGCATGGAATCAATGGAATTGGCGGGAATCCGTGTAGCAGCTCCTCTGGCCATTTGCAGCAGAGAGCATCGTGATCCTCCAACGGGGGCGTCGGGTAATGGGACACGAAGCGAGGAAGTTGGGCGTTGTTTGGTGTGGCAAACAGGTCTACCACTGGTCTCTCGAACCGAGTTGTCAGCTGTTCGAAGAGGTGGGGATGCAGTTGCCACTCCGCCTGATCTATCGTCTTCCGACTGAGCCAGTCCGCTGTTACATTGGCTGACCCCAAGATGTGGTCTGCCCTGATCGAGAGAAGGTTTCTCTCCACCCAACCGAGCAGAGTCTCGGCTTCCAGCATGAGTAGGCAAGACCTTGTGCCCCCCTCCCTGTTTATGTGCACTTTTGCCGAGATGTTGTCTGTCCTGACTAGCACATGCTGGCCTCAAACTGCAGCTTGGAAGTGATTTTAGGGCTAGCCTGATTGCCCGAAGTTCCAGGAGATTGATACTGTCCTGCTGTTTGCACGTGGACCACTGACCCTGAGCCACCTGGTTGTGAAGATGCGCCCCCCACCCTCGTAGACTTGCGTCTGTGGTGAGAACTAGTCTGTTTTGTTCCAGAAACTCTGCCCCTTTGAGGAGCAAGGGGGAGGTCCACCACTTGAGGGAAAGTCTCACCTTGGGAGCGAGTGAGACTCTGTGCTTCGAGTTGGCCTTCCCTGTTCGTTGGGAACAGAAACCATTGGCCTCGAGTGTCTGCGTGCCCACGGTACAATGCCAAAGCAGGAAACCATCTTCCCCAGAAGGCATGACAATTGAAGAAGAGACACCCTCCTTGTTGTTAAAAGCTGCTGGGCTAGCATTTGAATACTCTGGACCCTGTCTGGGGATAGGAAGACCTGACCCTTGACAGAATCTATCACTCCTCCCTGATGGAGGATCCGGGTGGAGGGTTGTAGGTGACTTTTCTCTAGGTTGATTATAAATCCGTGGCTTCGGAATATCTCCAAGACTAGCTTCAGGTCTCTGACTGCTTGATCGTGCGAGGACGAAAGGATCAGGATGTCGTCCAAATAGCATAGGACTCGTACCGGGATGGCCGTTAGTTTGGCAGTCACCACCGCCACCAGTTTGGTGAAGGTGAGCCCAAATGGCATCGCCCAGTACTGAAAGTGTTGGCCCCGGTATTCGAACCTCAGAAGCCGGCGATGATCTGGGTGAATGGGGACGTGTAGATAGGCTTCTTTGAGGTCGATTGACTGAAGTAGGTCTCCTTGTCTCACTCCCATTAGGATGGACTGGAGGGAGTGCATCTTGAACCTGTGCTATTGAACAAAAAGATTCAACTTCTTTAAGTTCAGGATGGCCCTCCATCCCCCTGAGTGTTTGGGGACCAAAAAGATGCTTAAGTAAAAGCCCGAACCATGGTGACTCGGAGATACAGGTTCTATGGCCCTGACCTCCAGAAGATGTGACAGTTCCTGTGCCATCAGGTCTTGAAGTTTGGCGGACTGTGGGATCGGGCACCGTACGAAGTGATGAGGTGGCGGCCATGCAAATTCGATGGACAATCCCGATGAAATAATGCGCCTTACCCACAAGTCTGACGTCGATCGGGTCCATTGTTGGTGGAAGGTAAGAATCCTTCCCCCTACTGGCCCGTCCAGTGGGAAGTCACTTTCCCCTCCTGGTAGCCTTGAATCCGGCTCTGTGGAAAGACCGCTTGGACTGTTGGTTCCTGTTTCGGTCCAGGAACTGTTGCCTGTCATGGGATCTATCTCCCTGGTAATTGGAGCGGTGCGAGAAAGACCCCCTGGGTCCTGAGCTGGCTTGAAAGGGCTGATGGAGTGGATAAGGTGAATACCTCTGCTCCTGGGAGTGATAAGAGGAAGGTAGAATTTTCCTTTTGTCTTTGTCCTCGACTAGGACTGGTTCTAGAGCCGCTCCGAAAAGATCTGGGGCCTTGTACGGGGCTGCGGCTAATTTCCACTTAGCCTTGAGGTCAGCCTTCCAAGGGCGTAGCCAGAAGAGTCGCCTAGCCGTGACAGTGGATGCTAGGGTTCTCAACACAAATTTTGCTGAGTTTAGGGAGGTGTCTGAAGCGTATTCCGTGGCAGCAATAATTTTATTTATGTTCTGCTGCAGCCTGGTGTCTTCCGGGGGAAGTCTTTCCTGCATCTGGTGGAGTCAGATTAGGGCTGCTCTGCTGAAGAAAGAGGTGGCTGTGGATGTTCTGATCGCCCAAAATACCGCTTGGTGAGATTTGCAGAAGGCCCCCTCCATCCTTTTATCCTCCGCCTTCAGCCCATCTAAGGCGTCTGTGGCAATTACTGAGCCGGATGAAAGGGATGCCACTGGTTGGTCTACTGCTGGGAGGGACAACAGGTCCTCCAATTCTGAAGCTGAGCAGTACAGCTTCCTATCAAGACTGCTAGGTGTAATAAGAGTGGCCAGTTGCCCCCAGGCGTTCTAGATCATATCCACAGAGTTGTGGGCAAGGGATACAGTCTTTCTCCGGTTTGGAGGATTTGAAGAGGGCATCATGGGGCCCTGCTGAAGACTATGAGGTAGATTTTACTTCCCCTGGCACACCCAAATTGGTCGTGAGCCTTGCTTTGTGGAGAAGAGACTTGAAGAGTGCCAGCCTAAACAGACCTGTGAAGGTCGATGTGTCAGCCATCAGCCCCTCATCTTCTGAAAACTCCGCGTCATCTGGCCCCTCCTCTGCTTGATCTGACTCTTCAGATGAAGATTCCTGTGCTTGCGAGGCATGACTTTGGGACTGAGGTTGTTGCTGCATCCCATGGGTGGAGTGATGTGGCGGTGGTTGCGCTACCTGCTGCCAACTTGCCGCTAAGAAAGATGATAATGCCAATGAGAACATGGCTTGAAAATCCAGTTGTGAGGTCGGTAATGCCCCCCCCCCTGTGCCCCTATGGCTGGTATTGCCCTCCTTTGTGGTGAGTGGGGTGCACGCCCCTCTGGAACTGGCATATGGGGCTCCTCTGTTTGGGGACCTGTGCTGGTCCTGACTGGAGTAGCTGGAATCCGAGCTAATTCAGCCAGACTCGCAATTGCTGAGACTGACTCCCTTAGGCCAGCTAATGTGGCAGGGGCCACATTAGCTGGCCTAAGATCTGTGGAAGGGGTCACAGTCAGTGCCTTTTGCACTTTGGCGCACTGTCGATCTAGCACCTTATGGCATCTCTGTCTTGGACAGGCAAAACTTTATCTGCCCTGGATTTGCGGCTGGAATTGTCACACCGCTTCCTAGAGCTCTTTTTTGCTGATTTGGCCCCTTTGTGTGGTGGGCTCAGTTCCAGCTCCAGGTCTGATGACATAGGAGAGTCAGACATGATAGGGGTGCTGGAGGGAATTGTAAGCAGGAAAACCCCCTCTAGGCCTTTCAGGTTCCTGGTGGCACTGGAGGGAAAAACAGCCAGGAAGAGCCCAAGGGCCTCACCTTAGCTTAAGCCTTAGCTTAAGCTCTTCAGGCTCCTCTATGCAGAAGTGGTTGTTGTGGAACAAAAGACCAAGATGGCAGCCCGAGGGTCCGTCAAGATGGCGGGCGCCGCATTGTGTGGGGCTCGGGTGCCGGAATCCCAAAGCGGACTTGTACTGGTGGCCCGAGATGCCACTGTATATGCCTTTGCAGCAGGGGCTGTTCTGTAGTGTAGCGGCACAATGCCGGGCTAGCCGGGCGAACCGCGGCTGCACGCTGCTTTCCCGGCATGGATAAGATTGGAGGCGAGATAGCACTCCTCTCCCTCCTGCGGCATTGCGGCGGCTGCTCAGGGGCAGCGGGAACCTCCTCCACAGTTTAAAAATGGCGCTGAAAACTCTACGATGCAGCGTGGGCGATCAGAAGCTTCCGAACCTGACGCCCAGTTGATTAGGCTCCTCTGGTGTAGCGATGGCTGCTCGGGTGCCTGCAGACTCCCAGCAGCTTTAAATTTGGCGCCGAAGAAAAAAACGATGCAGCGTGGGTGGTCGGGGCTTCCGAACCTGATGCCCAGCTGATTAGCGCTGCCGCCGCCCTCAGCACCGAAAAGTAAAGCAAAAACCCTGAGGAGAAAAAAAATTAATCAAAAACAAGTAAAGCCTAAGCGCCCAGGAAAGGGAAAACTGAAAAGAAAACTCTCACAAACTAAATAAAAGGAGAAAAAATACCTTAAGGCTTAGGAGCTCCCAGAAAACACATCAGCATTTGCCAAGCAACTGAGCGAAGACTGGGGTATCATGGGATTGGGGTGTGTGGCTGAGCAGCCGGGAAAGGGGAAGTTTTTCTTTTAAAGTAACACTCAGTTGTTTACCAAAGGCTGAAGCATTAACCCATGCATGCATGGATAGTGGGAGCAGCGCACAGGAAAATTGCAGAGAGTAATATAATACATATAGAGTTTTAAAGCATCAATTTTCGCCTAGAAATAATACAAACCTCCATTAAACCAAATCATCAAAAAAAGAACAGATTATCCAGAAGAAATAATTCTCAACTGCCATGCAATATTCCTATAAATATTTACCCACATTCACACTAAGATTAATACTTTACATTCTTCTTAAGATTTCTTTTTTTTTACAGCCAAGCATACCACCTGTCCCAACTCAGATATAACCCCGATTCTTGTCTATCTTGCAAAAGTCCAGTGAGCTTGTCTGCTTCTGCACAGTCCATGATCTTTGCGGTTAACGTAGCCTCTGATGGGGTATTTTTGGATTTCCATTCTTGCGCAAACGAGATCCTGGCTGCAATGATGATGTGGAGAGCGAGATACCAATTAGACTTGTTTAAGTTCTCTGGTTTCATGCCTAGTAAACACGTTTCCTGGTTCAGTTTTATCCTACATCCTATAATTTCTAAAATCCATTTTTGAATTCTAGCCCAATATTCTCTTGCTCGGGGACAGGTCCACCAGCTAGGAAAATAAGTTCCCATAGCGGCATTGCATTTCCAACAAACTGGAGAGGATCCCAGGAACATCTTCGATAATCTAGCCAGAGGAAGGTGCCATCTATACAGCATTATATATATATTTTCCTTATAGGAAACCGACATTGTTCGTTTTAAGGTTTCCCCCCAAATTTCTTTCCATTTTTCAAGCTCAATCGAATATCCCAAATTTCTCCCCCAGGCAATCATTGAGTCCTTGATAACCTCTTTTCCAATCCATCAAGAGAAATTGATACAGTTCCACAACAAGATCTTATCAAGTTCTTGTAGGGAATTATAGATTCCTCCCTTGTTTTTGTCCTGAGCTGTCCTGGATGGACCTGATTATATGTCCACCAATCTAACTCATAGCCTAATTCCACCAGTGTAGGGTTATTACAATGCTCATCTGTATGGTTTTTGGAACTGCGGTTACACGTAATTGCAAACTTCAGCAATTCTCATCTTGAGCAGTGTTCCCAGCATGTACAAGGACACAGGATGAAACAAAGTATAACCTGTAACATTTGCTGCTTTCAATGTATAACATTTGATTCTTTCATTGTGTGTGAATACATGCATATTCTCATGAAAACCAATGATGTAATTTCTAACCAATTACTGTACCTTGGAGGTTTGTTAATAATGAAATAACATGGCTTCCGGTGGCATCTCCGTCGTTGCCAGACGGTCTTTTCATCACCACCGGCCTCGCCGCGTGTTGGAGCCGCCCTACAGCTGGCAGGCAGCTTGGAAAACCCGCTCTGTAAACGGCAGAGCGGATAGAGCTAGTGGGGGTTGGTAGAGCCCCCTGAGTTGCCCCCAGGACCTTTTTTTTGTCCTGGGAAGGGCTCAGGGTGATGGCTCCCTATTCACCCCACAGAAGCTCCGCGCAGCGAGGGACCTCTGCTCGCAGCAGCAGAGCCAGACGACGAGAGCAACGCCACTAGAATGATAGAAATCTACAGCAAGCGAGCAATCTGATGAAACCTGGACTTACTAAAAAGGAAACAGCAAGTATTTGTTCTTTTAATAATTTTTAAGGAAAAGAGATTTAAGAAAATGCCTCAGAAAATGGCGACTGACTTTGCTAGAGAAAATGCCTGAGAAAATGGAGAGTGGAAAGTGAAAGTGAGAGCTAAACCAGTTTTGAAATACTTAAAAGAGACATTTTAACAGGATTTTTAAAAGAGACATTTTAACAGGATTCTTAAAAAAAAAAGAAACAAAATTGATTTAAATAGAATCCCTTTACTTTTTTGGGAAAAGTTAAGATTTTGGGGAAGTATGACTCCAAAACAAAAATCAAGGGGGGGGGGCTCCCTTACTTATCAGACAAAGGAAAAAGTAGAAAAGACTCAAATGCAGTTGCAGGGAATTGGAAATGAGGATTTAAAAGACTTTATAACTAGGTCTTTGGGAAGTGATGTTGAGAAGATAGAAAGCTCACAGAAGCAACTTGAGGATCTGGTACAGGAAAAATATGATAAATTGAATCACATTATTACTAAAGTAGTTTCTGATCTTTTAAATGCGGTGTTGGAGATGGGGAAGAAAGTGGCTGAAATCAGTACAGAGCTTGATTCCAAGATGAAAGCCACAGAAGAAAAAATTTTTAAAGCTGATGCCAGAAATCAAAAAATTGAAAATGATGTGATGATGCTTCAATTTAAAGCCATGGAGTCTGCGATAAGATTAAGAGGCATAAGAGAGAACAATAGAGAAAATTTAAGAACAGTTTGTGCTAAGGCATTAGCGGCGTTACTAAAGTTGGAAGATGATCAAATTCTCAGCTGTATTGAAAAAGTCTATAGGGTGAATTCATGTGTAGCTAGACAAAGGAATCTGCCTAGAGATGTTGTCTATTTCACTGATAGAAGATTGAGAAATGACATTTTGCAAAAGTCCTACTCTGCTACTGTGCAGGTAGAAGGTACACAAATTAGTGTTTATAAAGAGTTACCACCTAAGATTTTAAGAGACAGAAAAGATTTTGGTTTTTTGGTGAAGGAATTGAAGAGAAGTAAGATTCCATTCAGATGGGATGTACCAGTTGGTGTAATTCTGAGATACCAAGATGTGAGATATTGTTTAAATGCTATTCAAAAAGCAGAACATTTTTATAATAATATTCTTAAGGGAGCCCCCATATCTTCATCCTCATCTATGTTGTTAACCATGGAAGAAGACATTAAAGATAAAGAGTTTGAAAGAGAGACTGAGGAACATTGCAGGCAGATGGAATTAGAAAATCAAAGTGTGTTAGAAGAAAAAGGAGCACTAGGTGGTTTTTCAGATGATTTTATTATGGATTTTCCAGATCTGAAAATAAAGCATCCCAGTGATTCAAGAGATGTGGTACTGGGCCTTGAACTGTTGAAGCAAGAATCGAAAGATAAATATATAACTCGAGATGAGAAGCAAATTTCACTAAAGCACAAACAGCAGAGGCCCAGTACTTTACAAGAGGAAAAGGGGGATGATGGCAAGCAACAGAAAGCAGAAGACAAGGGAGGAACTAAACTGCAAACCACTGCTATGCAACAGAAACTTCTTCAATTGCTTGATTCGCTTCGTGAAACTTAAAGGACATTTATGAATAGATTGAATTTTCTACAGAAAGGATGGCAAATATTTTACTAATTGAAATAGTTTAAAAGATAATCTTGATCATACTTGATTTATATACGAAAATGGATTAATTTTTTTTTGTAAAACTCATCCTGAGCTGGATTTAACATTTTGAGAAATGTAAACAGATCGCTGC
The DNA here is from genome assembly GCA_030761175.1 of Masticophis lateralis. Lineage (NCBI taxonomy): Eukaryota > Metazoa > Chordata > Lepidosauria > Squamata > Colubridae > Masticophis > Masticophis lateralis. The sequence continues at coordinate 1,993,048 of JAUDYJ010000008.1, read as the reverse complement.
AATAGATGCAGATGATCTGTGGTTACCCTATTATAGCTTTTTGGAACTAATCATCTAGATGAAGAAAATAAAGATGAAAACATCTTGGAAACCCGAAGGAAGGAAGTGGAAAGGTTGGCAGGATTTGAAAGAGCTTTAAAGGAACATCTGGGAATGCAGCTTGTAGTTCTTATACAAGGTTTGGAAAATTGGGATGAGCTGCATCTGTTTTTCTTTTTAGGTGGTACAGCAGTAGCCACGTTGAATGTTCTACCTAGAGGATTACAAAATACCTTTGTGGTTGGATTTTACAAATATAAAGTCACTTGGGGGGATTTTTATATGGAGAGATGTTTTTTTGCTGATGGGGGCAGCTGGAATATGAAGTTTATAAAAACTATGTTGGAAGATAGTATATTCAACTTCAATCAAGATCAAGAGAAGACTAAAATTTGGATTATTGAGACAGAAAATTATTTGACATAATTGTTACATATTATATATTACCTTTTATTACTATATAATAAGGGGATTGATTTAGGTAAATAATTATTAATATTAGATTAGAGAAATGTTCTATTTTTTTTTTTAGCTGATGGGCGCAGTTGGAATATGAAGTTTATAACAACTGTGTTGGAAGAAGAAATTGACTTAATTTATTAACATAATGATGTTAATAAAACATCACAAGGTCATAATATTATACCTGATATGTATCCTGATAATTTTCCTATTTTTAACACTTATGATTCTTCTAATATTGGATCAAGTGGATCAATCTGTGCTGGATGGCAATTAAAAGACACTACTATGTGGTTTTTCTTTGATAAATATGCAACTAATGTACACCCTCAGAACTATCAATGTGCTGCAATTGGATATTTGTCTTTACCTGTACAAATAGGTGTTTCTGGAAGTTTATCAACTCGATGAAGACGTGCAGCCTTGGGACCAACATGTTCTGATGAAGTCATTATTGATACTCAATTTTCTTCATTGCCTACTTTTGGACGTGCATTAGCTGGAGCTATAACTGGAGTTATTACTTTGGGATTTTACCCAGTAATAATAGCTCAAGGAAATAGACATTCTATTCTAGGACTCACATGTCGATTGGAGAAAACTATTAATGCTACTGTTGCAATTATTCGAAATTTGCAGAATGAAATTGAAGAACTAAATCAAGATTTGATTCAACAACGCTTTGCTATAGACTATTTGTTAGCTCATCAAGGTGGATTTTGTACCTTGGTTGGTCAACGTGCTTGTGCTGTGCATTTTCATCCACTTAATAAAACAATTGAAGTTGAATTAGCTAACTTACAAGCTTCTATGAAAAATATTGTACATGAAGAATTTTCTCCTTTTGCTTGGTTAACTAATTGGTTACCTGATATTTCTTGGTTAAAACAATTGTTTTTATATGGTGTGCTTGTAATTGCATTACTTATAAGTTTTTGTTGTTGTATGCAATGTATTCCTTCATTTTTTGCAATGTTTTGTAAATCTCCTTCACTTACTTTGAATTTAATTCAATTGCGTGCTCTTGAAAAATCTTTTTTCTTCATTAAAAACAAAAAGCGAGGAAATGTAGGGTTATTACAATGCTCATCTGTATTGTTTTTGGAACTGCGGTTACACGTAATTGCAAACTTCAGCAATTCTCATCTTGAGCAGTGTTCCCAGCATGTACAAGGACACAGGATGAAACAAAGTATAACCTGTAACATTTGCTGCTTTCAATGTATAACATTTGATTCTTTCATTGTGTGTGAATACATGCATATTCTCATGAAAACCAATGATGTAATTTCTAACCAATTACTGTACCTTGGAGGTTTGTTAATAATGAAATAACAAACATAGTAGATAAGAACTGAGAAACTAAGAAACTATATAAATCATGTCTGATGCTTAATAAAGTGCTGTTGATTCTGCTATCCATGAATGGTTTCCTTTCACTCTTCTTCAGCCTCCAGGAACAAATGCAACACACCAGCGTATTTCGAGGTTTTACTTTGCCTAAAGGATCCAACAGAACTTGGTAAATTAATGGTTTATTTCTGTTAAAAAAGAATCGGGTTTATCATTGCCCGTAGAGGGGAGAGCCAAGTCGGAGTCATCAGGTAATATTTATTTCTTATTCGATCCCAAATAGTCATCAGAACCTTTCGGATAAAGTGGTCAATAAAATATTTACGTTTTTTATTATCTGACTCAGATAATAATGCCACCCCTGTTGCAAATTATGGCCTTCCAAAATAAGAATTCTCCTCCTCCTCAAGGCAATCCAGTCTCTGATCCAATTTAAGACAGCTGCTTGATGGTAAAGGTCCCATTTAGGCAGGCCAAATCCTCCCCTGGAAGGGGATTTATTTATTTATTTATTATTTCAATTTATAAACCGCCCTTCTCCTTGCGGACTCAGGGCGATGAACAGCCAGAATAAAACATGTTATACAAAAGTTAAAAACAATTAAAAATATTAAATATTATTCGGCCAAGAATTAAAACAACCCAATTTAAAATGAATTTCAAATTTAAAAACGGAGGATGGGATCAAGCTAGCCCAGCTAAATGGAATAAATGGGTTTTAAGGGCCTGATGAAAGGTCCGGAGATCTGGAATCCTGTGTATCTCCGGGGGTAGGTCATTCCAGAGGGCGGGCGCCGCCAGAGAGAAGGGTCTCTTCCTGGGGGTCGCCAGCCGACACTGTCTGGCCGACGGCACCCGGAGGAGGCCCTCTCTGTGCGAGCGTACTGGCCGGTGGGAGGCTATTGGCGGCAGAAGGCGGTCCCGCAAGTACCCAGGTCCTAAGCCATGGAGCGCTTTAAAGGTGGTCACCAACACCTTGAAGCGCACCCGGAAGACCACCAGGAGCCAGTGCAGCTCGCGCAGGAGAGGTGTCACGTGGGAGCACCACATCGCTCCCATAATTCCCCGCGCGGCCACATTCTGGACCAGTTGGAGCCTCTGGGTGCACCTCAAGGGGAGCCCCATGTAGAGAGTGTTGCAGTAGTCCAGGCGGGAAGTCACGAGAGCATGGGTGACTGTGCGTAGGGAGTCCCGATCTAGAAAGGGACGCAACTGGTGTATCAGGTGAACCTGATAAAAAGCCCCCCTGGCCATGGCCGTCGTGTTCTTCTAAAGACAGCCGTGCGTCCAGGAGGACGCCCAAGTTGCGGGCCCTCTCCGTGGGGGCCAATGTCTCGCCCCCAATAGTCAGCGACGGCATCAGCTGGCTATATCGGGACGCCGGCAGCCACAGCCACTCAGTCTTGGAGGGGTTTAGTCGGAGCCTGTTTCTCCCCATCCAGACCCGCACAGCTTCCAGACACCGGGACATCACTTCAACGGCATCGTTGGGGTGGCCTGGGGTGGAGATGTACAGCTGGGTGTCGTCAGCGTACTGATGGAACTCCACCCCAAAGCCACGGATGATCTCACCCAGCGGCTTTACATAAATGTTGAACAGAAGGGGCGAGAGGATCGACCCCTGCGGCACCCCACAAACAAGGCGCCTCGGAGTCGACCGCTGCCCCCCTGTCAACACAGATTGCAACCGGTCAGAGAGATAGGAGGAGAACCACCGTGGAATGGTGCCCCCCACCCCCAACCCCTCCAACTGGCGCAACATGATACCATGGTCGATGGTATCAAAAGCCGCTGAGAGATCTAATAGGACCAGGATAGAGGAACAGCCCCTATCCCGTGCCCTCCAGAGATCATCCACCAATGCGACCAATGCCGTTTCCGTGCTGTGCCCAGGCCGGAAGCCGGACTGGAGTGGGTCTAGATAGACAGCTTCATCCAGGAACCGGGGAAGCTGCCGTGCAACCACACTCTCAACAACCTTCGCAACAAAGCGAAGGTTGGAGACTGGACGGTAATTGGCCAAAACAGCCAGGTCCAGAGAGGGCTTTTTGAGGAGGGGTCTCACCACCGCTTCTTTCAAAGCGGCTGGCAGAACACCCTCACTCAAAGAAGCGTTAACAATCTTCTGGAGCCAGCCTCGTGTAACCTCCCGTGAGGCCAGCACCAACCAAGAGGGACACGGGTCCAATAAACATGTGGTCGCATTCAGCCGTCCCAGGATCCTGTCCATGTCCTCGGGAGCCACAGAGACGAACTCCTCCCAAACCACACCCCCAAGACCTGCCTCGATTATCCCATCTGGATCTACCCAGTCAGAGGCCAGACCTTCCCGGATCTGAGCGATTTTGTCATACAGATACTGGACAAAATCCTCAGCTCGACCCTGCAAGGGGTCATCCCAAGCTCCCGGTTGAAGGAGGGAGCGGGTCACCCTAAACAGGGTGGCTGGGCGATTATCTGATGACGCGATAAGAGCGGAAAAGTAGCTAGACTTGCCGCTTTTATCGCCACTAGGTAGGTCTTAATATGAGACCTCACCAGTGTTCGGTCAGATTCGGAACGGCTGGTCCTCCAACCGCTCTCCAGGCGTCTTTTCCGGCGCTTCATCTCCCTCAGCTCCTCAGTAAACCAAGGAGCTGGCTGAGTTCAGCGCCGGGTCAGAGGCCGCAAAGGCACGACGCGGTCCAAAGCATCGGCGGCCGCTCTATCCCAGGCAGCCACCAGGTCTTCAGCCGAATCATGAGCCAGAGTCTCAGGAAATGGCCCAAGCTCCAACTGGAACCTATCAGGTTCCATCAGGCGCCTGGGGCGGAACCACCTAATCGGTTCCGCCTCCCTGCGGCGGGGTGTAGTGGTCAGAAAGTCTAGTCGAAGGAGAGAGTGGTCTGACCATGACAAGGGTTCGATGACTATATCCCCTATATCAAAACCACTCGACCACTGACCAGAGACAAAAACTAAGTCCAGGGTGTGTCCGCCCCTGTGAGTGGGGGCGTGAATTAACTGAGTCAGGTCCATGGCCGTCATGGAAGCCATGAACTCCCGAGCCACCTCAGACGTTTCACCGACAGATGGCAGGTTGAAATCCCCCAAGACCAAAAGTCTGGGGGTATCAACCGCCACCTCGGCTATCACGTTGAGTAGCTCAGGCAGGGCTGTTGCTACGTGGCAGGGAGCCAGGTACGTAAGCAGCAGACCCATCTGAACTCCGCGACCCCACTTCACAAGGAGGGATTCACACCCGGTTATCTGAGGTACAGTGGACTTCCTCGGATCAAGACTCTCTTTTATGATAACCGCCACCCTCCTGCCCCTGCCCTGAGCTCTCGGCTGATAGAATGCATGGAAGCCTGGAGGGCACATATCCATGAGGGGGACTCCCCCCTCCTGGCCCAACCAGGTCTCCGTAATACCTGCTAGGTCCGCTCCCCCCTCCTGGACAAGATCACAGATGAGGGGGGCTTTATTTACCACGGACCTGGCATTGCACAGCAAGAGCCGGAAACTCGGGCCCTGAGAGTCTGCGCAACCTAGGGAGTGAGAAGGGCTTTGGGGACCGGGACACGCCATTGCTCGGAGATAGCGAGTGCACGCCCCCTCACATGATATGGTCCCCTGCACTCGCCATATCTGCCCCTCCCACTCAGCGTATTGATAGAAAGGCCCTCTGCAGAGTGAACTTCAATGTACCCCTTAGCCCCCCGTAGCCCCACTAACAGCTGGGCCCGACCCCTCCTCCTGTGGGTTAACCCCCACACCCCCACAACCCTCCCGCTTCCCAGAACCCCTTAAAAATTTATCTAAAAGTTTACCCCAAAAACCCCTCAGACCCCTTTTTGCTCCATGCCACCTCTCGGGGCTCCAAAGCCCGTCATAAAGGTAGGCCCTCGATAGAGTGGAGGGCCATGCCTGCGAGAGGGGGGAATCTCGCAGAATCAGAAGTTCCGCCGATGAATACATTTAATACATTTAATACTCAGGGGAAGTCCATGGCAGGGGGTTAATCAAGATGATCCAAGATTCCGGCAAAAAAGGGGTATCCACTCAGGTTCAGTCAATAAACTCCACTGCTCTCTCACCACAGTGGATAGAGTCTTAAGCATTTTCAATTTAATCCCTGGTTGTTTGTTCTGCCATACAAATCTATGTATACATTGATCTAGAGTTTGAAAAAAAATTGTATCTAATAAAACTGGGGCTGTCTGAAAAAGAAACACCCATTTAGGCAAGATATACGTCTTGACTACTGCAATTCTACCTAATAATGATAATTGTAATCCTTTCCATCCTTCCAGCATTTCTTTAGTTTGACCAAGTAGTTCCCGGTAATTATCCTCTTTAATGGTTGAGCATTTGGATGAAAGCCAAATACCTAAATATTTCAGTTTTTAACTATTTGAATCCCTAGTTCTTCCTCTAACTGCACTTTTTGGTTCTTCGTCATATTCTTAATTAGGATCTTGGTTTTATTTTTATTTAATTTGAATCCCGCTACTTTCCCGTAAGCCTCCAACTCCTGGAGCAAGATTTGTCCCAGTTCCAAATGTTCTTCCAAGACAAATATCAAATCATCTGCAAAGGCTTGGAGCTTAAACTCTTCCCCTCTGATCCTTAGCCCTTTAATTCCTTGGTTCCTTCTAACCTCATTCAATAATGACTCAAGGGTTAAAATAAATAAAAGTGGAGATAATGGGCATCTGGTACCTTTACTTATATAAATCTTTTCAGACTCCTCCCCATTAATAAGTATTTTCGCTGTCTGTTTTGCATATACTGTCTGGATTGCCCTGATAAATTTTATATAATCCAAATTTGGATCTACTACTGCATTAAAGTCCCCAAGCAGTCAAATACTGGCGTAGTTTACCTCTAATAGCTTCCGATATAATTTCCTGTAGAAGTTTACTTGGCATCCATTTGGGGCATAGATTCCAACCAATAAACATTTCCTTTGGTCCATTATTACTTCTACCATCAGGACTCTACCCTTTTTCCCAGAATAAATTAATTTTGACTCTAAGCGTCCTTTTACATATATCACTATTCCCTTCTTTTTCTGATCCGCCAGGGAGGCATACAAATTTCCCAGTCTTTTATTCTCCGGTATTGCTTTCTGGTTTCCTTTTACATGAACCTCCTGCAAGCATATCATATCATAATTTGCTTTTGCCAACCAGTTAAACACTCTCTTTCTCTTACATGGGTTATTTAAACCATTAATATTGGCTGAAAATAAGGATATCCCCGCCTCTCCCTTTCCCATCCTCCTTACTACTTGCTCTTGCTTGCTCTCTGTTTTCTTTCTAGTCTGTCGGGTCTTCCTCGGGGAAAGGGGCTCTTTCCTTCCTCCAGCTCCTTCCCTCTCTATCTTTCTCCCCTTCCTCCCATCTGTTCGTTCCTTAAGTTCTTCATCCTCCTGTAGGTCTTCTAAGCTTTCATTTTCCGCTTCCCCTTCGGCCTCCAAGTCATTCACCTTAAAATTTAGCTCATAAAAATCTCGTGTATCTCTCAAATTCTCAATTTTAATCCTCTTGTCTTGCCAGGTTATCAATAAGCCTTCCGATATCAATTGCACAGGATCGTCACATCCACGCACGCCCTGCTCTCCTCACTCTCCCCGCTCCCTCCAGGGGCAGTTCGGCAGAAAAAAAAGCCATCTGAGTCAGGGAAAAGAAGATCAGATCAGGAGCTCTTTTCCTATCCTTCTTCTCATTACACTGACGTCACTGGAAGCAGTAGAAGTACCCATACTGGTACTTTCAGGTAGTGTTCTTTAATTTTGGTCCATGCTAGCAGTAATGCATGTCTAATTTGATGCCTCTGGAAGTAGCTGTGTATCTTGCCCTTCTCGTACCATAAGGAGGCATGCCATCCCAAATGCAAATCATGACCTTCCAACATTAATAGCCTTATATTCCTCAGATTCACCCACATAAGTGCTGATGCTTGGTAATATACTTCCCAATCCGGAAGACCAAAACGGCCTCTACTTTTATAACATTTTAAATTTTATTCTTGCCTTTTTTCCTTGCCATACAAATTTTAATATCATCTTATTTAGGTCTTCAAAATATCCCCCCCCCCCCCAATTTTATTGGGATTGTCTGAAACAGTTATAATAATCTCGGCAGTATTCATCTTGATTGTGGCTATTCTACCCAATAGAGACAGTTGCAGGATTTACCAATTTTCCAGCTCAGTTTTAATTTGTGCTTTCAGTTTGTCATAGTTATCTTCTTTGAGAGTCACACATGTTGCTGTTAATTGAACCCTTAGGTATTTGACTTTCTTTACAGTTTGCATGTTCATTATTCTTGTAAATTCTCTCTCCCCGACCTCCGTACCTTTCGCCGTGCCCTCAAGACCCTACTATTCCAACAGGCAGGGCTGACCATTTAAGTGAATTTTAATTAGGTATTTTAATTCTGGGGTTTTTAACAAAACTGGGCCAAACTATTTAATACTTTTAAACTTTTTAAATATTTATGGTGTTTTGTGTTTTTACTTTGGCTGTACACCGCCCTGAATCCTGCGGGAGAAGGGCGATATAAATATATATATATATAAATAAATAAATAAATAAATAAATAAATAAATAAATAAATAAATAAATAAATTAATTAATTAATTTTGTTTGTCTGTAAAGTTTTTATCCAATATTTTCATTTTTTCTTTATTTATTTTCAAACCTGCAACTATCCCATATTCTTCTATCTTTGTCATTCATTTAGGTCCTGTTTCCTGTGGGTCTTCTAAAATAAACACCAAGTCATCGGCAAATGCCTGCAACTTGTATTCCTTCTTAATTCTCATACCTTTTATTTCATTATCTTGTCTGACATTTACGGCTAATACCTCTAATGTCAGTATAAATAATAGTGGGGATAAGGGACAACCTTGTCTTGTGCCTTTTGTTATGTTGAAATTCTTGGTCATGTCACCATTCATAAACACCTTTGCTGTTTGTCTATGGTATAGCGTTTTAATCACGTTGGTAAATTTCTCTCCAAAGTCCATATTTTAATTGTACAAACATAAACTGCCAACTCAAATTATCAAACTCTTTCGGTGTGTCCAGAAAAATCATATCCATCTGCTTTCCTGAATGTGTTTTATAATATTCCAGTGTGTTCAGAATCATCCGCATGTTATTTTTGATTTGCCCCTTAGGTAGGAAGCCATTCTAGTCTGTGTGTATGAAATCATTTAAAAATCTTTTCAGTCTTTTTGCAATTATTGAGGCATAGATTTTGTGATCTACATTTAACAATGATATGGGTCTGTAATTTTTTATTTGTAATAAATCGGAATCTTCTTTATGTATCAATGTTATAATTGCATCTGTCCATGTTTTAGGGATTTTTGCTTCCGACAATACTTCATTGTAGATTTCAAGCATGAATGGACCTAAGATCTCTTGTAAGTGAAGTAGGCCATCCAGTCCTGGTGGGGGTTTTTTTTTTTTTTGCCTCTTAATTGCTTCCATTAACTCCATTATTGTAATTCTTTCATTCAACATTGTTTTCACTTCATCAGGCACTTTGGGTAGGTTGACTTTTTCCATATATTGTTTAATTTTATCTTCTAGTATGTTTTCTTTGCTGGTTTTTCATAAAATTCTTTTATTTTTTTCTTGTCTTCATTTTTGTGTCGAATTGTACCCATCTCGTCTTGTAAGTTGATTGAAATTGATACAAATTTCTTTTCTTTCTCCTTTTTGGGTCTGAATGACAACCATCTCCCCTGGCTTGTTTGCATTTTCAAAGAGGTTTTGTTTAGTTGCTTTGATATTTTGTGTGCCAGTTCCTCTTTCTCTAAAATATTTAATTCATGTTTTACTAATTCCATTTGATTTTTACCATTTCTTTTTTTGCAGGTCTCTCTGTAGTTCTGGTTCCAGTCTTTTATATTCTTTTTCTAATTCCTTTCGTCTTTTCTTCTTTTCCTTATTTTTCCTTCCTATATAGGAGATCGCTAATCTCCTGAAATATGCCTTGGCAGTATCCCATACATTTTGCAGGGACATTTCGCCATTTTTATTCTCTTTGAAAAAGAACTCAATTTCCTTCTCCATTTTCTTTATAAACTTCATCTTCCAATGCTGACTGCTTTAATGTCCATCTTGGTTTTGTTGTTTGACCTTTCCATTTTACTTTTATTGGGTTATGGTCTGCCCAGATATTTGACTCCACATCTACTTCTTATATATTCTCTTGCAATTCTGGTGACATCCATGTCATGTCAATTCTTGACCATGATTTATTCATATTTGAATAGAAAGTATATTGCTTTTTCTCTGGTTGTAATTCCCTCCAAGCATCTTTAAGTCCTAGTTCCTCCATCTTTTTAAAAAAGGTCTTTGGTAAAGTTCTCCTAGCTTTTTTATTTGTTTTGCTACTTTTATAGCCTAATTTTGCATCAACAACTGCGTTAAAGTCTCCCACAATACAGATGTTATCATATTTTATTTCTGTAATTTTTTTGTGTAATTTTTCATAAAAAGCTTCTTGGTTAGTATTTGGTGCATATATATTACTGTATATTACTGTTATATATTACTGTTAATAATGTCCATTTATGCCTTTTCCTCTTTCTTTTTTTTCTATGTGAAAAATTAAAAATTCTTAGTAACAAACCGTTGACATTCCTGAGAAAGTCAATATTATCCTGAAGGGGCGGACAGTACTGTCAAAGGCCCCAGAGGAACTTTGAAAAGGGATTTCAACCACATCAATGTGGAACTCTCTCTTTGGGGGAAAAAACGCAAGAAGCTGCATGTTGTCAAAAGGAGCTGGCAACCGTTCACACAATTTGCAGTCATGTGCAAAACATGATCAAGGGGGTTAACTTGGGCTTTCATTATAAGATGAGGTCTGTGTACGCCCACTTCCCCATCAACGTCGTTATTCAAGAAAATGGCTCCCTGATCGAGATCCATAACTTCCTTGGGGAGAAATATATCTGACAAGTGTGCATGAGGCAAGGTGTTAATTGGGCAGTGCTGCAAGCCCAGAAGAATGAACTGATCCTTGAAGGAAATGACATTGAATTGGTATCTAACTCGGCTGCCTTGATCCAGCAAGTCACAACTGTCAAGAATAAAGATATCAGAAAATTCTTGGATGATATCTACAGTATGTCTCAAGAAGGGAACAGTACAACAAGCCAATGAATAAAACCCGGTAGTCCTGAAATGGCAATCTGGGGACATTACACATCTTGCAGTTGGAAGTTTTCTATTTGAACTGAAGAGTCTCAGATTGTTTTGAGAAAATAAAACCATAATCTTTCAATAAAAAAAAAATGTCCATTTATAATTCAACATTACTTCCATTGTCAAAATTCTTCCCTCTTCGTCTTTATCAATTTGTTTTGATTCTATGGATTCTTTGATGTAGAGGGCCACCCCTCTTTTTTTCTGTTGTGCCAATGAGGCATATAGCTTCCCCATTTTAAGGTTTTCCGATAGTTTATATAGTGGTCCTTTTTTATATGTATTTCCTAGAGACAAATCAAATCTTAGTTAATTTTTTTTAGTTTATTGAAAAAGATTTTCCTTTTCATTGCCGAATTCAATCCGTTAACATTGACTGACATTAGTTTCTTCTCCCATCTTTTAACTTGTAGATAGGTCGAGCAGTTCTAGTAGTTCTTATTTCTCTTTGTTCTTTTACTCTAGCTATTTATTTATTTATTTATTGGTTTGATTTATATGCCGCCCTTCTCTGGAGACTCAGGGCAGCTTACAATGTGTTAAGCAATAGCCTTCATACTTTTGCATATACCTGCTTAGCAGGGCTTTCGGGGCCCCCTAAGTAGTGTTCTTTTTTATACAAAGTCACCTTATAGCCCCCACAATCCGGGTCCTCATTTTACCTACCTCGGAAGGATGGAAGGTTGAGTCAACCTTGAACCTGGTGAGATTTGAACTCGCAGTAATTGCAGGCAGCTGGCAGCTAAGTGCTACTTAAATGCTACTTTAACAGCACTTTAGTCCGCTGCGCCACCAAGGCTCCTTCTTCCCGTTGTGCTCTTTCTTTTTGCTTCCTTTCATTCTCTTTTAGCTGTAATCAGTGGTGGGTTGCTACCAGTTCTCCTTGGTTCGTAAGAACCAGTAGTGGAAATTTTGAGTAGTTCAGCGAACCAGTAAATACCACCTCTGCCTGGCCCCGCCCCCAATCTATTTGCTGCCTCCCGACTCCCAGCTGATCGGCTAGAAGGAAAAAATCAGGGCTCACTAGACAAAGAAGAGAGAAAAAGGGAAAAAAGACAGAGTTGCTTTAAATTGAGAAACCAAGAAGCCTCCCAACTGATCAGCTAGAAAATTTCTCAGCCAGGAGTTCACTTGGCAAAGAGGAAGGGGGGGGGGGGGAAAGATGCCATCGCTTTAAATTGACAAGCCAAGAAGCAGCTGCTGGAAGGAAGTTTTTACTTGCAGAAGCGAAGTGACATTCAACAGTTCATTTCTGGGTCAGCTGAACAACAAACTGGGTAAGAGAAGGGATTCTTATATGGTTCTATGTTTTTGAAGTTTTGGGGTTTGTGCAACATGGGCTTTGTGTTTCTAAAAAGATTTGGGCAATTTCCATTATGAAATATCCTGTCTTGAATGAGTTTTCTGCCTGTTTGTAAATGGAGCCAAACTTCTGGCTTCCACTTTCTATTATCTCTAAGCACCAGTAGCTGTTTTCTTCTTTTAAAGTTTCCTTTATGCAGCTGGCAAAAATAAGGAATGAGTATCAGGCAGGTTCCTTGTTAGCAGCTTGAGTTTTTCTTGCTTTTCTTATGTGTAATATTTTATTTGAGGAAATGAAGACGGGGGAGTTTGATTCCTTCCCAGAGCAAGTTAGTGGGGTGGAGAGAGAATGGGGATTTTGAAGTAACCTTCCCCTGGAGTGGGGAGGAAATGGGGATTTTGCAGTATCCTTCCCATCATGCCTGCCACGCCCACCAAGCCACACCCACAGAACCCACCACTGCATAAATCCATCTTAATATGCTATTCCTGGTATGTGATGTTTTGTATACGTACAGAGAAAGCAGCACTCTTGTAACCTTCGACTTTTAGGCTTGCTGTCAAACATCAGCCATAATACTAATGACTGTTTTGAACAATATGCAGGTTGTATTACACGAGTGGCTATTTTATATGTGAAATATTTCTGCACCTATATTGGTTCACACTGTCAGGAAGTTTCTCCTTAGTTTTAGGTTGCTTCTCTCTTTGTTCGGTTTTCATTCATTGCTTCTTGTTTTGCCTTCTGGTGTTTGGAAAATACATTGTCCCCCCCCCCCTCTTTCTGATAGCCCCTTAAAAGCCTGTTGCCTATCACGCTCTTGGGCAAAGCATGAGAGCCATTTCCTTTCAGTGGTCCATGAAAATGCATTTATACTATGTAGATAATAAAGTTGAAAAAATGTGAACATTTTTACAGAACTATAGATACATTGAGGACGGGTGTGACAAGGAATGGCTGGGAGGGGAGGGGCCAGCTGAGGCACCTCTTGATGAGTGACATTGAGTTGGCCACGCCTACCCAGTCACATGACCATCAAGCCATGCCCACAAAATAAGCCATGCCCACAGAACCGATAGTAAAAAAAATTAGAACCCACTCCTGGCTGTAATGGTTCCTCTTCGACCAATACTTCTTGGCTCTTATCACCTATTTTCTCTCTTCTCCTTCTCTTCCTTCATTCCAAAGTGTTGTTCATTGAATTCAATCACCTTATCTATTGAATCTAACCTATATATTTTTTCATGCTAAGTCACCAATAGGCCTTCAGGTATCAGCCACCTAAAATATTTGATCAATTTTCTTGCCAGAAATTGGTATTCTCTTCTTATGTCTCGCACTCTTCTCGGTATCTGTTATTTCTTCTTCTTTATACATCATTGTCTTTCCTTTAGCTTTTTGAAGTATTTCCATTCTAGTAGTTTTTTTCAGGAACCAAATTCTTGGGGAGTCTATTTCACCTTACATAGACTGTATGGACCTGAAAGGCTTCATCCATCTCTGATAATACCTCCTGCTTCCTCACTTCATAGACATCAGCCAACATCTCTGCCATTTTATCGAGGAGGTCTTCCCCCTTCTCATCTTCTATATTTTGGAATCTCAGGAAGTGTTCAGCCTTTTTCATCTCCAGGGATATTATCAAGGCCTCCAGGCTCTTGCCCACTTGTGTTAGTCTCTGATCCATTTCATTCAATCTTTTCTCAGTTTGTTCTAATTTTTCCTCAACTTTTAAAATTCTTTCTTCATTCTTTATCATTATTTGTTGGATATTTTCCACTTTGTCATCCATTTTCTGTATTCTTTCATGTAGCTTGGCCATTGACTCCTGTATTGATTGGAAGAAATGTTGGATTTACCTGAACGTTCTTTCTATGCGCGCTGCAGGAGAGTCCAAGCTATAGGTATTCAAAGCATCTGATTGGCCAGAGACAGAGTTGCAAAATCATTAGCCATGCCCTTTCCTCCCCGCCGAGCCTGTTTTTTCAATGAAGAACTAGAACTGGAGAGGGCATGGACTCCTGATGAAAAGCCCATTTCTGGACCCCAGACCGATGCAAGCCAGGGTGGGATTGGACTCTCCTGCAGCACACATAGAAAGAATGTTCAGGTAAGTCCAACATTTCTTCTCCTATGCGCTGCTTGGAAAGTCCAAGCTATGGGATATACCCAAACTAAATCGTAGAAGGGCGGGAAACAGGTTTGTCCAGAGTCCCCTTGGCTGGAAGGACACCTGTCTCCCAAACGCTGCCTCGGCTGAAGCATACATGTCCAACTTGTAATTCTGCATGAATGGCGAAGGAGAAGCCCAGGTGGCTGCCCTGCAGATCACTAGAATCAATGCTTTCATGGACCAGGCAGCCATGGTAGCCGCACTTCTGGTTGAGTGAGTTGTGATACACCCCTGGAGTGGCCGGGCCTACTGTTCATATGCCAATGCAATGCAGGCCTTCAGCCATCATCCGATTGAGGGGGGCAAGACCTTCTTGCCCATGGACCTGGGTTGAAAAAAGACAAATAGGGACTCCATTCTCAGGAACCGTACCTTTAATGTACGTTTAATGTACTTACGAAGCGCCCTGCAGACATCCAGCTTATGCCAGTGGCATTCACTTGGATGCCTGACAGAAGTCAAGTAAAACCACTTCCTGTGCTCTGTGGAACCAAGTATTAACTTTTGGAACAAATGTCAGGTCCAGGCGAAGAATAACTGTCAGGATGAAAAATGCACAAATCTGGACAGACCGAAAGAGCCGCCAGCTCTGATATCCTGCGTGCTGATGTGATCACCATCAAAAAAGCCACATTGAAGGTCAGCAGTCTGATGCTGATAGATGCCAAGGGTTCAAATGGGGAAGCCGTCAGCGTCTGCAAAACTACTGGAAGGATAATGATGGACAGGTGGCAGCCGGAGGTTGGAGACCCTTTTCAAAAAACACTGCACCTGGGGATGCCGGGAGAGGGAGACTGACTCTTCGTCAGGTAGCATAGTTGCCAAGGCTGCCACCTGCCTGCGAAGAGTGCTTATCGAGAGCCCCTTATCGAGACCCCTCTGTAAAAAGTCTAACATGTGAGGGACAGATGTCAATGTGGGAATCAGCTTCTCCCTCTGGCACCAGTGACAGAAGAAAGTCCAGGTGGCATTGTAAATCTGATTCTTAGATGCCTGGCGAGATGCCAGCATAGTGTCAATCACCTTACTAGAAAAGTGAGCTTTCTTCAGGATCTCACTCTCAAGTGCCAGACGGTCAACTGAAGCCACTGGGGGTCTGGATGTTGCACCACCCCCTGACTGAGGGAGATCTGATGAGGAGGAATCCACCAAGGATGTGTGATGGAGAACGTCACTAGATCCGCAAACCATGGACATTGCGGCCAGTGCAGTGCCACGAGAAGTACTTCTGCCCCCTCCTCCAAGATTTTCCTGATTACCCTCGGAATGAGGGGTATTGGAGGGAAGGCATAAAACATTCCAGCTGGCCATGGACAGCGTGTGTCCTCTGCCGCCAGCATCCAGAAGTGAGAGAAAAATCTCAGAAGCTGAGTGTTCCGTGGGCTGGCGAATAAATCCATGACTGGCATACCGAAGAGTGTCATCATGTGATGGAAGAGATCCGGGTGATGTTGCCATTCTGATTGGTCTATGGTCATCCTGCTCAACCAGTCTGCCTGAGTGTTGGCAACCCTGGAAATGTGCTCCGCACGCAAGGCAAGAAAGTTCTTCTCTGCTCACAAACACAGCTTCACCGCTTCACACATGAGGGCCCTGGAGTGAGTCCCGCCCTGTTGATTGACATGCATATTGGCTGTGACATTGTCAATCAGCAGAAGCACATGCTGGCCTACCAACAAGGCCTGAAAATGATGGAGTGCCAAGCGCACCACTCTCAACTCTAGCCAATTGTTGTTGTTGAGCAGCTCCTCCTGTGACCATCGGCCTTGAGCTTCTAGATGACCCCCCCCCCCCCAATCCAAGCAGGCTGGCATCTGAAGTCACAATCCACCTGGCAGGTTCTCTGAAGAGGCAGCCCTTCTCTAAGGCCCCTGACATCCACCAGTCCAGGGACCGAAGAACCCTGGTAGGAACCCTGATCTTGTCACCTGTATTGCAGCGTCCTGATCTCTGGCTGGGCAAAAGAAGCCACTGAAGAGCCCTCGTATGGAAGCAGGCCCAAGATAGCCAGGCAAGAAATCATCTTCCCCAACAACTGGGAAAGGAGAAGCAAGGACATCCTTCTCAAGGCTCTGACCTGGGAGACCAAAGTCCTTATGCTTTCTCTGTGGTCCTGAGAAAGGAAAACGTGTGATGTCAGTGTATTGATGACTGCCTCTAAATGAGTAATGCTGGTGGCCGATGACAATTGTCTTTTCTCCCAATTAATGGAAAAACCATAAGCCTGGATGGTCTTGGATTTTGAGCTGCAGGTCACTATGAGCTTGCGCCATGGACGATGACTGGATTAAAATATCGTCCAGGTAGCATTGAAGCCTGATCGGCTGCACCTGCAGATGGGCAGCCATAACATCAAGGATTTTAGTAAAGGTCCTACGGGCCAAGGAAAGGCCGGAGGGAAGTGCCCTATATTGCCAATATAGTGGAGGAAACGCCTATGCGACAGCCAAATTGGCACGTGGATGTAAGCCTCCTTAAGGTCAATGGAAGTCAAAAAACCCCTCTGTCTTATGCAAGCTAAGATAGACTGGAGAGATTGCATCTTAAACTTCCAGTACTTAACATGAAAAATTAATATCTTTAAAATTTAATATGGCCCTCTGTCCCCCAGAGCTCTTGGGAACCAGAAAAGGGATTGAATAAAATCTGCAACCCCTCTCGTCTACAGGCACCTGTTCTATGGCCCTGATATCCAACAAATGCTGGATCTCAGCCCCCATAAAACCTCGTTTGACTGCATCCCTGAAAACTGGATATTGTACAAACTGGCTTGGTGGAGCAGAACAAAACTCTAAAGTGAGCCCAAGCCTCACTGCTTGCACGGCCCAAGCATCAGTAGTGGTAGCCTGTTATTGGTCGACAAAATGGCCACCAATGGGAGTCACTGAAGGGACATTATTTGGAACAGCAGTAAGGCTGGCACCCCGAAAGGGATGCCTAGATTGAGACTGTTTAGCTCTGTCCCGAAAGGATGACCTGTCTTGGGACCTGTATAAGCTCTGGGAAGAGGACCTCTGGTAGGGAGGGGGATTGAACCTTGCCTCCTGAGTCTGAAAGGACTCAGCCTTCTCTAGAAGGGGATGGATCTTCACTCAGCCCTTTTGTAGGTGGATGGAAGAACCTTCTGCTTAACCTTACCTTCCACCAAGATAGGATCAAGTACATCCCCAAAAAGGTTACCACCTTTGAACAGGACTGAAGACAACCACCATTTCGACTTCATATTGGCTTGCCACTGGCAAAGCCATAAAAGTCGGCAGGATGTCACATTGGATGCCAGTGGCTAATGGAGCATCAACAGAAGGAATCTGCAACAGATTTTCCAGCTCCTGTTCAGCTGTATACAACTTCCTGTCCATCCCACTAGGAGCAGGAATTGAACCAGGCTGAGTCCACTGTCTTTGGGAGCCTCCTTCTTCCTCTGACATTGCATAATCACCTACCTCTCCCCCAAACGAAACCTCACTATGTGAAAAATGCAGTAGGGAATGAAAAACAAAAACAGAAAGAAGCAACTCGAAAGCTTCTCTCTAAGCTGATTGAGTTGAAAAACCTGAGGCTCGGGTAGGAAGAAGGGGCGTAGCCAAAGATTTTGCAACTCAGTCTCTGGCCAGTCAGATGCTTTGAATACCCATAGCTTGGACTCTCCAAGCAGCACACAGAAGAACATTGCATTTGTTTCTGCTTGCATTGTGTTTCCTACAATAAAAAAATGTCCAAGGATCTCTGGCTTGTCGGGCTTGGAGTAGCTGCTGCTGAAGAGAGGACCAAAATAGTTTTCTTTATCTTTCTGTCTTAGCACAAAAGATAATTATCGTCCAGTCTCCAACCTTCCCTTCTTGGCGAAGGTTGTTGAGAGTGTGGTGGCGCATCAACTTCCTGGGTATCTGGATGAAGCTGTCTATCTGGATCCGCTCCAGTCCGGCTTCAGGCCTGGGTACAGCACGGAAACGGCATTGGTCGCGTTGGTGGATGATCTCTGGAGGGCTCGGGATAGGGGTTGCTCCTCTATCCTGATCCTGTTAGATCTCTCAGCGGCTTTTGATACCATCGACCATGGTATCATGCTGCGCCAGCTGGAGGGGTTGGGAGTGGGGGGCACCGTTTTGCGGTGGTTCTCCTATCTCTCCGACCGGTCGCAGACGGTGTTGGCAGGGGGGCAGAGGTCGACCCCGAGGCGCCTCTCTTGTGGAGTGCCGCAAGGGTCGGTCCTTTCGCCCCTTCTGTTCAACATCTATGTGAAGCCCCTGGGTGAGATCATCCGTGGCTTTGGGGTGAAGTTCCATCAGTACGCTGATGATACTCAGCTGTACTTCTCCACCCCAGGCCACCTCAATGATGCTGTGGAAGTGATGTCCCGATGCCTGGAGGCCGTGCGGATCTGGATGGGGGGCAACAGGCTCCAACTCAACCCCTCCAAGACCGAGTGGCTGTGGCTTCCGGCATCCCGATATGGCCAGTTGACTCCATCACTGACCATTGGGGGCGAGTCATTGGCCCCCACGGATAGGGCTCGCAACTTGGGCGTCCTCCTGGATGCACGGCTGTCTTTGGAGGAGCATGTGACGGCCGTGGTCAGGGGGGCTTTTTATCAGGCTCGCCTGATACGCCAGTTGCATCCCTATCTAGATCGGGACTCCGTACGCACAGTCACTCAGGCACTCGTCATTTCCCGCCTGGACTACTGCAATGCTCTCTACATGGGGCTCCCCTTGAGGTGCACCCGGAGGCTCCAACTGGTGCAGAATGCGGCCGCGCGGGGGATTATGGGAGCAAGGGGGCGCTCCCATGTGACACCTCTCCTGCGTGAGCTGCATTGGCTTCTGGTGGTCTTCCGGGTGCGCTTCAAGGTGTTAGTGACCACCTTTAAAGTGCTCCATGGCATAGGGCCTGGGTACTTGCGGGACCGCCTTCTGCCACCGATAGCCTCCCACCGGCCAGTTCGCTCCCACAGAGAGGGACTCCTCAGGGTGCCGTCGGCCAGACAATGTCGGCTGGCGACACCCAGGGGGAGAGCTTCTCTGTGGCAGCACCAGCCCTCTGGAACGATTTGCCCCCGGAGATCCGTACGATACCCGATCTCCGGGCTTTCCGCCGTGCCCTAAAAACTTTTTTATTTTGTCAAGCTGGGCTGGCGTTTAACCCCCCCCTCTCTTTTTTAAGCTTAAAGTTTTATGGGTTTTAAATTTTAATTGCCTATTGGGTTTTTAAATTTATTGGGCCAAAATTATTTAATTCTTTTATTAATATTTTAAATTTTGTATTGGAGTGCTTTTTATTCTTGGCTGTACACCGCCCTGAGTCCACTAGGAGAAGGGCGGTATATAAATTTAAATAAATAAATAAATAAATAAACAAACAAACAAACAAACAAACAAACAAACAAACAATAGTTTCACAACACACACCCAAGTATTCTGCTATTCCCTCCCGGTTATTTCCCAGCTTCAATTAGCTTTTTATGGCCAAACTATTGCTACTAAATTCCTCTATCTCTCTTTTTACTACTTCTATCCAAATAGCCTATATCAATTCAAAAATACTTTTAAAATATAGCTTTCTACTCTTCCTCTCTTCTTTTTTACAACAATGTTATATAGAAATGGAATGTGAATACTAATTGGTTTCCTAAAGTCCACTGCGTCCAGGATATGTCTCTCACAGATTTTATAGGGCAGACCAAAATATCTCTCACAGGTTGCCTTTGATTCTTCTTCTTTTCCTCTTAGATAAGCAGGCTTTTATTTGTAATCCACTTAGGCCCACAAATGTCACCAACAATCTTTCACAAAATGTCCCAAAAGTTCTTGTAACGTCATTTTAGTCTCTTCTTTTCTTCTCCTTCTCCAGTTATAATATCAAAAAATTAATCATATTCCCCCAAAGTAAGTTATAATTTGGCCCGATTTGTCAAGTCTCTTTATTTTCCCAACTTCTAATTTTAAAAGTCTCAAAGGAAAGCAGAAAAAACAAAAAGAGAGGAATGAGAATTCAGAGGTGTTCTATTCAAAATGTTCCCAGTTGCAGCCTGCTTACTTGTTTATTATCTGGTAGAGCCAGAGAGCTGCTAATTTTGCACAGTCATAGTTTTTCCACTCTCTGCTCCAGCGTCCCAGACTAATGTCAAAAGAATATTCTTATTCCATTTGCTGTAATCCAAATCCCAAGGTCATGTCTATTCAAAAGTCCTTTCACTTTAAACACTTTCTCTGCCAGCAAGTACCAGTAGATGGCAGACTTGTTCTGTTTCCTCCTATCACTCTTTACCTTTAGGGCTTTTAAGTTTTTTCCTTTTTGCAGTCAAAAGTTTCAAAATTTTTGTGAAAAGAGGACAACAGAGGCTCAACCCCACTAACACCTCCGCTTCCTATCTCTTCCACATTTCTTGTAGCAAAATAGTAAATTCTTTTGAGTCTTTTTTCATTAATGATAGAGTGCTTTTTCATCACCATCTCTGGAGGTGCAAAGTTTAAATCCCACCTCCTATTCTTTAGTATCACTCTCAACTTAATCCAATTTGAGGGAGAGGAAGTCTTTTCTTTTGAGGTAGAGGTCAGAAAAATTGCACCTAGAACAAACTCCATTATATTCTTCTTTTAACTTTTTGGTCTGGCTGCCACAGCTTCTTGACAACTCGTAATGGCCGCCTGTCACTCCTTGCCAGTCTGAGAGACTTTCCTCTGCTCCCACAGGTATTTGCAGGTTCCCTGTGGTTCACAGTGTCCTCTCTTCTTCACCAACCGCTACAGGGTTGACTAGGGTCTCTACGGACCCCTGGACAGGGGGATTTTGACTGTTCCCATGGAGCCCCGAGGAGTTCCTGTCATATCGCTGTGGCGCTAGCCATGCCCATGTCTGATGGGTTGTGATTTTGTTGTTGCGTAGTGGGGTGCCTATTTGTTTTAAATGCTATCTTCGGGATCACAGTTGATGTGGTTCTTTCGTTCTCAGTGATTGGTGAACTGGATCGATGTCAATATTTGACTGGTTTTCCACCAATAAGTCAATAAACAGACATATTGGTGGAAAACATCACACAGACAGTACTTAAAACCAAAAACCATGCTTCAGTAACAACAGCCAGCCAATCAGTCTGAAGTCAGACCATGACTCAGAAGTAGCCAAACAAACAACTTCCACACTAATTTGCATCACATAAAAAGGCATTTAAAGACCAGTGCTCTGACATACAGCACAATTCAAAGCACACTGATGATGTCTCCTTGAATGGTGATGAAAAGTTTGCAACCAAATTGCCAAACTTGGAGCTCAGCCTAACAGCCCAACTACCAACCTGAACTTTGGAAAGAATTTAGTGAAGCATAGCTTTGCATATTAAAGGTCTCAGGGAAGAGCAAAGGAGTCCATTGGAAGTGACAACCATATCAGTCAATATAGACCATACTGAACCAGGTGGCAAACCTTCTGATAAATTGTACGAGGCCTGCTGCTGGTGTACTGGTTAGAATTCAGTATTGCAGGCTGACTGTGCCCACTGCCAGGAGTTCAATTCTGATCAGCTCAAGGTTGACTCAGTCTTCCATCCTTTCAAGATCTGTAAAATCAGGACCCAGATTGTTGGGGGCACTATGTTGACTCTGAAAACTGCTTAGAAAGGGCTGTAAAGCACTATGGCGTGGTATATAGATCTTAGTGCTGTTGCTATTAGAAAAGAATAAGGCCACTGTCTTAAGGGACACAAGCTATAAGGAGAGGAAAGGGCTGTGATAATGTCAGGAGCAAACGATCAGAACAGAGGACACTCTCAAGCAGAAGCTTTATTGTTAGTCACCTGTTTTACAAGAATCTCACTAGATTGAATGCATTCCCTTGGAATGATTAGATAAGTGATTTTGGATGAGGTCAGGTCTGTGCTGCTTTCTGCAGTGTAGGGACTCTAAGCCTGCCCCCTCTTAACAGCACCCTCCCAGTCTAGCTGGAGATTCCACTACAGATAACCATCCTTGGCCATTCCTTTCTGCCACTCAAACTACACTTCCATCCTTCAGTGTGATAGAAGATGCTGCCTGAAAGATTCATACAGCATCTATGAAAGATTCATACGACATCTATAAATGCAATGAGTTCGTAACAGCAATATGTAGTTCAATCCATGCGGTAAACTATCTAGGGCTAGCATTGATCATAAAGCAGATTCATAAATTCACATAGGATACAAACATTTTATAAGGCAGGTAATTCATGGTACTGATGGACTAGATGGGGACAATGGTGGGTTCCAACCAGTGTTATCACCGGTTCTCTTCATGCATGTGGTTTATGTGAGATCGCTGTGCTCATGAACTTGTGCTCTGCGCAAGAGCAGTAGATTTCTGCCCAGCTGAGGTGCAGCAATCTACTTTGCCGCACCTATCAGCTTGGCTAACAAACAACAAATAAAGGTAGATATAACGTGGGGGCGGGTGAGAGGGCCCAGCTCACAATCATAGAGAACTAGTTCGCTGATGTCACATCATCACCACTACTGGCTTGCCCAAACCGGGCTGAACCGGGAGCAACCCACCACTGGATGGGGGGCGAGGAGCAACCCAAGCATCACATAGACACATTAGCCATATTTTGCAATTAACATGTAATTTTTTTTAAAAAAGCAAATATCAGCTATTGGGAGGGGCTGATAACAATCTGCCAGAAGGAGATGGGGTGTTGAACCCTTTTCCTCCCGCAGAAACAATTTTCCATAGCTGAATTTTTTGTTTCAATAGATTTTGTAAATTGGGCTCAACCAAGTTAATAATCCACTAGCTTTCCATGTATTTTCCTGCGCTTTTTTGACCTATCTTAAAAGAGCTAATGAATTGGGACCTAATTATAAATAATGCTTGGAGGAGCAATCTCGAACCTAAGTGGTGTTGTGACCTGCCGGCGGCCAGCAGAGTCGGACAGTGAGGAGGTTGGGAAGGAACCTGGGCCAGTCCTGGGGGCTGGGGAAAGCTTGGACAAGGGCTCTGCGTCGGAGGCAGAGAGGGAGGTAGACAGCAGCGAGGCAGAGGAACAGCTGGAGCCTGTTCCCAGTGCACACATGCACAGAGCTGCCAGAAGACAAGAACAACACAGAAAGAAGGGTCGACTCGGGAGTAAAGCCAAACCTTGGAGGTGATTGGCCCCTCCCATAGGAAATAAAAGAGGAGCAATGAGGGAGTGAGCTTTTGCAGGAAACAATTTGTTCATTCCATGACTCTGAGAAACTGTGCAAAGTTTGGCCTTGTACTGCAGTTGGAAACAAGTTACGTGGCACCTTGCCAAGTGAGATAAGGCGTGTTGAGAAATATTTCTTTGAAAAAAGGTTTGGACAAACTTTGCTGACTGTGAATGAACGTAATTCACAGTTATGTAAATAAAAAAGGTTTTGCTGGGATCAATTCTGCCTCCTTCTTGTTAAAGGAGCCTAGGTCAAAACAAGTGGTATGAAAAGCACACAGTATGTTATTATCATCCTCATAGTTCAGAAAATGCTTGGAGAGAAGGTAATATTTTCCTGTGCGCTGCTCCCACTATCCATGCATGGGTTAATGCTTCAGTCTTTGTCAAACAAATGAGTGTCACTTTAAGAAAAATAAACTTCCCCTCTCCTGGCTGTATAGCCACTCCCCCAATCTCATGATACCCCAGTCTTCGCTCAGTTGTTTGGCAAACTCTGACGTGTTTTTGGGAGCTCTTCAGCTCAGGTAATCCTTGCCCACTCCTGTGGGATTTTTTTGCTCTCTTTTCTCCTTCCTTTTCCCTCTCCTGGGACTCCTAGGCTTTTCTTTATTTTTGATTATTTTTTTTCACTCGGTCTCGCTGTATTTTTGTTTTTCTTCACCGCATAGAGTGGCAGCAGCGCTTTTCAGCGCTAATCAGCTGGGCTTCGGAGTCTGAGCCTCAGACCGCCCACGCTGCTTCGCTTAGGCTCGGCGCCAATTTCAAAGCTGCTCGTGGGGCTGCCTTGCTCCCGAGCAGCCAGCGCAACGCCAGAGGAGACGCAGGAACGCGATCTAGCCTCCGATCTCCTAAACGAGCTGGGAGGAAGCAGCGGCAACCGCGGTTCACCGGGCTAGCCCTGTGGGGAGCCCCTGCACTATAGAAAAGCCTCGGCTGCAGTTTCTTTTACAGCGGCAGCTGGTAGGACCCTCAGGCCGCCAGTGCAAGTCCGCTGGGCTCCCCCTCTCTCCCTGAGCACCACGTGGTGCCCGCCATCTTGAGGGACCTGCGGGCCGCTATTTTGGGACCAGGCTCAACCGGCATAGCAACAGCCTTACTCCCAGCCTGTTCTGAATAGAGGCAACAGAGCCCAAGCCTAAGGGGCCCAACGAGCGGGGGGCAACTGGTGAGACCCTCGGGCTCCCAGTAACTGCCTTTCTGCCTGGCTGACAGAGCACCCGCATCAGGAAAAGAGGGGTCTTCGTCTGGCTTTTACCCCCCCTGCCTCAATTCCAGCAGCATTATGTCTGACTCACCTTTGTCATCAGACTTGGAACTAGAACTGAGCCCACCTCCCAAGGGGGCAAAAGCATCAAAAAGCAGCCCTCGCAAGCGGTCTGGCAAATCCAGTTGTAAGTCCAAGACAGACAAGTCCACGTCTGCCCAGGACAGGGATGCTCTGAGGCGCCACAATGCCCTCGAGAAGCAATGCGCTAAAGCCCAGAAAGCAGCGGCTACGATCCCTCCCACAGCCTCTCCCACCACAATCCAGAGTGATCCAGAGTGCTTGGGGCCAACCGGCTGCGTTCACTTCACCCAGCAGCCTCGACAGGAAGCTGTATTGTGCAGCTCCAGAACTGGAGGACCTGTTGGCTCTTCCAGCAGTAGACCAGCCGGTCACATCCCTTTCGTCCGGCTCAGTGATCGCCACAGACCCCCTAGATGGTCTCAAGGCAGAGGACAAAAGGATGGAGGGGGCCTTCCGCAAGGCACACCAGGCAGGATCCTGGCGATTAGAACCTCCACAGCCACCTCCTTCTTCAATAGAGTGGCTCTCATCTGGCTATGACAGATGCAAGAACGTCTACCCGCGGATGACACCAGGCTGCAAAAGGACATTAACAAAATCATTGCAGCCACGGAATACGCCTCAGACGCCTCCCTCAATTCCGCCAAATTCGCTTCAAGAGCCCTAGTGTCCACAGTCACGGCTAGGAGACTCTTCTGGCTGTGCCCCTGGATGGCCGACTTCAAGGCCAAATGGAAGCTCACAGCAGCCTCATACAAGGCTCCAGAACTCTTTGGATCAGCTCTAGAGCCAGTTTTAGTGGAGGACAAGGACAAGAGAAAAATTCTTCCCTCTACCCATCGCCATCAGGAGTGGAGGTACTCCCCTTACCCCCTCCAGCAGCCCTTTCGAGCCAGCTCAGGACCCAGGGGGTCCTTTGCACATAGGTCCAACTACCAAGGAGGCGACAGAACCCACAATAGACAGCAGTTCCAGGACCGAAACAGAAACCAGCAGCCAAGGCGCCCCTTCAGGGGAGGCGGATTCAAGACGTCCAGGAGAGGGAAGTGACTTACCGACCCACTGCCCAGTGGGGGGAAGGCTTCTCATCTTCTACCGCCAATGGGCCCGTTCGACCTCAGACTTGTGGGTGAGGCGCACCATTTCATCGGGGCTATCCATCGAATTTGCAGGGAGGCCGCCTCATCGCTTCGTTCGGTGCCAGATCTCACAGGCCACAGAACTTCAAGCCCTGATGTCACAGGAACTCTCACACTTCTTATACATCAGGGCCATAGAACCGGTACCGCCAAGCCTCCAGGGGTCAGGGTTCTATTCAAGCATCTTTCTTGTCTCCAAGCACTCAGGGGGATGGAGGGCCATCCTAAACCTAAAGAAGTTGAATCTCTCTGTGCAATACCACAGATTCAAAATGCACTCCCTTCAGTCCATCCTGATGGGAGTAAGACCGGGGGACCTCCTCCAATGGGTCGATCTCAAGGAGGCCTACCTGCACGTCCCCATTCACCCAGATCACAGACAGTTTCTGAGATTCGAATATGGGGGCCAACATTTTCAGTACAGGTCGATGCCATTCGGACTCTCCTCAGCTCCCCGCACGTTCACCAAACTGGTGGCGGTTGTGGCAGCCAGATTAAGGAGTAAGAGTCCCATGCTACTTGGACGACATTCTGATCCTCTCTTCCTCACAGGATCAAGCAGACAGAGATTTGAGGTTGGTCTTGGAGATGTTCCGAAGCCACGGGTTTACAATAAACCTAGAGAAGAGCCACCTGCAACCGTCCACCAGGATTCTCCACCTGGGGGCATTAAGAGACTCAACCAGGGGTCAGGTCTTCCTGTCCCCAGACAGGGCCCAGAGTATCCAAACACTAGTTCAGCAAATCCTGACAAAGAGAAGAGTGTCTCTCCTGAAGTTATCATGCCTACTGGGAAAGATGGTCTCATGCTTCGGCATCGTTCCGTGGGCACGCAGATGCTCCAGGCCCCTGCAGTGGTTCCTCCTGCCCTTCCAAAGATCGGGGCAAGCCAACTCACAGCGCAAAGTCAAGCTCACCCCCAAGGTGAGAGGGTCTCTCAGGTGGTGGACTTCGTCATCACTCCTCAAAGGGGCAAACTTCCTGGAACAGGACAGGATAGGTCCTCACCACAAATGCAAGTCTACGGGGATGGGGAGCACACCTCCTCGACCAGATGGCACAGGGTCAGTGGTCCACAAGAGAACAGCAAAGCAGCATCAACCTGCTAGAGCTTCAGGCAATCAGACTAGCCCTAATCTACTTCCAATCTGCAGTTCAAGGCCGCCACATCCTTGTCCTGACAGACAACATCTCGGCAAAGGCCCACATAAACAGGGAGGGGGGCACAAGGTCCCACCTGCTCATGCGAGAGGCCGAATTGCTCCTAGTCTGGGCGGAGAGGTATCTTCTATCGATCAAGGTGGACCACATTTCAGGGTCAGCCAATGTAACAGCGGACTGGCTCAGCCGGAAGTCGATAGATCAGGCGGAGTGGCAACTGCACCCTCATCTCTTCAGGCAGCTGACATCCAGGTTCGGGAGGCCGGTGATAGACCTCTTCGCCACACCAAGCAACACCCAACTGCCTCGCTTCGTGTCCCGCTACCTGACACCACAGGCAGAGGACCACGATGCTCTTCACTGCAGGTGGCCAACAGGCCTGCTATACGCATTCCCACCACTCCCTCTGATTCCACGCCTCATAAGAAAGCTGCTATCAGAAAGGGCAGATCTGATCCCGGTGGCCCCAAACTGGCCTCGAAGACCATGGTTCGCCGACCTAGTGGCTCTCTCGGTGGAACCACCATGGGTGATCCCACCTCACCAGATCCAACTATGCCAGGGCAAAATCACCCACCCAGAGCCTCAGTGGCTACAATTAGCCGTCTGGCATTTGAACGGGTCATCTTAAAGAAAGGCAACCTACCAGAAAGTGTTGTTCGGAACAAACAGGTAGCTCGACGGCCGTCAACCACCCGCATCTACGAGGCATCCTGGAAGGCATTCTGCAATTGGGGATCCCACCACCACGTGGATCCCACTTCAGCAACCATCGAAGACATCCTAAGATTCCTGCAGGCGGGGCTTGAGAAAGGACTGGCACCTACTATCTTGGGACACCAGATCGCAGCTCTGTCAATGGTCATCCCATGCTCGCCTTACAGGTCTTTTTCACACCACCCCCTTGTCCAGGATTTTCTACACGGGGCCAGGAACTTGCACCCACCAGCAGTGCATCGTTATCCAACTTGGGACTTATTGTTGGTACTGCAGGCCCTAACGGACCCCCCCTTCAAACCGCTAGCGTTAGCAGCACTCAACACCTGTCCTTCAAGGTAACCTTCCTTCTGGCCATCACCTCGACAAGAAGGGTATCAGAACTGGCGGCACTCTCGGTCCACAGGGACCTCTGCATATTCAGAAACTCCTCGGTGGTTCTGCGGCTGGACCCCACTTTTATTCCAAAAGTGAATTCAGGGTTCCACCGGACGCAGGAGCTGGTACTGCCGGTCTTCTGCCCGTCTCCACAGAACCTGAGAGAGAAACGCTGGCACACGCTCGACGTGCGCCACGCACTACAAATCTATATCCGCAGGACGTCCTCCTTCCGCCGCACAGAGGTTCTACTTGTTTCATTCAACCCACCCTCCATGGGTCAGGTGGTCTCATCGGCTACGATCAGTAGATGGATCAAGGCCTGCATCACGCTAGCATATGAGCTTCAGTCCAGACCACCGCCAGGAGGCATCTTGGCTCACTCGACCCGAAGTGTGGCCACATCAGCGGCCTGGGCGACTCAAGCATCCATAGCAGACATATGCAGAGCGGCGACCTCGTCCTCAGCTTCACCATTCATCCGCCACTACAAGATTGACTCTTACGACTCAGCTGAGGCCTCCTTTGGGCGTAGAGTGCTTCAACGGGTCCTATCCGATGAGGTCACTACGGGCAGTCAGCCTCCCACCCAGGGAGTTTGAGCTTGGGTATATCCCATGCATGGATAGTGGGAGCAGCGCACAGGAAAATGGACGTTGACTTACCTGAACGTCCCTTTTCTGGGCGCTGCGTACACTATCCATTCCCACCCGAAGCTAGGCCTCCTGCCTGTTTTGGGGTCTTCAGGTTACTGTTTTACTGAACGTTTCAAGTTTGTTATTAATAAAGTTTGATTCAGTTACCATCCTGTTGTCTGTGTTCATTCGCCACTCCTTCGCTCAGACTGGGGTATCATGGGATTGGGGGAGTGGCTATACAGCCAGGAGAGGGGAAGTTTATTTTTCTTAAAGTGACACTCAGTTGTTTGCCAAAGGCTGAAGCATTAACCCATGCATGGATAGTGTACGCAGCGCCCAGAAAAGGGACGTTCAGGTAAGTCAACGTCCATTTTCTCTCAGGGTGAAAAAGATAGGGTTCCTTGCAGTTCCAATATGTCTTGGCCTGGAAATAGAGGAACATATTTTTCCTGATGCATACTTAGGAATCTGGAACTGATGCTACCATTATAGATCAATGAATCAATAATGTGCCAATAAAACCAACTATTTAGGTTCCTTGTTGGCCATGGAGGTGAAAGTTGAGAGACTGTGGTCTTACCTTCCTAGTGGAAGAGCTGCTTTCTCCACTGAAACAACATTCAAGTTCCAAGCACAGGTAGAAAATATGAGCCTCCCGCCCCTCCACCTCCATGCCTTCATCCACCCCCAGTTTGAAAACAAACATTTTCCAGCCAAGCAGCTGCAGAGGTCTGTGTGGGAGAGAACAAAGACTGCATGGAGACTTGAAGGAAAAGGGTGTCTGCGAGTGATTGCAGAAATAACATTATGTAGAGGAAATGGTAGGGCACAGATTCTGCTCGCCCACTTGTGAAGACAGGTTTTCGGCTTCCAACCCAATCCAAGCCTCTGTTCTACTTTTCACTGCTGCCTATTAGTAGATTTTAATAGATAGTTCCCTTTAATCTTCAGGCAACCAAATACTCCAAGAAATCCACAAATGCATGCAGGCAACAAATGGTCTGGAAAGCATCCATCAGGAGTGCAAGGAGGTTAGGGAAAAAGGACTAGATCTGTTTGGGTTTCAGCTGAACAAAGGCCTGAACAGAATTTTGAATAGATGGACAAATTTTTGAGTTGGATGGAGAAGAAAACAAAGCTGAAATGCTGGACTGGATAATTCTTCCTTCCTTTGGGGATGTTGAAAAACCAACAAAATTTGGCTTTAGCCATCCACATTTTACTGCATCAAACTTTTATAAATGCTTCATTATGTCAAAATGCATACATAGCAAATATTTATACAGAGGCCAATATGTATCACTCACTTAAGAGGCAACTTTGCTTATGCTGAAAACATTTGTTTGTTCCTCTTAACACCTGGCTTCTCATAATAATACTGGTTATTGGCTGTCAGGGTTAATGGGCTTTTTATTTGGATTTGTTTTATATTTTGTTTTTTTTTAATTGCCTAAATAGATGTTAAGATTTTATGCATTACAAAGAAGCCTATCATAGAAATGAAATAGAGATTCAAAATGAACAAAATGCAGTGTGGTACTCTTGGGATAAAGGTAGTCCTTGACTTATGATCACAACTGGGATCAGGATTTCCACTGCTAAGTAAGGTGGTTTCTAAGTGAATCACGCCTGATTTTAGAACCTTCGGAAGGATGGAAGAGTGAGTCAACCCTGAGCCAGTGAGAATCAAACTGCTGGCAGTTGGCAGAATTAGCCTGCAATATTGCATTCTGACCACTGTGCCACCATGATCATGTTGTCTATCCAGAACAGATATGGTTCTTTCTCTTCTATTCTGTTTTTTTATAACGGTGGACTTTAAACATTACACAACATGGCTTGGCCCGATTGGTGGGATGAAATTCAATTAGATAGAAATCTGTTCATTAATTGGAGTCAAGAGCAAGTGGCTGGTTGCTTTGTGCCATCTGCTTGAGAAGGGACTGGCAAATTTCCAGGCGGTGGAATACTGACCGTCAAGAGTGGTCCAGAATTTGGAGAAGGGTAAAGGAAGTGGGATACAGCCCAGTTATTAGAATGCAAATGGGAAAGGATGGAACGTGGGTATCCATGGACCAACTTCTGCCCCAGGGTGACAAACAATGTTCAGATTTGCAAGCATTTTTTCCTTGCCTGGCAGGCAAACACAGGTTGGCTGTTAGCATATGGGAGTCTTGCAATCCACCAGGAAAGCACCTGGCAGTGTCCACCAGGAAAGCACCTGGCAGTGGAGCAAGCCAGTTATTACAAAAGGGCAAGGTCCAGATCCCACTCTCTGGGTTTCAGGACGAGAACTGCCTTTGCCTCCAGCTGGATGAGCTTTGACAAGATATTCAGGACCTTATTAACTAAATTAATCAATGTTGGAGGGGAGGGGAACAGGATAATGGGGACATACGAGGGGCTTATTAGAAGGTCACTAGAAGTCCTGCTGCTCATTTTTGTGTACCACCACAAATGCCAGAATGCTGATATCTCCCCAACTGGGTGCTGGGACCCATTTATAAGGGAGGAGTGGCATACCTAGGGTAGAATTTCAGGGCAGATGTCTTGTGTCCCACTCAGCTGAATGACTAAGAGGGATTTTGCTTGCTTGGAGAATCAGTTTACATTACATTTTGCAGTTAATGAAGTAATAACCATTAGTATCTCAAAGGGAGAAGATGCAAAACCATGAAATGCAATCTATTAAACTTAGATGACTGAGTGGGAACATTTTGAGAGAGCTCATTTTTCCTCTGGTTCCAGCAAAGGGGTAATGAGTGGGCTTAGAAGGCTTTGTTGGAAAAGTGAAAAGACCCATTTCTGTTCCCAATCAATTATCTTTCTTGCTAATACAGGTAGTCCTTGAGTTAGTATCATAATTGAGCTGCAAATTTATGTAGCTAAGTGAAACATTTGTTCGGTAAATTTGCCCCATTTTATGACTTTTCTTGCCTAGTTGTGAAGTGAATCACTGCATTTGTTAAGTTAGTGTTAGTTGTTAAGTGAATCTGGCTTCCCCCGTCCCACATAACCCTGGGACACCGTAACTGTCAAAAATGTGAATCAGTTGTCAAGCATCTGAATGTAAATCATGTGACCAGGGGGATACTGCAAGTGTCATAAATGTGAAAAATGTTCATAAGTCACTTTTTTCAGTGCCATTGTAACTTTGGTCACTAAGTGAAGTGTTGCAAGTTGAGGACTACCTGTACTCTTGCCTAATTTCCAAAACCTAAGTAGATCTGGTTAATTTTTGGATGGAAGCCCATCTAAAAGGAATCCTCCTAGGATTGTAATGTAGAGAAATTGAAAAAACAAATCCCAGAAAAAGCAAGTGACAAACCATCTTCATACTGTTAAGAAAATTACAAGGACATGTCCATGAAGTCCCTTTGGTTCAAACTTTACCCAAAGAAGATTTTATTTTTTATTATTCAGGACATCCTCCTTTGAACCTAAAGATTCTGAAACATAGGTGGTTTTAATAAAATATTTTTCTATTATATAAATGGATACGTGGCCTGGGCCCAGGTTCTTTGAAGAATCATCTGATCCCATTTATATCTACCCAACTCAACAGAGCAGGGAGGCAGGGTACAGAATAGGGAGGCAGGGTCCATCTGGTGGGACCAAGAAGGGGGGCCTTTTCTGTGATGGAGCTTTCCCTGTGGGACATCATCCCTGCAGAAATAAGATTATAACCCACTTTATTACACTTTCAAAAAGCTCTGAAGATGTGGTTTTGCCAATGGGCCTGGGAATCCAAAATGATATGAAGCCCATAAAGTGATTAGCTTGATTGTTGTCACCAGAGTGGTGTGAATGTATTGGATTTTACATTGGAGTTTAATTTCTGTAAACCGGCTGGGGTCACTGTGAATGAGTTGGGCTGCCATAAAAAGATTTTTAACCAATAAATAGTACCAGGTTTTTTTTAGTGTGCCCCCTCCCCTTATTGTTTGCTTTAATGCAACTTTTACATAATAAATAAGCCAACAATGTCTGTGCAGGCCACAAGGAAAGGAATGAGAGCTTTCAAGGTGTCACCAATTACTTTGCCAACATCTGTGGAACACCTTGGAATCTCTGCAAGATTCATCCTAATTTAAGAGAAAACATTTGTATATTTGAACTAAAGGGATGACAAATAAATTCATCAAAGTGATGAGAAGAAATCAAAGCCAAAACATAGACTTCATCTTGGCAATTGCTGTCCCTCTTCTCTCATCTTCTTCTGGTGGGGCATTCATGAGAAGAATATACAGCCAAGCTCCCATTGAAAGGGCAGAGACTTAATTGTTTCTCCATGTGGACAAAGATCTTCATTACACAAGACCACGTTCATTCTAATTCAACATCTCCATTCATTCAGCTGACATCCTCTAGTCTAGAAGGATGTTGAGTTTGGGGGTCAAAAAACATCAGTTGTGGCATTATAAACCTTCTGCTTCTGCTTGCACTCCTGCACACACACGCGCACACACACATACTACAAACTGCTGTCATTTGTTAGGGAGAACACTTAAGACAATGTATATCTTAGCAGCTGGAAGTTTATTGTACTTCACATTCCCTCAACTGTGAGCACTGAAGAGAATTTGGACAACAAATTCCAAAGGCCACAACAGTGGCAAAGTCCCTCCTACCACTTCCAACTAAGTTCAAAACACTATCAACATAAGCTTTTAAAAAGTAAGTAAATCTCAAGCACCCTGGGAAGAAGATAGGAAACTGCATTCACAGGAAAAGGAAAATTCCAAGTAGTAATAGTAATAGCTTACTTAGCCAATACTTAGATTTATATATCACTTCACAGTGCTTCTCAGCCCTATCTAAGCAGTTTACAGAATCAGCATACTACCCCAAACAATTTGGGTCCTCATTTGACTGACCTCAGAAGGATGGAAGACTGAATCAATCTTGCTGGTGCGTATCAAACTGCTGGCAATTAGCAGAATTAACCTGAAATACTGCATTCTAACCATTGCAACACCATGGCTCAAGTAACTGAAAGAGAGATTTCATAATGACATTAGTTCAAATTACCCCACACGCAATGACAGCCACAGTGAATTTTGCATCTATAGCATTGTGTGGTGATGCCCTGCATCTTTCAGCATCAATTCACAATATTCTCATCGGGTCCAATAATGCCTCATTTCTGCCGTTACCACTAGCCATTGTGTTGCTTGCTTAGTTCTGACTCAGCATCTTTGCAAATCTAGCCACAAGGGGCTTTCTGTCAGCTGTTTGTGGATTTGTTGCGCAAATCCAGCCATTTGCAAATTATTTGACCAATCTGAGTTATGAAAGTATGGGGCAAGGAAATTCAGCTGGGACTTACACAGCCCTCGCTGTTGTATCAGTTGAACCAAGAAGGTGCCCACTGTTGGAAATAGAAGTGAAAGAAATCCATGTGGACAGCTGGATGGATGCAAAGCTCTCAAGGGAACTTTACTCCCACTAACTCCAACTGCGAGGGATGCTCCCCTTCTTACCACTGTAGAGTTCAGAGAGCATTAAATCTTAGCTTTGTCACTAATTTATCCCCAAAGCATTATACCCACTTCCAACAGTTGCATTAGCTATGCAGCAGGAAAAAAAGCGTGCCTGGGAGACTAAATTAAATCCTCCAGAAAGGAGCTGTTTTCCATCCATTTAATTACAGGGAGCCTTGCTTTGTTCCAGTGTACCAACTGATGCTACAACTAAATTGGCACTTACTATATGTTCTTCTCCTGTTATAGAAAGTAGAGAAAATACTCTGCAACTTCAGACTGCATACCACCTTTGCCCTCCACACCCTTCTGAATAACAGAATAACAGACTTGGAAAGGACTTTGGAGGTCTTCTAGTCTAACCCCCTGCTCAGGCAGGACGCTCTATACCATTTCAGACAAATGGTTATCCAATCTCTTCTTAAAATCTTCCATTGTTGGAGCATTCACAATTTCTGGAGGCAAGTTCTGGACCACGGCTGCTGAAAGATGTTGTTGTTGTTGTTGTTGTTGTTATTATTATTATTATTAAACAAATAAGAAAACAAGTAACAAAGTAGACACAGACATGGACACATGAAAAAAAATTGGCACAAAAAAAAAGGATATAAATTGGCAAAACATAGCCATAAACACAGAATGATTACATATAAATGGGGACAGTAGGACAGGGACGGTAGGCATGCTGGTGCGCTCATGCACGCCCCCTTAGAGACCTCTTAAGAAACATTAAAGGTCCACGGTAGACAGTTTATGGTAAAATTTATGGGGATTAGAGAGACTAACAAAAGGATCAGGTAGATTGGTCCAGACATTTACAACTCTATTGCAGAAGTCATATTTCCTACAATTTAGATTAGAGAGAATTACATTGACTTTAAATCTATTGATGGCCCTTGTATTATTATGGTTGAAATTAAAGGATTCATTTACAGGTAGAATGTTTTGGTAAATAATCTTATGAACTAAGCATAGATTGAAATGTAGACGACGTAGTTCAAGGTTTTCTAGACCTAAGATTTCTAGCCTGGTGGCATAGGGAATTTTATTTCAAACAGAAGATTTGAGAACTCTCTTAGTAAAATATCTCTGGACCCTCTCTAATGTAATGATGTCTGAAAAACAGTGAGGGTTCCAGGCAGGTGAACAGTAATCAAATATAGGTCTGGTGAAGTTTTTATATCTCCTAGTTTGGAGTACAGCGATACCAGAGAGAAAACTTTGTAAAATAAGATTTACAACTCTTAAAGCCTTTTTTGCAATGATGTTACAGTGAACTCTGGGACTTAGATCTTTAGAAATGAGTACTCCTAGGTCCTTGACAGAGTGTGGGTCAACTTTTAGATCATTACCAGCCAGCAAATATTTGAAGGTCTTATTTCTACTGTCAATGTGCAGGACTGGACATTTGTTAGCAGAGATTTGAAACTGCAAATTGTTAAACCATTCAGATAGAATAGAATAGAATGCAGATTTTAGCCAACACACAAGTGTGAAGATGCTTTCTTTCCCAATTTCCCTGAGAACCCGAACAACCATGCATTCACACTGCTATCCTTTAAAGTGAAACAACCCACATGGCTATCATAAAAATTCCTCCAGGTAAAGAGGATCTCAGGGCTCTTTAGCCCCAGGATATAGGTTGTAAAATATCTGTTGACACAGGCAATGCTAGTAAATCAAATCCAAGTCTCCCCCTTCCTCCAATTGAATGGCAGTATCACTTTTAGGGATCTGACAGAGACTTTCAAATTTCTAGGTTCTACCATATCTCATGACCTAAAATGGACACCCAACATCAAAAAGGTCATCAAAAAAGCACAACAAAGAATGTTCTTTCTGCACCAACTCAGAAAACTCAAGCTGCCCAAGGAGCTGCTGATCCAGTTCTACAGAGGAATTATTGAATCTGTCATCTGCACCTCTATAACTGTCTAGTTTGGTTACTATTAATCTTCTCATTGTTCCTATCACCCATCTCTTCCCACTTATGACTGTATGACTGTAACCTTGTTGCTGGTATCCTTAAGACTTTATTGACTGCTTCCCTATGACTATCATTAAGTGTTGTACTTTATGATTCTTGACGAATGCATCTTTTCTTTTATGTTCTCCAAGAGTGTATGCATCAAGACAAATTCCTTGTGTGTCCAATCACATTTGGCCAATAAAGAATTCTTTCCTATTCCTATTCCTATTCCTATTCCTATTCCTATTCCTATTCCTATTCCTTTCTGATGTAAAGGGAAGAATCTCTATTACTTTAATCCTACTTGTCTTGCCTAAGAGTATTCAGATCTTGCTTTAACCGGGTAGCTATCACTTCTGCTTAATAAAAGGTCTCTTTTGAACAACCACGTTTCAAGAGTTTTTACTTTCTTTAGCTGGAAGAAAGGCAATCCTTATACAAAACAAGAACTGCAAAATGGTCAACCCAGAGAAGCAATCTTCACTCTACTGAGGGGACCTTGCAAATCATGTCTGATCGAAGCAGAGAACTGGGAAAAGCCAATTGCTGGGGGGAGACATCAACCGCCACCCAGTCGGATGCCTATTTCTTACACCCCATCTGAGAGGATGAGGTAACCTGGAGAATCCTGAAAAGCCCTGCTGATCAATTGGCATCAAGAAGAAAGATAGCTGGGATGAGAGAACCAGAGGAGTCACCCTAAGCCATAGCAACCGAAAACCAGGGTGGAAACTGGAACTAGAAGCCCTTGCTGACTAGGGGGAACTAACCGAAGCACCACTGAGGGGGGATTATCTGAAGAGGCATATAACCCAATTGGTAATGGAAACTTTGGAAAATCTCAACATCTGAAGGAAGCCAGGGCAACAACCAAAGGGCACGGAAAGGGCAACAGTCGCGGATGATGCCAGGGGAGGCACCCCCCTTCTGGAGCCTGCCTATCGAGTAGATGGCACAGCAGCAGCAGCAGGAGAAGACCCAGCAAATCCTCCCCCGCCCCCAGGCAGCACGCACACCCATGCCCATTCCCAACCAGCCACGAATCCCGCAACTGGAAAGAGAAACTCCTCCCTTGGGGTGAAGTTTGGGAATCCGCAACAATTAGGATTCTTTGTGGCACATGTGCTAACCACATGCAAGAGTACAGGCATGATTTCCAAACCCAAGGATCCCGAGTGCGAGTTGTGACCCTAGCCCTAGAAAATGCCACTGCCAGATGGATGGTGACCCTGCATAACGCCAACATAGCAGAATTGCGGGATTTCGATGGCCCTGCGATGCCAGTTTGAGGACCCACTAGCAGATCGCAAGCACGTGACCTCCCAGGGGGAGGGCCTTCTCTGTGAGGGCTCCAACCCTTTGGAATGAACTGCCCCCTGAGATACGAAATATCCCTGATCTCCGTGCTTTCCGCTGTGCCTTCAAGACCCTGATGTTCAAACAGGCAGGTCTAAACATGTTAACATGTGAATGATTTAAAAATATTATCTAATTTTGGGGTTTTATTTAATTGGGCCAAACTATGTTATAATTTTAATTAACAATTTTATGATATTTGTGTATCCTTATTTTTCTTGACTGTACACCGCCTTGAGTCCTGCGGGAGAAAGGCGGTATAGAAATATAATAAATGAATGAATGAATGAATGAATGTGGTGAGGCAGGGGTGATGGCCAGTAGCAGAGTAAGCGGAAGAATTCCAGGACCTCACATGTCATGTGCACTGGCCAGAAGATGTTTTGGTGATCTGTTTCAAGGACGGGCTGAGTAATGATCTATACAATGCCTGCGTGGCCCGAGGTGCACCAAATCACCTACATGAATGGTATGCCACCGCCAAAGAAGCTGAGATCGATATGGCTAGAAACCAGTATCAAGCGGGATGAGCATGGAAGAAATCCCTATCCCAATGGAAGCAGGAGCCCCTCAAAGCACAACCCGCATTCTCTCTGAGAGCTTCAGCCTGCTTCAAGTGTGGAAAAGAGGGGCACCGAGCTGCAGAGTGTCACTTGCAAACACCCGCCCGGAACCACCCACTGAGGGAGAACCCTGCAAAACTGGGCCAGTGTGGGAAGGAGACTACCCTGAGGAACAGGGAGACTGTAGAAGTTCCATCATCTCCCCCCTTTGGGGAGGAAACCCTGGCATCTGAACAGGAGGAATCACACTCATTCAGAAGCAATCCAGATGATGAACCACTGGTAAGCAAATCAATTAAACCGCTTACACTCCCCTTAAGACTATTTATCCTAAACCAGGACAGGAGATAAATATCTCCACTCTTGTGGATTCAGGGTGCACCTATTGTTTGATCAGCCCAATCCTAGTAGGGAAGTTAGGGATTAATGTAAGAAGGCTGAAAAACCCCATCGCTTTCTGCCAACTAGATGGGTCAATAGCAGGAGGGGAGCCAGCTTCTTTTGATACCGAGCCTCTACATATAGGCATTGGAAGCCATGAGGAAATGCTTACATTTATAGTGGCACCTGGCATGGAATGGCCGTTGGTTCTGGGCCTTCAATGGCTGAAAAAATGGAACCCAAAAATCAATTGGAAACAAGGCATCATAAAATTTCAGATGAATGTGACTTTTGCTGAGAATCCACATAAAGGAACTGAGGGGGCAGAGAATCGAGAAACAGCCATGCCTGGTCACGCCATACCAACTGAGGGCATACCTATAGAATACAAGGATTTGGCTGAGGTTTTTAGTGAAAAAGCCTCAGATGAGCTCCCCCCCCCCACCGCGCCATCGACTGTGTGATAGAAATCTTACCCGGCGCTAAACTCTCTAAACCCAAGATATACAGCATGTCACCGAGGGAGTTGGAAGAGTTGAGAACATTTATTGAGAAAAACCTAGCAAGGGGTTTCATTGAGCCACCTCGACCAAAAATTGCAGCCCCAGTGCTATTTAGAGGGAAAAAAGATGGCTCAAAACATCTCTGTGTTGATTTTCGAAACCTGGATACGATCAGCATGGAGAACATGTACCCCTGCTAGCACACCTCGTTAAAGGGAAAAAATTTTCAAAGCTGGACTTAAGGGAGGCTTACTAC
Source organism: Masticophis lateralis (assembly GCA_030761175.1). Classification (NCBI taxonomy): domain Eukaryota; kingdom Metazoa; phylum Chordata; class Lepidosauria; order Squamata; family Colubridae; genus Masticophis; species Masticophis lateralis. The sequence continues at coordinate 1,953,507 of JAUDYJ010000008.1, read as the reverse complement.
CGTGTCAGAATTAAGGTTAGGGATGAGTGGAAAACCACATTTAACACCCCCCCTCGGCTGCTACAAATTCAAGGTGGCCTTTTGGGTTACAAGGAGCCCCTGCAGTGTTTGTGCAATTAATAAATGAAGTACTGCATCAGCATTTATATAAGGGGGTCCTGGTCTACTTGGATGACATTTTAATCTATACCGAGACCAAAGTAGAACATGTAAAACTAGTCAGGGCGGTTTTAAACAAACTCCGCTCTGCCAAACTTTATGCTCAACTGTCCAAATGTGAATTCCACCAAGAGAAAATTGACTATTTGGGGTATCACATTTCCCACCAGGGGGTTGAGATGGATCTTCTAAAAGTGCAGGCTGTACTTGGTTGGAACCCTCCACGCGTGCATAAACAGTTACAAAGCTTCCTGGGGTTTTCCAACTTTTACCACCAGTTTATCCCTGCTTTCACTCAGATTGCCCTCTCCATCACCAAGCTCTTAAAGACGTAGGGGGAGGGCAACCCTAAACCAAAGCAGCCATTGAACTGGACTATGAAATGCCAGGCGGCATTTGAAAAACTTAAACGGCTGTTCTCAGCAGAACCAATTCTAAAACACCTGGACACAGAGAAACCATTTGTCATACGAGCAGATGCCAGCAATGTGGCAATAGGAGCAGTCCTGCTTCAGAAGAATGAGCAAGACCAACTACAACCATGCACTTACACATCCAAAAAGTTGAATGAGACTGAGCAAAGGTGGGCCATTTGGGAGAAAGAGGCTTATGCAGTTCGTTGGGCACTGTTAACCTGGAGGCACTTCCTAGAAGGCAGTAAGACCCCTTTTGAAGTCTGGACTGATCATAAAAATCTAGAAGACCTAAAGATCCCAAGGAAATTGTCCCCTAAACAAGTACGATGGGCTCAGTACTTTAAACGGTTTGATTTTACTCTAAAATACCTCCCAGGGAAAAAAACTTTCTGGCAGATGAAAACTGCAATACAATAGTGCAAAGTCAGACGTAATCAAACCTATAGTACAAAACAATCAACTAGCCACTAAAGTAGTCACCAGATCCCAGGCAAAACAAGAAACATTGATGGGCAATGACACCACCCAAACTTTTAAACAAGCATTGGCCACTGATGAACGGTTTTTGAACAACAAATCCAGCTGTCTGATGAAAGAAGACTTGGCTTGGGTGGGAGGGAAGCTGTATGTTCCTGCCAGCCAAAGACTATGCTTAATGGTAAGATGTCACGACTCCAAATTAGCTGGAAATTTTGGGTTTGTGAAAACTTTACACCTGATTAAAAGACAATTTTGGTGGCCATCACTAAAAAAGGACGTAGAAAGCTACGTAGCTAACTGCCCCATTTGTGCAGCAGCAAAAGGACGTCAGGAGAAAATCCCAGGTCTATTGCAGAAGGTAGCTGAACCTTCAGCGCCTTGGAGAAAGATTACTATGGATTTCATTGTAGAATTGCCAAACAGTGAAGGAAATACTGTTATTTGGGTCATGACAGAACTGTTTTCAAAACAGGCACATTTTATACCCTGCCAAAAGATCCCAACTGCTAAAAGTTTAGCTAAATTATTCCTAATACACATTTATCGATTTCATGGAGCTCCACAAAGGATCATCTCCGACAGAGGGGTTCAATTCACCTCCAAATTTTGGAGGGCGTTTTTGGGCTTACTTGGTACTGGACAGGGGTTGAGCTTTTCATCTGGCTACTAACAGCAATTCTGAAATTTTGAACTCAGTATTAGAACAATATTTAAGATGTTTCATTAATTTTCAACAGGATACTGGACCGAACTTTTGCCTTTTGCTGAAGTTGTGTTTAATAATGCTATACATTCATGCACTGGTTTTACCCCTTTTTGGAGTAGCGACAGGCCAGGATTTCAGTCCCATGCCTGAACTACCCACAGAAGAACCCAGCATCCCCTCACTTAAGGAGTGGATAATTTGCAAAACATGTGACCAGTGGTTAGATTAGCCTTAAAGGAAGCTAGAGAAGCTTTTAAAACTCAAGCTGACAAGAAAAGGATGGAACCCAAACCTTTTCATGTTGGAGACAGAGTATACTTATCTACAAAATTCCTGAAATCATTACAACCTTCAAAGAAACTAGGGCCAAAGTTCATTGGACCTTTCCCCATCACTAGAATCATCAATCCAGTAGCAGTTGAACTACTCCTTCCAAAGACACTCAGGCAGATCCACCCAGTATTCCATATCAGTTTACTCAAACGAGAAGTAACCTCATCCCTCAGACCACCTGCATCTACACCACCTGTTCCCATCATGATTGAAGGTGAACAACACTTTGAAATCAAGGAAATCCTTGACTCTAGGATACACAGAGGGAAAGTCCAATACTTAGTCGCTTGGAAACATTTACCATCAGCACACAATGAATGGGTCGCTAAACACCATGTTAGGGCTCCAAAGTTACTGAGAAAATTTCATTCCCAATACCCTAACAAACTTTGTTAATATATTATCATGAAATTTGTTTTTTTTTTTTTACAGGCGGACCTTTTCGTTTTCTAAGGAGAGTAGCACGTCAGATCCCTAAAAGTGATGCTGCCATTCAATTGGAGGAAGGGGAAGACTTGAATTCGATTTACTAGCATTGCCTGTGTCAACAGATATTTTACAACTTATATCCGGGCACCAAAGAGCCCTGAGATCCTCTTTACCTCGAGGAATTTTTATGACAGCCATGTGGGTTGTTTCACTTTAAAGGATAACAGTGTGAGTGCATGGTTGTTTGGGTTCTCAGGGAAACTGGGAAAGAAAGCATCTTCACACTTGTGTGTTGGCTAAAATCTGCATTCTGACTTAAAGGGAGGGGTTTCTATTGCTTTAATCCTACTTGCCTTGCCTAAGGGTATTCAGATCTTGCTTTAACTGGGTGGCTATCATTTCTGCTTAATAAAAGGTGTTTTTTGAACAACCATGTTTCAAGAGTTTTTACTTTCTTAAGTTGGAAGGAGAGACAATCCTTACAGTCTCTACTTTTGATACTATTGTATCAAAGTATAGTATTGTAAGCAGTGGTAGTATGGGAGGGTTTCTCCTGAAGTCCACCACCATTTCTACGGTTTTGAGTGTGTTCATTTCCAGATTGTTCTGGTCGCAACCCGAGGCTAGTTGTTCAACCTCCCGTCTGTATGCAGATTCATCATTGTCTTGAATGAGATCGATCACTGTTGTGTCATCTGTGAACTTCAGTAGTTTAACAGATGGATCATTTGAGATGCTGTCATTGATATAAGAGAGAAATGGAGAGAGCACACAGCCTTGGGGGTGGGGGCTGTGCTAATTATACAGGTATCTGATGTGATTCTGCTTAGTCAAGTCATAGTCAAGGTGATTTTGAAGGGTAGCAAAGTTGTCTGTTGTGTTGAATAGTTTAAAATCATCGGCAAAGAGGACACAGTTGCTTATAATTTGATCACAAAGGTTGTTGATATAAAGCAGAAAGAGTGTTGGATCTAGAAAGCTGCCTTGGAGAACACTGCTATTGACAGGTGCAGGATTTGATAGGGCGCTGCCTATTTTGACCACTTGTTGCCTGTTTGACAGGAACGCAGCTATCCAATTATGTAGGAGTCCAGAAATGCCATAAGATTTAAGTTTCAGAAGTAGTTTGTCATGCACAACTGAATCAAAGGCTTTACAGAAGTCAATGTAAATTGCATCTATTGTTTTGCCCTGGTCAAATTGAGAGGTCTTGATGTTTTTGCAGTGTATGAGTTGCAGATTACATGGCCAATTTTTCCTGAAACCAAATTGTTTATCAGAGAGTAGGTTATTTTTAATTCATGGCACTGATATCCCACTACATCAACTGGACTCTTGAAATACACAAAAGCTGCAGTATGAATTCTATAATTGTTGCATTTCAAAATAATAAAGAAAATCTCAACCTTTCCTCCAGGTGTGATGTACCCTACTCCCATTCTTATCTTATGGGCTAGCCTGAGGTCTTGAGATCTTGAATGTCATGTGCTGGATTGCAGCATCACAATCTCTTGTGGGGTGGGAGGTTGGTGGGGTGGGAAGAGATTCTTTCTTGGGGAAAAGGACCAGAAGCCACTACTCTGAATCAGAGTTCCTTTTCCAGGAAATGGCTGTCACCTAACATTGTTCTAAAGGGAGGAATTCTACAGAGAAGCCTTGGAAGTTTCCTGGGCCACGGGTTCACAGGGAGCCAATGGCCCATTCTCCCTCACCCATCATTACTGCAAATTATCCACTTGAAGTATAAAAGGGGTAGGTGGGTAGGGAGAAAGAGCCTTTTAATTTTAGATTTGAGAAATTAGTAGCTCAGCCAGGTTGTCATGGAAACTAGGTTCTCTTTTGCACGCTCTCCCTTTCCACCTCAAAGTAATTAGACAACCACTTTTCTAGAATAGAGAGACAGGCCTTGAGCTATAGAACACATTCACACCATGGAATCAGTCCATGGAGGAATCTTCCCACAATCCAATTCAGGTTCACTATCACTATTCACATATTCTACTCTTCCCATTTTTTTTACATGGGATATGGACAGGCTAATTGTGGCTGGATGCTGCTATGTTTGAGGCTTGTTTGATTTGGGCTGAGCATGCTGTGAGAACCTAGTCAATGTGGTTTATTGACTAGCAGAGCCTATTAATTCATAAATTAAGAAATCAATTACATTATTTATGAATAATAAATACATTATTTATGAATAATAATGACACGATAATGATATCGTGACTCTGGACTTTTAATGCCTTGCTATCATGATGCATTAAGAGATGCCTTAAATAGGCATTGTGGGCTTGATAAGTTAAAACTAGTTTCCTTAATTGTACTTGGAAAACAGTTAGCAACTACCTAAAGTCTATTAATACCCTGGCATCTGTTAATATGAAATCAATTACTTCTTCCTATGAAACAATTATTTCGATGGAATAAAGATAATAATGGAAGGATCCCCTCCCCCCCCCGCCCAGAATTACTTTTGACTTTCATTATTTTTTCCCTGCTATTTCCCTCTATTAAGAGACGTGCATCTTCCCTTTTCAATTGTCTACTAAAGTGAACAATTATTGTGAAATTCAGAAGTGCTCAATGACACTGAGAAGGTTAGTTCCAGCAGTACCATGTAAACCATTTACAGTTAAATATGGAATTCGCTTACAATGCCAGTTAACCTGCTAAAGCAGCAACCTTCTGGATACAGTACCACCTCCATTAATGGCCTATAAATATCATGTATAAGTTCTAAATGGACTCTGCAATTTTCATCCCAAATTAGAAGCAGTGACAGCATTTACTTGCTTATGTAATATGGAAGAAGGCCAAATGCACCCATCATGTATCTGGATTAAATATAAAATTAATTCTCCTTCAAGATATTCTCTGACAGCCAAAGCCTCTGCATCATTTTGTGATAGACAGGTTGAGCTGGGAATCTACCGGTACGCAAGAGAAGAGAATGAGAGAGAGGGCACCACCAGGGTGGTTTGTTCTGGTTGGTTAGCTTGCACCAAAACAGAAAAACCTACCACTGGTATATATTTTGGAATTATAACCCAACCATATCTGCCAATAGAAAATTAGAATTAAAATGATTAACTGTTCTTGATATGCCTCATTTTAGAGGAATCATGCTGCTCATTGGCAAGGAAATAAGTTGAATCTAGGCTTCTGCACTGGGCTGTGGCCACAGGAACATTTAAGAGTCTGAACCCCACATGGAATTTTAATTTTAACTCTCAATAATTTTCAGAATCAGTTTGACATAATGGTTAAGGTACCAGGCTAGAAACCTGGAGACTATGAATTCTAGTTCAGCCTTAAACTATAGGAGAAGAGTAGGCAGAGCTGGGGGAGGTGGAGTTAAATCTGTCATCAGCTTAGAATTGTTGCATTCCCAAAAGTGCTCCAAGTCTAACCCTTCCTGAATTCTGTTGACCCTTATCTGGCACCAATTTAGTGTTGAACTTTAGTTGACTAGATTCGTATATAGGGTTGAATAAATATTCTATGCTGCAATCTAACAGATAGTCCTGATTCTTTGAATCTGATGTAAGAAAACAGCCATGGACTACTTCCTCCCTCTCAGTCTTAAGGAAGAAGGCAAGGGCAAACCACTTTTGAAAAGTATTGCAAGAAAACTGCAGAGGCTTGTCCATGTAGTTGCCAGGAGTCAAGACTGACTTGAAAACACCACCACCCTTTTAAAATATAGTTATCATTACAATATTAAGGAAAAATAAACATAGTTGTCACACAAAATAACTAAGGAACATAGCAGCAACTTTTTCTTCCCCTGTGCTCTGATCCAAAGCTGGTGTTCAGCATCCTCCCATAGCTTCCTAGTTTATGGTTGAGTCCTTAGGGCACTGCTTCTCAACCTTGGCAACTTTAAGATATCTGGACTTCAACTCCCAGAATTCCCTAGTCAACCATGCTGGGTGAAGAATTCTAGGAGCTGAAATTCAGACACCTTAAAGTTGCCCAGAAATACTGCCTAAGGGTCTAATATCAATTTTGTCAGCCTTGGAAGCCATATTAGGCTGGAAGATTCAATGCTGCCACCTCCTCCTGTGTCGGAAAGTAGGAGGGGGGATTTAGGAGAGGGAAATTAGTAGACATAATAGCGTTCTTCCTATCGGTCATGGTCAGGGTGAGCCAGCTTCTGGAGGAGGAGTGGTCAGGGGCTGGCTTGAGGTGGAACAGATGTTGATTGGAGCATGTGATCGATTAAGAAGAAAGGGGGTGGTTTTGGGAGCTTTGAATTACTGAAGGAAAGCCTGGGTTTTTCAAATTCGGGATTTCCCAGATGTGCCAGTTTACCTATTTCTAGTAAAGAGAACTTTGGAAAATGCCTGCTTCCACATCTTTACTGGGGGTTTTCTGGAACACTGACATTATCCCGAATCTCACTAAAACCTAACAGCACCCCATAAAAGGGCTGTAGGGGGTACTGAGCCCCAGCATCAACCTAAAACCTTGGGTGATGCAAAGACTCAGTGAAGATGGAGGAGAAAGGAGAAATCGGAGGGAGGCCTGCCAGGGCCCTGGATGCTTGGGAATTGCCAATCCCTTGCCTGCTTTTTCTGATGAGAGGGGACGAGCCATGGAGGCTGCAGAGGAAGCCCTTTGTTTTGGGGCTTGGGTCGAGGCATCAGATTCCTGGAAGAGGTTTCAGTGGATGGAAGGGGGAAGCTTTGCCCTCTCCTTCCCAATCCCTGGAGGTGAGCTGGATGCTAGCGAAACCAATATTCGCCCTCTCTGATCTGGGACATATTGGGGGGGGGGATTCGTAGGATGCAAACCTCCTCTTACCCACCCAGAGGCCAAACAACAGGATTACCTCAACATTCCAATCTTGCAGCAATGGGGCATGAGGCTCAGCCGACATACGGAATGTAAAAACCCCCCTTTTGGGCCCCTCACCAATCTGTGTTAGCATTACCTCCTGCGGAGAGCATACCACCCGGATGGGCTTTCTATCCCAGCCAGGGATGGATCCAGGGCCAGTGGTATCCCGCGCCATCTGTTCCAAGCTTCCAGGGATCTCCCTGGCCCCGCTATGGCCAAATGATCCTGGCACTACAGGAGGGACTAATCCAGCAGCCGGCTGGAGTGCCCTCCCACCATCAGCTCAACAAACTTTACACCAGCCTGTTGAAATGCAACAACCAGGAACAGCCCCGCAGCAAGTTCTACCGCAACCAGCCGCGGCCGCTGTCCCACCTGTGATGCCAGCCCCACCCTGCTTCAGAGCAACCTTTGATGGGATGCCAGCCAAGCTAGCTTATTTCCTCAGCAGGGCCTGGGCTCATGTGGATCAATATGATGATCAATACAAATCAAAACAAGATTTACTATCGGCAATCTCAGATGGAATGAATGAGGGGGAGGCTTCTGAATGGATAACCCAGCTGCATAATGATAGCGCTGTTGAACTAAATGATGCCGATGGGTTTATCACACTGCTCCGGTCCCGATTTGAGGACCCAGACCGTGTAAATGAAAGCAAAGCCACACTAAAGGTCATGAAGCAAGGTAATCAACCTATAAAAGACTTTGTATGGGACTTTAGACGAGTCGCAGGGAATCTAGGCCATTGGCCTGACTGCATACTCCTGCACTACTTTAAAGAAGCTATTGACCTAGAAGTCAGAAAAGCCTGTGGGATCCAGGGAGTGCCTGAGCGTCTCCACGACTGGTATACCATATCCATTGCTCTAGACAGAGAAGTCCACCCCCCCTCCCCAGCCAAACCCCAGCACAGCAGCCGCCTCGAAAAACGTTATCTAGCAACCCCATTTCAAAAGCTACAAATCTCCCCCCCCCCCAACTGGGGTGGGGCGATTAAGTGCTATCACTGTGGGCAGACAGGACATCGAGGTTCTGAGTGCCTGGCTCCTGCCCCAGTTCCACAACAATGATCCCCCACAACTGCACGAGGCAGGAGGGCTCCAAAGAAAGTCCCAGACACCAGCCAATTTGCCAGACAAGCCGTGGAGATTCCCCTCCCCACTGAAGACAGTAAGGAGCCTCTGGCAAAAGGAGCCCCTCCCAACGGGGCTAGCAGAGATGAAGACCCAATGATGAGTACACCCATCTCCCCCTTCTCAATTAAAGTAAAACTACTGCTGCTGGAAACAGGGATAATAGATAGCAGCTGCACCAGATGTTTAATCGGGCTTAAAGTGGTAGAACACCTGGGGATCAGAACAACACAAGGCACCCGATTAAATTCCACCAGGTGGATGGGACGTTGATTGGGGGAGTCCCTGCCACCCTTATTACTGAACTGATTAAATTAGAGATGGGGAAACATCATGAATTTATATGATTTATAGTAACCCCAAAGATGTCAGAATCTATCATACTGGGCCTGGCTTGGCTGGACAAATGGTGTCCCCACCATCACATGGGAAGATGGATACCGAAAAATCAGAATAGCAGTTGGCCCATCACCCCCTACCCCTCCTCCCAAACAGCAACCTACCCATAATGGTCAGCGGCCAGAGGCAGCAGCAGCTTGTTCAGACAGACCTCCAGGCGAACACCAGATCTCTAAAATATATGCAGACTTGGCTGAAGCTTTCAGTGAGGAAGAATGTAACTTCCTCCCCCTTCATCAGGCCACAGACTGAGCCATCGAATTACAACCAGGGGCTAAATTGCCAAAACCTAGAATGTACTCCATGACACCTGCTGAGAAGACTGAATTGAAGAAGTACATTGACACCAACCTAGCCAGAGGGTTCATCGAGCCTGCGAAATCCACCATGGCTGCCCCAATATTATTTAAAGAGAAAAAAGATGGCACTTTGAGGATGTGTATCAATTTTTGAGCCGTAAACTCAATTTGCATTCAAAATACCTATCCCCTCCCACTAATGAAAGACTTACTAAACCACCTATCAAAAGGAAAAATTTTCATCAAGCTAGATCTAAGAGAAGCCTACTACTGAGTTCGCATAAAGGAGGGAGACGAATGGAAGACCGCTTTTAACTGCCCCTTGGGCAGCTTCCAATTTGGGTCATGCCTTTTGGGCTCCAGGGGTCTTCATGCAACTGATCAATGAGATTTTGCATGAGCATTTATGTCAGGGAGTTCTTATATTCAGCGAAAATATGGAAGACCACGTCAAATTAGTCAGACAAGTGCTGAAAAAACTAGCAGCCAAACTTTATGCAAAACTGTCCAAATGCAAGTTCCACAAGGAGGCCCTGGAATACCTGGGATACAGGGTGTCAGATAAGGGTATCGAAATGGACCTGGGTAAGGTGAGGGCAGTACTAGACTGGCAGCCCCCCCACACCCATAAGGAGCTCCAGACCTTCCTGGGGTTTGCAAACTTTTGCAGACAATTCATCAAGGAGCCGAGGTGGTGCAGTGGTTAGAGTGCTGTACTGCAGCTACTTCAGCTGACTGCTAGTTCAGCAGATCAAATCTCACCGGCTCAAGGTTGACTCAGCCTTCCATCCTTCCGAGGTGGGTACAATGAGGACCCAGATTGTTGGGGGCAATATGCTATTTAGTATACTGTCGATTGTTACAAGCTGCCCAGAGTCCTCAGAGAGTGGGCAGCATAGAAATATGATTAATAAAATAAATAATAATAATAAATTAATAATAAATCCCTTCCTTCACTGAGGTCGCACTCCCTGTGACAGAATTGCTAAAGACCAGCCCATTTTCCACCAAGCCAAAATCCAGCCAGCCCTTAGTTGGACAATGGATTGACAAAAATCTTTTGAACAATTAAAATACCTATTTGTGGTGGTGCCGATCCTACAGCATCCTGACCCAACTAAGCCCTTCGTGGTTCAGGCTGACGCAAGTGATGTGGCGGTGGTGGCTGTTCTACTACAAAGAGAACCCCAGAACAATCTAATGTCATGTGCTTCCGTATCCAGGAAGTTAACGGACACTGAGTGCAGATGCGCGGTATGAGAAAAGGAGGTGTTTGTGGTGCGATGGGCTCCCCTGTTCTGGAGACATTTCCTGGAGGGGGTGGAGGAGCCTTTTGAGGTTTGGACTGACTACAAGAATCTCTGAAGACCCCGAGCACTGAAACACTGAAGACCCCGAGGAAGCTTTCTCCAAAGCAGGTTTGTTGGTATTCCCCTAAAAGGAATACCAGGTGGACCTCACCCTAAGGGACGGGTTGGTGTGGAAGGGGAATAAACTTTCCATGCCCCACAGCCTGCAGCTCCTAGTACTGAAGAGAATTCATGATTCTCACCTAGGGGGCCACTTTGGGTTTTTAAAAACCCTCCATTTGACTGGTGGCCAAAGATGAAAACTGAAGTGGAAGACTATATGAGGAGCTGTTCCACCTGCGCCACCATGAAATCTCAATCAGGGAAGCCTTCTGGCCTTCTCCAGGCTGTGGCCGAACCCACCAAGCCCTGGGAGGAGATTCCAATGGACTTCATAGTTGAGCTCCTTGACAGTGGGGGCAACCGAGTCATTTAGACTGTCATTGATTTATTCTCCAAGCAAGCCCACTTCATTGCCTGCAGCGGACTACCCTCAGCTAAAAAAACTGGCAAAGCTGTTTGTGAAACACATCTTCAGGCTACATGGAGTCCCAAGAAGAAGAATATCGGACCGCAGGGTGCAGTTTTCCGCTAAGTTCTGGAGGGAATTTCTACAAGCATTAGGTCATTCCAGGGACTTAACTTGGCTTTTCACCCGTCGACTAACGGATCGGCTGAAAAATTGAACTTGTTACCATTCACAGAAGTTGCTTATAATAATACAGTACACAGCAGTACTGGGTTGACCTCTTTTCAAATAACTACGGGCATGGATTTTGTGCCGATGCCTGAGTTGCCTAGAGAGTCGTCCACTTCCATGTCCTTAACGGACTGGATGACCTCATTGAAAAAGGGTTGGGAGAATGCAAAAAAAGCTTTAGCGGAGCCAGCGGAAAAATATAAGGCTCAGGCCGACAAACATTGGGGTCTCCAACCACCTTTCCGAATAGGTGATAAGGTGTATTTGTCAACCAAGTACCTAAGATTGAGAGTGCCCAGCAAGACGTTTAGACCCAAATTCATAAGTCGCTTTCCTATAGTGAAAGTGATTAACCCAGTGACTGTCCAACTTAAGCTCCCTCGCATATTAGGGAAAATACACCCCATTTTCCATAGCAGTTTATTCAAGCCAGTCAGAGAATCTACCCTCAGGCCTTTGCCAGTTTTAGTAATACAAGGAGAGACTCATTATGAGGTGAAGAAAATCCTGGACTCGACTCTACGGGGGTCGATTACAATATTTGATGTACCGGAAAGGTTACCCTTTGACTGAAGATACTTGGGTTAAGAGTTGGGATGTGAATGCTGATGCGCTCATGAGACAGTTTCATGACAAATTTCCTGACAAACTGAAGAGTCCTCCTGGGGGGAGGAGGGGGGATGTTAAAGAGATTGGTGCTAAGCGTTCACTCCTTCTTGTGTGTTTTGTCTGTTTTATTTTTCAGGATGCGTTTTTTTCCGCCCGGGGGGGGGGGAGATGCCTGTCAGCCTTGGAAGCTATATGAGGCCGGAAGCTTCAATGCTGCCACCTCCTCATGTGTGGGAAAGTAGGAGGGGGGATTTAGGAGAGGGGAATTAGTAGACATAATAGCATTCTTCCTATCGGTCAAGATCAGGGTGAGTCAGCTTCTGGAGGAGGAGTGGTCAGGGGCTGGCTTGAGGTGGAACAAACATTGATTGGAGCATGTGATCAACTGAGGAAAAAGGGGGTGGTTTTGGGAGCTCTGAATAACTGAAGGAAAGCCCGGGTTTTTCAGATTCAGGATTTCCTAGATGTGCCAGTTTACCTATTTCTAGTAAAGAAAACTTTGGAAAATGCCTGCTTCCGCATCTTTACTGGGAGTCGGGGGTTTTCTGGAACACTGACAAATCTATTATTTCTTGGTAGATTTAGACATCAGGATTGTTTTTTGCTTATAAATGGCTTTTCAATTTTATATCTTACCTGCCTTACTATTTGCTTCTTTCACTGCAGGAAATGAAGCTTTGCTTGCCAATTCTCTCTACTTAATAATGATAAGAATGAAAAATTTTAAAAACTAAAAGCCCTTCCCACCATAGGAAAAGAGATGGAGAGTAGGGCAGATCAGAAACATTCAAAAAACAACTCATTACTAATGGTCTGCCTGACAAGTACTGAAGACTTACAATGAGCAGAACTAGCAAGCAAGCACTGAATCTTTAATTTAAAGTCTCATAAATCCTTAAAATAGATCCAGTTACCCAGAATATTTATATTCCATCTTTCTGTTTCTTGGGGGTCAACATAGTTTAGAAAGTAGATTAATCAATGAAATTGTTTTAAGCATTAAACCAAAAAGCAAAGCGTGCATTAAAATTATATTTTAACGAAAGAAAAAAAAGATAAAAATAAACTTGAATCATGGCTGAAGCCAACATATTTTCACAGAAAATGGAATGCCATTCAGAATGTAGGCAACTGTTCTCATTTAATTTTGGGAGTGACAGATTGAAAAACATTTGCTGAATGGTGGATTGAATCTAGGAGGCAGGGCCCCCTAAAAGGAAATCTTTGACTATCTCACTGTTTTTCAGACTTGGCAACTTTAAGAGAGGTGGACTTCAACTCCAAGAATTCCTTAGCCTGCACATGCAGCCTGTACCAGCTGCACTACAGTTACGTTCTACAGAAAGCAAGAAAATAAAATAGATCCCAAAGCCCGATCTTGGGGGGAGAGATGGGGGGAAATTCAAAGAAGAACATAGAAAAAGAAGTGTACAGACTGAAACTACATCTGGATAAAGGAGAGAGACTATCCAGAGATTTTATGAATGCATCCCTGTAATTTCCTTATTAGTACAGTAATAGCAACAGCAACAGAACTTAACCACTTCACAGTGCTTTACAGCCCTCTCTTAAGTGGTTTACAGAGTCAGCATACTGCTCCCAACAAACTGGGTTTTCTTTTATCAACCTCAGAAGGATGGAAGGTTGAGTCAACCTTGAGCAGCTCAGAATCGAACTCCTGGAGCAAATACTGAGTTAGCCTGCAATACTGCATTCTAACCACCACTGTTCTTTGCCAAACAGACTAGTTTGCTACTTTCTTTTCTAAGGTTGATTTTCCCTCAATTTTCCAGTTCAGCAAAAAATCCTGGTATAAACTGATGGTCTTTCAGCCAAACTAGGATCCCTCTTAATTTTGAGGAATTAGCCAACATTAACAAGGTACTGTCACTTGGCTCAACTCCACAAATAAAATAAACATAGGAAACACAGCCTACTAGAGAAACCTCCAGAATTGAGAAAAGATTTAGTTGTTTTGCGGTACTTTGACTCTAGTTTGGTCTGCAAGATTAACAGAATAACAGAATAATACCAGAATTGAAAGGAACCTTGGAGGTCTTCTAGTCCAATTCCCTGATCAAGCAGGAAACCCTATATACGTGATAGCGAACCTATGGCACGTTTGGTGGCATGCAAAGCCATCTCTCTGGGCACGTTGCCTGTTGCTATTCTGGGTTCTGGCGCGCACATATGCACTGGCCAGCTGGTTTTTGTATGTGCAGGAGCACCGGAAACCAGAAGAGCAGGTGACCGGTGCACATGCACATTCTGGGGAGCTGCTATTCTGGTTTCTGGTGCTCCCCCGCACATGAGCTCCCGTTTCAGCATTCAGTGCTGAAAAAGTTTGCCCTATATCATTCCAGACAAGTGACTATCCAGTCTCTCCTTGAAAGCCTCCAGTGAAGGAGCACCCACAACTTCTGAAAGCAAGCTGTTCCTCTGATTAATTGTTTTCACTGCTAGGAAATTTCCCCTTAGTTCTAGGTTGCTTCTCTCCTTTATTAATTTTCATCCATTTCTTGCCTTGCCTTTTGGTACTTCGGAGAATAGGCCAACCCCCTCTTCTTTGCGGTAGCTACTACGTCTCCTCTAGTGCTCCTTTTCACTAGGCTAAACAAACCCAATTCCTGCAACCTTTCTTTGTATGTTTTAATCTTCAGGCTCTTAATTAGTTGCTCTCTTATTCTTTCTTCTCTTCCTTGCTACCCACCTAACTCCCCTCTAACCAGTAGCTTTTCAACAGCCCGTTTCCAACCAAGAACACTAGCATTCATCAGCCTCCCACCATGCTCCAATCCTGCCTGTCAGAATGTAGTGACTAAGGTAGTGGGCGGAAGCGCAGTGAGTTACAAGCCAAATTTAGCAGCTTGTAGTGCCAAACTGGAGTGTATCTTGTCAGGACTGGGCTGCCTCATGCAGAGAGCTGAGTGGTTTCCACGGTGAGCAAGCTGCTAGGGAAAAGGGTACAGTACAGCACATTTAGGATGTGCAAGACAGAGAGGGACAAAGCATGCCATCTTGGCACAGATAGTGTCATGAGGCAGCTTGCAACTAACCAACGTATATGTGTCTTGAGCCTTGGATTTGAGCTCTGGGAAAAAGTCGGCTCCATTTTGTAAACTGGATGGGAAGACTGGTCATGTGCTGCAGTTGCGTTATCATGCCAGTTAATTTTTCTTCCTGAGAAACAATCCTTCTGCCAACCTCTCTCCACCCCACGATCAATTCCATCTGTATGTTTCTATAAGAGTAAAAACAGCAGCAGGAGCCAGATAAAGATTTGGCTGCCTAAAAGCCCATCTGTGGATGAATGAGAAGTAGACTGAAAGAACAGTTCCATGGCAGGTATCTTCTAAAAAGACACCTGCTTCATTCAATACTCCCCAAACCATTCACTCTGTTTTTATTAATCTGATTAACTTGATTCCTCCAATGCATATGGCTGCCCACCTTCCAAACAGGGGGCTCTGGGCCATGTACAACAAAGCTAAATAGCAATATATTCAAAACTACTATTATTATTTAAGATTTAATCTTCAATTCAATTCACAATCTGGGACTGGTAAAAACAGTTCAATTCCTAACCAAGGATCTAAGAGCTGTTAAGGTAACCTCTGAGTATATAGATAGTTCCAAGTAAGGTAGTTTTTTTCCACTGTCAGAATATTCAGGTCTAATAACTTCAAAATTTCTATGTATCTCAGCAGCCCTTCGGGTATTGTTCCAAGGGCTTCTATTACTATTGGTACAACCACTGATTTCTTCCTACATAATTACTCAACTTCAATTTGCAAATCACAATATTTTGTTATTTTTTCTAACTGCTTCTCTTCAATTTGTGCATCACCTGGTATTGCAATATTAATGAACCAGACGTTTTTCTTTTCCACAATAATGATGTCAGGCGTGTTGTGGGCCAGTTTGTTGTTGTTGATATTCTTATATTATAAAGAGTATAAAATTAAAATTAAATAATTAAAAAACACATAATAATAAAATGGGAGCTGCTCAATATTTCACCAGCCCCCAGGTACCTAGGCACAACCAGGTCTTGAGGGAAGTCTGGGCAAACAAAAGGGATGATGCTAAACTTACTTTGGGGGAGAACATTCAACAAAGCAGCCACCTCAGAAAAAGCACATCTGTCTAGGACCCAACAAGTGTAGCTTCCTGATCAACAGGAACCAGCAAACTCCCTTCCCTGGATCTGGAGGGACAGAAAGATGTAATTGGGAAGAGGTGGTCCCTATCCCAATAGCTAGATTTGCCACTGCAAGGTAACGGTACCCACAGAGAAGGTGTGAAAAAATGTAAGGGACATAAGAGTTGGTCACCCAACCACCCTCATATTTTTAAGAGAGAAGAAAAGATAATTCAGTGAAAATGTCCCATTGAGATGCTATGTTAATATTTGAAACTTTTCAATGGAATGCAATGCACAGAAATGCCAAGATGATTTCTTTATTAAGGAAATGTATATGGCTGCCCAACTCACTCATGGTGACTCTGAGTGGCTTTTGAGTGTTATAGATTGAGCTGTCAAGGTTCCGACTAACAAGCCCAAGCAAACCAGAACTCTTGAGACTCAGATCTCTCTCAAAGAACTTCTTTATTGGGTACATCATATCAGCACGATTAAATGTAAAACCAACTCTAAATGTTTTCTGCAGTTTCAGTGTAATTAAAATGGAAATAACTCCCTCCCCAAAAGTCCCAGGTCACATTGGTCAATTAGGTTAATTGGTGAGCTCTCCAGGCATTCTTCCCCATCTCTATTCATCACCTGTAGAGATGATCTTGATTCCCACGGGAAAGCTCTGTGTTTCATCCCCCTTCCCCCACCCCACTCTGTGTGGCAACTGAGGAATAGAAAAATGGCTTCAGCCAGGTTCAAAGTTGACATGAGCTGCATAAGGAAAATGGTTGTACCATTCTCAACACAGTTAATCTTTAGAGATCCACAAAATATTTTCAGACCTGATAGAGGGACACTACAGTTATTGTACATGCATGTTCCCCAGTTAAAATGACTGCATGCTATAAGGTCATGTTGAACATTCATATTTCATCAAACTGGTTTTCATGAACAAAACAGCCCTCCTAGAGATATTAAAGCAGTTACGTCCTCTGGAAGGTTCATGCCAAGCCACACCACGCCCACTAAGCCATGCCCACAGAACCAGTAGTAAAAAAATTTGGATTTCACCACTGCAGCAAAGAAAATAGCAATAGCACTTACACTTATATACTACCACATTAGTGCTTTACAGCACTTTCTGGGAGGTTTACAGAGCCAGCATATTGCCCTCAACAATCTGAATCCTCATTTTACTGACCTTGGAAAGCTGTGTCAACCTTGTGACGGTCAGAATTGAATGCCAGGCTGTGGGCAGAATTTGCCTGCAGTACTGCACTTTAACCACTGAGCCACCAGGACTCCTAGAAAAGGGATCAGTCAGCCGCACAATGTGCAGGCAGTTGAAAAAAGATATGAAGCAGCAGTGCAAGCCATACTGAGCCAATCAGAGGGACTGAAACATGGAAATCTAGTTATCTTTGGCAAACTGTACCCTAGAAAGCATGTGGAAGTGAGAAACTATTCATCCAGTATGAGTCTGTGAGAAATTCTGGATGGTCTGGTCTCCAATTAGCAGTGTTGTTCTCAACTCTTACTATTGACAGTATAAGCTCCATTTCTCATTTGGCACCATCAGTATGATTGGTAATCAGTGTTTCTAAACTTCAGCAACTTTCAGATGGCTAGACTTCAACTCTAAGAATTCCCCAGTCTGTATGCTAGGAGTTGAAGGCCATCCTTCTTAATGTTACTGAGATTGAGAAACATGGCTTAGACAATTGCATCCTCCTCTGGACAACCTTCAACTCCATCACCATAATTCTTGGCACCTTAGATTGAATTGTCTACATTTTGTGGGCATTCAAGGAGGAGAGGAAAGGCAAAGAAAAATATATCTTAAGAATACAATTAGCAAAAACCTACACAACTTTGCTAAGATCTTGGGTAGAAGCCACAGCCAGGCTTCACAGCAAATAAGGTGTATTATGAGACACTTTGATATCTCCAGTGAAAAAGGTCCTCTGCACAGCAGAAGCTCCAAGGGAGCCACTGCTAGACAATGCAGTGTTAGCTGTCCTTTTTCTCACAACAGCCCAGCATGGATCTGAATAGAAAGCTTCAGGTTTCAAAGGCAAACCAAATATTACATTACAGATATGCTGAGTGTCAAAGTTTGCTACCACTGCTAACGTTTAGGTAACTAGAGATTCCAAACTACAGTTGTTCCCCAAATCTCCTTCTTATGGCTCTCAGTTGCTGAGAATAGGTAGTTTCCCCCACACTAGTATTTCAGGAATATGGTAATGTATACCTTAAAATAGGTTTAGCATAGGGTTTTTGGGGGGGGGGGTCAAAATTTACCCTCACCACTAATTCCTTGCTTTAGCCATTTTGCTAATACACTCTGATCCTGTTGACCAAAAAATGCTAAGCATATTCATTGGCCATGAAAGTTTGCCTGTGCTCCAGGTGAAGATGCTTAGCAATCTGTCTGTTGGGAAAGCCCATCAGCACAAAATACACCAAGCTCCTTTCCCAAATCCCAACACCTTGCTCAGAGTAGAGCAGGGGTGTCCAACCTTGGCAACTTTAAGACCTGTGCATTTCTACTCCCAGAATTCCCAAGCCAGCATTGTCCACAAGTCTTAAAGTTCTCAAGGTTGGACAGCCTTGGAATAGAGACTTGTGTAATGATGGTTCCTTTCAAAAGGAGAGGCACTAGTAATGTAGCATGGTATTAATCTTGTAAAACATTTTGTATTAACAATGTTTCATGTCTGGATGGAATTTCCAACCATTGGCAAGTGTCCTAATGCTGTTCTGACCTTGCTGGAGGCGTTCAGACTCAGAACATTGGCTGGAACCGTATGGAAGGCTTCCTGTGAATTTGCCAGAACCCAAAACAGGGTCTTTCAACTGCAAAATGTTTCAGAATCAAAATGTTCTGTATACTCCTGGCTCTCATCATCAAAAATTAGTTCAAGGCAAGATGCAATGTGACCATTGCATTCTGTACTGTAGGGATAAGTAAATCAAGTCATGAAATGGAAAGCCATGCTACAAAGAGGTGGAAAATTCAGAATAATTTGGATAAGTTTCTTATACCTCTTATTTAGAATGCAGAATAACAGAGTCAGAGGGGACCTTAGAGATCTTCTACAGCAGTGCAATCCCCTTGCTCAAGCAGGAGGCCTATACATTTCAGACAAGTGGTTCTTCTTAAAAGCTTCCAGTAATGAAGAACCTGCAACTTCTGGAGGCAAGCCATTCCACTGATTAATTGTTCTCCCTGTCAGGAATTTTTTTCCTTACAGTAATTGACAAGCTCCATTACATTCGTAACTCAAGGATTAACTGTATTTCTAGGTTGGTTCCTTCCTTGCTTAGTTTCCACCCATTGTTTCTTTACGTTCGTTATAATGTGACTTATATGAATACGCATTATTTAAGCTTTGTTTTGGTTGACAAATCAAATAGGTTGTGATGCTAAAATTATGCCCCAAAGTTTTTTTCTCCTTATAATTGAAGTCACCATGAAAAAGCTTGTAAAATGTAACCCATTGAAAGGTGTTTATTTGTTTGCTGGACAATTATAAGAAAAAGAAGCTACCCAGGAAACTTTTTTTAATGTCTTTACATCTGGGCCCTTGACGATCTAAGAACTGCCTAAGAACAGTATGAAAAAAAGCACAAAAGTAAAACTTTCCAAAGAGTTGGTATCTTAGAAATGCTCATCTATGTGTCTTATGAACTCAGATTTTTATTTCTCTAGAGTTTATACAGGGGAGCAGATTGTAGCCATGTACTTCCCTCCGCAGTGTTCCAATACCTAAGAGGCTACCACAAAGATGAATGGGTCAACCTATTCTGCAAAGCACCTGAAGGCAGAATAAGAAGCAATGGATGGAAACTAACCAAGAAGAGAACCAACCTAGAATTAAGGAGAAATTTACTGATAGTTGGAACAATTAATCAGTGGAATGATTTGCCTCCAGAAATTGTAAATGCTCCAACACTGGAGGTTTTTAAGAAGAGATTGGATAACATTGGTCTGAATTGGTATAGGGTTTCCTACCTAAGCAGAGGATTGGGCTAGAAGACCTCCAAGGTCCCTTCTGATACTATTATTCTGTAGTGCAAAATTGAAGGCCCACGAGACAAGATGTCACTGCTTAGGAATGAGGGCTGGCAATGGGAAAACTCTGGCGCCAATCACTCTCTCAGCCCAACCCACTCACAAGGTTGTTCTGGGGAAAAAACAGGAGGATGGAGTGTTATATATGCTACCTTAAATGTTGTTAAGAGAGGAAAGGAAGAACGGACGTTGACTTACCTGAACGTCCCTTTTCTGGGCACTGCGTACACTATCCATGAATGGGTTAAATCCTTCAGCCTTTGGCAAACAACTGAGTGTAACTTTAAAAGAGCCTGTGTAGCATAGAGGGTTAATGCCTCCTACTAAAGGCAGCAATTAACACCAGCTGCCTGTAATTTCTCTAAGTTCAATCCTACCCAGGCTCAAGGTCGACTCAGCCTTCCATCCTTTCTAAGGTGAGTAAATTGAGGACCCAGTTTGTGGGGGCAATAAGCTGACTTTGTATAAATATAAATATACAAAAGTATGAAGGCTATTGCTTAACGCATTGTAAGCCGCCCTGAGTCTCCGGAGAAGGGCGGCATATAAATCAAATTAAAAAAAAAAAAAAAGAATTTCCCTTTCCCGGCTGCCAAACCACGCCCCCAGTCCCATGATCCCCCAGTCTGAATGAAGGCACAGCAAACGACAAACACCTGTCGAGTAAAATAACTAAAACTTTATTAACAATCAACTTCAAACAGAGAAATGGAACTAGGAACCCAACCAGGCAGGAAGTCATAAACAAGGGGGGGTATGGATAGTGTATGCAGCGCCCAGAAAAGGGACATTCAGGTAAGTCAACGTCCATTTTCCTGTGCGCTGCTCCCACTATCCATGAATGGGATGTACCCAAGCTCAAACCCCATGGGCAGGAAGCTGACTGCCTCCAGTGTCCTCCTCAGCCAAGACTCTTTGGAGTACCCTGCGACCAAAGGACGCCTCTGCTAAATTATAAGCGTCTATCTTGTAGTGACGAATGAATGGTGACAACAATGACCAGGTTGCCACTCTGCAAATGTCTGCTACTGATGCCTGCATAGCCCAGGCTGCCAAAGAGGCCGCGCTGCGTGTGGAGTGTGGTAGAATCTTGCCAGGTAACGGTTTAGAGTTCTACTCATACGCCAATGCAATGCAGGCCTTAATCCACCTGCTGACTGTGGAGGTCGAGATCTTTTGGCCCATGGAACCTGGGTTAAAGGATACCAGGAGTGCTTCTGTGCGGCAAAATGAAGCGGTCCGGCGCATATAAAGGCGTAGAGCGCGGCGAACATCAAGGGTATGCCATTTTATCTTCCTGTGATTCCGAAGCGATGGGCAGAAGTCCAGCAGGATGAGTTCCTGGGCCCGGTGAAACCAGGAGTTTACTTTTGGTAAGGACAGGTCCAGGCGCAGGATCACGGTGGTGTCTCGGAAAATACAAAGATCCTTACAGACAGAGAGCGCCGCTAGTTCTGAGACCCTCCTAGCCGAGGTGATAGCTAGGAGGAAGGTGACTCTGAAGGATAGGTATTTGAGGGCGACTGACCCCAATGGTTCGAATGGAAGACCCGTCAAGGCCCGCAATACGAGAGGTAGGTCCCATGATGTATAACGGTGCACCGTGAGGGAGTGGGCGCAAATTCGTAGCCCCATGTAGAAACACCCTGATGAGTGGGTGGTGCAGTATTGACTGGTATGTTGTACACGTGATGACCGTTGACAGTGCTGCTGTCTGACATCTTAGGGTAGCGGGGGGGGGGGGCAGCCCCTTGTCTAGTCCTGACCGTAAAAACACCAGAATATCTTGTATCACTGCTGTAGTGGGGTCTACATGGTGGCGAGAGCCCCAGCGGCAGAAGGCCCACCAAGCTGCCTCGTAAATGCGAGTCGTTGAAGGCCGTCTAGCTGCCTGGATGGTGCTGATGACCCTATCTGGCAAGTTGTCCTTCTTTAGCATGACCTGCTCAAATGCCAAACGGCTAATTGGAGCCACTGAGGCTCTGGGTGAGTAACCGCCTCCTGGCACAGAACCACCTGGTGTGGAGGAATCACCCACGGCTGGCTTACCGATAGGGCCACGAGATCAGCATACCACAACCTTCTGGGCCAATTTGGAGCCACCAGGTGTAGGTTGGCCTTCTCTGCCAGTAACTTCCGGATGAGATGTGGTATCAGTGGAGTTGGTAGGAACGCATATAGAAGGCCGCCGGGCCACTTGCAGTGCAGAGCATCGTGATCCTCTGCCTGAGGTGTTGGGTAACAAGACACGAAGCGGGGGAGCTGTGCGTTGTCCGGGGTCACAAATCTTCTGCTTGGTCTGACTCTTCAGATGAAGACGCTTGGGTTTGAGGAGGATGGAGTTGGGACTGAAGCTGTTGATGCGTCCCTTGGGCCGGTAATGGATGTGAAGCTGAGTCGCCTGCTGCAAATTTGCAGCTAGGAATGATGATAATGCTGATGAAAACATAGCCTGGAAGTCCAGTTGAGTTGCCACCACGGGACCCCTCTGTGTTCTTAGGCCTGCTGACGTTGGTGTGAATGTCGCCTCCGGTGGACAATGCTGGGCTGGAGAACGGACCCCTTCGACGTCCGGAGTAGAGGGGTGGGGGCTTCTTCAGATTGAATTAAAGAGGGACCCAACTTGGCTGGGACAGGAGTCCTTGGGGTCAGAGCCAGTTCGGCCAGGCTTGAGATGCCTGCTTCTGACTCCCTAGATGTTGTGGGTGCAGTTTTTGTGGGTCCAGGCTCCATGACAGGAGTTGTGGCCACCGCCTTCTGACCCTTGGCGCACTGGTGCTCCAGTGCCTTATGGTGTCTTAAGGCATCTTTGTCCTGAGCAGAGAGTGCCTTTTCAGGTCTGGTTTTGTGGCTGGGGCTCTCAGACCGCTTCCCCGCACTCTTTTTGCTTGACTTTGCCGCCTTGCGTAGTGGGCTTAATTCGAGCTCCAGGTCGGAGGAGAGAGGAGAGTCTGACATGACTTGCCAGTCGTTAGGGTTCCTCGGGTAACTGACCACCTGGGGTGTGGTCACGTTGCCAGATGGTTGAACGGTTCGCCGAGGGCCCAAAGGTCCTCCCAAGCTGGCCACTTCTGAAGGGGGGGCACCCCGTAGGTAAGGTCACGCTGGATGCCTAATCACCTGGTAGGGTACAGCAAAAGAAACTTCTTGGTGGTCAAGGGAGAAGCCGGCTGTGCTTTTTAGCCAAAATGGCGGCCCAGGAATCCGTCAAAATGGTGGGCGCAAATGGTCAAGTCTCAGGAATGCCGGGCTAAATACGTCGGACTTGCACTGGCAGCCCAAGGGTTCGACCAGATGCTGCGCTTTGTTTCTGATGAGCAGAGCGTTTCTGTAGCGTAGTGGGGGATCGGCAGCGCTTGCCGAAGCTCCTGCGGCTGCTCACCGCTGTTCTTCGCCCTTCCGATCTGGATTCCTTGTTTGGAGCCGTGGCAAGAGCGGTCGTGCATTGGGGAGGCTAGGCCCTTCCTTTGCTATCGTAAGAAGCTGCCCGGCGGTAATTTAAAAGTAGCTCCAAGCGCTAAAATTGCTAAGGCGTGGACGGCCCAAAACTCTGAGCCCGCCAGCCAGCTGATGAGCACTCCAGCCGCTCTAGTGCTGCAGAGAGGCCCGAATGCAACAAAAAAGTACTCAAAAATAAATAAAAGCCTAAACCCCCCTAAGGAAAGGGAAAGGAAAAAACTAAGGAAATACTTTTTGCAGATTAAGGAGCTCCCAAAATCACTTCAGCATTTGCCAGCAACTGAGTGAAGACTGGGGATCATGGGGCTGGGGGCGTGGCTTGGCAGCTGGGAAAGGGAAATTCTTTTAAAGTTACACTCAGTTGTTTGCCAAAGGCTGAAGGATTTAACCAATTCATGGATAGTGGGAGCAGCGCACCGGAAAATATGAATCTGTTAAAAACCAATACTCTAAGAAGCCATCAACAAAAAAAACCACACCCCACCAGAAACTGGCAGGGCAAGCTACTGTGTACTGGGAGCAAACCCCATAATCCCTTGCACTGATGATAGTCGGTAGTCTGCAAGCAAACAGCTCAGAGAACAGCAAAAGCACCATAGATAAAAATCTATGAGCCACATAAAAAGTGTCTTTTAGTCACTCCTAAAATGCTGAAGAAAACCTTGACTTGGCCCAGAGGCACTTATAAAAGCATTTTATTTCAAGAATCTCCACTTTTTTCACAATGAAAAGCAAGCAGGGGCCAGCAACTTGAGCCCTCACAATAACCATAAATTACATTAATTTTTTTAACCAAAATAATCCAAATCTCACAGTAAATTGAAATATCCTTTCAGAAAACCTTTCCAAATTGAGGGTCACGCTTATTTTGCTGGGGGGGGGCACTTTTTTAAAAAAGAAGCAAGAGCAAAACAAACTTGAAATTCAGCATCATGTCATTAGCATTTCCATCTCATTAACCTAAATCAAAATGACTGCTCTCCAATGTTCTCTCTGACACATTCACTTTTACAATTTGGCCAGGTCATTCAGGACTAGAGCCTGTTTACACTAAGGAACCATGTTTGAAGAAAGAAACTGAAAAGTGTTTAGGATCCCTGAAACATGCCGTATGTAAGACCAGAAGCGATGCTTCAAGGTGCATCAGGCAAGCAGTCAGAAGCACAGATTCAGTTTCTGTCACCCAGGACACACAAAGCAGCAAAAAGACACACGAAGAATCCAATCAGCCATTCTTTAGTAAGGTTCACATGGTCATCCCTGACAACATCAGCGGCTGCGTTCCAGGTGCATTATTCCTGACCGCACTGATGTGGGAGCTTTTCATTTCCTCCAGCATATAACAGAGGCAGTCTTGCACAGAACAAGCCAACTGGCTTCATGTTGGCATGTACAGTTACCAGAAATAATGTCCAGGCACATGGAGAAAAGGAAAAGTACAAAAGCCTCCCTTGAAATTAGCATGTACAAATATCTCTCCCTCTTTTTCTTTCTCACTCTCTCTTCGAATTTGAAAGCCCAAAGAGTCTGGTGATCTCTTTTTATAGCACCATGTGTATACGATGCCTCAAGACAACTTATGGCAGCATCCTACAAAGGTACAATTTACCCAATTACATTATTTCTCCTTTTCCCCTCCAGGACTTTCCATTCTGCCAAAAGCTCTCCAAAACGTTGAGCAGAGAATTTTCACCTTCCCTACTACCAGAGCCTCTCAAATGCAGATGATTACAACTGAACATACTCATACATGAGAAACAGGTGCTCAATCACTTACCTGTAATTTTGCCCCTAGCATCAACTCTGAATGGCGTCCAGCACTCACACTGCAACATGTGCAGCCTTGTCTTGTGAACCCTTTGAAGTCAGGAGGACTCGTATATAGTAACCTTTGAACTTTGAACAAAGCAGGAGCTTTGAACGCCTCGGATCGCAACTCCCTTAATCACTAGATGGCTGAGCGGGGCTTCTGTCACCCGTCCCGGGTATTCCCGTCCCACTCTCAGCAGCTAGACCATCCCTGCCCTCCAAGAAATTAGCTGGTCACACAATCCTTCACCCTTTGCTGACTTAAGTTAACCCGCTAGGCTTCACATAACGTACTGATCCATAATTAACCAGAAGGGGTTGCATTCGGAGCATAAATTAAATCAGGTTTTAAAAAAATACCGAGCAGGCTTACCACGGACCAAACTTCCTGTGTCGGGAAGGCAGTCGCATAACAATGCGCCCGACCAAGCGTGCTGTGTGAGCGCCCAGCCTTTTGTTTTGTTCACACTGATTTTCGGGGCCGTGGGCAAATCCCCTCTGCTGCGCGCCCGCGAGCGAGAATTCCTGTAAGAACGTGGGTTACCTCCCCCCCCCACCCAATAGCCCCCAAATTAGGCATCCGCAAGGACCGGGTTTGCTTGTCCGTTTCCCTGCCCTGCATTACATTTGCAGGGAGACCGCGGGGGCGCAGTAAGCACCCACTCCTCACATTGCACTCCTTCCCCTAATTGTCACCGCGCGTCGCCGGGACGCTCCTCTTGCGCCGCCCTCACCTGGCTCCGGCTTTGCCCCGCGTCTTGCGCGACGATCCCACCACCACCACGGGCGCAAATCCGGGCCAGCGCCGCCCGCGGCTGCCCACCGCAGTCTCTCCACCCGCTGGGCTGCTTTAGCGCCGCCGCGCCGCCCGCGCTTGAGGAACGGCTGGCGAACGCGGGCCGAACCAGCCGCGGAAGGGGAGAGAGGGCGGGGGGAGGCGGGGCGCGGTTGGGCATCCGAGGCGCTAATTGGCTGCTTAGCTCAGTTTGGGCACGCGGGGAAAGCGGACCGGCGGCGGCGGGGGAGGGGGCAGCCAAAACTGGCTTTGTTGTGCCGCTCGCTGGCAGCTGCCAGGCGGGTGGAAGAGACCGGGGGGGGGGGAGCGAGGACGGGGGAGAGACAGCTGTAATGATAAGTGTCGCAGACGGACGGCACGCGCCGCCTTCCCACGTCCCTCCCCCCCCTCCCGCGGGTCGCCTGAAGGGGTGGAAAGGGGGAACTAATTGCTCCGAAAGGCAGGAGGAGCTTTTTGCAAATTGCATACCGTCTCCCTTCCTGGAGTTCTCCACACACACTTGTTCCCGTTCCGCCTTCTGTACCGGGCGACGTGAGAGGAGTGCGAGAGGATCTTCAGCATGTGTGTGTGTGGGGGGGGGGGGGTGTCAGTTGTGCAAAACAGCCCCAAATCCTAAAACTTCCATACTTCAGGGTGCAAACACGCAGCTATCGATATTCTGATCAAAGATTAATAGCGAGGCTTGTCGCAATGTTGGAGATAATGCAGCCTTATTGGGGTTTTTTGGCGGGGGGGGGGACGACAGAAATGTGCAAATTGGGGGAGAAAAGCCGTGCGCATCAGCTTGGCTCTGGGCTGCAAAATAGAGCCTCCGTGTTACGAAGACGTTGCACCTTGAAGTGTGCCGGGGGCGCGGACAGGGCTGCCGCCTGCAAGCTCTGCTTGAAGTTTATATGATGTCCAGACAAAACACATCAAAACTACCATCTATTGACTCAATCTGGGATCTTTTGGTAAAGCCACATGTAAGCAATTTTTGAGATCTAGCCAGAAATAATAACAATTTAACTTGTGATCTGTTGTGTTGATAATTGGATCCACACAACCTTTCTGACCTGTTTATTAGATCATTTTCTAGGTTATAGCATAATAACATATTGAACTGGAAACTAATGACACAGTTTGATTCATAAAATATAGTAAACTGTAAAACTGCAACCCAACTCAATCCAACCCAACCAAGGGTGACATTAGCTGCACATGCTTTGTGAAGTTTGTTAAAACTGATCAGGTGTTACATATTGTGTGAATTGGCTTTTTAACCTTTGGAAACCTGTTTCTACATTTATTTTTTAAGACAAATTTGGAGTGCAAGAAGTATCTTTGCCTTTGCTTATATTGTATCTCATTTTCTATAGGAGTCTCTTAATATTCTAATATGTAAATTTTGTACCCTGTGGTCCCAATGCCATTTTAAGTCTCTTAAGTACTTAAAAGAAGACTCCTGCCTTTAGGCCAAAATTTCCAATAGCAGTGGTTCTGATTGATAAATTTTTCTTCCCTGGGTTGGATTTGTCCAATCATCTTTCAAAACCTATGCAAAAAAAAAAAAAAAGAGTAGAAAGAGCCACGTTTGGTACCCTCACACTATGTTAGGACTACATTTCCCACAATTCCTAGCCAGCATGGTAAACAAAATTTTTGCAACTCAAAATTCAAAATGAGAAAAGCTGCAAAAAGTAAACAGCCTGTGAAATGGTGAAGTCACTCTTGTCTGCCTTTGGTTTGTTGGTTGTTATTTTTCCCCAGTGAGTTTTGCTATCCACGTGCCTTGGCTCTTCTTAAATTGCTTAACTCTTGATAAACAGCTTATGTTTTTTGTTCAGTTCTGCAGAAAGGTGGCCCAACCCCTTTCTCCCTACACTCCGTTTTAGCTCTTGAGTGACCTTTTCCACAACGTAGGTGTAAAAAATGAAAGGCATACAATTAGAACACATTTTACAGCAAACATGTCAAATAAAAGAAGTCTTTATCTGATGAAGATTATCTCCAGTACAAATGCACAAGGTGGCAAGGTATAAGGATATCCCACTGAATGCAAGTCCCAAGGAACAATTTCAGACTAAGCAAAGAAAGATTCTTAATTTTTTCATCTTAACCAGATACCCAAGTTCTAGGTCAAGGGTGACCAACCTTGGCAACTTTAAGACCTGTGGACTTCAACTCAACTTAAAGTCCCCATGTCTTAAAGTTGCCAAGGTTGGACATTGCTGCTCTAGGTCATGTTAACCATCTGTCTCTCCCCAACATCTTTTGAAAATTGCCCAGATTTATCTATATTCACTACCATTTTGGTTTGCTTTCATCCCAGGCAGATGATCAACAGAATGTCCCTTGCATCTCCTCTGCTTCCCACCCGGAGAACTTCAATTCTTCTACAACAACATCAACTGCCAGATGCAACACTTGGGGAGAAGGTAGAGAAGATCCAGAATACCAACTTCCTGCTTCATACAAGATCATGCCAAGGAAACAATGCAACTAGTAAAGTCATGCAAATGAGACTAGTAAAAGCTCAAATAACTAATATCGCTCAGACAGTGCAGCATATCCTGCAAGAAATATGATGCTTGATTCCACATTAGGAGGCATCTTACAAAGCTACCTTACAGGTAGTCCTTGATTTACAACCATTCATTTAGTAACAACTCAGAGTCACAACAGCATTGAAAAATAAGAGACAATCAGCCTTTGCCCTTACCACTGCTGCAGCATCCCCCCCCCAGTCACGTGATCAAAATTCAGGCACTTGGTATCTATTTACAATGTTTGTAGCATCTTGGGATAATGTGATCACCAATTGTGACCTTTCCAGCTGGCTTCAGACAAGCAAAGTCAATGAGGGGAGCTGGATTCGCTTAACAACTGCATGATTTGCTACTGTGGCAGAAATTGGGTGCAGCTTCCTTAACAACTGCTTTGCTTAGCAGTGGAAATTCTGACCCCAGTTCTGGTGGCAAGTTGGGGACTATTTTTTTTTTAATTTGATTTATATGCCGCCCTTCTCTGGAGACTCAGGGCAGCTTACAATGCATTAAGCAATAACCTTCATACTTTTGTATATTTATATAAAATCAGCTTATTGCCCCCACAAACCGGGTCCTCATTTTACCTACCTTAGAAAGGATGGAAGGCTGAGTCAAAATTGAGCCTGGTGAGATTCGAACTTACAGTAATTGCAGACAGCTGGTATGAATCACAATGCTTTTAGTCTGCTGAGCCACCAGGCCCTTTTTGTATATCAAGCCACAGCACTCTCCCTTCTAGGTTAACATTTTCTACTTTGGTTGCCAGCAGCTCTTCATGATCTCACTCTCATTTATCACACCCCATTAATTCATCTCCTAATTATTCAGCTGGTTCCGTATACCTTGTCCCGAAGCACTTCAAGTTGTTTTTCTACCTCTCAATCCTTCTGACGCCAGCAAAACAGGCATCTAAGGCTCATCAGGCTATTTTGACTACTTTCAAGCCATCAGCATCAGCCCTGGCATCTGGATGAGTCTGTCACGTGCAGGGAACAGACAGCCAATCAGCGATTGCCCTTTCTGGCCAATAGTTCTAGGCAGAAACTGCCAGCCAATGGGGGCTTCTTTGTGGGCTGGTAACTAAATGTGTCCCCTTCCTCCACCTTGAGTTCAATGCTAAACGGACCACCTTCCCTCCTGCTTGCAAAAACAAAAAGGAATGCACTGCTTTTGCTTCCTGGTGATTGAATGATCATGATAGCAAGCCACCATTGCCTTTTAAGCAAATGAGTGTGCTGGCATTTATGTAATGGGGATCTCTTAATCTTCTACCAGTGTGGGGCTATGATGGAACAGAGCAGGTAGCAGAAGTCAGAAATCCCGCTCCCCCCAGCAAAGATGTGAGGTGCCTCTTCATGCACAAAGGCCCTGTGCATGAAAATAACATCTCTGCCTTGCACTGGCATTTTCCTGACCATGGATATAATAACCCTGGCAAAGGGATATTTTAACACTGCAATATTCAGTTCCACCCCACTTATCAAGTCTTGAGATCAGTAGGGGATACATCTTGCAGAACTGGCAGATTGCACTTTAATTTAAAAGATATTCTAAGAAGTTATTGCTAATGAATACAGCTGATATTTCTGTGAACAAAATGGATCTACTACAGGTAGTCCTAGACTTACAACAGTTCATTTAGTGACTGTTCAAAGTTACAATAGCACTGAAAAAGTCACTTAACAACCGCTGTTCACACTTATGACTATTGCAGCATCCCCATGGTCACATAATCAAAATTCACATGCTTGGCAACTGATATTTATGATAGTTGCAATGTCTCAGGATCATATGATCCCCTTTTGTGACCTCCTGACAAGCAAAGTCAATGGGGAAGCCAGATTCACTTAATAACCATGTTACTAACTTAACAAATGTAATGATTCACTTCATAACTGTGGCAAGTCGTAAAATGGGGCAAACTCACTGAACAAATGTTTCACTTAGCAGCATAAATTTTGGGCTCAATTGTGGTCGTAACTTGAGGAGTACCTGTATTTGATTTGGCATAGTCTTTACGACCTCTTGGCCTGGCTAATTTCCTGATTCATTGGTGGCTGAGGGGGAGTGTGTATACAACCTCATGATTTGGTGTCTTGAAAGTAGCCAACAGGGAGATGGCTCTTTGGAGCTGTAAAGCAGAATGGAACAAGACAGCAGCTCGCTCTATGGGAGGAGCAGAGGAGCTAGTGGGACTCAGGAGGGAAAAAGAAACAGAGAGGAGGTGGCAGGCAAGGGTTGTTTTTTCCTCTCTTGAGGAAAAGGTAGCCATGTTGGATGTCTGAGAATAATATCTAAGTATGGTGTATAGTGGTGAGCCATCAGTACTGTTCCAGGAGCTTCATACTGGAGAGGAGTTGTCCAGTGTTGGAGATGTCCAAGCTCTCTCTCGGCCAAATATAAATTCTCAACTTGTAATCAGTTGCACAGTGACTATTTGAAGTTATGAATTCCTCACAAAGAGACTGTCCCACTGAGTACAAGGAGCATCACCCCATGCTCACATGGCTTCAATTTATGATGTTTTTGTCAGAAATCAGCAGTTGCTTCTGGTTTCCAGCAAAAACTGGCCCATAACAAACAATGAATTCATTGGATACAACAATGGATGTAACAAAAGGTTGTAAAAAGGGGTCCAATCACATGGTGATTCCACCTTCTTTACAAAGTGGTTTCTCTGAGCAGTTCTTTTAAGAATCTCTGCAATACAGCAGTCCAATTTGTCTTCTGCTGGGCTGAGCACTTTTTTCCTTTCCATGTTTCTTTAGAAATGGTCAGATTCATATCTGCATTCCTCTACCCCTGCTTTGGCTCCTCCTTGAAGTTCATTCCTTTCCCAAACCTGCAATTCACAGGTCAGAACTTGCCCTGTCTCCGAGTCTCACCGCCTCCTCTGCCTTGCCTATTCTAAGTATGACTTTGGTCTGTAAACTACTGCAGAATTTCTCAGGGAGCGGCAAGTCTGCAGCTTTCAGGTAAGAAGATGGCTGAAGTGAAAGGATCAGGATAAGTAGGTCCTTGAGATCAGTGAGCAGTTTCAGAGCTGGTTAAATGGTGGGCCACATAAAGAGTCAGCCCCATCATTAGACAAATGAAATTGCCTTCAATGGCAACTACTGAGGATGGCATTCCAAAACAGATAGTCCTCAACTTACAACCTTTCATTTGGTGACCAAAGTTACAACAGCACTGAAAAGAGAGACTTATGATTGTTGCAGGATCCCCACAGTCATGCGATTAAAATTCTGGTTCTGTGCTACCAGCAAATATTTACAATGTTTGCTGAGTCCTGTGGTCATGTGATCACCCTTTCTGGCCTTCCCAGTTTGCTTCCCAGAAGTAAAATCAGTAGGGGAAAGCTAGATTTGTTTAGTGACTACATGATTCACTTAACAACTGAAGTGATTCCCTTAATAACCATGCCAAAAAAAAGTGGCAAAATCAGGCACAAGTCACTGAACCACCACTTTGCTTGGCAACAGGAATTCTGGTCTGTTCCTAGGAATTAAATTTAAACTGGAAAAATTATCAGAACAATTTACTATAGATGATAGGTAAATAATAGTTCCAATGGTTTGCTGACTGTTCAGGGCCTTTCCCTTACCCATTAGACATTTTTTATAGTATAGTATAGGGTTAGGGTTAGGGTTATTGTCATTGTACATCATGTATACAACGAAATTGGTTGGTTTTTCCCATGAGTCGCCTGCAAATCTTGCAGAGGTTAAACTGCAGGATCCCTTTATTTTGGGATAATGTCTTATTTGCTGTTAATGAGGGAATACACAGGTTCCCCTCACTGATATATCAGATTTCTGAACACACGCAGATATGTGCAAATGGACTTACCCAAACCATGAACTTTATGAATTGCTATGCCATATATTGAGTGTGAGGGTGCGTGATGGTTCAGTGATTAAAACACACTGAACTTGTCAGTTGGAAAGCTGACAGCCTGGGTTCAAGACCCAAGTGCCATGGGATGGGATGAGCTCCTGTTACTTGCCCCAGCTCCTACTCACCTAGCAGTTTGAAAGCATGCAAATTCAAGTAGATAAATAGGTACCATTTCGGTGGGAAGGTAACAGCATTCCATGCGCCTTTGGCATATAGCCATGCTGGCCACATGATCACGGAAATGTCTTCAGACAATGCTGGCCTCCTCTGCTAGCAAATGGAGATCAGCACTGCCCCCTAGAGTCAGACATGACTGGGCAGGGGAAAGCTTTACCTTTATATTGAGTGTATATTACTATACGTAACTTTAAGTCCGATTTACATTAATCACAAAGGCTGATCTTAAAGTGGCTATTTGACATTTTTGGTACTGTAACTGCAATGCCCACCCTGATTTTAGCAAAGGTGAAAAAAGTTGTGATACATCACATGATGATGTGTCATCGTGAGTTTGACACCCTAGTTTAGATCATCCTTTCTCAACCTTTCACCCTGGAGAATCCCTTGAAATAATTTTCAGGTCTTAGAGAAACTTGGATAAAAATAAGACAACATACACAAAATTTCACAATACACTTCCAATCTACATCATGCATATTCTCCAACATTTACAAAAGCAAAGTGACATAAAAATACCCGTCACAGTGAATATTAGTGCTACATAAAGTTTCTTTTTTTTTTAAAGTGATCATTTCATTTTTCCATATTGTACATTGCAAACAATGTACTGTAAGTTAAAACAGCACCACTGTGTGCCCAGTTCCTGAATATCACCTATATGGAATGATATACAGAAAATAACATCATTTTGAATTTATTAGTAAAAGTGTATATATTCCCATTTTAAGTTGACAATATAGGAAACAGTTTGTTATTCTTCCTAATTTTCAGCTTACCCATTTCCCATATCTAAGAAAGGAATATAACAGTCTATATATGCAGTTTAACTTTGCTAATGGTACTAAATATTAATATTTAAGCTTCTCACCACCACACCCCATTCTCTTGCAACAGGTACACAATTACTTTAACTGTCAGCACATTTCCCTATTAAATCCAACAAAGGTGTGAGGGTAACGTTTAAATTTTCAAGGTACATGTCATCAGATGGACAGCATTGTGATCAGTGCATGGTCTCTGTGGGTAACAAGGTATGGCTTATGTCTTCAGCTTTCATCAGGATGCCTTGCCCTGAAGTTCATTTCTCTGGTTAAATCTTTGCTTCAGTGGGTAAAATGAGAGAGAGGATTCCATATTTTTCAAAAGAGACATTTTAATAGTGGTAGTAGTTCTCTGATGTGCAAATTTAAGATGGGAGCTATCCCTAAAGCTCATTTTCAGTGGAAATGAATCATGCTTTGCAGAGATCTATGACTCATCTTGTGCTTTTCTAACCTTGGACACATCTTTCAAGTTGAGTTTGTTTTCATTTCTGAGGAGTTGATGGAAGTGGATAGTAATTGAACATTTGCTTCATTTTTTTCCAGACAATTCCTCCTCCTCTGTCTTGACTGGAGATACAAGTTTCTTAGACACAGAGGGAGCTTTTTCTGGTTTTATTTGGAGAAGACCAAAGCTGCAAATTTTTTCCTCAGCAGGCAAAATCTGGCTGGTTGTTGGTTTCAGAGCCACTGGGTCTGAATATTTGTAGACAGTAGAAAAGCTCAGGCTGTCATCTTTCAGAATTCCCTCTGCAACAAGGGAAGTGAGTTGTGGGTTCCTGGTGGACTTTGCTGTCCCAGCAGCAGGCTGTGGAAAGTCTATTGGAACTTTTTTTTGTAGACATAAAGTAAGGGAGACCCTTATTCAAATATGGGTAGAAATCAGGCAGAGGTTTTACACTAAAGTCCCAAATTGGCTCTCCATTCTGGAGGCCCTAATTGATCCAAACAGGCGAGACATTCAAAATTTCCCCACATATAAGGAGATATTAGACGATAAAGGGAGTTTAAAATCATTAGATTTATTAAGAGACCAAGGCCTCAATATAAATTGGTGGACTTATTTCCAGATCAATTCTAGGTACCAAAAGGATAGGGACCGATTCGGCATAGAATCCAAATATAGAAATCTAGATAAAATTTTACTGGGACAAGAAAAGAAAATGCTGGCTAGACTGTACAACGTGTTACTAGATGAGGATAGGGCAGAGATCATAGCTAGGAACCAACTAGGTGTCTGGGAAAAAAATATAGGATACAATATTAACTTTAATGAGTAGGAAGAAGCCTGGAACAGGAATTACTATATAACAAAAGCGGTATCCTATAGGGAAAATCAGTACAAGATGTTCCACAGATGGCACCTAGCACCAGCTAGAATAGCTAAAATGATTCCCAATGCCTCACCAACCTGTTGGAAATGTGGTAAGGAGGTTGGTACTTTTTTCCACATGTGGTGGTCCTGTCAGATAACCAAAAAGTTTTGGCTTAAAATTCGGGCCTGGCTGAAGGAAATAATAGGAGAGGATTTGGAATTAGCCCCCGAGATCTTCTTACTAGGCATAACTAGGGAGAGATTGGCAAAAGAAAAGACTCAACTCTTGATTCTTATAATCACGGCAGCCAGATTAGTTTTTGCAAAGACATGGAAGGATAATGTGTCTCCTTCTGAAGAAAGTGTAATTAATAAGATTCTAGAATGTGCGGAAATGTCCAATCTAACAAACGAGCTGAATAATGGTGAAAAATCTAAATATTATGATGTATGGGGTAGATGGTACAATTGGATGCGTAACAGGAAAAATATCTGAGAGTCGGAAAAATGATTTTATTTACTCTTAACTAGAATATTATTGTGATAAATTCTGTAAATTACGGTTAACACTGCACTTCCGATGTGGCATGAAACACCTTGTATTTTGTTTTATTTTCAAAAATCAATAAAGTATATTTAAAAACTAAAATGGCAGCCAGAATAAGTGGACCAAATGTTTGATATAAATAGAAATGAGCAGGACAAGATTCCCAGCTGATTTTGAAGGAATGATTTTCGCAGAGATAGAAGAAATGTGATTTTGAAACTTCATTCTCTGCTCGTCTGCTTCTTTTAAGGTGTATATGGTAACCTCCTTCCCCATCAATTCAAATAAAAGCTAAATATTAAGTACAGTACCAAAAACTCTACCTTGTTTTTGCAAGTTTGATGCTATGATCTTTTCTGCAGACTTCTTGTTGATTTTAAAGAAGAATCTGGAGTAAAAAAAAAACAGTTGAGCTAAGCATTAAAAAAATCTTAGTGAGATGTTCAGCACAAACAGGTATTAACTCTGTTCACACTGGGGGCTTCCTTGGTTCCGCCGGCGCCGAAGGCTGCTCCTTTGTGAGTTCCAGCCCCGGGCTACGTAAGAGCCGCTAGAACAGCGAAAATCAGCTGTCTAGAGGCTTGAAAACTTTCCCCCTGTGGGAAGGAGGGAAAGAGAGCCGACAGGTGTGGGTAGAGCTCCCCAAGAGCCCCAGGTTTTTTTTAAAATCTGGGGCTTAAAGAGTGAGAGCTCCCCGGAAAGCCCGTCATTGCTCTGGACCCGGGATGTTTCTGCTTTAAGCAGAACTAGACGCCGCAACCACCCCAGCAATTCAATTTTTTTTAAAAAAAGGATTCTGGATCTAACTCTGTTCACACGGGCAAGTACAATAGGACACTAGCAGAGAAGATTGTGTTCCTTTTATGAAAGAGATATTTTAAATTAAAAGGCCATACTGTGGAATTCACTCAGTTTACTTCTGTAGAAAAATTCAGAGTTCCACCAGGCTTGAGATGGAAAGGGCCTCTCAGATGTCCTAACCAGCATGTCCATGCTCATTTAAATTTCTGAAAGCTATTGCCTAACATATTCAAAAGATAATACTGCATTTGACAAGAACATCTATAGCAAGATTGTCCATTGGTTCTGGGAGCTGAATAGAAAATGTCAGGCATGCTTCGTTCAAAACTCAAGAAAGAAAACCCCCATGTTTGTAGAGAAAGGTACTTTTACTGAGCATGAATTGATAGCAATGAAAAGAAAGCAAGATCTGAGGCAATAGGTGCAAAAATTACATATTGAAAGTATTCCCAAATCCCCCCCCCCTCAAGGACCCTGGCTGAATGTCCAATCCCCAGCTCCCCAAGGTGTCATGTGAGGTGCATCTTCAGATGGCCCCATCTGGTATGCCAGAGCGATTGACCTAGACTGGCTATCAACAAGTCCATTCAGCTGTGCTGAAGGTGATGAGAATATTCCTCCCTTTCGGTCACATCACGAGACATCTCCACTAGCTCACTTCCCCCTCCCAAATACCTATACAATCTTGCTATCGGCTGTCATAGTAAGGGGGGAGGGGCTTACTATAATAGCTGATAGCAAGCAAGCATCCTAGAGGCTGACATTCGGCCCTCCTGCAGAAGAGACTTTAGTCCTAGGAAACAAAACAAAATGGACTGGGCAGATACCTCCCAAACGTATCAAAATATAGATAATACATATAGAAGAATACAATTAAGACTTATGAGGGTATTTGGAGTGGAATAACTGTAAAAGTTTCACAGCTCTGACATCTCGCTCATTTATCCATTCAGACTGAGAGGAAGGGAAATGTTTCCAAGCCACCAAATACTGTACTTTCCCCTATGTTTTCTAGAATCAAGGATCTCTTTGACCTCAAAATGTTGCTCTCCTTCAATGAGGAGAGGAACTGGAGGGGCGGCTTGGTCCAGGTGAATCAAGGAGGTATGTTCAGGTTTCAGTAAACTTACATGAAACACTGGGTGGATCCTCTGGAGTGTTTTTGGTAGTTCTAACTGTACCATGACAAGGTTTATAACTCATACAATAGGGAAACGGGCTACATATTTAGGCCCAAGGTTTTTTGACTTTTGAGTAATTTGTAGGTACTTAGTGGAGTACCTACCCACTTGGTAGTCCTTTGGCATAACTCTTTTCTTATCAGCCTGTTTTTTATGGGCTCGGTGACCTTGTCTAACACCTTACGAGTTATGGGCCAGGTAAACTGAAGCTACTCAATCCAGTCCACCAAGGAAGGGATTTGAGGTTTTTCCTGCAGTAGTTGTAGGATGGGTACAAAGTCCTGACCAGACATCACCTTGAATGAGGTAAAACTGGTACTACTATGTATGGAGTTATTATAGGCGACCTCTGCAAACGGCCCAGTTACCGTGATGGTAATTTACATAACATCTGAGGTATTGTTCTAGCACAGAGTTAGTCCTTTCACAAGCTCCATTTGTCTGAGGAGAGTGGGAGGAGTTTAGCCCTTGGGCGGAGCCTAACAACCTCAAGAACTCCCTCCAGAAGTGGGAGGTGAACTGAACCCCTCTGTCTGAGATTATTCATTCAGGCACACCGTGTAATCTGTACACAATGTCAACTTGCAAAGTTTTCAGTGCACAGTTGCATTGTATTTCTTTTGAAGTTTGGCTCGTGGCTCATGAATTAATTAGGGCATCTTTTAGAAACTTCACACACGTTGAATGAACAGTTTAGCCAACATCTTTGATGAGGGAATCTTGGGTCATGATACAAAGTGCACCTGTTTGGAGAACAGATCTGGAATCATCCAAATGACTGTATTTCCACCACTTTTGGGAAGTTCAACAATAAAGTCCATGGATATCTCCTTCCAAGAAGCTCCAGGTCTGGCAATGTTCTGGAGTAATCCAGGCAGCTTCCCAGATGGTCTCTTTGCAGAAGCACATACAGGGCAGCTAGCAACATGTACCTCTATGTCCTTCTTTAGAGAGGGCGACCAGAACTGTCGTTTAACTACACTTAATACACTACATTTTGGTCTTTATGAACCAAAATGCCCAGCGGCTTTTGCATCATGGGATTGTTGTAACACTGCTCCTCTCAGGCTGGTGGGGACATGCAACTTGGCCCCCACCCATGTGAGACCACCACGAACAGTATGCTCGTTGGAGAAGGATATGAACCACTCCTCAGTTTTTAGAGCTTCCTTTAACTGCTCACTTAAGTTGGTGGACAGGTTCAGGTCCCCTTTCGCCTGGGTTCTAGTGATGACAGGAGCAGCCAGCTGCTTCAAGGGAATAACTGGTGGATTACTTCCAGTCGTGTGCTATTGTATTGAGGCAATCTCGAGACAGCATCTGCCATAAAGTTCTTTGCCCCAGGGAGGTAGCACAGAGAGAAATTAAAGCAATTAAAATGCTGTGCCCAATGGACTTGTTTGGGTGACAACTTCTGGGGCATTTTTAGGGCCTCTAGATTCTTATGGTCTGTCCACACCTCAAAAGGATGTTTTATCCCTTTGAGGAAATG
The DNA here is from genome assembly GCA_030761175.1 of Masticophis lateralis. Taxonomy (NCBI): domain Eukaryota; kingdom Metazoa; phylum Chordata; class Lepidosauria; order Squamata; family Colubridae; genus Masticophis; species Masticophis lateralis. The sequence continues at coordinate 1,914,611 of JAUDYJ010000008.1, read as the reverse complement.
CCTCCAAGTTAACAGGGCCCACTGGACAGCAAAAGTCTCCTTCTCACAGATTGCCCATCTTTCAGTTTCAGTTAATTTCCAGGAGGTGTAGGTGCAGGGTTGTAAAGTTCCATTAGCATTTGCTTGAAGTAGCATCATCCCCACAGCCACATCGCTGGCATCAGCCTGGACTATGAAAGGGGCCTCCATGTTGGGGTGCTTAAGGACAGGCTTGGGTATAAACAATCATTTCAGTTTCTCAAAAGCCACCTGGCATTCCATGGTCCACTCGAGTGGCCAGCTTTTGGCTTAACCCCTCCCTTTGTTTTTAGGAGATTGGTAATTGGTAATGCAATTTTTGGAAACAAGGGAATGAACTCAGCAGCCTGAGATAGCTCTGGACGAGCTCTAGGCATCTCTTCTGGACATGCAGAGGCTTCTGTTCCCGCCCCCCCCCCGGATGTTCAACCTCCTCACACACAGGCAAGGCATAGCTTTCATGTGTTCTACAACTTTCAAGGGCTTCTTGCAGGAAGTGTAAGGCTTGAGTCACCAGGAGGTCTTCTTTGTCGACTTCCTGCCAGGCTGCTTCTCCCCACCAGCTTCTGGCAGCTGTTACCCTGTGGGGAATCTCCTCCGGAATTTCTATCTGGCCCACACCCAGTGACCACTTGGCTCAGACTGGCTATTCCTCAATCTGCAATTCAGACACCCATTCCGAATTTTCCTAGCTTTGGTGTGACTGGGGGGGAGTCAAGCCAGCCACCCCCCTGTCCTCTTGGTCGCTGCCTTAGTCAAACAGTCTCTGCTCAGCCCTCATGGTAGAGTTTTCTCCTTGGTGGCTGTTAAAGCAGACCTTGCTTAATGTCAAGTTTGCCTCCGTTCAAAACTCAAGAAAGAAAACCCCCACTCCATGTTTGTAAAGAAAGGTACTTTTACGGAGCATGAACTGATAGCAACGAAAAGAAAGCAAGATCTGCGGCCTCTGACCTGGTACTGACCTCGATTAGCTCCTTGGTTTTCCGAGGAGCTGAGAGAGAGATGAAGCACCGGAAAAGACGCCTAGAGAGCGATTGGAGGGCCAGTCGCACTGAATCTGACCGGACACTGGTAAGAGCTCATATTAAGACTTACCTAGTGGCAATAAGAGTGGCGAAGCGTAATCATTTCTCCGCTCTTATTGCATCAGCAGATAATTGCCCAGCTGCCCTGTTTAGGGTGACCCGCTCCCTCCTACAGTTGGGAGCGCGGGAGGACCTCTTGCAGGGGAGAGCTGAGGAATTTGTGCAATATCTGCATGATAAAGTCGCTCAGATTCGGGACGGTCTGGACTCCAATTGGGTAGTTCCAGATGGGATGACGGGAGTGGATCCTGAGAATGTTATCTGGGATGAGTTTGACACTGTGACTCCCAAGGACGTGGACAGGATTCTAGGGAGGCTGAACGCTACCACATGTTTATTGGACCCATGTCCCTCTTGGCTGGTACTGGCCTCCCGGGAGGTTACACAAGGCTGGCTCCAGGGCATTATTAATGCTTCTCTGAGTGAGGGTGTCTTCCCGGCCGCCTTGAAAGAGGCGGTGGTGAGGCCCCTCCTCAAGAAGCCTTCCCTGGACCCGGCTATATTAGGTAACTATCGTCCAGTCTCCAACCTTCGCTTCACGGTGAAGGTTGTTGAGAGTGTGGTGGCGCAACAGCTCCCTTGTTATCTGGATGAAGCTGTCTATCTGGATCCGTGCCAGTCGGGTTTCAGGGCGGGTTACAGCACGGAAACGGCATTGATCGCGTTGGTTGATGATCTCTGGAGGGCTCGGGACAGAGGATCTTCCTCGGTCCTGGTCCTTCTTGATCTCTCAGTGGCTTTTGATACCATCGATCATGGTATCATGCTGCGTCTGTTAGGGGGTTTGGGAGTGGGAGGCACCATTATGCGGTGGTTCTCCTCCTTTCTCGCTGACCGTACACAGTCTGTGTTGGCAGGGGGGCAGAGGTCAACCTCGAGACACCTCACTTGTGGGGTGCCACAGGGGTCTGTTCTCTCGCCCCTCCTGTTCAACATTTATGTGAAGCCGCTGGGTGAGATCATCCGTGGTTTCAGGGTGAAGTGTCAACTGTATGCTGATGACACGCAGTTGTACATTTCTACCCCAGATCACCCCAATGATGCCCTTGCCGTGATGTCCCACTGCCTGGAAGCCGTACGGATCTGGATGGGGAGGAACAGGCTCAGACTCAATCCCTCCAAGACAGAGTGGCTGTGGCTGCCGGTGCCCCGATATAGCCAGTTGGTGCCATCACTGGCTATTGGGGATGAGATCTTGCCCCCCTCAGAGAGGGCTCGCAACTTGGGCATCCTCCTGGATGCACGGCTGTCTTTAGACGATCATATGACGGCTGTGGCCAGGGGGGCTTTTTATCAGGTCCGCCTGATTGCCCAGTTGCATCCCTTTCTGGATCGGGGCACCCTACGCACAGTCACTCACGCTCTCGTCACTTCCCGTTTGGACTACTGTAATGCTCTCTACATGGGGCTCCCCTTGAGGAGCACCCGGAGACTTCAGCTGGTCCAGAATGCGGCCACGCGAGTGGTTATGGGAGCAACTCGTCGTTCCTGGGTAACTCCCCTCTTGCGCGAGCTGCACTGGCTTCCGGTGGTCTTCCGGGTGCATTTCAAGGTGTTAGTTACCATCTTCAAAGCACTCCATGGCTTAGGACCGGGATATTTACAGGACTGTCTTCTGCCAATGAATACCTCCCACCGCCCGATACGGTCTCACAGAGAGGGCCTCCTCAGAGTGCCGTCTGTCAGACAATGCCGACAGGCGACCCCCAGGGGGAGAGCATTCTCTGTGGGAGCCCCAGCCCTATGGAATGAACTACCCCCGGATATAAGAAAGATTCCTGACCTCCGTGCCTTCCGACGAGCCCTGAAGACCCTACTATTTCATCAATCCGGTCTGACTTAAATTTGTGTTAATTTTAATAGGGGTTTTTAGGGTTTTTAAATTTTACGGCCAAATAGTTTAATTATTTTATTAGTTTTAATTTTTATACGTGATTGTTTTAATATGGCTGTAAACTGCCCTGAGTCCCCTTGGGGAGAAGGGCGGTATATAAATGCAATAAATATAAAAAAAATATAATATAATAGGTGCAAAAATTACATATTGAAAGTATTCCCAAATCCCTCCCCCAAGGACCCTGGCTGAATGACCAATCCCCAGCTCCCCAAGGTGTCATGTGAGGTGCATCTTCAGATAGTCCCATCCATCTGATATGCCAGAGCGGTTGACCTTGACTGGCTATCAACAAGTCCATTCAGCTGCGCCGAAGGCGATGAGAATATTCCTCCCTTTCCCTCCCTTTCGGTCATATCACGAGACATCTCCACCAGCTCAGTTCCCCCTCCCAAATACCTATATACCCCCCCCCCCATAATTATGGCAGCCAATAGGAAGCAAGCATCATAGAGGCTGACATATTCAAATCCTAGCGGCAGTATATGGAAGACTGTTGAGTTCTTGCATTAATCTGTTTTATGTAAACTAGTAGCAGAAATCTCGTTGCTTATATAATCTCAACTCTAGTCCACTATTTTCCAATTTTTGTAATCTAGCATCCCTTTTCTCTGCAGCCAACATAGCGTAAGTTTGAAGGTGATGCTATCTATCCCTTGTCTGTGGAATGCCAGTCTCTGGTGTTTAACAAGATCTCTGTGATTTAAGAGGGGATTATTATAGTTATCCATTTAGCAATGGGACTTTTTCATGGGCGCCGCTGAGAGGATGGCGGGCGCCATCAGGAGGACTGGCAGCGGCGGTCTAGACTGCGGCATCCTGCTCGGCGTGTGTTGCCAGTGGCGGCCAGAGCAGCAGCGGCGGTGTGGCGGTGGCAGCGATGTGGCAGCCTTCGTCGGATCCCCGGGAGCTTGTGGTAGACCTGGGGGATGATGTGATTTCTGGTGGCGGCAGCGGCAGCAGCAGTGGCAGCTGTAATGGTGGCCGCTGGGACAGCGCTGAGAGGAGTGGCAATGGCCTGATCGAACCATCAGCTGCTGGGATTGGAAGGTATTCGTTGGTGGTCTATCATCATGGAACTGCTCTGGTTGGAGATCCCTGTGGAGACCTGGGAATCTGGGGGTATGAAATATGTGAACTACGTGAATTTGTGCGACTGCTGGAAGACCTGGAAGGCTGGATGGCCATGGAGGAATGGCTGGTTTGTTGCCCTTGTTCTGTTTCTCCTTCCCCCCGTGGCCTGGTTTCAGGTGTTATTATGGTCACCTGCAATCCAGACTGATTCCGCTCGCTCCAAAATACCTCTTCTGGATCCATCCTATCCTCTGATATTGCCAACAGTCTGATCCCCTGTCTCGGCTCTGTATTCCATTCTATGCCTTTGCCGTAAGGAGAGATTTTAGCCTCTGGCTGTGGGTACTGAGGAAGCCGATTTCCTACTGCTGTGCTATTACCGGACATGACCTGCTTTAGCATCAGCCACCGTGAGAGGGTGGTTTTCGGTTGTTCTACTCTCCGGTTATTGCAAATGGCCTGAGACTCCTCTCCACTGTCGTGAGAGGACAATGGAGCCCAGGTGACCCACACCAAATAGCTTTGTACTTTTCTCCAGGATCTTTTTCTGATTATTTTTGTTGAGGTCCTGGTCATATACCATCTTTACCCCCGGCTACCTGGATGTATTCAGCGGCTGAGCTCCTTGTGCTGTGAGACTTCTCCCTCCTGCAGGCCTGGCCCTCCACACTATCAAGGGTCTACCTTGATGATGGGTTTTGGAACCTGGAGAGGTGGCATGCGGCAAAGAGGAGGATCTGGGGTTTTTTATCTAAATTATTAGTAAAGATTTTAAGGAGTTTGGGGAGGGGGGTGGTGGGTTATAGGGATGGACCTGGGGGGGTCCATATAGCTACAGAACAGCATAGTATGTCTGATGGTCATGATGGGAGGGACTGGGATGGGAGTCTGGCTGGGTTACCGGGGAATGATGGTGAGGGCTGTTTAATTAGTACTGTGGGTGGGAGGGGCAGATATGGTGATAGCAGGGGGGCATATTATGTTTTGGGAGTGCGCACTCGCTGTCAGCGAGCGATTGCGCGCTCTGGTCCCCAATGCACTTCTCGTTCCCTGGGTTGCACAGACCCTCAGGGCCTGGGCCTCTGGCTGATGCTGTGCAATGCCAGGTCTGTGATGAATAAAGCCCCACTTGTATACAATCTTATTCAGGAGGAGGGTGCTGACCTGGCAGGGATTATGGAGACCTGGTTGGGCCAGGGGGGTGTCCCCCTCATTGAAATGTGCCCACCATTCCATCAGCCGAGGGCTCAGGGGTGGAGCGGGGGGCCGGCTATTATAAAGGAAAGTCTGTCTGAGGGAGGTCACTGTTCCTCAGGTAGCCAGATGTGAATCCCTCCTTCTGAAGTGGGGCCGTGTGGTGCAGGTGGGCCTGCTGACTGCGTACCTGGCTCCCTGCCATGTAGCGGCGGCCCTGCCTGAGCTGCTCAACATAATAGCGGAGGTGGCAGTGGATACCCCTAGACTTATGGTCGTGGGGGATTTCAACCTGTCATCTGTCTGAGGCAGCCCGGGAGTTCATGGCTTCCATGACGGCCATGGACCTGGCCCAGTTAGTTCAAGGCCCTACTCACACGGGGGGACACACTCTGGACTTGATTTTTGTCTCTGGTCAGTGGCTGAATAATCTAGAAATAGGGGATTTAGTTATCAAGCCCTTGTCATGGTCAGATCATTTGCTCCTTCAACTAGACTTCTGAGCCGCTTCCCTCCGCTGCAGGGAGATGGAACCAACTAGTGGTTCTGTCCCAGGCACCTAATGGATCCAGACAGGTTCCTGATGGAGCTTGGGCCATTCCCGGAAGCTCTGGCTCACGACTCAACTGAAGAACTGGTGGCCGCCTGGGATAAGGTGGCCACTGGAGCTTTGGACCGGATCATGCCTTTGTGGCCTCTGCACGTGGTGCCGATTTCAATTGCTCCCTGGTTTTCTGAGGAGCTGAGGGAGATGAAGCGCTGGAAAAGACGCCTGGAGAACGATTGGAAAGCCAGCTGCTCCGAATCTGACCAAACACCGGTGAGGTCTCATATTAAGATCTAACTAGTGGCAATAAGAGCAGCAAAATCTAATTATTTTTCCACTCTTATTGCATCTGCAGAGAACTGCCCAGCTGCCCTGTTTAGGGTGACCTGCTCACTGCTTCATTTGGGAGTGCGGGAAGACTCCTTGCAGGGTAGGGCTGAGGATTTTGTGCAATATCTGCATGACAAAATCGCTCAGATTCGGGAACGCTTGGACTCTGATTGGGTAGGCTCAGATGGGGTGACGGAGGCGGGTTCTGAGAGTGTTTTCTGGGAGGAGTTTGACCTTGTGACTCCTGAGGACGTGGACTGGATTCTGGGTAGGCTTAGCACTGCCACATGTTTATTGGACCTGTGTCCCTCCTGGTGGGTGCTGGCCTCCCGGGCAGTCACACGAGGCTGGCTCCAGGGGATTATTAATGCTTCTTTGAGTGAGGGTTTCTTCCCCTCCATCCTGAAAGAGGTGGTGGTGAGGCCCCCTCCTCAAGAAGCCTTCCTTGGGCCCGGCTGTATTAGCGAACTATCGTCCAGTCTCCAATCTCCGCTTTGTGGTGAAGGTTGTTGAGAGTGTGGTGGTGCGACAACTTCCTGGATGTACCTGGATGAAGCTGTCTATCTAGATCTGTACCAGTCGGGTTTCATGCCGGGGTACAGCATGGAAATGACATTGGTCGCATTGGTTGATGATCTTTGGAGGGCTCGGGACAGGGGTTGTTCCTCTGTCCTGTCCTATTAGATCTCTCAGTGGCTTTTGATACCATTGACCATGGTATCATGCTGTGCCAGTTGGAAGGGTTAGGAATGGGGGGCACTGTGCTGCGGTGGTTCTCCTCCTTCCTCTCTGACCGTACACAGTCTGTGTTGGTGGGGGGACAGAGGGGGACACCTTTAAAGGACCTCTGTGCATGTGTAGAGTGTCAAAAATGGGATGTGATGATGTCTGGGTGGGTGGGTGGAGCCTCCCGCAGCTGCAGCTATTGGTTCTCCTGAACCAGATAGAACTGGCTGAATACCACCATTGCATTAGAACAGTGGTGACATTCATTTTTTTTCACATGACCCCCCCAACTAAGTCACGCCCACAGAACTTGGTAGGAAAAAATGTGTGTATGAGCATGAGAATGGGTCATAGTGAATGCTGTGGCAGAGAAGTTGAACTTTTCTCCCTCCATTCACAGCGAAGCTGCTACTCCCTTTATGGTCCCCCCTGGCTCCCTCCCTCCTGGGGACTACCTTAAAGGGATAGGCTGCAGCAGCTCCACTGTGAATGGAGGGAAAAAAGCTTGGATTCTTTCTGCTGCATTTAACGTTGAACTCTGCAGAATATTGAGTGGCTGGAAGAGCTAAGTGGCGAGTGGGCGGGGCAAACCAGGGGTGATTTTTACCAGTTCGGCGAACTGATTCAAATAGTCCCTACCGGTTTGCCCGAGCCAGTCCAATCTGGTCTAATTTCACCCCTGCATTAGAACAGGGGCATTCACTTCCAGAAAGTCCTCTAAATTAGAGCTGTGACTTACTCTGCAGCATCTCTAATTTGATCAACTTCCTCTTTGATAACAAAATAAATTTGCACTTTAGAATTGTAAGATGCCCAAGAGTTACTTGGTAGAGTTGAGTGGCTACAAAAATTGAATAAATAAGCATTTGGCTCACTTGGGTGGCAGACAGGGCCCTTCCCAATTTGTTCACATGATGCTATTTTATTTAGTATTTTCTCCCTCCCAGAACTTTTAAGTGATTTTTTCTTTTATGGTAATTGTGACTTTTCATATATTACCACATTGTACTTATTTTCCAGTGTGTTGCGTCTACACTCCATAGCTGGGACCAATCCTCTTTTCTGACAGCAACTGAGAGAACTTTTGAATCGATTATCCACTTGCTCTGTGCTCTAGCCACACCCACTTCCTTGAATCCCCAGTCTTTCTCTCAGTTGCTGACAGACTGAGGTGTTTTCTCTGTGCTCTGGAGTGTAGTGCGGCTAGGCCTTTATTTATTTTTGATTAGTTAAAATTTTTTTCCTTTATTCCTTTTAATTCGTGTTGAGGTGGAAAGTAGGAGTTTGGATATTGCCTGCCAGGCTGCTCTTTGCAGGTTCCGTGCCTGGATCCCAGGTCGGGCCTTGCCTAAGCGCCCTGAGCGCTTGCAGCAGCCGTTTCTGTCCCTGAGGGGCGGATCCAGCCTTTTCTAGCCGCGGGTGGAGCAGGGGCTGGGCGGTTCGCCGTCGTAACCCCTTCCACCCCATCGCTTCTTCGACAGCTTTACGAGAGAGGCGGCGGCAGGGCAAGTACTCAGTGGAGCCGGAGGCCCTGTCCTCCGCATTAGGGCATTGGCTGCCGCTCCGTCAGTTTGCTGCGGGCGGAGCCGGCTGAGGGGATTCCCTGCGGCAGCAGTCACAGCTGAGAGGCAGTGGGGGAAGACCTGGGCGGCTGCCTGCTTGTGCACCGGTCTTCCGCGCCGAGATCTTCGTTTCCGAGCCCAGCGCTCCGCGGGGAGGTGAGCTGCGGACCTGGGAGGCGCAGGGGCCCTCGTCGGAGGCGCAGTTTAGTGCTCACCAAATTGGACCGCGGGGGGCGGCGCCCGCCATTTTAGGGGCCGCGTGGTTAGCGCCCGCCATTTTGAGAGCTGCAGGGGCGGCGCCCGCCATTTTGAGAGCTGCGGGGGCGGCGCTCGCCATTTTGGGGCCGCCTGGATAGCGCCCGCCATTTTAAGAGCTGCGGGGGGGGCGGCGCCCGCCATTTTGGGGCCGTGTGGACGGCGCCCGCCATTTTGGAGGCCATTTCGGACAGATTTCCATTCCCCCTGGGCCATTTTTGATTTAAAGCTTGCTGGCTGGGGTGCTTCCTTGCCTGAGCTCCCTGCTGCTAAGGTTAACGCTGCTAGGGCAGTGTTCTGCTGAGCCCCTCTTCTTGTGAAACCCTCTGTGGGGCGACCTGGTGCATCTGGATGGTGAGGGGGGGGGAGTCTGAAGCTCAGCTCCCTCTGCCCTGTATTGTAAAAAAAAAAAAAAGAAAGAAAAATACAATAAAAACATTATTAATAATAATAACCAATAATTATCAAGAGAAGAGAAGAAGAATTGTTTTATCGCGACTCTAATCCACGGCAGAGTCTATACTCACCATCTGTCCAGTGGTGTCTGTTACCATGGCTGACTCTTCTCTGTCTTCTGACCTGGAGCAGGAGACCAGCCCTGCCAGGTCTTCCAGGTCTCACAAGAAAAAGAAGGAGAAGCGCCCCACCTCTTCAAGTCACAAATCACATCATTCCAAAGGCTCCACAGCTGGTGATAAGGACGCTCTCCGTCGCCACAAGGCCTTTGAGAAGCAGTACGAGAAGGCCAAGCAGGCGGCTGCCTTGCTGGCCAGTCAGAATTTGGGCCTGATTCAGCCAACTCCGCTGGCTCGTGAGCTTCCTCCTTCTGAGTTCGCTCCCTCGAATCCATTGTCGCTGGCCAGGAGAGTGTCTCAATCCTTGCCAGATGTTTCTGCTGCTGGGGTGGATCCCCCCCCTCAGGCGCGACAGAGCAAATCTGCTACCTTCACCCCAACTGCTGCAGGTCTTCGATCCCAGGATCCAGTTGCTGGGGGCTCGCAACGAGATTTTCAGGCAATGCTGTCCACTACCTTGGCTACCATCATGGCGGCGAGTGCTCATCAGGCTGCTCAAGGCCCGGCCTTTGGAGCTCGCCAGGAGGCGTCGTCCTTGGCACAGGCACGCAGGTCCCGCTCTCCCCTCAGACGAGATTCTGACTCATCTTTGGGGTCAGATCTGGAGGAAGGGAACCCTGAAGATCCCGAATTTTCCGAAGATGAAGGGCTAGCACCTGACACACCAGCCTTTACAGGTCTTTTTCGTCCGTCATTGTTTCGGTCCCTCCTCCACATGGCTCACCTGACCACTAACCTGGGATCGGTGGGGGCTCAACTTCCCGAATCCCAACCTGAAGTGGGCCCTCATGATGCGCTGTTCAAGCAGGCCAAGCAGGAAAAAGACTTTATTCCATGCCTGCAGCTGTTTACTGATGTGCTTCAGTCTCCATGGGGCCAGCCTGGGTCTCTTACAGCTCCCAACAACCAAGACAAAAAGTTGTATTGCTCTGCTCCTGAGTTGGATGCGTTGCTCTCCTTACCAACGGTCGACGGCCCTGTGGCAAGTCTCACCACGCAGTCAATGATCTCTTCTGACCCCTTGGACGGCCTCAAGTCGGAGGATAGGCGCACGGAGCTGGCCTTTCGTAAATCTCATCAGGCCAGTTCCTGGGCGGTTCGGACAGCCACTGCTACTTCCTTTTTCAATCGGGCCTCTTTAATTTGGCTCCGGCAACTCCAGGAACGGATTCCTCTAGAGGAAACCCGGCTACACCAAGATGTGAACAAGATAATAGCGGCCACCGAGTATTCGGCAGACGCATCACTGAATTCTGTGAAGTTCACTTCCCGAGCTCTGGCTTCTTCGATCACATCTCGGCGTCTCTTCTGGCTGCATCCCTGGAAGGCGGACATTAAGACTAAGTGGAAGTTAGCTTCGGCCCCGTTCAAAGGCCCTAATTTGTTTGGGGCTGCTCTCGAGCCACTTCTCGTGGAAGATAAAGATAAGCGAAAAGTCCTCCCCTCCTCCTTTTGTAGATCAGACAGGCGCTACACACCTTATTCGCAGCAACAGCCCTTTCGGCCCTACTCGGGGTTTGGTGGCCCCGCGTCCTACAGACAGTTCTTTCAACCAACGGACTGCCCCTCGGACAGGCAGAGGTTTCGAGACCAGGCCAGACACCAAGGTCCTTCAAAGCGCCCTTACCGCGGTGCCGGCTCCAAGCCGTTTCGGAGGGGCAAATGACTCGTTGCCGGAAGGTCCGGTGGGGGGTCGCCTCTGGTCCTTCCATCAGCATTGGTTCCTGTCGACCTCGGATTGTTGGGTTCGTCGCACGGTTTCCGAAGGCCTCCTGATCGAGTTTGTGGATCGGCCCCCAAAGCGGTTCATCAGATGTCCTGTTCCTCAGTCCTCAGATCAGAGGCGACTCATGCTGGCAGAAATCTCACACCTTCTCGACATCAACGCCATAGAGCAGGTTCCGCTGGGCCAACAGGGGACCGGCTTTTATTCCATCCTGTTCCTGGTGCCCAAAACCTCTGGGGGGGGGGTCAGGGGCATCCTCAATTTGAAGCAGCTCAATTTGGCTGTTCGCTATCGACGCTTCAAAATGCATTCTCTGCGTTCCATCCTGTCCTCAGTTCGCAAAGGGGATCTCATGCAATCCGTGGATCTCCGCGAGGCCTATCTCCACGTGCCAGTCCATCCAGCTCACCGTCAATACCTCCGGTTCGAGTTTGCGGGCAGGCACTACCACTATTGTGCCATGCCCTTTGGACTCTCCTCTGCTCCCAGAACTTTTACCAAACTGGTGGCAGTAGTGGCGGCAACCCTTCATTCAATCCTGGTACGAACATTGTGTTACCTGGACGACATTTTAGTTCTTTCGTCCTCCCGGGAGCGGGCAACCCGCGACCTGGCGCTGGTGCTATCCGCTTTCCAGGCTCACGGATTTACCATAAACACGGACAAGAGTCACCTCATACCGTCCACATCCATCCTACACCTGGGGCCTGTGATAGACTCGTTGAAGGGACAGGTGTTTCTGTCGCCGGAGAGGATCAGAAATCTTACTGCCTTACTCGACCAGGTCCTGACCCTAAGGTCAGTCCCCTTGATGCTGCTCTCTCAACTGCTCAGGAAGCTGGTGTCGTGCTTCCACATTGTTCCTTGGGCTCGCAGACACTCCCGGGCTCTGCAATGGATGCTTCTGCCGTTCCAGAGGAGGGGCGTGGCTGCCACGACAAAGAAGGTGTTCATGCCCCCACAGGTCCGTCTCTCCCTATGTTGGTGGAAGTCTCCTGCCATTCATCGAGGATGCCACTTCCTGGAGCTGGACCGGACGGTGATCACCACCGATGCGAGTCTTCACGGTTGGGGTGCCCACTTGGCAACCCAGGTGGCTCAGGGCCGGTGGTCCCCCTTGGAGCATGGCCACAGCATCAACCTTCTCGAGCTACGGGCGATTCGGCTGGCCCTCCTCCACTTCGAACCTGTCGTATGGAGACAGCACGTCCTGGTCCTCACGGACAACACCTCGGCGAAGGCCCATGTGAACAGGGAGGGGAGCACGAAGTCGAGGGCTCTGATGCTAGAATCAGAGAAGCTGTTCAGTTGGGCGGAGCGTCACCTCCTGTCGATCGGTCTGCAAACGTACAAGCAGATTGGCTAAGCAGAGAGTGGATAGACCCAGCCAAGTGGCAGCTGCACCCGAGGCTCTTCCGGGAACTAGTTCTCAGGTTCGAGGCTCCGGTGGTCGACTTGTTTGCCAGCCCCTGCAACGCTCAGCTTCCGCGATTCATCTCCCGTTATCCGAGCCCAGCGGCGGAAGGAGTAGATGCCCTGAGGTGTCAATGGCCAGTGGGCCTCCTGTATGCGTTCCCCCCAGTGAACCTGATTCAGCAAGTGGTCCGCAAGATGGTGGAGGAACAGGCAGAGTTGCTGTTGGTGGCTCCTTACTGTCCGAGTCGACCGTGGTTCGCCGACCTCGTGGAGCTCTTGGTCTGCAGTCCGTGGGTGATCCCGCCACATCGGATTGCACTGTGCCAAGGGGCCATTTACCACCCAGATCCTCAATGGCTCCAGTTGGCCATGTGGCGCTTGAAAGGCTCATCCTGAGGAAGGACCGGCTCTCTGATGGGGTGATTGGCATGATTCAATCATCACGACGGCCTTCTACTACCCGTATTTATGAAGCTATGTGGAAAGCGTTTTGTCGTTGGGCGGCTGCTCAGGACGTGGACCCGACTTCTGCTGTTCTGCAGGACGTCCTTGACTTTCTACTGTCCGGCTTCGACAAAGGTTTGGCTCTGGCAACGTTACGGCGGCAAGTGGCGGCACTATCGACGGTCATTTCCTGTCCCCCGTACTGTTCCTTATCTCATCACCCTTGGGTTCGGGGGTTTCTTCATGGGGCCACCAATCGGCGCCCCCCGACAGTTCATCGTTATCCCACTTGGGATTTGCCTTTGGTGTTACAAGCTTTGACAGTTCCACCGTTTGAACCTCTGGGGTCGGTGTCACTTAAGTTCCTCTCATTCAAGGTGGCATTCTTACTGGCTATCACGTCTGCGAGGCGAATTTCCGAATTGCCGTCGTTGTCCATAAGGAAGGATTTATGCATCTTCCATTCCGATAGAGTGGTGCTTCGTCTCGACCCGGCCTTCACTTCGAAGGTCAATTCGTGGTTTCTTCGGTCTCAGGAGGTGATTTTGCCGGACTTTTGCCCGGACCCCAGACATCAGAGGGAGGTTCAGTGGCACACCCTCGACGTTCGCAGAGCTTTACGTCGCTACATTTGCAGGACGGAGTCCTTTCGGAGATCGGAAGCCCTGTTGGTCTTGTTTCACCCGGCTTCTTTGGGCCAGAAGGTGTCTTCAGCGACGGTGGGTCGGTGGATTAAGGCCTGCATCGCTTCAGTTTACGAGCACCAAGTGCGTCCAGTCCCGAGGAGAATATTGCCTCATTCGACCAGAAGTGCGGCGGCTTCGGCGGTCGACCAGAAGCGACACAGGCTTCTGTGCTGGACATCTGTAGGGCAGCCACTTGGACTTTGTTGTCTCCATTCATCAGGCACTATCGGATTGATTCTTATGCTTCTGCGGAAGCGTCCTTTGGTCGACGTGTTCTGCAAAGTGTGGTGTCTGAGGGGTCTGGGGGTAACAGCCAACATCCCGCCTCTGGTGTCTGAGCTTGGGTATGTCCCAGCTATGGAGTGTAGACGCAGCACACTGGAAAACGGACGTTGTCTTACCTGAACGTCCATTTTCTGGGTGCTGCGGATACACTCCATTCCCTCCCTTTGGTTGGCTGTCAGTTCTGGTTGTCTGTTATCTGTTGGTTGGTGTTTTGGTTGGTTAATAAAATTGAGTTGTATCTTGAGTTGTGCTGCACCTTCGTTCAAGACTGGGGATTCAAGGAAGGGGGTGTGGCTAGAGCACAGAGCAAGTGGATAATCGATTCAAAAGTTCTCTCAGTTGCTGTCAGAAAAGAGGATTGGTCCCAGCTATGGAGTGTATCCGCAGCACCCAGAAAATGGACGTTTAGGTAAGACAATGTCCGTTCTAGTCTAGTGACATTATAATTTCTGTGTTTGTATGTGTGTCATCTTCAAAATATTTTCTCTAACCTTACCTTTTATTGAATTAGAAAGGGGGAGGAAATTTTTGTTGGACCTCAGTTTATTTTTTGTTATTGGTGAGGGAAATTAAAAATTGCTACTCATACTTCTCATACTTGCAGCTTTAAAGCCAATAATATTTTTCTTCAAAACAGCAATGAATATCACTGAAAGCAGTAGAATTTACTTGAGCCAATGTGCTAGCAATGAACTAAAAATCATCTCTCTTATTCCAAGGTCTGTGTGTTTGCCCAAAGAATTTAATGGAACAAATATACCATTTCCCTATTAATAACACACACTGACTTTATAATATCAGATATACACTATAAAGCACAATAGGTGGAATACTGGCTGGGATTTGAAATTTTTCTCTCTTAAATTTGTCAAGTTTGAGAAGCAATGCTTTAGAAGAGGCTGTTAATTGCTAGTGAAGAAATTATTGTAGACTTATTCCATCAGGTTGCAATAGATTAATCAAATCAGTTTACCTCTGATACGCCTTTGATATACTTCAGTATCTTCAGTTGCCATATCTGTGACCCGGTGTTCTCTTTGAAATAGAGAATCTTGGACTTGCTAGAAAGGAAGTTTTTATTTAAAAAATTAGCCATCTTATGTTTCCCACTTACAAGAGAACATAGCCATCATTTCCATGAAAGACCCTTCATCTATCTATGTATTACTGAGACACTTGTTGAAATGCCTTTAATTGGATGAAATGATGCATTATAGGGCAACCATTTTTGAACCAGGTTAACCTCAAATGGGCTAACTTACAGCATGCATCCTGAAGAAATAAAATTTGGGGAAGTCCTAGCCGTTTCTGTGCTTTTGGCAGTTGCTGTACTGCTGTGCTGCTGTTGCTGTCACGTTTTCTTCATTTTCAACCTTCTGTGACAGTTTCCCAGCCACTCTTGAAATCTCTCACTGCCTTCCCCTGCTCAGAAAAAGCCACTTACCTGTCTGCCAAATTCCCACAAGGAAATTCAATGGGAAGCAGGTAAGAAGTTGTTCCTGCTCTCCTTGCTTTTTGACTCACCCTTGGTCAGACTGTTTTTCTCTGTTTAGGTAAAAACAAATCTCTGAAATAAGGACTCAACATGGCACAAGAATAAAAGAGAACAAATATGAATAAATAGCAATAATTAGAAACACACATACAAACATACAATGTATTTTCTTTGAATAGAGTATTTGGCCGGTTCACAAATTTAAAGTGTTTAGTCATTTCAATTAAATTTACAATTTCTATATTTCCTTTTTGCCATATTTATTCCTCATCTATTTTTTTTAAAAAACCAATATTACCCTTCATCCTCATCTCTAATCTTAATCAAATTCAATTTTTCCCTTCTATTCTATATTATACCCCTTCCCATTGTCATCTATTTTTATATCCATCCTCACATTAGTTAATTATGTAATAATACAGTTGTTTAATACAAATTCAACATTTTAATATAAATCAATTAGTTATATTGTTATGGAAGAAATGATATAAGAGACATCCCATTGGGTCAGACAGTTAGGTTTATTGCGCAATAGGTTCAGAAGGTATGAGTACCTAAAAATCTGAACAATCCCATAATTCTGAGACAACAGTTTTATACTGTTTCAAACAAAGGATTCTGCTAGCACAGCAACTTTCCATATATGGTTAATATACATTTGTTATATTTAATTGACATTTCCTAATTACTAAAGTTTTACATTATCCTTACCAAACAATCATAATTCTTCTGTTGATAAACAACTTCCAGCCCAGGTGGATATTCTTGGCCTAACCACCTTTTAGCTGTATGTCATTAGAATGCTCCTTATCTTCTGACAAGTTAGTGGCCTCTTAGAGTATCAAAGGATTTTAAGCTGAGTTTGTATATTCTCTAACCGGATGCATATCCTGCTTTCAGAATATAGTTGCTTTTAGAATATAGTGAATAGAAAGTTATCCAGTGGTCATCTATCAGATCCCGCTTCAGCTACATTAATATAACTATCTTTTTGTATATTAATCAATATGAACATGAATATTCCAATTTTTTCCATGCAATCCAATTTCTTACAAATCTATTAATTATACTTACCAATAATAATAAACCAAATAATTTCCATATATTCCTCCAAACCACAACTTAACCATTTCTGCTTTCAACATAATATACAATTAATAGTATCTCAATTATTACAATTCCCTAGTTAAATAGAGCTTTTTTTCTTTTGTGTTTTAAAATCTTGAACTCTCCTCTTTTGCCCTAAATTTCCCATTGTTTGCACCTACTGTTTTTGGTGAGGAAAAAGAAAAAGAAATCTCTCCCTGCCTCATTTTGTCACGTTGCAGCAAAGACTCTGCTTTACTTTCAGTTTCACTTTTTCAGCATAGCTAGGGGGAAAAAAAATCTGCTCCAGACCTTTTTGCAGCTAGCAACAGACCCCTGCGCAAAACAGCTGAGAGCAAATCAGCTGAAAGTCAGGAGACTGATCTAATCAACTTGTGGTAATTAACCTATGCTGAAGCTAAAAGGGGCTGTTTTTTCTATTTTTGCAGGTACCAGTCTATTCATTTGTTTTCTTTTAACACTGATCAGCTGTAGGGAGGCCCTTTGAAGCACCGCGGCAAGAGTTTAAACAGTTTTTTCTCCTCTAGCCATCAGCTGGGACTCAGGAGGCAGCAATAGATTGGGAGTGGGCGGGGTAAGCGAACGGTGAACAGCCTGGAACTGGTTTGGAGGCATGGCCATCCAATCTTATAATCCAATAGTTCTTCTCTGAACTATTAAAATTTTTTACTACTGGTTCTTGCGAACTGGTGCAAACCGGGAGCAACCCACCACTGGTCCAGTGACTCAGTTTAATCTCTGGCACGCCTCTTTCTCTGCTGCGCGTGCTTGTCCTTCCGATGCTGTTGGGAATCCAGCCAAGACTCATCTCCGTTGCTGTCCAACTGTGGCTGCTCCAAAATGCCTGGCTCCTGGCCTATCTCTTGGCCTTCGGAGGACACCTGAGGCATTACCAGAGAGGAGGGTCCTGGAGAGGGAGGCCTTGCCAACTCCTCTCCTTCACTTTCGGAGTCTTCTCCCTCTGATAAGACAGGCTTAGGGGTCAGAGTCACAACAGGGGGCTTCCTGTTAGGACCTTTGTGGCTCTTTGAGTGTTTAAAGTTGCCAACCCCTGTTTTAGGTACACATCTGAAAGGGCCAGAAAGTTATAAGATTTGCATTTTTCTTTTTCTCATCAGCTAATTGTCTAATTGTATTTGCTACTGGGCAACTAGCAGTAGTATAATTTGCTAGTGATTTCCAACTGACTGCTTTCCCTAACTCAGTTTCCTCTTGTTAGGATTCAGAATTTCCTATCTACTTGCTTGGAATTTTGAAAGTTTGTTTGTTTGTTTGTTTGTTTATTGGTTTGATTTATATGCTGCTCTTCTCTGGAGACTCAGGGCGGCTTACAATACGTTAAGCAATAGCCTTCATACTTTTATATATACCTGCTTAGTAGGGCTTTTGGGCCCCCCCAAGTGGTGTTCTTTTTTATACAAAGTCAGCTTATTGCCCCCACAATCCGGGTCCTCATTTTACCTACCTTGGAAGGATGGAAGGCTGAGTCAACCTTGAGCCTGGTGAGATTTGAATTCGCAGTAATTGCAGGTAGCTGGCAGCTAAGTGCTAATTAACAGCACTTTAGTCGGCTGCACGACCAAGGCTCTTTTCTTTTCACTATCCGACATCAGCTCAGAGAAGTTTGTGTTGCTACCCCATCCAATAAATGGAAAACCATTTTGAATTGATCTTTTTCTAAAATACTAGTAGCCAGTGATTCTAAAATATTAATTTTCCGTGGAGTGATTATTACAGTTTGTAGGAAGTGGTCATTGCCTAACTAGTTGACCAGGCAATATATAATCCAGCATTGTATGTTTGTATTGTGTAAATGTATTATGTTGCTTTAAGAACATTGCTGAGTCATTCTGCATCCTGATTGGATAAGCTCTGTAGCCAATGTATTTAAGGAGAGCTTTATTGTGGTTAGGTGTGTTCACTACACCATATTTTTACCTGCTACTATGCTGTAACTATTTTTGATCTTTCTAAATGATCATTGTTTGATCATGGGTTATTTATTAATGTTTCCTGATATTTACTGAACTATTGTTCAATATATTGTTCCTGAATGTTCCTTGTATTTCTACAAACTGGTAAGAAGATTTTATATCCCTGGATTGATCTTGTATTGCACTTTATATGGCTAAGACTCAGTGGTGGGATTCTGCCTGTTTTAAGGGATTCGGCCGAACCCTTTGTTAAATTACTGGCTCGCCCTGCCCCCTTGCCCCACCCCTCTGCACCACTATTTATTGCCAATAAATAGTGGTGGGCAAGGGGCGGGCGAGCCAGCAATTTAACAAAGGGTTCGGTGTTTTTTTGTAATTTTATTGGCCCGCGGAGCTTCAGCATAGGCTAATTAGCCCTTGATTAGATCGGCTCCCGACTCTCAGCTGGTTTGCTCATGGCGCTGCTGCTTGCTGGTGCTTGCTGGAGCTAGCTTTTTCCCCTAGCTATGCTGAAAAAGGAAACTGAAAGTAAAGCAGGCTGTTGGCTTTGCTGTTGCTGCAACCTTGGAAAATTAGGCAGGCAAATTGCTTTTCTTTTTCCTCACCAAAAACAGTAGGTGCAAACAATGGGAAATTTAGGGCACAAGAGGAGAGTTCAAGATTTTAAAACACAAAAGAAAAAAAGCTCTATTTAACTAGGGAATTATAATAATTGAGATACTATTAATTGTATATTGTGTTGAAAGCAGAAATGGTTAAGTTGTGGTTTGGAGGAATATATGGGGGAAATTATTTGGTTTATTATTATTGGTAAATATAATTAATTGATTTGTAAGAAATTGGATTGCATGGAAATAATTGGAATATTCATGTTCATATTGATTAATATACAAAAAAGATAGTTATATAACTAATTGATTTATATTAAAATGTTGAATTTATATTAAACAACTGTATTATTACATAATTAACTAATGTGAGGATGGATATAAAAATAGATGACAACAGGAAGGGGTATAATATAGAATAGAAGGGAAAAATTGAATTTGATTAAGATTAGAGATGAGGATGAAAGGTAATATTGTTTTTTTACAAAAATAGATGAGGAATAAATATGGCAAAAAAGAAATACAGAAATTGTAAATTTAATTGAAATGACTAAACACTTTAAATTTGTGAACCGGCCAAATGCTCTGCTCAAAGAAAATACATTGTATGTTTGTATGTGTGTTTCTAATTATTGTTATTTATTCATATTTGTTCTCTTTTATTCTTTAAAGTTTAACAATTCATTCTTTATCTTAATATCTTTATATTTGTTTGGGGTTGGCTTTCTTCCCTTTCATCTTTTTTATTGTACAGCAATCTTTCTCCTCAAACCTACCACCTCTCTCTTTTCTTTCCTTCTTACTTTCTCTTCCTCCCCCTCTTCTCCTCCTCCCTACTTCCTTTTCCTTTCTCCTTCTCCTCCTCTCTTCCTCTCTCTCTTACCCTCACTCCTACTCTAATTTCCCTTCCCTTCCTTCATCCCTCTCTATTGCTGTAGTCTTTTATGCATATGGACTACTCAGAGGGCTGAAAAAGTTATTTCTGACTGGTCCTCGCACTTTTGACCAGTCCTCGAACTTACGACTGTCCTCACATTTTACGTTTTTGCCCTATCTTGACACCATGGTGAAGAGAAGCAGTTGTGAAATGAGTGACACGGTTGTTAAGAATGCTACAATGGGCATAAATGATCAGTCATAAGTGCGAAGACCGGTCAAAAGTGCGAGAACTTGTCAGAAATCACTTTTTTCAGCCCTCTGGGTAGTCCTTTTGTGCATATGGACTACTCAGAGGGCTGAAAAAGTTATTTTTGACTGGTCCTCGCACTTTTGATCAGTCCTCGAACTTATGACTGTCCTCACATTTTATGTTTTTGCCCTATCTTGTCACCATGATGAAGAGAAGCAGTTGTGAAATGAGTGACATGGTTTTTAAGAATGCCGCAACCGGCATTAATGTGAGGATGGTC
Organism: Masticophis lateralis; assembly: GCA_030761175.1. Classification (NCBI taxonomy): domain Eukaryota; kingdom Metazoa; phylum Chordata; class Lepidosauria; order Squamata; family Colubridae; genus Masticophis; species Masticophis lateralis. The sequence goes on along the minus strand of JAUDYJ010000008.1, from coordinate 1,894,241 downwards.
ATAAGTGTGAGGACCAGTCAAAAGTGCGAGGACGTGTCAGAAATCACTTTTTTCAGCCCTCTGGGTAGTCCATATGGACTACTCAGAGGGCTGAAAAAGTTATTTTTGACTGGTCCTTGCACTTTTGACCAGTCCTCAAACTTATGACTGTCCTCACTTTTTACGTTTTTTGCCCTATCTTGTCACCAAAGTGTAGAGAAGCAGTTCTGAAATGACTGGCAAGTTGCTGACATATGAAGTTAGATTAAACAACTTGGTGGCCTCTGGGTAACACATATACTCTGTTAGGGCTCACCAGATTCTTTGTCTCTCCCGATTTAATTTTTAGAAGATTCCTCTTTCAAAAGCTAATCAGGCTGCAATGCACCGGTCTCTAGCATAATTATTCAGAAAGACCCTTGACTTCCTTCCGGTGGCCCCAACTGGCAGAAAAAAAAGAGAAATATTCATGAAATGAAGAACAGTGTGAGGTGGCTGTAGGTGGGTGGAGCAACCTTGCCACTTTGTTTGAAGTAGGAGTCAAACAAAGGTAGTCCTTAATAGTTCATTTAGTGACTTCAAAGACATAACAGCGTAAAAAAAACGTAATTTATGACTGTTTTTCACTTATGACGGTTGCTACATCTCCATGGTCGTATGATCAAAATTCAGACACTTGGCAACTGACTCATATTTATGACGGTTGCAGTGTCCTGGGGTCATGTGATCCCCTTTTGCAACTTTCTGACCAGCAAAGTCAATGGGGAAGCCAGATACACTTAACAACCATGTTACTAACTTAACAACTGCAGTGATTCACTTAACGACTGTGGCAAGAAAGGATGTAAATGGGACAAAACTCACTTAACAAATGTCTCATATAACAACAAAAAGTTTGGGCTCAGTTGTGATCATAAGTCGAGGACTACCTGTATTTTTTGATATCTGGCCATGCTAATCATAGCAGTCACCCAATAGAGACTCATAACTTTCAATGAATAAAAGATTTCCACTGTAATGTAGAAAATCAGTGATCAATGGACAATGTCAGATGGAAAGCAGAAATTTGCCAGAGCAGGTGACGCAGGAACGGGTCTCTCCTCATCCTTCTAACATCTCAGAAACTGGTAGGCAAGGATATCTATGAATGCAAAGATGAACCATAATGAGCTCATGACTTATATGGCTATGGGCTAACTTTTGAGTATGAAAAAGTTCTTGAGAAACTTCAAGCTCTAAAGGCTCATGATTTAAGAAAGGCCCACCCTCTAAAGGGGCAAAAGACCAAAATGGCGGCTCCTCAGTGAACTGCGAGCTTAGGGAGGCAATGTTCTGCATTTTCAGGGGTGTTGGGGGTCAGTTAACCATCCCCTCCCAGCGAGCCGAGGTGTTGCCTGCTCGATAGAGCTGTGGATGGAGCCTGAGGAACAGCTGAATGTCGGGGAGGAAGTTAGAGGACGGTACAGAGAATGGTGCAATTGGGGGCCAACTGTCGGGGCCTAGGCTGCTGCCAGGGCAACGATGGTGCTGGCAGGAGTGCCGAGACAACTGAAGGGCGGCAGCAGTACCTGGAGGGCTGTCTGCGAAGACGCCCTGTTGTTGATGGAGAAGAGGGCAACATTACAAACTTTAGGATCCCTCCGTTTTGAGGGATCTGGACACTCCCCCTTTTTTTCTGAAGCATGGGAGGGGCTTAACAACTTAATGGGCTGAATGGCCTGAAGATCAAGGTCATGGGGAAAGGAGGATTGTTAGCTGGGGGATGATGGTTGGTCCCCCCCTTGACTGTTCCTCCCCCCTGTTATTAGACTTAGGCCTAATATGGCCACTCAGCATAAATTTACAGCTTTTGATTGATCTGCAGCCTTATTTGACCATTATTTGACCATCTTGTCCTCCCTGGGTTACCCAGATTATTCAATCATTTATTCCATCCTATGACCACACCTTGTTTTTTCTGAACTAAGCCTCGGCTATCGCTGGTGTCAGGACAGGAGGAGGCACAGACACTGAGAGTCTTGAACTATGGTGGGACGGACCATCTTCTTGTTTGACCTTATGACTCAGATTTGGTCACCGTGAGAGGGCGGCCTTTGAGACTTTTTCCCACCAATGAATAGACTTATTATAATCACAAGACTTCCCATTGTCGTGAGAGGGCGATGATGTTCCGATGTTCTGATGTTTTTAGCATATTGTCTTCTCTTTAACATCTTTTCCTCCCTTATTTAATCTACCTGTTTTTAACCATCTCTACTATCCTTTAGAAGAAAATGATCCTTTGTTAAGTCCCCATAGTTACGACCATGCTAGCTTCTGCCTGTGTTGCTAGCCGGTCGCTGGTTGGTTCCGAAGCGAGCAGCAATGTTAGCGGGAACTTGCTGCTCGCTTATTGGTCCGTGCATTCCGGCAGCTCGTTTTTTAAGCAGCTTTCAAGTTAGTTTTACTTCTGTTCCGGTTGCCTCCATGGAGTTCAGGTTCCGTTCTAGTTAATAAAGTTGTGTTCCTACAAACCACGCCTCGGCTGTGTTTGTCCGCCAGATCAAACATCCTTCATCACTCTCAGCTCATTGCTATTCTAGAATGTATTCAACTGTGGAGCTCCTTGCACTGCGAGACTCCCCGCTCTCGCAGGTTTGGCCCTCTCAACTATTGAGGGCCGCCCTTGGTGATGGGTTTTGGAACGAGGTGGTACATTAAAAAACGGACGCTATGGGGTTTTTAAAATAGATTTTTAGATCCAATTTTAAGGGGATCCGGGAGGAGGATGGTTTTTAATAACAAAAATGAGACTGGGGGGTCTCTTAAGGTTCAGCAGCCATGCCATTCTGACAGTCCTGATGGGTTGGGGAGGGTTGGGAGTCATGGGGATGCTCAGAGGAGGGTGGGACATTCTATACCTGTGATGGTGGGAGGGGGCAGAAGAAATTGAAGTAAGAGTGGGGAGCATCACACCAGATGCATTCGGAGGGTGGCTTGCTCCCATACCTCCTGCTCACTCTACTTTCCTGGGGATATCAGAGCAAGGGACTATCTCCGTCTGGTGTATGTGAATGCCAGGTCCATGATGAATAAGGCCCTCCTCATATGAGATCTTATTGATGAGGAGGGTGTGGACCTGGCCTGTATCACGGAGACCTGGTTGGGGCAAGAGGGGGGAATCCCTCTCTCTGACTATTGGTTCTTGAAAATTTTGTGCCCATTTAATCATACAGTCTTTAACCAGTTACGTTTCCGAATCTATTTCCAATAAAGCATTATACAATCTCTTAATATGCATTTGACTCTCGTCCCTAATCTGTTTTACCAAATTTTCCTCACTTTGCATAAAACCAATTTTTTGATCTTCCCTCCATCTAGCTTGGAGTTGACCATACTGAAATCAGGTATAAATTATCCCTTCATTCTTCAATACCTCTAAAAACTTCAGTTGTAGATTATCCCTTTCGTTAAACAAAAGCTCCTTATAAGTAATCACCTCCATTTTTTGTTCTATACTTATGTTTTCTATTGCATGTCTAGAATTTGCCCATATAGGTATCTTATAGTTTAACTTATATTGATACTTTTTCCAAACCCTTAACAAAGCATTCCTTAATATATGACTTTTAAAAATCTTATCCATTTTTTCTCATACAATAGATAAGCATGCCATCCATATAACAAATCATATCCTTCTACATTTAATATCCTTTCTTCAGTTAAGTTAAACCAATCACTAATTTGTACTAACACAGATGCTTCATAATACAACTTTAAATTAGGCATTTTCAGACCCCCTATCTCATGAACATCCTGTATAATTTTTAATTTTACTCTAGGTTTTTTCCCAGACCAAATAAAACTATTAACTCCTTTCTGCCATTCTTTTAAATTCCCATCTTTCTTAAGCACTGGTATAATTTGAAACAAAAATAAAAACTTAGGTAATACATTCATTTTTATTGCTGCTATTCTTCCCAATAAAGATAATTGCAATTTTTTCCAATTTTCCATATCCCTTTGCACTTTTTGCCAAAGAACTTCATAGTTATTTTTGAATAACTTTGTATTTGAAGCTGCAACATATATTCCCAAATATTTAACCTTTTTAACTATTTCACTGCTCGATGTCTTGACTGAAGTGGCACTTGAACTCCCCAGCCTTCTGGTTGTGGGAGATTTTAATCTGCCTTCGATCGGCGAGTCATCTGAGACAGTCGGGAGTTCATGGCCTCCATGTCAGCCATGGATCTGACTCAGGTTATTCAGGGCCCAACTCATAGTCACACACTTGACCTGGTTTTTCTCTCTGGGCAGTGGATAAATGGTCATGGTAGGGGGGAACTTTCCATCACTCCCCTGTCATGGACTGACCATTCCCTCCTTAGACTGGACGTTCAATCTGCCAACCCTTGCCACTGGGAGACGGGACCCATAAAATGATTCTGCCCCAGGCGCCTGATGGACCCAGAAAGGTTCTTGAAGGAGCTTGGGACATTCCCCACCTCTCAATCCTGCAATTCAGCTGAGGCTCTGGTGGCATCCTGGGAATGGTCGGCTACCGACGCCTTAGGCAGAATTGCTCCTTTGCGGCCTCTAATCCGACGCAGATCCCAGGTCTCTCCTTGGTTTTCCATGGAGCTCCGGGAAATGAAATGTCGGAAAAGACGTTTAGAGGAACATTGGAGGTCCTCCCGATCTGAATCTGACCGAACACAGTTAAGAACCCATATTAGGTCTTATCTAGTGGCAATGGAAGTGACGAAACGAGATTACTTCGCCGCCCTCATTGCATCTGGAGAAAAATGCCCAGCGGCCCTGTTTCGTGTGACCCGCTCCCTCCTCAATCAGGGAGCAAGGGAAGACCCTTTACAGGGCAGAGCTGAGGGTTTTGTACAGTTTCTGCATGATAAAATCACTCAGATCTGGATCGGATTGGATTCTGACTGGGCAGAATCCAATCGGGAGACTAAGGTGGGTCTTGTTGTGGCTCTGTTGCCTGAGCCTGCGTCATCAGCAGGGGAGGACTCTGAGAGTGAGGGAGAGGAGTTGGCAAGGCCTCCGTCTCCAGGACTCTCCTCTCTGGCAATGCCTCCGGAGGACACCGAAGGGCAGGAGATAGGCCCAGAGCCAAGCTCATCCCCACAGGCACAGGAGGACATTGATGAGAGGACTGAGTTTTGGCTGGATCCTCGCCAGCGTTGGAGAGACAGGAGAGCCCAGCAGAGGAAAAGGCGTGGTCGTGATTAGCTGGTGGACCACACCCCACAGGCTATAAAAGAGAGGGATTGCAGCCTGTATCTTTGTGATGGACAAAACAAAGATTCATGGATCCCGGTTTCGAATCTGCCCTGTGTCTCAGCTCTGGACATTTTGGTGGTGTGTATTTGACTGAACTATTAATAAAGGCTTTGGCAAGCAGCTGCAGGGATTGCGGCCAAGCTTTTTATCAGCTTACTTGGTTGTCTGCCAGTTCATTAGACTCTGACTGTCTGAGGGGGTGTATTCCTGGGACTGGGGCCAGAACAGGTCTTGAGAATAATATCTGGACTGAATTTGACCCTGTTTCTGTCAAGGAAGTGGACAGGATTATGGGAAAACTTAGTTCCTCCACTTGCTTATTGGACCCTTGTCCCTCCTGGTTGGTTTTGGCTGCCAGGGAGGTGACTAGAGACTGGAACCAGGCAACTGTCAACGCTTTGTTGAGAGAGGGGAACTTCCCTGCCTCTCTTAAGGAGGTGGTGGTTCGACCTCTCCTCAAGAAGCCTTTCCTGGATCCAGACTCACTTAATAACTATCGTCCCATCTCCAACCTTCGCTTCATCGTGAAAGTTGTTGAGACTGTAATGACACAACAGCTCCCACAGTTCCTGGAGGAAACGGAATACCTTGACCCGTACCAATCGGGCTTCCGATGCAGACACAGCACAGAAATGGCATTGGTCGCTCTGGTGAATGATCTCTGGCGGGCTCGGGATGGTGGTTGTTCCTCCATCCTGGTCCTACTTGACCTCTCAGCGGCTTTTGATACCATTGTCCATGGTATCCTACTGCAGCGACTTGAGAGGTTGGGGGTGGGAGGCACTGTCTTACAGTGGTTCTCCTCCTACCTCTCAGATCACTTACAGTTTGTATGGGCGGGAGGGCAGAGGTCCACCTGAGGCCCCAAAATTGTGGGGTGCCTCAGGGGTCGGTTCTCTCCCCTCTACTCTTTAACATCTATATGAAGCCACTGGGTGAGATCATACCTGGCAGGCATTACAGAGACCTGGTTGGGCCATGAAGGGGGAGTCCCCCTCGTAGAGATGTGCCCACCAGGTTTCCGCGCATTCCATCAGCCAAGGGCTCAGGGTAGGGGTGGAGGGGTGGCGGTTATTATAAAGGAGAGTCTTGATCCTAGGGAAGCCACTGTTCCTCAGACAGCCGGATGTGAGTCCCTCCTCATGAAGTGGGGCCATAGGTTTCAGATGGGCCTGCTGATTGCGTACCTGGCTCCCTGCCACATAGCAGCAGCCCTACCTGAGCTCCTTAATGTAATAGCCGAGGTGGCGGTTGAGACTCCTAGGCTTCTTGTCATGGGAGATTTCAATCTGCCATCCATTGGTGAAACATCTGAGATAGCTCGGGAGTTCATGGCTTCCATGACAGCCATGGACCTGACCCAGTTAGTTCATGGACCTACTCACACGGGAGGACACACTCTGGACTTAATTTTTGTATCTGATCAGTGGCTGAATGGCCTTGATATAGGGGATATAGTCATCAAACCCTTGTCATGGTCAGACCATTCTCTCCTTAGGCTTGACTTTCTGTCCGCTACACCCCACCGCAGGGAGGCGGAACCGATTAAATGGTTCCGCCCCAGGCGCCTGATGGATCCTGACAGATTCCAGATGGAGCTTGGGCCATTTCCTGAGACTCTAGCTCACAACTCGATTGAAGACCTGACGGCAACCTGGGATAGGATGGCCTCTGGTGCCTTGGATCGAGTTGTGCCTTTGCGGCCTCTGACCCGGCGTCGAAGTCACCCGGCTCCTTGGTTTTCCAAGGAGTTGAGGATGATGAAACGCCGGAAAAGACGCCTAGAGAGTAGTTGGAGAGCCAGTCATTCCGAATCTGACCGAACACTAGTAAGATCATTTATTAAGACCTACTTAGTGGCGATAGCAGCGGCAAAATATAACTATTTTTCCGCTATTATTGCATCGGCAGATAATCGCCCAGCCACCCTGTTTAAGGTGACCCGCTCCCTTCTCCATCTAAGAGCACGGGAAGATGCCTTACAAGGTCGAGCTGAGGATTTTGTACAATATCTGCACGATAAAATCACTCAGATTCGGGAAGGCTTGGACTCTGACTGGTTATGTTCAGACGAAGTGATGGAGGCGAGTCTTGAGAATGTTATTTGGGATGAGTTTGACCCTGTGACCCCTGAAGATGTGGACAGGTTACTGGGGAAGTTGAACGCAACCACATGTTTATTGGACCCGTGTCCCTCCTGGTTGGTACTGGCTTCCCGAGAGGTTACACGAGGCTGGCTCCAGAAGATAATAAATGCTTCTCTATGTGAGGGTTTCTTGCCTTCCACCTTGAAAGAGGCGGTGGTGAGGCCTCTCCTCAAGAAGCCCTCTCTGGACCCGGCTGTTCTAACAAACTACCGTCCTGTCTCCAACCTTCGTTTTGTGGCAAAGGTTGTTGAGAGTGTGGTGGCGCAGCAACTCCCGCAGTACTTGGATGAAACTGTCTATTTAGATCTCTTGAAATAAGGGGGGAGCAAGAGTGGGCAGCAACAGGTTGAGCCCAAGAAAGTGCAGCCAGGGCATTTTCCTAGCCCTGGCAAGCGCTTTCTGTTGGAGCTCCCTCTTCAACCTGCCGGATCTCCGAGCGGCGCGGGACTTCTGCCTGTCAGAACAAGACGGGGAGGAATCGCAAACGAACGAAGCTGAAACCTAGGTGATTGGTGGCTAACTTGGTGAGACCTAAAAACTTTTTTTTTGATAAGTAAAAGGTTTTTTAAAGATTTTTTCAACTTTGAAATGAATGCTGTTTGATCGTAAAAGTGTCCGAACATGGCGGCTGATTAAAGCAGAGTCAGTGAAAGCGGAAGAAGAAAGTGTGATAAGAAAGAGAAAGTGTGCCTGCCTGTAACTGGACTGTGTTTATTTACAAGTTTTACAAGCTCTCCATTGTAAAAGTTAATGGATTTTGCTCCTTTTCTGTAAAACTGGGGAGATCAGGAAAAGGAGGAAGATTTTTTTCTTTTTTTTCAAGATTTAAGTTTTGTTCAGGCATGGCTTCAAAGAGAACGGGGGGGGGGATTCCCCCACACACCAGACAAAGGAAAAGTCAGCCCCAGCTTCAAAACAGCTAAAACAGTCACAGGATAGTGAAACAGAAGATCTGAAAGCATTTATACACAAATATTTGGGAGAGCTTTCTGGGCAGATGAGCAAACTGGATGAAAGAATGACTAAAAATCAAAAAGAAATTAAGGTGGTGGTGGGGGAAGTGAAGGAGTTGGTGGAGGAAAAAACTGAAGAATTACATCAAAGCGTGGCTAAAGTGGCTACAGTTCTTACTGATGCCTTACTGGTGATTGAAAAAAAAGTTGAGGATTTAAGTCTGGAAGTGGAAGCTAATAAAAAAGATGTGAAGGAACAGATGTTTAAAGTGGGGGTGCAGAACCAGAGACTAGAGGAGGAGGTTACCATGCTTCATTTCCGGAATATGGAATTTGCCATAAGACTAAGAGGCATAAGGGAGAATAATCGTGAGAACTTGAGGGCAACCTGTGTGGAGGTGTTGGCGAAGATTTTAAAAGTTGACCCAGAGGTGATTGATAAAAGAATTGATAAGCTGTATAGAGCTAATTCACGAGTGGCGAAACAGAGGAATCTGCCAAGAGATGTGGTGGTTTACTTTACTGAGAGGAAATTGAGAAATGATATTCTGCAGTGTTCTTTCCAATATCTTCCAGTGTAGCTAAAAGGAATGGACTTGTTTTTTATATTTCTAAAAGAATACCAGCTAAACTTATAGAAGCGGATGATGAGGGGAGATACATTGCAGTCGCAATAACTGTACAGAACTGTTCAATGCTTTTAATTGGTATCTATGCCCCGAACCAGCAGCAGGAAAGTTTTTACAAAATGTTGAATGATAAAATATTGCAGTGGAATTATAAGTCCTTTTTGATTATGGGTGACTGGAACGGGGTGATTGATGCAACGTTGGATAAAAAGACCCTTGCTAAAAAAGGAAATAAGCTACCACAGACTTTTTTCTCATTGAAAGAAGAATTAGAGTTGAAGGATGCTTGGAGAATTCATCATCCCAAAGAATCGGACTTTACTTTTTTCTCAGACAGACATAAATCTTTTTCGAGAATTGATTTTATGTTGGTTACTATGGATTTACTTACTATGGTGACTAAGACAAAAATATTTCCTAGAACTTTAACAGATCACAGTCCAGTGTGGATGGAGATAAATTTGGGTAAGAGAGAAAGGAGATCTTGGCGTATGAATGAAAATATATTTAGACATGAAAAGTATATTATGGACCTTAAAAAACAAGTTAAAGAATTTTTTGATATTAATTTGAATAAAGGTACCCCCATTGAGATAGTATGGGACGCATGCAAGGCTTATATGAGGGGTGTACTGATACACATGAATTCTAGACACAGATTACTACGTCAAAAATCAAGAATAGATCTGGAGACAGAGATAAAGGAAAAAGAGCAACTGCTTATAAAGAATCCGGCTGATGAAAGGCTACTATTAACGATAAAGCTCTTGAAAGACCAATTCCAAGTGTTGATGGCTGATCAAACAGCAACCAATCTGCAATTTGCTAAACATAATACTTTTTGTAATGCTAACAAACCTGGCAGATGGTTGGCTTATACTTTGAGGAAGCAACAAAATTCTCGTATGATAAATACTATTGAGTATAAAGGGAAACAAGTGCACCAACAAAATTTAATACATCAAGCCTTTTTAACTTATTATTCTAAATTGTATCAAGCAGATAAAGTTAAAGAAGATCTCATTGATAAATATTTGCAGACGAAGAGAGTTACAAAAATTTCTAGCATACAAAGTGATAGACTGGACCGACCTATAACATCGGAAGAGATTTTATATGCAATAAAACAATTGAAATTATCTAAAGCTCCTGGGACAGATGGTTTGACGGCAGTATATTATAAGACTTTGCAAGAGGAACTGGTTGAGCATCTTAAGGACCTGTTTTGTCATATTCAGCAGGGGGGTAATATACCCCCCTCATGGAAGACGGCCTTTATTTCACTGATACCTAAAGAAGAAGAATCTTTTAAACCTGAAAACTTTAGACCAATATCTCTCCTGAATACGGATTATAAAATTTATGCTAAAGTATTAGCCAACAGACTGATGCCAGTTATTCAAGATGTGATTCATGAAGACCAAGCAGGTTTTATAGAAGGAAGATACATGAAGGATAACGTCAGGCAGCTCATAGATTTGTTGGAATATCTTGAGGAAAAGAAACAGATCCCTGCGGTGCTGGTGTTTTTGGATGCGGAGAAAGCCTTTGATCGAGTCAACTGGGATTTTCTAAAAAAGATTTTGCATAAAATGGACTTTGGGGTAAAGTTTATACAAGCGATTTCTGCAATTTATCAAGAACAGACAGCACAGATTATTATTAATGGTAGCCTGACTACTAATTTTAATATACAGAAAGGGACAAGACAAGGTTGCCCATTATCTCCATTACTTTTTATTATGACTTTAGAAGTGCTGTTGAATGCTCTACGGGACTCGGACAAACTGAAGGGAATTGTTGTAAGGCAAAGAGATTATAGAACGAAGGCATTCGCAGATGATCTGATTGTTACCCTAACACGACCTTTGGAATCAATCATACAGATGAAAAACATTATAGAGGAATATGGTCTGGTGTCAGGTTTCAGCCTGAACCAGAAAAAGACTAAGATGATAGTCAAAAATATGTTGGAACCACAAAGGAAAGATCTTGAAAGGGTGGCAGGCTTTGAAATAGCTTCAAGGGTGAAATATCTAGGGGTCCAAGTTGCAGCAACTAATAGAAAACTTTTTCAAAATAATTATGAAGAACTTTGGCATAAGATTCAAAAAGATCTTGATATATGGAAGAAGCTGCAACTCTCTTTGCTTGGTAGAATAGCAGCTGTTAAGATGAACGTTCTACCTAGATTCTTGTTTTTGTTTCAAATGATTCCGGTGCTCAAAAATGATAAGTTCTTGATGGAATGGCAAGCAAGTTTAAATAAATTTATTTGGAACGGGAAAAAACCAAGAGTTAAACTCAAGATCATGCAAGATGCTCGTGAAAGGGGTGGCCTTAAAGTTCCAAATCTACGTTTATATTACGAAGCTGCAGTATTGATACAAGTTGGAGATTGGATTGGGACAACCAAAAGAGAAATTCTGAATATAGAAGGCCATGATTTGCAATTTGGTTGGCATGCATATTTACTTCATGAAGATAAGAGAGATAGTGTATTTAACAGGCATATTTTAAGACATGCTTTGCTGAGAGTTTGGAAGAAGCACCAATTTCAAATGGATTATAAAATACCTTTGTGGTTGGATCTTGGGCATATTATGCCAAAAATAAAGTCACTCGGGGGGTTGTTGTATAAAGAGATACTCTTTAATGATGGGGGCAGTTGGTGTTTGAAATCCTTGGATACTCTGTTGGAAGATGGAGTGAATTTAACTTGGTTGCAGTATTTTCAACTTCAAGCAAGATGGAGAGAAGATCAGAAAATTGGACTAATGTTACATGAAGAAGATTTGGTGACTCAGATGAAACGTAAAGGGCCGATGCATATTAAACGAGTGTATAATGTATTGTTAGAAAGGGATTCAGAGAATGAACTGGTTAAAGACTGTATGATAAAATGGGCACAGAATTTTGCAGAACCAGTAATGTTGGAAACATGGGAAAAGATTTGGGTCCAGAATGTTAAATTTACACAAGCACAGAACTTGAGGGAAAATTTTTACAAGATGTTTTATAGATGGCATTTAGATCCAAAAAAGTTATCATGTATGTATCCAAATGTTCAACCTAAATGTTGGAGGTGCGATTGTTTGGATGCAACATATTTTCATATTTGGTGGAGATGTAGAAAATTGAAACCATTTTGGATTAAACTTTGGTGGGTAATGCAGAATATTTTGAAGAAGAAGTTGGAGTTTTCTCCTCAGTTTTTTCTGTTGGGAATAGTTAAGGGCTGTTCAGTAATGGATACTAGATTAATATTGCATATGATTACGGCAGCCAGATTACTGATAGGTCAATATTGGAAGAAAGATAAGGTGCCCACTATAGAGGAATGGATATTGAAGATGTCTAATTTGGTAGAGATGGCAAAAATTTCTGCATACCTAAAGGAAAGGACCCATGAAGCTTTTGTTAAAGAGTGGAGGAAATGGGTAGAGTATATGAAGAATAAATACCAAAGTAAGAAGTTTCAACTAGTGCTCAGTTGAATTAGAATTTTAGTCACTTAAGTAGTTTAAATGTAAGGTATTGAACATGAAATATCTGGTTCATTATTATTAATAAGAGTATTAAATAAAAGTATTATTAATTGTTAAAGAGAAATGTATAAAATGACACGACATGAATGAAGAATGGAATAAGTTTAATGTATGTGATGATGAAGTTTAAAATATTTTTAGGTATACATAAAGTAAAAAATATTTTATTAGACTTTCTAAATATGTTTAGAGAATTAAATATGAAATAGTTGGTTTATTATTATTAAAGAGAAATGTATTATTATATTTTATAAATGATATAAAGGAGGTTAATAGATTTCTTGATGTTAAAAATGTTAGTATGATGTTTAAAATATTTTACTAGATTTTTTTTAAACATGTTTATTATGTTTAGAGTAAAGTGTTAAGTGTTTTATGTATGGGGATCTCACTTTTAAAGATTGTTAAATATGTTAAGGTTGATGTTTGTTAAACAGCGGAAGTCAAGGGGGGGAGGGAGGGATAGGGGGGGTTAAGGTGGGTTATGTAGGGGGGTGGGAGAGGGAGGGGGGGTTTTTATAAATGTAATGTAAAACTTTTTCAATAAAAAAAAAAAAAAAAGAAACTGTCTATTTAGATCCGTTCCAGTCCGGCTTCAGGCCTGGTTACAGCACTGAAACGGCATTGGTCGCATTGGTTGATGATCTCTGGAGAGCTCGAGATAGGGGTTGTTCCTCTATCCTAGTTTTATTAGATCTCTCAGCGGCTTTTGACACCATTGACCATGGTATCTTGCTGCGCCGGCTGGAAGGGCTAGGAGTGGGAGGCACTGTTCTACGGTGGTTCTCTTCCTATCTCTCTGACCGGTCACAGTCTGTGTTGGCAGGAGGACAGAGGTCGACTTCAAGACACCTTATTTGTGGGGTGCCACAGGGGTCGGTCCTCTCACCTCTTTTGTTCAACATTTATGTGAAGCCGCTGGGTGAGCTCATCCGTGGTTTGGGAGTGCAATGCCATCTTTACGCTGATGATACTCAGCTTTACATCTCCACCCCAGACCACCCCAATGATGCCCTTGCAGTGATGTCCCAGTGCCTCGAAGCCGTGCGGATCTGGATGGGGAAAAACAGGCTCCAACTCAACCCTTCCAAGACTGAATGGCTGTGGATGCCGGCGTCCCGATATAGCCAGCTGATACCATCGCTGACTATTGGTGGCGAGTCATTAGCCCCCACAGAGAGGGCTCACAACTTAGGTGTCCTCCTGGACACACGGTTGTCTTTAGAAGAGCATATGACAGCCGTGGCCAGGGGTGCTTTTTATCGGGTTCGCCTGATTCGCCAGTTGCGACCCTTTCTAGATCGGGACTCCTTACGCACAGTCACTCATGCCCTCATCACTTCCCGTCTGGACTATTGTAATGCTCTCTACATGGGGTTCCCCTTGAAGTGCACACGGAAGCTCCAACTGGTCCAGAATGCAGCTGCGCGGGTGATATTGGGAGTGACATGGCGCTCACATGTGACACCACTCCTACGCGAGCTGCACTGGCTTCCAGTGGTCTTCCGGGTGCGCTTCAAGGTGTTGGTTCTTACCTTCAAACTCCTCCATGGCTTAGGACCTGGGTATCTACGAGACCACCTTCTGCAACCGATAACCTCCCACCAACCAGTACGCTCTCACAGGGTAGGCCTTCTCAGGGTGCCATCACTAAAGCAATGCCGACTAGTGGTTCCCAGAGAAAGAGCCTTTTCTGTTGGGGCACCTACCCTTTGGAACAGGTTACCCCCAGGGATACGAATGATCCCAGATCTTCGTACTTTCCGTCGTGCACTTAAGACCTTTCTTTTTCACCAAGCCGGTCTGGCATAAATCTTTTCTAATTTTGTAAATCTTTATGCTGAAGATTCTTAACTGTCGAGCCAAACTGGCTTAATTATTTATATTCACATTCTATATGTATGTCATTTTAACTGTTCACCGCCCTGAGTCCTTCGGGAGAAGGGCGGTATAGAAATTGAATAAATAAATAAATAAATAAATAAATAAAATTCGTGGCTTTGGGGTGAGATATCATCAATATGCTGATGATACCCAATTATATATCTCCACCCCAGACCACCTCAGAGATGCCCTTTCCATGATGTCCCGTTGCCTGGAGGCAGTACGGGCCTGGATAGGTAGAAAAAGACTCAAACTCAATCCCTCCAAGACTGAGTGGCTCTGGATGCCGGCATCTCGGATTTCAGAAGACCCATCAATTTTGATGGAGAAAAACTTGCTCCCATTAATAGGGCTCACAACTTGGGTGTCCTCCTGGATGCTCGGCTGTCCCTAGAAGATCCAGGGGGGCTTTCACACAGGTTCTAGTGTGCCAGTTGCCCCCTTTCCTGGACCGAGATGACCTTCGCACAGTCACTCATGTCCTGGTTACTTCCCGCTTTGATTACTGCAATTCCCTCTATATGGGCCTGCCCCTGAGATGCACCCAGAGACTCCAGCTGATCCAGAATGCAGCCTCACGGGTTGTTACGGGAGCCCCTTGTTACTCCCATATAACACCCCTCCTGCGTGAGCTGTACTGGTTACCAGTTGTTCTCCCGATCTGCTTCAAGGTGCTGATTCTCACCTATAAGACCCTACATGATTTAGGTCCAGGATATTTACAGGACCTTCTCCTGCCTGCTTCCCACCGTCCTGTTCGCTCACATAGGGCCGCTCTCCTCAGGGTTCCGATGGCGAGCCAATGTCATCTAGCGGTGCCCAGGGGTAGGGCGTTCTCTGTGGGTGCTCCCACCCTCTGGAATGAATTACCTACTGAGTTCCGGATGGCTCCTGACCTCCGCTCCTTCCGTCGGGGCCTGAAGACTTGGCTGTTCAAGCAAATAGGCTGACTCCGATTCTGGGTTTTGTTATTTATCATTAATTAGTTATTTGATTTAAAGTGCGATTTTATTGTACATGTTTCTTAACTTGTGTTCGCCGCCCTGAGTCCTTTGGGAGAAGGGCGGCATATAAATACATGTAATAAAGAAAGAAAACAAGAAGCCTCTATATGACCAGTACAGAACAGACTCCCATTTTCTTTAACATTTATTCATCATGTTTAACTTACTCAGGTATCACAGTTTTTTACATTAAAATATTTTCATGCTATTTCCCCATCCCCGTGATTCCCAACCCTCCCCAGATTCAGAGAAAAATAGAATTAACACAACTTTGATGGAATGCATCAAGAGTAAAGGGGGAGGGGGGGGGAAGGCTACTGCACCCAAGTTACAGAGCACACAGAACAAAACCATACAAAGATCTGCATAGGACAAAGCTTGGGAAGGCCAAAGGGGTGACATGTTGGGATCAACAGTCTTTGCAGCCTGAACCATCACAAACCTTTCCAAGAAACACTCAACTGGGATCTGGGATATTGTCCTGTAGTTTTGTGATCTGGGTCACCAAATTGGGAGTGCTGGGAGAGGCTGCCAGGAATATGCTGGAAACCATAATCAAGGTGAAAATGTACCTCATATTTGCCTCTAGGCTTTGAAAGTCACGCACGTCCGTTCTACAAAAGCATTGGGTTGCCAACGCCATCTGCTGCCTAGCGCCAAAGTAATGTTTAGAACTGTGCTCAATGGCTAGTGAACTTCATCTTTGGAAGATGGTTTAAAGAAAAATCCAAGGTTGGGGTAGGTTTCAAACCTAAATACCTTCCAAAGGGTCTCTCAATAACATACTTTAAAATGGCCCTTTGCATATTTAGAGTGCCTTCTTACTTTCTGGATCATTAGGGATTGAACAAGAGGACCCCTTGGTCTAAACTTTGAAACAATCCATGCATATTTCAAGCAAAGGCTCCTCAGCTTTCAAACATAAGGGCCTGCTACAGTTGGAAAACATTGCGCCTTTTTCAGAGTATTTTGGAAACTAATAAAGGAAAAAAAAATTAGCTCAGGATTTTTGAGTTGGTTTGTTTTCTTGTAGAGATTTCATGACCCAACTAGGTAACATCATCAGTGCCTGTAACAAGTGGTCTTTGCTCTCAAATTATATTCTGGTGGCTTGCCTGTCAGTGTTGGTGGGGTGGTCTTTATTTCGTTGGGCTGTTTACTGTTGGCTCTTTGGCAGTTTCTTGATAACCCAATCAAAAAACTGCCAAAGCACCCACAGTAAACAACCCAACCAAATAATCTCTTAAGATTATCCCCAACAACATTGACAGGGCAAACCACTAAAATATAAACCGACAGCAAACCACACTCCTTACTAGCATTGATGTTACTTAGTTTTGATAATGAAATGTCTGCAAGAAAATAACCCAGGTCAGA
The DNA here is from genome assembly GCA_030761175.1 of Masticophis lateralis. Classification (NCBI taxonomy): domain Eukaryota; kingdom Metazoa; phylum Chordata; class Lepidosauria; order Squamata; family Colubridae; genus Masticophis; species Masticophis lateralis. The sequence continues at coordinate 1,877,437 of JAUDYJ010000008.1, read as the reverse complement.
GAGCACCAAGGACCCCTTATATTTTGAAGTTCAATGCTGTACCAAACAAGATACTCGTTAGCTGCAGGCATCCTTGCCCTTGCCAACATTGTCCTCTGCCTTGATTACTTTGCAATGAAGTATTGGAAAAACAGGGAGGAGGAAACTCCTGTTTTGCTGCTGTTTCATAATTATGTCTACAACTGTGTAAATGTGCAGCCGGGCAATGGGACTGGCCACCTGGAAAGTAGTCCTTGTGCCATGTTTTCACAGAAGAGGTAGGAATCATGTACTTTTTCTGAGCAAGCAACAGGATGTGCAAATATTGCAAAATCACTGTTGGGCAATTTCCTAGCCATATAGTAGTTGAAGCCAATGCCACTTTGTGGGCTTGAAATGCAACCAGTAGCCATTGTAACCTACTGGATGGCTTTCTCTTGCCCACTTGTCTGCAGAATGGCTTAAGAGTGGAGTAACCCCCAAATACCAAAACTCATAAGTGGACAAGGATGGCCTGACCGAGGAATACAACTTTTCTCAATTTTTGATGGGTCTAGCTTTTCCCTCCACTACTAGGTGATTTTTCTTATGCCCCAACAGTACGAAAATGGCATGACAGCCAGCTCTTCATGACCATATAAAGGAGAAGAAAAAAAAACCTCTTGCAGGAAAGCAAAGATAATTCTAAAAATATACCATTTCCTCCCAGTATATGCAAACCACTCAAGATACCAGTGTTTGAAAAGGAGCATATTTTAAACTCTGTTATAACATCATCTTAAAACATCAGCAACACTGGCACAAATATGTCACTTATTCTTGGTTTAATTACAGGGCTGACAAGTAAACACCAACACAAGGGAAGGGGAGGAAAATCCAGTATTTTGGTGGGGAGCAAAAGGTGCAAGCTAATGTTTTGCAGTGGAGTCTCGGGGATAGAACTCTGCCAAAGTGCTCTGAGGAATCCTCTTCAGCATCTCCTTGGGGAAAATACGTAGCAGCTGCCAGCCAATGTCCAGTGTTTCATAAACAGTGCGGTTTTCATAGGGCCCTGAAACAATAAGAGAGAGCAGGATCACACGCTAATATCCAAATGAAACAGCAACACTGTCCCGTCATCCGAGAGTCAGATGGATCTAGTGGTTAAGGTATTAGGCTAGAAACTAGGAGACTGTGAGTTCTAGTCCCACCTTAGATGTGAAAACTGCTTAGATGACTTTGGGCCAATCATTAGGGGATTGTGAGTTCTAGTCCTGCCTTAGGCATTAAAGCAGGCTGGGTGACTGGGCCAGCCACTCTCACAGCACAGTCCACCTCACAGGGTGGTTGTTGTCAGGAAAATAGGAGGAGGAAGGAATATCATATATGTTTGCTGCTTTAGTGGTAAAAATAATAAAGGCAGGATATAAATAAATAAATAAATATGAAAGACAATCCCTACCCTGAGCAATGAAGTTCCTCTCAAACTTCTGCAGAAATTCAAGGTAGAGAAGATCATCAGAAGTAAGTGCTTCTTCTCCTACTACTGCCTTCATGGCTTGGACATCCTTTCCAATGGCATAGCAGGCATACTAGACAAAAACAAAACAAAACAAAACACTGTGAAGTCTATTAAGAAACATGTCTCCATATTTCAAGCAATATGAGCTTCATAGGAATTTTGAGATTATTTCTGGCATGAAAGGCAATTAGATATACTTGTGGTTTACTGGGATCCTACCTCTCATTAAAAAAATTGAGAGCTTGTTTTTTTTATTAAAGATTTTTTTCCACAAGTAAAAAAAATAAATCTAAAAAAGGAAAGAGAGAAGCTTTTTAATGCAACAAAATGGAGGAATTGTGGACGTCTTTTAGTAATTCCACTTACCAGCTGGTTTGATACTTCAGCATGATCCTTTCTGGTCATTCCCTCCCCAATAGCAGATTTCATCAATCGAGACAAAGAAGGAAGTACATTGATGGGTGGGTAAATCTGGAAAAAGAACCAGGTTTTAACAACAGCTCCGAAAATTTGAAAATTGGGAAGAAATGATGGACTGATGAAGGCCTGTGAAAAGTGAAGCCAGTAATCATGACAGAACGAAGAGATGGCAAATAGACCGGCTCTTTGATAATTCCTTCCTGGACAATCAAACCAGTGATTTCATGTTTAACAGGCACAAAGCATTTTACAACATGAAATACTAACCTGTCGGTTGTGCAGCTGTCTGTCTACATAGATTTGGCCTTCGGTAATATATCCCGTTAAATCAGGAATAGGATGCGTTATATCTGCAAGAGAAGTTGCATCAAAGCTTTTCGGTTTCTGTGCAAATTATATGACCAATTACTTATCTATTTCACATACAACCTATTCAATTCTCAATGTTGACTCAGCCTTCCATCCTTCGAGGTGGGTAAAATGAGGACCCAGATTGTTGGGGGCAATATACTGACTCTATAAACCACTTACAGAGGGCTTAAAACATTTTGAAGTGGTATATAAATCTAAGTGCTATCACTATTTATATCTTAATGTGTTCAATTAACCCAGTCATTATGGTTTATTTATTACTGAGCACGAATCCAGTCAATGTGACACACTTGCCTAAGCAGAAGGAACAGGAAAGGCGATCCAAATACAAAGATCTATTAATGAAGGAGACTGCTGGGGAAAGCAAGAACCACCAAATGCTGGGGGAAAACCTGTCCCTTGCCTAGGAAGGCTGTGCAAGGAACTCCTAGAGTTACAAAATATAGCTGCCCAGATGCACATAGCACCAGTGTCTGGTTTGCCTGGTATGCCCACCAGGTTTAATGCATTTAATCTTAATCTGCAGGGCAAGGTATGTAGCATCAGATGCAGAGATTGGGAGAAGTTTCAGGACTAAAAATAAGCCTGAAAGAGAATTTACCATCATTGGGCATGGTAAGAATGGGAATCTGGGTAATGGACCCGCTCCTGCCTTCTACTCGTCCAGCTCGTTCATAGATTGTGGCCAAATCTGTGTACATGTAGCCAGGAAAACCACGCCGGCCTGGGACTTCTTCTCTGGCAGCTGAGACCTTAGGGAAATGAAGGCAAACAGGTTGGAATAACCAGCAGAAGCAAGGAAAAAAAAAACAAACTTCTGCCCCCAAAGCTACCCTTTTCTGATTTAGCCTTTGACCCTGCACACCAGAAGATCACTACTTTTCATCCCTCTGATCTCTCTGTGAAAATTAAGACTGTTGCCATCTCAACATAAAGATTTTCCTGAACCCAGAGTCTAACTGATGGGCATGCAACAGTTTTTCTGATCCCACTGAGGATCTGAATACCACACACTTCTATGAAATGCCCTTTTGAATTCATTCATGCTATATATGAAAGGCAACGTCAGAATATTCTGCAGTAATTCTTCTTCTCAAAAAACCATAACCTTCAGATTCTTAGTTAATTTTGTGCCTTACAAGCTTGAAAATTCAAGCTGGAGAAAATATTTGTCTGCACAGTTCAACAGTTGTTTAATCAATAGACTACTGTATTTTTCAGAGTATAAGACACCCCAGAGACTAGAAGACGCACCTACCTTTTTTGGGGAGGAAAACAAGATATACACTAGTACATGGATATGGGAAATAATATGAAATTTTACCAGTTTGGAACTATTTTAAGTTTCTTTCTTGGCATAGCTTGGTATTGAAATCAGAATCAGTAAGTTATTCAGCACGCAATCTGTTAGATGTAAAGCTTTTTTCCCCTCTCTTTATTTTCCTTCAAGTAACATTTTAATTAAGTTAGTGAAATGCTTTTTAAATTCCAGCTAATTGTTGATTTTAGACAGAAATTTTACAATAAAAGGACACAAAGAAGAAAATAAAACTCATAAAACATTCACAATAACTCTGCCTCTGTCTCCCAGCAATTTGCCTTGCACCAAACAGCCTGCTTTAGTTTCATTTTCAACACAGCTTGATTAGCACAAGAAAAAAAAATCTGCCTCCTAGCAATTTGCCTGCTTGCAGGAGGCCTGTCCGGCAATAGGCAATGGCAAATTCCTGCAGTCTGAAACAGCTGAGGGTCCAGGAGGCCGATCCAAGAATCAACTGCTTGTGCTGATCAGGCTGTGCTGAAGCTGAAACGGGCTGTTTGCAGTTTGCTGCCTGCTGTAAGGAGGTAAACTGCTAGGAGGCAGAGGCCAACGGTGATGGCCAGCAGGTGGGCTGGGCTACATTTGGTGTATAAGACGCACCCAAATTTTCCCCCTCTTTTGGGGGGGGGGGGGAAGCGTGTCTTCTACTCCGAAAAATATAGCAAATATATACCTCTCTCAGAGCTTCTGCATAGGAACTCATATCTGTTAGAATGACCAACACATGCTTTTCACACTGATAAGCCAAGAATTCTGCAGCGGTCAGCGCAAGACGAGGAGTGATTATCCGTTCAATGCTGGAAAAAATAACATTAAACGAATTATGCCAAAGTGAAGGACTTGTTTTATGTCTGAAGACTGTCTGAACATAATGAGAAGACAAATGCATCCAGTGCCCCAAGGACTTCACTCCTCTTTCAGTCACCACTTAGATGTTCCATGAAGGCCTACACAATTAATATTAAAGGACCCACTTTTGGTAATATGATTAATATGCCAGACAAAATCCAAGAATGAAGATTCCGGTCCACTTACGTTGGATCATTAGCCAAATTCAAGAACAGACACACGTTGTCCATGGACCCGTTTTCTTCAAAGTCAGATTTGAAAAACCGAGCTGTTTCCATGTTCACCTCGAGTAAAGCAAGGAGATGAAGTCGACCCAAATTCAGTTTACAGAAAATATCACTGTATACTTACAAAGATGCCTACTACGTTCGTAAATGTTGTCCTTTTCCCGCTTTTTATTTTTTTAGCAAAAAGGGGGAAAAAACCCTGCCAAAAGTTGGCAGCAGTCTGAGTAATTGGGACAAGTAACTCTTCCATGGAGGTGCCCATTTTTCTTACCAATGAAGGAGAAAATAATTTTAATTAATTTAATTTAATTTAATTAATTTAATTTAATTTAATTATTTAATTAATTCAATTTGTATGCCGCCCCTCTCCGAAGACTCAGGGCGGCTCACAATGCATTTAAAAACATTATAAAAAACATTTAAGAATTAAAAACATTAAAAACATTAAAACTCATTCACACCATCTATGGCCAGATCTTGCCAGATTGCAAGAGCAAGATCAACGGCCCCAGGCCTGCTGGAAAAGCCAGGTCTTCACTGCTTTTCGGAAGGCCAATAGGGTGGGGATGGTCTGGGCCTCAGGAGGTAACTTGTTCCAGAGAGCTGGGGCAGCCACAGAAAAGGCCCTCTACCGCGGGCCCGCCAGCTGGCATTGTTTAGTTGATGGGACCCAGAGATCAACTCTGTGGGATCTTACCGGTCATTGGAAGTTATGCGGTAGAAGGCGGTCTCCAAGGTACTCTGGCCCTGAGCCATGTAGGGCTTGGTGAAGCCATATAGGGTTTGGTGAATTTTGCATGCATTTAATTACTTACTCCCATTGCAGCAAATACAATGGCAAAGTTGTCAGCACTATAGTCCATCACGTCTTTGGATTTCTTCACCAAGCCTGCCTGACGACAGATCTGAGCCGCTATCTGGGATAAAAAAAATGACAATGTTATGACTTCAGTATAATAAAAAGTTGATTATTAGGAAGAATGTAGATGATAATGCTATCCAAGTGTCATTTATGAGGGTAACTCATAACCTGTAATTCCGCCCTGAGTCTTCGTAGGGGTGGCTTATAAATTGAATTAAATTGAAATTGAAATTGAATTAGCTGCTTTAATACAGGTAGTCCTCGACTTGCGACTATAATTGATATCATTATTCTGTTAATTGAGCCCGGAATGTAGGCAGAGACTGAGGATGGAGTCAAAAGAGTAATCAGCCTAGTGTCATTATGTGTATTCAAGTAATTGGACTTGAATCACAAGTGATTCAAGTCCAATTACTCTTGAATTCTCTTAACTCTTATTTAGTGCCAATTTAATTTTGACCATTAGTTGACTAGAGTCTTGTGAGTAGGCATGAACAATAAATCAGCTAAACTAGAATTTAAAATGTGGTCCTGATTCTTTGTGCCCGACACAGAATGACAGTCATAAGTCATGTCAGTTGAGGTCATAATATGACCAACCTGATTTTCCAACAACATTTTGTCATTAAGTGAACACCATGGTTGTTAAGCAAGTCCACTGCCCGCAATGGGTACCTTTTGCCAGAAGCCAAAAGTATAAACCGAACACTGGTGACCGAACACTGGTGAGGTCTCATATTAAGACCTACCTAGTGGCGATAAAAGCGGCAAAGTCTAGCTACTTTTCCGCTCTTATCGCGTCACCAGATAATCGCCCAGCCGCCCTGTTTAGGGTGACCCGCTCCCTCCTTCAACCGGGAGCTTGGGATGACCCCTTGCAGGGTCGAGCTGAGGACTTTGTCCAGTATCTGCATGACAAAATCGCTCAGATCCGGGAAGGTCTGGCCTCTGACTGGGTAGATCCGGACGGGATAATCGAGGCAGGTCTTGGGGGTGTGGTTTGGGAGGAGTTCGACTCTGTGGCTCCCGAGGACATGGACAGGATCCTGGGACGGCTGAATGCGACCACATGTTTATTGGACCCGTGTCCCTCCTGGTTGGTGCTGGCCTCCCGGGAGGTTACACGAGGCTGGCTCCAGAAGATTGTTAACGCTTCTTTGAGTGAGGGTGTTCTGCCGGCCGCTTTGAAAGAAGCGGTGGTGAGACACCTCCTCAAAAAGCCCTCTCTGGACCCGGCTGGACGGCTAATTACCGTCCAGTCTCCAACCTTCGCTTTGTTGCGAAGGTTGTTGAGAGTGTGTGGTTGCACGGCAGCTTCCCCAGTTCCTGGATGAAGCTGTCTATCTAGATCCGCTCCAGTCCGGCTTCCGGCCTGGGCACAGCACGGAAACAGCATTGGTCGCGTTGGTGGATGATCTCTGGAGGGCACGGGATAGGGGTTGCTCCTCTATCCTGGTCCTATTAGATCTCTCAGCGGCTTTTGATACCATCGACCATGGTATCATGTTGCGCCGGTTGGAGGGGTTGGGGGTGGGGGGCACCGTTCTACGGTGGTTCTCCTCCTATCTCTCTGACCGGTTGCAATCTGTGTTGACAGGGGGACAGCGGTCGACTCCGAGGCGCCTTGTTTGTGGGGTGCCGCAGGGGTCGGTCCTCTCGCCCCTTCTGTTCAACATTTATGTAAAGCCGCTGGGTGAGATCATCCGTGGCTTTGGGGTGGAATTCCATCAGTACGCTGACGACACCCAGCTGTACATCTCCACCCCAGGCCACCCCAACAATGCCGTTGAAGTGATGTCCCGGTGTCTGGAAGCTGTGCGGGTCTGGATGGGGAGAAACAGGCTCCGACTAAACCCCTCCAAGACTGAGTGGCTGTGGCTGCCGGCGTCCCGATATAGCCAGCTGACGCCATCGCTGACTATTGGGGGCGAGATATTGGCCCCCACGGAGAGGGCTCGCAACTTGGGCGTCCTCCTGGACGCACGGCTGTCTTTAGAAGAACACATGACGGCCGTGGCCAGGGGGGCTTTTTATCAGGTTCGCCTGATACGCCAGTTGCGTCCCTTTCTAGATCGGGACTCCCTACGCACAGTCACCCATGCTCTCGTGACTTCCCGCCTGGACTACTGCAATGCTCTCTACATGGGGCTCCCCTTGGGGTGCACCCGGAGGCTCCAACTGGTCCAGAATGCGGCCGCGCGGGGAATTATGACACCTCTCCTGCACGAGCTGCACTGGCTCCCGGTGGTCTTCCGGGTGCGCTTCAAAGTGTTGGTGACCACCTTTAAAGCGCTCCATGGCTTAGGACCTGGGTACTTGCGGGACCGCCTTCTGCCGCCAATAGCCTCCCACCGGCCAGTACGCTCGCACAGAGAGGGCCTCCTCCGGGTGCCGTCGGCCAGACAGTGTCGGCTGGCGACTCCCAGGGGGAGAGCCTTCTCTGTGGCAGCGCCCGCCCTCTGGAATGACCTACCCCCGGAGATACGCAGGATTCCAGATCTCCGGACCTTTCGTCGGGCCCTTAAAACCCATTTGTTCCATCTAGCTGGGCTAGCTTGATCCCATCCTCCGTTTTTAAATTTGACATTGATTTTAAATTGGGTTGTTTTAATTCTCGGCCGAATAATATTTAATAATTTTTAATTGTTTTTAACTTTTGTATACCATGTTTTATTCTGGCTGTTCACCGCCCTGAGTCCGCAAGGAGAAGGGCGGTTTATAAATTGAAATAATAATAATAATAATAATAATAATAATAATAATAATAAAAAATCGTGAATTGTGGTCACATGACTGCAGGACCCTGCAAACAGCCATAAATATGATCACAGGACCACTGGATAACCTAGGCATCATAACTTTGAAGGTTGCTAAGCAACTTGTCATAAGTCAAAGATTGCTTATATTTGGTTTGATTACACCTAATATAGAATGAAGAGTAATAGTTCAGATATGTAGGCATATAAGTGATCTACCTATCCAATCTCTGAATGCTGATGTTCTGGGGGAAAAACTGGATTACAAAGCAACTCACTTCATCAAAAAATTACTAGACTGAGATATACTTCAAGAACAGAGAAAACCACATCTCTGAAGGTCAGTCTTCATCTCATGTCCTTCAAGAATTTCTGCAAAGGAAGATGAGGTGGCTGTAAAAGGATGCTTCCAGTTGTGAACCACATTTTGTGGAGAGGTGTAACATTTACTTGAAGTGCCTCTCCACATCTCCAAGAAGGCATCCTTGGATTTCATACAGCTTTTAAATGAAATATAATGGAGTTAAGCTTTCAGTATGATTTTAGCTTAACGTTTTGATCTATCTTAATGTTTGGGTTTATTAAACAGTTTTATTTTTAAGCTTGTTTTTATACTTGAGCTCCATGAAGGACTTGCTAGAGAGTGGCTCCAGTTTTCTTCTTCTGTTTGATCTGTCCAAGAATTCAACCATATGGTCATCTCTGAGCAGAGGAAGTGAGATGACTAATCCATAAAACGCTATTTTAACTCCTACCTCATTATGGGGCAATCCAGCAGCAGAGAAAATGGGGATTTTCTGGCCTCTGGCAATACTGTTCATACCATCTATAGCAGAAATGCCAGTCTGAATCATTTCTTCTGGATAGATTCGACACTGAGGATTGATAGGCTGACCTATTTCATTTTAATGGGAAAAATAGTCCGTTTTAGTCGCATTTTTGAAGAAAGCATGACCAGCATTTCCCACAAAAATATTAAAATCCAACATACCCATGTTACAGTTCAAGTAATTTGTCTAAGGAAGTGGATATTTCTGAAGCATCTATACCAGGGGTGTCAAACTCAATTTCATCTGAGTATGGCATCAGCATTGTTTGACCGGGGGGCGGAATGCCTCTCCTGTGAGACATTTATATTTTTATATTAAACATTTTAAACATACCCATGATATCAAGATAGTCTTCGGCCAAGACTACAGGACCTCTGTCTATAGGTTTTCCTGAGCCATTAAACACACGTCCTACAAAGATCAAAATGAGAGGGAGGGAGGGAGGGAGGGAGAGATGCATTATTAACCACAGAAGCTACCATACTGCATTCAAAATAAGATATCAGGACAAGTCACATATAAAGTTTTCCATCCAATAAACAAAATCTGATAGTACCGAGCATATCTTCAGACACCGGGGTTCGAAGGATATCCCCAGTGAATTCACAAGATGTTCTCTTAGCATCAATTCCTGAAGTTCCTTCAAACACCTAGAAAAGGACAAATATTTTACTTCGTATTTTTGTTTCAAAAATAGCATTATGCTTGTCCTTTATTTTAGGCTTCAGCTTCAACAGCTCAAAAATAACTTTATTGTCACAAGTCTATTTTGATGGAAAACTAATTCCAAACCCAACAGGAAATAAGATTATGTTAAGCTTTCCTGTAACAAAAATATTGTGAGACTAGAAACTGAATGTACTTCTCTTTCATAAGAAGCCAGGAGGCGCACACAGTTTCTGAAATATTACAGCTCAGTTTAATAAGCTCAATGTAAAATCTTATGTAAAAAAAGATATTGGGCCTTAGAATAGCAGGTAAGAATACAGGCAGTCCTTAACTTACAACAGTTCATTTAGTGACCATTCAAAATTACAACGGCATTGAAGAAAGTGGCGTGACTGTTTTTCACACTTACTACTATTGCAGCATCAAAAAACAGATGCTTGGGAACTGGTTGATATTTATGACGATTGCAGTGTCCTATAAAAGGGTGTATCCTATTACTTCAGATAACTTATTTTCATTGCAAAATTAGAAATATAACTGGGAAGCAATTTACCTGAACTACAGCTTTGGATCCACTGACTTCTAGGACTTGTCCACTTCTCTTTGTTCCATCAGGGAGTGTCAAATGCACAATCTCTGCATACCTGGGAAACTAAATAACAATAACAACAATCAACTAGGCCAATAGATTTTTGTTAAGAGCAGGGAAGAACACAAAATTAAAGCACAGAACATGATCTAGGTCATTTCTTCAAATTTAAAGGTTAAATTACAACCTGAAAAAACTTAAGGGAACACTGAATTGTTAGACATAATTATAGACCAGTGTTTTTTCCCAATACCATTTTTACAAGCATTCAGGATGAAATTCTGACAGCCATAACAATGGCTTAACAGCCACCTGTCAGTGAAAATTTACTATGGCATTTTATGGATAAGGGATAAAATTATCTAGCTTTCTCATCCCAGAAACTGATGTTCTTAAAATGTGATGGACTGTAAACTCCCAACCAAAATTAGATATGCCCTAGATGCTGTTGCTAGTCCAATATTAGATGGAAGATGCAAAAAAACAGAAGGGGCGGTCTAACTTTTCATGTTTGAAATTCCACAATGAAATTGATAATGCTTTTGTATTTGATGTGAACGTTCAAAGGCTTCTGTAAATAATCCCATCGGTTATTTGTATACGAATGTTATTTTACTGCATAGGATGGGATGAGATTTGCATGTCTATATTGAACATGTTGAGAAATGCTGTGTCCACAAGGATGGTGTGGACACAGAGTCCATACATTGATTTGAATGTGATTTTCATTACAATATCAACAATCCTAAATTTACCTTCACTTGATCCAGGATTACGAGTGGTCCATTAACTCCAGATACTGTTTTATATGCTGAAAAGCCAAAATGTAGAAAAGATGTTAAAATACATTCTTAGTCAAAATTTACACAAATTTACTAAATAATAATGGAGGTTATGCAACAACATCAAATACATTCTTATGCTTAATAGATCATTTCTGGAAAATAGATCACAACTATCTGAGTCATATGCTAGATATGGAGTGCCAATTACAGGTAGTCTTCAATTTATGACTGCAATTGAGCTCAAAATTTATGTTGCTAACTGAGAAATTTGTTAAGTGAGTTTTGTCCCATTTTACAACTTTTCTTGCCACATTTGTTACTGCAGTTCTTAAATTAGTAACATGGTCGTTAAGTGAACCTGGTTTCTCAGTGAACTTTGCTTCTCAGAAGGTCGCAAAAGGGGATCACATGACTCAGGACACTGCAACTGTCAAAAATGTGAGTTAGTTATCAAGCATTTATATGTAAATCACATGATCACACAGATGCTGCAACAGTCATAGTGGGGGAAATTGTCACAAATCACTTTTTTTCAGTGCTTTTGTAACTTTGAACGGTCACTCATTTAGTCAACTGTTGTAAATTGAGGACAATCTGTATTGTAAGCTAGCTAAAGTACCCTAAAGATATTTATTATGCCACTGCTTTTTTGCCTCTAGTCTCTGAAAATGTAAAATCATATAGACTATCAACCTGCTATGCAACTCTAAAGTTGTTGACAACTAACTCAAAAGATGTGTGTTATTGTCAAGACTGAGTATATCTAGCCTTCTTTGTTTCACTCTTTGCTACAAAAGTGTTGGGGCCTGGGGGATAACCACAAGTTCAAAAGCTACAGATCCTTAATCTTTAGGACAAATTTTTTGGCACCAGGAAACAAGTCAGAAGTTGCAATCTTCTCAGAGTATCCTAAGGCTCTGCGCCAGAATTTTCTTAAATGAATAGCTGGGAAAGATCATATTCATTTGCATTGGCACCAGTTATCTGCACCTTCTTGAGCACTTGGTAGTGGGAAAGCAATCAGAGGCAGACATTTGACATCCCAGAGTTTCTTACTTTAGGTTAAGGAGATCTGATCTGAACTATTCACAGTTGGGCCCACACATGTCTGGAGATGTGTTACTATTTCATTTCGCTTCTTATTCATGACACTTTCAAGGATCAACCGGTACTCCCTAAAACTTGGGATAACCTAAGAACAGAAATAGGGTTAAGAGACGTATGGCGAGATTTCCATCCTATGCAAAAGCACTTCACATATTTCTCTCCCAGGCACAGATCGTGGTCTAGGATAGATATGGTTTGGTCAACCTCAGAACTGAAAGAAAGCATAAATTCGGTTGAAATAGGGACAAACATATGGGCAGACCACCACCCCCTGGTAATAAAATGGAAAGGGTCCACTAGAAGAGCGAGATGGTCTATGAGGGCTGAGATCATGAAAGACGAGGGATTTATAAATATGATTAAAAAAGAATTAGATCACTTCTTTACTGAAAATAAGAGAGAAGATACTTCCCTTCAAAATACTTGGGATACTGTTAAAGCAGTAGTTAGAGGATTGGTAATAAAATATACAGTACCAAATGGAGAAAGGAGAAGGCCAAACGGATTGAGTTAATGGCTGAACTGGAGAAAGCTGAGGGAGAGCTGCGTTTAAATCCAGATTATAATTTGATTAAAGAGAAAATTGACTTGATTAGGCATGAGTTATCTACCCTAGATCAAAATGATTTGGCGAATAAAATTCGGAAGTGTCGACAAAATCAATTTGAGCATGCTAATAAGCCGGGCCGGTGGTTGTCATATAGATTAAGAAAAGAGGCAGAATCTAGAAAGATTGAATTTTTACAGGATTCTATGGGAAATTTGGCAGGTACTACACAGCAAAAAGCAAAGGTGGCCCAAGATTTTTATACCTCCCTATATAGCCAGGAAATTTATCAAGAAGATAAACTAAAGAGCTATCTCCAGAATCTACAATTGGAGATGATTCCGGATCACTGTAAAGAAATTTTAAATGCAGAAATCACAGTTGGGGAAATAGCAGTAGCTATAAAGAAACAAGCTAATGGCAAAACTCCAGGACCAGATGGGATTCCTAGTGAATTTTATAAAGGAGTCTTTGACTCACTTAGTTTGTATATTAAAGATTTATTTAATGAGGTTTTACTACACTCTAAAATACCCCGGTCCTGGACGGAAGCCTACATTTCCCTAATTCCAAAACCCGAAACAGACAAAACTCTGATCCAGAACTATAGACCAATCTCGCTCCTGAATGTGGACTATAAGATTTTTGCGACAATACTAGCTGAGAGACTCCGGGTGTTCCTGTCCCAATTTATCCACCAAGACCAGAATGGTTTCTTGCCTCATAGGCATCTAAGAGATAACGAAAGGATGGTATTGAATGCCTTAGAATATTATGAGACACACTCTGATAAACCAATGGTAATGATCTTTTTGGATGCCCAAAAGGCTTTTGACAGAGTCAGCTGGAATTTTATAACACAACAATTGGAAGTGATGGGTTTTGGGCCTCAATTTACAAGGGCAATACAAGCCATTTATTCTAAACAGTCGGCAAGGCTACTGCTTAATGGATCAGTATCAGATGAGATACAGATTTATAAAGGTACCAGACAAGGATGCCCTCTTTCACCGCTGCTATTTATTTTAACACTTGAACCACTTCTTAAGACGATTAGACAGGATTCGGAAATTAAGGGCTTAAAAGTTAAAGGGGAAGAATATAAACTCCAAGCATTTGCCGACGATTTGGTTTTCATATTAGAAGATCCCCTTATTACGGGACCAAAATTACTTACTAAATTAGATGAATATGGGGAGGTAGCGGGGTTAAAAATTAATAAAGATAAAACCAAAATGTTAACAAAAAATTTGTCAGGTGCCCAAAAGGAACAGATCCAAAATATTATGGGGATTAACTGTGTCAAAAAACTTAAATATTTAGGTATTTGGCTTACAAACAGATGTTCTTCTATTAAAGAACTCAATTATTCTAAATTATTAACAGACACAGCAAATGATGTGGAGAGATGGCGGTGCATTCAGATCTCATTTTTGGGTAGAATTGCCGCGATAAAAGCCCATGTTTTACTGAAATGGATCTTTTTATTTCAAACAGCCCCTGCAAGATTGGAAAAAATTTTTTTTAGGAAATTAGACCAAATTCTAAGTAAATTTATTTGACAGAGTAAAAAGCCCCGTATAAAGAGAAAAATGTTGCAAGAGCACAAAACAAGAGGTGGCTTGGGGCTCCCAATGTGGGAGCTTTATTACCTAGCCTCATCCCTGGTTTGGATAAAAGATTGGGTGATTCTCTCAAGAAAACGCATTCTAACAATTGAAGGATACGATTTGCAGCAGGGATGGCATTCTTTTTTGTGGTCTCAAAAAGACAAAAAATTCAAATACTTTACAAATCATTATATTCAAGGAATTTTAATAAGGGTCTGGGAAATGGTGAAGAAGCAAGTTTACGCACAGATTCCTAAATGGGTGTCTCCGTTAGAGGCAGTGACCCTTCCGACTGTGCACAACACAAAGAGGAACTGGGTTTATGGTGACTTGTTGGATGAAATCGGGAGACTTAGACCTAGAGCCGATCTCCAAATTAGAGGATTAGACATAGATTGGTGGTCCTATGCGAAAATTCAAACTAGATTCGCTAGGGATAAACAGGAACCTGGTATTTCCCTTCATTTACAAATTTTTAACAAGCTTCTCTTAGGTGACCAAAGGAAATTTATCTCTAACGTTTACAACTTCCTCTTGTCCAATTTTATGGCGGAGGAGATTGTAAAGGACTCGATGATTGCCTGGGGGAGAAATATAGGAACAACAGTTCAGCTTGATGCATGGCAAAATGTATGGAACAAAACGATGAAACTGACCCTTTCTTCCCCTTTCAAAGAAAACTTCTATAAAATGATCTACCATTGGTATCTCCCCACCACCAGAATTGCTAAGATGTCTCCAGGGTCCTCTGATAGATGTTGGAAATGTGGGTCGGCCAAGGGTACTTTCTTCCACCAGTGGTGGACCTGTCCGTCAACTAGACGCTATTGGAGGAAAATAAAACAGTGGCTGTTGGAAATAACAGGTGTGAGCTTTCCCCTTTATCCAGACCTCTACTTGCTTGGAATAAGACCTGACTATATTGATAACAAAGATTGGTATATATTTGTCCATGTCTCAACAGCGGCGAGAATGGCATTTGCCCAACTGTGGAAAGATGTAGATACGCCTCCCAATCATCTGATAATAAACAAGATTCTCCGATGTGCTGAGATGGATAGATTAACGTATATTTTAAAAGACAAGAAAGTTTCAATATATAATAGAAGTTGGGACAAATGCTTTGTCTGGCTCAAAAGAAGGTTAAACCTAGGAAAGGGGTGATAAGATCGTCTATTTAGATTAATTAGATATTTATTAGGCTATATGATTTCTTAAAATTTCGACAAAAACAGGCTAACTCTTTCGTAGATAGTTAGTAGAAATTGACTCTATTGAAATGTTTGATTTGGATGACACTAGTTATTATTAATTGGAGAGTGAGCTTAACTCTCGGTTAGTCAGGTTTGTTGTTTCGTTTTAGTCTTGTGTTTATGTGTTTCTACATTTCACCATTTATATTGTTTTTCAATGTTTATTTTGTGTTAATCTTAATGTAAATATTTAATAAAGATTTAATTTAAAAAAAAAAGGATCAACCGGTTTGAACCAATGTATTCATATTATATTTCCTAAGAAAATGTGCTATAGACTAGGGATCCCAACCCCTGGTCCGTGGACTGGCACTGGTCTGCAGCAAACAAGTGAAGCCCCATTCACAGGATACAGCAACACATGAAATCAGCCCCCCCCCCGGTCCACAGAAAAATCTCTCTCCACAGAACCGGTCCCTGGTGCCCAAAAGCTTGGGGGCCACTGCTATAGAGCACTATCTCTGCCACCATCAGTCCCTATAAAGAAGGAGCAAAAAAAAAAGGAAAATAATTGCACATAAACTGAAATTTGATTCACATATTGCTTTAAATCAGTAATTTTCAAAGCGTGGTCTGGGAAGCCTTAAGAGTTTCAGAGACCCCTTTAGGAGTCTATGAAGTCAAATAATTAAACTTTCAATGATTCTGGGGAACTCATAGCAAGGAAATTACCATATTTTTTAGAGTATAAAATGCACCTTTTTACCTCCCAAGAGGGTGAAAATCTGGGTGCATCCTATAGTCCGAATGTAGCCCCACCCACTTGCCAGCCCCCACCTTTCAGACATTTTCAGGTAGTTCCAGGCAACGGGGATCTGGGTTGGGGAACAGCCTGAGGAACAAACCTCTTCAGGATGGTCTGGGGGCGGGGGGGGGATCTGCTTGGCAGCTTCAGGGAACAAGGTGGGCCCCACGGTTCACGGCTGGTCACCCATCTGGCCGCCCAGCGAGCACCTCAGGGCAGACAATGGTCGTGATGACTTCACTCCCCAGCAATGTGAGGAGCTGCCCCCGCCTAAGCTCTTTCCACGCTCAGGAGCCGAGCTGAGTGGGAGCCCCTAAAGTGAAACGTCCCTCCTTTCCAGCCACCGCTGCTTGTTGGCCGGATTCCCCAATGCAATTCCCAGAGCCGCATTTCAGGCGGTGGCCAGTTCCCCTGCAATGTGCAGCGGGGAAATGGGAACTGTTTTGGATTCGGGGAGGGGATCACAGCGCTGATGCCTGAAAATGCTTTTCTTCCTGTTGCACATTGCAGAGCTGTGCGTCCTCATCCTCCTTCTCAGCAGACTCACCTTCTCTTTCCTCCTGGCCAGATCTGCCGCCTGAAACGTGATGCACTTTTTTTGCCTCTGCACATCCTGTGTTTGGAATTTGGAAGGGGATCGCGGATCTGACATCCAAAAATGCTTTCCTTTGGAATTGGGATGGCTGGGCGGCCAGAGGGGTGACCAGCCGTGAACCGTGGGGCCCGCCTTATTCACCAAAGCAGCCAGGCAGATCCCCCCCCCCCAGACCATCCTGAAGAGGTTTGTTCATCAGTCTGTGCTCTGACCCTCCCCCCAGAGCATGCGAGTGGTCTCTTCGGGGGAAAGCGAGTAGTCCCTGCAGATCGCAGGAGCACCCTGATACATTTTCTGGAAAAGAATTTCTCAGTAATCAACACCCTCTTTCCCAGCCGAGTCTCTGATGCATCTCTCGCTTGCAAAAGGAGGGTGGCGTAAAGCAGCACCACCTTAATTGCTGGTAGGCAGAGGTAGGATTCTTTTTTTCTTGTTTTCCTCCCCAAAAATTAAGGTATGTCTTATACTCCGAAAAATACGGTACAATGAAACCAATAAAAAGTAAATATAAACCATGAATTACTGGTAATACTAGATATGAACTCGATCCCTGTACCTTTACCTGGCTCAATGCTTCTGCCAAAGAAGTTTCTCACACTTATGTCCCTCCTGTAAAAAGAGGGCTATTTTATTGGGTGCCTAGTTCTTTATACTTTACAGTAAACAATCCATTTGTACTTTATAAAGCTAAGTGTTATACAGATAATTCTCAACTTACAACAGTTCATTTAGTGACCTTTTGAAGTTACAATGGGACTGAAAAAGTGACTTATGACCATTTTTCGCACTTATGACCCTTGCAGTATCGCCCATTCATGTGATTTACATTTAATGCTTAATAAGTGGTTCATATTTATGAAGGTTGGAGTGTCGCGGGCTATCTGATAACCTTTTGCGACCTTCTGACAAGAAAGTCAATGACGAAGCCAGAGTCACTTAACAACTATGTTAACAATTTAAGAACTGCAATGATTCAGTTAACAAGCTGTGGGCCTGCGCCCTGGAGACACAGCTGACCGTGCAAAGTGGCGTTCCGAAAAGCAGACCCTGCACTAGCGGGAATATGCTAGGAAGAAGAAGAAGGATTCACTTAACAAACATGGCAAGAAAAGTAATAAAATATGGCAAAACTTACTTAATAAATTTCTCACCTAGCAACATAAATGTTGGGCTCAATTGTGGTTGTAAGTCAAGGACAACCTGTACCTGCTTCTCCTGAATGGGTTCAGAGATTTTTTTAAAATTGGAGGAATCCTCATAAAATCCTTGATTCTCAGGAACTCATAATTCTAGAGCATCTCTCTCATTCGCTCTTTAAAGAAAACCACCAGGAAACTAGAAACAACCACCAAGTTTCATTCATTCACTGGATGATAACCCTTAATTTCTTACTTGTTGACTAGAGTAGTGGAAGTGGGTTTTAGGAATTCTCTGTCCACTTTAGCTTGTCTATGAGAAGCTTCTGAAGATTAAAATGTGCATGGCTTAATTTCTTGCAGGTTAGGTACAATAATGTGTAAGGCATGAAGTTGTCTTCTAATATTTGTCTGCTCAGGTTCTTACATTTGTTTATCAAACAAGTCAGTTAGATTAGTGTATATAACATGCCATACCTTAAATCAGGGTTTTAAAATGAAAAGGGATGATTTCATATTGAAGCCATGGTTTGCTTATAATGCCAGAAGAACCTGGATCCATTCATCATGCTAAACTTCAAGAATTACCTCCACCAACATTTTGACTTAATATATACTCTCTCATTTTGTAAATAAATAGTGAAGCACTGTGACCTGTTCCCATTGTCAAGATGGCTATAAGAAATTCAACTATCTCTGTGATATGAAAAAAAGTTCATCTGGGCTCACAGATGCAGCTAAAAAGTGTGCAGGAATTATTTTACAACAATCTATTCAGCAAGGAAGTTTGAGATATTGTATAATGAATAAGGGATTCGGGAGGAGGTGAAAAAGATCATGCACAAAGGTATAAGGGTCCTTTATCATCCTTCCGAGCAAAAGCTTCAATTTAATCCCACATGACTGTAAAAAGAGAAGCACTTCAAAGAGACAAGGGCTTTATCAGGCTCACAAGATGAAAGAGTAATCATTAATCACCATCTCTCAAAATTAAGGAAAGGGTGAACAAACCAGATTATTTCTAGAACAGAATAACTGAGTAAAAAGCTGCACCCAATCCATAATTATCTAGAAATAAACCTCACTAGACAATAGCGATACTTAAAATATGCCAAAGGGATTGTCCTGTGAAGGTCACATCTAAGCACAAATCTTCATGGAATCCAACAAGACTCAGATCCAATTAAAGATTTGGTAGACAAGAGATTAGCCATTTGGTCAATGATTTTCACAGATTTAGTAGCTATGTTAGTTGCTGCTACTGTTGTTATTGCTATTTACAAATTGGATGAGGGACAGAATAAATCTGTTCTTCCTTAGTCACCTCACTAACTTTGTGACAATTTAAACCAAGGTGGCCTCCAGACATTTTGCTCAAAAATTCCCTTCAGCATGGTCATTAGACGCTACAGGTAGTCTCAATGTACAACCGTTCATTTTGTGACTGTTTAAAGTTACAAAGGCACTGAAAAAAGTATTTATGACCATTTTTCACATGACCATTGCAACATTCCCAGGCTCACCTGATCAAAATTCAGATGCTTGGCAACTGATTCATATTTATGATGGTTGCAGTATCCTAGGGTCATGTGATCACCTTTGCAACCTTCTGACAATCAAAATCAGTGGGGAAGCCAGATTCATTTAAGAACTGTGTTACTAACTTAAATAGCTACAGTGATTCACTTAACGACTGTGGCCACAAAGTTCATGAAATGGGGCAAAACTCACTCAGCAAATGTCTTACTTAGCAACAGAAATTTTGGGCTCAATTGTGGTAGTAACTCAAGGACCACCTGAACTCACTTTTCATCTCGGGAAAGGTAAACCCTGATTCTTATTTATCCAAAATGTCTCATCAGGTCATCTACCCTATAGCATTATTTTGTTGATTTCACATAATACATTGTATTTGGTGGTTGGCTTAATATAATGTGTGAATCCAATCATAATTTTAATGGTACAGTTTGCATCTAGATTAAAACATTTTACATAAGTAAAATTTATCCTTGTTTATTTGTGCTAGGAATTATCATGAAGATGTCTCAAATTTAACTGGAAGAACAGCTATATGAAACTATTTAGAGCAAACATGTTATATAGTATATTACCTGTGTTGTGTCAACACAGTAATATTTACATGCCTGGTGGATTTGTAACAAAGTTTTTGGTGTACAGTAAAGATGTTTTTACAATATCACCAATTATATTGATAATACTTGGGTTTTGAATCAAAACAATGTTAAAGTGTACATCTTTTAAATATTTTAAAACAATTGGGTTTTTTTTAACTTTAACCTTAAATGTTTTAACATTGTACATATTCTTCTGCTGCTCAAAAGATGTGTGTGGTAAAACAGAAATCTACAGTGTGTGTATGTGTGTGTGTGTTTCATAGCAAATGGAGAGCAATCTACAAGATTTTTTCCTTCCTTCTCTACCACATTTGGGTGTTAGCTATATCCTTAACAGCTATTGCACAACTGCAAACTATTTCTGCTAAAATCTTGCCGAAGTGCAAATCCCAGTCTCTTAGAGGTCCTTCAAAAGGTAACATCTAGGATGCTGTTTGAAAGCAGGCTTGTTTTATTAACTTTGTAACAGTAAATTTACCAATAATTTTCAGATAATATTTACAACATAAGCACAGTCTTACATATATTATCCTAGATAACATATTCCTTGCAACTGCAGAAATAATATACAAATCTAAGAACTGTGGGCACGAACACCCAATTTTACCCCTAACTTTCCAGGCCAATTCTGTACAACTACAATATAAATCTTATGATTAACTCCTGAACATTTTGTCTTCTTTTCCCACTTCTTTGGGGAGAAGGGTTTATTTCCTGTCACTCTCCAAACCATCTCATTTCCTTGCTGTGTGTTTGCACATACAAAAATCCAAATATTTGGTTTCCAGTCTACAATAAGGATCCTGCACTTCTAAGAAAGCAACCACCAGCCACAGAAGACCAAGTCAGAATCCATGTGGCTAATATCAACCAATGCTTCCAAATTTGGCTAACATTGCTGGCAAACACACTGAAGTTCTTTCAGCAAAGGGAGTTGCAGGAACATCAGATGAGCCTCAAGTATCCTACACCAGGCTTAGTTTTTTTATTTATATCCTAGTTTGCAGTACTATCTGAGAAAGGAAGTGGATTACCTCCTGCTTGAATGAATTTCCTCCACATTCAACATCTGCATCTGTCTCCTCAATTTCCAGAAATATCTCATTTTCTCATTCTCTTGAAGATGAAGAACCATATCTAAAAGCTGTACCCCTTAACTAAAGATATCTGGATGCCTGTGGCACACAAGGATTGGCCAAAGGCAACAGTTTTTGGCTGATATGTACATTTTAAATCTCAAGGGCATGGCATTTTCTGTCACAGGAAAGACTTACATATTCTTAAAAACAAATGCAACCGTAAGTGAGGATAACCACAAATAATGCATTTACTAGAAAGCAAAGTCTTGAGGTTATTCACTGCTGCCCACTCTAAATCCCCTTTTCTCCACCACCTTAGCTTAACTCTTCCTTCCTACGTGGGCAGTCTTGCAACCGAAGCACAGGGCTAAGTCCTATACTCTAGAAATATAAAAATGCTTGGAAAGCACTTTTGGAAGTAAACAATTCTGGGGGCTAAAATGTGTGGCTTTGCAGCACAGCTGATATGTGTTTGTGAGCTCCTTGAAGACTGGAAAGATGTATTTTTCTTTTAGAAAAATTAAAATAGAAGCGGAAAGAAGTATTAGATACATTTGACACCTTGAGTTATTTATAAAAAAAAATAAAAATATACATAAATACAAGATACATCTCTGAGCACACGGAAATAATACTATTACTGGTATACTGTAGATTCAGGGTCATGGAGATGCTGAAAAGACAGGATGGGAGAATACACAAGCCTCTATTCAACTAAGGAATTATCTCTAATGTAACTTTAGTATAACATTTCACAGCCTCCTCAGCAACATCTTGTCTGGAGATGCAAAGAGAGAAAAGAGATACTATTAAGAAAAAGCGAAATCTTGCCTTCCATCTAAATAATTAGATTTCTTTACCCTTGCCTGGAAATTACCTCTATATAGATAAAGGTATCTTCATAAAGCAAACTAGCTGTGCTTCTAAAAAACATTTCTCTGTTGTTGGAATTCCACTCTTGTATCTATATGGGATCCATGAAGCTATTTTTCACTGCTGCAACACAGAATATCCCCATTCTAAGAGTTCCACAATTGTAAAACTTTATTTGCTGTCACTCTGCCTTTGATTTTCAGCAACAAGATCAGCATCAGGAACATCCCTGTTCTGATCTGAATAGTAACCAACCTTAATTTCCCAGTGAATAACTGAGCCTATTTCACTTTACATCTGATTTAATTGCCTACAGAAAACTTGCACACCACCTTATGCTGAGTGGCAAGTTGCCAAATAACCAGCTAGCTCAACAATGTGGTCAGCCTCTACATTTCCTCTCTCTTACCTGATCTAAAGGCAACCAAGGCAATTCCAGATCAGGCTGAAATGAATAAAACCAGCTGTCTCATGCAACAATGTTGGAACTCTTCCTAAATTAACTCTTGTTTCTATCTTTCCTTCATTTCATCTGGCAACAATAAACCTACACCCCAAAAGACCAGAAAATGTCTCATCCCTAGAGCATGTCACACACTGGGATGTGAGAGCGAAACCTCTGAGAGTGCCAGAGCCATCTTGCTTCCACTGACTGCTTTCACGCAAGCCTGCAGTGTGTCACATGATCTTGAGGCTTAGCCAGAATCTATTAGTCAGAAGGTTTCACAATATCTCACTCTCATTTCTCGTTTTAATAGCAAACAAGGTTGGTTCTGTTTGAACCTTTAAGAAAGAGAGAGATAGAGAAAAGAAAAAAAATCAGGCAGGGAGAGAGTATCAGCTTCAAGAGGCAGCAATAGTATAAGAGTGGCAAAGACCATCCGTCGGTGGTTGAACGAGAGCGTTCTAGTGGTTTCTTTCATGCACAAATCAGCCCGCGGGAATAAGCTGACCAAGGAAAGAGAAGGTAGTCCATATTAAAAAATGGGGGAGAAAGACATGAAGAAAAAGTGATAAAAAAAGTGATAAAATCATGTGAGTTATTGCATCAGATTAAAACCAAGGAAATTACAGAAGAGGAATTATTTACTGAAGCATATCTACTGTTAAGAGAATGGGCATGGAGTACCATAAAGAAGCTTATCTGATCCTGCAGGGGATGGCATTGCAATATAGCCCCTTTTGAGCCTCCCCACTCCCACCTTGGGATTTATTTTATTTTATGGCAATCTACCCTACCCTTGGACATTCAGTTCTAGCTAAGGGAGGTTTACTTGAAAATAAGCCATCCTGGGTTTCACTGGCCTTACTTGGAAGGAAGGGCTTCCAGCAGAAACTGGCATTGCAGTGCTCTTTGTGTGTGCAAGGAGGGTCTAGCCCGGAGTGCCTGGTGGGTCTGATGCCAACCTAAGGAGCATTCAAGAAAGAGATGCTCAACATCCTTGGAGAGAAAACCGAAAGGTCACACAGAGGGTCTTCCTGCAGAATGATGGGCAAGCAGAGAAAAGAGGCAGAAGCTGGGCCTGGCTGTACGTGCAAGTCTGGTCTTCACTGCAGGGCTTTGGGGCATGGAAATCTCTGGAAGAAAGGCTTGTGTTCCCTTCCCAGGAAAATGCACAGAGCAGGAGGATAGGGGCACCCTTTTGGATGTCAGGATGAGATCTGAAAAAGAAGGGGCTGCATGCCAGCCTGCACCCAAGAAGAGCTCCTGCACCGCCCTCTCTCCGGCCACCCCCCCTCGCATCATCACAACGCACGGACAAAATCGCCCATCATCCCCAGCCAACATGGGATTTGCAATCCAATAGAGGGCGCCAAAGTTGGAGGTGCTGCACCCAGGCGGATCCTCTCCTCTTGCCCAATGAACAAATCTTAGGTTTCCTCCTTTCGGGAGAGAAGAAGCCGAGCCTATCCAAGGGATCCCCGGCGGAGGTGACCCGAATTGCGCCCCCACACCCCGTCTTTTTCCAGCTCCACCAAGGGCTAAAAGAAGAGGCTCTCTTGGCACTAAGGCCCTGCCAGGCCCCCACACTCACTGAGGCGGGGTTGAGAGATGTAATCGCGGGTGACGGCGGCCGCCTGATCCCGCGTCGCGCCTCCGCCGCTCAACTCCGAGACGGCGCCGTTCACCATCCCCCGCATAGCCCGCATCGCCGCCATCTTGTCCCGTCTGGACTGCCGCGTGACTGCGCAGGCGCTGATATAAGCGCTTTGCGTCATCCCCCTCTACCCCGCCTTTCTCTCTCATGCCAACCCGGAAATCGCAGGGAAGGGAAAGGGGCGGGGCTGGAGGAGAGGAGCTGGCCAAAGTGCTGAAGGGCGGGGCCAGGAAAACGAGAGGGAGACGCGCGGACAAAAGCAGGACGAGACGCAGAGCGGCCAAGCTGCTCCTGAGCGTGTGCAGAGCGCAGAACAGCAGCTCCCCCGTCTGCAGGTTGCAATGGAAGCCATAGAAGCGAGGAGAGGCTCCGGATTGTGTCCAGGGTGTTCCCTGCCCACCCCAGGTGCTACAATGACAGGAATGCCTAAATCGGGGATCAAGTTGCATCAGAGAGCTGGGACAGTTAGTTTCCACCAATCCCTAGTACTGCAAAGTGGCTGAATTTACCTTCTGTTATACAAAACCGCATCATACAACAATGAAAGGGCCTCTAAGCACCTGCAGAGGGGCTTCTCCAAGTGCCACCTGTACAGCATAGAGAAGTCAACGCTCCCAATCTGAATTTTGCTACTTAAAACTATGTCATAGAGCAGGGAGATTGCATTAATATTGTAGTGAATTACTGTGAGGCAAGATGGATGGCTAATACATTTTATAAATAAATAAATGAACAAGGATCACATCTCCCCTTGAAAGTAAAGGCAAAAAAACATGTTGTAAAATAGATTTAAGATAGCCTTGTCTACCTCTCAGGTTAGCAGCAGTCCTTTCAAAATGAATTATAAGCAATATAAACAGTTGCAAATAAAATACAAGCAATAGGAGAGAAAAAGAAATATTATAGGATTTTTTTTTCTTCTTTTACCATAGGAGAGTCTATGTCAATAGCTCTGCAGATAGGGGTAGAAACTGGGTGGGAAAAGGCCATTACTGTAGTAACTGCCAGTCTCAATATCCTTCTCTTAGAGTAGATGGTGGAAATGAGTCCCAGCTACTGTATTCAGAGATCTTGCTATCTGGGGATTTTATCAGGTTTGGGAAACTGTTTCAAAAAAATAGCACAGAGCACTTTTTTGTCCTGAGAGCTAGAAAACAAAAGTAAATACCCTGACACCAAAGCAAGAGACAAATGGAAACTGGATGAAGAGAAGGTAATTCAGTCTGTTGCATTTGCCTGGCAGGAGAAAGCAGCATAAGAATTAGAATACAAATTGGGTTTATATCAGTGGTGAAATCTGAACCGGTTTGCCACCAGTTTGCTGGGCACGCATGCGCAGTGTGTGCGAAATGCGTGCTGCATGCGCATGCAAGCGCAGTGTGTGACAGAGCTGCATGTGAATACACAGTGTACACCAAATACACACTGCGCATGTGCGCATGCACAGTAAGCACCAAATGTGTGCTTCACACAGAAAAAGGCTTGGGAAGGTAACTAGAACAGCGAGGGGAGGGAACAGCTGTGCCATGCAATTTAGATTCACTAGAAGCAGGATTTCCTGCTTTCTAGCGATTTTAAATCACCCAGCACAGCTGATCGTCGGAAATACCAGTTCAAAGGAATTGGTAGCATTTTTTACTACCAGTTCACCCGAACCGGTAGTTTTTATCATTACCGGTTCGCCCAAACCGATATGAACCGGTAGCATTTCACCACTGGTTTATATTTGATACACAGCTATCACTGGAATTATTTCATAATGTCTTGACAGCATGAACTTTTCTTAGCTTTTTTTGTTTTTGTCCTTGGAAATCTAAAAGGTTTTTTGCTTTGTTAGCTGAGGAAAGACTGATATCTCCATTGCTAATAAATTCCTAGTGTGACTAGCATTAATAATAAAGGCAAGATCTTTTCTCTTTTTCCACTGTGTTTTTGCACTTTCTTCCCCTCTAGCTGGGTATACATGTTGTATAAAACTGTGTTTTCCAATCTCATTCAGCTGCGAGTAGAAGCAAATAGGTTTACAAAGCTTCCTTATGCCTGGTCACATCATTGGACTGCATTGTATCAGTCACTATTGCTTCCTACAGCTATCGTCTTGAAGCATTTCAGAAGCATTGGAATATAATACTCATTCTGGTGAGCATTCATGACAAGGATCTACTTTGTTATATGGTAGAGAAGGATGTTTTGAATGGATTTAGGTAGGGAACGTTCTTGAGAAAGATGGGAATTGAATTTAGGACTTTCTGTATTCAAAGCAGGCCTTCAGATCTTGACCTATACGCTTGACTCACTCAAGTAGGATTCTTCCATGTTACAAATTCAGAGAAGTAGAAAAGGAAAGGATGAAGCACCATCCTATTTCCCTTAATTTGCATATGGACAACTGGCTAAGTGCCATCCGCTTCTTCCTCTTGAGGAGTGATTAATATGTGCATGTTTCAGACTCACAAATGTGTCCCAATGGAATAAATGTTCATGTGTTTGGTTTGAAACATACAGATAGTCCTTGACTTACAACCATTCTTATAACGGCACCGAAAAAATGACCCATGACAGGTCTTCATACCTACAACCATTGCAGGCTGCTTACACGTTAATTTATCATGGTAGGATAGTTTTCTTATGGGTATCTAAGTCCAAAATATTCTTCCTCTTCTTTTTTCTTATGATTGAACAGATTACATAATTTAAGTAAAAAAACATGCACATCAATTATCACAATAAGTGGAGCTACTGAATGTTGCATAACTGATCTATAACTTCAATTGGACTCTCACACAAAGGATTTATTTCACCATTTTATTATTTTCCAACTTGAAGCAGTCACTTTTAGAAACATGTTACTAAATTGAATGTAACATTCTTTTACAAAAACAAGGTCCTGCAGAAACTAGTGTATGTATGTATGTATGTATGTGTAATTAATAGTTAATTAGAATAACGTAATGATTACCGAGTATTAATATAACACCTTTTAAAAATACTGTCTATTTTTATTAGACAAAAATTAGATGCAATATTCAACTCTATTCTTTGGGAGGACAGCTACTGAATGGCTCAAATATTTTGGCCACCTAATGAGAAGAGAGGAC